>CM042690.1:336221786-341066085 GCA_023614405.1 Avena insularis | reverse complement strand
GTTATTTCTAGAAACCACACATGGATCAACCACTAGAGTCATTGCATGTGTGATCTTATACTAAAACCACAAACCAGTACTAGAGTCATTGCATGTGTGTTCTTTTCCACAAACCACCCATGGATCCACCAGTGGTCATTACATGTGTGTTCTTTCCACAAACCACATATGGATCAACCACTAGAGTCATTGCATGTGTGTTCTTTCCACAAACCACACATGTATCAACCACTAGAGTCATTGCATGTTTGTTCTTATACTAAAACCACAAACCAGCACTAGAGTCATTGCATGTGTTCTTTTCCACAAACCACCCATGGATCCACTAGTGGTCATTGCATGTGTGTTCTTTCCACAAACCACATATGGATCAACCATAGTCATTGCATTTGTGTTCTTTCCACAAACCACGCATCGATCAACCACTAGAGTCATTGCATGTTTGTTCTTATACTAAAACCACAAACCAGCACTAGAGTCATTGCATGTGTGTTCTTTTCCACAAAACACACATGGATCCACCAGTGGTCATTGCATGTGTGTTCTTTCCACAAACCACATATGGATGAACCAGAGTCATTGCATGCGTGTTCTGTCCACAAACCACACACGTGGACCCATTACAGTCATTGCATGTGTGTTATTTCCACAAACCACACATGGATCAACCAATAGAGTCATTGCATATGTGTTATTTCCACAAACCACACATGGATCAACCACTAGAGTCATTGCATGTGTGTTCTTATACTAAAACCAACACTAGAGTCATTGCATGTGTGTTCTTTTCACAAACCACACATGGATCAACCACTAGAGTCATTGCATGTGTGTTATTTCCACAAACAAACATGGATCAACCACTAGAGTCATTGCATGTGTGTTCTTATACTAAAACCAACAATGATCCACCATAGGTCATTGAATGTGAGTTCTTTCCACAAACCACACATGGATCAACCACTAGAGTCATTGCACGTGTGTTATTTCCACAAACCACACATGGATCAACCACTAGAGTCATTGCATGTGTGTTCTTATACTAAAACCACAAACCAGTACTAGAGTCATTGCATGTGTGTTCTTTTACACAAACCACACATGGATCCACCAGTGGTCATTGCATGTGTGTTCTTTTACACAAACCACACATGGATCCACCAATGGTCATTGCATGTGTGTTCTTTCCACAAACCACATATGGATCAACCAGAGTCATTGCATGTGTGTTCTTTCCACAAACCACACATGGATCAACCAGTAGAGTCATTGCATGTGTGTTATTTCCACAAACCACACATGGATCAACCACTAGAGTCATTGCATGTGTGTTCTTATACTAAAACCACAAACCAGTACTAGAGTCATTGCATGTGTGTTCTTATAGTAAAACCACAAACCAGTACTAGAGTCATTGCATGTGTGTTCTTATACTAAAACCAACATGGATCCACCAGTGGTCATTGCATGTGTGTTCTTTCCACAAACCACACATGGATCAACCACTAGAGTCATTGCATGTGTGTTATTTCTAGAAACCACACATGGATCAACCACTAGAGTCATTGCATGTGTGTTCTTATACTAAAATCACAAACCAGTACTAGAGTCATTGCATGTGTGTTCTTTTCCACAAACCACCCATGGATCCACCAGTGGTCATTACATGTGTGTTCTTTCCACAAACCACATATGGATCAACCAGAGTCATTGCATGTGTGTTCTTTCCACAAACCACACATGTATCAACCACTAGAGTCATTGCATGTTTGTTCTTATACTAAAACCACAAACCAGCAGTAGAGTCATTGCATGTGTGTTCTTTTCCACAAACCACAGATGGATCCACTAGTGGTCATTGCATGTGTGTTCTTTCCACAAACCACATATGGATCGACTGCAGTCATTGCATTTGTGTTCTTTCCACAAACCACACATGGATCAACCACTAGAGTCATTGCATGTTTGTTCTTATACTAAAACCACAAACCAGCACTAGAGTCATTGCATGTGTGTTCTTTTCCACAAAACACACATGGATCCACCTGGTCATTGCATGTGTGTTCTTTCCACAAACGCACATATGGATCAACCAGAGTAAGTGCATGTGTGTTCTTTCCACAAACCACACATGGACCCATTACAGTCATTGCATGTGTGTTATTTCCACAAACCACACATGGATCAACCACTACAGTCATTGCATATGTGTTATTTCCTCAAACCACACATGGATCAACCACTAGAGTCATTGCATGTGTGTTCTTATACTAAAACCAACACTAGAGTCATTGCATGTGTGTTCTTTTCACAAACCACACATGGATCAACCACTAGAATCATTGCATGTGTGTTATTTCCACAAACAAACATGGATCAACCACTACAGTCATTGCATCTGTGTTCTTATACTAAAACCAACATGAATCCACCAGTGGTCATTGCATGTATGTTCTTTCCACAAACCACACATGGATCAACCACTAGAGTCATTGCACGTGTGTTATTTCCACAAACCACACATGGATCAACCACTAGAGTCATTGCATGTGTGTTCTTATACTAAAACCACAAACCAGTACTAGAGTCATTGCATGTGTGTTCTTTTCCACAAACCACACATGGATCCACCAGTGGTCATTGCATGTGTGTTCTTTTACACAAACCACACATGGATCCACCAGTGGTCATTGCATGTGTGTTCTTTCCACAAACCACATATGGATCAACCAGAGTCATTGCATGTGTGTTCTTTCCACAAACACACATGGATCAACCACTAGAGTCATTGCATGTTTGTTCGTATACTAACACCACAAACCAACACTAGAGTCATTGCATGTGTGTTCTTTTCCACAAACCACACATGGATCCACCCGTGGTCATTGCATGTGCGTTCTTTCAACAAACCACATATGGATCAACCAGAGTCATTGCATGTGTGTTCTTTCCACAAACCACACATGGATCAACCACTAGAGTCATTGCATGTTTGTTCTTATACTAAACCACAAACCAACACTAGAGTCATTGCATGTGTGTTCTTTTCCACAAACCACACATGGATCCACCAGTGGTCATTGCATGTGTGTTCTTTCCACAAACCACATATGGATCAACCAGAGTCATTGCATGTGTGTTCTTTCCACAAACCACACATGTGGACCCATTACAGTCATTGCATGTGTGTTATTTCCACAAACCACACATGGATCAACCACTAGAGTCATTGCATGTGTTATTTCCACAAACCACACATGGATCAACCACTAGAGTCATTGCATGTGTGTTCTTATACTAAAACCAACACTAGAGTCATTGCATGTATGTTCTTTTCACAAACCACACATGGATCAACCACTAGAGACATTGCATGTGTGTTATTTCCACAAACAAACATGGATCAACCACTAGAGTCATTGCATGTGTGTTCTTATACTAAAACCAACATGGATCCACCCGTGGTCATTGCATGTGTGTTCTTTCCACAAACCACACATGGATCAACCACTAGAGTCATTGCATGTGTGTTATTTCCACAAACCACACATGGATCAACCACTAGAGTCATTGCATGTGTGTTCTTATACTAAAACCACAAACCAGTACTAGAGTCATTGCATGTTTGTTCTTTTCCACAAACCACACATGGATCCACTAGTGGTCATTGCATGTGTGTTCTTTCCACAAACCACATATGGATCAACCAGAGTCATTGCATGTCTGTTCTTTCCACAAACCACACATGGATCAACCACTAGAGTCATTGCACGTTTGTTCTTATACTAAAACCACAAACCAGCACTAGAGTTATTGCATGTGTGTTCTTTTCCACAAACCACACATGGATCCACCAGTGGTCATTGCATGTGTGTTCTTTCCACAAACCACATATGGATCAACCAGAGTCATTGCATGTGTGTTCTTTCCACAAACCACACATGTGGACCCATTACAGTCATTGCATGTGTGTTATTTCCACAAACCACACATGGATCAACCACTAGAGTCATTGCATATGTGTTATTTCCACAAACCACACATGGATCAACCACTAGAGTCATTGCATGTGTGTTATTTCCACAAACAAACATGGATCAACCACTAGAGTCATTGCATGTGTGTTCTTATACTAAAACCAACATGGATCCATCGGTGGTCATTGCATGTGTGTTCTTTCCACAAACCACACATGGATCAACCAGTAGAGTCATTGCATGTGTGTTATTTCCACAAACCACACATGGATCAACCACTAGAGTCATTGCATGTGTGTTCTTATACTAAAACCACAAACCAGTACTAGAGTCATTGCATGTGTGTTCTTATAGTAAAACCACAAACCAGTACTAGAGTCATTGCATGTGTGTTCTTATACTAAAACCAACATGGATCCACCAGTGGTCATTGCATGTGTGTTCTTTCCACAAACCACACATGGATCAACCACTAGAGTCATTACATGTGTGTTATTTCTAGAAACCACACATGGATCAACCACTAGAGTCATTGCATGTGTGTTCTTATACTAAAATCACAAACCAGTACTAGAGTCATTGCATGTGTGTTCTTTTCCACAAACCACCCATGGATCCACCAGTGGTCATTACATGTGTGTTCTTTCCACAAACCACATATGGATAAACCAGAGTCATTGCATGTGTGTTCTTTCCACAAACCACACATGTATCAACCACTAGAGTCATTGCATGTTTGTTCTTATACTAAAACCACAAACCAGCAGTAGAGTCATTGCATGTGTGTTCTTTTCCACAAACCACAGATGGATCCACTAGTGGTCATTGCATGTGTGTTCTTTCCACAAACCACATATGGATCGACCAGAGTCATTGCATTTGTGTTCTTTCCACAAACCACACATGGATCAACCACTAGAGTCATTGCATGTTTGTTCTTATACTAAAACCACAAACCAGCACTAGAGTCATTGCATGTGTGTTCTTTTCCACAAAACACACATGGATCCACCAGTGGTCATTGCATGTGTGTTCTTTCCACAAACGACATATGGATCAACCAGAGTAAGTGCATGTGTGTTCTTTCCACAAACCACACACGTGGACCCATTACAGTCATTGCATGTGTGTTATTTCCACAAACCACACATGGATCAACCACTACAGTCATTGCATATGTGTTATTTCCTCAAACCACACATGGATCAACCACTAGAGTCATTGCATGTGTGTTCTTATACTAAAACCAACACTAGAGTCATTGCATGTGTGTTCTTTTCACAAACCACACATGGATCAACCACTAGAATCATTGCATGTGTGTTATTTCCACAAACAAACATGGATCAACCACTACAGTCATTGCATCTGTGTTCTTATACTAAAACCAACATGAATCCACCAGTGGTCATTGCATGTATGTTCTTTCCACAAACCACACATGGATCAACCACTAGAGTCATTGCACGTGTGTTATTTCCACAAACCACACATGGATCAACCACTAGAGTCATTGCATGTGTGTTCTTATACTAAAACCACAAACCAGTACTAGAGTCATTGCATGTGTGTTCTTTTCCACAAACCACACATGGATCCACCAGTGGTCATTGCATGTGTGTTCTTTACACAAACCACACATGGATCCACCAGTGGTCATTGCATGTGTGTTCTTTCCACAAACCACATATGGATCAACCAGAGTCATTGCATGTGTGTTCTTTCCACAAAACACACATGGATCAACCACTAGAGTCATTGCATGTTTGTTCGTATACTAACACCACAAACCAACACTAGAGTCATTGCATGTGTGTTCTTTTCCACAAACCACGCATGGATCCACCCGTGGTCATTGCATGTGCGTTCTTTCAACAAACCACATATGGATCAACCAGAGTCATTGCATGTGTGTTCTTTCCACAAACCACACATGGATCAACCACTAGAGTCATTGCATGTTTGTTCTTATACTAAACCACAAACCAACACTAGAGTCATTGCATGTGTGTTCTTTTCCACAAACCACACATGGATCCACCAGTGGTCATTGCATGTGTGTTCTTTCCACAAACCACATATGGATCAACCAGAGTCATTGCATGTGTGTTCTTTCCACAAACCACACATGGACCCATTACAGTCATTGCATGTGTGTTATTTCCACAAACCACACATGGATCAACCACTAGAGTCATTGCATATGTGTTATTTCCACAAACCACACATGGATCAACCACTAGAGTCATTGCATGTGTGTTCTTATACTAAAACCAACACTAGAGTCATTGCATGTATGTTCTTTTCACAAACCACACATGGATCAACCACTAGAGTCATTGCATGTGTGTTATTTCCACAAACAAACATGGATCAACCACTAGAGTCATTGCATGTGTGTTCTTATACTAAAACCAACATGGATCCACCCGTGGTCATTGCATGTGTGTTCTTTCCACAAACCACACATGGATCAACCACTAGAGTCATTGCATGTGTTATTTCCACAAACGCATTTATGGATCAACCACTAGAGTCATTGCATGTGTGTTCTTATACTAAAACCACAAACCAGTACTAGAGTCATTGCATGTTTGTTCTTTTCCACAAACCACACATGGATCCACTAGTGGTCATTGCATGTGTGTTCTTTCCACAAACCACATATGGATCAACCAGAGTCATTGCATGTCTGTTCTTTCCACAAACCACACATGGATCAACCACTAGATTCATTGCACGTTTGTTCTTATACTAAAACCACAAACCAGCACTAGAGTTATTGCATGTGTGTTCTTTTCCACAAACCACACATGGATCCACCAGTGGTCATTGCATGTGTGTTCTTTCCACAAACCACATATGGATCAACCAGAGTCATTGCATGTGTGTTCTTTCCACAAACCACACATGTGGACCCATTACAGTCATTGCATGTGTGTTATTTCCACAAACCACACATGGATCAACCACTAGAGTCATTGCATATGTGTTATTTCCACAAACCACACATGGATCAACCACTAGAGTCATTGCATGTGTGTTATTTCCACAAACAAACATGGATCAACCACTAGAGTCATTGCATGTGTGTTCTTATACTAAAACCAACATGGATCCATCGGTGGTCATTGCATGTGTGTTCTTTCCACAAACCACACATGGATCAACCACGAGAGTCATTGCATGTGTGTTATTTCCACAAACCACACATGGATCAACCACTAGAGTCATTGCATGTGTGTTCTTATACTAAAACCACAAACCAGTACTAGAGTCATTGCATGTGTGTTCTTATAGTAAAACCACAAACCAGTACTAGAGTCATTGCATGTGTGTTCTTATACTAAAACCAACATGGATCCACCAGTGGTCATTGCATGTGTGTTCTTTCCACAAACCACACATGGATCAACCACTAGAGTCATTACATGTGTGTTATTTCTAGAAACCACACATGGATCAACCACTAGAGTCATTGCATGTGTGTTCTTATACTAAAATCACAAACCAGTACTAGAGTCATTGCATGTGTGTTCTTTTCCACAAACCACCCATGGATCCACCAGTGGTCATTACATGTGTGTTCTTTCCACAAACCACATATGGATAAACCAGAGTCATTGCATGTGTGTTCTTTCCACAAACCACACATGTATCAACCACTAGAGTCATTGCATGTTTGTTCTTATACTAAAACCACAAACCAGCAGTAGAGTCATTGCATGTGTGTTATTTTCCACAAACCACAGATGGATCCACTAGTGGTCATTGCATGTGTGTTCTTTCCACAAACCACATATGGATCGACCAGAGTCATTGCATTTGTGTTCTTTCCACAAACCACGCATGGATCAACCACTAGAGTCATTGCATGTTTGTTCTTATACTAAAACCACAAACCAGCACTAGAGTCATTGCATGTGTGTTCTTTTCCACAAAACACACATGGATCCACCAGTGGTCATTGCATGTGTGTTCTTTCCACAAACGACATATGGATCAACCAGAGTAAGTGCATGTGTGTTCTTTCCACAAACCACACACGTGGACCCATTACAGTCATTGCATGTGTGTTATTTCCACAAACCACACATGGATCAACCACTACAGTCATTGCATATGTGTTATTTCCTCAAACCACACATGGATCAACCACTAGAGTCATTGCATGTGTGTTCTTATACTAAAACCAACACTAGAGTCATTGCATGTGTGTTCTTTTCACAAACCACACATGGATCAACCACTAGAATCATTGCATGTGTGTTATTTCCACAAACAAACATGGATCAACCACTACAGTCATTGCATCTGTGTTCTTATACTAAAACCAACATGAATCCACCAGTGGTCATTGCATGTATGTTCTTTCCACAAACCACACATGGATCAACCACTAGAGTCATTGCACGTGTGTTATTTCCACAAACCACACATGGATCAACCACTAGAGTCATTGCATGTGTGTTCTTATACTAAAACCACAAACCAGTACTAGAGTCATTGCATGTGTGTTCTTTTCCACAAACCACACATGGATCCACCAGTGGTCATTGCATGTGTGTTCTTTTACACAAACCACACATGGATCCACCAGTGGTCATTGCATGTGTGTTCTTTCCACAAACCACATATGGATCAACCAGAGTCATTGCATGTGTGTTCTTTCCACAAAACACACATGGATCAACCACTAGAGTCATTGCATGTTTGTTCGTATACTAACACCACAAACCAACACTAGAGTCATTGCATGTGTGTTCTTTTCCACAAACCACACGTGGATCCACCCGTGGTCATTGCATGTGCGTTCTTTCAACAAACCACATATGGATCAACCAGAGTCATTGCATGTGTGTTCTTTCCACAAACCACACATGGATCAACCACTAGAGTCATTGCATGTTTGTTCTTATACTAAAACCACAAACCAACACTAGAGTCATTGCATGTGTGGTCTTTTTCCAGAAACCACATATGGATCCACCAGTGGTCATTGCATGTGTGTTCTTTCCACAAACCACATATGGATCAACCAGAGTCATTGCATGTGTGTTCTTTCCACAAACCACACATGTGGACCCATTACAGTCATTGCATGTGTGTTATTTCCACAAACCACACATGGATCAACCACTAGAGTCATTGCATGTGTTATTTCCACAAACCACATATGGATCAACCACTAGAGTCATTGCATGTGTGTTCTTATACCCAAACCAACCCTAGAGTCATGGCATGTATGTTCTTTTCACAAACCACACATGGATCAACCACTAGAGTCATCAGATGCATGTGTTATTTCCACAAACAAACATGGATCAACCACTAGAGTCATTGCATGTGTGTTCTTATACTAAAACCAACATGGATCCACCGTGGTCATTGTATGTGTGTTATTTCCACAAACCACACATGGATCAACAACTACAGTCATTGCATGTGTGTTCTTTCCATAAACCATTTATGGATCAACCACTAGAGTCATTGCATGTGTGTTCTTATACTAAAACCACAAACCAGTACTAGAGTCATTGCATGTTTGTTCTTTTCCACAAACCACACATGGATCCACTAGTGGTCATTGCATGTGTGTTCTTTCCACAAACCACATATGGATCAACCAGAGTCATTGCATGTCTGTTCTTTCCACAAACCACACATGGATCAACCACTACAGTCATTGCATCTGTGTTCTTATACTAAAACCAACATGAATCCACCAGTGGTCATTGCATGTATGTTCTTTCCACAAACCACACATGGATCAACCACTAGAGTCATTGCACGTGTGTTATTTCCACAAACCATACATGGATCAACCACTAGAGTCATTGCATGTGTGTTCTTATACTAAAACCACAAACCAGTACTAGAGTCATTGCATGTGTGTTCTTTTCCACAAACCACACATGGATCCACCAGTGGTCATTGCATGTGTGTTCTTTACACAAACCACACATGGATCCACCAGTGGTCATTGCATGTGTGTTCTTTCCACAAACCACATATGGATCAACCAGAGTCATTGCATGTGTGTTCATTCCACAAAACACACATGGATCAACCACTAGAGTCATTGCATGTTTGTTCGTATACTAACACCACAAACCAACACTAGAGTCATTGCATGTGTGTTCTTTTCCACAAACCACACATGGATCCACCCGTGGTCATTGCATGTGCGTTCTTTCAACAAACCACATATGGATCAACCAGAGTCATTGCATGTGTGTTCTTTCCACAAACCACACATGGATCAACCACTAGAGTCATTGCATGTTTGTTCTTATACTAAAACCACAAACCAACACTAGAGTCATTGCATGTGTGTTCTTTTCCACAAACCACACATGGATCCACCAGTGGTCATTGCATGTGTGTTCTTTCCACAAACCACATATGGATCAACCAGAGTCATTGCATGTGTGTTCTTTCCACAAACCACACATGTGGACCCATTATAGTCATTGCATGTGTGTTATTTCCACAAACCACACATGGATCAACCACTAGAGTCATTGCATATGTGTTATTTCCACAAACCACACATGGATCAACCACTAGAGTCATTGCATGTGTGTTCTTATACTAAAACCAACACTAGAGTCATTGCATGTATGTTCTTTTCACAAACCACACATGGATCAACCACTAGAGTCATTGCATGTGTGTTATTTCCACAAACAAACATGGATCAACCACTAGAGTCATTGCATGTGTGTTCTTATACTAAAACCAACATGGATCCACCCGTGGTCATTGCATGTGTGTTCTTTCCACAAACCACACATGGATCAACCACTAGAGTCATTGCATGTGTGTTATTTCCACAAACCACACATGGATCAACCACTAGAGTCATTGCATGTGTGTTCTTATACTAAAACCACAAACCAGTACTAGAGTCATTGCATGTTTGTTCTTTTCCACAAACCACACATGGATCCACTAGTGGTCATTGCATGTGTGTTCTTTCCATAAAACCACATATGGATCAACCAGAGTCATTGCATGTGTGTTCTTTCCAGAAATCAGACATGGATCAACCACTAGAGTCATTGCACGTTTGTGCTTATACTAAAACCACAAACCAGCACTAAAGTCATTCCATGTGTGTTATTTTCCACAAACCATACATGGATCCACAAAAGTGGTCATTGCATGTGTGTTCTTTCCACAAACCACATATGGATCAACCAGAGTCATTGCATGTGTGTTATTTCCACAAACCACACATGGATCAACCACTAGAGTCATTGCATGTTTGTTCTTATACTAAAACCACAAACCAGCACTAGAGTCATTGCATGTGTGTTCTTTTCCACAAACCACACATGGATCCACCACTGGGGTTATGGCATGTGTGTTGTATCCACAACCCACATATGGATCAACAAGAGTCATTGCATGTGTGTTCTTTCCCCAAACCACACATGGACCCATTACAGTCATTGCATGTGTGTTATTTCCACAAACCACACATGGATCAACCACTAGAGTCATTGCATATGTGTTATTTCCACAAACCACATGGATCAACCACTAGAATCATCAGATGTGTGTTCTTATACTAAAACCAACACTAGAGTCATTGCATGTGTGTTCTTTTCACAAACCACACATGGATCAACCACTAGAGTCATTGCATGTGTGTTATTTCCACAAACAAACATGGATCAACCACTAGAGTCATTGCATGTGTGTTCTTATACTAAAACCAACATGGATCCACCAGTGGTCATTGCATGTGTGTTCTTTCCACAAACCACACATGGATCAACCACTAGAGTCATTGCATGTGTGTTATTTCCACAAACCACACATGGATCAACCACTAGAGTCATTGCATGTGTGTTCTTATAGTAAAACCACAAACCAGTACTAGAGTCATTGCATGTGTGTTCTTATACTAAAACCAACATGGATCCACCAGTGGTCATTGCATGTGTGTTCTTTCCACAAACCACACATGTGGACCTATTACAGTCATTGCATGTGTGTTATTTCCACAAACCACACATGGATCAACCACTAGAGTCATTGCATGTGTGTTCTTATACTAAAACCAACACTAGAGTCATTGCATGTGTGTTCTTTTCACAAACCACACATGGATCAAGCACTAGAGTCATTGCATGTGTGTTATTTCCACAAACAAACATGGATCAACCACTAGAGTCATTGCATGTGTGTTCTTTCCACAAACCACACATGGATCAACCACTAGAGTCATTGCATGTGTGTTATTTCCACAAACCACACATGGATCAACCACTAGAGTCATTGCATGTGTGTTATTATACTAAAACCACAAACCAGTACTAGAGTCATTGCATGTGTGTTATTTCCACAAACCACACATGGATCAACCAGTGGTCATTGCATGTGTGTTCTTTCCACAAACCACATATGGATCAACCAGAGTCATTGCATGTGTGTTCTTTCCACAAACCACACATGGATCAACCACTAGAGTCATTGCACGGTTGTTCTTATACTAAAACCACAAACCAGCACTAGAGCTATTGCATGTGTGTTCTTTTCCACAAACCACACATGGATCCACCAAAGTGGTCATTGCATGTGTGTTCTTTCCACAAACCACATATGGATCAACCAGAGTCATTGCATGTGTGTTATTTCCACAAACCACACATGGATCAACCACTAGAGTCATTGCATGTTTGTTCTTATACTAAAACCACAAACCAGCACTAGAGTCATTGCATGTGTGTTATTTTCCACAAACCACACATGGATCCACTAGTGGTCATTGCATGTGTGTTCTTTCCACAAACCACATATGGATCAACCCTGAGTCATTGCATGTGTGTTCTTTCCCCAAACCACACATGTGGACCAATTACAGTCATTGCATGTGTGTAATTTCCACAAACCACACATGGATCAACCACTAGAGTCATTGCATGTGTTATTTCTACAAACCACACATGGATCAACCACTAGAATCATTGCATCTGTGTTCTTATACTAAAACCAACACTAGAGTCATTGCATGTGTGTTCTTTTCACAAACCACACATGGATCAACCATTAGAGTCATTGCATGTGTGTTATTTCCACAAACAAACATGGATCAACCACTAGAGTCATTGCATGTGTGTTCTTATACTAAAACCAACATGGATCCACCAGTGGTCATTGCATGTGTTCTTTCCACAAACCACACATGGATCAACCACTAGAGTCATTGCATGTGTGTTATTTCCACAAACCACACATGGATCAACCACTAGAGTCATTGCATGTGTGTTCTTATAATAAAACCACAAACCAGTACTAGAGTCATTGCATGTGTGTTCTTATACTAAAACCAACATGGATCCACCAGTGGTCATTGAATGTGTGTTCTTTCCACAAACCACACATGGATCAACCACTAGAGTCATTGCATGTGTGTTCTTTCCACAAACCACACATGGATCAACCACTAGAGTCATTGCATGTGTGTTCTTATAGTAAAACCACAAACCAGTACTAGAGTCATTCCATGTGTGTTCTTTTTCACAAACCACACATGGATCCACCGGGTCATTACATGTGTGTTATTTCCACAAATCACATATGGATCAACCAGAGTCATTGCATGTGTGTTCTTTCCACAAACCACACATGGATCAACCACTAGAGTCATTGCATGTGTGTTCTTATATTAAAACCAACATGGATCCACCAGTGGTCATTGAATGTGTGTTCTTTCCACAAACCACACATGGATCAACCACTAGAGTCATTGCATGTGTGTTATTTCCACAAACCACACATGGATAAACCACTAGAGTTATTGCATGTGTGTTCTTATACTAAAACCACAAACCAGTACTAGAGTCATTGCATGTGTGTTCTTTTCCACAAACCACACATGGATCCACCAATGGTCATTACATGTGTGTTATTTCCACAAACCACATATGGATCAACCAGAGTCATTGCATTTGTGTTCTTTCCACAAACCACACATGGATCAACCACTAGAGTCATTGCATGTTTGTTCTTATACTAAAACCACAAACTAGCACTAGAGTCATTGCATGTGTGTTCTTTTCCACAAACCACACATGGATCCACCAGTGGTCATTGCAAGTGTGTTCTTTCCACAAACCACATATGGATCAACCAGAGTCATTGCATGTGTGTTCTTTCCACAAACCACACATGGATCAACAACTAGAGTCATTGCATGTTTGTTCTTATACTAAAACCACAAACCAGTACTAGAGTCATTGCATGTGTGTTCTTTTCCTCAAACCACACATGGATCCACCAATGGTCATTGCATGTGTGTTCTTTCCACAAACCACATATGGATCAACCAGAGTCATTGCATGTCTGTTCTTTCCACAAACCACACATGGATCAACCACTAGAGTCATTGCACGTTTGTTCTTATACTAAAACCACAAACCAGCACTAGAGTTATTGCATGTGTGTTCTTTTCCACAAACCACACATGGATCCACCAGTGGTCATTGCATGTGTGTTCTTTCCACAAACCACATATGGATCAACCAGAGTCATTTCATGTGTGTTATTTCCACAAACCACACATGGATCAACCACTAGAGTCATTGCATGTTTGTTCTTATATAAAACCACAAACCAGCACTAGAGTCATTGCATGTGTGTTCTTTTCCACAAACCACACATGGATCCACCAGTGGTCATTGAATGTGTGTTTTATCCACAAACCACATATGGATCAACCAGAGTCATTGCATGTGTGTTCTTTCCCCAAACCACACATGTGGACCCATTACAATCATTGCATGTGTGTTATTTCCACAAACCACACATGGATCAACCACTAGAGTCATTGCATATGTGTTATTTCCACAAACTACACATGGATCAACCACTAGAATCATTGCATCTGTGTTCTTATACTAAAACCAACACTAGAGTCATTGCATTTGTGTTCTTTTCACAAACCACACATGGATCAACCACTAGAGTCATTGCATCTGTGTTATTTCCACAAACAAACATGGATCAACCACTAGAGTCATTGCATGTGTGTTCTTATACTAAACCAACATGGATCCACCAGGGTCATTGCATGTGTGTTCTTTCCACAAACCACACATGGATCAACCACTAGAGTCATTGCATGGGTGTTATTTCCACAAACCACACATGGATCAACCACTAGAGTCATTGCATGTGTGTTCATATAGTAAAACCACAAACCAGTACTAGAGTCATTGCATGTGTGTTCTTATAGTAAAACCAACATGGATCCACCAGTAGTCATTGCATATGTGTTCTTTCCACAAACCACACATGTGGACCCATTACAGTCATTGCATGTGTGTTATTTCCACAAACCACACATGGATCAACCACTAGAGTCATTGCATGTGTGTTCTTATACTAAAACCAACACTAGAGTCATTGCATGTGTGTTCTTTTCACAAACCACACATGGATCAAGCACTAGAGTCATTGCATGTGTGTTATTTCCACAAACAAACATGGATCAAAGACTAGAGTCATTGCATGTGTGTTCTTTCCACAAACCACACATGGATCAACCACTAGAGTCATTGCATGTGTGTTATTTCCACAAACCACACATGGATCAACCACTAGAGTCATTGCATGTGTGTTCTTATACCAAAACCACAAACCAGTACTAGAGTCATTGCATGTATGTTCTTTTCCACAAACTACACATGGATCCACTAGTGGTCATTGCATGTGTGTTCTTTCCACAAACCACATATGGATCAACCAGAGTCATTGCATGTGTGTTCTTTCCACAAACCACACATGGATCAACCACTAGAGACATTGCACGTTTGTTCTTATACTAAAACCACAAACTAGCACTAGAGTTATTGCATGTTTGTTCTTTCCACAAACCACACATGGATCCACCAGTGGTCATTGCATGTGTGTTCTTTCCACAAACCACATATGGATCAACCAGAGTCATTGCATGTGTGTTATTTCCACAAACCACACATGGATCAACCACTACAGTCATTGCATGTTTGTTCTTATACTAAAACCACAAACCAGCACTAGAGTCATTGCATGTGTGTTATTTACCACAAACCACACACGGATCCACCTGGTCATTGCATGTGTGTTATTTGCACAAACCACATTTGGATCAACCTGAGTCATTGCATGTGTGTTCTTTCCACAACCCAGATATGGACCCATTACAGTCATTGCATGTGTGTTATTTCCACAAACCACGCATGGATCAACCACTAGAGTCATTGCATATGTGTTATTTCTACAAACCACACATGGATCAACCACTAGAATCATTGCATCTGTGTTCTTATACTAAAACCAACACTAGAGCCATTGCATGTGTGTTCTTTTCACAAACCACACATGGATCAACCACTAGAGTCATTGCATGAGTGTTATTTCCACAAACAAACATGGATCAACCTCTAGAGTCATTGCATGTGCTTTCTTATACTAAAACCAACATGGATCCACCAGTGGTCAGTGCAGGTGTGTTCTTTCCACAAACCACACATGGATCAACCACTAGAGTCATTGCATGTGTGTTCTTTCCACAAACCACACATGGATCAACCACTAGAGTCATTGCATGTGTGTTCTTATAGTCAAACCACAAACCAGTACTAGAGTCATTGCATGTGTGTTCTTTTCCACAAACCACACATGGATCCACCAGTGGTCATTACATGTGTGTTCTTTCCACAAACCACATATGGATCAACCAGAGTCATTGCACGTGTTCTTTCCACAAACCACACATGGATCAACCACTAGAGTCATTGCATGTGTGTTCTTATATTAAAACCAACATGGATCCACCAGTGGTCATTGAATGTGTGTTCTTTCCACAAACCACACATGGATCCACCAGTGGTCATTGCATGTGTGTTATTTCCACAAACCACACATGGATCAACCACTAGAGTTATTGCATGTGTGTTCTTATACTAAAACCACAAACCAGTACTAGAGTCATTGCATGTGTGTTCTTTTCCACAAACCACACATGGATCCACCAGTGGTCATTACATGTGTGTTATTTCCACAAACGACATATGGATCAACCAGAGTCATTGCATTTGTGTTCTTTCCACAAACCACACATGGATCAACCACTAGAGTCATTGCATGTTTGTTCTTATACTAAAACCACAAACTAGCACAAGAGTCATTGCATGTGTGTTCTTTTCCACAAACCACACATGGATACACCAGTGGTCATTGCATGTGTGTTCTTTCCACAAACCACATATGGATCAACCAGAGTCATTGCATGTGTGTTCTTTCCACAAACCACACATGGATCAACAACTAGAGTCATTGCATGTTTGTTCTTATACTAAAACCACAAACCAGCACTAGAGTCATTGCATGTGTGTTCTTTTCCTCAAACCACACATGGATCCACCAGTGGTCATTGCATGTGTGTTCTTTCCACAAACCACATATGGATCAACCAGAGTCATTGCATGTGTGTTCTTTCAAAAACCACACATGTGGACCCATTACAGTCATTGCATGTGTGTTATTTCCACAAACCACACATGGATCAACCATTAGAGTCATTGCATGTGTGTTCTTATATTAAAACCACAAACCAGTACTAGAGTCATTGCATGTGTGTTCTTTTCCACAAACCACACATGGATCCACCAGTGGTCATTGCATGTGTGTTCTTTCCACAAACCACACATGTGGACCCATTACAGTCATTGCATGTGTGTTATTTCCACAAACCACACATGGATCAACCACTAGAGTCATTGCATATGTGTTATTTCCACAAACCACACATGGATCAACCACTAGAGTCATTGCATGTGTGTTCTTATACTAAAACCAACACTAGAGTCATTTCATGTGTGTTCTTTTCACAAACCACACATGGATCAACCACTAGAGTCATTGCATGAGTGTTATTTCCACAAACAAACATGGATCAACCACTAGAGTCATTGCATGTGTGTTCTTATACTAAAACCAACATGGATCCACTAGTGGTCAGTGCATGTGTGTTCTTTCCACAAACCACACATGGATCAACCACTAGAGTCATTGCATGTGTGTTATTTCCACAAACCACACATGGATCAACCACTAGAGTCATTGCATGTGTGTTCTTATAATAAAACCACAAACCAGTACTAGAGTCATTGCATGTGTGTTCTTATACTAAAACCAACATGGATCCACCAGTGGTCATTGAATGTGTGTTCTTTCCACAAACCACACATGGATCAACCACTAGAGTCATTGCATGTGTGTTCTTTCCACAAACCACACATGGATCAACCACTAGAGTCATTGCATGTGTGTTCTTATAGTAAAACCACAAACTAGTACTAGAGTCATTCCATGTGTGTTCTTTTCCACAAACCACACATGGATCCACCAGTGGTCATTACATGTGTGTTATTTCCACAAACCACATATGGATCAACCAGAGTCATTGCATGTGTGTTCTTTCCACAAACCACACATGGATCAACCACTAGAGTCATTGCATGTGTGTTCTTATATTAAAACCAACATGGATCCACCAGTGGTCATTGAATGTGTGTTCTTTCCACAAACCACACATGGATCAACCACTAGAGTCATTGCATGTGTGTTATTTCCACAAACCACACATGGATAAACCACTAGAGTTATTGCATGTGTGTTCTTATACTAAAACCACAAACCAGTACTAGAGTCATTGTATGTGTGTTCTTTTCCACAAACCACACATGGATCCACCAATGGTCATTACATGTGTGTTATTTCCACAAACCACATATGGATCAACCAGAGTCATTGCATTTGTGTTCTTTCCACAAACCACACATGGATCAACCACTAGAGTCATTGCATGTTTGTTCTTATACTAAAACCACAAACTAGCACTAGAGTCATTGCATGTGTGTTCTTTTCCACAAACCACACATGGATCCACCAGTGGTCATTGCATGTGTGTTCTTTCCACAAACCACATATGGATCAACCAGAGTCATTGCATGTGTGTTCTTTCCACAAACCACACATGGATCAACAACTAGAGTCATTGCATGTTTGTTCTTATACTAAAACCACAAACCAGTACTAGAGTCATTGCATGTGTGTTCTTTTCCTCAAACCACACATGGATCCACCAGTGGTCATTGCATGTGTGTTCTTTCCACAAACCACATATGGATCAACCAGAGTCATTGCATGTCTGTTCTTTCCACAAACCACACATGGATCAACCACTAGAGTCATTGCACGTTTGTTCTTATACTAAAACCACAAACCAGCACTAGAGTTATTGCATGTGTGTTCTTTTCCACAAACCACACATGGATCCACCAGTGGTCATTGCATGTGTGTTCTTTCCACAAACCACATATGGATCAACCAGAGTCATTGCATGTGTGTTATTTCCACAAACCACACATGGATCAACCACTAGAGTCATTGCATGTTTGTTCTTATACTAAAACCACAAACCAGCAGTAGAGTCATTGCATGTGTGTTCTTTTCCACAAACCACAGATGGATCCACTAGTGGTCATTGCATGTGTGTTCTTTCCACAAACCACATATGGATCGACCAGAGTCATTGCATTTGTGTTCTTTCCACAAACCACGCATGGATCAACCACTAGAGTCATTGCATGTTTGTTCTTATACTAAAACCACAAACCAGCACTAGAGTCATTGCATGTGTGTTCTTTTCCACAAAACACACATGGATCCACCAGTGGTCATTGCATGTGTGTTCTTTCCACAAACGACATATGGATCAACCAGAGTAAGTGCATGTGTGTTCTTTCCACAAACCACACACGTGGACCCATTACAGTCATTGCATGTGTGTTATTTCCACAAACCACACATGGATCAACCACTACAGTCATTGCATATGTGTTATTTCCTCAAACCACACATGGATCAACCACTAGAGTCATTGCATGTGTGTTCTTATACTAAAACCAACACTAGAGTCATTGCATGTGTGTTCTTTTCACAAACCACACATGGATCAACCACTAGAATCATTGCATGTGTGTTATTTCCACAAACAAACATGGATCAACCACTACAGTCATTGCATCTGTGTTCTTATACTAAAACCAACATGAATCCACCAGTGGTCATTGCATGTATGTTCTTTCCACAAACCACACATGGATCAACCACTAGAGTCATTGCACGTGTGTTATTTCCACAAACCACACATGGATCAACCACTAGAGTCATTGCATGTGTGTTCTTATACTAAAACCACAAACCAGTACTAGAGTCATTGCATGTGTGTTCTTTTCCACAAACCACACATGGATCCACCAGTGGTCATTGCATGTGTGTTCTTACACTAAAACCAACATGGATCCACCAGTGGTCATTGCATGTGTGTTCTTTCCACAAACCACATATGGATCAACCAGAGTCATTGCATGTGTGTTCTTTCCACAAAACACACATGGATCAACCACTAGAGTCATTGCATGTTTGTTCGTATACTAACACCACAAACCAACACTAGAGTCATTGCATGTGTGTTCTTTTCCACAAACCACACATGGATCCACCCGTGGTCATTGCATGTGCGTTCTTTCAACAAACCACATATGGATCAACCAGAGTCATTGCATGTGTGTTCTTTCCACAAACCACACATGGATCAACCACTAGAGTCATTGCATGTTTGTTCTTATACTAAAACCACAAACCAACACTAGAGTCATTGCATGTGTGTTCTTTTCCACAAACCACACATGGATCCACCAGTGGTCATTGCATGTGTGTTCTTTCCACAAACCACATATGGATCAACCAGAGTCATTGCATGTGTGTTCTTTCCACAAACCACACATGTGGACCCATTACAGTCATTGCATGTGTGTTATTTCCACAAACCACACATGGATCAACCACTAGAGTCATTGCATATGTGTTATTTCCACAAACCACACATGGATCAACCACTAGAGTCATTGCATGTGTGTTCTTATACTAAAACCAACACTAGAGTCATTGCATGTATGTTCTTTTCACAAACCACACATGGATCAACCACTAGAGTCATTGCATGTGTGTTATTTCCACAAACAAACATGGATCAACCACTAGAGTCATTGCATGTGTGTTCTTATACTAAAACCAACATGGATCCACCCGTGGTCATTGCATGTGTGTTCTTTCCACAAACCACACATGGATCAACCACTAGAGTCATTGCATGTGTGTTATTTCCACAAACGACGCATGGATCAACCACTAGAGTCATTGCATGTGTGTTCTTATACTAAAACCACAAACCAGTACTAGAGTCATTGCATGTTTGTTCTTTTCCACAAACCACACATGGATCCACTAGTGGTCATTGCATGTGTGTTCTTTCCACAAACCACATATGGATCAACCAGAGTCATTGCATGTCTGTTCTTTCCACAAACCACACATGGATCAACCACTACAGTCATTGCATCTGTGTTCTTATACTAAAACCAACATGAATCCACCAGTGGTCATTGCATGTATGTTCTTTCCACAAACCACACATGGATCAACCACTAGAGTCATTGCACGTGTGTTATTTCCACAAACCACACATGGATCAACCACTAGAGTCATTGCATGTGTGTTCTTATACTAAAACCACAAACCAGTACTAGAGTCATTGCATGTGTGTTCTTTTCCACAAACCACACATGGATCCACCAGTGGTCATTGCATGTGTGTTCTTTTACACAAACCACACATGGATCCACCAGTGGTCATTGCATGTGTGTTCTTTCCACAAACCACATATGGATCAACCAGAGTCATTGCATGTGTGTTCATTCCACAAAACACACATGGATCAACCACTAGAGTCATTGCATGTTTGTTCGTATACTAACACCACAAACCAACACTAGAGTCATTGCATGTGTGTTCTTTTCCACAAACCACACATGGATCCACCCGTGGTCATTGCATGTGCGTTCTTTCAACAAACCACATATGGATCAACCAGAGTCATTGCATGTGTGTTCTTTCCACAAACCACACATGGATCAACCACTAGAGTCATTGCATGTTTGTTCTTATACTAAAACCACAAACCAACACTAGAGTCATTGCATGTGTGTTCTTTTCCACAAACCACACATGGATCCACCAGTGGTCATTGCATGTGTGTTCTTTCCACAAACCACATATGGATCAACCAGAGTCATTGCATGTGTGTTCTTTCCACAAACCACACATGTGGACCCACTAGTCATTGCATGTGTGTTATTTCCACAAACCACACATGGATCAACCACTAGAGTCATTGCATATGTGTTATTTCCACAAACCACACATGGATCAACCACTAGAGTCATTGCATGTGTGTTCTTATACTAAAACCAACACTAGAGTCATTGCATGTATGTTCTTTTCACAAACCACACATGGATCAACCACTAGAGTCATTGCATGTGTGTTATTTCCACAAACAAACATGGATCAACCACTAGAGTCATTGCATGTGTGTTCTTATACTAAAACCAACATGGATCCACCCGTGGTCATTGCATGTGTGTTCTTTCCACAAACCACACATGGATCAACCACTAGAGTCATTGCATGTGTGTTATTTCCACAAACGACGCATGGATCAACCACTAGAGTCATTGCATGTGTGTTCTTATACTAAAACCACAAACCAGTACTAGAGTCATTGCATGTTTGTTCTTTTCCACAAACCACACATGGATCCACTAGTGGTCATTGCATGTGTGTTCTTTCCACAAACCACATATGGATCAACCAGAGTCATTGCATGTCTGTTCTTTCCACAAACCACACATGGATCAACCACTAGAGTCATTGGACGTTTGTTCTTATACTAAAACCACAAACCAGCACTAGAGTTATTGCATGTGTGTTCTTTTCCACAAACCACACATGGATCCACCAGTGGTCATTGCATGTGTGTTCTTTCCACAAACCACATATGGATCAACCAGAGTCATTGCATGTGTGTTATTTCCACAAACCACACATGGATCAACCACTAGAGTCATTGCATGTTTGTTCTTATACTAAAACCACAAACCAGCACTAGAGTCATTGCATGTGTGTTCTTTTCCACAAACCACACATGGATCCACCCGTGGTTATTGTATGTGTGTTTTATCCACAAACCACATATGGATCAACAAGAGTCATTGCATGTGTGTTCTTTCCCCAAACCACACATGTGGACCCATTACAGTCATTGCATGTGTGTTATTTCCACAAACCACACATGGATCAACCACTAGAGTCATTGCATATGTGTTATTTCCACAAACTACACATGGATCAACCACTAGAATCATTGCATCTGTGTTCTTATACTAAAACCAACACTAGAGTCATTGCATGTGTGTTCTTTTCACAAACCACACGTGGATCAACCACTAGAGTCATTGCATGTGTGTTATTTCCACAAACAAACATGGATCAACCACTAGAGTCATTGCATGTGTGTTCTTATACTAAAACCAACATGGATCCACCAGTGGTCATTGCATGTGTGTTCTTTCCACAAACCACACATGGATCAACCACTAGAGTCATTGCATGTGTGTTATTTCCACAAACCACACATGGATCAACCACTAGAGTCATTGCATGTGTGTTCATATAGTAAAACCACAAACCAGTACTAGAGTCATTGCATGTGTGTTCTTATACTAAAACCAACATGGATCCACCAGTGGTCATTGCATGTGTGTTCTTTCCACAAACTACACATGTGGACCCATTACAGTCATTGCATGTGTGTTATTTCCACAAACCACACATGGATCAACCACTAGAGTCATTGCATGTGTGTTCTTATACTAAAACCAACACTAGAGTCATTGCATGTGTGTTCTTTTCACAAACCACACATGGATCAAGCACTAGAGTCATTGCATGTGTGTTATTTCCACAAACAAACATGGATCAACCACTAGAGTCATTGCATGTGTGTTCTTTCCACAAACCACACATGGATCAACCACTAGAGTCATTGCATGTGTGTTATTTCCACAAACCACACATGGATCAACCACTAGAGTCATTGCATGTGTGTTATTATACTAAAACCACAAACCAGTACTAGAGTCATTGCATGTGTGTTCTTTTCCACAAACCACACATGGATCCACTAGTGGTCATTGCATGTGTGTTCTTTCCACAAACCACATATGGATCAACCAGAGTCATTGCATGTGTGTTCTTTCCACAAACCACACATGGATCAACCACTAGAGTCATTGCACGGTTGTTCTTATACTAAAACCACAAACCAGCACTAGAGCTATTGCATGTGTGTTCTTTTCCACAAACCACACATGGATCCACCAGTGGTCATTGCATGTGTGTTCTTTCCACAAACCACATATGGATCAACCAGAGTCATTGCATGTGTGTTATTTCCACAAACCACACATGGATCAACCACTAGAGTCATTGCATGTTTGTTCTTATACTAAAACCACAAACCAGCACTAGAGTCATTGCATGTGTGTTATTTTCCACAAACCACACATGGATCCACTAGTGGTCATTGCATGTGTGTTCTTTCCACAAACCACATATGGATCAACCTGAGTCATTGCATGTGTGTTCTTTCCCCAAACCACACATGTGGACCCATTACAGTCATTGCATGTGTGTAATTTCCACAAACCACACATGGATCAACCACTAGAGTCATTGCATATGTGTTATTTCTACAAACCACACATGGATCAACCACTAGAATCATTGCATCTGTGTTCTTATACTAAAACCAACACTAGAGTCATTGCATGTGTGTTCTTTTCACAAACCACACATGGATCAACCATTAGAGTCATTGCATGTGTGTTATTTCCACAAACAAACATGGATCAACCACTAGAGTCATTGCATGTGTGTTCTTATACTAAAACCAACATGGATCCACCAGTGGTCATTGCATGTGTGTTCTTTCCACAAACCACACATGGATCAACCACTAGAGTCATTGCATGTGTGTTATTTCCACAAACCACACATGGATCAACCACTAGAGTCATTGCATGTGTGTTCTTATAATAAAACCACAAACCAGTACTAGAGTCATTGCATGTGTGTTCTTATACTAAAACCAACATGGATCCACCAGTGGTCATTGAATGTGTGTTCTTTCCACAAACCACACATTGATCAACCACTAGAGTCATTGCATGTGTGTTCTTTCCACAAACCACACATGGATCAACCACTAGAGTCATTGCATGTGTGTTCTTATAGTAAAACCACAAACCAGTACTAGAGTCATTCCATGTGTGTTCTTTTTCACAAACCACACATGGATCCACCAGTGGTCATTACATGTGTGTTATTTCCACAAATCACATATGGATCAACCAGAGTCATTGCATGTGTGTTCTTTCCACAAACCACACATGGATCAACCACTAGAGTCATTGCATGTGTGTTCTTATATTAAAACCAACATGGATCCACCAGTGGTCATTGAATGTGTGTTCTTTCCACAAACCACACATGGATCAACCACTAGAGTCATTGCATGTGTGTTATTTCCACAAACCACACATGGATAAACCACTAGAGTTATTGCATGTGTGTTCTTATACTAAAACCACAAACCAGTACTAGAGTCATTGCATGTGTGTTCTTTTCCACAAACCACACATGGATCCACCAATGGTCATTACATGTGTGTTATTTCCACAAACCACATATGGATCAACCAGAGTCATTGCATTTGTGTTCTTTCCACAAACCACACATGGATCAACCACTAGAGTCATTGCATGTTTGTTCTTATACTAAAACCACAAACTAGCACTAGAGTCATTGCATGTGTGTTCTTTCCACAAACCACACATGGATCCACCAGTGGTCATTGCAAGTGTGTTCTTTCCACAAACCACATATGGATCAACCAGAGTCATTGCATGTGTGTTCTTTCCACAAACCACACATGGATCAACAACTAGAGTCATTGCATGTTTGTTCTTATACTAAAACCACAAACCAGTACTAGAGTCATTGCATGTGTGTTCTTTTCCTCAAACCACACATGGATCCACCAATGGTCATTGCATGTGTGTTCTTTCCACAAACCACATATGGATCAACCAGAGTCATTGCATGTCTGTTCTTTCCACAAACCACACATGGATCAACCACTAGAGTCATTGCACGTTTGTTCTTATACTAAAACCACAAACCAGCACTAGAGTTATTGCATGTGTGTTCTTTTCCACAAACCACACATGGATCCACCAGTGGTCATTGCATGTGTGTTCTTTCCACAAACCACATATGGATCAACCAGAGTCATTTCATGTGTGTTATTTCCACAAACCACACATGGATCAACCACTAGAGTCATTGCATGTTTGTTCTTATACGAAAACCACAAACCAGCACTAGAGTCATTGCATGTGTGTTCTTTTCCACAAACCACACATGGATCCACCAGTGGTCATTGAATGTGTGTTTTATCCACAAACCACATATGGATCAACCAGAGTCATTGCATGTGTGTTCTTTCCCCAAACCACACATGTGGACCCATTACAATCATTGCATGTGTGTTATTTCCACAAACCACACATGGATCAACCACTAGAGTCATTGCATATGTGTTATTTCCACAAACTACACATGGATCAACCACTAGAATCATTGCATCTGTGTTCTTATACTAAAACCAACACTAGAGTCATTGCATTTGTGTTCTTTTCACAAACCACACATGGATCAACCACTAGAGTCATTGCATCTGTGTTATTTCCACAAACAAACATGGATCAACCACTAGAGTCATTGCATGTGTGTTCTTATACTAAAACCAACATGGATCCACCAGTGGTCATTGCATGTGTGTTCTTTCCACAAACCACACATGGATCAACCACTAGAGTCATTGCATGGGTGTTATTTCCACAAACCACACATGGATCAACCACTAGAGTCATTGCATGTGTGTTCATATAGTAAAACCACAAACCAGTACTAGAGTCATTGCATGTGTGTTCTTATACTAAAACCAACATGGATCCACCAGTGGTCATTGCATGTGTGTTCTTTCCACAAACCACACATGTGGACCCATTACAGTCATTGCATGTGTGTTATTTCCACAAACCACACATGGATCAACCACTAGAGTCATTGCATGTGTGTTCTTATACTAAAACCAACACTAGAGTCATTGCATGTGTGTTCTTTTCACAAACCACACATGGATCAAGCACTAGAGTCATTGCATGTGTGTTATTTCCACAAACAAACATGGATCAAAGACTAGAGTCATTGCATGTGTGTTCTTTCCACAAACCACACATGGATCAACCACTAGAGTCATTGCATGTGTGTTATTTCCACAAACCACACATGGATCAACCACTAGAGTCATTGCATGTGTGTTCTTATACTAAAACCACAAACCAGTACTAGAGTCATTGCATGTATGTTCTTTTCCACAAACCACACATGGATCCACTAGTGGTCATTGCATGTGTGTTCTTTCCACAAACCACATATGGATCAACCAGAGTCATTGCATGTGTGTTCTTTCCACAAACCACACATGGATCAACCACTAGAGACATTGCACGTTTGTTCTTATACTAAAACCACAAACTAGCACTAGAGTTATTGCATGTGTGTTCTTTTCCACAAACCACACATGGATCCACCAGTGGTCATTGCATGTGTGTTCTTTCCACAAACCACATATGGATCAACCAGAGTCATTGCATGTGTGTTATTTCCACAAACCACACATGGATCAACCACTACAGTCATTGCATGTTTGTTCTTATACTAAAACCACAAACCAGCACTAGAGTCATTGCATGTGTGTTATTTTCCACAAACCACACACGGATCCACCAGTGGTCATTGCATGTGTGTTCTTTCCACAAACCACATATGGATCAACCTGAGTCATTGCATGTGTGTTCTTTCCCCAAACCACACATGTGGACCCATTACAGTCATTGCATGTGTGTTATTTCCACAAACCACGCATGGATCAACCACTAGAGTCATTGCATATGTGTTATTTCTACAAACCACACATGGATCAACCACTAGAATCATTGCATCTGTGTTCTTATACTAAAACCAACACTAGAGCCATTGCATGTGTGTTCTTTTCACAAACCACACATGGATCAACCATTAGAGTCATTGCATGTGTGTTATTTCCACAAACAAACATGGATCAACCACTAGAGTCATTGCATGTGTGTTCTTATACTAAAACCAACATGGATCCACCAGTGGTCATTGCATGTGTGTTCTTTCCACAAACCACACATGGATCAACCACTAGAGTCATTGCATGTGTGTTCTTTCCACAAACCACACATGGATCAACCACTAGAGTCATTGCATGTGTGTTCTTATAGTCAAACCACAAACCAGTACTAGAGTCATTGCATGTGTGTTCTTTTCCACAAACCACACATGGATCCACCAGTGGTCATTACATGTGTGTTATTTCCACAAACCACATATGGATCAACCAGAGTCATTGCATGTGTGTTCTTTCCACAAACCACACATGGATCAACCACTAGAGTCATTGCATGTGTGTTCTTATATTAAAACCAACATGGATCCACCAGTGGTCATTGAATGTGTGTTCTTTCCACAAACCACACATGGATCCACCAGTGGTCATTGCATGTGTGTTATTTCCACAAACCACACATGGATCAACCACTAGAGTTATTGCATGTGTGTTCTTATACTAAAACCACAAACCAGTACTAGAGTCATTGCATGTGTGTTCTTTTCCACAAACCACACATGGATCCACCAGTGGTCATTACATGTGTGTTATTTCCACAAACGACATATGGATCAACCAGAGTCATTGCATTTGTGTTCTTTCCACAAACCACACATGGATCAACCACTAGAGTCATTGCATGTTTGTTCTTATACTAAAACCACAAACTAGCACAAGAGTCATTGCATGTGTGTTCTTTTCCACAAACCACACATGGATCCACCAGTGGTCATTGCATGTGTGTTCTTTCCACAAACCACATATGGATCAACCAGAGTCATTCCATGTGTGTTCTTTCCATAAGCCACACATGGATCAACAACTAGAGTCATTGCATGTTTGTTCTTATACTAAAACCACAAACCAGCACTAGAGTCAGTGCATGTGTGTTCTTTTCCACAAACGACACATGGATCCACCAGTCGTCTTATTGCATGTGTGTTCTTTCCACAAACCACATATGGATCAACCAGAGTCATTGCATGTGTGTTCTTTCAAAAACCAAAAATTTGGTCCCATTTCAGTCATTGCATGTGTTATTTCCACAAACCACACATGGATCAACCATTAGAGTCATTGCATGTGTGTTCTTATACTAAAACCACAAACCAGTACTAGAGTCATTGCATGTGTGTTCTTTTCCACAAACCACACATGGATCCACCAGTGGTCATTGCATGTGTGTTCTTTCCACAAACCACACATGTGGACCCATTACAGTCATTGCATGTGTGTTATTTCCACAAACCACACATGGATCAACCACTAGAGTCATTGCATATGTGTTATTTCCACAAACCACACATGGATCAACCACTAGAGTCATTGCATGTGTGTTCTTATACTAAAACCAACACTAGAGTCATTTCATGTGTGTTCTTTTCACAAACCACACATGGATCAACCACTAGAGTCATTGCATGAGTGTTATTTCCACAAACAAACATGGATCAACCACTAGAGTCATTGCATGTGTGTTCTTATACTAAAACCAACATGGATCCACTAGTGGTCATTGCATGTGTGTTCTTTCCACAAACCACACATGGATCAACCACTAGAGTCATTGCATGTGTGTTATTTCCACAAACCACACATGGATCAACCACTAGAGTCATTGCATGTGTGTTCTTATAATAAAACCACAAACCAGTACTAGAGTCATTGCATGTGTGTTCTTATACTAAAACCAACATGGATCCACCAGTGGTCATTGAATGTGTGTTCTTTCCACAAACCACACATGGATCAACCACTAGAGTCATTGCATGTGTGTTCTTTCCACAAACCACACATGGATCAACCACTAGAGTCATTGCATGTGTGTTCTTATAGTAAAACCACAAACTAGTACTAGAGTCATTCCATGTGTGTTCTTTTCCACAAACCACACATGGATCCACCAGTGGTCATTACATGTGTGTTATTTCCACAAACCACATATGGATCAACCAGAGTCATTGCATGTGTGTTCTTTCCACAAACCACACATGGATCAACCACTAGAGTCATTGCATGTGTGTTCTTATATTAAAACCAACATGGATCCACCAGTGGTCATTGAATGTGTGTTCTTTCCACAAACCACACATGGATCAACCACTAGAGTCATTGCATGTGTGTTATTTCCACAAACCACACATGGATAAACCACTAGAGTTATTGCATGTGTGTTCTTATACTAAAACCACAAACCAGTACTAGAGTCATTGTATGTGTGTTCTTTTCCACAAACCACACATGGATCCACCAATGGTCATTACATGTGTGTTATTTCCACAAACCACATATGGATCAACCAGAGTCATTGCATTTGTGTTCTTTCCACAAACCACACATGGATCAACCACTAGAGTCATTGCATGTTTGTTCTTATACTAAAACCACAAACTAGCACTAGAGTCATTGCATGTGTGTTCTTTTCCACAAACCACACATGGATCCACCAGTGGTCATTGCATGTGTGTTCTTTCCACAAACCACATATGGATCAACCAGAGTCATTGCATGTGTGTTCTTTCCACAAACCACACATGGATCAACAACTAGAGTCATTGCATGTTTGTTCTTATACTAAAACCACAAACCAGTACTAGAGTCATTGCATGTGTGTTCTTTTCCTCAAACCACACATGGATCCACCAGTGGTCATTGCATGTGTGTTCTTTCCACAAACCACATATGGATCAACCAGAGTCATTGCATGTCTGTTCTTTCCACAAACCACACATGGATCAACCACTAGAGTCATTGCACGTTTGTTCTTATACTAAAACCACAAACCAGCACTAGAGTTATTGCATGTGTGTTCTTTTCCACAAACCACACATGGATCCACCAGTGGTCATTGCATGTGTGTTCTTTCCACAAACCACATATGGATCAACCAGAGTCATTGCATGTGTGTTATTTCCACAAACCACACATGGATCAACCACTAGAGTCATTGCATGTTTGTTCTTATACGAAAACCACAAACCAGCACTAGAGTCATTGCATGTGTGTTCTTTTCCACAAACCACACATGGATCCACCAGTGGTCATTGTATGTGTGTTTTATCCACAAACCACATATGGATCAACCAGAGTCATTGCATGTGTGTTCTTTCCCCAAACCACACATGTGGACCCATTACAATCATTGCATGTGTGTTATTTCCACAAACCACACATGGATCAACCACTAGAGTCATTGCATATGTGTTATTTCCACAAACTACACATGGATCAACCACTAGAATCATTGCATCTGTGTTCTTATACTAAAACCAACACTAGAGTCATTGCATTTGTGTTCTTTTCACAAACCACACATGGATTAACCAGTAGAGTCATTGCATCTGTGTTATTTCCACAAACAAACATGGATCAACCACTAGAGTCATTGCATGTGTGTTCTTATACTAAAACCAACATGGATCCACAAGTGGTCATTGCATGTGTGTTCTTTCCACAAACCACATATATGGACCCATTACAGTCATTGCATGGGTGTTATTTCCACAAACCACACATGGATCAACCACTAGAGTCATTGCATGTGTGTTCATATGGTAAAACCACAAACCAGTACTAGAGTCATTGCATGTGTGTTCTTATACTAAAACCAACATGGATCCACCAGTGGTCATTGCATGTGTGTTCTTTCCACAAACCACACATGTGGACCCATTACAGTCATTGCATGTGTGTTATTTCCACAAACCACACATGGATCAACCACTAGAGTCATTGCATGTGTGTTCTTATACTAAAACCAACACTAGAGTCATTGCATGTGTGTTCTTTTCACAAACCACACATGGATCAAGCACTAGAGTCATTGCATGTGTGTTATTTCCACAAACAAACATGGATCAAAGACTAGAGTCATTGCATGTGTGTTCTTTCCACAAACCACACATGGATCAACCACTAGAGTCATTACATGTGTGTTATTTCCACAAACCACACATGGATCAACCACTAGAGTCATTGCATGTGTGTTCTTATACTAAAACCACAAACCAGTACTAGAGTCATTGCATGTGTGTTCTTTTCCACAAACCACACATGGATCCACTAGTGGTCATTGCATGTGTGTTCTTTCCACAAACCACATATGGATCAACCAGAGTCATTGCATGTGTGTTATTTCCACAAACCACACATGGATCAACCACTACAGTCATTGCATGTTTGTTCTTATACTAAAACCACAAACCAGCACTAGAGTAAGCATGTGTGTTATTTTCCACAAACCACACACGGATCCACCAGTGGTCATTGCATGTGTGTTCTTTCCACAAACCACATATGGATCAACCTGAGTCATTGCATCTGTGTTCTTTCCCCAAACCACACATGTGGACCCATTACAGTCATTGCATGTGTGTTATTTCCACAAACCACACATGGATCAACCACTAGAGTCATTGCATATGTGTTATTTCTACAAACCACACATGGATCAACCACTAGAATCATTGCATCTGTGTTCTTATACTAAAACCAACACTAGAGCCATTGCATGTGTGTTCTTTTCACAAACCACACATGGATCAACCATTAGAGTCATTGCATGTGTGTTATTTCCACAAACAAACATGGATCAACCACTAGAGTCATTGCATGTGTGTTCTTATACTAAAACCAACATGGATCCACCAGTGGTCATTGCATGTGTGTTCTTTCCACAAACCACACATGGATCAACCACTAGAGTCATTTCATGTGTGTTCTTTCCACAAACCACACATGGATCAACCACTAGAGTCATTGCATGTGTGTTCTTATAGTAAAACCACAAACCAGTACTAGAGTCATTGCATGTGTGTTCTTTTCCACAAACCACACATGGATCCACCAGTGGTCATTACATGTGTGTTATTTCCACAAACCACATATGGATCAACCAGAGTCATTGCATGTGTGTTCTTTCCACAAACCACACATGGATCAACCACTAGAGTCATTGCATGTGTGTTCTTATATTAAAACCAACATGGATCCACCAGTGGTCATTGAATGTGTGTTCTTTCCACAAACCACACATGGATCAACCACTAGAGTCATTGCATGTGTGTTATTTCCACAAACCACACATGGATCAACCACTAGAGTTATTGCATGTGTGTTCTTATACTAAAACCACAAACCAGTACTAGAGTCATTGCATGTGTGTTCTTTTCCACAAACCACACATGGATCCACCAGTGGTCATTACATGTGTGTTATTTCCACAAACGACATATGGATCAACCAGAGTCATTGCATTTGTGTTCTTTCCACAAACCACACATGGATCAACCACTAGAGTCATTGCATGTTTGTTCTTATACTAAAACCACAAACTAGCACTAGAGTCATTGCATGTGTGTTCTTTTCCACAAACCACACATGGATCCACCAGTGGTCATTGCATGTGTGTTCTTTCCACAAACCACATATGGATCAACCAGAGTCATTGCATGTGTGTTCTTTCCGCAAACCACACATGGATCAACAACTAGAGTCATTGCATGTTTGTTCTTATACTAAAACCACAAACCAGCACTAGAGTCATTGCATGTGTGTTCTTTTCCTCAAACCACACATGGATCCACCAGTGGTCATTGCATGTGTGTTCTTTCCACAAACCACATATGGATCAACCAGAGTCATTGCATGTGTGTTCTTTCCACAAACCACACATGTGGACCCATTACAGTCATTGCATGTGTGTTATTTCCACAAACCACACATGGATCAACCACTAGAGTCATTGCATGTGTGTTCTTATACTAAAACCACAAACCAGTACTAGAGTCATTGCATGTGTGTTCTTTTCCACAAACCACACATGGATCCACCAGTGGTCATTGCATGTGTGTTCTTTCCACAAACCACACATGTGGACCCATTACAGTCATTGCATGTGTGTTATTTCCACAAACCACACATGGATCAACCACTAGAGTCATTGCATATGTGTTATTTCCACAAACCACACATGGATCAACCACTAGAGTCATTGCATGTGTGTTCTTATACTAAAACCAACACTAGAGTCATTTCATGTGTGTTCTTTTCACAAACCACACATGGATCAACCACTAGAGTCATTGCATGAGTGTTATTTCCACAAACAAACATGGATCAACCACTAGAGTCATTGCATGTGTGTTCTTATACTAAAACCAACATGGATCCACTAGTGGTCAGTGCATGTGTGTTCTTTCCACAAACCACACATGGATCAACCACTAGAGTCATTGCATGTGTGTTATTTCCACAAACCACACATGGATCAACCACTAGAGTCATTACATGTGTGTTCTTATAGTAAAACCACAAACCAGTACTAGAGTCATTGCATCTGTGTTCTTTTCCACAAACCACATATGGATCCACCAGTGGTCAATGCATGTGTGTTCTTTCCAAAAACCACATATGGATAAACCAAAGTCATTGCATGTGTGTTCTTTCCACAAACCACACATGGATCAACCACTAGAATCATTGCATGTTTGTTCTTATACTAAAACCACAAACCAGCACTAGGGTCATTGCATGTGTGTTCTTTTCCACAAACCACACATGGATCCACCATTGGTCATTGCATGTGTGTTCTTTCCATAAACCACATATGGATCAACCAGAGTCATTGCATATGTGTTCTTTCCACAAACCACACATGTGGACCCATTACACTGATTGCATGTGTCTTCTTTTCCACAAACCACACATGGATCCACCACTAGAGTCATTGCATGTGTGTTATTTCCACAAACCACACATGGATCAACCACTAGAGTCATTGCATATGTGTTATTTCCACAAACCACACATGGATCAACCACTAGAGTCATTGCATGTGTGTTATTATACTAAAACCAACATGGATCCACTAGTGGTCAGTGCATGTGTGTTCTTTCCACAAACCACACATGGATCATCACTAGAGTCATTGCATGTGTGTTATTTCCACAAACCACACATGGCTCAACCACTAGAGTCATCACATGTGTGTTCTTATACTAAAACCACAAACCAGTACTAGAGTCATTGCATGTGTGTTCTTTTCCACAAACCACATATGGATCCACCAGTGGTCAATGCATGTGTGTTCTTTCCACAAACCACATATGGATCAACCAAAGTCATTGCATGTGTGTTATTTCCACAAACCACACATGGATCAACCACTAGAGTCATTGCATGTTTGTTCTTATACTAAAACCACAAACCAACACTAGAGTCATTGCATGTGTGTTCTTTTCCACAAACCACACATGGATCCACTAGTGGTCATTGCATGTGTGTTCTTTCTACAAACCACATATGGATCAACCAGAGTCATTGCATGTGTGTTATTTCCACAAACCACACATGTGGACCCATTACAGTCATTGCATGTGTGTTATTTCCACAAACCACACATGGATCAACCACTAGAGTCATTGCATATGTGTTATTTCCACAAACCACACATGGATCAACCACTAGAGTCATTGCATGTGTGTTCTTATACTAAAACCAACACTAGAGTCATTGCATGTGTGTTCTTTTCACAAACCACACATGGATCAACCACTAGAGTCATTGCATGTGTGTTATTTCCACAAACAAACATGGATCAACCAGTAGAGTCATTGCATGTGTGATCTTATACTAAAACCAACATGGATCCACCAGTGGTCATTGCATGTGTGTTCTTTCCACAAACCACATATGGATCAACCACTAGATTCATTGCGTGTGTGTTCTTTCCACAAACCACACATGGATCAACCACTAGTGTCATTGCATGTTTGTTCTTGTACTAAATCCAACACTAGAGTCATTGCATGTCTGTTATTTCCACAAACAAACATGGATCAACCACTAGAGTCATTGCATGTGTGTTCTTATACTAAAACCAACATGGATCCACCAGTGGTAATTGCATGTGTGTTATTTCCACAAACCACATATGGATCAACCACTAGACTCATTGCATGTGTGTTGTTTCCACAAACCACACATGGATCAACCACTAGAGTCATTGCATGTTTGTTCTTATACTAAAACCGTAAACCAGCACTAGAGTCATTGCATGAGTGTTCTTTTCCACAAACCACACATGGATCCACCAGTGGTCATAGCATGTGTGTTCTTTCCACAAACCACATATGGATCAACCAGAGTCATTGCACGTGTGTTCTTTCCACAAACCACACATGGATCAACCACTAGAGTCATTGCATGTGTGTTCTTTTCACAAACCACACATGGATCAACCCCTAGAGTCATTGCATGTGTGTTATTTCCACAAACCACACATGGATCAACCCCTAGAGTCATTGCATGTGTGTTCTTATACTAAATACAATATGGATCAACCACTAGAGTCATTCCATGTGTGTTATTTCCACAAACCACACATGGATCAACCACTAGATTCATTGCATGCGTGTTATTTCCACATACCACATATGGATCAACCAGAGTCATTGCATATGTGTTCTTTCCACAAACCACATATGGATCAACCAGAGTCATTGCATGTGTGTTCTTTCCACAAACCACACATGGACCTACCACTAGAGTCATTGCACGTTTGTTCTTATACTAAAACCACAAACCAGCACTAGAGTCATTGCATGTATGTTCTTTTCCACAAACCACACATGGATCCACCAGTGGTCATTGCATGTTTGTTCTTTCCACAAACCACATATGGATCAACCAGAGTAATTGCATGTGTGTTCTTTCCACAAACCACACATGGATCAACCACTAGAGTCATTACATGTTGGTTCTTATACTAAAACCACAAACCAGCACTAGGGTCATTGCATGTGTGTTCTTTTCCACAAACCACACATGGATCCACCATTGGTCATTGCATGTGTGTTCTTTCCACAAACCACATATGGATCAACCAGAGTCATTGCATATGTGTTCTTTCCACAAACCACACATGTGGACCCATTACAGTCATTGCATGTGTCTTCTTTTCCACAAACCACACATGGATCCACCACTAGAGTCATTGCATGTGTGTTATTTCCACAAACCACACATGGATCAACCACTAGAGTCATTGCATGTGTGTTCTTATACTAAAACCCACACTAGAGTCATTGCATGTGTGTTCTTTTCGCAAACCACACATGGATCAACCACTAGAGTCATTGCATGTGTGTTATTTCCACAAACAAACATGGATCAACCAGTAGAGTCATTGCATGTGTGTTCTTATACTAAAACCAACATGGATCCACCAGTGGTCATTGCATGTGTGTTCCTTCCATAAACCACACATGGATCAACCACTAGAGTCATTGCAATGTTTGTTCTTATACTAAAACCACAAACCAGCACTAGAGTCATTGCATGTGTGTTCTTTTCCACAAAACCACACATGGATCCACCAGTGGTCATTGCATGTGTGTTCTTTCCACAAACCACATATGGATCAACCACTAGTCATTTCATGTGTGTTCTTTCCACAAACCACACATGGATCAACCACTAGAGTCATTGCATGTTTGTTCTTATACTAAAACCACAAACCAGCACTAGAGTCATTGCATGTGTGTACTTTTCGACAAACCACACATGGATCCACCACTAGATTCATTGCATGTGTGTTATTTCCACAAACCACACATGGATCAACCACTAGTCATTGCATGTGTGTTCTTATGCTAAAACCACAAACCAGTACTAGACTCATTGCATGTGTGTTCTTTTCCACAAACCACACATGGATCCACCAGTGGTCATTGCATGTGTGTTCTTTCCACAAAACACATATGGATCAACCAGAGTCATTGCATGTGTGTTCTTTCCACAAACCACACATAGATCAACCACTAGAGTCATTGCACGTTTGTTCTTATACTAAAACCACAAACCAGCACTAGAGTCATTGCATTTGTGTTCTTTTCCACAAACCACACATGGATCCACCAGTGGTCATTGCATGTGTGTTATTTCCACAAACCACATATGGATCAACCAGAGTAATTGCATGTGTGTTCTTTCCACAAACCACACATGGATCAACCACTAGAGTCATTGCATGTTTGTTCTTATACTAAAACCACAAACCAGCACTAGAGTCATTGCATGTGTGTTCTTTTCCACAAATCACACATGGATCCACCAGTGGTCATTGCATGTGTGTTCTTTCCACAAACCACATATGGATCATCCAGAGTCATTTCATGTGTTTTCTTTCCACAAACCACACATGTGGACCCATTACAGTCATTGCATGTGTGTTATTTCCACAAACCACACATGGATCAACTACTAGAGTCAGTGCATATGTGTTTAATCCACAAACTACACATGGATCAACCACTAGAGTCATTGCATGTGTGTTCTTATACTAAAACCAACACTAGATTCATTGTATGTGTGTTCTTTTCACAAACCACACATGGATCAACCACTAAAGTCATTGCATGTGTGTTATTTCCACAAACAAACATGGATCAACCCCTAGAGTCATTGCATTTGTGTTCTTATACTAAAACCAACACTAGAGTCATTTCATGTGTGTTAGATTCACAAACCACACATGGATCAACCACTAGAGTCATTGCATGAGTGTTATTTCCACAAACAAACATGGATCAACCACTAGAGTCATTGCATGTGTGTTCTTATACTATAACCCACATGGATCCACTAGGGGTCAGTGCATGTGTGTTCTTTCCACAAACCACACATGGATCATCCACTAGAGTCATTGCATGTGTGTTATTTCCACAAACCACACATGGATCAACCACTAGAGTCATTACATGTGTGTTCTTATACTAAAACCACAAACCAGTACTAGAGTCATTGCATGTGTGTTCTTTTGCACAAACCACATATGGATCCACCAGTGGTCAATGCATGTGTGTTCTTTCCACAAACCACATATGGATCAACCAAAGTCATTGCATGTGTGTTCTTTCCACAAATCACACATGGATCAACCACTAGAGTCATTGCATGTTTGTTCTTATACTAAAACCACAAGCCAATACTAGACTCATTGCATGTGTGTTCTTTTCCACAAACCACACATGGATCCACTAGTGGTCATTGCATGTGTGTTATTTCTACAAACCACATATGGATCAACCAGAGTCATTGCATGTGTGTTCTTTCCACAAACCATACATGTGGACCCATTACAGTCATTGCATGTGTGTTATTTCCACAAACCACACATGGATCAACCACTAGAGTCATTGCATATGTGTTATTTCCACAAACCACACATGGATCAACCACTAGAGTCATTGCATGTGTGTTCTTATACTAAAACCAACACAGATGTGCATGTGTTCTTTTCACAAACCACACATGGATCAACCACTACAGTCATTGCATGTGTGTTATTTCCACAAACAAACATGGATCAACCAGTAGAGTCATTGCATGTGTGATCTTATACTAAAACCAACATGGATCCACCAGTGGTCATTGCATGTGTGTTCTTTCCACAAACCACATATGGATCAACCACTAGAGTCATTGCATGTGTGTTCTTTCCACAAACCACACATGGATCAACCACTAGAGTCATTGCATGTTTGTTCTTGTACTAAATCCAACACTAGAGTCATTGCATGTGTGTTCTTTTCACAAACCACACATGGATCAACCACTAGAGTCATTGCATGTCTGTTATTTCCACAAACAAACATGGATCAACCACTAGAGTCATTGCATGTGTGTTCTTATACTAAAACCAACATGGATCCACCAGTGGTAATTGCATGTGTGTTCTTTCCACAAACCACATATGGATAAACCACTAGACTCATTGCATGTGTGTTGTTTCCACAAACCACACATGGATCAACAACTAGAGTCATTGCATGTTTGTTCTTATACTAAAACCGTAAACCAGCACTAGAGTCATTGCATGAGTGTTCTTTTCCACGAACCACACATGGATCCACCAGTGGTCATAGCATGTGTGTTCTTTCCACAAACCACATATGGATCAACCAGAGTCATTGCATGTGTGTTCTTTCCACAAACCACACATGGACCAACCACTAGAGTCATTGCACGTTTGTTCTTATACTAAAACCACAAACCAGCACTAGAGTCATTGCATGTATGTTCTTTTCCACAAACCACACATGGATCCACCAGTGGTCATTGCATGTTTGTTCTTTCCACAAACCACATATGGATCAACCAGAGTAATTGCATGTGTGTTCTTTCCACAAACCACACATGGATCAACCACTAGAGTCATTGCATGTTGGTTCTTATACTAAAACCACAAACCAGCACTAGGGTCATTGCATGTGTGTTCTTTTCCACAAACCACACATGGATCCACCATTGGTCATTGCATGTGTGTTCCTTCCACAAACCACATATGGATCAACTAGAGTCATTGCGTATGTGTTCTTTGCACAAACCACACATGTGGACCCATTACAGTCATTGCATGTGTCTTCTTTTCCACAAACCACACATGGATCCACCACTAGAGTCATTGCATGTGTGTTATTTCCACAAACCACACATGGATCAACCACTAGAGTCATTGCATGTGTGTTCTTATACTAAAACCAACACTAGAGTCATTGCATGTGTGTTCTTTTCATAAACCACACATGGATCAACCACTAGAGTCATTGCATGTGTGTTATTTCCACAAAAAACATGGATCAACCAGTAGAGTCATTGCATGTGTGTTCTTATACTAAAACCAACATGGATCCACCAGTGGTCATTGCATGTGTGTTCTTTCCATAAACCACACATGGATCAACCACTAGAGTCATTGCAATGTTTGTTCTTATACTAAAACCACAAACCAGCACTAGAGTCATTGCATGTGTGTTCTTTTCCACAAACCACACATGGATCCACCAGTGGTCATTGCATGTGTGTTATTTCCACAAACCACATATGGATCAACCAGAGTAATTGCATGTGTGTTCTTTCCACAAAACACACATGGATCAACCACTAGAGTCATTGCATGTTTGTTCTTATACTAAAACCACAAACCAGCACTAGAGTCATTGCATGTGTGTTCTTTTCCACAAACCACACATGGATCCACCAGTGGTCATTGCATGTGTGTTCTTTCCACAAACCACATATGGATCATCCAGAGTCATTTCATGTGTTTTCTTTCCACAAACCACACATGTGGACCCATTACAGTCATTGCATGTGTGTTATTTCCACAAACCACACATGTATCAACTACTAGAGTCAGTGCATATGTGTTAATTCCACAAACCACACATGGATCAACCACTAGAGTCATTGCATGTGTGTTCTTATACTAAAACCAACACTAGATTCATTGCATGTGTGTTCTTTTCACAAACCACACATGGATCAACAACTAAAGTCATTGCATGTGTGTTATTTCCACAAACAAACATGGATCAACCCCTAGAGTCATTGCATGTGTGTTCTTATACTAAAACCAATATGGATCAACCACTAGAGTCATTGCATGTGTGTTATTTCCACAAACCACACATGGATCAACCACTAGATTCATTGCATGTGTGTTATTTCCACAGACCACATATGGATCAACCAGAGTCATTGCATATGTGTTCTTTCCACAAACCACATATGGATCAACCAGAGTCATTGAATGTGTGTTCTTTCCATAAACCACACATGGATCAACCACTAGAGTCATTGCACGTTTGTTCTTATACTAAAACCACAAACCAGCACTAGAGTCATTGCATGTATGTTCTTTTCCACAAACCACACATGGATCCACCAGTGGTCATTGCATGTGTGTTCTTTCCACAAACCACATATGGATCAACCAGAGTAATTGCATGTGTGTTCTTTCCACAAACCACACATGGATCAACCACTAGATTCATTGCATGTTGGTTCTTATACTAAAACCACAAACCAGCACTAGGGTCATTGCATGTGTGTTCTTTTCCACAAACCACACATGGATCCACCATTGGTCATTGCATGTGTGTTCTTTCCACAAAGCACATATGGATCAACCAGAGTCATTGCATATATGTTCTTTCCACAAACCACACATGTGGACCCATTACAGTGATTGCATGTGTCTTCTTTTCCACAAACCACACATGGATCCACCACTAGAGTCATTGCATGTGTGTTATTTCCACAAACCACACATGGATCAACCACTAGCGTCATTGCATGTGTGTTCTTATACTAAAACCAACACTAGAGTCATTGCATGTGTGTTCTTTTCGCAAACCACACATGGATCAACCACTAGAGTCATTGCATGTGTGTTATTTCCACAAACAAACATGGATCAACCAGTAGAGTCATTGCATGTGTGTTCTTATACTAAAACCAACATGGATCCACCAGTGGTCATTGCATATGTGTTCTTTCCATAAACCACAGATGGATCAACCACTAGAGTCATTGCAATGTTTTTTCTTATACTAAAACCACAAACCAGCACTAGAGTCATTGCATGTGTGTTCTTTTCCACAAACCACACATGGATCCACCAGTGGTCATTGCATGTGTGTTCTTTCCACAAACCACATATGGATCAACCACTAGTCATTGCATGTGTGTTCTTTCCATAAACCACACATGGATCAACCACTAGAGTCATTGCATGTTTGTTCTTATACTAAAACCACAAACCAGCACTAGAGTCATTGCATGTGTGTTCTTTTCCACAAACCACACATGGATCCACCACTAGATTCATTGCATGTGTGTTATTTCCACAAACCACACATGGATGAACCACTAGTCATTGCATGTGTGTTCTTATACTAAAACCACAAACCAGTACTAGACTCATTGCATGTGTGTTCTTTTCCACAAACCACACATGGATCCACCAGTGGTCATTGCATGTGTGTTCTTTCCACAAAAGACATATGGATCAACCAGAGTCATTGCATGTGTGTTCTTTCCACAAACCACACATAGATCAACCACTAGAGTCATTGCACGTTTGTTCTTATACTAAAACCACAAACCAGCACTAGAGTCATTGCATTTGTGTTCTTTTCCACAAACCACACATGGATCCACCAGTGGTCATTGCATGTGTGTTATTTCCACAAACCACATATGGATCAACCAGAGTAATTGCATGTGTGTTCTTTCCACAAAACACACATGGATCAACCACTAGAGTCATTGCATGTTTGTTCTTATACTAAAACCACAAACCAGCACTAGAGTCATTGCATGTGTGTTCTTTTCCACAAACCACACATGGATCCACCAGTGGTCATTGCATGTGTGTTCTTTCCACAAACCACATATGGATCATCCAGAGTCATTTCATGTGTTTTCTTTCCACAAACCACACATGTGGACCCACTAGAGTCATTGGATGTTTGTTCTTATACTAAAACCACAAACCAACACTAGAGTCATTACATGTGTGTTCATTTCCACAAACCACATATGGATCCACAAGTGGTCATTGCATGTGTGTTCTTTTCCACAAACAACTTATGGATCAACCAGTGGTCATTGCATGTGTGTTCTTTCCACAAACCACACGTGGACCCATTACAGTCATTGCACGTGTATTATTTCCAAAAACCACACATGGATCAACCACTAGAGTCATTGCATATGTGTTATTTCCACAAACCTCACATAGATCAACCACTAGAGTCATTGCATGTGTGTTCTTATACTAAAACCAACACTAGGGTCATTGCATGTGTGTTCTTTTCACAAACCACACATGGATCAACCACTAGAGTCATTGCATGTGTGTTATTTCCACAAACAAACATGGATCAACCACTGGAGTCATCGCATGTCTGTTCTTATACTAAAACCAACATGGATCCACCAGTGGTCATTGCATGTGTGTTCTTTCCACAAACCACACATGGATCAACCACTAGAGTCATTGCATGTGTGTTATTTCCACAAACCACACATGGATCAACCAGTAGAGTCATTGCATTTGTGTTCTTATACTAAAACCACAAACCAGTACTAGAGTCATTGCATGTGTGTTCTTATACTAAAACCAACATGGATCCACCAGTGGTCATTGCATGTGTGTCCTTTCCACAAACCACACATGGATCAACCACTAGAGTCATTGCATGTGTGTTATTTCCACAAACCACACATGGATCAACCACTAGAGTCATTGCATGTGTGTTCTTATACTAAAACCACAAACCAGTACTAGAGTCATTGCATGTGTGTTCTTTTCCACAAACCACATATGGATCCACCAGCGGCCATTGCATGTGTGTTCTTTCCACAAACCACATATGGATCAACCAGAGTCATTGCATTTGTGTTCTTTCCACAAACCACACCTAGATCAACCACTAGAGTCATTGCATGTTTGTTCTTATACTAAAACCACAAACCAGCACTAGAGTCATTGCATGTGTGTTCTTTTCCACAAACCACACATGGATCCACCAGTGGTCATTGAATGTGTGTTCTTTCCACAAACCACATATGGATCAACCAGAGTAATTGCATGTGTGTTCTTTCCACAAACCACACATGGATCAACCACTAGAGTCATTGCATGTTGGTTCTTATACTAAAACCACAAACCAGCACTAGGGTCATTGCATGTGTGTTCTTTTCCACAAACCACACATGGATCCACCATTGGTCATTGCATGTGTGTTCTTTCCACAAACCACATATGGATCAACCAGAGTCATTGCATATGTGTTCTTTCCACAAACCACACATGTGGACCCATTACAGTCATTGCATGTGTCTTCTTTTCCACAAACCACACATGGATCCACCACTAGAGTCATTGCATGTGTGTTATTTCCACAAACCACACATGGATCAACCACTAGAGTCATTGCATGTGTGTTCTTATACTAAAACCAACACTATAGTCATTGCATGTGTGTTCTTTTCGCAAACCACACATGGATCAACCACTAGAGTCATTGCATGTGTGTTATTTCCACAAACAAACATGGATCAACCAGTAGAGTCATTGCATGTTTGTTCTTATACTAAAACCACAAACCGGCACTAGAGTCATTGCATGTGTGTTCTTTTCCACAAACCACACATGGATCCACCACTAGATTCATTGCATGTGTGTTATTTCCACAAACCACACATGGATCAACCACTAGTCATTGCATGTGTGTTCTTATACTAAAACCACAAACCAGTACTAGACTCATTGCATGTGTGTTCTTTTCCACAAACCACACATGGATCCACCAGTGGTCATTGCATGTGTGTTCTTTCCACAAAACACATATGGATCAACTAGAGTCATTGCATGTGTGTTGTTTCCACAAACCACACATAGATCAACCACTAGAGTCATTGCATGTTTGTTCTTATACTAAAACCACAAACCAGCACTAGAGTCATTGCATTTGTGTTCTTTTCCACAAACCACACATGGATCCACCAGTGGTCATTGCATGTGTGTTATTTCCACAAACCACATATGGATCAACCAGAGTAATTGCATGTGTGTTCTTTCCACAAACCACACATGGATCAACCACTAGAGTCATTGCATGTTTGTTCTTATACTAAAACCACAAACAAGCACTAGTGTCATTGCATGTGTGTTCTTTTCCACAAACCACACATGGATCCACCAGTGGTCATTGCATGTGTGTTCTTTCCACAAACCACATATGGATCATGCAGAGTCATTTCATGTGTTTTCTTTCCACAAACCACACATGTGGACCCATTACAGTCATTGCATGTGTGTTATTTCCACAAACCACACATGGATCAACTACTAGAGTCAGTGCATATGTGTTAATTCCACAAACCACACATGGATCAACCACTAGAGTCAATGTATGTGTGTTCTTATACTAAAACCTACACTAGATTCATTGCATGTGTGTTCTTTTCACAAACCACACATGGATCAACCACTAAAGTCATTGCATGTGTGTTATTTCCACAAACAAACATGGATCAACCCCTAGAGTCATTGCATGTGTGTTCTTATACTAAAACCAATATGGATCAACCACTAGAGTCATTGCATGTGTGTTATTTCCACAAACCACACATGGATCAACCACTAGATTCATTGCATGTGTGTTATTTCCACAGACCACATATGGATCAACCAGAGTCATTGCATATGTGTTCTTTCCACAAACCACATATGGATCAACCAGAGTCATTGCATGTGTGTTCTTTCCACAAACCACACATGGATCAACCACTAGAGTCATTGCATGTATGTTCTTTTCCACAAACCACACATGGATCCACCAGTGGTCATTGCATGTGTGTTCTTTCCACAAACCACATATGGATCAACCAGAGTAATTGCATGTGTGTTCTTTCCACAAACCACACATGGATCAACCACTAGAGTCATTGCATGTTGGTTCTTATACTAAAACCACAAACCAGCACTAGGGTCATTGCATGTGTGTTCTTTTCCACAAACCACACATGGATCCACCATTGGTCATTTCATGTGTGTTCTTTCCACAAACCACATATGGATCAACCAGAGTCATTGCATATGTGTTCTTTCCACAAACCACACATGTGGACCCATTACAGTCATTGCATGTGTCTTCTTTTCCACAAACCACACATGGATCCACCAATAGAGTCATTGCATGTGTGTTATTTCCACAAACCACACATGGATAAACCACTAGAGTCATTGCATGTGTGTTCTTATACTAAAACCAACACTAGAGTCATTGCATGTGTGTTCTTTTCGCAAACCACACATGGATCAACCACTAGAGTCATTGCATGTGTGTTATTTCCACAAACAAACATGGATCAACCAGTAGAGTCATTGCATGTGTGTTCTTATACTAAAACCAACATGGATCCACCAGTGGTCATTGCATGTGTGTTCTTTCCATAAACCACACATGGATCAACCACTAGAGTCATTGCAATGTTTGTTCTTATACTAAAACCACAAACCAGCACTAGAGTCATTGCATGTGTGTTCTTTTCCACAAACCACACATGGATCCACCAGTGGTCATTGCATGTGTGTTCTTTCCACAAACCACATATGGATCAACCACTAGTCATTTCATGTGTGTTCTTTCCACAAACCACACATGGATCAACCACTAGAGTCATTGCATGTTTGTTCTTATACTAAAACCACAAACCAACACTAGAGTCATTGCATGTGTGTTCTTTTGCACAAACCACACATGGATCCAACACTAGAGTCATTGCATGTGTGTTCTTTCCAAAAACCACATATGGATCAACCAGAGTCATTGCATGTGTGTTCTTTCCACAAACCACACATGTGGACCCACTAGAGTCATTGCATGTTTGTTCTTATACTAAAACCACAAACCAACACTAGAGTCATTACATGTGTGTTCATTTCCACAAACCACACATGGATCCACAAGTGGTCATTGCATGTGTGTTCTTTTCCACAAACAACTTATGGATCAACCAGTGGTCATTGCATGTGTGTTCTTTCCACAAACCACACGTGGACCCATTAAAGTCATTGCACGTGTATTATTTCCAAAAACCACACATGGATTAACCACTAGAGTCATTGCATATGTGTTATTTCCACAAACCACACATAGATCAACCACTAGAGTCATTGCATGTGTGTTCTTATACTAAAACCAACACTAGGGTCATTGCATGTGTGTTCTTTTCACAAACCACACATGGATCAACCACTAGAGTCATTGCATGTGTGTTATTTCCACAAACAAACATGGATCAACCAGTAGAGTCATTGCATGTGTGATCTTATACTAAAACCAACATGGATCCACCAGTGGTCATTGCATGTGTGTTCTTTCCACAAACCACACATGGATCAACCACTAGAGTCATTGCATGTGTGTTATTTCCACAAACCACACATGGATCAACCAGTAGAGTCATTGCATTTGTTTTCTTATACTAAAACCACAAACCAGTACTAGAGTCATTGCATGTGTGTTCTTATACTAAAACCAACATGGATCCACCAGTGGTCATTGCATGTGTGTTCTTTCCACAAACCACACATGGATCAACCACTAGAGCCATTGCATGTGTGTTATTTCCACAAACCACACATGGATCAACCACTAGAGTCATTGCATGTGTGTTCTTATACTAAAACCACAAACCAGTACTAGAGTCATTGCATGTGTGTTCTTTTCCACAAACCACATATGGATCCACCAGTGGTCATTGCATGTGTGTTCTTTCCACAAACCACATATGGATCAACCAGAGTCATTGCATTTGTGTTCTTTCCACAAACCACACCTAGATCAACCACTAGAGTCATTGCATGTTTGTTCTTATACTAAAACCACAAACCAGCACTAGAGTCATTGCATGTGTGTTCTTTTCCACAAACCACACATGGATCCACCAGTGGTCATTGCATGTGTGTTCTTTCCACAAACCACATATGGATCAACCACTAGTCATTTCATGTGTGTTCTTTCCACAAACCACACATGGATCAACCACTAGAGTCATTGCATGTTTGTTTTTATACTAAAACCACAAACCAGCACTAGAGTCATTGCATGTGTGTTCTTTTGCACAAACCACACATGGATCCAACACTAGAGTTATTGCATGTGTGTTCTTTCCAAAAACCACATATGGATCAACCAGAGTCATTGCATGTGTGTTCTTTCCACAAACCACACATGTGGACCCACTAGAGTCATTGCATGTTTGTTCTTATACTAAAACCACAAACCAACACTAGAGACATTGCATGTGTGTTCATTTGCACAAACCACACATGGATCCACAAGTGGTCATTGCATGTGTGTTCTTTTCCACAAACAACTTATGGATCAACAAGTGGTCATTGCATGTGTGTTCTTTCCACAAACCACATGTGGAACCATTACAGTCATTGCATGTGTGTTATTTCCGCAAACCACACATGGATCAACCACTAGAGTCATTGCATATGTGTTATTTCCACAAACCACACATAGATCAACCACTAGAGTCATTGCATGTGTGTTCTTATACTAAAACCAACATTAGAGTCATTGCATGTGTGTTGTTTTCACAAACCACACATGGATCAACCACTAGAGTCATTGCATGTGTGTTATTTCCACAAACAAACATGGATCAACCACTAGAGTCATTGCATGTGTGTTCTTATACTAAAACCAATATGGATCAACCACTAGAGTCATTGCATGTGTGTTATTTCCACAAAACACAGATGGATCAACCACTAGAGTCATTGCATGTGTGTTCTTATACTAAAATCACAAACCAGGACTAGAGTCATTGCATGTGTGTTCTTTTCCACAAACCTCACATAGATCCACTAGTGGTCATAGCATGTGTGTTCTTTCCACAAACCACATATGGATCAACCTGAGTCATTGCATGTGTGTTCTTTCCACAAACCACACATGGATCAACCACTAGAGTCATTGCAATGTGTGTTCTTTTCCACAAACCACACATGGATCCATTACAGTCATTGCATGTGTGTTATTTCCACAAACCACACATGGATCAACCACTAGAGTCATTGCATGTGTGTTATTTCCACAAACCACACATGGATCCATTTGAGTCATTTCATGCTTGTTCTTATACTAAAACTAGCTCTGATGCTTCTAGAAGGCACGCCATAACACAGTTGTTCTGCTTGACGATTGTTACATACCGTTCGATTGGGGCGCTTGGACGATTGGGATGGTCTTCGTGAGGGCGATCGTCGAGTAGGCTGTTCTCCGGCATGATTGGCATGCTTGCTCTGGACAAACTGGCATGTTGCGAGTGTTATGACTCACGAGTTCAGTGGGCCATATCCCAGTGTCACGTCCCCGTTACTTCTCTTCCTCCCCGTACTTCTCTTCCGTCCCCTCAAAGCCACTTTCCCCACTTCACTTCCATCCTGCCGTAGCCGCAAGCCGACGACATCCGCCAATTTTCCGGTCGCTACCTTCATGGTAAGAAATCATTTTACAAGCTTTTGAACTTATCCTACACATTCCTTCTATTCGCCAATCTAACTGCTGATCTTTTTTCCGATTTCTCGACGAACTTTAGTTGTGGCAGATGTGGGATCCCAAGAATCTGGAGATCCTTGCGCACAACTTCGTAGCTCATGTGCTCCCACCCAGGATGCTTTCGTCGTTACTCCTACCACGAGCTCCCGCTCCACGAGCTCGCGTGCCCGCACGGCGCGTGTGCCTACACGGAGCCGGGCTGCAACTACCCTGGCCTGCCGGCAGAGCTCGTCGTCCACCTTGCATATGGGCACTTGATCGAAGTGATTAGGATCTCGTACAGGCAAGCCCAACTTCTCCAAGAGCAGGTGCCGTTCACTGACTCGGCACGCCGCCTGCTAATTTTCTAGGGGGGACTGCTCTGTTTTCGTCCTGACCATCACCGCCTGTGTTCCGAGAACCAGAGCCGGGCCCACCGTCGTGGGTGCAGATCGTCAGTCGGTCGTCTCGCGCCTAGCCCGTATACACGGTGCGCATGTGGGCGAACGCCCAGCCGCCGTCGTCGGATAGCATTCTTGTGCTAGCCGAGGCGCCGAGCTGCCCGACGCCTCGAGAGGTGGAGTATGTGGACCTAAGGTCAATCCTATGCGTGCCATCTCAGTACCTTGTCAGTGCTGGACCGAACAGACAGATGCATTTCTACATTTGTATTGAGAAGACCGACAGACAAATGTAGTACTTGTGCTGTCGTTACTGTTAGACTTAAGCGATGCTTCTCACGTGCTTAGAGCATACGTGTTGTGCGAATGTACCCCAGTTATAGTTTTCAGTACTCCTTAATACTTCGACGAGTTATTATATTGGTCCAATCAGCTTGCTGTTGTCACGTTGCAAAGTCCGCTTTCTCTGGACAGACCGGCAATACCGTGTGCTCCCGCTCCCGCATGTTAGTGTTCCGAGGGCCCACCTTCCAGTGTCCTTCCCCTCAAAGCCACTGTCCCAACTTATCTTCCAGCCTGCCACTCCCGTCCGATGGTTGTAATCTGATGATTTTCGTTGGATTGTTTACAAGTAATCTACGTTGATAATGCAACATGCAAATGGCACAAACACAATTTCTAAAGTGGAAGCACTCACCGGCTACTATTGCACACATTTCTTAATATAGCTCGACAAACACATTACAATAATTGTACTCGCATTAAACACAACCGAAATTGCAACCATCCGAAACAACATCTAAACCCACATCACACAGCTGTCGTCGGAGTCCACCTCGATTGGTGACACCGCCATGCCCTTCCCAGCGACATCCACTCTTGCCCGTGGCTTGCCCTTCGCCAAGGAGGCAACAATGGCATTCTGCACAACTTCGTCCCCGTCGCCCTCCACATCAGAATCGACAATGACGAAGGTGACGGGGTTGGCATGGACCGAGCGCCGTCGCGCCTGGCGGCTCCTGCTCGAGCTCGACGCCGCATCAGTCCTTCTACAGGTAGGAGGGGCCAAGCTCGCATACGTAGCATCGTCGCTCCTCTCAATAAACCATGGCCATTTGATACTACGACGGTAGGATCTTGGGGTGGATCCACCGCGGCGAGCCCTACCGGAAGCGGTGGAGCGGATGGATTGTGGGCCAGGCATGTCTGGTTCCTGAGCAAGACCTCCCAATGATATGTACGTGGGCAAGGTACCAAAAAATTTCGTCCAATCCGCGCGACAGGGCTTTTGAACCACGAAGGCGCGAGTTTCTTTTGACAAGTCCACACGCTAGGTCCCCACTGTCGCCCGAATGTGACGGTAGGTTTCTGCCGAGTTATTAAGTAGGGATAAATCACGCTTCACTACTACCCGACATCCAAAGGCTCCTCTTTCTTTTGCCTCGCTCCCTCGCTCATGGCTCGCGGCTCGTGCGTTGTCTCAAAGCGGAATTAGGGTCGGCTCAACGCCAGTCGGTGCCCCATCAGTCTTGGAGGCGCCCTACGATTACTACCCCGATATGCTGTGTTTGTGTGGTGAGAAGACGCCAAGATGGATTTCATGGACCAACGAAAATACTACAGGAAAATTCAGCAACTACAGCATCAGAGCGGTAAGTTCCTACTATAGGTACAATGGTAACCCGGATCCGAAAAGCGTAATGTAATTCTTTTTTTTTGTTTCCTTCGATCTACTACGCAGGAAGTGAGGGGGACTGGCTGTGACAAATTTGTGTGGATCGAAAAGCCACTGACAGGTTTTCACAAAGAGCTTGTTCAGGATCTGCGTGATGCTGTGTGGGACAAGAAAGAGGAGATTCGTGCGATGGAGCGAGAGATCCGGGAGCTTCGCCAGGTGCAGGGGAGGCAGGGGCAGGGAGGTGGTGAGACAGACGGGCTCAAGATTAGGCCAGATAATGGACACAATTTCCTCATTATATGGGCATTATCTGTTGCATTTGCAGTTTATGTTGCCATGTCGTTGTCCAGCAGCTGAAATAAGTTGCTGCTTTGTGGAGTGTAGCAGCTAGCTTAAGAAATTGTTTTCTAGCCCAGAAACTTATCATAAGTGTAATGCCAACAGCAGGGATTTATTAAGCGCCTATAAATAAATCATGTCTGTGCCACTAATACCCATCGATTTTGGAGAGGATTTAACCGCTCAGCTATCGCGATTGTTCAGATAGTAGTGGCACAGTCACAGTTTTGGATTCAACTAGTGGCCTCGGCCGTATCAAATCCTAAAGTCGCGATTCATTTTACTCCGAGTACGAGAGGCAGATTGTTTCGCCCGACAAGTTCCACGCACACAGCTCCAGAGTTTAACCAAACTACATATATAGGTTCAAGTTCAATACATCATTAGGCTGCTATACTGCTAGCCCTCTTTCTTTGCTTGGGTGCCAACTTTCTTCCTCTTTCCTTCACGTCCACTGGCTTCTTCATCTCCTGCCTTCTTCCTCTTCATGGGTGCCAATTTTCTTACCTTCACGTACCCTGCATCTCCGGGCCGTGGGAAGTCAGGCCAATCAGCACCAGAATCTTGTCCAGCATCATCACTCCACTCGTTTTGGTTTTCTTCCCGCAGCAAAATCACTAAGTCGGATGTCTTGTTTCTTACCTTGCGCTTCCTGTAAAAAAATAGTACATGGATTACTACCTTATATCTATAGACTATAAACAATTTTTTTGTGTGAATGTACCATCTCATACCTAGGTTTGGGAGCATTAAGGGGACATCCAACTGCTCTATGGCCTATAAGATGGCAGGTCATGCATCTGTTTTTGCCCATCTTTGTAGCACAGAAAGCCGAACCCTTCTTATCGAGAAAATTCTTAAACCTATTCACCTGGGGTCTTCCTCTGCCCCTTTTTGTAACTGGCTGGCAAAGCTCGAAAGACAGTTGGACTTGAAACCAGCGAGATGGAGTGTACATGGCTCGACGGATCCAGCGTACGCAGCTCTGAACTTTTCCATAGAGTAGTAGTCTGACAAATACTGATCCAAATGTGGTAGAGTTCTTTTCTTCACCAAGAAGGCCAAGGCGTGGTCGCAAGGTTTCCCGGTATGCTGCCACTCTAAGTAGGTGCATTCTCACAGCTCGATGTTCACAACATCCCTTTTGCCACTCTTGGACATATCGACCACCTCATAGCTTCTGTTGGTTAACGGGAGAACCTTAAGATGAGCAAGTCCTCGGCTTCTCTTGTGCAGTTGCTGTACAACTGGCGGTAGCATATGTCCTCTAAGTCTCCTACCGATCTCTCTCCTTATATTTAACAGCTTCATGATCATAGCACGTATGCTGTCCATCAAGATATGAACAGGACGCACTTTTATGTCCTTCACCCAGTTATTCAGGCATTCTGCAAGGTTGTTGTTTATGTAATCAACTTTGATGTCAGGGTTGAATTGACTCCTCTTCCATAGCTGCGAATGATGGATGGCTAAGTACTCTAGAAGTTCAGGGGCTTCGGCAAAAATCTTGCTCATGAAATAATCGCTGCTACTAGGTTTGTAAACTCTAGCAGCAGGAAACATGTAACGAAATACGCTCCCTGCATAGTGTGAGTACAAGTTGATCATCATATGGGCATGGCATTGTCTACCTTCAGCTCGCGGGAACACCTCCTTCACTGCATTCGTCAGCCCTTTGCATGCATCCGTGGATATAGCCAATGGATCCATGTGGCCTATTGATCTCCTGAGCTGCCTCATAAACCAGACCTAGTTTTCCTCCGTTTCTGTTTCAAATAGCCCGAATGCCACTGGGAAAATCTAGTTGTGACCATCAAGTGTTGTGGCAGATGGCAGGCAGCCTTTCCATTTGCCAGTTAGGACAGTGCCGTCTACACTCAAATACGGCCTACCGCCGCCCTTGAATCCATTGATGCAAGGTTTAAGCGCCATGAAAAATCTTTTGAAATATATTTTACCACCTTTTGATTCGGTGTCAATCTCCACAACACTCCCCGGAGACCTAGATTGTACCTCCGCCTTGAATTTGTACAGCATCCTGAAGCTATTGGTCCAATCCCCGTGCAAGACCCCCAGAGCTTTCTCTTTACCTTTCCAAACCGTGTAATACAGAAGGACAATGTTGTATTTAGAACCGAGGCTAGTCTGAATATTTTTCGCAGTCTCCTTAGGGTTATCCTTTAGTATGGACATAGATTGCATAGACACCCACTCCGTATCAGCCATTGAGGATTTCAGTTTGCTTCCTATCGGACACATGTGTGCAGGGCCCATTCTGTTCACCTGCAACACAGATTCATTTAAAACATAAGCGGAGTTTACTAGTTGCCAGAAAGATATCGCACATCAATTGTAGTTATAGAGTGAAAAGAGAGACAGGGAGTTCTAATGGTTTGCTGCATTCATTGCCCCAATACCCTAATTGCAGTCGACGCAGGTAAGGATCTTGCTGTGATCCTCCATGGACAATGTACCTCGGCTCGTCCATTCATCCACGTTAACTTGCAAACGTCCTCATACCTCTCGGTAGAGTTCTTCAGTCGATAAACGTCGAACTCCCCCTTGATACAAAAATGCCGGAACGACATCCTGAACTCATGCATGCTCCTGAACTCGGTGCCGACTGAAATTATAGGATACTCGTGGTCATGTTTCATTTCTTCTACTTCAACACCCAAATCATTGACTGGAATACCAGCCTCATCGTTAAGTTCCTCGTCTATTTCATCATCACTAGATTCTTGATCCTCTACAGTGCCTGCTTCTTCATCTGATTCAGAATCTTCGCCATCGTCTCTAATGCCTAGTACTGCACACATCATATTGACTCCCATGGGTGGGGCTGCACCATCGTCTCCACCCAGATGGACATGAACATTGCCCCAGTCCCCTCACCGGCAACTCTGTTTTCTCCAAGACACTCGGTTGGTTGTGCTGCAACCACATGAGGTGGTCTTATGTTTGCATGCATCCCAGGTACTTCAGTGGACAAACAACAGTCAGAATCAATTTCATCTTGAGTGTACAGAACCCTCTTGCTCTTCCTGTGTACATCCTCCTTCCTGATGTAATCTTTCCTGATGGTATCAGTAGGGCTTGACATACGCGTTCCATTCCCCATCGAACTAGGCCTTTTGCTGCCGCTCTTGGGTGTGATCTCCTTATTGCCTCCCCTCACGGGTGTTGGCTCTAGGGTACTGGCATTATTGCCTGACCTCTGCGGTGTGTTCTTCTTCGAATTAGCCCTTTTGCTGCTACTATTGGGCGTGTTCTCCTTCGTGCTGGCATTATTGCCTGACCCTAGTGGCGTGTTCTGCTCCAAATTAGCCCTTTTGCTGCTACTATTGGGTGTCTTCTCCTTCGTGCTGGCATTATTGCCTGACCTCAGCGGCGTGTTCCGCTCCAAATTATCCCTTTTGCTGCTACTATTGGGCGTGTTCTCCTTCGTGCTGGCATAATTCCCTGACAGCGGCGTGTTCCGCTCCAAATTAGTGTTTTTTCTGCTCCCACTGGGCGTGGTAGCCTCTGTGCTGGCCATCTTCGCCTCTTTGCTACCACTCCTGGGAGTGTTCACCACCATGCTAGCCCTCTTAGTGTTTTTGCTGCTACCATTCGGTGTGGCATTTTGACTGGATCTCAGGGGTGTACTCTGCGGCATGGTGCCTTTTGTCATTCGACTCTTGGGCGTCCCCTTCTCTGGCGTGGTCTCCTTGGTGACGTTCTTCTTCGGGGTGCCCTTTCTGGGGATGCTCTTCCTGCTCCTCTTTATGACGCTCCTCTGTAAGACTCTCCTCTGTTCGAAGCAACCCTCAGTCGCACCAGCCCCAGTGATGCCATGGATCAGGTCATGCATGCCTTCTGAAAGTCCATCATCTCTATTGTAGAGTTCCAATTCCTCTCCAACCGTGAGCACTACCAAGTGGAAGTAAACTTCACCTCTATAATGTTTCCTTGTAAACGGTACAACTAAATCCCTGGTATCTTTCACTTGATAGCCTTTTTGCTCCTGTAACCATAATATAACAAACGTGCTTCCTGGGAGGACCCCCACAACACCTTCACACGTAATGATGCCATCAGGTCAGATAACTCTACCACTTCAGGGTCGTATCTGCCAAGGATTACATCAAACTCGTCATAGAATTTTTCTGTGCCATCATCTAATTTTGCAGTATAATCCGCGACACCGACACGAACGATTACTTTGCCATCATCAGGTTCTTCGGGATAGAAAAAACCTCCGAGAGGTTCGAGAGATGGAGCGGCACCATCAGACCCAGCCCCAATGCCACCGCCGCCATCACCAGCCTCATCGTTAGCTGGATCAACCTCGGTGGAAGTACCATGACCAGGAGCAAGGCGAGGCCCCTTAGCAGCGGGAGCTACATTACATGGTGGACAGGCAGGGCCCCTTCTAATGACAGCCACAATAGGATCAGCTGCTGCCATGCCACCTCGACGATCAGGAGCAGTTCCCACAACAGAAGTGTTTCGAGTGCTAGCAGAGTCCAGACCATGAGCTGGCTTCAGACCAGCAGCTCGCTGAACCCGAGCACGGGTTCGAGGAGGAGAGAATGGTTCAGTCTTTGCAACAACAGTGGGGCAGCCTCCGGAAGCCTTAGTTTGCTCAACAACAATAGGGATTGGGTCAAAAGCCTCTAGATCAACAACAACACGAGGACGACCAGTACCAGCAGATTCTAGAGCACGGGTTCGCACAACTTGAGGACGGTTTCGAGGAGGAGGAGCACACAAGGCGACGGTCTTGGCAACAATAGCGGGGTAGCCTCTGGACGCCTTAGTTTGCTCAACAGTGGCATGGATTGGGTGAGCAGCAGCCGTAGCAACATTGGCACGGGGACAGGGACGACCAGTACCAGTAGATTCCAGAGCAGAGTTTTCCACAACGGCAATACGGGGACTCCTACGAGGAGGTTGCCTGATAGAAGCATGTCGCAGACGAGGAACCACATTTTGCTCAACAATAGCAGGGGTTCGAGTTAGACCTCCCTGTCTAATAATAGCTGGGCAACTCCCAGTAGCAGGGGCTTCCTCATCCACTATGTTACACACCAGCGTAACCACGCAAAGCCTAACATGATGTTTCATCAACCCAATTAGCTGACTGTCACATGCTATAGGAAACCTGAAGCCTCATTCATCAACGATGCTGAACCGTGCAGTCTGCTCTGGCCTCATTTCAGCAAGTTCACGCACAGCAGCAACCAAACTAGGGATAGTGCATAACTGCACAGGCGCTACTTCCATCTTCAGACTCTGAGCCTATTTCCACGTGCTCTTCCCATGTGCTAATTTAACGAGGTAGCCGCAGATGCTCACCAGAACCGTGTATTTGGGTTCAACGGAGATCCTAGTTGACAGAAAATTGGAGACAAAAGATAAGAATTGTTTGTCAGCGTCGTGCTAGCAAACAATTCTATGTTCAATATATCTCTGTAATGCCAATAGCCAGCTAGCAGTTATAGGTAGTGCGAATAGCAAAGAGAAGAGTATCTCACCCGAAATTAGCCAGACGTACTTCTTCCTCGGCAAATGGACCTACCATCCTTCGCACTGCTCAGCTCGTCGGCGGTAGAGGCGGGCTAGATCGTCACAACGGCTGGCACGACATTCGGCATTAGAGCTCGGTAGCAGCGAGTAGGCACAGCAACTTGGCGCCAGAAGTCAAATGCCCGAAGAGATCATTCTGGTTGGAGAGGGGATTTCGACGCCGCCGGTGCTAGGGTTCATGCGAAAGGAGGAAGGGAGTGGATTTGTGAATTTGGTCAAGGCACGATGCTCCTTTAGTATCTCGTTTCGCCTACGTGGTTGCCGCGTTGGCGCTCGCGTCACGGAAATATTACTGACATGAGGGTCCTCACCGTCTACTTCACGGGGCAGTTTCACGACATGTTTGTATTTGGTAGGGGTGAGACGAGTTTGCACCGAAATGGCCCCTCTCGATAGTTGGCGGTCCAACTTTTCCAAACGCGGTAATTTCATGCAACTTAGGTACCGCCATGCGCTGGCCTGCCAACTTTGTACTACAGACGAACAAGCCCCCTTGTGGCCCATCTCCGCTTCCCCTTCTGTCTTTCTTCGTCTTCTGGAAAAATAGGATTTTCCATGTATTTTCCTGGATTTTCTGATCTTCGCGAATTTTGCCTCCAAACAGCACCTTTTCCATCAGAATCCTGACTCTAGCGGTCCATGCTCCAAAAGTCATCAACCATGAAAAAATAGATGAAATAACATAAGTATCATCTCTTAATATGAAATATATCAATGAATAATAGTAAATTACGATATAGAATAGTGATGCAAAATGGACGTATCAACTCCCCCAAGCTTAGACCTCGCTTGTCCCCGAGCGAAACTGAACTCAGTAAACATGACCTTAGGTTTATGGAGTGAAGAGTCGACAAAACAATACGGAGAAGAAGCATCACATTCATCAATACATAAGTCATAGTAGAAGACAACTCACTATTATATAACTTAACTTGCAATAAGTAAAGGAAACATAATAAAGATGCATAAAGTAAATCATAATTGGCAATGGAAAACTTAGCTCTTGGTCGAAGAATAGATGATAATTTGCTGGAGTTCACAAATAACTAGTTTTCAAAGATAGCTTTCAAAGTAGTAATCACCAGGATAAGAGCAAAGTGCAAAACAAGGAACATAAGAAACATGATTGAATAAATCATCATATGAATGAATGAAACACAACAACTCAAAATGCTTGCTGAGGTAGAAGGGAACAGGTTTACTGACTCAACTAAAAAGTAAAAGATAGGCCCTTCGCAGAGGGAAGCAGGGATTTCAAGTTTCATAAAGAGCTTCCAAAAATTATGGTACTTATTAGCTTTCATCTCTCATTGCCCCTATCATAGGAATCTTTAGGTGATTAAGGTTAAAGTGACACAACTAAGAGGATATCCTTGACAAGTTATAAGTTGAAATCTCATGCCCCTTACTTACGAGTACCGAACCTCATGCTACTCAACTTCAGTCACAAGTAAGCTCTTGTCATTGTAAATACATATGTATCATAAAGAACCGCCAACGCGGTACCCCTTGCACATGGTATATGAGTTATCCCATAATCGAAATGACAAGGCAAGCAAACAATGAGCATCTCAGCGATCCTTTTATTTGCTATTTGCATAGGTTTTTATTGAGGATGCTTCATAGAGTTCTCATTATGGCTATGCTGCAAGTTTCCACGATGATTAGGCATGGCTTAGGCTAGCGGCCCAGGCGTTTCTCTAACACACATATAAACTCCATGATCTTACAAGTTCCCCTTTTATTTCACACCGCCGAGATCCATAAGCAAAAGAATCATGATATCAACGGAATATAAGTGCAATGTTGAAAGCGTTCCCCATGATACATGGTTCTGCTAACTTCAACTTATAAAGCGCAAGCATATATGCAACAAGGATGGACACAATGGTTCAAGCTTAATAATTGCAAGAAAGTAAAGTGTGCCATCAAGTTCGTGAGAGCTTTAATCACTAATTTTCTCATAACAAGGTTAATTTGGAAGGTAGATAAAAACAAGAATTTACTTGGAATAGCAATAGTGCTAATAGGTAGGTATGGTGGACACAAATGGCATAGGTTTTGGTTTAAGGATTGGATGCATGAGAAGCATTCCCTCTCAGTACAGGTTTTTGGCTAGCAAGGCCGGGTAGCAAGCATAAGAGTTGAAGGAAACAAACAAACATACAAGTGAAAAGAACAAACATGCAATCTTCCTTGGAAGCACAAAAGATCTTCACTAGAGAATACTAAACTTATGAGCAAATCAAGAAAGAAAGATGATGAAATTATATTTCTTTAGAGTACTTTTATCTTTTTCATTCAATTCTCAAAATATTGTTGCTACTGACCGAGCCAGGTTTGCCAAACCAACTAAATTAACTCAATGATCCCAAAGTGATACCAATACTAACGACAAGATCAATCATATAACCATGAATTGAAAACTAAAATAAGATATGCAAAAGAGTAACGATAGAACTTCTCATTAATATTCCATAACGACAACTCACACCAAGGGATACATATCTAACGAGAGAGGAGACACTTCCATAATGCAAACCATCCTACATGATAACTTCTCTATTCATGATATGACTCTACTAAAAAGGTAAAAAGATATAAGATAGTGATGTGATACCGCGACACTCCCCCAAGCTTGGAACAAACCAAGGGGATGCCAAAACCTGATGACGAATTACTCCTTTGGTGGTGGTGGTATTTTCTCGTCATCGTCAGACTTCCAAGGTAAGGGATCCCCATCAACAAAGGACATCGTGGTCTCCAGCATCGTGAAACTTGCAGCAACACTTATGCGCTTAAACCTAACCTCGTACTCACAGTTTTGATTTTGAACGTCGTAGAGCTGTGCTTGCAGTAGGTTGGTTGTTTGGCAGAGTGAGAGGACTTCATCCTTGAGCTCAACAGTCTCCTTTTGGTGCTCGGTGATGAGTTCGGAACAAATCTTATGGATGATATCCACTTCGTGTTCCGCCATCTTCTTGTACCTAAAGACTTCTTCTCTAGTGCTTCCATCCTGTCCTCCAGACTTCCTTCACCTTTAGGGCCTTGAACCTCTTTTATCCGAACCTCCCCATCTTCAAGCAACAACTCCTTGGGATGAATTTTCAACTCTCTCATGTATGGGTTGATGATATCTGCTGAGGAATCTTCCTTGGCTAATCAAGAGGAAGACATTGTGGCTCCAAATCTGGGATTCTACCTGTCAGAAACAGATCAAAATGAAAACACGACGAGAACACGATATATGAACCTTGGGGGATCTGGGGGATTATATATTACAAAGTTTTACAACAAAGGGAAGGTACTGGGAGAAAACAGGTCGGAGACGGAGGCCGAGGTGGCCACCACTGCTTTGCACGGCCGAGGGGCGCACGAGGTGGTGTGAGCCACCCTGGCTCTGTTTCCGTCCCTCTTTCTCTTCGTAGCTTTCCTTGTTGGATAAAAACTCCAAAAGTATAACTGGACAAAATTTTCGTGGAACTTTTCTTACCAAAACTCTTACCTATTCGAAAACAGACTCTACAGGTCTCTGAACTTGGCATGTAGTAGATTCTTCCGGAGTCACCACTCGAATAACATCAATATCTTCATCTTCATACTCATATTGCTTGAGTCATGAAACCTTTCACTTTCTTATTACACCATTTTCTCCACCTACCTGGAAATTTCTTCCACACAAAACTTCACACAATTCTCATTAGCATCATTAGTTTAAGCGAGGTAATAAACCTTTTTAAGTCCAAATTCAACTGAAATCCATCAAAACATAAGCTACTGTAGGAACACCTTTTGAAAACCCAAAAAGAATTCAAAAAGGAAATCGATTTAAGAAGCAAATGCAATAGTGGCAAAAACTGTCAAAACGGACCAGCAGGTAAATATCAATTTTTTTGAAATTCTTTTGTTGCTCAAATCAAAAAGTGCAAAACTAACGAAAGTTAAATAACAACCTGGGGCAGAAGCACAAACAATTACAGCTCAATTCAACGTACATAGATCTCTCAAGAATTTTTACGGTGAAGCACAAAAATCTGTTTCGGGACAGCAACTTTCCCAAATCTTACTTCTCTCTCATTAGAGGTTGATCTTGACACGAAAACCAAATAAAAAGGATAAGGAGAGGTTATTTCCAAAACAATAACTTCCAAGACTTAAAGAAACAAAAACAAACTTAAAGCAAGAATATATTGGGTTGTCTCCCAAAAAGCTCTTTCTTTATAGCCATTAAGATGGGCATGATAATTTCAATGAAGTTCACATAGGAATATGAATTGAAGTGAAAGAGAGCATCAAGAACAAAAAATATACATGTTTAAGTCTAACCCACTTCCTATGCAAGGGAATTTTGTAAACAAACAAGTTGTTGAAACCAGAGGCAACTAGCATAGGAAGGCAAAGGAAGTGCAACATAAAAACTTTCAGCATAAAACAAGGAAACTTGATATTATTAAGATGCATTAGAACAATCTTTCCTCTCTCATAATAACTTTCAGTATCATGCATAAACTTAATAATGTAACTGTCACAAAAACCGTTGTAGCAATGATCACTTATCCTAACAGAAAACACAGGGACACTAGCTCTCATAACACTACTTTGTGAAACAATATTAGGGATATCCTTACAGAGGATAGTGTGTCCATCTTCTTCATATTTAGTGACAAAATCTTTCACATTTGTTATTATAGGTTCATCATTTTGTTCATCAGGTTCAACAGCTTTATTTGTACTTTCATTAACCATACTAGCTATCATAGAATGTTCCTTTATCTTAACTGGGAAAGGCATTTCCTCAATGTAAGGTTTAGGTAAAGCATGATTAGCAGTATAAACTTCAGTATTTCTTGCAGGAACACACTTAGCAATATCTTTATATGGTTCATGATACTTATTCCACTTCTTTTTAGGAACTTCAATATAGGAAGCAAAAGCCTTAAAATAAGTTGCAATAGCTTGAGAGTCTAGACCATAAGTATTTTTAATATTTTGAAAGTTTTCAGTTCCCATAAAAGATCCAATGCATTCATAATCATAATTTATACGTGACTTTCTTCCTTTGTCATTCTCCCATGCTTCAGCATTGTCTTGAATACAGTCCAGAAGATCCCATTTGGCTTCTTCTTCCATGCGAGTGAATGATCCAACACAAGAGGCATCCAATAAATCCTTATCATGAAGAGAAAGCCTTGCATAAAAGTTATTGATAATAATATTTTTGGGGAGCTCATGAATGGGACATTTGAGCATTAGTAACTTCAATCTCCCCCAAGCTTGAGCTGTACTCTCTCCATCAAGAGGCCAAAAGTTGTATATTTGATTCCGATCTTTATGAATCTCACTAGGAGGATAAAACTTTGAATAAAAGAGAGGTACTATTTCCTCCCATTCAAGAGCTTGACCATTCTTCAGAAGCTTATACCATTTTTCAGCTCTTCCTTTCAGTGATAATGAGAATAACTTCTTCTTGACTTGATCTGTAGTAATACCTGCACACTTGAACAACCTGCATAATTCGTGTATAAAGAGCAAATGATCACCGTGATGGACAGTTCCATCTCCAACATAATAGTTATCCATAACACGGTCAATAATTCTTGTAGGTATTTTAAAAGTATCATTCTTAGCAGGTGGTGGTTCATCTACTACCTTAGTAGTGGTAGTAGCATTACGAAATAAGAAACTCAGTGAATTATCCATATTGAAAATAAAGCAACTAACAGAAATAAACAATACTCACAGTAGAAGTTTCATTTACCAGTTCCACTCTCCAATAGCGCTTCACTCCCCGCAACGGTGCTAGAAAATAGTCTTGATGACCCACAAGTATAGGGTGTGTATTCCAGTATTTTCGATAAGTAAGAGTCTCAAACCCAACGAGGAGCAGAAGGTGCTGGATAGTGGCTTGGAGCAGGAATTCTCTATAAATACTTAGCAAACGGATTTTTAGGGGTTTTTGATAATGAAGTAAATAAAGTATGAGTAAATAAAAGATAATAAGAATAAATGCAGCAAGTGGCCCAATCCTTTATTCAGCAAAGGACAAGTCGGTTGTATTACTTAAGATGACCAAACGTTCTCGAGGACACACGGGAATATCGTCAAGTGCTTTCGCTTCATATAGTTGATTAATCTTCTTCAGTTTGCTAAGTGTTGTGTGGGTGAACCTGTGCTAATGTACTGACCTTCCTAGGACTAATACATACTTGTGATTATTCCCCTTGCAAGCATCCGCAAGTACAAGAAAGTAATTAAGGTAGAGACCTAACCATAGCTTTAAACTCTAAGACCCTGACGTCCCTTGTGCAATGGTTTCCTAACGGGGGTTCAGGTTTCTGTCACTCCGGCAACCCCTACGATTAGTAGCCAAATACACAATGCATTACCCTAGGCTCATATAGGTGAAGTGTCATGTAGTCGATGTTCACATGACACCACTAGAAGAATTACACCACAACTTAAATATCAAACTATTGAATCTTTCTCAACACAATTCCACTACTAACAACATGACTTCTCCCATGTCCTCAAGAACTAAATGAACTACTCACAAGACATCATATTGATCATGATCAGATATGAAATAATGATGTATAACAATCTGAACATAAACAATAATTCAACGGTTCACTCAATAGCATCAACTACAAGGAGTAATCAACACCAGGAAAGTTTCCCCTAAGAACTATGCAAGATTCAACCCAATTGTTACAACGGTATGGAGGTGGTGATCATGGTGCTGGTGGATATGATGGTGGTGATGATGATGATGATCCCGATGAAGTCCAGCTTGATGGTGGTGTTGATGGCGATGATCTCCCCTCTCCGGGAAGAAATTCCCCCGGTAGAATTCTGTCTGCCGGAGAGATCTTTCTCTCTTGGTGTTTTCCGCCCTGCAGAGGCGGCGAAATCTTTCTGTGGTTGCTCCCCGAGTCTTAGGGTTTTGGGAGGATAATATACACCAGAGGGGAGAGCCAGGGGTGGACCAGGGCGGCCACACCACCTAGTGGCGCGGCCTAGGGTGGCCCGTGCCAGGGGTGGTGTGCGCCCCATATGGCCCATCTTCGCTTCCCCTTCTGGCTTCTGGCTTTCTTCGTCTTCTGGAAAAATAGGATTTTCCATCTATTTTCCGGGATTTTCTGATCTTCGCGAATTTTGCCTCCAAACAGCACCTTTTCCATCAGAATCCTGAATGTAGCGGTCCATGCTCCAAAAGTCATCAACCATGCAAAAATAGATGAAATAACATAAGTATCATCTCTTAATATGAAATATATAAATGAATAACAGTAAATTACGATATAGAATAGTGATGCAAAATGGATGTATCAATGACCCACAAGTATAGGGGGTGTATCGCAGTATTTTCGAGGGAAGTGAAACCCAATTTATTGATTCGACACAAGGGGATCCAATGAATATTTATAAGCCTTAACAACTGAGTTGTCAATTCAGCTGCACCTGGAAACAATCTTGGTCACGGCAGTTTATCAGTCGCAACAGTTTTGCAGTAGCAATAGTAGAGTAATAGAAGTAGTAAAAGTAAAGGCAGTAGCAACAATTGCAGTAAACAGTAGGATTAAAGCGCGGTAGGCATATGGATGGATGGACGAGCGTTGCATGGACAAGAAAATTCACATGGCAATCAGGACATAGGGCATTTGCAGATAAATAAGATAAAGCATCCAAGTACTAAATAATCATAGGCATGTGTTCCATATATAGTCATACGTGCTCGCAATGAGAAATTGCACAACATCTTTTATCCTGCCAGCCAGTTTGCAGCGGGGCCTCAAGGGAACTACTGGCAATTAAGGTGCTCCTTTTAATAGAGCACCGGAACAAAGCATTAACACTCCATGAACACATGTGATCCTCACATCAAAGCCATTCCCTCCGGTTATCCCGATTGCTATCACTTCGGGGACTTTGGTTCCAGACAACAATGTGTGTATACAACTTGCAGATAAGACCATAAACAATACTATCATAATGAATCAATAACATGTTCAGATCTGAAATCATGCCACTCGGGCCCTAGTGACAAGCATTAAGCATAACAAGTTGCAACAAAGTCAGAAAGCACTAATAATAGATACTAGGCACCATGCCCTAACAATCTGATGCCATTACATGAACGATCTCATCCAATCCCTACCATCCCCATAGCCTATAGCGGGGGATTACTCACTCATGGATGGGGGAAACATGGATGGTCGATGGAGAAGCGATGGTGATTATGATGGCGATGATCTCCTCCAATTCCCCATCCCGGCAGGGTGCCAGAACGGAGTTTCTGGTTCTGAATCGCGGAATCTGGTGGTGGCGGCATAGCGGAACTCTTTCTGGAAAAACGTCGACTCCCCCTTGGTTTTTAGGTCAAGAGGCAACTTATAGGCGAAGAGGGAGGCCGAGGGGGCAGCCGAGGCTGCCACACCACCCCCAGGCGTGGCCTGGCCTAGCCCGCGCGGCCAGGTGGTGTGGGACCCTCGTGGCCCTACTCCGTCTCGTCTTCTGGCTCCATGAGTCTTCTGGTGAAATAGGATTTTTGGCATATTTTCTGGGATTTTTCCTGATAGTTGATTCTCACCAAGGTAATTCTGCTGAAAATAGCGTCAGTCCGTGTTAGTTGTATCCAAATCACGCAAGTTTAGAGGAAAAACAATAGCAAAAGTGTTCGGGAAAGTAGACACATTTTGGACGTATCAGAACACACATCTAGTGACTCTAGTTGTGGTTTATGAAAAGAACACACATCCAATGACACTGGTGGCTCCATATGTGGTTTGTGAAAAAAAAACACATCAAATGACTCTAGCTGTGGTTAATGAAAAGAAAACACATGTAATGACTCTAGCTATGGTGTATTGAAAGAACACACATGCAATGACACTGGTGGATCCATGTGGTTTGTGAAAAGAACAGACATGCAATGACTCTAGCTGTGGTTAATGAAAAGAACACACATTTCAATGACACTTGTGGATCCATATGTGGTTTGTGAGAAGAACACACAAGCAACGACACTGGTGGATCCATATGTGGTTTATGAAGATAACACACATCCAGTGACTCTAGCTATGGTTTATTAAAAGAACACACATGCAATGACACTTGTGGATCCATATGTGGTTTATGATAAGAACACACATGCAATGACTCTAGTGGATCTATATGTGGTTTGTGAATAGAACACACATCCAGTGACTCTAGTTGTGGTTTATGAAAAGAACACACATCCAATGACACTGGTGGATCCATATGTGGTTTGTGAAAAGAACACACATCAAATGACTCTAGATGTGGTTAGTGAAAAGAACACACACGCAATGACTCTAGCTGTGGTTTATTGAAAGAACACACATGCAATGACACTGGTGGATCCATGTGGTTTGTGAAAAGAACAGACATGCAATGACTCTAGCTATGGTTTATGAAAAGAAACACACATTTCAATGCCACTCGTGGATCCATATGAGGTTTGTGAAAAGAGCACACATGCAATGAACTCTGGTGGATCCATATGTGATTTGTGAAAAGAACACACATGCAATAACTCTAGTTGTGGTTTATTAAGAGAACACTCATCCGGTGACTCTATATGTGGTTTATTAAAAGAACACACATGCACTGACACTGGTGGATCCATGTGGTTTGTGAAAAGAACAGATATGCAATGACTCTAGCTGTGGTTTGAGAGAAGAACACACATGCAATGACACTGCTGGATCCATATGTGGTTTGTGAAAAGAACACACATCCAGTTACTCTGGTGGATCCATATGTGGTTTGTGAAATGAACAGACATGTAATGACTGTAGCTGTGGTTAATGAAAAGAACACACATTTCATTGACACTGGTGGATCCATATGTGGTTTATGAAGAGAACACACATCCAGTGACTCTAGCTGTGGTTTATTAAAAGAACACATATGCAATGACACTAGTGGATCCATGTGGTTTATGAAAAGAACAGACATGCAATGACACTGCTAGATCCATATGTGGTTTGTGAAAAGAACACACATGAAATGACTCTAGCTGTGGTTTGTGAAAAGAACAGACATGCAATGACACTAGCTGTGGTTTATTGAAAGAACACACATGCAATGACACTGATGGATCCATGTAGTTTGTGAAAAGAATAGACATGCAATTCCTCTAGCTGTGGTTAATTAGAAGAACACACATTTCAATGAAACTAGAGGATCCATATGTGGTTTGTGAAAACAACACACATGCAATGACTCTGGTGGATCCATATGTGGTTTGTGAAAATAACAGACATGCAATGACTCTAGCTATGGTTAATGAAAAGAACACACATTTCAATGACACTGGTGGATCCATGTGTCATTTGTGAGAAGAACACACATGTAATGACACTGGTGGATCTATATGTGGTTTATGAAGAGAAAACACATCCACTGACACTAGTGGATCCATGTGGTTTATGAAAAGAACACACATGCAATGACACTGGTGGATCCATATGTGGTTTGTGAAAAGATCAGACATGCAATGACTCTGGTGGAACCATATGTGGTTTATGAAAAGAACACACATCCAGTGACACTAGTGGATACATATGTGGTTTGTGAAAAGAACACACATGAAATGACTCTAGCGGTGGTTAACAAAAAGAACACACATGCAATGACTCTAGCTGTGGTTTATTGAAAGAACACACATGCAATAACACTAGTTTATCCATGTGGTTTGTGAAAAGAACAAACATGCAATGACTCTAGCTCTAGTTAATGAGAAGAACACACATTTCAATGACACTGGTGGATCCATACGTGGTTTGTCAAAAGAACACACATGCAATGACTCTGGTGGATCCATATGCAGAATGTGAAAAGAACACACATGCAATGACTCTAGCTGTGGTTAATGAAAAGAACATGCATTTCAATGACATTGGTGGATCCATATGTGGTTTGTGAGAAGAACACACATGCAATGACACTGGTGGATCCATATGTGGTTTATGATGAGAACACACATCCAATGACTCTAGCTATGGTTTATTAAAAGAACACACATGCAATGACACTGGTGGATCCATGTGGTTTATGAAAAGAAAAGACATGTAATAACACTGGTGGATCCATATGTGGTTTGTGAAAAGAACAGACATGCAATGACTGGTGGATCCATATGGTTTGTGAAAAGAACACACATCCAGTGACATTGGTGGATCCTTATGTGGTTTATGAAAAGAACACACATGAAATAACTCTAGCTATGGTTAATGAAAAGAACACACATGCAATGACTCAAGCTGTGGTTTATTGAAAGAACACACATGCAATGACACTGGTGGATCCATGTGGTTTGTGAAAAGAATGGACATGCAATGACTCTAGCTGTGGTTAATGAAAAGAACACACATTTCAATGACACTCGTGGATCCATATGTGGTTTGTGAGAAGAACACACAAGCAACGACACTGGTGGATCCATATGTGGTTTATGAAGATAACACACATCCAGTGACTCTAGCTATGGTTTATTAAAAGAACACACATGCAATGACACTGGTGGATCCATATGTGGTTTATGATAAGAACACACATGCAATGACACTGGTGGATCTATATGTGGTTTGTGAAAAGAACACACATCCAGGGACTCTAGTTGTGGTTTATGAAAAGAACACACATCAAATGACTCTAGATGTGGTTAGTGAAAAGAACACACACGCAATGACTCTAGCTGTGGTTTATTGAAAGAACACACATGCAATGACACTGGTGGATCCATGTGGTTTGTGAAAAGAACAGACATGCAATGACTCTAGCTATGGTTTATGAAAATAAACACACATTTCAATGCCACTCGTGGATCCATATGAGGTTTGTGAAAAGAGCACAGATGCAATGAACTCTGGTGGATCCATATGTGATTTGTGAAAAGAACACACATGCAATGACTCTAGTTGTGGTTTATGAACAGAACACACATCCGGTGACTCTATATGTGGTTTATTAAAAGAACACACATGCACTGACACTGGTGGATCCATGTGGTTTGTGAAAATAACAGACATGCAATGACTCTAGATGTTGTTTGTGAGAAGAACACACATGCAATGACACTGCTGGATCCATATGTGATTTGTGAAAAGAACACACGTCCAGTTACTCTGGTGGATCCATATGTGGTTTGTGAAATGAACAGACATGCAATGACTGTAGCTTTGGTTAATGAAAAGAACACACATTTCATTGACACTGGTGGATCCATATGTGGTTTATGAAGAGAACACACATCCAGTGACTCTAGCTGTGGTTTATTAAAAGAACACATATGCAATGACACTAGTGGATCCATGTGGTTTATGAAAAGAACAGACATGCAATGACACTGCTAGATCCATATGTGGTTTGTGAAAAGAACACACATGAAATGACTCTAGCTGTGGTTTGTGAAAAGAACAGACATGCAATGACACTAGCTGTGGTTTATTGAAAGAACACACATGCAATGACACTGATGGATCCATGTAGTTTGTGAAAAGAACAGACATGCAATTCCTCTAGCTGTGGTTAATTAGAAGAACACACATTTCAATGAAACTAGAGGATCCATATGTGGTTTGTGAAAACAACACACATGCAATGACTCTGGTGGATCCATATGTGGTTTGTGAAAATAACAGACATGCAATGACTCTAGCTATGGTTAATGAAAAGAACACACATTTCAATGACACTGGTGGATCCATGTGTCATTTGTGAGAAGAACACACATGTAATGACACTGGTGGATCTATATGTGGTTTATGAAGAGAAAACACATCCACTGACACTAGTGTATCCATGTGGTTTATGAAAAGAACACACATGCAATGACACTGGTGGATCCATATGTGGTTTGTGAAAAGATCAGACATGCAATGACTCTGGTGGAACCATATGTGGTTTATGAAAAGAACACACATCCAGTGACACTAGTGGATACATATGTGGTTTGTGAAAAGAACACACATGAAATGACTCTAGCGGTGGTTAACAAAAAGAACACACATGCAATGACTCTAGCTGTGGTTTATTGAAAGAACACACATGCAATGACACTAGTTTATCCATGTGGTTTGTGAAAAGAACAAACATGCAATGACTCTAGCTCTAGTTAATGAGAAGAACACACATTTCAATGACACTGGTGGATCCATATGAGGTTTGTCAAAAGAACACACATGCAATGACTCTGGTGGATCCATATGCAGAATGTGAAAAGAACACACATGCAATGACTCTAGGCATGGTTAATGAAAAGAACATGCATTTCAATGACATTGGTGGATCCATATGTGGTTTGTGAGAAGAACACACATGCAATGACACTGGTGGATCCATATGTGGTTTATGATGAGAACACACATCCAATGACTCTAGCTATGGTTTATTAAAAGAACACACATGCAATGACACTGGTGGATCCATGTGGTTTATGAAAAGAACAGACATGTAATAACACTGGTGGATCCATATGTGGTTTGTGAAAAGAACAGACATGCAATGACTGGTGGATCCATATGGTTTGTGAAAAGAACACACATCCGGTGACATTGGTGGATCCATATGTGGTTTATGAAAAGAACACACATGAAATAACTCTAGCTATGGTTAATGAAAAGAACACACATGCAATGACTCAAGCTGTGGTTTATTGAAAGAACACACATGCAATGACACTGGTGGATCCATGTGGTTTGTGAAAAGAATGGACATGCAATGACTCTAGCTGTGGTTAATGAAAAGAACACATTTTTCAATGACACTCGTGGATCCATATGTGGTTTGTGAGAAGAACACACAAGCAACGACACTGGTGGATCCATATGTGGTTTATGAAGATAACACACATCCAGTGACTCTAGCTATGGTTTATTAAAAGAACACACATGCAATGACACTGGTGGATCCATATGTGGTTTATGATAAGAACACACATGCAATGATACTGGTGGATCTATATGTGGTTTGTGAAAAGAACACACATCCAGGGACTCTAGTTGTGGTTTATGAAAAGAACACACATCAAATGACTCTAGATGTGGTTAGTGAAAAGAACACACACGCAATGACTCTAGATGTGGTTTATTGAAAGAACACACATGCAATGACACTGGTGGATCCATGTGGTTTGTGAAAAGAACAGACATGCAATGACTCTAGCTATGGTTTATGAAAAGAAACACGCATTTCAATGCCACTCGTGGATCCATATGAGGTTTGTGAAAAGAGCACAGATGCAATGAACTCTGGTGGATCCATATGTGATTTGTGAAAAGAACACACATGCAATGACTCTAGTTGTGGTTTATGAAGAGAACACACATCCGGTGACTCTATATGTGGTTTATTAAAAGAACACACATGCACTGACACTGGTGGATCCATGTGGTTTGTGAAAATAACAGACATGCAATGACTCTAGATGTGGTTTGTGAGAAGAACACACATGCAATGACACTGCTGGATCCATATGTGATTTGTGAAAAGAACACACATCCAGTTACTCTGGTGGATCCATATGTGGTTTGTGAAATGAACAGACATGCAATGACTGTAGCTTTGGTTAATGAAAAGAACACACATTTCATTGACACTGGTGGATCCATATGTGGTTTATGAAGAGAACACACATCCAGTGACTCTAGCTGTGGTTTATTAAAAGAACACATATGCAATGACACTAGTGGATCCATGTGGTTTATGAAAAGAACAGACATGCAATGACACTGCTAGATCCATATGTGGTTTGTGAAAAGAACACACATGAAATGACTCTAGCTGTGGTTTGTGAAAAGAACAGACATGCAATGACACTAGCTGTGGTTTATTGAAAGAACACACATGCAATGACACTGATGGATCCATGTAGTTTGTGAAAAGAACAGACATGCAATTCCTCTAGCTGTGGTTAATTAGAAGAACACACATTTCAATGAAACTAGAGGATCCATATGTGGTTTGTGAAAACAACACACATGCAATGACTCTGGTGGATCCATATGTGGTTTGTGAAAATAACAGACATGCAATGACTCTAGCTATGGTTAATGAAAAGAACACACATTTCAATGACACTGGTGGATCCATGTGTCATTTGTGAGAAGAACACACATGTAATGACACTGGTGGATCTATATGTGGTTTATGAAGAGAAAACACATCCACTGACACTAGTGGATCCATGTGGTTTATGAAAAGAACACACATGCAATGACACTGGTGGATCCATATGTGGTTTGTGAAAAGATCAGACATGCAATGACTCTGGTGGAACCATATGTGGTTTATGAAAAGAACACACATCCAGTGACACTAGTGGATACATATGTGGTTTGTGAAAAGAACACACATGAAATGACTCTAGCGGTGGTTAACAAAAAGAACACACATGCAATGACTCTAGCTGTGGTTTATTGAAAGAACACACATGCAATGACACTAGTTTATCCATGTGGTTTGTGAAAAGAACAAACATGCAATGACTCTAGCTCTAGTTAATGAGAAGAACACACATTTCAATGACACTGGTGGATCCATATGTGGTTTGTCAAAAGAACACACATGCAATGACTCTGGTGGATCCATATGCAGAATGTGAAAAGAACACACATGCAATGACTCTAGCTGTGGTTAATGAAAAGAACATGCATTTCAATGACATTGGTGGATCCATATGTGGTTTGTGAGAAGAACACACATGCAATGACACTGGTGGATCCATATGTGGTTTATGATGAGAACACACATCCAATGACTCTAGCTATGGTTTATTAAAAGAACACACATGCAATGACACTGGTGGATCCATGTGGTTTATGAAAAGAACAGACATGTAATAACACTGGTGGATCCATATGTGGTTTGTGAAAAGAACAGACATGCAATGACTGGTGGATCCATATGGTTTGTGAAAAGAACACACATCCGGTGACATTGGTGGATCCATATGTGGTTTATGAAAAGAACACACATGAAATAACTCTAGCTATGGTTAATGAAAAAAACACACATGCAATGACTCAAGCTGTGGTTTATTGAAAGAACACACATGCAATGACACTGGTGGATCCATGTGGTTTGTGAAAAGAATGGACATGCAATGACTCTAGCTGTGGTTAATGAAAAGAACACACATTTCAATGACACTCGTGGATCCATATGTGGTTTGTGAGAAGAACACACAAGCAACGACACTGGTGGATCCATATGTGGTTTATGAAGATAACACACATCCAGTGACTCTAGCTATGGTTTATTAAAAGAACACACATGCAATGACACTGGTGGATCCATATGTGGTTTATGATAAGAACACAAAGGCAATGACACTGGTGGATCTATATGTGGTTTGTGAAAAGAACACACATCCAGGGACTCTAGTTGTGGTTTATGAAAAGAACACACATCAAATGACTCTAGATGTGGTTAGTGAAAAGAACACACACGCAATGACTCTAGATGTGGTTTATTGAAAGAACACACATGCAATGACACTGGTGGATCCATGTGGTTTGTGAAAAGAACAGACATGCAATGACTCTAGCTATGGTTTATGAAAAGAAACACGCATTTCAATGCCACTCGTGGATCCATATGAGGTTTGTGAAAAGAGCACACATGCAATGAACTCTGGTGGATCCATATGTGATTTGTGAAAAGAACACACATGCAATGACTCTAGTTGTGGTTTATGAAGAGAACACACATCCGGTGACTCTATATGTGGTTTATTAAAAGAACACACATGCACACCTTTGGTGGATCCATGTGGTTTGTGAAAATAACAGACATGCAATGACTCTAGATGTGGTTTGTGAGAAGAACACACATGCAATGACACTGCTGGATACATATGTGATTTGTGAAAAGAACACACATCCAGTTACTCTGGTGGATCCATATGTGGTTTGTGAAATGAACAGACATGCAATGACTGTAGCTTTGGTTAATGAAAAGAACACACATTTCATTGACACTGGTGGATCCATATGTGGTTTATGAAGAGAACACACATCCAGTGACTCTAGCTGTGGTTTATTAAAAGAACACATATGCAATGACACTAGTGGATCCATGTGGTTTATGAAAAGAACAGACATGCAATGACACTGCTAGATCCATATGTGGTTTGTGAAAAGAACACACATGAAATGACTCTAGCTGTGGTTTGTGAAAAGAACAGACATGCAATGACACTAGCTGTGGTTTATTGAAAGAACACACATGCAATGACACTGATGGATCCATGTAGTTTGTGAAAAGAACAGACATGCAATTCCTCTAGCTGTGGTTAATTAGCAGAACACACATTTGAATGAAACTAGAGGATCCATATGTGGTTTGTGAAAACAACACACATGCAATGACTCTGGTGGATGCATATGTGGTTTGTGAAAATAACAGACATGCAATGACTCTAGCTATGGTTAATGAAAAGAACACACATTTCAATGACACTGGTGGATCCATGTGTCATTTGTGAGAAGCACACACATGTAATGACACTGGTTGATCTATATGTGGTTTATGAAGAGAAAACACATCCACTGACACTAGTGGATCCATGTGGTTTATGAAAAGAACACACATGCAATGACACTGGTGGATCCATATGTGGTTTGTGAAAAGATCGGACAATGACTGACTGTGGAACCATATGTGGTTTATGAAAAGAACACACATCCAGTGACACTAGTGGATACATATGTGGTTTGTGAAAAGAACACACATGAAATGACTCTAGCGGTGGTTAAAAAAAAGAACACACATGCAATGACTCTAGCTGTGGTTTATTGAAAGAACACACATGCAATGATACTAGTTTATCCATGTGGTTTGTGAAAAGAACAGACATGCAATTACTCTAGCTCTAGTTAATGAGAAGAACACACATTTCAATGACACTGGTGGATCCATATGTGGTTTGTGAAAAGAACACACATGCAATGACTCTGGTGGATCCATATGCGGAATGTGAAAAGAACACACATGCAATGACTCTAGCTGTGGTTAATGAAAAGAACTTGCATTTCAATGACAGTGGTGGATCCATATGTGGTTTGTGAGAAGAACACACATGCAATGACACTGGTGGATCCATATGTGGTTTATGAAGAGAACACACATCCGATGACTCTAGCTATGGTTTATTAAAAGAACACACATGCAATGACACTGGTGGATCCATGTGGTTTATGAAAAGAACAGACATGTAATAACACTGGTGGAAACATATGTGGTTTGTGAAAAGAACAGACATGCAATGACTGGTGGATCCATATGGTTTGTGAAAAGAACACACATCCAGTGACATTGGTGGATCCATATGTGGTTTATGAAAAGAACACACATGAAATAACTCTAGCTATGGTTAATGAAAAGAACACACATGCAATGACTCGAGCTGTGGTTTATTGAAAAAACAAACATGCAATGACACTGGTGTATCCATGTGGTTTGTGAAAAGAACGGACATGCAATGACACTAGCTGTGGTTAATGAAAAGAACACACATTTCAATGACACTCGTGGATCCATATGTGGTTTGTGAGAAGAACACACAAGCAACGACACTGGTGGATCCATATGTGGTTTATGAAGATAACACACATCCAATGACTCTAGCTATGGTTTATTAAAAGAACACACATGCAATGACACTGCTGGATCCATATGTGGTTTATGATAAGAACACACATGCAATGACACTGGTGGATCTATATGTGGTTTGTGAAAAGAACACACATCCAGGGACTCTAGTTGTGGTTTATGAAAAGAACACACATCAAATGACTCTAGATGTGGTTAGTGAAAAGAACACACACGCAATGACTCTAGCTGTGGTTTATTGAAAGAACACACATGCAATGACACTGGTGGATCCATGTGGTTTGTGAAAAGAACAGACATGCAATGACTCTAGCTATGGTTTATGAAAAGAAACACACATTTCAATGCCACTCGTGGATCCATATGAGGTTTGTGAAAAGAGCACACATGCAATGAACTCTGGTGGATCCATATGTGATTTGTGAAAAGAACACACATGCAATGACTCTAGTTGTGGTTTATGAAGAGAACACACATCCGGTGACTCTATATGTCGTTTATTAAAAGAACACACATGCACTGACACTGGTAGATCCATGTGGTTTGTGAAAATAACAGGCATGCAATGACTCTAGCTATGGTTTGTGAGAAGAACACACATGCAATGACACTGCTAGATCCATATGTGGTTTGTGAAAAGAACACACATCCATTTACTCTGGTGGATCCATATGTGGTTTATGAAATGAACAGACATGCAATGACTGTAGCTTTGGTTAATGAAAAGAAGACACATTTCATTGACACTGGTGGATCCATATGTGGTTTATGAAGAGAACACACATCCAGTGACTCTAGCTGTGGTTTATTAAAAGAACACATATGCAATGACACTAGTGGATCCATGTGGTTTATGAAAAGAACAGACATGCAATGACACTGCTAGATCCATATGTAGTTTGTGAAAAGAACACACATGAAATGAATCTAGCTGTGGTTTGTGAAAAAGAACAGACATGCAATGACAATAGCTGTGGTTTATTGAAAGAACACACATGCAATGACACTGATGGATCCATGTAGTTTGTGAAAAGAACATACATGCAATTCCTCTAGCTGTGGTTAATTAGAAGAACACACATTTCAATGAAACTAGAGGATCCATATGTGGTTTGTGAAAACAACACACATGCAATGACTCTGGTGGATCCATATGTGGTTTGTGAAAATAACAGACATGCAATGACTCTAGCTATGGTTAATGAAAAGAACACACATTTCAATGACACTGGTGGATCCATGTGTCATTTGTGAGAAGAACACACATGTAATGACACTGGTGGATCTATATGTGGTTAATGAAGAGAAAACACATCAAGTGACACTAGTGGATCCATGTGGTTTATGAAAAGAACACACATGCAATGACACTGGTGGATCCATATGTGGTTTGTGAAAACATCAGACATGCAATGACTCTGGTGGAACGAAATGTGGTTTATGAAAAGAACACACATCCAGTGACACTAGTGGATACATATGTGGTTTGTGAAAAGAACACACATGAAATGACTCTAGCGGTGGTTAACAAAAAGAACACACATGCAATGACTCTAGCTGTGGTTTATTGAAAGAACACACATGCAATGACACTAGTTTATCCATGTGGTTTGTGAAAAGAACAGACATGCAATGACTCTAGCTCTAGTTAATGAGAAGAACACACATTTCAATGACACTGGTGGATCCATATGTGGTTTGTGAAAAGAACACACATGCAATGACTCTGGTGGATCCATATGCGGAATGTGAAAAGAACACACATGCAATGACTCTAGCTGTGGTTAATGAAAAGAACATGCATTTCAATGACAATGGTGGATCCATATGTGGTTTGTGAGAAGAACACACATGCAATGACACTGGTGGATCCATATGTGGTTTATGAAGAGAACACACATCCAATGACTCTAGCTATGGTTTATTAAAAGAACACACATGCAATGACACTGGTGGATCCATGTGGTTTATGAAAAGAACAGACATCTAATAACACTGGTGGATCCATATGTGGTTTGTGAAAAGAACAGACATGCAATGACTGGTGGATCCATATGGTTTGTGAAAAGAACACACATCCAGTGACATTGGTGGATCCATATGTGGTTTACGAAAAGAACACACATGAAATAACTCTAGCTATGGTTAATGAAAAGAACACACATGCAATGACTCGAGCTGTGGTTTATTGAAAAAACAAACATGCAATGACACTGGTGTATCCATGTGGTTTGTGAAAAGAACGGACATGCAATGACACTAGCTGTGGTTAATGAAAAGAACAGACATTTCAATGACACTCGTGGATCCATATGTGGTTTGTGAGAAGAACACACAAGCAACGGCACTGGTGGATCCATATGTGGTTTATGAAGATAACACACATCCAATGACTCTAGCTATGGTTTATTAAAAGAACACACATGCAATGACACTGGTGGATCCATATGTGGTTTATGATAAGAACACACATGCAATGACACTGGTGGATCTATATGTGGTTTGTGAAAAGAACACACATCCAGGGACTCTAGTTGTGGTTTATGAAAAGAACACACATCAAATGACTCTAGATGTGGTTAGTGAAAAGAACACACACGCAATGACTCTAGCTGTGGTTTATTGAAAGAACACACATGCAATGACACTGGTGGATCCATGTGGTTTGTGAAAAGAACAAACATGTAATGACTCTAGCTATGGTTTATGAAAAGAAACACACATTTCAATGCCACTCGTGGATCCATATGAGGTTTGTGAAAAGAGCACACATGCAATGAACTCTGGTGGATCCATATGTGATTTGTGAAAAGAACACACATGCAATGACTCTAGTTGTGGTTTATGAAGAGAACACACATCCGGTGACTCTATATGTGGTTTATTAAAAGAACACACATGCACTGACACTGGTGGATCCATGTGGTTTGTGAAAATAACAGACATGCAATGACTCTAGCTGTGGTTTGCGAGAAGAACACACATGCAATGACACTGCTGGATCCATATGTGGTTTATGATAAGAACACACATGCAATGACACTGGTGGATCTATATGTGGTTTGTGAAAAGAACACACATCCAGGGACTCTAGTTGTGGTTTATGAAAAGAACACACATCAAATGACTCTAGATGTGGTTAGTGAAAAGAACACACACGCAATGACTCTAGCTGTGGTTTATTGAAAGAACACACATGCAATGACACTGGTGGATCCATGTGGTTTGTGAAAAGAACAGACATGCAATGACTCTAGCTATGGTTTATGAAAAGAAACACACATTTCAATGCCACTCGTGGATCCATATGAGGTTTGTGAAAAGAGCACACATGCAATGAACTCTGGTGGATCCATATGTGATTTGTGAAAAGAACACACATGCAATGACTCTAGTTGTGGTTTATGAAGAGAACACACATCCGGTGACTCTATATGTCGTTTATTAAAAGAACACACATGCACTGACACTGGTAGATCCATGTGGTTTGTGAAAATAACAGGCATGCAATGACTCTAGCTATGGTTTGTGAGAAGAACACACATGCAATGACACTGCTAGATCCATATGTGGTTTGTGAAAAGAACACACATCCATTTACTCTGGTGGATCCATATGTGGTTTATGAAATGAACAGACATGCAATGACTGTAGCTTTGGTTAATGAAAAGAAGACACATTTCATTGACACTGGTGGATCCATATGTGGTTTATGAAGAGAACACACATCCAGTGACTCTAGCTGTGGTTTATTAAAAGAACACATATGCAATGACACTAGTGGATCCATGTGGTTTATGAAAAGAACAGACATGCAATGACACTTCTAGATCCATATGTAGTTTGTGAAAAGAACACACATGAAATGAATCTAGCTGTTGTTTGTGAAAAAGAACAGACATGCAATGACAATAGCTGTGGTTTATTGAAAGAACACACATGCAATGACACTGATGGATCCATGTAGTTTGTGAAAAGAACATACATGCAATTCCTCTAGCTGTGGTTAATTAGAAGAACACACATTTCAATGAAACTAGAGGATCCATATGTGGTTTGTGAAAACAACACACATGCAATGACTCTGGTGGATCGATATGTGGTTTGTGAAAATAACAGACATGCAATGACTCTAGCTATGGTTAATGAAAAGAACACACATTTCAATGACACTGGTGGATCCATGTGTCATTTGTGAGAAGAACACACATGTAATGACACTGGTGGATCTATATGTGGTTAATGAAGAGAAAACACATCAAGTGACACTAGTGGATCCATGTGGTTTATGAAAAGAACACACATGCAATGACACTGGTGGATCCATATGTGGTTTGTGAAAACATCAGACATGCAATGACTCTGGTGGAACGAAATGTGGTTTATGAAAAGAACACACATCCAGTGACACTAGTGGATACATATGTGGTTTGTGAAAAGAACACACATGAAATGACTCTAGCGGTGGTTAACAAAAAGAACACACATGCAATGACTCTAGCTGTGGTTTATTGAAAGAACACACATGCAATGACACTAGTTTATCCATGTGGTTTGTGAAAAGAACAGACATGCAATGACTCTAGCTCTAGTTAATGAGAAGAACACACATTTCAATGACACTGGTGGATCCATATGTGGTTTGTGAAAAGAACACACATGCAATGACTCTGGTGGATCCATATGCGGAATGTGAAAAGAACACACATGCAATGACTCTAGCTGTGGTTAATGAAAAGAACATGCATTTCAATGACAATGGTGGATCCATATGTGGTTTGTGAGAAGAACACACATGCAATGACACTGGTGGATCCATATGTGGTTTATGAAGAGAACACACATCCAATGACTCTAGCTATGGTTTATTAAAAGAACACACATGCAATGACACTGGTGGATCCATGTGGTTTATGAAAAGAACAGACATCTAATAACACTGGTGGATCCATATGTGGTTTGTGAAAAGAACAGACATGCAATGACTGGTGGATCCATATGGTTTGTGAAAAGAACACACATCCAGTGACATTGGTGGATCCATATGTGGTTTATGAAAAGAACACACATGAAATAACTCTAGCTATGGTTAATGAAAAGAACACACATGCAATGACTCGAGTTGTGGTTTATTGAAAGAACACACATGCAATGACACTGGTGGATCCATGTGGTTTGTGAAAAGAACGGACATGCAATGACTCTAGCTGTGGTTAATGAAAAGAACAGACATTTCAATGACACTCGTGGATCCATATGTGGTTTGTGAGAAGAACACACAAGCAACGACACTGGTGGATCCATATGTGGTTTATGAAGATAACACACATCCAGTGACTCTAGCTATGGTTTATTAAAAGAACACACATGCAATGACACTGGTGGATCCATATGTGGTTTATGATAAGAACACACATGCAATGACACTGGTGGATCTATATGTGGTTTGTGAAAAGAACACACATCCAGGGACTCTAGTTGTGGTTTATGAAAAGAACACACATCAAATGACTCTAGATGTGGTTAGTGAAAAGAACACACACGCAATGACTCTAGCTGTGGTTTATTGAAAGAACACACATGCAATGACACTGGTGGATCCATGTGGTTTGTGAAAAGAACAAACATGTAATGACTCTAGCTATGGTTTATGAAAATAAACACACATTTCAATGCCACTCGTGGATCCATATGAGGTTTGTGAAAAGAGCACACATGCAATGAACTCTGGTGGATCCATATGTGATTTGTGAAAAGAACACACATGCAATGACTCTAGTTGTGGTTTATGAAGAGAACACACATCCGATGACTCTATATGTGGTTTATTAAACGAACACACATGCACTGACACTGGTGGATCCATGTGGTTTGTGAAAATAACAGACATGCAATGACTCTAGCTGTGGTTTGCGAGAAGAACACACATGCAATGACACTGCTGGATCCATATGTGGTTTGTGAAAAGAACACACATCCAATTACTCTGGTGGATCCATATGTGGTTTGTGAAATGAACAGACATGCAATGACTGTATCTTTGGTTAATGAAAAGAACACACATTTCATTGACACTGGTGGATCCATATGTGGTTTATGAAGAGAACACACATCCAGTGACTCTAGCTGTGGTTTATTAAAAGAACACATATGCAATGACACTAGTGGATCCATGTGGTTTATGAAAAGAACAGACATGCAATGACACTGCTAGATCCATATGTGGTTTGTGAAAAGAACACACATGAAATGACTCTAGCTATGGTTTGTGAAAAGAACAAACATGCAATGACAATAGCTGTGGTTTATTGAAAGAACACACATGCAATGACACTGATGGATCCATGTAGTTTGTGAAAAGAACAGACATGCAATTCCTCTAGCTGTGGTTAATTAGAAGAACACACATTTCAATGAAACTAGAGGATCCATATGTGGTTTGTGAAAACAACACACATGCAATGACTCTGGTGGATCCATATGTGGTTTGTGAAAATAACAGACATGCAATGACTGTAGCTTTGGTTAATGAAATGAACACACATTTCATTGACACTGGTGGATCCATATGTGGTTTATGCAGAGAACACACATCCAGTGACTCTAGCTGTGGTTTATTAAAAGAACACATATGCAATGACACTAGTGGATCCATGTGGTTTATGAAAAGAACAGACATGCAATGACACTGCTAGATCCATATGTAGTTTGTGAAAAGAACACACATGAAATCACTCTAGCTGTGGTTTGTGAAAAGAACAGACATGCAATGACAATAGCTGTGGTTTATTGAAAGAACACACATGTAATGACACTGATGGATCCATGTAGTTTGTGAAAAGAACAGACATGCAATTCCTCTAGCTGTGGTTAACTAGAAGAACACACATTTCAATGAAACTAGAGGATCCATATGTGGTTTGTGAAAACAACACACATGCAATGACTCTGGTGGATCCATATGTTGTTTGTGAAAATAACAGACATGCAATGACTCTAGCTATGGTTAATGAAAAGAACACACATTTCAATGACACTGGTGGATCCATGTGTCATTTGTGAGAAGAACACACATGTAATGACACTGGTGGATCTATATGTGGTTAATGAAGAGAAAACACATCCAGTGACACTAGTGGATCCATGTGGTTTATGAAAAGAACACACATGCAATGACACTGGTGGATCCATATGTGGTTTGTGAAAACATCAGACATGCAATGACTCTGGTGGAACCATATGTGGTTTATGAAAAGAACACACATCCAGTGACACTAGTGGATACATATGTGGTTTGTGAAAAGAACACACATGAAATGACTCTAGCGGTGGTTAACAAAAAGAACACACATGCAATGACTCTAGCTGTGGTTTATTGAAAGAACACACATGCAATGACACTAGTTTATCCATGTGGTTTGTGAAAAGAACAGACATGCAATGACTCTAGTTAATGAGAAGAACACACATTTCAGTGACACTGGTGGATCCATATGTGGTTTGTGAAAAGAACACACATGCAATGACTCTGGTGGATCCATATGCGGAATGTGAAAATAACACACATGCAATGACTCTAGCTGTGGTTAATGAAAAGAACATGCATTTCAATGACAATGAAGGATCCATATGTGGTTTGTGAGAAGAACACACATGCAATGACACTGGTGGATCCATATGTGGTTTATGAAGAGAACACACATCCAATGACTCTAGCTATGGTTTATTAAAAGAACACACATGCAATGACACTGGTGGATCCATGAGGTTTATGAAAAGAAGAGACATGTAATAACACTGGTGGATCCATATGTGGTTTGTGAAAAGAACAGACATGCAATGACTGGTGGATCCATATGGTTTGTGAAAAGAACACACATCCAGTGACATTGGTGGATCCATATGTGGTTTATGAAAAGAACACACATGAAATAACTCTAGCTATGGTTAATGAAAAGAACACACATGCAATGACTCGAGCTGTGGTTTATTGAAAGAACACACATGCAATGACACTGGTGGATCCATGTGGTTTGTGAAAAGAACGGACATGCAATGACTCTAGCTGTGGTTAATGAAAAGAACAGACATTTCAATGACACTCGTGGATCCATATGTGGTTTGTGGGAAGAACACACAAGCAACGACACTGGTGGATACATATGTGGTTTATGAAGATAACACACATCCAGTGACTCTAGCTATGGTTTATTAAAAGAACACACATGCAATGACACTGGTGGATCCATATGTGGTTTATGATAAGAACACACATGCAATGACACTGGTGGATCTATATGTGGTTTGTGAAAAGAACACACATCCAGGGACTCTAGTTGTGGTTTATGAAAAGAACACACATCAAATGACTCTAGATGTGGTTAGTGAAAAGAACACACACACAATGACTCTAGCTGTGGTTTATTGAAAGAACACACATGCAATGACACTAGTGGATCCATGTGGTTTGTGAAAAGAACAGACATGCAATGACTCTAGCTATGGTTTATGAAAAGAAACACACATTTCAATGCCACTCGTGGATCCATATGAGGTTTGTGAAAAGAGCACACATGCAATGAACTCTGGTGGATCCATATGTGATTTGTGAAAATAACAAACATGCAATGACTCTAGTTGTGGTTTATGAAGAGAACACACATCCGGTGACTCTATATGTCGTTTATTAAAAGAACACACATGCACTGACACTGGTGGATCCATGTGGTTTGTGAAAATAACAGACATGCAATGACTCGCTGTGGTTTGTGAGAAGAACACACATGCAATGACACTGCTGGATCCATATGTGGTTTGTGAAAAGAACACACATCCAGTTACTCTGGTGGATCCATATGTGGTTTGTGAAATGAACAGACATGCAATGACTGTATCTTTGGTTAATGAAAAGAACACACATTTCATTGACACTGGTGGATCCATATGTGGTTTATGAAGAGAACACACATCTAGTGACTCTAGCTGTGGTTTATTAAAAGAACACATATGCAATGACACTAGTGGATCCATGTGGTTTATGAAAAGAACAGACATGCAATGACACTGCTAGATCCATATGTGGTTTGTGAGCAGAACACATGAAATGACTCTAGCTGTGGTTTGTGAAAAGAACAAGCATGCAATGACAATAGCTGTGGTTTATTGAAAGAACACACATGCAATGACACTGATGGATCCATGTAGTTTGTGAAAAGAATAGACATGCAATTCCTCTAGCTGTGGTTAATTAGAAGAACACACATTTCAATGAAACTAGAGGATCCATATGTGGTTTGTGAAAACAACACACATGCAATGACTCTGGTGGATCCATATGTGGTTTGTGAAAATAACAGACATGCAATGACTCTAGCTATGGTTAATGAAAAAACACACATTTCAATGACACTGGTGGATCCATGTGTCATTTGTGAGAAGAACACACATGTAATGACACTGGTGGATCTATATGTGGTTAATGAAGAGAAAACACATCCAGTGACACTAGTGGATCCATGTGGTTTATGAAAAGAACACACATGCAATGACACTGGTGGATCCATATGTGGTTTGTGAAAAGATCAGACATGCAATGACTCTTGTGGAACCATATGTGGTTTATGAAAAGAACACACATCCAGTGACACTAGTGGATACATATGTGGTTTGTGAAAAGAACGCACATGAAATGACTCTAGCGGTGGTTAACAAAAAGAACACACATGCAATGACTCTAGCTGTGGTTTATTGAAAGAACACACATGCAATGACACTAGTTTATCCATGTGGTTTGTGAAAAGAATAGACATGCAATGACTCTAGCTCTAGTTAATGAGAAGAACACACATTTCAATGACACTGGTGGATCCATATGTGGTTTGTGAAAAGAACACACATGCAATGACTCTGGTCGATCCATATGGGGAATGTGAAAAGAACACACATGCAATGACTCTAGCTGTGGTTAATGAAAAGAACATGCATTTCAATGACAATGGTGGATCCACATGTGGTTTGTGAGAAGAACACACATGCAATGACACTGGTGGATCCATATGTGGTTTATGAAGAGAACACACATCCAATGACTCTAGCTATGGTTTATTAAAAGAACACACATGCAATGACACTGGTGGATCCATGTGGTTTATGAAAAGAACAGACATGTAATAACACTGGTGGATCCATATGTGGTTTGTGAAAAGAACAGACATGCAATGACACTGCTAGATCCATATGTGGTTTGTGAAAAGAACACACATGAAATGACTCTAGCTGTGGTTTGTGAAAAGAACAAACATGCAATGACAATAGCTGTGGTTTATTGAAAGAACACACATGCAATGACACTGATGGATCCATGTAGTTTGTGAAAAGAACAGACATGCAATTCCTCTAGCTGTGGTTAATTAGAAGAACACACATTTCAATGAAACTAGAGGATCCATATGTGGTTTGTGAAAACAACACACATGCAATGACTCTGGTGGATCCATATGTGGTTTGTGAAAATAACAGACATGCAATGACTGTAGCTTTGGTTAATGAAATGAACACACATTTCATTGACACTGGTGGATCCATATGTGGTTTATGAAGAGAACACACATCCAGTGACTCTAGCTGTGGTTTATTAAAAGAACACATATGCAATGACACTAGTGGATCCATGTGGTTTATGAAAAGAACAGACATGCAATGACACTGCTAGATCCATATGTAGTTTGTGAAAAGAACACACATGAAATCACTCTAGCTGTGGTTTGTGAAAAGAACAGACATGCAATGACAATAGCTGTGGTTTATTGAAAGAACACACATGCAATGACACTGATGGATCCATGTAGTTTGTGAAAAGAACAGACATGCAATTCCTCTAGCTGTGGTTAACTAGAAGAACACACATTTCAATGAAACTAGAGGATCCATATGTGGTTTGTGAAAACAACACACATGCAATGACTCTGGTGGATCCATATGTGGTTTGTGAAAATAACAGACATGCAATGACTCTAGCTATGGTTAATGAAAAGAACACACATTTCAATGACACTGGTGGATCCATGTGTCATTTGTGAGAAGAACACACATGTAATGACACTGGTGGATCTATATGTGGTTAATGAAGAGAAAACACATCCAGTGACACTAGTGGATCCATGTGGTTTATGAAAAGAACACACATGCAATGACACTGGTGGATCCATATGTGGTTTGTGAAAACATCAGACATGCAATGACTCTGGTGGAACGAAATGTGGTTTATGAAAAGAACACACATCCAGTGACACTAGTGGATACATATGTGGTTTGTGAAAAGAACACACATGAAATGACTCTAGCGGTGGTTAACAAAAAGAACACACATGCAATGACTCTAGCTGTGGTTTATTGAAAGAACACACATGCAATGACACTAGTTTATCCATGTGGTTTGTGAAAAGAACAGACATGCAATGACTCTAGTTAATGAGAAGAACACACATTTCAGTGACACTGGTGGATCCATATGTGGTTTGTGAAAAGAACACACATGCAATGACTCTGGTGGATCCATATGCGGAATGTGAAAATAACACACATGCAATGACTCTAGCTGTGGTTAATGAAAAGAACATGCATTTCAATGACAATGAAGGATCCATATGTGGTTTGTGAGAAGAACACACATGCAATGACACTGGTGGATCCATATGTGGTTTATGAAGAGAACACACATCCAATGACTCTAGCTATGGTTTATTAAAAGAACACACATGCAATGACACTGGTGGATCCATGAGGTTTATGAAAAGAAGAGACATGTAATAACACTGGTGGATCCATATGTGGTTTGTGAAAAGAACAGACATGCAATGACTGGTGGATCCATATGGTTTGTGAAAAGAACACACATCCAGTGACATTGGTGGATCCATATGTGGTTTATGAAAAGAACACACATGAAATAACTCTAGCTATGGTTAATGAAAAGAACACACATGCAATGACTCGAGCTGTGGTTTATTGAAAGAACACACATGCAATGACACTGGTGGATCCATGTGGTTTGTGAAAAGAACGGACATGCAATGACTCTAGCTGTGGTTAATGAAAAGAACAGACATTTCAATGACACTCGTGGATCCATATGTGGTTTGTGGGAAGAACACACAAGCAACGACACTGGTGGATACATATGTGGTTTATGAAGATAACACACATCCAGTGACTCTAGCTATGGTTTATTAAAAGAACACACATGCAATGACACTGGTGGATCCATATGTGGTTTATGATAAGAACACACATGCAATGACACTGGTGGATCTATATGTGGTTTGTGAAAAGAACACACATCCAGGGACTCTAGTTGTGGTTTATGAAAAGAACACACATCAAATGACTCTAGATGTGGTTAGTGAAAAGAACACACACACAATGACTCTAGCTGTGGTTTATTGAAAGAACACACATGCAATGACACTGGTGGATCCATGTGGTTTGTGAAAAGAACAGACATGCAATGACTCTAGCTATGGTTTATGAAAAGAAACACACATTTCAATGCCACTCGTGGATCCATATGAGGTTTGTGAAAAGAGCACACATGCAATGAACTCTGGTGGATCCATATGTGATTTGTGAAAATAACACACATGCAATGACTCTAGTTGTGGTTTATGAAGAGAACACACATCCGGTGACTCTATATGTCGTTTATTAAAAGAACACACATGCACTGACACTGGTGGATCCATGTGGTTTGTGAAAATAACAGACATGCAATGACTCTAGCTGTGGTTTGTGAGAAGAACACACATGCAATGACACTGCTGGATCCATATGTGGTTTGTGAAAAGAACACACATCCAGTTACTCTGGTGGATCCATATGTGGTTTGTGAAATGAACAGACATGCAATGACTGTATCTTTGGTTAATGAAAAGAACACACATTTCATTGACACTAGTGGATCCATATGTGGTTTATGAAGAGAACACACATCTAGTGACTCTAGCTGTGGTTTATTAAAAGAACACATATGCAATGACACTAGTGGATCCATGTGGTTTATGAAAAGAACAGACATGCAATGACACTGCTAGATCCATATGTGGTTTGTGAACAGAACACACATGAAATGACTCTAGCTGTGGTTTGTGAAAAGAACAAGCATGCAATGACAATAGCTGTGGTTTATTGAAAGAACACACATGCAATGACACTGATGGATCCATGTAGTTTGTGAAAAGAACAGACATGCAATTCCTCTAGCTGTGGTTAATTAGAAGAACACACATTTCAATGAAACTAGAGGATCCATATGTGGTTTGTGAAAACAACACACATGCAATGACTCTGGTGGATCCATATGTGGTTTGTGAAAATAACAGACATGCAATGACTCTAGCTATGGTTAATGAAAAAACACACATTTCAATGACACTGGTGGATCCATGTGTCATTTGTGAGAAGAACACACATGTAATGACACTGGTGGATCTATATGTGGTTAATGAAGAGAAAACACATCCAGTGACACTAGTGGATCCATGTGGTTTATGAAAAGAACACACATGCAATGACACTTGTGGATCCATATGTGGTTTGTGAAAAGATCAGACATGCAATGACTCTTGTGGAACCATATGTGGTTTATGAAAAGAACACACATCCAGTGACACTAGTGGATACATATGTGGTTTGTGAAAAGAACGCACATGAAATGACTCTAGCGGTGGTTAACAAAAAGAACACACATGCAATGACTCTAGCTGTGGTTTATTGAAAGAACACACATGCAATGACACTAGTTTATCCATGTGGTTTGTGAAAAGAATAGACATGCAATGACTCTAGCTCTAGTTAATGAGAAGAACACACATTTCAATGACACTGGTGGATCCATATGTGGTTTGTGAAAAGAACACACATGCAATGACTCTGGTCGATCCATATGGGGAATGTGAAAAGAACACACATGCAATGACTCTAGCTGTGGTTAATGAAAAAAACATGCATTTCAATGACAATGGTGGATCCACATGTGGTTTGTGAGAAGAACACACATGCAATGACACTGGTGGATCCATATGTGGTTTATGAAGAGAACACACATCCAATGACTCTAGCTATGGTTTATTAAAAGAACACACATGCAATGACACTGGTGGATCCATGTGGTTTATGAAAAGAACAGACATGTAATAACACTGGTGGATCCATATGTGGTTTGTGAAAAGAACAGACATGCAATGACTGGTGGATCCATATGGTTTGTGAAAACAACACACATCCAGTGACATTGGTGGATCCATATGTGGTTTATGAAAAGAACACATATGAAATAACTCTGGCTATGGTTAATGAAAAGAACACACATGCAATGACTCGAGCTGTGGTTTATTGAAAGAACACACATGCAATGACACTGGTGGATCCATGTGGTTTGTGAAAAGAACGGACATGCAATGACTCTAGCTGTGGTTAATGAAAAGAACACACATTTCAACGACACTCGTGGATCCATATGTGGTTTGTGAGAAGAACACACAAGCAACGACACTGGTGGATCCATATGTGGTTTATGAAGATAACACACATCCAGTGACTCTAGCTATGGTTTATTAAAAGAACACACATGCAATGACACTGGTGGATCCATATGTGGTTTATGATAAGAACACACATGCAATGACACTGGTGGATCTATATGTGGTTCGTGAAAAGAACACACTTCCAGGGACTCTAGTTGTGGTTTATGAAAAGAACACACATCAAATGACTCTAGATGTGGTTAGTGAAAAGAACACACACGCAATGACTATAGCTGTGGTTTATTGAAAGAACACACATGCAATGACACTGGTGGATCCATGTGGTTTGTGAAAAGAACAGACATGCAATGACTCTAGCTATGGTTTATGAAAAGAAACACACATTTCAATGCCACTCGTGGATCCATATGAGGTTTGTGAAAAGAGCACACATGCAATGAACTCTGGTGGATCCATATGTGATTTGTGAAAAGAACACACATGCAATGACTCTAGTTGTGGTTTATGAAGAGAACACACATCCGGTGACTCTATATGTGGTTTATTAAAAGAACACACATGCACTGACACTGGTGGATCCATGTGGTTTGTGAAAACAACAGACATGCAATGACTCTAGCTGTGGTTTGTGAGAAGAACACACATGCAATGACACTGCTGGATCCATATGTGGTTTGTGAAAAGAACACACATCCAGTTACTCTGGTGGATCCATATGTGGTTTGTGAAATGAATGACATGCAATGACTGTATATTTGGTTAATTAAAATAACACACATTTCATTGACACTGGTGGATCCATATGTGGTTTATGAAGAGAACACACATCTAGTGACTCTAGCTGTGGTTTATTAAAAGAACACATATGCAATGACACTAGTGGATCCATGTGGTTTATGAAAAGAACAGACATGCAATGACACTGCTAGATCCATATGTGGTTTGTGAAAAGAACACACATGAAATGACTCTAGCTGTGGTTTGTGAAAAGAACAAACATGCAATGACAATAGCTGTGGTTTATTGAAAGAACACACATGCAATGACACTGATGGATCCATGTAGTTTGTGAAAAGAACAGACATGCAATTCCTCTAGCTGTGGTTAATTAGAAGAACACACATTTCAATGAAACTAGAGGATCCATATGGGGTTTGTGAAAACAACACACATGCAATGACTCTGGTGGATCCATATGTGGTTTGTGAAAATAACAGACATGCAATGACTCTAGCTATGGTTAATGAAAAGAACACACATTTCAATGACACTGGTGGATCCATGTGTCATTTGTGAGAAGAACACACATGTAATGACACTGGTGGATCTATATGTGGTTAATGAAGAGAAAACACATCCAGTGACACTAGTGGATCCATGTGGTTTATGAAAAGAACACACATGCAATGACACTTGTGGATCCATATGTGGTTTGTGAAAAGATCAGACATGCAATGACTCTTGTGGAACCATATGTGGTTTATGAAAAGAACACACATCCAGTGACACTAGTGGATACATATGTGGTTTGTGAAAAGAACACACATGAAATGACTCTAGCGGTGGTTAACAAAAAGAACACACATGCAATGACTCTAGCTGTGGTTTATTGAAAGAACACACATGCAATGACACTAGTTTATCCATGTGGTTTGTGAAAAGAATAGACATGCAATGACTCTAGCTCTAGTTAATGAGAAGAACACACATTTCAATGACACTGGTGGATACATATGTGGTTTGTGAAAAGAACACACATACAATGACTCTGGTCGATCCATATGCAGAATGTGAAAAGAACACACATGCAATGACTCTAGCTGTGGTTAATGAAAAGAACATGCATTTCAATGACAATGGTGGATCCACATGTGGTTTGTGAGAAGAACACACATGCAATGACACTGGTGGATCCATATGTGGTTTATGAAGAGAACACACATCCAATGACTCTAGCTATGGTTTATTAAAAGAACACATGCAATGACACTGGTGGATCCATGTGGTTTATGAAAAGAACAGACATGTAATAACACTGGTGGATCCATATGTGGTTTGTGAAAAGAACAGACATGCAATGACTGGTGGATCCATATGGTTTGTGACAAGAACACACATCCAGTGACATTGGTGGATCCATATATGGTTTATGAAAAGAACACATATGAAATAACTCTGGCTATGGTTAATGAAAAGAACACACATGCAATGACTCGAGCTGTGGTTTATTGAAAGAACACACATGCAATGACACTGGTGGATCCATGTGGTTTGTGAAAAGAACGGACATGCAATGACTCTAGCTGTGGTTAATGAAAAGAACACACATTTCAATGACACTAGTGGATCCATATGTGGTTTGTGAGAAGAACACACAAGCAACGACACTGGTGGATCCATATGTGGTTTATGAAGATAACACACAACCAGTAACTCTAGCTATGGTTTATTAAAAGAACACACATGCAATGACACTGGTGGATCCATATGTGGTTTATGATAAGAACACACATGCAATGACACTGGTGGATCTATATGTGGTTTGTGAAAAGAACACACATCCAGGGACTCTAGTTGTGGTTTATGAAAAGAACACACATCAAATGACTCTAGATGTGGTTAGCGAAAAGAACACACACGCAATGACTCTAGCTGTGGTTTATTGAAAGAACACACATGCAATGACACTGGTGGATCCATGTGGTTTGTGAAAAGAACAGACATGCAATGACTCTAGCTATGTTTTATGAAAAGAAACACACATTTCAATGCCACTCGTGGATCCATATGAGGTTTGTGAAAAGAGCACACATGCAATGAACTCTGGTGGATCCATATGTGATTTGTGAAAAGAACACACATGCAATGACTCTAGTTGTGGTTTATGAAGAGAACACACATCCGGTGACTCTATATGTGGTTTATTAAACGAACACACATGCACTGACACTGGTGGATCCATGTGGTTTGTGAAAATAACAGACATGCAATGACTCTAGTTGTGGTTTGTGAAAAGAACAGACATGCAATGACACTGCTGGATCCATATGTGGTTTGTGAAAAGAACACACATCCAATTACTCTGGTGGATCCATATGTGGTTTGTGAAATGAACAGACATGCAATGACTGTAGCTTTGGTTAATGAAAAGAACACACATTTCATTGACACTGGTGGATCCATATGTGGTTTATGAAGAGAACACACATCCAGTGACTCTAGCTGTGGTTTATTAAAAGAACACTTATGCAATGACACTAGTGGATACATGTGGTTTATGAAAAGAACAGAGATGCAATGACACTACTAGATCCATATGTGGTTTGTGAAAATAACACACATGAAATGACTCTAGCTGTGGTTTGTGAAAAGAACAGACATGCAATGACACTAGCTGTGGTTTATTGAAAGAACACACATGCAATGACACTGATGGATCCATGTAGTTTGTGAAAAGAACAGACATGCAATTCCTCTAGTTGTGGTTAATTAGAAGAACACACATTTCAATGAAACTAGAGGATCCATATGTGGTTTGTGAAAACAACACACATGCAATGACTCTGGTGGATCCATATGTGGTTTGTGAAAATAACAGACATGTAATGACTCTAGCTATGGTTAATGAAAAGAACAAAAAATTCAATGACACTGGTGGATCCATGTGTCATTTGTGAGAAGAACACACATGTAATGACACTGGTGGATCTATATGCGGTTTATGAAGAGAAAACACATCCACTGACACTAGTGGATCCATGTGGTTTATGAAAAGAACACACATGCAATGACACTGGTGGATCCATATGTGGTTTGTGAAAAGATCAGACTTGCAATGACTCTGGTGGAACCATATGTGGTTTATGAAAAGAACACACATCCAGTGACACTAGTGGATACATATGTGGTTTGTGAAAAGAACACACATGAAATGACTCTTACGGTGGTTAACAAAAAGAACACACATGCAATGACTCTAGTTGTGGTTTATTGAAAGAACACACATGCAATGACACTAGTTTATCCATGTGGTTTGTGAAAAGAACAGACATGCAATGACTCTAGCTCTTGTTAATGAGAAGAACACACATTTCAATGACACTGGTGGATCCATATGTGGTTTGTGAAAAGAACACACATGCAATGACTCTGGTGGATCCATATGCGGAATGTGAAAAGAACACACATGCAATGACTCTATCTGTGGTTAATGAAAAGAACATGCATTTCAATGACAGTGGTGGATCCATATGTGGTTTGTGAGAAGAACACACATGCAATGACACTGGTGGATCCATATGTGGTTTATGAAGAGAACACACATCCAATGACTCTAGCTATGGTTTATTAAAAGAACACACATGCAATGACACTGGTGGATCCATGTGGTTTGTGAAAAGAACAGACATGCAATGACACTGGTGGATCCATATGTGGTTTGTGAAAAGAACAGACATGCAATGACACTGGTGGATCCATATGTGGTTTGTGAAAAGAACAGACATGCAATGACACTGGTGGATCCATATGTGGTTTGTGAAAAGATCATACATGCAATGACTCTAGCTTTGGTTTATTAAAAGAACACACATGCAATGACACTGGTGGATCCATGTGGTTTATGAAAAGAACAGACATGCAATGACACTGGTGGATCCATATGTGGTTTATGAAAAGAACACACATCCAGTGACACTGGTGGATCCATATGAGGTTTGTGAAAAGAATACACATGAAATGACTCTAGCGTTGGTTAATGAAAAGAACACACATGCAATGGCTCGAGCTGTGGTTTAGAGAAAGAACACACATGCAATGACACTAGTGTATCCATGTGGTTTGTGAAAAGAACAGACATGCAATGACTCTAGCTATTGTTAATGAGAAGAACACACATTTCAATGACACTGATGGATCCATATGTGGTTTGTGAAAAGAACACACATGCAATGACTCTGGTGGATCCATATGTGGAATGTGCAAAGAATAGACATGCAATGAATCTAGCTATGGTTAATGAAAAGAACACGCATTTCAATGACACTGGTGGATCCATATGTGGTTTGTGAAGAGAACACACATCCAGTGACTCTAGATGTGGTTTATTAAAACAACACGCTTGCAATGACACTGGTGGATCCATGTGGTTTATGAAAAGAACAGACATGCAATAACAGTGGTGCATCCATATGTGGTTTGTGAAAAGATCAGACATGCAGTGACTCTGGTGGATCCATATGGTTTATGAAAAGAACACACATCTAGTGACATTGGTGGATCCATATGTGGTTTGTGAAAAGAACACACATAAATTACTCTAGCTACGGTTAATGAAAAGAACACACATGCAATGACTCTATCTGTGGTTTATTGAAAGAACACACATGCAATGACACTGGTGGATCCATGTGGTTTGTGAAAAGAACAGACATGCAATGACTCTAGCTGTAGTTAATGAGAAGAACACACATTTCAATGACAATGGTGGATCTATATGTGGTTTGTGAAGAGAACACACATGCAATGACTCTGGTGGATCCATATGTGGTTTGTGAAAAGAACAGACATGCAATGACTCTAGCTGTGGTTACTGAAAAGAACACACATTTCAATGACACACGTGGATCCATATGTGGTTTGCGAGAAGAACACACATGCAATGACACTGGTGGATCCATATGTGGTCTATGAAGAGAACACGCATCAAGTGACTCTAGCTGTGGTTTATTAAAAGAATACATGCAATGACACTGGTGGATCCATGTGGTTTATGAAAAGAACATACATGCAATGACACTGGTGGATCCATATGTGGTTTGTGAAAAGTTCAGACATGCAATGACTCTGGTGGATCCATATGTGGTTTATGAAAAGAACACACATGCAATGACCCTAGCTATGGTGTATTGAAAGAACACACATGCAATGACATTGGTGGATCCATGTGGTTTGTGAAAAGAACAGACATGCAATGACTCTAGCTGTGGTTAATGAAAAGAACACACATTTCAATGACACTCGTGGATCCATATGTGGTTTCTGAGAAGAACACACAAGCAACGACACTGGTGGATCCATATGTGGTTTATGAAGATAACACACATCCAGTGACTCTAGCTGTGGTTTATTAAAAGAACACACATGCAATGACACTGGTGGATCCATATGAGGTTTATGATAAAAACACACATGCAATGACACTAGTTGTGGTTTATGAAAATAACACACATCCAATGACACTGGTGGATCCATATGTGGTTTGTGAAAAGAACACACATCAAATGACTCTAGATGTGGTTAATGAAAAGAACACACATGCAATGACTCTAGCTGTGGTTTATTGAAAGAACACACATGCAATGACACTGGTGGATCCATGTGGTTTGTGAAAAGAACAGACATGCAATGACTCTAGCTATGGTTTATGAAAAGAAACACACATTTCAATGCCACTCGTGGATCCATACGTGGTTTGTGAAAAGAACACACATGCAATGACTCTGGTGGATCCATATGTGGTTTATGAAAAGAACACACATCCAGTGACTCTAGCTGTGGTTTATTAAAATAACACACATGCAATGACACTAGGTGATCCATATGTGGTTAATGAGAAAAACACAAATGTAATGACACTGTGGATCCATGTGTGGTTTGTGAAAAGAACACACATGCAATGAACTCTGCTGGATCCATATGTGATTTGTGAAAAGAACACACATGCAATGACTCTAGTTGTGGTTTATGAAGAGAACACACATCCAGTGACTCTATATGTGGTTTATTAAAAGAACACACATGCAATAACACTGGTGGATCCATGTGGTTTGTGAAAAGAACAGACATGCAATGACTCTAGCTGTGGTTTGTGAGAAAAACACACATGCAATGACACTGGTGGATCCATATGTGGTTTGTGAAAAGAACACACATCCAATTACTCTGGTGGATCCATATGTGGTTTGTGAAATGAACAGACATGCAATGACTCTAGCTATGGTTAATGAAAAGAACACACATGCAATGACACTAGTGGATCCATGTGGTTTATGAAAAGAACACACATCTAGTGACACTTGTGGATCCATATGTGGTTAGTGAAAAGAACACACATGAAATTACTCTAGCTATGGTTAATGAAAAGAACACACATGCAATGACTCTATCTGTGGTTTATTGAAAGAACACACATGCAATGACACTGGTGGATCCATGTGGTTTGTGAAAAGAACAGACATGCAATGACCCTATCTGTAGTTAATGAGAAGAACACACATTTCAATGACACTGGTGGATCTATATGTGGTTTGTGAAGAGAACACACATGCAATGACTCTGGTGGATCCATATGTGGTTTGTGAAAAGAACAGACATGCAATGACAATGGTGGATCCATATGTGGTTTGTGAAAAGATCAGACATGCAATGACTCTAGCTTTGGTTTATTAAAAGAACACACATGCAATGACACTGGTGGATCCATGTGGTTTATGAAAAGAACAGACATGCAATGACACTGGTGGATCCATATGTGGTTTATGAAAAGAACACACATCCAGTGACACTGGTGGATCCATATGAGGTTTGTGAAAAGAATACACATGAAATGACTCTAGCGTTGGTTAATGAAAAGAACACACATGCAATGGCTCGAGCTGTGGTTTAGAGAAAGAACACACATGCAATGACACTAGTGTATCCATGTGGTTTGTGAAAAGAACAGACATGCAATGACTCTAGCTATTGTTAATGAGAAGAACACACATTTCAATGACACTGATGGATCCACATGTGGTTTGTGAAAAGAACACACATGCAATGACTCTGGTGGATCCATATGTGGAATGTGCAAAGAATAGACATGCAATGAATCTAGCTATGGTTAATGAAAAGAACACGCATTTCAATGACACTGGTGGATCCATATGTGGTTTGTGAAGAGAACACACATCCAGTGACTGTAGATGTGGTTTATTAAAACAACACGCTTGCAATGACACTGGTGGATCCATGTGGTTTATGAAAAGAACAGACATGCAATAACAGTGGTGCATCCATATGTGGTTTGTGAAAAGATCAGACATGCAGTGACTCTGGTGGATCCATATGGTTTGTGAAAAGAACACACATCTAGTGACATTGGTGGATCCATATGTGGTTTGTGAAAAGAACACACATAAATTACTCTAGCTATGGTTAATGAAAAGAACACACATGCAATGACTCTATCTGTGGTTTATTGAAAGAACACACATGCAATGACACTGGTGGATCCATGTGGTTTGTGAAAAGAACAGACATGCAATGACTCTAGCTGTAGTTAATGAGAAGAACACACATTTCAATGTCAATGGTGGATCTATATGTGGTTTGTGAAGAGAACACACATGCAATGACTCTGGTGGATCCATATGTGGTTTGTGAAAAGAACAGACATGCAATGACTCTAGCTGTGGTTACTGAAAAGAACACACATTTCAATGACACACGTGGATTCATATGTGGTTTGCGAGAAGAACACACATGCAATGACACTGGTGGATCCATATGTGGTCTATGAAGAGAACACGCATCAAGTGACTCTAGCTATGGTTTATTAAAAGAATACATGCAATGACACTGGTGGATCCATGTGGTTTATGAAAAGAACATACATGCAATGACACTGGTGGATCCATATGTGGTTTGTGAAAAGTTCAGACATGCAATGACTCTGGTGGATCCATATGTGTTTTATGAAAAGAACACACATGCAATGACCCTAGATATGGTGTATTGAAAGAACACACATGCAATGACACTGGTGGATCCATGTGGTTTGTGAAAAGAATAGACATGCAATGACTCTAGCTGTGGTTAATGAAAAGAACACACATTTCAATGACACTCGTGGATCCATATGTGGTTTGTGAGAAGAACACACAAGCAACGACACTGGTGGATCCCTATGTGGTTTATGAAGATAACACACATCCAGTGACTCTAGCTGTGGTTTATTAAAAGAACACACATGCAATGACACTGGTGGATCCATATGTGGTTTATGATAAAAACACACATGCAATGACACTAGTTGTGGTTTATGAAAAGAACACACATCCAATGACACTGGTGGATCCATATGTGGTTTGTGAAAAGAACACACATCAAATGACTCTAGATGTGGTTAATGAAAAGAACACACACGCAATGACTCTAGCTGTGGTTTATTGAAAGAACACACATGCAATGACACTGGTGGATCCATGTGGTTTGTGAAAAGAACAGACATGCAATGAGTCTAGCTATGGTTTATGAAAAGAAACACACATTTCAATGCCACTCGTAGATCCATACGTGGTTTGTGAAAAGAACACACATGCAATGACTCTGGTGGATCCATATGTGGTTTATGAAAAGAACACACATCCAGTGACTCTAGATGTGGTTTATTAAAATAACACACATGCAATGACACTAGGTGATCCATATGTGGTTAATGAGAAGAACACAAATGTAATGACACTGTGGATCCATGTGTGGTTTGTGAAAAGAACACACATGCAATGAACTCTGGTGGACCCATATGTGATTTGTGAAAAGAACACACATGCAATGACTCTAGTTGTGGTTTATGAAGAGAACACACATCCAGTGACTCTATATGTGGTTTATTAAAAGAACACACATGCAATAACACTGGTGGATCCATGTGGTTTGTGAAAAGAACAGACATGCAATGACTCTAGCTGTGGTTTGTGAGAAAAACACACATGCAATGACACTGGTGGATCCATATGTGGTTTGTGAAAAGAACACACATCCAATTACTCTGGTGGATCCATATGTGGTTTGTGAAATGAACAGACATGCAATGACTCTAGCTATGGTTAATGAAAAGAACACACATGCAATGACACTAGTGGATCCATGTGGTTTATGAAAAGAACACACATCCAGTGACACTGGTGGATCCATATGTGGTTAGTGAAAAGAACACACATGAAATTACTCTAGCTATGGTTAATGAAAAGAACACGCATGCAATGACTCTATCTGTGGTTTATTGAAAGAACACACATGCAATTACACTGGTGGATCCATGTGGTTTGTGAAAAGAACAGACATGCAATGACCCTAGCTGTAGTTAATGAGAAGAACACACATTTCAATGACAATAGTGGATCTATATGTGGTTTGTGAAGAGAACACACATGCAATGACTCTGGTGGATCCATATGTGGTTTGTGAAAAGAACAGACATGCAATGACTCTAGCTGTGGTTACTGAAAAGAACACACATTTCAATGACACACGTGGATTCATATGTGGTTTGCGAGAAGAACACACATGCAATGACACTGGTGGATCCATATGTGATCTATGAAGCTAACACGCATCAAGTGACTCTAGCTGTGGTTTATTAAAAGAATACATGCAATGACACTGGTGGATCCATGTGGTTTATGAAAAGAACATACATGCAATGACACTGGTGGATCCATATGTGGTTTGTGAAAAGTTCAGACATGCAATGACTCTGGTGGATCCATATGTGGTTTATGAAAAGAACACACATGCAATGACCCTAGCTATGGTGTATTGAAAGAACACACATGCAATGACACTGGTGTATCCATGTGGTTTGTGAAAAGAACAGACATGCAATGACTCTAGCTGTGGTTAATGAAAAGAAAACACATTTCAATGACACTCGTGGATCCATATGTGGTTTGTGAGAAGAACACACAAGCAACGACACTGGTGGATCCATATGTGGTTTATGAAGATAACACACATCCAGTGACTCTAGCTGTGGTTTATTAAAAGAACACACATGCAATGACACTGGTGGATCCATATGTGGTTTATGATAAAAATACACATGCAATGACACTAGTTGTGGTTTATGAAAAGAACACACATCCAATGACACTGGTGGATCCATATGTGGTTTGTGAAAAGAACACACATCAAATGACTCTAGATGTGGTTAATGAAAAGAACACACACGCAATGACTCTAGCTGTGGTTTATTGAAAGAACACACATGCAATGACACTGGTGGATCCATGTGGTTTGTGAAAAGAACAGACATGCAATGACTCTAGCTATGGTTTATGAAAAGAAACACACATTTCAATGCCACTCGTGGATCCATACGTGGTTTGTGAAAAGAACACACATGCAATGACTCTGGTGGATCCTTATGTGGTTTATGAAAAGAACACACATCCAGTGACTCTAGCTGTGGTTTATTAAAATAACACACATGTAATGACACTAGGTGATCCATATGTGGTTAATGAGAAGAACACAAATGTAATGACACTGTGGATCCATGTGTGGTTTGTGAAAAGAACACACATGCAATGAACTCTGGTGGATCCATATGTGATTTGTGAAAAGAACACACATGCAATGACTCTAGTTGTGGTTTATGAAGAGAACACACATCCAGTGACTCTATATGTGGTTTATTAAAAGAACACACATGAAATAACACTGGTGGATCCATGTGGTTTGTGAAAAGAACAGACATGCAATGACTCTAGCTGTGGTTTGTGAGAAAAACACACATGCAATGACACTGGTGGATCCATATGTGGTTTGTGAAAAGAACACACATCCAATTACTCTGGTGGATCCATATGTGGTTTATGAAATGAACAGACATGCAATGACTCTAGCTATGGTTAATGAAAAGAACACACATGCAATGACACTAGTGGATCCATATGGTTTATGAAAAGAACACACATCCAGTGACACTGGTGGATCCATATGTGGTTAGTGAAAAGAACACACATGAAATTACTCTAGCTATGGTTAATGAAAAGAACACACATGCAATGACTCTATCTGTGGTTTATTGAAAGAACACACATGCAATGACACTGGTGGATCCATGTGGTTTGTGAAAAGAACAGACATGCAATGACCCTAGCTGTAGTTAATGAGAAGAACACACATTTCAATGACACTGGTGGATCTATATGTGGTTTGTGAAGAGAACACACATGCAATGACTCTGGTGGATCCATATGTGGTTTGTGAAAAGAACAGACATGCAATGACTCTAGCTGTGGTTACTGAAAAGAACACACATTTCAATGACACTGGTGGATCCATATGTGGTCTATGAAGAGAACACACATCCAGTGACTCTAGCTATGGTTTATTAAAAGAACACACATGCAATGACACTCGTGGATACATGTGGTTTATGAAAAGAACATACATGCAATGACACTGGTGGATCCATATGTGGTTTGTGTACAGTTTAGACATGTAATGACTCTGGTGGATCCATATGTGGTTTATGAAAAGAACACACATGCAGTGACTCTAGCTATGGTGTATTGAAAGAACACACATGCAATGACACTGGTGGATCCATGTGGTTTGTGAAAATAATTGTCACATCCCAAGATTTTCCAAATCTTGTAATGTGAAAATAAATGAATAAAATAAAACTTTGTTTGATTTTCAGGGCCAGAAGAAACTTTTTGAATTCAATTGGGACTTCAAATCAATTTGGATCAAATAAAATCCTAAAGGGATTTAAAAGGTGGATTTATAAATAAAGATTATTTTTTAAGAGCCAAATTAATTTTGGCCAAGCTTTTATATTAAAATATTTTGTTTTGATAAAATGAGTAAAGGTTTATTTAAATAAAATAATAAGGATTTAAATATCCAATTTTATTAAAGTAAAGGCTTTTTCTTTTTAAATAAACACTAAAACTTATTATTTTATTTTAATAAGTTTATCAAAGGTTTTGGTTCTCAAAATGAAAAGAAATATTTTAAATAAAGATTATTTTATAAAGCCAAATTAAACCTTGGCCAAGACTTTGAAACAAAATGTTTTGCTTTGATTAAAATAGTAGAGGTTTATTTAAAATAAAATAAAAGGATTTAAATATCCAAGTTTTATTAATAAAGGTTTTACTATTTCCAAAACATCAAAACTTATTTATTTTTTTAAAAAAATAAGTTTTCCAAGTATTTTATATTCTCAAATAAAACTTACTGAAGTATTTTTGGTTTTATTTTTGATTTCAAAATAAATATTTTATTAAAACAAATCCTATATGATTTAATAACTAAGGTCCATTCTATTTAATTATTAATGGACCCTAAAGTAAAAATGTTATTTTGTTTTAAACAAGATTTCCAAATATCTATTATTTTCAAATAAAACCTACTGATTTGGTTTTGAAAATATTTTGATTTCAAATGAAGATTTTATTAAACAAATCAAACCCTATTTTATTAAATAACTAAAGATCCATTTTATTTAAATAATAAATGGATCCTAAAATGAATAAAAATATTATTTTATTTCTGGAATAGGGTTAGGTTACTAAACAGAACCCAGTTCAAACCTTCAAGGTTTGGTGATTGTTTGATTGGATTTTAATATTGTTTGATTGTTTGAAATTCAAAACATAAAAATAGAATTAGAAAAGGAAAAAGAAAACAGACAGAAAAAAAAATTATGAAATGGGCCGACCCAACCCAGCAGGCCAAATGAGCCCAGTACCAGCCCAGTCTTTCTCCCCCTCCACGAAACGTTTCTCACTTAAAGCCGCACCCACACAGAAGCTGACTGGTGGCCCCAAACCCCTCACTCTTCCCCTCACTGCCAGGTAGGCCCTACATCACTGTGCATCGTCTTCAACCCAGTGCCTACCGTTTCCTTCTCCCTCAACGTTGCTCTGCCGCCATTGATTTCGATTAAATCCGCGTTGATGACAGGCTTAATTCGCCCAGCGACCATGCTCCCTTAAAAGCCTCTCCCTCCTCGTCATTTTTCCCCAGACAACTCCTCCTCTCTGCCCCTAGGCTGTCGCCAATTTCTTCTGCACCGCCGCCGTCTCCGACGAGGTTCTCGGCAAATTCCGGCAGCACTGCATCGCCCCTTGACTCCCCGAGCAAGCAGGCAAGTTCTCTAGACTCTGGAGCACCGCTCTGTGGCCTTAGCTCGCCCGCGGGTGACCTGCAACCTCGACTCTGACCATGTCTGAGCGCCACCGACGATAAACCCAACTCCGGTGCTCGCCAATCACTTTCGCTGCGTGCCTCCGGCGTCGGCACGACGGCGACCCTCAACCGCCGCTGCGCCTTTTTCTCCGACGAAGTCCCCAGGTAGTATCCGACCGCCCCTCCTCTTCTCTTTCACGCACGCGTCACCGCACTAACCTTGCGCAGCTAACCCAGTCCTCCGTTTGTCTTCTCGTGGACCACAGCATCGTCCCCGACCACGTCTAGAGCCGTCTGTCGCTGTAGCAAGCTCCGGCGAGGAATTGCAGCGGACCCCGTGCGCCCCTTACCACGTGGACTACACGTCCAGCATCACCTCATCCTCGCGACCTCGGTGAGCCTGCTCCCCTCCTCTCTCGCTTCCAGATTTCGCCGTTACGCCGTAGCCAGAGCACCGCCGCTGCGCGCCACCGTTGAGCCCCGCCAGTTCTTGGCCAGGCAGTAGCAACCGTAGGATCTGGATCTGATGGATACGATAGAACGTTAGCGAAGGGGTAAGTGGTGATCCTGTGCCGCACGATCTGACTTGATCCAACGGATGCAGCTGTGCAATCCGAGTGAAGCGGTACCGACGAATGATATTAGGACGCGTGGCACGAGACGATCTGAAATAGAATTTGAAAACAGATTTTGATGCCATTTTCAAACCCTTGTAACTTTCAAACCCCACGTACAAATTTTGCAAACTTTATGTCGTTGGATTCAGGAGAGCAAGCCCTAGGCAACCATGCCCTTGGTTTAGAAAATAGTATATGTTAGTTTGCTTGTTTTTGCAGATTCTTTTGTGTGCTTGTTAAGATTATAAAAATTGTTTAAAAATGATTTTAAGGTTAAAACTTTTGCAAAATGGTTTGTTGTGACCTTACTGACCCTAGGAATCAACCCATGTTTTGGAAAATGAATTTGGAAAGGTTTAGAATGGATTAATTGGTTTAGTTCATTTCTAGTTAAATAAAACTATTGTTTTGTTATGAAAATGATTTTGAGTAAAAACTTTGGGAAAATGGTTTAGACCAAACCTACTGACCCTAGGAAACACTTTGTGGACTCAAAAATGTATTTGGTGAAATAAAAATATGATTCTTTGATTTAAAACCATTTCTAGTCAAATAGAAATGTGGTTTATTTGTTAAAATTGATTTTGAAAGAAAACCTTAGAGAAATGTTTTGTTTTAAACTCTCTGACCACAAACACCAAGTTTTATAGTTTGAAAACATATTTTGTGAACCCTATAGGTTAATGCCTTAGTAAAAATATTTCTACACCACATAAAATGATACTTTGTTTTGAAAATGGTTTATGAAGTGAAACCTTTTGCAAATGACTTTGCCACTTTATAAAATGACCATTAGGTGTTTTCAAATGTTTATGACCCATTAGGAACCACTTCTTCAAACAAAACAAAGCTTGGCATGCTTGCACGCATTACTTTGACTTTGCCATTTTGGTAAATGACCAATTTGGAACTTACAAAGTTTAGAAGCCTAGTGGAGACCATCCTTACAATAGAACCAACCTTTCCATGCTTATGCATGACTTAGATTCCATTACTTTATGGGTGTGAAATTGTTTTTTTAACTTTGGTTGGAATGTTAGTTGATTTTGTGTTTGCTTGAATGACTTGTAGTGAAGTTAGAGAAGTGTGAGACTAACAAGATCAAGGAGTGAACCACCATTCCCTACCAAAAAGGCAAGTTACACTATCATCCAAAGTCCTACTATTTTCATTATACTTAGTGGATTTTGAAAACATGCATGAAAATAATTTCTATACTTATGCTATGCTAAATCCTAATAGGATACCCCTATACATTCCTTAGTGAAAACAATGTAGTTGATACATGCTTAGCCATGCTATATTTTGAAAAGAGATACATGTTGAGATTTTACAAAGGTTGAGAAAAGACTTATGTTTTATATAATAAAACAAGGACTCAATGAACCACCTGGGTGGCCAAGGATACTTTGAGTTTTGGAGAAGGTGGCAACAAAAGGAATCTTGTCTATGGCAAATCTCTTTGTGTTGTGCTCCAAAGGAAAACCACCCAGGAAACTTAGAGATTGAACATGTTTCTCGTACAGTGGCTTTCATGTGCAACCACATGCTATTATGGCTCTGGCTTAGTCAACTACATTGGTAAGACCCATGCATTTTCTTCAAGCTACAGAAAAATGGGGACCTGGAATCCTACATTGTTACTGATGACAAGCTAGCAATGATGTATGGGAGGACCCTTTGGAAAGACTTCGTCACATTCTCAATCTGCCAGTATTCCATCTTGGTGAGTACTAATCCAGCGGCCACTGGTGGCATCAAGATGAGATTGTGTCATGTGGGTAAAGTGTACAACTTCTGCAGAAGATAATCAAATTCTAAGTACTTAGCCGTGTCCCCGGTTATGGACAATACTGAGCAACTAAGGCCTGAAGCTATGGAAGATCTCGACACTCTAATTTCTAAAAGAAAACTTTTAAAACTTGATGCACTTGGGGTTACCAAGATGCTCAAGAGATTTTGACAAGGACTTGAGTTTTTACCAAGGAGTTCAAGGGATTTTTGAAAAGGAGATTTGACAAAGGACCAAAACCATTTTGAAAAGATAGGATAAATTTTGCTTTATGCAAATGAGCCTTAAACTCTACTTAGCCAAATATGCATGTAAAGAATAGGATCCACTTATATTATACTTATTAGTGAAACTTGCCAATACAATTCAAATGTATTGACCCTTGTGGCTGTAACTTGTAATGTTGCAGGTTTGATTGATTTTAGTGAAGATTGTTTGATTAGGATTACAAAGTCTACAACCAACATCTGCCTGTGGCACTTGAAGATGAAGGACCCCTTGCTTATAGTTATTCCGCTGCAATGTAATGTAATAGCCAAATGAGCTATGTATGATGTAATAAAATTATGTTATTCCTGGTTATAAAGTTATATTATGACCTTTGTTTCTTGATATTACATCTAAACTGTGGATGCTAGCTATTGATACAGGGACTAGCATTGTAAACACAGGAGGGATCAACCTTGTTAAAGGTTGGGAACTCTACAAGATGGTATCAGAGCATTGTGTTGCCTGTAGGATTTGTAAACCTAGGATTGGACAAAAACCCTTAGAAAAATAGGAGTTGTATTTGTTCCAAAACTTATTTACAAACAATCTTGTAAACTCTTTCCTCAACCATTTTGGTTTCAACTCTACATCTCTTCTATTTCAAACTTGATGGAAAAACCTACCCCATGGCCAAAGACTACACCAAGTGCAAAGGACTTCTTCAACACCTTCAACCCTAATGACTTCAACATCTTCAGCATATTCACCAAAGACTTCCAACTTGGATACTACTAAGGACTACAAGAGAGACAAGGAAACCTTGCTCAAGATATGGAGACTAAGGGAATGCAAAAATTAGAAGGAACCTACATCATTTGAAGTTTGGTGACCAAGAGTTTTTCCCAAGGAAACCATGATCTCATGCAAGAAGGATCAACCAAGAAGAATGGAAGGATCACAGGTGAACCATGTAGATGGACCACCATTTATAGTTAAAGTCAAACACACCAACTTATGTGGTGTAACAAAAATATTTTGTTGCCTAAGTATATGCTTGAAACTTGTTGTTTGAGTGGAATGTTATGTTTGTGATTGCTTGCACATTGCTTGAGTGAATTGTGATGTGTGTGATTAGAATTGATTCCTTAGAAAACTCTTGCCTATTCTAATCCCTACCCAACCCAAACAGATTACTTCTCCAAGAAACTCCAACATCAAGGATGGTGACAACAACAACAATCAAGAGGACAACATGAGAGAACTCATAGCAACCCAACACCAGTTAAACCAACTGACAGCTCAGTTCATAGCCAACAATAGTGATAAAGACCCTACCTTGCAAAAGTTTTTGGAGGAACAATCCCAACTGATGCTTAAGGTGACTAATCAAATGATCAGCATGGAAGAAAACTATCCCAAAAGAGTGTATGACAACAAGGATGACAAGAATGTTATTCTAGATGGAGACCCAGCTTGCATTATTTGTGGAGACAAGGACCATACTTCCAAGGAGCATGAAGATCAATGTCCTAACTGTGAAGAGAAACACCCTATTGGACAATGTCCTACCTCTCAAGCTACTTGTTACCTTTGTGAAGGAAACGACCATGTCCCTATCCAATGCCCCATCTATGCCATTGTTGAACAAAGGAAACAAGAAGGATCCAAGTATGACAAGAATGTTGATGGCAAAGGAAAAGGACCACTCATACCTCCAAACAAGACAACCCAATTCAATGGACTAAAGAAACCTAAGAAACCAAAGCAAGACATGAGCCTTGTGCAATGTCGTAAATGTAAGGAAATGGGACACTACCCTAGTGGATGCCCAGAGAACATGAAGAATAAAGGGATGGACCAAGTGGTGTGCAACAACTGCAAAGAACCAGGCCATTATGTAGCAACTTGTCCACAAGAGCAACGTAAAGAACTCCAAGATATCCACTGTTTCAATTGCAAGAACCCAGGGCATTATGCAAGCAACTGCCCAGAAAAGATGAAGAACAAGTTGAACAAGCCTATGGAAAATCTCAACCTTGGTCCATGAGTCAGGAATGGAAACAAAGGACTCAATGCAAATGTTTACTTAGAGAAGTTTTCCCAGGATCCCAAGAAGGACAATGTGTAATTTTTTGTTTGAAAATTTTTAAGGGTGGTAGTACCCTAGTTGTTTTGAACCTGCTTGTAACCCCTAGCCTCCCCAAATCTCGGGACGAGATTTATTTTAAGGGTGGTAGCCTGTCACATCCCAAGATTTTCCAAATCTTGTAATGTGAAAATAAATGAATAAAATAAAACTTTGTTTGATTTTCAGGGCCAGAAGAAACTTTTTGAATTCAATTGGGACTTCAAACCAATTTGGATCAAATAAAATCCTAAAGGGATTTAAAAGATAAAACATTTAATAAAGGAAAATAAAATATTTTGGAAATACTATTTTGGATCTTTTAATAAAAGACTTTGTTTTCAAATGAAAAGGTGGATTTATAAATAAAGATTATATTTTAAACACAGGAGGGATCAACCTTGTTAAAGGTTGGGAACTCTATAAGAATAGACATGCAATGACTCTAGCTATGGTTTGTGAGAAGAACACACATGCAATGACACTGGTGGATCCATATGTGGTTTGTGAAAAGAACACACATGCAATGACTCTGGTGGATCCATATGTGGTTTATGAAAAGAACACACATCTAGTGACTCTAGTTATGGTTTATTAAAAGAACACACATGCAATGACACTAGGTGATCCATATGTGGTTAATGAGAAGAACACAAATGTAATGACACTGTGGATCCATATGTGGTTTGTGAAAAGAACACACATGCAATGAACTCTGGTGGATCAATATGTGATTTGTGAAAACAACACACATGCAATGACTCTAGTTGTGGTTTATGAAGAGAACACACATCAAGTGACTCTATATGTGGTTTATTAAAAGAACACACATGCAATGACACTAGTGGATCCATGTGGTTTGTGAAAAGAACAGACATGCAATGACTCTAGCTGTGGTTTGTGAAAAGAACACACATCTAGTGACACTGGTGGATCTATACGTGGTTTGTGAAAAGAACACACATCCAGTTACTCTGGTGGATCCATATGTGGTTTCTGAAATGAACAGTCATGCAATGACTCTAGCTGTGGTTAATGAAAAGAACACACATTTCATTGACATTGGTGGATCCATATGTGGTTTATGAAGAGAACACACATCAAGTGACTCTAGCTGTGGTTTATTAAAAGAACACATATGCAATGACACTAGTGGATCCATGTGGTTTATGAAAAGAACAGACATGCACTGACACTGCTAGATCCATATGTGGTTTGTGAAAAGAACACACATGAAATGACTCTAGCTGTGGTTAATGAAAAGAACACACATGCAATGACACAAGCTGTGGTTTATTGAAAGAACACACACGGAATGACACTGATGGATCCATGTGGTTTTTGAAAAGAATAGACATGCAATTACTCTAGCTGTGGTTAATGAGAAGAACACACATTTCAATGACACTAGAGGATCCATATGTGGTTGGTGGAAACAACACACATGCAATGACTCTGGTGGATCCATATGTGGTTTGTGGAATAATAGACATGCAATGACTCTAGCTATGGTTAATGAAAAGAACACACATTTCAATGACACTTGTGGATCCATGTGTCATCTGTGAGAAGAACAAACATGTAATGACACTGGTGGATCTATATGTGGTTTATGAAGAGAACACACATCCCGTGACTCTAGCTATGGTTTATTAAAAGAACACACATGCAATGACACTAGTGGATCCATGTGGTTTATGAAAAGAACACACATCCAGTGACACTGGTGGATCCATATGTGGTTTGTGAAAAGAACACACATGAAATTACTCTAGCTATGGTTAATGAAAAGAACACACATGCAATGACTCTATCTGTGGTTTATTGAAAGAACACACATGCAATGACACTGGTGGATCCATGTGGTTTGTGAAAAGAACAGACATGCAATGACCCTAGCTGTAGTTAATGAGAAGAACACACATTTCAATGACACTGGTGGATCTATATGTGGTTTGTGACGAGAACACACATGCAATGACTCTGGTGGATCCATATGTGGTTTGTGAAAAGAACAGACATGCAATGACTCTAGATGTGGTTACTGAAAACAACACACATTTCAATGACACTGGTGGATCCATATGTGGTTTGCGAGAAGAACACACATGCAATGACACTGGTGGATCCATATGTGGTCTATAAAGAGAACACGCATCCAGTGACTCTAGCTATGGTTTATCAAAAGAACACACATGCAATGACACTGGTGGATACATGTGGTTTATGAAAAGAACATACATGCAATTACACTGGTGGATCCATATGTGTTTTGTGAAAAGTTCAGACATGTAATGACTCTGGTGGATCCATATGTGGTTTATGAAAAGAACACACATGCAGTGACTCTAGCTATGGTGTATTGAAAGAACACACATGCAATGACACTGGTGGATCCATGTGGTTTGTGAAAAGAATAGACATGCAATGACTCTAGCTGTGGTTTGTGAGAAGAACACACATGCAATGACACTGGTGGATCCATATGTGGTTTGTGAAAAGAAAACACATCCAATTACTCTGGTGGATTCATATGTGGTTTGTGAAATGAACATGCATGCAATGACTCTAGCTGTGGTTAATGAAAAGAACACAAATTTTATTGACACTGGTGGATCCCTATGTGGTTTATGAAGAGAACACACATCCAGTGACTCTAGTTGTGGTTTATTAAAAGAACACATATGCAATGACACTAGTGGATCCATGTGGTTTATGAAAAGAATAGACATGCACTGACACTGCTCGATCCATATGTGGTTTGTGAAAAGAACACACATGAAATGACTCTAGCTGTGGTTAATTAAAAGAACACACATGCAGTGACACTAGCTGTGGTTTATTGAAAGAACACACATGAAATTACACTTATGGATCCATGTGGTTTGTGAAAATAATAGACATGCAATTTCTCTAACTGTGGTTAATGAGAAGAACACACATTTCAATGACACTAGAGGATCCATATGTGGTTGGTGAAAACAACACACATGTAATGACTCTGGTGGATCCATATGTGGTTTGTGGAATAACAGACATGCAATGAATCTAGCTATGGTTAATGAAAAGAACACACATTTCAATGACACTGGTGGATCCATGTGTCATTTGTGAGAAGAACACACATGTAATGACACTGGTGGATCTATATGTGGTTTATGAAGAGAACACACATCTAGTGACTCTAGCTATGGTTTATTAAAAGAACACACATGCAATGACACTAGTGGATCCATGTGGTTTATGAAAAGAACACACATCCAGTGACAATGGTGGATCCATATGTGGTTTGTGAAAAGAACACACATGAAATTACTCTAGCTATGGTTAATGAAAAGAACACACATGCAATGACTCTATCTGTGGTTTATTGAAAGAACAGACATGCAATGACACTGCTGGATCCATGTGGTTTGTGAAAAGAACAGACATGCAATGACCCTAGCTGTAGTTAATGAGAAGAACACACATTTCAATGACACTAGTAGATCTATATGTGGTTTGTGAAGAGAACACACATACAATGACTCTGGTGGATCCATATGTGGTTTGTGAAAAGAACAGACATGTAATGACTCTAGCTGTGGTTACTGAAAAGAACACACATTTCAATGACACTGGTGGATCCATATGTGGTTTGCGAGAAGAACACACATGCAATGACACTGGTGGATCCATATGTGGTCTATGAAGAGAACATGCATCCAGTGACTCTAGCTATGGTTTATTAAAAGAACACACATGCAATGACACTGGTGGATCCATGTGGTTTATGAAAAGAACATACATGCAATGACACTGGTGGATCCATATGTGGTTTGTGAAAAGTTCAGACATGCAATGACTCCGGTGGATCCATATGTGGTTTATGAAAAGAACACGCATGCAATGACTCTAGCTATGGTGTATTGAAAGAACACACATGCAATGACACGGGTGGATCCATGTGGTTTGTGAAAAGAACAAACATGCAATGACTCTAGCTATGGTTAATGAAAAGAACACACATTTCAATGACACTCGTGGATCCATATGCGGTTTGTGAGAAGAACACACAAGCAACGACACTGGTGGATCCATATGTGGTTTATGAAGATAACACACATCCAGTGACTCTAGCTGTGGTTTATTAAAAGAACACACATGCAATGACACTGGTGGATCCATATGTGGTTTATGATGAAAACACACATGCAATGACACTAGTTGTGGTTTATGAAAACAACACACATCCAATGACACTGGTGGATCCATATGTGCTTTGTGAAAAGAACACACATCAAATGACTCTAGATGTGGTTAATGAAAAGAACACACACGCAATGACTCTAGTTGTGGTTTATTGAAAAAACAACACATGCAATGACACTTGTGGATCCATGTGGTTTGTGAAAAGAACAGACATGCAATGACTCTAGCTATGGTTTATGAAAAGAAACACACATTTCAATGCCACTCGTGGATCCATACGTGGTTTGTGAAAAGAACACACATGCAATGACTCTGGTGGATCCATATGGGGTTTATGAAAAGAACACACATCTAGTGACTCTAGTTGTGGTTTATTAAAAGAACACACATGCAATGACACTAAGTGATCCATATGTGGTTAATGAGAAGAACACAAATGTAATGACACTGTGGATCCATATGTGGTTTGTGAAAAGAACACACATGCAATGAACTCTGGTGGATCCATATGTGATTTGTGAAAAGAACACACATGCAATGACCCTAGTTGTGGTTTATGAAGAGAACACACATCCAGTGACTCTATATGTGGTTTATTAAAAGAACACACATGCAATGACACTGGTGGATCCATGTGGTGTGTGAAAAGAACAGACATGCAATGACTCTAGCTGTGGTTTGTGAAAAGAACACACATCTAGTGAAACTGGTGGATCCATATTTGGTTTGTGAAAAGAACAGACATCCAGTTACTCTGGTGGATCCATATGTGGTTTGTGAAATGAACAGACACGCAATGACTCTAGCTGTGGTTAATGAAAAGAACACACATTTCATTGACACTGGTGGATCCATATGTGGTTTATGAAGAGAACACACATCAAGTGACTCTAGCTGTGGTTTATTAAAAGAACACATATGCAATGACACTAGTGGATCCATGTGGTTTATGAAAAGAACAGACATGCACGGACACTGCTAGATCCATATGTGGTTTGTGAAAAGAACACACATTAAATGACTCTAGATGTAGTTAATGAAAAGAACACACATGCAATGACACTAGCTGTGGTTTATTGAAAGAACACACATGGAATGACATTGATGGATCCATGTGGTTTGTGAAAAGAACAGACATGCAATTACTCAAGCTGTGGTTAATGAGAAGAACACACATTTCAATGACACTGGAGGATCCAGATGTGGTTGGTGAAAACAACACACATGCAATGACTCTGGTGGATCCATATGTGGTTTGTGGAATAACAGACATGCAATGACTCTAGCTATGGTTAATGAAAAGAACACACATTTCAATGACACTGCTGGATCCATGTGTCATTTCTGAGAAGAACACACATGTAATGACACTAGTGGATCTATATGTGGTTTATGAAGAGAACACACATCCAGTGACTCTAGCTATGGTTTATTAAAAGAACACACATGCAATGACACTAGTGGATCCATGTGGATTATGAAAAGAACACACATGCAATGACACTGGTGGATCCATATGTGGTTTGTGAAAAGATCAGACATGTAATGACTCTGGTGGAACCATATGTGGTTTATGAAAAGAACACACATATAGTGACACTAGTGGATACATATGTGGTTTGTGAAAAGAACACACATGAAATGACTCTAGTAGTGGTTAACAAAAAGAACACACATGGAATGACTCTAGCTGTGGTTTATTGAAAGAACACACATGCAATGACACTAGTGTCTCCATGTGGTTTGTGAAAAGAACAGACATGCAATGACTCTATCTCTGGTTAATGAGAAGAACACACTTTTCAATGACACTGGTGGATCCATATGTGGTTTCTGAAAAAAAACACATGCAATGACTCTGGTGGATCCATATGTGGAATGTGAAAAGAACACACATGCAATGACTCTAGATGTGGTTAATGAAAAGAACATGCATTTCAATAATAGTGGTGGATGCATATGTGGTTTGTGAGAAGAACACACATGCAATGACACTGGTGGATCCATATGTGGTTTATGAAAAGAACACACATCCAGTGACTCTTGCCGTGGTTTATTAAAAGAACACACATGCAATGACACTGGTCGATCCATGTGGTTTATGAAATGAATAGACATGCAATAACACTGGTGGATCCATATGTGGTTTGTGAAAAGAACAGACATGCAATGACTCTAGTGGATCCATATGGTTTGTGAAAAGAACACACATCAATTGACACTGGTGGATCCATATGTGGTTTATGAAAAGAACACACATGAAATAACTCTAGCTGTGGTTAATGAAAAGAACACACATGCAATGACTCGAACTTTGGTTTATTGAAAGAACACACATGCAATGACACTGGTGGATCCATGTGGTTTGTGAAAAGAACAGGCATGGAATGACTCTAGCTGTGGTTAATGAGAAGAACACTTTTCAATGACACTGGTCGATCCATATGTGGTTTGTGAAAAGAACACATATGCAATGACTCTGGTGGATCCATATGTGGTTTAGAAAAGAAGACATGCAATGTCTCTAGCTGTGGTTAATGAAAAGAACACATATTTCAATGACACTGGTGGATCCATATGTGGTTTGTGAGAAGAACACACATGCAATGACACTGGTGTATCCATATGTGGTTTATGAAGAGAACACACATCCAGTGACTATAGCTGTGGTTTATTAAAAGGACACACATGCAAATCCACTGGTGGATCCATATGGTTTATGAAAAGAACAGACATGCAATGACACTGGTGGATCCATATGTGGTTTGTGAAAAGATCAGACATGCAACGACTCTATCTTTGGTTTATTAAAAGAACACATATGCAATGACACTAGTGGATCCATGTGGTTTATGAAAATAACAGACATGCAAGGACACTGGTGGATCCATATGTGGTTTATGAAAAGAACATACATCTAGTGACACTGGTGGATCCATATGTGGTTTGTGAAAATAATACACATGAAATGACTCTAGCGGTGGTTAATGAAAAGAACACACATACAATGGCTCGAGCTGTGGTTTATCGAAAGAACACACATGGAATGACACTAGTATATCCATGTGGTTTGTGAAAAGAACAGACATGCAATGACTCTAGCTATGGTTAACGAGAAGAACACACATTTCAATGACACTAGTGGATCCATATGTGGTTTGTGAAAAGAACACACATGCAATGACTCTGGTGGATCCATATGTGGAACGTGCAAAGAACAGACATGCAATGACTCTAGCTGTGGTTAATAAAAAGAACACGCATTTCAATGACACTGGTGGATCCATATGTGGTTTGTGAAGAGAACACACATCCAGTGACTCTAGATGTGGTTTATTAAAAGAACAAACATGCAATGACACTGGTAGATCCATGTGGTTTATGAAACGAACAGACATGCAATAACACTGGTGCATCCATATGTGGATTGTGAAATATCGGACATGCAATGACTCTGGTGGATCCATATGGTTTGTGAAAAGAACACACATCTAGTGACACTGGTGGATCCATATGTGGTTTGTGAAAAGAACACGCATGAAATTACCCTATCTATGGTTAATGAAAAGAACACACATGCAATGACTCTATCTGTGGTTTATTGAAAGAACACACATGTAATAACACTGGTGGATCCATGTGGTTTGTGAAAAGAACAGACATGCAATGACTCTAGCTGTAGTTAATGAGAAGAACACACATTTCAATGACACTGGTGGATCCATATGTGGTTTGTGAAGAGAACACACATGCAATGACTCTGGTGGATCCATATGTGGTTTGTGAAAAGAACAGACATGCAATGACTCTAGCTGTGGTGAATGAAAAGAACACACATTTCAATGACACTGGTGGATCCATATGTGGTTTGTGAGAAGAACACACATGCAATGACACTGGTGGATCCATATGTGGTCTATCAAGAGAACACGCATCCAGTGACTCTAGATGTGGTTTATTAAAAGAACACACATGCAATGACACTGGTGGATCCATGTGGTTTATGAAAAGAACATACATGCAATGACACTGGTGGATACATATGTGGTTTGTGAAAAGTTGAGACATGCAATGACTCTGGTGGATCCAAATGTGGTTTATGAAAAGAACACACATCCTGTGGCACTGGTTGATCCATATGTGGTTTGAAAAGGACACACATGAAATGACTCTAGCGTTGGTTAATGAAAAGCACACACATGCAATGACTCTTGCTGTGGTTTATTGAAAGAACACACATGCAATGACACTAGTGTATCCATGTGGTTTGTGAAAAGAACAGACATGCAATGACTCTAGCTATGGTTAATGAGAATAACACACATTTCAATGACACTGCTGGATCCATATGTGGGTTGTGAAAATAACACACATGCAATGACTCTGGTGGATCCATATCTGGAATGTGCGAAGAACATACATGCAATGACTCTAGCTGTGGTTAATAAAAGAACACACATTTCAATGACACTGGTGGATCCATATGTGGTTTGTGAGAAGAACACACATGCAATGACACTGGTGGATCCATATGTGGTTTATGAAGAGAACACACATCCAGTTACTCTAGCTGTGGTTTATTAAAAGAACACACATGCAATGACACTAGCTGTGGTTTATTGAAAGAACACACATGCAACGACACTGGTGGATCCATGTGGTTTGTGAAAAGAACAGACATGCAATGACTCTAGCCATGGTTAATAAGAAGAACACACATTTCAATGACACTAGTGGATCCATATGTGGTTTGTGAAAAGAAGACACATGCAATGACTCTGGTGGATCCATATGTGGTTTGTGAAAAGAACACACATGCAATGACTCTAAATGTGGTTAGTGAAAATAACACACATTTCGATGACACTGGTGCATCCATATGTGGTTTGTGAGAAGAACACACATGCAATGACACTGGTGGATCCATATGTGGTTTATGAAGAGAACACACATCAAGTGACTCTAGCTATGGTTTATTAAAAGAACACACATGCAATGACACTGGTGGATCCATGTGGTTTGATGTAAAGGACAGACATGCACTGACACTGCTAGATCCATATGTGGTTTGTGAAAAGAACACACATGAAATGACTCTAGATGTGGTTAATGAAAAGAACACACATGCAATGACACTAGCTGTGGTTTATTGAAAGAACACACATGGAATGACATTGATGGATCCATGTGATTTGTGAAAAGAACAGACATGCAATTACTCTAGCTGTGGTTAATGAGAAGAACACACATTTCAATGACACTGGAGGATCCATATGTGGTTGGTGAAAACAACACACATGTAATGACTCTGTGGATCCATATGTGGTTTGTGGAATAACAGACATGCAATGACTCTAGCTATGGTTAATGACAAGAACACACATTTCAATGACACTGGTGGATCCATGTGTCATTTCTGAGAAGAACACACATGTAATGACACTGGTGGATCTATATGTGGTTTATGAAGAGAACACACATCCAGTGACTCTAGCTATGGTTTATTAAAAGAACACACATGCAATGACACTAGTGGATCCATGTGGATTATGAAAAGAACACACATGCAATGACACTGGTGGATCCATATGTGGTTTGTGAAAAGATCAGACATGCAATGACTCTGGTGGAACCATATGTGGTTTATGAAAACAACACACATCTAGTGACACTAGTGGATACATATGTGGTTTGTGAAAAGAACACACATGAAATGACTCTAGTGGTGGTTAACCAAAAGAACACACATGGAATGACTCTAGCTGTGGTTTATTGAAAGAACACACATGCAATGACACTAGTGTCTCCATGTGGTTTGTGAAAAGAATAGACATGCAATGACTCTAGCTCTGGTTAATGAGAAGAACACACTTTTCAATGACACTGGTGGATCCATATGTGGTTTCTGAAAAAACACACATGCAATGACTCTGGTGGATCCATATGTGGAATGTGAAAAGAACACACATGCAAGGACTCTAGATGTGGTTAATGAAAAGAACATGCATTTCAATAATAGTGGTGGATGCATATGTGGTTTGTGAGAAGAACACACATGCAATGACACTGGTGGATCCATATGTGGTTTATGAAAAGAACATACATCCAGTGACTCTAGCCGTGGTTTATTAAAAGAACACACATGCAATGACACTGGTGGATCCATGTGGTTTATGAAAAGAACAGACATGCAATAACACTGGTGGATCCATATGTGGTTTGTGAAAAGAGCAGACATGCAATGACTCTGGTGGATCCATATGGTTTGTGAAAAGAACACACATCAAGTGACACTGGAGGATCCATATGTGGTTTATGAAAAGAACACACATGAAATAATTCTAGCTGTGGTTAATGAAAAGAACACACATGCAATGACTCGAGCTGTGGTTTATTGAAAGAACACACATGCAATGACACTGGTGGATCCATGTGGTTTGTGAAAAGAACAGGCATGGAATGACTCTAGCTGTGGTTAATGAGAAGAACACTTTTCAATGACACTGGTCGATCCATATGTGGTTTGTGAAAAGAACACATATGCAATGACTCTGGTGGATCCATATGTGGTTTGTGAAAAGAACAGACATGCAATGTCTCTAGCTGTGGTTAATGAAAAGAACACATATTTCAATGACACTGGTGGATCCATATGTGGTTTGTGAGAAGAACACACCTGCAATGACACCGGTGTATCCATATGTGGTTTATGAAGAGAACACACATCCAGTGACTATAGCTGTGGTTTATTAAAAGGACACACATGCAAAGCCACTGGTGGATCCATATGGTTTATGAAAAGAACATACATGCAATGACACTGGTGGATCCATATGTGGTTTGTGAATATATCAGACATGCAATGGCTCTATCTTTGGTTTATTAGAAGAACACATATGCAATGACACTGGTGGATCCATGTGGTTTATGAAAAGAACAGACATGCAAGGACACTGGTGGATCCATATGTGGTTTATGAAAAGAACATACATCTAGTGACACTGGTGGATCCATATGTGGTTTGTGAAAATAATACACATGAAATGACTCTAGCGGTGGTTAATGAAAAGAAAACACATACAATGGCTCGAGCTGTGGTTTATCGAAAGAACACACATGGAATGACACTAGTACATCCATGTGGTTTGTGAAAAGAACAGACATGCAATGACTCTAGCTATGGTTAACGAGAAGAACACACATTTCAATGACACTAGTGGATCCATATGTGGTTTGTGAAAAGAACACACATGCAATGACTCTGGTCAATCCATATGTGGAACATGCAAAGAACAGACATGCAATGACTCTAGCTGTGGTTAATAAAAAGAACACGCATTTCAATGACACTGGTGGATCCATATGTGGTTTGTGAAGAGAACACACATCCAGTGACTCTAGATGTGGTTTATTAAAAGAACAGACATGCAATGACACTGGTGGATCCATGTGGTTTATAAAACGAACAGACATGCAATAACACTGGTGCATCCATATGTGGATTGTGAAAGATCGGACATGCAATGACTCTGGTGGATCCATATGGTTTGTGAAAAGAACACACATCTAGTGACACTGGTGGATCCATATGTGGTTTGTGAAAAGAACACACATGAAATTACCCTAGCTATGGTTAATGAAAAGAACACACATGCAATGACTCTATCTGTGGTTTATTGAAAGAACACACAGGCAATAACACTGGTGGATCCATGTGGTTTGTGGAAAGAACAGACATGCAATGACTCTAGCTGTAGTTAATGAGAAGAACACACATTTCAATGACACTGGTGGATCCATATGTGGTTTGTGAAGAGAACACACATGCAATGACTCTGGTGGATCCATATGTGGTTTGTGAAAAGAACAGACATGCAATGACTCTACCTATGGTGAATGAAAAGAACACACATTTCAATGACACTGGTGGATCCATATGTGGTTTGTGAGAAAAACACACATGCAATGACACTGGTGGATCCATATGTGGTCTATGAAGAGAACACGCATCCAGTGACTCTAGCTGTGGTTTATTAAAAGAACACACATGCAATGACACTGGTGGATCCATGTGGTTTATGAAAAGAACATACATGCAATAACACTGGTGGATACATGTGTGGTTTGTGAAAAGTTGAGACATGCAATGACTCTGGTGGATCCAAATGTGGTTTATGAAAAGAACGCACATCCTGTGACACTGGTTGATCCATATGTGGTTTGAAAAGGACACACATGAAATGACTCTAGCATTGGTTAATGAAAAGCACACACATGCAATGACTCTTGCTGTGGTTTATTGAAAGAACACACATGCAATGACACTAGTGTCTCCATGTGGTTTGTGAAAAGAACAGACATGCAATGACTCTAGCTCTGGTTAATGACAAGAACACACTTTTCAATGACACTGGTGGATCCATATGTGGTTTCTGAAAAAAAAACACATGCAATGACTCTGGTGGATCCATATGTGGAATGTGAAAAGAACACACATGCAAGGACTCTAGATGTGGTTAATGAAAAGAACATGCATTTCAATAATAGTGGTGGATGCATATGTGGTTTGTGAGAAGAACACACATGCAATGACACTGGTGGATCCATATGTGGTTTATGAAAAGAACACACATCCAGTGACTCTAGCCGTGGTTTATTAAGAGAACACACATGCAATGACACTGGTGGATCCATGTGGTTTATGAAATGAACAGACATGCAATAACACTGGTGGATCCATATGTGGTTTGTGAAAAGAACAGACATGCAATGACTCTGGTGGATCCATATGGTTTGTGAAAAGAACACACATCAAGTGACACTGGTGGATCCATATGTGGTTTATGAAAAGAACACACATGAAATAACTCTAGCTGTGGTTAATGAAAAGAACACACATGCAATGACTCGAACTGTGGTTTTTTGAAAGAACACACATGCAATGACACTGGTGGATCCATGTGGTTAATGAAAAGAACAGACATGCAATGACTCTAGCTGTAGTTAACAAGAAGAACACACATTTCAATGACACTAGTGGATCCATATGTGGTTTGTGAAAAGAACACACATGCAATGACTCTGGTGGATCCATATGTGGAACGTGCAAAGAACAGACATGCAATGACTCTAGCTGTGGTTAATAAAAAGAACACGCATTTCAATGACACTGGTGGATCCATATGTGGTTTGTGAAGAGAACACACATCCAGTGACTCTAGATGTGGTTTATTAAAAGAAAAAACATGCAATGACACTGGTGGATCCATGTGGTTTATGAAACGAACAGACATGCAATAACACTGGTGCATCCATATGTGGATTGTGAAAGATCGGACATGCAATGACTCTGGTGGATCCATAGGGTTTGTGAAAAGAACACACATCTAGTGACACTGGTGGATCCATATGTGGTTTGTGAAAAGAACACACATGAAATTACCCTATCTATGGTTAATGAAAAGAACACACATGCAATGACTCTGTCTGTGGTTTATTGAAAGAACACACATGTAATAACACTGGTGGATCCATGTGGTTTGTGAAAAGAACAGACATGCAATGACTCTAGCTGTAGTTAATGAGAAGAACACACATTTCAATGACACTAGTGGATCCATATGTGGTTTGTGAAAAGAACACACATGCAATGACTCTGGTGGATCCATATGTGGTTTGTGAAAAGAACAGACATGCAATGACTCTAGCTGTGGTGAATGAAAAGAACACACATTTCAATGACACTGGTGGATCCATATGTGGTTTGTGAGAAGAACACACATGCAATGACACTGGTGGATCCATATGTGGTCTATGAAGAGAACATGCATCCAGTGACTCTAGATGTGGTTTATTAAAAGAACACACATGCAATGACACTGGTGGATCCATGTGGTTTATGAAAAGAACATACATGCAATGACACTGGTGGATACATATGTGGTTTGTGAAAAGTTGAGACATGCAATGACTCTGGTGGATCCAAATGTGGTTTATGAAAAGAACACACATCGTGTGACACTGGTTGATCCATATGTGGTTTGAAAAGGACACACATGAAATGACTCTAGTGTTGGTTAATGAAAAGCACACACATGCAATGACTCTTGCTGTGGTTTATTGAAAGAACACACATGCAATGACACTAGTGTATCCATGTGGTTTGTGAAAAGAACAGACATGCAATGACTCTAGCTATGGTTAATGAGAATAACACACATTTCAATGACACTGCTGGATCCATATGTTGTTTGTGAAAAGAACACACATGCAATGACTCTGGTGGATCCATATGTGGAATGTGCGAAGAACATACATGCAATGACTCTAGTTGTGGTTAATAAAAGAACACACATTTCAATGACACTGGTGGATCCATATGTGGTTTGTGAGAAGAACACACATGCAATGACACTGGTGGATCCATATGTGGTTTATGAAGAGAACACACATCCAGTTACTCTAGCTGTGGTTTATTAAAAGAACACACATGCAATGACACTAGCTGTGGTTTATTGAAAGAACACACATGCAACGACACTGGTGGATCCATGTGGTTTGTGAAAAGAACAGACATGCAATGACTCTAGCCATGGTTAATGAGAAGAACACACATTTCAATGACACTAGTGGATCCATATGTGGTTTGTGAAAAGAAGACACATGCAATGACTCTGGTGGATCCATATGTGGTTTGTGAAAAGAACACACATGCAATGACTCTAAATGTGGTTAGTGAAAATAACACACATTTCGATGACACTGGTGCATCAATATGTGGTTTGTGAAAAGAACACACATGCAATGACACTGGTGGATCCATATGTGGTTCATGAAGAGAACACACATCAAGTGACTCTAGCTATGGTTTATTAAAAGAACACACATGCAATGACACTGGTGGATCCATGTGGTTTGATGAAAAGTACAGACATGCACTGACACTGCTAGATCCATATGTGGTTTGTGAAAAGAACACACATGAAATGACTCTAGCTGTGGTTAATGAAAAGAACACACATGCAATGACACTAGCTGTGGTTTATTGAAAGAACACACATGGAATGACACTGATGGATCCATGTGGTTTGTGAAAAGAACAGACATGCAATTACTCTAGCTGTGGTTAATGAGAAGAACACACATTTCAATGACACTGGAGGATCCATATGTGGTTGGTGAAAACAACACACATGTAATGACTCTGTGGATCCATATGTGGTTTGTGGAATAACAGACATGCAATGACTCTAGCTATGGTTAATGACAAGAACACACATTTCAATGACACTGGTGGATCCATGTGTCATTTCTGAGAAGAACACACATGTAATGACACTGGTGGATCTATATGTGGTTTATGAAGAGAACACACATCCAGTGACTCTAGCTATGGTTTATTAAAAGAACACACATGCAATGACACTAGTGGATCCATGTGGATTATGAAAAGAACACACATGCAATGACACTGGTGGATCCATATGTGGTTTGTGAAAAGATCAGACATGCAATGACTCTGGTGGAACCATATGTGGTTTATGAAAAGAACACACATCTAGTGACACTAGTGGATACATATGTGGTTTGTGAAAAGAACACACATGAAATGACTCTAGTGGTGGTTAACCAAAAGAACACACATGGAATGACTCTAGCTGTGGTTTATTGAAAGAACACACATGCAATGACACTAGTGTCTCCATGTGGTTTGTGAAAAGAACAGACATGCAATGACTCTAGCTCTGGTTAATAAGAAGAACACACTTTTCAATGACACTGGTGGATCCATATGTGGTTTCTGAAAACACACACATGCAATGACTCTAGTGGATCCATATGTGGAATGTGAAAAGAACACACATGCAAGGACTCTAGATGTGGTTAATGAAAAGAACATGCATTTCAATAATAGTGGTGGATGCATATGTGGTTTGTGAAAAGAACACACATGCAATGACACTGTGGATCCATATGTGGTTTATGAAAAGAACACACATACAGTGACTCTAGCCGTGGTTTATTAAAAGAACACACATGCAATGACACTGGTGGATCCATGTGGTTTATGAAAAGAACAGACATGCAATAACACTGGTGGATCCATATGTGGTTTTTGAAAAGAACAGACATGCAATGACTCTGGTGGATCCATATGGTTTGTGAAAAGAACAGACATGCAATAACACTGGTGGATACATATGTGGTTTGTGAAAAGTTGAGACATGCAATGACTCTGGTGGATCCAAATGTGGTTTATGAAAAGAACACACATCCTGTGACACTGGTTGATCCATATGTGGTTTGAAAAGGACACACATGAAATGAATCTAGCATTGGTTAATGAAAAGCACACACATGCAATGACTCTTGCTGTGGTTTATTGAAAGAACACACATGCAATGACACTAGTGTCTCCATGTGGTTTGTGAAAAGAACAGACATGCAATGACTCTAGCTCTGGTTAATGACAAGAACACACTTTTCAATGACACTGGTGGATCCATATGTGGTTTCTGAAAAAAACACACATGCAATGACTCTGGTGGATCCATATGTGGAATGTGAAAAGAACACACATGCAAGGACTCTAGATGTGGTTAATGAAAAGAACATGCATTTCAATAATATTGGTGGATGCATATGTGGTTTGTGAGAAGAACACACATGCAATGACACTGGTGGATCCATATGTGGTTTATGAAAAGAACACACATCCAGTGACTCTAGCCGTGGTTTATTAAGAGAACACACATGCAATGACACTGGTGGATCCATGTGGTTTATGAAATGAACAGACATGCAATAACACTGGTGGATCCATATGTGGTTTGTGAAAAGAACAGACATGCAATGACTCTGGTGGATCCATATGGTTTGTGAAATGAACACACATCAAGTGACACTGGTGGATCCATATGTGGTTTATGAAAAGAACACACATGAAATAACTCTAGCTGTGGTTAATGAAAAGAACACACATGCAATGACTCGAACTTTGGTTTATTGAAAGAACACACATGCAATGACACTGGTGGATCCATGTGGTTTGTGAAAAGAATAGGCATGGAAAGACTCTAGCTGTGGTTAATGAGAAGAACACTTTTCAATGACACTGGTCGATCCATATGTGGTTTGTGAAAAGAACACATATGCAATGACTCTGGTGGATCCATATGTGGTTTGTGAAAAGAACAGACATGCAATGTCTCTAGCTGTGGTTAATGAAAAGAACACATATTTCAATGACACTGGTGGATCCATATGTGGTTTGTGAGAAGAACACACATGCAATGACACTGGTGTATCCATATGTGGTTTATGAAGAGAACACACATCCAGTGACTATAGCTGTGGTTTATTAAAAGGACACACATGCAAAGCCACTGGTGGATCCATATGGTTTATGAAAAGAACAGACATGCAATGACACTGGTGGATCCATATGTGGTTTGTGAAAAGATCAGACATGCAATGACTCTATCTTTGGTTTATTAAAAGAACACATATGCAATGACACCGGTGGATCCATGTGGTTTATGAAAAAAACAGACATGCAAGGACACTGGTGGATCCATATGTGGTTTATGAAAAGAACATACATCTAGTGACACTGGTGGATCCATATGTGGTTTGTGAAAATAATACACATGAAATGACTCTAGCGGTGGTTAATGAAAAGAACACACATACAATGGCTCGAGCTGTGGTTTATCGAAAGAACACACATGGAATGACACTAGTATATCCATGTGGTTTGTGAAAAGAACAGACATGCAATGACTCTAGCTATGGTTAACGAGAAGAACACACATTTCAATGACACTAGTGGATCCATATGTGGTTTGTGAAAAGAACACACATGCAATGACTCTGGTGGATCCATATGTGGAACGTGCAAAGAACAGACATGCAATGACTCTAGCTGTGGTTAATAAAAAGAACACGCATTTCAATGACACTGGTGGATCCATATGTGGTTTGTGAAGAGAACACACATCCAGTGACTCTAGATGTGGTTTATTAAAAGAAAAAACATGCAATGACACTGGTGGATCCATGTGGTTTATGAAACGAACAGACATGCAATAACACTGGTGCATCCATATGTGGATTGTGAAAGATCGGACATGCAATGACTCTGGTGGATCCATAGGGTTTTTGAAAAGAACACACATCTAGTGACACTGGTGGATCCATATGTGGTTTGTGAAAAGAACACACATGAAATTACCCTATCTATGGTTAATGAAAAGAACACACATGCAATGACTCTATCTGTGGTTTATTGAAAGAACACACAGGCATAACACTGGTGGATCCATGTGGTTTGTGAAAAGAACAGACATGCAATTACTCTAGTTGTAGTTAATGAGAAGAACACACATTTCAATGACACTGGTGGATCCATATGTGGTTTGTGAAGAGAACACACATGCAATGACTCTGGTGGATCCATATGTGGTTTGTGAAAAGAACAGACATGCAATGACTCTACCTGTGGTGAATGAAAAGAACACACATTTCAATGACACTGGTGGATCCATATGTGGTTTGTGAGAAAAACACACATGCAATGACACTGGTGGATCCATATGTGGTCTATGAAGAGAACACGCATCTAGTGACTCTAGCTGTGGTTTATTAAAAGAACACACATGCAATGACACTGGTGGATCCATGTGGTTTATGAAAAGAACATACATGCAATGACACTGGTGGATACATATGTGGTTTGTGAAAAGTTGAGACATGCAATGACTCTGGTGGATCCAAATGTGGTTTATGAAAAGAACACACATCCTGTGACACTGGTTGATCCATATGTGGTTTGAAAAGGACACACATGAAATGACTCTAGCGTTGGTTAATGAAAAGCACACACATGCAATGACTCTTGCTGTGGTTTATTGAAAGAACACACATGCAATGACACTAGTGTATCCATGTGGTTTGTGAAAAGAACAGACATGCAATGACTCTAGCTATGGTTAATGAGAATAACACACATTTCAATGACACTGGTGGATCCATATGTGGTTTGTGAAAAGAACACACATGCAATGACTCTGGTGGATCCATATGTGGAATTTGCAAAGAACATACATGCAATGACTCTAGCTGTGGTTAATAAAAGAACACACATTTCAATGACACTGGTGGATCCATATGTGGTTTGTGAGAAGAACACACATGCAATGATACTGGTGGATCCATATGTGGTTTATGAAGAGAACACACATCCAGTTACTCTAGCTGTGGTTTATTAAAAGAACACACAAGCAATGACACTAGCTGTGGTTTATTGAAAGAACACACATGCAACGACACTGGTGGATCCATGTGGTTTGTGAAAAGAACAGACATGCAATGACTCTAGCCATGGTTAATGAGAAGAACACACATTTCAATGACACTGGTGGATCCATATGTGGTTTGTGAAAAGAAGACACATGCAATGACTCTGGTGGATCCATATGTGGTTTGTGAAAAGAACACACATGCAATGACTCTAGATGTGGTTAGTGAAAATAACACACATTTCGATGACACTGGTGCATCCATATGTGGTTTGTGAGAAGAACACACATGCAATGACACTGGTGGATCCATATGTGGTTTATGAAGAGAACACACATCAATTGACTCTAGCTATGGTTTATTAAAAGAACACACATGCAATGACACTGGTGGATCCATGTGGTTTGATGAAAAGTACAGATATGCACTGACACTGCTAGATCCATATGTGGTTTGTGAAAAGAACACACATGAAATGACTCTGGCTGTGGTTAATGAAAAGAACACACATGCAATGACACTAGCTGTGGTTTATTGAAAGAACACACATGGAATGACACTGATGGATCCATGTGGTTTGTGAAAAGAACAGACATGCAATTACATTAGCTATGGTTAATGACAAGAACACACATTTCAATGACACTGGTGGATCCATGTGTCATTTCTGAGAAGAACACACATGTAATGACACTGGTGGATCTATATGTGCTTTATGAAGAGAACACACATCCAGTGACTCTAGCTATGGTTTATTAAAAGAACACACATGGAATGACACTAGTGGATCCATGTGGATTATGAAAAGAACACACATGCAATGACACTGGTGGATCCATATGTGGTTTGTGAAAAGATCAGACATGCAATGACTCTGGTGGAACCATATGTGGTTTATGAAAAGAACACACATCTAGTGACACTAGTGGATACATATGTGGTTTGTGAAAAGAACACACATGAAATGACTCTAGCGGTGGTTAACAAAAAGAACACACATGGAATGACTCTAGCTGTGGTTTATTGAAAGAACACACATGCAATGACACTAGTGTCTCCATGTGGTTTGTGAAAAGAACAGACATGCAATGACTCTAGCTCTGGTTAATGAGAAGAACACACTTTTCAATGACACTGGTGGATCCATATGTGGTTTCTAAAAAGAACACACATGCAATGACTCTGGTGGATCCATATGTGGAATGTGAAAAGAACACACATGCAAGGACTCTAGATGTGGTTAATGAAAAGAACATGCATTTCAATAATAGTGGTGGATGCATATGTGGTTTGTGAGAAGAACACACATGCAATGACACTGGTGGATCCATATGTGGTTTATGAAAAGAACACACATCCAGTGACTCTAGCCGTGGTTTATTAAAAGAACACACATGCAATGACACTGGTGGATCCATGTGGTTTATGAAAAGAATAGACATGAAATAACACTAGTGGATCCATATGTGGTTTGTGAAAAGAATAGACATGCAATGACTCTGGTGGATCCATATGGTTTGTGAAAAGAACACACATCAAGTGACACTGGTGGATCCATGTGTGGTTTATGAAAAGAACACACATGAAATAACTCTTGCTGTGGTTAATGAAAAGAACACACATGCAATGACTCGAGCTGTGGTTTATTGAAAGAACACACATGCAATGACACTGGTGGATCCATGTGGTTTGTGAAAAGAACAGGCATGCAATGACTCTAGCTGTGGTTAATGAGAAGAACACTTTTCAATGACACTGGTGGATCCATATGTGGTTTGTGAATAGAACACATATGCAATGACTCTAGTGGATCCATATGTGGTTTGTGAAAAGAACAGACATGCAATGACTCTAGCTGTGGTTAATGAAAAGAACACATATTTCAATGACACTGGTGGATCCATATGTGGTTTGTGAGAAGAACGCACCTGCAATGACACTGGTGTATCCATATGTGGTTTATGAAGAGAACACACATCCAGTGACTATAGTTGTGGTTTATTAAAAGGACACACATGCAAAGCCACTGGTGGATCCATATGGTTTATGAAAAGAACATACATGTAATGACACTGGTGGATCCATATGTGGTTTGTGAAAATATCAGACATGCAATGGCTCTATCTTTGGTTTATTAAAAGAACACATATGCAATGACACTGGTGGATCCATGTGGTTTATGAAAAGAACAGACATGCAAGGACACTGGTGGATCCATATGTGGTTTATGAAAAGAACATACATCTAGTGACACTGGTGGATCCATATGTGGTTTGTGAAAATAATACACATGAAATGACTCTAGCGGTGGTTAATGAAAAGAACACACATGCAATGGCTCGAGCTGTGGTTTATCGAAAGAACACACATGGAATGACACTAGTGTATCCATGTGGTTTGTGAAAAGAACAGACATGCAATGACTCTAGCTATGGTTAACGAGATGAACACACATTTCAATGACACTAGTGGATCCAGGGTGGTTTGTGAAAAGAACACACATGCAATGACTCTAGTGGATCCATATGTGGAATGTGCAAAGAACAGACATGCAATGACTCTAGCTGTGGTTAATAAAAAGAACACGCATTTCAATGACACTGGTGGATCCATATGTGGTTTGTGAAGAGAACACACATCCAGTGACTCTAGATGTGGTTTATTAAAAGAACAGACATGCAATGACACTGGTGGATCCATGTGGTTTATGAAACGAACAGACATGCAATAACACTGGTGCATCCATATGTGGATTGTGAAAGATCGGACATGCAATGACTCTGGTGGATCCATACGGTTTGTGAAAAGAACACACATCTAGTGACACTGGTGGATCCATATGTGGTTTGTGAAAAGAACACACATGAAATTACCCTAGCTATGGTTAATGAAAAGAACACACATGCAATGACTCTATCTGTGGTTTATTGAAAGAACACATAGGCAATAACACTGGTGGATCCATGTGGTTTGTGAAAAGAACAGACATGCAATGACTCTAGCTGTAGTTAATGAGAAGAACACACATTTCAATGACACTGGTGGATCCATATGTGGTTTGTGAAGAGAACACACATGCAATGACTCTGGTGGATCCATATGTGGTTTGTGAAAAGAACAGACATGCAATGACTCTACCCGTGGTGAATGAAAACAACACACATTTCAATGACACTGGTGGATCCATATGTGTTTTTTGAGAAGAACACACATGCAATGACACTGGTGGATCCATATGTGGTCTATGAAGAGAACACGCATCCAGTGACTCTAGCTGTGGTTTATTAAAAGAACACACATGCAATGACACTGGTGGATCCATGTTGTTTATGAAAAGAACATACATGCAATGACACTGGTGGATACATATGTGGTTTGTGAAAAGTTGAGACATGCAATGACTCTGGTGGATCCAAATGTGGTTTATGAAAAGAACACACATCCTGTGACACTGGTTGATCCATATGTGGTTTGAAAAGGACACACATGAAATGACTCTAGCGTTGGTTAATGAAAAGCACACACATCCAATGACTCTTGCTGTGGTTTATTGAAAGAACACACATGCAATGACACTAGTGTATCCATGTGGTTTCTGAAAAGAACAGACATGCAATGACTCTAGCTATGGTTAATGAGAATAACACACATTTCAATGTCACTGGTGGATCCATATGTGGTTTGTGAAAAGAACACACATGCAATGACTCTGGTGGATCCATATCTGGAATGTGCAAAGAACATACATGCAATGACTCTAGATGTGGTTAGTGAAAATAACACACATTTCGATGACACTAGTGCATCCATATGTGGTTTGTGAGAAGAACACACATGCAATGACACTGGTGGATCCATATGTGGTTTATGAAGAGAACACACATCAAGTGACTCTATCTATGGTTTATTACACACATGCAATGACACTGGTGGATCCATGTGGTTTGATGAAAAGTACAGACATGCAATGACACTGGTGGATCCATATGTGGTTTGTGAAAAGATCAGACATGCAATGACTCTGGTGATCCATATTACGGACATTTAAACTGAGTCAAATAGGAGCGATCTTACGACCTGTACGTTTTTGACCGCCCGATAGTAGTAGCTGGACGTTTTTTACCGTTGGATTTCTTTTGGATCCCGCATTGGGATGGTTGTCCCTAGGGGATGTTACTCTACAGATCAAATTGGGCTGCCGTGGTGAATTGGGCCAAAAACTTACTAAAACCCAGATAACAAGGCAGAGCGGAATTGTTCCTATTCTAGTGAGGCGTACGAGAGATGCCCGTCCACCTGAGCTCTCATGCCCTCCCGTGATCCACTCGTCGCGATATCAACCCTAGGGTCGAGCGTCGCCTCCTCTCCATCCTCCCTATCCTCCATCCGCATAGCGGCGAGTTGGCGACCCTCCCAGTGACAGACAATGGCATGCTTCATGGTTTTGTGGTGGCTTCCCTTGCCACTGGCATGCTCACTATTAGGTGATAAAAAGGGGCGGTGGTGCTAGGTGGTGCCGCCTCGCCAGGCGCCAGAGAGCCACCGTCGAGCCCCGCTTTACCTGCATGTGACCAGGCTCCAAGCTACCGCGCAAAGCTGCTGGGACAAGGCGCCATCACAGTAGTCACCCTCCCAGGTGTTGCCTCAAACCACCTCGTCCTTGGAACTCCTACATGGAGGCGCACGACCCCTCCACGTCTCCACCGACTCAATCACCACGACGCACGCTGGGCGTTGGCACAATAGCAGAACGCCATCACTGTGAGTCAAATTTCATCATTTTTTCAACTCCTAAAATATATATTTCCCCAATTCAGATTTGTAACTAATTTGTATTGACTGATCAATTGCAGCAAATCATTCCATCAAAATTTAAGCAACAATTTAATGATGAATAATGTTGATTGTTCAGCATGAAATTTGTGGATTGCTTGCAGCGAGTGATGTTTAAAGATATTCTTCATTACCACTGAAGTGTAATCCCAGGGTTTAAAACAAGGGGATGAGTAAAGCACCAGTTAATGGTACTAATATTGGCAAATGTGTACTTAGTGTGTTCAGCATCATCTGTCCATTGTTCATGTTAAGAGGTAAACGGGTGCCTTATCTATGGTGACCTGCTATACTGTCTGCTCTGTGTGTAGAAATTGAATGGTAAGGATGAGCTGCTCGAGATTTGGTATGCCAGGGTATAATGGTTAGTTTATTATTGTTTGTTAGCTGTTATCGTTCTTGAATCATTAATCAATTGATATGTATTTAAAATCATTACTTCAATAGTTTTAGATGGAGTACACCATTATTATACTTCCATTTGTTCTTTTGTTGGACCAAGCGATCTAATTCTTTTATGGATATCCTTGCACTGGTCAGCTGTGCATTAGGCGTTTGATCCCCTGCCTACCCATCAAAGCGATGGTGACAAAGATAGTTCACATAACCACCTTCTTAGGTTAGTTTCACTCTATCGCATAATAACTTGATTACTTAATTGTACATCCTTTTTTCCCTGGTAGATGTTTAGTTAGATTGATGATCGATAGCTTACAACAGAGGTTATTTCTTTGAGATGCTTCATTATCTATCTGAGTGATGACATGTGTAATAGTGAAAATCTCAATTGCTTCTTGCTTTGACATTTAAGATCATTCCACAAGTTACATCGTTCCACATTTAAGATGTTATAAGTTCTTCTAGCATTTGATCCTAATGATTAACCAAATATTGGCATATCTTCATAAAACAAACTCCATACTATGTTGTTTTTCTGTTTCAAGTCATACATTACAAATTCTGAGAAATATACTGCATTTATGTTTGTAATCATGTAAACATTTGGATAATATCTCTGATCTCCCATCATACTTTGACTCTTATAGTTGTAGTTGATGTATGCACACATTTTCCAACAGAATTTTGCAACCAAACCAAAGAAACTGCTGGAGCTAGCTGACAGAAGCTGCATCAATTGCCTACAAAAAAACAATGTTGCATCTCTTATATACCGTGCTACCCTACACTGTTGGAGAGCTTAACCAAGTGCTCCAAGACATCAATGTCTGCATGTGTGCTTTGCATCACGTGAAGTCCATCTGTGCACTTTTTTTTATGGTTACCTTGGGTTTTTGGGTCAAATCATCACTAACTGAACATGGTTCATGTTCAATTTGTACTTGGCAATTATGGCTACTAACGCAATTCAGTTTTCAACATGTACATATGCTAAAACTTAAGGCTGAGAAGGAATGATGCTGGCCAACGCACAAATTAGCTAATAAAATAAAGCTTATGATCATTTTGAACTGAGGAACGAAGCTTGGTGGGGACTTCTATTTGTACTCAAGCCCTGGGAATGACACAAACATGACCTTTTTTACAGTATGTAATTTCTACTAAATATACTCCTATGTAGCATGGAGGGTATTCTATCTAATGGAATCATATATTGTTAGCATACAACTCAAACTTTTTACCTAAATCTTTTCTTTTCGCCTTTGCCATTATTATTTTTTATTTCTTGTTTTGCTAGACCAAATTGTACAACTGACAAGCCTATGTGATAACGCTTAAATACTTTTAGTTTTTACAGTCTATGCACAACTAACAACTCGATATAAATGTCAAAAAAAATTGATATAAACAAATAATAAATTAGTTGTAGGTATGTATTACTTCAACATAGTGATTTTCGGTTACTGACCAATATATGTGTGACCTTATATGTTTTATGTTAATGTATTTACGAAATTCTTTGCCATTCTATTGCAAAAATGGTCGGGCGCGGCAACGCATGCCATCAATGATCTAATGTGGTTTATGAAACGAACACACATCCAGTGACACAGGTGGATCCATATGTGGTTTGTGAAAAGAACACACATGAAATGACTCTAGCGGTGGTTAATGAAAAGAACACACATGCAATTACTCTAGCTATGGTTTATTGAAAGAACACACATGCAATGACACTGGTGTATCTATGTGGTTTGTGAAAATAATAGACATTCAATGACTCAAGCTGTGGTTTGTGATAAGAACACACATGCAATGACACTTGTGGATCCATATGTGGTTTTGAAAAGAACACACATGCAATGACTCTGGTGGATCCATATGTGGTTTGTGAAAAGAACAGACATGCAATGACTCTTGATGTGGTTAATCAAAAGAACACACATTTCAATGGCACTAGTGGATCCATATGTGGTTTGTGAAAAGAATAGACATGCAATAAACTCTGGTGGATCCATATGTGGTTTGTGAAAACACACATATCCAATGACTCTACTGGATCCATATGTGGTTTATGAAAAGAACACACATCCAGTGACTCTAGCTGTGGTTTATTAAAAGAACACACATGCAATGATACTAGGGGATCCATATGTGGTTTATGATAAGAACACACATGCAATAACACTGGTGGATCCATATGTGGTTTGTGAAAATAACACACATGCAATGAACTCTGGTGGATCCATATGTGGTTTGTGAAAGGAACACACATGCAATGAACTCTGGTGGATCCATATGTGGTTTATGAAAAGAACACACATTTCAATGACGCTAGTGGATCCATATGTGGTTAGTTAAAAGAACACGCATGCAATGACTCTAGTGGATCCATATGTGGTTTATGAAAAGAACACACATCTAGTGACTCTAGTTGTGGTTTATTAAAAGAATACACATGCAAAGACACTAGGGGATCCATATGTGGTTTATGAGAAGAACACACATGCAATGACTCTAGTGGATCCATATGTGGTTTATGAAAAGAACACACATCCAGTGCCTCTCGCTGTGGTTTATGAAAAGAATACATATCCAATGACACTGGTGGATCCATATGTGGTTTGTGAAAATAACACACATCAAATCACTCTAGTTGTGGTTAATGAAAAGAACACACATGCAATGACTCTAGCTATGGTTTATTGAAAGAACACACATGCAATGACACTGGTGGATCCATGTGGTTTGTGAAAAGAACAGACATGCAATGACTCTAGCTGTGGTTAATGAGAAGAAAGCATATTTCAATGACACTGGTGGATCCATATGTGGTTTGTGAGAAGGACACACATGCAATGAGACTGGTGGATCCATATGTGGTTTATGAAGAGAACACACATCCAGGGACTCAGTTGTGGTTTATTAAAAGAACACACATGCAATGACACTAGTAGATCCATATGTGGTTTATGAGAAGAACACACATGCAATGACAATGCTGGATCCATATCTGGTTTGTGAAAAGAACACACATCCAGCGACTAGCCGTGGTTTATGAAAAGAAGACACATCCAATGACACTGGTGGATAAATATGTGTTTGTGGAAAGAACATACATGCAATGACTCTAGCTGTGCTTAATAAAAAGAACACACATGCAATGACTCTAGCTGTGGTTTATTGAAAGAACACGCATGCCATGACACTGGTGGATCCATGTGGTTTGTGAAAATAACAGACATGCAATGACTCTGGCTATGGTTTATGAGAAGAACACACATTTCAATGACGCTGGTGGATCCATATGTGGTTTGTGAGAAGAAAACACATGCAGTGACACTGGTGGATCCATATCTAGATTATGAAAACAACACACATCTAGTGACTCTAGCTGTGGTTTATTAAAAGAACACACATGCAATGAACTCTAGTGTATCCATATGTGGTTTATGAAAAGAACACACATGCAATGACTCTAGCTGTGGTTAATGAAAAGAACACACATGCAATGACTCTAGCTATGGTTTATTGAAAAAAACGCATGCAATGACACTGGTGGATCCATGTGGTTTGTGAAAAGAACAGACATGCAATGACTCTAGCTGTGGTTAATGAGAAGAACACACATTTCAATGACACTGGTGGATCCATATGTTGTTTGTGAGAAGAACATACATGCAATGACACTGGTGGATCCATATGTGGTTTATGAAGAGAACACACATCTAGTGACTTAGCTGTGGTTTATTAAAAGAACACACATGCAATGACACTGGTGGATCCATATGTGGTTTATGAGAAGAACACACATGCAATGATGATGACCCACAAGTATAGGGGGTGTATCGCAGTATTTTCGAGGGAAGTGAAATCCAATTTATTGATTCGACATAAGGGGAGCCAAAGAATATTTATAAGCCTTAACAACTGAGTTGTCAATTCAGCTACACCTGGTAACAATCTTGCTCACAGCAGTTTATCAGTAGCAATAGTTTTGTAGTAGGAATAGTAAAGTAACATCAGTAGCAAAGTAAAGACAATAGTAAACAGTGGGATTTGAGTGCGGTAGGCATAGGGATGGATGGACGGGCGTTGCATGGACAAGACAATTCACATAGCAATCAGAACATAGGGCAATTGCAGATAAATAAGATAAAGCATCCAAGTACTAGACAATCCTAGGCATTTGTTCCATATATAGTCATACATGCTCGCAATGAGAACTTGCACAACGTTTTTTGTCCTGCCAGCCCGTTTGCAGCGGGGCCTCTAGGGAACTACTGGCAATTAAGGTGCTCGTTTTAATACAGCACCGGAGCAAAGCATTAACACTCCATGAACACATGTGATCCTCATATCAAAGCATTTCCCTTCCGGTTATCCTGATTTCTATCACTTCGGGGCCATAGGTTCCGGACAACAACGTGTGTAAACAACTTGCAAATAAGACCAAGAACAATACTATCATAATGAATCAATAACATGTTCAGATCTGAAATGTCTCGGGCCCTAGTGACAAGCATTAATCACAACAAGTCGCAACAAATTCATAAAGCACTAATAAAAGATACTAGGCACCATGCCCTAACAATGTGATGCCATTACATGAACGATCTCATCCAATCCCTACCATCCCCATAGCCTACAGCGGGGGATTACTCACGCATAGATGGGGGAAACATGGATGGTCGATGGAGAAGCGATGGTGATTAAGATGGCGATGATCTCCTCCAATTCCCCATCCCGGCAGGGTGCCAGAATGGAGTTTCTGGTGCTGTTTCGTGGAATCTAGTGGTGGCAGCGGAGCGGAACTCCTTCTGGAAAAACGTCAACCCCCCCGGAGTTTTTAGGTCAGAAGGCTTCTTATAGGCGAAGAGGGAGACCGAGGGGGTGCCTGGGGCCACCACACCATGCCCTGGCGCGGCCAGGCCTAGCCCGCGCCTAGGGGGGTTGGGTGTGGCCAGCCCCTGGCCCTCCTCCGTCTCGTATTCTAGATCCTGGAGTCTTCTGGAAAAATAGGCACTTTGGCTTTTGTCCCGTCCAATTCCGAGAATATTCATTTTCTGACTATCCTGGAACCAAAAACAGCAGAAAACAGGCAGCTGGCACTGTGGCTCTTGTTAATAGGTTAGTCCAAGAAATCATATGTAAAGTACTCCAAAGTCTAGATAAAACACAAGAAAGGAGATAAAACCAAGCATGGAACATCAAAAATTATAGATACATTTCCGATGTATCAACATCCCCAAGCTTAACTCCTGCTCGTCCTCGAGTAGGTATGTGATAAAAAGAAAGAATAATTTTTGAGGTGACATGCACCATCAAAGACTTGATCAAAATATTTGTAGAACATTCAAAGCTAGAATCATAGTACTTCAATCATAACATGAAAGACAAAGTTCTAGCAATAAGAGAAAGAGACTATGATGCAACGTGAAAAGGCACAAACAAAAGATTCATGAATAACAATGCCTTGCAAGACGTTTGTTTGTTTCACATAAAGAAAACATAGCATAGTGGCATTCAGCTTGTCCCTCATAGAGTAGCAAACATAAATGCATAGGACACCTTCAAAGTTTACAAGAGTGACTAGATACAAATAGTTTAAAATAAGCAATATCAAGGTATGCATCAATCAACAAGTCTTGGGACAATGCACATAGAACTAAGAATAGCCACTATGCTCTCAAGAAAGTGCTCATAGAATGTGTGGAGACTCAACAAGGAAATGAACAGGTTTTGAAAAGTTTGAAAGGCTTCCAAATGCCGAAAGTATGGTACTCATTAGCTTTGAGCTCTCATTGCCCCTATCATAAGCATCTTTAAGTGGTTAAGGTTAAAGTGACACAACTAAGAGGATATGCTTGACAATTTATAAATCGAAGTCTCATGGCCCTAACTTACAAAGACCGGTCCTCATGCTGCTCAACTTCAGTCACGAGTAAGCTCTTGTCATTGTAAGTATATACGTATCATAGAGAACCGCCAACGGGGTACCCCTTGCACATGATACAGGAGCTATCCCATAATCAAAATGACAAGGCAAGCAGACAATGAGCATCTCAGTGATCTTTTTATTTACTATGTGCATAGATTTTTATTGAGGATGCTTCATAGAATGCTCATTATGGTTATGCTGCAAGTTTCCACCATGATTAGGAATGGCTTAGGCTAGCGGCCCAGGCGTTTCTCTAACATACATACAAACTGCATGATCTTACAAGTTCCACTTTTATTTCACACCGCCGGGATCCATAAGCAAAAGAACATGATATCAACGAGGTACTACGTAGCAATGCAATGTTGAAAGCGTTCCCCATGATACATGGTTCTGCTAACTTCAACTTATAAAGCGCAAGCATATACGCAACAAAGAAGGACGCAATTGTTCAGGTTTATTAAATGCAGGAAATAAAGTGTGCCATCAAGTTCATGAGAGCTTTACTAACTAACTTTCTCATAACAAGCAAACATTTTATTCGGAAGAAAACAAGGCATATTGAATATGCGCGGAAGTAGAAATGATGCTAATAGGTTGGTATGGTGGACACTTTGGCAATATTTGGTTTAAGGGAGTTGGAAACATGAGTAAAACACTTAGTGTAAGTGAAGGCTAGCAATAGTAAGGGAGCGACAAACGAGAGAGCAATAATGGCCATAATCATGCAGAGCGACAAAACATCATTGATCAAAGCATCAAGTGATACTAAAAGTTGAAAACGAAAGGATCATTAAGGCTTATGGTGACTTGGGATAGTCATAACATGGTGTGAGCATGTGCCAAGTCAACCCAAATAAAGCATCAAAGGAGAATACCACTATACTATGCTTTAATATGCTAAAACAACGCATGATTCATCCAAGGAACATTAAGCAATCTCAATTGTTTATAACAAGTCATGCTACAGCAAAGAATACTAAGCATAAAGGCAAAACAATATCAAGCATGTCATGACAAAGCATAGGCCACAATCAAAAACAAGCTCTCTTTACCACTTAAGCTTCCTACTCTTTTCCAATCCAAACCAAACTATTTGAACACCAATGTATGAAAGAGGAGGTCCAACCAATTTATTCAGCAAACTAAGCAAACTAAAAACCAAAACCAAAAGGAAAAAGAAGACGCTCCAAGAACAACACAACTGTGCATGAAACAATAAAAATGAAGCGTTTGGAAGAAACCTAGGATTTTTATTGATGAAGAAGGGGATGCCTTGGGCATCCCCAAGCTTTGACGCTTGTACTTCTTGGATATTTCTTGGGGTGACATGCGTGGCATCCCCAAGATTGAGTTTTAGTCCATCCTTCATCTCATTACTCATTCCTTCCATACACCTGAAATTTTTCCTTCATACAGAACTTCACACAATCTTTATTAGCAACATTAGTGCACTCAAGATAATAAGTCTTTAGGTTCAATTCTAACACCAATAAAACTTCTATTAGAACACTAGCTACTGTAGCACTTCCCTCAAAAAGCTCAATTCCCCAAAAGAACTCAAAAAGGAACCAACAAGAAGCAAATGCAGAAAATGGCAGAAATCTGTCAAAACAGACCAGCAGGTAAAGACAAATTTTTTCGAAGACCTTCTGTTGCTCAAATCAAAAAGTGTAGAACTAACGAAAGTTAGATAACAACCTGGGGCAGACGCACAATAAATTACAGCTCAATCCGACATACAGAGCTCTCTCGCGAATGTTTACAGTGAAGCACATAAATCTGTTTCGGGACAGCAAGTTTCCCAATCATTACTTCTCTCTCATTAGAGGTTACTCTTGGCACAAAAAGCAAAAAAAAAGGATAAGGAGCGGTTATTACTGAAGTAATAACTTCCAAGACTCATCTAAAACTTTTGGGTTATCTTCCAATAAGTACTTTTCTTTAATGCCTTTAAGTTAGGCATAAGCAAAAAAAACTAAAATGGATAGAATAGAAGTAAACAGAGATAATCATAGTGAAAACATTTATTTGTTCAATGAAATCCTTTTGTTAACAAGGTTGATCAGGTCTTGCTACCAAAACAATTTCATATGAGACAAAACTTTATATTCCACTAATGATTATGTTACCTCAACCTTGATAGCAACGGTCCCAATCATAATAATTTCAAATTTTCCTCTTGGTATGGGACAATATATTTCTCCAACTTGAATGCCCTCAACATGTTCAATTGAATTCAAAACCATAAGTCCTATCAATCTTCTTGGGGAAATAGATAGTATGTTCATTGTCATTAACATTGAAGGTCACCTTCCCTTGATTACAATTAATAACAGCTCCTGCAGTTTTTAAGAAAAGGCCTCCCAAGAATAATAGATATATTATCATCTTTAGGCATAAAAGTTTGAGAGGATGCTCACATAAGAAATAAGAGTTGAAGTAAAAGAGAGCATCAAGAAGCAAATTCAAAACACATTTAAGTCTAACCCACTTCCTATGCATAGGAATCGTGTATGCAAATAAATTCACAAAGAACAAAGTGACAAGCATAGGAAGATTAAACAAGAGTAACTTCAAAACTTTCAGCACATAGAGAGGTGTTTCAATACCATGAAAACTTCTACAACCATATTTTCCTCTCTCATAATAATTTTCAGTAGCCTCATGAATAAACTCAACAATATAACTATCACATAAACATGCTTTTCATGATCTACAAGCACTAGAGCTTTATCATAAACATCTTCAAAAGAATCCCCAGGAACATAACATTCATCCTTCTTTAGTAAGCATGGAGGACAATCAAATAATGTAAGGGATAAATAGTTACTCTCATTAGAAGGTAGGCATGGGTAGCTAATCCATTCTTCCTCCTTTTGTTCATCACTCTCCTCCTCTTTTTCATCTAATGAGATTTCAGGTTCATAAATTTCTTCTTCCATAGGATCCTGCAAGACATTAGTCTCTTCCATTTGTGGAGAGCATCTATTAAAATAATCAAGAATAGAGCCATTTTCATCCTTGTAATTATCAAAGAAAAATTTAAGTATACCATAAACCTCATACTTATAAGGTGAATCATCAATATTTTCAAGCAAACTAGCAAGTTCAAAAGCACCCTTCCAAGCAATAAATTCTTCAATTTGTTCCGCATCATAAAATTCATAAATTCCTTTAGAATAGGAAGATATGGTATCATTATCATTATACTCACATTGAAAAGGGAGGTGTTTATACCACTTTCTGCAACAAGATTCATCACAGCAATAAGTAACATTATAAGTAGAGCACACATTTCTAGCAATGGTATACAATCTATCAATTTGTTCCCATAAGTGTTTCCCTTTTTGTGACAAGCGGTGTTCCTTATAATAATATTTTTGATCTTCCGTGAACCCACCTTGCGAATAAGCTTCAGTTTCAAAGAAACCAACCATTGACAACAAGCATGACAAAGCAAGACAATAACAGACCAACGAAAATAAAAACTAGAGTAGGAACTAAATTTTTTTGTATTTTTTATAAAGAAACAAGCAAACAAGGAGAAAATAAACTTAGCTTAAACAATAGTGAATCCAAGTGGACTTGATAAATAAAGCTATGCTCCCCAGCAACGGCGCCAGGAAATAGTCTTGATGACCCACAAGTATAGGGGGTGTATCGCAGTATTTTCGAGGGAAGTGAAACCCAATTTATTGATTGGACACAAGGGGAGCCAAAGAATATTTATAAGCCTTAACAACTGAGTTGTCAATTCAGCTGCACCTGGAAACAATCTTGCTCACAGCAGTTTATCAGTAGCAACAGTTTTGTAATAGGAATAGTAAAGTAACAGCAGTAGCAAAGTAAAGACAACAGTAAACAGTGGGATTCGAGTGCGGTAGGCATAGAGATGGATGGAACGGCGTTGCATGGACAAGACAATTCATATAGCAATCAGAACATAGGGCAATTGCAGATAAATAAGATAAAGCATCCAAGTACTAGACAATCCTAGGCATGTGTTCCATATATAGTCATACGTGTTCGCAATGGGAACTTGCACAACATCTTTTGTCCTGCCAGCCCGTTTGCAGTGGGGCCTCTAGGGAACTACTGGCAATTAAGGTGCTCCTTTTAATACAGCACCGGAGCAAAGCATTAACACTCCATGAACACATGTGATCCTCACATCAAAGCCTTTCCCTTCCGGTTATTCCGATTTCTATCACTTCGGGGCCATAGATTCCGGACAACAACGTGTGTAAACAACTTGCAGATAAGACCAAGAACAATACTATCATAATGAATCAATAACATGTTCAGATTTGAAATCATGGCTCTCAGGCCCTAGTGACAAGCATTAAGCACAACAAGTCGCAACAAAGTCATAAAGCACTAATAAAAGATACTAGGCACCATGCCCTAACAATCTGATGCCATTACATGAACGATCTCATCCAATCCCTACCATCCCCATAGCCTATAGCGGGGGATTACTCACTCATAGATGGGGGAAACATGGATGGTCGATGGAGAAGCGATGGTGATGATGATGGTGATGATCTCCTCCAATTCCCCGTCCCGGCAGGTTGCCAGAATGGAGTTTCTGGTGCTGTTTCGTGGAATCTGGTGGTGGCGGCAGAGCAGAACTCCTTCTGGAAAAATGTCGAACCCCCCGGAGTTTTTAGGTCAGAAGGCTTCTTATAGGCGAAGAGGGAGACCGAGGGGGTGCCTGGGGCCACCACACCATGCCCTGGCGCGGCCAGGCCCAGCCTGCCTGGGGTGTGGCCAGCCCTGCCCTCCTCCGCCTCGTATTCGCTCTGAGTCTTCGGAAAATAGGCACTTTGGCTTTTGTCCCGTCCAATTCCGAGAATATTCATTTTCTGACTTTCCTGGAACCAAAAACAGGAGAAAACAGGCAGCTGGCACTGTGCCTCTTGTTAATAGGTTAGTCCAAGAAATCATATGAAAAGTACTCCAAAGTGTGGACAAAACACAAGAAAGGAGATAAAACCAAGCATGGAACATCAAAAATTATAGATACATTTCCAATGTATCAAATGACAATGCTGGATGCATATCTGGTTTGTGAAAAGAACACACATCAAGTGACTAGCCGTGGTTTATGAAAAGAACACACATCCAATGACACTGGTGGATAAATATGTGGTTTGTGGAAAGAACATACATGCAATGACTCTAGCTGTGCTTAATGAAAAGAACACACATGCAATGACTCTAGCTGTGGTTTATTGAAAGAACACGCATGCAATGACACTCGTGGATCCATGTGGTTTGTAAAAAGAACAAACATGCAATGACACTAGCTGTGCTTAATGAGAAGAACACACATTTCAATGACACTGGTGGATCCATATGTGGCTTGTGAGAAGAACACACATGCAATGACACTGGTGGATCCATATGTGGTTTATGAAAAGAACACACATCTAGTGACTCTAGTTGTGGTTTACGAAAAGAATACACATCCACTAACACTGGTGGATCAATATCTGGTTTGTGAAAAGAACACACATCAAATGACTCTAGCTTTGGTTAATGAAAAGAACACACATGCAATGACTCTAGCTATGGTTTATTGAAAGAACACACATGTAATGACACTGGTGGATCCATGTGGTTTGTGAAAAGAACAGACATGCAATCACTCTACCTGTGGTTAATGATAAGAACACACATTTCAATGACACTGGTGGATCCATATGTGGTTTGTGAGAAGAACACACATGCAATGACACTGGTGGATCCATATGTGGTTTATGAAGAGAACACAGATCCAGTGACTGAGCTGTGGTTTATTAAAAGAACACACATGCAATGACACTGGTGGATCCATATCTGGTTTATGAGAAGAACACACATCAATGACAATGCTGGATCCATATCTGGTCTATGAAAACAACATACATCAAGTGACTAGCTGTGGTTTATGAAAAGAACACACATCCAATGACACTGGTGGATAAATATGTGGTTTGTGGAAAGAACATACATGTAATGACTCTATCTATGCATAATGAAAAGAACACACATGCAATGACTCTAGCTGTGGTTTATTGAAAGAACACGCATGCAATAACACTGGTGGATCCATGTGGTTTTTGAAAAGAACAAACATATAATGACTCTGGCTGTGGTTTATGAAAAGAACACACATTTCAATGATGCTGGTGGATCCATATGTGGTTAGTGAAAAGAACACACATGCAATGACTCTAGTGGATCCATATGTGGTTTATGAAAAGAACACATCGAGTGACTCTAGCAGTGGTTTATTAAAAGAATACACATGCAAAGACACTAGGGGGTCCATATGTGGTTTATGAGAAGAACACACATGCAATGACTAGTGGATCCATATGTGGTTTATGAAAAGAACACACATCCAGTGACTCTAGCTGTGGTTTATGAAAAGAATACATATCCAATGACACTGGTGGATCCATATGTGGTTGTTGAAAAGAACACACATCAAATGACTCTTGTTGTGGTTAATGAAAAGAACACACATGCAATGACTCTAGCTGTGGTTTATTGAAAGAACACGCATGCAATGACACTGGTGGATCCATGTGGTTTGTGAAAAGAACAGACATGCAATGACTCTAGCTGTGGTTAATGAGAAGAACACACATTTCAATGACACTGGTGGATCCATATGTGGTTTGTGAGAAGAACACACATGCAATGACACAGGTGGATCCATATGTGGTTTATGAAGAGAACACACATCCAATGACTCAGCTGTGGTTTATTAAAAGAACACACATGCAATGACACTGGTGGATCCATATGTGGTTTATGAGAAGAACACACATGCAATAACAATGCTGGATCCATATCTTGTTTGTGAAAAGAACACACATCCAGTGACTAGCCGTGGTTTATGAAAAGAACACACATCCAATGACACAGGTGGATAAATATGTGTTTATGGAAAGAACATACATGCAATGACTCTAGCTGTGCTTAATAAAAAGAACACACATGCAATGACTCTAGCTGTGGTTTATTGAAAGAACACGCATGCAATGACACTGGTGGATCCATGTGGTTTGTGAAAAGAACATACATGCAATGACTCTGGCTATGGTTTATGAGAAGAACACACATTTCAATGACGCTGGTGGATCCATATGTGGTTTGTCAGAAGAAAACACATGCAGTGACACTGGTGGATCCATATGTGGTTTATGAAAACAACACACATCGAGTGACTCTAGATGTGGTTTATTAAAAGAACAAACATGCAATGAACTCTAGTGGATCCATATGTGGTTTATGAAAAGAACACACATGCAATGACACTGGTGGATCCATATGTGGTTTGTGAAAAGAACACACATGAAATGACTCAAGATGTGGTTAATGAAAAGAATAGACATGCAATGATACTGGTGGATCCATATGTGGTTTGTGAAAAGAACACACATGCAATGACTCTAGTTGTGGTTTATAAAAAGAACACACATGGAATGACACTGGTAGATCCGTATGTGGTTTTTGAAAAGAACACACATGAAATGACTCTAGATGTGGTTAATGAAAAGAATAGACATGCAATGACACTGGTGGATCCATATGTGGTTTGTGAAAAGAATACACATGTAATGAACTCTGGTGGATCCATATATGGTCTATGAAAAGAACAGACATGCAATGACACTAGTTGTGGTTAATGAAAAGAACACACATGCAATGACACTAGGGGATCCATATGTGGTTAATGGAAAGAACACACATGCAATGACACTGGTGGATCCATATGTGATTTGTGTAATGAACACACATGCAATGACACTGGTGGACCCATATGTGGTTTATTGAAAGAACACACATGCAATGAACTCTGGTGGATCCATATGTGGTCTATAAAAAGAACAAACATGCAATGACTCTGGTGGATCCTTGTGGGGTTTGCGAAAATAACAGACATGGAATGCCACGATGTGGTTTCATGTATGCCACGATGTATTTCATTGTATAAGACACTCACTTTCCATTTTTATCCTACTCAGTTTTGTCGTTGGGTATACTACTTAGTTTTGCCCTCTCTCTCTCTTTCGTAGAATCCCAAACATGTGCTCAATCTGTCTACTACGCCCTGATTGGTTGACAAAGTTGTCACGTGGATCGTGCACATCTACCATTTATTCTGTGCGATCCAACGAGGATCGTTGCACACGTCGTGCCCTTCATAGTACATCGTGAGACACCACGGACGTCTCCCTCAACGAGAATTCTACAAGAAGGAACACGAAGCCGTCCATGGAAAAAGTCGTCGAGTGGTCATGTAATGTTTAATCAAGTATGAAAAGACTACTACTGCTACTACAAACACATGCACAGGCAACGACGTCATCGAGTGCACGGTTGTCGACAGGACGCTGCTATTTATTGCCACTTGATTTTAATAAGACATATCCCATTTTTACGTAGCGCTCTCAATCTTATTTCCAACTGGGCCCTACCACAAGTAACTTCCATGCGTCAAGGGGCCCCTCGATGAGACCTAACGTTGCTAGAAATTTGTTTTGCGCCACTTGCATGCAGTGGAATCGAGGTCTGCCATGAGCGTGTTTTCAATGAAGTTCTAAAGTGGATATCGTGGTTGTTTCAAAAAAAGGAAACCCAAAAAAAAGTGGAGATCGTGGTAGCCCCATCCCTCCCGCCCACCACATGTGTCTACTCGAGGACTACAAATGGTCCAATGTTTATAAACCCACTCGGCCTTCTTCTTCCCTAAGCTCGTGTCATTTTCCCCAATCTGCCTAGTCCCAAAACCCCAATCTGCACCTACCGCCATTTGCACCACCTCCTTCCCTAGGTGCGCCATGAAGCGTACACGTGGAGACGAGCCGGAGGTGAAGCCAGTTGAAGTCGTAGTAGCATATGGCTCGGTCGTTGCCAAGCAGGCGGAGGCGTCTTCTCCGAGCACAAAAGCCTCTCGTCGCCGCGCCGTCGAGGGTTCAAGCTCATCCGACCAGCCAGTAGCCGTTGCCGTTGAGCAGCAGGTGGCCGACAATGTCATGGTGCCAGCGACAGATCTGGATGGGGGGCAGGCGGCAGGCGAAGGCAACCCGATGATCTACATCACCGACCCCATCGCTGTCCAAGAAATCTTCGACACCATCACAGAGAATGACGAGTTCGAGGAGGAGGTCCCTGATGAGGTGTCTGAGGTACTGCATTGCTAGCTTCTCTAGTCGCAGCCGCAGATTTCACTGTTCATACATAGGATTTTCTCAATCATGTATAGATTATTTTTCTCTTGAAGTAGGGTAGTATATATATGGTTCGAACGGTCGATTGATGCATCTACCATCTAGTCACAAAACCCCAATCTGTCTAATCACAAAACCCCAATATGCTCATCTACCATCTAGTAAATTTACATTTGCTCAACTCGTTGTTGTTCATACGTTTCTTCTTGTGGTGTAAATTTATTCGATTAACATTTGATTTAGGGGTTTTAGGGTTTTCTATTTGAGGTGTTGATTTCGACACACAGTATGCCTATAACATTACATTTCTATTCCTTACTGAGCCTAATGATTCAATTTTGCCGCAAAATAGTGCAAGCGAGACACATCTGATGGTGTCGTTTTCTTAGGGATAGTTAGTGAACCTGAGGCAGCAATGTACATAAAAGATATAGGTTGTGCTATGGTATCTTGGTTCTCCAACTCCATCTCTGAAATAAAATAATGAGGCCATTAATTTATTCTCATATGGAACCTATATATATAATCTTTGTATTTTTTCTGATCTTTGAATGAGTCATATGATGCATATGTCTTTCCCTGAATATTGTTTTGTATGATTACATTTCAATTTCTTATTGTGGCCAATGATTCAAATTTTCCCCAAAAGAGAGGCAGACACAATGGTGTCAGATTTTTTCAGGGATGAGTTAGCGAACCGGGGGCAATGCACAAGAACAATATAGGTTGTGCAATTGTTACTTGGTTCGCTTAAGCCATCCCTGAAGAAACTTATGAGGCTGCAATCTTTATTCTACATTCATAGAACTATGATATTTGAATTATGTATTGGTTGCATTCATAGTGTAGAAGAATTACATGTCATTTTGTCACCGAGGCCGATGATTGAAATTTGCCCCAAAAGAGTTCAAGGGGAGACACATATGATGGTGTCATGTTTTAGGGATGGATTGGTGAACCTGAGGCAGCAATGCACAGAAACAATATAGGTTGTACTGTTGGTACTTTGGATCTCAACTCCATCTCTAAAAAAATTATGAGGCCCTTGATTTATTCTCATATGGAACTACATATATGATCCTTGAATTGTTTCTGATCTTTGAATGATTGGTATGATGCATATGTATATGCATGGTTTTGATCATAAGTATTTTTAACATGTACCTGAAGACTAATTGTTTGGTTCTTTATTTATAATTACAATATTTAGGATTGTTTTTGTACCTAACTATGTATATCCATGAATATTGTTTCGTAGGATTACATTTCAATTTCTTATTGTGGCCAATGATTCAAATTTGCCCCAAAAGTGAGGCAGACACATTGGTGTCAGATTTTTTCTGGGATGAGTTAGCAAACCTGCGGCGATGCACAAGAACAATATAGGTTGTGCAATTATTACTTGGTTCGCTTACGCCATCCCTGAAGAAACTTATGAGACCCCTAGATTTATTCTACATACACTCTGATCCAATTAGTTGTCATTTTGTTGAGATGAAATGATATATGAACTGATCAAACTATTGCGGAGATGCTTTCTCTTTGTTATCATCTTAATATTGTCTTACATATGTATGTTGTCAATTCTTGAGTTGTAATACAATTCAGTCATATGTATGAGTTCTAAGTTATGTTCTTAAAAATCAATAGGAGGATGATGATGAAGTGGACGATAGCAAGGAATCTAGGGACAAAATGAGCCGCTAAGTGCTGAGGTGGTTATGGTGTGGGAAAATCCGTTTCTACTATAGGGGGAGACTGTTTTCCCATTCTGTGGCAGAGCAATCAATGTGTACCTCGACAACATGATCTAGCATGCGGTGGGCATTGGCAAACATGGAGGAAAAAAGCATAAGCCGATTACCCATGCGCGACATGCAGCCTTTGGCAAATTCCTCTGGGAGTATGTTAGGACTAGCCTGTATCCCCTCGACTAGGATGCCCCTGCCCTGCTAGGCGTCTCCGTGTCCCGGTCTCCTGCTGCTACCACTGCTTTTATTTTGTTTTAGTTAATTATTACCCGTGTGTTGCATGCAAGACAATATATCCGTGGTGTCTCTAGTGAACCTTCTATATATATTTATTAATCTACTCCTTTATATGGAGTTCCTTAAAATTTCTAGTTTTCAATTATATTACTGATCATGCTCATGCACACTACCAAATATTTCTAGTGTTTGATTATATTATAATTGTCAAGGAATGCATCAACAAGTTAAATTGGTCGAAATTTCGTATTGAAGTTGGACGTTGGTACAAGAAGAGGCCGAAGGCATCAGCCGAAGACCGTGGAGCGGCATGTAGCCTTCGGCAAATTCCTTACAGGTTCAACAATGGGTTGCCGCCGCCCAGCTCCGAATTCTCTTACAGGTTCAACATGGCAGAACTTGAGCTACCACAGAGACCTCGGCAGAGGTGGTAGAATTGGTGCAGGTGCGACCACGGCGATGGCGAGCTTGGAATTTGTAGGAGGAAAATAGGACCGAGCATGGTCGACATGGTGACAGATCTAACCGGGAACCAATTCTCGACCCCGCACCGTGCCATGGGTGCAGCCATGGTGAGTGTGAGCTCCGACTCGGGATAAGGAGGAGAGCAGGGCCGAGCAGGTTCAACACGTCCTAGCTCCACGCCATGGTCGTGACCACAGATTGCCGCTCCGGTGAAGAAGAAGACGCGTAATGCATGCAGACGTCAACGCTGCAAGCCTATAGGGAGGAGAGCAAGGCCAAGCAGGTTCGTCCATGTCCCAGCTCCGCGCCATGGCCGCAACGCCCCATGGATTGCCTCTCCGGGGAAGAAGAAGACGCGTAATGGATGCATGCGCCAACGCTGCAAGCCTAATTGACGCCTAAGCGACAGGAGTGACATAACGGAGAAAACTGCCAGGGGGGCAACTTGATGGCCGTTATGCATTGAACATTATGGATTGGTAACCCACCTTGGTGCCAATGCAACAAAGCAACAATACCAAAGGTGATATTCACATTCGTGGATTGGCAACCCACCTTGCCTATGCATTGAACATTGTACTACCTGTTATGGAACCCGTTGACGGCTCCAAACTCATGGACGTGAAATATTTGATTACTTGTGGCTTCCTTGGTGTTTACCATGCTAACCGGAGGCTCCGAGCATATCAATTCAGTTATCTTGATGATGTACAGGGTGAGCAGGTTCAGTTGGCCTGCCCCCAGGCCTTCTAAATTGTGGACAAGAACACTTGGATCCTCACCAGGGACCAAGTGACAAAGATCTTGGCCGAGATCTAGGCCGACGAAGAGGAAGATGAAGGGCAGTAGGATGATGAGGAGTAGGAGCATGAGCAGGAGGAAGAACAGGGACACAACCCTGCTTGGGAGGGACAGCAGCAGCAGCAAGGAGGAGCTTGGGACCCGTGGCCCAACCAGCCTCAACTGGGGTACAGCTACGTCCCCTATCAGGAGTTCCAGCAGCTCAACAAACATATTGGGGAGATCGACCACACTCTTCAGGATGTGAATGAATATGTGAACACTTTGACTCACAACTTCAGTCACTTCATGACCCACTTCCCTGACTTCTACCAGCAGTATCCGCACCAGCCGCCAAATGACGGCAACAATTGAGCCTGGCATTCGCCTAAGCTTGGGGGAGGTTTGAAAACCTCCAAACTTTGCATTCTTATTTTTATTTTCTTCTTTTCATTTATTTTATTACTTCAAATCTGCATGTTTATTTCCAGCTTTGCACGACTAAACCAAAAAATACAAAAAAATTAGTTGTAATTTTATTTGCAAGTTTGTTTTTGTGTATTTCTCGGAGATCGCTTAATTTCAAGTGCCTTGGCAATAGGGAAACATAGACGGGGTTCGACTTAAATACGGGAACGAAGCAAGCCAAAAGAGGTATCATATTCCTTTCATCATCCTTTGTGCAACCTTAAATTGATCCTTCAAATATTTTACTCGCTTGCACTAAGGTCGCTCCCCACTTAGCTTATTATCCTATAAATTCTATTCCTTTGCTAGTGTCTCCTTTTTACCTTTGAAATAATGAGCAAAGAACTTGGTTTAAAATACTTCCTACATTTTCACAACAAGAAAAAGCGTCTGAAAGATGACTTGTCCATGTTTAGCCTGAAGAATTTAATTTTGGAACCACTCCATTCCGTTTGAGCTTAATACAAATAGACTTGATATTACCCTTGATTGAAATTGTTTGATAAAATGGATGCTTCGAAGTAGTAGAAATTATGCCACTACTTTTTCTAATAATTACCATAAAATATTTCTTTACGCGTGTCATTACAACTCTATCATGCTCCATGCGTAACTATTAACTCCGCTGGCCAACGAACGATCTAAATGTCGGAAACCACTTGATTTCGGCTATTGAGTTATGTAAACGTCTGTAGCAGCAATGCTATGAAGGGTAAAAAATTTAGTATCCTCATGGTTTCATGTTCCAAGTGAAGTTGTAGTACTCCTCTAGCCCACTATTGCTCAACAATTTATTGGCATGGTCACGAGTGCACAACACAACCCAATTAAAAATGATAAAAATAGTGGCATGATTTCTCTATGAAAGAGCTAAAGTTTTTGAAAGGCAAAAGAAATGAAAGAGGTGCTTTGATAGTCTTGAAATTTTGGCATGGGATAGAAGAGTTAATCTTAAATTCCATGCTTTGATGCCAACTTGAGTTCTCTTAATTGGTTAAACAAATAAGAACAAAAAAAATTCATCTATCTATAAAAAGAGGGACCAAAAGAATTTGTCTCACTTTACTAGCTAAACTTTTGACATTTGCTTGGGCATATGATTTATTTGCTAACAAGATATACATGGTTAGGAAGTGGACTCAGTGCAATCTTGTTACTACTTGTATGATCATATTTAAGATTGGAGGGATTGTGAACAAAAGAATTTGACACCAATTCAAACTTGTGAGTTCCTTTATTTTCAGTTTCGAATCTCCACTATTCTTCCTTATTTCCTTAACACTCGAGGGCGAGCAACATCTAAGCTTGGGGGAGTTGATAGCTATGAGATTCGACAAATTTTTGATGGATTTTATTGATGGTTTTCTCCTGGATTTGATTGTTTTCTGGCTTTACCTAACGCTAATACTTCGGTAACAAAGAAAACTTGGTTTTTAATGTGTGTTTCAGGTTCTGAACGTCAACAGAAGGATTTAACTATAGAAATACAATATTCTAGAGAAAACAAGCAAGTCTCACTTTGGAAGCACGCGAGGGGAGCTCACAGAAGCTTTAACGAGCAATTACACGGCAGGAATATTTTCTGGCCGTATAGTTCCCGCCATATAGTTGCCTCCACCTCTGTCTTGTAAAAAGGGACAACTTCCATGAAGGGAAGGGGAGCGAAAACACAACAGATCAGCCGCCATACCATCTATAAGGGAGAAAGAAGAGATCCGGAGAAGAAGGAGAAGACGTTCTTCATCTCGCTCCACGATCGTCGACATCCTAGCCAATACACCCCCATAGCCACTACTTGTACTTGAGAGAGAGAGGGATCTCCACCTTGCAAGACTAGAGTTTGAAATTGTTGCTTCCCATCTTGAATTGTGTTGGATATTTTTCTATTCTTATTGTGGATCTCCACGGTAATACAAAGATGAATTACCTTTATTTGATTATATTGATGATCCGTTCTTCTCATATGTGTGAGTAATCCCCTTGGGCGTGGGAGATGTAGGGGATTGGTGAGATGTGATATGCCTTCATATATTTTCCATTAGTGTGTGATTGATTCTAATTACTATATTATGTGTGCTTGACTATCTGTGGGATGCCTAATGCTTGTTGTCCAATTAAGGGCCCAGACAACACGATACTTTGTTCTACATAGATAAGATCTTGTTCACTAGTGGACCGGCGACCCCCTGGTGACACGTGGATATCAATTGAAAGCTAGTTGACTCGAGGATAACGAGTAACCACCGTGCTTATTGCATTATTCCAATCCAAGGAGCTTAATCGCTAAGCGACCTGAAGGTTCTTAATCGTCTAGTGTCTGACCATGGTTTTGGTAGCAGGCTAGTAGGATTATCGAAGTTGGGATGAAATCTAGCAAGAGTAGTTCCGGCTAATTATGGGTTGCTCGCCTACACATATATCTATAAGGTTATAATTGTTACATTTACCACTCATCCACCTAGCACAGTCACTATCACCATGAACTGAATCTCCCCGCGCCTTCTTTTGCCATCTACAGGAAACAACAAACAAGCAAAGCTGTTCTTTAATTTTATGCTTTATATTTTTGAAGTTTACATTTTAGTTCTATTTAAATCTATCACATTTAATCAAAACCTCATTCTTATTTCCACACTTGCAGTCAATTCACTCGAAGACATGTGACAACTTCGGGTGTGACAGAGACTTCATCAATAAACACTTACCTTTCAGATCCCCATGGGATCGATATCTAAACTTCAAAACTAGCTATAAACGATTTGTGCTCTTGCAGACATCATGTTATTATCCTAAACCAGCACTAGAGTCATTGCATGTGTGTTCTTTTCCTAAATCACATATGGATCCACCAGAGTCATTGCATGTGTGTTCTTTTTATAAACCACATAGATCCACCGGTGTCATTACATGTGTGTTCTTTTCATGAACCACAACAAGAGTCATTGCATGTATGTTCTTTTCACAAACCACATATGGATCCACCAGAGTCATTGCATGTGTTTTTCTTTTCACAAACCACATATGGATCCACTAGAGTCATTGCATGTGTGTTCTTATCCTAAACCAACACTAGAGTCATTGCATGTGTGTTCTTTTCCTGAACCACACATGAATCCACCAGAGTCATTGCATGTGTGTTCTTTTCATGAACCATAGGTAGAGTCATTGCATCTCTGTTCTTATCCTAAACTAGCACTAGAGTCATTGCATGTGTGTTCTTTTCTTAAACCACATATGGATCCACCCGAGTCATTGCATGTGTGTTCTTTTCATAAACCACAGCTAGAGTCATTGCATGAGTGTTCTTTTCGTAAAACACATGGATCCACCAGAGTCATTGCATGTGTGTTCTTTTCATAAACCACATGGATCCACCAGTGTCATTGCATGTTTGTTCTTTTCATAAACCACAACTAGAGTCATTAAATGTGTGTTCTTTTCATAAACCACAACTAGAGTCATTGCATGTGTGTTCTTTTAATAAAAGACATGGATCCACTAGAGTCATTTGCATGTGTGTTCTTTTCATAAACCACGTGGATCCACTCGGGCCATCTGCATGTGTGTTCTTTTCATAAACCACATGGATCCTAACCTTAGGAGAGCCCTAACCTTAGCCCCCAATGGTGGCCGTTAGACCGAGTCTTCTAGAAGGCACGCCCTAACACACTTGTTTTGCATGACGATATTTACATACCGTTTGATCGGGGCGCTTGGACGATTAGGATGGTTCTTCGTAAGAGCGATCCGCGAGTAGGCTGTTCTGAAACATAATTGGCCATGCTTACTTTCCGATTGCTCTGGACAAAACTGGCAACACCACGCGCTCCCCTTTTGTGAGTGTCATGAGTTCTGTGGGCCATATGCCAGTGTCACGTCACCTTTACTTCTCTTCCTTCCCATACTTCTCTTCCTTCCCATAATTCTCTTCCTTCCCCTCGAAGCCAGTTTCCCCACTTCTCTCCCATCCTGCCGTAGCCGCAAGCTGATGGTGCCTCCAACCATATCTCCCACAGCCACCCTAGTCCCCCACCCTCCCTCTCTCCATGGGTTCAAGGGGGTGGTGACGAAACATGTCGTGACGATAGGGACGGTGATTTTGATGTGAGTCGTCTCATCTCTAACATCTGTGGCCATTTATCTATTTTGAGCTCGATCTACTCTGTTTACTCATGCACATATGATGTGTTAGGCCAACCAGACGTTGTATGACTCTAACTATCACAGTTTAGTGGAGGAAGATAGTGCGGAGGAAGACAATCCTCCACTATGTAAACATGGATATGTGCCCGCTAAATTTTTAGCGTTCGAAGTACGAAATGCGGGAAGGAGGTTTTTAGGGTGTCAAGGGCATCGTGCAATGTTGCAACGCAGAAGTTGCGGTGTTGTCAAATGGGTAGATCCATATTGGTCCAAATCGATGCAAAAAACGCTGGACAAACTATGGGATATGACTGTTGAGTTGAAAGAATCCATAGTCAGCTCACTTCTTGAGAGTGCTGAGATGAAGTTATTTGACCATGTTGACACAACCAAGCTTAACCGAGATCTCAGGAGGGTGCAAGACAAGGTTAGCAAAGTCGAGAAGGAGAGGGATGTGGCATTGGCCCTAAAGGCTAAAGCAGAGCAAGAACTGACTCAAGCAAGGAATGAACTTCACCAGGCCAAAGTCCTGCAGTTCACAACTATGAGTATTGACAAGTGCATGAGGATAAATGTAGATAAACAATTGAAGTTGTACATGGAAGATGCTAAAAGGACGGAGTAGATGATTCAATCCTTGCTCTCACAGGAAGATGCTCATCGGGCTAAGATTAGTAAGATCAAGGAGATGTGTGATAACTAGTTCTATTTACCTTGAGCTCCGTACTTTTTTAAGTTGTAATAGTAATACTTGTCGACCTAGCGGTCTCAACTAGTGATCTTAGAGTCCTGGGTGAACAAAATTGGTCACCCGTTAATCTATCTTAGCCCTCCATTACTTCCTTTTTTCTGATGATGGTGGTATTCTGACATTGGTGGTTTATTTAAACATAATCTACATGGATTGTGCCACATGAAAATGGCACAGCCACAATTTATAAAGTGGAAGCACGTACACCCTGTTACTAGAGATCCGGGAGCTTCGCCAGATGCAGGGGATGCAGGAGCAGGGAGGTGGTGAGATAGACGGGCTCAAGATTAGGGTAGAAAGTGGCACCGATTTCCTCATTATCTGAGCATTATCGGTTGCCATTGATGTTTATGTTTCCATGTCATTGTGTAGCAGCTGAAATAAGTTGTTGTTTCAAGGAGTGTAGCAGCTTAAATAATTTATTTATGTGCCACTAACATTCCATCGAATTTGGAGACCTCCTACCCCTTAGCAATCGAGGAACCGGTGCTACGCTATTTCAGATAGTAGTGGCACAATCACAATTTTGGATTCAACTACTGACTCGGGCATTTCCAAACCCTAATTCATGGTACATTTTACTCTGAGAATGTGGGTAGATTGTTTCGCCCGACAAGTTCCACACACAGAGCTCTAGAATTTAACCGAATTACATATATAGGTTCAAGTTCAACACATTATTATGCATCTTCATTGCCAGCAGTCTTCTTCCCCCGCCTGGGTGCCAAGCCCTCATGTCCACTGGCTTTCTTATTTCCTTCCTTCTTCCTCTTCCTCGGTGCCAATTTTCTTAGCTTCACGTACTGACGAGGGTTTAACTCGTCCATGCCCATTGTTATGGACTTGGGTTTTGGAGAAGGAGGGAGCGCTGGAGACATCTATCGGCTAGCAAACAAGCACACAGGGGACAAAGGATTTACCCAGGTTTAGGCCTCGTAGAGGTCCCTACTCCTAGTTGTCTGCTCGTGGAATTATCGAGGGAGTCGAAAGTTACAATGGTGCGTAGATGCAATCTGGCGAGGGTTGTGGAAACTAGAGTTGCATGTGTCCTCCTCGCCGCCCCCTCCTAGCCTTTATATAAATAGGCTAGGTCTCGGGTAACAGGTCGAGTCGGTTACAAGTTAGGGCTTTTCCCTTCAAACTTTCTATCTTTAGCTTCTTCTTGTCCTTCAAGCAATTGAGAGTCTAGGTTACTCGAGTCCCTCCATCTGGGCCTTGGCGACACCGTGGACCTGTACGTATTTGGGCCGTATATACTAAGCTCAAGTACCTGCAGGGTATACCCATGTCAAGAGTTCCGAGTGTCCAAAGTGGAATCATGGATTCATCGGGGACTTTTGAAGCCTTCGAGTGCCTGAATGAGTATATTTCGATTGCTTTTATTTGTGTCATAGGGATTGTTGATATACGTGCCTGATATAACCAAAGTATCGGTATCAGTTAACCACCTTAGGGTGAAACAACACAATCTACTCGAATTCGAGTCCCTGGACTCGAATCCAGAAAAGTGCTGGTGTAATTCGACTTAGGCCGCGGAGGTCTTACAGGAGTCAAATTCCAGTTATATGGGTGTGAGCACTTGACGCGTCCGTCAAGGCATGTTCATCGTGCCTGTGGGCACGGATATGTTTCTGGTAGTGCGCAGTTAAATGCGTTGCTAGGACTTATTCAGGTCTTACCTTCACGCCGTAGGCGCGGCATCCGAATTTTATCATCGCGGAGACGATTTGGGTAACCCAGGAGACGCAGTCTCTTTGTAGGGGAAAAATTATGAGGCGTTGTCGCCATGAGTTTTGAGTGTGGATGTTATCAACACATAGTTTTTTGTTCAAATAATCATAGGGTGCGCGACCAGCGCTCCCTATGGGAGTAGCCCCCGAGTGCCTGGTTGAGTCGAAGACTCAGGCAGGGACTAAAAACTTTTGTGACTGCTGTCGTCTTTTGCTTGGTTGTTCATTTGATGACCTGGGCCGGTAGTAAAACACCTTTGCGACTGCTATCGTCTTTGCCTGCTTGTTTTAGTCGATGACCCAGGCAGGTGCAAAAATATTTTCGCGACTGATGTCGTCTTTTGCCTTCCTGTTTCCGGCGCTCCCTATGGGAGTAACCCATGTTCATAATCGAACTGTGTTTCGAGTGGTTGGGTTTGCTTTTGTGATTGTCCATGTTCCTGTAACAAGAAAAAGAAAAGTCGTAGGGGGCGCGGCCAGCGCTCCCTATGGGAGTAGCCCCCGAGTGCTTCGTGGAGTCGAAGACAATGCCTGTTGGCGTGGATGGTCAACAGGTAGTGTTCGCTCCCTTTGCGACTGCCTATGCCAAATATGGCCATTCCTTGATAAACACCGTTGCCAAGTATTCGGAGGAGCTCAATCGCGCAAAGAAGGCAGCAAAAACTTCGGCCTCAGGGGCCGGCGGAAAGTCAGTGGCATCTGATACCCATGTCACGTACTCTGCATCGTCGGGACAATCAGCACCAGAATCGTGTCCAGCATCATCACTCCACTCGTTTTTATTTTCTTCCGGCAACAAAATGACTAACCCGGCAGTCATGTTTCAAACCTGGCGGCGCTTCCTGTCAAAGAAATAGGACTGTTGCATAACTGCCTAATATCTACAGAGTAAACAAAACAAAAATTACAATTCAGCACAAACATGCGAACCCCAAGAGACTTTTGCTTACCAGGAGCTAATTGGGTTCGAGGGACCACCCTGTCCAAGAATAGAAGGGCGACTCCTAGTTGCAGCAGCTTCCACATCCAGTACATCACAATTTAGCTCAAACATGTAAGCCGAAGAATAACTTTTCATCAACCCAATTAGCTAACTATCACACGTTAGAGGAACCATGATGCCTCGTTCATCCATGAATCTGAACTTTGCAGTCTACTTCGGCCATATTTTAGCATGATTACACAGAGCAGCAATCATACCAGGGATAGTGCAGATCGGTGCAGGCGCTTCTTCCATCATGATACAATGGTGTCCATACCACTTGCCCTTCACCCTTGCTGATTTAGAGTCGTAGCTGAAGAGGGCTACCGTAACCAGGTAAGGGTAGTCTGTGGAGATCCCACTTGAAAAACATTTGTGGACAAAATATGTTTGTTAGTGTTGGGCTAGCAAACAATTTTAGGTTAAGTAGCCAGCTAGTAGTTATAGTTAGTGCAAATAGCAAAGAGAAGGGTAGCTCACCCGCATCTAGACAGAACTTCTTCTTCCTTAGTAGTAGGATCTGGCATCCTCCAAGATGCTCAGCTCGTCAGCAGCGGAGGCGGGCTAGAGTCTCGCAACGACGGCTACGGCATGTGTCATTGGAGCTTGAGATCACCCAATGTGCACAGTAACTAGGCGCAACAACTTGGCACCGAAAGTCAAATGTCTGAAGGGATCGTTCTCCTTGGAGGGTGGATTTTGACGTTGCCGGTGCTAGGAGAAAGGAGGGAATGGATTTGTGAAATTGGTCAATGCACCAAGCCACTTAGTTCCTCGATTTGCCTAAGAGGTCGTCGCGTTGGCACTCGCGTCACGGACAGATGACCGACATGTGGGTCCCGACCGTCTACTTCACGGGGCGGTTTAACGGAATGTTTGAATTTGGTGACCATGGTGTTGGAGTTGATGTTCATGATGGCGGTGTCATTGAGGAGGGTCTTCAAGAGATTCACATCAGCGATGAGCTCGTTCTTCCAAGTTGGAGTCATCACTTGTTATCGAGTGAAGGTCTTGCGGTTGTTGATGATGTCCTTGAGGTTATACATGTGGTTCTCCATGTTATGGTTCCTCTTGGATCACTAACGCTTTTTCATCATGACGATGTCCTTCACATTTTAAGTGAGTCCTTCATGAGGATTCACCATCATAGCTTGAAGTTTCGATGTGTCGTGGATATGGCACATGGTGCAAAGATCTCACATGTTCAACAATAGGGTCTTCATTGCGTCTTGGAGCACTTGAATGAGGATCTTGTCGATGAGGAGAATAATGTTGTGACGAGCTTGACACATTAGAGTGGTGTCGTGAAGAGCTTGATGCACAAGAGAGGGGCCTTGTGTTGCGTGCAATCTTGGCCTAGAATGTTGGAGATCTTCATTTTGATGGGAGAAATTGTGGGGCATTGCATTCATGTGGTTCTCTAGGCCATCGAAATTAGCGTGCATCCTTTTGAACTTGGCTTGACTCTCTCTAAATTGTTCGTCTTGGAGTGTCTCAAGGGTGTTGCAATGTTCTCGAAGTTCTTCTCAAATTATGAAGTGGCTTACTCAAGTCATGTACGGTCCTTCTTCATCTTGTGGAGGTGGTTGGCTCGTCTCATCGTGCATATACATCATGCACAAAAACAAGGATTGTATATGGAAAGGAAATATGTGGTGGGGTAGCCTTTCACCTCACCTTTAAGGATTGTATTGAAAAGGTGGCCACACTTGAGAACCAAAAACATGCAACGTGAAAACACAAAGAAACATCACACTAAAAGCAACTAAGACACTCAAAAGCCTATAGTGGTAGGTTATGATTGTGGAAAACCAATCAAAACGACCAAAACAAAAGGATGTTGTCAAAATTGGTGAAAAACCAAAAGAACTAAGTCAAAGGGAAAGATACACAAAAGATACGGAAACCTATACTAACACACACATGTAGATTATTGGGATTAGCACGACTATTTAAAATGAGTAACAAAATGTCCTAATGGAGACTATGTTCGGTTTTCATGCCAATGCAATGAGAGTTGGTGCCTCATTTGCAAAGAGAAAATAAGCAAGAAATTTGTGCACTTGCCTTGGGTGCTCTTATCTCTGTAGCTTACAAGGTTGAGACTCTCTTTGCTATGGGAGACTATGTATATTTTTCGATGTATCTATTCTTTTTCGTTTTCTTTTGTCTTTTTTGAATTTTTCTCTCCCTTGATGCTACCAAGTCACTTTGATTTTTACCTCACACTCTCAATATCCAAGGACAAGTGCACATGGTGATGAGGACATCCCTACAATTACACCTACCCCAATGACTACAAAAGGTGCTACAACTGTTGCAAGAAAGGATCAGTCCAATGAGATTAGAATTGGACCTGTTACAAGAGCTCGTGCTAAGCTAATGGAACAATAGGTGAATTTAATCCTAAACGAATCTGGTACTTTGATTGATGAGAACTTTATACTGCCTAAGTCTATGCATTTATGTATGATCAGGTTCGTTGGAGAAACAAGCATGGCGCGAGGAGGAGAAGGGCTACAAGAGAAGCCCAACATGATGATCGCTCAAGGTTGCACGAGGGAGGAGCAGGAGGAAGGCGAAAGAGAAGATCATCAAGACGGAGGCAAAAAGATCTGCCACGACCGGAGTGTCCGGCCTGGTCGAGAGGCAAACTGGCGTGGACATTCAGTATGCCAGTTCAGACACTACATGGACGCCACCCGGAAACTTCAAAAGTTTCCGGCACACTTCACCCGGAGTGTCCGGCCTGACCTGACTGTCTGGCCGAATTCGATCGGAGTCGGTTTGTATCAGTTTGAGTCGTTTGCATTTAGTTTCGGTTTCTGGTCGATCCAGCCGCCCTTATAAGCTATGGGACGACCTCTAGTTAGGTTTTAGACCATGTTAAAATATTTTGGAGTTGTTTCTTTCATAGAACCTCTGGAATTACCCTGTGTTCGAAACTACCAACTATAATTGAGTGTGATCTGTTGTTCCATTGGGAATTAGTAGATTGCATACTACCGTTCCTGGTCACGGCTACGTGCGCAAGAGCATGGTGTTGTGAATATCCTACAAGGTTCGAGAGCTGTTGCATTGGCATCAGGGATCGAGCGGGAGAGTTCATAGCTACAGGCTAGTTATCTATCATCCACCATCATTACCGCCATCCGCTTACTGAGAAGATCGGGCCGCCCCATATCATCTTGGTATCAGATTTCCAGTGTTGCCTCGGTAAGCATCCTCAAATCCATCCATAGATTAGAGAGTGTTTTCATCCTATATAGTAAAAGCCTTACAAAAAGATTTGCCATAGACTAGATTGCATCGTTTTCGAGTTTTAGTTGCTGATTGTATCTTCTCGTAGATCCGATCTGCAGGTTTTCCTCGTAGGAGTCTAGTTTCCGTTTGTGTCTAGGTTTTGGGTTTGATCTTGTTTTCTGTTGTTCCCACCGTTACCGTTTCCGCAATTGTTTAATCATTTTTCCGAGTCCACATAGCGTACCTTTGTTTGCATACCATAGACATAGCCTATCTACAACATCTGTGCCTAGGAACGTACCCACGAGACTAGTTGCTTTGCTCTGACAGGCTGCTCATTAGGGTTTGCAGTGCAGAAATTTTTCGTGCACAACCGACTATCCGCCCAACCGAGTCTTCAAGCATATCAACCGGACTATCCGACCCAGTTCTGTTATAAGTTGCTGTGCTCGTTTGCATTGAGTAATATAGTTGAAAAAAATCAAAAAAAAGAGAGAAAAGAAAAGAGAATCAGTATTAAAAAAAAGAGAAAAGAGCTACAAGCCTGACAAAAAAGAGATATAGAAGTGTGCAATTTGGGAGGTCTTGTTGTGTATAGCACTAGTAGATTGAGAAATCTTGTGCCTGTTCTATTTGAGTTATTACTAGCGTCTCTCTTGTGCATTGTAATATTCCTGTTCATAAATTGCTTTGCCACGTTTATCTCCACCGTGTGTGTTTCTTTGGTTTTTGTACGATCAGCACTAGGACTTGTTTGCGGTGTAGCTAGGGTACCACACCTATAGCTCCACCTTAAATAACCTGTGTGCCCTACGATCGTTCTCTATACCTTTGATATTCACTTCATCACATCAAGTGCATCAGTCTTTGATTTCGTTTGGTAGAGCATCTCTATTCACTTTGGAACGAAAAAGAAGGATGAGGGGCTTGTTAACTAGCATGAATATGAGGCTTTGAAATCCTACTTGACACGGGTGTTTACTAACATGACAGATGCCATTGACAAGAATCTCCAAGATATGAATATGAGATTGGATCAGCATGTTGGGACAGTTGATACTATCCAAACGCAAGTGGCTACGCTCAATGTCAATGTCACCACTTTGCAGCAGTCCATTGAGGGTTTGACAGCCGCCTTGCATAGAAGGGAAGATCCTCAACATGATGATGAATTTGATGATTTCGATGAGGGTAGCGCTGTTAATGCTGCTCCACATGTTGGCAGGGGACGTGCTATTCCCCCTGTCCATGCACCTGCTCATGGTCGTGGGTTTTCCCATCTTGGGCGTGGTCCACGTGTGCCCAACCAAGCTGCTGATGACGGTTTGGGCAAGCTAAAATTCTCGATTCCTAAGTTTGATGGTTCCATTGATCCTGAAGACTACCTCACCTGGGAATTGAAGATTGAGAAACTCTGGCACTTATTTGACTATACAGAAGATAAGAAGGTCAAGCTTGCAGCATCTGAATTTGATGGTTATGCTTTGCGTTGGTGGGATGCTCTTGTGCAACATAGGAGGGAGGATAATGAACTTCCTGTGATGGATTGGCACGAGATGAAGCAAATCATGAAAGCTCATTTCGTACCAACCAACTACTTGCGATCAGTTTTTGATAAATTGACGCAACTGAAGCAAGGCACCATGACAGTTGATGAGTACTACATGGAGATGGAGATGCTTATGCAGCATGCTAGAATTCGTGAGTCCATTGAGATGACCATGCAGCGATTCCTAAACAATTTGAAGTTACCGATCAAAAGCATTGTTCGTCATCACAAGTATGAGACCATGAATGAGTTGTTGCATCATGCTAGAGAGGCCGAATCCTAGTTGGCAGAAGAGGCGAATTCATGCGCTCGTTTTCCATCCTCCAGCAGAATTTCGGCCAGACCTACTCCTCCTGCAGCCGCGCCACCAGTTGCTGCTCCATTTACACCATCGGCCAAACCAGCAAGTACACCTTCGTTTGGTTCTAATGCTCGGAAACCCGCTGTTCCTGCTGCTAGCTCAGGTTCCAACATGTCTACTGCACGTACTCGTGATATAGTGTGCCATACTTGTGGAGGTAGAGGTCACTACAAGAAAGATTGTCCAAACAGCAAGGTTATGTTTGTTAATGAACAAGGTGAAGTAGAAAGTGGAGATGAAGCTTCTGATGATGATATTGATGACGACGAGGAAGGTGCTGATGCATATGCTGAGCGTGCACCCACTATTGTCGTATCTTCACGTGTACTTAGTGTGCAACCGGTTGAGGAATCCCAGCGTTGCAACTTGTTCCAAACAAAAGCTCTAGTTGGACCAAACAAAGCTTTCAAGGTAATTATTGATGGAGGTAGCTGTAGAAATCTTGCAAGTAGGGAACTATGTGCCAAACTGAATTTGACATACTTACCTCATCCCAAGCCATACTACATACAATGGTTGAGCAACAATGGTGATATGAAGGTAAATCATATGGTACGTGTGAATTTTCAAATAGGGCCATACAAAGATTCTATTGATTTTGATGTGGTTCCTATGACTGTTTGTCACCTATTATTGGGTCGGCCATGGCTCTATGATCGCCATGTACAACAAAATGGCCGAGCCAATACATATCACTTGTAATTCAAAGGGAAGAAGATTACTATGCAGCCAATGACACCACAAGAAATTGTGAATGATTCTCGCGAAAAGATAGAGGTGAACTTGAAGGAAGATACTACCACTCGGTGAGACTGTGTGACAGCTGTTCCTGATGTAATTGAGCCTAAATTGAGTGATATAACGAAAAGTGAGAGAGTGCCTAGTTTATTGATACTAGCCACCAAGGAGGATATGAGAGAGTTTTGTGAGGATCCTACAGCCATGCCACTTGTGCTCATGTATAAGGGCGAGGTATTGGTTTCTAACGACATGACTCCTATTTCTCTTGGTGTCTCTTCTGTTTTGCAGGATTCTGGGGATGTGTTTCCAGAAGACGTACCCGCAGGTTTTCCCCCACTGCGTGGTATAGAACATCAAGTGGACCTGATTCCTGGCTCCACACTTCCCAACCGTGCACCTTACAGGACTAATCCCGAAGAAACTAAGGAAATTCAGAAGCAAGTACTAACGTTGCTGGATAAAGGGTACATTCGTGTCTCTCTTAGCCCTTGTGTTGTTCCTGTTATTTTAGTTCCTAAGAAAGATGGTACATGGCGCATGTGTGGTGATTGTAGAGCGATTAATAACATCACTATTCGATATCGTCATCCTATTCCATGCTTAGAGGATATGCTAGATGAATTGAGTGGTGCTACTGTTTTCTCTAAAATTGACTTACGTAGTGGTTATCATCAAATTAGGATGAAAGAAGGGGATGAATGGAAAACTGCTTTCAAAACTAAATTCGGTTTGTATGAGTGGTTAGTTATGCCGTTTGGTCTTACTAATGCACCTAGTACATTCATGCGTTTGATGAATCATGTTTTGAGAGAGTTTATTGGTCGTTTCGTGATTGTTTACTTTGATGATATACTCATATACAACCACACCGAATCTGAACATTGCACTCATATTAGACAAGTTTTGCAAGTGTTACGTGATAATAAACTGTATGCTAATCTTGAGAAGTGTACATTTGCAAAAGATAAGGTCATATTCCTAGGATTTGTTGTTTCTAAGCATGGAGTAGAGGTAGATCAATCTAAAGTTGAATCAATTCAGAATTGGCCTACTCCAATGAATGTAAGTCAAGTGCGTAGTTTCCACGGTTTCGCTGGTTTCTATAGGCGCTTTGTGAAAGATTTTAGCACCATTGCTGCACCATTAAATGATTTGACAAAGAAAGGTGTGCCTTTTGTATGGGGCGTGGCCCAAGACATTGCTTTTGATACATTGAAACGTTTGCTTACTTCTACATCATTGCTTGCATTACCTGATTTTTCGAAGCAATTTGAAGTTGAATGTGATGCTACTGGTATAGGTATAGGTGGCGTTTTGATGCAAGAGGGTCGGCCTATAGCTTATTTTTCTGAGAAATTGACTGGTGCTCGTTTGAATTATTCTATCTATGATAAAGAATTGTATGCACTTGTTAGAGTACTTGAGGTTTGGGAACATTATTTGTGGCCAAAAGAATTCATCATACATTCTGATCATGAAGCATTGAAATACTTGAAAGCTCAATCAAACTTGCATAGAAGATTAGCTAAATGGGTTGAGTTCATTGAGTCTTTTCATTACATCATTAACTATAAGAAGGGAAAAGAGAACGTTGTTGCTGATGCTCTATCTAGGAAGAACATGCTATTAACCAATCTTGATGTTAAAATTCCTGGATTAGAAGCTATTTGTGCACTTTATGCAACTGACCATGATTTTGCTGAACCATATCGTTTGTGTGCTCTTAGAAACGCATGGGATAAGTATCATATACATGATGAATATTTGTTTCGAGCTAACAAACTAAGTATTCTAGAATCGTCGTTGCGTTTGTTCTTAGTGCAGGAATCACATGCTGGTGGTTTGATGGGTCACTTTGGGCATGAGAAGACGTTGCTCATGCTTGCTGATCACTTTTATTGGCCCAAGATGAGGTGTGATGTGTACAGATTTGTGAGCCGATGTATTACATGCCACAAGTCGAAATCTAAGCTGAAGCCTCACGGTTTGTATACACGTCTCTCTGCACCGACTACTCCATGGGAAGACATTAGTATGGATTTTGTGCTAGGTCTACCTAAAACTCAGAGACGTCATGATTCTATATTTGTGGTAGTGGATAGGTTCTCTAAGATGGCTCATTTTATTGCCTTCCACAAAAGCGATGATGTGTCGCATGTTGCTAACCTATTTTTCAGGGACATCGTGAGATTACATGGAGTACCAAAGACGATTGTTTCTGACCGTGATGTGAAGTTCATGAGCTACTTTTGGAAGACCTTATGGGGAAAGCTAGGAACGAAGTTGCTGTTCAGTACTACATGTCATCCCCAAACAGATGGTCAAACGGAGGTGGTGAATCGAACATTCTCACAACTGCTAAGGACCATGATTAAAAAGAATCTGCGGGAGTGGGAAGAGTGTTTTCCACATGTTGAGTTTGCTTACAACAGGGCTGTGCATTCAACTACTCAGCTTTGTCCTTTTGAGGTGGTGTATGGTTTCAAGCCATTGACGCCACTTGATATGTTGCCTCTGCCATTACATGAGAGAGTTGATATGGAGGCATCAAAACATGCTGATTATGTGAAGAAAATACATGAGAAGACTCGAGAGGCTATTGAGAAGAAAGGCAAGAACATTGCTGCTGCAAGGAATCAAGCAAGGAAAGAAGTGTTGTTCAAGCCTGGAGATATGGTTTGGGTGCATCTATGCAAGGATAGGTTCCCACTACTCCGAAAGTCAAAATTGAAGCCACATGGTGCTGGTCCTTACAAGGTGTTAGCCAAGATTAATGATAACGCCTACTCGGTCGATATACCTATTGAGGAGTTTGGTGGAGTTAGCAATAGCTTCAACGTTGCTGATTTGTAACCATATGCTGGAGAAGACCTTGGAGCGTCGAGGTCGACGCCTTTTGAAGGGGGGGACATGATGAGGACATCCTTACAATTACACCTACCCCAATGACTACTGAAGATGCTACAACTGTTTCAAGAAAGGATCAGTCCAATGAGATTAGAATTGGACCTGTTACAAGAGCTCGTGCTAAGCTACTGGAACAACAGGTAAATTTACTCCTAAACGAATCTGGTACTTTGATTGATGAGAACTTTATACTGCCTAAGTCTATGCATTGATGTATGATCAGGTTCGTTGGAGAAACAAGCATGGCGCGAGGAGGAGAAGGGCTACAAGAGAAGCCCAACATGATGATCGCTCAAGGATGCGCGAGGGAGGAGCGGGAGGAAGGCGCAAGAGAAGATCATCAAGACGGAGGCAAAAAGATCTGCCACGACCGGAGTGTCCAGCCTGGTCGAGAGGCAAACTGGCGTGGACATTCAGTATGCCAGTTCAGACACTACACGGACGCCACCCGGAAACTTCAAAGTTTCCGGCCAGACCGGATTGTCCGGCACACTTCACCCGGAGTGTCCGGCCTGACCGGACTGTCCGGCTGAATTCGACCGGAGTGTCCGCCCGCCGATCGAATCTGGTCCGAGTCAGTTTGTATCAGTCTGAGTCGTTTGCGTTTAGTTTCGGTTTCTGGTCGCTCTAGCTGCCCTTATAAGCTATGGGACAACCTCTAGTTAGGTTTTAGACCACGTTAAAATATTTTGGAGTTGTTTCTTTCATAGAACCTCTGGAATTATCCTGTGTTTGAATCTACCAACTATAATTGATTGTGATTTGTTGTTCCATTGGGAATTAGTAGATTGCATACTACCGTTCATGGTCACGGCTGTGTGCGCAAGAGCGTGGTGTTGTGAATATCCTACAAGGTTCGAGAGCTATTGCATTGGCAACAGGGATCGAGCGGGAGAGTTCATAGCTACAGGCTAGTTATCTATCATGCACCATCATTACCTCCATCCGCTTACTGAGAAGATCGGGCCGCCCCATATCACATGGTTTAATAAAAAACAAAATGGGCCACTATCGGTGGGGTAGGTACACACATAGGAAGATATTTGGCAAACAGGGTGATGCAAGTTAGTCGATGATGAAGATCATGTGGTCAGTGGAGCAGGAGAAGCTTGAGTTTTGTGGTATCATAGAGCATGGAAGATGTTGCGGAAGCTTTCTATTGGATCTAGACACGCACACGAAACAACAATAAGAAAGAAAGGTTAGTGAAATGGAAAAATTGGGCGTTAGGGGTGAGAGACTCTGGTGCTTGATACGTCCATTTTGCATCACTATTTATGTGATAATTCACTGTTATTCATTGATCTATTTCGTATTGAGGGGTCATACTTATGTTATTTCATGTGTTTTTGCATGGTTGATTACTTTTGGAGCATGGATCGCTGCAGTCAGGATTCTGATGGAAAATGTGCTGTTTAGAGGCAAAATTCGCGAAGATCAGAAAATCCAGGAAAATACATGGAAAATGCTATTTTTCCAGAAGACGAAGGAAGCTAGAAGGGGGGCTAGAGATGGGCCACAGGGGGCCCATACCACCCCCTAGCACGGGCCAGCCTAGGCCGCGCCACTAGGTGGTGTGGCCACCCTAGTCCACCCCTGGCACTCCCCTTTGGCGTATATTATCCCCCGAAACCCTAAGACTCGGGGAGCAACCACAGAAAGATTCCATCGCCTCGGCGGGGCGGAAAACATAGAGAGAGAAAGATCTCTCGAGCAGACAGATTTCTGCCGGGGGAATTCCTTCCCGGAGAGGGGAGATCGTTGCCATCAACACCATCATCAAGCTGGACTTCATCGGGATCATCATCATCATCATCACCACCATCATCACCATCAGCACCCTCATCACCATCTCCATATTGATGTAACAATTGGGTTGAATCTTGCATAGTTCATAGGGGAAACTTTCACGGTGTTGATTACTCTTTGTAGTTGATGCTACTGACTGAACCATTGAATTATTGTTTATGTTCAGATTGTTATACATCATTATTCCATCTCTGATCATGATCCATATGATGTCTTGTGAGTAGTTCGTTTTGTTCTTGAGGACATGGGACAAGTCATGTTGTTAGTAGTGGAGTTATGTTGAGAAAGATTCAACAGTTTGATATTTTAGTTGTGGTGTATTTCTTCTAGTGGTGTCATGTGAACGTCGACTACATGACACTTCACCTATATGGGCCTAGGGGAATGTATTGTGTATTTGGATACTAATCGTAGGGGTTGCCGGAGTGATAGAAACCTGAACCCCCGTTAGGAAACCATTGCACAAGGGACGTAAGGGTCTTAAAGTTTAAAGTTGTGGTTAGGTTTCTGCCTTAATTACTTTCTTGTACTTATGGATGTTTACAAGGGGTATAATCACAAGTATGTATTAGTCCTAGGAAGATCAGTACATTAGCACAGGTTCACACACACAACACTTAGCAAGCTAAAGAAGATTAATCAACTATATGAAGCATAAGCACTTGACAGTCTTCCCATGTGTCCTCGAGAACGTTTGGTCATCTTAAGTAATACAACCGACTTGTCCTTTGCTGCATAAAGGATTGGTCCACTTGCTGCATTTATTCCTATTGTCTTTTATTTACTCGTACTTTGTTTACTTGCTTTATCAAAACCCCCTAAAAATCCGTTTGCTAAGTATTTGTAGAGAATTCCTGATCCATACCACTAGCCAAAGACGCTCCTCGTTGGGTTCGACACTCTTACTTATCAAAAATACTACGATACACCCCTATACTTGTGGGTCATCAAGACTATTTTCTCAGCGCGTTGCCGGGGAGTGAAGCGCTATTGGAGAGTGGAACTGGTAAAGGAAACTTCTACTATGAGTATTGTTTATTTCTGTTAGTTGCTTTATTTTCGTTATGGATAATTCGTTGAGTTTCTTATTTGGTAATGCTACTACCACTGCTAAGGTAGTAGATAAGCCACCACCTGCTGAGAATGATGCTTTTAAAATACCTACAAGAATTATTGATCGTGTTATGGATAACTATTATGTTGTGGATGGAACTGTCCATCCCGGTGATCATTTGCTCTTTATACACGAATTATGCGGGTTGTTCAAGTGCGTAGGTATTACTACAGATCAAGTTAAGAAGAAGTTATTCTCATTATCGCTGAAAGGAAGAGCTGAGGAATGGTATAAGCTGCTGAAGAATGGTCAAGATCTTGAATGGGAGGAAATAGTACCTCTCTTTTATTCAAAGTTTTATCCTCCTAGTGAGGTTCATAAAGATTGGAATCAAATATACAACTTTTGGCCTCTTGATGGAGAGAGTACAGCTCAAGCTTGGGGGAGATTGAAGTTACTAATGCTCAAATGTCCCATTCATGAGCTCCCCAACAATATTATTATCAATAACTTTTATGCAAGACTCCCTCTACATGATAAGGATTTATTGGATGCTTCTTGTGCTGGATCATTCACTCGCATGGAAGAAGAAGCTAAATGGGATCTTCTGGACCGTATTCAAGACAATGTTGAAGCATGGGAGAATGACAAAGGTAGAAAGTCAGGTATAAATTATGATTATGAATGCATTGAATCTTTTATGGGAACTGATGACTTTCCAAATATAAAAAATGCTTATGGTCTAGACTCTCAAGCTATTGCTTCTTATTTTAAGGCTTTTGCTTCCTACATTGAAGTGCCTAAAAAGAAGTGGAATAAGTATCATGAACCTTATAAATATGTTGCTAAGAGTGTTCCTGTAAGAAATACTGAAGTTTATACTGCTAATCATGTTTTACCTAAACCTTATATTGAGAAAATGCCTTTCCCAGTTAAGATTAAGGAACATTCTATGATAGCTAGTATGGTTGATGAACCTATAATAGCAAATGTGAAAGACTTTGTTACTAAATATGTAGAAGAGGGACACACTATCCTTTGTAAGGATACCTCTAATATTGTTTCACAGAGTAGTGTTATGAGTGCTAGTATTCATGTGTTTTCTGTTAGAATAAGTGATCATTGTTACGATGGTTCTTGTGATAGTTATATTGTTAAGTTTATGCATGATGCTGAAAGTTATTATGAGAGAGGGAAAAGTGTTCTTATCTATCTCAATAATATCAAGTTTCCTCGTTTTATGTTGAAAGTTTTTATGTTGCACTTCTTTTGCCCTCTTATGCAAGTAGCCTCTGGTTTCAACAACTTGTTTGTTTACAAAATTCCCTTGCATAGGAAGTGGGTTAGACTCAAATGTGTGTATTTTTGCTTCTTAATGCTCTCTTTCACTTCAATTCATATTCCTATGTGAGCATCTTCAAAATTATCAGGCCCATCTTAATGGCTACAAAGAAAGAGCTTTTTGGGAGACAACCCAATTTATTTTTTCTTTCAGTTTGTTTTTGTTTCTTTGATTCTTGGAAGTTATTACTTCGGTAATAACCACTCCTTATCCATTTTGTTTGGTTTTTTGTGCCAAGATCAACCTCTAATGAGAGAGAAGTAAGATTTGGGGAAGTCACCGTCCCAAAACAGATTTTTGTGCTTCACCGTAAAAATTCTTGAGAGATCTATATATGTCGGATTGAGCTGTAATTTTTTGTGATTCTGCCCCAGGTTGTTATTTAACTTTCGTTAGTTTTTCACCTTTTGATTTGAGCAACAGAAGATTTTCGAAAAAATAGATCTTTACCTGCTGGTCTGTTTTGACAGAATTTGCCACTTTTGCATTTGCTTCTTTATTCGATTTCCTTTTTGAATTATTTTTGGATTTTCGGAAGGAGTTGCTTCAGTAGCTTATGTTTTGCTGGTTTTCAGTTAAAAGTGGACTCAAAAGGTTTTATCACTTCAGGTATACTAATGTTGCTAATAAGAACTGTGTGAAGTTTTGTGTGAAAGAAATTTCCAGGAAGTGGAGATAATGGTGTAATAAGGAAGATAAGGGTTTTATGACTCAAGCAATGAGTGTATGAAGATGAAGATACTGACGATTATTCAAGTGGTGACTCCAGAAGAATCTATTAGATACCAAATTCAGAGACCTGCAGAGCCCGCTTTCAAATAGGTAACAGTTCTAGTAAGAAAAGTTCCGCGAAAATACTATCCAACTATATTTTTGCAGTTTTTAGTCAATAAGGAAAGCTACGAAGCGAAAAAGGGACGGAAATGGAGCCAGGGTGGCTCACACCACCCTGTGGTGCAGGCTCACCCCTGGCCATGCCACCAGGTGGTGAGTCCACCCCGGACTCCGCCTCTGACTCGTTTTCTCCCAGTACCTTCCCTTTGTTATGAAACTTCATAATATATAATCCCCCAGATCCCCCGAGGTCCGTATATCGTGTTTTTGTTTTGATATGTTTCTGTCAGGACCTATATTTGAAGGTTTAGAAGCACAATGGTGTCTACCAAGGATATAGGGAAGGAGCCTATGGAGGAAGACCTCCAAGACCCCGGGCAGGAGAAGGAGATCAAGAGTGAAAATGACGAGGAGCAAGGACAACATCCGCACACCGGCACTACCATTGCAAGCATTGGAGTGGTAACAAAACCGCCAGGGTTAGAAGGACTACACGGATGCAGACTGGGGGGGAAGCTCCTCGTCACTACTTGGCTCCACGGTCACTTCCTCCACGCACCAAGAATCCTTTCCATACCCTTATCCATGAGCATCAATACCAGAATATGCCCAAGGGGAAATTACCCTCCAATTGGGATTTGCCTCGCTCTAACCATGAAGGAAAAGAAGACTTCAAAGAGGAAGAGTGGGGAAAGAATAGCAAGAGCTGGAATTCTCAACCCGACATGATCATGAGCCACATTGAGCAAAACTCACAGCTTATTCGTAATCTCACCTTCGAGATTGAGGTCTTGGGGAAACTGATCAAAGAACTCATCGAGAGGATACCACCACCACCGAAGGAGTAATTCGTCACCAGGTTTGGCATCCCCTTGGTTTGTTCCAAGCTTGGGGGAGTGCCGCGGTATCACATCACTATCTTCTATCTTTTTACCTTATTAGTAGAGTCATATCATGAATAGAGAAGTTATTATGTAGTATGGTTTGCATTTTGGAAGTGTCCCCTCTCTCGTTAGATATGTATCCCTTGGCGTGAGTTGCCGTTATGGAATACTAATGATAAGTTCTATCATTTACTATTTTGCATAGCTTTTATTAGTTTTCAATTCGTGGTTATATGATTGATCTTGTTGTTAGTATTGGTATCACTTTGGGATCATTGAGTTAATTTAGTTGGTTTTGGCAAACCTGGCTCGGTCAGTAGCAACACTATTTTTGAGAGTTCAAAGAAAAGACAAAAGTACTCTAAAGAAAATAATTTCATCATCTTTCTTTCTTGATTTACTCATAAGTTTAGTATTGTCTAGTTAAGATCTTTTGTGCTTCCAAGGAAGATTGAATGTTTGTCTTTATCACTTGTATGTTTGTTTGTTTCCTTTAACTCTTATACTTGTTACCCAACCTTGCTAGCCAAAAACCTGTACTGAGAGGGAATTCTTCGCGTGCATCCACTCCTTTAAACCAAAACCTTTGCCATTTGTGTCCACCATACCTACCTATTAGCATTATTGCTATTCCAAGTAAATTCTTGTTTTATCTACCTCCCAAATTAAACTTGTTATGTGAAAATTAGTGATTAAAGCTCTCACGAACTTGATGGCACACTTTACTTTCTTGCACTTAATAAACTGGAACCATTGTGCTCACCTATGTTGCGTATATGCTTGCGCTTTGTAAGTTGTGAATTAGCAGAACCATGCTGTCATGGGGAATTCTTTCAACGTTGCACTGCTACCTTGTACCAAGTTGATATCATGTTCTTTTGTCTATGGATGTCGTCGGTGTGAAATGAAAGGGGAGCTTGTAAGTCCATGGAGTTATGCATGTGTGTTAGAGAAACGCCTGGGCCGCTGGTCTAATCCATGCTGACATGGTGGAAACCTGCAGCGTAACCATAATGAGCATCTATGAAGCATTCTTCTTATAAAAAAAAGAGATATACATTGAGAAAAAGAGAAAAAGAAAAAAAAGACATTATGAAAAGAGGAAAGAGAGAAAAAAGAACCATATTCCCATGGTAAATAAGAAGATTGCTGAGATGCTTGTTGTCTGCTTGCCTTGTCATTTTGATATGGGGATTCTTCCGTATCATTGGGCAAGGGGTACCCCGTTGGCGGTTCTCTATGATACCCATATGCTTACAATGACAAGAACTTACCAGTGACTAAACTTGAGTAGCATGAGGAGCGGCCCTCGTATTCAAGGGACATGAGATTCTCAATCTACAACTTGTCAATGCATATCCTCATATTTGATCATTTAACCTTAATCACCTAAATATGCTTATGATAGGGGTAATGAAAGCTAAAAGCTAATAAGTATCATAATTTTTGGGAGCTCTTTATGAAACTTGCAATCCCTGCTTCCCTCTACGAAGGGCCTTTCTTTTACTTTTTAGTTGAGTCAGTAAACCTACTCCCTTCTATCTCAGCAAGTATTTTGAGTTGTTTTGTTTCATTCATTCATATGATGATTTATTCACTCATGTTTCTTATGTTCCTTGTTTTGCACATTGCTCTTATCTTGATGTTTACTACTTTGAAAGCTATCATTGAAAACAAATTATTTGTGAACTCTAGCAAATTATCAACTATTGTTCGACCAAGAACTAAGTTTACCATTACCAATTATGATTTACTTTATGTATCTTTATTGCGTTTCCTTTACTTATTGCAAGTTGAGTTATATAATAGTGAGTTGTCTTCTATTATGATATATGTATTGATGAATGTGATGCTTCTTGTCCGTATTCTTTTATCGACTCTTCACTCCATAAACCTGAGGCCATGTTTATTGAGCTCAGTTTCGCTTGGGGACAAGCGAAGTCTAAGCTTGGGGGAGTTGATACGTCCATTTTGCATCACTATTCTATGTCATAATTCACTGTTATTCATTGATATATTTCATATTGATGGGTGATACTTATGTTATTTCATCTGTTTTTGCATGGTTGATGACTTTTGGAGCATGGACCGTTGCTATCAGGATTCTGATGGAAAAGGTGCTGTTTGGAGGCAAAATTTGCGAAGATCAGAAAATCCGGGAAAATACATGGAAAATCCTATTTTTCCAGAAGACGAAGGAAGCGGAAGGCTGGAGATGGATGGGCCACAGGCCACACCACCCTGGCGCTGGCCAGCCTAGGCGCGCCACCGGTGTGTGGCCGCCAGTCCACCTCGCACGCCTCTGGCGTATATTATCCTCCCAAAACCCTAAGACTCGGGGAGCGACCACAGAAAGATTCCGCCGCCTCTGCGGGGCGGAAAACACCGAGAAAGAAAGATCTCTCCGGCAAACAGATTTCTGCCAGTGGAATACCTTCCCAGAGAGGGGAGATCGTCGCCATCAACACCATCATCAAGCTGGACTTCATCGGGATCATCATCATCATCACCACCATCATCACCCTCATCACCATCTCCATATTGCTGTAACAATTGGGTTGAATCTTGCATAGTTCACAGGGGCAACTTTCCCGGTGTTGATTACTCTTTGTAGTTGATGCTATTGAGTGAACCATTGAATTATTGTTTATGTTCAGATTGTTATATATCATTATTCCATCTCTGATCATGATCCATATGATGTCTTGTGAGTAGTTCGTTTTGTTCTTGAGGACATGGGAGAAGTCATGTTGTTAGTATTGGAGTTATGTTGAGAAAGATTCAATAGTTTGATATTTAAGTTGTGGTTTATTTCTTCTTGTGGTCTCATGTGAATGTCGACTACATGACACTTCACCTATATGGGCCTAGGGGAATGCATTGTGTATTTGTCTACTAATCGTAGGGGTTGCCGGAGTGACAGAAACCTAAACCCCCGTTAGGAAACCATTGCACAAGGGACGTAAGGGTCTTAGAGTTTAAAGCTGTGGTTAGGTTTCTACGTTAATTACTTTCTTGTACTTACGGATGTTTGCATGGAGTATAATCACAAGTATGTATTAGTCCTAGGAAGGTCGGTACATTAGCACAGGTTCACCCACACAACACTTAGCAAGCTAAAGAAGATTAATCAACTATATGAAGCGAAAGCACTTGACAATCTTCCCATGTGTCCTCGAGAATGTTTGGTCATCTTAAGTAATACAACCTGCTTGTCCTTTGCTTCATAAAGGATTGGGCCACTTGCTGCATTTATTCCTATTTTCTTTTATTTACTCGTACTTTGATTACTTTCTTTATCAAAAACTCCTAAAAATCCGTTTGCTAAGTATTTGCAGAGAATTCCTGATCCATACCACTAGCCAGCACCTTCTGCTCCTCGTTGGGTTCGACACTCTTACTTATCGAAAATACTGCGATACCCCCTATACTTGTGGGTCATCAGTGCTATGGGTCGGAGACTAGTGCCACAGTGTGTTGCACGTCTTGCTTGAGTTTTAGAGCGGAAATACTTGCTTCCAAACCTCAACTCCAATAGATTTTGACCAAAATGGGCTGAGAAAACGAGGGAGAAGTAGGACCAATCCCAAAGACAAAGATTTTATGGATTGAAACCTCTCAAAATGCACCAAATCAAGAGATCGGTCCGAAGGTAGAGAAGCTCTCTTTTTATTGAGGGAAATTTTCAAATTAATGGTGGATAGAAGAAAAATTAGGGGAAATTCATGATCAATGAGGCTTTTGATACAAATATGTTATGGGTTAACCCATAGGGGTGCCCAATCTTTCACGAATATCAGGGAATTGATGTGGAATCGTGAGGGGGAGAGAGGATGAAGATCCAAGAGAACACTTTCACAAAGAACACGATGAACATACACACACGTGATACACAAATTAGCCTATGGCTCACATCGGCAGCTACTGATTCAACACAATATCAAGGATCGGTGTTAGGCAAGAAACTCTCTCTAACCGACACGGAGAGGATGTGGATCTTGGTGAGATCTTGACAACTTGGATAGACATCACTCACACCAAGGCCTTGTACAACTTGAATGCAACTAGGCAAAATCCAAAGAGGTCAGGGATAATAGGTGCTCCTTGTCATGGAGCCTGAGACCAACTAGAGAGATGCCACAAGGGGTTTTGTTGTAATCTATTACCAAGCCTAGGGTTTACATTGGAGAGGTGGGGCTATATATAGTCCAACCACATAAACATGGGTAGTTTAGACAATAAATAGGAAGTTTGGGTTTAAATAGGGGGTACATAGGCTAGCTGTCACTTAGGCTGGAGACTGCAGGCTTGAGGGTCGGAGACTCTGGTGTGGCCGGAGACTCTGGTGTAGTCTCCGGTGTACACTCCGAGGTGCCCGTTGTAGCTTCTAGAAGTGGGGGTGGAGTCCTAGGAGGATTCAGGCTTGTATTCGGGGGTTCTACTACAAGCTCTAAGAACCTATTCGTAGTCTTGGCCGGAGTTGTTAGGGAGTTGAACCGGAGACTCTGGGGTCCAGGGGCTAAGACTCCAGGGTCCAGGGGCAGAGACTCCAGGCTTGAGGGCCAGATACTTCGGTATTTCAGCACCAACTATTTCATCTTCTCGTCCAGCTCCTGGTTCGTCTTCGGACGTGGGTTGTCGATACGTCGGGGCTTTGCTTCATACCTAAGTACGCAAAGTGTAGTGGCATGAAGTGGCAAGCCATCAAAATAATTGTGAGAAGAAAGAAGAGCCTCCTATTAGCACTTGGACGGAGATGAAGGACATGATGTACACAAGATTCGTCCTCCAGCACTATCGCCAATACCTCTTTGATAAGGTACAAAATTTGAGGCAAGGAACAAGGACAATTGAAGAGTTCTACAAGGAAATGGAGAAAACTATCATGCGAGCTGATGTGAGAGAACTCGAAGAGCAAATAATAGCAAGGTTCCTCAATTGTTTGAGCCGCCCAATAAGGAAAACTGTTGACTTCCAACCGTACAAGAATCTCACCGAGCTCCTCCAGCAAGCTACCAAAGATGAGAAACACTTGCAAAAGGAGAATGCATATGAGAATACCAAGGCATACTTTGCTTCCATCAATGCATATGCCTCCGCCAAGCCAACAAACCAAGCATCAAGCTCATCCAAGCAAGCAAAAACCATGATAGGATCCTCCTCCAACACGACGCCGGATAGTCAAGTTACTTGCTTCAAGTGTGGAGTGAAGGTTCACAAGTCATATGAGTGTAAAAACACAAGAGTTATGCTTATGGATGAGAATGGTGCAACCTATTCTATGAGTGAAGGAGAATATGAGGCTTTGACTCAACAAGCAATTGCAAGGGAAGCTGCGATGGAAGAGGATGGCCCACTTATATGCGATCATGATCCAAGACCTTCCCTAGTCAGTGCTCAAGTCTTGACAACAAACTCCATTCCAAGGGAGGACAAACGCCTTAGTATCTTCCAAACTCGTGCCATAATTGATGGCAAGTACATAAAGGTGATCATCGATGAAGGTAGTTGCCACAACCTTGCAAGTATGGAACTTTGTGAGAAACTCAAGTTGCAATGCATTGCACATCCCCACCCCTATCATGTCAAATGGCTTGATGGTAATGGAGCCCTCAAGATAACATCAAAGGTAAACGTCTCCTTCAATATTGGCCTATATGAAGACACCGTCGAGTGTGATGTTGTGCCAATGCCCGCCTGTCAAGTGTCCCTTGGGAGACCGTGGAAATACGATAGACGATTCGTACATCCTGGTAGCACTAACCAATACTCCTTAAAGTCGAAATACAAGACATTAGTGCTCCAACCTATGATGCCAAGCCAAGTTATTGCATCCAACATGACATCCGTGCACAAGATAAAGCAAGCTCAGGACCCTTGTGAGTTGAGTGGTGAGAGAGTGAACCACCATCACGAGAGTGAGTGCCACAAGCCCTAAATGAGAGGAAAAATGTCGAATGCTTCCTGGACTTGATTCTGAAAGATGTTCAGAATGTCCTAAGACAAGATTCTGAAGAAGCTCAGAATGGAACAAAGTGAGAAATAAGTTCTTATTGTATGAAGTATTGAGTAAGTATTGCAACTATGGTTGAAAGAAAGAGATGCGTTGCATCTCCCATGCCTCAGTCATAGGTTCTCCCATTGTATACTCGACGTAATGTGACCCGAAGTTCTGGTTGGTAGGACAAAGTCTTAACTATAAGAACGTGTCCTTAAGTGATTCCTAAGTTGATCACTGAACCAGAATTAATTTTGTACATAAATGGCAAGAAGCAATGTAAGTGGCATAGTTGCATTTCATGCACTAGGATCTACATAGATATAGAAGTATAAAGGCTCCATCTGATGTGATGTATAATGTTATGGCGGGGCTAGTTCGCTTTTAACATAGAATGATGTGTCCCAGGGCACAGTGCCCATGAGAAAGCCCTCGAGGTTGATCTAAAGTCACTGTAGGCTCCTGGAATCTGGCCTCGTTCTGCTGCCATGACTACAGTATATACACAAAGGATAACAAAGTGTGTTTCGAAGTTTAGATGACAACAATGAAAACAACCGTCATTATAAACACTAGATACAAAGTCTCACTTTGTTGCCAAACAAATGCTTCGACCCATTATACGATAATGTTGTGAATGTCAAAATTAGGAAGACATTAACAATTTGCAAAAGACATAATGATCTGGTAAAACAGAACATGGACATGACATTTCCCATGAGCATGTGTGATCTATAAATGCATATGTTATATGGTTTATATGAGTAAAATGCGAGCTAGATTATTTGTACTCTAGTGCAAGTGGGAGACTGAAGGAAATATGCCCTAGAGGCAAATAATAAATAGGTTTTTATTGTCATATCTCAATTAGTTTATAATAGTTTCATATTGTGCTATAACTTTATCAAGTAGAAACATTTATACATGTGTGGTATGAAACAACCAAGTCCCTAGTAGCCTCTATTCATACTAGTTCGTTGGTCATGAGGATGATCTGGGTTTCAAGATCATGGGCATTTATGCCAATTGACAACAGGGTCATATCATTGGAGAATGATGTGATGGACATTCCTCGAAGGATTGCAACACGATCAAGTCATATAAGTTCATTGTTGCAACAACTAAATCTAGACTCCTAATTCCTTAGATCGTGAGGCTATATCAATCACAGTCTTCCGAGAGTGCTTAGATAGCATCAATCGCCACTTGGTAATATAGTGGTTATAAAGGTGTGTTCAGGTACTCGGAGGAACCGTAGAGGCAATATATGTCAAGAGCGGGATTTGTTCGCCCACATGACGGGTAAATATACATATGTCTGGCTTGGTGAGATTATATCCATAAATGTTGCAACATGTGACTCGGTCACGGGGATGTAATATCACGGTAACAAGAAAAAAGAACTTGTTGTTAACGAGATTGAACAAGGTATGTGATACCAACGTTCGGATCTCGGACAAGTCATATCGAGAAACAAAAATAATATGGATGCTACATTAACTGGTTCAAACGACATTGTCATCAGGAATGCATAGGGGTGAGATGGATATTCCTCTATTGATCACTGATTTACATCATGCCTAGAGCATTCCCGAGCCGTGAGGGGATACACTTAAGGGTACGATGAGACCGATCAGTCGTAAGATGGAATCATAGTAGAGAAAGAGAAAGCCGGAAATATTCTGCAGAGAGATCCGAGGTTGTTCGGAGAAAGAATATAGGAGAAGACAGGAAAAGTGTTTTCAGATAAATGGGAATTTAAATATACATTTATTATATGTTAATTATGAATTAATATATTCTAGATAATATTTATATTAAGATTTATAAAAGCAACTTTTATATTAGGCCAAATCCCGGAGGGAAAAGGCCTAGAGGAAAAGCTGGAGAAAAAGAAAAAGGAAAAGGAAAAACAGCCAACCCCGTGGGCGGCGGATAACCGCCACCGCACAGGGCGGCAACACGCCTGGCGCCGCACCACGCGCTAGCGGACAACGGTCACGCGCCGGCCCACCCGGTAGCTGGTCGCTGCCGCTGGCTCCGCGCTGGGCCGCGGGTGGGCGTCAGCCCATCCTAGGCCCAGGGAACCTGCTTCAGCCGGTGCAGAGGCCCCAGGAGGCAGTGCCTCGGCCGATCACGAGCCACGGCTATGCAGGGCGCGGAGTGGGTCGTGCAAGGCCCACCCGGCCGTTGCACTTCCGAGGCTACTGTTTGCTGTGCTCCCTTTGGCTTTTGGGCTGAGCTGAAATCGGCCCATCCGGCTGGACGAAATTTAACTGCCTTTTTCCTTTAGCGATTAGTCCCACATGGCTTAGCCTTTGAGAAAGGCACACCCCCTTAGCCTATATAAAGGGGTGCCCATGGGTGGGATTAAAGACATACCAACATACCAATATTTTGAGAAGTCCTTTGGTTGACTTCCTCCTTTCCTCTCTCTCTCTAGCTCTTGTGACCATGGCCCCAAGTCTGGGTTGTGTGAACAAGGCACACCTGCAGTACGCCGTTGTGCTGCAGGGATTCCTAGCCGGATATAAACTTCCCCACTCTCGGCGGGATGGTGAGCCGGAGGTCTCATTGTGCACCGGATGTGTACGAAGACACGAGACAGAACACTTGGGGCGCTTGAATGTCGTGAGACGGAGCTACTGCACGATGAAGAAGGAGCAAGGGGTGACCTGCGAGGAGCTTCGCGACCTTGAGGTTAGCTACAAGTACGACTACATCAACCAAGTTCCCCTCAGAACGTTAACCGCGTACGGTCTACAACGGTATGTATTCTCTACGCATTGGCCGTTACCGCATTACTACATAGATAGATCCTAGGCAGTTTTTGGGGTTCCAACGTAGGAATTTTTTGTTTTCTACTGCGGATCCCCTTCATTAAGTGTGCCACCCTTCGGTTCGAATATGCTCCGGACATGACCAAGACCCCTCTTGCGTCAATGATCATCAACAGGACCTGGATGCCCATAATGACCACCCGTGCATTCACGAATCTCATCGCTTGAACCTTAACTGCATAATCCTATTCCCTTTGCCATGCAATACCTAGGTCATCCGAGATTTGATCTCAAGCATCTCCATACTTGTGTTTGATCTCGTTTATGATGAGCTCATTTACTAAATCCCGTGTTGTTGCATTCCATGACATATTAATACGCTTGCAAGCTTTATTAATGCAATGTCACCGAGTTGGCCACATGTATCTATCCGTTACTTGGATTGGAAAATCCTGGTCTTGATAAAAACTCCTCAACCCGTTTCTTTGGGAAACCCAACGATACCTTTATGATTACCCTTTCACGGCTTGATATTTGATATCATCAAAGTCTCCTTATGAAATGGTGATTATGCATTATCTCACAGTCGAAGAATTTGGTCACGATGTTTCTGTGTTATCATCAATGATGAATGTTAAGTAACAAGATCTCACTGTGATTAACTTTGGGTGTTTGTCTATCACATTATTCACCAATAATGTGACCTCATTGTCAATTGGCCCTATCACCATGATCTCAAAACCATAAGATCATCACTTGCCTAATGAGCTAGTTTGCTAGAGGTAACTAGAGATCTGGTTGTTTACATACCACACATGTATTAACGTTTCGTATTAATACAGTTGTAGCATCGTAAGAAACATCTTTCGAACATACAAGAGATACATCAAATAAAAACACTTTATTTTTTGCCTCTAGGGCATATCTCCTTCACAAGCCTGGGCAAAATAAATAAAAAAATAAAGCCTAGTGAAGGAGAAGGTCTAGATGGCACTACAAGAATGACGATAATCACTTGCTAAAATTGCAAACTTAAAAGGCATAGGTACACCACTTGTACCCAACCATTGAAGCCTTATCTCGCTATTAGGAAGGCTTGACACAAGGTAATTAATGAATGGTCAAGTCTTTGTGATATTCTGTCATTTTGTAATATTAGGTCACTTTGTGCTTAACCATATTACTAATGTTAATCCATGTGTTTGTGTTCTTTTAGAGTAACCGACAGCTTCCTAAGTATAAGAAGGCACCTGCAGATCCTTCCTCGCCACCACCTAGTGAAGTCCCGTTTGCATCATCGTCCAAGCAGTAGCACCTGCACCACAACCACATGCTCCACGACCAGTTGTACCTTGGCAAGCAACACCATCTCAACAACCTCTAGTTGCACCTCGGCAAGCTCCAGCTGCACCGCGACCAACTACAATAGCAGCACCGCGACAACCAGCAACTCCATGGGAAGCACCTCGGCAAGATCCAATTGCACCAAGGCCGAAGCTATCTTCTGTTCATAGACAAAGACGCCAAAGTCATTACCCTGAGACCCGACTTTATGGTTACTTCATAGCAAGTAATGGGTCGGGACAGGAGGAGGAAGAAGAAAATTAGTTATCTCAACTCTATGGTCTAGAGTGTTACTTTTGTATATGTGCCGTGTGACTCAAATGAAACTAATTTTGGATGAACATGTTTATCTTTCCAAGCCAGCCTCTTGTTTTGATGGATATTGACTAAATTCATATGATTATGCTAATATATGTAGATTTAAGTATGTTCAAATTTGTATGTTATGTTTGTCTTCTAAAAATTTCAAACCTGAGCTCTCATTTGTAGTTGGTGACATTGTCATCGTACATTGTATACCTGATGTCTAGGTTTTAGTAATGGAAAAAAAGAACTTGCACGATGGATGCATCATGCATGTGGGATCAGGTAGTACAGTATATCTGTCAAAGAGGCTAATTACATGATTTATGTTTTCTACAATGGATTACCCGAATTGTTGGCGTTCTATGTAAAAATAAGCTAGGATTGTAGTTTGTTGCAACAAACATGCCAACAAATGGTGTTATGTGCAATTTCCTTCATTGAGACGAACGCCCCTTGGCGTTTCTTCCATGTGCTCATCGTCGTGTGTCTCCTCTATCACCTCACCCCTCCTTTCTATCTCCTTCTCCCTTCAAACTTCGCCAACGGCTCGGTTGTGTCGATCTCCTTCCAGCATCGCCAAACACTCGGTCCTCCGACAATTCAGTGATCGGAAACGCAGTGTGCGCTCTAGACACCGACATGCCGGCCGAACCGGCGCCTCCGTGACCTCCTCGTCGTTTCCGGTGAGCCTACGACGAATTTGGCATGTCCCTAAGATTCCCTAGACTTATCCTTCTCATTGGCGGTCTCTCCTAGTATTTTTGTGTAGTGCATCATCAGCAGCGTGTCCGTCCGTCCCTGATGCTTACTGAGCACCGTCGTGGTCGTCGCCTTCACCTCCGTCGCCACCGACCTGCCTTGTCCCTTCTGGTGACCTATAATAGGTCCTAGGGCATCCCCGCGTCCTCTTTAAAAAGCATCCGAGCTGCGGAATCCCTCTCTTCTCGTTCCCGAGCACGTCACCGCTGCCTAGCCATTGACGGCCGCCTCGCAGATCTGCTTCCTCCCTCTCCACTTCGAGCTTGAGGAATATCCAGGTGAGCTCTTGGTCCTACTTCATGTTTCCTAGCTCGACTCCTTCAGCTGATGTGCATGTTGCGGACTTGCACGGTTTTGCTTGTTTGAGCCGATGTCGTGCATGTTGTTGATGTGTATGCTTCTCCCTCTCTGGCGAGTTCGGATGGATGTTATAATCCCAGTAGGTTCCCCAGCCTAGGTTCATAGCTTTCTAACACAAGAAACGGCACGCGATTTGGTTGAGAAAATCATTTGAACGAGCAATCTCTGAATTTTTGTTCCAAGAACAGAGTTGCACGAACGAACAGCTTCGTGTTCCTCTGTCCAGCCAGACCACCGTATGTTCCTGAAACTTGTAATAAATGTATGTTTCCTCTCACAACTCACGAACATGATTTCAAAGATTCAGAGTTCAAGAGGCGAGTATTTGCGCTGCGTGCAACTGTGCAACATTTTCTGCTTTCTCTTCACCTTTTATTCACCAAGGTTACGACCGTGCTTGATCACACGAAGCCTACAACTAAACGTGTCATCCCATGTTCGGGCTATCGAGTTTACAGCGCACGTATCGGATCAAAGACTAAGTAAAACAAACTTCTCTAGACCCTAGGAAATAGCTAACACTAGCTGACTGCTAACTTGACGACTGACTTTATTGACACCTGAAGATAACTGAACCTGAAGACTACAGGCTAGATTAGCCAACGATCTGCCCCTAATCTGGTCTTCCTTCACCTGAACGATGCTAATGCGGTGTCACAGCTCCTGGAATTGCATACGTCCAAGTGCCTTCGTCATGATGTCGGAGAGTTGGTCCGCTGTGAGAACGAACTGAACGTCCATGTCGCCTTTGTCCATGCACTGACGGGTGAAATGGAACCGAGTTTGGATGTGCTTACTGCGGTCATGGAAGACCGGGTTCTTCATATAGGAAATCGCTGATTTATTGTCGACGCGGAGCTCTGTGGCGCTGACGTCAATTCTCAGCAGCTCGTCGTGGAGCCGCCGGAGCTAGACGCCCTGGCATGCTGCCGCTATTGCAGCGATGTATGCTGCTTCGTGCGAGGAGAGTGCGACGATCTTTTGCTTCATAGACTGCCAGAAAATTGGACACGTCCTGAAGAAATGTAGCATTCCCTCGTGCTCTTCCGATCATCAACATCACCGGCCATGTCCGTGTCACTGTAGCCGATGATCTTAGCCTCGTTGTCCTGTCGCATGTACACGCACCCAAACTCGCGTGTGCCTGCAATGTATCGCAACAAATGCTTTACTGTGCTCCAGTGCTCACTCGTTGGTGTCTCCATGAACCTGCTAAGATACCCAACGGCGAAACAAATGTCAGGCCGCATGTGTACCAGGTAGCGTAGCCTTCCTCCGACGGTGCGGTACAACATACTGTCCACCACCGTGCCGCTTCCCTTCTTGCTCAGCTTCAGCCGCGGCCCCATCGGTATGGAGGCGGCATTGCAGGAATCCGTTCCCAATTTGTCGAGCAACTTGTCGGCATAGGACACTTGTCCTAGATTGATGCAGCCAGGCCTCTGGGTCACCTCGATTCCCAAGTAGTAGGACAACAATCCAAGATCGCTCATCCTGAACAAGGTCATCATATCCTCCTTGAACTCCGTGATTGCTGTTGCGGATGCGCCAATGATGATGACGTCGTCCACATATATGCCTAGAAGGAGGTGTGCCTTGTCCTTGTTACGTGTGTACACACCATGCTCTGATGGGCACTTGACGAAGCCGAGCGTGATGCGCTGCTGTTGAGCTTTTCGTTCTAGGCATGGGGTGCTTGGCGAAGCCCATAAAGAGCCTTCTGGAGACAGAACACCTTCCCCTCTGCCCCATGCATGACAAATCCTGGTGGCTGCAACACATAGACTTCCTCGTCAAGCTCGCCGTTCAGGAACACGGATTTGACGTTGAGGTGGTGCACCTCACATCCCTCTTGCGCAGCGACGGCGAGGAGGAGCCACACGGAGTCGAGGCGGGCGACAGGGGCGAACACCTCCTAGAAGTCGACCCCCTCTCATTGCACGTAGCCCTTGGCGACGAGGAAGGCCTTGTGCTTGAAAACGTTGCCCTTCTCGTCTCTCTTCACCTTGAAGACCCATTTCAGCCAAATTGGCATGTGGCCTCACGGCAGATCGGTAAGAGCCCAAGTCTTGTTCTTCTCGATTGAGCTCAGCTGCTCCTCCATAGCACTGCTCCAGTTGGGATCCTTCAGCGTTTCGGCAACACACATAGCCACCTCTGTTGTGGTGAGCAGCAGCCGCCGCTCAGGTAGCCCCGGCGGTTCGGTGTCGCTGCCCAGCAGATCAGAGACGCGACAGTAGATGTGTGTTACCCCATCATCGTCGTCAGCGGCCAGCTCAGGGTTAGGTGCCACATGAGGAGTGGTGAATTCCACCACCGGCGGTGGAGGTGTTGGCGTCGAGGGCGTCGGAGGCGAAGGCTGAGGTGACGGCGATGCAACCGTAGGAGTGGCGGGGGATGGGCTGGAGCTTGCCGGTCCACCGCTCTCCCCCATCTGTACAAATCTTGAGGGAGGATTGGGCGTGGATGTGTACTCCACCACAAATTTCCCCGTGCCCTGACCTGCCTCTGCATCGTGGCCGCTCCAGTCCCAGCTGAAAGAGCATGTGGGCCCTCATGTGTGGTTTTGGTAATTAATGACAATCTCTATGGACTAATGTTTGCATTAAGTTCACTTGTAGGAATTGTCCATTGGCATTTCTTGGAGCATGTGTTGGCTTCAAGGTAGAAGAAATAAAGAAGAAGCATTGTCCAAGGGCTTTGGGCCAATTGGAATCTTGTAGAAGAAGAAGAATAAAGAAAAGAAGATCAAGTGTGTCTTGAATAAGTAGATGGAGTTCACTACAAGAAATGCGTTTACTTGTGACCTTCTCATATTGACGGGGAATAAAATCATCATAGATCTATGATGATTTTACACAAGATGGTCATAGGACGTTTGGATAGGTCAAAACCCTATAGAATTACGACGATTTGTGTCAAAATCATCGTAATTTTTTCATATGAAATCTTCATAAACTACATGATCCAGCTGACAGACTTATTTATAGCCGATTATGACCAATTTAAATCGTCATAATATATAGATCAAAATATATTTATAAATGATTAGAGGACCACATCAGCAATTCCGCCAACGTGTCAAGTATATGTGTCAATGTTTGCTTACACGTCTCTATTTCTGCCCACTAGGAATTCACCTGCCAGGCAGGCCCACCGACCTGACATAGGCCCGCAATACCAAAGGACCACCAGGACAAACCACGAGCGGGGAACGTAATTTCCAAAAACAAGTCCGTGTGGGGATTGAACCCGCAACCCCCAAACTCAGTAGTACCAAGCAATCTAACCACTACACCAAGGCTCTTTTGTGTTCAACTACCGCGCTGACGCTATTTAACCACTTCGGTGTTGGACCTATGCCCCGGTGGGCCGATTTCTTCCTGCACCGCTATTGGGCCTGTGCCTCGCTAGGTTTTTTTTTAACTTACATCGTTGTTGCACCTGCTGCAACGAATGGGCCAACAACCCATAATCCAATAGCAAGCTGAATTCACACATTAATTGGGCTGCTTCAAAAGAGTTTGAGCCCCAAAATTAGAGAGCTTTTTCTTTATATGTAATGTCTAATAAATCAATTCTCCATTAATGTTGTGTATGACTTCAGATTGATATTTTTCTTTGTAACTATGTCACATAATATGATGCCACGCAAAGTATTTACATTTTTCGGACCATTTTTGATTTTTTTATGCCCGTTTCAAAGTATGGTCAAAACGGCGGGCATTAAGATTCTTAGATCGAGGCTAAGCCTCACTAACCTTATGCTGGATCTCTGAAGAAATATGATATTGTGAGTCCAAAAATGATTTTTTCAAAAAGCATGAAGGTTCTTAGCTAGGGGCTGATCCTCGCTAAACTTGCATTGGATATCTGAAGAAATAGCATATTGTGAGTCTAAAAATAATTTTTGCAAAAAATCATAGGCATCAGATAATGTACCTGTAGTTCAAATCTGACCCACTTCCTACCTATTCGGCAGGAATTTGTCCTTTTTACCAGAGGTGGACGGAAAGGTTTGAGATACCCCGGTTGAGATATTATCCATTCAAGGTGGTCTACTATTTTTGAAAATTTGGGTGGTAGCATTCTAAAACTGTCATTTTGTGGTTGCTTCACAAAACGTCCCTTTTTGCGCTCGGAAAATAGAAAATGGATTTTTCGTGCCTCGAAAAAGAAAACTTCCTCCTACAATATTGTTCGCCATCCCAAGATGTATACGCGTGCCCAATACGGATATATTATCACAAACTATGCCCTGATTCTAGCCATAACATTGGCCATTTTTGACCCGAAAGTCATGAAACCTCACACATGATAGGTCATTTCTGAGAAGGTTTTTTGATACGCAGTCAATTTACCAAGTTTGATATTTTTTCTTGGAACTATGTCACATAACATGATGCCACGCGAAGGTTTCACATAGTTCGGATCGTTTTTAAATTTTTTATGCCCATTTCAAACAATGGTCAAAACTGTGGGCATGAAGGTTCTTAGCTAGGGGCTGAGCCTCGCTAAAATTGCACTAGATCTCTGAAGAAATAGCATACTGTGAGTCTAAAATTCATTTTTACAAAAAATCATGGGCATCAGATAATGTACATGTAGTTCAAATCTGACTCACTTCTTACCGATTCAGCAGAAATTTATCTTTTTGGCGAGGGGTGAACGGAAAGGTTTGAGATATCCCGGTTGATACTTTGTCCATGTAAGGTGGTATAATATTTTATAAAAATGGGTTTGTAGCATTCTAAAACTGTCATTTGGTAGTTGCTTCACAAAACGCCCCATTTTTTGCACTCGGAAAATGGAAAATGGATTTTTCGTGCGTCGAAATGAAAAACTTCCTCCTGCAACATTGTTCGTCATCCCAAGATGCACACGCATGCATAATACGGATATATTATCACAAACTATGCCCTGATTCTAGCCATAACATTGTCCATTTGACCCGAAAACCATAAAACCTCACACATGATAGGTCATTTCTGAGAAGTTTTTTTTGATATGCAATTAGTTTACCAAGTTTGATATTTTTCCTTGGAACTATTTCACATAACATGACGCCACGCGAAGGTTTCACATAGTTCAGGCCGTTTTTGAATTTTTTATGCCTGTTTCAAATAATGGTCAAAACGACGGGTATGAAGGTTCTTAGCTAGGGGCTGAGCCTCGTTAAACTTGCATTGGATCTTTGAAGAAATAGCATATTGTGAGTCTAAAAATAATTTTTTCAAAAAATCATGGGCATCAGATAATGTACATATAGTTCAAATCTTTTTCACTAGGGGCGGATGGAAAGGTTTGAGATATCCCGGTTGAGACATTGTCCATGTAAGGTGGTCTAGTATTTTAGAAAAATAGGATTGTACCATTTAAAATTATGCATTTGGTGTCTGCTTCACAAAACGCCGTTTTTAACACTCAGAAAATCAAAAATGCGGTGTTTTGTGAACCAACCAATCAAAACAAGTGAAACCACCTCCCACAGATCATGATTATCGGCCTAATCTGGACCATTCACTGCCGATCCAACGCTTGAGCTGTCACCCGAAGAAGCACAACAACCCACCGCGTCCATAGTCTCACCAACCCTAACTTCACCTTTTCTCAAAAAAGAAAAACCCTAACTTCACCAACTCCAGATCGCCTCCCGTCGCGCCGCCCATTCCTTCCCTTGTCTGTGCACCGTCAGTCCACCCTCTGCCTCCTCTCTCCTCGGTTTGATCCAAGCTACGCCTCCCGCCGACCATCTCCTCTCGATCTCGTGGAGCACCGCGCCCATCTCCGCTCAATAGCCTCGCCCCTTCTCCTCCCAGCGGCGGTTGCGCCTTTCCCCTCCCTTTCATAGAGCCGCCCTGGTCCTCTCCGCCCTGCCCACAGGCACATCGTCGGGCCGAGCATCTTCCAGCGGGTGACGCTCTAACCCTCCCCTCCCCTCCCTGACCGCCGCTGCCATGTCCCTCCTTTCTTCTCCTCCCTCACGTCAGGTCCTTCCAATCTTTAGGGTTTCAGGCGGCGATGTCAATGGGGCCAGGCAGAGCTGTGCCGTCGAGGACCCAGGATGGGTCGGCGATGGTGATCTTCGTGTTGATCCGGCTGTGGTACGCACCGGCAACAAGGTGCTCGATGATAGGGAGGAGGCCCGCGAGAGCGTCTACATGAAGGTATACTCCCCCGCTTCCCTCAATCACCAGTCGTGCGACCCCCTCCTCTCTCTTTCCATCCCATTCCCTCTCTCTCTAGCATTCTCTAACAATCCCCTTCTGTCTGTATGTCTCTCTCTTCAGGCTCCCCTAGATGTGACTGTGAGCAACGCTGCGCCCAACGACTGCTGATCTGGCCGTGCACGTTCATCTCCCTCCAAGTTGTGGACACCAAGGCCACGCCCGATGACCCAAGATCTGCGGCCCAGGTGATATGAGACTGATGCTAGCGACGCTGCTGGCCGGCGGTCAGGACAGCGATGGCAAGGCAACCATGTTGCACCGACCGATGATTTATGTCCCATATTAGGTCAGTTCCAGTCCGGTTTAGCGATTCTGCATTAATCAAAGTCAAGAAAAGGTAGCAGCAATACCACATTTCTGTCGTGACTTAGATTCTTACGAGCAGAAGCATGTGTTCTGAATTTTATTTATGTATCCTGAAACTCATTGTATAATTTCAAAGTAGAAGCATGTGTCCTGCTAATGAATGTTACTCATGTCAAAGTAGCTCTTATTATTGCTTCTGAATTTTGTATTGTTTCCAACTATGCTTCAAACATTCACTCATTCAAGTGACCCAATAAACTCTTGTGCTACAAAACTAAATTATTTACTATGACCCATTTAAGCTAATCATGTTTTCCCCTATTATTAAAATATAAACTTTGGAAACCTGGCTTATCATTTGATTGACCCTCCATATACTTACAAGAATCTGATTATTCTTTTGTAACTTCGGAAGGGACCCTTTTGGGTACATCTTACACGATGTTTATAGTATAACTATAGTGCAGCTTCTATATTCACGTGTTTCATGACTATGTAAAATGCCAGAATTGTTACCCTTGTGGTCATATGCTATATCTATTTAACATATATCAATGCAAGTTGGTATTAAAAAATTATGATGGAATAGATGAAAACACAATATGAGAATTTTATCAATGTTAACGGATTGAGGATTTTATCAATGTTAAAAGAAGGCTGGTCTGGTGGCGTAGGTCCAGGGTCTTTATATCAATGGTGGAGAGGCTACTACCTACACCTGTAGGTTACAGAAAAGACTGGGTTCTCTGTCGGTTCATATCCCTAAACAAAATATGTTGTTGCTTCAAGGTTTCTTCACTTCCTTTCTTTGACAATTTGTTGCTAAACTATTGCATGGTTGGCTAGAAGGGGTTGATTTATTTAGATTGACGTTTGATTTTCTTGCTCATCTGTATAGCTAGAAGTAAGCTACTTCATTTGTATAGCTAGAAGTGTTCCTTCTTTGGTAATTGCCTTCGCTTTCTGATTCTTGCTATTTGTATGTTCTGTAACAGCTGATGCCGCTGCTTTCCTCCAATGGACACGGCGGCCTGCTCCTGACCGAGACCCTCCACTAACGACACAAGGATGTCATGCTGTAGGAGACCCAACGATAAGCATCCCATAAGGAGCACTGTAGCAGACCTTTGCCGGCACCTGTTAAGGTCTTTTCCCACCTCCTTTGTACTCTTGTTAGGCTTGGTTAAAGAAATGAATGAATTGCTTCTTTGTATACAGAAGAATTCTGTTGCTGACCATGATCATGTGTTTGGTGTTGGTGTGCAAGTATATATAACCAAGAAGAGGACTTGCATCAAGCTAGGTAGTGGCTAGTTGGTTGTACCTATTTTCTGTAGCAGCAGCAACTTGGCGGAAAAATACCCCTGGGACGCTTCATTCTCTGGATTCAAATAACTGTTCAGTTTAACCTATTAAATGCAAATATCCAAACGGCTTGTGCCATGAATTTTACTTTCTGCGAGATTATAAATTGTGAAAATGGATGTATGTTTCTGCTGGTTGTGCATGAACGTTCAGATATTTCTGTGATATAGATATGTTAGATCATGAATTCGTATATCTTTTATTTATGATGATTTTAGTTTTGGTGTTGTAAAATGCTACTCATACTTCATGCTTGATTGTAATTTTGTACATACTGATAGCCAAACTGGGAGACAATGTCGTGATTAAGGCTTGTCATTTATGTTAACCATGTTATTGTTCCTACTACAGAAAATAAAATCAAGTTTTGTTTATGTAGCTGCTAGTATATATATGTTCTTTATTTTCTTCCTAGTTGGTCTATGTTATTATTTGAATATGTTGCTTTTGTTGTCTCCATAACCTATTTCCTCTCTTTTATAAGGGTTACATGCTGAAGGTGCAAGAAGACAAGGATTCAGTACTCAATAGAGAGTAGATAGTCATATTTTTTGAAGCTTTATCTATATTTTTCTGGGTGATTTGAACTATGAAATTGTTGTAATATACTACACTGTACATTTGTAGCAGTTTGATATTCTTTCGTGACATGCACTATGTCCTGAATGTAATATATGTTCTAATTTTTGTTATCATTTGTGGAAAATAATGTTATTTGGGATATGCTTAAGAAATATCGGTTATTTATTGTATGTGTGTCTGAAATAAACCAAATGCTAAATGGGCTCTAAAAAGGCTATGGCTCGCCCAATGTTGGACTAGAGAAATGCACAACTAAAAAAAAGGTTGATAATATGAAATAAATGGACCTAAAAACGCCAAGGGCCTGAAACAGAAAAGGCCATTTTTTTGGCTTGGCCAAAGTATCAACCGAATTGATAGAAAATTTCATGGACCAAATTATTGGGCTTGGCCCGTACAAATGGCAGAAATGGATTGGGATGATTGTGTGCCACGCATGCCACGTATGATCTGATGTGGCAAGGCCTCATTATCCGTGACGATATTGAATCGTCATAGAGGTTGCGACGATCCAATATCGTCATAGAAGGTTATGAAGATTTTGCTGAAATCGTTGTTATAGTTCATTAGCGACGCCCAGCTTTCGATGATCTGAAAATCATCATAGAATCGTCATAAACAGACTATTGTGACGATTCTGTGATAAAAATTGAGGGTCATATATAGCCAGATTCCTGGTAGTGGTTCCTCATGTGTATCTTCAATACATCATCCAATTGGACTTAGAAGAAATGTTGTGCAAGCTCAAGATGCGCTATCTCTAGAAGATCTCATGCTTGAAGCTTGCCATCCTTGGTGATCATGGATCGATGAAGACAAGGTCAAAGAAGAGGTTTCCCCATGGTGTATGGGGATCATGTTTCAAGTCTTCATCATTCGTGCTCAAGTAAGAGCAATCAAGATAGGTGTCCATCTTGAGAAGGACAAGATCGTCTACATCGAGCTCAAGTGGATTGGTCAAGGCAAAGGTATTATCTTGATAGGTTTTCCCTTTTTCTGGTCTCATGTTGTTGTTGGGAGACCGAGTTTAGGATATATAACCGTACTATCAAGAGGGGCTCTCGAGTGAGTAACTTGATCATATCCTTCAAAGAGAGCTCGAACATTTGCATACTTGGCATCATCTTTCTTGGTTCTTATCCATGATAGGATTTAGAGGTTGTGTTAATCTCCGTGACAATCTCAAGTTCATTGAAAACGGATTTCATATGCATTCTCTATTGCGTTTTCGATGTTGGAGGTTTTACCAGTTTATATTTTATAGATAGGTTAAAACTTTCATCATTAGGTTCTATCCTACCTTTCTGGACTATGATGGTTCCCTGCATAATCTTGTAAATTTTTTTTCCTCTTCAAAACGAGCCCAAGATCATCAAAATCGGAGTCAGGATGCAAAAGTTATGAATGTTTTCGTATTGGTGTTTCTGCCAGTTTTGTGAGGGCCGGAGACTCTAGGGTTAGCACCCCAGAGACTCCAGGGAGGCGGAGACTCCAGCCCAAATTTTGACCCAGACTCCGGCGGGTGTACAGATAGCATCTGGAGGCTTCTCGGAGTCCTGACCAGAGTCTGGACCCCGGAGACTCCGGTCCTAGGGGCCAGACACTCCGGTCCTAAAGGCTGGAAACTCCGGGATAAGTGGTCTGCAACGGCTAGTTGTCGTGGGGGGCCTATAAAAGGCCCACCTTTTCCCCCAAGGGGCTGGTTGCTTTCTCTCTCTCCTCCATTGTTTCTACCTTCAAGAGGTTGCAAATACTCTCAATCCCTCCCATATTTCTTGAATCTTGTTGGGGGAATTGAAAGAGGAGATCTAGATCTACAACTCCACCAGTCCATCTCTCCTCTATGTGAGGGGAACATCTTGGGATCTAGATCTTGGGGTTTCTTTTGTGTATTTCCTCTTTGTTCTTCCTCTCTTATTCTCCCAATAGCTTTTGTAGCTTTGGTGGAATTTGAGAGTGAAGGACTTGCCATTGCATTAGGTGCATCGATTTGAGTTCACTATGGAGGATTTGGTTGGTGAAATCAAGAAGATTGTCCCTCTTGGGTTCTTCGAACCCTAGACTATTGTGTGGACTTTGTGGCATGTTCTTGGGGCCTTCAATTAAGTTGTGGAGCTCTCCCCAAGATAGTAGCCTTGGTGGTGATTATTGGAACCTCCAATTAAGTTGTGGAGATTGCCCCAATCTTGTATGGGTTTGGTGACCGCCCTCAAGTGTTCCATAGTGGAACGGGTGCTTACCGCGTGGTGAGTACTCGGGAGAATAGGGTGAGGCCTCTTGTGGCGTTGGTGGTCTTAGTACCACCCACCCCTCCAACGAGACGTACTCCCTTGTTGGGAGGAACTCGGTAAAATATCATCATCCCCGCGTGCCTTGATTATCTCTAGACCTAAGCTCTTTACTTATGCATTTTACCTTGTGATAGCCTTTGTGCTTGAAGTAATCTGTATTGCTATCACTTTGTTGCTTGTCTTGCTTAGCAAAGTTTTTGGTGCACATAGGTGAACCTTAGTATATCTAGGCTTTATGCTTGACAAAAGAAAACGCTAGTTTTACTCCGCCATTGTTAAGCCCATCTCGTAAAAGTTTTAAACCGTCTATTCACCCCCCGTCAAGGCGACATCCATGATTTTTCAATTGGTATCAGAGCGATGTCTCTCGCTTTTAGGCTTCACCGCCTTGAGAGTAAGGATGTCAACTAGGGGAGTAGTGCACGATTCCGTTTATATATTCGATGGCACAAATTATGAAGATTGGAAATATCGCATGCTTGATTATTTTTGGGACATTCATCCATCCATTGAGGGAATTCTATATATGGGTTTTTCTTCTCCTATGGATCCCCAAAACGAATCTTTAGAGGAGAATATGAACTCTTATATATATTCTCAAGCTACTAAAGTGCTTTTACTTGTTGTGAGAAATGTAGTTATTACTTCAATCATCCCTTATCGGAGTGCTCATGAGATATGGACCAAGCTTCAAGATAAATATAGTGAGTCGAACATTATTGAGGATGATTGTTTTCCCTCCACCTTCGGCCGTGATGAGTTCTCATCTTCTACCACTTCACCAACATGTGATTTTTCACAAGGTAATGATATGGTGAGTGCTGATAGAAATTTGAATGTGGATAGTGAGCTTATTATTGGTAATCCATCTTCTCTATCTAGTTGCAATAATCTATATTTGGACCTTAACACTACTAGCACTCAAAACTCCTTACATGATTGTGTTGATAGTCCTTGCATATCATGTAAAAATGGCTTGAATAGACCCCATAATGATATGCTTGTTTTGTCTTGTGTCCATGTTAAAAATGCTTCTATTTCCTCTAATGCTTGTGTTTCCAACCATGTAGAGGAAACCTAAGATTCTATGGGTTAAGACAAGTGTTTTATTAGATCTACAAATGCAATCTCATCATCACCTTCTTCTGGTTCTCACATATGCCTTATGGCTAAGGTAACAAAGGTAACCCCTTTGGATCCCATTGTATCTCATGATGATGATGTTGATGAGGATAATGCGGAAGTAGAGGACAAGATTGCCTCTTTATATGAAAAGGGTGAGGTTGTTTATCGTGCTCTTGTTAAGGATAATATTGGTTGCTCTAACTTTATTGAAATCTTAACCTTTGCTATGGAGAGCAAGAAAATTATTGAGAAATTGCAAGCTCAAGATGAGGAGAAATAACACACCATTGAAAATCTTCAAAGTCTATCTAATGATCTAAGAAAAGCTTTCTTAGAGGAACAAACCACCAAGGAATCTCTTGATGAGACCTTTGCTCTAGATTTATCTAGAGTAAAGGAAAACCATGATAGAGAACTTGTGGTGGCAAGTTCTCTTAAAACTAAAAGTGATGAACTTGTTGTTGCCCATGCTAAACTTGTTGAGGATTTTAAGCACCTCGAAAATGGCTCTCGGGTCGTTAAGAGTGAGCTCATCAAACTCACGGAGTCACATGAGAAACTTAAAGCTTCATATTCAAACGAGCTTGCCAAGTTGTCCTCACCTCTTGCAATTAATGATGATGCTTGTATTACTAACTCTATTTCTTGTGAAGAATCGATGATGAAGGAGAATGTTGAGCTAAAGTCTCAACTTGTTTTGCTATCTAGCAACTATGGGAAATTGGAAGAAAGTCATGTTAATCTCTCACGCTCGCATAAGGATCTTCTAGTCTCCCATAGTAGGCTAAAGTTAGCTCATGAGGCCATTATGTCAAAGGTAACATCTAGTGGGCCTCATGTGGACATTAGCACTACTTCTACTCCTAATGAGATATTGCCATCTGCTAGTCCTTGTAATTCATCTCCGCATAACCATGCTATATCTTGTGATGAATTGAATTTTGTGCCTTGTTGCTCTAACAATATTGATTCTACTTCCTCTACTACTATTGTTGTTGACACTAAGAAGGTAGAGGAAATTAAAGATCTCAAGGATCAAGTCACTTCTTTGAAGAATGACTTGAAAATGGGTCATAAAGGGAAGGCCACACTCAACCACATCATGAGAATGCAAAAAACCCCCAATGAGAAGAGTGGACTTGGATTCATTTCCAATATCAAGGACAAGTCTACTAACAAGTTGAAGCACAAGGGTAATAAGAAGAACGGCCAAGATAAAGTAAAGAATCCAGCCAACATTTTTTGCTTCAAGTGCAAGGAAGAAGGGCATCATGTTAGATCTTGCCCATTGAAGAAGAAGCCTCTTAGTTTGAAGCAACAAGGATAGCGGCCTCAAGATCTTCTTCAAGTTATATTGGGGATATACTTTCTGGGTATCCTCACAGTTCTCACTGACCAGGGTGGCCTACTTCGGGTTAGAGCTTTGCTTCACGGGCGGCCTAGTCAGGGAGAAGAGGCGGAGTCCAATCCGGCTACGGGAAGGCCTAGAAGATTTACCAACTTAGGCCCATAGTGTTACTTGTAGTTCAATATGTACTATGTAACCGAATCTCAGTCGTAGCCGGATAGATCTGTCCTATAAACCCTAGGTCGGATATTTATATAAGCCGTCCTAGGGAGAGCCTTTAGGGCACCCTCAATAGTCTACAATCTCAACTCGCATAGGCGAACCCTTGTAACCATATTCGCTCGCCAGACATCGATTACTAGCAGGAGTAGGATCCGTCCAAAGCCGGCAGATTTGAACCTAGGTAAACTTGTTCTCACCGTCCCGGAACACCGTACTTCTCACACCCCTCTCTTCCGCACGCCTCAAGGACCCCCTCATGGCATACTTGCCATCAATCCGATGATAGTTGGCGCCCACCGTGGGGCAAGTGAGCTTCGGATCTGCGTTCCGAGCGGAATCTGCAAGAATCGGAATCGGCGAGACTATCGTCGTTGGTCGCATCCTCTACGCCAGTGATGTCCCTCTCATCGTCCTAGACAAGACTTGGATTCCGGCTAGGGAGGCCATGAACACCTACACCATCATGTCTTTCGGTGAGATCGATGTTTACATCAGTTTCGCTGAACCTGCCCCACCCACCCCAGTGGTGATGATAGAGGCAGAAGAAATTTCTGGGTCCCCCTGTCTGTGGAGGCGGCAGAGTTCCGGATCTCAAAAAACCCTAATCCCACACAGCCCGCACCAGTTGCGGAGATAGTGGAGAAAGCTGAACCTGCGGCAGATCTCGTGGTACATGTAAGATCTGGAGTGGATGTCCCTATCGAGTAAAAATCCCAGATCGATCCACCTGCGGAGGCCAAAATCCAGGAAGAGCAAGAACATAACTCTGGTTCCGTCTCTGATGACGCCGGGACGGACATGCCCTTCCCGAGATACACATTAAGACGCATGATGATGCAGAACTCAGATGTAGATGCAATCCTCGAGACCATCAGGCGTTTCGACGAAGCCTACTATGAAGACCGCAGTTATCTCAGGAGGAGCACATCGCACTTTGTCGGATATGTGGGATCCGCATCTGGCTCTGCCGATGCTGGAGACAATCCCGACTCTGTGCTGGAGGCTATCGGAACAAGCGTCGAATTACCGGCATCTTCGGATGACTCCATGATGTCGGCAGATTTCCGCGGAATATGAAGATGAGATTAACTCCATAGCCGCTGCAGAAGGAGAAGACATGGACGAAGGATCCGGAGAACACTCTCCCAAAGCACAGGATGACATGGAAGTCGGAGATAATCCCGAGGTCTAGATGTCCGAATGTACCGATTAAAGCTTGACTCCGGGAAACGGACCCAAAGTCGTCTTTGCTACTGGCGCTGCCAAGAAGGCAAAGAAGAAGAACAAGACCTCGGCAAAAAACCCTCCGGCAGAGGAGGTGATTGCCGAGGAATATGAGGAAGACTCGGATGGAGCACTTATCCCAGACGAGCCCAAAGAAGAGTCGATGGATGGACACGTGATCACTGAAAGTGCACGTAAACTCATCGATGCTGCATTAACCACACCTATTCCTACAGCTGCAGAGCTTACGGCTGAAGAGCTGGACAAAAGGGCCTAGGCCCTAGAAGCTTGTCGCCAAGTGCTCCTCGATGAAGCTAAAAACCTTGAGGAAGAAAAGAAACGCATGGCAACTACGGAGAAGTACAACTTTAGGAAACATCAGAAGACCAGGAAACGTCATACTCATGACGACCAATTCCTGCGGATTCATAAAGTCCTCTTTGGAGGAGAACATGGGATGCCTCGACGCGATAGCAACGGGGATTGGGTATATCCCACACCACTGCAAAACACCGTTGCGGCTCGAGAAATCCTATCTGCTAATCCAGGCCCAGAGCAGATTCGGTTAGGCATTAAACTCCTCAACAAGGGTCTGGAGCAGCAAAAGGTCGCCCTGTCCGGAAGCCAAAAACAGGTCTCCCATTCTGACCAATGTCGCATGGATCTGGCCTGGAATGATGTAAGACCCCAATGTGTTCCGGAACAGCATCATCGTTTCGACCGTCAGGAAGAAAACTACTCAAGAACCGGATGTTCAGCACAGCACCACAAAGCTGCACGTGACTGGTGTAATGTTACCCCAGTTGCAGAGCAAGAGGCAATCGTTGCACTGAATCCGAAGAGTCCTCCCCGACGAGAGTCGAAGGATCGCAGGGAAGAAGATAAAGAGAAACATCGGGAGGAGGACTGACAAAGAATACCACCTCCTGGACATGCAAGCCGTCCGGCTGACGGGCAAAGGAACAACGGACAACGTGCCGAGTCAAGCCGGTAGGGGGCTCGTCATAATGAAGATCCTCCCTAGAACCAGAATAATGACGCTCCAGACGGAGGCCGGCGAACAGCCGGCAACAATCCAGCTGCTCCACACTCTCCACCAAGTAGCCATCACAATGGTTCCCAAGGAGGCCAAGGAGGGCGTCATGATGGAGGAGGTGGTGGCAGAAGCCGAAGTCCGGCTCCAAGGCACCGAAGCCATAGCCGTAATTCGGGACGATCTTTATCCCCAAGTGACGCAAGGCATAGGATCAATTCCAACGTAGAGGCACGGCACTACGAAAACAATGATATATACGTGGGCCCAAAGTGCTTCAGACCATGCATAAGAGCTACAAAATTTCTGGAAGGATTTGTTATCTCAAGACAAATTCAAGCTTACAACGGTATAGCTAGGCTAGATACTTGGCTCCAGGATTTTTTCCAAGCTTAAAGAGCCTGGTCGCGACCAGATATCTCCCACTCATGTTGCGGAAGACGGCACGATCATGGCTCAATGAACTTCCGGAGAACACCATCTGACACTGGTATGACATGCAAAGTGTGTTCTTTTGGAATTTCGAAGGCACGGCCCTGTACGGTCGGAGACCTACAACATTGCACCCAGAAAGCCGGAGAAATTTGCCGAGATTATCTCGGACGATGGATCGACACCAAGAACTCCTGTGAAGGAGTAAATGACCAAACTGCGATTGAAGCTTTCATTGCAGGACTCCCAATTGGTTTACTACGTCATCGCTTGAAGTGTGACAAGGTCACTGATTTGGGAGAGATGATAGAAACAGCGAGCAAGTATGCAGATGCTGACGACGACGCAGAAGGATTACTTAACGCCCTAGCTGTGTCACAGTCGGCAAAACAACCAAAGTAACAAGCTCAGAAGCGCAAGAACACCTCGGAAGAAAATCCCAACGCAGAAACGGCAGTGGTCACTACTACTTTCGATTCTGGAGGATGAGGAGGGCGCGGAGGTGGCCGTGGACGCGGTCATGGGACATCAAGAGTCCAGGGTAGAGGAGACCAACAACCCGGAAAAACCTACTCCTGCGCCGACATTGCCAATAACCCATGTGTGCATCACTTAGACGACAATGGGGGCTCATCCCACACAAACACCGAGTGTTGTTTCAATGACAACATCAAGAAAGACGATACCTCTGGCTATAGGGCTAAGCGGAAGAAGGGAAAGAAAAATCCCGAAAAAGATAAAGAGACCAAGGATGATTCCGACATGGAGGAAGCTGACGCTTCAAATCCCAAGCCGAAAGGGAAAAAGAACTTCTAGACAAAGAAAGACACTTACGTCACCTTCCTCGGGTCTCAACCAACTAAGGTGAAGAAAGCAATTCTACATGAGCTCAACGCAACAGTTCCGGCTGTCCCTCAATTTTTTGACTGGTCAGAAGTGGCAATCACCTTTGACCGTGTTGATCATCCGCCTAAGTTGCACATGTGAGGAAAATATGCCTTAGTCGTCAATCCACTTATTGACGACTATGGTTTCTCCAAGACTCTCATGGACGGTGGCAGCAGCATTAATATTCTGTATGTCGAAACGCTACGCCGGATGAAGATCTCGGAGACCCAGCTGAACTACAGCTCTATGATCTTTCACGGAGTTGTCCCAGGAAGACAGGCAAATTCCCTGGGAGAAATCACTTTGGATGTTACCTTTGGAACTCCAAAGAACTATTTGACGGAAACACTTTCCTTCGAAGTGGTCCCGTTCAAGAGCACGTACCATGCTATATTCGGATGTCCGGCTTACTGGGCTTTTATGGCTTGTCCGTGCTACATTTACAATATGATGAAAATTCAAGGTCCCAACGGCGTGATCACCATCAGGGGAGACCCGAAGAAAGCACGAGAGTGCAAGGATGGAAATGCCCCCTTTGCTGAAGCCATGCTGCACGCCTAGGAGTACCAGGAGATCAAGAAGAGCATAGATCCATCTGAGATGCCCGCAACAAAGAAGGAGGTGATAAAGCCGAATCCTGAGTTCAAGGCATCAGAAGAGACGAAGAAGACGCCATTGAAGGATGATGACCCCTCCAAGGTGACCCAGATAGGCATAGGCCTAGATAGCGCATAGGAAAGCACGCTCGTCAAGTTCCTCAAAGCAAATCAAGATATCTTCGTATGGCAGCCATCTGACATGACCGGAGTACCTAGGGAACTTGCCGAGCACTCTTTAAATGTAAACCCGAATGCTAAACCCGTCAAAGAGTCCTTACGACGTTTTGGCGATGAAAAGCGTAAGGCAATAGCTAAGGAACTAGCACGGCTCGAGTTAGCCGGATTCATAAAAGAGTTCATCCACACTGAGTGGTCGGCTAATCCTGTAATGGTCCCTAAAATGGACACCACTGATTGAAGGATGTGTGTTGATTATACTGCCTTGAACAAGGCTTCTCCAAAAGATCCGTTCGCTCTGCCTAGGATTGATCAAGTTATCGATTCTACGGCAGGCTCGGAACTCCTCTGTTTTCTCGACGCATATTCCGGTTATCACCAAATCCGGATGAAGGAATCTGACCAAGTCAAAACCTCATTAATAACCCCCTTCAGAACCTTATGTTTTGTTACGATGCCCTTTGGGCTAAAGAACGCAGGAGCTACGTACCAGCGCACGATGCAGCGTTGCCTCCACGACCAACTCGGATGCAATGTACATGCATATGTTGATGATATTGCGGTGATGTCCAAAAATAAGGAAACACTGATTTCCGACTTGGAGGAAACGTTTGCCAATCTATGAAAATACAACATAATGCTTAATCCGAAGAAATGCATCATTGGAATCCCAGCCGGAAAACTATTAGGTTTCATCGTGTCTCAAAGAGGCATAGAGGTGAACCGAGACAAAATCAAGGCAATACTCAATATTTCCAGGCCAACTTGCCTGAAGGACGTACAAAGACTAACTGGTTGCATCGCTGCAGTCAGTCGGTTTTTAAGCTAGCTCGGTGAAAGAGCCGCACCATTATACAAACTCCTGAAAACCACCAAGGATTTTGTGTGGACTGACGAAGCTAAAGATGCATTACAAGACCTGAAGAAAGTACTCTCATCTGCTCCTATCCTTGCTGCACCGGAACCACAGGAACCGATGTTGCTTTATCTTGCTGCGACAAACAAAGTCGTTAGTATCGTCATGGTAGTGGAAAGACCGGAGGAAAATCAGGAATACTTGGTGCAACGTCTGACTTATTTTGTCAGCGAGGTCCTAACGGAATCAAAACAGCGGTATCCGCACTATCAAAAGCTGGCTTGTGGTGTTTTCTTGGCATCTCGTAAGCTACGACACTATCTCCAGGAGCATCCAATTACCATGGTGAGCACAACTCCCATGAGAGACATAATTAACAGCAGTGACGCCACAGGACGCGTCGCCAAATGGGGCATAGAGCTTTCAGCTTTAGATATTAAGTATAAACCCCGGACAACAATCAAATCCCAAATCCTTGCCGACTTCGTTGCTGATTGGACAAAGACGAAGGAGAATATGACCCTCCCTAAGTCAGAATATTGGACCCTATACTTTGATGGGTCTAAGGCTCGAGGGGGCTCGGGGGCTGCCGTGGTGCTCAAATCACCCCAAGGAGATAAACTTCTATACGTGTTGCAGATCCACTTCACAACGACAAATAATATTTCCGAGTATGAAGCACTGCTGCATGGAATCCGGATTGCTAAGGATATCAGCATCCGACGTTTGATGTGTTATGGAGATTCGGATCTTGTTGCTCAGCAAGTGTCAGATATTTGTAATGCAAATAAACACATGGCAGCATATAAGGCTGTCGTGGATGATTTATCTAAATCGTTTGAAGGGTTTGAGGTTCAACACATCCCTCGAGCAGAAAATGAGGAAGCAGATGCACTATCTCAGATAGGCTCTGCACAGAAAGAGGTCCTGGATGGCGCTTTTTTGGAGCACCTTAAAGTTCCCTCAATAAAGGGAGTGGATGAGGAATATCCGACCAAATCTGACTCACCTCTAATAGCAGTTGTGGCTATAATTCCCAGTTGGACTTAACCCTACCTTGATTATCTGGTAGATGGCAAATTACCCGAAGACGAGGTTCTGAGCCGACAGATTATCCGACAAGTGAAAGCCTATACTATAGTTAAAGGTGAGCTCTATAAGCGGAGTGTGTCTGGGGTCATTCAGCGCTGCGTATCTCCGGAAGAAGGAGTGGAAATCTTAAGAGAAATCCACGAAGGCGAGTGTGGTCACCATGCTGTAACCAAATCTTTAGTGGCAAAAGCTTTTAGACACGTTTTTTTCTGGCTTATAGCTCAGGCAGATGCCGAACGGCTAGTCAATACATGCAAAGGTTGCCAAAAGTACGCCAAACAAGCTCACGTTCTAGCTGATCAGCTGCGAACAATACCTGTAATATGGCCTTTTGCGGTCTGGGGGCTTGATATGGTAGGACCGTTTAAACGGGCTCCAAGTGGATTTACTCACCTCTTAGTGATGGTGGATAAATTTACAAAATGGATTGAGGCTAAACCCGTCATTAGTTGTGATGGAGAAACAACCAAAAGATTTGTCGAGGATGTTATAATCCGGTATGGTTATCCACATAGTATTATCACAGACAACAGGAGTAATTTCTCTATGGGAGAATTGGCTGAATTCTGCAATGAACAAAATATCCGGCTTGACATTGCGTCAGTCGCACATCCACCGGCTAACGGACAAGTCGAAAGGGCAAATGGTTTAATCCTACAAGACCTAAAACCGAGACTCGAAGCACCACTACAACATGCTGCGGGGGCTTGGGCAGAGGAATTACCCTCTATAATATGGAGTTTACGAAAAACCCCGAACAGGTCAACCGGATACACACCTTTCTTCTTGGTCTATGGCGCAGAAGCAGTTCTTCCTAGTGATTTGATTCACACTTCTCCTAGAGTGGCCACGTATATCAAAGAAGATGCTGAGATTTCTCGACAAAATGATCTCGACTTAGTCGAAGAAGTTCCCATTGTTGCTGAAATAAGATCAACAGTCTATCAGCAGAAGTTACGCAAGTATCATAGCCAGAGAGTCCCAAATAGATCTTTCAATAAAGGCGATTTGGTTCTCCAGCTTGTGCAACAAAGAAAGCAGAAACTTTCCCCAGTATGGGAAGGGCCCTTTTTAGTTAGTCGAGTATTGCATAATGGTTCATACTACTTAACTGACATGAGGCCAGTCAAAGAAAGACATGCTACTAAGAAGAGAAAGAGAGCTGGAGGCAGTAGAAATCCGAATGACTTAGACAGACCATGGAATATTGCTCAGCTACGTCCCTTTTATTCTTAGTTTATCCTTCTTTGTAATCATACATATGTACATGTTCTGTGAGAAATAAAAGTCTTGGTTGCCTCAAGGTTTTTCTGAGAAGTTTTTACCATCTTATTTCGGGATGATCATGTCATAGTCGAAAATCCCATAATACTTGAAAATACTTTATGCTCATGTTTGTTCTGGTTTAGATTTCCGATTCTAAAAATGCTACCTTTGGGTATAACTCTAAAGTTTCTAGTCTATACTTTGGTTATTTGTCTGATTGCCAAATGCGGGCATTTTCCGAGTAGTGAATTGTTGGTACTGGAAGCCGGCTTTGTTTCCAAGTTTAAACTGGTTTAGCAATTGAGCTCCATTGCTCGGCAAAGTTTCCGTGCAGAAGGTTTAGCCGGCTCGTGAAAGGGACGAGGCAGAAAGCCAGATAAACAATAAGTATAGAAGAAAAAGTATAAGTGCTTATGTAAACATTTCAAGCACACAAAATTTAAGCCAAAAGTGATGAATAGATTAAAAGATTAGCACTAGCAAAATTATAGTACTGCATATTTACAGACCCATAATGTTTCTCGGAATAATACATTTGTTTGTGGTAATTTATGATGCAGGAGAGGAGGTAGGAGCTGCCGGCTTGCTGGATGCATTGGCCTCGGTTTGATAATGCTCCGAGATGTTCAGATCCGATACGGTCTGTTCATCATCGGAAACTTCAGCTCCTTCTTCCGGAGGCGGAGGCGGTGTGTCCATGCGAGTGAAGAAGGGACTGTCGTAGCTGGTTAAGTCAGCTACGTGACACCCATATCCGGTGCAAGAGTCCATGATGGCCTTGATATCTTGCTCCTGGCCGTCTTCATCCACCTTGAAGTACCCTCTGGTCACTTGCCATATCTCCATGTTTCCATGGTGGCTCATGACCATGGTGAGAGTGTCCTGTGCCACGGATCGCGCGTAGGACATGTTCCAGTCCCGGACGAGCTGCGGCATCTCTTTCGCCTGGTCTCGCACCTAAAAGTCGGACATGCGATGCATGTCCGAAACCTTGAGAGCTTCGCCAATATCCTCAATGGATTGGCGGAAGTCATGAACCAGATCAGCGACTTGGGTAAGCCGGTGGGCGCAAGACTCGGCAGAGGTGGAGTCCGTCAAGTTCAGAGGACCTATACACAGAACGCAAAACGGTTAAGAATATCCGACATCAAAAGAGTCAAAAAATATAGAAAAGTTAGAAAGATGGAAGCATACCGAAGATGACATCGTCAACTTTGGTCTTCTCTTCTCGAAGACTCCGGAGTTCATCCCGGAGCGCCTCGGAAAGATCTTCTCTCTGCAAAGTTCATCGTTGAGATCCGAGATTCTCTGATCTTGAACAGCAATCTTACGATCACGTTCATCAGTAGCCATGGAGGAGGATTCGAGAATTTGAGCGATGATCTTCTCATCATCTGCCTTGAGCTTATCCAGCTCTTGGCGAAGTTCTTTATTCTCCGCCACTAGGGTTTTGAGGTTCTCGGCCTCTTTGATCATAGCACAGGACTGTTTTACCAGTGCTGTAAGACAAAAGAACAACAGTTTAGCAAAAATATTCGACTATGAAAACACAAGACAAGGTTTGTGTTTTGGAATGTTTACCTTTGGCCTCATCCTTGGAAACCTTCAGCTCTGCATTTTTAATACAGAGAAAATTTGATTTCTCTCCGCTTGTTACAGATATTCTTCAACAAATCCTGGTTATATGAATTAACTTTCTGTAAGTCAGAATACCCAGAGTCAAAAGTCTACTAAAGACTCGGGCTAATATTGTTACTAATATCAGCACGAGCCTTGGGGGCTACACTAGTTCATTCTTTGGCATCCTAGGGAAGCATAAACCCGGATTGTATATCCTACTTCATGCTTGGGGGCTAGCGGATATGATATAAAGTACAATAAAGAAAATCGTGAGTTAGAATTCCGACTTACATGATGTTCATGTGTGAGCTTGCTCAGGCACATGTTCACCTCGGTGGTAACCTTCTCGGCGAGGGTGAGTGGAATAACCGGAGGTGGTGTAAGCACACCAGCTCTACGTCCCTCGTCGCAAAGGCGGACTTGTTCAAGAAGGTCAGAGTACTTGATGTCCTCCGCTTCTTGTGCTTCTTCTTCGGCAGAGAGATTTCGGCTCTCCAGGCATTGCCGAGCCAGAAGCTGGATTTCTTCTACAGATTTCCGAGACAAGCCAAATTTGGCAAGTCCCGAATTGTTCAGGAGGTTTTCGGCAAAGGTCTCTGCCGAGGGATCATTACCTGAAGAGGGTTCACCCTTATCTAAACCTGAGCCACCCATGGTGGCATCAGTCTGTGATTCAAGGATGACTGGCCCCGTTGAAGGATCTAGATCTTCTGCGACAACTGGTAATGGAGTAATCACCGGCGTTGCGGAAGGTTGAGGAGAAGGAGTCGGAGGAGCCGCAGCAGGAGAAGCCATAGTAAGCTTCGTCTGCCGCATGGGCTTCGAAGAAGTTCCCTTCCCCTTGCCCTTGATGAGATGCTTAGCTCTAAGAGTGTAATAGAATGGAAAACATTACATCTCAGAAGAAAATTCGGGTAAGGTACAAAGGTGGAAGTTGTGTTGAAAGTTACTTCTTCACAACTGGCACCTCCTTTGTGTCGACAGCCACTGTCGGAGCTTTGCGCTTCCTGGGCACAACGTCCGGCAGTGGGACTAGTTCTGCCTCCTAAGAAAAATCTGGAGGATATCCCTCGATAGGAGCCAACTCCGACTCAGGGAGATCGGCAAGCTGAAAAGAAGAAAGTATCTCAGTATTACAAAATAACTTAAAAGGTGAAACACATAAAAGGGTTTATTATTGAAGCTTACCGGAACTACAGGGTCTTCCGCTGTATGCATGTCCAGAGACAAATCTGGAATCTTTCTTTCAATCCGCTCCTTGATCAGCCATTTGATCTGGCTTATGTAATCCTATGGATTTAAAGCCTTAGGACTGATGCGGAGGGAATCATTCTTCGACGCCGTGATGGAGTGCATCAGACGGTCGTCGTGGTGCTGGAAGGGCTGGATCCGACATGCAACCCAAGACTGGACTAAGTCGGATCCTTTCAAACCTTTGTGTTTTATCAGGTATTCGATCCACCTCTTAGCAAGGATCATATCGTCACTAAGAGTCGGAGGAGCCTTGTCCCAAGATGGAAGGGCCGTGGCGGCTCCGACGTTGAAATCCGGCAAGGCAATAGCTTTGCAGGGAGCAAGAATATCCTTATGGTAAAAGAAAGTGGCCGACCATTGTTTGACCGACTCACTAGCAGAATTGCGAGGATAACTACGCTCGCGTCTAACAGAAAGGCTAATAGTGCCGGTAATATAAGGATTACCGGCAGTGATGGAGTTTCTACGGACATGAAAGTAGAAACAAAATAAAGTAAGACTCGGCCTAATGCCGATATATCCCTAACACAAAGTCGCATAAGCGCTCATCTCTAAGATGGAGTTGGGAGGAAGATGGTGGAGCTGAACGCCATAGTGATCTATCACCTCGGAAAAGAAATCCGAGGGAGGGAAAGACAAACCTCTGTCGAGGTGGGTGCCGAAGTGTACCCGCTCGCCGGCTTGCGGGTGGGGGATGGTTTCGCCGAAACCGCTCTGCCAGGCGCCGACACGGAGGAGCCCTTCATTCTCCACGCCGTGGAGCTTCTCGTCATCGAGAAGACACGAGATCCAAACCCCACGGTTGCTCTCTTTCTCCGCTGCCGCCGCCGCCGTCGCCGCCACTGCGAAGCCAGCCAAGCCGGAAGATTAAGAAGAAGCCATTTCTTCGGTGCACCGGTGACCTTGGATGGGCGCCGCTGGGAATCTGGGAGGCAGTAGAGCTCTGTGCGCGAGGGAGAAGTGGAGGAGAAGGAACAGCAAGGGAACATGTGAAGATGGGAGAAAGATAATCCTCACCCCTTATAACCACCTAACTGCGCCAAGATTCGTGCAAACGGCACTGTATAAACGCCATGCGTCATGGAAGGAACTGGGAAGGACCCACGTGATGATTACGTCACCTCGATCTCTGCGTACGCATTAAAATGATGCCTCGGTACCGCGAACAGCGGACCCACCAACGGTCGTGCTGACAGGATGTTTGTCAGATGACATGACTTGACCATGACCAGTGTCAGATGACGTCAGGGACCAAGTTCCGGCTTAGTTTGAATATCAAGTTGGAAAACCCGAATAATGTACTGATATATCCGACTTATTTTCGAGACCCGGGTCGTATCTTTTGTTTTGAAGTTTCAGGAACTCTTCAAGATTCTGCAAGACGAAGATCAAACTAGATGATGAAGAATCCGACTTTGGATCTTGGAGACTTCCGGGGGCTGCTGTTGGGGATATACTTTCTGGGTATCCTCACAGTCCTCACTGAGCAGGGTGGCCCACTTCGGGTTAGATCTTTGCTTCATGGGCGACCCAGTCAGGGAGAAGAGGCGGAGTCTAATCCGGCTACGGAAAGGCCCAGAAGACTTACCGACTTAGGCCCATAGTGTTACTTGTAGTTCAAGATGTACTCCGTACCGACTCTCAGTCGTAGCCGGATAGATCTCTCCTGTAAACCCTAGGCTGGATATCTATATAAGCCGTCCTAGGGAGAGCCTTTAGGGCACCCTCAATAGTCTACAATCTCAACTCGCACAGGCGAACCCTTGTAACCCATATTCCGGCTCGCCAGACATCGATTGCTAGCAGGAGTAGGATCCATCCAAAGCCGGCGGATTTGAACCTGGGTAAACTTGTGTGCTCACCGTCCCGGAACACGGTACGTCTCACACCCCCCTCTTCTGCACGCCTCGAGGACCCCCTCATGGCGTACTTGTCATCAATTCGACGACAAGTTAGAGATGGGCCTCTTCCTAAGAGGACTACTTGAGCTCTTCCTCGAGTTGTGGCATCACCTAAGAAGAAAGATAGCAAGACAAGAACTTGCTACATTTGTCATGAAAAGGGGCACATTTCTTCCTCATGCACTATTGGTATCTTATCATCCAACCCTATCTTGATTGATGATGCTTATTATCTTCATAAGGATGAGGTTGGAAACGTGTTTGCCAAATTTGTTGGTGCTCAATGTGGTGTGAAGAAAAGAACCATTTGGGTTGCCAAGTGATGAATGCAAGTGCAGAGACCAATTGTAGCTAGTTTCAAAGTAAAGATATTGAACCCACACAGAGCTATCGGTAAAGGTCTTTATGCCCCTCGTTACTATCTACCAAAGAATACTTATAAGCTGTCTTTGATCTCAAGTAAAGGGTGTTTGAATGGTTTATGGTTGTTTGCAGAAAAGTAATTAAAACTAGTAAAAAGGAAACATGTAACAAGTTTATGTGAAAGCGTGGTTGAACTCAATAGGGCTAAAACATTCTTGGGGATGTAGGATACACCACTAGCATAGTATTATTGTTATGTGCAACCAAGATATCATACTTCTTGTATCATGATATCTGTGGAGAGAGCCCCATAATAAGATGTTCATGAGAAGGCTCGTAGGAAGCCGCTTTGTTGAGCCAAATGTGAAGTCACCTCTTAATAACCATTTTGCTGTCTGAGAGCAATCACCCATACAAACCACCGCAATTAAGGGTTTCCCTGTGGATATCATAATTAGCTTAGGGAGTCCCTTTTAATCCCCTTTAACCGTGTAGGTTACGAGCCGGCGTCAATCTGTCATGGGGCATTCCGGGTACGCTTCCAAGACACGTCCAAAGGATCTCTCCCTCCCTTTAGTCCCGAAGACAAATGATATGCGACCAACTACACATACCATCTAAAGATAGAGATCAAACACAAATCATAATTATATCATAGACAAGCAAGTCATACAAATAGAATGGATCATCTTTATTACAAGTTCATAATGGTGCTAGGGTTTCTCCATCTCCCCAAGAACAAAGGAACTACTCACTCATGGAATCAATCAACAACATCATCATAATCAAATGAATGGACTAAAGTACGAAGGTAGATCTAATGCAAACCGTAATTGGATCTGGAATTACAATGAGATCTAATGAATTAAAGAGGGGAGTAATGGTGGTAATGGAGATGTCGTGATTGATGATGAAGGGGATGATGCGTTGTCCTCCAATGATCCATGAAGTAGCTAGGATTTTACCCTAGCCAAGTTCCTCCATCAGATCCCTCTCGGATGTGGTGTTTCGTGGTTTCTAGTGGCTGTGAATGTCAGATCTCCCTCTCGTCTTTGCCAGGGAGAAGTATTTGACGAGGCGGTCGCGATGGCGCTTGGTACGGGCGGACGGTATGGGCGGGATCCGCCCGTACTAGTGGTTGTTATCGGTACTGATGCCTCCTCCTCGCTTGGTATTCTTCCAGGTGCAAAAGCAAATTCATAAAATGACTTTTATCACTTAGAAATATCATATAATTACACAATATGATAGCTCTAATTGATATGTTCATATATGACTCCATGATTTGGGATCCTGTTTAAACAAGAACAAAATAGTGCGCATAGACACGGTGAAATACAAAAATCCCTACTCTATTTAAGAAAAAACAAAAGGTAAATATGCTTCAATTTTGGACGCATCAACTCCCCCAAGCTAGGCTCTTGCTCGTCCCCGAGCAAGATGGTGGCTTATGGACAAGATCATCATGTTCACGAGACACGAGCCGTTGCAATAAATGAGGTAGGAATTGAAGCAGGAATACAACATCGGATGTAGAGATACTTCAGGGGTATTACCATACCCTTACACATTACATAACTTAGAGGCTTCCACACCTTTTTCAGTATCATGAAATTAGAAGAAGCTACTAGTGATTCAACATATCATATAATCACAGAGTTTAAAGATATAGAGCGCTAAGTTTAATAATGAAGATTCATGATCATTTTCTCTTTTTCTTCTCACTCCTTTTTTTCTATGTTTGATTCTTTTGATAACTGCTTTCTTCTTCTCTTCATACTTGTATGCCAATATTTTTTTGCTTACTCCTTTTTCTCTTCTTCTTTTTAGTACAGCTATTTGATCATGCTCACTACTTCCATGGCTTTCAAAAACTCTTAATTATAATATGCTACTAGAGTTCTTCTTCTCATAACTTAATCAATACTTTTGTTGGAGTGGAAGTCCCTACAATTATGACAGTTGTACAAGTATCATAACACTCAACCTAGTTCAATCATCTAATTTAATAATCATGAATCAAACACAACTTCAATTATCATAAAGGCTCATAACTCAATGGATATAATTCTTCTTTTGAACAAAGGGAACTCGAAGTTGATGCAACTAATGCAAATTCGAAAATTTAAACCTAACCATGCATGCAGAAATGTAAATATGCAAAAACTGTAAGATAGATTACAAGGTTCTCACAGATCTCCCCAAGCTTGGAATCAAGCCGGGTGGATCAAATAATCCCTTGCGATTATTTAATACCGTGGCGTGCTCATGGTGAAGAAGTCTTGTTGGGGAGTGGAACTTGAAGCTTCTTGTTTGTCTTTTCTAGAGCAAATATGCGTTGAAGACACTTCTATAGATCCGAACGCAAGAGGAACACCCCATCAGCAACTTTACTCATCATGTCATTGAGTTCCTTCTTGTTGCCTTCAATAACACTCGTGGATCCATATGTGGTTTGTGAAAAGAACACACATCAAATGACTCTAGCTGTGGTTAATGAAAAGAACACACATGCAATGAATCTAGCATTGGTTTGTTGAAAGAACACACATGCCATGACACTTGTGGATCCATGTGGTTTTTGAAAAGAACAGACATGCAATGACTCTAGCTGTGGTTAATGAGAACAACACACATTTCAATGACACTGGTGGATCCATATGTGGTTTGTGATAAGAACACACATGCAATGACACTGGTGAATCCATATGTGGTTTATGAAGAGAACACACATCCAGTGACTGAGCTCTGGTTTATTAAAAGAACACACATGCATTGACACTGGTGGATCCATATTTGGTTTATGAGAAGAACACACATGCAATGATACTGCTGGATCCATATCTGGTTTGTGAAAAGAACACACATCTAGTAACTAGTTGTGGTTTATGAAAAGAACACACATCCAATGACACTGGTGGATCCATATGTGGTTTGTGAAAAGAACATACATGCAATGACTCTAGCTGTGCTTAATGAAAAGAACACACATGCAATGACTCTAGCTCTGGTTTATTGAAAGAACCCGCATGCAATGACACTGGTGGATTGTGAGATCCAGGCACATGGCTTAATAGGATTGATAGGATACCCATATCAACAAGTTGCAACTTCTTTTCCGGAAGCTCATTCGAAAAGAACTCTAAGGTTAAGCGTGGTTGGCCTAGAGCAATTCTAGGATGGGTGACCGAGGAAGTGGGTAGCAAGCACGAGTGAGGACAAAGTGCGCAGAAAAGACTAGTGTTGGTCTGTGGGGCCAGTCTAGCTATCCTATTAAGCTGCTAGGAGTGACACCCCCCGGGCCCAGGAGTGGACGGGGTGTTACAAGTGGTATTAGAGCCGACCCTTGCGATTACACGGGTGTGTGCGGGTCAGTGGCGGGACATGTGGAGCATGGCGCGTGTGGCCCGGAGTGGACACGGCATGGCACATGTGCCGACTTGGGCCTTGCAGCGTGCCAAGAGGAACGTTCACAGGTGTGCTTGATCGATGAGGCATCGATCTTCTAAAGGTGGGTGTATGTGAGATCTAGGCACATGGCTTAATAGGATTGATAGGATACCCATATCAACAAGTTGCAACTTCTTTTCCTAAGCTCATTCAGAAAGAACTCTAAGGTTAAGCGTGCTTGGCCTAGAGCAATTCTAGGATGGGTGACCGGCCGAAGTGGGTAAAGTGCGCAAAGTGAGGACAAAGTGCGCAGAAAAGACTAGTGTTGGTCTGTGGGGCCATTCTAGCTATCCTATTAAGCTGCTAGGAGTGACACCCCCCGGGCCCAGGAGTGGACGGGGTGTTACATGGATCCATTTGGTTTGTGAAAAGAACAGACATGCAATGACTCTAGCTATGGTTAATTAGAAGAACATACATTTCAATGACACTGGTGGATCCATATGTGGTTTGTGAGAAGAACACACATGCAATGACACTGGTGAATCCATATGTGGTTTATGAAGAGAACACACATCCAGTGACTGAGCTGTGGTTTATTAAAAGAACACACATGCAATGACACTGGTGGATCCATATGTGGTTTATGAGAAGAACACACATGCAATGACACTGCTGGATCCATATCTGGTTTGTGAAAAGAACACACATCCAGTGACTAGTTGTGGTTTATGAAAAGAACACACATCCAATGACACTGGTGGATCCATATGTCGTTTGTGATAAGAACATACATGCAATGACTCTAGCTGTGCTTAGAAAATAACACACATGCAATGACTCTAGCTGTGGTTTATTAAAAGAACACGCATGCAATGATACTGGTGGATCCATGTGGTTTGTGAAAAGAACATACATGCAATGACTCTGGCTATTGTTTATGAAAAGAACACACATTTCAATGACGCTGGTGGATCCATATGTGGTTCGTGAAAAGAACACACATGCGATGACACTGGTGGATCCATATGTGGTTTGTGAAAACAACACACATGAAATGACTCTAGCTGTGGTTAATGAAAAGAAGACACATGTAATGGCTATAGCTATGGTTTATTGAAAGAACACACCTGCAATGACACTAGTGGATCCATGTGGTTTGTGAAAAGAAGAGACATGCAATGACTCTAGTTGTGGTTAATGAGAAGAACACACATTTCAATGACAGTGGTGGATCCATATGTGGTTTGTGAAAATAACACACATGCAATCACTCTGGTGGATCCATGTGTGGTTTGTGAAAAGAACAGACATGTAATGACTCTAGCCGTGGTTAAGGAAAAGAACACACATTTCAATGACACTGATGGATCCATATGTGGATTGTGAGAAGAACACACATGCAATGATACTGGTCGATCCATATGTGGTTTATGAAGAGAACACACATCCAGTGACTCTAGATGTAGTTTATTAAAATAAAACACATGCAATGACAGTGGTGGATCCATGTGGTTTTATGAAAAGAATAGACATGCAATGACACTAGTGGATCCATATGTGGTTTGTGAAAAGATCAGACATGCAATGACTCTGGTGGATCAATATGTGGTTTATGAAAAGGACACACAACCAATGACACTGGTGGATCCATATGTGGTTTGTGAAAAGAACACACATGAAATGACTCTAGTGGTGGTTAATGAAAAGAACACACATGCAATGTCTCTAGCTGTGGTTTATTGAAAGAACACACATGCGATGACACTGGTGTATCCTTGTGGTTTGTGAAAATAACAGACATGCAATGACTCTAGTTGTGGTTTGTGCGAAGAACACACATGCAATGACACTGGTGGATCCATATGTGGTTTTGAAAAGAACACACATGCAATGACTCTAGTGGATCCATATGTGGTTTGTGAAAAGAAAGGACATGCAATGACTCTAGCTGTGGTTAATGAAAAGAACACACATTTCAATGGCAATAGTGGATCCATATGTGGTTTGTGAAAAGAACAGACATGCAATGAACTCTCGTGCATCCATATGTGGTTTGTGAAAGACACACATCCAATGACTCTAGTGGATCCATATGTGGTTCATTTAAAGAACACACATGCAATGATACTAGGGGATACATATGTGGTTTATGATAAGAAAACACATGCAATGACATTGGTGGACCCATATGTGGTTTGTGAAAATAACACACGTGCAATGAACTCTGGTGGATCCATATGTGGTTTGTGAAAAGAACACACATGCAATGAACTCTAGTGGATCCATATGTGGTTTGTGAAAAGAACACACATGCAATGCACTCTAGTGGATCCATATGTGGTTTGTGAAAAGATCACACATACAATGACTCTAGTGGATCCATATGTGGTTTATGAAAAGAACACACATCTAGTGACTCTAGTTGTGGTTTATTAAAAGAATACACATGCAATGACACTAGTGGATCCATATGTGGTTTATGCGAAGAACACACATGTAATGACTCTAGTGGATCCATATGTGGTTTATGAAAAGAACACACATCCACTGACTCTAGATGTGGTTTATGAAAAGAATACACATCCAATGACACTGGTGGATCGCTATGTGGTTTATGAAAAGAATACACATCAAATGACTCAAGCTGTGGTTAATGAAAAGAACACACATGCAATGACTCTAGCTATGGTTTATTGAAAGTACACACATGCAATGACACTGGTGGATCCATATGTGGTTTATGAGAAGAACACAAATGCAATGACACTGGTGGATCTATATGTGGTTTATGAGAAGAACACACATGCAATGACAATGCTGGATCCATATCTAGTTTGTGAAAAGAACACAGATCAAGTGACTAGTCCGTGGTTTATGAAAAGAACACACATCCAATAACACTGCTGGATAAATATGTGGTTTGTGGAAAGAACATACATGCAATGACACTGGTGGATCCATATGTGGTTTATGAGAAGAACACACATGCAATGACAATGCTGGATCCATATGTGGTTTATGGAAAGAACACGCATCCAGTGACCCTAGTTGTGGTTTATGAAAAGAATACACATCCAATGACACTAGTGGATCGATATGTGGTTTATGAAAAGAACACACATCAAATGACTCTAGGGTTGGTTAATGAAAAGAATACACATGAAATGACTCTAACTATGGTTTATGAGAAGAACACACATGCAATGATAATGCTGGATCCATATCTGGTTTGTGAACAGAACTCACATCAAGTGACTAGTTGTGGTTTATGAAAAGAACACACATCCAATGACACTGGTGGATAAATATGTGGTTTGTGGAAAGAACATACAGGCAGTGACTCTAGCTGTGCTTAATAAAAAACACACATGCAATGACTCTAGCTGTGGTTTATTGAAAGAACACACATGCAATGACACTGGTGGATCCATGTGGTTTGTGAAAAGAACAAACATGCAATGACTCTAGCTGTGGTTAATGAGAAGAACACACATTTGAATGACACTGGTGGATCCATATGTGGTTTGTGAGAAGAACACACATGCAATGACACTGTGGATCCATATGTGGTTTATGAAAAAAACACACATCCAGTGACTCTAGCTGTGGTTTATGAAAATAATACACATCCAATGACACCGGTGGATCGATATGTGGTTTATGAAAAGAACACACATCAAATGACTCTAGCTGTGGTTAATGAAAAGAACACAGATGCAATGACTCTAGCTATGGTTTATTGAAAGAACACACATGCAATGAAACTCGTGGATCCATGTGGTTTGTGAAAAGAACATACATGCAATGACTCTAGCTGTGGTTAATGAGAAGACCACACATTTCAATGACACTGGTGGATCCATATGTGGTTTGTGAGAAGAACACACATGCAATGACACTAGTGGATCCATATGTGGTTTATGAGAAGAACACGCATGCAATGACAATGCTGGATCCATATCTGGTTTGTGAAAAGAACACACATCAAGTGACTAGCCGCGGTTTATGAAAAGAACACATATCCAATGACACTAGTGGATAAATATGTGGTTTGTGTAAAGAACATACATGCAATGACTCTAGATGTGCTTAATGAAAAGAACACACATGCAATGACTCTAGTTGGGGTTTATTGAAAGAGCACGCGTGCAATGACACTGGTGGATCCATGTGGTTTGTGAAAAGAACAAACATGCAATGACTCTAGCTGTAGTTAATGAGAAGAACACAGATTTCAATGACACTGGTGGATCCATATGTGGTTTGTGAGAAGAACACACATGCAATGACACTGGTGGATGCATATGTGGTTTATGAAAAGAACACACATCCAGTGACTCTAGCTGTGGTTTATGAAAAGAATACACATCCAATGACACTGGTGGATCGATATGTGGTTTGTGAAAAGAACACACATCAAATGACTATAGCTGTGTTTAATGAAAAGAACACACATGCAATGACTCTAGGTATGGTTTATTGAAAGAACACACATGTAATGACAGTGGTGGACCCATGTGGTTTATGAAAATAATAGACATGCAATGACTCTAGCTGTGGTTAATGAGAAGAACACACATTTCAATGACACTGGTGGATCAATATGTGGTTTGTCAGAAGAACACACATGCAAATGACACTGGTGGATCCATATGTGGTTTATGAAGAGAACACACATCCAGTGACTCACCTGTGGTTTATTAAAAGAACACACATGTAATGTCACTGGTCGATCCATATGTGGTTTATGAGAAGAACACACATGCAATGACACTGGTGGATCCATATGTGGTTTATGAAAAGAACACACATCCAGTGACTCTAGCTATGATTTATGAAAAGAATACACATCCAATGACACTGGTGGATCGATATGTGGTTTGTGAAAAGAACACACATCAAATGACTCTAGCTGTGGTTAATGAAAAGAACACAGATGCAATGACTCTAGCTATGGTTTATTGAAAGAAAACACATGCAATGAAACTGGTGGATCCATGTGGTTTGTGAAAAGAACATACATGCAATGACTCTAGCTGTGGTTAATGAGAAGAACACACATTTCAATGACACTGGTGGATAAATATGTGGTTTTTGAGAAGAACACACATGCAATGACACTGGTGGATCCATATGTGGTTTATGAAGAGAACACACATCCAGTGACTCACCTGTGGTTTATTAAAGAACACACATGAAGTGACACTAGTGGATCCATATGTGGTTTATGAGAAGAACACACATGCAATGACAATGCTAGATCCATATGTGGTTTGTGAAAAGAACACACATAAAGTGACTAGTCGTGGTTTATGAAAAGAACACACATCCAATGACACTGGTGGATAAATATGTGGTTTGTGGAAAGAACATACATGCAATGACTCTAGCTATGCTTAATGAAAAGAACACACATGCAATGACTCTAGCTGTGGTTTATTGAAAGATTACGCATGCAATGACACTGGTGGATCCATGTGGTTTCTAAAAAGAACAAACACACAATGTCTCTGGCCGTGGTTTATGAAAAGAACAAACATGCAATGACTCTAGTGGATCCATATGTGGTTTATGAAAAGAAAACACATCCAGTGACTCTAGTTGTGGTTTATTAAAAGAATACACATGCAATGACACTAGGGGATCCATATGTGGTTTATGAGAAGAACACACATGCAATGACTCTAGTGGATCCATATGTGGTTTATGAAAAGAAACACATCAAGTGACTCTAGTTGTGGTTTATAAAAAGAATACATATCCAATGACACTAGTGGATCCATGTGTGGTTTATGAAAAGAACACACATCCACTGACTTTAGATGTGGTTTATGAAAAGAATACACATCCAATGACACTGGTGGATCGCTATGTGGTTTATGAAAAGAATACACATCAAATGACTCAAGCTGTGGTTAATGAAAAGAACACACATGCAATGACTCTAGCTATGGTTTATTGAAAGTACACACATGCAATGACACTGGTGGATCCATATGTGGTTTATGAGAAGAACACAAATGCAATGACACTGGTGGATCTATATGTGGTTTATGAGAAGAACACACATGCAATGACAATGCTGGATCCATATCTAGTTTGTGAAAAGAACACAGATCAAGTGACTAGTCCGTGGTTTATGAAAAGAACACACATCCAATAACACTGGTGGATAAATATGTGGTTTGTGGAAAGAACATACATGCAATGACACTGGTGGATCCATATGTGGTTTATGAGAAGAACACACATGCAATGACAATGCTGGATCCATATGTGGTTTATGGAAAGAACACGCATCCAGTGACCCTAGTTGTGGTTTATGAAAAGAATACACATCCAATGACACTAGTGGATCGATATGTGGTTTATGAAAAGAACACACATCAAATGACTCTAGGGTTGGTTAATGAAAAGAATACACATGAAATGACTCTACCTATGGTTTATGAGAAGAACACACATGCAATGATAATGCTGGATCCATATCTGGTTTGTGAACAGAACTCACATCAAGTGACTAGTTGTGGTTTATGAAAAGAACACACATCCAATGACACTGGTGGATAAATATGTGGTTTGTGGAAAGAACATACAGGCAGTGACTCTAGCTGTGCTTAATAAAAAACACACATGCAATGACTCTAGCTGTGGTTTATTGAAAGAACACACATGCAATGACACCGGTGGATCCATGTGGTTTGTGAAAAGAACAAACATGCAATGACTCTAGCTGTGGTTAATGAGAAGAACACACATTTGAATGACACTGGTGGATCCATATGTGGTTTGTGAGAAGAACACACATGCAATGACACTGTGGATCCATATGTGGTTTATGAAAAACACACATCCAAAGGACTCTAGCTGTGGTTTATGAAAATAATACACATCCAATGACACCGGTGGATCGATATGTGGTTTGTGAAAAGAACACACATCAAATGACTCTAGCTGTGGTTAATGAAAAGAACACAGATGCAATGACTCTAGCTATGGTTTATTGAAAGAACACACATGCAATGAAACTGGTGGATCCATGTGGTTTGTGAAAAGAACATACATGCAATGACTCTAGCTGTGGTTAATGAGAAGACCACACATTTCAATGACACTGGTGGATCCATATGTGGTTTGTGAGAAGAACACACATGCAATGACACTAGTGGATCCATATGTGGTTTATGAGAAGAACACGCATGCAATGACAATGTTGGATCCATATCTGGTTTGTGAAAAGAACACACATCAAGTGACTAGCCGCGGTTTATGAAAAGAACACATATCCAATGACACTAGTGGATAAATATGTGGTTTGTGTAAAGAACATACATGCAATGACTCTAGATGTGCTTAATGAAAAGAACACACATGCAATGACTCTAGTTGGGGTTTATTGAAAGAGCACGCGTGTAATGACACTGGTGGATCCATGTGGTTTGTGAAAAGAACAAACATGCAATGACTCTAGCTGTAGTTAATGAGAAGAACACAGATTTCAATGACACTGGTGGATCCATATGTGGTTTGTGAGAAGAACACACATGCAATGACACTGGTGGATGCATATGTGGTTTATGAAAAGAACACACATCCAGTGACTCTAGCTGTGGTTTATGAAAAGAATACACATCCAATGACACTGGTGGATCGATATGTGGTTTGTGAAAAGAACACACATCAAATGACTATAGCTGTGTTTAATGAAAAGAACACACATGCAATGACTCTAGCTATGGTTTATTGAAAGAACACACATGTAATGACAGTGGTGGACCCATGTGGTTTATGAAAAGAATAGACATGCAATGACTCTAGCTGTGGTTAATGAGAAGAACACACATTTCAATGACACTGGTGGATCAATATGTGGTTTGTCAGAAGAACACACATGCAAATGACACTGGTGGATCCATATGTGGTTTATGAAGAGAACACACATCCAGTGACTCACCTGTGGTTTATTAAAAGAACACACATGTAATGTCACTGGTCGATCCATATGTGGTTTATGAGAAGAACACACATGCAATGACACTGGTGGATCCATATGTGGTTTATGAAAAGAACACACATCCAGTGACTCTAGCTATGATTTATGAAAAGAATACACATCCAATGACACTGGTGGATCGATATGTGGTTTGTGAAAAGAACACACATCAAATGACTCTAGCTGTGGTTAATGAAAAGAACACAGATGCAATGACTCTAGCTATGGTTTATTGAAAGAAAACACATGCAATGAAACTGGTGGATCCATGTGGTTTGTGAAAAGAACATACATGCAATGACTCTAGCTGTGGTTAATGAGAAGAACACACATTTCAATGACACTGGTGGATAAATATGTGGTTTGTGAGAAGAACACACATGCAATGACACTGGTGGATCCATATGTGGTTTATGAAGAGAACACACATCCAGTGACTCACCTGTGGTTTATTAAAAGAACACACATGCAGTGACACTAGTGGATCCATATGTGGTTTATGAGAAGAACACACATGCAATGACAATGCTAGATCCATATGTGGTTTGTGAAAAGAACACACATAAAGTGACTAGTCGTGGTTTATGAAAAGAACACACATCCAATGACACTGGTGGATAAATATGTGATTTGTGGAAAGAACATACATGCAATGACTCTAGCTATGCTTAATGAAAAGAACACACATGCAATGACTCTAGCTGTGGTTTATTGAAAGATTACGCATGCAATGACACTGGTGGATCCATGTGGTTTCTAAAAAGAACAAACACGCAATGTCTCTGGCCGTGGTTTATGAAAAGAACACACATGCAATGACTCTAGTGGATCCATATGTGGTTTATGAAAAGAAAACACATCCAGTGACTCTAGTTGTGGTTTATTAAAAGAATACACATGCAATGACACTAGGGGATCCATATGTGGTTTATGAGAAGAACACACATGCAATGACTCTAGTGGATCCATATGTGGTTTATGAAAAGAAACACATCAAGTGACTCTAGTTGTGGTTTATAAAAAGAATACATATCCAATGACACTAGTGGATCCATGTGTGGTTTATGAAAAGAACACACATCCACTGACTCTAGATGTGGTTTATGAAAAGAATACACATCCAATGACACTGGTGGATCGCTATGTGGTTTATGAAAAGAATACACATCAAATGACTCAAGCTGTGGTTAATGAAAAGAACACACATGCAATGACTCTAGCTATGGTTTATTGAAAGTACACACATGCAATGACACTGGTGGATCCATATGTGGTTTATGAGAAGAACACAAATGCAATGACACTGGTGGATCTATATGTGGTTTATGAGAAGAACACACATGCAATGACAATGCTGGATCCATATCTAGTTTGTGAAAAGAACACAGATCAAGTGACTAGTCCGTGGTTTATGAAAAGAACACACATCCAATAACACTGGTGGATAAATATGTGTTTTGTGGAAAGAACATACATGCAATGACACTGGTGGATCCATATGTGGTTTATGAGAAGAACACACATGCAATGACAATGCTGGATCCATATGTGGTTTATGGAAAGAACACGCATCCAGTGACCCTAGTTGTGGTTTATGAAAAGAATACACATCCAATGACACTAGTGGATCGATATGTGGTTTATGAAAAGAACACACATCAAATGACTCTAGGGTTGGTTAATGAAAAGAATACACATGAAATGACTCTACCTATGGTTTATGAGAAGAACACAAATGCAATGATAATGCTGGATCCATATCTGGTTTGTGAACAGAACTCACATCAAGTGACTAGTTGTGGTTTATGAAAAGAACACACATCCAATGACACTGGTGGATAAATATGTGGTTTGTGGAAAGAACATACAGGCAGTGACTCTAGCTGTGCTTAATAAAAAACACACATGCAATGACTCTAGCTGTGGTTTATTGAAAGAACACACATGCAATGACACTGGTGGATCCATGTGGTTTGTGAAAAGAACAAACATGCAATGACTCTAGCTATGCTTAATGAAAAGAACACACATGCAATGACTCTAGTTGTGGTTTATTGAAAGATTACGCATGCAATGACACTGGTGGATCCATGTGGTTTCTAAAAAGAACAAACACGCAATGTCTCTGGCCGTGGTTTATGAAAAGAACACACATGCAATGACTCTAGTGGATCCATATGTGGTTTATGAAAAGAAAACACATCCAGTGACTCTAGTTGTGGTTTATTAAAAGAATACACATGCAATGACACTAGGGGATCCATATGTGGTTTATGAGAAGAACACACATGCAATGACTCTAGTGGATCCATATGTGGTTTATGAAAAGAAACACATCCAGTGACTCTAGCTGTGGTTTATAAAAAGAATACATATCCAATGACACTAGTGGATCCATGTGTGGTTTATGAAAAGAACACACATCAAATGAGTCTAGTTATGGTTAATGAAAAGAACACACATGCAATGACTCTAGCTATGGTTTATTGAAAGAACACACATGGAATGACACTGGTGGATCCATGTGGTTTGTGAAAAGAACAGACATGGAATGACTCTAGTTGTGGTTAATGAGAAGAACACACATTTCAATGACACTGGTGGATCCATATGTGGTTTTTGTGAAGAACACACATGCAATGAAACTGGTGGATCCATATGTGGTTTATGAAGAGAACACACATCTAGTGACTCAGCTCTCGTTTACTAAAAGAACACACATGTAATGACACTGGTGGATCCATATGTGGTTTATGAGAAGAACACACATGCAATGACAATGCTGGATCCATATCTGGTTTGTGAAAAGAACAAACATCCAGTGACTAGCCATGGTTTATGAAAAGAACACACATCCAATGACACTGGTGGATAAATATGTGGTTTGTGGATAGAACATACATGCAATGACTCTTGTTGTGCTTAATGTAAAGAACACACATGCAACGACTCTAGCTGTGGTTTATTGAAAGAACACGCATGCAATGACACTGGTGGATCCATGTGGTTTGTGAAAAGAACACATATGCAATGAATCTGGCTGTGGTTTATGAAAAGAACACACATTTCAATGACGCTGGTGGATCTATATGTGGTTTGTGAAAAGAGCACACATGCAATAACTCTAGTGGATCCACATGTGGTTTGTGAAAACAACACACATCCAGTGACTCTAGCTGTGGTTTATTAAAAGAACACACATGCAATGAACTCTGGTGGATCCATATGTGGTTTATGAAAAGAACACACATGCAATGACACTGGTGGATCCATATGTGGTTTGTGAAAAGAACACACATGAAATGACTCAAGATGTGGTTAATGAAAAGAATAAACATGCAATGATACTGGTGGATCCATATGTGGTTTGTGAAAACAACACACATGCAATGACTCTAGTTGTGGTTTATAAAAAGAACACACATGCAATGACACTGGTGGATTCATATGTGATTTGTGAAAAGAACACACATGAAATGACTCTAGATGTGGTTAATGAAAAGAACAGACATGCAATGACACTGGTGGATCCATATATGGTTTGTGAAAAGAATACACATGCAATGAACTCAGGTGGATCCATATATGGTCTATGAAAAGAACAGACATGCAATGACACTAGTTGTGGTTAATGAAAAGAACACACATGCAATGACACTAGGGGATCCATATATGGTTAATGGAAAGAACACACATGCAATGACCCTGGTGGATCCATATGTGATTTGTGTAAAGAATACACATGCAATAACACTGGTGGATCCATATGTGGTTTGTTGAAAGAAGACACATGCAATGAACTCTGGTGGATCCATATGTGGTCTATGAAAAGAACAAACATGCAATGACTCTGGTGGATCCTTGTGTGGTTTGTGAAAATAACAGACATGGAATGCCACGATGTGGTTTGATGTATGCCACGATGAATTTCATTGTACAAGACACTCACTTTCCATTTTTATTCTACTCAGTTTTGCCCTTATGTTTTTTATACTACTCAATTTCGCCCTCTCTCTCTTTCGTAGAAGCTCAAACCTGTGCTCACTCTGTCTGCTACGCCCTGATTGGTTGATAAAGTTGTCACGTGGATCATGTGCACCTACCGTTGATTCTGTGTGATCCAACGAGGATCGTTGCACACGTCGTGCCCTTCACAGTACATCGTGAGACAGCACGGACGTCTCCCTCAGCGAGACTTCTACAAGAAGGAACACGAAGCCATCCATGGAAAAAGTCGTCGAGTGATCATGTCATGTTTAATCACGTATGAAAAGCCTACTACTGCTACTACAACACATGCACAGGGCAACGGCGTCATCGAGTGCACGGTTGTCGACGGGACGCTGCTATTTATTGCCACTTGATTTTAGTAAGACATATCCCATTTTTACGCAGCGCTCTCAATCTCATTTCCAACTGGGCCCTACCGAAAGTAACTTCCATGCGCCAAGGGGGCCCCTCGATTAGACCTAATGTTACTAGAAATTTGTTCTGCGCCACTTGCATGCAGTGGAATCAAGGTCTGCCATGATTGTGTTTTCAATGCAGTTCTAAAGTGGAGATCGTGGTTGTTTCAAAGAAAGGAAACCCAAAAAAAAGTTGAGATCGTGGTAGCCCCATCCCCCCGCCCACCATATGTGTCCACTCGAGGACTACGAATGGTCCAATGTTTATAAACCCACTCGGCTTTCTTCTTCCCTGAGATCGTGTCATTTTCCCGAATCTGCCTTGTCCCAAAACCCCAATCTGCACCTACCGCCATTTGCACCACCTCCTTCCCTAGGTGCACCATGAAGCGAACATGTGGAGACGAGCCAGAGGTGAAGCCAGTTGAAGGCGTAGCAGCAAATGGCTTGGTTGTCGCCAAGCAGGCGGAGGCGTCTTCTCCAGGCACAAAAGCCTCTCGTCGCCGCGCCGTTGAGGGTTCGAGCTCATCCGACCAGCCAGTAGCCATTGCCGTCGAGCAATAGGTGGCCGACAATGTCGTGGTGCCAGCGGTAGATCTAGATGGGGGGCAGGCGGCAGGTGGAGGCAATCTGATGCTCTACATCAACGACCCTATCGCTGTCCGAGAAATCTTCGACACCATCGCAGAGAATGACGAGTTCGAGGAGGAGGTCCCTGATGAGGAGTTTGAGGTACTACATTGCTAGCTTCTCTAGTCGCAGCCGTAGATTTCACTGTTCATACATAGGATTTTCTCAATCATGTATAGATTATTTTGCTCTTGAAGTAGGGTAGTATATATATGGTTCGAACGGTTGATTTATGCATCTACCATCTAGTCACAAAACCCCAATCCGTCTAATCACAAAACCTCAATATGCTCATCTGCCATCTAGTAAATTTACATTTGCTCAACTCATTGTTGTTCATACGTTTCTTCTTGTGGTGTACATTTATTCGATTAACATTTGATTTAGGGGTTTTAGGGTTTGCTAGTTGAGTGTTGATTTCGACACATAGCATGCCTATAACATTATATTTCTATTCAATTTTGCCCCAAAATAGTGCAAGCGAGACACGTTTGATGGTGTCGTTTTCTTAGGGATGGTTAGTGAACCTGAGGCAGCAATGTACGTAAACAATATAGGTTGTGCTATTGGTATCTTGGTTCTCCAACTCCATCTCTGAAATAAATGAGGCCCTTAATTTATTCTCATATGGAACCTATATATATAATCTTTGTATTTTTTCTGATCTTTGAATGAGTCGTATGATGCATATGTATTTCCCTGAATATTGTTTTGTACGATTACATTTCAATTTCTTATTGTGGCCAATGATTGAAATTTGCCCCAAAAGAGAGGCAGACACAATGGTGTCAGATTTTTTTAGGGATGAGTTAGCGAACCGAGGCGATCCACAAGAACAATATAGGTTGTGCAATTATTACTTGGTTCGCTTAAGCCATCCCTGAAGAAACTTATGAGGCTGCAATCTTTATTCTACATTCATAGAACTATGATATTTGAATTATGTATTGCTTGCATTCATAGTGTAAAATAATTACATTTCATTTTGTCACCGAGGCCGACGATTGAAATTTGCCCCAAAAGAGTTCAAGGCGAGACACATATGATGGTGTCGTGTTTTAGGGATAGGTTGGTGAACCTGAGGCAGGAATGCACACAAACAATATAGGTTGTACTGTTGGTACTTTGGTTCTCCAACTCCATCTCTAAAAAAAATTATGAGGCCCTTGATTTATTCTCGTATGGAACTACATATATGATCCTTGAATTGTTTCTGATCTTTGAATGATTGGTATGATGCATATGTATATGCATGGTTTTGATCATAAGTATTTTTAACATGCACCTGAAGACTAATTGTTTGGTTCTTTATTTATAATTACAATATTTAGGATTGTTTTTATACCTAACTATGTATATCCATGAATATTGTTTTGTAGGATTACGTTTCAATTTCTTATTGTGGCCAATGATTCAAATTTGCCCCAAAATTGAGGTAGACACATTGGTGTCAGATTTTTTCAGGGATGAGTTAGCAAACCTGGGGTGATGCACAAGAACAATATAGGTTGTGCAATTGTTACTTGGTTCGCTTACGCCATCCCTAAAGAAACTTATGAGGCTCCTAGATTTATTCTACATACACTCTGATCCAATTAGTTGTCATTTTGTTGAGATGAAATGATATATCAACTAATCAAACTATTGCTGAGATGCTTTCTCTTTGATATCATCTTAATATTGTCTTACATATGTATGTTGTCAATTCTTGAGTTGTAATACAATTCAATCATATGTATGAGTTCTAAGTTATGTTCTTAAAAATCAATAGGAGGATGATGATGAAGTGGACGATAGCATGGAATCTAGGGACAAAATGAGCCGCTACGTGCCAAGGTGGTTATGGTGTGGGAAAATCCGTTTCTACTGTAGGGGGAGACTATTTTGCCCATTTTGTGGCAGAGCAATCAACGTGGACCTCGACAACATGATCTAGCATGCGGTGGGCACTGGCAAAGCTGGAAGCAAAAAGCATAAGCCGATTACCTTGGTGCGACATGCAGCCTTTGGCAAATTCCTCCCGGAGTATGTCAGGACTGGCCTGTATCCCCTCGACTAGGATGCCCATGCCCTGCTAGGCGTCTCCGTGTCCCGGCCTCCTGCTGCTGCCCCTGCTTTTATTTTGTTTTATTTAATTATTAACCGTGTGTTGCATGCAAGACAATATATTCGTGGTGTCTCTAGTGAACCTTCTATATATATTTATTAATCTACTCCTTTATATGGAGTGCCTTAAAATTTCTAATTTTCAATTATATTACTAATCATGCTCATGCACACTATCAAATATTTCTAGTGTTTGATTATATTATAATTGTCAAGGAATGCACCAACAAGTTAAATTGGTCAAAATTTCGTATTGAAGTTGGACGTTGGTACAAGCCGAGGCCGAAGGCATCAGCCGAAGACCTCGGCACGGCACGCAGCCTTCGGCAAATTCCTTACAGGTTCAACAATGTGTTGCTGCCGCCTAGCTCCAAATTCTCTTACAGGTTCAACATGGTAGAACTTGAGCTACCATAGAGACCTCGGCAGAGGTGGTAGAATTGTTGCGGGTGCGACTACGGCGATGGCGAGCTCGGAATATGGAGGAGGAAAATAGGACCGAGCATGGTTGACACGGTGATAGATCTCACCGGAAACCAATTCTCGTCCCCACACAGTGCCATGGGTGCAGCCATGGTGAGGGTGAGCTCCGACTCGGGATGGGGAGGAGAGTCGGGCCGAGCAGGTTCGACACGTCCCAGCTCCGCGCCATGGTCGTGACCACAGATTGCCGCTCCGGGGAAGAAGAAGACGCGTAATGGATGCAGGCGCCAACGCTGCAAGCCTACAGGGAGGAGAGCAAGGCCGAGCAGGTTCATCCATGTCCTAGCTCCGGGCCATGGCTGCGACGCCCCACGTATTGCCTCTCCGGGGAAGAAGAAGACGCGTAATGGATGTAGGCGCCAACGCTGGAAGCCTAATTGATGCCTAAGCGACGGGAGTGACATAACAGAGAAAACTGCCAGGGCGCAACTTGACGGCCGTTAGCCTGATATTTTGTATTGAAACATAATGTTGAATTCGTGCCAAAAAAGACCCTCTGAGTATTTGGCATGCCAACTATGGTCATCGCCGCTGATTATAGGCAACTTGGGTACCACGTTGCCTGGGCGCCTCAACTTTCGGGCCGCAAAATGAAATTATCCAGTCCTGCAGCTCTACTTATCCAGCACTTCCACCAACAAAAAAGCAAGACCAAAGGTGATATTCGCATTGGTGGATTGGTAACCCACCTTGCCTATGCATTGAACATTGTACTACCTGTTATGGAACCTGTTGACGGCTCCAAACTCATGGACATGAAATATTTGATTGCTTGTGGCTTCCTTGGTGTTTACCATGCTAACCAGAGGCTCCGAGCATATCAATTCAGTTATCTTGATGATGTACAGGGTGAGCAGGTTCAGTTGCCCTGCTTCCAGGCCTTCTCAATTATGGACAAGAACACTTGGATCCTCACCAGGGACCAAGTGACAGAGATCTTAGCTGAGCTCCAGCCCGAGGAAGAGGAAGATGAAGGGCAGCAGGATGATGAGGAGCACGAGCATGAGCAGGAGGAAGAACAGGGACACAACCCTTCTTGGGAGGGACAACAGCAGCAGTAGCAAGGAGGAGGTTGGGACCTGTGGCCCAACCAACCTCAACAGGGGTACATCTGCGTCCCCTATTAGGAGTTCCAGCAGCTCAACAAACACATTGGGGAGATCGACCACACTCTTCAGGATGTGAATGAATATGTGAACACTTTGACTCACAACTTCAGTCACTTCATGACCCACTTCCCTGACTTCTACTAGCAGTATCCGCACCAGCCGCCAAATGATGGCAACAATTAAGCCTGCGAATCGCCTAAGCTTGGGGGAGGTTTGAAAACCTCCAAACTTTGCATTCATATTTTTAATTTCTTCTTTTCATTTATTTTATTACTTCGAATCTGCATGTTTATTTTCAGCTTGGCAAGACTAAACCAAAAATACAAAAAAATTAGTTGTAATTTTATTTGCTAGTTTGTATCTTTGTTTTTCTCGGAGATCGCTTAATTTCAGGTGACTTGGCAATAGGGAAACATAGATGGGGTTCGACTTAAATACGGGAACAAAGAAAGCCAAAAGAGGTATCATATTCCTTTCATCATCTTTTCTGTAACCTTAAATTGATCCTTCAAATATTTTACTCGCTTGCACTAAGGTCGCTCCCCACTTAGCTTATTATCCTATAAATTCTATTCCTTTGCTAGTGTCTCCTTTTTAGCTTTCAAATAATGAGCAAAGAACTTGGTTTAAAATACTTCCTACATTTTCACAACAAAAAAAGCGTCTGGAAGATGACTTGAGTCCATGTTTAGCCTAAAGAATTTAATTTTGGAACCACTCCATTATGTTTGAGCTTAATACAAATAGACTTGATATTACCCTTGATTGAAATTGTTTGATAAAATGATTACTTCGAAGTAGTAGAAATTATGCCACTACTTTTTCTAATAATTACCATAAAATACTGCTTTACGTGTGTCATTACAACTATATCATGCTCCATGCGGAACTATTAACTCTGCTGGCCAACGAACGATCTAAATGTGGGAAACCACTTGATTTCGGCTATTGAGTTATGTAAACGTCTGTAGCAGCAATGCTATGAAGGGTAAAAAATTTAGTCTCCTCGTGGTTTCACGTTCCATGTGAAGTTGTAGTACTCCTCTGGCCCACTATTACTCAACAATTTATTGGCATGGTCATGAGTGCACAACACAACCCAATTAAAAATGATAAAAATAGTGGCATGATTTCTCTATGAAAGAGCTAAAGCTTTTGAAAGGCAAAAGAAAATAAAGAGGTTCTTTGATAGTCTTGAAATTTTGGCATGGGATAGATGAGTTAATCTTAAATTACATGCTTTGATGCCAACTTGAGTACTATTAATTGGTTAAACAAATAAGAACAAAAAGTTTTCATCTCTCTATAAAGAGAGGGACCAAAAGAATTTGTCTCACTTTCCTAGCTAAACTTTTGACATTTGCTTGGGCATATGATTTATTTGCTAACAAGATATACGTGGTTAGGAAGTGGACTCAGTGCAATCTTGTTACTACTTGTATGATCATATTTAAGATTGGAGGGATTGTGAACAAAAGAATTTGACACCAATTCAAAGTTGTGAGTTCCTTTATTTTCAGTTTCGAATCTCCACTATTCTTCCTTATTTCCTTGTCACTCGAGGGCGAGCAACATCTAAGCTTGGGGGAGTTGATAGCTCTGAGATTCGACAAAGTTTTGATGGATTTTATTGATGGTTTTCTCTTGGATTTGATTGTTTTCTAGCTTTACCTAATGCTAATACTTTGGTAACAAAGAAAACTTGGTTTTTAATGTGTGTTTCCGGTTCTGAACGTTAACAGAAGGATTTAACTAGAGAAATACAATATTATGGAGAAAACAAGCAAGTCTCACTTTGGAAGCATGCGAGGGGAGCTCACAAAAGCTTTAACGAGCAATTATACGGCGGGAATATTTTCCGACCGTATAGTTCTCGCCATATAGTTGCCTCCACCTTTGTCTTGTAAAAAGGGACAACTTTCGTGAAGGTAAGGGGAGCGAAAACACAACACATCAGCCGCCATACCATCCATCAAGGAGAAAGAAGAGATCCGGAGACGAAGGAGAAGACGTTCTTCATCTTGCTCCACGATCGTCGACATCGTAGCCAATACACCCCCATAGCCACTACTTGTACTTGAGAGAGAGATGGATCTCCACCTTGCAAGACTAGGGTTTGAGATTGTTTCTTCCCATATTGAATTGTGTTGGATATTTTTCTATTCTTATTGTGGATCTCCATGGTAATACAAAGACGAATTCCCTTTATTTGATTATATTGATGATCCGTTCTTCTCTCATGTGTGAGTAATCCCCTTGGGCGTGGGAGATGTAGGGGATTGGTGAGATGTGATGTGCCTTCATATATTTTCCATTAGTTTGTTATTGATTCTAATTACTATATTATGTGTGCTTGACAACCCAACTTTGCGAAACACGGCAATTACGGGCAACTTGGGTACCGCGATGCACTTGCCCGGGAACTTTCTAGCCGCAAACCAACAAGCATGCGGTTGTGGCAGTGGACGAGGCTCATGTCTAGGTTGTTGACAAGGTTGAGGCGCTTGGGACTCATGAGGATGATGATGGTCTTGATCCTCTTTCCCAATTGTGGTAGTTGACGCGGCTCATGCCTAGGTTGTTGACGAGGTTTTTGTTTCCCATGGTGACCATGGTGTTGGAGTTGATGTTCATGATGGCGATGTCATCGAGGAGGGTCTTCAAGAGATTCACGTCAGCGATGAGCTTGTTCTTCCAAGTTGGAGTCATCACTTGTTATCGAGTGAAGGTCTTGCGGTTTTTGATGATGTCCTTGAGGTTCTACATGTGGTTCTTCATGTTGTGGTTCCTCTTGCATCACTAATGCTTTTTCATGATGACGATGTCCTTCACATCTTAAGTGAGTCCTTCATGAGGAATCACCGTCATAGCTTGAAGTTTCGGTGTGTCGTGGATATGGCACATGGTGCGAAGATCTCACATGTTCAACAATAGGGTCTTCATTGCGTATTGGAGCACTTGCATGAGGATCTTGTCGATGAGGAGAATGATGTTGTGACGAGCTTGACACATTAGAGTGGTGTCATGAAGAGCTTGATGCACAAGAGAGGGGCCTTGTGTTGCGTGCAATCTTGGCCATAGAATGTTGGAGATCTTCATTTTGATGGGAGAAATTGTGGGGCATTGCATTCATGTGGTTCTCTAGTCCATCGAAGTTAGCATGCATCCTTTTGAACTTGGCTTAACTCTCTCTAAATTGTTCATCTTGGCGTTTCTCAAGGGTGTTTCAACGTCCTCGAAGTTCTTCTCAAATTATGAAGTGGCTTACTCGAGTCATGTACGATCCTTCTTCATCTTGTGGAGGTGGTTGGCTCGTCTCACCGTGCATATACATCATGCACCAAAACAAGGATTGTATATGGAAAGGAAATATGTAGTGGGGTAGCCTTTCACCTCACCTTTAAGGATTGTATTGAAAAGGTGGCCACACTTGAGAACCAAAAACTTGCAACATGAAAACACAAAGAAACATAACACTAAAAGCAACTAAGACACTCAAAAGCCTATAGTGGTAGGTTATGATTGTGGAAAACCAATCAAAATGACCAAAACAAAAGGATGTTGTCAAAATTGGTGAAAAACCAAAAGAACTAAGTCAAAGGGAAAGATTCACAAAAGATACGGAAACCTATACTAACACACACATGTAGATTATTGGGATTAGCACGACTATTTAAAATGAGTAACAAAATGTCGTAATGGAGACTATGTTCGGTTGTCATGCCAATGCAATGAGAGTTGGTGCCTCAATTGCAAAGAGAAAATAAGCAAAAAATTGTGCACTTGCCTTGGGCGCTCTTATCTCTCTTGCTTACAAGGTTGAGACTCTCTTTGCTATGGGAGACTATGTATATTTTTTGATGTATCTATTCTTTTTCTTTTTCTTTTATCTTTTTTTGAATTTTTCTCTCCCTTGATGCTACCAAGTCACTTTGATTTTTATCTCACACTCTCAATATCCAAGGACAAGTGCACGTGGTTTAATAAAACACAAAATGAGACACTATCGGTGGGGTAGGTACACACATACGAAGATATTTGGCAAACAGGGTGATGCAAGTTAGTCGATGATGAAGATCATGTGGTCAGTGGTGCAGGAGAAGCTTGAGTTTTGTGGTATCATAGAGCATGGAAGATGTTGCGGAAGCTTGCTATTGCTTCTAGACACGCACATGAAACAAAAATAAGAAAGAAAGGTTAGTGAAAATTGGGCGTTAGGGGTGAGAGACTCTGGTGCTATGGGTCGGAGACTAGTGCCACAGTGTGTTGCATGTCTTGCTCGAGTTCTTGAGAGGAAATACTCGCTTCGAAACCTCAAATCCAACAGATTTTGACCAAAATGGGCTGAGAAAACGAGGGAGAAGTAGGACCAATCCCCAAGACAAAGATTTTATGGATTGAAACCTCTCAAAACGCACCAAATCAAGAGATCGGTCTGAAGGTAGAGAAGCTCTCTTTTTATTGAGGGAAATTTTCAAATTAATGGTGGATAGAAGAAAAATTAGGGGAAATTCATGATGAATGAGGCTTTTGATAACAATATGTTAGGGTTTAACCCGTAGGGTGTCCAATCTTTCACTAATATCAGGGAATTGATGTGGAATCGTGAGGGGGAGAGAGGATGAAGATCCAAGAGAACACTTTCACAAAGAACACAATGAACAAACACACACGTGATACACAAATTAGCCTATGGCTAACATCGGCAGCTACTAATTCAACACAATATCAAGGATCGGTGTCAGGCAAGAAACTCTCTCTAACCGACACGGAGAGGACGTGGATCTTGGTGAGATCTTGACAACTTGGATAGACATCACTCACACCAAGGCCTTGTACAACTTGAATGCAACTAGGAAAAATCCAAAGAGGTTAGGGATAATAGGTGCTCCTTGTCATGGAGCCCAAGACAAACTAGAGAGATGCCACAAGGGGTTTTGTTGTAATCTATTACCAATCCTAGGGTTTACATTGGAGAGGTGGGGCTATATATAGTCCAACCACATAACATGGGCAGTTTAGACAATAAATAGGAAGTTTGGGTTTAAATAGGGGGTACATAGGCTAGGCCCAGCAGACCTCGACATGCTAGTTGTCACTTAGGCTGGAGACTGCAGGCTTGAGGGTCGGAGACTCTGGTGTGGCCGAAGACTCTGATGTAGTATCCGGTGTACACTCCGAGGTGCCTGTTGTAGCTTCTAGAAGTGGGGGTGGAGTCCTAGAAGGATTCAGGCTTGTATTCGGGGGGTCTACTACAAGCTCTAAGAACCTATCTGTAGTCTTGGCCGGAGTCGTTAGGGTTGGACCAGAGACTCTGGGATCTAGGGGCCGAGACTCCAGGGTCCAGGGGCAGAGACTCGAGGCTTGAGGGCCGGAAACTTCAGTATTTCAGCACCAACTGTTTCATCTTCTCGTCCAGCTCCTGGTTCTTCTTCTGAGGTGGGTTGTCGATACGTCAGGGCTTTGCTTCATACCTAAGTATGCAAAGTGTAGTGGCATGAAGTGGCAAGCCATCAAAATAATTGTGAGAAGCAAGAAGAGCCTCCTATTAGCACTTGGACGGAGATGAAGGACATGATGTACACAAGATTCGTCCTCCAGCACTATCGCCAATACCTCTTTGATAAGGTACAAAATTTGAGGCAAGGAACAAGGAAAATTGAAGAGTTCTACAAGGAAATGGAGAAAACTATGATGCAAGCTGATGTGAGATAACTCGAAGAGCAAACAATAGCAAGGTTCCTCAATGGTTTGAGCCGCCCAATAAGGAAAATGTTGACTTCCAACTGTACAAAAATCTCACCGAGCTCCTCCGGCAAGCTACCAAAGATGAGCAACACTTGCAAAAGGAGAATGCATATGAGAATACCAAGGCATACTTTTCTTCCATCCATGCATATGCCTCCGCCATGCCAAAAAACCAAGCATCAAGCTCATCCAAGCAACCAAAAACCATGATAGGATCCTCCTCCAACACGACACCGGATAGTCAAGTTACTTGCTTCAACTGTGGAGTGAAGGTTCACAAGTCATATGAGTGTACAAACACAAGAGTTATGCTTACGGATGAGAATGGTGCAACCTATTCTATGAGTGAAGGAGAATATGAGGCTTTGACTCAACAAGCAATTGCAAGGGAAGCCGCGATGGAAGAGGATGGCACACTTATATGCGATCATGATCCAAGACCTTCCCTAGTCATTGCTCAAGTCTTGACAACAACTCCATTCCAAGGGAGGACAAACGCCTTAGTATCTTCCAAACTCGTGCCAGAATTGATGGCAAGTACATAAAGGTGATCATCGATGAAGGTAGTTGCCACAACCTTGCAAGTACGGAACTTTGCGAGAAACTCAAGTTGAAATGCATTGCGCATCCCCACCCCTATCATGTCAAATGGCTTGATGGTAATGGAGCCCTCAAGATAACATCAAAGGTAAACGTCTCCTTCAAGATTGGCCCATATGAAGACACCGTCGAGTGTGATGTTGTGCCAATGCCCGTGTGTCAAGTGCCCCTTGGGAGACCGTGGAAATACGATATACGATTCGTACATCCTGGTAGCACTAACCAATACTCCTTAAAGTGGAAATACAAGACATTAGTGCTCCAACCTATGATGCCAAGCCAAGTTATTGCATCCAACATGACATCCGTGCATAAGATAAAGCAAGCTAAGGACCCTTGTGAGTTGAGTGGTGAGAGAGTGAACCACCATCACGAGAGTGAGTGCCACAAGCCCCAAATGAGTGGAAAAATCATGAGTGCCATGTCGCAAGCCACCAAATGTGCAAAGATATTTGAGTGTGACCATACTAACAATCCATAATACAATTCTCTCTCTTTGTTATCGGTTTTGCAAGGTACCCAAGCTAGATAAAAACATCTAAGGAACATGATAAGAGATCTCCAACCGCAACATGAAGGCAAGAACATCTACAATCTCTTCAAAATATTTGAACAAGGCTTCGACATTGGCAATCCGAACACATACAAGTACAAGGCCAAGGGCACATATCTTTCCTTGCATGACGAAAGAACATCATCAAGGTCGACTCGTATTCAAGCGGGGGAGATGATGCAGCCCAACACATGGTAGTTATCATTGGTCCACCTCATGCCACAACAACCAGGCCCACAAAGGTGAATTCCTTCCATCTCTTGTCTTCCTTTGGCTATCATGTGAATGGGAGCCAACTTGAGACATTTTCCTATCATATGACTAGGCCCATGACCAAGATGCCAAGAGGAGGATGCAATGATGCCCAGAAGCCAATACAAGAGACCTGGAAGAGAAGACGCAATAAGGTGTCATATAGCCGCCCCGGTACTACCGCTTGCCAACATCGGTATTACCATACCTACCAGACGACGAGCGCCCCACCCCAGACCTCCTCGGTACCAAAGGCCGTTACTACGATGCCACCTGTACTACCAAAAGAGTTTGTACTTCTTAAACTTTTCTATTGGTCATTAAAAGATAATGCTTTTAAATGGTTACAATCCTTGCCTAACCACACTATAAAAAGCTGGGCAGATTGCATCTGAGAGTTTATGCAAAAACTCTGCTCATTTACAAAGATTATGTAGATCAAGTGTGACATATCAAATTTCTTTCAGATAATTGAAGAAAGTTTATCTCAAGCATGGAAAATATTTTATGGTATGATAATGAAAGTCCCAAATCATGATTTCGCGGAGCATTTAATCATACAATACTTCTGTAATGGGCTCACTGATGACTCCAAACAAATGATTGATTAAACTATAGGAGGAGCTTTGAGTAATTTGACACTACCTGAATGTATAGAACTTTTCGTGGTAAGATCCTCCAATGATGAACAATATAATTATGTTGAAGATATCAAACCAAGAAAATGTATGCTTCATGTACCTTTAGAACTTATGCCTAATGTTAAAAGGTCCATGCAAGAAAAAGGAATAGCGGCAAAACTCATGAAAGAAAATCATGTGGATGTTCTCCAAAATTTTGTATTAGAAGATGGAATGGATCTTGTTTTGAAAAAAATTAAACATCAACAATGTCAGTTCTGTGATAAATATTATAAACACCTAATGCTCTAGAAGAAAAAAATAAAACATTTATCTTTAGCCTTTGATGATCTAGGACATGCTAATAGACATCTTGATAAACATATTAGTATGGTTAAAATATAGTGTGATCAAATAGCTGAAACTCAGACTTTGATTTTAATTAAAAGTAATTGTGATCGCAATATTTTGTCCACTAATATAGTTACTAGGCGTGGTACAATAATGCAGGAGCCTCTAGGGAAACCTTGGTATCAAGAAGAAAATGCCTAGAAACCAAAGGAGACTCAAGAAACGAGTCAAAAATAAGAGAAACTTGTTGATCCACAAGATGATATTGATGTTGAATCTCAAAGAAATGAAAAATAAGCTTCAAATAAAGATGAAGAAGAGGAAGAGGCAGAAGACAAAGATAAACAATATGACTTTGACGCTGAAATTCTCGATCCAACAAAAGAAGTTGAGCTTAGTCATGCACAAGAGGAACACGTTATCATATTAAACTCGAAACAAGTTGAGAAGCAGAAGTCTACGGTAAAGAAGAAGAATAAAAAAGATGTTGAGCCGGTGACCAAGGTAAAGGAAAAGGTAAAACCTACTAAAAATAAAATCTCTTATCCAAATTGTTTTCAATATGAACCTGAAAAGAGTGTATATGACTCATTTGTCGAGGCTCTAAGTAATCTTAGTTTAGAACTTCCTTTGGCTGATACAATTCAAGTTCCTACTTATAAAAAGTTCATACGAGATATACTTAGCAGAAATAAAAAGGTAACTAAGACTGTAGCGGTGATGACAAGCTTTGGTGAAAAACTTCCTACTAAGTTTGGGGATCCTGGTATACCAACTATCTCTTGTGCTATTGGAAAAACTAACATACTCAATTCTCTATGTGATTTAGGTGCAGGTGTTAGCGTCATGCCATATTCCCTATTTAAGAAACTAAATCTTGGAGATAACTCTCCTACATCAATTACCTTGCAAATGGCTGATAAAACCACTAAATAACCTATTGGTATGATCAAATATGTTTTACTTGGAATTTATCAACATGTCATACCTACTGATTTTATTATACTTGATGTTCCTGAAGATGACAAACTATCAATCCTCCTTGGAAGACCTTTTCTGACACTATAGGGGCTGATATTGACTACTCTAGCAGGAAAATTGTATTCAACATATATGATGATTAGATTGTTCGTTATTTCCCGAAGAAACAAGAATGAGGTGGGAAGTATGTACCGCCACCTAAACGTGTTCAAGTGGTAAGTACCCTCGATAAAGGGTAGCTCAAGGTATGTGCTAGGGAATTAGAGGTTGATTAAGTGGAAGCAACCATTTCAAAATAAATACTCAATGGGAGTCGACCCATCCTTGAATAATGTTACATAATTATTTTGTGTTTTAGTTTAGTTGTTCTAATAAAACTCACATAGCCAAATTTTGCAGAGAAAACAAGCTAATATGAAGCTACGGTTTAAGTTTGAAATAAATAATTGGAACAACAAAGAAGAGGGGTTTTGAACCTTTAACGAGCTCCACTATGACCGCAGTGGACCATACCGTGCACATGTACCGAAGGCCCAAAGAAAACAAGAAATTTCTCTTTGATACAAATACTATAACGAGCAGTGGTACAACCGTAAGGCCTTAGACCATTTCTCGATGAAGCCAACAAAAATTTCTCCCAAGGTACTACGCAAGTAACAACTTGTGGTATGACCAGACCCGGCTATACCATGTGCCCGTACCGAGACTCAGGATTGATCTCTAAACACTAACCATGTATACAACAGTGATAACCACCGGTATGGGCGGGATGCGCCATTACCGCCCACCGTACCGAGTGAATTGCCCCGCGAATACAATGGTGGCTGGCTAGAACCCCAACGAAATGGGTATGCAACAACTTCCTCTCTCTCCATGGTATAAAGAAGGACTTCGACACAATGGCTGAGAATGCCAACATGGCCCCCTTCGCCGTCCTTGCTCCTGACACCTTCGAGCACTCCACGCATGAGTTCCTCTCGAGTTTCCACGAAGACCTTATGCTCCAACAACGTCATTTCACTTTAAGATTCATGCTCAATGTGAAGCCAAGAAGCCTTACTTTCTATGAGTTTTGTGATCGCATCGGGTTCTCCTATGAGGGAGAGCTCAATACTACTAAGGAAGTCCTCGCCGAGGAAATGTTTGCTTGGGAGTAGATTTCGGTTCACAGGGATGTGCATTATTTATGGAAGAAGACCACCACCATCCAGAACCCCACTATCTGTTACTTTGCCACCTTCTTGGAGAATTCTATTTTTGGGAAGAGAGACACCGGGGCAATGGCTAGCCCCAAGATAAGTGTGATTTACATGGCTCTCCATCAGGAGATGGAGCATGGGTGCATTGTTGATCCAACACTTTCACCGCCAAAGGTCGGATCATTTAGGAGACATTCATTGTAGCGACTTTCACTAAGATCGCATATGCAAGTTAGTTTTTCATGCCTCGAGAGAGACTGGTGGCAGGTAGTAAGTTTTTCGATGATGCTCACATGGAAAGCACCAAATTTATGGGAATCTTTAAGGATAATCGCTCTCTTCGTTCTTATCGATTTTATTATGAACCTAACAACGAAGTTCACTAGTTTTTACTTCCATTTGTTGAATATTTTGGTTTGCCAACAAAATAGAGTTGGGTCCTTGATGAGGAGGAGTTCCAACAAGAAATTATCACCTCGGGGAGGATCGTGCCCCCGGGAGGAAATCCTGCTTGGGAAAATGCGGGAGGTGTCCAAGAGCAGCACGAACCTAAGGAGGAGCAGAACTAGAACAAGATGGGTTGGTATGACTATGGTCAACATCACAATCATCAACATCACTTTCCCCAGTACTAGCAGCAGAACATGCCACTGCCTTAGTAGACATACAACTATGTCCCAAGATGTGAGTTTGATCAGATGACGACTCGTATCAACGGTGTGGAGAACACGTACACTACAAAACATGAATACCAATGTTCTCACTCTCACCTAGGACTTCGGCCATTTCATGTCTGATTTTCCAAATTACTACCCATATCAGCTGCATTAGCATTCACCACCAAACGATGGCAACAATATTTGATTCAAGATAGATGAAGAGTCTAAGCTTGGGTAGGTTGAACTCCTCGCCACCTTTTTCATACATATTTTGTTTTCTTATTTTTATTCATTTATATTTCTTTAGTTTCATGTTTATTTTCAGTTTGCATTGATAAAAATAAAAAACATAAAAAAATTAGAGTAGCTTTGATCTTGTTTTGTGTGAATCTCTCTCGGTTTCTTTTTGATTTTTCGCAGGTTATTTACTTCAAATGACTTAGATATGGAGAAGAACGCGAGGAGTTGATTTGTGTGAAATGAGCAAGCGAGAGGAGGTAAGTTTATTCATGAACATATTATGTTTGTTCGGTTGCACTTGAGTCTCGCTCCATGCTTAACTTGTTATCTTTTAAAACTTATTCTGAAGGCTAATGTCAGTACTTTGGTTCGACTTATGACAATTACTCTTAGTTTGAAAAACAACCGCATTGTATTTAATTCCAATAATTTTAAGAACAAGAGAAATTGTCTTCTAAACAACTTTGGTGCCATCTTTTTGTATCAAGGCCTTAATCTTAGCAGCATTTAACCCCACACCTTAACTTGTTTGACTTTATAATACTTTTTGAAAAATATTTGTTTAAGGGAATGGACATTTTGTGGTAGTTGAGGAAGATGCCAAACTTGTCTTGCTAACCTAAAAAAATTGAAGTGAATTATAAGAGTACCAAAACTCTATGGAACTAACAACTCCTATGTCCTACGAACGATCTCAAGTTCATCTCAGATTTCGGTTATGAGTTGTCAAGACATTTTTAGCATCGTTGCAATGTGAAAAAATTTAGTTCCATGGTCTGAAGTATTAGAGATAAAGTGAACTACTATCAAAACTTGTGCTGAAATTATTGTATCATTATGAAAGTCTTGGCATCACGTCACCACTTAAAAGATTAAAGTTCTTGCAAGATAAGGAAAAGATGGGGTGTTGGAGGGCCACTAATTTCAAAGTGGGTGTTAATGAAAAGCTCTAAGTTTATCCTTCAATTGATAACTACTAGTGCACCCTTAATTTGACTAAAGCATTCTTGCTTATAAATGTTTCCACTCTCATAAAAAGAGAGGTGCTGAAAGAATTGTTTGCATGCCTAGCCAAATTTTTGACAATGTCTTTTGAGTTTAAGATTTATTAGCTAGCTACTTACTTCAGTTAGGAAGCGAACTTAAGTGCAATTGTTCAAATATATTATGCTCATGTTCAAGGTTGTAGGATTTGTGACAATGGAATATGAACCCACCTTGGACTTGTGAGTTTCTATGCTTAAATTTATTTCTGGCTATTATTCTTTATAGCTTTGTCACTCGGGGATGAGTACCAGCTAAGCTTAGGGAGTTGATAGTTACAATTATTGACACTTTTTCTCAAGGATTTTACAATCGTCTTCACTAGGTTTTGTTGATTTTGATCTTTCAACTAACTCTAATATAGCATAATACTATATACTATATGAGTTTTTGAATTTGGATTCACTGCTCAATTCTAGAGTGTTCCTGCACCTCTGAGTAATCCAAACCGTTGATTCAGAGGCTGCAAGTGTTGTGTGCCTCTCATCAGACCATAGCTCCAGAGATCTAACGGCCAGGAATGCATGGATTCCCCACTCCATGTTCCCGCACTGGTGGATTTCGCTGAAGCAGCTAGAAACATTGGGAGTCTCCTGCTCCAGCTAAATGGTCCGCCTTTTGTATTGGCTTGTCTGAAGTTGAGGGACTCATGTGGAATACGACAACTCAAATCTACATTCTCGCTTCTTGGTTGAAAGCAAGATAGCACTGATGGGTTCGTAGCATGGAAAAAAATTCTACCGCAAGAACGAACAAAACCCAGATCTAATCTAGATAAAAGCCAAGATCTAATCTATTAGACATGTGCAATGAGATAGATCTGTACTAACCCTCGTAGATCCGAAAGCGTTACGAGATTGGATCTCGTGGTTGATGTAGTCGATCACTTTTCGATCTCAAGATCGTGTGGACGATCCTTCCGGCGCCGCGTTCCGGCAGCGCTTCCGCAGTCGGTCACACGTGCGGAGTCGAAGCAGACCTCCCTCTCCTCGTTCCAGTGAGCAGCGGAGGTATGAGATCTTCTACACGGAATCCCAGCAGCACGACGGTGTGGTGGTGGTGGTGGAGTAGAGAATTCTGCAGGGCTTCGCCTAAGCCTGAGCAGAGGGAAGGAGGAGGAGAGAGGCGGCGGCTAGGGTATGAAGTGGAGGGGGCTAGGGGTTGGCGCCCCCACCCCTCTATTTAAAGGAGGGAGGCGCCATGGGAGGGGGAGTCCTAGTAGGACTCCCCTCCCTTCCTTGGCCGGCAGATTGGGAGGGGGGAGGAGTCCTCCTCCCCCACGACTCCTTGTCTTGCCCCACAAGGACTCCTTGATCCTTTCTTGGTTTTCAAGCAAACTCCAAGAAATCTCCTAGAACCTTCTGGAACATTCCGAAACCTTCTAGAATCCCCATACAAATACTCCGGAACATTTCCTAACTTAGAAAATGATCCCCAATATATGAATCTTATTCTCCGAACAATTCCGGATCTCCTCGTGATGTCCTGGATCCAATCCGAGACTCTGAACAACATTCGGTCTCCAACGCATGTTCCATATCTACTTAAACAACTTCGAACCTTAAGTGTGTCACCCTACGGTTCGTGAATATGCAGACATGATGAAGACACCTCTCCGATCAATAACCATCAGCGGGATCTGGAGATCCATAATGGCTCCCACATACTCAACGATGACTTCGTGATCGATAGAACCATTAACATACGAAACCAATTCCCTTTGTCATGCGATATTCTACTTATCCGAGGTTTGATCGTCGGTATCTCCATACCTAGTTCTACCTCGTTACTGATAAGTACTCTTTACTCGTTCCATGTTATGTCATCCCTTGTGACCTAGTAACATGCTTGCAAGCTAACTAGATGACATTCCACCGAGAGGGCCCAAAGCATATCTATCCGTCATATGGATGGACAAATCCCAATCTTGGTCCATGCGCTTCAACACATACTTTCAGAATACCCAATGACACCTTTATAACCACGCAGTTATGAAGCGGTGTTTGATGTCATCAAAGTACCCATCCGGTGATGGTGATTAACATAACCTCATGGTCGAAGGATTAGGTTACTATGCATTTGAAAGCTTATAGAAATACGAACTAAATGACTTGAACTTATTCTACGCTTACTATGGGTGTGTGTCCATCACATCATTCTCCTAATGATATAACCTTGTTATTAATGACATCCAATGTCCATGATCAGGAAACCATGATCATCAATTAATCAACAAGCTAGTTCCACAAGAGGCTTACTAGGGACTCTTTTATGTTTACAAAACACACATGTATTAGTGTTTCCTTATAATAAACACAAAGATATAATAATAACCACTTTTATTATTGCCTCTTGGGCATATCTCCAACAGTCTCCCACTTGCACTAGAGTCAATAATCTAGATTACATGGTAATATACCTAACACCCATGGCGTTCTGGTGTTGGTCATGCTTTGCTCTAGGGAGAGGTTTAGTCAACGGATCTGCCACATTCAGATCAGTTTCTACTTTGCAAATCTTTATGTCACCATCTCAGACATACTCGCGAATAGCATGGAAACATAGCTTGATGTGCTTCAGCTTGCTATGTGACCTTGGCTCCTGTGCATTAGCTATGGAACCTGTGTTGTCACAGTAGATGTCCATCGGGTCCAACGCACTAGGAACCACGCCAAGTTCAGTAATGAACTCCTTCATCCATATGGCTTCTTGTGCAGCCCCCGAAGCAGCTATGTATTCCGATTCAGTTGAAGATTTCGCCACAATGCTTTGCTTGGCACTCCTCCAGCTCACTGCAGCACCATTCAAAATAAATACGTATCCAGACTGTGACTTCGAGTCATCTGGATCGGTGTTCCAACTAGCACCAGTGTAACCGTTTACAACAAGCTGTTCATCACCTCCATAAGAAAGAACCATATCCTTAGTCCTATTCAGGTACTTTTAGGATATTCTTGACCGCTGTCCAGTGTTCCATTCCAGGATCACTTTGATATCTGCTAGTCAAACTAACAACATGTGCTATATCCGGTCTTGTACACAACATGGCATACATGATAGAACCTATGGCCGAGGCATAGGGAATATTATTCATCTTTTCTCTATCTTCGCCAGAGCGGACTTTGAGTCTTACTCAAGGTCTTACCTGACAACATGGGCACGAACCCCTTCTTGCTCTCTTCCATTCTAAACTTCTTTAGAACTTTGTCTAAGTATGTACTTTATGAAAGCGCTATTAGGCGTCTTGATCTATCTCTATAAATCTTGATGCCTAGAATATATGCCGCTTCGCCAAGATCCTTCATTGAAAAACTATAATTCAAATAGGTTTTAACGCTATTAAGAAGTTCTATATCATTCCCAATCAACAATATGTCATCTACATATAGTACTAGGAATGCTACAGAGCAACCACTCACTTTCTTGTAAATACAAGCTTCTCCATAAGTTTGTATAAATCCAAAGTTTTTGATTACTTTATCAAAACGTTGATTCCAACTCCGGGATGCTTGCTTCAGTCCATAAATGGAGAGCTAAAGTTTGCATACCTTGTCAGCATCTTTAGGATCGACAAAACCCTTGGGTTGTACCATATACAACTCTTCCTCAATGTCACTATTAAGGAACGCCGTTTTGACATCCATCTGCCAAATCTCATAATCGAAATATGCAGCAATTGCTAACAAAATCCTCACAGACTTTAGCTTCGCTACTGGTGAGAAAGTCTCATCGTAGTCAACTCCTTGAATTTGTCGGAACCCTTTCGCGACAAGTCGAGCTTTATAGACAGTAACATTGCCATCAGCATCTGTTTTTCTTTTGAAAATCCATTTGTTCTCGATAGCCTTATGGCCATCCGGTAAGTCCACCAAAGTCCATACTTGGTTTTCGTACATGGATCCCATTTCGGATTTCATGGCTTCTAGCCATTTGTCGGAATCTGGGCTCACCATAGCTTCTTCATATGTCGCAGGGTCATCAGTGTTGTCCACTAACATGACGTTCAAGGCAGAGTCATACCAATCAGGAGTGGTACGAACCCTCGTTGACCTGCGAGGTTCAGCAGTAACTTCGTTCGAAGTTTCATGATCACCATCATTAGCTTCCTCTCCAATTGATGCAGGCGGCACAAAAACATCTTCCGGTGATGCGCTACTCTCAACTCCGAGAGAAAGTTCAACAACCTCGTCGAGTTCTACTTTCCTTCCAGTCACTTCCTTCAAGAGAAACTCCTTCTCAAGAAAGAATCCATTCTTGGCAACAAAAACTTTGCCTTCAGATCTATGATAGAAGGTATACCCAATTGTTTCTTTAGGGTATCCTATGAAGATGCATTTCTCCGCTTTGGGTTCAAGCTTATCAGGTTGTAACTTCTTTACATACGCTTCGCAACCCAAAACTTTAAGGAACGACAACTTAGGTTTCTTACCAAACCACAATTCGTACGGTGTTGTTTCAACGGATTTAGATGGTGCCCTATTTAAAGTGAATGCGGTTGTCTCTAATGCATAGCCCCAAAACGATAGCGGTAAATCTGTAAGAGACATCATAGACCGAACCATATCTAAGAGAGTCCGATTACAACGTTCGGACACACCATTACGCTGTGGTGTTCCCGGCAGTGTCAACTGCGAAAGTATCCCACATTTCTTTAAATGCATGCCAAACTCATAACTCAGATAATCACCTATGCGGTCAGAACGCAGAAACTTAATCTTCTTGTTACGATGATTTTCCACTTCACTTTGAAATTCCTTAAACTTCTCGAAAGTTTCGGACTTATGTTTCATAAAGTAGACATACCCATATCTACTTAAGTCATCCATGAAAGTGAGAACATAACGATATCCACCATGCGATGCTACACTCATTGGACCGCACACATTGGTATGTATTATTTCCAATAAGTCTGTAGCTCGCTCCATTATACTAGAGAATGGAGTCTTAGTCATTTTTCCCATTAGACATGCTTCGCATTTTTCAAGTGATTCAAAATCAAGTGATTCAAGAAGTCCATCAGAATGGAGTTTCTTCATACGCTTCACTCCAATGTGACCAAGACGACAGTGCCACATGTATGTAGAATTATCATTCAATTGTATTCGTTTAGCATCTATGTTGTGAACATGTGTATCTCTACTATCGAGATTCAATAAGAATAAACCATTCATCTCAGGTGCATTACCATAAAAGATATTACTCATATAAATCGAACAACCTTTATTCTCAGACTTAAAAGAGTAACCGTCCCGCAATAAACAAGATCCAGATATAATGTCCATGCTTAACGCAGGCACCAAATGACAATTATTTAAATTTAAAACTAATCCCGATGGTAGATGTAGAGGGAGCGTGCCGATGGCGATCACATCAACCTTGGAGCCATTTCTAACGCGCATCGTCACCTCGTCTCTCGCTAGTCTTCGTTTATTCCGCAGCTCCTGTTTCGAGTTACAAATATAAGCAACCGAACCAGTATCAAATACCCAGTCACTACTACAATTACTAGTAAGATACACATCAATAACATGTATATCAAATATACCTTTCTTCTTGATGTTGCCATTCTTCAGATCCGCCAGGTACTTGGGGCGATTACGCTGCAAAGGACTAGCAATCCTTGCAAGAGAAGCATTTAGTTTCAGGCTTAGGACCAGCCTTGGGCTTCTTAGCAGGTGCGGCAACTTTCTTGCCGTCCTTCTTGAAGTTGCCCTTTTTCTTAGGCTTGCCCTGTTTCTTGAAATTGGTGGTCTTATTGACCATCAACACTTGGTGCTCCTTCTTGATCTCCACTTCAGCAGTTTTCAGCATGGATGATAGTTCAGGCAACGTCTTGTTCATGCAGTTCATATTGTAGTTCATCACAAAGTTCTTATAACTCGGTGGCAGTGATTGGAGGACACGGTGAATCCCTCACTCATTAGGAATCGTTATCCCCAACTCTTGGAGCTTGTTTGCGTGCCCAGACATGGTGAGCACGTGCTCGCTAACGGAGCTTCCCTCTTCCATCTTACAGGTAAAGAACTTTTCGGAGGCCTCATAGCTCTCCACGGCCGCGTGAGTCTCAAAAATGAGCTTGAGCTGCTTAATGATCTCGAACGGGTCGTGGTGCTCAAAACGCTTCTAGAGCTCCGTTTCTAAACCATATAGGATGGCACACTGAACTGTGGAGTAATGATTTTTCCGAGTGGCGTAAACATTCTTTACGTCATCGGTGGCATCATTTGAAGGTGGGTCACCTAGCGGTGCTTCGAGCACATAGGTCATCTGACCAGCCCTAAGGACAATCTTCAGACGACGGAGCCAGTCCATGAAGTTGCTTCCATTGTTCTTAAGCTTTTATTTCTCTAGGAACGCATTGAAATTGATGGAGAGGTCCGCCATAATCTACAACAAATTTGCATGTAGTTTAGACTAAGTTTATGATAAATTGAGTTCAATTTTTAATTCTTAAATTAACAAGGTGAACTCCCACTCAAAACAACATCCCTCACATTGTCTTAGTGATTACACGAACCAAGTCCACTACACCAAGTCCAATCTTCATGAGAGAAGATGTAGTTTCATCGGTGAACAATCTTCATGTTCATCATATCATTTATATGACTCGTGCTCTACCTTTCGGTATTCCGTGTTCCGAGACCATGTCTGTACATGCTAGGCTCGTCAAGATTAACCTTAGTTTCCGCGTGTGCAAATCTGGCTTGCACCCGTTGTATGCACATGCAGAATCTATCACATCCGACCATCACGAGATGCTTCGAGACGACGAGTCTTAGCAACGGTGCCAACTAAGGACGAACACTTTATTACTTGAAATTTAGTGAGAGGGATCATCTTATAATGCTACCGTCATGATCTAAGCAATACAAGATGCATAAAGGATTAACATCACAGGAAATTCATAATTAGTGTGATATGATGTGGCCCTTTCTTTTTATGCCTTTGATCTCCATCTCCAAAGCACGGACATGATCTCCATCATCACTAGCATTGCGTCAAGGTCAGTGGCGCCGCTTCATGGTTGTCCATCATCACCAGCAACTATTACAACTACTTGGAATAAAGCTATTACAAGATGAATAGACACGCAGGTCTTAACAGAATTAAAGACAACCATTAGGCTCCTGCCGGTTGCCATATTACAACAAGGATCATTGCATACATCAAATATAATCACAATCACATGATGGCCATATCACATCACAAAACCCCTGCAAAAACAAGTTAGACGCCTCTAATTTTCTTTGCATGTTTTACGTGGTTTGGGGCTTTCGAATAAGAACGGATCTTACGTACGAAACTGAACCACAATGTTGATACAAGTGCTATCAAGTGCAAAGTGTAGATTGGATCTATACTATGATGGGAGAGATAGACACCCGCAAAGCCACTTGTGCAAAGCAAGCTACACGTCAAGCGTGGAGCAAGTCTCATGTGCGATGACATGTAAGGTTAGCCCGAGCCGCTTCATCCCACCATACCGCAAGACGCAAAGTACACAAAGAAAAAACTCGAAAAGGATCCTTCTGATTCTCAAAGAATGAGGGGCAAGGGTACTCATATTATAAATCTCGCTAGAACAGCTCGTTTTTTATCAGAAGTTTGTGATTTAGTTTTTGATGCAGCAAGTCAGGGAAAAAGTTTCTTAATTGTTGGCACAAAAAAAAGAGCAACGGAGGCGTTCAACAGGCAGTCTCACAATCGGGCATGAGTGTCCTGAAGAAGAAATTGTATACTCCCTTTGGTCGGAAGGCGGCAGGGGAAGGAAGGGGACACTGGGCGGGATCTTTCAGCAGCGAATTCCCCATACAGATAGAGGCGCCTATCAAAAAGATACTCCGAAGGCTTCGGGATCGAGGTCTCATTAGCCGAAGAAGACCCAGGCCAATCCACGTGGCCTCTTTGACCAACGTCAGCGAACGGCACGAGCACCAACGCCCACAAAACCATTGTGTTCTACTCGTGCAACAGATCTACGCATAGATACGGCTCTGATACCACTGATGGGTTCGTAGCATGGAAAACAAAAAATTTCTACCGCAAGAACGAACAAAACCCAGATCTAATCTAGATAAAAGCCAAGATCTAATCTATTAGACATGTGCAACGAGATAGATCTGTACTAACCCTCGTAGATCCGAAAGCGTTACGAGATTGGGTCTCGTGGTTGATGTAGTCGATCACTTGCCGATCTCAAGATCATGTGGACGATCCTTCTGGCGCCGCGTTCCGGCAGTCCTTCCGCAGTCGGTCACACGTGCGGAGTCGAAGCAGACCTTCCTCTCCCTGTTCCAGCGAGCAGTAGAGGTAGTAGATCTTCTCCACGGAATCCCAGCAGCACGACGGTGTGGTGGTGGTGGTGGAGTAGAGAATTCTGCAGGGCTTCGCCTAAGCCTGAGCAGAGGGAAGGAGGAGGAGAGAGGCGGCGGCTAGGGTATGAAGTGGAGGGGGCTAGGGGGTGGCGCCCCCACCCCTCTATTTAAAGGAGGGAGGCGCCATGGGAGGGGGAGTCCTAGTAGGACTCCCCTCCCTTCCTTGGCCGGCGGATTGGGAAGGGGGGAGGAGTCCTCCTCCCCCACGACTCCTTGTCTTACCCCACAAGGACTCTTTGATCCTTTCTTGGTTTTCAAGCAAACTCCAAGAAATCTCCTAGAACCTTCCAGAACATTCTGAAACCTTCTAGAATCCCCATATAAATACTCTGGAACATTTCCTAACTTATAAAATGATCCCCACTATATGAATCTTATTCTCCGGACAATTCTGGATCTCCTCGTGATGTCCCGGATCCAATCCGAGACTCTGAACAACATTCAGTCTCCAACGCATATTCCATATCTACTTAAAACAACTTCGAACCTTAAGTGTGTCACCCTACGGTTCGTGAATATGCAGACATGATGAAGACACCTCTCCGATCAATAACCATCAGCGAGATCTGGAGATCCATAATGGCTCCCACATACTCAACGATGACTTCGTGATCAATAGAACCATTAACATACGAAACCAATTCCCTTTGTCATGCGATATTCTACTTATCCGAGGTTTGATCGTCGGTATCTCCATACCTAGTTCTACCTCGTTACTGATAAGTACTCTTTACTCGTTCCATGTTATGTCATCCCTTGTGATCTAGTCACATGCTTGCAAGCTAACTAGATGACATTCCACCGAGAGGGCCCAAAGCATATCTATCCGTCATATGGATGGACAAATCCCAATCTTGGTCCATGCACTTCAACACATACTTTCAGAATACCCAATGACACCTTTATAACCACCCAGTTACGAAGCGGTGTTTGATGTCATCAAAGTACCCATCCAGTGATGGTGATTAACATAACCTCATGGTCGAAGGATTAGGTTACTATGCATTTGAAAGCTTATAGCAATACGAACTAAATGACTTGATCTTATGCTACGCTTACTATGAGTGTGTGTCCATCACATCATTCTTCTAATGATATAACCTTGTTATTAATGACATCCAATGTCCATGATCAGGAAACCATGATCATCAATTAATCAACAAGCTAGTTCCATAAGAGGCTTAGTAGGGACTCTTTTATGTTTAGAAAACACACATGTATTAGTGTTTCTTTATAATACAATTATAGCATGGGATGTAAACATTCATCATAAACACAAAGATATAATAATAACCACTTTTATTATTGCCTCTTGGTCATATCTCCAACAAGCACTACCATTAAATGTGAGTATTTTAATAGGTTGTTGTTAGACTATACAGAAAACATCGGTAGATTTAATCCGTTGTCGTATAATTAAAAGCGTGTAATTCCTCCTGCCTCACAAATGATTCTTGAGAGGACAGCAACTAGAAAATTTTCTTATAAAAAGGGAGGGTACTTAAAATGATGTACTTCCCCAGTCTTAAAATAGATGTCGGGAGTTTGTCAAAATTTAGATGTATCTATATACTAAACAATGTCTAGATTCATCCAAAATTTAACAAATCTGCGGCATCTATTTTGAAAAGGAGGGAGTACATAATATTCTTGGAATGTTAATCATGCACTCCTCTATATGTAGATAAAACTTATCAGAAATATATAGTAGTCTCTATTTTTTAAACTTTAGAAAAATATGCAAGACTACCAATATAAAATCGTTGTTCTTTTATAGGGTGTGATTAGTATAAAATAGTTGTTATTTTATGCAATTCTACAAGGCTTCATATATTGTAGAAGAAAGTTTTAGCAGGCCTCCTAAGACCAGACGTCAATGCACCCAGCGACCAGAAATTAAACTAACATGTTCATTGCATGCAGGTCTCATTACAGGATAGACTGACACATGACAACTCTCATTAGACATTGAATATTAATTATTAGCATGTGACAGAATTGTTTTTAGATATGAAAATACATGGTAGTAGTATTTTAAACTCTTTTCATGCACCATGGGGAAATTTTTATATAACTTAAAGAGGAAACTTAAAGATGTACACTTGATGTCGAATGGAATAAAAAATGTCTTTTAAAGTCGTTTTATGTATATTGTCTGTGTGGACGATAAATGTGAACAGTAAACAAGAATTGTAGAGGTCTATAGTAGTGCAGAACCGTAGTTATCTAGCTATAGCTGTTGATATTTCCAAATAATAGAGAAGTAGTAATTTCTAAGTCAGCCATCGGTTGAACAACTAGGCTTCCAAATTATGAGTATTATTATGTGTTAATAAGGTAAGATATGGTTGCGGGTAAAATATGTATTGATGTGCAAAACACATGCAATTTACTAGTATAGCAAGTTAGCGAGACCTTGTTTGTTTGTGATGGATTTTAGGTAGTGGAAACTTTAGGAAAGATACGAGAGCATTTAGCGTCTAACCACCTAAATGAACAAATCACCAATTGATGGCATTTCCATCCGAGACCTACCAAGCCTTTAATGACCTACAATACGACTGGAGGCCACCTGTACGATCCCCCCGTACGACCCTCCATCGTTTTTGTTATATCAATACAAGCAACTTTCGTGAAGGAGAGGGGGGCAGAATACGAACACATCCATCACAATCCGTCCTAGAAGAGAAGAGATCAAATCTAGAGAAGGAGAAGAACTTCCTCTCATCCTTCGAAAATTTCGAGACTCTTGATCATAAACTCCACCATAATTCCCCAATTGTACAGAGAGAGAGGGATTCATACTTGTAAGATTAGGGATTGAACCCCTATTCCTTACTTGGTTTGTATTTGATTTGATCTTCAATGATATTGTGGTTTGCTACGGTAAAGTTGAGATGATTCCATTTGCAGTAGGATTATATCTTTGATCTATTCTCCTCTCATGTTTGAGTAAATCCCCATAGTCATGGGAGATATAGGGAATTGGTGAGATGTGATGTGCCTCCATTATTTCCATCCATTTGTGATTATTGTCGTGATTATTATATGTTGAGAATGATTATTCATGTGTGCCTAATTCTTGTTATCCAATTTAAGGGCTTGGGTAACATGATCCTAAGATCTCATACATATGAACTTGTTTACTAGCGAATCGGTGACCCCCGAGTGACACAGCTGATATCAAAGAGGAGCTAGTATAACTCAAGGACAACAAGGAACCATCAAGTTGAAAGCCTTGATCGGGTCAAAATACCATTATTGATGTGTTGACCATGGCTTTGGTAACAGGCAGAAGGACCACTTGAATCAAGAAGAATCTACCAAGAGGAATCTTGATTGGTATATGGGTTGCTTTCCTACTCGCATATGAATAATAAGTATCATAATCACTTATCCCATTTTATTCACCTGGCACATTCACTATCACAATGAACGGTTTCTCTCCATGCCTAAGCATTCATCTACAGGAAACCTCGAACAACCCTTGTGCTACCATTCAATACTCAAAACTACTTTGTTTCACTCACCCATTTCCACCTCAAAACTTTTAGTCAGTTCACTCAAGAGAAGTTACACATTGAGTGTGATAGAAACACCATAGATAAACACTTTCCTAGGCTCCTTATTGGGATCGATATAAAAACTGGAACTAATACTAACACTAAACATGCTCTGACGAACCTGTGGTCTTGCAGGTCATCACCCATCTTGCCCGGAACTTCCTGCTTATGCCTAGCATGCCCCTCCTTAAGTGGATGGCCTATATATGCCTGCTCCTCCTCCTAGAAACCCTAGAGATCATGAGGGATTAACTTGAGACTCATGGCATGTGCCAAACCCTTGATGGGATCCCCCTCTCTAGATTGAATCTAAGAGTTGTTTCAAGACCCTCTTCAGGTATTTGGTCTTTTTAATTCAAGGATTCTTGTAGTTTCTTGCTATCTCCCCTTTCGGATTCTACTTGGTTGCTACTCTCTCTGTGATTTGGATTCTACCACTTGCTTGCCAATCTCTCCTCGGGTGATTCTTCCGCAAGGTCTCTCTCCTCAGGATTCTATTGGATTAGTTGTTCAAACCAATGGGAACAAATCAGATATAGTGTGTTCTGCATGTGTTTGTATCTTTATCTTGCATTAGAGTGAGTTCATCGCATTCCACGTGTTTCCCCTCACTCCCCGTCTCAAATTCATGAAGATCGGACACCCCAAGGGTCAATCCACAAGGGAACCCATACCAACTGGAGTCTCTGGCCCATGTGAACCAGGCCGCTAAAGCCTGTTTGTCCCCAGCCCATGTAACTAACCAATTTTACCCACACTTCATGTTTATTGCCTAAATTTCTCCTGTTTATGTGGTTGGCCTATATATAGCCCCACCCCTCCAATGTAAACCCCATGCATGATACTAGAACTAGAAGAAAACCCCCTTTGTGGAATGTCTCTAGTTGGTCTCATATTCCTTGATAATAAATACCTATTATCCCCCACCTCTTTGGATTCTGCATCGCGCATCTATAGTTGTACAAGGCCTTTGTTTGGAGTGATCTCTAGCGAACTTGTCAAGATCCTCACGCTCACTGATTGGGTAGAGGGAGCTTTTTTCCCGACATCAATCCTAGGGATTGTGTTGGATTAGTAGCCGCCAACATGAGTCATAGGCTTGTATTTATGTATCTAGTGTGCATGAGTTCTCGTCGTGTTCTTCATGTGTGTGCGTGTTAGTCGCATGTTCATATTGTCTCCATGCCCCACAAATTCACCGCTATCCCTTAGAGATCGTGAAAGATCGGGCACCCTTATGGGTTAACCCCCAATACATTGTGCACTTGTCTTTCGGTAGTGAGATTGTGTAAGTGAATACAAAAGTTGGCTTGGTAGTTCGTGGTCCTATGTTATGAGTGCAACGTGGTTCCTATGAATGTGTGTCACATGTTACTTGGTAGGTCGTGGCAATTTGACAAAGGTGCTCTCCATGATGTCCGCACAAATATGTATAGATTCAAGGGGCTTGGTAGGACATATTCTTTGCAACTAATAACTCCTGGCCAAATAATTGGTGAAAATGCAAACAATTTAGCGAGGGTGCAAACCAAAAAAAATCTAGTGAGATGAGTGGTGAGGGAGAGAACCATCATATAGTGAGTGAGAGCCAAAAGCCAAACATAACTGAAAAAACTAAGCGTTTTCTCCTTGATACGGAAAGTGATATGAGAGAAGTTGTGGATAACCCATTAATCTTGCATTATGTCCTCATTTGCCAGGGATTGGCGCAAGGAACTAACGACTTGACAGACATTCCTCCTTCTTTGATGGCTACTTTTCAGGAATTCGATGATATGTTTCCCGAGGAGCTACCTCATGGACTACCTCCACTTCGAGTAATAGAACATCGCATCAACCTCATCCCCGATGCACCCTACCAGACCGCACTGCATACCGCACGAACCTGGAGGAGACGAAGGAGATCTAAAGCCAAATTCACCACCTCATCTCCAAACGTTTGATTCAAGAGAGCTTAAGCCCAAGTGTGGTACTTGTGATTTCTATCCCAAAAACGGATGATATGTTACAGTTCTGCATGGACTGCCATCCTATCAATGTTATGATCGTGCGTTATCGACATACCATACCACATCTTGTTGTCATGCTTGTCAAGTTGAGTGGAACCGTGATATTTTCCAAGATAGATATTCGTAGTGGTTACCATCAAATATGTGTGGCCAAGGGTGATGAGTGGAAAACCTCCTTCATGACTAAGCTTGGTCTCTGTGAATGTTTTTATGCCCTTCAGTTTATCGAATTCTCCATCCACCTTTATGCGTCTTATGAATCATATTTTGAGATCCCTCATTGGCAAGAGTATTGTAGTTTCCTTTGATGATATTCTTGTCTACAACAAATTGATTGAAGAGCATGTTCAACATGTTAATAAAGTATTACAAATCCTTCGAAATGAAAATCTATAGGCTAATCTTCCCATGTGCAAGTTTGGTAAAGAAAAGTTGGTTTTTCGTGGTTTTGTTGTCTCCTCGAATGGTATTGATGTCGATGATTCTAAAGTGAAAGCTTTTTCTATCATAAGAAATGTGAGTGAACTTCGAAGTTTTCACAGATTAGCCAGTTTCTATCGTCATTTTGTGAAAGATTTTTTTACCATTGCTTGCTCTCCCAACAAATTGACCAAAAAGAATATCATGTTCGTTTGGGGAAAAGCACAAAAATGGCTTTTATGGGTTCAAAAAGACGCTAATCGAATCACCTCTCCTTGCTTTACTAGATTTGAATTGAATGTGGGTTGAGTTTATGGATTACTTTCCCTATATTGTGAAATACAAGAAGGGTAAATATAATGTGGTTGCGGATGCTCTTTCCTGTAAAAACACAAGCCTACTTACACGTATTGAATTGAATGTTTTGGGTCTTGATGATATCAAAAATTTGTATTCTTTCGACCCTTTCTTTGGACCTATATTTGCTAAGTGTTCCATTCACAAAGGATTTGATAACTTATGTTTTCACAATGGTTTTATCTTCAAACAAAACAAGCTTTGTATTCCGAAGTCATCTCTCCAAATTTTGCTACTCCAAAAGTCTTACAGTGGAGGATTAATGGGTCACTTTGGTCTTGAAAAGACGTATGACATGTTGCCAATGCATTACTATTGTCCAAAGATGAAGAGAGATGTAGAGCGCCTCGTTTAAAGATGAACAACATGCTTACAAGCTTAGTCCAAGTCTAACTCATTTATCTTTATATGTCATGGCCTATTCCATATGCACCATGGTCATACATTAGCATGGATTTCATATTAGTATTGCCTAGATCAAAACATGGACATGATTCGATATTTTTTGTTATTGATCGCTTTTCTAAAATGGCACATTTCTTTCCTTTCCATATGACCGATGATGCTTCACACGTCACAAACTTGTTTTTCAGGGAAATCTTCCATCTTCATGGTGTGGCAATAACTATCATCTCCGACCGTGATGTCAAATTCATGAGCTATATGTGGAAGATACTCGTGGACAAGCTCGGCGTCAAGCTTCTATTCTCATCCACCTCACACCCTCAAACAGATGCCAAACCGAGGTTGACAATCGAAGCCTCGGAACTTTTCTTCCAGTGTTGATAAAGAAAAATATTAAGGATTGGGAACAATGAATTCCTCAAGCCAAGTTGGCATACAATGGAGCCAAACACTCCACAACAATGAAGAGTCGATTCATGACCGTCTATAGATTCGATCCCATTACCGCGCTCGACATCCTACAACTTCCTCTTCATGAGAACACCAACATGGACATTGACTAGTCCTCCCAATAAATGAAGAAACTACATGAAGAGACATGAGATACCATTGAGAAACAAGTCCTTCATCAAGCTTCAAGACTGAATAAGGCCAAGAAGGAGATGATCTTTAAAGAAGGTGACCTAGTTTGGATACACCTCGATAAGGACCGCTTCCCCAAAGAGCACGACTCCAAGCTCAAGCTAAGAGGATATGGTCCCTTCAAGGTACTCAAGAAGATCAATAACAATGCCCATGTCATCGACATCCCTACATCCAAGTATCTAGTGAGTAATACGTTCAATGTGGCGGACCTATCACCATTCCATGGAGATGATGAAGACTCGACAATGACCCTTTCCCAAGGGGGAGCTGATGAAGCCCATCCTTTCGACGTAACTCATCTACTACACCAAGTCCCTCAAGTGGATCAATGACTCGTGCTCGAGCCAAGTTCCTACATGATAAGGTTAACTCGCTCCTCTCTATGTGTGAATTTGACTCTCCTTTTGAATGGCCTTATACTTCATGCCAACACCTTGTGTATCCTTAGCTATGAACCCCAAGAAGGAATGCCAAGAGAAGGATCCAAGTACACACTAGAGGGAGCGACCGCTGATTTCGGCGCCCACTCTGGCAGACTGGACTCCTCACTGGAATCGTTGGCACCATGCCTGGTGGACCCCATCGCTCGCCGAAATGGCTTATAGTACAGTTGTCTCATCACCGCTGAACTAAACCGACGATCGTCGAAACATTCGATGCTAATCCCGGTGTCCACCTGTCTACGCATAGATTTGGGTTTGATGCCCTGGAATATTCCCTTTACCTACCCTTTCGCCCCTTGGACTATAAATATCCCCTATGGCTCATCCTTTGACTTTAGACTTGATAGTATAACAACAAGAAAACCCCTTTGTGGAATCTCTCTAGTTTCGTCTCATATTCCTTGATAAGCAATACCTATTATCCCCCCACCTTTTTGGTTATGCATTAGGCATCCATAGTTGTACAAGGCTTTTGTTTGGAGTGATATCTAGCAAAGTTTTCAAGATCTCACCATGATCCTCGTGTTCAATGATTGGGTAGAGAGAGTTTCTTTACTAACATAGATCCAAGGGATTGTGTTGGATAGGTAGCCTCTGACGTGAGACATAGTATTGTATTTGTGTATCGCGCGTGCTTGAGTTCTTGTCGTGTTCTTCGTGTGTGCGTCCATGGAGTCTTCATCCCCTCTCCCTTACATGCGAGTTCCCCGCTGTTCTTGAGAATCATGAAAGATCGGGCACTCCTACGGGTTAACACCCAACATTAGTCCTGGAAGGAGACTACAGTGTGTAGGGATGGAGACTCTGGTTCTAATGCACCAGTTTCCTCAGATTCTCGTTAGCTCCTTGTTCCTCTTCAGTGGTTTCCTCTCGATGATACGAAGCTTCGTACTTGAGTATGCATAGTGTATTTGCAAGAAGTAGTTGTTCAAAATATGCCCTAGAGACAAATAATAATAGAAATTATTGACATATTTCATTAAGTTTATATAGGTTTTATATCATGATATAACTGTATTGATAGGAACATCAATATACATGTGATATGTAAACCACCAGAGTCTCTAGTGATCCTCTGGACACTAGTTCATTGGTCAATAGATAATCGATGTTTCCCGATCATGGACATCTATGTCAATTGACAATGGGGTCATTTCATTAGGTGATGAAAGTGATGGACATACCCAACACAAGAATTGTAACATGATCAAATCACGAAGTTCATCATTACAATGACTAGGAAACGTAGTAACCAATACCTTAGACCGTGAGACCATATTTAATCACTGTCACCCGAGAGTGCCTTGATTGCATCAAACGTCACTTGGTGAAACGGTGATCATAAAGATGTCTTCGGGTATCCAGAGGGGCATGTAGAGGCATATGTGTCAAGAGCGGGATTTGTTCTTCTACGTGATGAAGAGATACTCTGGGCTCATTCGGAGACATGACATTCATAAAGCTGCAGCGTGGGACTAGGTCATGGGGACAGGATAGCTCGGAACGAGTAAAGTTGTACTTGTCAATAACGAGATTGAACACGACATGGCCATGTCACTGATTAGGTCTCGGACAAGTAAAGTATCAAAGTAACAAAGGGAATATGACTCCATGTTTAATGGATCAACAACAAAGATTCTCGTGGAATGCACATGGTCATTATGGGCATCTAGGCCCCGCTGATGACCATTAGTCTGAGAGGGGTCTCCACCATGTCAGGAGTCTTCCTGAACCATTAGGGTAGCATGATGTAAGGGTTTTACAACTCTCGAAGGTTGTTTTTGTATCATAGGAATCATCAAAGAAAAGAGAAGGGAAAACCGAAAGGGTTCCGAAAAAGTCTGGCGGGTGTCCGGAGTTGTCTGGAAGGAGTTCCGGTGCACCGAGAATTAAATAATATGTAAATATATGTTAATTATTGAATTATACAATTATTTATATTTATATAATGATTTAAATATGATTTAATGGGAAGCCCATGCCTAATGGGCCAATTCCCTAGGGGAAAAGACCCAAGAGGGAGGGCACCCAAAGGGGAGAAGGGAGGAGTGGCCAGTTGGGCCTTTGGTGCCCCACGTGGGGCCCAAGGAGGCCTTAGTCGACTGACCAAGGTGGCTTACCACACCCTCCTCTCCATGAGTCCCACATGTCTTGGCTAAGGGACTTCACGGTCCCCTCCCCTATATAAAGAGGGCATATGGAGGGATTTAAATACACCAACTGATCCCAAGCTTTTAGGCTACCCCTCCAACTTCCTGATATGGCGTAAACATATCTATAATTTTTGATGTTCCATGCTTGTTTTATATATACTTTCTTATGTTTTGTTGACACTTTGAGGTATTTTTATACACTTTTTGGAACTAACCTATTAACAAGATGCCACCATGCCAGTTGCCTATTTTCTGCTGTTTTTGGTTTCAGAAAAGCTAGTAAGGCAATATTCTCAGAATTGGACCGGAAAAAAGCCCAAGTCAATATTTTCCCAGAAGGAACATGGAGTCCGGAGGGGAGACGAAGTGGCGCACCAGGGCAGCCACACCTGGTGGCGGCGCGGCCAGCCCTAGGGTGCGCCACCAGGGGGTGTGGGCCCCTGGTCCTCCATCGACCTTGCCCCTTTGCCTATAAAAGCCTCCCGGGACAAAAACCCTAGGCACCGGATTAGAATTCCACAAAAAGTTCTGCAGCACCGCCGCCACCGAAGAGGAGATTCGGGGGACAGAAGTCTCTGTCCCGGGACCCTGCCAGGACTGGGATGTGCCCTCGAGCCATCTCCATCGAGTCCACCGCCATCTCCATCATTATTGCTGACTCCCATGATGAGGAGGGAGTAGTTCTCTCTCGAGGCTAAGGGCTCTACCGGTAGCTATATGTTCATCTCTCTCTCTATGTGTGATCTTATGAGATCATGAGCTTTGTAATCTATAGATCCATTCTCCTACTCAAGTGCTTTAATTAATCTCTGCTTATCCTCACGTGTGTGAAGTTGATAGTGTGCACTCTGTGTGGCACTTTGGCTAAGGTTACAGAAATACTTATCATGAGTATAATTTGAGTTGGATGTGTCCATAAGATTGTGGTGTTTGTTTGAACCATCTAGAACTCAAGGTGACAGTGAGGGGTTATCTAGATGGGGAATGCGAACTTTAAGGTGTGTTGTTATAGCCCTACATCGTCCAACCAGAGAGTAGTTCATGGTATCATAATGAAGAGAAGTTATTTATATGAGAGTGTCCACTAGTGAAAGTATGATCCCTAGGCCTTGTTCCTAAGCATTGAAACACCGTTTACAATTAGTCATGTTACATGTTTGCTTGCTGCCACTCTTATTTCAGATTGCAATTACCACTTATAATCATCCATATTACTTGTATTTCACTATCTCTTCGCCGAACTAGTGCACCTATACACCTGAAAAGTGTATTGGGTTTGTTGGGGACACAAGAGACTTCTTGTATCTTGATTGCAGGGTTGCTTGAGAGGGATACCTTTGACCACTTCCTCCCTGAGTTCGATAAACCTTGGGTGATCCACTTAAGGGAAACTTGCTATTGTTCTACAAACCTCTGCACTTAGAGGCCCAACACTGTCTACTAGAATAGAAGCGTGCATAGACATCAAGCTATTTTCTGGCGCCATTGTCGAGGAGGTAAGGTAAAAGGTATGCACATCTTCTAGCTACTAAGATAGCTTCTAGTACTATTGCTAGTGTGTGAGTGCTCGAAGTTATTTCCTTTAGATTCTGCAATTATATCTTTTTGTTTCTTATTTTTATTTTCACTAGTTAGGTTTAATGGAAAACAACAACAAAATAGAGAGCTTTATATTATTTATCTTGATTTAGGACATGAAGTGTTTGAAGAGAAAATTAAAAAACCTATGGAACTTTATTTGCATGCTAATAGCAATATTATTAGTATGAACTCTTTGAACACCATTATTGCTAATGCTATGGAAAATTCTAAGCTTGGGGAAGCTAGTTTTGATGAGCATGATATTTTTAGTCCCCCAAGCACGGAGGAGAAAATTTACTACGATGATACTATACCTCCAATATATGATGATTACAATGATGAATATGATATTTTCAGTCCACCTACTATTGAGGAGAAAATTAATTATGATTACAATATGCCTCCTATATTAGATGATTATGGTGATGAGAATAATAATGATAGCTATTTTCTTGGATTTGCTGCCACTACGATTAATAAGAATGACTATGCTTATAGGGAGAGTAATAATTATTTTATGCATGTGTGCGGTGACCCAGCATACCACTGCATGATGTAGTACACTATAATCGTTGACATAACACAATTGAAACACCGTTCACTAGTATTAAATCCCTTAGAGTGGTACAACAGAAATACAGCAGGTCCAAGACATGAATAAAGGTTACAACTCGACTCTTTACAAAAGATCCAAAGAACACTCTAGGTTAAAAAGAGACAAAGAAACTTCTTACAAAAAGAATCAGAATAATAACTCAGAACTATCTAGTAACTATGACTAATATCTAAACTTTTTGGCTTGCCATTGCTGCTATTGCAATGCTCTACAGAAGTAGGTTTTATGGCTAGAGTATCTACTCCTATCTAAACAGAGACTTTGCCTTCACTTCGGCAGATGTATATGTTGACTTGATTGACTTCATTGAAGAACTTGAGCTATCGATGATGGTTTCTTGAGCAGAAATTGATGTTGACGTCGTCTTTAACGGCTTAGAATCTAGCAAGGGTTAAGAAGATACGGTTGAGTACGAGCGTACTTAGCATGTTCACTAAAAAGGAGTGTATGATGCACTATCTCTTCAGCCACAGACCATAGGTCGTAGGCAATGCAGGTTTTCATAAACATTCCTTCAAAGGTTCCATTTATTCTTAAAACTATGTCCGACAGCCTTCACAGGTTAACTAGAACCTTCGTGGGGTTCCTTTCCTGCCGCGTTCGTAGCTCCTTCCCGGAACAAGGAGTAACATGTCACAATTCTTACACTCTGCAGAGGTGCGTTACTTTACCCATGAGAGATTAACTCCTTGTTGCGCAACCGGGTGATCTTTCCCGTCCAAAATTCCTTGATGTGGGGCCCAGTAGGTGATCCAAGCCAATCGCTGCCCTCTCCACGACCCCATATGTCTACACGATCCTCCGGGGCTGACTACACCTCCGTTAAGCCCCCTTTTTGGGCAAGCTACAACCCTGGTGAGTTCCTGAAGACTCTATGAGCTGGTGATGCCCCTGGCAAGCTCCATAAAGGTCCGACTATACCTCCGGCAGCCACTCATAGATAATCTAGATACCAAAATCATGGGGCCTAAGGGTGCCCACCCATATGCTGGATCCACACAAGGAATCACAGCGTCACGATAAGGTCATTTTGCCTCCATATGAAAGGAAGAAGATATAGCTGACTTCTCTGTCCCATTCCAAATCTCATGGTTAACGTGTAATATACAGTGCTAGAATCACTGGTGACATTGGTTGTTAAGTCCTAGATATTATGTTCCTTTACCACTGGAACTGTATCAATAGATTATTACTGTGGGGCCCCTGGGTTTAATCCTCCGAGAATCCCTGTTATGCATACAACCACGATCCCAAGATCAGTTACTCGTGGCACATAACCGACAAGTATCAAAGTAAACATCCAATACATAACGAGTACCTGTCATACCTTATTTGCCATTATGGCTACATCGATCAACATCAGCGGAACTTCATCAAGCGTAGAGCCCGAGCCATTCCTTAAACTACAGGCAACTGACTGGGAGAACGTCCTAGCTCGCATAGTCGCCAACATCATCTTCTTCTTGATATCTGACCAAGTTAATAGCCAGGGACAATGCCAGTGAGTACTTTGAATGTACTCACAAACTACCTTAAGATAACAATAATAACAAGAGGATATGCATTATGGATGTGGTAGTAGGAGGGCTTCAAGAGCGGTTCTTTTCTCAAATAGTTTCTCTTGTAGATATAGCATCTACATATCTTTGTTGAAAACGTTTGTAAACATTTTGGAAACCTTTTGAAAAGTTTTATAAACATTTGGACTGGGTCACCCATTTGTTCCTCCTTGCGGTCATCCCATGACCAAACTCATTTCATTCCTTTCCGACCATCCCATGGTCAAAACAGGTATCCTTTCCGACCATCCCATGGTCAAAACATTTCCAAAGCCATTTCTTTTCCGAAATCCTTTTTGAAAACAAAACCAACACCGCTCTACAGAAGTTTGTCCAACCTGTCCATAACCGCGGACACGGCTATTCGAATAGATTTACACTCTGCAGAGGTTGTACACTTTCCCCACATCATCCGGGTACACTGCCCTGATCTTCACCGATCGTGAGTCGAGTAACCGATCAAGACTCTCCGGATGCCCACTCCAATATAAGTGCCTACCCTATGAGTGTTATTCCCCTCAAAACCGGGACGTCGGGTACTGAGGACCAACCAGAGCGCTTTTTCCACTTTTCAAGTGTGCGCTTTCAATGAGAGGCTCATAGTAACGCATGGAGGCCCACAGATCCTTCGTTCCTTCTCCAGGTCGATGTCCCACATGGACCTTTATCGGAGAAGGCCCACCCTCCAGGGATCGCAATCCCCTGTAGTAGTTATGAGGCAGCTTATACCAGAATAGACAACCCTCAAATCCAACCCTGTCCCATTCCAGTGTAATGTGGTTGCACGGGTTAAGTTGTTATAGCTAAACTGTAAAGAACCGGGTGCGTTTTCGTAAACCTTTTTCCTCCGGTTTTCCTCCAGCATTTTGTAAAACAAAACCCTCATAAAACATTTGGTAAAACGTTTCTGGGGTCTTCCCATCCTCCAGCTTTGCTTCGGCTAAAACAGGGTCTCCAAAAGGGTTATGGTGATATACACCATCTATTGTACTAGGGACAAGTAGGTGTCACCAAGGGGGTTGTACTTAATAGTACCCTTGAGTAATGGTTTGGAGGAGCCAAACCACTACCAGATATACAACATCATATAGCAAAACAATGCGGTTTTCATAAAACAGTAAGTAAAACACGCATGAGTAAAACAGTAGGACAAGTATTATGAGCAAGAAGGTGGCTTGCCTGATATCAGCAATATGGCATAATTGTCCCTGGACTTCTCCTTAGAATACCCAAATATATACAATAATAACCATCTTCTTATGATCTCCGAGATAATCGCAACTATCGTCGTCAGGGAGCACACATGCAAACAAGCAAGACCACAATCAAAACAAGGCATACAAACATCAATACTTACAGCAAGCAATGAACAATACAAGTTTACAAATCAGTAGGTCTTAGGGAGAATGGACTAATGAGATTGGCCTTGTCTTGGAAATATGGAAGAAAATCCCTTAGGATTTATAGTCTAGGAATTACCTAAAAGGGGTTTTGGACCAAGGACATATTCTGTATGATACCATTGTGTGAAAATGATACCAACATATAGGTGTTGATAAAATGAAACCAATAAAAGTGTTTTCACTATTTTATCACTTTTCTTCAATTTATTATGAATATCCTAGTGATAAAAGCTCTAGTTTTAGGAAATAATTCATCAGGAAAGTTCTGTACTTTCAAAAATTATTTACTTGGATGGTTAAGTGGGACTTTATGTACTGGTTCACTGAGAGTTGGAATCATGTCAAAATAATTACCAGAATGCCCTCAGGAAATTTCCAAAGGCAGTTCTGGGGCTGTTTTGTCCTTTTCACCAAATTAATTGTACATAAGCTTTAGAGTTGAGTCCAAGGGCACATGGTAGGCATTTAGAATACCTTTCTACAAAAATTGGAATCACCTTGTTTGGATTTATATAACTCCTGTAGTGATTTTATTGGTGGATAAACCATGCACATAATTGTTTATTTCACCAAAACTCAACAAGAGTTCCAAAAATTAAGATCTCCTATGTTTGGTTAGATATGGATTCAGATAATCCATTAGAGTTTGAATTAGGGTAAAAACTATCATGGATTGTCCTAGAGAATTTTCTAAAGGCAGAAAGTCTTTGTTTTTGTTATTTTTGCTACAGCAACTCCAAGGATCCACTTGGTATGCGGCTGGGGTTACATGTAAGGTACTACTGATACCTTTCAGCACAAAGTGGTTTTGGTCACAATGGAGTCATAGAACTCACAGAAGGATTTTATTAGTAGAAATGGTAAACTTAGGTAGCTGATTTACTATAATTAATCTGGACATCATTTGGGTCAACCAAGGATACTGCATGTTAAGGAAAACATGCAGGGGCCTAAGAAAATTTAAATCTGGGCATTTTGTGATTGTTTCCATTTTCAAAGTTATTTAAACCAAGGGCCAGTTCTTCTGAATAGGGGCAAAAGAATAAAAGTTAAAGGGGCATGGGCTGGGATCTGACCCTTCGTGGGCCGCACAGCACCGAACGGCCCAAAATGCTGGAGCTAGGCGCGGGAGGAATTTTTGAAGGCCTGCCAGGTGGGCCCTAGCGGTCAGTGACATCGGCCGGCCAAAGGGGTATCGGCGCCCTTGGTCGTCCGATCAGAAGGGCCATCGACGGCCGTCGCCCCTTCTTCAACCTGACGGATGGGCGCCAGGGCAGAAACCCTAGGGGCGGCGCCGGCAGCACAGGGGATCGCCAGGGGAGCTCGGGGGACGGCAGGGAGGCGACGGGGCGATGCGGAACTCAGAGTCGAGCACGGAGAGGGGTGGCGAGGTGGGGTTCAATGTCTAGAACGGTCTCACGCGGGGGCATCCGAGGCGAGCTCGCCGGAGCTCGGCGGCGCAGCATAGCCAGAGATCCCTAGGCCAGGAAAAGAGGGAGGTCAGATGCATAGGCTCATGGGGGATTCGGAAACGTCACATGCAGAGGGAGAGGATCAAGGGAGAGAGCACACAGACCAAACCTTGAGGAGTGGCCTTAGGGGCGAACCCTTCCTCTCCAGCGACATGCAGGTACAGGATCTCGGTGGGAAGGTGCAGGGGAGCTATATGGGGGTTGTGGAGAGGATCTGAGGCACTGGGGAAGGTCGGGGTCGACCATGTACTCCACTACTCGAAGGAGACCGAGAGGAGAGCTTATTCTCCTGCATGGCAATGGGGAGCTCGAGATCTAGATCTGGAGCTTAAGAGGGGTAAGGGTATAGAGTAGGGTGGTCTGAGAGCAGAGAGGAGAGTTGTGCTGGCCTCCAGTCCTTTAAACCGAATGGAGAGGTCCATGGTGAGCTTGGTGCATGGAGGGGTTTGGAGGGGAGGTGGTGGCCAGGGATAGGGCAGGAGGGGTGGTGGAGAGGTGATGGGGGGTTAGGGACACGACCATTGGGAGAGGTGGGGCGTGATGCAGCTACTGTGGCTTCAAGACTAAGATTTAATTTCCCTAGGCCTAGTCTCTCTCTCTCTTTTACTTCCGAAAGCAAGGGACAAGTGAGAGGTGAGTGCTACAGTAGAGAGTTGACCAGAGATGATGTAGTGGTGCTGTGGTGCTGCCTTGGACAAGTTTGAGGAAGGTTTGATTGGGTTATTCTCATAGTTTAGAGTAACTTCCAATATTGGCCAAAGTAGTAGTTATGCAGGAATTTCTCCAACTTGATCTTGGCAAGATGAGGTAAAGATGCTGGTAGGTAGGTGAGGTCAAGATGCACCTCCAGGAATTTATGGAGATTTTTCAGATGATTTTAAGTGCATTTTTGATCAATTATTCAAAAAGTGCAGAAGTGGTTTATAGAAGCTCATTTGAAAATTTTACATTGGTAAAGGTTGGTTTTTGATGTGAGATGATTCTAAATATGAATCCATACTTTCAAGAATTTTCCCATGATTTATTGGGGATTAAAAGTACTTAAAAATATTATTATTCCATTTCTGCCATTTGAGGAAATAGGAAAAAATAAATAATAAAACTTCTCAAAAATATTTACTTTTGATATGGGAAGGTAGGGTATGATATATGGATCTCCATTGAGCCAAAAGTTGGGGAAGTGTTTTGGCAAAAACCAAACTTTCCTTTATGGAAGATGTTTTGGAGATTTGGTCTATTAAAGAGATTAATTAGATTTGGAGCCATAATAATTATGGATAATATTTGATAAATCTTGATGATCAAGCTAGATGATGTAGACAAGGTGTAGGAAGCATTTGAAACCTTTGTAATTGGAAATCCAACTTGAATTAGATGGAAAAACAAGGGATTGAGGATCTAAGGTGATGTTATTTTTATACCACCAAAACCTTGTTGGGTCTTGGAGCTCAGAGCTCACCTTGATGCAAGGGATAGATGGATATTTAGACCAAGTCATATAGGTGATCATGGCAGAAGGAGTTTGGATTGGTTACATTTGAGGTGGTCTAGAAGTGATGGCAAACTTTGTTGAAAATAAGGCTGCCATACCAGATGAGTCATGATGCCTTATAAACCATGTGGGTTTAAGAAGCACAAAGATCCACTTGGAACAAGTGAAGTAGATAATGATAGACCTATATGAGTAGAACACAACCATTCAAGGATTTGGTCCAGAGAAGGTGGGATGGTGGTGTGAGATTCTATCAAATTTGCAGGAATAGTTATTTTCTTGCCTACAAAACCATCAAGAACAAGTGGGTTAAAAGGTGATATAGCCAAGGGAAAGAGTGGGCCTTGGTAGTCCTTAGGATTTTTTACAAGGTGGTTCAAAAGCATTTCCAAAAATTCTCAAGGGTTGGGAAAGGGAGTCATTCAAAAAGGCGATGTTGAAACAGATTCCAGACTTAGCCAAATTTGGCAGATTTAGGGTTTTTGACTAGAGCATGAGAGGGGATGTTTTTGATGGGTTGCAAGGTACCAAAGCATCATCAAGTGGATTAGATTGAGGTGTAGATTGAGTATAAAGGATCCTTTCTTGATATTGGTCTTCATTGACTTGGAAACTTCTAGAATGGATCACTACAGAATTGATCTGGTTAAGGGTTTTAGATGATCACCTAGTGGCTAGAGATTAGATCCATATTGTATTCTTGCTTATGGTTTGGTGATTTTTGAAAGTATCTTTAACCTAGTGGATGATCTCCTAGAGTGGCTCACCTAGCTCCTAAGCAAACAAGTCAAATAGCAGATCAAAGCAATTCATCAGTCACAGATCAAGGCAACTCATCTTACAAACCAAGCAAACCTACTATTAGGGTTACCATCAAGCCTAGCTCGAGGTAAGGATGGTTACTTTGAAAAGGTTTGAGTTTGAGTAAGATGAGAGTCCTTGGTATCTCTACCAAGAGTAGAATTCAAAAGCTTTAAAAGGAGGTTTTGGGAAACATATAGATAAGAATGGTTGAAGGCTCTGTCTATAAAACATAAGGAGATTATAATAGGTTGCTCTCCATAGTTTATGGAAATAGAAGCTACTAAAATAATTGGTTTGCAAAGGCTTCTTGGCTCAGGTTTTGAAATGCCAGAACATTTGAGCATATGGAAATTCAGCCAAGATAGTTTTGGGAAGTAGCTTTTGTCAACTGGGTTGAGGTAGGGAGTATATTTTCTAATACACATTCATCAGCATAAACATTATCAAAACCTGAGCCAAGAGTTTTTGTTCCCCCTGATTTTTGCATTCTAGACAACTAATCAGGGTTGCTGAAATTGGAATGTTACAATTACCATATGGTAAATAATCCATAACCATATTATTATGAAGATAGTGTTTTTCTGACCTTTTTGAAATGCAGGTGATGACAACATTTGAGTTACAAGCATTTGATAGAAAATAATCAAAGGACATGAGCAAGTTGTGAACTTGCCTTTTGTGATTGCAAGATTATGCACTCATGGTCTTCAAGACAATAGAAGATCCAAATTCTGTAGACAACATAATTGGTCCGGTAAGGACTAATGTTTAATGAATCAAGATGCAATTATGCATAAGTAATGTAATGCAATTTGATAAACGCGAATCCTCAGACTAATCGTATCTGATCTAGGGTTTGGAACTGGTCATGTGTTCTTAAAATGTGTTTAACTTTTATATCAGCTTCACACTTGTGCTACTTATTAAGGCTTGTGAGAGTGTGTGAAACAATATGTAAATACAACAAATAGTATGTAATACTAAAGCACTTAAATGGTTCATGGTATCTCAAATATTTCTTGAACAAGATTTTAATCATTTAGAGCTTCTAAAGAAATGTGCAAGGATTACTTTGAACGTTTCTTAAAAGAATAACATTTGAGGAAAATATTACTTTACAAAGTAAATAGTGTTTAAACTTAAGGCTAACACTTTAAAGTTCCTTTCTATTTATAGTTATTAAAAAGGAAAGCACTACTAGATTTGAATAACTTCAACAGTTGTAGTGGGGACTTCTTTGTTTTGGATAAGGTATTACCTTATATGTGGTTCACTTCTTACTGTTTTCTAAAGATGAAATAGAGTAATATTACTTTTACAGAAGTACTGTTTTCTTAAATCTATAATCATGGGAATGACAACATGCTAAATACTTAAGATCTTTGTTTAGCTTTTAAAGTGGGTTCCCAAACTTATAGAGGAATTAATACTCAAATCTTGATGATTTTATAATTGATAAAATATTTTTGGAGAGAAGATTTACTTAATTCTTAATGGTAGTTTTAGTAAGTACAACTTGTATTGGTTAAACCTATCTTATCTTCATTTAACATAACTTGCATTTGTTATTATTCTTTTGGACTTCAAACTAATAATGGTAAAGGAAAATAAAGGTTTTTATATTTTTAATGTATTAAAATAAAAGAAAAGGGTTTCAATATGATTTATTAAACATTTACCTTTTATTTTACTTCAAAATGAAGATTTGACATTTTTGATGTGTAGAATTTATTTTTGTGATCATTTTGGTATATTATAAGTATTTTTATGATTTTTAAATAATAAGATATGGTTTTTACAAGTTTTATCACTTTTTAAATACTAAATAAATAATAAATATTAGTTAAGTGGTACAATATTTTAAGTTTATAATTTCACATTGTAGTTCTTATTTTTCCAAGAATTTTTGTATATTATTTATATTTTTTCTTATTTACCAATATTAAAATATGAATTTTCAAAGTATTATTACTTATAAAATCTTTATTAAATAATAATTATTTAAATAGTTAACATAACAATGTTTTATAATAAAGTTAATGATAGATTTTATTTTTCTAAGAATTTTGATATATTGTATACATTTTTATGAACTACAAAACAATAGATATAGAATTAACAAGATTTAATTCTTTTATTAAATTTCTGGAAATTATATTTATATCTAAACTTATTTTGTTTTATCTACTTACTAACAAAGAAATCTTTTTACACCAAGACTATTCCTAGCAAGATAAACTGACCAGTGGGGTCGGAGACACGTTGACATGCCACGTTGGCGAAAACCAGACAAATCACTTCTGTTACTAATCCTATTTCTACCCAGACTCAATGACAAGCGGGCTCGAGCCACGTTAGCATGCCACGTGAGCGTGGACCGGTTCAAACCTGCTGACTAAGCTAGGGTGACGCAAGCGTGATTACACGGTGACATCAGCGCTGGTCGGAGTTCACTTCCGAGCAAGGATCGGTCGATCTGGAGCTCACGGAGCAGAATTGAGGGCGCTACGCGATAGAGCAGAGCAAGGCGAACTTGGGAGTGGTGTCGCGGCCCTGTTTTGGTCACCGGAGGTACTCCGGTGACCAACCTCTGCAGCGTCTGATGACAACATACGACGCAGTGACACTCTGGTGCGAAAGGATGCTAATGGGATGGTCGGCGAGGCATGAGGAAGAATAGTGACGGTGAATCGCCGGTAACGGCCGCGGTGACCGACGATACTCCGGGCTCGATTCCTCGCCGCTCGTGACGCGCCTGCCAATGAGACTTGCTAGAGACGAACAAGGAGACAATGATGTTTCCAGCGGTGGCTATGGCTAAGCGAGAGGTGGTCGGAGCTGGCCGGAACGACGAACTCTGACGAGATAGGGTTTCGGGTTCTCTTCTGTGAAGAGGATAGGAATGAGAAGAAAGGGGAATGGGGATGAGGACGGGCAAGGACGTCGCCGTGGCGGTCTTATCCCCGCGGAAGTGTCGGCAACAACATGAATCCTAGCACAGCAACGGCGGACGGCATCGGCTCCGCCACCAAGCTGCTTCTAGCTGGTGGGGGAAGACGACGATGGACATCTTGCGGAAAACCCCTGGCAACATTTCAGTCTCAACCCACGGTCGACCGCCGGTTCCACCCGTCAGTCAGAGAGAGGAGATGAGACGGCTGGTGTTGGGCTGCTTTTGGGCTGATGAGGCAGTAGATAGGCAGAGGGGAAAGGGGCCTGGAGCCAGATTTGGTCTACTATGTATTTTTTATGTTTCTACTTCTTTTCTTTATTCTGTTTTACCATTTTTTCCAATTTGATTTCTACAAAAGTTTTAAGATGTCCAGAAATTTGTAAGACATTGATAAATGATAGAGGTGAATTATAACCCATTTCTCTATATTTCTTGTTGAGTATTCAAAATATGTTATTATATGGAAGTTCGTTTATTTATTAAAGTAAATAGGTATGGTACTATTCCCATAATACAAGTTTGTTCTTGTATTAGCTTGATTAATTTACTATGCCTCCAACTACTCCATATATTCATGTTATATACTTCATCATACTCTAGCTTGACTTCTTATGTTCAAGTTAGATGATTCAGCTTACTAGGCTTTACCTAATTTGGTATACTCACAAGCTTCTTCAACACTTAGTCATCTATTCTCAAGTGACTTGAGAATAATGACAACCATCATTTGATCAAACTAAGCTTAGGCTTTTAATTGTCTGATCAAGATCTATACTTAACTAAGTAGTAGACTTTTACTAGTCTCTATATAGGATTATCTTGTTAAGCAATCTTACTCTAAGTTTACACCCACTTGGCTTAACAAGATTATTATTGGATATTCTAATACTAATAGCTTTCTCATAGCTCGATAATTACTATCTAAACTCTTGGGCTTAAATACTTCTTCTAGTTAACTCAGGAGTGAGTTAACTCCTCGAACATCAAATGGTTTGATCTCCACTAAGGATCACATTCCATTGATGATGGTACACTCAACCATATCCAGTTCTTCCTTCAGATTAATTTACTTAAGGTATTTGGATGGTCAACACAATAGTTCAAAGGCTATGAGTCAATAAGTTCTAGGTCAAGAATTGCTCTCTCAATAGTGATGATCCATTGATACTAGGACTTGGTTAAATAGGAATGTCACCTCTTAATATCAGATTAAGAGTATATGCTAGATGGTCTTGGCTTGACTTCCCTTTCTACTCTATTTGTAATAAGATCTAATGTTTAAGAACTACCATGGTACCTATGATAAGAGTAACTATGGCAAACAAGTGTTTCAAGATTTAGTTATGGAATTTCATTTACTTAAGTTATATACTTAACTTGATATACAGAGTTTATGGTAGGTAATATCTTAATATCATCTTTAGAATATTAAGTATTCATCCTTGAGTTGTGGTATGGAATACCATGTAATGATCTTTAGAAGATCAAGTACTCGTTATTAAGTAGTGTATTGTGACTTAGTTTTATTACACTTGATCTACCCTTAGATCAAATTATATTACCCAAAGATAAGGTATGAGCAAAGGTCATATTGAAACTTATCACAATCAACTTGATGATCTACTTCAGTTCCAACAAGTTAAGAGAAGATTCAATCACTTTGACAAGTTTTTATTTAAATGCGCGAAAATTATCCGGATTTTCTATGCATGAATGCAATGCATAAACCTGTGTTTAGATTATTTCTAAGCTCTAATGCTGGGATGTTACAATGTGGCTCATGATAAGAATGTTTTATGTGATATTTATATTGTTAATTTTATTCATGACGTTACTAAAAGCTATTATGAGAGAGAGGGAAACATGGTTTTATGTATCTCAACAATATTAAGCTTCCCCTGTTTATGTTGAAAATTTTGAAGTTGCACTTGTTTTGCTTTCCTATGCTTGTTGCTTTGTGCTTTCATGATTTGTTTCTTTACAAGATTATTTTTCATGGGAAGTGGGTTAGACTTAAATTTGTTCCATATTTGCTTCTTGATGCTCTCTTTTACTTCAATTCATATTTCTTATGTGAGCATCATCGAAATTATCATGCCTATCTTAATTGCTAAAAAGAAAGAGCTTTTGGGATTCAACCCATTATATTTTTACTTTCAGTTTATTTTAGTTTTTGTTGAGTCATGTAATAACCTATGCTTATCATTTTTGTTTGCTTTTTGTGCTAATAATAACCTCTAATGATAGGGAAGTAAGATATGGGGAAGTTGTTGTCTCGAAACAGATTTCTGTGTGTCACTGTAAAAAATCGTGAAAAATCTCAGTATGTCGGATTGAGCTGTAATTGTTTTTGCTTATGACCTAGGTTATTACCGAACTTTCGTTAGTTTTGCACTTTTTGATTTGAGCAACAGGATATTTTCGAAAGAATCGTTCTTTACCTGCTAGTCTGTTTTGATAGATTTCTGCCACTATTTGCATTTGCCTCTTAATACGTTTCTTTTTTAGTTATCTTTGATCACTTGATCTTTTAGAAGGAATTGCTATAGTATCTTGTGTTTTAATGGAAGTTTTACTTGTGTTGAAACTAAACCCAAAGACTTATTATCTTGAATACACTAATGTTGCTAATGAAGATTGTGTGAAGTTTTGTATGAAGGAAATTTTCAAGAGTAGGAAGAATAATGTGATGAGATGAAGTATAGATAGAAGCTCAAGCTTGGGGATGCCACCCGTGTCACCCCAAGAAATATTCAAGAGTTATAAGCTTCAAAGCTTGGGGATGCCCAAGGCATCCCCTTCTTCATCAATAATCTCAGGTCTTCTTTCAAGACACTTTATTTTTATTACCTTATGCACTATGTGTTGTTCTTGGAGCGTCTTTGTTTTTAGTTTTATTTTTCTTCCTTTTCTTAAATAAATTCGATGGACCCTTGCATTCATATGATATTTCAAATAAGTTGATTAGTGATTGGAAAAGAGTAGGAAAGTTCATGCTTATAAGTGGTATAAAAGGAGTTTTGTTTTAACTGTGGCCTAGACTTTATCATGTCATGTTTGATATTTCTTTGACTTTATGCTTAGTAATTATTGCTGTAGCATGACTTGTTCCAAACAATTGAGATTGCATAATGTGCCTTGAAAGAAGCATGCGTTGTTTTATCATACAAAAGCATAATATTGTGTTATTCTCCTTGGATGCTTTATTTGGGTTGACTTGGTGCATGCTTACACCATGTTAAGACTATGAACAAGTCACCTTAGCCTCTATGATCATTTAGTTTTTTGACTTGTAATATCACTTTATGCTTTAATTATTAATGTTTTGTCGCTTTGCATGATTATGGACATTAGTGCTCTCTTAGTTGGTCGCTCCCAGTCTTTTGTTAGCCTCCACATGTACCAAGTATGAGTTCCTCTCATGCATCCAACCCCCAAGAAAACCAAGTTATTCCATAGAGTCCACTATAAATTCCTATGCATGGTGTTTTACACTATTCCAAGTATATTCATGTTTTTATGTACCTTCCAAAATAAACTTGTTATGTGAAAATTAGTGATTAAAGCTCTCACGAACTTGATGGCACACTTTACTTTCTTGCACTTAATAAACTTGAACCATTGCGTCCATCTATGTTGCGTATATGATTGCACTTTATAAGTTGAGAATTAGCAGAACCACGTACCATGGGGAACGCTTTCAACATTGCACTTATTATTCAGTTGATATCATGTTATTTTGTTTATGGATCTCGGCGGTGTGAAATAAAAGGGGAGCTTGTAAGCTCATGGAGTTTGTATGTGTGTTAGAGAAACGCCTTGGCGGCTAGCCTAAGCCATGCCTAATAATGGTGGAAACTTGCAGCATAACCATAATGAGTATTCTGTGAAGCATCCTCAATAAAAAACTATGCAAATAGCAAATAAAAAGATCGCTGAGATGCTCATTGTCAGGTCCATTGTCATTTTGATATAGGATAGATCCTGTGTCATGGGGCAAGGGGTACCCCGTTGGCGGTTCTCTATGATACACATGTACTTACAATGACAGGAACTTACTCGTGACTAAAGTTGAGTAGCATGAGGTTCGGTACTCGTAGGCAAGGGGCATAAGATTTTCGACTTATAACTTGTCAAGCATATCCTCATATTTGTTCACTTTAACCTTAATCACCTCAACATGCTTATGATAGGGGCAATGAGAGCTGAAAGCTAATAAGTACCATAATTTTTGGAAGCTCTCTATGAAACTTGAAATCCCTGCTTCCCTCTTATGAAGGGACTTTCTTTTTACTTTTATGTTGAGTCTCCATCTTCTATATTTATGCACCAATTGAGAGAGCATAGTGATCATTCTTAGTTTAATGTGCATTGTCCCAAAACTTGTTGATTGATTCATAACTGTGATATTGCTTGTCCTTAAATTATTTGTATCTAGTCACCCTTATGAACTTTGAAGGTGTCCTATGCATTTATGTTTTGATATACCATGAGGGACAAGTTGAATACCACATTATGTTTTCTATATGTGCAACAAACAAGCGTCTTTCAATGTATTGTTATTCATGATCTTTTGTTTGTACCTTATCATGTTACAACATAGTTGCTATGTCTTATTGTTAGAACTCTATCTTTCATGTTCACGTTAGAGTACTTTGATCCCAGCTATCAATGATTTACAAATACCTTGATCAAGATTATGATGGTGCATGTCACCTCAAAAATTATTCTTTTATCACTTACCTACTTGACGATGAGCAGGAGTTAAGATTGGGGATGCTTGATACGTCGTAAACGTATCTATAATTTTTGATGTTCCATGCTTGTTTTATATCTACTTTCTTATGTTTTGTTCACACTTTAGGGTATTTTTATACACTTTCTGGAACTAACCTATTAACAAGATGCCACAGTGCCAGCTACATGTTTTCTGCTGTTTTTTATGAAAGAAAAGCTAGTAAGGAAATATTCTCGGAATTGTACCGGACAAAATCCCAGGTCAATATTTTGCCAGAAGGAACATGGAGTCTGGAGGGGAGATGAAGTGGCGCACCAGGGCAACCACACCTGGTGGCGGCGCGGCCAGCCCTAGGGCGCGCCACTAGGGGGTGTGGGCCCCCTAGTACTACACCGACCTTGCCCCTTCGCCTATAAAAGCCTCCCAGGACAAAAACCCTAATCACCAGTTAGAGTTCCACAAAAAGTTCCATAGCGCCGCCGCCACCGAGGGAGATTCGGGGGACAGAAGTCTCTGTCCCGGCACCCTGCCGAGACGGGGAAGTGCCCCAGAGCCATATCCATCGACTCCACCGCCATCTCCATTGCCGTTGCTGACTCCCATGATGAGGAGGGAGTAGTTCTCTCTCGAGGCTAAGGGCTCTACCGGTAGCTATGTGTTCATCTCTCTCTATATCCGTGATCTTATGAGACCATGAGCTTTGTAATCTATAGATCTACTCTGCTACTCAAGTGATTTAATTAATCTCTATTTATCCCCACGGGTGTGAAGTTGACAGTGTGCACACCGTGTGGCACTTTGGCTAAGGTTATAGAAATACTTATCAAGAATATAATTTGAGTTGGATGTCTCTATGAGATTGTGGTGTTTGTTGGAACCATCTAGCGCTCAAGGTGATAGTGAGGGGTTATCTAGATGGGGAATGCGAACTTTGAGGTGTGTTGTTATAGCCCTACATCGTCCAACCGTAGAGTAGTTCAGGGTAGCATAATGAAGAGAAGATATTTATATGAGAGTGTCCACTAGTGGAAGTATGATCCCTAGGCCTTGTTTCTAAGCATTGAAACACCATTTACAATCAGTCCTATTACATGTTTTCTTGCTGCCACTCTTATTTCAGATTGCAATTACCACTTATAATCATCCATATTACTTGTATTTCACTATCTCTTTGCCGAACTAGTGCACCTATACACCTGAAAAGTGTATTGGTTTGTTGGGGACACAAGACACTTCTTGTATATTGATTGCAGGGTTGCTTGAGAGGGATACCTTTGACCACTTCCTCCCCGAGTTTGATAAACCTTGGGTGATCCACTTAAGGGAAACTTGTTGCTGTTCTATAAACCTCTACACTTGGAGGCCCAACACTGTCTACAAAAATAGAAGCATGCGTAGACATCACTTCCCTCCTATCTCCCACTCTCTCTTGTGAGTGCGGCCCCACTGTAAGGGATGCGCGAATGAGAGTGTTCTTCATTGTGGAGTGTCGTCATGCTACGGGGCTTCCGGGTCCAGGAGATCTGCTTCCACAACTTCTGCTGGATCAGGGTCCAAGAGTCGTCGTCAAACGCCGTATGTGTGTGAACCCCTACGAGGCACTACAGTAGTGGCGCTCGAGTCGTTCGAGCCATCGGAGTCATTAAAGCCGGTAGAGCTGGAGCTGGTGGAGCCGTCTGAATTCAGAATGACCTTGAGGTCAGCGTCGGTACAACTACATCAACCATGTTCTCCTGAATGTTGACAAAACTTTTTGGTCTTCAAGGGTAAGTTTCGAAAATCCCCTCCTATTACTGCATTACTAATAGATAGATCCTAGCATTAGGGTGGTTTTCATAGAAAAAATTATTGTTTTTAGGCGCTAAACCCCAGTAGTGGTATAAGAGCCGATCTATTCGTAGTTATGCTAGTATGGGTAGAACACATGTTGATTGTGTGGGTGTTGATCAAATAATTATTAACCTCCCACGTGTACTTGTGTATACGGTAGCACTTCTTGATCAAAGTGGCCCCCACCCGACAATATGCATTCATTCGCGAGACTGGTCCATGCTTGACATACGGCTTGCACCGTATAAGCGGCTTGGGGGTATTAGTTTCCCTTGCAGTAGTTGGTATACCATTTACAACGGAGGGCCCCAAACGGGGTGTAATAGCGACAATTATTTAATCAATGTTGTGGTTCATGTTCGTAGGTAAGAAATGGTTCTTGTGCGAAAGCCCTAGCAGCCACGTAAAATATGCAAAACATAAAGTAGAGACGTCTAACTTTATTTTACAGGGGCTTGCGATATGATATGGTCAAAGTAAGGTAAAAGTAGTTTACTTTCTTGTTGCTAAGTTGTAATCATAGGATGGTGGCATCAAGCGCTTGGCACCACACACTGGAGCGCATGATGGAGATCATGGCGTGACGATCTACAACCATGTCATGTCACACTTATTTACATTTGACATTTAATTGTGTGCATCTTATTTGTGCTAGTATTAGATACTCGACGGTAGCATTAATAGGATGATCCCTTAATTTAATACAAATATTGTGTTCTCCCTTAGTGTGCACCACCAAGAAAGTTCTCCGATATGAGGCATGCCGTGACGATCGGGTGTCAGACATATTTGTGTTTGCATACGGTGGGTGTAAGACATGTTGCACAGAAAAAACACGTAAGGTTGAATTGGCGAGACTAGCATGTACAGACATGGCATCAGAACACGGATGATCAAAGATAGAGCACGAGTCAGATTAATGATGTGATTGACATTGGAGAATGTCTATCTTTGCAGCTATGTTGCTGGCCATGATGATCGGGGGTGACATAGTGAATTGTGATTGTGTAATGACTAAAACTTCTTTAGGGGTGTTTGTTTTAGTGAGAGTGAATCTACTATAATGTGATTATAATTTTAACTCATATTATGAACTTAGTCTAAATGTATTTGCGAAACTTTGTAGATAATGTCAAAACCCAAGTCTTTGTTTAGTTTTGAGGGATTCATGAAGAGTGAGAAACTGAAAGTAGATGGGTCCAACTTCATAGACTGGTACGAACGCCTGAGGAACCTCCTCATCTTCCATGATCTATTCTATGTGTTGCAAGAACTGCTAGGATATTTTCCCGTGGGCTTCACCGGATTACCCGATGATCATGATTATCATGCCTGACGTGATGCCTTCATGACAGTCAAATACACTATGGTTCATGTCATGGAGCTTGCTCTAGGAGAACAGTTCCATGAGATTGAGTCCTTTAGCCTGGACGAAGGACTTCAGATACTCTTTCCATCTCAAGTCAGAATCATGGCGTTTGAGTACAAGGGTGAAGTCATCCCGACCAAGATGAGGGAATGCACCAGCCTGGAATACCACTTGGACCTCACAGAGAGGATTCATGAGCACCTTGTGGACATCATGGACTACTGGGTGACCGACAAATTTGTGATTTACGTGGTGTTGCACTCGCTACCACAGCTATAAAGATGCCGCCTTGAACTACCTTGTGGAAGGAAAGAGTTTACCATCCTTGAGTTCATGGATCATATGAGAACCCGGAATGTAGCTCCTACTCTAGGAGCTGTCATCAAGAGGAAAGATATATATATATATATGATATACAAAGTTATAAATGTTTTAATTTTTCAATGACTTATGGCAGTTTACAAAGTATTTGATACTTGCACTATTTTGTGAAAACAGGACCCACTGCTTAAGAAGTGATTGAAGGAGTGGGCGTGAAAACGTGTGTTGATGGCCAACAAGATGCCAATGATGCTCTCCTTATGAAGTTATCATTTGGATTAGAATATTTGAATAAATTTGGAATCAATGAGAGTGAACTACATTAGTGTGTGTATTGCATTTTTAAGACAGATATTCATATGAATTTGAGACAAATCAGTTGTTTTATTCCTATGAGTAATATCTTTTATGTTCACAATTTTGATTATGGATGGGTTATTCATATTTTGATCTTGATGATAGAAATTTAAATGTTAATAAGATTTTGAAAATGCCAAAAGGTATTTATACTTAATAATGACATCATTTTGAATGACACCATTGTGTTAAGTCATAATGGTACATATGAAAGGATTCATAAGTGATGAAACAAAGGTCTTAAAGATACATGATCTTTTGACACATACAAACCATACCCCTGTTAGGCAAAATGACTAAAATTCCACATTCTAGTAAAATAGAGTGTGTGTTGAATAATTAGATAGCATACATGATGATATGTTGTATTGTTCAACAAATGGTGGATATCATTATTTCGTAAAAACCTTATTGTCAATCTAAGCAAATAAATGTATTCGCTGAATGAGACACAAGTCTGAAACTATTTGTTATGAACAAAGAATTTCAGAGTGAAGAAGAATATTGAATTAAAAAGAATACAAGTCTTTATGATCAAAACGACAAGTACTTGAGTTGTGATTCAGGCATATAATACTTGTGGAAAGTGTTCCACAAATTACATTTCTAAGAATATGTCAATGTGTTGACATGTATAAAGAATTGTAATCATACCATATTAGATATCGTATGGTCTAAAGTAATCTCTTATCGTGTTAGCGTTTGTATTTAGAGAAGATAAATTAGAATAGCAAACACTTACTTATTGTATAAAGAATCATAAAGGATTTGTGGAAACAACACCATAAGTGTATGGAAAAATGTGGTTTCTAGAAATTCTAGAGTTATGTGATAATTCAGAATTAAAATGAATAGAACTTTGTAGTGTGTTCCCAGGAAACTAAGAATACATATTCCACAACTACAACCAAAGGGGAAAATTAGTATTGCTCAAAGTGGTGACTTGTCGAGAACAGTTTCTCAATAAATGAGTTGATGGAAAAAGGTGAAAGCTCAAATAAGGTTGAGAACCTTGCCTCGAAATGTTAGAGTAGCACAACAAAATTGATTACAGAACAAAACTCTACACATAAAGGATAAACTAATGATAAATGATCAAAAGTTTTAGTGTGAGGTTTAACTAAAAGAAAGTAGGATTCATGAATAAGTTCTGCCGTATTGCAGAATTGAATTCATGAATAAGTTCTGACTCGTTGCAGAATTGAATTCATGATTAACTTGTCATGTTAATGGAACAATGGCATACCTACAAACTACAAAGAAGCAATGGTGGACCCAAGTACGAGAAATGACTTGGAGTCAAGAAATCCTGTACATTAAGTTACATTTATGATGGTAAAGTAAAATGTTACTTGATCTTATCAAAGTAAAGATGTTACTTGATCTTCCAAAGGGACTGTCGGAGTAAATGATCATGGAGCATGGTCAAAAGTATCCATGCCACCATTTCCAAGTTCATAGTATCTCTATACGAGTCGAAAGGAAGAAATGAAACTTAAAGTAAGGCACAAAGCTTGATTTGTGCAAGAAATGTCTTGAACAAATTCAAATGATTAACTACAATGTGTAGCAATTCTTAAATCGAACAAATGGAATCTCGTAGCTAGAATTCTCAATTTGATGAATGATCAAAACGATTTTGGGATTGTGCCCAGATTATTGAGAAGACCTAGATTTACAACAAACTGAGTGGGAGCTCAGAGAGTTCCATACTCTTATATGTAACTGACATATTTGAGTGGGAGCTTGATGAAACATTCTCTATGTGATTGACATAGTGTGAATGGTATTGTTGGTGCTAGTAATTATTATAGAATATTAAGAAGATGAAGTTTAAGGAATATTGACATTCAAATCTATCAATATAGATTGATATGTTTAAAAGGATTAATTCGGAATATTTTCTTGGATTGGATTCTGAAAGATGTTCAGAATGGAACAAGTTAAGAAGGAAGTTCTTACTTGTCCAACTAGGTGAAGCATTGAGATTGTCTCGGTACGATGATGGTTAAAAGAAGGAAAATATGTGTAACATCTACTATGCCTCAGTCGTAGGTTCCATCTTGTAAAATCATGTTGTATGCTCGACATAATATGACCCAAGTTCTTAATTAGAAGAACAATATTTAGTGTCTAGAGAGAACTGGAGGTATACATCTGATCTGTAAAGGATGGTGAACTTGATCATAGAAGGGTTACACTAGGAAGTTCCACCCAACCTAGATGATGGGAATTCTCACAACATTGAGTGCCTTAGAATAATATAAGCATGGTTAGACATCGAAGTGGCATTTATTGCACCATCGATAAGATTTACATTGTCATAAGAAGTATATGATTACTTCAAAGGTAAAATATGAAATGTTATGGCTGAGGAAGTCCATCTTCCCATAGAGTGTTTTCCTAATTCTCATGGAAATGAAAACATCATCTTTTGATTGATCAATTGGATGTCATGGCAGAAGGAACAAAAATAACACTATGTCACCAAATCATAAATATTTATACACCAAGGTTATCATATGATTATAAAATAAGAATGTCAAATTAGTTGACATTAACAATTTGCAAATACATAAGGATCTGTATAGTACAGTCCATAGACAAAACCTCTTCCATGATCAAGCATGATCAAAACACCAAAAGTGTTATGGTGTGTTAATTCGTCTCAAATGTAGCTAGTTTATTTGTATTCTAGTGCAAGTGGGAGACTGTTGGAAATATGCCCTAGAGACAAATAATAATATAGATTATTGACATATTTCATTAAGTTCATAATAGGTTTTATATCATGCTAGAACTGTATTAATAGGAACGTCAATACACATGTGATATGTAAACCACTAGAGTCCCTAGTGATCCTCTAGACACTAGTTCATTGGTCAATCGATGATCGATGTTTCCCGATCATGGACATTTATGTCAACTGACAATGGGGTTGTTTCATTAGGTGAATGAAAGTGATGGACATACCCAACATAGGAATTAAAACACGATCAAGTCACGAAGTTCATCGTTACAATGATTGGAAAACGTAGTAACCAATTCCTTACACCGTGAGACCATATTTACTCACTGTCATCCGAGAGTGCCTTGATTGCATCAAATGTCACTCAGTGAAACGGTGATCATAAAGATCTCTTCAGGTATTTAGAGGGGCATGTAGAGGTGTATGTGTCAAGAGTAGGATTTGTTCTTCTGCGTGACAGAGAGATACTCTAGGCCCACTTGGAGACATGACATCCATAAAGCTGCAACGTGTGACTAGTTCATGGGGATGGCATAGCTCAAAACGAGTAATGTTGTACTTGTCAGTAACGAGATTGAACATGACATGGCCATGTCACTCACCAGGTCTTGGACAAGTAAAGTATCAAAGTAACAAAGGGAATATGACTCTATGTGTAATGGTTCAACGACAAAGATTCTCGTGGAATGCACATGTGTTATTATGGCCATCCAGGTCCCGCTAATGATCATTGGTATGAGATGGGTCTCGACCATCTCTGGAGTGTTCCCGGCCGTTAGGGTAACATAGTTAAGGGTTTGACAACATTCGAAGGTCGTTTTGGCATCATAGGAATCATCAAAGAAAAGATAAGGGCAAACCAGAAGGGTTCCGAGAAAGTCCGGGGGTGTCCGGAGTTGTCTGGAAGGAGTTCAGGTGCAACAGGAATTAAATGATATGTAAATATATGTTACTTATTCAATTATACATTTATTTATATTTATTTAATGATTTAAATATGATTTAATGGGCATCCCATTCCTAATGGGCCAATTCCCTAGGGGAAAAGGCCCAAGAGGGAGGGCACCCAGAGGGGAGAAGGGAGGAGTGCCTAGTTGGGACATTGGTGCCCCACGTGGGGCCCAATGAGGCCTTGGCTAGACGACCAAGGTGGCTTCCAACCCCCTACTCTCCTTTAGTCCCAAATGGCTAGGCTAAGGAACTTGGGGGCTCCCCTCTCCCTATATAAAGGCGGGCATATGGAGAGTTTTAAAAACACCAATTGATCCCAAGCTTTGAGGATTCCTCCTCCTAGTGTCCTCCTCTCTTCCTTTCTCGTTTGTGAGTGTGGCCCACTATAAGGCTGCTCGAACGAGAGTGTTCTTCACGGCGGAGCATCATCACGTGCGGGTATTTCGGATCCAGGAGATCTACTTCCGCAACCTCTGCTGGATCAAGGTCTGGGAGTTGCCGTTAAACATTGTATGTGTGTGACCCCCTACAAGGCATTGCACTACTAACGCTCGAGTCGTTCGAGCCATCAGAATCATTGAAGCCGGTGGAGATGGATCTGGTGGAGCTATCCGAGTTTAGAATGACCTTGAGGTCAGCGTCAGTACGACTACATCAACCATGTTCTCTCGAATGTTGACAAAGCTTTTTAGTCTTCAATGGTAAGTTTCAAAAAGCCCCTATTTTTACTGCATTACTAATAGATAGATCCTGGCATTAGGGTGGTTTGCGTAGGAAAAATCATTTTTTCATGCGCTAAACCCCAATAGTAGCAAGCCATTCAATGGGGTATCAAAATCACACGAGTATAGGAGCGAGTTAACCTTGTCATGGAGGAGCTTGGCTCGGGCACGAGTCATGGGACCATTGCGGGACACGGCAATGTTGATATAGGAACATCCGTTGGACGGGCTACATCACTTGGTGTGGTGCCAAAACAAGGAGATACCGAAGCTCGTTCTCCAAAAGTTTGAGAAGCAATGAATTTGGACACTTGCCTTGCTCTGACTCGCTCTCTTTCTTACAAGTTTTAAGACTCTCTATTTTATTGGGATATTTTTTATTTTCTTTTTTTGATATTTCCTTTCTTTCTATGCTATGGATTTAACTTTTGCTATTACCTAAGCACTATCACCGACGAGGTTTAACCTCAGAAATGTCCATGGTGAAGGACTTAGGGTTTCGTAGAAAAGAGAACGCTGGGGATTTCGTCAGATGTCAGGAAAACAATGGAGTCAAAGTCACCTGAATATTGAGAAATCACACTATTACAAGTTGTCTTCTAGATTTCGGTACCCTCTCTTGGGCTTCTCCCATCCTATATATAATAGGTCAGGTCTCAAAGCTGTATGCGGATAGGTTTCATACACGCGTAATTACAATACCAATACAATGTCGGTTCATAGTCTCTTTCCTAATACAATCAAAGCCTTTGTCGGTTGCTTCCTTGGACTGTCATCTGAAATCTTCATGGGCCATAGCCTTTTACCCAATATAGGGTAGCAAATCATAAGCATCCGAGTAATCATACCAATGTCAGTAACCCCGAGACTCTACTTGAACCTCAGTTTCAGGTTGAGTCTCAAAGTTTCTTTTTCCTTCCTTTCCTTTATGTTTTATTTCTTTTATCTTTTTTATTTTTAATAGGGATTTGGTACAACGAGTCTAATGCTTTCGACGGATCGGGAATCTGTTAATTGCTCCTAGGCAAAAACAAGGTTGTCCTACATCAAATTCAAGTCCCGAGGCCTGAATTCGGAATTTATTACTGGCGTAATTCAGTTCGTGCCGCTGAGGTCTTACCGAATACTGCATTCCAGCTTCTATTTTATCGGGTACCCAACGCGTTCGTCGGGATTTTTCATCGTATCATTGATACGGATATTTTACTGGCAGAGTGCATTCTTGAGCGATTACCAGGCCACAAAGGATGAATCCTGGGGTCTTACCTTCATGTTTCTGAACACGGCATTCAGATTTCTGTCGCGTTTGATCGCGATCCGAGATTTTTGGCTTTTTTGGCAGTTTCCCTGCTGGGTTGATTTGTCAAATAGTTTTAATGCTTTATATTATCTCCCGATGGGAGTAATCTTTCTTTTGAGGATACCCTTTTTTGAGGATACATTGATGTAAAAGTCAAAGGTATTTTCAATCATGAATATTTTTGTTTTATACACAATTGGATTTCTATCGGGTGCGCGCCAGCGCTCCCGATGGGAGTAGCCCCCAAGGCTATGTTCGGATGCCTGTATCTCGACATGGGCTCATAGTTGTTATTAGCTTAATGGAAAACATAGATCTTTGGAACAATAATAAAGAGCTTAAGGCACGAAAAACTTATCTCTTTATACATAAGGCAAAAAGTCGATGATACAATATTTTTTGGGCAGATGGCATCTAGCCGTTGGCCTGGATATTCTGGCTTAAGAAGCCAAACTATAACTCTTATCATATTGTAAGTAATCTTATGCATAAAAGCATCATAGCTGTGCTACGTTTCATGGATTGAGTAATTGACTCTGTCTTCTTGTCTTGTAGTTGATATGCTCCTCCGGGAATAACTTCGGTGACGATGTATTGTCCTTCCCATGGTGATTCTAACTTTGTGTGGCCATTTTGCTTGAGGCGAAGAACTAGGTCCCCTACTGCGAAGGACCTAGGCCGCAATCTTCTGCTGTGGTAATTGTGCAAGTTTTGCTGGTACATAGTTGCTCTTTGTAGGGCTTCATATCAAGCTTCATTAAGTGCATCCACATCATCTTCAAGTGCTTCTCTTGATTCCTCTTCATCATATGCAGCTACTCTTGGGGATTCATGTGAGACCTCAACAGGAAGCATGGCTTCTGCACCATGGACCAAAAATAAAGGTGTCTCTTCTGTTGAATTATTTGGAGTTGTACGTAAACTCCATAAGACAGATGGCAATTTATCAACCCATGCTCCTTTTGCTCAGTCAAGTGGTGCTAGTAGTCTTTTCTTGAGTCCAGCAGTAACTAGTCCATTGGCCTTTTCTACCTGTCCATTTGTTTGCGGGTGAGCTATCGAAGCGTAGCTTACTTTGATACCCATCTCCTGAAAGTACTCCTTGAACTCATTGGAAGTCAAGTTGGTCTCATTGTCTGTGATGATGTTGTTTGGTACGCCAAACCGAAATACTATGGATTTAATAAAATTCACAGCCAAAGTTCTGTCTTGGGTGGTGACAAGCATTGCTTCAATCCATTTAGTAAATTTGTGGACTGCTACTAGCAGAAAGACGTGTCCTCCTAGCGATGATCTATGAAGTTTTCCCACCATATCAAGTCCCCACTGAGCAAAAGGCCAAGCCAAAGGTATAGGATTCAACTCAGCGGCGGGTGCTCCAGGCTTTGTTGTGAATCGTTGACATGCTTCACATGTTCTGAAGATATCTTTTGCATCTTGAACTGTAGTGAGCCAATAAAATCCTGCCATGAATGCTTTCGCGGCAATTGCTCGGCTACTAGCATGGTGACCACAAACTCCTTCATGTATATCTTTGAGTATGATTTTTCCTTCTTCGGGTGTTACGCAACGATGCAACACGGCCGAAATACTTCTCTTATATAGCTCCCATTTGATTATTCTGAAGGCCTACGATCTTCGGGTGATTCGCCGGGCTTCTATCACATCTTCGGGTAGTTCTCCCTTAGTCATATATGCTATATACAGCTGCATCTAGGTAGGCTCAATTAGCATGACCTCTCAAATTTCCTGCTCTTCTTCTTCGATGGCCTCTTCTATACTCTTGGTTTCTGATAGAGCCCCTGAGACTTTTTGCGGGTGTTTCTTTTTTCCTCTTTTTTGGTGCTACAACCTTAGAGACTCTTTTTGCTTTGATCGATCGCTCTGTTATTTCTTCCCAAAAAACTTCAGGTGGTATTGGTAAGCACAAGGATCCAATGTTTGCTGGATTGACAGCTTCTTCATTGCTTGCTCTCCCTATATGCGATACTTCGCACCCATCAAATTGATCTTCCATAACGCCATATAGATTGCGATAAGCTATCATATTTTCGCTGATGGTATCACACTTGTTCATTGCTTGTTGTGCCACAAGATTGGAATCTCCAAAGATTTTGAGGCAAGTTGCACCACAAGCTTTGGCCATTCGCATGCCATGCAACAAGGCCTCGTATTGAGCTTCGTTATTGGATGCATTTGCAAAGCTCATCCGAAGTATATAGCGCATTTTGTCGCCTTGTGTTGATATTAGTATGACTCCTGCTCCTGCTCCTTCCGTTCTTTTTGATCCATCAAAGTACATTGTCCAGGCACTAGAAAGTTCTGGTGGACCTGCACATTGCAACTCTGTCCATTCTGTGATGAAATCCGGCAGAACTTGTGACTTGATTGCTTTGCGCTTGTCATACGTGATATCTCGAGGGGATAATTCGATGCCCCATAGAGAGACACGCCCAATTGCTTCTGGATTATTTAGGATGCTTGACAAAGGTGCTTCATTGACCACTATGATCAGATGTTCCGAAAATTAATGGCGTAGTTTTCGTGCTGTCATAAATACCCCATATGCTAGTTTTTGGTAATATGGGTACCTTTGTTTGGATGGCGATAAGACCTTGCTCAGGAAGTAGACTGGCCTCTACACACCATGGGTTTTCCCTTCTTCGGGTCGCTCCACGACCAAGACCGTGCTGACCACCTGATTTGTGCCAGCAATATAAAGTAGTAAAGGCTCTTTCTCTTTTGGCGACACGACGACAGGAGATGTCAAAAGTGTCCTTTTATGATCTTCAAAGGTGCGCTGAGCTTCTTCCGTCCATTCGAATTTTTATGATTTCCTTATGTGGGCGTAAAATGGGAGAGCTTTTTCTCCTAACCTTGCAATGAAACGACTGAGTGCCGCTACTCGACCTGCCAGCTGATGTACGCCGCGTAGGTTTGTTGGCTTCTTCATTGTGAGGATTGGTTGTATTTTCTCGGGATTAGCCTCGATTCCTCTTGCTAGTACCAAATATCCGAGGAGTTGCCCTACCGGGACTCCAAAGGAGCATTTCTTCGGTTTCATCTTGATGCTAAACTTGTCGAGATTTTTGAATGTTTCTTCGAGGTCCTTGATGAGCGCAGATCCTTGTCTTGTTGTAACTATAACATCATCGATACATACTTGCACGTTTGTGCCTATTTGGCTTCCCAAATACTTCTGCATCATCCACTGATATGTTGCTCCAGCATTCTTGAGGCCAAAAGGCATTGTTGTGTAGCAGAATACACCATAAGGCGTGATAAACGCTGTTTTCTCCTGATCTTCTTTCTTCATCCTAATCTGGTGGTATCCTGAGTAAGCATCCAAGAAAGAAAGACGTTTGCATCCCACGGTTGCATCAATTATTTGGTCGATTTGCGGCAATGGGAAGTGATCTTTTGGACAATGTTTGTTTAGTGTGCAGTAAAGTCGATGCACATCTGAAGTTCTGTAGTATTTTTCTTTGGAACACATACTAGATTTGCAACCCACTCTGCTTTTGTTAGTTCTTTGATAAAATTGTCATCTGTAAGGCGATGAAGCTCCTTTCCAATGGCTTTACGCTCTGGTTCTGTGAAGCGGTTGCTTTACTGGCTTCGCCTTTGGATCCAAATTTAATGCGTGCTCAGCGAGTTCCCTGGGAATCCCCGGCATGTCATAAGGTAGCCATGCGAAGATCTCGTAGTGCTCACGGAGGATCTCGATGAGCGTACTTTCCTATGCGGGATCAAGGTTGGAAGCCACAAATGTTTTTTCGTCAGGTTGACGGGGTGGATTTGTACTTCTTTTGTGTCCTTTGCCATGTCAAAAGCCTGATCGAGATTGACACGCGCTACTTCTAGTGGTTCTGCGTTTGCTGAAGTTTTGAGTTATTCAAACTCCGTTGCCATCCCGAAAGATTCAGAAATTTTGTTGAACTCTCGATCGCAATTGTCGGCACATGTGAAGCTTCCTTTTACGGTGATGATTCTCTTTGGTGCTGGCATTTCATGATTAAGTATGCATAATGCAGCACTGCCATAAACCATGCGAAGGCTGGTCATCCCAGGATCGCATGATATTGTGATGGCCAATCCATGACTTCGGATTCAAGTTTTTCTCGCCTGAAATTTACTTTGGAACCAAAAACAACGTCAAGAAATACTTTGCCTAAAGGAATTTCGGCTTTACCTGGTACTATTCCATGGAAAGATGTTTCTATTGGCGCGAGATTGTCCAGGGGGTAGCCCATTGTTCTCTGTGTTTTTGCGTAGATCAGATTTATGCTGCTTCTTGCATCCATGAACACCTTGCTCATATCGAACCCGCCAATTTGTGTTTCGACCATCAAGGTCGAGTGACCTGGTCGTGGGACCCGAAGCGGGTTATCGGCTCTACTGAATGTGATTTCTTGCTCTGACCAGTGGAGGTATTCGGGTGTGGTTGATGTTGCTGTTTCCGCCATATTAGTTTGTCTTGTGATGAGCTTCTGAGTTCTGTTGGATGGGTGCCCTTTCTGAATCATGGACATTGCTCCTTTTGACCTAGGGTATTCATTGCTTTGATCATTTGTGTTTTGTGGTGGTGCCGCTGGTGGTGGTGGTGGTGCATCGATGGCTAGTGTGCCAGGCGTAGATGCGTATCCTCGATTTTCCACTTCGGTCGCCTTTGCATTACATAGCTCCTGCATCTTCAGGAATATTCGGCAGTCTTTCATGAGGTGGTTAGATTGTCGTCTGCCTGCTGAGTCGATGTAAAAATGCATATTATAGGGTCCTTCTAGCATTTGCATCACGGACATGGGTGGGTCTCGTGCTCTTGGCTGATACCACTATGTTGACTGGCTTCCTCCGACGTCGTTCCTGCTCTGGCGGTATCCGCCATTGTAGTCGTTGCTTCTGTTGTTACCTTCACCCGAGAAATCGGTTGCGACATAACTTGGTCCCGTGTTTCCATCGTTGTTACTTCTTCTTCCGTCATTGCCGCGTTTATTCCTGTCTTCTTCGGGTGATCGCGTACGCTTATTATGCAGCGCGTCCTCCCCATCAACCCAGAAATTTGCTATTTCCATTAGCTGTGAGATTGTTTTGGGTTTAACCCGTCCCAGTTCTTCTATGAATTCTCGGCGACGGAGGCCGTTGTTGAAGGTGTCGATGGACCTTTTGTCGGATGTGGACTCAGCTGAGTTTTTGATGATATTCCATCGTTGGATGAATGGTCTTATTGATTCCCCAAATTTTTGTTTGCATGCTCGCCACTTCTCCAAGGATGCTGGTCATTTAAACGTGGATTGGAAGTGCCGGAGGAACTTATCTTCCAGGTCGTTCCAGCTCCCAATGGAATCTTCGGGTAACTTCCTGAGCCATGATCTTGTGGCTCCGGTGAGATGTAGTTGTAGGCTTTGCATTGCGGTAGTTGTGCAACCGCCGTGTAATTTGACGGTGGCTAAATAATCTGCTAACCATGCTTTGGTGATGGGGATATTCCAAATGGGGTAATTTGACTCGCTGCTTAGACGCCGAGCTCGCCCTCTTGTAACTCGCTCTCCAATAATCTAATCTAGCAGGAGTAGGTCATCACCCTCCGGGGGGCCGAACCTGGATAAATCCATGTGCATCCGCCCCCATCTCGCACCGCAGATGGCCGCCAGCTCTCGCCCCTGATTCAATCAATCACTGCCTACTGCATCGACTGTCGTGCCCATTTCCACGACAGTGGCGCCCACTGTGGGGCATAGCAGGACCGGCCTGAGTTCTGCGGCGAGACCCTATTCGCCGATCGACCGACCACTCGCCACCGGCCGCTTGATCGCCATAGGCGGGATCTTACAGATCCTGCCCAGCAACTACATCGTGGCGTCACACTCGGTCACTCACGGCACGGTGATGCCGGTCGGCTCCATCAACCTCTTCGTCGGCTTCACCGGCGCGGTCGACCCAGCAGCGACGGTAATCGTTGGCGGATCACCGCCGCACCATGATCTACTCTCAGAGGAGCAGGTCCGCTCCATCAGGAGCCTCGTCACTGAGTACGACTTGGCCGGCAGCAACGCGGCCGAGACCAACGCCGCCACAAATGATGAGGCCCTAAACAACGACGCCGACTCCGTGACCCCTGCCTCAGTCGACAGATCTATCACCACGGCATCACGAGAGGACTCCATCACACGAGTCTCCAACCCGGAGGATTTTGAGGACTCCTCCATCCTCGGGATCTTCGACTCCTATTCCGGCTCGGAGTCGCCTGAGGACTTCCGTGCCAGATCCAATTGCTTTAACGCAATCTATATGGCGGGCAGCACGGCCGCCCCGCCAGATCCATTCTCCACATCGATCCCGCTGACTACCACAACCACAGAGGTGGAGGAGGCCCGCCTGCGACTCGCGGAGGCGTAGCGCAATGATCTCGCCAAGCGCGAGAAATACCGCCTCGAGCGGGAAACAGCGCGGGAGCTATCGCTCTATCACCAGCGCCGCATCAGGACCCGCCTAAACTCCAACATCCAGGGCCGCGTCCTGAACTTCAACGACGCACGAAGCGGCGGCGCGAATATCTGCGAAACGTCGCCAGGCGGAAGCAACAGACCACCACCCGGCGCACTGGCGACCGGAGCCCCTCCACCACCCATTGGTCGCGCGCCCCCGCCGGACCAGCCGCAGATCATCATCTCACCACAAGCCCGCGACGCCAACGAACTCCCACTCTACTCCACCCCGATGGACAATGTCGTCGCGGCCGACGCCGCGGTCGCCAACCTCGATGTCCAGGGGGACGGCGTGCTGCAGATCCAGTACGCCAAGGCCCTACTTGCCAGGGCCGTCGAGCAACAAGCTGCGGGGGCAGATGTATTCCCGCTCCTCAGCAAGCAGAGCAGCCTCGAGTGGCCACCCCACCATCGCCAATGTCGTGACCTGCCCACCATCGTAGCCACTGGCAAACCATCCGTGGGTCGCCAACCCCGCACTCTCCACCAATGAACCGTGACCGGTGAACAACACGGTCGCCGCCAACGGGCAGCCTATCGACGCCCGCACGCACATCGTCAACAACCAGGCCTGGCGGGCGCGCCAGCCCAATGACTTGAGGCACACCCTCAGTAATCACGGCGACCCCGAACCGAGGGGCTCACTCAGCTGAGTTGGCCCCCAATGCTTCGGGCATATGATCAGAGGGAAAAAGTACCCCGCCAACTTCAAGGCACCCAAAGAGATCGAAAAGTACGATCCAACGTACGAACCAGCAGTATGGATGGACACATACCTCATGGCGATGGGAATCGCCGGCCACACTGACCTGCTCGCCGCTCGCTACCTCCCCCTGATGATGGAGGGCGCAACCAGGCAATGGATCAACACCCTCCCTGCCGACAACATCGACTCCTGGGAGGAAATGCAGGATGCCTTTGTCAGGCATTTCGAGGGCTCCTACATCCGCGCCACCACGATTGAAGACCTGGAGCAGTGCATCCAGGGACAACACGAGTCGACCCGCCACTAGATTCAAAGGTGGCAAGAACTATGGATCAACGCCTCCGGCATCCACCCAGACACGGCGATACATTGTTTCAAGAACGCGTGCTGGTACGAACCACTGGTTGCTAAGATCATGTGGGTCTATCGGACGCTCGACAACATCCCCGACCTCCTCGAAATCGCCAAGCGCTACGCGGAGGAGGACCCCAACCAAGACTCCGACGACGAGTCGGGAGGAAGACGCCACACTAGCGGCCACAACAGCGGGTGACAGCGTGACATGCGCTATAGCAACACCCGCATCACCGGCAAGCGCTGCACAGACGGGCGAGTCGACTTCGTCGCCAACACCGGCTACGGCCAACGCGACTCCAAGAGCTACCGACGCGACGGGGAAATTACCGCGATAGCGGAAACTACCACGCCAACAACGCGACGAGGCCGAAATTTGACCCCGCCGCCCAGCTTAACCAGCCCTGCGTTTACCACAGCAGGAAGGGGAAACACGCCACCCACACCACCGCGGACTGCCACTCTCTCAAAGAGATCAAAAAGGCAAGGCGAGCAAGGGAAGACCCCAACAAAAACCCACCTCGTGACAACGGAAACGTCGGCGGCTTCGGCAATGCCGTCGGCTCGCTACACACTTTCACTAGGCTCAGCACAAAGCACGAGAGGAAGGTGCTCGCCCACGCAGTCACTGTCAATGCGGTGACACAGGTCGACATCCCACGCTTCCTCAACTGGTCCGAGCAGAGCATCAATTAGAGTCGCCAGGACCACGCTCCCAAGATCTAGTACCCAGGGCGAGTCGCCCTAGTGGTTAGGCCCAAGCTGGCCGATTATTGGCTACCCAAGACACTGATGGACGGCAGGAGCTCCATCAACATCATGTATCTTGACACATTCAAGAGGCTCCAGCTCCTGGAGTTGGCGATCCAGCCGACCCTAACAACCTTCGACGACATCGTCCCTGTTCGGAAGGCATACCTGATCGGAAAAGTGACATTACCGGTCACCTTCGGCACACCGGCAAACTACCACACCGAGCGAATCGAGTTCGAGCTGGTGAACTTCCACAGCCCCTACAACTGTGTCCTAGGATGCCAAATTTATGGCGACCCCCCACTACGCGTATAACATGATGAAGCTCCCAGGGCCGAGCGGCATCATCTTCATCCACGGCGACCCCAATATGGCCGTGGAATGCGAGGACAAAGGCGCTAAGCTCGCCGACGCCATCATCGCTGCGGAAACCGACCACGCGGAGGAGCTCGCAAAATACGCGGGCAACATCAACAAGGACGACCCCACCATACTGAAAAAGCCAACCGCCGCAAACTCCACGTTCGAGGCAACCACGCATACCCGCACCATCGAGCTTGTCCTGGGCGACTCTAGCCAGACGGTCACCATTGGGGCGCATATGAGCCCCGCATAGGAAAGCGCGCTCATCGAGTTCCTCCGTGAGAACCGCGACATCTTCGCATGGAAGCATTCCGACATGCCAGGTGTCCCGAGGGAACTCGCTGACCACAAACTTCACACCGACCCCAAAGTGCGACCGGTAAAGCAGTTGTTGTGGCCCTTCAATGAAGAGCACCGTCGAGCAATCGCCGAAGAAGTGCAACGCTTGCTGGCCGCAGGCTTCATTCGGCCCATAAAACACTCCAAGTGGCTGGCGAACCCAGTCCTGGTCCTGAAAAAGAACAACACATGGATAATGTGTATCGACTACACCAACCTCAACAGCGCCTGCCCGAAGGAGGAGTTCGTCCTACCGCGCATCGATCAGATCATCGACTCGACCGCAGGATCAGAGTCGCTGTGCTTCCTCGACGCTTACTCTGGTTACAACCACATCAAGATGGCGGTCGAGGACGAGGAGAAGACGGCGTTCATCACGCCATTCGGCGCCTTCTGCTACACGGCCATGACGTTCGGCCTCAAGAACGCCGGTGCCACATACCAAAGGTGCATGCAGGAGTGCCTCGCGAGCCAAATTGGCCGCAACATTCACGTCTACATCGACGACGTGGTGGTAAAATCCACCCGCCAGGACGACCTTCTCGCCGACCTAGCCGAAACCTTCACAAATCTGCTGAGGTACAACATCAAGCTAAACCCAGGGAAGTGCACCTTCGGCATCCCCACCGGACAGCTACTGGGATACGTAGTCTCCAAGCGAGGCATCGAAGCCAACCCCACCAAGATCGACACCATGGCGCGACTCGGAAAACCCGAGTGCCTGCGCGACGTCCAGAAGTTGGCCGGGCGAGTCGTGGCTCTCAGTCGCTTCATCCCTCGACTAGGCCAGAAGGTCATGCCCCTCTATCGCCTGATGCACTAGAACCCCATGTTCCAATGGGACGCGGAGGCGGACGATGCACTCAAAGCACTCAAAGAAGTGCTACTCGCAGCTCCACTACTTCCCGCACCAGTCGACAAGGAGCCAATGCTCGTCTACATGGCGGCCTCAATTCGAGTGGCGCCGTGATGGTCGTCGAATGGCCAGAAGAGGGCAAGGAGCACCCCATACAACGCCCCGTCTACTACATCAGCGAAGTCTTGATGGACTCACGACAGCGCTACCCGCAGTACCAGAAACTGGTGTATGTGGTATTCCGAGCTCAGCAGCGACTCCCCCACTATTTCCAGGAGCACCCAATCACGGTGGTCTCATCCGCACCACTGCAGGACATAATACGCAATCGCGAGGCAACTGGGCGAGTCACCAAGTGGGCCGTCGAAATCGGCATGCACAATATCAAATGCGAGCCCCGCAAAGCAATCAAGTCACAAGCACTAGCTGACTTCCTGGCAGATCGGGAAGAAGCGCAGCAGCCGGAGAAGCTACCATATCTCCACTACTGGTCACTACACTTCGACGGCTCGAAGAACACCGACGGTGCAGGGGCCGGGGTCATACTGACCTCCGCCAAAGGGGACAAGCTCCTATACGTGCTCCACCTCAATTTCAAGCCCTGCACCAACAACATGGCATAATACGAGGCCCTCCTCCATGGCATGCAGGCCGCCAAGGAAATGAACATCAATCACCTGCGGTGCTACGGCGACTCCGACCTAGTTGCCGTCTAGGTCGCCGGAACATGCGATGTCGTGTCTCCAACAATGATCGTGTACCGCCAAGCGGTAGACCAGCTGGGAGGACATTTTGACGGCTATTCCATCGAGTGGATCGACAGACGCAAGAACGAGGAGGCAGACGACCTTTCCCGCATCGGGTCGGCCCGACAGGCGCCACCAGCAGGCGTCTTCCTCGACACCATCCACAAACCTTCGGTCAGCCTACCGAAGGAGATCGACGTCGGGATACCACTGCAACTAGAGCCAGCCCTAGTCACCATGATTGTGGAGCCTAGCGACTGGACGGCACCGTATGTCGCCTTCCTCGAGCACAAGATCCTCCCAAGCAACGAGACGGAGGCGTGAATGATCGTGCGCTGCTGCAAATCCTTCGTCATCATCAATGGCAAGATCCACAAATGCAGCGTGACTAGCGTGTTTGATGTCTACGCACTTCTATTCTTGTAGACAGTTGTTGGGTCTCCAAGTGCAGAGGTTTGTAGAACAGCAGCAAGTTTTCCCTTAAGTGGATCACCCAAGGTTTATCGAACTCAGGGAGGAAGTGGTCAAAGGTATCCCCTCTCAAGCCACCCTACAATCAAGATACAAGAAGTCTCTTGTATCCCCAACACACCCAATACACTTGTCAGGTGTATAGGTGCACTAGTTCGGCGAAGAGATAGTGAAATACAAGTGGTATAAATAATTATAAGTGGTAACGGTGATATAAAATAGCTTAAAGGCGTGGAAAAGACTAAAGTAAAACTGAAATAAAGATAGAAGCAAGCAAACATGTAATAGATCTAATAGCAAACGGTGTTTCAATGTTTAGAAACAAGGCCTAGGGATCATACTTTCACTAGTGAATACTCTCATATAAATATATTCTTCTTTATGATACTACTCTTAACTACTCTCCGGTTGGACACTCTAATCCATGGTAGGGCTATAACAGCACACCTCAAAGTAAGCCTTTCCCATCTAGAAAACCCCACACTGTCATCTTGAGCACTAGATGGTTCAAACAAACACCACAATTTCATAAAGACATCCAACTCCAAATATAACTCATAACAAGTATTTGTAATCTCTAGCCTAAGTGCCACCATGGTGTGCACGCTGTCACTTTCACGCACATGGGGAGAGCATAGATCTATTAAAGAGCTTGAGTAGCAAGGTAGATCTATAGATTACAAGCTCATGATCTCAATAAGATCATGCATAGAGAGAGAGATGAACACATAGCTACCAGTAGAACCCTTAGCCTCGAGAGAGAACTACTCCCTCCTCATCATGGGAATCAGCAATGGTGATGGAGATGGTGCTGGAGATCGATGGAGATGGCTCCAGGGGCACTTCTCCGTCCCGGCAAGGTGCCGGAACAGAGACTTTCTATCCCCCGAATCTCCCCTTTGGTGGCAGCGGCGCTGTGGAACTTTTTGTGGATTTCTGATTGATGACCTAGGGTTTGTGCCTCGGGAGAGATATATAGGGGAAAGAGGCAAGGTCGGTAGCCGGACAGGGGGCCTACACCATGCCCTGGCACGGCCAAGGGGGACCCACACCTAGGGGTGGTGTGGACACCCTATGGATCCTCTCTGACTCTCCTTCTCGCTCCGTGAGTATTCTGGGAAAATAACAACTTTGGCTTTTGTCCGGTCCAATTCCGAGAATATTCATTTTCTGACTTACCTAGAACCAAAAACAACAGAAAACAGGCAACTGGCACTATGGCATCTTGTTAATAGGTTAGTCTAAGAAATCATATGAAAAGTACTCCAAAGTTGGAACAAAATAGATAAAACCAAGCATGGAACATCAAAAATTATAGATATATTTGCAACGTATCAGTGTTCCAGTGCTGCGTACAGACAGAAGAAGGCCGCAAGATCCTCGAGGACATTCACGCCGGTGACTGTGGCCACCACGCCGGTGCCAAGTCGCTGGTCACCAAGGCCATGCGACACGGCTTCTACTGGCTCACCGTGCACGCCGACGCTACCAACATCGTCCAGTGATGCGTCAGATGCCAGAAGTACGCCCACCAGATGCACCTCCCTGGTTCGGCACTCAAGACCATCCCCAACACATGGCCATTCGCTGTATGGGGCATGGACATGGTAGGCCCGTTCAAGAAGGCCCCATCCGGCTTCACCATCTCTTGGTCGCGGTCCACAAGTTCACCAAATGGGTCGAGGCCAAGCCAATCAAAAAGTGCGACGGCAAGACGGCAACCAAGTTCTTACACGAGCTCATCTACCGGTACGACTACCCGCACAACATAATAACAGACAACGGCACCAACTTCGCCAAATGGGCCATGGCGGAATTCTGCGAAGAGCACGGCATACGACTCGACCTCGCCTCAGTCGCCCACCCGGAGTCGAACGGCCAAGCAGAACGCGCCAACTAGAGCGTCCTCCACGGGCTCAAGCCACGACTCCAGGTGCCCCTCGAGCGCACCCCAGGATGCTGGGTCGAAGAGCTCCCTTCAGTCATATGGGGGATCCGCACGTCCGTCAACCGATCCACCGGGTTCACAGCCTTCTTCATGGTGTACGGCGCCGAAGCCGTAATGCCAACAGACCTGGAGCATGACTCACCCCGAGTTGCCAATTACGTCGAGGCGACAAACGATATCGCCCGCCAAGAAAGCATCGACCAAATCGACGAGGCATGTGACCTGGCTCGCTCCCGTATAGCCATCTACCAACAGGGACTCCGCCGCTACCATAGCCGCCGAGTCCGGACTCGCACCTTCTAGGAGGGCGACCTGGTCCTGTGACTGGCTCAAGACAAGAAGCGCATGCCCAAACTGTCCCCCCATGGGAGGGGTCGTTTGCAATAGGGCGAGTCCTCGACAACGATGCCTACTACCTCATTGACATACGAGGTGACGGCCAACTCGAGGTTGGGAGGCCATGGAATGTAAACCTCCTCCGGAAGTTCTATACATAGAACCGAAACATGTACTCAGCCGACATATAAAATGAAATTCATTTGGTTCACAAAATTGTGTCTACTCGCCATATCCTTGTGCCACTCGCACTTGTACAATCAGCAATATGCTACCCACAGAAGTCAACCCTTGGTCGAGCGACCGGCACCGCTAAGTAGTGCGGCCCAAGGGCACCGAAAATACTCGGGCCTTGGGACGTCCATGAAAACGCCAACCCGGAGCCTCCATCAGAGTCACCTAGCTCGACTGGCCCACCAGGCCAAGACGACCGGTATACGCTCCTCACAGCGACCTATCCTTCCCATCCTCGTGCAAAGCAACTCGAACGGTTAAGTACCACGCACGGGGAGTCCGCAAGAATGGAACCCTCACGCGGCTCGGGAACACATCAAGTAAGAGAGCTGCCTTGGACTCACCCAGCGACTGGCTCTCCGAGCCAGGGGAAGAGACGCATTACAAACAACGCATTAGTAACTTGCAATAGGAACGCACCCGACACGACTAAGAATTACGCCCGGGAACTCGCCTACAAACAAAACCAGTCACGTTCGGGGACTTGCCCCTTCAGGAGATGCAAAGGATACACAAAACACAATAAAAGAAAACACATATGTACACAATCGAGATATACCCCATTAAAGGGCGGACGCGCTCAAACAAAAAATAAAATGCATCACACAGTCATGGTCGCATTACGAGTCGATTGACTCCTCTTACTCAAAATATTGTTCATATTACAGAAGTCGCCACTTGGCATACATTACAAATTGCCCAAACGATACTATCTATTCTGCAGGTCCAGACGAAGAAGCACCACCACCTCCCTTAACACGAACAAAAGGCTGCCACTGGTTCGTCGGGTAGGTCATCAACGACTTCTACAACGCTGACCGGAAGGGTTGCTCCGACTTCATATCGCGATGCTCCAGCTCGGGGTCGCCAGGCGCCAATACCGTTTCCTGGTATGGCAGAAGATCCCCCATCGCCAACACCCGATCAGCAAAAGGGGCGGCCTTGGCAGTCAGCTTCAGTACCTCTGACATCTCCACCGTGCCAGTCACCGAAGGGTAGCCGCTGGTGACATCGTCGAGGTCGAAATCATCGGGGAAGTGGGCGAGACCCAGGCTCAATGCCGTGGGTGCCCCGCGCCTGAAAGCCGAGCGCACCATCCATTCCACGATGACGGGCGCCTCCTCCAGATAGCGCCACACTTCTGTAGGCCCCCCAGGAATAACCTCGGTGGGGGACATCCCTTGAAGGACCGCTCGGACGCACAATGCCGAAGCTGTGGCCGCGTTCACCATGGCAGTCACGCACTGCGAGGCGTTGAAAGTCTGAACCACTGGGTCACTTTGCCCAATCATAGCTGAAAAATCAGACGTTAGTGACACTATGGACCTCCCCAATCGGGGATTCGCCAAACGTGTTAAGCAAAAGACAGAGACTGACTAAGAAGCTTGTGGCAGTTCTCTGTGACATGCTTCTCCAAGGCGGCATGATCATTCTCCAGCCCCATGATGATCGAGTCCGTGGCCTTGCGCTCCTCTTCAGCCGCAGCAACCGCAGCCTTCGCTCGATCCTCAGATGAAATCGAGGCTGCTTTTGCCTCCTCTAATTCCTGGATCAGCGCATTCGCCGCGTCTAGCTCGGCAACTGGAACATACCCTTCACGGGCCTTGGAAATTGAAGCTGGAAGACCATCTGGAAAGGAAAGAGACAAATTATCAACGTGCCATACACCAACAGGTCAGAGCCGAAAAAGAACACGGAAAAGAAGCAAGTACTTACCAACAGCCTCCTGTAGTCGATGGTTCGCTTCCTGCGCCACGCGCAGATCCCGGTCCAAACGCTCCCTTGCGTCCTGTCTATCGGTCGATTCTCTTTGCAAACCCTGCAAAAGCAACAAAACTCAGTACTTACCAAGAACTATATCTAGTTCCTAGCCGCTGAAATTCAGCGACTAAGAACTCGGGGACTGGAGAGTAGAAAGATATTCAGTTCCTAGCCGCTGAAATTCAGCGACTAGGAGCTCGGGGACTTGAGAGTAGAAGAAAGCCAGTACCTACCGCTGAAATTCAGCAGTGAGGAACTCGGGGACTGGACGTACCTGAATGGCGGCGCCAAGCATCTTGTGGAGTTCTCTGGCGTCAGTCGAAGGGATCATGAAGGAAGTGTGCCCGCGACGGGACCCAATGTCTTCATCGACGATCTCTGGGCTCTGTGGAGACTAGTTGTCCGCCACGCCTGGAAACCCCCTAGACATGAAGCGCGGGAATGTTGTCGACGCTCTAGCTAGGGCACTGGTCGTCGGAGCCGGTGCTTCCGTCGCAGGCGCGACCATGACTGGCTCCGACCGCGCCGCAATCACTTCTTCGACAACTGCAGCGAGATCGGACTCCTTAGCGTTGTCCATTGCCACGACATCGTCGGCACTCCCTTATGCCTCTTCGCGCCTTCTGCGGTCGCCGCATCTCCAGCAGGTTTCCTCTTCTTGGGGAGGTCGCCCTCTCCCATGGTGGCAACCGGCGGAATCTTCGCCACTGAAGGACAGCCAATCTTCTTAGCCCCAGATCTGCCAAAACTTCCACAGTCAGCATAATGACAATACAAAAACGGTACACGACTCGGAATGAAAAGCCAATACTTACTTAGCGACTGGAAAAATGCATAGCCCGGTGCTGATGTGGGCGGGCTTGTCTAGCTCTGGGCCCAACTTGCGTGTGAGACCCCTTTCAAAGACATCTGAAGCCCATGACACTGCGGGCTTCCTTGATGATGAGGCCACGGTCACCGGAATTTCTAGCTCCGGAGACGCGGCCACCCTTGATGGTTGCGGCAATCTCGATGCCACGGCCTCAGCCGCCTCCGGGCTTGGGTACCTCGAAGCTTCAGGCACGATCGTCGCCAGAGGGACCTCTACCGCCGCCTCAGTGTCCTTGTCTCCCAATACCTTCACTGGAATCGCATCCTCGGGGATCTTGGGCGAAGAATCGGGGCATCCTCACCATCGGAGTCATCTTCAGATTCAAACACCACCGCCGACTTTGACGGCGACGCTAACTTATTCGCCGGTGACTTTGGTCTGCGTGCGGGTTTCGCCGGCATGGCTGTGCGCTGAGACGTGTGCTCTTGCATGATCTCGTCGCCCCCTTCGCGTTCGTCGAGACTGCGACTCACCTCGAACTCACGCTGCTTCTGCATGCGGGTCTTGCGAGCTGCAGGCGCCGGGGGAGGAACCTCCTCCTCATCGTCGCTTTCGAAGGAATCTCCCTCGGAAACTTCGTCAAGTTCTTGGGGAACCTCTTCGTCGAGCGGAGGGAGCCAACTTTCCAGTACCTGGAACAACTAAGAATGACCACCAGTGAGTATCAAGCAAAACGACTACAGGTTACGTTGCAGATATGGCGACTGGGAGGAAAACTTACTATGGGGGCTTCGTTCTTCACGGGAGTATACGGGGCAAGCCCGACCGATACGGTGGTGAACTCCGCGTCAGTGATCTTGTTCAGGGAGGCCTTGTAATCCTCGGTCTCCCATGACTCTTTGCTGGTTCGGGAGGGGTCGTGTTTCCCACTATACTCATACATCCAATGCGGCCGAGCCACTAGCGGAACCAGATGCCGCCCGAGCCAGTAGTTGTAAAGGTTGATCGAAGTCAACCCCTGGTCCTTCAACCTCTGGATCTGGTCCATCATCTCCGCGACGGCCATCTTCTGGTCTTCAGGGAGCTTCTTCGGCGCTAGCCGATGAGGCTCGCTCCTTTCAGTGACGAACTCGGGAAGCGCCACCTCGCCAGAGGGAGTGGATTCCTTCACATAGAACCAGCTCTTCTTCCACTCGCTCGCGGCTTTCTTTGGCAGAAGGAGCTTGACGAAGTTGGCCTTCGGCTTCAATTAGAACGTGACGCCGCCGGCCGCCAATATCAAGCGGCTAGACGCCTCGCGCTCGATGCAGCCATGGAAGAGCTCCAGCCACAATGGGAAATACGAACTGCAGCCGAGGTAGCACTCGCAGAAGGCGACGAAGATCGCCAGCTGTTTAATGTTGTGCCAGCCAAGATCCGATGGCTTGATTGCATAATACGCACAGAAGCGCCGAAATAAGAGCAAGGTGGGAAACCCCAAACCTCTCTCTAGGTTGCTGGGGAAACAAATGAATTCGCCAGCTCGCGGTTTTGGCTCGGTCTCGGAGGTAGGGGAACCTGCTAGTTCCCCTTACGGAGGACTCCGGCATCCTCGAAGGACTTGAGCTGGGCTGTGGTGCACTTGGATTTCCCCCATGAGCCTTTGGGAGGTTCCATTGGGAAGGATGTGCAGTCGCTCAGTGCGGAAGGATCGGATCGAAGGAAGATAGAAAGAATGAATGTGAGAAAATGAAGAATGCGGGGAAGGATCTATAGAGCTGATTCGCCACTCCCCTTATAAAGGAACGCTACCCGCCAAATTCGGGGTAGCCGTTACCTGCAGTAATTATGCCGAAGTTACCGTTGGAGTATCCAACAGGTAGTTTGACTAGGTTGATGGTCCAACTCCTCCATTCCACTCACCAGCAACTAGCCCTGTCCACTCGCCGAAGCAGCGACTTGGCAGCTGTGACGATCGCCGGAGCGGCGACTGGGATCCTAGGGAAAAATTTCCTGGTTTTAGTGGAGTCCACCGCCGATTCGACTAGGTGTCCAAATTAGACTCACCTACTCCGACTGCCAACTGACAACCTGTGTCTGATTCAACAGTGGCCTCGGGGACTACTGATGGGGATATTCCAAATGGGGTATACCTAGCAGGAAGTTCTGATTGGGCCAAAAGGTCATGAATGGGTCAGCCTGATGGCGACTAGAATGCGATTAAGATGAAGGCCCGGTGACTGGCGACTGGAGGCCCAGGAGCATACCAAACTCCTAGTTGGATTAGGTCAAAGACTCTGAATCCATATCTTGTTCGGTTGTAACTTGTAAAACCCTAGCGAGGTGCCTCATATATAAACCTCCCTCGGGTACCCTCAGGACTTCCGTTCCATCATACACCCCTTCAAGCGACTTGCTGCTTAGACGCCGAGCTCGCCCTTTTGTAACTCGCTCTCCAATAATCTAATCTAGCAGGAGTAGGTCATTACCCTCAGGGGGCCGAACTTGGATAAATCCATGTGCATCTGCCCCCATCTCGCACCACAGATGGCCGCCAGCTCTCGCCCCCGATTCAATCAATCGCTGCCTACTGCAGTGACTGCCGTGGCCATTTCCACGACATTCGGGTTCCTGGAGTCCATCGTACTTGTGGCGGTCATGTGGAAGTTTGAAGTCCATGGGTACTGAGGTTTTGTGAATCCTTTGTGTAAAATAGCTGGCCCTGCATAGCTCGTAATCGTCTTTGTTGTATCCATCATGATATCGTCGGCTGCGGTTTTCATCTCTTGATCCATCGCTCCTGTGTTGCGTGCTGTCATTTCTTGTGTTGCTTCGCGGCTCGGGTCCTATGAGATGCAGTGATCGAGATCATCGAGTGTGTCCCACTTGCCGAGGACTGTTGTGATGGCGTGAGAATCTATCGGGTTGTCGCGTGATTCCTTGCTCTGCTTCCGTGAGAGAGGCTCCTACCATGCCAAGGTTCATCAGGCTGGAGCAGTGGAGGGCAGCACGCGGATCGTCGGGTGCAGGCTGAGTGGTGATTAGATATGTTTGCGCGGCCATAATGGCTGCTTGAGCTGTTTTTGCCTTAATGTTTCCTTCTTGGTCAATTGACATGAATGATAGGTGCAGATCTCGGATGAGTCCCCTTCTTTCTGCTTCAGGGATATGCTGTAGTCGAGATGTTGCCCTTCTTGGTGGTGCTCCTTCTGTTAAGCTCCCTGATCCTCGAGTAGAGCTTAAATGTGCCTGTCGTAAGCTGGATTCGTCAGCTAGTCTCTTTCTTTCGTCGAGTTGCCTCTACATCCTAAGTAGGTCTCTCTTCTTGTTGTGAAGCAGATACTGGTATGCTAATAGATCTTCATGTAAAGCATCCGATGTCATCGGAACTACTCCCCAAATTGCTTCCCTTGCTTTTTGCCATGCTGATGCTGGTAGCCGAAGTCTTTTCCTCTCTCCTCCATGTGGTTCTCCGCCTCTTCCTTGGACTATGCGATTATCTGCTGTTTCACCTCCGTTTCCATGGTCTCCTTCATTATCATGGTTTCCTGCATTGTCATCTGATAAAATATCATCGGGGTTGAGGATAGGATTACCGTTAGAGTCGCGTGGTGTTGAGGTATCCCCGTTGATCATGCACACTTGGTGGCGTGTTGTGCGTGGGACGATGGCATCATCTTCCGCTTCAAAGGATGTTCTGATAGTATTCCGAGATTGTAGTTCTAGATAGATCTTCGCCATCCTTTCTTCGAAGTTGACGTTTTTGCTGCTTTCTTCGGGTTCTGAGTTTGTCGGGTCTGCTTCGCGTGGTGGATTTGGCTAATGACCTAACCCAAGGGAGAGATTACCATGAAGGCCATCATGGTCCCCTAGATCCATCTTGATTTGCTTGCCTTCTTCGCCTGCTTCGATCTGTGTTGTGACGTCCGTGGAGGATCTGACAGAAGATGCGGGTACCATCATAGGCGTAGGTTTTTGCATCGATGGTTCTAATGTGATAAGGGCCAAAGGGTGTGATTCTTGCGGGTCCTATACTTGGAAGTGGAAACTTCCGATGATTAGATTGGATCCGCTGTTGAAATTGGCGAGTACCAATACAGGGGTGGGTGGGCGTGGATCTGCTTTCGTCGGGTTGATGCTTGGTGGAGAGCGGTTTGCGAATCCATGTTTCCAGCGTTTAGGTTTCCCACTGACGGCACCAATTGACGAGGTGTAACCTCGGCAATGTCCATGGTGAAGGACTTAGGGTTTTGCAGAAAAGAGAACACTGGGGATTTCGTCGGATGTCAGGAAAACAATGGAGTCAAAGTCGCCTGAATATTGGGAAATTGCACTATTGCAAGTTGTCTTGTAGATTTCGGTAACCTCGCTTGTGCTTCTCCCGTCCTATATATAATAGGCCAGGTATCAAAGATGTATGCGGATAGGTTTCATAGACACATAATTACAATACCAATACAATGTCGGTTCATAGTCTCTTTCCTAATACAATCAAAGCCTTTGTCGGTTGCTTCCTTGGGCTATCATCTGAAATCTTCATGGGTTGTAAGCCTTTTACCCAATATAGGGTAGCAAATCATAAGCATCCGAGTAATCATACCTGTGTCAATCACTGTGCAAGAGCAAGCGAACAATGCTTCGACAAACAAAAATGACCTACTCTTGATAGGTTAGGTAACACATAAAGGAAGAAAGTAGGTTAATAAAGTTGGTGCAAGTTATACCTTATGTTGATGTCGAACTTGCAATCATTGGTGGAGGGTGGTGTTCGATTTGCGTGGTGTCGGAGAGAGGGGATGGATTTGTGGAAGCTTTTGTTAGTGTAACACCCTCGAATCAGCCTATGCAAGTTTTAGTGATTCCTTCCAAACCCGCATAGAAATGATTCAAAGATGCCCACCAGGCACTTGCGTGCAGGTGCAAAATGAAGTAATATCATTACACAATAGTACACGATGAAACCCACCAAACATATATATGTATACATAACAACGACTCTATGAGTCAAGAATACATATATACAATACAATGATCCAAATCACCTTGAAAACGATACAACATCTCAGTATGGATAAGATACAAATGGGGCTAAGAGCCCTGAAGAATAACCAATGGCATCCATAACCCTGCCTACACCGGAAGGGTAACCTTGCTAACTTCATCGAACTTATACCTGCCAAACAAAATGGGTGCCAAAAAAGGGCAAAGGAAAAAGGGAGCGATCAGTACTGAGGCCAGTACACAGGGATTCTAGAATTCGGCGACTCTCGCCTACATAGGTATGGTCGACTCAAGCGGCAGCGAAGCATGCACTAAACAACCTATAGATACTCGATGCAACTGTCTGCTATCAGAGAGGGATAAGAAAGACCTATTCTGAACCAACCTGATACTAACATCAAACATACCCATCCAGGTATTTCCCCCTCGAGACCAAACGAGGAAGTCATTCTGAGGAAACTCACGCAGTTGGCAGTTTTATTCATCCTTTCATGGTGGTTATCCAACTTACTAGTCATATCAGATCCATGTAAAATTTATAACAGTAAACTTTAGTTATGGTTGTCTATGATCGAGAAACTTTGCTCCAAGTCGTCCACAATCGGGGACACGGCTTTTCGAAAAGGTTTAACCCTGGAGGGTGCACCAAAGTATCCACACGCACTTCAACCCTTGTTGTTAGATCCGATATGAGCTAGATCATGAACATACATCCAACGGTATGTCGACGGGGCCTCGGACACGATGTTTCCCAGACCCAAAGCAAGTACATGGGGCCACCCCACTAAGCTACCTGCAACAAAGTCGGATGGCTCCAAGACGGACACATGGTTTGTGATGATGGCTGTAAATGACTAGGAACCTCAAAGTGTGACTGGGCTTGTCGATAAAGCGAAAACGTGGCATGGGGTTCCTAAATAGCACAGGCGCTCCACGCGCAATAGTAAATAAAGCAGTAAAGCATGGCATAAGTATAGGATAGTAATAACGCCCCAAACTAGTTTGTGGCCCCCAACATAGTACTTTGAAATCGGGTAGTAAGCCGATGGGGTGCCCACACACCCACCCGTGGTTAGCGCGCTCGATCTCGGAACAAGTGTCAAGAACTCGGGTCCTAGGTGGACACAAGTGGGCAGGTAAAACCCAAATAACATCTATTACTCACCGGTGCCTCTGCATTATATCGATTTCCAGCATTTTAATTAACAAATTATACTGATTGCCATAATCATCTCCACCATTAAGCATGTGGCAACCTCCTAACAACTCTGAAACACGATGACTCGAACCAATGCATGAGCAAGTAACTACGACTCGCAAGGCCAACTGTCTACCAAATAATAGGCAATAGGAGGTGTCCAAGGTAATATAGAGGCTGCAAGGCATATAAATGGTACAGAAACACGGATAGCATTAGATCAGAAGGAGGAAGTAAAGACTATAAATGAAAATAGGTAGAAAGGGGGAGAATGCTCGCTTGAAAAAATTGTTGAAGATTCATCCGAAGAATAGGTGAAAGCTCGCATCAGCTCAACAGCCTAATCCGCGAAGAAGCAAAGCACTAAAAGACACACTGAATGCATTATTTAATACTACGGTATAAGATCGGGCATGTTCATGATACGATGCCTGACATGGAAAAGATGATGCGATGCACTTTACTAGATTAAGCGGAATCGGAATCCCGTTAATTAAAAAGTTATTTTGCTAACCACCAAATTAAATGTTTATTAAGATAGCAAGCAGGGTATAGGGCGACCTACACAAGATTAAATGAAGGGATGGAATTATAATTGACATTTCCCAATTACTCCATATGTTACTTAATAGATGATGATACAAATTATTACTAAATGATGTGATGCAAGATGCAAACAGTATCATGAATGACATGATCAGATTCTATGCATTTTCCTGATAAACTTTTATATAAAATACTTTTTATTTTGAACTATAGTTTAAAAGATATGAATTATGCAAGTTATAAGTACTTATAGAAGATTTAACGAAAATAATAACTTTCATTACCCAAAAAGGAAAACAGAGGTCATATTATTAACCCTCAAACTTTTTTGATCCAAATAGATAATATAGTTTGTAGCATTTGAGTTTATAAAACAAAAGTTATGGAATAGACAGACTATACGGAAGAAAAATATACAAGGACAGTAGCTGAGCAGCGTTTGTACTATTGGGCAGAGAACAAAAAGACTATGCGTTTTATTGTGCAGGGGTGAGGATCTGGTGTGATGCCCCATTGTGGGTTGAATAGAGGAAGGCATGTTTGAACCATTGAGAAATGGGTTGCAATTTGCATGGATAAAAGAGATGATACAAAAAGGGCGGAAATTAATTGTTCTAGGAGGGGTTCGCACAAGAAAACACAGATTAGTCTGGAGAAAACAAACCAGCTTGGTTGCTAAAAGGATATTGGCATTGTACAAGTGCACATGCCTTGGAACTAAACAGGTTATAGTCTGCATGGATGAAAGGAAGAAATAAAGGGTGGGTTTGATGTAGCTGACCTTCGGTCGTTACCACAACATGGTCTCCAATTTATGCCAAGTCTTCATGGATTTCAAAGGTGAATCCATTCCTCTATGTGAACCCACTTCCTACCCTCTTGAATGGTATACTACTTCATACTCCATCCCATATCCATGATAGGTTCACACCAACAAGTACGGAGGCATGGGAGGAAGCTCGAAGCACCAAGCCCGACAGACGGAGGCTTGGAAGAGAAGACGGACCAGGAGCAGCCAGCTCCAGAACCGAAGTCTTCGTCGTCATCGCCCAGAGTCTCCGCCGTCATCGCCCCGGAGAGTCTGCCCGATGCCAGCCAGAATGTCCGGTGCAACCGAAGTGTCCGGCTAGATCCAGCCGGAGTGTCCGGCCTACCCCAACCCCGTCCTGGCGCGGACAATCAGTATGCTACATCAGACTCTACCCAGACACTACCCAGAGTGTCTGGCCACCCCGGACTGTCCGGTCAACCCGACCCGGACTATTCGGCCAAAGTGATAGGCCTACGAGCAAACATCTGGTCCCTTGGCCCATGTACCCCTCTATTCTGCACCAAATCCTAGTTTTATGCCCAAACTACCCCAGAACTTGTGGTTGGCCTATAAATAGAGCCCCCACCCCTCATTGTATCCCTTAGGCATAGATGATAGACTAAAGACAACCCCCTTTGTGGAATCTCTAGTTTTGCCTCATCCCATTCTACCAAAGGGGATCCACTATCGTCACCACCTCGTCGGAGTTTGCATCGTGGCTCCCTCGTTGTACAAGGCCTTGGCATCGGTGTCCATTTGCCAAGAGGTCATGACCCTCTCCAAGGTGTTCTTCCCTCTTCGTGTGGGGTCTAGGGAGCACGTTGACCGGTCTTTCCTTGCAAGGATTCTATCGGACCGGTGGCCACCGGCGAGAGCAATCGTCCTTGTATCGTGTGAGTTTTGCATGTGTTCATCATGTTCTTCGTGAGGTGTACGTCCGTTTCTGCTACCTTCTCCCTTTCCCCTTGTCTTCCCATCGATTTGACCATGAGATCCGTGAAGATCGGGCCACCCATGGGGTAACCCCATAACATCTGGTATCAGCAGCTTTTGGTTGCCACGGATTCCTCATCGATTTGGTCTTTTCTCCATAAATTCGAAAATTCCACCAAAAACAGCCCCAATTCGTGTTTTGGATCGATATGTGATTTGAGTGCATTTTGGTAGGTTTTGATCAGTGGATTACTTGCTAAACTTGTTGATCTACCTTCCTCTGCGTTTCCATAGCCTAATTCCTTAATTTCCCCATCAATTTGAGGTTTTGGTTCAAGTTTTTCTGCCAAAACTCGTCCCGTTTGTGTTCTGCAAGTTCTGGTTCGACCAGACCGGACTGTCTAGCCTAAACAGACTGGAATATCCACCCCACCAGAGTTTGCGGCATAAACGGACCGGAATATCCGCCCCGGCCGGACTGTCCGGCCTGCGCGCCCCGGAATGTCCGCCCCCCTTGAAGACAGCAAATGTGTTTCATGATTTTGAGCATAACTTTTGCATACAAACTCGGATTTTGGTGTTCTTTAGCTCATTTTGAAGAGGAGAAGGATCTCTACATCATCATATCCGTGGTTCATGCTATCTAATCCATATAAATTCCATGAGCAAGGCGAAATCCACCAATAAAGGGTGAAGATCGGCGATGAAAGGTATAAACATTCTGCTACTTCTCCCCACTTGCTTTCCTTTGAGAGCTACACTATCTTTGTGTTCAACAAACACCTATTGAGACTAATTCCTCCTATGATTTCTTGGGCTATGTACATTAGATACCTTGTAGAATTCCGAGCAAAAGTTGTGAGCGTGCTATCTCATATAGTTATCTTGTATAGTTGTTGGCATCAGGAAGAGGCAAGTGAAAAAATAAAAGGAAAAGAGAAAAAAATAGAAAAAGAGAAAAAGAAGAAAAAGAAATAAAGAAACAAGTGCCTCATAGAATAGGAAGCTCAAGCTTGATGAACATCAAATAGGTGGTACTTATTGTGCATATCTTGTAACCCATCAATTTATTGCAATGGAACTAGCGTCTCTCCTTGCACTTGTGCGAGACGAGCTTATAGTCTTCGCTAGGAGAATATCATTTTATGGCCCGAAAGTTGGGGTGCCCAGGCAACGCGGTACCCAAGTTGCATGTAATCAGCCGCGATGACTACATCTAGCGTGCTAAATACTCAGGGAGTCTTTTTCGGCATGATGTCAATTTTACGTTTCAATACAAAATATCAGGCTAACGACTGTCAAGTTGGGGCCCCCCTGTCATTTCTCGCCATTATGTCGCTTCCATAGCTTAGGCGTCAATTAGGCTTGCAGTGTTGGCGCCTGCATCCATTACGCGTCTTCTTCTTCTTCCCCAGAGCGGCAATCTATGGTCGCGGCCATGGCGCGGAGCTGGGACGTGACGAAACTGCTCGGCCCTACTCTCCTCTCCATCCCGAGTTAGAGCTTGCCCTCACCATGGCCGCACCCATGGCATAGCTCGGGGACGAGAATTTATTCCCGGTGAGATTTGTCACTGTGTCGACCATGCTCGATCCTGTTTTCCTCCTCCAGAATCCGAGCTCGCCGTCACCATGGTCGCACCCGCACCAATTCTGCCACCCCTACCGTGGTCTCTGTGGTAGCTCAAGTTCTGCCATGTTGAACCTGTAAGCAAATTCGAAGCTGGGTGGCGGTAACCCATTGTTGAACCTATAAGGAATTTGCTGAAGACTGTGTGCCGTGCCAAGGTCTTCGGCTGATGCATTCGGCTTCTGCCAATGTCCGCCGCTGATTTGAGATCATTTAGTTACTTCAAAATGAAATTTCGACCAATTTAACTTGTTGATGTATTCCTTGACAATTATAATATAATCAAGCACTAGAAATATTTCGTAGTGTGCATGAGCATGATCAGTAATATAATTGAACACTAGAAATTTTAAGGCACTCCATATAAAGGAGTAGATTAATATATATATAGAAGGTTCACCATAGACACCATGCGGATATATTGTCTTACATGCAACACACGGATAATAATAATTAACTGAGACAAAATAAAAGAAAGGGCAGCAGTGGGAGGCCGGGACACAGAGACGCCGAGCAGGGCAGGGGCATATCAGCAGGAGGCAGGGACAACCTAGTTGATGGGATACATGCCAGTCCTGACATAATCCCGGAGGAATTTGCCAAAGGCTGCATGCCGCGTCAAGGTAATCGGCCTATGCCTTCTTCCTCCGCCTCTGGCAACACCCACCGCGTGCTGGATCATGCTGTCGAGGTCCACGTTGATTGCTCTGCCACAGAATGGGCAAAACAGTCTCCCTCTACGGTAGAAATGGATTAGCCCACACCGTAACCGCCTTAGCACGTAGCGGCTCTTGTTGTCCCTGGATTCCTTGCTATCATCCACTTCATCAGCATCTTCCTGTTGATTTTTAAGAACGTAACTTAGAAATCATACATATGATTTAATTATATTACAACTCAATAATTGACAACATGTATATGTAAGACAATATATCCGTGGATATCAAAGAGAAAGCATTTCAGCAATAGTTTGATCAGTTCATATATCATTTCATCTCAACACAATGACAAATCATTGCATCAGAGTGTATGTAGAATAAAGATTGCAGCCTCATAAGTTTCTTCAGGGATGGAGTTAGTGAACCAAGTAACAATTGCACAACCTATATTGTTCTTGTAGATCGCCCCAGGTTCATTAACTCATCCCTGAAAAAATCTGACACCAATGTGTCTGCCTCTCTTTTGGGACAAATTTGAATCATTGGCCACAATAAGAAATTGAAATGTAATCGTACAAAAAATATTCAGGGATATACATAGTCAGGTACAAAAACAAGCCTAAATATTGTAATTATAAATAAAAAACCAAACAATTAATCTTCAGGTACATGTTAAAAATGCTTATGATCAAAACCATTCATTTACATATGCATCATACGAATCATTCAAAGATCAGAAACAAATCAAGGATCATATATGTAGTTCCATATGAGAATAAATCAAGGGCCTCATAATTTGTTTCAGAGATGGAGTTGGCGAACCAATGTACCAACAACACAACCTATATTGTTTGTGTGCATTGCTGTCTTAGGTTCACCAACCCATCAATACAACACGACACCATCATATGTGTCTCCCCTTGAACACTTTTGGGGAAAATTTCAATCATCGGCCTCGGTGAAAAACTGAAATGTAATTCTTATACACTATGAATGCATGGAATAGATAATTCAAATATCATAGTTCTATGAATGTAGAATAAAGATTGCATCCTCATAAGTTTCTTCAGGGATGCCGTAAGCTAACCAAGTAACAATTGCACAGCTTATATTAATCTTGTACATGGCCCCAGGTCCGCTAACTCATCCCTGAAAAAATCTGACACCAATGTGTCTGCCTCTCTTTGGGGAAAATTTGAATCATTGGCCACAATAAGAAATTGAAATGTAATCATACAAAACAATATTCAGGGAAAGACATATGCATCATACGACTCATTCAAAGATCAGAAAAAATACAAAGATTATATATATAGGTTCCATATGAGAATAAATTAAGGGCCTCATTATTTTATTTCAGAGATGGAGTTGGAGAACCAAGATACAAATAACACAACCTATTGATTTTTAAGAACATAACTTAGAACTCATACATATGATTGAATTGTATTACAACTCAAGAATTGACAACATACATATGTAAGACAATATTAAGATGATATCAAAGAGAAAGAATCTCAGCAATAGTTTGATCAGTTGATATATCATTTCATCTCAATAAAATGACAACTAATTGGATAAAAGTGTATGTAGAATAAATCTAGGGGCCTCATAAGTTTCTTCAGGGATGGCATAAGCGAACCAAGTAACAATTGCACAACCTATATTGTTCTTGTGCATCGCCCCATGTTTGCTAACTCATCCCTGAAAAAATCTGACACCAATGTGTCTGCCTCACTTTTGGGGCAAATTTGAATCATTGGCCACAATAAGAAATTGAAATGTAATTATACAAAACAATATTCAGAGATATACATATGCATCATATGATGCATTCATAGATCAGAAACAATACAAAGTTTATATATATAGGTTCCATATGAGAAAAAATAGGGCCTCATTTTTTCAGAGATGGAGTCGGAGAACGAAAATACCAACAGCACAACCTATATTGTTTATGTGCATTGCTGCCTCAGGTTCACTAACCATCCCTAAGAAAACGACGCCATCAGATGCCCTTGCACTATTTTGGGGAAAAATTGAATCATTGGGCTCAGTAAGGAATATAATTGTAATGTTATAGGCATGTTGTGTATCAAAATCAACACTCAACTAGTAAACTCAACTAGATGGCAGATGAGCAGATTGGGGTTTTGTGACTAGACAGATTGGGGTTTTGTGACTAGATGCCAGATGCATCAATCGACCGATCGATATATATACTACCCTACTTCAAGAGCAAAAGAATATGTACACGATTGAGCAAATCCTATGTATGAACAGTGAAATCTGCGGCTGCGACTAGAGAATCTAGCAATGTAATACCTCGGACTCCTCATCAGGGACATCCTCCTCGAACTCGTCATTCTCCGTGATTGCGTCGAAGATTTCTTGGACGGTGATGGGGTCGTTCATGTAGAGCACCGGATTGCCTCCGCCTGCCGCTTGCCCTCCATCCAGATCTGCCGTTGGCACCATGACGTTGTCGGCCACCTGCTGCTCGGTGGCGATGGCTACTAGCTTGACGGATGAGCTCGAACCGTTGACGGCGTGACGATGAGTGGCGTTCGTTCCCGGAGAAGACGCCTCCGCCTTCTTGGCAATGACCGAGCCATCAGCTGCTGCGCCTTCAACTGGCTTCATCTCCGGCTCATCTCCACGCGTACGCTTCATGGCGCACCTAGGGAAGGAGGTAGTGCAAGCGAGGGAGCTTCAGCGCGCGTGGTAGGTGCAGATTGGAGTTTTGGGACTAGACAGATTGGGGGGAAATGACAAGACCACATGGAAGAAGAAGGTCGAGCGGGTTTATAAACACCAGACCATCCGTAGTCCTCGAGTGGACACATGTGGTGGGGGGCAACCACGATCTCCACCTTTTTTTTGGGTTCCCTTTTTTGAAACAGCCACGATCTCCACTTTAGAGTTGCATTGAAAACACGCTCATGGCAGACCTCGATTCTAGCAATGTTAGATCTACTCGAGGGGGCCCTTGACTCATGGAAGTTACTTGCGGTAGGGCCTAGTTGGAAGTGAGATTGAGAGCGCTGCGTAAAAATGGGATATGTCTTATTAAAATCAAGTGGCAATAAATTGCAGCGTCCAGTCGACAACCGTGCACTCGATGACCCTGTTGCCCTGTGCATGTGTTGTAGTAGCAGTAGTAGCCTTTGCAGACTAGATTAAACATGACATGACCACTCGACGACTTTTTCCATCGACGGCATCGTGTTCCTTCTTGTAGAGGGAGACGTCTGTGCTGTCCCACGCTGAGGGAGACGTATGTGCTGTCTCATGTTGTACTATGAAGGGAACGACGTGTGCAACAATCATCATTGGATCACACGGTATCAACGGTTCGTGTGCACGATCCGAGTGACAACTGTGACAACCAATCAGGGCATAGCAGACAAAGTGAGCATAGGTTTGGGCTTCTACGAAAGAGACAGAGGGGAAGGGCAAAACCGAGTAGTTTCAAAAAACCAAGGGCAAAACTGAGTAGTATAAAAATCGAAAGTGAGTGTCTTGTACAATGAAATACATCATGGCATACATCAAATTATGCCAAGATAGATCCACTAGAGTTTATTGCATGTGTGTTCTACTCATAAACCACATATGGATCAGCCAGAGTCATTGGATGTGTGTTCTTCTGACAAACAACACATGGATCCACCAGTGTCATTGCATGTCTGTTCCTTTCACAAACCATACCCAGTGTCATTGCATATGTGTTCTTTCCACAAACCACATATGGATCCACCACTGTCATTGGATGTGTGTTCTTTTCACAAACCACAACTAGAGTCATTGCATGTCTGTTCTTTTCACAAACCACAGCTAGAGTCATTGCATGTCTGTTCTTTCCACAAACCACATATGCATCCACCAGTGTCATTGGATGAGTGTTCTTTTCATGAACCACACCCAGTGTCATTCCATGTGTGTTCTTCTCACAAACCACACATGGATCCACTAGTGTCATTGCATGTCTGCTCTTTTCATTAACCACACCCAGTGTCATTGCATGTGTGTTCTTCTCACAAACCACACATGGATCCACTAGTGTCATTCCATGTGTGCTCTTCTCAGAAACCACACATGGATCCACCAGTGTCATCGTATGTGTGTTCTTTTCACAAACCACAGCTAGAGTCATTGCATGTCTGTTCTTTCCATACACCACACATGAATCCACTAGTGTCATTGCATGTGTGTTCTTTTCATGAACCACGGCCAGAGTCATTGCATGTGTGTTCTTCTCACAAAGCACACATGGATCCACCAGTGTCATTGCATGTCCGTTCTTTTCATGAACCACAGCTAGAGTCATTGCATGACTCTTCTTCTCACAAACCACATAAGGATACACTAGTGTCATTGGATGTGTGGTCTTTTCATGAACAACAGCCAAAGTCATTGCATGTCTCTTGTTTTCACAAACCACACATGGATCCACTAGTGTCATTGGATGTGTGTTCTTTTCATGAACCACATCTAGAGTCATTGCATGTGTGTTCTTCTCACAAACCACACATGGATCCACCAGTGTCATTGCATGTCTGCTCTTTTCACAAACCATAGCTAGAGTCATTCAATGTATGTTCTTTTCACAAACCACATATGGGGCCACCAGTGCCACTTGATGTGTGTTCTTTTCACAAATCTCAACTAGAGTCATTGCATGTCTGTTCTTTTCACAAACCACAGCTAAATTCATTGCATGTCTATTCTTTCCACAAACCACACATGGATCCACTAGTGTCATTGCATGTCTGCTCTTTTCATTAACCACACCAAGTGTCAGTGCATGTGTGTTCTTCTCACAAATCACACATGGATCCACCAGTGTCATTGCATGTCTGTTATTTTCACAAACCACATCTAGCGTCTTTGCATGTCTGTTCTTTCCACAAACCACATATGGATCCACCACAGTCACTAGATGTGTGTTCTTTTCACAAACCACAACTAGAGTCATTGCATGTCTGTTTTTTTCAGAAACCACAGCTATAGTCATTGCATGTTCGTTCTTTCCACAAACCACATATGGATCCACCAGTGTCATTGGATGAGTGTTCTTTTCATGAACCACACCCAGTGTCATTGCATGTGTGTTCTTGTCACAAACCAAACATGGATCCACCTGTGTTATTGCATGTCTGCTCTTTTCATTAACCACACCCAGTGTCATTGCAAGTGTGTTCTTCTCACAAACCACACATGGATCCACCAGTGTCATTGCATGTGTGATCTTCTGAAAACCACACATGGATCCACCAGTGTCATTGGATGTGTGTTCTTTTCACACATGTCTGTTCTTTCCACAAACCACACATGGATCCACCAGTATCATTGCATGTGTGTTCTTTTCATGAACCACTGCTAGATTCATTGCATGGGTGTTCTTCTCACAAACCACACATGGATCCACAAGTGTCATTGCATGTCTCTTCTTTTCGCAAACCACAGTTAGAGTCATTGCATGTCTATTCTTTCCACAAACCACATATGGATCCACCAGTGTCATTGGATGAGTGTTCTTTTCATGTACCACACCTAGTGTCATTGCATGTGTGTTCTTCTCACAAACCACACATGGATCCACCAGTGTCATTGCATATCTGCTCTTTTCATTAACCACACCCAGTGTCATTGCATGTGTGTTCTTCTCACAAACCACACATGGATCCACCGGTGTCATTGCATGTGTGCTCTTCTCACAAACCACATATGCATCCACCAGTGTCATTGTATATGTGTTCTTTTCACAAACCACAGTTAGAGTCATTGCATGTCTATTCTTTCCATAAACCACACATGAATCCACCAGTGTCATTCCATGTGTGTTCTTTTCATGAACCACAGCCAGAGTCATTGCATGTGTGTTCTTCTCACGAGGCACACATGGATCCACCAGTGTCATTGCATGGCTGTTCTTTTCATGAACCACAGCTAGAGTCATTGCATGTCTCTTCTTCTCACAAACCACATAAGGATACACAAGTGTCATTGGATGTGTGTTATTTTCATGAAGCACACCCAGTGTCATTGCATGTGTGTTCTTCTCACAAACCACACATGGATCCACCAGTGTCATTGCATGTCTGTTCTTTTCACAAACCACAGCTAGATTCCTTGCATGTATGTTCTTTCCACAAACCACATATGGATCCACCAGTGTCACTGGATAAGTGTTCTTTTCACAAACCACAACTAGAGTCATTGCATGTCTATTCTTTTCACAAACCACAACTAGAGTCATTGCATGTCTGTTCTTTCCACAAACCACATATGGATCCACCAGTGTCATTGGATGAGTGTTCTTTTCATGAACCACACCCAGTGTCATTGCATGTGTGTTCTTCTCACAAACCACACATGGATCCACTAGTGTCATTGCATGTCTGCTCTTTTCATTAACCACACCTAGTGTCATTGCATGTGTGTTCTTCTCACAAACCACACATGGATCCACCAGTGTCATTGCATGTGTGCTCTTCTCACAAACCACACATGGATCCACCAGTGTCATTGGATGTGTGTTCTTTTCACAAACCACAGCCAGAGTCATTGCATGTCTATTCTTTCCACAAACCACACATGGATCCACTAGTGTCATTGTATGTGTGTTATTTTCATGAACCACAGCTAGAGTCATTGCATGTGTGTTCTTCTCACAAACCACACATGGATCCACCATTGTCATTGCATGTCTGTTCTTTTCGCAAACCACAGCTAGAGTCATTGCATGTCTGTTATTTCCACAAACCACAGATGGATGCACCAGTGTCATGGGATGAGTGTTCTTTTCATGAACCACACCCAGTGTCATTGTATGTGTGTTCTTATCACAAACCACACATGGATCCACTAGTGTCATTGCATGTCTGCTCTTTTCATTAACCACACCCAGTGTCATTGCATGTGTGTTCTTCTCACAAACCACACATGAATCCACCAGTGTCATTTCATGTGTGCTCTTCTAACAATCCACACATGGATCCACCAGTGTCATTGGATGTGTGGTGTTTTCACAAACCACAGCCAAAGTCATTGCATGTCTGTTCTTTCCACAAACCACACGCGATCCACCAGTGTCATTGCATGTGTGTTCTTTTCATGAACCACAGCCAGAGTCATTGTATGTGTGTTCTTCTAACAAACCATACATGGATCCACCAGTGTCATTACATGTTTGTTCTTTTTATGAACCACAGTTAGAGTCATTGCATGTCTCTTCTTCTCACAAACCACATAAGGATACACCAATGTCATTGCATGCGTGTTCTTCTCACAATCCATACATGGAACCACCAGTGTTATTGCATGTCTGTTCTTTTCACAAACCACAGCTAGAGTCATTGCATGTTTGTTCTTTCCAGAAACCACATATGGATCCACCAGTGTCACTGGATGTGTGTTATTTTCACTAACCACAACTAGAGTCATTGCATGTCTATTCTTTTCACAAACCATAGCTAGAGTCATTGCATGTCTATTCTTTCCATAAACCACATATGGATACACCAATGTCTTTGGATGAGTGTTCTTTTCATGAACCACACCCAGTGTCATTGCATGTGTGTTCCTCTAAAAAACCACACATGGATCCACCAGTGTCATTGCATGTGTGTTGTTTTGATCAATTACAGCCAGACTCATTTCATGTGTGTTATTCTCACAAACCACACATGGATCCACTAGTGTCATTGCATGGCTATTCTTTTCATGAACCATAGCTAGACTCATTGCATGTCTGTTCTTCTTAGAAACCACAGCTAGAGTGATTGCATGTCTGTTCTTTCCACAAACCACATATGGATCAACCAGTGTCATTGGATGAGTGTTCCTTTCATGAACCACACCTAGTGTCATTGCATGTGTGTTCTTCTCAGAAACCACACATGGATCCACCAGTGTCATTGCATGTCTGCTATTTTCATCAAACCACACCCAGTGTCACTGCATGTGTGTACTTCTCACAAAACACACATGGATCAACCAATGTCAATGCATGTGTGCTCTTGTCACAAACCACACATGGATCCACTAGTGTCATTGGATATGTGGTATTTTCACAAACCATAGCCAGAGTCATTGCATGTCTGGTCTTTACACAAACCATACATCGATCCACAAGTGTCATTGCATGTGTTTTCTTTTCATGAACCATAGCCAGAGTCATTGCATGTGTGTTCTTCTCACAAACCACACATGGATCCACAAGTGTCATTGCATGTCTATTCTTTTCACAAACCACAGCTAGAGTTATTGCATATCTGTTCTTTCCACAAACCACATATGGATCCACATGTGTCATTGGATGAGTGTTCTTTTCATGAACCGCACCTAGTGTCATTGCATGTGTGTTCTTCTCACAAACCACACATGGATCTACCAGTGTCATTGCATGTCTGTTCTTCTCATTAACCACACCCACTGTCATTGCATGTGTGTTGTTCTCACAAACCACACCCAGTGTCATTGCATGTGTGTTTTTCTCACAAACCACACATGGATCCACCAGTATCGTTGCATGTCTGTTATTTTCACAAACCACAGCAAGAGTCATTGCATGTAAGTTCTTTCCACAAACCACATATGGATCCACTAGTGTCACTGGATGTGTGTTCTTTTCACAAACCACAACTAGAGTCATTGCATGTCTGTTCTTTTCACAAACCACAGCTAGAGTTATTGCATGTCTGTTCTTTCCACAAACCACATATGGATCCACCAGTGTCATTGGATGAGGGTTCTTTTCATGAACCACACCCAGTGTCATTGCATGTCCGTTCTTCTCACAACCATACATGGATCCACTAGTGTCACTGCATGTCTGCTCTTTTCATTAACCACACCTAGTGTCATTGCATGTGTGTTCTTCTCACAAACCACATATGGATCCACCAGTGTCCTTGCATGTGTGCTCTTCTCACAAACCACACATGGATCCACCAGTGTCATTGGATGTGTGTTCTTTTCACAAACCATAGCCAGAGTTATTGCATGTCTGTTCTTTCCACAAACCACACATGGATCCACCAGTGTCATTTCATGTGTGTTCTTTTCATGAACCACAACCATAGTCATTGCATGTGTGTTCTTCTCACAAACCACCCATGGATCCACCAGTGTCATTGCATGTCTGTTCTTTCCACAAACCACATATGTATCCACCAGTGTCATTGGATGAGTGTTCTTTTCATGAACCACACCTTGTGGGATTGCATGCGTATTTTTCCCATAGACCAAACATGGATCCACTAGTGTCATTGCATGTCTTCTCTTTTCATTAACCAAACCCAGTGTCATTGCATGTGTGTTCTTCTTACAAACCACACATGGATCCGCCAGTGTCATTGCATGTATTCTCTTCTCATAAACCACACATGGATCCACTAGTGTCATTGGATGTGTTCTTTTCACAAACCATGGCCAGAGTCTTTGAATGTTTGTTCTTTCCACAAACCACACATGGATCCACCAGTGTCATTGCATGTGTGTGCTTTTCATGAACCACAGCCAAAGTCATTGCATGTGTGTTCTTCTCACGAACCACACATGGATCCACCAGTGTCATTGCATGTGTGTTCTTTTCATGAACCACAGCTAGAGTCATTACATGTCTCTTCTTCTCACAAACCACATAAGGATACACTAGTGTCATTGGATGTGTGTTCTTTTCATGAACCACACACAGTGTCACTCCATGTGTGTTCTTCTCACAAACCACACATGGATCCACCGGTGTCACTGCATGTCTGTTCTTTTCACAAACCACAGCTAGAGTCATTGCATGTCTGTTCTTTCCACAAACCAGATATGGATCCACCAGTGTCACTGGATAAGTGTTCTTTTCACAAACCACAACTAGAGTCATTGCATGTCTGTTCTTTTCACAAACCATAGCTAGAGTCATTTCATGTCTGTTCTTTCCACAAACCACATATGGATCCACCAGTGTCATTGGATGATTGTTATTTTCTTGAACCACACCCAGTGTCATTGCATGTGTGTTCTTCTCACAAACCACACATGGATCCACCAGTGTCATTGCATGTCTGCTCTTATCATTAACCACACCCAGTGTCATAGCATGTGTGTTCTTCTCACAAACCACACATGGATCCACCAGTGTCATTGCATGTGTGATCTTCTCACAAACCACACATGGATCCATCAGTGTCATTGGATGTGTGTTCTTTTCACAAACCACAGCCAGAGTCATTGCATGTCTGTTCTTTGCACAAACCACACATGGATCCACCAGTGTCATTGCCTGTGTGTTCTTTTCATGAACCACGACCAGAGTCATTGCATTTGTGTTCTTCTCACAATCCACACATGGATCCACTAGTGCCATTGCATCTCTATTCTTTTCATGAACCACGGCTAGAGTCATTGCATGTCTCTTATTCTCACAAACCACATAAGGATACACCAGTGTCATTGGATGTGTGTTCTTTTCATGAGCCACACCCAGTGTTAGTGCATGTGTGTTCTTCTCACAAACCTCACATGGATCCACCAATGTCACTGTATGTCTGTTCTTTTCGCAAACCACCGCTAGAGTCATTGCATGTCTGTTCTTTCCACAAACCACATATGGATCCACCAGTGTCACTGGATGTGTGTTCTTTTCACAAACCACAACTAGAGACAATGCACGTCTGTTCTTTTCACAAACCACAGCTAGAGTCATTGCATGTATGTTCTTTCCACAAACTACATATGGATTCACCAGTGTCATTGGATGAGTGTTATTTTCTTGAACCACACCAAGTGTCATTGCATGTGTGTTCTTCTCACAAACCACACATGGATCCACCAGTGTCATTGCATGTCTGCTCTTTTCATTAACCACACCTAGTGTCATTGCATGTGTGTTCTTCTCATAAACCACACATGGATCCACCAGTGTCATTGCATGTGTGCTCTTCTCACAAACCACACATGGATCCACCAGTGTCATTGGATGTGTGTTATTTTCACAAACCACAGCCAGAGTATTTGCATGTCTGTTCTTTCCACAAACCACACATGGATCCACCAGTGTCATTGCATGTGTGTTCTTTTCATGAACCACATCTAGAGTCATTGCATGTCTCTTCTTCTCACAAACCACATAAGGATACACTAGTGTCATTGGATGTGTGTTCTTTTCATGAACCACACCTAGTGTCATTGCATGTATGTTCTTCTCACAAACCTCACATGGATCCACCGGTGTCACTGCATGTCTGTTCTTTTCACAAACCATAGCTAGATTCAATGCATGTATGTTATTTCCACAAACCACATATGGATCCACCAGTGTCACTGGATATGTGTTCTTTTCACAAACCACATCTATAGTCATTGCATGTCTGTTCTTTTCACAAACCACAGCTAGAGTCATTGCATGTCTGTTCTTTTCACAAACCACATATTCATCCACCAGTGTCATTGGATGAGTGTTCTTTTCATGAACCACACCCAGTGTCATTGCATTTGTGTTCTTCTCACAAACCACACATGGATCCACCAGTGTCATTGCATGTCTGCTCTTTTCATTAACCACACTCAGTGTCATTGCATGTGTGTTCTTCTCACAAACCACACATGGATCCACCAGTGTCATTGCATGTGTGCTCTTCTCACAAACCACACATGGATCCACCAGTGTCATTGGATGTGTGTTCTTTTCACAAACCACAGCCAGAGTCATTGCATGTATGTTGTTTCCACAAACCACACATGGATCCACTAATGTCATTGCATGTGTGTTCTTTTCATGAACCATAGCCATAGTCATTGCATGTGTGTTCTTCTCACAAACCACACATGGATCCACCATTGTCAGTGCATGTCTGTTATTTTCATGAACCACAGCTAGAGTCATTACATATCTCTTCTTCTTACAAACCACATAAGGATACACCAGTGTCATTGGATGTGTGTTCTTTTCATGAACCACACCCAGTGTCATTGCATGTGTGTTCTTCTCACAAACCACACATGGATCCACCAGTGTCATTACATGTCTGTTCTTTTCACAAACCACAGCTAGAGTCATTGCATGTCTGTTCTTTCCACAAACCACATATGGATCCACTAGTGTCACTGGATATGTGTTCTTTTCACAAACCACAACTAGAGTTATTGCATGTCTGTTCTTTTCACAAACCACAACTAGAGTCATTGCATGTTTGTTCTTTCCACAAACCACATATGGATGCACTAGTGTCATTGGATGAGTGTTATTTTCTTGAACCACACCCAGTGTCATTGCATGTGTGTTCTTCTCACAAACCACACTTGGATCCACCAGTGTCATTGCATGTCTGCTCTTTTCATTAACCACACCTAGTGTCATTGCATGTGTGTTCTTCTCATAAACCACACATGGATCCACCAGTGTCATTGCATGTGTGCTCTTCTCACAAACCACACATGGATCCACCAGTGTCATTGGATGTGTGTTCTTTTCACAAACCACAGCCAGAGTCATTACATTTCTATTCTTTCCACAAACCACACATGGATCCACCAGTGTCATTGCATGTGTGTTCTTTTCATGAACCACGACCAGAGTCATTGCATTTGTGTTCTTCTCACAAACAACACATGGATCCACCAGTGACATCGCATGTCTATTCTTTTCATGAACCACAGCTAGAGTCATTGCATGTCTCTTCTTCTCACAAACCACATAAGGATACACTAGTGTCATTGGATGTGTGTTCTTTTCATGAACCACACCTAGTGTCATTGCATGTATGTTCTTCTCACAAACCTCACATGGATCCACCAATGTCATTGTATGTTTGTTCTTTTCAAAAACCACAGCTAGAGTCATTGCATGTCTATTCTTTCCACAAACCACATATGGATCCACCAGTGTCACTGGATGTGTGTTCTTTTCACAAACCACATCTATAGTCATTGCATGTCTGTTCTTTTCACAAACCACAGCTAGAGTCATTGCATGTCTGTTCTTTCCACAAACCACATATGGATCCACCAGTGTCATTGGATGAGTGTTCTTTTCATGAACCACACCCAGTGTCATTGCATGTGTGTTCTTCTCACAAACCACACATGGATCCACCAGTGTTATTGCATGTCTGCTCTTTTCATTAACCACACCCAGTGTCATTGCATGTGTGTTCTTCTCACAAACCACACATGGATCCACTAGTGTCATTGCATGTGTGCTCTTCTCACAAACCACACATGTTTCCACCAGTGTCATTGCATGTGTGTTCATCTCATAAACCACATATGGATCCTAACCTTAGGAGGGCCCTAACCTTAGCCCCCCAATGGTTGTCGTTAGACCAAGTCTTTTAGAAGGCACACCCTAACACAGTTGTTCTGCATGACGATTGTTACATACTGTTCGAACAAACTGGCACCACCGGGTGCTCCCCTGTTGCGAGTGTCACGACTCACGAGTTCAGTGGGCCATATTCCAGTGTCACGTCCCCATTACTTCTCTTGCTCCCCGTACTTCTCTTCCTTCCCCTCAAAGCCACTTTCCCCACTTCACTCACATCCTACTATAGCCGCAAGCCGACGGTGCCTCCATCCCAATCCCCTCTCAGGCAGCCAGCCCCTCCCCTCTCGCCATAGGTTCAAGGGGAGATGGCGAGGAAATGCATCATGACAACAGGGACGGCGATTTTGATGTGAGTCGCCTCATCTCTATCTCTATCATCTGTGCCCAAATCGATGCAGAAAACGCTGGACAAACTATGGGAAATGACTGTTGAGTTGAAAGAATCCATATTTAGCTCACTTCTTGACAGTGTTGAGATGAAGCTATGGGAACTAGATGACACGACCAAGCTTAACCGAGATCTTAGGAGGGTGCAAGACAAGGTTAGTAAAGTCGAGAAGGAGAGGGTCGTGGCATTGTCCATGAAGGCTAAAGCAGAGCAAGAACTGACTCAAGCAAGGAATGATATTCACCATGCCAAAGTCCTGCAGTTCACAACTACGAGTATTGACAAGTGCATGAGCAAAAATGCAGAGAAACAATTTAAGCTGTGCAAGGAAGATGGTAAAAGGAAGGAGCAGACGATTCGATCCTTGCTCTTGCAGGAAGATGCGCATCGGCCTAAGATTAGGAAGATCAAGCCGATTTGTGATAACTAGTTCTATTTAGCTTGAGTTCCGTGCCTTTTTAAGTTGTAATAGTAGTACTTGTTGACCTAGCGGTCTGAACTAGTGGTCCCGGAGTCCTAGGAGGAAAAAAAATTGGTCGCCCGTTAATCTGTCTTAACCCTGCATTACTTCGTTTTGTCTGATCATGGTGGTATTCTGACATTGGTGGTTTGTTTAAACGTAATCTATGTGGATTGAGCCGCATGCAAATGGCACGGCCACAATTTATAAAGTGGAAGCACGTACCCGGTTACTGGAGATCCGGGAGCTTCGCCAGATGCAGGGGATGCAGGAGCAGGGAGGCGGTGAGATAGACGGGCTCAAGATTAGGCCAGAAAGTGTTATCGATTTCCTACTCATTTGGCATTATTGGTTGCCATTGTTGTTTATGTTGCCACGTCGTTGTGCAGCATCTGAAATAAGTTGCTACTTCATGGAGTGTAGCAGCATAAATAATTTATTTCTGTGCCACTTACATTCCATCGAATTTGGAGACCTCCTGCCCCTCAACAATCGTGGAACCGGTGCTGCGTGTTTTCAGATAGTAGTGGCACAATCACAAATTCGGATTCAACTACTGACTCAGGTGTTTCCAAACCCTAAGTCACGGTACATTTTACTGAGAGAACGTGGGTAGATTTTTTCGCCCAGCAAAGTGCCAGACATAGAGCTCCAGAATTTAACCGAATTACATATATAGGTTCAAGTTCAACACATTACTATGCATCTTCATTGCCAGTAGCCTTCTTCCGCAGCCTGGGTGCCAAGCCTTCATGTCCACTGGCTTCTTCATTTCCTGCCTTCTTCCTCTTCCTTGGTGCCAATTTACTTAGCTTCACATACTCTGCATCGCCAGGACAATCAGCACCAGAATCATGTCCAGCATCATCTTTCCACTCGTGTTTACCTTCTTCGGGCAGCAAAATGACTGACCCGGCAGTCATGTTTCTAACCTTGCGGCGCTTCCTGTTAGAGAAACAGGACTGTTGCATAACTGCCCAATATCTACAAGGTAAATAAAACAAAAATTACAATTCAGCACAAACATGCGAACCCTAAGAGACTTTTGCTTACCAGGAGCTAATTGGGTTCGAGCGACCACCCTGTCGAAGAATACAAGGGCGACTCCCAATTGCAGCAGCTTCCACATCTAGTACATCACAATTCAGCTCAAACATGCAATCCGAAGCATACCTTTTCATCAACCCAATTAGCTGACTGTCACACGTTAGATGAACCATGATGCCACGTTCATCCATGAAGCTGAACTTTGCAGTCTGCTTCGGCCATAATTCATCATGATTACGCAGAGTAGCAACCATAACAGATATAGTGCAGATCTGCGTAGGCGCTTCTTCCATCGTGATACAATGGTGTCCATACCACTTGCCCTTCGATCTTGCTAATTTAGAGTCGTACCTGAAGAGGACTACCTGGTAACCAGGTAAGGGTGGTCCGTGGAGATCCCACTTGACAGAAAACTTTCGACAAAATATGTTTGTCAGCGTTGGGCTAACAAACAATGGTAGGTTCAGTAGCCATCTAGCAGTTATAATTAGTGCCAATAGCAAAGAGAAGGGTAGCTCACCTGCATGTAGCCAGAACTTCTTCTTCCTTGGTAGTAGGATCTGCCATCCCCTGAGCTGCTCGGCTCGTCGGCGGCGGAGGCGGGCTAGAGCCTCGCAACGGTGGCTACGGCATGCGCCATTGGAGCTCGGGATCAGTGACCGGGCGCAGAAACTTAGCGCCGGAAGTGAAATGTCTGAAGGGATCGTCCTGCTTGGAGGGTGGATTTCGACGCCGCTGGTGCTAGGGGAAAGGAGGGAATGGATTTGTGAAATTGGTCAACGCATCCAATCCATTTAGTTCCTCGATTTTCCTAAGAGGTTGCCGTGTTGGCGCTTGCATCACGGACAGATGACCGACATGTGGGTCCTGACCGTCTACTTCACGGGGCAGTTTACCGGAATGTCTGTATTTAGCAGGGTGAGATAAGTTTGCCTCGAAATGGCCCTCTAAGTAGTTGGCAGCCCAACTTTACGAAACACGGCAATTACAGGGAACTTGGGTACCGCCATGCACTCGCCCATGAACTTTCGGGCCGCAAACAAACAATCCCCTTCGCTAGGTCATCATTTGGTTCTTAGCTCACTTTCTCCGTCACACAAGTCCCATTTATCCCATCGTGTGTGTTTCCTTGTACATATTTCCTTCTTGTGGATTGACTTGTTTTGCTTCGTGGTCATCGTGGTTCTTTACTTTCCATTACAATATCTTGATTTCGGATTGTTCTTGGACACGCCACCTTCCATACCCATCCACCATAAGCTTTAAGTATGTGTGTTTTTTAGTGGTTAGTTGGTTTTGGTGTTCCGCGTGAACTTCACTTTGCTTGGTTTTGGTTGCTCTCAAGTATTGCCACTTGCACGATACTATCTTCCAAGGTAAAGTAAGGTTTGATGTTGCATCCCTAATCCCCTACCACTTCCATATACACCACTTGGTCTTGTGAATCATGTATAGGGACTCCAGAACCGAGGATGATATCTATGAAGAATCCACGATGAGCCACCATGCATATGCCTCCACAAGCATGGATGACATGATGGAGCACTACACCGACAATGGCTCCACATGCGTGGGTGGTACGGAGTTCTACAACAACAATAACTCCCCAAGCATGGAAGACTTCGAGAACGACAACGACAAGCTCCTCAAGTCGCATCGACCAAGACGGAGCCTCCACCTTGAGAGCGCCAAGGTCCACCATCACATGGACAAGTTCGAAAGCTCCCTCAAAAACTTCAAGAGCGACATGGACAACAACTTCGCCAAAACAATGAGCATGATGGCCAAGACTAATGATGCTTTGCGCTCATTACAACGCCTCACCAAGAAGAGTGCCAAGGAAAAGGAGAATCATCGCGAGCGTCATGTGGATGACCAAGTGCGCCATCTACATCAACCTTTGGCAAGGCACGCCAGTGACCTCCGTTGACAACATCATAAGGAGCCTTCAACTACTCGTGCCACCACCAAAAGGGAACCAAGATCAAGATCTCCTCCACGCCATCAAGCTTCACGCCAAGAGTATACACTTCAAGATGGAGGAAGCCAATGCCACATATGTGATGAAGTCGATCCGAGCATCGCTCTCGACAACAACATGAGCCTACTTCCACAATTACCAGAAGATGGCGACAACAAGGTTGAGAATGGTGAGCATGGGATTTTCCCTTCACCAAAGGAGGTGCATGTGATCCTACCCCCATATGCTTGAGTGATGATGTGGTACCAATCCCATGTGATTATGAGAGCCACTTCACCCACTTGAGTGAAAACAAGAGTGAGATGAGTGACTCCACCATATGTGAGATTGAGTGCTTCCACTTGGAGGGCATGAGTGATACACCTAGTGAGTTGAGAGTGGTAGTAGATAGGTCATGTGAGACCACTTTGATTTCTAACGACTTACCCTCTACCTCTAGTGTGTTTTCTCATGATGTGCTAGGTTCCATGGATCAAGAAGCGCCAAGCTTGGAGATGATGATGCCTCCGACTGAGAAGATGAATATGGTGGATGAAGATGATGCCATCCCCATACATGATGAAGAAGTCGCCCACATGGAGGTCAATGCTACCACAACACCCACTTCATATGAGAGGTATGAACAAGGTAAAAATAAGGGTATTGATGATGCCATGATCCCACTAGTGGACATGATGACTTGTGATGATTGGCATGCTATGGATGATGTTTGTGATATCACATATGACTCATTGGTATTTCCATGTGATACTTTGCCTTTGCATAATGTTGAGCATGTGAAATTATTTGATTGTGATGATGTTGCCATAGACATGACATGCTCTAAATGTTACATTGATGATATCATTGCTTGCACTTTGTTGAACAATTGCTCTTTCCAATGTTTTGCTTGTAATGATGTTACCAATGGTACCCCTCGGATAATGCTTTGTCATGAGTGTTTCACAATTTCTCCCGTTGCTTGCAATAAGTTGAATAATTGCTCTTTCACTTGTTTTGCTTGCAACAATAATTCTCATATGGTTTATATATTGAGATGGCTCCCATAGCTTTCTAAAATGTTGGAGATTTTGATGATTGACATGATAAGCATGTTCCCCACTTGCATACTCACCATGCATATTTTTCATACTTGATTGATACTAATGGTGACGTGCACAAGAAGATATACGTCATGATGGATGATGTGTTTCTCTACCATGCACACACGTTCTTCCTTTTGTGTTTCATGTGTGTAGGTACCAGCATAAGAATGTCAACCTCAGTTGAGCATGAGTTGACAAAAAGATCTCTAGAGAGCATCCCCCAAGTGATTTCAAGATCGAACCCAACTCTGATACCTTTTGCATGCTTTGCATCTTTCATGTTGACACATTTCTCTTTCCTATGGTTTGCTTGCAAGCATGTTAATGGTATTCTTTCACCTTGTGACAATCATGTTTCGTTGCTATTGGATTTTGATGCTTTGTGTGTTGCCACAAAAATGTTGAACAATTTCTCTTTCCGATGTTTTGTGTGTAACCATAATGCCATATTGAGCATGTGTTGTCATGAGAGCTTCCAAGTCTCTCGTATTATTGTTGCAACAAACATAAGGACCACTTGCTTTTCATATGGTTTGTTTGCAAACATGTTTTTTTCTTCCGCTTGCGATACTCATACCCCCATGATTTTGGATTTTGATGATATGTGTATGGCATCCAACATATTGAACAATTGTTCTTTCCAATGGTTGGTTTGCACACATAATGATGTTGTTTTGGAGATGCTTCCTCATGTGTTTTTGCCGAATTCTCCTACTCTTGCATCAAAGATGTTGATCCATATCTTATTCAATTGCTTTGAGTGCCACACTGATACGTCCAAAACGTATCTACTTTCCCGAACACTTTTGCTATTGATTCTCCTCTAAACTTGTGTGATTTGGATACAACAAACATGGACTGACGCTGTTTTCAGCAGAATTACCTTGGTGTCTAGTTTTTGTGCAGAAAATCAACTATCAGGAAAAATCCCGGAAAATATGCCAAAAAACCTATTTCACCTGAAGATTCACGGAGCCAGAAGACAAGACGAAGGAGGGCCACGAGAGGCCCACACCACCTGGTCGCGCAGGCTAGCCCAGACCGTGCCTGGGGGTGGTGTGGCCGCCTCGGTCAAACCCTCCGCCTCCCTCTTCGCCTATAAGATTCCTCTTGACCTTAAAACCAAGGGGGTTCGATGTTTTTCAAGAAAGAGTTCCACTACGCTGCCACCACCAGATTCCGCGATTCAGAACCAAAAACTCTGTTTTGGCACCCTGCTGGGACGGGGAATTGGAGGAGATCATCACCATCATCATCACCATCGCTTCTCCATCAACCATCCATGATTCCCCCATCCATGAGTGAGTAATCCCCCGTTGTAGGCTATGGGTATGGTAGGGATTGGATGAGATCGTTCATGTAATGGCATTAGATTGTTAGGGCATGGTGCCTAGTATCTATTATTAGTGCTTTTTGACTTTGTTGCAACTTGTTATGCTTAATTCTTGTCACTAGGGCCCGAGTGCCATGATTTCAGATCTGAACATGTTATTGATTCATGATGATAGTATTGTTTGTGATCTTACCTGCAAGTTGTATACACGTATTGTTGTCCGGAACCAAAGGCCCCGAAGTGACAATAATCGGGATAATCGGAGGAGATGGCTTTGATGTGAGGATCACATGTGTTCATGGAGTGTTAATGCTTTGCTCCGGTGCTCTATTAAAAGGAGCACCTTAATTGCTAGTAATTCCCTTGAGGCCCCGCTGCAAACGGGCTGGCAGGACAAAAGATGTTGTGCAAGTTCTCATTGCGAGCACCTATGATTATCTAGTACTTGGATGTTGTACCTTATTTATCTGCAACTGCCTATGTTATGATTGCTATGTGAATTTTCTTGTCGATGCAACGCCCGTCCATCCATCCCTATGCCTACCGCACTCGAATCCCACTGTTTACTGCTTTTGTTACTATTGTCTTTGCTTTACTACTGTTGCTGCTTTACTATTCCTACTACAAAACTGTTGCTACTGATAAACTGCTGTGAGCAAGATTGTTTCCAGGTGCGGCTAAATTGACAACTCAGTTGTTAAGGCTTATAAATATTCTTTGGCTCCCCTTGTGTCGAATCAATAAATTGGGTTTCACTTCCCTCGAAAATACTGCGATACACCCCCTATACTTGTGGGTCATCAAGACTATTTTCTGGCGCCGTTGCCGGGGAGCATAGCTCTATTTATCAACTTCACCTGGAATCACTATTGTTCGCTGGCCTCCATTCATCATGGGTAAGTCTCGTGATGGAAAGGTTCCTATATTACCATCCATTACAAGGAGAGGTACGGTTCTGAACACCTATGTTGCTCTTGATTCACCATCTGTGATGAGTAAGCTCCTTACACCACCACATACACATGCTACACATACTGCTACTACTGCTGAATCTGAAAGTTCTGATACTTATGATGCTGCTTCTACTATGCTTGATAAAGTGGTTCATTAGGTCCTTTCCTAAATTCTACGATTGCTAGAACTATAGCTAGAAATACTGAAACTCCTAATGAAGACACCACTACACCTGTCAGTTCAGCTGAGTCTATAAAGAGCTATGATATTGAAGACGGATATATAGAAATGAATGATGAATTTATTAAAGAATGTCAAAACACTCATGGTAGGAGTGCTATTAAGAGTCTCCTTGAGAGACGTACTATAAAACCCAAATTATCTCCTAATGATAAGTTTGCTACATCTCCCATAAACATTAAAGATAAGGATTATGATTTCTCTCTTGATTTATCTTACATAACTATTGTTGAGAAAGAGCCTTTTTGTGTGACTAAGAATGAAAGTGTTGTAGCACATATGACTGAGCTTTCTACCATGAGTGGCCTGTTTTCTGATGATATTAAGATGTGGACCTACTTTGTTGCTAAATTTTTCCCTTTTTCACTGAAAGGAGAAGCTAAGGCTTAGTTTAATAATTTACCTCCTAGATCTATTGATAACCCTGATTGCTTGATTAGTACCTTCCTTCAGAACTATTTCCCTCCCAGTGCTAGACATGCCATTTTGCAGGAACTTTTTGATTTTAAACAGGGAGAAAAAGAGATATTGCCTGAATCATGGGCAAGGTTTTATGCTTTCATTCATGCACGGGATGGATGTCCATTACCTAAAAATGAGCTTCTTGATATATATTATAATGAACTAACTGAATAATCTAGGACATACCTAGATAGTTGTGCTAATTGTGTTTTCAGGAATACAACTCCCAAGGAAGCTGAGGAATTAATGGCTAAAATAAGCAAGAATTATGATGACTGGACTCCACTTGAGCCAACTACGCCTGAGACAGCTACACCTGAGTTAACTGTGCCTGAGCTAACACCAACACCAAAGAAGAGAGGAGTGATTGAACTAAATGATGAAGTGATGAAGGAAGCTAAGAAATGTCTTAAGGAGAAGGGTATTAAATCTGAAGATGTGAAGAATTTACCTCCTATTGAAGAATTATGTAAGCCAATCTCCCACTCATCCACTATTGAGATACACTCTCTCCAACATTTTGATGAAGGTGATATTCCTTATTCCAAACCTCCTGATCAATGCTTAGAAGAATTTGATGTTTTTATTGTTAAGGAAGATAATTTTCATAAAAGGGTGCAAAATCATCTAATGGAAAACTATAGAGCTATTATTGAGTTAAGGGATATTGTGGAAAGAACCTCTAATGATTTTAAAATGCTTGTTAAACATTTCCAAATGGTTCAAACTCAAATTGATCAGGTTATCAAAGTACAAAAAGATTTGCTAGTTAATGCTTCTAAGGAAAAACAATCTTATGAAATTAGAACTAGAAGTGGTGCTGCCACTCAGGATCATCTATATCCTGAGGGGCATCCTAAAAGAATTGAACAGGATTCTAAAAAAATTGAAAATAGTGGTACTTCTCCAAAGAAACATAAAACTATTGTAGAGTCTACTGAACCTGCTAAAGATCCTAATAGTATATCTGTCTCTGATGCTGAAACTGAAAGTGGTAATGAGGAAAATGATGCTCCTGATAAAGAAAAAGTTGCAGAAGAACTTGAAAGGCACACTGAAAATACTAAATACACTAAAGAAGATTTTGTTGCTAAGAAACATGGTAGGGAAAGAGAGCCTTGGGTCCAAAAACCTATGCCTTTCCTTGATAAGAAACTCAATTCAAAGGAAGACGAACACTATAATAAGTTTTGTGAGTGGATGAAACCTTTATTTTTGCAAATTCCTTTAACCTATGCTATTAAATTACCTCCTTATTCAAAGTATATGAAGGATATTGTCTCTAATAAAAGAAAGATCCATAATGAAGAAATTTCTACTTTGCTTGTTAATTATTCCTTTAATGGTAAGGTTCCAACGAAACTTGGAGACCCAGGGATTCCAACTATTCCTTGCTCTATTAAAAATAGTTATGTTAGAACTGCTTTGTGTGATTTGGGAGCAGGAGTTAGTGTTATGCCTTTTTCTCTCTACAAGAGACTACAATTGGAGAAACTAATACTAACTGATATATCTTTGCAAATGGCTGATAAATCTACTACTATTCCTATTGGTATATGTGAGGATGTACCTGTTCAAGTGGCTCATAATTGCTTGATATTAACTGACTTTGTTGTGCTTGAAATGCCTGAAGATGATAATATGTCTATTATTCTTGGGAGACTTTTTTTAATACTGCAGGAGCTGTTATTAATTGTAATCAAGGAATGGTGACTTTTAATGTTAATGACAAGGAGCATACTGTCTATTCCCCCAAGAAGATTGATAGGACTTATGGCTTAAATTCAATTGAACTTGTTGAGGGCATCCAAGTTGGAGAAATATATTGTCCCATACCACGAGAAAAATATGAAACTATTATGATTGGGACCATTGCTATCAGGGTTGAGGTAACATAATCATTAGTGGAATACAAAGTTTTGTTTCATATAAAATTATTTTGGTAACAAGACCAGATCAACCTTGTTAACAAAGGGTTTTTTATGAACAAAACAATGTTTTCACCACGATTATCTTTGCTTACTTTTATTTTATCCATTTTAATTTTTGCTTTCACTTAGTTTACTTTTCTTTCACTAGTAGCTTGCATATTAGAGTGTTTTAGAACTTATGAAGTTTTAGTTTTTTTTTTGTTATTGCATCATCCCAAAATCAACTTTCTATAAGAAATTCATTAATCAAAACCTGAAAATTGCTAAAAAATAAAGTGTCTCGAAAAATTCCGGATAATTCATATTAAATTTTTACGTGAAAAAAGGGGCAGAGGAGTACCTGGAGTGACCTAGGGGGCCCACCAGGCAGGCACACCTCCTGGTGGCGCGACCACACTAGGGGCGCGCCTGGCCATGGTGTGGGCCACCCCTGGCCCTACACTTACTCTCTCACTCACCACTTCTTTCTCTCTCCCGAGAAAACACCAGTTCATGGCTCAAAATCACGTTCCTGCTGTTCTTGCTCGCGATTTTCAATCTCCTTGCTTAGCCCATCTTTGCTACTGAAATTTGGATCATTTGTTCTCCGGTATGTGATTCCTCCGCTTGTCCAAGTAGATTTGTGTTTAGTGGATTATATCTTGAGTATTTTGCTACTATAGGTGACAGGTTTTGTGAGCTTGTTCAATGCTTAGAAAGTTGTTTTGATGCATGTTTAGGCCTCTTACAAGTCCCTATGAGTAGTTTCCTTCATTATGTATTCACTTTGAAATCACTTGTATAATGGATGTTTAAATTTCAGAATATCAAAGATGAACAACCAGACTTTTGGAGAAATATTTGAGAGGGACACACCTAGGAGGGCAAGGCCTTCAAGATCAGCCTCTTAGTTTAGGCCATCATATAATGAAGATCTTATTTCACCATGCTTTGGCAATGAAGGAGATGAGGGAGATGCTCAACCATCTACCTTCCTTGTTTTACTGTTTTTCAAGCTGCAGGGATCCTTGATGATTTCTTACTTGTTGTTCAGAGGGTTGGTTTGACCACTTACATGCAGGATGCGAGTGAGCAATATGCCGTGCTCACAAATGTCGTGGTCGTGGCACGGCAGATGCCATGGATAGGCTAAAGATGGGGCCAATGTGTGCTAGGGGAATCCAGGGAGGGAAAACGTGGTGATTCCACGCACAGAGGTTTTTGTATTTGCTCTATCAATGGAGTTTACAAGTGCTCTTCAAGATAATGGTGAGTAGGAGACTATGTCTCTTACTCCCCACAAGCTAGCTCTAGAGTTCTATCTTAGACAGAGAAAAAAATCGATCCCCCTCTACGGAGGCCCCGGTGCCACTTATATAGGGGAGCCCGGGTTACAAAGTTAGGGCACATGTGGCAGCATATTCCCCAAATATGCTCCTCGACTAAAGCTAGATGCTTCTTTATTCTCTTTAATGGCTCGTCCAGGCTTTAAGCATAACCCGCAACGTAATCCTTGTCTTTAAGCGTCACCAGACACGGGCTACATCAGCTGACATTGCCTGCGTCACCTTGGTCGCCCCTGACCTGCTGGTCCTCCTCTTTGCTTTGCTTTGCTTTGCTCATGCTACAGGTAATAAAGCCACCTTTTGACCAGCGGGAGATTCCTTCCTTCTCTTGGAAGCCACTTGATAGTCCGGCTAGCACATGGCTAACCCGACTATGAGGGTACCTGCACAATAGATAGATAAACATGGCCGACATATATTTTATGCCGGCCGGGCTACGGCTAAGGAGATGCTCCACGGGCCAGGTTACTCCGTGGTTCGGCCTAGGTGACCCGACCAGCACTTGCTTTGACCACGCCGTACCTCGGCTAACTCAGTCTTTATACCCGGCGTTACCCTACCCAGGGGTATCCCCCCAACATTAGTCCCCAAAGCTGGTGTGGTCTTAGCAACTTTAGTTGTTAAGGCCACAATAGGTTCCCATATCCGGATCTTTCTCTCTTTGGCCGAGTTGTCCCGTAACCCGGAGCTTTTCCTCTTTGCGATCTCTTGGCTCATTCCGAGTTATTCCTCGCTGACCGGGTCTTTTGCTCACTTATCCGGGTTATCTTTTCCTTCTCTCATACGCTTCCCCACGTCCTACGTGGAGGGTAATCATCATTTTGCCTTATTTTAAGGGCCACGCGCATTTAATGCGCCAGTTACTGTTGCAATGTCAGGAATAACTGTTGCACGTGTCCCTTCACTTCAGCACCTCGTTAACTATAACATTACATCGCGTCATGGGATCTTCTGCTCCCTATGGCCCTTGCTGTGACCATGCTCCGATTGGCTGCCTCGACTGCGTACACGCCTGTTGCGTGTGGCCTCGCAACCGCAAAGGATCCCACTACGTGCCCTCTCACGCGGTTAAGTAGGGGGCCTGGGGCAATCTTTGGGGAAGTTCCCCATTTTTCCCTCGCTTCCCAGCCTCCTTTCTCTCTCACTGCAACTCCACCGCCTCCGCTGCTTCTTCGTCGTAACCGCGCCGCCGCGACCGTGCTCAGGCAGCACCTTGCGCCTGCGCCACCGCTCCCGCTCAAGATCTTCACCACAGGGCCTTGCGCTTCTCGGTTCCCTGCCACTAGCTATCTTTACTCTAATTTCCTTCTTGAAGACCTTGAGTTCACCATGACTGAGGAGGAAGCCGCCATGGTCACTCAACTAGAGGAAGAAGAAGAGGGCCGCGAGCGCGGCTGCTGGGACGGCGCGTTCGTCTGCGAGGATGACCTGGATTGGCTCCATGCCACGCGTCGCATTCCTGCCGGTGTCGCCTGTCGCCTCTCCGCCAACGATATTTCCCCCTCTCCCAATCCTGGAGAGTATGTTGTTTTTCTTTCTCATTTTCAGCGTGTCTTCGGTCTTCCTACCTCTGATTTGTTCTTCGATTTCATCTCCACGTATCAATTGCAACCACATCATCTCCCTGCCAATGCCATCACTTCTCTATCCTCTTTTTCCTCTGGCATCCAGGGATATCTCGGCCTCTGTACATCCAAGGAGTTGTGGATCAAGTTCTTCAGCCTCCGGAAGAACGTTGTTCCGGATCCGGAGCTTGCCTTGAAAGACAAGAACATGACTCAATGCGGCGGAGCCTCAATATCTCCCTGCAAGAACTCCATATTTCCCCGGGTCACCGGGCTCGAGTCTTGCAAATGCTGGGCCTGGACTTTCTTCTATGTCTGGAATACAACTTCCGAGGATTTGATCCGGCTCCTCCCCTTCAAGCTTGGACCTCCAGATAACTCTCTTTGGGAGAGCATCCCCAAGCGACCCATAGCCCTGGCGAACCAAGTGGAGCACCAGATCAAGGAGCTGCTAAAGGAAAAGTTGCGGGGGGAAGACATTATGATCACCTTTGTCCGCAGCCGGGTCTCCCCCCTTCAGAAGCGTGCCCACAAGATCTGTTACTTGAGCGTCCCCCTCGACCCCCACTGGACTTCATCTTTTGAGCTTGATAACTCGGCGGTTTACCGATGGGTTAAGGCCATCTTCAACGTGGAGAAGGAATTCTCTAAAGCTTGGGAATGGGAGCTAGCGCCATACACCCGGGACAACCCTCCTCCAAAGGTAAAATTTGTACTTATAGCCTTTCCGGGTCTTCTCATTATGTCGGATTATTTTCATAACTTAGCAATTGTTGTCTTGTTCTCAGTGATTCCTCCAGCAACCACTGGAAGATGGCGAGGTGCTAGCGAGCAAGTGGGTACCGGACCGGGCTGACAAAGACGAGGTGGAGCCTGATCTAGAGACCTTCCTGCCCACTCCGGACGTTGTCAAATGCGGCTCTGGTAAGGCCTCTTCTTTAAGGGATTGGCCTAATGACGATGACTTGGACGTTGAGGTCCTGGAGGTACTTGACCCGGTTCTCATCTCTTACGCATATCTGGTTATGTTCGAATCTTCATCTAACCTAGCCGGTCAGGTCCACGAGGTTCCCCCCTTGCCACGGGTGGTCCGGTCCCTGCTCCTTCCCAAAAGCGTGTGGCTACCTCGGCCGTAGCTTCGGAGGCACCGCCGCCCAAGAAGAGGTAGAAAAAGTCTGGGGTGAAAGCCTCGACTAAGCTAGCCACCCAGGGCATGGTCCGGAGGGTGCCCAAACCTCGGGCACCCCCAACCTCGGACGAGTAAGTCTCTTTGCATTTGCACTTGGGGTTTTTTCCTTTCTGTGTTTGCCTTTGTCTCTTATCGGTTCTTTTTTTTCTTTTTGACTTGGTGCTTTTCTGCTTTTCAGAGCTCCTAGGGTCATTCCCCAGAGCGGCTTCGGCATAGCATCTCCAATCTGGAGTAGCCCTTCTCCCCCCGCGATGACGACTCTCGCCCGCTCAGCCCTATCCAAGAGGGTTGCGCCTGACCAGAGCCCACCTCGTCATGAGAAGGGCAATGTCGGCGCGAGGGGTAGTGGGGTGGCTCAGGATACGGCCATGCCGGATCTTCCTAGTTCCTCTTCGGCCCCAGCACCTAGTATTGAGGTGCCAGTTTTATCGGCACCGCCCCAAACAAGTTCTCCTTTAGCTCCATCAGCAGCACCAGCACCATCATCAGCGGCACCAGCACCACCAGCATCAGCAGCACCACCACCATCACCAGCACCAGCAGTAGCACTTGCATCAACAGCAGCACCACCAGCACCAGCACCAGCAGCGGCAGCCACAGCGTTAGCAGCAACAACCTCAGCGGCTTCCACTAAGCCTCCCAAGAGGAAAACCCCATCAACTCCCTCTGGATCAACTATGTCGATTGCGGATATCTTCCAACCAGCTCCTCAGGCTTCATCCGGATCAGCGGCCTCAGATCTTCCGTCGCGTCCTCCATCATCCAGCAAGCTCAAGAAAGCTGCCGAATCAGCCAAGGGCATCACCCTTGGGTCTCCCACTACCGGATCAGAGGGTAGCAGGCAGCTGGTCCTGCATACCAACCCTACTGCAGCTCAATCTGCCAGGCGAGAAGCCCACGTCAAAGGCTTGGTGGCGAACTACTCTCCTAGCGGCAAAAGTTACAGTCCACTACTCCTGGAGTATGTGAAAAATTGGAACAATGCTGAATTCATCGATTCAAAGAATGATCTGCCGGAGAAGTTTGGCCCAGCCGAGTTCAGCGCGTAGATGAACTCCTCCACCAAGGCCATCTCTTTGGTTGGCCGGATGATGGAGGTAACTTTTTTCCTCTATTGTGGTACTTTGTATGCATGAACACTTGTAGATATATCCCCTAGTCCCCGAGCCTCCAAGGGAGTAACTTGTTACTCGGTTGGATGCTCCTAGAAAATTTAGTTTCCGTCCTTAGAAATTTCAAATATCTACAAAGTTAGAGCCGGGTTAAGTTCCCTTGGTCTGGATCTTGGACACTTCAAATATCCACACACCTAGAGTCGGCTTAAGTTCCACTTGGCCCGGATCTTGTAGACTTCGAATATCCACACACCTAGAACAAGGTAAAGTTCCACTTGGACCGGATCTTGTAGACTTTGAATATCCACACACCTAAAGCCGTGTTAAGTTCCACTTGGCCCGGATTTTGCAGACTTCGAATATCCACACACCTAGAGCCAGGTTAAGTTCCACTTGGCCCGGATCTTGTAGACTTTGAATATCCACACACCTAGAGCCGAGTTAAGTTCCAGTTGGCCCGGATTTTGTAGACTTCGAATATCCACACACCTAGATCCGGGTTAAGTTCCACTTGGCCCGGATCTTGTAAACTTCGAATATCCACACACCTAGAGCCGGGTTAAGTTCCACTTGGCCCGGATCTTGCAGACTTTGAATATCCACACACCTAGAGCCGGGTTAAGTTCCACCTTTGAACTTGCCATTGCCTTGCTTATTTCAAATTACTACTAACCGCCGATCTGCTGAGTTCCAGCGTCTGCTGGACTCCTATAAAGACGTTCGCGCATGCTATGGAAAACTCCTGGTGGAGCACCAGAAGAAGGGTAATGTTCCTTACTTAGACTTTTCCTTCTTCCATCTTTGTTCGTTCGAGTTATCTGTGATCCGTATTAATTTGTTATCCGAACCATGCAGCCGAGGTTGAAGCTGAGAATATCATCATGCGGAAGAATCTGGCTGAGATCAAAGGTATCTTATCTCGTTCACCCCATCATTGTGCATTATTTTCTTCATCCGGTGGATATTTATACTCCAGCTCTGTCGGGTTAATCCACTATTGCAGTTGCTCTTGAAGACATCGTTCCTATGCCTGATATGATGACCCATTTCCTTGAACAAACAGGGAAACACGAGGCTGAACTAAAGAAGAAGGACGATGAGATAGCTCGACTGCAGCTCCAGGACTCGGAAATTACTCGGCGGAATGCCAAAATTCAGAGGCTTAAGGACCTCCATAAGTCCGAACTGGAGAAAGCTGACCAGGAGTTTGCCGAGGAAAAAGAGCATCTAACCATGCAAATTTCCAAGGACCAAAGCTTATTGCAGGAAGCCGACGTCAAACTTACGTCGGTGACCTCTGAATATGAGAAACTCCATGCCCACAACGCCAATGTCCACGCCGAGCTTGAGTGACTCCTCTTCCAGATTGCCCGTGAGTTCTTTGCCCTTGCTTAACTTTCATTCCTCCTGGTTTGGTGCTTTTGTTTACTGTTTCCTCTGCTCTGTTCTCAGGAAAATTTCCAGAAGGTGATAGTCTTGTTGCTGCTGCCGTAACCCGGCCCCGCGAACAGCGTGGCATCCCCACAGGCCCTGATGCCGAGCCAATCCCATATGATACGGAGGATCTGCTGGCGAGCTTCTCCACTCGCCTTGAGCTAGTGAAGAACTACGGCGCAGACATTATACCGGCAGCAACGCGGATGTTCAGCTCCCTCTGGCCCACTAAGCCCATTCCCAAAAGAAATACGGCTTTCATAGCCAAACTGATGGAGTGCGAGCATCAGCTGAATCTGTGGCGTGAGTCCGTTGTGCGAGCCGGGGCTGACATTGCCTTGTAGTTCGTCCTCTTGTGGTACGAAGGAATAGATCTAGGTCTGCTTACCCGCATGCGCACTGGATCCAAGTGGACCGAATATCCGGCGTGGGTTGCGTGCCACAAAGCTAGTGCTAACAAACTTATTCAGTATTCCTTCTGCCACGCTTGGAATGATGGGCCGAGCTACCTTGATGTTTTTGATGATGAAGTTGCTTCTGGGGATGAAGAAGATGAAGGGAGTGAGGGTGAGGCCTCCGAGATTGGTGACAAGGCCTAAGACCCGGAGGATGGCGAGGCCAACCCCGAGGATGAGGCCGAGGCTAGCGCCCCTCCCCCAAATTCTGAAGTACCTCCTTCTTCGGCTGATGATTCGGCTGCTGCCCCTGCTCCTTAAAAACACTTGATCGTATTTTCCAGATCCCCGGAATGCCAGGCAAAAATGTATTCAAGTACCTTGGTGTGGTTTTGCTACAATTTGTGTTGTTTACAACTAAGTTTTTAACATCGGATTATCGTGGGTGAAGTCCCCGGGTTTGCTTTTCTTGTTCTCCCAATTTTTTACCCGGCTCGCGTCTACCTTGATTCGATTTTTTGACTTATGAGTTCAAGATTCAAAAAATCGGATTAACAATACTTGAAACTTTGCGATTAGCTCATAATAATCCGGCACGAAATGAATGCAATAAACACTGGGTCAGTCCGGATAACAAATGTCGGTGCGCTTAGGTTCTTTCCCTTAGTCGTTTTTCATGTGTTTTGCAATTCTAAACTTGTTCTCTTGCTTGCCATCAAGCCAATTCTCGTTGGACGGCAGCAAAGTCGAAGAGGTGGGTTTTTGTTGCTCACACATTACTAATCCGGCTAAGGTACAAGTAATGTAAACCAACCGACATATATAAAGAACGTAAAACAAGAAAGACAATTATTATGGCAGTCCTCGAGTTTTTGTCGGGTGCCGAAATTTCATTGATAACCTTGTTGCCGATATACATATTGACATACGAGTGACTCGGATACATTCACCTCTTTTGTTAGGTGTAAAAAGAACGAAGTAGTGCTACATTCCATGGTCGCTTAGATTCCTCTCCGGACCTGTCCGCCTTGTTCTTCTCCTATGGATGTGCATCAATAAGATAGTAGGAATCATTGTGCAAAGCTTTGCTTACAATGAAAGATCCTTCCCATGGGGAGGACAACTTATGCATGCCAGCAGTGCGCTGCACCAACCGGAGTACCATATCACCTTCCCGAAAAACTCGGGGTTTACTTTCCGGCTATGATAGCGTCGGAGATTTTGCTGATATATGGCGGATCTGGACAAGGCTAGTTCTCTCGCTTCTTCTAGTAGATCATCATCGTTTTGCCGGGCTTCACGCACTTCGGATTCTGTGTATTAGGTGACTCTTGGCGAATCATGCTCTATGTCGGCTGGTAATACAGCTTCTGCCCCATATACTAGAAAGAATGGCCTATAGCCTGTTGATCGATTCGGAGTTGTTCTTAAACTCCACGGTACTACTGGTAGTTCTTCTATCCAGCACCCCGCTCAGCGGCTCTATGAGCCAGGGTTTTATCCCAGACAATACCAGTCCATTGGATCTTTCCACTTGCCTATTTGATGTGGGGTGGGCCACTAAAGCTATATCTAGCCGGATTTTTTTTCTCGGCAGAACCTCGCAAAAGCTCCTTCAGTGAAATTTGTGCCATTGTTGGTTATGATACTATGGGGATAGCCATATCTCAGAATTATATCCTTGAGGAATTTTACTGTTGTTGCCCTGTCACATTTCTTAATTGGCTTTACCTCAATCCACTTGGTAAATTTGTCCACCATGACTAGGATGTGGGTCATTCCTCATTTATCCGGCTTAAATGGTCCTACCATATCTAGGCACCATACAACAAATGGCCAAGTGGTAGGGATAGTTTTGAGTTCCTACATTGGTAAATGAGTTTTCGTGGCGTATCTCTAACAGCCATTACATTTTCTCACCAAATCTTCTGCTTGCTCCAAAGCACTTGGCCAATAAAATCCATGCTGGAAAACTTTCGCCACTAATGCTCTTGAGAAGGCATGGTGGCCACATTCTCCTTGGTGAATATCTCGGATTATGTCAAGTCCTTCCTCCGGGTCAACACACGCTGCAGTACTATTGTCACACTTCTTTTATATAATTTGGCATTGATAATAGTATAGGCCTTTGCTCTCCTTTGGATCTGCCTTGAGAATATCTCATCATACGGCAAAACTCCTTCTTTCAGGAAGTCAAATATTGGCTTGGCCCAAGCTGGTATAACCCGGATGGGAAATGGTTCTTCGTTAATTTCCATCGCATCCACCGACGTAACTCCTGCCAGATCTGGCTGAATAGTCCCCGGGTTTGCTGAGGCAGTCTCCAGGTTTGCCGAAGCAGTCCTCGGGTTTGCTGAGGTACCTCCCCAATCTATCTCCATAGGTGCAGCTCCTGATCCGGAGAGTGTCGGGATATAAATTGAGTCTGATTCAGGCGATGGTGTGATGGATGGTTTTCTCAAGTGCTCCAAAGCAACATTTGGCCGGATTGGCTGTCGGGATGAGCCTAACTTGGATAGAGTAACGGCCACCTCATTTTCAATCCGAGGTATGTGATGGAATTCACATCCTTCGAAAAATCTGCTTACCTTTTCAACATGGAATCTGTAAAGGGCCATGTTAGCATCCAAAGCCTCCCAATTTCCAGACATTTGTTGCACCACCAAATCCGTGTCTCCATAGCACTGTATCCGATGTATCCGCACTTCTTTTTCCACTTTGAGGCCATGTACTAGTGCTTCATATTCCGTGACATTATTTGAGGCACTGAAGTGAATTTGAAGGACATGTTTCAATTGATCCTTCTTGGGCGAGGTAAGCACTACTCTGGTGCCCAACCCTTATTTCAGTTTTGATCCATCGAAGTGCATTCACCAATAATTGGAGTCTGGCAGAGGTGGCTCATATTGCATCTCGGCCCAGTCCACAAAGAAATCCGCAGCAGCTTGCAATTTGATCGCATCTCTTCTATCAAACTACGGTGCATATGGGGCTAGCTCAATTGCCCATTTTTCTATTCGGCCACTCGCATCTTTGTTACTCATAATCTCTGATATTGCTTCCTCGCATATTACCTTGACGGGTGATACATCCATTTTGCATCACTATTCTATGTCATAATTCACTGTTATTCATTGATATATTTCGTATTGAGAGGTGATACTTATGTTATTTCATCTGTTTTTGCATGGTTGAGGACTTTTGGAGCATGGACCGCTGCAGTCAGGATTCTGATGGAAAAGGTGCTGTTTGGAGGCAAAATTCGCGAAGATCAGAAAATCCGGGAAAATACATGGAAAATCCTATTTTTCTAGAAGACGAAGGAAGCCAGAAGGGGGGCTGGAGATGGGCCACAGGGGACCACACCACCACTTGGCGCAGGCCAGCGTAGGCCGCGCCACCAGGTGGTGTGGCCACCCTTATCCACCCCTGGAACTCCCTCTGGCGCATATTATCCTCCCGAAACCCTAAGAATCGGAGAGCGACCACAGAAAGGTTCCGCCGCCTCTACTGGGCGGAAATCACCGAGAGAGAAAGATCTCTCCGGCAGACAGATTTCTGCCGGGGGAATTCCTTCTCGGAGAGGGGAGATCGTCGCCATCAACACCACCATCAAGTTGGACTTCATCGGGATCATCATCATCATCACCACCATCATCATCACCACCCTCATCACCATCTCCATATTGCTGTAACAATTGCGTTGAATCTTGCATAGTTCATCGGGGAAACTTTTCCGGTGTTGATTACTATTTGTAGTTGATGCTATTGAGTGAACCATTGAATTATTGTTTATGTTCAGATTGTTATACATCATTATTCCATCTCTGATCATGATCCATATGATGTCTTGTGAGTAGTTCGTTTTGTTCCTGAGGACACGGGAGAAGTCATGTTGTTAGTACTGGAGTTGTGTTGAGAAAGATTCAATAGTTTCATATTTAAGTTGTGGTGTACTTCTTCTAGTGGTGTCATGTGAACGTCGACTACATGACACTTCACCTATATGGGCCTAGGGGAATGCATTGTGTATTTGGCTACTAATCGTAGGGGTTGCCGGAGTGACAGAAACCTGAACCCCCGTTAGGAAACCATTGCACAAGGGACGTAAGGGTCTTAGAATTTAAAGTTGTGGTTAGGTTTCTACCTTAATTACTTTCTTGTACTTACAGATGTTTGCAAGGGGTATAATCACAATTATGTATTAGTCCTAGGAAGGTCGGTACATTAGCACAGGTTCACCCACACAACACTTAGAAAACTAAAGAAGATTAATCAACTATATGAAGCGAAAGCACTTGACAGTCTTCCCATGTGTCCTCAAGAACGTTTGGTCATCTTAAGTAATACAACCGGCTTGTCCTTTGCTGCATAAAGGATTGGGCCACTTGCTGCATTTATTCCTACTGTCTTTTATTTACTCGTACTTTATTTACTTGCTTTATCAAAAACCCCTAAAAATCCGTTTGCTAAGTATTTGCAGAGAATTCCTAATCCATACCACTAGTCGGCACCTTCTGCTCCTTGTTGGGTTCGACACTCTTACTTATCGAAAATACTGCGATACACCCCCTATACTTGTGGGTCATCAAGACTATTTTCTGGCGCCGTTGCCGGGGAGTGAAGCGCTATTGGAGAGTGGAACTGGTAAAGGAAACTTCTACTATGAGTATTGTTTACTTCTGCTAGTTCTTTATTTTTGTTATGGATAATTCGCTGAGTTTCTTATTTGGTAATGCTACTACCACTACTAAGGTAGTAGATAAGCCACCACCTGCTGAGAATGATGCTTTTAAAATACCTACAAGAATTATTGATCGTGTTTTGGATAACTATTATGTTGGGGATGGAACTGTCCATCCCGGTGATCATTTACTCTTTATACACGAATTATGCGGGTTGTTTAAGTGTGCAGGTATTACTACAGATCAAGTTAAGAAGAAGTTATTCTCATTATCACTGAAAGGAAGAGCTGAGGAATGGTATAATCTGCTGAAGAATGGTCAAGCTATGGAATGGGAGGAAATAGTACCTCTCTTTTATTCAAAGTTTTATCCTCCTAGTGAGATTCATAAAGATCGGAATCAAATATACAACTTTTGGCCTCTTGATGGAGAGAGTACAGCCCAAGCTTGGGGGAGATTGAAGTTACTAATGCTCAAATGTCCCATTCATGAGCTCCCCAACAATATTATTATCAATAACTTTTATGCAAGGCTCCCTCTTCATGATAAGGATTTATTGGATGCTTCTTGTGCTGGATCATTCACTCGCATGGAAGAAGAAGCTAAATGGGATCTTCTAGACCGTATTCAAGACAATGCTGAAGCTTGGGAGAATGACAAAGGTAGAAAGTCAGGTATAAATTATGATTATGAATGCATTGAATCTTTTATGGGAACTGATGACTTTCAAAATATTAAAAATGCTTATGGTCTAGACTCTCAAGCTATTGCTTCTTATTTTAAGGCTTTTGCTTCCTATATTGAAGTGCCTAAAAAGAAGTGGAATAAGTATCATGAACCTTATAAAGATGTTGCTAAGAGTGTTCCTGCAAGAAATACTGAAGTTTATACTGCTAATCATGTTTTACCTAAACCTTACATTGAGAAAATGCCTTTCCCAGTTAAGATAAAGGAACATTTTATGATAGCTAGTGTGGTTGACGAAAGTATGAATGAAGTTGTTGAACCTGATAAACAAATGGTCGATGAACCTATAATAGAAAATGTGAAAGACTTTGTTACTAAATATGAAGAAGAGGGACACACTATCCTCTGTAAGGATACCTCTAATATTGTTTCACATAGTAGTGTTATGAGAGCTAGTTTTCCTATGTTTTCTGTTAGAATAAGCGATCATTGCTATGATGGCCCTTGTGATAGTTATATTGTTAAGTTTATGCATGATACTGAAAGTTACTATGAGAAAGGGAAAAGTGTTCTTATGCATCTTAATAATATCAAGTTTCTCCGTTTTATGCTGAAAGTTTTTATGTTGCACTTGTTTTGCCTTCTTATGCAAGTAGCCTCTAGTTTCAAAAACTTGTTTGTTTACAAAATTCCCTTGCATAGGAGGTGGGTTAGACTTAAATGTGTGTATTTTTGCTTAATGCTCCCTTTCACTTCAATTCATATTCCTGCGTGAGCATCTTTGAAATCATCATGCCCATCTTAATGGCTATAAAGAAAGAGCTTTTTGGGAGACAACCCAATTTGTTTTTGCTTTCAGTTTGTTTTTGTTTCTTTGAGTCTCGGAAGCTATTACTTCGGTAATAACCTCTCCTTATCCGTTTTGTTTGGTTTTTGTGTCAAGATCAACCTCTAATGAGAGAGAAGTAATATTTGGGGAAGTTGCTGTCCCGAAATAGATTTTTTGTGCTTCACCGTAAAAGTTCGTGAGAGATCTCTGTCTGTCGGATTGAGCTGTAATTTTTTGTGCTTCTGCCCCAGGTTGTTATTTAACTTTCGTTAGTTTTGCACTTTTTGATTTGAGCAACAGAAGATTTTCTAAAAAATTGATCTTTACCTGCTGGTCTGTTTTGACAGAATTTGCCACTTTTGCATTTGCTTCTTTATTCGATTTCCTTTTTGAATTCTTTTTGGGTTTTTGGAAGGAGTTGCTTCAGTATCTTATGTTTTGATGGTTTTCAGTTGAAGTTGGACTCAAAAGGTTTTATCACTTCATTTATACTAATGTTGCTAATTAGAACTGTGTGAAGTTTTGTCTGAAAGAAATTTCCAGGTTAGTGGAGATAATGGTGTAATAAGGAAGAGAAAGGTTTCATGACTCAAGTAATAAGAGTATGAAGATGAAGAAATTGATATTATTAAAGTAGTGACTCCAGAAGAATCTACTAGATACCAAATTCAGAGACCTGCAGAGTCCGCTTTCAAATAGGTAACAGTTCTGGTAAGAGAAGTTCCACAAAATACTATCCAACTATACTTTTGTAGTTTTTAGTCAATAAGGAAAGTTACAAAGCGAAAAAGGGACGGAAATGGAGCCAGGGTGGCTCACACCACCCTGCATCGCGGGCCCACCCCTGGCCACGCCACCAGGTGGTGAGTCCACCCCGGACTCTGCCTCCGACTCGTTTTCTCCCAGTACCTTCCTTTTGCTTTGAAACTTTGTCATATATAATCCCCCGGATCTCCCGAGGTTCATATATCGTGTTTTCGTCGTGTTTTTGTTTCGATCTGTTTCTGCCAGGACATACTCTTTGAAAGCTTAGAAGCACAATGGTGTCCTCCAAGGATAAAGGGAAGGAGCCTATGGAGGAGGATCTTCAAGACCCCAAGCAGGGGTTGGTACCTTTAGTCCCTTGCCCTTCATCAGCGGAAGCCCTACGAGTCACTAAGGAGTTCTGTGATAAGTATCGAGACCTACAGAGGAAGGTGGACATGCTTCAATGGGAGAATAATAGGCTTTGCAAGATGCTAGAAGATTCCCTCACGTCAACTAAGAAAATATTACCACCACCACCAAAGGAGTAATTTGTCATCAGGTATGGCATCCCCTTGCTTTGTTCCAAGCTTGGGGGAGTGCCGCGATATCTCATCACTATCTTATATCTTTTTACCTTTTTAGTAGACTCATGTCATGAATAGAGAAGTTATCATGTAGGATGGTTTGCATTATGGAAGTGTCCCCTCTCTCGTTAGGTATGTATCCCTTGGTGTGAGTTGCCGTTATGGAATATTAATGAGAAGTTCTATCATTTACTCTTTTGCATAGCTTATATTAGTTTTCACTTCGTGGTTATATGATTGATCTTGTTGTTAGTATTGGTAGCACTTTGGGATCATTGAGTTAATTTAGTTGGTTTTGGCAAACCTGGCTCGGTCAGTAGCAACACTATTTTTGAGAGTTGAATGAAAAAGATAAAAGTACTCTAAAGAAATATAATTTCATCATCTTTCTTTCTTGATTTTCTCATAAGTCTAGTTTTCTCTAATTAAGATCTTTTGTGCTTCCAAGGAAGATTGCATGTTTGTGTTTATCACTTGTATGTTTGTTTGTTTCCTTCAACTCTTATACTTGCTACCCAACCTTGCTAGCCAAAAACCTATACTGAGAGGGAATTCTTCTCGTGCATCCACTCCTTTAAACCAAAACCTTTGCCATTTATGTCCACCATACCTACCTATTAGCATTATTGCTATTCCAAGTAAATTCTTGTTTTATCTACCTCCCAAATTAAACTTGTTATGTGAAAATTAGTGATTAAAGCTCTCACGAACTTGATGGCACACTTTACTTTCTTGCATTTAATAAACTTGAACCATTGTGCTCACCTATGATGCATATATGCTTGTGCTTTGTAAGTTGTGAATTAGCAGAATCATGCTGTCATGGGGAACGCTTTCAACATTGCACTGGTACTTTGTACCTAGTTGATATCATGTTCTTTTGTCTATGGATGTAGTCGGTGTGAAATGAAAGGGGAGCTTGTAAGTCCATGGAGTTATGCATGTGTGTTAGAGAAATTCCTGGGCCGCTAGTCTAATCCATGCTGACATGGTGGAAACCTGCAGCGTAACCATAACGAGCATCAATGAAGCATTATTCTTATAAAAAAAGAGTCCGATATTGAGAAAAAAAGAGAAAAAGGAAAAAAGAGATTATGAAAAGAGGAAAGAGAGAAAAAAGCACCATATTCCCATGGTAAATAAGAAGATTGCTGAGATGTTTGTTGTCTGCTTGCCTTGTTATTTTGATATGGGGATTCTTCCGTATCATCGGGCAAGGGGTACCCCATTAGCGGTTCTCTATGATACACATATGCTTACGATGACAAGAACTTACCGGTGACTAAACTTGAGTAGCATGAGGAGAGGCCCTCGTATTCAAGGGACATGAGATTCTCAATTTACAACTTGTCAATGCATACCCTCATATTTGATCACTTTAATCTTAATCACCTAAAGATGCCTATGATAGGGGCAACGAGAGCTGAAAGCTAGTAAGTATCATAATTTTTTGGAGCTCTTTATGAGACTTGCAATCCCTGCTTCCCTCTGCGAAGGTCCTTTCTTTTACTTTTTAGTTGAGTCAGTAAACCTACTCCCTTCTATCTCAGCAAGTATTTTGAGTTGTTGTGTTTCATTCATTCATATGATGATTTATTCAATCATGTTGCTTATGTTCCTTGCTTTGCACATTGCTGTTATCTTGATGTTTACTACTTTGAAAGCTATCATTGAAAACCAGTTATTTGTGAACTCCAGCAAATTATCAACTATCCTTCGACCAAGAGCTAAGTTTACCATTACCAATTATGATTTACTTTACGTATCTTTATTGTGTTTCCTTTTCTCATTGCAAGTTGAGTTATATAATAGTGAGTTGTCTTCTATTATGATTTATGTATTTGATGAATGTGATGCTTCTTGTCCGTATTCTTTTATCGAATCTTCACTCCATAAACCTGAGGTCATGTTTATTGATCTCAGTTTCGCTTGGGGACAAGCGAAGTCTAAGCTTGGGGGGAGTTGATACGTCCATTTTGCATCACTATTCTATGTCATAATTCAATGTTATTCATTGATATATTTCATATTGAGAGGTGATACTTATGTTATTTTATCTGTTTTTTCATGGTTGATGACTTTTGGAGCATGGACCGCTGCAGTCAGGATTCTAATGGAAAAGTGTTGTTTGGAGGCAAAATTCGCGAAGAACAAAAAATTAAGGAAAATAAATGGAAAATCCTATTTTTCCAGAAGATGAAGGAAGCCAGAAGGGGGGCTGGAGATGGGCCACAGGGGGCCCACACCACCCCCTGGCATGGGCCAACCTAGGCCGCGCCACCAGGTGGTGTGGCCACCCTGGTCCACCCCTGGAACTCCCCTCTGGCGTATATTATCCTCCTGAAACCCTAAGACTCAGAGACTGGCCACAGAAAGATTCCGCCGCCTCTGCGGAGCGGAAAACACAAAGAGATAAAGATCTCTCCGGCAGACAGATTTCTGGCAGGAGAATTCCTTCCCGGAGAGGGGAGATCGTCTCCATCAACACCACCATCAAGCTGGACTTCATCGGGATCATCATCATCATCACCACCATCATCATCATCAGCACCCTCATCACCATCTCCATATTGCTGTAACAATTGGGTTGAATCTTGCATAGTTCATAGGGGAAACTTTCCCGGTGTTGATTACTATTTGTAGTTGATGCTATTGAGTGAACCATTGAATTATTGTTTATGTTCAGATTGTTATACATCATTATTCCATCTCTGATCATGATCCATATGATGTCTTGTGAGTAGTTCGTTTTGTTCTTGAGGACATGGGAGAAGTCATGTTGTTAGTAGTGGAATTGTGTTAAGAAAGATTCAATAGTTTGATATTTAAGTTGTGGTGTACTTCTTCTAGTGGTGTCATGTGAACGTCGACTACATGACACTTCACCTATATGGGCCTAGGGGAATGCATTATGTATTTGGCTACTAATTGTAGGGGTTGCCGGAGTGACAGAAACCTGAACCCCCATTAGGAAACCATTGCACAAGGGACGTAAGGGTCTTAGAGTTTAAAGTTGTGGTTAGGTTTCTACCTTAATTACTTTCTTGTACTTACGGATGTTTGCAAGGGGTATAATCACAAGTATGTATTGGTCCTAGGAAGGTCGGTACATTAGCACAGGTTCACCCACACAACACTTAGCAAACTAAAGAAGATTAATCAACTATATGAAGCGAAAGCACTTGACAGTCTTCCCATGTGTCCTCAAGAACGTTTGGTCATCTTAAGTAATACAACCGACTTGTCCTTTGCTGCATAAAGGATTGGACCACTTGCTGCATTTATTCCTACTGTCTTTTATTTACTCGTACTTTGTTTACTTGATTTATCAAAAACCCCTAAAAATCCGTTTGCTAAGTATTTGCAGAGAATTCCTAATCCATACCACTAGCCAGCACCTTCTGCTCCTTGTTGGGTTCGACACTCTTACTTATCGAAAATACTGTGATACACCCCCTATACTTGTGGGTCATCAATGGGGTGTTCCTCAAAATAGTGTTTGAGTTTCTTGGCCGACATATACACGCCATATGCCATCTTTTGATAGTGTGGGTAATTCTGTTTTGAAGCAGATAATACCTCACTCAGATATTACACTGGTCATTGCATCGACTTTCCCTCTTCTTCGCGTTCCACTACAATTACTGCACTTACGACTCGGTTGGTCGCGCCTACGTAGAGCAACATAGGCTCCTTGGGTAGTGGTGTGGCTAGGATTTGTGCGGTAGACAACATCTTTTTCAATTCTCGAAATGCGATATCCGCCTGTGGCGTCCATGTGAATTTGTCTGCCTTTTTCATTAACTGGTAGAGGGGCAGGGCCTTCTCTCCTAGCGGACATACGATCCGGCTTAATGATGCCAGGCATGAACTTCTACACATCATTAAGGCATTTTGGTAGTTCCATTCTCTCTATGGCCTGGATTTTCATCAGGTTAGCTTCGATACCTCGGCTAGACACTAGAAAACCGAGTAACTTTCCTGCAGGCACGCCAAAGGTGCACTTCTCCGGGTTAAGCTTCATCTGGAACCTTCTCAAGTTCGCGAATGTTTGCCGGATGTCATCAAGGAGCATATTGCTTTCCTTAGTTTTTATCACCATATCATCCATATAAACTTGCACGTTTCGACCTCTTTGGTCATGTAAACACTTTTGCATGCATCGCTGGTATGTTGCTCCAGCAGTACGTAATCTAAATGGTATAGTGTGATAGCAATAAGCCCCGTACGGGGTAATAAACACAGTCTTTATTTGATCATCCGGGTTTAAGGGTATCTGGTGGAAACCAGAATATGCATCAATGAATGACAACAGTTCGCATCCAGCAGTTGAGTCTATGACTTGATCTATTCTAGGGAGTGGGAATGGATATTTGGGACACGCCTTATTCAGGTTCGTGTAATCAATGCTCATGCGCCATACCATGGCCACATTCGGATCATCCTTCTTCTTTTCCACAAGCATTGGATTAGAGAGCCAATCCGGAAGAGTACTTCCATGATAGACCCGGCTGCAAGGAGCCTAGCTATCTCATCCCCAATGACTTTCCTTCTCTCTTCAGCGAAACGCCGGAGAGGTTGCTTCACTGGCTTAGCCCCGGGTCTTACGTTCAATGAGTGCTCGGCCAACTCCCTCGGCACACCTTGCAGATCCTGTGTAGACCAAGCAAAGATATCCCGATTCTCACGGAGGAAGTTGACAGCTCGCTTTCCTATTTGCTGCTTAACCTGGCTCCAATGGTTACGGTGCGCTTTGGGAACTGATCATCGATAGGCACTTTCTTTGTATCCTTGGTTGCTTGAAATGACACGCTTCCATGCGGGTTGGTCAGAGCCGGCATATGCTGCTACGCGAATTGAGCCAATACCGCCACTTCCAATATCTTCCTTTTTTCCTAAGCTATCACGAGTGACTCGGCTAAGTTAGATCCGTCAAAGGCGCACTCGATCGAACGCCTGAAGTGCACTGATACAGTTATCACTCCTCTAGGTCCAGGCAGTTTCATCTTAAGGTAGCCGATGTGAGTACTTGCCATGAACTTTTTCAGTGCAGGCCTGCCGAGTAACGCGTGATAAGCGCTCTCCAGATTCACCACTTCGAACTCCAAATTTTAAGTCCCGCAATTATCCCTTGTGCTGAATAACACATCAACCTGGACTTTACCAATTGGCTCACAGGAAATACCTAGCAGAATTCCATGAAAGGTGGTCCTTGTTGCTTGCAGCATGTTCTCTGTTATTTCCAACTTGTGCATGGTATCCTTGTACATAATGTTGATGCTACTGCCATTGTCAATCAGTACTTTGGAAACCCTCATATTGAGGTTTCGCCCGATGAACGTCGGATCCAGGACCAGTGCATAGGTCCCTGGACTAGGCATGATCTTTGGGTGATCTTTGATACTCCACGTAATCTCCTGATCCGACCAAGGCATATATCTCACTACTGCCGGCATTACCGCATTTACCTCCATATGTCGGTGCTGCAAGCTTTTCCGGTCAGTTTCTTCCGTGGTAAACACATAGTAGCTTTGATGATGCTCCCTGTATTCGTTTCATCCCTCATTCGCGTGGTAACTTTGGCCTTGTTGCTGGTTATTGTCCACTTGATGCACAACATCCCTCCTTTCTTGATTTTCGTATCTCGGCGGAGGTGGAGGCAACATTAGTTGTTGTCCATTTCCTCCTGTCAGTAATGGCTGTCGTGGTGCCTCATTCCTAGGTACTTCATTCCGAGGTGCCTGAGCATTCCCCGAACTGCCCTACTCTAACTTCCTCATCCACTCACATTGCTGGGTAGTGTGATTTGCCGGGCTATTCGGACGTGGTGTATGAAACTTGCAAGGTTGGTCCAACATAGACTCGAACGTATACCTCAGTCGATCTTTCCGCTCTTGCCATTGCTTTTTCTGCTCCGGGGTCCAAGGCTTCTTCCCTTCATTTTTTTTGTTGCTAGTTTTTCCCTCTAGTTTTCTAGCGTTGGCTGGCGCCGGCATTGGGCTGATCCCGGTCTACCGCTGCCACCTGCTACAAGTTATATCTGTAACCTAGACGCTCGTCTCTTCTCTTTCCTCGGAAATCATTTCTCCTTGACGACCCGGAGCCATCTCGGTTGTAATATTCCTCGTTTGCCTCGCTCGACATTACCCGGGGTTGCGTTGGATCTCCAAGGCATACGAATCTGTGATCCAGATTGTCTCAGCCAAAGTGGTTGTCATATCTCGTTGCAGCCTCTGCCACAACATACCTCCATATCTGCAGCCCTGGCGAACCACGCAATCGCTTGTGATTCAATTACTCCCTCGCATGAGTTACGCACGTTGCACCACCGAGTCAAGAAATCCCGGTCTGGCTCATTCGGTCTTTGTCGGCATAACGCCAAAGTCTATGGCATGTTGGGCCTCTTGTAAGTGCTCGAGAAGTTGCTAATGAATAACTCCTCAAAATCCAGCCAGCAGTTACCACTTCCTAGTGGCAAATTGTTTAGCCAAACTCTCGCTGGTCCTTCCAACATTTGTGGCACATACCTCACTGCCCATCTCAAATTTCCAGTTGCGATCTTGACCGCCGTTGCGTAATCAATCAGCCAATCCTTTGGCCTAGTACTACCATCGTAGGTTCTGGTTCCTCTAGCCAACTGAAAGTTCGGCACCGGTGGCTCCTTCATGATCCAGGGCCCAAAGCATGCCGGACCAGGAGGACCTTGTACCTCGATTAGCTCCGACCTATAAATTCTATCTAGTTTCAGCCTCACATCATCTGGCTACAAGTTTCTGCTTCCTAGCCTTGACCCAATTATGTGGTGATCCCGTCTAGGGTATCCATCATTGATCATCGCCGAATAACCATCATTGTATCTTTCCTGATCCGAACAAGCATTCTGCTGTTGTGCTGCTTGTCCTGCACTTCCCTCTTGCCGAGGTGCGCGCTGCTGCTGCTGCCGAGGTATGTTTTGTCCCGTTCCCATGAGATCACGGTGTCCGGCATTGCCGTTGGCAACATTCCTTTAACCAGGATTACCTTAGTCGCGGTTACCTCGGCCAGCCTCGCATTGGCTGGTATTGTGTTGATCTTCATCACTTGCACTACTTTGCCTTTACTAGCTCTCACCAGGTCATAGGGGACCATTTGCTTGTCTCTTCTCCCGGATTTTACCACCTCTTCTCTCCTGTGATTGTGACCCGGAGATGATGCGGCTTCCCCGGATCTTGCCCGGTTATTTCTAGCTGAATGTACCACGTGTGATGCTCCTGGAGGTGCCGGGTTTCCTTTGTTCATTTCTTCATTTTGCTGGCAAGCGACCCTCCGCAAGTGGTTCACCCTCTCTTGTTGCCTTTGCCGGGCCTCTCCGGTTAGACCTTCTAACTCGGACGCGGCCGCATTTGCTGCCCTGAGTTTCTTTGCCGGGGTACTGTACCTCTCCAGCCCTCCTATGACTATCGTGGCTGTCTGACCCGGCCTAGGCTCGTATTCTCTATCAATCTTAGTAATCAGGTTTCTACCTCAGATTTTTACTCCATCTATGTGTTTGCCTTTGCATATAATCTCAAAGTAATGTTCAAGGACTGCTGCAACTCAGCTATTTTCTTCGCGCCAGCTAACATTTTCTTCCTAGTTTCTTCTAACTCAGCTTGCACCTGAGTCAGATCTACCACAGGTGCTATCGGCATTGCTAAGCTATCTATTGCCTGTTGGAGCACATTCTCCGGCCTTTCTAGTGGGGGGAACCTAGACCTGGTCTGCTTCGGCGTAACTTTCGCCTCTGGCGCCGGGCCCTTGCTTGCTCCAGCGTCTGGCACGGTCATCAGGACCTCAGTGCTGCTGGGGGCGAGTGATACGCACACCATGAGCTACGCTGACAGGTGGTTCACCTCCCTCGACGACGTGCTGCGGATGAACACAGGACTCGTCCACACCGACGTAGATCTTGTGCGCGCCAAGTTTGATGAAGACGCTGTTGCGTAGAGGGGGTGCCTTCCAAAGCTCCCTGCGGTGTGCGGTGCGGCGGCGAGGTGCTGAGCCTCCAGTACGGAGACGACGCTTCGCCGATGTTGGAGACGCTTCCCGTCCGGATATTCACCCCTGCTAGCACCGCTAGCTTACCACGGTGGCCCAACTGTGGTGGTGGTGGTGGCACGACAGATGCCATGGATAGGCTAAAGATGGGGCCAATGTGTGCTAGGGGAATCCAGGGAGGGAAAACGTGGTGATTCCAAGCACAGAGGTTTTTGTATTTTCTCTATCAATGGAGTTTACAAGCGCTCTTCAAGCTAATGGTGAGAAGGAGACTATGTCTCTTACTCCCCACAAGCTAGCTCTAGAGTTCTATCTTAGACAGAGAAAATGATCGATCCCCCTCTATGGAGGCCCCAGTGCCCCTTATATAGGGGAGCCCGGGTTACAAAGTTAGGGCACACGTGGCAGCATATTCCCTGAATATGCTCCTCGACTAAAGCTAGATGCTTCTTTTTTCTCTTTAACGGCTCGTCCAGGCTTTAGACGTAACCCGCAACGTAATCCTTGTATTTAAGCGTCACCAGACACGGGCTACGTCAGCCGACATTGCCCGCGTCACCTTGGTCGCCCCTGACCCGCTGGTCTTCCTCTTTGCTTTGCTTTGCTCATGCTATAGCTAATAAAGCTACCTTTTGACCAGCGGGAGATTCCTTCCTTCTCTTGGAAGCCACTTGATAGTCCGGCTAGCACATGGCTAACCCGGCTATGAGGGTAACTGCACAATAGACAGATAAACATGGCCGGCATATATTTTATGCCGGCCGGGCTACGGCTAAGGAGATGCTCCACGGGCCGGGTTACTCCGTGGTTCGGCTTTCCTTGAGGTGACCCGGCCAGCACTTGCTTTGACCGTGCCGTACCTCGGCTAACTCAGCCTTTATACCGGGCGTTACCCTACCCGGGGGTATCCCCCCAACACCAAAACTTTCGTTGAGAGTTCCATTTTATCTAACACCCCTTATTAGTCAACTATTTCGTTCAAAATTTATAATCTGCCTATTACCATTCCATTGGAAAGATTTTGTAGCATTATAGGCATTGGCATGATTGGGACGGTGAATAAGATCCAAGGTCGACCCGCTGATTTGCTGGAGCTCTACCGAAGTGTGAAAAATGACGATGACTGCGCAGCTCAGCATGGGAAGATAAGGAACATTCAACTCCCAGCTCTTAGATATTTTGCTTATTATCTTGCCACTAGCATTCTTCGTAGGGAGAACACTAGTAATATTTCTAATTACCATTTAGCCTTCCTCGCTGCTGCACTTAATAATGATACCAAGTATAATCTTGGTTCTCTCATTGCTCGCCGCTTAGCTGCTAGAGGACCCATTTATGGGGGCATTATTGTCACATGCATGGTTGCTGCTTTGGAGCTTTCCGTTAATCCTAATGATATTGTGTTGACACCACAAAGGCTTGATCTTGCTGCTATGAAAACACATCACTTTGTCACTACTGACTCTAGTACAGAGAGTTTAGTTTATAGGATGTTGTTTACTGACGGAGAAGAGAGGGAAATTCCTTTGCCACAGTCCACTATGTTCAGTATTTGTAGGATGCCATGGTCGTGCTCCAAGGAGGAGGTGGACGAGCAGCTTCGCCTACTTGGTTTCCACAGGCAGCACCAGGGGGATGTGCCCTCTTACGACTACTATGCGCACTACGCTGGGGCATCCTCGAGTTCATATCAGGACGAAGGCACTTCTTCACCGTATTACGGAGGGGCTCCATCTTGGCCAGCTTGGGATTGACACCCACTTAGGCCAAAAGCCTAAGCTTGGGGGGAGGTACACCGACATCACACTCATCTACATATCATGTTCAGTCGGTACTTTGTATATCCATGTTTTGTTCTCTTTTTAGTTTTCATTCTTTCTTTACTTTTGCTTTCCAAAACATAAAAAGACCAAAAATATTTTCGTTATTTCTTTTTGTTTGCTTCTTTGTCTTTTAGCTTTGGTTTGTTTTTTTTCTTTTAGCTTTGTCTTAATTATTCGAAAAATCCAAAAATATTTCGCTTTGCTTTATTCAAACACATCAAAAATATTTTCGTTCTTGCCTCTAAAAATCCTTTTCGTTCTTGCCTCTAAAAATCCTTTTCGTTCTTGCCTCTAAAAATCAAACACATCAAAAATATTTTTTGTTCTTCTTTGGTTTTGTGTACTTTGTTGCAGGGTTCAGCAGTCCTCAGTGGAGTTTGGTTTCCTGTTATTATTCAAGCCACACAAGTGAAGGGCAATAATGAAGATTAATGACAACTTGAGGTGTGGTAAGAGGCTGGTAATGAGCTCTATTTGTTTTCATTTTTGTACATATACTCATCATTGTGGGCATGCTTAGTCTGTTCATGTAAGGTGTATGTTATTTACGGATGCTTAGTAGTTCTTGCTTTCTTATGATTAGCTCCAGCTTGCTAATGGTTTGTAGAATGTCATATGAATGTTTGCTTGCATTGTTCTATTCATAACTTGGTATGACATTGTGGTATCCTCCTCTGAATGTTTCACTTGAATTGACTTGGCACATGCTCACGCATGCATAAGACTGAAACAATCAGTTAAGCCTCGATGAATTAGTTTGCCTCAGGGTTCTTGAATCACTTTCATGCCATAATTAGTCCTGTTTTGTTGCAAGCATGATTATGAAAGGTATTGATCTCTTGTTTGTCGCTCCCTTACTATTGCTAGCCTTCACTTGCACTGAGTATGAGCTCTACTCGTGTTTCTAACTTCCCAAAACTAATATTGCTAAAAGTGTCCACCATACCTACCTAGTAACATCATTTGCTATTCCGTGCATATTTAGTATGCCTTGTTTTCTTCCGAATAAAATGTTTGCTTGTTATGACAAAGTTAGTTAGTAAAGCTCTCACGAACTTGATGGCACACTTTATTTCTTTCACTTAATAAACCTGAACTATTACGACTGTCCATGAATGTTATATGCTTGCAAATTATAGGCTGGGCATTAGCAGAACCGTGCTGTCACGGGGAACACTTTCAACACCTGTAAATATATACCCAGTTGATATCATGCTCTTTTGCTTACGGATGTCGTCGGTGTGAAATGAAAGGGGAGCTTGTAAGTCCATGGAGTTATGTATGTGTGTTAGAGAAATGCCTAGGCGGTTGGTCTAATCCATGCCTAATCATGGTGGAAACCTGCAGCGTAACCATAATGAGCAATCTATGAAGCATTCTTCTTATAAAAAAAGAGATAAAGATTGAGAAAAAGAAAAAAAAGATGAGAAAAGAGGAAAGAGAGAAAAAAGCACCATTTTCCCATGGTAAATAAGAAGATGCTGAGATGCTTATTGTCTGCTTGCCTTGTCATTTTGATATGGGGATTCTTCCGTATCATCGGGCAAGGGGTACCCCGTTGGCGGTTCTCTATGATACGCATGTATTTACTATGACAAGAACTTACCGGTAACTAAAGTTGAGTAGCATGAGGAGCGGCCCTCGTACTCAAGGGACATGAGATTTCTAGTTTATGGTTTGTCAAGAATATAACTCGTATTGGACCTCACTTTCACCTTAACCATTTAAAGATGCTTATGATAGGGGCAATTAGACCTCAAAGCTAATGAGTACCATACTTTCAGCATTTGGAAGCCTTTCAAACTTTTCAAAACATTTTCACTTCCTTGTTGATTCACCACTCATTTTATGAGCACTTTCTTGAGAGCATAGTTGTCATTTTTAGTGTAATGTGCTTGTCTTAAAACTTGGTTAATTATGTCATGACTTTGATGCCTATATCTTTGATATCTTTACTTCTAGTCTTCACTTGAACTTCAGAGGTGCCTTGGCATTTATGTTTGCTCTACAATCAAAGGCAAGTGAGATACCACTCTATCATACATTTTTATGAGCATTGCAATGTTGCTTATGTTTATGCTTCATGCTACTTATTATTTTTAAGTTGGAATATCTTCATAGCTTGCAATGGCTACTAAGTAAACTTATTTGCATACTCTTTATTATGAATTGCCTAAGTAGTTGATCATATGCTGAGAATATATACATCTTATGAAGCAAATGTGTTCGTGAAAGCTCTTTTATCGCACTCAGTTTTCAACTGAATTGCTTGAGGACAAGCAATAAGCTAAGTTTGGGGGGAGTTGATACGTCCAAAACGTATCTGCTTTCCCGAAGACTTTTGCTATTGTTTCTCCTCTAAACTTGTGTGATTTGGATACAACTAACACGGACTGACGCTGTTTTCAGAAGAATTACCTAGGTTTCTAGTTTTTGTGCAAAAAATCAACTATCGGAAAAATCCTAGAAAATATGCCAAAAAGTCCTATTTCACCAGAAGATTCACGGATCCAGAAGACGAGACGAAGGAGGGCCACGAGGCGCCCACACCACCTGGCCGCGCAGGCCAGCCCAGGCCATGCTTGGGGGTGGTGTGGCTGCCTCGGTCACCCCCTCGTCCTCCCTCTTCGCCTATAAGATTCCTCTTGACCTAAAAACCAAGGGGGGTTCGACGTTTTTCCAGAAAGAGTTCCGCTACGCCGCCACCACTAGATTCCGCGATTCAGAACCAGAAACTCCGTTCTGGCACCCTGTCGGGATGGGGAATTGGAGGAGATCATCGTCATCATCATCACCATCGCTTCTCCGTCTACCATCCTTGATTCCCCATCCATGAGTGAGTAACGCCCCGCTGTAGGCTATGGGGAAGGTAGGGATTGGATGAGATCGTTCATGTAATGGCATCAGATTGTTAGGGCATGGTGCCTAGTATCTATTATTAGTGCTTTTTTACTTTGTTGCAACTTGTTATGATTAATGGTTGTCAGTAGGGCCGGAGTGCCATGATTTCAGATCTGAACATGTTATTGATTCATTATGATAGTATTGTTTATGGTCTTACCTGCAAGTTGTATACACACGTTTTTGTCCGGAACCAAAGGCCCCAAAGTGACAGCAATCGGGATAACCGGAGGGAATGGCTTTGATGTAAGGATCACATGTGTTCACGAAGTGTTAATGCTTTGCTCCAGTGCTCTATTAAAATGAGCACATTAATTGCCAGTAGTTCCCTTGAGGCCCCGCTGCAAACGGGCTGGCAGGACAAAATATGTTGTGCAAGTTCTCATTGCGAGCACGTATGACTGTATATGGAATACATGCCTATGATTATCTAGTACTTGGGTGCTTTACCTTATTTATCTGCAAAATGCCCTATGTCTTGATTGCTATATGAATTGTCTTGCTCATGCAACGACCGCCATCCATCCCTATGCCTACCACGCTTTAATCCTACTGTTTACTGCAATTGTTACTACTGTCTTTACTTTTACTACTGCTATTACTTTGCTATTGCTACTACAAAACTGTTGCTACTGATAAACTGTTGTGAGCAAGATTGTTTCCAGGTGCAGCTGAATTGACAACTCAGTTGTTAAGGCTTATAAATATTCTTTGGCTCCCCTTGTGTCGAATCAATAAATTGGATTTCACTTCCCTCGAAAATACTGCGATACACCCCCTATACTTGTGGGTCATCATCATTGCATGTGTGTTCTTCTCATAAACCACATATGGATCCACCAGTGTGATTGCATGTGTGTTCTTTTAATAAACCACAGCTAAGTCACTAGATGTGTGTTCTCTTCATAAACCACATATGGATCCACCAGTGTCATTGCATGTATGTTCTTCTCACAAACAACATATGGATCCACCAGTGTCATTGAAATGTGTGTTCTTCTCATTAACCACAGCTAGAGTCATTGCATGTCTGTTCTTTTCACAAACCACATGGATCCACCAGTGTCATTGCATGTGTTTTTTTCAATAAACCATAGCTAGAGTCATTGCATGTGTGTTCTTTTCATTAACCACAGCTAGAGTCATTGCATGTGTGTTCTTTTCATAAACCACATATGGATACACTAGAGTTCATTGCATGTGTGTTCTTTTAATAAACCACATCTAGAGTCACTAGATGTGTGTTGTTTTCATAAACCAGATATGGATCCACCAGTGTCACTGCATGTGTTTTCTTCTCACAAACCACATATGGATCCACCAGCGTCATTGAAATGTGTGTTCTTCTCATAAACCATAGCCAGAGTCATTGCATGTCTGTTATTTTCACAAACCACATGGATCCACCAGTGTCATTGCATGCGTGTTCTTTCAATAAACCACATCTAGAGTCATTGCATGTGTGTTCTTTTTATTAAGCACATCTAGAGTCATTGCATGTATGTTCTTTCCACAAACACATATTTATCCACCAGTGTCATTGGATGTGTCTTCTTTTCATAAACCACGGCTAGTCGCTGGATGTGTGTTCTTTTCACAAACCAGATATGGATCCAGCATTGTCATTGCATGTGTGTTCTTCTCATAAACCACATATGGATCTACTAGTGTCATTGCATGTGTGTTCTTTTAATAAACCACAACTAAGTCACTGGATGTGTGTTCTCTTCATAAACCACATATGGATCCACCAGTCTCATTGCATGTGTGTTCTTCTCACAAACCACATATGGATCCACCAGTGTCATTGAAATATGCTTTCTTCTCATTAACCACAGCTAGAGTCATTGCATGTCTGTTCTTTTCACAAACCACATGGATTCCTGGAAGGTGAAGGAACATTGAGGTGTTGTAAATTCAATCTTTCCGAGGACGACTATATGGTGAACCCAGGGATCAAGAAGGTCTCTCGACATCTTCTAGTTTGTGATGAGCGTGTAGAGTCGAGGACGAGTCTTTTTGAAGGAAGGGGAGATGATGTAGCCCGACCTTTGGTTGTTACCACATCATGGTCTCCAATTTATGCCAAGTCGTCATGGATTCCAAAGGTGAATCCATTCCTCTATGTGAACCCACTTCCTACCCTCTTGAATGGTATACTACTTCGTACTCCATCCCATATCCATGATAGGTTTACACCAACGAGTACAGAGCCATGGGAGGAAGCCCGAAGCAGCAAGCCCGACAGACGGAGGCTTGGAAGAGAAGACGGACCAGGAGCAGCCAGCTCCAGAACCGAAGTCTTCGCCGTCATCGCCCCGGAGAGTCCGCCCGATGCCAGCCAGAATGTCCGGCGCAGCCGGAGTGTTCGACCAGATCCAGCCGGAGTGTCCGGCCTAGCCCCGTCCTGGCGCGGACAATCAGTATGCTACATCAGACTCTACCCAAACACTATCCAGAGTGTCCGGCCATCCCGTACTGTCCGGTCAACCCGACCCGGACTGTCCGGACTAAGTGATGGGCCTACGAGCCAACATTTGGGCCCTTGGCCCTTGTACCCCTCTATTCCGCACCAAACCCTAGTTTTATGTCCAAACTACCCCTGAACTTGTGGCTGGCCTATAAATAGAGCCCCCACCCCTCATTGTCTCCCTTAGGCATAGATGATAGACTAAAGACAACCCCTTTGTGGAATCTCTAGTTTTGCCTCATCCCCTTCTACCAAAGGGGATCGACTATCGTCACCACCTCGTCGGAGTTTGCATCGCGCCTCCCTCGTTGTACAAGTCCTTGGCATCGGTGTCCCTTTGCCAAGACGTCAAGACCCTCTTCAAGGTGTTCTTCCCTCTCCGCGTGGGATCGAGGGAGCACGTTGACCAATCTTTCCTTGCGAGGATTCTATCAGACCGGTGGCCACCGGCGAGAGCAATCGGCCTTGTATCGTGTGAGTTTTGCGTGCGTTCATCGTGTTCTTCGCGAGGTGTGCGTCCGCTTCTGCTATCTTCTCCCTTTCCCCTCGTTTTCCCATCGATTTGACCACGAGATCCATGAAGATTGGGCCACCCACGGGATAACCCCATAACAGGGTTCTTGGTGTTGCAGGAGACATTCGATTACCAATCTCATATAGATGGGAGGCACCGAATCAATATCTAAGAAAAATAGAGACTAGGACTCACACAGTTGACAAGGTGTAGCTTCGATGATTTATATCAGGCAAAGGAGGTGCGTTGAGTTCAGAACTAGTAAAAAAATCAGAGAAAAGGTATAGATGTTGTGCAGAAGCTAGGGATCGATCCCCTGGTAGCGTAGGCTCTGTAGGAATCAATGGCTTGCAATATTTTATATGGGCACTATATTGTTATATTCCTGGAATCAAAACCTCGATGTGGAAGTATTCATGGAAATAACAGGGAATAATTGATGTGGAATTGTACTTAAGAAAATATACTTAACGAGGCCGGTACGGCTATACTGGAATACAATGTATATGAATATGCTAGAATTATACATGGGAACAGTATAGAGTGAAATGACAGGTTGTCTGTAGGATTGGCTCTATGGATTGTTAAAGCCTGCTAGTTTGATTCTGTATTCAAACTCGGCGCATGACTCACACATGTGTGCTGGGACCTAATTGATTAACAGTATTAGACTCGGTAACTGACTGTTAATGACTATGGTTGGTTTAACAAGTCACCAGTGCTAACTTGAAATAGATAGAAATATTATCTAGAACTTAGAGTCTATATAAGAGGTTACGCCGACTAGTTCGAAACCCTAGTTTCTTACCTTGGTATCAGAGCAAAAGGTTCATCGCCGAGCACCGCCGTCGTTGCCGTTAGTTCTTACTCTGTCGTGCTGGTCGGCTGGTCGCCCCTCGATTCCGCTGCCAACTCTCCGTGAGCGGTGCTAATCCGCCTCGGCCATCTGGTGGATTTGTCGTCGTCGCGCTTGTCCCACGAGTAAAGGCGTACCGTCCTGAGATCGATCTGCTAACTCGTCCATCTGCAAGATCCGCTGCCCAGTTCCGCAAGTTCTCGCCGCGCTGGACCTGTTGGACGCCGGAACGATCGAGCAGTTCCCCGATTCCACGGCGAACTAGGTTTCCAGCAAATCGATGTGCGTGAGTCTCGGTTCCGGGCTTTCGCTGCAACCGCCGCTGCAATTTCGTCGCTCGATCCGCTCCTTTCTACCGCACGTCGCGACGCGTGCGCTCACTCATCCGCTCTCTTGTGTCAGATTGATCGCCGATCATCGGTCCTGATGCGCCCCTCGTCCTGATGCGCGTGTCGATTCAACTAACTGCTGTCTCCTTGGATCCACGTGCTCATGCGCCGTCTGCATTGCGCGCGTGAAAGCCGCACGCTGGACGCCCACCGCTCGTACCGGAAAGCAATTGATTGATTGATTTTGTTGCGCACATGGATTAAGGAAGTGCTAGTTTCTCCGTTGAAATCTAATCAACCAAGACACTCGTGGTGGGCTTCTCTTCTAGCACGTTTTAATTACCCGCTCAGATTGAGGAAGCAAAAGCAAAGACTCAAAATAAATTTGTACAGGGAACTGAGGAAACTCATCAGCCAAGGCTGGAACCTAGAACCAGGGAATTTCATCTGTTTCTTCGTCGTAACTTGTAGACTGGATGGTTCTGAGGTAATTTAAATAAAAATAACCCAAACTCGAAACAAATTTAAATTATAAACCTATGCTAAAACAATTTCACAGTGAGTAACCCTTTTCTGCCACTCCCGTCCGCGCGACGCTGCAATCAAGCCTGCGGCGCCACCGCCAACGGCGCCGCACAGATGACACGCTGGCCCCGTGGGCCATGGCGCCGCAGCGATGCCACGCTGGCTCGACCCTGCAGCGCCAGCCACACTGGCGCCGCACATACCCCTGCTGCTCCCGTCGGTGCGGCGCGGCAGCCCGTGCCACGCTGGCGCGTGGGCCCCATGCAGCGTTAGTGCCGCGCCACTCGGGCTGGCGCCGCACAAGCAGCAGCACTAAGACGCGCGGGGCTCGGCCCGGCCCGACCCTCTTCTTCATCTTGTCCCATTTTCACCCGAGCAAGAAGGTGGTGGCCGCGACTCTCTCTCTCCCCTAGTCTAATCTCTACCAAAAACACAAGATTCGAAGGAAAACTCAGAGGATTTTTTGCCCAATCGCTTCCCCAAGGTATTCTCCTCTACTTCCCTCAATTTCACCCACAAATTTTAAGTTATTTGTTCATATTTTGCAAAATTCGTCCAAATCTAGAACCTCATTGAATATGTAAATTTGCATGGAGCAATGGTATGTTTGGTAGATATCTAGAGTTAGTATTGGTATACTAAGCCTTCTTGTGTAGGTAGCTAAGATTTTTAGGGTTAGTGTTAGGGTTAAGATAAGGGTTAGGGTTAAGATAACGGTAAGGTTTTGGTTTTGTGAGCATGTTGTTAGTGCAAAATTTGGTATAGGTACTTATTGAATTTATTACCGTTGTTTTGTTATCCTTGTTTTAGGTATGGCTAGAATTGTGCATGTTCATCATACGGACAAAGATGGATTCTTGAGAGGCAATATTGAGCCGGACCCGGATGAGATTGACCTAGTGTTCGAGCATAGTCCTACCTATCCCGAAGTGTTGCACCAAGTTCGAGTAGATTTGAATTGGGTTGATCCTAATGATGTTGTTGAGTTGGAAGGTAGGCAGAATGTGGATTTGGGGTGCACAATCGTTGGAAGACAATGCGTACTAGCTCTGAGCAACATTAGGTTGCATATAAGGAAGTGGTGGCCGAATCACAAGACAAAGCTCTTGAATTATTTTCCACAAAAAAGGTTGATAATAATATGCAAAAGAGTATCATACAAGTTGCCTCCCCATATGAAGCTCGGAGTCCTCCACCCATTAACCAAGAGGAATTTATTGAGCCTCCTTTGACCCAACAACATGAAGTGAGGACATGTGTGAGCCCCGTTTCAAACAACCAAGATGAAGCAGTGGGAGAGGACAATGATGAGTACGAGGACAGTGAGGATGAGGTGGAGCTCAATGACAACACACTTGGAGATTTGGACCTATATCTTACACAAGAGAACATGGATCACGACATCCCATATTCTCGAATGTATGCATCGGACTCGGATGAGGATGGCCATGATCAAGAGGTTGATGAGGAGGGGTTCACGAAGGATGAGGCCGAAGTGCACGAGAAGGTATTGGGAAGGGATCCTCGGATACCCTTGATGTGTGATCTCAGTCTAGCGGATGAAGCCACGGTTGACGGTGGCAAAGGTGTAGTGCTTGGACCAAGGCCAACTTCGTACCGGGATGGTAGCCACGAGAAGAACGGGATTTCAAAAGGACTTAGGTTTGCCACATTGTTGGAACTTAAGCAATGGATCAAGGACTTCTATATTAGGTATCATCGGCCATTCATGGTGGTACACTCGGATGTGAAGAAGCGCTACACTGTTAAATACGAGGATGATGGATGCCCTTGGATTGTGCGGGCAAGACCATACAAGGGAGGGCCCGATTGGCGCATTTCAAGTTGTGTGTCAACACACATGTGCCATGGCAAAAGGGTGGATGGCAAAGATGTGAAGCACGAGCACCGCCAACTAACCTCCGAGTTCCTCGCCTATAGGCTTTCGAACCAAATTTCATCACTTCCTACAATGACCATCAAGATGGTCATGGAGATTGTATAAGCTCTATTTAACTATTAGGTGAAGTATGGGAAGGCCTGGAAGGCGAAGCGAGCCGCATTCAGGATGTTGTACGTTGGTGGGAAGAATCATACAGCCGAATCCCTCGATTGTTGTTAGCAATGGCCAATGTTAACCCGTGCATGGTTCACGTGGTCAAGCCATATGGCCCCGAAACAATGGTTCGTAACGGAAGAAATGTTCGAGTGTTTGGGCGTGCTTTTTGGGCGTTCGAGCAATGTGTAAGGGGCTTCGAACATTGTAGTCCAGTAATCTCCATTGATGGCACCTTCTTGACCGGGTAGTTCCGTGGCAATCTTTTGATTGCAATTGGAAATGATGCAAATAATTGGTTGCTTCCCTTGGCTTTTGCTTTGGTTGAGGCGGAGAACAATGTTAACTGGGAGTGGTTCTTACGTCTTTTGAGAACCAAGGTATTACCGCTTGATAGGGAAATATGTGTCATCTCGGATCGCCATCAAGGAATTCTCAATGCGGTGACGATCGGCATTCCCGGTTATCCTCCTTTGCATCACCGATGGTGCATGAGACATTTTGTTTCCAGCTTCTATAGGGCATGTAAGAGCAAGGAGTTGTCTGATGATCTTCAAGATTGTTGTCTTGCTTTCACGGACCGGCGTTTCACAAACTTATATCTCAGATTGTTGATCAACAAAAAACTCGATTTGAAGGGTCAAGAGTTTCTCGGTAGGCACATTCAACTCCGGGACAAGTGGGCACGAGCTTATGATGAGGGTGGCCGGAGGTATGGTCAAATGACAAGCAACATGGCAGAGGCCTTCAACAAGGTGCTTAAGGGTGTCCGTGCATTGCCCGTCACTGCAATAGTTCGATACACATTCGACAAGTTGAATAGTTATTGTTTGAACTACTCACTTGAAACAGATAAGCAACTTGCGGGATAGAACAAAAACGAGTACAAGTACAAGTACCCACCCAAGGTTGACGATTCGATGACATTTCAGTCACGGAAGGCGGACTCCCAAGTTGCCACAGTTTTTGATAACGACGAGCTCGTTTACCAAGTGGTCGAGCCTGGAGGAACCACTTCGGATGGTGTCCAACACAGAGGCCGAGCCTTCAAAGTCTCCCTAAGGAATTGTGATTGCACATGCGGAAGGCCATTGTTGCTTCATCTCGCTTGTTCTCACTTGCTATGTGTATCTCGGAAGCGCCATGTCGATTATAATCACGAGCGCACCGTTAGAGAGTCCGAGTTATCTATTATGAAGACGAAGATGAATTGGGCTCCTCGATTTCATCCATACCTTGACCAATCACAATGGTCGGAGTACCATGGATTGCAACTATGGCCCCATCCGGAATGGAAAGTGGTTAAACGTGGTAGACGCAAGACAAAGCGTTTTAGAAGTGACATGGACGGATGGGGCCGTGCTGGTGCGCGGCAATCGGGAAACGACCAATTTCAAGAGCCTCGTGAGAGATCTCGTTGTGGCAAGTGTAGTGGTGAAGGACACAATGCTAGGAGTTGTACACAAAGGAAGAGAGCAAAAGGAAATGAAGCAAGCACAAGCGGTCCAAGCCAACAAAATGAGCTTAGCCAACCAAGAAGTAGCCAACAAAATGGTCCAAGTCAACAAAATCCTAGCCAACAAAATGGTCCAAGCCATCAAGTTCCTAGCCAAGGGACAAGTAGCCAACAACTGCCAAGCCAAGGGAGGAGTAGCCAACATGCTAGTAGGCAACAAACTCCTAGGCAACAAAGAGGTCGAACACTTGGTCTTAGTAGAGGAAGAGGTCGATCACTTGTGCTTGGTAGAGGAAGAGGGCGTGGACCAAATCCGGCTAGTATGATAGGTTATTTGGCGGGACCAAATCCGTATGCGCATAGGTATGGCGAAAAAAATGATCACACTTTTATGCTTACTTTACTATCTTTCATGCTTATATTTTTCAAACCAATATTGTTCACATTCATGCTTACTTAACTAACCTTCACCTTTTCCCTTATTATAGGTATGGCCAACAAGAACAATGATGGGGATGGTGTGAACTACTCGAAGTTGTGGGCGGACGCTTTGGCAGTGGTGAGAGAGAGGAAGGAGAAAGAGGAAGAGGAGGAGAGGAAGAGGAAGGAAGTTGAGGAAGAGGAAGAGAGGAAGCGGAAGGAGACATTTGCTCGTGAATTCGAGTCGGTGGTTCAAGTTGCTCGCGACTTGAGAAAAAAGGAGGACGAAGTGGAGGAGAAGAAGAGGAAGAAGGAAGAGGAAGATAATAAGAGGAAAAAAGAGCAGGAAGAGGAAGAGATGATGAAGAAAAAGGAAAAGGAAGATGAGGAGAGGAAGAGGAGGTCCAATGCTAGGCCACCTTGCGCCGATCAAGTGGAAATGCCACGGAGGGCATATCGTACATCCACGGCCCATGGAAAGGAGGTTCCAATTTGTTGGTGCGGAGATGATTGCATTGTTAAGGAGTCCATCGACTACAATTCCGATACTTGGGGAAGAAAGTTCTTCATGTGTGCCAACTATGCTCGCTCTCCCATTCGTACCCGCAACCCGTATGAGACTCCACCGGTATGTGTACAAATAAATCTAATTAAAGAACCTCTATTCCATATCATATTAATAACATGCTCTATTATCTTGTAGTCTCCCCCTCTAGTATGCAGGTACTACACTTGGATAGACCTCGAGCAATCTGAAGCTACGAAGGCTATCCAGTAGATCGATAGTGCAATAGTTAGATGTTGGTATCAAGAAGCTGTGCGTAACGAGGAGATGGTGGCGAGGCGCAAGCAACGTGAGGACGAGCATCGCAAGCAAGAAGAGGAAGAGAAGCGCATCGCTAAGGAGGCTCGGGATCCGGAGAGGGAAAGGAAGCGTTAAACGGCATGACGCTCCCAGGAGGAAGACGAGAAGCGCAAGAAGAAGGGGAAATGGCCTCGTGTTCTAGACTTATAGACGGCGAGGCTCGGGATGAACTATTTCGTCGTGCGATGTGTGAACCTAAGCTGAACTTATTTTGAGAACTATGTGTATTGGATGGGAAAACTATGTGAGAACTATGTGTATTGAATTATCAAAGGAATTTGAGCCTCCTTAGATATTTCTGAACTATGTGATCCATTTCTGAACTATGTGTATTGAATTATCAAAGGAATTTGAGCCTCCCTGGCCCCCGGCGCGGCAGCCGCACCGTCTGTATAGGGGGTAAGGGGCAGGCCTGGAGAAGGTCTGTGCGGCACCACCCTGGATGGCGCGGCAGACCTAGGAGAGTGCAGCGCCAGCACGTGTGGTGCGGCAGGCCTGGAGAAGTGCGGCGCCACACCGGCCAGCACAGCATTGATGGGGTCAGTACGCCATTTATTTCGAAGTGCGGTTGCGGCGCCACCCTGGACGGTGCGACACGTGTGGCTGCGGCGCCTCCCTGGCCCCCGGCGCGGCAGCCGCACCGTCTGTATAGGGGGTAAGGGGCAGGCCTGGAGAAGGTCTGTGCGGCGCCACCCTAGACGGTGCGGCAGGCCTGGGAGCGTGCAGCGCCAGCTCGAGTGGCACGGCATGCCTGGAGAAGTGCGGCGCCACACCGGCCAGCGCAACATCGATGGGGTCAGTACGCCATTTATTTTGAAGTGTGGCTGCGGCGCCACCCTGGACGGCGCGACACGGCTGGAGAAGTGTAGCGCCACACTGGCCGGCGCGACACGTGTGGCTGCGGCGCCTCCCTGGCCCCCGGTGCGGCAGCCGCACCGTCTGTATAGCGGGGGTAAGGGGCAGGCCTGTGCGGCGCCACCCTGGACAGCGCGGCAGGCCTGGGAGCATGCATCGCCAGCTCGAGTGGTGTGGCAGGCCTGGAGAAGTGCGGCGTCGTGGCCCATGGCGCGGCAGGCCTGGAGGGTGCAGCCCGTAGCCCCAAAACCTGGGCATTGTGGTCTTTCTGTTCGCCGTTGGATTTCACTGAAACAAAACCTGTTTGTCTGGCCATTTTTTTCTTAAGTTTGCAAAATTATCGCAACATTGAAAGAAACATTGTGTATGCAACATTGAAGTAGAAGGATAAACTCTTGCGACATGAACACAAAATTTGTGTTGAAGATTCCAACAAGGTCATACAAGTCCACTTCCAACGTAGGATCCAACAAGTTCCACAAGAAACTTCCAACAAGTTCACACAAACATAGGATCCAACAAGTCCACTTTCAACATAGGATCCAACAAGTCCACTTCCAACAAGTTCACTACTTTCTCGCGCGCTTACTCTTGCCTCCTCTTCTCGGAGGCATCTTCTAGCGCGGCTCCTCATCATCCTCAGACTCGATAATTGGAGGGTTCCTTGGCCTAAGCTTGATTGCAGACCTTACCTTGGGCTTAGTTTGATTGCGGGCTTGTACTCGGTATTTCTCCAATAGCATGTCGTCTGGCATGGCCTCATCTTCATCTTCGGCCTTTAGAGTGAGAACAATTATCTCAGTTGAGTTGTGATACATGGCAATTCATTAAAGGATAACAACGGTCATATTATGTCATACCGTAGTAGATTTCTGTTCTTCAGGGCTACCTTCCTCTTCTGATGTCGACTTGGCCCGTTGCTTGGACGACGTCGCAACCTCGGGGTCCCGGCAACCAAGCAAATTCGCAAGGCGGCGTAACTTTTGTGCCTGCCGCTTAACGAATTCCCTTAACTTATTATGGCCCTCCTCGTTCCTTGGAAACTCTAAAGCGCCCTCCAATTCATCCGCCTGCTTCTGGACCTCCGTGCGCTGACATGCAAGGAAATGAAGACATGGATTATATATTTTGTTGAGGTGGTAACACGAATAAAAACTATCTGACGTACCGCAAAGTTGATCATGGGAGCAAAGGAGGTTTGGCGCCCTTCTCTGACAATCTGGTTGTACTCAAGGTTGCTTAGGTCGTCAAAACCAGGCAGCGGCTCTTCCAAAATGTCTTCTGGATAGGCATCCGGTAGGATTTTAACACGAGTGTTGTCTAGAAACCAGCGGAGGTACTCACTGAAAGCATCCTCACAATGGGGTTGTGCGATCATTCTTTTTGATTTCTTAGCTTCTTTCACACAAATGAGAAACCGAGACACGTGCTTCTGGTGAATCTTGTCCCAGTTCGTCTTCTTGCTCTTGAGCCTGTCCAACCTGTGTATGAACAAATCGCAATTTTTTTAGCACACACAACTATCATACATCGTATTGGGAAACATGTATAGAAGCAATTCTTACCGGTGGAGCTCGATGCCGGTGTCCTGCCAATCCAGAGGGGTAGACTGATAGAGACCAAACTGTCTCATAACCCACTGCGGCATATGATGCTCAACAACCCACATGCATATCATGGGGCACTGCATGTACCAAAGTGTACTTTCAATGTATTTGGACAAAATACTTTCAAACAGCCAGGTTGTCTATAAGATTGTCTCTATGGATTGTTAAAGCATGCGAGTTTGATTTTGTATTCAAACTCGGCGCATGACTCACACGTGCGTGCTGAGATCTAATTGATTAACAGTATTAAGCTCGATAACTTACTGTTAATGATTGTGATTGGTTTAACAAGTCATGAGTCCTAACTGGAAACACATAGAAATATTATCTAAAACTTAAAGTCTATATAAAGATCTCACCCTCTAGTCTCAATATAAGCGGCACCACCAATAAGGCTGAAGAATACAGGGTAGGCCGACTAGTTCCAAACCATAGTTTTTACAGGCTCAGGCTGTAACACTGCGCTGCACGTTATTTGTATCCAAGGAGCGAACGCACAAAACTCAACTCTGAATTAGGAGACTGCAGAGATTTATGGCAACAAAAAGAGTGGTTTATCTGGCACAGAAGGGGTTTAACCCAGGTCGCTGGGATCCGGGCAGGGAGGTAATACCGCTGCGTTGCTTAATCAGATGTTAAAGACAGCACGGACTCCGACAAAATAACTCAGCTCCAGATCGGAGCGACAGGACTTGGCGGACGCGACCAAGATGGACGACGCCGGCGACCACGCACCGGCGGTGCTGCGTGTACGTGCGCGTGCGAGATGGTGCGGACATGCGCGCAGATGTGAGGGAACAAAGGCATGTCGGCCAACTGTTTGAGAAGGAGCAGGAGGTCAAGCGCGTGCGCGCTCGTGGAGCTCGTCCATGGCATCGGCCATGGCGGAATGCGCAGCGGAAGTTTACAGAGGCGAGGCCACATGGGCAGATACGTCCGAGAAAAAGAGGGGAAGAAGTCGGTGGCTCACCCCGTGCTCGACGGCGAGCCGGCTGATGCTCGGAGTTGAAGACGACGCCAGGGAGGTCGTCGAGGTGCGCGGCTACCGTGGCGGACTCGCAGAGGTTGAGGACGATTTCGACGGCTCCGAGCGCTTCGGCTCCTGGCTTCTGCGAGGAAGAAGTGGGGGACGCGGCAGCTCCGCTGGATTCACTGCCGTACAGGAATCCATTTGACAAGGTTGATTCACGAGATTTCTGTGTTAAAACCCATTTAAAGTGCCGAAATGATGGTTTTCAATGGATTTTGGTTACTGTTTATGGTGCGGCTCAAGATAATTTGAAGCATGAGTTTCTCGTGGAATTAATTCTGAGTGTGACTTACCATTGTTGGTAGGAGGTGCTTTTAACATCGTAAAGAGGAGAGAAGATAAGAACAACGATAATTTTAATGTCCGATGGCCTTTTATCTTTAGTTCTATTACTGAAAGTCTAAACCTAAGGAAGATTGTTCTTTCTGGGAGACAATACACTTGGGCTAATAGACGAGATAACCCTACATATGAAAAACTCGATCGGATACTCTCGACCATCGAATGGGAACAGAAATTTTCGCTTGTGTCTGTGTGTGCTCTAACACGCTCGGGTTCAGATCACACCACTTCTGATAGACTCAGGAGTTCAGGCTCATATGGGGAATAATCCTCGTTTCTCTTTCGAGCTTTCTTGGTTGCGATAAGAAGGTTTTTTCGGTCTTGCCGCTACAGAATGGAATTCAGTCAATTGTGGGGGTTCACCTATGGAACGTTGACAACGTAAAATTAGATATTTGCGTAGCTTTCTTCGTGGTTGGGCTAAAAACCAAAGTAGTAAATATAAACGAGAGAAAGATAGGCTTTTATCCATCATTGATGAACTGGATTTAAAGCTGAAATTAAACCGTTAAATGTTGAGGAAAGAAAGACTCTGAAATCTGCAAATGAAAATGTTACCAAACTTAGGCGCGATGAAGAGTCGAAGTGGGTACAACGAGCCAAAGTTAAACATATTCAAGAAGGAAGGAACAATATCAAATATTTCCACCTAATTGCTAATGGCAAACATAGGAAAAAGAAAATTTTCCAACCCGAGCAAGATGAAGGGAAAATTGTGGAGAAAATAATTTGAGGGTATACATCTCGGAATATTATACGAAACTATTCGGGAACCGATTCCAAATAGTTTTAGTCTTATGGAAGACATTAATAATGATATTTCCAAAGTCTCACCCGAAGAAAATGAGATTTTGATACAGTCGTTTACTGAACTAGAGGTTTATGATGCAATTTCTTCGATGGAACACAACAAAGCTGTAGGTCCTGATGGATTCCCTACAGAATTCTATCATACTTTTTGGGCTGTGATAAAACACGATGTAATGGCTTTGTTTGCAGCATTGCATGAAAATGATTTATCGTTGTTTAAACTTAATTTTGGTGTTATCACCTTGCTGCCCAAAAAACAAAATACGGTACAAATTCAACAATATAGGCCGATTTGCTTACTGAATGTTAGTTTTAAAATATTTACCAAGGTTGCCACAAATAGAATATCTGTGATTGCTCACAAAATTATTAGACCTACTCAGACAACATTCATGCCTGGAAGGCATATTCTGGAGGGGGTAGTGGTTTTGTATGAGACTAGTCATGAGATTCATAGGAAGAAGTTGGATGGGATTTTATTCAAAATTGATTTTGAAAAAGCATATGGCAATGTTAAGTGGCCTTTTATGCAACAAGTTCTTCGTATGAAAGGTTTCCATCCATCATGGTGTAAGTGGATTGATAATTTTGTTCGCGATGGGAGTGTGGCTATAAGGGTTAATGATGATATTGGTTATTACTTCCAAACCAAAAAAGGGCTTCGTCAAGGAGATCTCTTATCTCCTTTGTTGTTTAATATTGTGGCCGATTTTCCTGCTACTCTTATTGCTAGAGCAAAAGAGAATGGTTATGTCGCAGGTTTGATCCCCCATCTTGTCGAAGGGGTATTCGTTCTCCAATATGCGGACGACACTATCATATTCATGGAACATGATTTTCAAAAAGCGGTAAACATGAAACTGATTTTATGTATTTTCGAACAACTCTCTGGTTTAAAGATCAATTTTCATAAAAGCGAGATCTTTTGTTTTGGCAAAGCTGTGGAACAACAGAATACCTATAAGAAAATCTTCGGGTGCGAGGCTGACGCCTTTCCTTTTAGATACCTTGGGATACCTTTACATCATAGGAAACTCTGGAATTCTAAGTGGAACCCCGTGGAAACTAGATGTGAAGGAAAGTTAAGTTGCTGAAAAGGAAAACTTTTATCATATGGTGATAGACTTGTTTTGATTAATTCGGTTTTATCGAGTTTGCCTATGTTTATGCTGTCTTTCTTTCTATTACCTAAGGGTGTCAGGAAAAGGATAGATTTCTATCGTTCACGCTTCTTTTGGAAAGAGGATGAATATAAGAAAAAATATAGACTTACTAGGTGGAACATTATTTGTTGCCCGAAAGACCAAGGCGGTTTGGGGATTGAGGTGTTAGAGTTAAAAAATAGATGCCTACTAAGCAAATGGCTTTATAAGTTATTGATGACCCACAAGTATAGGAGGTGTATCGCAGTATTTTCGATAAGTAAGAGTGTCGAACCCAACGAGGAGCAGAAGGTGCTGGCTAGTGGTATGGATCACGAATTCTCTGCAAATACTTAGCAAACGGATTTTTAGGGGTTTTCGATAAAGCAAGTAAACAAATTACGAGTAAATAAAAGACAGAAGGAATAAATGCAGCAAGTGGACCAATCTTTTATGCAGCAAAGGACAAGCCGGTTGTATTTCTTAAGATGACCAAACGTTCTCGAGGACACATGGAAAGACTGTCAAGTGCTTTCGCTTTGTATAGTTGATTAATCTTCTTTAGCTTGCTAAGTGTTGTGTGGGTGAACCTGTGCTAATGTACCGCCCCATCCAAGACTAATACATACTTGTGATTATACCCCTTGCAAACATCCGTAAGTACAAGAAAGTAATTAAGGTAGAGACCTAACCACAGCTTTAAACTCTAAGACCCTTACGTCCCTTGTGCAATGGTTTCCTAATGGGGGTTTAGGTTTCTGTCACTCTGGCAACCCCTACGATTAATAGCCAAATACACAATGCATTCCCCTAGGCCCATATAGGTGAAGTGTCATGTAGTCGACGTTCACATGACACCACTAGAAGAAGTACACCACAACTTAAATAACAATCTATTAAATCTTTCTCAATACAATTCCACTACTAATAACAAGACTTCTCCCATGTCCTCAAGAACAAAACGAACTACTCACAAGACATCATATGGATCATGATCAGAGATGGAATAATGATGTATAACAATCTGAACATAAACAATAATTCAATGGTTCACTCAATAGCATCAACTACAAAGAGTAATCAACACGGGAAAGTTTCCCCTATGAACTATGCAAGATTTAACTCAATTGTTACAGCAATATGGAGATGGTGATGATGGTTCTGATGATGATGATGGTGGTGATGATGATGATGATCTCGATGAAGTCCAGCTTGATGATGGTGTTGATGGCGACGATCTCCCCTCTCCGGGAAGGAATTCCCCGTAATCATCTGCCGGAGGGATCTTCTCTCTCGGTGTTTCCGCCCATGAGGCGGCGGAATCTTCTGTGGTCGCTCCCAGTCTTAGGGTTTTCGTGGGGATGATATACGCCCAGAGGCTGGAGTGGGCTAGGCGGCCACACCACTCCCAGTGTGCCTAGGCCTGCCCGCGCCATGGGGTGGTGTGGGCCCCCTGTGGCCCACCTCCACTCCATCTTCTGGCATCCTGAGTCTTCTGGAAAAATAGGATTTTCCGTATATTTTCCCGGATTTTCTGATCTTCGTAAATTTTGCCTCCAAACAGCACCTTTTCTATCGAATCACATTGCGCAGCGTCCATGCTCCAAAAGTCATCAACCATGCAAAAAGAGATGAAATAACATAAGTATTACCTCTCAATACGAAATATATCAATGAATAATAGTGAATTAAGACATAGAATAGTGATGCAAAATGGACGTATCAGTTATTAACTGGGGAAGGGGTATGGCAAGAGATTCTTTGCAACAAATATTTGAAAAACAAAACATTAGCGCAAGTTGAAGTTAAACCAACTGATTCTCCATTCTGGAAAGGACTAATGGAAGTAAAATATGAGTTCTTTGCGTCTGGTACTTTCAAGATAGGAGATGGGAAAGGAACTAGATTTTGGGAGGATACTTGGTTGGGAGAGTTCCCTCTTGCAAATCAATATCCATCCCTATATAGCATTGTTCATAGGAAACATGTTCTGGTTAACTCAGTCCTCTCGAACAACCCTCTAAACATTAATTTTAGACGAAGTTTAACATGATGTAAATGGGATGCATGGCTGCACTTATGTGAGAGGCTGATGGCTGTAAGCTTGATAGATAATCAGGATAGTTTCCTGTGGAAACTAACAGAGAATGGGATTTTTACGGTGAAATCGATGTATGAAAACCTCATGAATAGTCATCCGAGTTTTCCCTCGAGGTATTTGTGGAAGTTAAAGATTTCCTTAAAAATAAAGATCTTTATGTGGTTTCTTAATACAGGAGTGTTGTTAAAAAAAGTTAATCTTGCTAGGCGTTTGTGGAATGGATCAAGGAAATGTTGCTTTTGTGACGAAGACGAAACAATAGAACATCTCTTTCTTTCATGCCCTTTCGCTAAAGTTATTTGGCGTATGATTTTTTGTACTTATAATTTACCACCTCCAACTAATATTACTAATATGTTTGGTAACTGATTAAATGGGGTAGATAAAGCAAACAATGACAGAATCAGAATTGGCATTTCGGCCATATGTTGGTCAATTTAGAAATGTCGGAATAACTTTATTTTTAACAGTGCCGGAGTTCTATCTTTTTTGCAGGTTGTTCTTATGGCGTTACATTGGATTCAGCTCTGGGCTTCCCTTCTCCCAGAGCATCAGCGGCAACACATGGTTTCTAGGTGCACCTGTCTTGTGACGGTTACTTTGGATTTTTTTTAGCCAGGCTTCGTGGCGTCTTTCTAGCAGATTGACAGATGCCTAGTTGTTCTAGTTTTTATCTCGTGTGAGATCTTCTTCTGTTTGTTCAGACGGTTGGTGTATGTATAAACCATGTCTCTCAAGTGATCTGTAATACTCTCTGAATATTTTTTGATATTTTAATAAAAGGGTTGTGTGCATCCCAGGATGCAGAGGCCGGGGAAATCCTCGTTTCGAAAAAAAACTGCCGTACAGGAAGAAGAGGATACCAGGCAGGGGAGGGCTGTTTTGGTGGAGGTGGTGAGAAGGGAGATGGCTGAACGATAGATTGGGATGGCTTTTTTTCATGTGTTTCTCCAGCATCTTCTTTTCTTCTTTTCTCACCAAAACTTCCAGGGAACAAAAGAAGAGAGGGAAAAGGTTTAAAATTAAATCGAAAAGATGGCCTGCATGTTTTAAAACAAAACACTAGACTATCTAAATGAAAAAAATATTTTTTATATAGATAAGAAGAGGGATAGAATATTGAGGTATTATATTCCCTACATAAGAATTTATTTTAAAAGGCAAACTAGGGTTTGAGATTTTTTTAAGAGAGAGGGAGAAGATCACACAAAGGCTAACACCCACAAAAATAAAGGTTTGGAGTTTTATGCTATTTTCCAAAACAAGATAATATGATTTATGATAATGTCATGGTGATGCACAAAATAAAATAACAAACAATGTTCTAGTTGGAGAATTCAGGGGTGCTATAGTTAGTCAGGGACACACGCACGTAACACCAACAAAAAGTCAAAAGTTGGTCAAAATTAGAAACTGTCAAAATTGGAGACGAAACTGGCGACGCTGGATCTAGCGCCGAACTGATCGGTGGTGAGCCCGAAGGTGCTGGTACAGTTCGGCAGTAGGCTCGGCTTTCTAGATTGCCCATGGGATTGAGTTCATGACAAACTCCAAAAACTCTGATTTGTGGATTCAATGCAAACTCTGAGTTGGCAAGATCAGAATAGCATAGTCGGCAAAGAAGCTCCATAGAATCGATGCATGCTGGCCAAATCTATAGCCTAGTTACCTTTGCTTTGCGTAAGGTGTCAAGTGGGATCCCGTCAAAATTCCACTTTTAATTTATTTATTAAAATCTAATTTAAATTTTGAGCAAAAATTTATAATATATTTTAACAAATGAACTGGAGGTGGAACTTGGCGGGATCTGACACCCTACCTTTGCTCACCAGGATCTTGGCAGGCGGTGAACATGACTCGGATGTTTTAGTTGGAGTGTTAGATGGTGCGTATAGATATTTTACTGGTCTTAATCGGTACTCAGAGTCCTACTATAAATAGTTGTACTCCCGCCGTGTCTCACACCATGGGATCGATCAGAGTCTGAGAGAGTTAAACACTGAGAGTTAGAGCGAGAGTAGAGAGAGAAGCGAGGTGCTGCTAGTACACAGTGGATTGGCCGAGACAAAATATTTAGAAGGAGGCGCTGATATATATTGTAGAAGAGAGCCGATATTTAGACTTCACTAGTAGAAACATAGCCTTTTGTCCCGGGTTGTAAGGTGCTTTAGTCCCGGTTGCCCAACCGGGATGGGGCAATTGAGACTAAAGCCCTAAACCTTTAGTCCCGCTTGGGCTGCGAACCGGGACAAAAGGGAGGTCCACGTGTCCGCTGGCTGTGCTAGGGGGAGAGACATTTGTACGAACCGAGATTTTTTTTTTGTATATTTTTTCATTTATTTTGTTTCCCCTTTATCTATTTCCTTTTTGTGTTTTGGGCAGCATTTATTTTGTGACACTTACCCCGCACTATGTTGTGAGGAATGCTCGTCCTCATAGTAGATGGTGCGAGGTTGATGTTACCAAAAGTGGATTCGCATGGAGGCATGGTGCAGATTGGCGAATCCACTTTCGGTAACATCAACCCCGCACCATCTACTATGAGGACGAGCATTCCTCACAACATAGTGCTGGAGTAAGTGTCATCTACCTTAAGGGAATCATTATACTACAAAAATATCCCGATTATATTACGTAGCAAGTATTGAATATATTACATTCATGCATATATACAATATAAAGTCTTTTATGATCCCTATTACATTATCATCATGTTCCGATAGTATTCTCCTTTTGGATCTAGGACCTCTGCATCTAAGAATCCCGCAATTTCCTTTTGGATTGCTTGTATGTGATCCTTTGGTAGAAGATTGTCCCGCAACCACTCAATCTAATTTAAAAGAATGAGTAAATATATATGAATGAAACTAAACAAAATTACATATATGAATGAAACTAAACACAATTGATGATAATAAAACAAATTTCTGAATATTGTTTACATACTTGAAGTTGTTCTAAGTTTCTACCCATCTCATAGGTTGTCTGACGAATGAACTCACAAACATAGTTTCCACATAAGTTATTTCCGTCTGGCTGCCTCAGACACATTACGAGAACAAAGTTCAATCAAAATAATAATAATTAAGCATGATAATGGTATCGAAACTAGAATCAAAGAGATGCGCGGATCTAGCTAGTAGTACTCATATTTAGTGATTTAAATGTAAGTTCTCTTTCCAGGCACCCTTAGCCTTGTTGGTGAACCGTTTCCAAGCGCTGTCCGGCAAAGAAAATGAATGAAATGAGTTATTAATTTCTTGATATAAGTAAATAAACAAAAGTTGCCGATATAGTGTTATAATGACTGAAGTTCGCTGAAGCATATCCTGCATGGGGGCCCACTTCTCAAGGGGTTTACGTTTAGAGTCCATGACTTGTACTACTCCATTGTCAGGTTGAATGATTAGCATAATATAATGGAATCTGCGTATGCATAATTCATCAATTATACACTTAACATCGAGTAAGCGAAATAGAATGTGTACAAGACAATAACACTCACTCGAAGTTGTAAGGTAATAATATTTCCCTTTTGGTTTCTTGAATCCTTAGAGCCATTACGATTTTATCCTCTGTGTCCTTGGGATTAATTCACAGTAATTTCATGAACCCAATATGGGTCAATGAACCCAATGTCGTAGATCTGTCCTCTTCTGCATTCGAGAATCTTCAGTTTGCATAATATAGTGAGTATGATTATACATGCGATATAAACGAGGTGAGCTAACTAGAGACTTAATTATTAGAGAAATAATACTTACAGACAGTAGGCACTGACGATGGATTTGTCGAGGGCATCTTGATTGAAAAACTGATGTAGTTCAGGAAATTCAATCAGTATGTGGGCATCTCCATACCCGTAATGCTCGTTTCGAACTCCGATCACTATCTAGTTTGCCCCTTCCTTTGTCGCTTTAATGTACCAATTATGTAATCTTCGCATTTTTGTTGGTAGATACTTGACGTCCTCAGGTCTGACGAGAGGTTTCCCATACTCGTATTTGTATGCTTCCTTGGCCACAGGGAAATCTAACTGGTCTAAGTATTGAGAAATAGTCATACCTTGAGTAGCGGCCGCTTCTCCATACAGTGCAACAATTTCTGGATCATACTGCTCATTCGCAGCTTTGCTTGACTCCACCATGGTATCGGAAATCACTTTGAGTGGGGGGCATTCCTTGTTTTTTTGTAAACCGAGCTGGGGAACTAAATTCTCGCTTGCACTAGTGCTCTTGGACTGCACCATTGACTGATATGACTTGACAATAGAGCGGTCATAGTCTGATGAAAGCCTTGGCTCGGGTTGACGAAGGGTCTTCAACATTTTTTGCACTTTGCCTTTTTCTTCTTTAGTGCTGGGGAACTATGGCTATTTCGTCCACTTGAAGCTATCAAACCACTGTTGCGTTTGGGCCTTTGCGATCACCGCATTCTCCTCTTTAGTATAGTCGTAAGCTCTCTTGGGAGCAACCTTCGGTAGTTTTGGGAGGGGCTCTAGTAGACGCTTCGGTGATCGGTTACTCTTTCGCTTTTGGCCCTGACCCTTTTGTACTTTTGGGAGGGGCTGAGACGGCTGACGCGGTGGCAAAGACGACCACGCTGGAGACGGCTGACGCGGCGGCGAAGACGGTCGTGCTGCAGACGGCTGACGCGGTGGCGGAGACGGTGCCTGTCGCGGTGATGGCAAAGACGGCTGATGCGCTAGACACGGGTGAGACTGCGACGAAGATAGAGTTGTGCTCTGAGGAGTGGATGGCCTTAGCGTCCGATTTGAAAGCACGATGTGTTCCTTTCACCATAGAATGGTCATGTTTTTTGCTTCTTCCATCTCAGTAACATCCCCTTCACCTGCAGGGTAGTCCAGCTTGAGCTGCGCGAATCCGTCCATAACTTCATCCACCCCGGCAATAGCGTAGCCTTATGGAACCGGACAACAATGGTAAGTTGGTACCAGTCCAACTAATGGTAAGGCATACCCGACCGCCACCTTCATGGTTATGTTGACAACTTTCACATGCACCTCACAATGTGTCATCTCCATGATATCACCTTCACGGAGCTCCCCGGTGCATCATCAGCACCATTAACGGGGAGCTCCGTGGAAGCCGTGCTGCTTTTTTGATTAGTGGATGGTCCGGTAGCATCGAAGGCAGCTTCGTCTACCATGTGCCGCTGAGATGGGCCAGTACCTTGCTGGCTAAGTTTCTCAAGTTGATTCTGATGCTGCTTTAATTGTTGTTCTATTTCGCGCATCTGGTCTTTATGCTTCATTACTTCAAGTTCCTCCCTTTCCTTTCTCCTTTAACGGCTTCTATCGGGATATTTCTTCCTATGGTAGGCAAAACCAAGGTTCCATGGTTTGGAGCCTTCTGTGCCTCGTGTTCATCCCTCGTGCTCCTTGTTCCCAAGGGAGAGTGCGAGCTCGTCATTCTCTCTATCTGGAATGAACTCCCCATATTCAACAGCCTTTACTGCATTTCTAATGTCTTTGATGGGTATGGGAGTTTCTATATGTCTTATGTTATATATGCACTTCCCTTTTGAGTCAAACGTGCCCCCGTGCCCGTAAAACCAATTCCTTACCTGTTCGATCCAATTGTATGGCTCTAGGGTGATCCCTTTAGCTTTCGGGTCGGCCTTGAGTTTCTCCCACTTAGGCTTGCTAGCCTTGTAGCCACCTTGCCCCATAGTATGGTGATACTGCTTTTTAGCAGCATTTTGCTTATTCGTTTCAGACCTTTTCTTAGCTGGTGCCGATGTCTTGTACGCCACAAAATCTGCCCAGTAGTCTTTATCTTCTCATACGCTCCAGTAGTGAAATCCGGAGTCTTCTCTTTCACGACAAAGTCAAGGTGCAATCTTTTCTTCCAGTTGTTGAATTGCTGGGCCATCTTCTTAAGAGCGCACTCCTAGACAGCTTGCTCCATGTGTTTCTGTAGTTCCTCCTGAGTTGGAATCTCCTCATCTGGAGCGTAGTCATCTGGATACACCTCTAATGTCAGTAGGGTGAAATGAACCATGAGCTTTTTCCAAAGAGTGTCTTTGACTAAGTCACTGACATATAGAGCCTCTAGATCCTTTGACGACCTATTCCATTCTCTGACGGTGATCGGGACATAGTCCCTAACAATAACTCTGCAATACCTTATAAATTTATTTCCAGCATCAATGGGATCCTTCGGTTCACCGTCTAGAGCAATTTCTTTGATCCTGTACCTTTCATGGTCTCCCAACTTTTTGGCTGGGCCTCGTTTATTCTTTTTAAAAGATTTGCTTGATCCGGAGGGCTAAAAGAAGAAAGAGTGTTAATATATATGTATATAGACAACAGAGGCTTAATTTATTAATATATATGCACTCGCCGGCTTCTCCCTCGCTGGAGCCATCTGTTCGGTCGAAACCCGGATCTCCCTCACCGGAGTTTTTCAGATATAGCGAGGTGACATTGTTATCGATATGTCCTCCCTCGTTGATCATATCCTCAAGCGCCATTTCCTTTTCCTCGTCTCTGGATTCCATATTTCTGCAAAAGGGGAAAAGATGATGAGTCAAAGCGGCCACGCGAGAAGGTTAGGTAGGCGTGGTTTGACGGGCTAGGGATGTAAGCCATAATTCAAAGAAACCGTAACATATGGTGCGTGTTGCCGCGCCCGTCCATCGTCCCTATATGGCGCGCGTTGCCGCGCAAGTCCATCGTCCCTATATGGTGTGCGTTGCCGCGCCCATCCATCATCCCTATATGGCGCGCGTTGCCGCGTCAGTCCATCATCCCTATATGGCGCGCGTTGCTGCGCCCATCCCTAACCTCAAACACCGGCGGGATCATGTAACTCCAAGGGGAAAAGAAGTAACTCGGAAACCCGCAAACCCGACGAGTACCCACCTTAAACGGGGAGGGTTTGGTAAAAAGTTAGACCGGTCAAGTCTCACGCGCTGGTAAAATATGAGACCCGACTAATTAAACAGGACGGGTATGGGAGGCCAGACCCGGCCCCGAACCTGGCGGGTACCATCCTAATACTAGTAAATACTACTACTATGAACTAATACTAACTAACTAACTACTACTACTAACTACTACTAACTAACTACTACTACCCTAATACTACTAACTAACCACTAGTACTACTAATTACCCTAATTATCTAACTAATTACCCTAGCTAACCCTAATTCTACTAAATAATTACCCTAGGTAAAAGATAAATCTCATTTTTCTGAATATTTTGATATATTATTCATATTTTTATGACTTATAGATAATTAGTTATTGATTTTACAATATTTGAACAATTTCTGGAATTATTAAACTATTTAATGCATCAGGCTGGGGATATTTCTCACCGGGGCTGTGTCTAGCCCAGAGGCTGACGACTAGGGCCAGGGCCACATTAACGCCACCTCGACGCCAATTGGGCTCGTCGGTGAGCACGGTCAGGCGATGGCCAATGATGTCGCTAGAGGGCTCGGGAGGGGCGTGCATGGGATTGTTCGAAAGAGGGAATCGAGGCGAACCTAACTACGGTAGCACCACCCGGATTTGGTCACCGGAACAGCGCACGCGAGGACAAAAAGCGGCGGCGGACAGCGGCATGCGACACGGGAGCAGGCCAGAGCGAGAGGGGTGGAAAGAAGGGGTCCAGGAGAATCAAAAGCTCACCCTCCACGTGTGTATACCCTTGGCGAGGACGGAGGAGGTCGATAGCATCGGTGATGGCGATGGCGGAGCTCGTCGGTGATGGGGAATACGCGGTCGATTCCGGTTGCACGACTTTGATTCCTTCGGTGAGGAGGATCACCACAGCAAGGCGGCGCATGGAGGCCGCTCGCGGGGCGACAGTTGGGCAGCCTGACGGTGTTCGGGTGCTTGTTCTCATGGCGGCGGCGCGATCTGTTTCGGGTGAGAGTGAAAGAAGATTGGGGAAGAAGGGCTGTGGCGGTTAAGTAGTAAATGGTCTTTCGTCCTGGTTGGAGCCACCAACCGGGACATAAAGGCCATATGTCCTGGTTGGTAGCTCCAACTGGGACGAAAGGCCAAAGCATATGTCCCGGTTGGAGCCACCAACCGGGACGTATGATGGCCACCGTAGGGGCGCACACAGAGGACCTTTAGTCCCGGTTGGTGGCACCAACCAGGACTAAAAGTCCTTTTTTCAAAAGTTTTTCAAACTTTTCAGATGTTCCCGCCTTAGTTCTTATTTAGGTGTTCACATTTGAAATGATTTGAATTTGAAAAAACTTTGTGTCTTATAAAATAATTATTCAAACTATTAAATTTGAAATGGTTTAAATTTGAATTTGAAAACACTTTCAACATGAAAAGTGTTTGAATTTGAAAACACTTTCAACATGAAAAGTGTTTGAATTTGAATAATTAATGCAGATACATTTTTTGTTTCCTAAAATAATTGTTCAAACTATTTTCCATTTAGCCATTTTCAAATAAAAATGCATTACAGAATGAAAATAGTGGATCTCTCGACAATCTTGGGTACACAAACGAACCATTCGTCCTAGCCAATGGATTTATTCATAATCATATCTAGCCCTATAGTACACAACTTTAGGGTCATCTTCCGAATCATCTTCGTCGTCGTCGCTATGGCATATTCCAGGGATCCTTAGCCCTTCCTCGACTTGTGTAGGGTGGAACCGGGGACCGTGAAGCATGACATATTCCGGGGGCACCTGCCACTCCGGCCTCGGATGCATGACGCGGGGGAGGGGGGAGGGGGCCCCCGGATGACGATGCTGCTACGCCCGTGGCCTTCACCACAACCACCCTTATTGTGGCTTTGTAGCGGGTGCAAGTGTAGGTACTGCAGGCGAGGATGATCTCCCTTAGCGATGTAGCGCATCACACCGACGATAGTCCGGTTCACCCACCAAAGGCGATGACCGGTTTCATTGTGGTTCACCGGGGGCGGGTCGTCACCCTCGTACCTAGCAAGCTCCGTTTCCTGCCGGTTAGCGAAGAAGGCATTCCAGGTGTCGTAGTTGTCAAGATCCCAATGGGGATCCATCCGCTGATCTAGCGTGAGCTCTAGGTAGAAGTGGTTCGTGATGGCCGCCTGTCGGGCGGAACCTTGAGGCACAGGAGGGACAGGAACTCCTCCAACGCTCATCATCCAGTCAGTGGGCACCCGGTAGCCCGACGGGCATGGGTAGCTGGAGGCGCAAAGCGCATCGGTCTCTTTGAGTGTGAGAATGGCCCAGTATGCGGTGTCCATTGTTGAGAGATGAAGGTGTGGATGTGTGGATAGCCATGGCATGGTCGGCCTAGATATAGAGGTAAAGGAAGGGAAAACAAAGCGGGAAGCGATGGGAAATGGCGGGAAATATCTTTAGTCCCGGTTAGTGGCTCCAACTAAGACTAAAAGACCCGATTAGATGAAAAGGGAGGGAAAGCATAGCGGGAAGGGGTGGGAAATGGCGGGAAATATCTTTAGTCCCTGTTAGTGCCTCCAACCGGGACTAAAAGACCCGGTTAGATGAAAAGGGCGGGAAAACATAGCGGGAAGCGGTGGGAAATGGCGGGAAATATCTTTAGTCCCGGTTAGTGCCTCCAACCGGGACTATCAACAAGAGTGTCGATATAATGTCGTGAGTGTAGACACTATGTTGTGCTGCTTAATCTATAAATAGGCATCCTTGTGAAGTTATCAAACACAAACATGATGTTGTGTGAGAGCAGAGACACCACTACAGTCAGTTTGAGGGAGATGCCGACGAAGCCTAGTCCTCTGGCATCTCCAACAAACTGGACATAGAGGCACTCTCTAATATTTGAAATTAGTTATCATCTCGCATATTGATCTAGCTACAGAAATTATAAACTCCAAGATGGTGTGCGGTGGCAATATTTACTCGACCCGGGGAGATGCCGGAGGATCTAGTCCTCAGGCATCTCCCTTAAGCTGGCCATAGGGGATGGATCTCTGAAGTTTGGTATTTTTCAATGCAACTATGTCATATAATATGACACCACGCGAAGGATTTACATTTTTTAGGCCGTTTTTGAATTTCTTATGCCCGTTTCAAAATTTACCCGTTTCCAACTATGGTCATAATGGCGGGCATGAAGATAGGGGATGAGCCTCGTTGAAACTTGCATTGGATCACTAAAGAAACATCACATTATGAGTCTAAAAATGATTTTTTTTCAAAAAATCATGAGCATTAGATCATGTACCTATAGGTCAAACCAGACCCACTTCCTGCTGATTTGGTAGACATTTGTCTTTTTCTCCAGGGGTGGACGGAAAGGTTTTAAAGTCCCTAGTTAGATATTGTTCATGTAAGGTGGTCTAGTATTTTTGAAAAATGGGGTGGTACCATTTTTTATTTAAAGTTTGGTGTTGCTTCACAAAACGCCCCGATTTTGGCACTCAGAAAATAGAAAATGGCTTTTCCATGCGACGAAATATAAAACTTCCTCTTGAAACATTGTTAGCCATCCAAAGATGCACATGCATGCACAATATGGGCACAATATCACAAACTATGCCTCGATTATGCACATAACATTGGTCATTTGGACCGAAAGCCATGAAACCTCGAACATGATAGGTCATTTTGTGAAGGTTTTTTCGATACATAATCAATATACCAAGTTTTTTATTTTTCATTGCAACTCTGGCATATAATATGACACCAGGCGAAGGATTTACATTGTTCGGATCGTTTTTTAATTTCTTATGCCTGTTTATGGTCGCTTCGGCCATAACCATGGAGCATCTTCTTTGCTTAACGGGATGCTTGGGTCAGTTTTCACTGTGAAGGGCGGAATTTCATCAAACTTATTATAATCTTCTGGCATGTCTGTCTTGTCCTCGACTCCCACAATATTTCTTTTCCCTGAAAGAACTATGTGACGCTTTGGCTCATCGTGTGATATATTCGTTTGCTTATTTTTTCTTTTTTGGGTATGGAGGACATGTCCTTCACAAATGGTTCATCTCTGTAACCAAGATTGCTGAGATCTACTGTTGTCATTCCGTACAACTGGTCTACCTTTACCCCTTCTCCATTCAGGTTGATCCATTTGCACCGAAACAAAGGGACCTTAAAAGAAACTCCATAGTCAAGTTCCCACTCCTCTATGTAACCATAGTATGTGTCCTTTTTGCCATTATCGTCGGTTGCATCAAAGCGGACACCACTGTTCTGGTTGGTGCTCTTTTTATCTTCGGTGATCGTGTAAAATGTATTCCCATTTATCTCATACCCTTGGTAATTCAATATAGTAGAAGATGGTGACCCAGCCAACAAGTAGAGCTGATCTCCGATAGTGGTGTCATTCATTAGATGTGTTCGCAACCAACTGCTGAAAGTCTTCATGTGTTCATCTCTAATCCAGGAGTCTGGCTTTCCTGGGTTGTTGGAGCGTACAATATTCTTGTGTTCCACGATATACGGAGCTACCAAGGTGGAATTTGGTATAACCATGTAGTGTGCTTTAGTGAAAGATTTTCCATCCCTACATATCATTGCTTTCTTTCCCAGCATGCCTTTTCCACTCAGTCTCCCCTCATGCCGTGATTCAGGAACACCAATCGGCTTAAGGTCAGGAATAAAGTCAACATAGAACCCAATGACCTCCTCTGTTCCATAGCCCTTGGAGATGCTTCCTTCTTGCCTACAATAGTTATGAACATATTTATTTAACACTCCCATGAACCTCTCAAAGGTGAACATATTGTGTAGAAATACAGGACCTAGAATGGAAATCTCTTCGACTAGGTGAACCAGGAGATGCGTCATAATATTGAAGAAGGATGGTGGGAACACCAACTCAAAACTAACAAGACATTGGACCACATCCTTCTGTAACCTTGTCAGAATATCTTGATTGATCACTTTCTGAGATATTGCATTGAGGAATGCACATAGCTTCACAATGGGTACTCGAACATTTTCCGGTAGAAGCCCCCTCAATGGAATCGGAAGCAACTGCATCATAATCACGTGACAGTCATGAGACTTCAGGTTTTGGAATTTTTTCTCCGCCATATTTATTATCCCCTTTATTTTAGACGAGAATCCAAACGGCACCTTGATACTGTAAAGGACTTCAAAAAAGATTTCCTTCTCTGCTTTCGTGAGAGCATAGCTGGCAGGACTTAAGTGACGCCCTTTATCCGTCTTGTTCTGTGGATGCATGTTTTCTGGGTCTTTCATACGTTGTTGGTCCTCTCGTGCTTCTGGTGTATCTTTTGTCTTCCCATACACACCCAGGAAGCCTAGCAGGTTCACGCAAATATTCTTCGTCACGTGCATCACGTCGATTGAAGAGGGGACACGTAGGACTTTCCAATAGGGTGGCACCCAAAATATAGATTTCTTCTTCCACATGGGCGTGTGTCCGGTAGTGGCGTCGTTTGGAACAGGTTGACTGCCAGGACCCTTTCCAAAGATTACTTCTATGTCCTTGACCATACCAAATACATCATCACCAGTAGGGAGGTCAGGCTTCTTCCGGTAATCTGCCTCACCTTTGAAATGTTTCCTTTCTTTCTGACTTGATGATTGATCGGAAGAAATCAACGATTCCCCAGGTACACAACCTTCTTACATTTATGCAAATATGTAGCTTCAGTATCATCTAAACAGTATGTTCATGCCTTGTATCCCTTGTTTGTATGTCCTGAAAGGTTACTAAGAGCAGGCCAATCATTGATGGTTACAAAAAGCAGCGCTCGTAGGTCAAATGGCTCCTGTTTGTGCTCATCCATGTACACCTGGTTTTCCCCACAACTGTAAGAGTTCTTCAACTAATGGCCTTAGGTACACATCAATGTCGTTGTCGGGTTGCTTCGGGCCTTGGATAAGCACTGGCATCATAATGAACTTACGCTTCATGCATAGCCAAGGAGGAAGGTTGTAGATACATAGAGTCACAGGCCAGGTGCTGTTACTGCAGCTCTGCTCCCCAAAAGGATTCATGCCATCTATACTTAGACCAAAACATAAGTTCCTCGTGTCACCTGCAAAGACCGGGAACTCTCTCTTGATTTTTCTCCACTATGACCCATCAGCGGGGTGTCTCAACTTTCTGTCTTTCTTACGGTCTTCATTGTGCCATCGCAACAACCTAGCATGCTCTTTGTTTCTAAACAAACGTTTCAACCTTGGTATTATAGGAGCATACCACATAACCTTAGAAGGAACCTTGGTATCATTGCCATCAACATCACCAGGGTCATCTCGTCTGATCTTATACCGTAGTGCAGTGCATATCGAACATTTATCTAAATTCTCGTACTCCTCACCGCAGTAGAGGATGCAGTCATTTATGCATGCATGTATCTTCTGCACATCTAATCCTAGAGGATAGAGAATCTTCTTTGCTTCGTAAGTACGCTCGGGTAATTCGTTATCCTTTGGAAGCTTCGGCTTCATTATTTTCAGTAACTTCTCAAATCCCTTGTCAGATAAACCAGTCTCTGCCTTCCATTTCAGCAATTCTAGTGTGATACCGAGCTTTGTGCTGCCATCTTTGCAATTTGGGTACAATAATTTTTTGTGATCCTCTAACATGCCCTCCAACTTCAACTTATCCTTCTCTATTTCATAGTCTCGCTTTGCATCAGAAATGACCCGACCAAGATCATCAACAAGCTCATCTGATGCCCGTTCTTCACCTCCTTCTTCATTCTCTTCCATTGCAGTATCATCGTATTCAAGGAACATCTGCCAATAGTTGTCATCATCCTCTTCTTCTTCATTGTTTTCCATCATAACCCCTCTTTCTCCGTGCTTGGTCCAGCAATTATAGCTGGGCATGAAACCTCTCCGAACTAGGTGGCCGCGAATGATTTTCGAGGAAGAGTACTCCTTGATGTTCTGACATTGAACACATGGACAACACATAAATCCATTCTCTTTGTTTGCCTTATCCACATCGATAAATTTATCCACACCTTGAATGAACATGGATGCACGCCGGTCACCGTACATCCATCCCCGCCAGTTCATCTACACCATTACAGGACATCATGAATAGTGAGATGACCACTTTACATCAACGCATGCATTTTTATATCAATGACAGATGAAGGCTAAGGTTGCTAACCTCGATCAAGAAGGAAAGAAAGAGGAAGGCAGAGACATAAGTGTGGCTCGGGCACCTCATATCATTTTTATTTTGTGTGAAATCAAGCGTATCATTCTCTCAGACATTTCGTCGAACACCTAATATGCATAGGAAAAACAAACTAGCACACCAAACCTCACTCCTTCAACCAAGAGAAAAAACAAAGGGAGGGATGGCTGGGGAAGCGGTGCATTTATAGGCGGGCTATTCGTCCAGCTTCGTAATACGAACCGGGACTAAAGGTGGGATGCAGGCCACGTGTATGGGGCCGGACCTTTAGTCCCGGCTCGTATTATGAACCGGGACAAATGCCCCTTAAGAACCGGGACGAATGCCCCTGGCTACCATGTGTTGCTTGATCCCCTCGAACCGGGACAAATGCTTGCATTAGTCCCGGTTCGAGGAGGAACCGGGACTAATGCTCTCGGCCTCTGTGAACCAAAGGCAGTTTTTCTACTAGTGCTTGGAGGACACCAGCAATATTTCTGTCATTGGATTATCTTCTGGTTTCTTATTGGATTATATTTATTGACATGGATTGTTTATTTTAGGCAAGCTTCTCATATATCATTCATATACTTTGAAAAGTATATTTTGCTATTAAATTATAATGCATTATTTTGGTAGTATGTGGTATATGAATATTTATTGACATATTCATGGGCTAATACGCCGGTGTCGGTATATGGTGAAGGATCCGTCGGAGCCACCGATACGAGCCGAGTATATGGCATGAATATGGATTGAGATACGAGACATCGTGAGAAATAATGATAAGTCGTTTTTTAAATAAAAAGTTGGTGCTATGAAGGTAACCGTATTGTACCGGTCACAATCCAGATATGGGACTGGCTGAGTTCTCCGCTAGGGACGGCCCTAAAACGGAATATGTCGGTGATGGCTCCATAGGAGCCATCGACATCTAGAAATTCAGGTGTCTGGGTTTTAGTGGGTAAAAGGGCTCTTCTCTTCTAGAGGCCTGTGTAGTTCTAGTTGAGGCTGTAGAAGTCGGAGTACCCCCTCTATAGAGTGTAAATGTGTGTATATTCACCCCTTACACTCCCGGGTTTGGCAATGCTTACTTTCATGTGTGGCATCATGCGTTTTTAAATTGCTTAATAACATTATTCACCTGTTTTTGAAAAGCAACTCTATTTTACAATTTATATGACTGTTTGTAGGACTAATTTGCTGACTACTTTTTGTACTCACCCTTTGCTCCCAATGTTTTTATCAGAGTTGTGTTGCAGAAGATGTTGTTGTCAGAAGATTAGGCTGGACCGGTGGGCGGGAAACAAAATAGAGAATATAGTTGTATTCCTGTGTAAATGTAAATAAACTTGTAATAAAATCTTTTAGTAAGCTTCTAGAGATCCACTGTGCCAGCTTTTTCCTGTACTTTTAGCCTTACCAGTATATAGGCCACCCGATCTATATGCACGTGGCGGCTGTCATTCTCCCCGGCCAGTCTCGGGGCGTGGCAATTATGTTGTGGGTTCCTTGGGGATTGACCCTTGGGGTGAACCTATCTTCATAGATTCGGTATGGGGAAGTGAGGGAAAACACAATGGACACAATGAACTCGACATGAAATTCAAGGTAAATATACAAACACACCCAAAGCACACACAAACACTGTCCGATTTGCTCCCATTGGTTCGAACAACTAATCCAATAGAATCCTGAGGCAAGAGACCTTGTGGTAGAATCACCCGAGGAGAGATTGGCAAGCAAAAGGTAGAATCCAAATCAAGGACAGAGTAGTTCTAAGTAGAATCCCTAAGGAGCAAAGGGGTAGGTAGGGAAATATTCCAGGGCATCAAACCCGTAATTGTGCACAGACAGGTGAATCCTTGAACCTAGGATGCGCGTCGTCGATGGTGGAGGTGGTGGGCTCACTAGTCATAAAATATACCATGTCATCTTCCCCTGTTTCTCATGGTGTTGCTACAATTCAACGGTTCGTAGTGGCATAGGAATAATATCAGACCAAACTAAGGTCACAATCGTAAATGTCTTTAAAATGGAACCTGATTTGTTTGGTCTCCCACCTGTCCTGGTACATTGCACGATCTGGTGGGTAGCCATAACCACTCTTTTTAATATATGCACACTCTTATAATGATAAGGGAAATAAGATTGAGTGGTTAGTTCAACGAGTGTCGAATTATTATCCTCTCAGGAAATAGGAGAGGATTATTTTCACATGTGCCCAGACTCCATACCTACTGTCACTCCCCCTCTCCCACTAACCCCACATCACTTCCGCAGCTCCGCCCTGACGCACCACCTAGGGTAAGATTAGTTATGGACCTGCCTAATCAGCCGTCATAGCGACCGCGGCCACCTCTGAAACTCTGGTATTTGTCCCCTCCGAGGCAGGCCATGAGGCTCTACTTCAAGGAAGATCTCCCATTGCCATCTAAGATGGATGGTTTCGCACAATGTGCTGCATCGGCGGCGGCAGAAAGAAGGGCCACGAGAGCATTGTGGAGAAAGCGTGTGGCAGCATTATTGTGTGTTCTACGCAAGGGGGACAAGGTACGTCTAAATGCGTTCATGGGATCATGCCGCCGAGGGAACAAACCCTCAAATAGGGAAACACCAAGGTCAAGGAACTCTCTTGTCCATGCTTTGGTGTGAGCGACATTACCAAAGTGGGGGAATATGGGCATAGACCGTCTGTGGCAAAAACGATCCATCCAACACACTGTTGGAGGCCAGACCATGCCGATGAGCATCCATCTACACTTAGCCTATTGGAGTGTTCGACAGCTGGAGCCGACTGTAGGCAACATCTCAGCACCAAAATTGAGGTTCCAATTCATAGTGCCTACAATCCCTACCATGAGATGCCCGAGTTCACGTTCAAAGAAATTGCTGCGGTGGCACGAGTGTTTGTACTAAACCAGGCCTGGTTCAAGCGTAGTGGACGTGCATGAACAATGTTGATCTCTTAAAGTTTGGCGGGAAGGAAAAAGATCAGTTGGGGTTGAATAATCCCTAAACTTACGTCCTCTCAAGGAAATTGGCCAGCCAACTTTTTTCGTGGAGATTTGCAGTTTTTCAGTGAAGAATAGTAAAGTTCAGATAAGTTCAGACTAACTCTAAAGAATGGGTTTTGTAGAGGCAATGTTGACGCGTTGTTCAGAAACTTCTAGGAAGTTTAGCCCATTTTTGTGCAATTATCACATACTTTTGTATAAAATTAGTATTGATGTAAACAAATACTATTAAGTATCTATTTATTCAACTACTACTCGCGGTTAAATTCAGTTAACTGCCATACTTATCCCAGACAGACAAAATTCAGGCTGAGTTAATTTACTAATTTTGCGTGGTTTATTTATGCATGTTCCATCCAAAATCATGCACCATTTCGAACAAACCTCGATAAATATTATAGTCAAGCATTTCAGACACAACAATTTGTATTTTCACTGGAACTAGATCAATTTGTAGACACCAGCTCATAGGCATTGCCAGGTTGAACATGACCCTCCCAACAAACTGAGTCCTAGTGGCACAGTCCCAATTACGCGGTGTGAGGTGTGTTCAGTTGATGGCACGAAGTGGAATGTAATGGAATGGTTCCACACCTAAGAGTCATTCTAGTGTTCAGTTGAGAAATATAATAAAACGAGGTGGTTCCTCAAAAAAAAAAATCCCTGTAGACCCAGAATGCACCCGTTCCTCCAAATCTGTGGAATCTCCCCATTCCTCTATGCTAAATCCACCCAAACCTTTTCACTCTCTATATTCTCTTGCCATCCTTTTTGCTAATTGCACCCAAACATAGAATGGAACCTTTCCATTCTAGTTTTGTCCCAACTAGACATAGGATGGAACCATTCCATTACATATTTTTGGTCCTAACCAAACATAAGAACGGAACCAACCCATTCCAGTGGAATGGAACCATGACATTCCATTCCACTTCGTTCCCGAATGGAACACACCCGAAGGAAACAGTCCTATAAAACCCCATTATTATTTTGTCATGTGTTGTCTGCAAGATGGTCCATCTATTCATCATGTTAAAAAACCTGTAGACAATTGTTGGAGTCCTGGCACATGGGGTACCACGATCCTATGGCTAACGGGCCCACTGATAGGGCCACTGCCCCTAGCCAAAAGTAGAAGCACGAGGTAGATGTCCTCAAGAGGGGAAACTGGGGCTGCCGCCTCAAGAGGGAGACGCGCCCGAGTCCCCCCATCTACCATGATGGAACGTTGGCTCGCGTGGGCCCCTCAGCGGGCCTCGAATGCTTTGGATCGTGCCCCAGGGATACGTTCATAATCATAGGGCAAAAGGGAGGAAGAGGAAAAACCCTACAGGATCGACCAGGTCAAGGAGGACCATGTTGGTAAAGAGGAGGCAGTCCATCCCTTCTGGTGCAAAGGCATCCCGGTCATCACCGGTGCCAGAGAAGTTATCCCTTGCCATTTCGGTGACAAGGTGACGAGGGAGACATCGGGTAGCGAAGGACAACGTCAGGCACCCACGCGTTGTGAAGGAACAAAGGAATCCCAAGACGATGGACTGAGTCTACGGAAAGTAGACTATTAGACCGGGCCCTCCAGGACGGGAGTGTGGTGACCCTTCCCGCCAAGCATTTGGGAGAAGAGGCTCGATCTCTCTATATAAGTATACCTTCTCCTACCTTAGAGGGGGTCGATATGAGTGATCTGTAACCCTAGACATTTGGTTCTACATTGTACCCTCGCAAAGCACTACGAGCAATACAACCAAGAAGGAGTAGGGGCTTTACCTCCTCACGAGGGTCCTGAACCTGGGTAAAAAAACCATGTCAACATGTCTGTCATGTTCGTGCGCTGCCTCCTTCGCCGTCATCGAGAAGCTCGGAACACGTGATTTAGCCCCTCTCGAACTCAAGGCTTGTTGGACCCTTTGTTCCCATGCGGGACTCTTTCTCCGACATTTGGCACGCCAGGTAGGGGGATGAGGTCAGGGCAAGGACACACCCGCCGTAGTGCCACGGGCCGGGCGCGGATGGAGCCTATCCCACAGTGCCCCGCCACGGCGCTAGCTACATGGTCAAGGGACGGACTAGGCTCCCCCTTTCCTCTACCGCGGGGGCCATGACTCTTTCCCTGTGGGGACTCGACGATTGTTTGCACCGTGTCCCCTTACGGCCGGCATGACTAGCCTATGCCAGAGGCGGGCGGGCTCGTTCCACATGCACTACTACTCCGCTCGCCTGCCGAACTAGACTAGGAAAGATGTTACGGGCACCTCACCGGGATCCTCGACATCGCCGCCATTGCTTTCCCTAGGTTGGGGACTCGGACCGGGGACGGGGGTCATCAGAACACTGGGGCCGGGAGTCTCTATGCAACCCGACGCCCCGTCGGTGCCCCCAGGTGTTGAAGCACCATTTTCTGGCCAGACAACGGCCGTCGGACCACCTTGCCACCAGGCTGTGGAGCATCCTCCCACCTCTACATAGTCCCACCAGACTACCCCATGGATGTCTAGGCGGCTGGTGGGGGCAACTGCGCTAGGGCTGGTTAGTTCACTCAAAGCCGAGAAGACGGACCCAAGGCTCAGTGGATAAGCCTCCCAGAGGAACCCACCGGCCTATGGTCGGCGCTCTGATTGATGCTCGTCACCCAGTTCAGGGATTCAGACGCGTACACCTTCACCTGTTGCGACCCCTGTCAAGCACGCTGGAAGTTCGGCGAGATCCTCTATGAGTCCCCGTGGTGACCTTACCCATGCCCCCAGTCGCCGGCCGAGGATCTGCTCGCCCCTGGTGGGGGCAACAACATGTCCGGTGCGGCGGCTCCTGTTGACGCTGGGGGCAGGATCACAGTTACCAGTCTAATAGGGGTCAAGCTGAGACGCCTCCGTGAGAAAGACCTGAAATAAGAGAGCGGGGAATGACCTTTCTACGTCTTCCACCATGTCTGATGGCACAACACTAGCTAGTTCTTCAATCTCAAGGCGATTAGATCAGAACATGAAGGCCCGAGGAAGCGCAAACATGGAGATGAGCCCAGCGACCAGCCAAGTGCCCACCCAACCAGGGACTAGGAGGGGGTTGTTGAGCCTAGCCAGCCAAATAGTGTTGTGGCGGCCGGAAGGGACGCCTCACCACAGTGGACATGGGAGGCTCCCGAGGACCCAGGCGCTCACCCTAGGTATGTCCTTGTTTTCCATCCTGAGGCTGTTGAGGATGCGGGCATGAGGGATCTAGAGGTCTACGGTGTTCACCCTCGATATGTCCCTGTCTTCCAACTAGGGGCTATCGAGGACGGGGATTCGGGGGCTACCCCCCGCGAGTCTCGGGCAATGACTCCTCTGAGCCACCTATGATGCTCCTGTCGCTCCTCACTAGTGGCCTGCCATCGCCCCCTCTACCAAGGTGACGCCATGCCCCATTCATCCTCGCTACCTCCTGTCTTGAAGCCCTGTACCGGCCTTCGGTGGCATTGTAATAAGTTTGACTTATTCGGCACTCCCCATTTTCACATTTTGCACTTGGCGCCAATTTTTCCGTTTACTTTTCCCCTTGAGAAAATGTTTTTCGAAGCTACACACCATTGAGATTCCTCGACAGTCGCCATGCGAGTGGGGGACTAGGAACAGTGCCTATCGCAGGGTCGTCGTCCATCGACCTAGGGCCTAAAGTGTCATTGACGAGGGGTAACCTCGGCAATGCCCATGATGATGAACTTGGGCTTTCGTGGAAAAGAGAATGCTAGGGATTTCGTCGTATGTTAGGGAAACAATAAAGACAAAGTCGCCTGAATATCGAGTGAACACGCTATTACAAGTTGTCCTCTAGATTTCTGTGTCCCCTCGCTTGGGCTTCTCCCGTCCTATATATAATAGGCCGGGTCTCAAAGCTGTATGCGGATAGGTTTCATACACGCGTGATTACAACATCAATACAATGTTAGTTTATAGTCTCTTTCCTAATACAATTAGAGCCTTTGTTGGTTGCTTCCTTGGGCCGCCGTCTAGAATCGTCATGGTCTGTAAGCCTTTTACCCAATGTGGGGTGGCTAATCATAAGCATTTGAGTAACCATACCTATGTCAGTAGCCCTCGAGACTCTACCTGAACCGCAGTTTCAGGTTGAGTCTCAAAGTTTCTTTTTCCTTTATCTTTATCGCTTTTTGCATTTTGTAGGGATTTGGTACAATGAGTCTGATGCTTCCGATGGATCGGGAATCAGTTAGTTGCTCCTAGGCAAAAACAAGCTTGTCCTACATCAAATTCAAGTCCCCAGGCTTGAATCCGGAATTTGTAGCGGGCGTAATTCAGTTCGAGCCGCTAAGGTCTTACTGAATACTGAATTCCAGTTTTCTATTTTTATTGGGTACCCAACGCGTCCGTCGGGATTTTTCATCATATCATTGATACGGATATTTTACTGGCAGAGCGCATTCTTGTGCGATTACTAGGCCACACAGGACGAATCCTGGGGTCTTACCTTCATGTTTCTGAACACGACATTCGGATTTTTGTCGCGTCTGAGCGTGATCCGAGATTTTTGGCTTTTTTGGCAGTTGGCCTGCTAGGCCACCAAGGTTCCTGATTGTATCAAATAGTTTTAATACTTTATACTATCTCCTGATGGGAGTAATACCTTTTTGAGGATACACTAGTGTAAAACTCAAGAGGTGTTTGCAATTATCAATAAACTTTATACACAAGTGGATTTCTATTAGGTGCGAGCTAGCACTCTCGATGGTAGTAGCCCCCGAGGTTATGTTTGGATGCCTGCATCTGGACATAGGCTCATGCTTGCTGTTAGCTTGATGGAAAGCATTGATCTTTGGAATAAAAAGATTAAGGTACAAATAACTTATCTCTTTATATATAAGGCGAAAATCAATGATACATTATTTTTTGAGCGGATGGCCTTTAGCCGTTGTCCTGGATATCTTGGCTTAATAAGTCGAACTGTAACTTTTATCATATTGCAAATAATATTATGCGTAAAAGCATTGTAGCTGTGCTATGTTCCATGGATTTGAGTAATTTACTCCTGTCTTCTTGTCTTGTAGTCGATATGCTTCTTCGAGAATAACTTCTGTGACGATGTATGGTCCTTCCCATGGCGATTCTAGCTTCTTCTGACCATCTTGCTTGAGGCGAAGAACTAGGTCCCCTACTCCAAAGGACCTAGGACGCAATCTTCTGCTATGGTAATTGCGCAGGTTTTGCTGGTACATAGTTGCTCTTTGGAGGGCTTTGTCTCGAGCTTCATCAAGTGCATCCACATCATCTTCAAGTGCTTCTCTTGATTCATCTTCATTATATGCAGCTACTCTTGGAGAGTCGTGCGATACCTCAATAGGAAGCATGGCTTCCGCATCGTGGACCAAAAAGAAAGGCTTCACTTGTGTTGAATTATTTAGAGTTGTACGTAAACTCCATAATACGGATGGCAATTCATCCACCCATGCTCCTTTTTATCTGTCAAGTGGTGCTAGTAGTCTCTTCTTGAGTCCAACGGTAACTAGTCCATTGCCTTTTTTGACATGTCCATTTGTTTGCGGGTGAGCTACCGAAGCATAGCTTATTTTGATGCCCATCTCCTGGCAGTACTCCTTGAACTCCTCGGAAGTGAAGTTGGTCCCATTGTTCATGATGTTGTTGTTCGGTATGCCAAACCGAAATACTATGGATTTAATAAAATTCACAGCCGAAGTTGCGTCTTGGGTGGTGATAGGCATTGCTTCAATCCATTTAGTAAATTTGTCGACTGCTACTAGCAGAAAGACGTGTCCTCCTGGCGATGATTTGTGAAGTTTTCCAACCATATCGAGTCCCCACTGAGCGAAAAGCCAAGCCAAGGGTATGTGATTCAACTCAGCGGCAGGTGCTCTAGGCTTTGTTGTGAATCGTTGACATGCCTCGCATGTTCTAACAATGTCTTTTGCATCTTGAAATATAGCGAGCCAATAAAATCCTACCCTGAATGCTTCTGCAGCAATTGCTCGGCTACTAGCATGGTGACCACAAACTCCTTCATGTATATATTTCAGTATAATTTTTCCTTCTTCGGGTGTTACGCAACGTCTCAACACACCCTAAATACTTCTTTTGTATAATTCTCCTTTGATTATCCCGAAGGCCTTCGATCGTCGGGTGATTCGCCGGGCTTCTATCACATCTTCTGGTAGCTCTCCTTTAGTCATATATGCTATATACTGAAGCATCCAGGTGGGCTCAATTAGCATGGCCTCTTCAATTTCTTGCTCTTCTTCTTTGATGGCTTCTTCTATGTTATTGGTTTCTGAAGGAGCCCCCGACTCTTTTTGCGGATGATTCTTTTTCCCTGTTTTTGGTGCTGCAACCTCAGAGAATCTTTTCGCCTTGATCGGTCGCTCCACTATCTCCATCCAAAAAAACTTCGGGTGGTATTGGTAAGCATAGTGATCCGATGTTTTCTAGATTATCGGCTTCCTCATTGCTTGCTCTTCCTCTATGTGATACTTCACACCCATCAAATTGAACCTCCATAATGCTATATAGGTCGCGATAAGCAATCATATTTTCACTGACGGCATCACACTTGTTCATTGCCTGCTGTGCCACAAGATTGGAATCTATGAAGATTTTGAGGTGAGGTGCACCGCAAGCTTTGGCCATTCGCATGCCATGCAACAGGGCCTCATATTCCGCTTCGTTATTAGATGTGTTTGCAAAGCTCATCCGAAGTATATAGCGCATTTTGTTGCCTTCAGGTGATATTAGTACGACTCCTGCTACTGCTCCCTCTGTTCTTTTTTATCCATCAAAGTACATTGTCTAGGCACTAGAAAGGTCTGGTGGACCCGCACATTGCAACTCCGTCGACTCTGTGATAAAATCCGGCAGAACTTGTGACTTAATTGCTTTGCGCTTCTCATACGCAATATCCCGAGGGGATACCCATAGAGAAACACGTCGAGTTGCTTCTGGATTGTTGAGGATGCTTAACAAAGGCGCTTCGTTGACCACTATGATTGGGTGCTCCGAAAAATAGTGGCGCAGTTTTCGTGCTGTCATAAATACCCCGTATGCTAGTTTCTGGTTGTGTGGGTACCTTTATTTGGATGGTGATAGAACCTCGCTCAGGAAGTAAACTAGCCTCTGCACACCGTGGGTCTTCCCTTCTTCGGGTCGCTCTACGACCAGGACCATGCTGACCACCTGATGTGCGGCAGCGATATAAAGGAGTAAAGGTTCTTTCTCTTTTTGTGACATGACGACAGGGGATGTCGAAAGTGTTCTTTTAAAATATTCAAAGGCGTTCTGAGCTTCTTCAGTCCACTCAAATTTTTCTGAATTCCTTATGAGGGTGTAGAATGGTAATGCTTTTTCTCCTAACCTTGCAATAAAACGGCTGCGTCCCGCTACTCGCCCTGCTAGTTGATGTACGCCACACAGATTTGTTGGCTTCTTCATTGTGAGGATTGCTTGTATTTTTTAGGGATTAGCCTCAATTCCCCTGGCTGATACCAAATATCTGAGGAGTTGCCCTGCCGAGACTCCAAAGGAACATTTCTTCGGGTTCAATTTGATGCCTAACTTGTCGAGATTTTTGAATGTTTCTTCGAGGTCCTTGATCAGCGCAGATCCTTGACCTGTTGTGACTATGACGTCATTGATATACACTTGCACATTTGTGCCTATTTGGCTGCCTAGACATGTTTGCATCATCCGCTGATATGTTGCCCCGACGTTCTTGAGGCCAAAAGGCATTGTTGTTTAGTAGAATACACCATAGGGCGTAATAAACGCCATTTTCTCCTGATATTCTTCCTTCATCCTAATATTTTGGTTTCCTGAGTAAGCGTCCAAGAAAGAAAGACGTTCACATCCCGCAGCTGCATCAATTATTTGGTCGATTCGCGGCAATGGGAAGTGATCTTTTGGGAAATGCTTGTTCAGTGCAGTAAAGTCAATGCACATTCGAAGTTATGTAGTGTTTTTCTTTGGAACACATACTGGGTTCACGAGCCACTCTAATTTTGTTAGTTCTTTGATAAAATTGGCATCAATTAGGCGATGGAGCTCTTTTCCAATGGCCTTGCTCTTTGGCTCTATGAAGCATCGAAGCGGTTGTTTTACATGCTGGGTTCACGAGCCACTCTCATTGAAGGCGTCGATGGCTCTTTCGTCAGATATGGACTCAGCTAAGTTTTTAATGACATTCCATCGTTGGATGAATGCTCTTATGGACTCCCCATATTTTTGTTTGCATGCTCATAGCTGCTCCAAGGATGTTGGTCGCTTAAACATGGATTGGAAGTGCCAGATGAACTTGTCTTCCAAGTCGATCCAGCAACCGATGGAGTCTTCAGGTAACTGCCCGTACCATGATCTTGCGGCGCCCGTGAGATGTAGTTGTAGGCTTTGCATTGCGGTAGTTGTGGAGCCTCCCTGTAATTTGACAGTGGCCAAATAGTCTGCTAACCAAGCCTCGGGTTTTTGGAGTCCGTCGTATTTGTGGCGGTCGTGTGGAAGTTTGAAGTCCTTGGGTACTGAGGCCTTATGAATCCTCTGCGTGAAACAACTGGCCCCGGATAGCTTGTTATCGTCTGCGTCGTATCCATCTTGATATCGTTGGCTGTGGATTTCATCTCTGGATCCGCTGCCCCTTTGTTGGGTGTTGTCATGTCTTGTATTGCTTCGTGGCTCGGATCCTACAAGATGCGCCTGGTGTGGTGAACGAGATCGCCAGGTATGTCCTACTTGCCGAGGGCTGTTGTGATGGTGTGGGGATCTTTCGGGTTGACGTGTGATTCCTCGTTCGGCTTCCACGAGAGAGGCCCCTACCATGCCGAGGTTCATCAGGGCGGAGCGGTGAAGGGTCACACGTGGATCATCGGGTGCAGGTTGGGTGGTGATCAGATATGTTTGCGCGGCCACAATGGTTGCCTGAGCTGTTTTTGCCTTAATGTTTCCTTCTTGATCAGACATGAATGATAAGTCAAGATCTTGGATGATCCCACTTGTTTCTGCTGCAGGGATGTTCTGTAGTTGAGATGTTGCCCTTCTTGGTGGTGCCGCTCCTGTTACACTCCTTGATCCTCGAGTAGAGCTTAATTGTGCCCTTTGTAAGCTGGATTCATCGGCTAACCTCTTTCTTTCATCAAGTTACCTTTGCATCCGAAGAAGGTCTCTCTTCTTATGGTGGATCAGATATTGGTATGCTAGTAGATCCTCATGTGAAGCATCCGCTATCATCAAGACCACTCCCAAAATTGTCTCTCTCCTGTGTGAGGTTCTCCGCCTCCTCCTTGGACTATGCGATTATCTGTTGTTCCTCCTTCGTTTCCGTGTTCTCCTTCATTATCATGGTTTCTTGCATGGTCATCTGATAAAATATCATCGAGGTTGAGGATAGGATTACCGTTTTTGTCGCGTGGTGTTGAGGTATCTCCGTTGATCATGCACACTTGGTGGCGTGTTATGTGTGATATAATGGCGTCATCTTTTGCTTCTATGGATGTGCTGGTAGTACTCCGAGATCGTAGTTCTGGATAGATCTTTGCCATCCTTTCTTCGAAGTCGACGTTTTCACTGCTTTCTTCAGGTTCTGAGTTTATCGGGTTTGCTTCGTGTGGTGGGATTGGCTGGTGACCTTCTTCACCTGCTTCGATATGTGCCATGATGTCCGTGGAGGATCCGGTGGGAGATGCTGATACTTCTATTGGCATAGCTTTTCCCACCGATGGTTCTGATGCGATCAGGGCCGAAGGGTGTGATTCTTCCAGGTTGTCTGCTTGGAAGTGGAGGCTTCCGATTATTAGATCGGATCCACTGTTAAAATCGGTGGGTACCAATATAGGGGTGGGAGGGCGTGGATATTCTTTCATCGAATTGATGCTTGGTGGAGAGTGTTCTGTCGAATCCATGTTTCCAGCGTTCAGGTTTCCCACAGACGGCGCCAATTGATGAGGGGTAACCTCGGAATGCCCATGATGATGGACTTGGGGTTTCATGGAAAATAGAACGCTGGGGATTTCGTCGGATGTCAGGGAAACAATAAAGACAAAGTCGCCTGAATATCGAGTGAAGACGCTATTACAAGTTGTCCTCTAGATTTCTGTGTCCCCTTGCTTGGGCTTCTCCCGTCCTATATATAACAGGTCGGGTCTCAAAGCTGTATGCGGATAGGTTTCTTACACGCATGATTACAACATCAATACAATGTCGGTTTATAGTCTCTTTCCTAATACAATCAGAGCCTTTGTCGGTTGCTTCCTTGGGCCGCCGTCTGGAATTTTCATGGGCTGTAAGCCTTTTACCCAATGTAGGGTAGCCAATCATAAGCATCCGAGTAACCATACCTATATCAGTCATGTTCTGAACTTCTGGATCGGCCCGGTGACATTTCACCTCACATATGATTCCTAGTGCTCGAAGGGGCCACGTCCCGTCGATCCAGGGCCTTACTAACCAGCTTGGCATCAAGTCAACTCACCCACTGTTCCTAGCGCTTGAACGGGACGGTTCCGGCAACAAGTCAACTCGTCCACGGTTCTTGGCGCTCGAGAGGGCCATTGCCCTCCGACCCAGGGCCTAAAGTGTCGAGCTCTGAACTTAAAGGTCAGCCCCAACGATGAGTCACACATGACCCTAGGTGCTTGGAAATCTCGCGCGACACCTGTAGGGAACCTTAGCAGCAAACATTTTCCCCTACGGCCTTCTCCTCAAGAGGATTATGGGGCAGCTCGTGAGGGTATCCCCCTCCAGCGGCCAAAATTCACGCTAGACCTACGGTCTCCTCCTCGAGGGGCCAACGGGATAAGCATTGCCCTACTGCCGTCCCCTCGAAAGGCTTACGTGGCGGCTCATGAGGTTATCCCCCTCTAGCGGACAAAATTTGTGCTAGACCTACAGTCTCTCCTCGAGGGGCCAACGGGATAAGCATTGCCCTGTGGTCTTCTCCTCGAGAGGCTTACGGAGTGGCTCGTGAGGGTATTCCCCTCCAGCGACAAAAATTCATGCTAGACCTACAGTCTCCTCCTTGAGGGGACAATGGGATAAGCATTGTGATGGGGTTTGTTGCATAGAAAACAAAAAATTCCTATGGTTGTAACCACCAAGATCATATCTAGGAGATACATGTAACGGTTTCAGATGGACTCACGCACAAAGACCGTAACGTAGGATAACGTTCCCGCAAAAAAACATGGATGATGTAGAGTGTACATGACTGTCCTCAAGGACGTGCCGACGATCATCACCACAAGAGGGCAGCGCCTCCGTAATCGGTCACACATACAATGTGCTGATAACTCCCGAACCCTCGCTCCAGCCGGGCAGCGGAAGTAGCGGATCCCCGGGAACTCCAACATTGCTACGCCATGGTAGATATGGTGGAGGGGAAGATCTCGAGAAGGGTTTCACCTAAGAACCTTTTATAGTGGAAATGGACAAGGCTAGCAAGAGGGAGAAGATGCCAACCAAATGGCATATGAGCGAATGATCAAGTGAGTGTGAGAGTGGGGAGGTCTCCGCCTCCTTTTATAGGGTGAGGGGGAGCAATCCCCTCCCTAGGCAGGCGGACAAGAGGGTGCCCCTCCCTCCTCTCATTCATGTGGATGGACTCTCCACTCACATAATTTCAATCTCCACTTTCTCCCATTTATTCTCCACTCAAAAACCAAAGGTCTTTCCATTAAAGCACTTTAATTCTCTTGTTTTAATGCAACTCAATTTAATGAACACATTATAATTTTGATCCCTTGCTTTGTTTCGATACCCTGAAACCATTTTGGCATATTAGACAGAACAAATTCCTGCGATGTCCATTATCTTCTCCTGTGTTCCCTATCCACTGAGTTGCGTCGACTAACCTTAAGTGTGTCTCCCTACGGGTTTGAGAACAATGTAGACATGATCAAGACTTTCTACGATCAATAATCATTAGCAGGATCTGGAGATCCATAATGACTCCCACTAGTTCCACGAATATCCAATGATCGTTTGAATCTATTTCGCTGTAATCAAATTCCTTTTGTCTCGCGATATTTTACTTGTACGATATTCGATCACTCGGTATCATCCATACCTTGTTTAATCTCGTTCCCGACAAGTACTCTTTTCTCGTTCATGTGATATAACATTCTAGTGATCAAATCACTTGCTTGCAAGCTATGTCAATGTGATATCACCGAGAGGGCCCTGAGTATATATCTCCATCATCTGGATGAAAAATCCCACTCTTGATCTACGAGCCTCAACTAACACTTTCCAAGTACCCGACGACAGCTTTATAATCATCCTGTTACGGTGTGATGTTTGATGGAATCAAAGTACCTTTCCGGTGAAAGTGATTCACGTGATCTCATGGTCTAAGGACATTGACTTACTACGAATGTGATAACAATATAAACTTAAGGACATGATCATATTGTTACATATACTTTGAGTGATTGTTCATCATATCATTCTCCAATGATATAACCCTGTTATTAACAACATCCAATGTTCATGATTAGGAAACCTATGATCATTAGTTAATCAACAAGCTAGTATTAAGAGAGGATTTACTAGGAACCTTTTCTATTTATAAATCACACATGTATTAATGTTTCCTATTAACACAATTATAGCATAAAAAATAAACATATGTTATAAACCTGGAATAGCATAAAATCACTTTATTATTGCCTCTCGGGCATATTTCTTTTAGTCTCCCACTTGCACTAGAGTCAATAATCTAGTTTACATAGTCATAAACTAACACCCATAGAGTTCTGGTGTTGATCATGTTTTGCACTTGGGAGAGCTTTAGTCAATGAGTCTTCCACATTCAGATCCATGTCTACTATGCAAATCTCTACATCGACATCCTGAACATGTTCCCGGATGGAGTTAAACCGGTGCTTTATATGCTTGGAATTCTTGAGACCTTGGTTCCCTAGCATTGGATATGGCACCAATGTTGTCACAATATATTACCATTGGATCCAAAGCACTTGGAACCACACCCAGTTTAGAAATGAACTCCTTCATCCAAACTGCTTTCGCCACTGCTTCTGAAGCAGAGATATGTTCTGCCTCCATTGTAGATCCCACTATCATAGGTTTCTTGGAGCTCCTCAAACTCACCACTAGACCATTCATTAAAAACACATATCCGTATTGTGACTTAGAGTCATCCGGATCGGTGTCGAAGCTAGCATCGATGTAACACCTTGCGACAAGCTCTTCTTCGCTGCCATATATGAGAAACATGTATTTAGTTCTTCTCAAGTACTTAAAGACATCCTTTACTGCCTTCTAGTGTTCCAAACTTGGATCAGATTGGTACCTGCTAGTCAAACTAATAGCATGTGCCACATTTGGTCTTGTACATAGCATAGCATACATAAGAGAACCTATGTCTGAGGCATAGGGGACACGGTCCATCAATTCTCTATGTGTTGCTATAGCTGGAGTTTGAGTCTCACTCAAAATAGTGCCTTGTAACATAGGTAAGAACCCCTTCTTACTTTCGTCTATTCTAAACTTCTTGAAATTCTTGTCAAGGTATGTACTTTTTGACAATCCTTATCTCTATAGATCTTGATCCCTAATATGTACGTAGCTTCACCAAGATCTTTCATCGAAAACATACTATTTAAGTAATCCTTTACGCTTTTCAAAAGTTATATATCATTTCCAATCAACAATATGTCATCCACATATAATATTAGAAATGCTAAAGAGCTCCCACTCACTTTCTTGTAAATACAAGCTTCTCCTACGGTTTGGACCAATCCAAAACCTTTGATTACTTCATCAAAGCGGAGATTCCATCTTCGGGATGCTTGCTTTAGTCCATAAATGGATCGCTGAAGTTTGCATACATTGCTAGCATCCTTAGGATCAACAAAACCTTTAGGTTGCATCATATACAACTCTTCCTCAATGTTTCCATTAAGGAACGCTATCTTGACATCCATCTGCAAAATTTCATAATCAAAAAATGCAGCAATTGCTAAAATTATCCTAACAGACTTTAGCATCGCTACGGGTTAGAAAGTCTCATCGTATTCAATTCCTTGAATTTATCAGAACCCCTTCACGATAAGTCGTTCTTTATAGATAGTCACATTACTGTCAGCGTTCGTTTCCTTTTGAAAATCCATTTATTCTCAACGGCCTTTCGGTCATGAGGTAAGTCCACCAAAGTCCAAATTTGGTTTTTGTACATGGATTCCATCTCGGATTGCATGGCTTCAAGCCATTTGTTGGAATCCAGGATCATCATCGCTTTATCATACATCGCAGGGTCATCGCTTCCATCTACCATGAAATTTAGTACTGGATCACCCTATAGTTCAGGAGCTGCATGTATCCTGCCCCACCTGCAAGGTTTGGTAGTACTCTATATCGGAGTTTCATGAGAAGGGGGAGGTACCTCATCATCATTTCCTTCTTCCACTGGTGGAGTCAACACTAGAACATATTCCATTGTTGTGCTACTCGCCACTTCAGGAAAGAGAAGGTTCAATAACATTGCCGAGTTCTACCTTCCTACTACTCACACCTTCCGAGAGAAACTCTTTTTCTAGAAAGGATCCATTCGTGGCAACAAAAACCTTGCCTTCAGATTGGTGATAGAAGGTGTACCCAATTGTTTCTTTTGGGTATCCTATGAAGATGCATTTTTCTCCTTTGGGTTCGAGCTTATGAGGCTGAAGTTTCTTCACATAAGCATCATAGCCCCAAACTTTTAGAAATGACAGCATAGGTTTGTTTCCAAATCATAATTCATATGATGTCATTTCAACGAATTTTGATTGTGGTCTATTTAAAGTAAATGCAGTTGTATCTAATGCATGACCCCAAAATGACATTGGCAAATCGGTAAGGGACATCATAGATCGTACCATATCTAATAAAGTTCGATTATGATGTTTGGATACACCATTACATTGTGGTGTTCCTGCGGGAGTGAGTTGTGAAACTATTCCACATCATCTCATGTGCGTGCGAAACTTGTAACCAAGATATTCTCCTCCATGATCGGATCGTAGAAACTTGATCTTTCTGTTACTATGATTTTCTACTTCACTATGAAATTACTTGAACTTTTCAAATGTTTCAGACTTGTGTTTCATTAAGTAAATATACCCATATCTACTTAAATCATCCATGAAGGTTACAAAATAACGATATCCTCCACATGCAGACACACTCATTGGACCACATACATCAGTATGTATTATTTCCAATAAGTCGATCGCTCGTTCCATTGTTCTAGATAATGGAGTTGTAGTCATCTTGCCCATAAGGCATGGCTCACATGTCTCAAATGATTCATAATCTAGTGATTCCGGTAGTCCATCAGAATGGAGCTTCTTCATGTGTTTAACACCAATATGACCTAAACGGCAATGCCAAATATATGTAGCAATATCATCATTCAACTTGATTCTTTTGGCATTCACATTATGAACATGTGTATTGCTAATATCAAGATTCAAAAAAAATAAACCATTCAACATAGGTGCATGAACATAAAAGATATTATTCATATGAAAGGAACAACCATTGTTCTCGGATACAAATGAATAACCGTCTTGCTGTAAACATGATCCAGATATGATTTTCATGCTCAACGCAGGCACATAATAACAATTATTTAGGTTTATTGTCAATCCCAATGGTATATAAAGTGGAATTTTTCGTACGGCGATCACATCAACCTTCGATCCATTGCCTACGCGCATAACCACTTCATCCTTCGCTAGTGGTCGACTATTCCTTAGCCCATGTTTCGAGTTACATATATTAGCAACAGAACCAGTATCAAATACCTAGGTACTACTTCGAATACTAGCTAGGTACACATCAATAACATTATATCACATATAACTTTGTTCACTTTCCCGACATTCTTATCTGCCAAGTACTTCAGGCAGTTCCGCTTCTAGTGACCAGCCCCTTTGGAGTAATAGCACTCAATATCGGGCTTAGGGCCTCCCTTGGGGGCTTGTTGGTTTGCGGCCCGAAAGTTCCCTGGCGAGTGCATCGTGGTACCTAAGTTTCCTGAAATTGCCGCATTTTGCAAAGTTGGGCTGCCAACTACCGAGAGGGGCCATTTCGAGGCAAACTCATCTCACACCTAGCAAATTCAAACATTCTGTTAAACTGCCCCATGAAGTAGACGGTCGGGACCCACATGCAGTAATCTTTCCGTGACGCGAGCGCCAACGCGGCAACCTCTTAGTCAACGAGGAACTAAGTGGCTTGGTGCATTGACCAATTTCACAAATCCTCTCCCTCCTTTCCCCTAGCACCAACGGCGTCGAAATCCACCCTTCAAGAAGAATGTTCCCTTCGGACATTTTACTTCCGGTGCCAAATTGCTGCGCCCATTCGTTGTTCTCGAGCTCTAACGCCGCACGCCTCTGCCATCGTTGGAAGGCTCCCCGCCTCCGCCATCGACCAGCTGAGTAGCACGGAGGATGGCAGATCCTACTACCGAGGAAGAAGTAGTTCTGGCTAATTGCGGGTGTGTTACCGCTGTTTACAGTAGGGGCGGTCTGGGTTTAGATATTGTTTAGGCTGGTTGCAATTTCGGTTGTGTTTAGCGCGAGTGCAAATTTTAGGCCTCATTTTATTACAGTCAAGTTTACTGAGGATTGTAATAATCTGTTCTAATTTGCATTTATAAGTTGTTTGAGGATTGTTATAAACCTAGCATCTATCAGAATTACTACACGAACATGAAAAAACAGTTAAATTGTAAGAGGTACAACACACGATCTTCTGGAAACAGGGAGACCATCCATTGTATTACACAGGCACCGCATAGAACTTGCATAATTCATAGACATTCACTAAAAAAACTGAACACACAAAGAGCTGAGCTGAAGAGAATGCATCAGGAGCAGACCCACACGATCCATCAATCTGACGGATAGCCATCATAGTAATCTGTAACATCCCTAGTTATACTAATAGTATTTAGGGTTTGTTTGTGCATCATGAGCATATCATTCATATCATGGTTTGATAAATCTTGCATTAAGAGAAAGAAGAAAACCCTAAAAGCCTAGTATTTCATCTCTCTCTTTGAAACTTATTCAAAACAGTGGTTTTGAAAATATTTGAAAAATCCAAAAAGTTATGGAGCACAAATAGTATGAAGGGCCCCGGAGTGTTTTTCATATTATATAATCTGCTCTAGTATTTTCAAATTATTCAAAATAGTTTTTGAATTTGACTTATGTAAGGGATAAAAGAAAATAGAAAGAACAAAAGGTTTTAGCAAAAAAATAGGGAATCCTAACATAGCTAGGCCGAGCCCAGCTCCTTTCCTCTGCCTACCTCCCGCCCAGCCTTGTGAGCTTGACAGCGATGGCCGCTCCATAACCTTTGTTGTGACCCAGCCTGTCCCGAAACAGATTTTTGTGCTTCACCGTAAAATTTCGTGAGAGAGATCTGTATGTCGGATAGAGCTGTTATTTTATGTGCTTCTGCCCCAGGTTGTTATCCAACTTTTTTTAGTTCAACACTTTTCGATTTGAGCAACAGAAAGTCTTAGAACATATTGATTTTTACCTGCTGGTCTGTTTTGACAGATTTCTGCCATTATTTGCATTTGCCTCTTAATCTCCTTCCCTTTGAGTTCTCTTTGATCATTTGAACTTTTTAAAGGAAGTGCTACAGTAGCTTTTGTTTTTATGAAAGTTTTACTTGTGTTGAAACTGAACCAAAAGACTTATTATCTTGAGTACACTAATGTTGCTAATGAAAATTGTGTGAAGTTTTGTATGAAGGAAATTTTAAAGTGTAGGGAAGAGTAATGTGATAAGATGAAGTATGGAAAAAATCTCAATCTTGGGGATGCCACCCATGTCACCCCAAGAAATATTCAAGAAGTACAAGTGTCAAAGCTTGGGGATGCCCAAGGCATCCCCTACTTCATCAATAAAAATTTCAGGTTTCGTCCAAACACTTCATTTTTATTGTTTCATGCACAGTTGTGTTGTTCTTGGAGCGTCTTCGTTTTGTTCTTAGTTTTTGTTTGCTTAGTTTGCTTCAATAAATTTATTGGACCCCCTCATTCATACATTAGTTTTCAAATAAGATTGGTTTGGATTAGAAAAGAGTAGGAAAAGTTCATGCTTAAGTGGTATAAAAGGAGTTTGTTTTTGACTGTGACTTAGACTTTATCATGTCATGCTTGATATTGTTTTGGATTTATGCTTAGTGATTTTTTCTGTAGCATGACATGTTATAAACAATTGAGATTGCTTAATGTGCCTTGAAAGAATCATGCATTGTTCTAGCATATTAAAGCATAGTATTGTGGTATTCTCCTTTGATGCTTTATTTGGGTTGACTTGGTATGGAGGCTACTCATGCATCCCACTCCAAATAAAACCAAGTTATTCAAAAGAGTCCACCATACCTACCTATTAGCATTTGTTATTCCAATTATATTCATGTTTTTATCTACCTTCTGAATTAAACTTGTTATGTGAAAATTAGTGATTAAAGCTCTCACAAACTTGATGGCACACTTTACTTTTCTTGCCCCTAATAAACTTGAACCATTGTGTCATCTATGTTGTATATGCTTGCACTTATACGTTGGGGATTAGAAGAACCATGCTGTCATGGGGAACGCTTTCAACATTGCACTTGTACATTGTACCCAGTTGATATCATGCTCTTTTGTTTATGGATGTTGTCGGTGTGAAATGAAAGGGGAGCTTGTAAGTCCATGGAGTTATGTATGTGTGTTAGAGAAACGCCTGGGCCGCTAGCCTAAGCCATGCCTAATCATGGTAGAAACTTGCAGCGTCACCATAGTGAGCAATCTATGAAGCATTCTTCTTATAAAAAAGAGATAGAGATTGAGAAAAAAAGAGATGAGAAAAGAGGAAAGAGAGAAAAAAGCACCATTTCCCATGGTAAATAAGAAGATTGCTGAGATGCTCATTGTTTGGTTGCCTTGTCATTTTGATTATGGGATAGCTCATGTATCATGTGCAAGGGGTACCCCGTTGGTGGTTATCTATGATACACATATACTTACTATGACAAGAACTTACTGGTAACTAAACTTGAGTAGCATGAGGAGCGGCCCTCGTATTCAAGGGACATGAGATTGCCAACTTATACTTTGTCAATCATATACTCCATAGTTTGTTCACTTTAACCTTAATCACTTCAAGATGCTTATGATAGGGGCAATGAGAGCTGAAAGCTAATAAGTACCATAATTTTTGGAAGCTCTTTATGAGACTTGAATCCCTGCTTCCTTCTATGAAGGCCTTTCTTTTACTTTTATGTTGAGTCTCCATCTTCTATCTTTATGCACCTATTGAGAAGCATTGTGGCCATTCTTAGTTTAAGGTGCATTGTCTCAAGACTTGTTGATTGATTCATAACTTTGATATTGCTTGTTCTTAAACTATTTGTATCTAGTCACCCTTATGAACTTTGAAGGTGTCCTATGCATTTATGTTTTGCTACACTATGAGGGACAAACTGAATACCATTCTTATTATGTTTTCTATATGTGAAATAAACAAACGTCTATCAAAGCATTGTTATTCATGAATCTTTTGTTTGTACCTTTTCATGTTACAACATAGTTGCTATGTCTTATTGTTAGAACTATATCTTTCATACTATGTTAAAGTACTATGATCCCAACTATCAATGTTCTACAAGTACTTTAATCAAGATTATGATTGTGCATGTCACCTCAAAAAATATTCTTTTCTTTTTATCACTTACCTACTCGAGGACGAGCAGCACCATCCACCACCGCCACAGGAGCTTGTCGCCGGCATATCTCCGACGACCAAAATCAAGCGGCGCCACCACCATTTGCCTCCATGTCGCCTACTCTTCCCAGCTATACCAACCCAACGACCCCGCAAGATCTAGATCGATCGATCGAGGATATGGGAGTTCCTGCTTGGCTGATGTCAGCAATGCATCATGCTGATGCAGTATTCCCTTTTCTTTTTTTAACCAATTCTGAAATTGTTTTCTGTAAATTTTAATATGATAGGTGGGCCAGTCTGTCCTGGTTTTATTCATTTGGGAATTAATTTCTGAAATTAATAAAAGTCTGACATGTGGGGCCAGATGAAAAATAATTTATATAATATCCAAAAAAATGTTTAATTGTTTTAAAATCATTTAAAAATGGATAAAAGATGGGAAAAATCATAACTAATTCATTTTAAGTCAGAAAAATATGTATAATATATCAAAAAGTTCAGAAAAATGAGATCTACACAATAGATACCAGATCATGCTTTGTTAAGCAACTTACATGACAAGTTTAATTAGGAGAACATTTAAACCTTCTCATATGCATATGGGGCTTTCCAAATACTAGGGTTTAACCCTAGGGATCCCATTTAAAAAGTGATGATCTTGATAGGGTTTCATTTTCAATACACTTTAACTTGTTATATCATCATCCTTGCTTGAGCATTGCATCGATGCCATGTGCTAATTGTTTCCCCCTTTCTTTCCGGTGTTTGCTTCATCCCGGTAGAATACGATATCGAGATCGAGATCAAAGACTGAGATCAAAACCATCAAAGCTTGAGGATCAATATCTGGCTAGCTATAATCAAGTCAAGTACCAGAAGTCCAAAGATCTCCTTAGTTGGGTATCAACAAGCAAAGGCAAGCATAGCCCCACACATGATATAATCCTATGCTTTCAAAGTATTTCATTCTTCCCATGTGCATACGATTCTAAAGTCTTTTATCGATAGATACAGTAATCCAATCTAATGCATGTTACCTTTGTAGCCTATACTCCCTGATCCACTATTCCTAGCATAACTAGGGTTTGGCTTATAAGCTTCACTAGAGCTATTATATCTGTTGTGCTTAGCCATGCTTAGCTATTACCGCTGGTCCATCCGGTTGATGAATCAGAGCTACGAATGAACCTAGTTGGACAGGATGACGTGGTATGATTAGAGATGAAAGTTAAGCATGCTAAGGCTTGTATGGGAGGCCACGTCGGGTTTTTGAAGTCCCATACTTGCCACCACTAGGATCTATGTTCTTGCCTCTTGAGCCAAGATGAGCGTATAGCGACACAGGGGCCTGAAAACCCCCTCGACCAACTAACCTGCCTAGTATATTCCATGAGTCACATAGTTCGGGCGTTCCATTCGACATATGCATTCTGGTCGTTCTTGAAGGAGGTGAAGGAGGTGCATTCATACAGGTAGGTAAGCGTGGCAGGGAATGGGAGAGGCACAACCTCCATAATCTCAAACCCTGTTCACATCTCTAGCGACCGACTTTGGGACTCGACCCGTTATGGCGGCATCTCCTTAGGGCGTGACTCATGGTCCCGGCGAAAGCAAGGTAAAGGTCGTGGTCAACCACTCTCTACCGTCCTTCCAAGGAAGAGGGCTAATATTAAGTGGCATTAAGAATCGGTTGGTACATGTGGGTAAAGTTGTGCACCCCTGCAGGGTTATTAATATTTTTGAAAAGCCATGTCCACGGTTATGGACGACTTGGGAACGGATTCTAAGATCATAGAGAAGAATAACCTAATCATAAAACTTGACAAGAGATGTGAGGTGTGCTTAAGGATGCTTCCTCGGGGATTGAGGGGGTGATCCTAGTTGTTAGGTTCAGCCGATAAAGATTTGGTGGATATCAAGAGAAGATCAAAGCTAGTGATATCGCTTTGTTATCCCCTTTCAAATGGTCTACTTAGTCGAGCTTCTCCTCTCTCTTTTACAAATAAATTTAGCTTTATGCAAAGTAACCCCACAAGCCATAAGTCTTGCGGAGTACACCCTGTACTCAGCCTTGCTTTGTTGATACTTTTGCAGCAAGTAAGTGTTCCATAGAAGATGATTTCATTACAGCATCGACATCGACGAGTAGCTTGGGGTTCCCGGTCGGCAGCCTGGAATCTATGGAATGGGACATCATCGTTATGCTTCAGGCCTCTTAGGCCATTTGTTAAGTTTGCTATACTTAATAGCATATTTTGCCTTCCATTGTTTGATGTTTATGCCCAGTGACCTCTTCTTGTAATAATTTCGTTCTATGCTTAGTTATGAGCTTGTTGTAATAACTTTTGTGTCGTAGGGTCACGGTAATATTACCGATTCTTTCTCCGTATGCTTCTGAGATTTAGGTTAGGCTTATATCAGACAAAGGTCTGGGATTTGTCTAGCCCTAATCCCGGGGGTGTCACAGGTCTTGGTATCAGAGCAGTACTGACTGTAGGAAAACCTTTCTACTAGTCGATGTTGAGTCTAGAGTTTGCGAAAACAATTTTGAAAGTTGAAAAGTATTTGCGAAAACTCTAGTACGCTTCTTTTTCTCCTTATCCAGTTTCTCTCTAACTCTGGGTGATCTTAGCTTGTATTGATTTTGAAAAAGTTTCGCTATCTCGTCTCGTCTTTCAAAACTTAGGTGCCCTTTTGGCATGTCGTTTCTCAACCCGTTGACCTAGTATTGAGTTCTCCAGTGTCAGTTATGTGTGTTCCTAATTTCCCTTTACTCCGCTTCAGCTGAGAGATTCCTTTCCATCATGAACTCTCTACCTTATGGGTCCATAACATTATGTTGATGGTTCCTTAGTGATCTGTTCTAGGCTTCAAGGTTTCCTTTTGCCTCGTGTGCCTCCTTTTTATTCATTGGGTACTTCAGAAGTCATTTTCTTCTCTTGGAAGCTACCTTGTGATTACTATCTTGCAGTGTATGCTGTGTCACCCAAGTAGCAATTACTTCTTTTCTCGGGTCTTAACCCTTGGACTTGAACCAAAGGTCCCAGATTGTGCTAGATTCTGGTGTTGAGAATCTCATACATGAACCTAATCTTGAACCCAAGATCCATTCCTTTGACCCCTGTTGCTAATGTTCACACATTACCTTAGGATGGCTGGTACTACAATTCTAGTCTTCAAGCTTGTGGTCTTTGTCGCGATTGAATCTCGATAATTGAGGACTTCCCCTACCACTATCTATGGCATATTATCTTTAATGGAACCAAATAGGTCACAACAAGAGTACTCCTCGTGAGTATCATATCTATATTCATGACTCTGCCACACTTTTCCTTCTTGCATTGGGTTTCGGAAGAATTCTAATCTATGCATCTACATCTCGGGATTTTATCCTAAGCATGTTCTTTCCCCTTGTTGTTTTTCGACCTTTGTCTACCAGTTGGTATCCATGTAGTAAATGCGCATCGGTGTCTTCTGATGCAATATACTATTGTGGTTTGTCAAGACAAACCATTTCGGGATGCCAGGAGAAACAAACTCCAGTACCTTGTCATATCTAGGACCATAAGAAAGTGTTGTAATCTGTATATCGATAAGCATTGATTAGCTTGTGCTCGGTTCTACCTTAAGGTATCACACTCATTTATACTAAGAGGTCGTGTTGAGTTTCATGAGTCCCTTAATGAAGTGATGCTCTTACACATATTTACCCACCCTTTCTCCAAGCTTTTGTGCTCGTGAATGATGCGTGTGCGTAATAATGTGGTCATCTGAGATTCCTAGCAATTCTTATCGCTTTGCAATTTCAAGGACATTTGTGTCATTCTTAGTGTGATTGGTTAACCCTTTCACTAAGCGAAGTTTGATTGTGCTACCAAGTCCGTGTTTCCGGTACACTCTCTTCGGTTAAAGAGTTAGGCTTGTGCCGAAACTCTGAGACTATGTCTTCTTGCCTTACCAAGAAAGTTCCTCTCGAACTAGGTGACATATCGGTGATTCGTGATATTCTAGGTGTCTACTAGAAGTATCGCCATGTTGCCACATGACCGTGTTGTCAAGTTCTTGAACAAGCTAGTTCCCTGAATAGCTCCTTTTCCAAGGATCTGTACTGGATACCCCTGAACTAGCTGACTGAGCTTAAATAACAACTTGGAGAGTTGTAAGACAAAAGTTTTATCAGACTTGTTCCTCCTAAAGGGATGTCTAGTTTTGTTTGCACTGAATAAAGATAGTGTTTTCCTCGTGGAAATGTTATCGTCCCCACCTTTGATTTGATTCAGGCTATCGTTAGATCAAACTCAGTCCCAGGGACTATCCTGATGGTGTACCTAATAGTGATGTTTCACCTGGGCATCTTCATGTTCTTTGATCTGACCAATATCTATGTCCTGTTCATACAATATATGAGACCTTCTTCTTGGAGTATCTTGATAAGTTTGTTATTGAGCCCATCGATGACACTCTTATCTTCTCCATGCTAGACAATAATTCATATGGAACAATTGGCAATAATGTTGGAAACCTTTGAGAACCATCTCCGTGTTATCTCGAAGCTTATGTTCTGGATGTTAGAAGTGACCATCTCCGATTCACGTGCAATAGTTGAAAGATGTCGCCGTGGATCTGAGTAAGAGTTATTTTTATTTCCTCGGGAATTAATTCAAGTCAGTCAAGTATGTGCGAAGTATTCTTGATATGGTAGGTTGATACCTTGCCATCTCGAGAAGATTTTTAAGCACTCAAAGCCACTTTCTGAATTGTCATGGAAGAGAAGAAGTCCTACAAACTTCAGTATTTTCCTAAATGTTCCCCAAAAGGATGCATTTGTATTCCGTTGCAATTAATTTATGTAGGGGCAATTATATTTTGATAACTTGCTAATGCATGGGTTCCGCAACCTAGCTCATTCTTTTGGAGCTTGACATTGTAATCCATGTCTTAAGACTCTAGTAACTTTACCTTTGTGGTAAATGTTGCACCCTTTCTATTCAGACATGCTAAGTCTGAAATATCTATTCCACCTAACCAGAGTAGAATCTCAAGAAGCAACGATGGTTGGTGTTCATCAATGTTTTGACATTGGTCTCTTTGTAAATCCAGCAAAATTGATGTAATAGTTTACACAATTAGTCGGAAGGCCTATTGCCACATTTCCTTGATTCAGCTATAACAACCACTCATCATGAGGCATCTTCTATGACTTGTTATAGGAGTTGGGCTTATGGTTTCCTTTGTATCCGAAGTCCAACTTTTACTTGATGTTCACCTTCTCGAACATCAAGGAGAACATTTAAAGAAGTGTTGCTAAATGTCTCTCGATCGATCCTCCGAACCCTTTTATGTTGGCAAGCATCTTGTTGTGCCAAGTAACTGAACTCTGAGAATGAAGTTTCTTTTTCCTCGTGTCATCAGGAACCTTCTAATATATTCATCTTAGTGGTGTAAAGTGATATCATGATCGCTGGCAAATATTTTGGTAAACCTGGATGAATAAAGAGTTTCCTTCTGTCTCTCTAACGTGTTCATAGAGTGACTATGATTTTGATAATCAGAAGTTTCTCTTGTTACATGTTCCTTGTGACTCTTATGAGTCCTCTTCACAAAAAAACATTTCTGTCTTGACCTTCTATTGAATTAAGTGTTATCCTTTTGTATCAAAAAAAGTTCAACAACTTGGTTCTCCGTATCTTTGTATCCCTGGAAGCTCTACTTAAGCCATCTAGTAGAGGTTCATCTTTCGAAGTCTGTGGTCGTGTTCTTTCCATTGTATGCTTTCCTTTTCAGAAGCTTAAACTCTTCTGAAGCTCCATGGTCTCAATCCTTATGAAGACCAGTTAACTAACAACTTGAAACCATTTCCTTTTGTGTCCTCCTTTACCTCGATGTGTTTCATGCTTGTTGGCTCTAGAGATGTTATGAAATATCTATCCACGAGTTGAACATGAGATACTTTGTTTGTGGTTCTGTGTCCTTCACTCTCCTGTTTAGTGTGTGCAGCTACCTCGAGGAAAATGAAGCACTTCATTCATTCAATAATGGTCGCATGGATCAACCTCTTCGAGAAGATTTTCGAAGTCTAGTATAACCCTATTCCTTCTATCTTCCTACTTAGGAATATCAGGACGAGATTCTGTTAAGGGGGATAGAATTGTAACACCCCTAGTTATACTAATAGTAATTACAGTTTGTTTGTGCACCACGAGCATATCATGCATATCATGGTTTGATAAATCTTGCATTAAGAGAAAGAAGAAAACCCTAAAACCCTAGTGTTTCATCTCTCTTTGAAACTTATTCAAAAGGGTGGTTTTGAAAATATTTGAAAATTTCAAAAAGTTATGGAGCCCAAATAGTATGAAGGGCCCTAGAGTGTTTTTCATATTTTATAATCTGCTCTGGTATTTTCAAATTATTCAAAACAGTTTTTGAATTTTACTTACAAAAGGGATAAAAGAAAATAGAAATAACAAAAGGTTTTAGCAGAAAAATAGGGAATCCTAATCTAGCTGGGTCGAGCCTAGCTCCTTTCCTTTGCTACCGCCCGTGCCGTGCAGCGCATAACAGCAAGCAGCAGTCGCTCCTACAACCTTTGATGTGGACCAGCCTGGCCGAACGCGGCCCACCCCAGGCCCAGTACCCCTTCGGCTAATCTTTTCGTCATCTTTCACCTTGCGCCAAAAGGACAAGCACCTCTCTATCGTCGCCGTCGATGTCCACCGGCGTTGCGATGCCTGCCTTGCCATGATTCGTGCTACCGATGCCGCAGACGTCTACAAGTACCCCCTTGAGCTGCTAGAAGAAAACCTAGATCGACTTCTTCCTTGTTCTCCTTGTTCAAGCTCGCAAGCCAGGAAAGCCCAGGCGCCGCAATCGATAGCTCCCTCCCGAGCTTTGGCCGCCGTGCACGCCACTGATTTCGGCCACAACGGACCTCACTGTCATACCTGACGCGCTTCTGGTAAGCCACCGAGTTCCCTTTTACCCTGCTCTTCCTCTCTTTCTTCCTGGTTCGTACCCGTGCCAAGAACCGTCCGCCACCGTCCCAGGAGCTCATTGCCGGCATGTCTCCGGCGACCAAAATCAAGCGGTGCCACCACCATTCGCCTCCACATCGCCTACTCTTCCCAGCTATACCAACCCAGCGACCCTGCAAGATCTGGATCGATCAATCGAGGATCTGGGAATTCCTCCTTGGCTAACGTTAGCAATTCATCATGCTGATGAAATATTCCGTTTTCTTTTCTTTTAATAAATTCTGAAATTATTTTCTGTAAATATTAGTATGACAGGTGGGCCTAGTCTATCAGGGTTTTATTCATTTTGGAATTAATTTCTGAAATTAATAAAAGTCTGACATGTGGGGCCAGATGAAAAATAATTTATATAATATCCAAAAAAATGTTTAATTGTTTTAAATTGATTTAAAAATGGATTAAAAATGGGAAAAATCATAACTAATTCATTAAAAGTCAAAAAAATATGTATAATATATCAAAATGTTCAGAAAAATAAGATATACACAATAGATCCAAAATAATGCATTTTTAATTAACTTACATGACAAGTTTAATTAGGAGAACATTTAAACCTTCTCATATGCATATGGGGCTTTCCAAATACTAGGGTTTAACCCTAGGGACCCAATTTAAAAAGTGATGATCTTGTCTAGGGTTTCATTTTCAATACACTTTAACTTGTCATATCATCATCCTTGCTTGAGCATTGCATCTATGCCATGTGTTGATTGTTTCCCCTTTCTTTCCAGTGTTTGCTTCTTCCTAGTAGAATACGATATCGAGATCGAGATCGAAGACTGAGATCAACCCCATCAAAGCTTGAAGATCAATATCTGGCTAGCTATAATCAACTCAAGTACCACAAGTCCGAAGATCTCCTTAGTTGGGTATCAACAGGCAAAGGCAACCATAGCCCCACACACGATATAATCCTATGCTTTCAAAGTATTTCATTCTTTCCATGTGCATACGATTCTAAAGTCTTTTATCAATAGATACAGTAATCCTATCTAATGCATGTTACCTTTGTAGAATATACTCCCTGATTTACTGCTCCTAGCGTAACTAGGGTTTGGCTTATAAGCTTCGCTAGAGCTATTATATCTGTTGTGGTTAGCCATGCTTAGTTGTTACCGCTGGTCCATCCGGTTGATGAATCAGAGTTGCGAATGAACCTAGTTGGATAGGATGACGTGGTATGATCGGAGATGAAAGTTAAACATGCTAAGGCTTGTATGGGTGGCCACGTCGGGTTGTGGTTTTTGAAGTCCCATACTTGCCACCACTAGGATCTGAGTTCTTGCCTCTTGAACCAATATGAGCGTACGGCTACACGGGGGCCTAGAAACCCCCTCGACCAACTAACTTGCCTAGTAGATTCCATGAGTCACATAAGTTGGGTGTTCCATTCGACATATGCATTCTAGTCGTTCTTGAAGGAGGTGCATTCATACATGTAGGTAAGCGTGGAAGGGAACGGGAGAGGCACGGCCTCCATAATGTCAAATCCTGTTCACATCTCTCGGGACCGACTTTGGGACATGACTCGTTATGGTGACCTCTCCTTATGGTGTGACTCATGGTCTCGGCGAAAGAAAGGCAAAGGTCATGGTCAACCACTCTCTGCCGGCCTTCCAAGGAAGAGGACTAATCTTAAGTGGCATTAATTAGTTGGTATGTGTGGGTAAAGTTGTGCATGCCTGCAGAGTTATTAATCTTTTCGAAAAGCCATGTCCACGGTTATGGACGACTTGGGAATGGATTCTAAGATCATAGATAAGAATAACCTAATTGTAAAACTTTACAAGAGATGTGAGGTGTGCTTAAGGATGCTTCCTCGGGGATTGAGGGGGTGGTCCTAGTTGTTAGGTTCAGCTAATAAAGATTCGGTGGATATCAAGAGAAGATCAAAGCTAGTGATATCGCTTTCTTATCCACTTTCAAATGTTCTACTTAGTCGAGCTTCTCCTCTCTCCTTTTACAAAGAAATTTAGCTTTATGCAAAGTAACCCCACCAGCCATAAGTCTTGCGGAGTACACCCTGTACTCATCCTTGCTTTGTTGATACTTTTGCAGCAAGTAAGTGTTCCATAGAAGATGAGTTCGTTATAGCATTGACATCGACGAGTAGCTTGGGGTTCCCGGTCGGCAGCCTGGAATCTATGGAATTGGACGTCATCGTTATGCTTCAAGCCTCTTAGATCATTTTTTAAGTTTGCTATACTTAATAGCATAATTTTCCTTCCGTTGTTTGATATTTATGGTCAGTGACCTATGCTTGTAATAATTTGGCTCTCTGCTCAGATATGATCTCGTTGTAATAAATTTGTGTCGTAAGGTCACTGTAATAATACCGATTCTTTCTCTGTATGCTTCCGAGATTTAGGTTAGGCTTATATCAGACAGAGGTCTAGGATTTGTCTAGCCCTAATCGCGGGGGTGTCACATAATCTTAGTGGTTGTTACCATCCTCATCATAAGGCGGCACCATCTCTAGCTCAAAATGCCCGTAAATTCTGTAATACTCCGCCAGCAATCTTATGTGTTCAAAAGGATGGTCATTGATCCGTAATCCTCCTACTCCATACCCATATACAACCCTTGGCTCCTCTTCCCATGCAAGAGCCTCTAAGTTGTAAGATCTAATCTTGGATAGGTCCGCATAGTATATGCTGCCTGCCTCCAACATGGGGACCCTGGCGCTGTCGATGCAGACGCACCGATTGTCAGCAACGAAGAGATAACGACTTCCGATGCCTCTGACCGGCTGAAGGTCACGATTCTGGGTATCAACCCGGTAAACAACTAGCCTGCCGCCATAGACCGGTACACTCACAACGAACAACAGCTCTCCGTCGGACTCAACGAGGTAAAAACGATTCTCTGGGAACTGGCAGCCCGAAACAGGGAATGCAATGGTGGGATGCATCTCCAGGGTCCATGCGGAGCGCTGTAGCTAGACATCTCCATGAGCATCACCACGCATAGTCAAGAGGACAAACTCGTATCAGTCTGCGACAAAAACATCATCAACGTAAGAAGTCATGCTTTGGAGTTCCGCAAAGTCATACGGCGAGTATGACCCTGTGCCAAAGACTGGGAGTCTCCCTTCCTCCGTGCACTCATGTGCCCACCGAATGTTGTTGTGCAGATGGTTTGATGTAAACACCATCAATGACGGGAACATCATCACAACGACAGAAGCCACCTGCTTGGTCGCTATCTCCACCCTCAGGCGCTTGATAGCGCCCGAGAAGGGGTTGTACAGCTGGGTCATGTACGGCTGCACCCTTTGTCCAAGCACAAGCAGGCCGCTAGATGTGCTACCCACATAAAAGTACCTTCAAGAGGAGAAATAGAGATTCAGTAATGAGATTCAATCAAAGTAAACCAACTAGTAGACGAAAAAACAGAACTTGAAAAACAGATAGCTTAGGAGGTGAATTCAAAAAAAAGGATCACATATTTACAGATGAATATGAACAAAGCACCTGCAAATAAGCCGGCTAATCTTCTTCTCAAGGTGGCGGTGATGACCCACAAGTATAGGGGGTGTATCGCAGTATTTTTGATAAGTAAGAGTGTCAAACCCAACGAGGAGCAGAAGATGTTGACGAGTGGCTTGGAGCAGGAATTCTTTGTAAATACTTACCAAACATATTTTTAGGGGTTTTTAATAATGCAGATAAATAAAGTGCGAGTAAATAAAAGACAATAATAATAGATGCAGCAAGTGGCCCAATCCTTTCTTTAGCAAAGGACAAGCCGGTTGTATTACTTAAGATGACCAAACATTCTCGAGGACACATGGGGATATCGTCAAGTGCTTTCGTTTCATATAGTTAATTAATCTTCTTTAGTTTGATAAGTGTTGTGTGGGTGAACCTGTGCTAATGTACTGACCTTCCTAGGACTAATACATACTTGTGATTAAACCCCTTGCAAGCATCTACAAGTACAAGAAAGTAATTAAGATAAAAACCTAACCACATCTTTAAACTTTGAGATCCTACACTCCCTTGTGCAAAGGTTTCCTAACGGGGGTTTAGGTTTCTGTCACTCCAGCAACCCCTACAATTAGTAGCCAAATACACAATGCATTCCCCTAGGCCCGTAAAGGTGAAGTGTCATGTAGTCAATGTTCACATGACACCACTAGAAGAATAACACCACAACTTAAATAACAAACTATTGAATCTTTTTCAACACAATTCCACTACTAACGAGATGACTTCTCCCATGTCCTCAAGACCTAAATGAACTACTCACAAGACATAATATGGATCAAGATCAGAGATGAAATAATGATAAGTAACAATCTGAACATAACAATAATTCAATGGTTCCACTCAATAGCATCAACTACAAGAAGTAATCAACACTGGGAAAGTTCCCCCTAAGAACTATGCAAGATTCAACCCAATTGTTACAGCGGTATGGAGTGGTGATGATGGTGCTGGTGGAGATGATAAGGGAGATGATGATGATGATCCCGATGAAGTCCAGCTTGATGGTGGTGTTGATGGCGATGATCTCCCCTCTCCGGGAGAGAATTTCCCCAGCAGATTTCTGCCTGCCGGAGAGCTCTTTCTCTCTCTGTAGTTTTCTGCCCCGTGGTGGCGGCGAAATCTTTTTGTTGTTGCTCTCCCGGGTCTTAGGGTTTCGTGGGGATAATATATGCCAAAGAGGAGAGAAAATGGTGGGACAGGGTGGTGACACCACCCGGTGGCGCGGCCTAGGGTAGCCCGCGCCAGGGGTGGTGTGGGCCCCTTGTGGCCCATCCCTGCTCCCCCTTCCGGCATCCTTCGTCTTCTGGAAAATAGGATTTTCCATGTATTTTTTTGGGATTTTCTGATCTTCGCGAATTTCGCCTCCAAATAGTGCCTTTTCCATTAGAATCCTGACTTCAGCTGTCCATCCTCCAAAAGTCATCAACCATGCAAAAATAGATGAAATAACATAAGTATCATCTCTTAATATGAAATATATCAATGAATAACAGTAAATTATGATATAGAATAGTGATGCAAAATGGATGTATCAACTCCCCCCAAGCTTAGACTTCGCTTGTCCCCAAGCAAAAACTGAGCTCAATAAACATGACCTCAGGTTTATGGAGTGAAGAGTCGATAAAAGAATACGAACAAGAAGCATCACATTCATCAATACACAAATCATAATAGAAGACAACTCACTATTATATACCTTAACTTGTAATAAGTAAAGGAAACAAAATAAAGATACATAAAGTAAATCATAATTGGTAATGGCAAACTTTGCTCTTGGTCAAAGAATAGTTAACAATTCGCAGGAGTTCAAACATAAAGGGGTTTTCAATGATAGCTTTCAAAGTAGTACTCACTAAGATAGGAGAAGTGTGCAAAACAAGGAACATAAGAAACATGATTGAATAAATCATCATATGCATGAATGAAACACAACAACTCAAAATACTTGCTGAGATAAAAAAGGAATAGGTTTATTGACTCAACTAAAAAGTAAAAGATAGGCCCCTTCACAGAGGGAAGCAGGGATTTCAAGTTTCATAAAGAGCTTCCAAAAATTATGGTACTTATTAGCTTTCAGCTCTCATTGCCCCTATCATAAGCATCTTTAGGTGATTAAGGTTAAAGTGATCAAATATGAGGATATGCTTGACAAGTAATAAGCTGAAAATCTCATGCCCCTTACTTTTATGAGTATCGTTGCTCATGCTACTCAAGTTTAGTCATAGGTAAGTTCTTGTCATTGTAAGTACATGTATATCATAGAGAACCGCCAATAGGGTACCCCTTGCCCGATGATACGGAAGAATCCCCATATCAAAATGACAAGGCAAGTAGACAATGAGCATCTCATCATCCTTTTATTTCCTATTTGCATAGGTATCTTTTTTTCTTTTCTTTCTCTCTTTTTTCTTTCCTATTTGCATAGGTTTTTTTATATATAAGGGATGCTTCATAGATTGCTCACTATGGTTATGCTGCAGGTTTCCACCATGATTAGGCATGGCTTAGACCAGCCGCCCAAGCATTTCTCAAACACATATACGAACAGCATGAGCCTTACAAGCTCCCCTTTCGTTTCACACCACCGGGATCCATAAGCAAAAGAACATGATATCAACTAAATAAAGTGCAATGTTGGAAGCGTTCCCCGTGGTAACATGGTTCTGCTAATTCACAACTCACAAAGCGCAAGCATATACGCAACATAGATGGGTACAATGGTTCAAGTTTATTAAGTGCAAGAAAGTAAAGTGTGCCATCAAGTTTGTGAGAGCTTTAATCACTAATTTTCACATAACTAGTTTAATTCGGAAGGTAGTTAAAAACTTGAATTTACTTGGAATAGCAATAGTAATAATAGGTAGGTATGGTGGACACAAATGGCATAGGTTTTTGGTTTAAGGATTGGATGCACGAGAAGCATTCCCTCTCAGTACAGGTTTTTGGCGAGCAAGGCTGGGTAAGAAGCATAAGAGTTGAAGGAAACAAACAAACATACAAGTGATAAAAACAAACATGCAATCTTCCTTGGAAGCACAACAGATCTTAACTAGAGAATACTAAGCTTATGAGCCAATCAAGAAAGAAAGATGATGAAATTATATTTCTTAAGAGTACTTTTATGTTTTTCATTCAATTCTCATAATAGTGTTGCTACTGACCGAGCCAGGTTTGCCAAAACGAAATAAATTTACTTAACGATCCCAAAGTGATACCAATACTAAAAACAAGATCAATCATGTAATAGTAATTGAAAATTAAATAAAATATGCAAAAGCGTAAATGATATAACTTCTCATTAATAATCCATATCGGCAACTCACACCAAGGGATACATAATAACTAATGAGAGGGGGGTACTTCCATAATGCAAACCATCCTATACGATAACTTCTCTATTCATGATATGACTCTACTAAAAAGGTAAAAAGATAAAAGATAGTGATATGATACCACGGCACTCCCCCAAGTTTGGAACAAAACAAGGGGATGCCAAAACCTAATGACGAATTACTCCTTCGGCGGTGGTGGTGTTCTCTTGTTGTCATCCGACTTCCAAGGTAAGGGTTCCCCATCAACAAAAGACATCCTGAAACTAGCAGCAGCACTTATGTGTTTAAACCTAACCTCATACTCACAATTTTGATTTTGCACGTCGTAGAGCTGTGCTTGCAGTTGGTTGGTTCTTCGGTGGAGCGAGAGAATTTCATCCTTAAGCTTAGCAGTCTCCTTGTGGTCGTCGGCGATGAGTTCGAAACTAATCTTATGGATGATATCCACTTCATGTTCCGCCATCTTCTTGTACCTAAAGACTTCTTGCTCCAGTTCTTCCATCCTGTCCTCCAGACTACCTACACCTTTAGGGCCCTGAACCTCTTTTATCTGTACCTTCCCATCTTCGAGCAACAACTCCTTGGGATGAATCTTCAACTCACGCATGTAAGGGTTGATGACGTCCGTGGAGGAATCTTCCTTGGCTGACCCAGAGGAGGACATTGTGGATCCAAAACTGAGACTCTACTTGTCAAAAATAGATCAAAACGAAAACACAACGAGAACACGATATACAAACCTTGGGGGATCCGGGGGATTATATATTACGAAGTTTTACAACAAAAAGAAGGTACTAGGAGAAAACGGGTCGGAGACGGGCTCTAGGGTGGCCACACCCCCTGGTGGCGCGGCCAGGTGGGCCTGCGCCACGGGGTGGTCAGGCTCCGTTTCCGTCCCTTTTTTGACTCATTACTTTCCATGTTAGATAAAAATTGCAAAAATATAAATTGACAAATTTTTCGTAGACCTTTTCTTACCAGAACTATTACCTATTCGAAAACAGACTCTGAAGGTCTCTGAACTTGGTCTTTGATAAAAATTTCCGGAGTTACCATTTGAATAGCATCAATGTCTTCATTGTAAGAATCTCCAGAAATATAGTACTTGAGTCTCTGACCATTCACCACTTGTGTAGTGTTATCTTTTAGGGAAGAAATTTTAATTGCACCTGAACGATACACCTCTTCAACAACAAATGGTCCTTCCCATTTTGAGAGTAGTTTTCTTGAAAAAAATCTGAGATGAGACCTATACAATAGAACCTTCTCACCAACATGGAACTCTCTCTTAAGAATTCTCCTGTCATGCCATTTTTTAACGTTTTGTTTAAATAGTCTAGCATTTTCGTATGCTTCACTCCTCCACTCGTCTAACGAACGTAAGTCAAATAACCTTTTCTCACCAGCAAGTTTGAAGTCTCTACTAAGTTCTTTCAGTTCCCAATAAGCTTTGTGTTCTAATTCTAAAGGCAAGTGGCAAGCTTTCCCATAAACCATTTTGTAAGGAGACATCCCCATAGGATTTTTATAAGAAGTTCTATAAGCCCATAAAGCATCATTCAACTTTTTAGCCCAATTTTTTCTAGATCTATTAATAGTCTTTTGCAAGATGGATTTAATTTCTCTATTTGATAATTCTACTTGCCCACTAGTTTGGGGATGGTAAGCTGACACAATTCTATGATTAACATTATATTTAACAAGGGTCTTTCTGAAACCACCATGAATGAAATGAGAACCTCCATCAGTCATAAGATATCTAGGAACTCCAAACCTAGGAAAGATAATATCCTTAAGCATTTTCAAAGAGGTCTCACCATCAGCACTTTTCGTAGGTATGGCTTCTACCCATTTAGTAACAGAGTCAACAGCAACAAGAATATGAGTATAACCTTTTGAAGGGGGAAAAGGACCCATAAAGTCAAATCCCTAGAAATCAAATGGTTCAATAACAAGAGAGTAATTCATAGGCATTTCATTGCGTCTAGAAATATTACCAACTCGTTGACATTCATCACATGATAAGACAAATTTTCTTGCATCTTTGAAAAGGGTAGACCAGTAAAAACCTGATTGTAGAACCTTTTATGCGGTTCTATCTCCTGCTTGATGTCCTCCATAGGCACTACCATGACATTTCCGCAATATCTCCTTTTGTTCAAATTCTGGAACACATCTTCACATAATACCATCTACTCCCTCTTTATATAAATGTGAGTCATCCCAAAACTAATGCCTCAAATGGTAACAAAACTTCCTTCTTTGCTGTGCTGTAAAAGTTGGAGGAAAATACTTGGAAACAATAAAGTGAGCATAATCAGCATACCAAGGACTCTCACGTGAACTTACCCCTACTGCAGCCAACTGTTCATTTGGGAAACTATCATTAATAGGCATAGGATCAAAGGAGATGTTTTCCAAATGAGATAAATTATCAGCAACAGGATTTTCAGCACCTTTCCTATCTACAATATGTCGGTCAAATTCTTGTAAAAGCAACACCCATCTATTAAGCATAGGCTTAGCATCTTTCTTCGTCATAAGGTACTTAATAACAGCATGATCAGTATGAATGGTAAATTTTGAATCAACAATATAAGGTCTAAACTTATCACAAGCAAAAACAACATCTAAGAATTCTTTTTCAGTAGTAGCATAATTCTTTTGAGCAGCGTCAAGAGTCTTACTAGCATAATGGATAACATTTAACTTTTTATCTATTCGTTGCCCAAGAACAACACCTACAGCAAAATCACTAGCATGGCACATGATCTCAAAGGATAAGTTCCAATCAGGTGGTTGGACAATAGGAGTGGTAGTTAAAGCTTTCTTTAGAGTTTCAAAAGCTTCCTTACAATCATCATAAAGAATAAAGGGTATATCTTTTTGGAGAAGATTAGTAAGGGGTTTTGATATCTTGGAGAAATCTTTAATAAACCTTCTATAGAAACCAGCATGACCAAGGATGCTACGAATACCTTTGACGTCCCTAGGATAGGGCATTTTCTCAATTGCTTCAACTTTGGCTCTGTCAACTTCAATGCCTCTTTCGGAAATTTTATGTCTAAGGACAATTCCTTCATTGACCATGAAGTGGCATTTCTCCCAATTAAGAACAAGATTAGTTTTTTCACATCTCTGCAAAACATTATCAAGGTTGTGCAGACAATTATCAAAAGAAGTTCCATAGACGAAAAAATCATCCATGAATACTTCCACAATTTCTTCACAAAAACCATGAAAGATAGCAGACATGCACCTTTGAAAAGTGGTAGGAGCATTACACAAACCAAAAGGCATTCACCTATAAGCATATGTTCCATAAGGGCATGTAAAACTAGTTTTTTCTTGATCTTGTTGTTTAACAGCAATTTGAGAGAACCCAGACTATCCATCAAGAAAGCAAAATGGGTCTTTTTAGACAATCTTTCTTACATTTGATCAATAAAAGGCAGTGGGTAATGATCTTTCTTAGTAACTTTATTAACCTTTCTAAAGTTAATGCACATCCTATAACCTACTACTATTCTTTGGGGGATAAGCTCATTATTCTCATTAGGCACAACAGTAATTCCCTCTTTCTTAGGGACACAATGAACAGGACTAACCCATTCACTATGAGCAATAGGATAAATAATACCAGCTCGTTCTTACCACTTCCTTCATCTTAGGATTTAAACGACGTTGATGTTCCACCACTGGTTTTGCATCGGGTTCTATATTGATAGCATGCTGACATATAGTAGGAGAAATCCCTTTTAAATCATCAAGTGTATAGCCCATAGCTCCTCAATGTTTCTTCAATACTTCCAATAATCTTGCCTCTTCCTTCCCTAAAAGTTTAGAACTAGTAATAACAAGATATATTTTTTTATCATCAATGTAAGCATATTTAAGATTGTCAGGTAAAGGTTTCATACCAAAAACCGGATCCTTTTTAGGTGGCAATGTGGTACCCAAATCTTCCACAGGAAAGTTATGTTTAAGCATCTTAGGTTGACGACAGAGAATCTCGTCAATCTCATTTCTTTCTTCCATGAAGATCTCACTTTCGTGGTGTTCCATAAATTGCTGCAAAGCATTGTTTAGAGCAAGAGAAATAGAAGAAAGTTGTTCAACACTAAAATCCTCATTAGGAGTTCCATTTTCATAAGGGACTTTAGCAAATTTCAAAAAATTAAACTCATAAGATTCCTCATCAAATTTAGTTAAAATTTTCTCCCTTTTTATAGTCTATAATGGCTCCACACGTGTTCAAGAAAGGTCTACCAAAAATGATAGGATAGGTTTTACTAGCAGCTGAACCAAGTAATAGAAAGTCAGCAGGATATTTAATCTTACCACAAAGAACTTCCACATCTCTTACAATATCAATGGGAGAGATGGTCTCTCTGTTTGCAAGGTGAATAACCACATCAATTTCTTCTAGTTTTCAATGACTCATTTCATGCATAATTTCTTTGTAAAGCTCATAAGGAATAGCACTTGAACTTGCACCAATATCACATAAACCATAATAGCAATGATCACCAATTCTAACAGAAAGCACAGGGACACTAGCTTTTCTAGTTCTATTAGGATGTGAGACAATATTAGAAGCATCTTCACAAAAAATAATGTGTCCATCCTCTACTCTTTTAGTGACAAGGTCTTTCACAATTGCTACTGCAGATTCAATGGTTATTTGTTCATCAGGCTTAACATCTCTCTTCGTACTTTTATTAAGTACACTAGTTATCATAGAGTGCTCCTTTACTTTATCCGAGAAAGGCATTTTCTCGATATAAGGTTCAGGAAAAATACGACCAATAGTGCAAACTTTAGTACTTCTAGCAGGAACATAATCAACAATATCCTTATATGGTGCATGATACTTGTTCCATTCTCTTTTTGGAATTTCAATATATGAAGCAAAAGCCTTCAAACAATGTGCAATAACTTGAGAGTCTAGACCATAAGCATTACTAATATTATGAAAGTCATCAGTTCCCATAAAATATTTAATGCATTCATAATCATAATTTATACCTGACTTTCTTCCTTTATCATTCTCCCATGCTTCAGCATTGTCTTGTACGGTCTAGAAGATCCCATTTAGCTTCTTCTTCCATGTGTGTAAATGATCCACCACAAGAAGCATACAATAGATCCTTATCATGAAGAGAAAGCCTTGCATAAAAGTTATTGATAATAATATTGTTAGTGAGCTCATGAATAGGACATTTGAGCATTAGTAACTTCAATCTCACCCAAACTTAAGCTGTACTCTCTCAAGAGGCCAAAAGTTGTATATTTGATTCCGATCTTTATGAATCTCACTAGGAGGATACAATTTTGAATAAAAGAGAGGTACAACTTCCTCCCATTCAAGATCTTGTCCATTCTTCAGCAGCTTGTACCATTCCTCAGCTCTTCCTTTCAGTGATAATGAGAATAACTTCTTCTTGACTTGATCTGTTGTAATACATGCACACTTGAACAACCCGAATAATTCGTATATAAAGAGCAAATGATCACCGGGATGGACAGTTCCATCTCCAAAATAGTAGTTATCCATAACACAATCCATTATTCTTGTACGTATTTTAAAAGTATCATTTTTAGCAGGTGTAGGTTCATCTACTACCTTAGCAGTGGTAGTAGCATTACAAAATAAGAAACTAAGTGAATTATCCATATTGAAATAAAGTAACTAACAGAAATAAACAATACTCACAGTAGAAGTTTCCTTTACCAGTTCCACTCTCTAGTAGCGCTTCACTCCCCGGCAACGGCGCCAGAAAATAGTCTTGATGACCCACAAGTATAGGGGGTGTATCGCAGTATTTTTGATAAGTAAGAGTGTCGAACCCAACGAGGAGCAGAAGGTGTTGACGAGTGGCTTGGAGCAGGAATTCTCTGTAAATACTTAGCAAACGGATTTTTAGGTGTTTTTGATAATGCAGATAAATAAATTCCGAGTAAACAAAAGACAATAATAATAGATGAAGCAAGTGGCCCAATCCTTTCTTTAGCAAAGGACAAGACGGTTGAATTACTTAAGATGACCAAACGTTCTCGAGGACACATGGGGATATCGTCAAGTGCTTTCATTTCATATAGTTGATTAATCTTCTTTAGTTTGATAAGTGTTGTGTGGGTGAACCTGTGCTAATGTACTGACCTTCCTAGGACTAATACATACTTGTGATTAAAACCCTTGCAAGAATCCGCAAGTACAAGAAAGTAATTAAGATAAAAACATAACCACAGTTTTAAACTCTGAGATCCTAAACTCCCTTGTGCAAAGAATTCCTAACGGGGGTTTAGGTTTCTGTCACTCCGGCAACCCCTACGATTAGTAGCCAAATACACAATGCATTCCCCTAGGCCCATAAAGGTGAAGTGTCATGTAGTCGATGTTCACATGACACCACTAGAAGAATAACACCACAACTTAAATGACAAACTATTGAATCTTTCTCAACACAATTCCACTACTAACAACATGACTTCTCCCATGTCCTCAAGAACTAAACGAACTACTCACAAGACATCATATGCATCAAGATCAGAGATGAAATAATGATAAGTAACAATCTGAACATAATAATAATTGAATGGTTCCACTCAATAGCATCAACTACAACAAGTAATCAACACTGGGAAAGTTTCCCCTAAGAACTATGGAAGATTCAACCCAATTGTTACAGCGGTATAGAGTGGTGATGATGGTGCTGGTGGAGATGATGATGATGATCCCGATGACTTCCATCTTGATGGTGGTGTTGATGGTGACGATCTCCCCTCTCCAGGAAGGAATTTCCCCGCCAGATTTCTGCCTGTCGGAGAGCTCTTTCTCTCTCTGAAGTTTTCTGCCCCATAGAGGCGGCGAAATCTTTCTGTGGTTGCTCTCCCGAGTCTTGGGGTTTCATGGGGATAATATATGCCAAAGGGGAGAGCCAGAGGTGGGCCAGGGTGGCCATACCACCTGGTGGCACGGCCTAGGGTAGCCTTCGCCAGGTGGTGGTGTGGGCACCCTATGTCCCATCTCGGCTTCCCCTTCTAAAATCCTTCATCTTATGGAAAAATAGGATTTTCCATGTATTTTCTAGGATTTTCTGATCTTCACGAGTTTCGCCTCCAAACAGTGCCTTTTCCATAAGAATCCTGACTTCAACGTTCCATCCGCCAAAAGTCATCAACTATGCAAAAACAGATGAAATAACATAAGTATCATCTCTTAATATGAAATATATCAATGAATAATAGTAAATTATGATATAGAATAGTGGTGAAAAATGGACATATCAGGCGGCTAGTTCTCACATTCAGCAACATGATGGTGTCATCATCTACCTGATACTCCTCCGACAACTGGTGCTCTAGAAAACTCTAGTTGGCTGGCATAAAGCGCTCCTCCGTGCAGCTGCGCCAGGCGTTGCATATTGGTTGGAAGGCCGCATAGTAGTCAAAGTCGTCCGTCGAAAGGAAGATGCCAACTATCTTCTAGACGAGTCCCTCTGCTAGCCCATGGTGAGTCCGTCTGCTTCTTGCCGGCCAAGGATGATGTCGTTCGTGTGGTCTCGGTCCCATTAACTGGCAGAGGAAGTAGTTCCAGAGACACGCATTTAAAAAAACGCCTGTGAAAGCCTAGCGAAGCGTCTGGAAACGAGACGACGGCATGCACACAACCACCACAACCGCAACCACGTTTGATCAAACTGGCACGGGCACGCACCAGCGCCTGTGCACGTGCACTAATTATGGGCAACGGACATGCACACCAACGTATGACCCCTAGGAGCAAGCGAATGTGTAGGATGATACTAGAAGTAAAATCATAACCTCATTATATATAATTATCCCTAGGAGCACGTGAATGTGTAGAATGTGTAGATAAAATTGTAGGTAACACCAACATTCGTGGTATTTGATGCACAGAACATAGAAACACAGTTTGTGGCATAAATTTTTGCACCTGGCCCAAATGAACTGCTTAACTTAACAAGATGAATAAGAGAGAATATAATTGTTCATAATCATACACCATTATTCATACTTGCAAGCTCCATTTATTTATTCATAGATATCCTGCATGCTGGTCGGGGAGGGAAGCATGCCGGCGGTAGACGGGAGTACGAGGGGACAACAAATTGTGTCTGTGCCATTTGCGTGCAGGTGGGGAAAGAGGCTTCCAGGGGAAAGAAGAGAAGTAAATTGGACGTGACACTGGCAGGTGGGCCCAAGGAACGCGTGACACTAGCAAGTGGGAACAAACGGAATTGCCAGTTTGTCCATAGTAAGCGGACGGTAAGTGTGGCCAATCATGTCACAGAACAGTTTTCTCGCGGATCGCTCTTACAAAGAAACATCGCAATCTTCCAAGCACCCCGATCGAACAGTATGTAACAATCATGATGCAGAACAAGTGTCTTGGGGCGTGCCTTCTAGAAGACTCGATCAAACAGCCACCAGTGGGGGCTAATGTTAGGGCTCTCCTCAGGATAGGATCCATGTGGTTTACGAAAAGAACACACATGCAAATGGCCTAGGTGTATCCATGTGGTTTATGAAAAGAACACACATGCAAATGACTCTAGTGGATCCATGTGGTTTATGAAAAGAACACAAATGCAATGAACTCTAATGGATCCATGTGGTTTATGAAAAGAAAACACACGCAATGAACTCTAGTGGATCCATGTGGTTTTATGAAAAGAGCACACATGCAATGACTCTAGCTGTGGTTTATGAAAATAACACACATGGAATGACTCTAGTAGTGGTTTATGAAAAGAACACACATGCAATGACACTGGTGGATCCATGTGGTTTATGAAAAGAGCACACATCCAATGACACTAGTGGATCTGTGTGGTTTAGAAAAATAACACACATTCCATGACACTGGTGGATCCATGTGGTTTATGAAAAGAACACACATGAAATGACTCTAGTTGTTGTTTATGAAAAGAACACACATGAAATGACACTGGTGGATACGTGTGGTTTGTAAAAAGAACATACATGCAATGACTCTAGTGGTGGTTTATGAAAATAACACACATGCAATAACACAGGTGGATCCATGTGGTTTATGAAAAGAACACACATGCAATGACCCTAGTGGTGCTTTATGAAAATAACACACATCCAATGACACTGGTGGATCCATGTGGTTAATGAAAAGAACACACATGCAATGAACTCTAGTGGATCCATGTGGTTTATGAAAAGAACACACATGTAATGACACTGGTGGATCCATGTGGTTTATGAAAAGAACACACATGCAATGACTCTAGTGGTGGTTTATGAAAACTACACACATCCAATGACACTGGTGGATCCATGTGGTTTATGAAAAGAACACACATCCAATGACTCTAGTGGTGGTTCATGAAAAGAACACACATGCAATGACACATGTGGATCCATGTGGTTTATGAAAAGAACACACATGCAATGACACTGGTGGTTCCATGTGGTTTATTAAAATAACACACATCCAATGACACTGGTGGATCCATGTGGTTTATGAAAAGAACACACATGCAATGACTCTAGTGGTGGTTTATGAAAAGAACACACATCCAATGACACTTGTGGATCCATGTGGTTTATGAAAAGAACACACATGCAATGAACTCTAGTGGATCCATGTGGTTTGTGAAAATAACACACATGCAATGACACTGGTGTATCCATCTAGTTTATGAAAATAACACACATGCAATGACACTGGTGGATCCATGTGGTTTATGAAAAGAACACACATGCAATAAACTCTAGTGGTGGTTTAGGAGAAGAACACACATGCAATGTCGTGGTGGTGTCACGGCAGATGCCATGGATAGGCTAAAGGTGGGGACTAATATGCGCTAGGGGAATCCAGGGAGGGATAGTAGAGTGATTCTCTACACAGAAGTTTGTATTGCTATATCTTCAGGATTAAAAGTGCTCCTTGAGCTGTACTGGGGAGAGGAGGAAGAAGGAGCTCTCTTACTCTTGCCTAGATCTACTTGTCGTAAGGAATCACCAAACCAACTAGTGCTCAACCAAGTAGAATTCTGCCAACCCCCCCTACCAGAACCCCAACCCCCGTTATATAGAGGAGGTTCGGTCCTGGCCTAGGGCTTACGTGGAGGCATATTCCTAAGAATATGCCCCTCCAAAGTGGTAACCCGACCGGGGTGCTTTTCCCCCGCGTCACACATGCTTTAGCGACGTAGCCTCTATGGCGCCCGCGTCAGCCGACGTGAGCGTCGTCACCCTTGTCGGCCACGACCCGGTGGTCCTGCCCTTGCTTTATTCGCTCATCCAGTATGTACCGGACCTTCTTTTTTGACCAGAGAGATTCCTTCCTTCTCCTAGAAGCTAAGCGAGGATCCGGATCATAGTAGATCCGGCTACACCTGTTCCTACATATAAGTTAGACAAGCATTTCCGACTTACTCCTTAAGTCGGATGAGACAACGTTAGGCGACCCCCCTGATCCGGGTTACTCCGTGATCCGGCCTGCCTTGAGGTGACTCTGCCAGCATCCACTTTGACCTTGTCGAACCTCGGCTAACTCGGCCCTTATACCCCGGAGTGACCCTACCCGGGGGTATCCCCCCAACATTAGTCCCCGAAGCTGGTGCGGTCTTAGCTGCCTCGACCGCTAAGGCCACATCAGGTTCATTTATGTTCGAGCATCAGACGTTTAATTCCGAGTTAGCTCCTTATCTCGGATTATATGGATTTACGTTCCCTTCACACGTTCCAAGTTTTCACTTGCCGGCCGGGTTACCACCTTGGCTCGGATCCCATGGTTATCATGGTTTGATCCGGGCCCTGTTTCCTTCTCTCATACGCCAACCCATGTGGAGGCTAATCATTACCTTGTCTTATTTTAAGGGCCTGCACAGTAACCGCCGCAGTAATTGTCAGTTTCACTGTGTGTGGGTCATGTCACGCCTGCCTCCTCGTTTACCGCAACAGCACGTCGCGTCATGGGATCACTTCTACTCTGTGGCCCCCTGTGTGGATTCTCTCTGATTGGCTGATGTCGGTGATACACGGCCACAGCATGTGGCTCGTCGGCGCAGCACGATCCCACTCATAGATCACTGGGGGTAGTTAAATAGGAGAGGGGCGCGTCCCTTAGCATTTTTCCACCTCCGCGCCCCTTTGCCCGTCGCATTTTCCCCTTCGTCTTCCTCGCGACCACGCCGCTGCCGGTGCTTCTAGCAGCAACGCCGCCAAGACTTCTCCCCTCAGGCTTCGCGCAGCCACCGCCAAGAATCGCTAGCCACGGGTCCTCGCCAATCCAGGCCACAGATCCCCGTCGCTGCTAGCTCCAGCGAGGACAGCGAATACGAAATGATGGAGGAGGAGCTCGTCGTCGCTGAGTAGGAGATGGAGGAGGATGCCGGCGCGGCGGACCGTGGCGCGTGGGCCGGTTCGTGGGTCTGTCAAGACGACATTGACTGGCTCTACCGGACCAGGCGTATTCCCGCCGGCGTCGCCGCTTGTCTCCCCTCCTCGGAACTGGCCCCCTCACCCAATCCGGGTGAGTTCGTTGTATTCCTATCCCATTTCCAACGGGGATTTGGTCTCCCGGTGAGCGACTTCTTCCAGGATTGGGTCAGGACGTATCACCTGCAGCCGCACCATCTCCCAGCAAACGCCATCACCTCTCTTTCCACCTTTGTCTCTACGATCGAGGGCTACACCGGACTATGGCTCATGAAGGAGCTGTGGATCCGGTTCTTCGGTCTTCGTCGCAACGTCGTCCCCAACATCCACGTTGAGTCGGAGGACAAGCAGCTCACCCAGTTCGGAGCTGCCTCCATCTCGCCCCGGAGATTTTCAATCTTTCCCCGGGTCACCGGGCTTGACTCCTGCAAAGGATGGGCCCGAACCTTCTTCTACGTCCGGAACAAGGGTACCAAAGACTTGATTCGGTTGCTGCCCTACGCTCCGGGTCTACCTGACACGGATTTCTGGGAGGAGGTCCCCAAGAAACATATAGCTCTGGCCAACCAAGTCAACAAGAGGTTCGCGGAGTTGAAGAAGCTCGTATTGTGCAACGAGGATGCTATGATCACGTTCGTGCGCAACCGAATCTCTCCCCTCCAGAGGCGCACCCACAAGTCGAGTCCCCAACCGAACCTCCTCCTTCGAATTGAGCAACATAGAGATCTTCCGCCGGGTCAAGGCTCTGTTCACCACTCACAAGGATTTCTCCGCTGAATGGACATGGGGAATCGAGCATTACTACCGTGACAGGCTCCCTCCCGCGGTAAGCTTCGCGGGGTAAACTTATTTCGGATCAAGTATGTGTCGGTTTTTGTCATATTTTCGACTCTGCTCTTTGTGCTTTTTCTCAGTTGTTTCTCCAGCAAACTCTCGAGGATGGCACGGATCCGACCCTTAAGTGGGCGCCGGATCGAGAGATCCCGGATGAGGAGGAGCCGGACCAGGAGATGTTCCTCCCTATGACCGACGCCACCAAACGTCCCAGCGGTAAATTCTCTTCTCTTAGAGATTGGCCCGATGATGAGGATGACTCGGATATTGACGTGATTGAACCCGTTGAGGCTGTCCCTCTTTCTTTTGCCTTTCCGGCATCAGCTAACCCCGGTGGGCATATCCACGAGGATCCTCCACTTGCCACGGGTGAGCCGGTTCCGGTGGCGTCGAAAAAGAAGCGCGGATCCGCATCAAGTTCTTCCTCCGAACCTTCTCAGCCCACCAAAAGGCAAAAGAAGGCCGGAGACAAGACTGCCTCCAAGCGAGCAGGCAAAGCCCCGGCACGAAGGGCCCGAAAACCCAAGGAGGCCGAGACCTCGGATGCGTAAGTCGTTTTTCACTGCGCAACTCATTTTTCCTTGCATCGCGGTAATTTCACACCTGACCTTATTCTCTTTTTCAGGCCGCCTGTGGAGGTCCCTCAGAGCGGATCGAGCATCTCTTCTCCCCTTCGGTCCGGTCCTTCCCCTCCTCGTGACGACGAGTCACGCCCGCTGAGCCCTATTCCGGAGGGCTCTGCGGCTGCTCCGGGTTCCGCAGTACCTCATCAAGAGGAACGCGACCTTGGAGCGGGAGGGGTCGGTTTGGCCGAGGCAACGGTGTCCACCACTTCGGCATTGCCGCAACCAGCAACCACCAAGTCTACCGCAACACCAGCACCAGCAGCAGCTCCAGTACCAGCTTCCGAGCCAGCACCTGTCCCGGCAGCCAGGAAACCCACAGCAGCTCCAGTTCCAAGTTCTTCTGCCTCGTCCGAGTCATCTCAGCCTCGGCGAGGAACTATTCCAGCAGCTTCCAAAGGGAAATCCACCGTGGTTACTTCTTCCCAGCAAGCTAAAGGCAAGAAGGCTCCGGATACTGCCAAGTCTACATCCGTCAAGGCCGGGCAGTGAACCTTGTCGTCGATGCTTCCGAAGAAATTACCAGCAGCGCTGGATGTTCCTGCCGAGCCAACAGATGCGCAGCAGATGGTTCTGCACACCAGCCCAGCTCTTGCCCTAATTGAGAGGAAGGAAGCTCATGCAAAGGGCTTGGTGGCACCCCACATGCCCACTAGCGAACGGTACCCTCCGAGCCTTATCGAGTTCGTCATGAACTGGAATAAGGCGGAGTTCGTCTACAACGACGATCTCCCTGAAAAGTTCGGCCCCACAGAATTTTCTGCCCAGATCAATACTGCCGCCAAGGCAATTAACCTCGCGGGGCGAATGATGGAGGTATGTTGTTTCTCCTTTACATGCTGTAGATAATAACCATTAGTCCCCGAGCCTCCGGTGGAGTAGCTTGTAACTCGGCCGGATGCTCATTAGAAAATCAACGTAGCTGCATGTAAACTTCAAATACGCACACACCTAGAGCCGGGTTAAGTTCCACTTGGCCCGGATCTTGCACACTTCGAATATGCACACACCTAGAGCCTGGTTAAGTTCCACTTGACCCGGATCTTACACACTTCGAATATGCACACACCTAGAGCCGGGTTAAGTTCCACTTGACCCGGATCTTACACACTTCGAATATGCACACACCTAGAGCCGGGTTAAGTTCCACTTGACCCGGATCTTACACACTTCGAATATGCACACACCTAGAGCCGGGTTAAGTTCCACTTGGCCCGGATCTTGCACACTTCGAATATGCACACACCTAGAGCCGGGTTAAGTTCCACTTGGCCCGGATCTTGTACACTTCGAATATGCACCAAACTAATTTTACACTTCTGTACTTCTTTCAGGTAACTACTAATCGCCGGAGCGCCGAATTTCAACGCCTGCTTGATACCCACAAGATCCTGCGCGCAAAACATGTTGCACTTGGCGTAGAGCATGAAAAGAGGGGTAATTTTCTCCCTCAGCACCTCTCTGTTTTCCTTCACTTTCTTCCGTCGAACTAATTTCCTCATTCGGTTTTTGCAGCTAGGGTGGAGGCTGAGAACAAAATTATGCGGAAGAACTTGGATGAAATCCGGGGTATGTCCTCTTTTGTCTGACCTTGTTGTGTTCTCCATTTATTCTTCTCCTTGGCTCGGCGAACATTCACTCCTCGGCTTTGCCGGTCAACATATTATTTCAGCATCGCTTGAGGATAGTGTGCCCGTGCCTGATATGATGCTGCATTTTCTCGAACAAGCAGGGCAGCATCAAGATAAGCTGAAGAAGAAGAATGATGAACTTGCTCTCCTCCGGACTAAAAATGACGAGATTGCCAAACTTAAAACTGAGATGGAGAAGATGAAGGCCCAGCACCGAACTGAGCTCCAAAAGGTTGGCCAGGACTTCACCGAAGAATGTGAGCGCCTTACTCTCCAGATCTCTAAGGGCCAGGACCTACTCAGAGAATCCGACGTCCAGCTTGAGTCGGCTAACGCTGAGCTTGAGCAACTACGCAAAAGACGCGATGCCTGCATCAAGGAGTTGACCCGGATCCATAGCCATATTTCTCGTAAGTTCATTTCCCTTATCCGACGTACTTCTCCGGGTTACCTCATATGTCTTTCCTTTACCTTCTCCCTTTGCCTTGTTTCCAGATCACTTTCTGGAGGGTACCGCCATTGCAAGCGCTGCTGTTGCCAGGTTTCACCGAGAGAGGGATACCCCCATTGCTCCTGATGGTGAGAACATTCCCTTGGACATGGAGGACCTATTGGTCAGCTTGTCCTCTCGCGTGGAAACCATCAAGAATTATGGCAAGGATATCCTCGACGTTGCAGTGCGCATCTTCAATACGTTCTGGCCCGGAGAGAGTAGCCCGGAGACCATCACAACTCTCGTCGAGAAATTAATGGTAGTTGAGACCCAGCTTGACCTCTGGAGAGAATCTGCTGGTCGCGCTGCAGCTGACACCATCCTTCATCATATTCTTACATGGTACGAGAAGATCGACCTTAGCCTCCTCACACACCGGCGCACCGGATCCAGATGGACCGATGATCTGGAGTGGGTAGCTCGGCGCTAGGCTTGCGCCTACAGCCTCGTTGAATACTCTCCTATTCATGACTGGATCGAAGGGCCGAGCTTCCTGGAATCCGCTGGGGACGAGCAGGATGAGAATGTTGAAGATGGGTCGGATGAGGGCGGGGAAGATGATGCTTCAGATATTGAAGACATCGACGACGACGCCGAACCTGTTCCTCCTGCTGCTCCTTAGTTCTAAAAAACTCGAAAATTTATCAGATCCCCGGTATGCCGGGTGCAATTGTATGCTGGATATGTGATATTTTTCTACTACGTTTTTATGCCGGATTAACTTGGGCGTAGTCCCCGAGTTTCACTTTCTTGTTCGTCCAATTCTCTGGCTCGGTCCGTGTCTACCTTGATTCGGTTTTACGACTTACGAATCCGAGCTTCAAAAATTGTTTTAACAATACTTAGAAACTTTAAGGCTTGGCTCAAAATAATTCAGCATAATAACTTGAAAATAAAAACAGGGTTAGTCCGAAAAAACAAACGTTAGCTCGAATAAACTCGTTTCCTTAGTCGTTTTTCATGTGCTACGCAATTCGAACTTGTTCCCTTGCTTGCCATGAAGCCAATTCTTGTTGGACAGCAGCAAGTCGAAGGGTTGGGTTTTTGGTGCTCACACATTACTAATCCGGGTTAAGTAGAACGACTTATTCCAGCTACCGCATAAGAAATTGCAACAAATATTATTAAGGCAGTCCCCGAGTTACTGCTCGAGGCGCTGCTATTTCATTGATAAGCTCATTGCCGACATACATACCGACATATGAGATGACTCGGATACATACACTTGTTAGCTAAGTGTAGAAGGGACGAAGTAGTGCTACATTCCACGGTCTCTTGGATTCCTCTCCGGACCTGTCCGCCTTGTTCTTTTCCTGTGGCTTTGCATCTATGAGATAGTAAGAATCATTGTGCAATGCTTTGCTCACAATGAACGGCCCTTCCCATGGGGGGGATAATTTATGCATGCCAGTAGTACGTTGTACCAACTGGAGCACCAGATCGCCTTCCTGGAAGACTCGGGGGCACACTTTCCAGCTATGATAGCGTCGGAGATTTTGCTGATATATGGCGGATCTGGACAGTGCCAGTTCTCTCACTTCTTCCAGCAGATCAACATCATTTTGCCGGGCTTCTTGCACTTCGGCTTCTGTGTATTGGGTGACCCTAGGTGAATCATGCTCTATGTTGGCTGGTAATACAGCTTCTGCCCCATATACCAGAAATAATGGTGTATAGCCTGTTGGTCGATTCGGAGTTGTTCTTAAGCTCCACAGTACTGCTGGTAGTTCTTCTATCCAGCACCCCGCTGATCTTTGCAGCGGCTCAATAAGACGGGGTTTTATCCCGGATAATACTAATCCGTTGGATCTTTCCACTTGTCCGTTCGATGCGGGGTGGGCTACCGAGGCAACATCGAGTCGGATCTTCTTATCTCGTGAAGCGCAAATGCTCCTTCCGCAAAATTTGTTCCATTATCGTTATAATCATGTGGATAACCGTATCTCAAGATGATGTCTTTGAGAAATGTCACGACCGTAGCTCCATCACATTTTCTTATAGGTTTCACTTCAATCCATTTTGTAAACTTGTCCACCATGACCAAAATGTGTGTCATGTTTCCTCTCGCCGGTTTGAACGGGCCAACCATATCCAAGCACCATATAGCAAATGGCCACGTAATTGGTATGGTCTTGAGTTCTGACATTGGCATATGTGTCTTGGTGGCACCGACAACCATTGCATTTTCTCACCAGATCTTCTGCTTGTTCCAAGGCACTTGGCCAAGAGAATCCATGCCGAACGCCTTTGCCACCAAGGCTCGGGATGAGGCATGATGCCCGATTCTCCTTGGTGTATATCTCGGAGGATGTAAAGCCCTTCTTCCGGTCAACGATCGTTGAGGACATTAGTTACACTGCGTTTGTATAACTCGAATTGATGATTGTGTATGCTTTTGCTCCTCCGAGTTTGCTCGCTAACACCTCCTCGGGTAACGCCCGTCTTTCAGGAATTGGAATATAGGCAGTGCCCAAGCTGGTATGGCTCGTGGAGGGAATATCTCCTCATCAATTTCCATCTGATCCACCGGCATAACTTTAGCCGGATCACGCTGAGCAGTCCCCGGGTCTAGCGAGGTAATCCCCGGGTTTGCTGACGCAGTCCCCGGGTCTCGCGTACCACCTCACATGTCAATGTCCATGGGCTCAGCTCCGGATTCCGTATTTTTCGGGACATAGATCGAGTCGGTTCCTGGGGACGGCCTGATAGATGGTTTTCTGAGGTGTTCCAATGCTACACCCGGTGGAATCGCCTGTCTGGTCGATCCGAGCTTTGACAACATGTCGGTAGCCTCGTTTTCCGCCCGGGGTACATGGTGAAATTCACACCCCTCGAAGTAACCAGATATCTTCTGCACGTGAAATTTGTATAGTGCCATGTTTGGATCCAGGGCGTCCCACACTCCGGACACCTGTTGCACCACTAGGTCCGAGTCGCCAAAGCATATTATCCGACGTATGCCAATCTCCTTTGCCACTTTGAGCCCATGCACAAGAGCCTCATACTCAGCGACATTGTTCGATGCCGCGAAATGGATCTGTAATACATACTTTAGCTGATCCTTCTTTGGCGAGGTAAGCACAACCCCGGCGCCTAATCTGGTTTTGGTTTTCGACCCGTCAAAGTGCATCCTCCAGTAATTCGGATCTGGTGGCGGTGGTTCGTATTGTACCTCGGCCCAATCCACGAAAAAGTCCGCCACAGCCTAAGATTTGATCGCTTCTCTTCTGTCATATTGGGGTGCACAATGGGCTAGCTCAATTGCCCAATTTGCGATTCTGCCACTCGCATCCTTGTTACCCATTATCTCGGATATGGGAGCTTCACATATTACTTTGATGGGGTGCTCCTCAAAGTAATGCTTTAACTTCTTCGCCGCCATATAGACACCGTATGCCACCTTTTGAAAGTGCGGGTAGTTCTGTTTTGAGGCAGACAATACCTCGCTCAGGTAATACACTGGCCTCTGCACCGACTTACCCTCTTCATTGCGTTCCACTACGATTACTGCACTTACAACTTGGTTGGTTGCGGCTACGTAGAGCAACATTGGTTCCTTTGATAGTGGAGAGGCTAACACTGGCACAGTGGCCAACATCTTTTTCAAGTGGGCAAAAGCTTCATCGGTCTGTGGCGTCCAAACGAATTTATCTGACTTTTTCATGAGTTGGTAGAGAGACAGTGCCTTTTCTCCTAACCGACATACAAACCGACTCAACGACGCCAGGCATCCAGTGAACTTCTGGACATCGTTAAGACACTTCGGCAGCTCCATTCGTTCGATGGCTCGGATCTTAGTTGGATTAACCTCGATACCTCGGCTAGAGACGAGAAATCCGAGTAACTTTCCAGCCGGGACACCGAAGGTACATTTTTCCAGGTTAAGCTTTATCTGGAACCTTCTCAAGTTCGTGAATGTTTGTCTTATGTCGTCAAGGAGCGTTGTGCTTTCCTTGGTCTTGATAACCACATCATCCACGTATACTTGTATGTTTTGACCTATTTGGTCGTGCAAACATTTTTGCATACATCTCTGGTACGTTGCACCTGCATTACGTAAACCAAACGGCATAGTGCGATAGCAGTAAGCCCCGTACGGGGTAATAAACACCGTTTTTATTAGATCATCCGGGTTCAGAGGTATCTGGTGGAAGCCATAATATGCATCAATGCATGACAACAGTTCCCATCCCGCGGTTGAGTCTATGACCTGATCTATCCTCGGCAGTGGAAATGGATCTTTTGGACACGCCTTGTTCAGGTTCGTGTAATCGATGCACATGCGCCAAACTACTGCTACGTTCGGATCGTCCTTCTTCTTTTGTACCAGCACCGGATTAGAGAGCCAATCCGGATATAGTACCTCCATGATAAATCCTGCTGCTAGTAACCGAGCTATCTCGTCTCTAATGACTTTTCTCCTATCCTCGTCGAAGCGGCGGAGAGGTTGCTTCACCGGCCTCGCTCCGGGTCTCACGTTCAAAGAGTGCTCGGCCAACTCCCTCGGAACACCTTGCAAGTACTGTGTGGACCAAGCAAAAATATCCCGATTCTCACGGAGGAAGTTGACGAGCTCGCTTTCCTATTTGTCAGTTAACCCGACACCAATTGTTACAGTGCGCTCCGGAAACATGTTATCAACTGGAATCTTCTTGGTGTCCTTTGCGGCTTGAAATGAAACGCTGCCATGCGGGTTACTTAACGCCGGCATATACTGCTGCGCGGACTGAGCTAATGCCGCCACCTCTTGGATTTTTCTTTTCTCTCGCGCAATCACGAGTGACTCAGCTAGGTTAGACCCGGCTGAAGAACACTCCATGGAACGTCGGAAATCTCCATCAATGGTAATCACTCCATTTGGCCCGGGCAACTTCATCTTCAGGTAACTGACGTGACAGCTTGCCATGAATTTGTTCAATGCTAGTCTTCCGAGTAACGCATGATATGCACTTTCCAAGTTCACCACTTCGAACTCCAAATTTTCGGTTCGGCAGTTATCCCTTGTGCCGAATAACACGTCGACCCGGACCTTGCCTATGGGCTCACAAGAAATGCCTGGTACAATGCCATGGAAAGTTGTTCTCGTAGCCTGGAGCATGTTCTCCGAGATGCCCAACATGCGCATCGTATCCGCATGCATGATGTTAATGCTACTGCCATTATCAATCAAAACCTTGGAGAACCTCACATTGATGTTTGGTCCAATGAATGTCGGATCTAGCACTAGCGCATACGAACCTAGGCTCAGCATAAGTTTAGGATGATCTTTGATGTTCCAGGTGATTTCCTGGTCCGACCAAGGCATGTACCTCGTCACTGCTGGCATGACCGCATTAACCTCCATATGACGATGCTGCAAGCTCTTTCTATCTGTTTCCTCAGTCATGAACACACAATAACTCTAGTGATGTTCCCTGTACTCATTCCTTCCCTCGTTTCCAGGGTACCTCTGATCCGGTTGTTGCGGATTTTACACCTGATGCACTGCATCCCTTCTCTCATTGTTGTCATACCTCGGCGGAGGAGGAGGCAACATTAGCTGCTGCGTGTTCGCTCCGGAGAGCAATTGCTGTCGGGGTAACTCCTGCCGAGGTTGATCGTTCCGGGGTGCCTGAGCATTCCCCGAACCACCTTGCTCTATCTTTCGCATCCACTCACATTGCCTCGTCGTGTGACCCGCCGGGCTATTCGGATTTGGCGTATGAAACTTACACGGCTGGTCCAGCATCGACTCATAGGTATACCTCGGACGGTCTTTCTTTTCCTGCCACTGTTTCTTCTGTTCCAGAGTCCATGTTTTCTTGCCATCACTTCTTGGGGTCCACTGCCCTCCAGTTCTCTAGCGTTGGTTACTCCCTCCTCCGGGTTGATCTTGATTCACAACTGCAACTTGTTGCGAGCTATAACGATGATCCGGTCTATCATCTCTCCTCTTTCCTCTGTAATCATTCCTCCGGGATGACCCGGCTCCATCCCTTTGATAGTATTCTTCGCTTGACTCGTTTGACGCGAGCCTAGGTTGAGTCGGATCGCCCAATGCATATGAATCAGCAATCCAGATCATCTCTGCCAGCGTAACTGGCATTTTCCTTTGCAACTTCATCCATAGCTCGCTGCCGTATCTGCACCCTTTCGCAAACCACGCTATGGCCTGTGATTCTATGAAACCCTCACACGAGTTTCTCACAGTGCACCACCGGGTCAAGAATTCACGATTCGTCTCGTTAGGTCTTTGCTTGCACATTGCCAGGGTCTGCGGTCTATTCGGCCTCTGGTACGTACTTGAGAAGTTGCTGATAAACATTTCTTCAAAATCTATCCCGCAGTTGATGCTTCCGGGTGGCAAATTATTCAACCATACTCTGGCCGGGCCTTCCAACATCTGGGGCACGTAACGCACAGCCCATCTCAAGTTGCCAGTTGCAATTTTCACCGCCGTAGCATAGTTTATCAGCCAATCCTCCGTCTTAGTACTGCCGTCATACGTCTTCGTGCCTCTGGGTAACTGGAAGTTTGGTACCGGCGGTTCCTTCATGATCCGGGGTCCAAAGCACGCTGGACCCGGAGGACCTTGACATTCAATCTGTTCCGACCTATACAGGCGATCCAGTTTTAACCTGGTGTCATCCGGCATTAAGTCCCTGCTTCCCAATCTTGACCCTATCACATGATAGTCCGGTCTGGGGTACCCTGCGTTCATCATCTCCGAATCACCATCGTTGTATCGGTGTTGCTCTCGTTGCGCACCTTTCTGCTGCATACCTTGGCCAGCGCTTTGCTCTTGCCTCGGTATATTCCGCCGCTGCGGTTGTCCTGCTCCTGCGGAGTTGCGCTGTCCGGCATCGCTGTTGGCAGCGTTCCCTTGACCGGCATTGCCTTGGTCGTGATTACCTCGGCCAGCTTCACCTCGGCTCACACTCCGTCGATCATCATTTTTCCGCATCTCTTTTTCTTTTCCCGCACGCGTTGGGTCGTACGGGACGATCTGTTTGTTCCGTCTGGCCGAGGTTACTACCTCTTCTCTCCTTGGACCGCCATGAGGCGATGATGCGGCTCCAGCGGATTTCTCCGGGTTACCCATCACCGAATGGACGATCTTGGAAGCCCCAGCTCTCTCCGGGTTAGCTCTCAGCAGCTCCTCGTTCTGCCTGTTCGCGATCCGAACCAGCTCGTTAACCCTGTCTTGCTGTCTTTGACGGGCCTCACCCGTCAGACCCTCTAGCTCGGATGCAGCCGCATCTGCTGCTCTGAGGTTTTTCGTCAGGGTACTATACATCGGCAACCCCACAGACAGATAGTTTTCCGACCCTTCTGCTCCATCATCACCTTCTCTATTCATCTCACTTATGAGATTTTTCCCTTTTACCCTTACTGCATCAACCTTGTTTGCCTTTGCATACTCACGCAGTGTCATGTTCAGCGAATGCTGAGCCGCGGCTATTTTCTTTGCGCCCTCAAGTATCTTTTGCCGAGTTTCCTCTAGCTCGGCCTGCGCCTGAGCCGGATCTACCACCACTGCTACCGGGTTAGCCAAGCTATCCATAGCTTCCCTCAGTACATTCTCAGGCCTCTCTAGTGGAGGTCCTCTACCTTTCCTCGGTGCCTTAGGTGTTACCTCTGGGTCTGGCGCTGGATCCTTGCTCGCGCCTGCACCTGGCGCAGTCATCATCACCTCCGCATGGTCCGGGGAGCGACCGATACGCGCCCCGCGAGCCACAGTGAGGGGTGGTTCCCCCGCATCAACGACGCGACGCAGATGAACGCTCGAGACGTCCACATCAACGTAGACCTTGTGCGCGCTGATCTTGACGAAGAGGCCGTTGTGCGGAAGCGGGCGCGTGCCGAAGCAGCCAGCGTTGTCGCTGACGAAATCGAACGCTCGAAAACGCTGAACAAGCCCGGAGACGATGCGTTCGCCGGTGCCGATGAAGTTTCTCGTCCGGATCTTCACCCTGCTAGCGCCGCTAGCCCCACGGTGGGCGCCAACTGTCATGGTGGTGTCACGGCAGATGCCATGGATAGGCTAAAGGTGGGGACTAATGTGCGCTAGGGGAATCCAGGGAGGGATAGTAGAGTGATTCTCTACACAGAAGTTTGTATTGCTATATCTTCAGGATTACAAGTGCTCCTTGAGCTGTATTGGCGAGAGGAGGAAGAAGGAGCTCTCTTACTCTTGCCTAGATCTACTTTCCCTAAGGAATCACCAAACCAACTAGTGCTCAACCAACTAGAATTCTGCCAACCCCCCCTACCAGAACCCCAACCCCCTTATATAGTGGAGGTTCTATCCTGGCCTAGGGCTTACGTGGAGGCATATTCCTAAGAATATGCCCCCTCCCAAAGTGGTAACCCGACCGGGGTGCTTTTCCCCCGTGTCACACATGCTTTAGCGACGTAGCCTCTGCGGCGCCCGCGTCAGCCGACGTGAGCGTCGTCACCCTTGTCGGCCACGACCCGGTGTTCCTGGCCTTGCTTTACTCGCTCATCCAGTATGTACCGAACCTTCTTTTTTGACCAGAGAGATTCCTTCCTTCTCCTAGAAGCTAAGCGAGGATCCGGATCATAGTAGATCCGGCTACACCTGTTCCTGCATATAAGTTAGACAAGCATTTCCGACTTACACCTTAAGTCGGATGAGACAACATTAGGCGACCCCCTTGGTCCGGGTTACTCCGTGATCCGGCCTGCCTTGAGGTGACTCGGCCAGCATCCGCTTTGACCTTGCTGAACCTCGGCTAACTCGACCCTTATACCCTGGAGTGACCCTACCCGGGGGTATCCCCCCAACATGCAATGACTCTAGTGGATCCATATGTGGTTTATGAAAATAACACACATGCATTGATTCTGGTGGATCCATGTGGTTTATGAAAAGAACACACATGCAATGACTCTCATGGTGGTTTAGGAGAAGAACACACATGCAATGACTCTAGTGGATCCATATGTGGTTTAGAAAAAGAACACACATTCAATGACACTAGTGGATCCATGTGGTTTATGAAAAGAACACACATGCAATTACTCTAGTTGTGGTTTATGAAAATAACACACATGAAGTGACACTGGTGGATCCATGTGGTTCCTAAAAAGAACACACATGCAATGACTCTAGTTGTGGTTTATGAAATGAACACAAATGCAATGAACTCTATTGGATCCATGCGGTTTAGTAAAAGAACACAAATGCAATGAACTCTAGTGGATCCATGTGGTTTATGAAAAGAACACACATGCAATGACACTAGTGGATCCATGCGGTTTATAAAAGAAGACACATGGAATGACTCTAGTTGTGTTTCATGAAAATATACACACATGCAATGACTCTAGTAGTGGTCTTTGAAAAGAACACACATGCAATGACTCTAGTGGATCCATGTGGTTTATGAAAAGAACACACATGCAATGACTCTAATGGTTGTTTATGAAAATAACACACATGCAATGACTCTATATCTCGTTTATGAAAAGAACACACATGCAATGACACTGGTGGATCCATGTGGTTTTGAAAGGAACACAAATGCAATGACACTAGGGGATCCATGTGGTTTACAAAAAGAACACACATGCAATGACTCTAGTGGTGGTTTATGAAAAGAACGCACATGCAATGACGCTGATGGATCCAAGTGGTTTATGAAAATAACACACATGCAATGAACTCTAGTGGATCCATGTGGTTTATGAAAAGAACACACATGCAATGAATCTGGTTAATCCATGTGGTTTATGAAAAGAACACACATGCAATGACTCTAGTGGTGGTTTATGAAAAGAACACATATGCAATGACTCTAGATGTCATTTATGAAAATAACACACGTGCAATGAACTCTAATGGATCCATGTGGTTTATGAAAAGAACATACATGCAATGACACTGGTGGATCCATGTGGTTTATGAAAAGAACACACGTGCAATGACTCTAGTGGTGGTTTATTAAAAGAACACACATGCAATGACACTGGTGGATCCATGTGGTTTATGAAAAGAACACACATGCAATGAACTCTAGTGGTGGTTTAGGAGAAGAACACACATGCAATGACTTGTGGATACATATGTGGTTTGTGAAAAGAACACCCATGCAATGTCTCTAGTGGATCCATGTGGTTTATGAAAAGAACACACATGAAATGACTCTAGTGGTGGTTTTTGAAAAGAACGCACATGCAATGACGCCGATGGATCCATTTGGTTTATGAAAAGAACACACATGCAACAAACTCTAGTGGATCCATGTGGTTTATGAAAATAACACACATGCAATGACTCTGGTGGATCCATGTGGTTTATGAAAAGAACACACATTCAATGACTCTAGTGGTGGTTTATGAAAATAACACATATGCAATGACTCTAGATGTCGTTTATGAAAATAACACTCGTGCAATGAACTCTAATGGATCCATGTGGTTTATGAAAAGAACACACATGCAATTACACAGGTGGATCCATGTGGTTTATGAAAAGAACACACATGCAATGAACTCTAGTGGTGGTTTAGGAGAAGAATACACATGCAATGACTTGTGGATCCATATGTGGTTTGTGAAAAGAACACCCATGCAATGACTCTAGTGGATACATGTGGTTTATGAAAAGAACACACAAGCAATGACTCTAGTGGTGGTTTAGGAGAAGAACACATATATAATGACTCTAGTGGATCCATATGTGGTTTAGAAAAAGAACACACATTCCATGACACTGGTGGATCCATGTGGTGTATGAAAAGAAGACACGTGTAATGAACTCTAGTGGTGGTTTAGGAGAAGAACACACATGCAATGACTCTAGTGGTTCCATAAGTGGTTTATGAAAAGAACACACATGCAATGAACTCTAGTGGATCCACTAGAGTTTATGAAAAGAACGCACATGCAATGACACTGGTGGATCCATGTGGTTTATGAAAAGAATACACATGCAATGACTCTAGTTGTGGTTTATGAAAAGAACGCACATGCAATGACACCGGTGGATCCATCTGGTTTATGAAAAGAACACACATCCAACGACACTGGTGGATCCATGTGGTTAATGAAAAGAACACACATGCAATGAACTCTAGTGGATCCATGTGGTTTATGAAAAGAACACACATGCAATGACACTGGTGGATCCATGTGGTTTATGAAAATAACACACATGCAATGACTCTAGTGGTGGTTTATGAAAACTACACACATCCAATGACACTGGTGGATCCATGTGGTTTATGAAAAGAACACACATCCAATGACTCTAGTGGTGGTTTATGAATAGAACACACATCCAATGACATAGGTGGATCCATGTGGTTTATGAAAAGAACACACATGCAATGACACTAGTGGTTCCATGTGGTTTATTAAAAGAACACACATCCAATGACACTGGTGGATCCATGTGGTTTATGAAAAGAACACACATGCAATGACTCTAGTGGTGGTTTATGAAAAGAACACACATCCAATGACACTGGTGGATCCATGTGGTTTATGAAAATAACACACATACAATGAACTCTAGTGGATCCATGTGGTTTATGAAAATAACACACATGCAATGACACTTGTGTATCCATGTGGTTTATGAAAAGAACACACATGCATTGACTCTGGTGGATCCATGTGGTTTATGAAAAGAACACACATGCAATGACTCTAGTGGTGGTTTAGGAGCAAAACACACATGCAATGACTCTATTGGATCCATATGTGGTTTAAAAAAAGAACGCACATTCAATGACACTAGTGGATCCATGTGGTTTATGAAAAGATCACACATGCAATTATTCTAGTTGTGGTTTATGAAAATAACACACATGAAGCGACACTGGTGGATCCATGTGGTTCCTAAAAAGAACACACATGCAATGACTCTAGTTGTGGTTTATGAAATGAACACAAATGCAATGAACTCTAGTGGATCCATGTGGTTTAGCAAAAGACCACAAATGCAATGAACTCTAGTGGATCCATTTGGTTTATGAAAAAAAACACATGCAATGACACTAGTGGATCCATGCGGTTTATAAAAGAACACACATGGAATGAGTTTAGTTGTGTTTTATGAAAATAACACACATGCAATGACTTTAGCAGTGGTCTTTGAAAAGAACACACATGCAATGACTCTAGTGGATCCATGTGGTTTATGAAAATAACACACATGCAATGACACTGGTGGATCCATGTGGTTTTTGAAAAGAACACAAATGCAATCACACTAGAGGATCCATGTGGTTTACGAAATGAACACACATGCAATGACTCTAGTGGTGGTTTTTGAAAAGAACGCACATGCAATGACGCCGATGGATCCATTTGGTTTATGAAAAGAACACACATGCAATGAACTCTAGTGGATCCATGTGGTTTATGAAAATAACACACATGCAATGACTCTGGTGGATCCATGTGGTTTATGAAAAGAACACACATTCAATGACTCTAGTGGTGGTTTATGAAAATAACACATATGCAATGACTCTAGATGTCGTTTATGAAAAAAACACTCGTGCAATGAACTCTAATGGATCCATGTGGTTTATGAAAAGAACACACATGCAATTACACAGGTGGATCCATGTGTTTTATGAAAAGAACACACATGCAATGAACTCTAGTGGTGGTTTAGGAGAAGAATACACATGCAATGACTTGTGGATCCATATGTGGTTTGTGAAAAGAACACCCATGCAATGACTCTAGTGGATACATGTGGTTTATGAAAAGAACACACAAGCAATGACTCTGGTGGTGGTTTAGGAGAAGAACACATATATAATGACTCTAGTGGATCCATATGTGGTTTAGAAAAAGAACACACATTCCATGACACTGGTGGATCCATGTGGTGTATGAAAAGAAGACACATGTAATGAACTCTAGTGGTGGTTTAGGAGAAGAACACACATGCAATGACTCTAGTGGTTCCATAAGTGGTTTATGAAAAGAACACACATGCAATGAACTCTAGTGGATCCACTAGAGTTTATGAAAAGAACGCACATGCAATGACACTGGTGGATCCATGTGGTTTATGAAAAGAATACACATGCAATGACTCTAGTTGTGGTTTATGAAAAGAACGCACATGCAATGACACCGGTGGATCCATGTGGTTTATGAAAAGAACACACATCCAATGACACTGGTGGATCCATGTGGTTAATGAAAAGAACACACATGCAATGAACTCTAGTGGATCCATGTGGTTTATGAAAAGAACACACATGCAATGACACTGGTGGATCCATGTGGTTTATGAAAATAACACACATGCAATGACTCTAGTGGTGGTTTATGAAAACTACACACATCCAATGACACTGGTGGATCCATGTGGTTTATGAAAAGAACACACATCCAATGACTCTAGTGGTGGTTTATGAAAAGAACACACATGCAATGACATAGGTGGATCCATGTGGTTTATTAAAAGAACACACATGCAATGACACTGGTGGTTCCATGTGGTTTATTAAAAGAACACACATCCAATGACACTGGTGGATCCATGTGGTTTATGAAAAGAACACACATACAATGAACTCTAGTGGATCCATGTGGTTTATGAAAATAACACACATGCAATGACACTTGTGTATCCATGTGGTTTATGAAAAGAACACACGTGCATTGACTCTGGTGGATCCATGTGGTTTATGAAAAGAACACACATGCAATGACTCTAGTGGTGGTTTATGAAAAGAAGACACATGCAATGACTCTAGTGGTGGTTTATGAAAAGAACACACATCCAATGACACTGGTGGATCCATGTGGTTTATGAAAATAACACACATACAATGAACTCCAGTGGATCCATGTGGTTTATGAAAATAACACACATGCAATGACACTTGTGTATCCATGTGGTTTATGAAAAGAACACACATGCATTGACTCTGGTGGATCCATGTGGTTTATGAAAAGAACACACATGCAATGACTCTAGTGGTGGTTTAGGAGAAAAACACACATGCAATGACTCTATTGGATCCATATGTGGTTTAGAAAAAGAACACACATTCAATGACACTAGTGGATCCATGTGGTTTATGAAAAGATCACACATGCAATTACTCTAGTTGTGGTTTATGAAAATAACACACATGAAGCAACACTGGTGGATCCATGTGGTTCCTAAAAAGAACACACATGCAATGACTCTAGTTGTGGTTTATGAAATGAACACAAATGCAATGAACTCTAGTGGATCCATGTAGTTTAGTAAAAGAACACAAATGCAATGAACTCTAGTGGATCCATGTGGTTTATGAAAAAAAACACATGCAATGACACTAGTGGATCCATGCGGTTTATAAAAGAACACACATGGAATGAGTTTAGTTGTGTTTTATGAAAATAACACACATGCAATGACTTTAGCAGTGGTCTTTGAAAAGAACACACATGCAATGACTCTAGTGGATCCATGTGGTTTATGAAAAGAACACACATGCAATGACACTAGTGGATCCATGTGGTTTATAAAAGAACACACATGGAATGACTCTAGTTGTGTTTCATGAAAATATACACACATGCAATGACTCTAGTAGTGGTCTTTGAAAATAACACACATGCAATGACTCTAGTGGATCCATGTGGTTTATGAAAAGAACACACATGCAATGACTCTAATGGTTGTTTATGAAAATACCACACATGCAATGACTCTATATGTTGTTTATGAAAAGAACACACATGCAATGACACTGGTGGATCCATGTGGTTTTGAAAAGAACACAAATGCAATGACACCAGTGGATCCATGTGGTTTACAAAAAGAACACGCATGCAATGACTCTAGTGGTGGTTTATGAAAAGAACGCACATGCAATGACGCTGATGGATCCAAGTGGTTTATGAAAATAACACACATGCAATGAACTCTAGTGGATCCATGTGGTTTATGAAAAGAACACACATGCAATGACTCTAGTGGTGGTTTATGAAAAGAACACATATGCAATGACTCTAGATGTCATTTATGAAAATAACACACGTGCAATGAACTCTAATGGATCCATGTGGTTTATGAAAAGAACACACATGCAATGACACTGGTGGATCCATGTGGTTTATGAAAAGAACACACATGCAATGACTCTAGTGGTGGTTTATTAAAAGAACACACATGCAATGACACTGGTGGATCCATGTGGTTTATGAAAAGAACACACATGCAATGAACTCTAGTGGTGGTTTAGGAGAAGAACACACATGCAATGACTTGTGGATCCATATGTGGTTTGTGAAAAGAACACCCATGCAATGTCTCTAGTGGATCCATGTGGTTTATGAAAAGAACACACATGAAATGACTATGGTGGTGGTTTAGGAGAAGAACACACATATAATGACTCTAGTGGATCGATATGTGGTTTACAAAAAGAACACACATTCCATGACACTGGTGGATCCATGTGGTTTATGAAAAGAACACACATGCAATGACTCTAATGGTTGTTTATGAAAATAACACACATGCAATGTCTCTATATGTCGATTATGAAAATAACACACATGCAATGGCTCTGGTGGATCCATGTGGTTTATGAAAAGAACAGTGATGCAATGACTCTAGTGGTGGTTTAGGAGAAGAACACACATGCAATGACTCTAGTGGATCCATATGTGGTTTAGAAAAAGAACACACATTCAGTGACACTAATGGATCCATGTGGTTTATGAAAAGAACACACATCCAAATACTCTAGTTGTGGTTTATGAAAATAACACACATGAAGTGACACTGGTGGATCCATGTGGTTCCTGAAAAGAACACACATGCAATCACTCTAGTTGTGGTTTATGAAATGAACTCAAATGCAATGAACTCTAGTGGATCCATGTGGTTTAGGAAAACAACACAAATGCAATGAACTCTAGTGGATCCATGTGGTTTATGAAAAGAACACACATGCAATGACACTAGTGGATCCATGTAGTATATGAAAAGAACACACATGGAATGACTCTAGTTGTGTTTTATGAAAATAACACACATGCAATGACTCTAGTGAATCCATGTGGTTTATGAAAAGAACACACATGCAATGACTCTAATGGTTGTTTATGAAAATAACACACATGCAATGACTCTATATGTGTTTTATGAAAAGAACACACATGCAATGACACTAGTGGATCCATGTGGTTTTTGAACAGAACACAAATGCAATGACACTAGTGGATCCATGTGGTTTACGAAAAGAACACACATGCAATGACTCTAGTGGTGGTTTATGAAAAGAACGCACATGCAATGACGCTGATGGATCCATTTGGTTTATGAAAAGAACACACATGCAATGAACTCTAGTGGATCCATGTGGTTTGTAAAAATAACACACATGCAATGACTCTGGTGGATCCATGTGGTTTATGAAAAGAACACACCTGCAATGACTCTAGTGGTGGTTTATGAAAAGAACACATATGCAATGACTCTAGATGTCGTTTATGGAAATAACCCATGTGCAATGAACTCTAATGGATCCTTGTGGTTTATGAAAAGAACACACATGCAATTACACTGGTGGATCTATGTGGTTGATGAACAGAACACACATGCAATGAACTCTAGTGGTGGTTTAGGAGAAGAAAACACATGCAATGACTTGTGGATCTATATGTGGTTTGTGAAAAGAACACCGATGCAATGTCTCTAGTGGATCCATGTGGTTTATGAAAAGAACACACATGCAATGACTCTGGTGGTGGTTTAGGAGAAGAACACACATATAATGACTCTAGTGGATCCATATGTGGTTTAGAAAAAGAACACACATTCCATGACACTGGTGGATCCATGTGGTTCATGAAAAGAACACACATGCAATGACTCTAGTTGTGGTTTATGAAAAGACCACACATGCAATGACACTGGTGTATCAATGTGGTTTATGAAAAGAACACACATCCAATGACATAGGTGGATCCATGTGGTTTATGAAAATAACACACATGCAATTAAATCTAGTGGATCCATTTGGTTTATGAAAATAACACACATGCAATGACTCTAGTGGTGGTTTATTAAAAGAACACACATCCAATGACACTAGTGGATGCATGTGGTTTAGGAAAAGAACACACATGTAATGACTCTAGTGGTGGTTTATGAAAAGAACACACATGCAATGAACTCTAGTGGATGCATGTGGTCTATGAAAAGAACACACATGCAATGAACTCTAGTGGATCCATGTGGTTTATGAAAAGAACACACATGTATTGAGACTGGTGTATCCATGTGGTTTATGAAAAGAACACACATGCAATGACTCTAGACGTGGGCTATGAAAAGAACACACATGCAATGACACTAGTGGATCCATGTGGTTTATGAAAAGAACACACATGCAATGAACTCTAGTGGTGGTTTAGGATAAGAACACACATGCAATGACTCCGGTGGATCCATATGTGGTTTATGAAAATAACAACATGCAATGACTCTGGTGCATTCATGTGGTTTAGGAAAAGATCCCACATGCACTCACTCTAGTGGTGGTTTAGGAGAAGAACACACATGCAATGACTCTAGTGGATCCATATGTGGTTTAGAAAAAGAACACACATTCAATGACACTAGTGGATCCATGTGGTTTATGAAAAGAACACACATGCAAATACTCTAGTTGTGGTTTATGAAAATAACACACATGAAGTGACACTGGTGGATCCATGTGGTTCGTTAAAAGAACACACATGCAATGACTCTAGTTGTGGTTTATGAAATGAACTCAAATGCAATGAACTCTAGTGGATCCATGTGGTTTAGGAAAAGAACACAAATACAATGAACTTTAGTGGATCCATGTGGTTTATGAAAAGAACACACATGCAATGACACTAGTGGATCCATGTAGTATATGAAAAGAACACACATGGAATGACTCTAGTTGTGTTTTATGAAAATAACACACATGCAATGACTCTAGTGGTGGTCTTTGAAAAGAACAAGCATGCAATGACTCTAGTGGATCCATGTGGTTTATGAAAAGAACACACATGCAATGACTCCAATTGTTGTTTATGAAAATAACACACATGCAATGACTCTATATGTGGTTGATGAAAAGAACACACATGCAATGACACAGGTGGATCCATGTGGTTTTTGAAAAGAACACAAATGCAATTACACTAGTGGATCCATGTGGTTTACAAAAAGAACAAACATGCAATGACTCTAGTGGTGGTTTATGAAAAGAACGCACATCCAATGACGCTGATGGATCCAGTTGGTTTATGAAAAGAACACACATGCAATGAACTCTAGTGGATCCATGTGGTTTATAAAAAAAACACATTCAATGACTCTCGTGGATCCATGTGGTTTATGAAAAGAACACACATGCAATGACTCTAGTGGTGGTTTATGAACAAAACACATATGCAATGACTCTACATGTCGTTTATGAAAATAACACACATGCAATGAACCCTAATGGATCCATGTGGTTTATGAAAAGAACACACATGCAATTACACTGGTGGATCCATGTGGTTTATGAACAGAACACACATGCAATGAACCCTAGTGGTGGTTTAGGAGAAGAACACACATGCAATGACTTGTGGATCCATATGTGGTTTGTGAAAAGAACACCCATGCAATGTCTCTAGTGGATCCATGTAGTTCATGAAAAGAACACACATGCAATGACTCTTTTGGTGGTTTAGGAGAAGAACACACATATAATGACTCTAGTGGATCCATATGTGGTTTAGAAAAATAACACACATTCCATGACACTGGTGGATCCATGTGGTTTATGAAAAGAACACACATGCAATGACTCTAGTTGTGGTTTATGAAAAGAACACACATGCAATGACACTGGTGTATCAATGTGGTTTATGAAAAGAACACACATCCAATGACACATGCGGATCCATGTGGTTTATGAAAATAACACACATGCAATTAAATCTAGTGGATCCATTTGGTTTATGAAAATAACACACATGCAATGACTCTAGTTGTGGTTTATTAAAAGAACACACATCCAATGACACTAGTGGATGCATGTGGTTTAGGAAAAGAACACACATGTAATGACTCTAGTGGTGGTTTATGAAAAGAACACACATCCAATAACACTGGTGGATGCATGTGGTTTATGAAAAGAACACACATGCAATGAACTCTAGTGGATCCATGTGGTTTATGAAAAGAACACAAATGTATTGAGACTGGTGTATCCATGTGGTTTATGAAAAGAACACACATGCAATGACTCTAGACGTGGGCTATGAAAAGAATACACATGCAATGACACTAGTGGATCCATGTGGTTTATGAAAAGACCACACATGCAATGAACTCTAGTGGTGGTTTAGGATAAGAACACACATGCAATGACTCTGGTGGATCCATATGTGGTTTATGAAAATAACAACATGCAATGACTCTGGTGTATTCATGTGGTTTAGGAAAAGAACCCACATGCACTCACTCTAGTGGTGGTTTAGGAGAAGAACACACATGCAATGACTCTAGTGGATCCATATGTGGTTTAGAAAAAGAACACACATTCAATGACACTAGTGGATCCATGTGGTTTATGAAAAGAACACACATGCAAATACTCTAGTTGTGGTTTATGAAAATAACACACATGAAGTGACACTGGTGGATCCATGTGGTTCGTGAAAAGAACACACATGCAATGACTCTAGTTGTGGTTTATGAAAAGAACAGACATGCAATGACACTGGTGTATCAATGTGGTTGATGAAAAGAACACACATCCAATGACACAGGCGGATCCATGTGGTTTATGAAAATAACACACATGCAATTAAATCTAGTGGATCCATTTGGTTTATGAAAATAACACACATGCAATGACTCTAGTGGTGGTTTATTAAAAGAACACACATCCAATGACACTAGTGGATGCATGTGGTTTAGGAAAAGAACACACATGTAATGACTCTAGTGGTGGTTTATGAAAAGAACACACATGCAATGAACTCTAGTGGATGCACGTGGTTTATGAAAAGAACACCCATGCAATGAACTCTAGTGGATCCATGTGGTTTATGAAAAGAACACACATGTATTGAGACTGGTGTATCCATGTGGTTTATGAAAAGAACACACATGCAATGACTCTAGACATGGGCTATGAAAAGAACACACATGCAATGACACTAGTGGATCCATGTGGTTTATGAAAAGAACACACATGCAATGAACTCTAGTGGTGGTTTAGGATAAGAACACACATGCAATGACTCCGGTGGATCCATATGTGGTTTATGAAAATAACAACATGCAATGACTCTGGTGGATTCATGTGGTTTAGGAAAAGAACCCACATGCACTCACTCTAGTGGTTGTTTAGGAGAAGAACACACATACAATGACTCTAGTGGATCCATATGTGGTTTAGAAAAAGAACACACATTCAATGACACTAGTGGATCCATGTGGTTTATGAAAAGAACACACATGCAAATACTCTAGTTGTGGTTTATGAAAATAACACACATGAAGTGACACTGGTGGATCCATGTGGTTCGTTAAAAGAACACACATGCAATGACTCTAGTTGTGGTTTATGAAATGAACTCAAATGCAATGAACTCTAGTGGATCCATGTGGTTTAGGAAAAGAACACAAATGCAATGAACTTTAGTGGATCCATGTGGTTTATGAAAAGAACACACATGCAATGACACTAGTGGATCCATGCAGTATATGAAAAGAACACACATGCAATGACTCTAGTGGTGGTCTTTGAAAACAACAAACATGCAATGACTCTAGTGGATCCATGTGGTTTATGAAAAGAACACACATGCAATGACACTAGTGGATCCATGTAGTATATGAAAAGAACACACATGGAATGACTCTAGTTGTGTTTTATGAAAATAACACACATGCAATGACTCTAGTGGTGGTCTTTGAAAAGAACAAGCATGCAATGACTCTAGTGGATCCATGTGGTTTATGAAAACAACACACATGCAATGACTCTAATTGTTGTTTATGAAAATAACACACATGCAATGACTCTATATGTGGTTGATGAAAAGAACACACATGCAATGACACTGGTGGATCCATGTGGTTTTTGAAAAGAACACAAATGCAATTACACTAGTGGATCCATGTGGTTTACAAAAAGAACAAACATGCAATGACTCTAGTGGTGGTTTATGAAAAGAACACACATCCAATGACGCTGATGGATCCAGTTGGTTTATGAAAAGAACACACATGCAATGAACTCTAGTGGATCCATGTGGTTTATAAAAAACACACACATGCAACTTGTGGATCCATGTGGTTTATGAAAAGAACACACATGCAATGACTCTAGTGGTGGTTTATGAACAAAACACATATGCAATGACTCTACATGTCGTTTATGAAAATAACACACACGAAATGAACCCTAATGGATCCATGTGGTTTATGAAAAGAACACACATGCAATTACACTGGTGGATCCATGTGGTTTATGAAAATAACACACATGCAATGAACTCTAGTGGTGGTTTAGGATAAGAACACACATGCAATGACTCCGGTGGATCCATATGTGGTTTATGAAAATAACAACATGCAATGACTCTGGTGGATTCATGTGGTTTAGGAAAAGAACCCACATGCACTCACTCTAGTGGTGGTTTAGGAGAAGAACACACATGCAATGACTCTAGTGGATCCATATGTGGTTTAGAAAAAGAACACACATTCAATGACACTAGTGGATCCATGTGGTTTATGAAAAGAAGACACATGCAAATACTCTAGTTGTGGTTTATGAAAATAACACACATGAAGTGACACTGGTGGATCCATGTGGTTCGTTAAAAGAACACACATGCAATGACTCTAGTTGTGGTTTATGAAATGAACTCAAATGCAATGAACTCAAGTGGATCCATGTGGTTTAGGAAAAGAACACAAATGCAATGAACTTTAGTGGATCCATGTGGTTTATGAAAAGAACACACATGCAATGACACTAGTGGATCCATGCAGTATATGAAAAGAACACACATGCAATGACTCTAGTGGTGGTCTTTGAAAACAACAAACATGCAATGACTCTAGTGGATCTATGTGGTTTATGAAAAGAACACATATGCAATGACACTAGTGGATCCATGTAGTATATGAAAAGAACACACATGGAATGACTCTAGTTGTGTTTTATGAAAATAACACACATGCAATGACTCTAGTGGTGGTCTTTGAAAAGAACAAGCATGCAATGACTCTAGTGGATCCATGTGGTTTATGAAAATAACACACATGCAATGACTCTAATTGTTGTTTATGAAAATAACACACATGCAATGACTCTATATGTGGTTGATGAAAAGAACACACATGCAATGACACTGGTGGATCCATGTGGTTTTTGAAAAGAACACAAATGCAATTACACTAGTGGATCCATGTGGTTTACAAAAAGAACAAACATGCAATGACTCTAGTGGTGGTTTATGAAAAGAACACACATCTAATGACGTTGATGGATCCAGTTGGTTTATGAAAAGAACACGCATGCAATAAACTCTAGTGGATCCATGTGGTTTATAAAAAACACACACATGCAATGACTCTCGTGGATCCATGTGGTTTATGAAAAGAACACACATGCAATGACTCTAGTGGTGGTTTATGAACAAAACACATATGCAATGACTCTACATGTCGTTTATGAAAATAACACACATGCAATGAACCCTAATGGATCCATGTGGTTTATGAAAAGAACACACATGCAATTACACTGGTGGATCCATGTGGTTTATGAAAAGAACACACATGCAATGAACTCTAGTGGTGGTTTAGGATAAGAACACACATGCAATGACTCCGGTGGATCCATATGTGGTTTATGAAAATAACAACATGCAATGACTCTGGTGGATTCATGTGGTTTAGGAAAAGAACCCACATGCACTCACTCTAGTGGTGGTTTAGGAGAAGAACACACATGCAATGACTCTAGTGGATCCATATGTGGTTTAGAAAAAGAACACACGTTCAATGACACTAGTGGATCCATGTGGTTTATGAAAATAACACACATGCAAATACTCTAGTTGTGGTTTATGAAAATAACACACATGAAGTGACACTGGTGGATCCATGTGGTTCGTTAAAAGAACACACATGCAATGACTCTAGTTGTGGTTTATGAAATGAACTCAAATGCAATGAACTCTAGTGGATCCATGTGGTTTAGGAAAAGAACACAAATGCAATGAACTTTAGTGGATCCATGTGGTTTATGAAAAGAACACACATGCAATGACACTAGTGGATCCATGCAGTATATGAAAAGAACACACATGCAATGACTCTAGTGGTGGTCTTTGAAAACATCAAACATGCAATGACTCTAGTGGATCCATGTGGTTTATGAAAAGAACACACATGCAATGACACTTGTGGATCCATGTAGTATATGAAAAGAACACACATGGAATGACTCTAGTTGTGTTTTATGAAAATAACACACATGCAATGACTCTAGTGGTGGTCTTTGAAAAGAACAAGCATGCAATGACTCTAGTGGATCCGTGTGGTTTATGAAAAGAACACACATGCAATGACTCTAATTGTTGTTTATGAAAATAACACACATGCAATGACTCTATATGTGGTTGATGAAAAGAACACACATGCAATGACACTGGTGGATCCATGTGGTTTTTGAAAAGAACACAAATGCAATTACACTAGTGGATCCATGTGGTTTACAAAAAGAACAAACATGCAATGACTCTAGTGGTGGTTTATGAAAAGAACACACATCCAATGACGCTGATGGATCCAATTGGTTTATGAAAAGAACACACATGCAATGAACTCTAGTGGATCCATGTGGTTTATAAAAAACACACACATGCAATGACTCTCGTGGATCCATGTGGTTTATGAAAAGAACACACATGCAATGACTCTAGTGGTGGTTTATGAACAAAACACATATGCAATGACTCTACATGTTGTTTATGAAAATAACACACATGCAATGAACCCTAATGGATCCATGTGGTTTGTGAAAAGAACACACATGCAATTACACTGGTGGATCCATGTGGTTTATGAAAAGAACACACATGCAATGAACTCTAGTGGTGGTTTAGGATAAGAACACACATGCAATGACTCCGGTGGATCCATATGTGGTTTATGAAAATAACAACATGCAATGACTCTGGTGGATTCATGTGGTTTAGGAAAAGAACCCACATGCACTCACTCTAGTGGTGGTTTAGGAGAAGAACACACATGCAATGACTCTAGTGGATCCATATGTGGTTTATAAAAAGAACACACATTCAATGACACTAGTGGATCCATGTGGTTTATGAAAGGAACACACATGCAAATACTCTAGTTGTGGTTTATGAAAATAACACACATGAAGTGACACTGGTGGATCCATGTGGTTCGTTAAAAGAACACACATGCAATGACTCTAGTTGTGGTTTATGAAATGAACTCAAATGCAATGAACTCTAGTGGATCCATGTGGTTTAGGAAAAGAACACAAATGCAATGAACTTTAGTGGATCCATGTGGTTTATGAAAAGAACACACATGCAATGACACTAGTGGATCCATGCAGTATATGAAAAGAACACACATGCAATGACTCTAGTGGTGGTCTTTGAAAACAACAAACATGCAATGACTCTAGTGGATCCATGTGGTTTATGAAAATAACACACATGCAATGACACTAGTGGATCCATGTAGTATATGAAAAGAACACACATGGAATGACTCTAGTTGTGTTTTATGAAAATAACACACATGCAATGACTCTAGTGGTGGTCTTTGAAAAGAACAAGCATGCAATGACTCTAGTGGATCCATGTGGTTTATGAAAAGAACACACATGCAATGACTCTAATTGTTGTTTATGAAAATAACACACATGCAATGACTCTATATGTGGTTGATGAAAAGAACACACATGCAATGACACTGGTGGATCCATGTGGTTTTTGAAAAGAACACAAATGCAATTACACTAGTGGATCCATGTGGTTTACAAAAAGAACAAACATGCAATGACTCTAGTGGTGGTTTATGAAAAGAACGCACATCCAATGACGCTGATGGATCCAGTTGGTTTATGAAAAGAACACACATGCAATGAACTCTAGTGGATCCATGTGGTTTATAAAAAACACACACATGCAATGACTCTCGTGGATCCATGTGGTTTATGAAAAGAACACACATGCAATGACTCTAGTGGTGGTTTATGAACAAAACACATATGCAATGACTCTACATGTCGTTTATGAAAATAACACACATGCAATGAACCCTAATGGATCCATGTGGTTTATGAAAAGAACACACATGCAATTACACTGGTGGATCCATGTGGTTTATGAAAAGAACACACATGCAATGAACTCTAGTGGTGGTTTAGGATAAGAACACACATGCAATGACTCCGGTGGATCCATATGTGGTTTATGAAAATAACAACATGCAATGACTCTGGTGGATTCATGTGGTTTAGGAAAAGAACCCACATGCACTCACTCTAGTGGTGGTTTAGGAGAAGAACACACATGCAATGACTCTAGTGGATCCATATGTGGTTTACAAAAAGAACACACATTCAATGACACTAGTGGATCGATGTGGTTTATGAAAAGAACACACATGCAAATACTCTAGTTGTGGTTTATGAAAATAACACACATGAAGTGACACTGGTGGATCCATGTGCTTCGTTAAAAGAACACACATGCAATGACTCTAGTTGTGGTTTATGAAATGAACTCAAATGCAATGAACTCTAGTGGATCCATGTGGTTTAGGAAAAGAACACAAATGCAATGAACTTTAGTGGATCCATGTGGTTTATGAAAAGAACACACATGCAATGACACTAGTGGATCCATGCAGTATATGAAAAGAACACACATGCAATGACTCTAGTGGTGGTCTTTGAAAACAACAAACATGCAATGACTCTAGTGGATCCATGTGGTTTTTGAAAAGAACACACATGCAATGACACTAGTGGATCCATGTAGTATATGAAAAGAACACACATGGAATGACTCTAGTTGTGTTTTATGAAAATAACACACATGCAATGACTCTAGTGGTGGTCTTTGAAAAGAACAAGCATGCAATGACTCTAGTGGATCCATGTGGTTTATGAAAAGAACACACATGCAATGACTCTAATTGTTGTTTATGAAAATAACACACATGGAATGACTCTATATGTCGTTTATGAAAAGAACACACATGCAATGACACTGGTGGATCCATGTGGTTTTGAAAGGAACACAAATGCAATGACACTAGGGGATCCATGTGGTTTACAAAAAGAACACACATGCAATGACTCTAGTGGTGGTTTATGAAAAGAACGCACATGCAATGACGCTGATGGATCCAAGTGGCTTATGAAAATAACACACATGCAATGAACTCTAGTGGATCCATGTGGTTTATGAAAAGAACACACATGCAATGAATCTGGTTGATCCATGTGGTTTATGAAAAGAACACACATGCAATGACTCTAGTGGTGGTTTATGAAAAGAACACATATGCAATGAATCTAGATGTCATTTATGAAAATAACACACGTGCAATGAACTCTAATGGATCCATGTGGTTTATGAAAAGAACATACATGCAATGACACTGGTGGATCCATGTGGTTTATGAAAAGAACACACATGCAATGAACTCTAGTGGTGATTTAGGAGAAGAACACACATGCAATGACTTGTGGATCCATATGTGGTTTGTGAAAAGAACACCCATGCAATGTCTCTAGTGGATCCATGTGGTTTATGAATTGAACACACATGCAATGACTCTTTTGGTAGTTTAGGAGAAGAACACACATATAATGACTCTAGTGGATCCATATGTGGTTTAGAAAAAGAACACACATTCCATGACACTGGTGGATCCATGTGGTTTATGAAAAGAACACACATGCAATGACTCTAGTTGTGGTTTATGAAAAGAACACACATGCAATGACACTGGTGTATCAATGTGGTTTATGAAAAGAACACACATCCAATGACACATGCGGATCCATGTGGTTTATGAAAATAACACACATGCAATTAAATCTAGTGTATCCATTTGGTTTATGAAAATAACACACATGCAATGACTCTAGTTGTGGTTTATTAAAAGAACACACATCCAATGACACTAGTGGATGCATGTGGTTTAGGAAAAGAACACACATGTAATGACTCTAGTGGTGGTTTATGAAAAGAACACACATCCAATAACACTGGTGGATGCATGTGGTTTATGAAAAGAACACACATGCAATGAACTCTAGTGGATCCATGTGGTTTATGAAAAGAACACAAATGTATTGAGATTGGTGTATCCATGTGGTTTATGAAAAGAACACACATGCAATGACTCTAGACGTGGGCTATGAAAAGAACACACATGCAATGACACTAGTGGATCCATGTGGTTTATGAAAAGAACACACATGCGATGAACTCTAGTGGTCGTTTAGGATAAGAACACACATGCAATGACTCTGGTGGATCCATATGTGGTTTATGAAAATAACAACATGCAATGACTCTGGTGTATTCATGTGGTTTAGGAAAAGAACCCACATGCACTCACTCTAGTGGTGGTTTAGGAGAAGAACACACATGCAATGACTCTAGTGGATCCATATGTGGTTTAGAAAAAGAACACACATTCAATGACACTAGTGGATCCATGTGGTTTATGAAAAGAACACACATGCAAATACTCTAGTTGTGGTTTATGAAAATAACACACATGAAGTGACACTGGTGGATCCATGTGGTTCGTGAAAAGAACACACATGCAATGACTCTAGTTGTGGTTTATGAAATGAACTCAAATGCAATGAACTCTAGTGGATCCATGTGGTTTAGGAAAAGAACACAAATGCAATGAACTTTAGTGGATCCATGTGGTTTATGAAAAGAACACACATGTAATGACACTAGTGGATCCATGCAGTATATGAAAAGAACACACATGCAATGACTCTAGTGGTGGTCTTTGAAAAGAACAAACATGCAATGACTCTAGTGGATCCATGTGGTTTATGAAAAGAACACACATGCAATGACACTAGTGGATCCATGTAGTATATGAAAAGAACACACATGGAATGACTCTAGTTGTGTTTTATGAAAATAACACACATGCAATGACTCTAGTGGTGGTCTTTGAAAAGAACAAACATGCAATGACTCTAGTAGATCCATGTGGTTTATGAAAAGAACACACATGCAATGACTCTAATGGTTGTTTATGAAAATAACACACATGCAATGACTCTATATGTGGTTGATGAAAAGAACACACATGGAATGACACTGGTGGATCCATGTGGTTTTTGAAAAGAACACAAATGCAATTACACTAGTGGATCCATGTGGTTTACAAAAAGAACAAACATGCCATGACTCTAGTGGTGGTTTATGAAAAGAACTCACATCCAATGACGCTGATGGATCCAGTTGGTTTATGAAAAGAACACACATGCAATGAATTCTAGTGGATCCATGTGGTTTATAAAAATAACACACATGCAATGACTCTCGTGGATCCATGTGGTTTATGAAAAGAACACACATGAAATGACTCTAGTGGTGGTTTATGAATAAAACACATATGCAATGACTCTACATGTCGTTTATGAAAATAACACACGTGCAATGAACCATAATGGTTCCATGTGGTTTATGAAAAGAACACACATGCAATTACACTGGTGGATCCATGTGGTTTATGAACAGAACACACATGCAATGAACTCTAGTGGTGGTTTAGGAGAAGAACACACATGCAATGACTTGTGAATCCATATGTGGTTTGTGAAAAGAACACCCATGCAATGTCTCTACTGGATCCATGTGGTTTATGAAAAGAACACACATGCAATGACTCTGGTGGTGGTTTAGGAGAAGAACACACATATAATGACTCTAGTGGATCCATATGTGGTTTGGAAAAAGAACACACATTCCATGACACTAGTGGATCCATGTGGTTTATGAAAAGAACACACATGCAATGACTCTAGTTGTGGTTTATGAAAAGAACACACATGCAATGACACTGGTGTATCAATGTGGTTTATGAAAAGAACACAGATCCAATGACACATGCGGATCCATGTGGTTTATGAAAATAACACACATGCAATTAAATCTAGTGGATCCATTTGGTTTATGAAAATAACACACTTGCAATGACTCTAGTGGTGGTTTATTAAAAGAACACAAATCCAATGACACTAGTGGATCCATGTGGTTTAGGAAAATAACACACATGTAATGACTCTAGTGGTGGTTGATGAAAAGAACACACATCCAAAAACACTGGTGGATGCATGTGGTTTATGAAAAGAACACACATGCAATGAACTCTAGTGGATCCATGTGGTTTATGAAAAGAACACACATGCATTGACACTGGTGTATCCATGTAGTTTATGAAAAGAACACACATGCAATGACTCTAGACGTGGGCTATGAAAAGAACACACATGCAATGACACTGGTGGATCCATGTGGTTTATGAAAAGAACACACATGTAATGAACTCTAGTGGTGGTTTAGGAGAAGAACACACATGCAATGACTCTAGTGGATCCATATGTGGTTTATGAAAATAAAACACATGCAATGACTCTGGTGGATCCATCTGGTTTATGAAAAGAACACACATGCAATGACTCTAGTGGTGGATAAGGAGAAGAACACACATGCAATGACTCTAGTGGATCCATATGTTGTTTAGAAAAAGAACACACATTCAATGACACTAGTTGATCCATGTGGTTTATGAAAAGAACACACATGCAAAGACTCTAGTTGTGGTTTATGAAAATAACACACATGAAGTGACACTGGTGGATCCATGTGGTTCCTGAAAAGAACACACATGCAATGAATCTAGTTGTGGTTTATGAAATGAACTCAAATGCAATGAACTCTAGTTGATCCATGTGGTTTAGGAAAAGAACACAAATGCAATGAACTCTAGTGGATCCATGTGGTTTATGAAAAGAACACATATGCAATGACTCTAGTGGTGGTTTATAAAAAAAACACATATCCAATGACTCTAGATGTCGTTTATGAAAATAACACACGTGCAATGAACTCTAATGGATCCATGTGGTTTATGAAAAGAACACACATGCAATTACACTGGTGGATCCATGTGGTTTATGAACAGAACACACATGCAATGAACTCTAGTGGTGGTTTAGGAAAAGAACACACATGCAATGACTTCTGGATCCATATGTGGTTTGTGAAAAGAACACCCATGGAATGTCTCTACTGGATCCATGTGGTTTATGAAAAGAACACACATGCAATGACTCTGGTGGTGGTTTAGGAGAAGAACACACATATAATGACTCTAGTGGATCCATATGTGTTTTAGAAAAAGAACACACATTCCATGACATTGGTGGATCCATGTGGTTTATGAAAAGAACACACATGCAATGACTCTAGTTGTGGTTTATGAAAAGAACTGATACGTCCAAAACGTATCTACTTTCCCGAACACTTTTGCTATTGTTTCTCCTCTATACTTGTGTGATTTGGATGCAACTAATGTGAACTGACGCTGTTTTCAGACGAATTGCCTTAGTGTCTACTTTTTGTGCAGAAAATGAACTATCAGGAAAAATCCTGGAAAATATGCCAAAAATCCTATTTCACCCGAGGACTCCAGGAGCTAGAATACGAGACGGAGAAGAGCCAGGGGGTGGCCCCACCACCAGTGGCGGCTGCCAGCCAGCCGCAGTGGTGGTGTGGGCCCCCAGGCACCCCCTCGGCCTCTCTCTTCACCTATAAGGAGCCTTATGACCTAAAAACTCTGGGGGGTTCGACGTTTTTCTAGAAGGAGTTCCGCTCCGCCGCCACCACCAGATTCCATGAAACAGCACCAGAAAAACCGTTCTGGCACCCTGCCGGGACGGGGAATTGGAGGAGATCATCGCCATCATCATCACCGTCGCTTATCCATCAACCATCCATGTTTCCCCCATCTATGAGTGAGTAATCCCCCGCTGTAGGCTATGGGGATGGTAGGGATTGGATGAGATCGTTCATGTAATGGCATCAGATTGTTAGGGCATGGTGTCTAGTATCTTTTATTAGTGCTTTATGAGTTTGTTGTGACTTGTTGTGCTTAATGCGTGTCACTAGGGCCCGAGTGCCATGATCTCAGATCTGAACATGGTATTGATTCATTATGATAGTATTGTTCTTGGTCTTATATACAAGTTGTATACACACGTCGTTGTCCGGAACCTATGGCCTCGAAGTAACAGAAATCGGGATAACCGGAAGGGAAAGGCTTTGATGTGAGGATCACATGTGTTCATGGAGTGTTAATGCTTTGCTCTGGTGCTCTATTAAAAGGAGCACCTTAATTGCCAGTAGTTCCCTAGAGGCCCCACTGCATACGGGTTGGCAGGACAAAAGATGTTGTGCAAGTTCTCATTGCGAGCACGTATGACTATATATGGAACACATGCCTAGGATTGTCTAGTACTTGGATGCTTTATCTTATTTATCTGCAATTGCCCTATGTTCTGATTGCTATGTGAATTGTCTTGTCCATGCAACGCCCGTCCATCCATCCCTATGCCTACCGCACTCGAATCCCACTGTTTAGTCCTTTTGTTACTACTGTCTTTGCTTTACTACTGCTGCTACTTTGCTATACCTACTATAAAACTGTTGCTACTGATAAACTGCTATGAGTAAGATTGTTTCCAGGTGCAGCTGAATGGACAACTCAGTTGTTAAGGCTTATAAATATTCTTTGGCTCCCCTTGTGTCGAATCAATAAATTGGGTTTCACTTCCCTCGAAAATACTGCGATATACCCCCTATATTTGTGGGTCATCAAGACTATTTTCTGGCGCCGTTGTCGGGGAGCATAGCTTTATTTATCAAGTTCACTTGGATTCTCTATTGTCGCTGCTATCCGTCCATCATGGGTAAGTCTCGTGATGGCAAGGTCCCTATTTTACCATCCACTACAAGAAGAGGTACGGTTCTAAACACCTCTGGTGCTCTTGATTCACCGTCTGTTATAAGTAAGCTCGTTACACCACCACATACACATGCTACACACACTACTACTACTGATGAATCTGAAACTTCTGATGCTTATGATGCTGCTTCTACTGTGCTTGATAAGAGTGGTTCAGTAGGTCCTTTCCTAGATGCTACGATTGCTATAACTATAGCTGGAAATACCGAAACACCTAATGAAGACACTACCGCACCTGTTAGCTCACCTGAGTCTAGTGAGAGTTATGATATTGAAGAAGATTATGTTGAGATGACCGATGAGTTTATTAAAGAATGTAAGAACACCCATGATAGGAGCGCTGCTAAGAGTCTCCTTGAGAGGCGTACTATTAGACCCAAATTATATCCTGCTGCTAAGTTTGCTACTTCTCCCATAAACATTGTAGATGAAGATTATGATTTCTCTCTCGATCTATCTTACATAGCTATTGTCGAGAAAGAACCTTTTTGTGGGACTAAGAATGAAAGTGCAGTAGCACATATGAATGAACTTTCTACCATGAGTGGCTTGTTTTCTGATGATATTAAGATGCGTACTTACTTTGTTGCTAAGATTTTTCCCTTTTCACTTAAAGGAGAAGCTAAAACTTGGTTTAGTAATTTACCTCCTGGATCTATTGATAGCCCTGAGTGCTTGATTAGTACTTTCCTGCAGAAATATTTTCCTCCTAGTGCTAGACATGCTGTTTTGCAGGAAATTTTTGATTTTAAACAGGGAGAAAAAGAGGTATTGCCCGAATCTTGGGCAAGGTTTTGTGCTTTGATTCATACACAGGCTAGAAGTCCATTACCTAAGAATGAGCTTCTTGATATATTTAATAATGGACTAACCGAGGAATCTAGGACATACCTAGATAGTTGTGCTGATTGTGTTTTTAGGAATAGGACTCCTAAGGAAGCCGAGGAATTAATGGCTAAAATAAGCAAGAATTATGAAGATTGGACTCCTCCTAAACAAGCTATACCTGAAGTAATTGTACCTGAACCATCTATTCCTAAGCCTATTCCAACATCAAAGAAGAGGGGAGTTATTGAATTAAATGATGAAGTGAACTAAAGCTGCAGATGTCAAGCATTTACCTTCTATAAAAGAATTATGTAAGCCTATTTCCTACTCACCCACTATTGAGGTACACTCTCTCCAACACTTTGATGAAGGTGATATCCCTTACTCGAAACCTCCTGATCAATGCTTAGAAGAATTTGATATCTTTATTGTTAAGCAAGACAACTTTAATAAAAGGGTGCAAAATCATCTAATGGAAAACACTAGAGCTATTGTTGAGTTGAAAGATATTGTGGAAAGAACCTCTAATGATGTTAAAATGATTGTTAAACACTTCCAAATGGTTCAAACTCAAATAGATCAACTCGTTAAAGTGCAACACGACTTGCTAGTGAATGCTGCTAGAGAAAAACATGCTTATGAAATTAGAACTAGAAGTGGTGCTGCTACCCAGAATCCTCTATATCCTAAGGGGCATCCCAAAAGAATTGAGCAGGATTCTCAACAAGCTGAAAATAGTGGTTCTACTCGTAAGAAAAGGAAAAAGAAACGTAAAACTGTTGAAGAACCCTCTAAACCTGCTATAGATCCTAATAGTATATCTATCTCTGATGCTTAAACTGAAAGTGGTAATGAAGAAAATGAAGTGCCTAATGAAGAAAAAGTTGAAGAAAACCTAAAAACCACACTAAGACTACTAAATACACCAAAGAAGATTTTATTGCTAAGAAACATGGTAGTGAAAGAGAACCTTGGGTCCAAAAACCTATGCCTTTCCCTGATAAGAAACACAAATCAAAAGAAGATGAACACTATAATAAGTTTTGTGAGTGGATGAAGCCTTTATTCTTGCAAATTCCTTTGACTGATGCTATTAAATTGCCTCCTTACTCAAAGTATATGAAGGACATTGTCTCGAATAAAAGGAAGATCCCTAATGAAGAAATTTCTACTTTGCTTGCTAATTATTCCTTCAATGGTTAGGTTCCTAAGAAACTTGGAGACCCAGGGATTCCAACTATCCCTTGCTCTATTAAGAACAGTTATGTTAGAACTGCTTTGTGTGATTTGGGAGCTGGAGTTAGTGTTATGCCTTTCTCTCTCTATAAGAGGCTTCAGCTTGAAAAATTGATTCCAACTGATATATCTTTGCAAATGGCTGATAAATCTACCACTATTCCTGTGGGTATATGTGAGGATGTATGTAACACCCTCAGAATCGGCCCTATGCAAGTTTTAGCGAATCCCGCCAAACCCGCATAGAAACGATTCAAAGGTGCCCACCAGGCACTTTCGTGCGGGTGGAAAACGAAGTAATAACATTACACAACAGTCCTCGATGGGACCCACAGAACAGATATATATACAACAGCGACTCGATGAGTCAAGAATACAGATATAATATACAAAAGTCCAAATCACCTTGAAAATGATAGAGCGTCCGACTACGGACAAGAGGCAAATGGGGCTAAGAGCCCTGAAGAATAACCAATGGCGTCCATAACCCTGCCCAGGCCAAGCCGGAAGGGTAACCCTGCTAACGGCGTCGATCTCAAAACCTGTTTAAACAAAAAGGGGTGCCGACAAAGGGCAAAGGAAAAAGAGGAGCGTCAGTACTGAGGCCAGTACACGGCGAGGCTAGAATTCGGCGGTCCTCGCCTACATAGGTATGGTGGACTGAAGCGGCAGCGGCAACATGCTCTAAACAACCTATAGAGACTCGATACAACTGGCGACTATCGAGAGGGTAAGAATGACCTATTCGAACCAACCTGATTCTAACACCAAACAATCCCATCTGGTATTCCCTCGAGACCAAGCGAGGAAGTCGCGAGGAACTCACAGCGATTGTGCTTTATTTATTCGGATCGTTGCAGCAATTACTAGTCAGGTGTAGATAATCATTCTGATAAAATAAGCAGTGGGCCGTTTTAGTTAACCATTCCGTTGTAGTTGCAACACTTACTAGTCAGATACAAATAGCATGAGATAACCCAAAACCCAAAGATTGTTGGCACTTTTATTTAGCCATTCCGTTGTGGTGAAGCTGATTACTAGTCATATCGGATACAAGTCAATTTATAACGAACTTTAGTTATAGTTGTCTATGATCAAGCACTATGCTCCAAGTCGTCCATAACCGCGGACACGGCTTCCGAAAAGATTTAACCGCAGGGTGCACCAAAGTATCCACAAGCACTTGACCCTTTTGCGGATCGGTTAACATACACCCATCGGTATGTCGGCGGGGCCTAAGTCACGGCGTTTCGGACAAAAGCAAGCAGGGCCACCCACTAAGTACACCCGCAACGAAGTCGGCGGTCTCGAGACGGACTCGGGGTTTGCGCCGATGGCTGTAACGACAAATCCCAAAGCTGGACTGTCGATACGCGAAAACACTCGCTTCCTTGATGCGATTATGTGCTATCCATCGCACAATCGTAAATAAAGCAGTAAAGCATGGCATAGGTACAGGATAGTAAATAAAACCTCAAACTAGTTGTGGCCCCCAGTACAATACTTTGAAATCAGGTACTAATCAATGGGGGGCCCATATCTCCCCACGTGGTTAGCGGCTCGATCTCGGAACAGTGTCAAGAACTGGGTCCCACGGGACACAAGTGGTGATCGGAAACCAGATATTATCTATCACCCACCGGTGCCTCTGCTTACCTACTTCAATTTTAGTTGTTAAACAGTAATTAAAGTGAACAGTAATTAAAGCCATGACCATCTCCAACAATTAACTTGCAGCAATACTCCAACAACCGTGGTACTTGACGACACGCAACAGCACTTGAGCGAGCGACTACGACACGCAAGTCCAACTATCTACCAATCAACAGGTAATAGGATGTGTCCAAGGCAATATAAGGCTGCAGGGGATATCACGGGTATGGAAACTAGAGCATCGCAACACAGATAGCAATAGATCAACAGGAGGATATAAAGACTATAAAAGTAAGATAGGTAGAAAGGGGGAGATGCTCGCCTGAAAACATGGTCGAAGGTTCATCCGAAGATCGGGGCGAAGCTCACATCAACTCAACGGCCTTATCCGCGAAGAAGCAAAACACTAGAATAAACACCGGATGCAATATTTAAAATTACGGCAGAAGATCGGGCATGATGCATGTATGATGCATGACATGGCAAAAGTGCGATGCAATTAGGTCAGATTAAGCGGAACCGGGGTCCCGACAATTAATTATATGGTTCATGTTATTTAGAACCCCCGCAATTTAAATGTTGTCTTAACATGGCAAAAGATCGCACCGGTTCGCTACACAAATTTAAATGGGACCAATATACGACTGGATTTGCCCGCACATGGGCCCCATATTTAATTATATGGTGAATCGGCATAATGCCCCCAAACCACATGACAATATGCATGCGAGTATGACAATTTAATATGCAACAAGTTTATATATAGCATTTATAAAATAGGGGCTCGGGAAAGGTTCACACATTAGGATTCGACGATCTTGGTTCCGGGGTTCGGGGTCGGTCTCAGGGTCCGGATCTGGGGTTCGGCCTCGGCGAGATCGTTCTCGGACAATGGAGGTAGGTCTTGTCGCATCCGGGAAGAAGGACTTGGTTGCGGCGTCGGGGGCACATCAGATCCGTCCTGGTCGGTGCCGGTCTTGTCGTCACGAAGATCTTGTCTGGTCCTCGTATCGGGTCGGACTTGGCGTTCAGGATGAAGTACTTGTCGTTCTCGTGGCGATCTTGGCGGTCATCGGGTCCGGACTTCGCCTCCGGGAACGGGTCTTCAGGGTCTCGACGAACTTGGTGTTCCGGCATCTCCGAGTCGTGGATCTTGGCTTCCGGGTTCGCGGTCATCGGATTCGGGGGATCTTGGGTCTGGTAGCGAGATCTTGTCGATGGTTCTTCTAGCTATCTTGGGTTTGCGGTGTTGGGATCGGGTTCCGCCCGGTGGTTCAAGGCACCAACATCTAACATCAAGCACACACCACGGTCCTGGAGGTTCTGCCTTGACGTGTAGCAACCTCTTAGCGCAGAACATGGACCTTGAGGTCATCAAGATTCTCGGCAGTGCTAGCGAGGTGGCGGCCGGTCGAGGGAGAGGGCATGTCGCCGGGTGGTGCTTGGTATGGCGAGGAGAGGAGGGGACGCGGCTGGGTCGCCAGTGAGGCGGTCCGGCGCCGGAGAGGGAGGAGGCGGGCGCGCGTGAGGCAGAGGGAGGGAGCGCGTCGGGGGCGGCTGCGGGCTAGAGGAGGGAGAAGGTGGGGGAGGGAGAGAGGTGGGCCGCGCGGGGCCAGGGGTGGTGGGGTCGGGCGTGGGGACAGGGGAGTGGGGGGTGTCGGTGTGTGGGGTGAGTGGGGTTGGGGAGGTTTGACCAGGGGGAGAGAGGGAGTAGCTGCGGGTGGGGCTGGGACGGTGGGGACGGGGTGTAAGGGAGAGGGTGGCTGAGTGGGTGGAGTGTGTTTGTGTGAGAAAGAGGGAGAGGGGAAAAGTGGTGGATTGATGACGTGGCAGGGTGGGTAGGAAGTTGGGGGAGGGGTGAGGTGGCGAGCTGTGAGTGGTGGGTAGGTTTGGTTTGGGTAGGAATAGGAATTCGAGGGGGCTGATTTAGGTGGACCGTTTTAATACTGGGGGTGGTCGACTGGGTCGGTTCGGCCCGTTCGACTGTCCCCACTAAAATAATTAAATATTTTGTTTAATTAAAACCGGGTTTTTTGCAAACCGATAGCAGACAAAACAAAATAATCCGGAGACCCGGGTTTTGCGTTTGAATAAGGCAGGCGTTTAGAAAACAAATTAGGTTTTTCCGCAAATAGTTTTATGCAAGCAAATGCAAGGTGATGACGATGCTCAAATGCAATGTGGCATGATGACATGAGCATGCGGTCATGATGGTGCAATGCACAAAAACAACGCGATTTTCTAGTTGTGGTTTTGCGGGATGCCACAATGTACCTGTTCAGGTGGCTCACAATTGCTTGATACTAACTGATTTTGTTGTGCTTGAAATGCCTGAAGATGATAATATGTCTATTATTCTTGGGAGACGTTTTCTTAATACTGAAGGAGCTGTTATTAATTGTAATCAAGGAAAGGTGACCTTCAATGTTAATGACAAGGAACATACTATCTATTTCCCCAAGAAGATTGAAAGGACTTATGGTTTGAAGTTGTTGAAGGCATTCAAGTTGGAGAAATATATTGTCCCATACCAAGAGAAAAATTTGAAACTATTATGATTGGGACCATTGCTATCAAGGTCGAGGTAACATAATCATTAGTGGAATACAAAGTTTTATCTCATATGTAATTGTTTTGGTAGCAAAACTTGATCAACCTTGCTAACAAAAGGATTCCATTGAACAAAACAATGTTTTCATTATGATTATCTCCGTTTATTTCTATCCTTTGCATTTTAGTTCGTTTAGTTTACTTTGTGTTGTTAGTTGCTTGCATGCTAGAACTTCTGTAGTTCTAGCCTTTTTTTGTCCTTGCATCATGTTTCCAAAAGAAAAAAAATCTGTCTGTCAGAAAAATCATTCTTCTATTTCTGAAAAAAGCCCAAAAATAAAGTGTCTCAAAAAATTCCGGAAAATTCATATTAAATTTTTACGTGAAAAAAGGGGCAGAGGAGTACCTGGTAGGTACCAGGGGGGCCCACCAGGCAGGCACACCATGTGGTGGCGCGGCCATCCCTAGGTGGCGCCATGCCCTGGTGTGGGCCACCCCTGGCCCCCCACTTACTCTCTCACCTGCAACTTTCTTCTCTCTCCCGAGTAAGCTCTAGTTCATAGCTCAAAATCGCGTTCTTGCTGTGCTTTCTCTCGATTTTTTCGATCTCCTTGCTCAGCCCATCTTTCTTGCTGAAATTTGGAGCATTTGTTCCATGGTATGTGACTCCTCCCCTTGTCCAAGTAGATTTGTGTTTAGTGGATTATATGTTGAGTATTTTGCTGCTATAAGTGACTGGTTATGAGAGCTTGTAAGCTTGTTTGATGCTTAGAGATATAGTTTTGATGCATGTTTAGGCCCCTTGCAAGTCCCTATGAGTAGAATCCTTCATTATATTTACTTTGCAATCACTTGTGTAATAGGTGTTTAAATTTCAGAATAGAAGATGAGTGAACACCACCTAAACCAACATGAGCTTTGGGTGCCTGAGGTCATGAAGGTCCACCAGGAGGAGGAAGTGTTTACCTCCATTTATCCATGCTCTGAGTTCATGAGAGCTGCAGGAATTCTACAAGATTTCCACACTTTGGTTTCTAATGCAGGGTTAGAGCACTTTTTGGAAGATGAACCTTGTCAATTTGTGAAGCTAACCATGTCTGTGGTGCAGGATGTAACACCCTCAGAATCGGCCCTATGCAAGTTTCAGCGTTTCTGCCAAACCCGCATAGAAACGATTCAAAGGTGCCCACCAGGCACTTTCGTGCGGGTGGAAAACGAAGTAATATCATTACACAATATTCCTCGATGGAACCCACAAAACATATATATACTACAGCGACTCAATGAGTCAAGAATTCAGATATACAATACAAAGATCCAAATCACCTGGAAAACGATACAGCGTCCGAGTACGGACAAGATGCAAATTGAGCTAAGAGCCCTGAAGAATAACCAATGGCGTCCATAACCCTGCCCAGGCCAAGCCGGAAGGGTAACCCTGCTAACGACGTCGATCTCAAAACCTGCTTAAACAAAAGGGGTGCCGACAAAGGGCAAAGGAAAAAGAGAGAGCGGTCATCTTGAGGCCAAGACACGGCGAGACTAGAATTTGGCGGTCCTCGCCACATAGGTATGGTGGATCAGCGCAGCATGTACTAAACAACCTATAGAGACTCGATACATTAGGCGGCTATTAGAGAGGGGTAAGGAAGACCTATTCGGATCCAACCTGAAACTATCCCCAAGCATACCCATCCTGGTGTTTCCCCCTCGAGACCAAACGAGGAAGTCAACCGAGGAACTCACACAGTTGGCAGTTTTAATTATTCAGTTATCGTTGCACCAATTACTAGTCAGGTATAGATAGTCATCCTGATATAATAAGCAGTGGGCAGTTTTAGTTAACCATTCCGTTGTAGTTGCAACACTTACTAGTCAGATACAATAAGCATGAGATATCCCAAACCCAGCAGTTGTTGGTACTTTTGTTTAGCCATTCCATTGCAGTGGAGCTGATTACTAGTCATAACGGATACAAGTCAATTTATAACAGTAAACTTTAGTTATAGTTGTCTATGATCGAGAACTGTGCTCCAAGTCGTCCATAACCGCGGACACGGCTTTTCGAAAAGATTTAACCCTGCAGGGGTGCACCAAAGTATCCACACGCACTTCGACCCTTTTTGCCAGATCAGTTAACATACACCCATCGGTATGTCGGCGGGGCCTAAGTCATGACGTTTCCCAGACCCAAAGCAAGTACATGGGGGCCACCCCACTAAGCTACCCGCAACGAAGTCGGCCGGTCTCCGAGACGGACTCAGGGTTTGCGCCAATGGCTGTAAACGACTGGGAACCCAAAAGTGTGACTGGGCTTGTCGATACCGCGAAAACACTCCGCAATCCTAAATAAAGACATGCAAAGCAAGACTCGCACAATTTAAATAAAGCGGTAAAGCATGGCATAAGTACAGAATAGTAATAAAGCCCCAAACTACTTGTGGCCCCCGGTACAGTACTTTGAAATCAGGTACTAATCGATGGGGGTGCCCACACACCCCACCTGTGGTTAGCGCGCTCGATCTCGGAACAGGTGTCAAGAACTCGGGGTCCTACGGGACACCAGTGAGCGGTCGGAAACCAAATATTGTCTATCACCCACCAGTGCCTCTGCATTTACCTACTTCAATTTTAGTTGTTAAACAGTAATGAAAGCCATGATCAACTCCAACCTTAAACATGCGGCAATACTCCAACAACTGTGGTACTTGACGACACGCAACAGCACTTGAGCAAGCGACTACGACGCGCAAGTCCAACTATCTACCAATCAACAGGTAATAGGATGTGTCCAAGGCAATATAAGGCTGCAAGGGATATCATGGGAACGAAAACTAGAGCATCGCAACACAGATAGCAATAGATCAACAGGAGGGAATAAAGACTATAAAAGTAAGATAGATAGAAAGGGGGAGGTTCTCGCCTGAAAAACATTGCCGAAGGTTCATCCGAAGATCGGGCCGACACTCGCGTCAACTCATCGGCCTAGTCAGTGAAGAAGCAAAGCACTAGAAGAAACACCGGATGCACTATTTAATACTACGGCAGAAGATCGGGCATGATGCATGTATGATGTATGACATGGCAAAGATGCGATGCAATTAGGCAATATTAAACGGAACCGGGGTCCCGACAAATATTTAAGTGGTTCAAGTTATTTAGATACCCTACAATTTAAATGTTGTATTAACAGGGCGGAACATGGCATCGGTTCGCTACACCAATTTAAATGGAGTCCGGAATAAGACAACGATATCCCGCAGATGGACTCCATATTTAATTATGAGATGAATTGGCATAATGCCCCCAAACCACATGATGTGCATGCGAGATGAACACTTTAATATGCAACAAACGATAATGCCATATTATAAAAATAATGGGGGTCTCGGATAAGGAATCACATTAGGGTTCGGCGAACTTGGGCTCCGAGGGGTTCGGGGTAGGTCTCAGGGTTCGACAGGAGAACGGCTCGACGAGATCGGTCTCGGACAACGGAAGTCGATCTTGTCACATCCGAGAAGAAGAACTTGGTTGGCGTCGGGGGCACATCGGATCCGCCCTGGTCGGTGTCGATCTTGTCGTCGCGAAGATCTTGTCGAATCCGCGGTCGTCAGGCCATGTCATCGGTCTTGTCGTTCGGGATGAAGATCTTGGCGTCCTCGAGGAAGTACTTGGCGGATCCGTGTCGACGTCCTTGACAGCCGGGTTCTCGGCATCGCATTCAGGAAGGAGGACTTGTCGCATCCGGGGAGATCTTGATGTACCGTGGTTCCGTTGTCGATGACGATCTTGTTGCGAGTGCCCTGGTGGTACTTCGGGTTTCATGTTGTGCGTCCTTCGGAGGCATGAATATCGAGTCGCTAGTGGCCACTGGACGCATCTTCCGTCTTTGCACTAACACCAACATCTCATCAGATAGCTAGAGGAGCTGTGGCTTCGCAGCCACAGGTACGCAATCCACACTTTCTCACCGAGTAGGCCCAACCAAAACGAAGCGGCATGGGAGTACCTTGCCTCAACTCCTGAACAGAGGCGAGTCCTTACAACCTACACAGGAGCCGGTGCATGCAGGGGATGCCGCTGACGGGCTTGGTGGGTCCGAACAGCGAAGGAGGGTCGCAGGCGGGGCCGGCTGGAGGTGGGGTCACCGGAGAAGAACGCGACGACGGACGGCAAGCGCTTGAGGACGACCTAGCCTTGGCGGTGGCCGGACCGGAGGCGCACGGCGAAGGCGAGGGGCTCACGGCAACTGGATGTAAGATGGTGGTGGTGCTCTACATCGAGGAGGAGGACAGGCGGGTGCAGGGCGAGGCCGACGCTGGACGCGGCTTGAGGTGGCGGCAGCAGCCTAGACCGACGGAGGGGCGAGGTCGAGGGAGGCGCGGCGGATTTGGCCGGAGGCGGCGGGCGTGAGGAGAGGCCGAGGGCGGCGACGGAGATGTGGCTGGGGCCGGGGAGAGAAGGAGAGGAGGCGCTGCGTGGCAAGGGCGGCGGGCCGCGCGCCGAGAGGGAGAGGACGGGGACGACGGGGCACTCAAGGCCGGGCAGAACCTGGTGGATCCTGGGGCGACGAGAAGAGGAGGCGGGCGTGAAGGAGCGGGCGACCCGCCGGGCCGGTCGGAGGAGGAGCAGACGCAGGGAGGGGGGCTCGCGGGGAGGAAGAGGAGAGCGAGAGGGCCGACGCGCGCGTGGGGGACGCTGTCTTGGTGGGGCCAGGGGGAGTGGGTCGGGCAGGTGGGGGCGGTTTGGCTCTGGCGGCGGCAGGGGCAGAGGGGTGGGGTGAGGTGGCAGGTGGGGCTAGGCAGGTGGTGATGGGGCGGCCGGCTGAGGTGGCGGGCTGGGATTGGATGGGGGAAAGGGAGAGGTGAGGTGTCGACAGGTGATTGGTCGGGGTGATGTGGCCTGGGTGAGGTGGCGGGGCTGGGTAGAATAGGTCTGGGTAGGAAAAGATTTAGGGTTGTCTGTTTTTTACTTGGCCGATGGGTCAACGCCAGTTCGCTGCCCCTAAAAATAAAATATATATTTTTAGTATTTACAACGGGGCTTTTAAAACCCATTGGTAGACGAAACAAAATAATCCATAGACCTGGGTTTTGAATTTGAAATAAAGGCGGGGTATTTAGAGAACAAAATATGTATTTTTTTTGAAAATAGTTTCAGACAAACAAATGCATGATGATGACGATGCTCAAATGCAATGTGGCATGATGACATGAGCATGCGGTCATGATGATGCAATGCACAAAAACAACGCGATTTTCTAGTAGTGCTTTTTGCGGTGCGCCACAATTCGACACCACTAACAATGGATCTCGCCCTCGAGATCCGCCTCATGGTACCGGAAGGAAGGTCGGCGATCTGCGTCTTCTCGCTTCGGGTAGATCCTCGCGACACCACTAACAAGAGGTCGTTGTCCGTGATCGTCAAGAGAACACTCCGGGAACAAAGGGCGAAGGTAGAGGTATCCACAAATAAAGCCACCTCTAACTTCAATAGAAGGAGAGAAAAGATGCGGCCTATCCCACTTCAATGTACAAGAGCAAATAGAAAGGGTAGTCGGCATGGGGGCCAATCCATCACGCACCCAAACCATTACTCTGCACAATCCGTAGAAAAGCGTGCAACCATTCTCGGAATCGGACTGAAGATCTCGACAATCGAGGTTCAGAAACAAAGGAGTGATGCAGACTTTGCATCGGATCTGGCGTAGATGATGTCGTCGCGTCGGAAAACACCGGAAGGCACGAGAAGGAGCAAAGAGAAGTCCACCAGACGAAGGATTCCTCGGATAGCATGAAGACCAGATGTAGCAACACCGTTACCAAAGGAGGAAGCGAAACCCTGAAGGTACGACGAAAACCCAACCACGAGAATTCCTGGACTCGAAGAAAAGAGAAGAGAGCAGATTCAAAACACGCAGAGGTAAGAGGAGAACAGCAGAGGCGTAAGGAGTAAAATCAGACCTAATCAGAACTATCCAACCGATTTTGCAAAAATAGTTTTGACACTCTACTTCGGCCGTTAGCTAGGTTATCCTACAGGCTGGACTTGTGGGGTATCGCAACTGCTGAGCTCTGATACCACTCTGTAACACCCTCAGAATCGGCCCTATGCAAGTTTCAGCGTTTCCGCCAAACCCGCATAGAAACGATTCAAAGGTGCCCACCAGGCACTTTCGTGCGGGTGGAAAACGAAGTAATATCATTACACAATAGTCCTCGATGGAACCCACAAAACATATATATACTACAGCGACTCAATGAGTCAAGAATTCAGATATACAATACAAAGATCCAAATCACCTGGAAAACGATACAGCGTCCGAGTACGGACAAGATGCAAATTGAGCTAAGAGCCCTGAAGAATAACCAATGGCGTCCATAACCCTGCCCAGGCCAAGCCGGAAGGGTAACCCTGCTAACGACGTCGATCTCAAAACCTGCTTAAACAAAAGGGGTGCCGACAAAGGGCAAAGGAAAAAGAGAGAGCGGTCAAGATTAAGGCCAAGACACGAGACTAGAATTCGGCGGTCCTCGCCTACATAGGTATGGTGGACTGAAGCGGCAGCGCAGCATGTCCTAAACAACCTATAGAGACTCGATACATTAGTCGGCTATTAGAGAGGGGTAAGGAAGACCTATTCGGATCCAACCTGAAACTATCCCCAAGCATACCCATCCTGGTGTTTCCCCCTCGAGACCAAACAAGGAAGTCAACCGAGGAACTCACACAGTTGGCAGTTTTAATTATTCAGTTATCGTTGCACCAATTACTAGTCAGGTATAGATAGTCATCCTGATATAATAAGCAGTGGGCAGTTTTAGTTAACCATTCCGCTAGAAGTTGCAACACTTACTAGTCGATACAATAAGCATGAGATATCCCAAACCCAAAGCTTGTTGGTACTTTTGTTTAGCCATTCCATTGCAGTGGAGCTGATTACTAGTCATAACGGATACAAGTCAATTTATAACAGTAAACTTTAGTTATAGTTGTCTATGATCGAGAACTGTGCTCCAAGTCGTCCATAACCGCGGACACGGCTTTTCGAAAAGATTTAACCTGAGGTGCACCAAAGTATCCACACGCTTGACCCTTTTTGCGGATCGTTAACATACACCCATCGGTATGTCGGCGGGGCCTAAGTCATGACGTTTCCCAGACCCAAAGCAAGTACATGGGGGCCACCCCACTAAGCTACCCGCAACGAAGTCGGCCGGTCTCCGAGACGGACTCAGGGTTTGCGCCAATGGCTGTAAACGACTGGGAACCCAAAAGTGTGACTGGGCTTGTCGATACCGCGAAAACACTCCGCAATCCTAAACAAGACAAATGCAAAGACTGCACAATTGAAATAAAGCGGTAAAGCATGGCATAAGTACAGAATAGTAATAAAGCCCCAAACTACTTGTGGCCCCCGATACAGTACTTTGAAATCAGGTACTAATCGATGGGGGTGCCCACACACCCCACCTGTGGTTAGCGCGCTCGATCTCGGAACAGGTGTCAAGAACTCGGGGTCCTACGGGACACCAGTGAGCGGTCGGAAACCAAATATTGTCTATCACCCACTGGTTCCTCTGCATTTACCTACTTCAATTTTAGTTGTTAAACAGTAATTAAAGCCATGATCAACTCCAACCTTAAACATGCGGCAATACTCCAACAACTGTGGTACTTGACGACACGCAACAGCACTTGAGCAAGCGACTACGACGCGCAAGTCCAACTATCTACCAATCAACAGGTAATAGGATGTGTCCAAGGCAATATAAGGCTGCAAGGGATATCACGGGCACGAAAACTAGAGCATCGCTACACAGATAGCAATAGATCAACAGGAGGGAATAAAGACTATAAAAGTAAGATAGATAGAAAGGGGGAGGTGCTCGCCTGAAAAACATTGCCGAAGGTTCATCCGAAGATCGGGCCGACACTCGCGTCAACTCATCGGCCTAGTCCGTGAAGAAGCAAAGCACTAGAAGAAACACCGGATGCACTATTTAATACTACGGCAAAAGATCGGGCATGATGCATGTATGATGTATGACATGGCAAAGATGCGATGCAATTAGGCAATATTAAACAGAACCGGGGTCCCGACAAATATTTAAGTGGTTCAAGTTATTTAGATACCCTGCAATTTAAATGTTGTATTAACAGGGCGGAACATGGCATCGGTTCGCTACACTAATTTAAATGGAGTTCGGAATAAGACAACGATATCCCGCAGATGGACTCCATATTTAATTATGAGATGAATTGGCATAATGCCCCCAAACCACATGATGTGCATGCGAGATGAACACTTTAATATGCAACAAACGATAATGCCATATTATAAAAATAATGGGGGTCTCGGATAAGGAATCACATTAGGGTTCGGCGAACTTGGGCTCTGAGGGGTTCGGGGTAGGTCTCAGGGTTCGACGGGAGAACGGCTCGACGAGATCGGTCTCGGACAACGGAAGTCGATCTTGTCGCATCCGAGAAGAAGAACTTGGTTGGCGTCGGGGGCACATCGGATCCGCCCTGGTCGGTGTCGATCTTGTCGTCGCGAAGATCTTGTCGAATCCGCGGTCGTCGGGCCATGTCATCGGTCTTGTCGTTCGGGATGAAGATCTTGGCGTCCTCGAGGAAGTACTTGGCGGATCCGTGTCGACGTCCTTGACATCCGGGTTCTCGGCATCGCATTCAGGAAGGAGGACTTGTCGCATCCGGGGAGATCTTGATGTACCGTGGTTCCGTTGTCGATGACGGTCTTGTTGCGAGTGCCCTGGTGGTACTTCGGGTTTCATGTTGTGCGTCCTTCGGAGGCATGAATATCGAGTCGCTAGTGGCCACTGGACGCATCTTCCGTCTTTGCACTAACACCAACATCTCATCAACAGATAGCTAGAGGAGCCACAGGGCTTCGCAGCCACAGGTACGCAATCCACACTTTCTCACCGAGTAGGCCCAACCAAAACGAAGCGGCATGGGAGTACCTTGCCTCAACTCCTGAACAGAGGCGAGTCCTTACAACCTACACAGGAGCCGGTGCGTGCAGGGGATGCCGCTGACGGGCTTGGTGGGGCCGAACAGCGAAGGAGGGTCGCAGGCGGGGCCGGCTGGAGGTGGGGTCACCGGAGAAGAACGCGACGACGGACGACGGCGCGTTTGAGGACGACCTAGCCTTGGCGGTGGCCGGACCGGAGGCGCACGGCGAAGGGCAGAGGGCTCACGGCAGCGGCTGGACAGAAGATGGCGGTGGTGCTCGAGACGAGGAGGAGGACAGAGGCGGGGTGGGGCGAGGCCGACGCGAGGCTCGGGATGCGGCTTGAGGTGGCGGCAGCGGCCTAGACCGACGGAGGGGCGAGGCCGAGGGAGGCGCGGCGGATCTGGCCGGAGGCGGCGGGGCGGAGGAGATGGCTCCGGGGCGGCGGGGTCGGAGGCGCTGGAGGCCGAGGGCGGCGACGGAGATGTGGCTGGGGCCGGGGGAGAGGAAGGAGAGGAGGGCGCCGTCGGCGACGCGGCGGCGGGGGCCGGCGCCGGAGAGGGAGAGGACGGCAGGGACGACGGGGGCACTCGGCGGCCGGGGCGGCAGAACCTGGTGGATCCTGGGGCGACGAGAAGAGGAGGGCCGAAGCGAGGCGGGCGACCGGCTTCGGAGGATGAGCAGACGCAAGGAGGGGGCTCGCGGGGAGGAAGAGGAGAGCGAGAGGGCCGACGCGCGCGTGGGGGACGCGGTCTTGGTGGGGCCAGGGGGAGTGGGTCGGGCAGGTGGGGGCGGTTTGGCTCTGGCGGCGGCAGGGGCAGAGGGGTGGGGTGAGGTGGCAGGTGGGGCTAGGCAGGTGGTGATGGGGCGGCCGGCTGAGGTGGCGGGCTGGGATTGGATGGGGGAAAGGGAGAGGTGAGGTGTCGACAGGTGATTGGTCGGGGTGATGTGGCCTGGGTGAGGTGGCGGGGCTGGGTAGAATAGGTCTGGGTAGGAAAAGATTTAGGGTTGTCTGGTTTTTTTACTGGGGTGGCCGACTGGGTCGGAACGGCCCGGTTCGGCTGCCCCTAAAAATAAAATATATATTTTTAGTATTTACAACGGGGCTTTTGAAACCCATTGGTAGACGAAACAAAATAATCCGGAGACCCGGGTTTTGAATTTGAAATAAAGGCGGGGTATTTAGAGAACAAAATATGTTTTTTTTTTGAAAATAGTTTCAGACAAACAAATGCATGATGATGACGATGCTCAAATGCAATGTGGCATGATGACATGAGCATGCGGTCATGATGATGCAATGCACAAAAACAACGCGATTTTCTAGTAGTGGTTTTTGCGGGGCGCCACACAGGACTTCAAATTTAGTCACTCTTTGCCTAACCCCATGGTTCATTACAAAATTTACAATATAGTTGTCGACCTTTCTCTTGATGATTTTTGTGCAGCTATTAAGGTACCTCAATGGGGATCATGTAGAAAGATTAAGGAGAGACCTGAACCACTCATGGATTTATACGCAGAAATTTGCCAAGGGAGTAGCTTCTCGAAGGAGAATGGAAAAATCCGTAACATTCATCTCCCCTCCATTCGCTACTTTGCCTACTTCATTGCCAAGTGTGTTCTTGCTAGGAAAACTGCCAATAAGTTATGTTCGTTTGATCTAGCATTTATCTCTGCTGCTCTTAAACGAGATAGGTCTTACAACTTAGGTGGTTTGATAGCCTCCCGTCTTGCTACTAACCATGAGAAAGGTGGAATCTGTGGAGGCCTTATTGCTTCTCGTTTACTAGCATTGCATGGTTTAGTGCCTCATCATCTAGACCTACAGTTTCCCATAGAGAGGCTTGATTTTAATTCCATGATACAGCATAAATTTATTTCCTCGTGGGCTAGTTTGAGTGAGTTGTCTTATGAAATAACCTTTCTCAAAGCTGGTTGGAGAAAGAGCAAGTCCGAGCGTGTTGTTCTTTTGCCTGCACCTATCTTGTTTAACCTTGATAACAGGGAAGGATGGTCCCTCACTAAGGAGGAGCTTGACACGTACTTGGGAGAGCTCTCCCAACAGGAGCAGGCCACTAGAAGGGAGGTCAGATGATTCGGTCCAGCCCTCGAATGAGGGAGAGTCTTCATATCAGCATCCCGCTTATGATTGGGGAGCTTCCTCCTCTTCTCATGGGCCCAGATACGACCATTCTTACCAAGATCCGCCCGCTTGGAACCCCTATTCATACATGGATTAATACCCACTTAGGCCAACAGCCTATGCTTGGGGGGAGGTACACCGACACCGCACTCATGTCCATATCATGTTGCGTCGGTACTTTGTATATTCATGTTTTCATTCTCTTTTTAGTTTTTGTTCTTCTTTGCTTTTGCTTTCTAAAAACACAAAAAGACCAAAAATAATTTTTGTTGTTTCTCTTTGGTTTGCTTCTTCTTTTTGCCTTGGTTTGTTTTCCCTTTTTTCTTTGTTTGAACTATTCAAAAAATCCAAAAAGATTTTGCTTTGTTTGTTTTTCCCTTTTGGTTCTTGTTTAAAAATCGAAAACACCAAAAATATTTGTCGTTCTTCTTTGTTTTTTGCGAGTTTGCTACGGGGTTCAGCAGTTCTCAGTGGAATATTGGTTTCATATTATTATTCAAGCCACACAAGAGAAGAGAAATAATGAGGATTAATGACAACTTGAGGCGTGGTAAGAGGCTAGTAACGAACTCTATTTGTTTTCATTTTTGTACATATACTCATCACTGTGAGCTTGCTTAGTCCGTTCATGTAGAGTGTATGTTTTCTTTGGATGCTTAGTAGTTCTTGCTTTCTTATGATTAGCTCCAGCTCGCTAATAGTTTGTAGCATGTCTTATGAATGTTTGCTTGCATTGCTCTATTCATAAATTGGTATGACACTATGGTATCCTCCTCTGAATGGTTCATTTGATTGACTTGGCACATGCTCATGCATGCACATGACTGTAATAATCAGTTAAGCCTCGATGAATTATTTTGCCTTGAGGATCTTGAATCACTTTCATGCCATGAGTAGTCCTGTTTTGTTGCAAGCATGATAATGACAGCTATTGCTCTCTTGTTTGTCGCTCCCTTACTATTGCTAGCCTTCACTTCCACTGAGTGTTTTACTCAAGTTTCCAACTTCCTAAATCAAATATTTCCAAAGTGTCCACCATACCTACCTATTAGCATCATTTGCTACTCCCGTGCATATTCATTATGCCTTGTTTTCTTCCGAATAAAATGTTTGCTTGTTATGGGAAAACTAGTTAGTAAAGCTCTCACGAACTTGATGGCACACTTTATTTCCTGCACCTAAAAAACCTGAACCATTGTGAACTCTCCATGAAAGTTATATGCTTGCAAATTCTAGGCTAGGGATTAGCAGAACCGTGCTGTCACGGGGAACGCTTTCAACACTTGTAAATATGTACCTAGTTGATACCTTGCTCTTTTGTTTGCGGATGTCGTCGGTGTGAAACAAAAGGGGAGCTTGTAAGTCCATGGAGTTATGTATGTGTGTTAGAGAAACGCCTGGGCCGCTGGTCTAATCCATGCTGACATGGTGGAAACCTACAGCGTAACCATAATGATATCTATGAAGCATTGTTCTTATAAAAAAAGACAGAGATAGATATTGAGAAAAAGAAAAAAAAAGAGATTTATGAAAAGAGGAAAGAGAGATAAAAGCACCATTTTCCCATGGTAAATAAGAAGATTGCTGAGATACTCATTGTCTGCTTGCCTTGTCATTTTGATATGGGGATTCTTCCGTATCAGCAAGGTACCTGCTGGCAGTTCTCAATGATACGCATACTTATTACGATGACAAGAACTTACCGGTAACTAAAGTTGAGTAGCATGAGGAGCGGCCCTCGTACTCAAGGGACTTGGGATCTTCAGTTTATAGTCTGTCAAGCATATAACTCAGATTGGACCTCACTTTCACCTTAACCACATTAAAGATGCTTATGATAGCGGCAATGAGAGCTCAAAGCTAACGAGTACCATACTTTCAGCATTTGGAAGCCTTTCAAAACTATTCAAAACCTTTTTCTTCTACTTGTTGAGTCTCCACATATTCTTTGAGCACCTTCTTGAGAGCATAGTTGTCATTCTTTGTGTTTGTTCCATTACTTGATTATTTTTGTTATGACTTTGATGCTTGTATCCTTGATATCTTTACCTCTAGTCATCACTTGAACTTCAGAGGTGCCTTGATATTCATAATCAAAGGGCAAGCAAGATACCACTCTATCATACCTTTTTATGAGCATTGTAATGTTGCTTATGTTTGTGCTTCATGCTACTTATTATTATTGAGTTGGAATCTCTTCATAGCTTGCAATGACTATTAAGTAGACTCAGTTGCATACACTTTATTATGAACTGTCTGAGTGTTGATCACATTGCTGAGAATATTTACATCATATGAAGCAAATGTGTTCGTGAAAGTTTTTTTATCGCACTCAGTTTTCAACTGAATTGCTTGAGGACAAGCAATAAGCTAAGCTTGGGGGGAGTTGATACGTCCAAAATGTATCTACTTTCCCGAACACTTTTGCTATCATTTCTCCTCTATACTTGTGTGATTTGGATGCAACTAATGCAAACTGACGCTGTTTTCAGCAGAATTGCCTTGGTGTCTACTTTTTGTGCAGAAAATCAACTATCAGGAGAAATCTCGGAAAATATGCCAAAAATCCTATTTCACCCGAAGACTCCAGGAGCCAGAATACGAGACGGAGAAGAGCCAGGGGGTGGCCACACCACCTGGTGGCACGGGCCAGGCCAGGCGTGCCAGGGGGTGGTGTGGGCCCCCCAGGAACCCCCTCGGCCTCTCTCTTCGCCTATAAGGAGCCTTCTGACCTATAAACTCCGAGGGGGTCGACGTTTTTCTAGAAGGAGTTCCGCTCCGCCGCCACCACCAGATTCCATGAAACAGCACCAAGCTGCTCGCACCTCACGGATGGGGAATTGGAGGAGATCATCGCCATCATCATCACCATCGCTTCTCCATCGACCATCCATGTTTCCCCCATCTATGAGTGAGTAATCCCCTGCTATAGGCTATGGGGATGGTAGGGATTGGATGAGATCGTTCATGTAATGGCATCAGATTGTTAGGGCATGGTGCCTAGTACCTTTTATTAGTGCTTTATGACTTTGTTGCGACTGCTTGTGCTTAATGCTTGTTACTAGGGCCTGAGTGCCATGATCTCAGATATGAACATGTTATTGATTCATTATGATAGTATTGTTCTTGGTCTTATCTACAAGTTGTATACACACGTCGTTGTCCGGAACCTATGGCCCCGAAGTGACAGAAATCGGGATAACCGGAAGGGAAAGGTTTTGATGTGAGGATCACATGTGTTCACGGAGTGTTAATGCTTTGCTCCGGTGCTCTATTAAAAGGAGCACCTTAATTCCCAGTAGTTCCCTAGAGACCCCGCTGCAAATGGGCTGGCAGGACAAAAGATGTTGTGCAAGTTCTCATTGCGAGCACGTATGACTATATATGGAACACATGCCTAGGATTGTCTAGTACTTGGATGCTTTATCTTATTTATCTGCAATTGCCCTATGTTTTGATTGCTATGTGAATTGTCTTGTCCATGCAACGCCCGTCCATCCATCCCTATGCCTACAGCACTCGAATGCCACTGTTTACTGCTTTTGTTACTACTGTCTTTGCTTTACTACTGTTGCTACTTTGCTATACCTACTACAAAACTGTTGCTACTGATAAACTGATGTGAGCAAGATTGTTTACATGTGCAGCTGAATTGACAACTCAGTTGTTAAGGCTTATAAATATTCTTTGGCTCCCCTTGTGTCGAATCAATAAATTGGGTTTCACTTCCCTCGAAAATACTGCGATACACCCCCTATACTTGTGGGTCATCAAGAACACACATGCAATGACACTGGTGGATCCATGTGGTTTATGAAAAGAACACACATCCAATGACACAGGCGGATCCATGTAGTTTATGAAAATAAAACACATGCAATGACTCTAGTGGTGGTTTATTAAAAGAACACACATCCAATGACATTGGTGGATCCATGTGGTTTAGGAAAAGAACACACATGAAATGACTCTAGTGGTGGTTTATGAAAAGAACACACATCCAATGACACTGTGGATCCATGTGTTTTATGAAAAGAACACACATGCAATGAACTCTAATGGATCCATGTCGTTTATGAAAATAACACACATGCAATGACACTGGTGTATCCATCTGGTTTATGAAAAGAACAAACATGCAATGACTCTAGACGTGAGCTATGAAAAGAACACACATGCAATTACACTGGTGGATCCATGTGGTTTGTGACAAGAACACACATGCAATGAACTCTAGTGGTGGTTTAGGAGAAGAACACACATGCAATGACTCTAGTGGATCCATATGTGGTTTATGAAAAGAACACACATGCAATGACTCTGGTGGATCCATGTGGTTTATGAAAAGAACACACATGCAATGACTCTAGTGGATCTATATGTGGTTTAGAAAAAGAACAGACATTCAATGACACTAGTGGATCCATGTGGTTTATGAAAAGAACACACATGCAAATACTCTAGTTGTGGTTTATGAAAATAACACACATGAAGTGACACTGGTGGATCCATGTGGTTCCTGAAAAGAACACACATGCAATGACTCTAGCTGTGGTTTATGAAATGAACACAAATGCAATGACCTCTAGTGGATCCATGTGGTTTAGGAAAAGAACACAAATGCAATGAACTCTAGTGGATCCATGTGGTTTATGAAAAGAACACACATGCAATGACACTAGTGGATCCATGCAGTTTATGAAAAGAACACACATGGAATGACTCTAGTTGTGTTTTATGAAAATAACACACATGCAATGACTCTAGTGGTCGTCTTTGAAAAGAACACACATGTAATGACTCTAGTGGATCCATGTGGTTTATGAAAAGAACACACATGCAATGACTCTAATGGTTGTTTATGAAAATAACACACATGGAATGACTCTATATGTGTTTTATGAAAATAACACACATGCAATGACACTGGTCGATCCATGTGGTTTTTGAAAAGAACACAAATCCAATTACACTAGTGGATCCATGTGGTTTACGAAAGGAACACACATGCAATGACTCTAGTGGTGGTTTATGAAAAGAACGCACATGCAATGACTCTGATGGATCCATTTGGTTTTTGAAAAGAACACACATGCAATGAACTCTAGTGGATCCATGTGGTTTATGAAAAGAACACACTTGCAATGACTCTGGTGGATCCATGTGGTTTTTGAAAAGAACACACATGCAACGACTCTAGTGGTGGTTTATGAAAAGAACAGATATGCAATGACTCTAGATGTCGTTTATGAAAATAACACACGTGCAATGAACTCTAATGGATCCATGTGGTTTATTAAAAGAACACACATGCAATGACACTGGTGGATCCATGTGGTTTATGAAAGGAACACACATGCAATGACTCTAGTGTTGGTTACTGAAAACAACACACATGCAATGACACTATTAGATCCATGTGGTTTATGAAAAGAACACACATGCAATGAACTCTAGTGGTGGTTTAGGAGAATAACACACATGCAATGGCTTGTGAATCCATATGTGGTTTCTGAAAAAAGACCCATGCAATGTCTCTAGTGGATCCATGTGGTTTATGAAAAGAACACACATGCAATGACTCTGGTGGTGGTTTAGGAGAAGAACACACATATAATGACTCTAGTGGATCCATATGTGGTTTAGAAAAAGAACACACATTCCATGACACTGGTGGATCCATGTGGTTTATGAAAAGAACACACATGCAATGACTCTAGTTGTGGTTTATGAAAAGAACACACATGCAATGACACTGGTGGATCCATGTGGTTGATGAAAAGAACACACATCCAATGACATCTAGTGGATGCATTTGGTTTATGAAAATAACACATATGGAATGACTCTAGAGGTGGTTTAGGAGAAGAACACACATGCAATGACTCTAGGTGTGGTTTATGAAAATAACACACATGCAATGACACTGGTGGATCCATGTGGTTTATGAAAAGAACACACATCTAATGATACTAGTGGATCCATTTGGTATATGGAAAGAACACACATGCAATGACTCTAGTGGTGCTTTGTGAAAAGAACACACATCCAATGACACTGGTGGCTCCATGTGGTTTATGAAAAGAACACACATGAAATGAAATCTAGTGGATCCATGTGGTTTATGAATAGAACACACATGCAATGACACTGGTGGATCCATGTGGTTTATGAAAACAACACACATGCAATGGCTCTAGTGGTGGTTTATGAAATTAGCACACATGCAATGACATGGGTGGATCGATGTGGTTTATGAAAATAACACATATGCAATGACTCTAGGGGTGGTTTATGAAAAGAACACACATGCAATGACACTGGCGGATCCATGTGGTTTATGAAAAGAACACACATGCAATGAATTCTAGTGGATCCATGTGGTTTATGAAAAGAACACACATGCAATGACTCTAGTGGTGGTTTAGGACAAGAACACACATGTAGTGACTATAGATGTGGTTAATGAAAAGAACACACATGCTATGACATTGGTGGATCAATGTAGTTTATGAAAAGAAGACACATGCAATGACACTGGTGGATCCATGTGGTTTATGAAAAGAACACACATCCAATGCCATTGGTTGATCCATGTGGTTTATGTAAAGAATACATATGCAATGAACTCTAATGTATCCATGTGGTTTATGAAAATAAAACACATGCAATGACATTGGTGGATCCATGTGGTTTATGAAAAGAACACACATGCAATGACTCTATATGTGGTTTATGAAAAGAGCACACATACAATGACTCTAGTGGATCCATGTGGTTTATGAAAAGAACACACGTGCAATGACACGGGTGGATCCATGTTTTATGAAAACAGCACACGTACAATGACACTACTGGTGGTATATGAAAGGAACACACATGCAATGACACTGGTGGATCCATGTGGTTTATGAATAGAACACACATGCAATGACTCAAGTGGTGATTCCATGTGGTTTTTGAAAAGAACACAAATGCAATGACACTGGTGGATCCATGTGGTTTATGAAAAGAACACACATGCAATGACTCTCGTGGATCCATGTAGTTTATGAAAAGAACACACATGCAATGACACTAGTGGATCCATGTGGTTTATGAAAAGAACACACATACAATGACTCTAGTGGTGGTTTATGAAAAGAACATACATCCAATGACACCGGTGGATCCATGTGGTTTATGAAAAGAACACACATGCAATGAACTGTAGTGGATCCATGTGGTTTATGAAAAGAACACACATGCAATGACACTAGTGTATCCATGTGGTTTATTAAAAGAACACACATGCAATGACACTGGTGGATCCATGTGGTTTATGAAAGGAACACACATGCAATGACTCTAGTGTTGGTTACTGAAAACAACACACATGCAATGACACTATTGGATCCATGTGGTTTATGAAAAGAACACACATGCAATGAACTCTAGTGGTGGTTTAGGAGAAGAACACACATGCAATGACTCTAGTGGTGGTTTAGGAGAAGAACGCACATGCAATGACTCTAGTGGATCCATATGTGGTTTAGAAAAAGAACACACATTCAATTACACTAGTGGATCCAATTGGTTTATGAAAAGAACACACATGCAAATACTCTAGTTGTGGTTTATGAAAATAACACACATGAAGTGACAATGGTGGATCCATGTGGTTCCTGAAAAGAACACACATGCAATGACTCTAGTTGTGCTTTATGAAATGAACAGAAATGCAATGAACTCGAGTGGATCCAAGTGGTTTAGTAAAAGAACACAAATGCAATGAACTCTAGTGGATCCATGTGGTTTATGAAAAGAACACACATGCAATGACACTAGTGGATCCATGCAGTTTATGAAAAGAACACACATGGAATGACTCTAGTTGTGTTTTATGAAAATAACACACATGCAATGACTCTAGTGGTGGTCTTTGAAAAGAACACACATGCAATGACTCTAGTGGATCCATGTGGTTTATGAAAAGAACACACATGCAATGAGTCTAATGGTTGTTTATGAAAATAACACACATGCAATGACTCTATATGTGGTTTATGAAAAGAACACACATGCAATGACACTGGTGGATCCATGTGGTTTTTGAAAAGAACACAAATGCAATGACACTAGTGGATACATGTGGTTTACGATAAGAACACACATGCAATGACTCTAGTGGTGGTTTATGAAAAGAACGCACATGCAATGACGCTGATGGATCCATTTGGTTTATGAAAGGAACACGCATGCAATGAACTCTAGTGGATCCATGTGGTTTATGAAAATAACACACATGCAATGACTCTGATGGATCCATCTGGTTTATGAAAAGAACACACATGCAATGACACTAGTGGTGGTTTATGAAAACAACACATATGCAATGACTCTAGATGTCATTTATGAAAATAACACACGTGCAATGAACTCTAATGGATCCATGTGGTTTATGAAAAGAACACACATGCAATTACACTGGTGGATCCATGTGGTTTATGAAAAGAACACACATGCAATGAACTCTAGTGGTGGTTTAGGAGAAGAACACACATGCAATGACTCTAGTGGTGGTTTAGGAGAAGAACACACATGCAATGACTCTAGTGGATCCATATGTGGTTTAGAAAAAGAACACACATTCAATTACACTAGTGGATCCAATTGGTTTATGAAAAGAACACACATGCAAATACTCTAGTTGTGGTTTATTAAAATAACACACATGAAGTGACACTAGTGGATCCATGTGGTTCCTCAAAAGAACACACATGCAATGATTCTAGTTGTGGTTTATGAAATGAACAGAAATGCAATGAACTCGAGTGGATCCATGTGGTTTAGTAAAATAACACAAATGCAATGAACTCTAGTGGATCCATGTGGTTTATGAAAAGAACACACATGCAATGACACTAGTGGATCCATGCAGTTTATGAAAAGAACACACATGGAATGACTCTAGTTGTGTTTTATGAAAATAACACACATGCAATGACTCTAGTGGTGGTCTTTGAAAAGAACACACATGCAATGACTCTAGTGGATCCATGTGGTTTATGAAAAGAACACACATGCAATGAGTCTAATGGTTGTTTATGAAAATAACACACATGCAATGACTCTATATGTGGTTTATGAAAAGAACACACATGCAATGACACTGGTGGATCCATGTGGTTTTTGAAAAGAACACAAATGCAATGACACTAGTGGATCCATGTGGTTTACGATAAGAACACACATGCAATGACTCTAGTGGTGGTTTATGAAAAGAACGCACATGCAATGACGCTGATGGATCCATTTGGTTTATGAAAAGAACACGCATGCAATGAACTCTAGTGGATCCATGTGGTTTATGAAAATAACACACATGCAATGACTCTGATGGATCCATCTGGTTTATGAAAAGAACACACATGCAATGACACTAGTGGTGGTTTATGAAAAGAACACATATGCAATGACCCTAGATGTCATTTATGAAAATAACACACGTGCAATGAACTCTAATGGATCCATGTGGTTTATGAAAAGAACACACATGCAATTACACTGGTGGATCCATGTGGTTTATGAAAAGAACACACATGCAATGAACTCTAGTGGTGGTTTAGGAGAAGAACACACATGCAATGACTCTAGTGGTGGTTTAGGAGAAGAACACACATGCAATGACTCTAGTGGATCCATATGTGGTTTAGAAAAAGAACACACATTCAATTACACTAGTGGATCCAATTTGTTTATGAAAAGAACATACATGCAAATACTCTAGTTGTGGTTTATGAAAATAACACACATGAAGTGACACTGTTGGATCCATGTGGTTCCTGAAAAGAACACACATGCAATGACTCTAGTTGTGGTTTATGAAATGAACAGAAATGCAATGAACTCGAGTGGATCCATGTGGTTTAGTAAAACAAGACAAATGCAATGAACTCTAGTGGATCCATGTGGTGATGAAAAGAACACACATGCAATGACACTAGTGGATCCATGCAGTTTATGAAAAGAACACACATGGAATGACTCTAGTTGTGTTTTATGAAAATAACACACATGCAATGACTCTAGTGGTAGTCTTTGAAAAGAACACACATGCGATGACTCTAGTGGATCCATGTGGTTTATGAAAAGAACACACATGCAATGAGTCTAATGGTTATTTATGAAAATAACACACATGCAATGACTCTATATGTGGTTTATGAAAAGAACACACATGCAATGACACTGGTGGATCCATGTGGTTTTTTAAAAGAACACAAATGCAATGACACTAGTGGATCCATATGGTTTACGATAAGAACACACATGCAATGACTCTAGTGGTGGTTTATGAAAAGAACGCAGATGCAATGACGCTGATGGATCCATTTGGTTTATGAAAAGAACGCGCATGCAATGAACTCTAGTGGATCCATGTGGTTTATGAAAATAACACACATGCAATGACTCTGATGGATCCATGTGGTTTATGAAAAGAACACACATGCAATGACACTAGTGGTGGTTTATGAAAAGAACACATATGCAATGACTCTAGATGTCATTTATGAAAATAACACACGTGCAATGAACTCTAATGGATCCATGTGGTTTATGAAAAGAACACACATGCAATTACACTGGTGGATCCATGTGGTTTATGAAAGGAACACACATGCAATGAACTCTAGTGGTGGTTTAGGAGAAGAACACACATGCAATGACTTGTGGATCCATATGTGGTTTGTGCAAAGAACACCCATGCAATGTCTCTAGTGGACCCTTGTGGTTTATGAAAAAGAACACACATGCAATGACTCTAGTGGTGGTTTAGGAGAAGAACACATAGATAATGACTCTAGAGATCCATATGTGGTTTAGAAAAAGAACACACATTCCATGACACTGGTGGATCCATGTTGTTTATGAAAAGAACACACATGCAATGACTCTAGTTGTGGTTTATGAAAAGAACACACATGCAATGACACTGGTGGATCCATGTGGTTTATGAAAAGAACACACATCCAATGACATAGGTGGATCCATGTGGTTTATGAAAATAACACACATGCAATGACTCTAGTGGTGGTTTACTAAAAGAACACACATCCAATGACATTGCTGGATCCATGTGGTTTAGGAAAAGAACACACATGCAATGAATCCAGTGGTGGTTTATGAAAAGAACACACATCCAATGACACTGGTGGATCCATGTGGTTTATGAAAAGAACACACATGCAATGACACTGGTGGATCCATGTGGTTTATGAAAATAACACACATGCAATGACACTGGTGTATCCATGTGGTTTATGAAAAGAACACACATGCAATTACTCTAAACATGGGCTATGAAAAGAACACACATGCAATGACACTGATGGATCCATGTGGTTTATGAAAAGAACACACATGCAATGAAATCTAGTGGTGGCTTAGGAGAAGAACACACATGCAATGACTCTAGTGGATCCATATGTGGTTTATGAAAAGAACACACATGCAATGACTCTGGTGAATCCATGTGGTTTATGAAAAGAACACACATGCAATGACTCTAGTGGTGGTTTAGGAGAAGAACACACATGTAATGACTCTAGTGGATCCATATGTGGTTTAGAAAAAGAACACACATTCAATGACACTAGTGGATCCATGTAGTTTATGAAAATAACACACATGAAATGACACTGGTGGATCCATGTGGTTCCTTAAAAGAACACACATGGAATGACTCTAATTGTGGTTTATGAAATGAACACAAATGTAATGAACTCTGGTGGATCCATGTGGTTTAGGAAAAGAACACAAATGCAATGAACTATAGTGGATCCATGTGGTTTATGAAAAGAACACACATGCAATGACACTAGTGGATCCATGCAGTTTATGAAAAGAACACACATGGAATGACTCTAGTTGTGTTTTATGAAAATAACACACATGCAATGACTCTAGTGGTGGTCTTTGAAAAGAACACACATGCAATGGCTCTAGTGGATCCATGTGGTTTATCAAAAGAACACACATGCAATGACTCTAATGGTTGTTTATGAAAATAACACACATGGAATGACTCTATATGTGGTTTATGAAAAGAACACACATGCAATGACATTGGTGGATCCATGTGGTTTTTGAAAAGAACAAAAATCTAATGACACTAGTGGTGGTTTACGAAAAGAACACACTTGCAATGACTCTAGTGGTGGTTTATGAAAAAGAACGCACATGCAATGACGCTGATGGATCCATTTGGTTTATGAAAAGAACACACATGCAATGAACTCTAGTGGATCCATGTGGTTTATGCAAAGAACACACATGCAATGACTCTGGTGGATCCATGTGGTTTATGAAAAGAACACACATGCAATGACTGTAGTGGTCGTTTATAAAAAGAACACATATGCAATGACTCTAGATGTCGTTTATGAAAAGAACACACGTGCAATGAACTCTAATGGATCCATGTGGTTTATGAAAAGAACACACATGCAATGACACTGGTGGATCCATGTGGTTTATGAAAGAAACACACATGCAATGACTCTAGTGGTGGTTAATGAAAACAACACACATGTAATGACACCGGTGGATCCATGTGGTTTATGAAAAGAACACACATGCAATGACCTTTAGTGGTGGTTTAGGAGAAGAACACACATGCAATGACTCTGGTGGTGGTTTAGGAGAAGAACACACATATAATGACTCTAGTGGATCCATATGTGGTTTAGAAAAAGAACACACATTCCATGACACTGGTGGATCCATGTGGTTTATGAAAAGAACACACATGCAATGACTCTAGTTGTGGTTTATGAAAAGAACACACATGCAATGACACTGGTGGATCCATGTGGTTTATGAAAAGAACACACATCAAATGACACTGGTGGATCCATGTAGTTTTTGAAAAGAACACAAATGCAATGACACTGGTGGATCCATGTGGTTTATGAAAAGAACACACATGCAATGGCTCTAGCAGTCACATTCCCTTTTAAAGTCTCTACTTTAAATGCATTAAAATTCTCCAAGTTTAATGCTCTCTCATTTAATAAAACTCTTTTATTAAATTTATTCAGAATTTTGTTAATTACTTTAATTAACAAACATTCACATATAGCCCCTTGCAATATTTAAATATCACATGCAGAACCACTTTCTGCAATTTCACCCGAAACAATTTCCGGTTTCTATTGAAACAATTCCTGCGCTTTGCAATTCTTTCATCTGAAACATATGTGCTCCAAAATGGTGTCTGGTAACTCTTAAGTGTGTCACCCTACGGTTCGAGAATAATGCAGACATGATCGAGACCCTTCTCCGATTAATAATCAGCAGCGGGACCTGTAGATCCGTACTGACTCCTACACATTCAACGATGACTTCTGGGATCGTGAGAACCTTTAACGCTTGTAACTAAATCCCTTTGTCTCGCGATATATTACATGTCCAAGATTCGATCATTGGTATCTACATACCTAGTTTGATCTCGTTACCGACATGCACTCTTTTCTTGTTCCCGTGATATAACATTTAGTGATCACATCACTTGCTTGCAAGCTATCTCAATGTGATATCACCGAGAGGGCCCAGAGTATATCTATCCGTCATCGGGATTGAAAAATTCCACTCTTGATCCATGAGCCTCAACATAACACCTTCGTAGTACTGAACCCATCTTTATAGTCACCCTGTTACGGTGTGATGCTTGATGTTATCAAAATACTTTTTCTGTGTTAGCAATTAGCATGATCTCATGGTCTAAGGATAAAGATTACTTCGTATGATGTTATAGAAATATAAACATAATGACTTGATCGTAATGCTATACTTCGGATGAATGTTCATCACATCATTCCACCAATGGTGTGACCTTGTTATTAACAACATCCAATGTCCATGATCAGGAAACCTTGATCATCTTGTTAATCAACAAGCTAGTCTATAAGAGAGGCATAACTAGGAACCCTTTTTGTTTATTAAACACACATGTATTGATGTTTCCGATCAATACAATTCTAGCATGCAAAATAAACATCTATCATATATAAGGAATACATAATAACAACTTTATTATTGCCTCTCAGGGCATATTTCCTTCAGCCTCCCACTTGCACTAGAGACAATAATCTAGTTCACATAGTGATAAATCTAACACCCATGGAGTTCTGGTGTTGATCGTGTTTTGCCCTAGGGAGAGCTTTAGTCAACGGATCTGCTACATTTAGGTCTGTGTGTACTTTACAAATCTTTATATCTCCATCCTTGACATGCTCGCGGATGGAGTGAAACCGGCGCTTAATATGCTTGGAATTCTGGTGAGACCTCAGTTCCTTTGTGTTGGCTATGGCTCCATTGTTGTAACAATAGATCACCATCGGGTCCAATACACTAGGAACCACACCTAGTTCCGTAATGAACTCTTTCATCCAAACCGCTTCTTGCGCTGCTTCTGAAGCAGCAACATATTCCGCCTTCGTCGTTGATCCGCCACCACAGGTTGTTTGGAACTCCTCCAACTAACTGCTGCTCCGTTCAAGAGAAAAACGTATCCGGATTGAGACTTAGAGTCATCCGGATCGGTGTCAAAGCTAGCATCGACATAACACTTAGCGACTAGCTCTTATTCACCTCCGTATATAAGAAACATATCCCTAGTTCTTCTCAAGTACTTGAGGATATTCTTGACCGCTATCCAGTGTTCCGAACCTGGATCAGATTGGTACCTACTAGTCAAACTAATATCATGTGCCACATCCGGTCTTGTACATAGCATGGCATACATTATAGAGCCTATGGCCGAGGCATAGGGGATCTTATCCATCATCTCTCTTTCTTCCGCTGTAGCTAGACTTTGAGTCTTACTCAATGTCTTGCCTTGCAACATAGGTAAGAACCCCTTCTTACTTTCGTCCATATTAAACTTCTTTAATATCTTATCAAGGTATGTACTTTGCGATAGCCCAATTAGGTGCCTTGATCTATCTCTATAGATTTTAATGCCTAATATATATGACGCTTCACCAAGGTCTTTCATCAAAAATTTGCTATTTAGATAACTTTTAACACTGTTTAAAAGATCTATATCATTTCCAATCAATAATATGTCATCCACATATAATATCAGAAATTCCACATTGCTCCCACTCACTTTCTTGTAAATACAAGCCTCTCCATAAGTTTGGCCAAATCCAAACTCTTTGATCACCTCATCAAAGCGAAGATTCCAACTCCGGGATGCTTGCTTCAGTCCATAGATGGATCGCTGAAGTTTGCATACCTTATTAGCATCCTTAGGATCGACAAAACCCTTAGGTTGTATTATATACAACTCTTCTTAAATATTACCATTAAGGAACACAGTTTTGACATCCATCTTCCATATTTCATAATCGCAATATGCAGCAATTGCTAACATAATCCTAACTGACTTAAGCATCTCTACAGGAGAGAATGTCTCATCGTAGTCAACTCCTTGAATTTGTCGAAACCCCTTTGTGACAAGTCGAGCCTTATAGATGGTCACATTACCATCAACATCAGTTTTTCTTTTGAAAATCCATTTATTCTCAACGGCCTTTCGATCATGAGGTAAATCCACCAAGGTCCAAACTTGGTTCTCTTACATGGATTCCATCTCGGATTTCATGGCTTCTAGCCATTTGTTGGAATCCAGGCTCATCGTCGCTTCTTCATACGTCGCAGGGTCATCCATTTCATCAACCATGAAATTCACAACAAGATTGCCGTACAGTTCAGGAGCTGCACATGTCCTGCTTGACCTGTGAGGTTCGGTAGTGTCCTCTTTCGGAGTTTCATGATCAATATCATTAGCTCTCTCTTCATTAGGTGAAGTCAACTCCGAAACAACTTCTGGTGCTGCGCTACTCGCCATTTCATGAAGAGAAGGTTCAATAACCTCTTCGAGTTCTACCTTCCGACTACTCACACCTTTCGCAAGAAACTCCTTCTCAAGAAAGGATCCATTCTTGGCAACAAAAACCATGCCCTCGGATCTGTGATAGAAGGTATACCCAATTGTTTCCTTAGGGTATCCAATGAAGACGCATTTTCCCCTTTGGGTTCGAGTTTATCCGGTTGAAGTTTCTTCACATAAACATCACATCCCCAAACTTTAAGAAATGACAGCTTAGGTTTGATTCCAAACCATAATTCATATGGTGTCGTTTCAACGGATTTAGATGGTGCCCGATTTAAAGTGAATGCAGTTGTTTCCAGTGCATAACCCCAAAATGACAGTGGCAAGTTAGTCAGAGACATCATAGATTGAACCATATCCAATAAGGTACGATTACGACGTTCCGACACACCATTACGTTGTGGTGTTCCGGCAGGCGTGAGTTGTGAAACTATTCCACACTCTTTCATGTGTGTGCTAAACTCGTAACTTAGATACTCTCCTCCATGGTCAGACCATAGAAATTTGATCTTTCTATTACGATGATTTTCCACTTCATTCTGAAATTCTTTGAACTTTTCAAAAGTTTCAGACTTGTGTTTCATCAAATAGATATACCCGTATCTACTCAAATCATCCGTGAAAGTAACAAAATAAAGATATCCACCTCGCACTGACACACTCATTGGTCCACACACATCAGTATGTATTATTTCTAATAAATCTGTCACCCGTTTGATTGAACCAGAAAACGGCGTTCTAGTCATCTTGCCCATAAGGCATGGCTCACATGTATCAAATGATTCAAAATCAAGTGATCCCAGAAGGCCATCAGAATGGAGTTTCTTCATGCGTTTAACACCAATATGACCTAGACGGCAGTGCCACATATATGCAGATATATCATCATCAAGTTTAATCTTTTTAGCATTAACATTATGAATGTGCATAATATTACTATCGAGATCCATCAGAAATAAACCATTCAACATAGGTGCATGACCATAGAAGATATCATTCTTATAAATCGAACAACCATTGTTTTCAGATTTAAAGGAATGACCACTTTGCATCAAACATGATCCGGATACAATGTTCATGCTTAGTGCAGACACCAAATAACAATTATTTAGGTTTATAACTAATCCCGATGGCATATGGAGAGGTAGCGTCCCGACGGCGATCACATCAACTTTTGATCCATTGCCGACCCGCATCCTGACCTCATCCCTTGCTAGTTGTCGCTTGTTCCATAGCCCCTGAACCGAGTTACATATATTAGCATCAAATACCCAGGTGCTACTGCGAGTACTAGTCAAGTACACATCAATAACATGTATATAACATATACCTTTGTTTGCCTTGCCGGACTTCTTGTCCACCAAATACTTGGGGCGATTCTTCAATGGCGATCCCTTGCAATAGTAGCACTCGGTATCAGACTTAGGGCCAGCTCGGGGATTCTTTTCAGGGGCGATAACAGATTTTCCACCCTTCTTTCCCTTGTGCTTGCCTTTCTTGTCCTTCTTGAAACCGGTGGTCCTATTGATCATCAACACTTGATGTTCTTTCCTAATCTCCACTTCTGTAGTCTTAAGCATTGACAGAAGCTCGAGAAGAGTCTTATTCATGCCCTGCATATTATAGTTCATCACGAAGCTCTTGTAGCTAGGTGGCAGAGATTGGAGAACACAATGTATGCCCAAGTCAATGGGAATCGTTATTCCCAAGGACACAAGCTTATCGGCATACCCAGATATTTTGAGTACATGCTCACTAACGGAGCTGTTCTCCTCCATCATGCAGCTAAAGAACTTTTCAGTAGCATTATAACTCTCTACGGCAGCATGGGTATCGAAAATCATTTTCAATTCTCCCATGGTATTAAAGGCATTGCTATTTTCGAAACACTTTCGAAGTTCTGGCTCTAGCCCATACAGTATGTCGCAATGAACTAAGTTGTGGTCCTCCTGACGAGTCACATAGACATTCTTTTCCTTGTCAGGGGCATCAGGAGCTGGTGGGGGGCCTAGCGGCGCATCTAGCACATATTGCTTTTGTGCAGCAGTGAGGAGAATCCTCAAATTCATAGCCCAGTTGGTGAAGTTGCTACCATTCGCAACAAGTTTCTCTTTCTCCATGAACACATTGAAATTAAAAGCAGGTGGTGCCATCTACAACAGAATTTCTAAAGTTTATTTAGACTAAGTTTATGATAGATTGAGTTCAACTAATCCAAATTACTAATGAACTCCCACTCAAAAACGACATCCCTCGTGTCCTTTTGGTGATTACATGAACCAAATCCACTACACCAAGTCCGATCATCACGTGAGTTGATGTAGCTTCAAAGGCGAGCATCTATATGGGCATCATATCAACTATATGACACATGCTTAACCTTTCGGTCCGTGTTCCGAGGCCATGTCTGTACATGCTAGGCTCTCCAAGTAAGAACCTTAGTATTCGCGTGTGTAAAACTGTCTTACACCCGTTCCTATGAAAGCGTAGATTCGAGTACACCCGATCATCACGTGATGTCTCAAAACACGATTCATAGAACGGTGCATACTCAAGGAAGAACACATTTTATCTTGATATCTAAAAGAGGGATCATCTTACAATGCTACCAAAAGCGCCAAACTAGCAGTATAAGATGCTAACATCTAATGTGTAAAGTGAGATGATATGGTCCATGCATTTGATATCTATCATTTGCATCGTGGTATGATCTCTATCATTACTTTGTGTGTAAGGCCAAGGTCTATGGAACTTACACGTTGAATGTGTTGTAAGAGTATCTATCATACATCTACTTACAACAATACCATATCAATACACTAGCCCAGCAACGATCTAAACTAGACGCCTCTAATTTATCAATTGCAAGTTTTACGTGGCTTAGGGCTTTCGGAGATAGAACCGTTCTCACCTACGAACATGAACCACAACGAGGATAACCAAGTTATTAGCAACTCGTTGTAAATCAGATATTGACTATAGTAGGAGAGACAGACACCCGCCAGCCACTTATGCAAAACAAGTTGCCTGTCAGTCGTGGAACCGGTGTCATGTACGATGACATGTAAGGTTGGTCCGGGTTGCTTCATCCCACTATGCCACCAATATCCAAAATACATAGAAGATGCAATAACATGATCATCATCGCCCACATATAAACATATGTGTACTACCCGTGTAAAGCACCTATGCATAGATCAGGCTCTGATACCACTGTTGGGTCCGTAGCATAGAAAACAAAAAAATTCCTACGATGAGAACTACACGCCAAGATCTATCTACTAGGTACAAAGCAACGGGTGGACATACATCCAACAAGAACTTACCCTCGAAGACAACGAGTTTTGTTAATGAGTAGGAACTCGTGGTTGATGTAGTCGTACACTTGCCGATCTCAAGATCGTGAGTAAGTCCGAGCGCCACAACTCAGCAGCGCATCCGTACTCGCACACACGTTCAAGGCACCGGACAACCTCCACCTCCTCGCTCCAGCGATCCAGCGGAAGCAGCAACTCCTTCTAGACGAAATGCCACCAGGAACATGTATCTCGCTAATCCGAGACCATGGGGGAATAATTCTAGAGGGAGAGAGAGATCCTTCACAAGGAGGTGTGTGGATGAAGGAGGGAATGGATGGCCTTTTATAGGATGAGGGGGTGCCCCTCCTCTCCATGGACGGCGCATGGGGGTGACCCCACACCTCCCCCATTCATGTGGTGGTAACCCCTCCACATTAAAATGATTCTTCACATTCCCTTTTAAAGACTCCACTTTAAATGCATTAAAATTCTCCAAGTTTAATGCACTCTCATTTAAGAAAACTCTTTTATTAAATTTATTCAGAATTTTGTTAATTACTTTAATTAACAAACATTCACATATAGCCCCTTGCAATATTTCAATATCACATGCAGAACCACTTTCTGCAATTTCACCCAAAACAATTTTCGGTTTCTATTGAAACAATTCCTGCGCTTTGCAGTTCTTTCGTCTGAAACATATGTGCTCCAAAATGGTGTCCCGTAACTCTTAAGTGTGTCAACCTACGGTTCGCGAATAATGCAGACATGATCGAGACCCTTCTCTGATCAATAATCAGCAGTGGGACCTGGAGATCCGTACTGACTCCTACACATTCAACGATGACTTCTGTGATCGTGAGAACTAAGCCCCTTGTAACTAAATCCCTTTGTATCGCGATATATTACATGTCTGAGATTCGATCATCGGTATCTCCATACCTAGTTTGATCTCGTTACCGACATGCACTCTTTTCTCGTTCCCGTGATATAACATTCTAGTGATCACATCACTTGCTTGCAAGCTATCTCAATGTGATATCACCGAGAGGGCCCAGAGTATATCTATCCGTCATCGGGATTAACAAATTCCACTCTTGATCCATGAGCCTCAACATAACACCTTCGTAGTATTGAACCCATCTTTATAGTCACCCTGTTATGGTGTGATGTTTGATGTTATCAAGATACTCTTCCGGTGTTAGCAATTAACATGATCTCATGGTCTAAGGATAAAGATTACTTCGTATGATGTTATAGCAATATAAATATAATGACTTGATCATAATGCTATACTTCAGATGAATGTTCATCACATCATTCCACCAATGGTGTGACCTTGTTATTAACAACATCCAATGTCCATGATCAGGAAACCTTGATCATCTTGTTAATCAACAAGCTAGTCTATAAGAGAGGCATAACTAGGAACCCTTTTTATTTATTAAACACACATGTATTGATGTTTCTGATCAATACAATTCTAGCATGCAAAATAAACATCTATCATATATAAGGAATGCATAATAACAACTTTATTATTGCCTCTCAGGGCATATTTCCTTCATACTTAGCCTTTTGTTGTAGTATCCGTCACAATGTGTCAACTTTGGAACTCATCCAAATCCATCATGGAACATCCTCTCCATTACATTGTGCCACCCATAGTCTAAATTGAGATAAATTTAATTTGTATATTGTGACAAAACTAGTATCAATGTAACACTTTACAAAGAACTACCTTTAACTATTTGTCACTTATACATGATATATTCTTAGTTCTTCCAAAGCTCATAAGAATATCTTTACTATCGTCCAATCATCATCTTATGAATCATTCTGGTATGTGCTCATAACATTTAGAGCATAGGACATATCTGGATATATACATATCACGATATAATCTATCAAAATATTCATGTGATTTTACTCACCATGTGTCGAAACACTTGAATCTTGATACAATCCTTTCCATGCAGCAAGACCTTTCTTGTTGTTTCCATATTGAACCCTTTCAATATCTCATATATGTATGTCTGGCATAACCATATTAGCGCCTCAATCTATCCATATAGACATTGATGCCAAATATTCCGGTTTTGCCCAAGTCTTTCATCGAAATCCTATTTTAATGAAATTCTTAACTTGTGTCAATAAAAGATAAATCATTTCCAATCAACAATATGTACTCTGCATAATGTATTGGAAATTTGTCTCAGTGCTCCCACTTAATTTCTTGCAAATGCAAGCATATTCATCAACTCCGATGAAATTAATCTCCTTTAACATTTTAATCATGGTGAAGATTCCAACTCCATTATGCTCACTTAAACTATTGAAGTTTGCATGCCCTTTTAGTACCCTTTGAGTTAACAAAACCCTTCGGACGGTGTCATGTACACATCCTAGGTAACCATTCTATTAGAAGAACCTTGTTTTGTCTATTCAACTACCATATACCAAATTATATGTAGTGTTGGTACATTAATCCGTCAAGACTAAATATCGCTATGAAAGATCAAATCTTGTCATAGTCAACTCCTTGAACATTGCCGTAAACTTCTTTCCAACATGTCGACTATTTCATAGATGTTAAACATTCATGTCTATTTCTTATAGATCCAAACACGACCGATAGGCTTCGCGCCTTTCTAGAGGGTCTTCCATGTTTTAGAAACTTGATTTCTCGTGTATGGATACTATCACGGATTGTATGTCTTCTAGTCATTTTTTGGAGTCAGGGTCCATCATCGCTTCTTTGCATGCAGTCGGTTCATCATTGTCAAAACAATAACGACTTATGTTTCAGATCTTACTATTTGATTCTTACCGACCCACATGGTTAAATAGGAACTCTAATCTCCAAGATCACACCCTTTGTAATCATGGGAGCCATGAGAATTGTGGCCACCACCGGGACACTTTCCGGTGCTGCGCTACTTCACACATATAGCTAAGGTTCAACAACCTTATCAAAGTTCTATTGTCCTCCCACTTAACTTTTCACGAAAAATTCCTTCTCAAGAAACTTGATGTTCCAAGCGACAAACTCTTTTGTCCTCGGTGTTATGGAGGAATTCCCAACAAATTCTTTGGGATAACCCACAAAGACATGCTTATCCGACTTTGGTTGTAAAAATTTTACTTATGCATAGCATACCAAAATTTAAGAAAAGACAATTCAGGTTTTATCCCAAACCATAACTCATATGGTGTCATTTCAACGGATCACGATGGTGCTCTTTTAAGTGTAAAAGCGGTAGTCTCTAAAGCTTTAATCCTTAAAACATAATGGCAGTTATATAAATGACACCTTTGATCTTACCATGTCAAACAAGGTTTGATTTGATCTCTCGAACATACCATACTCACGTGGTTTATCGGGAAATGCAAATTCATGGAACAATTCCTGAAATCTTAGGTGTTTTGCTAAACCTGTAACTCAAATATCTTCCTTTATGATCAAATCATAAACTCTTTTATTTTCTTGTTAGAATGATTTTTCACTTCATCTTGAAAGTATTTGAACAATTTTCAAATGTTTCATACTTCTTCCTTATTAAGTAAATATATAGATATATTCACTCAAATTTCTGGAGAAAGCATATGAAGCAAAAAGATCCATAGCATATGGCTACACATAATGGACTACACACATCAGCATGCACAATTTCCAATAAGCTAGTCATCCGTTCCTCTTTGGCCTATGAACGGAGTTTTAATTATCTCGAGGAAAGTTTCACAAGCGTCAATTGATCAAAATCAAAAGACTCCAAAAATCCATCAACATGGAGTTTCTTCATGTTTACTTTCCAATATGATCTTCCAATCATCTGTCTTATGACATTTTAGCAATATTGTTTATGGATGTGATTTCTCCAACAAGACTTGTAAAAGTCCATCCATCCTTTATGGAATACGGTAATTATTTGAACAACCATTGTTCTCGTAATACCAGAACAAAATAACAATTATTAAAACAAATCTTGAAGGCTAGGTTTGACGACAACGAAAAACACAATAACACTTTATTTGTTTTCGATGAACATCATCACTTATTCTCTTGCTAGTTACTTAGGTCATTGTAGTTCATGAATTGTGTTGTTCTGTATGACACTTCACACCAACCAATTCGGTATCCAATACCAGTATCCAATACCTAAGAACCACATTGTTTAACAAGCAAGGAATACAGCCATAACATGTATATCTTCCATATACCTAAGTTGGACATCTCCAACCTTTTCTTTTCTGCCAGATATTTTATCGTTTCTCTTTCAGCAATTCCTTTTCTTTTAAAAGAATCTATCAACAGCAATAGTGGTGTCATTCACATGACACATAGTACAAAGTGTATATAGCCAAATACTAATACCTTTGGACTTGCACTTTGAAATGGATCACCATCATCAAATGTTTGGTGTTCTTTCAAAAATCCATTCTTTAGTAATCTATTAGTGTAGTAAACATTTTACTTACATCTTCTATTCATCCTTATCATAACAACTTTCATGATCAAGCTACTATATCCTATAAGGAAGAATCGCGAGTATAATGTTAGTTCGCAAAACCTTTTGGGAGATCCGGATGCCTAGCATCTCCATCCTTCACAAATTCTCATACAATATGAGAATATGTACTAAATTATACTCTATCATAATGCAACCAAAAACATTGTTTCAGATATCACAATATCTTCCACACATGATGGTTTCTGAAACAATTTTTCAGCTCCTAGATAATCTTGATATTAAAACAACTTTTGAATATCAATAATCATGGATGCAAACATGATACTTTAGATACTAACATTGGAATTCTTACTCTTGATTTAATACTACTTATTAAACTTCATGGAGTAAATAGAGTTTGATGAAAGTTTGCAATAGGACTTCTAAACTTTAAATTGTCATTCAAAAAAATACGATACCAGTTCGTAAAGTAAATATCCAGAATTCTATAGTTCTATTATCTCAATTAAAACAAAGCATAAGGTAGTAAACAAATGCCAATGACTACAAAAAATTATGCAAGTTCACTTCGATTTAGTTTATGACAAATTGAGTTCAACTAATCCAAATTAGAAATGGACTCCCACTCAAAAACAACATCCCTCGTGCCTTTTTGGTGATTACATGAACCAAATCCACTACACCAAGTCCAATCATCACGTGAGTCAGTGTAGCTTCAAAGGCGAGCATCAATATGGGCATCACATCAACTATATGACTCATGCTTAACCTTTCGGTCCGTGTTCCGCGGCCATGTCTGTACATGCTAGGCTCGCCAAGTAAGAACCTTAGTACTCGCATGTGTAAAACTATCTTACACCCGTTGTATGAAAATGTAGAGTCGAGTACACCCGATCATCACGTGATGTCTCGAAACACGATCCATAGAACGGTGCATACTTAAGGAAGAACACATTTTATCTTGATATTTAAATGAGGGATCATCTTATAATATGCAAACATCATATGTGAAAAGTGGGATGATATGGTCCATGCAGTTGATCACCATCATGTGCATCGTGGTATGATCTCTATCATTCCTTTGTGTGTAAGGCCAAGGTCTATGGAACTTACACGTTAGGTGTTTTGTAAGGGTATCTACCATACATCTACTTACAACATTACCATATCAATTTTTCACCTACCGAAGGGCGACCACCTCACCCACCCTCTCTCTGGCGCTCCCCCTGGTGATCTATGGCGATTCTCTCTAAATACCCCATGCAATGGATCCTAGCGCTCTCGGTGATACTCTGGATTTCTCCCATGGCACGGGACTTGAATTGCAGCTTCGATCTTCCTTTTCCACCTGTGTGCAATCCCCATCTCCTAGATCTGGTTTTACCCTTGTGGTCTCTTTTGGCCGAGCCAACTTTCGACTTGATCTAGACAATGTTTGCATTGCCCTCCAATCATGCCTTGGTGGAAGTAAATTTGGATTTCATGTCTATTTGGTTCGTGATCAGACTTTTAAATTTGAAGTATTCTCTAAAGCTGTGGGTTTCATGATCTACAAACTCAGATACTTCGAATGCCCGGATTTTAAATGCTATTTCTCTCTATGGGGTTATGGGGGTCCGAATTGGATCAAAGAATCGGTGGATTGGTTTCATGAACAAGAGATGAATTGGACTATGGTTTCTCGCCGGAGATCTCGTCTCACCGGAGCCAACTCCACACCGTTAGCCTCTCATCGGAGGAGAATCTACGTGGCAAGATCATCGGCAAATTCGCTACGTGATCCGATCTCCTCGGATCGGACGCCAATTTCCCGCCCGGAGACTCTCTCAAACTCTTGTGAGATTCAGCCCACTGGTTCAGTCAGCCCAACACTCCCACTCAATCCGGCGCATGTTATCTGCTCCTGGTGCCTTGCGATGGGCCACACAAGCCAAGAATGTTCATCTCAACTTTGCTGCAAAAGTTGTTATGGATATGGGCACATTAGGAAATATTGTTATATCCGTAAGCGTAAATCTTAGGTTTGTCGCATTAAACAAAATCGACCTGAGCATATCATCTCCACTGAAAGAGGGCTTGGCGTTACGACTTCGGAAACAGTGCTCCTTGACCCCTCCACTCTCCAGGAAAGCCCTGTTTTTTCCTTGCCATCGTCGCCACTGCAATCTCACTCCTGCAACCTTCCCCTCTCCTCCACAACAATTGCGAACTACCCCTGCGACCCCAACCCCCACCTCCCACCTGGAGCTGAAGTCATCCAGCCCTGCATCCATCGCCGACGTCGAGGTTTTCACATTTTCAGTGGAGATGCCCTGCTTCGGTGTGATGACATGGCCATTGTCATCCTCGAGCCTCCCTCGGACCCTGAGTAGTTCACCACAGATGCTCACCTGATCAGGAACTACTTCAACGACCGCGGCCTCAACATTCACAATTTCTCTAGGTCTGCCATGGGTGCCGCTCTGGTACAGTTTTCTGACACTTGTGCTAGGGATACTGCTATTGAGCATAGTCCTTTCTTTGTTGGAGACAGCATTCTTAGGGTGATTCCCCATAACAGAGGACTGAACCATAGGAACATGACTTTTACACATGATGTTTGGCTGATGATGGTTAATTTCCCCCAAGATGCATGGCTAGTTGATAAAGTTAGAGAATCTGTAAGTGAATTTGGGAAATTTCGAGTCTGGAACAGAGATTATTCTAACAGAGCTAGAGTCCTAGTTAAGATCAGAGTGCCAGATATGCTTGAAATACCTATTAGCCTGGTCCTAGGGGATAATACTAGTGATGAAGGACATGGTCATTCCTGGACTGTGGTGATTTACATTCTGCAGGCTAGAGTGATTGATGGACTTGGTGGTGATGAGGATCCTCTTCCACCTGATGGTGGTAACCCACACCACATGCCCCAACCATTTGTTGGACACTGGGATAATATGGTACAAGATCATGTTCCTGAAGAACCAACCAATGTTGCACCTGAGATCCCCAATGTTGCAATACCATATGGAAATGCTGCACCTGCTGCTGATATTGAACCAATGATTGCAACCCTCCACTCGATCCATACATTGACCATATTGCTGAACTTGAACCAATGATGGAAGATGTGGACTCTTTCAATGCTATCCATGGTCTGCTATCTGACATGGTTAAGAATGCACACACAACTCTAGGAAACACAGATATCTCATGTATCCATGGTGCTAGTTTCCAAATTCTTGATGTGGATACTGAAATTGGTAAACAGAGGAAGTGCCTTCTGAAACTCTATGCAACAGCACCCCATGTGCCAGCCTCTTCTACTGTATGTGTAGCACCCCGGGTAAATCCAGTACTAGAAAATCGCGTGTTAGAAATACTTGTGCATCATCATGACATCAGCATGCATCTAATTGATTAAAACTATTTTTCTAAAAGACCTACTTTGTTTTCTATATTAATATCCTCCCCTCTTTGTTCAAACCAAAACCGTCGGTCCAGCCGGATCTTTTATTTATCTAAAACTATTTACAAAAGTTTATTTTAAAATAAAATAAATAACAAAAACTATTATTTTGGGGAGGCAGTCCAGCCGGCCGGCCCAAAAGCCCAACCGGTCAGACCACCTACTACCCGGCCCAAAAGAAACCCTTGTCTAAACCTAGCCAAAACGAAACCCTAACCCTCCCCAAACCCTAGCTAACCAAACCGTCCACACCCCATCCCTCTACTCCCCACACCCGCCGCCACTCTCTCCTGACCCCATCGCCACACACGCCTCCACACCCATCTGACCCATGTGGACCCTGCCCCGCGGGTCCCTCTCTCACTCCCCTTCACCCCGCAACCCCATCTTCCCCGACGCCCACCTCGCTCGCAACCCCAGAGCGCCGCCGTCGCCAGTTCCCCCTTCCTGGAGCTCCCGCGACCAGCCCCGCTCCTCCTGGCCCCACCCCACTCTCGTGATTCTCGCCCCACCTCCTCCTTCCTCGCTCGCCCCAGACCCCGCAGGAAACCGCCGCCGCCAGCGACCCCTCTCTCCTCCCCGACCCCGGGGCCGTCCTCCTGCGCCTCCCTACAGCGCCGCCGAGCCGCTCCGTCGCCACCTGCGTCACCTCGGGCTCCCTGCGGCCTGTCTCCTTCCGCCCGACCGCTCATCCGCGACCCACCGCCGTCGGGCTCCTCGTCGTGCTTCTGGGCGCCCCTTCCCTTTGTCTCTGGCCGGCTCCTCGTCGGCGCCTCGTTGAGCCCCAGTCGCCCGCCTTGGCCGCGCGCCAGCCTCGACCTCCGCGTGGCGCCGCCCTAGCATCATCTGCACCTCGCTGTCGCCCTTCAGGTCCGCTGCGCCTCTCCCTCCCGCCAGCGTTGTGACGACCCCCTGCTTCGAGCCTTTCCACCCCGACCTCGCCAGCGGCTCACCCAGGAACGCTGCCACCTCTCTGCCCCGATTCCCTATGTTTCCTGCTGTTGAGTACCATTGGCGGAGGCCTCAACTTTGACGCCTTTACGTACGCTCTCGCCGCCTGTCGCCTCGTTACGCCCTATTGTTTTACATTACGCCTCAAGGATGTGGTGAGTTGGTGATGTTGAAGTGGTAACGAGGTGGTTGACACAGCGTTGTGGTATGCCTATAATGGTGTGTGGGATTGGTTGTGTGGTGCTTGTTGATTCAGATGACCGATCCAATGTCGAGTCCAGGAATCCGACAAGTACTCCCGAGGCTTGTAAATCCAAGATCGTCTCCTATTTCGAAGAACGACACGTGAAGATGAACCCAAGTGATTCCGAGAAGCCCGGTAAGAACTACATCACGGAACCAGAAGAATTTACGACATTCGTTAAGTTCTCCATCGGCCACCACGATGTCAAGGTCGTCTACACGGAATGACAAGATCACCCACACGGACTCGAGTACCCCGATGCCCCGATCCGAAGACCGATCCCAGCGCCCGAACCCCGAACCCCCAAGATCTTTGGACCAATGTGTGACCCCTCCCGAGCCTCTATTTTATAAATTGACATGTTATACTTGTTGCATATAATCGTTTATGCTTGCATACATATTGTGGGGTGTTTGGGGGTGTTTCGACGATTCACCTAAATTAAATATGGAGGCCATATGCCGGCTAATCTAGTCTCATATTGGCCCCATTTAAATTTGTGTAGCAAACCGATGCCATGTTTTGTCTTGTTAATACAACATTTAAATTGCGGGGTATCTAAACAACATGAACCATGTAATAAATTGTCGGGACCCCGGTCCCACTTAATATGGTATAATTGCATCGCATCCTTGCCATGTCATACATCATACATGCATCATGCTCGATCTTTTGCCGTAGTATTAAATAGTGCATCCGGTGTTTTCTCTAGTGCTTTGCTTCTTCACGGACTAGGCCGATGAGTTGATGCGAGTGTCGACCCGATCTTCGGATAAACCTTTGACAATGTTTTCAGGAGAGCATCTCCCCCTTTCTACCTATCTTACTTTTATAGTATTTATTCCCTCCTGTTGATCTATTGCTATCTGTGTAGCGATGCTCTAGTTTTCGTGCCCGTGATATCCCTTGCAGCCTTATATTGCCTTGGACACATCCTATTACCTGTTGTTTGGTAGATAGTTGGACTTGCCCGTCGTAGTCGCTTGCTCAAGTGCTGTTGCGTGTCGTCAAGTACCTCAGTTGTTGGAGTATTGCCGCATGTTTATTGTTGGAGATGATCATGGCTTTAATTATTGTTTAATAACTAAAATTGAAGTAGGTAAATGCAGAGGCACCGATGGGTAATAGAAAATATTTGGTTTTTAACCGCTCACTGGTGTCCCGTAGGACCCCGAGTTCTTGACACTGTTAGAGATCGAGCGCTAACCACGTGGGGTGTGGGCACCCCATCGATTAGTACCTGATTTCAAAGTCTTGCTGGGGCCATAAGTAGTTTGGGGCTTTATTACTATCCTGTACTTATGCCATGCTTCTTGCTTTATTTAAGATTGTGCGTGGAGCACCTGTCTTGTTAGGATTGCGGAGTGTTTTCGGTATCGACAAGCCAGTCACACTTCGGGTTCCCGATCATTTACAGCCATTGGCGAAAACCACGAGTCCGTCTCGGAACCGGCCGACTTCGTTCTGGTAGCTTAGTGGGGTGGCCCCCATGTACTTGCTTTGGAGTGCGGAAAGCGTCATGACTTAGGCCCAGCGACATACCGATGGGTGTATGTTAAGCGATCTAGCAAAAAAGGGTCGAAGTGCGTGTGGATACTTTGGTGCACCCTGCGGTTTAATCTTTTGAAAAGCCGTGTCGCGGTTATGGCGACTTGGAGCACCGTTCTCGATCATAGACAACTATAACTAAAGTTTACTATTATAATTTGACTTGTATCCGATATGACTAGTAATCAGCTTCACTACAACGGAATGGCTAAATAAAAGTACCAACAACTGCTGGGTTTGGGATATCTCATGCTAATCGTATCTGACTAGTAAGTGTCGCAACTACAACGAAATGGTTAACTAAAAGTGCCCACTGCTTATTATATCAGGATGACTATCTATACCTGACTAGTAATTGCTGCAACGATAACGGAATAAATACAAGCGCCATAGTGTGAGTTCCTCGGTTGACTTCCTCGTTTGGTCTCGAGGGGGAAATACCAGGATGAGTATGTTTGGTGGTAGAATTAGGTTGGTTCCGAATAGGTCTTTCTTATCCCTCTCTGATAGCCGACAGTTATCTCGAGTCTCTATAGGTTGTTTAGTGCATGCCCGCTGCCGCTCAGTTCAGTCCACCATACCTATGTAGGCGATGACCGCCGAATTCTAGTCTCGCCGTGTACTGGCCTCAGTACTGACCGCTCTCTTTTTCCTTTGCCCTTCGTCGGCACCCCTTTTGTTTAAGCAGGTTTTGAGATCGACGTCGTTAGCAGGGTTACCCTTCCGGCTTGGCCTGGGCAGGGTTATGGACGCCATTGGTTATTCTTCAGGGCTCTTAGCCCAATTTGCATCTTGTCCGTACTCGGACGTTGTATCGATTTCAAGGTGATTTGGATATTTGTACTCTAAATCTGTATTCTTGACTCTTTGAGTCGCTGTTGTATATATATGTTTTGTGGGTCCATCGAGGACTATTGTGTAATGATATTACTTTGTTTTCCACCCGCACGAAAGTGCCTGGAGGGCACCTTGGAATCGTTTCTATGCGGGTTTGGCGGGATTCGCTAAAACTTGCATAGGGCCGATTCCGAGGTGTTCTGAGTGGTATCGAGCCAGCGATTGCGATACCCCACAAGTCCAGCACAATAGGATAACCTAGCTAACGGCCGAAGTAGAGTGTCAAAACTATTTTTGCAAAATCGGTTGGATAGTTCTGATTAGGTCTGATTTTACTCCTTACCCCTCTGCTGCTCTCCTCTCACCTCTGCGTGTTTTGAATCCGCTCTCTTCTCTCTCTTCGAGTCCAGGATTTCTCGTGGTTGGGTTCCATCGCACCTTCAGGGTTTCGCTTCCTCCTTTGGTAACGGTGTTGCTACATCTGGTCTTCATGCAATCCGAGGAATCCTTCATCTGTTTGACTTCTCTCTGTTCCTTCTTAGGCCTTAGGTGTTTTCGGCCGACGACATCATCTCGCCGGATCGATCACGATCTGCATCACTCCTTTGTTTCTGAACCTCGATTGTCGAGATCTTCAGTATGATTCCGAGAATGGTTGCATGCTTTTGTACTGATTGTCCAGAGTAATAGTTTGGGTGCGTGATGGATTGGCCCCCATGCCGACTACTCACTCTATTCGCTTGTGTACATTGAAGTGGATGAGAATGCATCGGTTCTCTCTTTCTATCGAAGTTAGAGGTGGATTGATTGGTTGATACCTCTACCTTCGCCTTTGTTTCCCGGAGTGTTCTCTCGACGATCACGGACAACGACCTCTTGTTAGTGGTGTCGCGAGGATCTACACGATGCGAGAAGATTCAGATCGCCGCCCTTCTTCCCGGTACCATGAGGCGGATCTCGAGGGCGAGATCCATTGTTAGTGGTGTCGAATTGTAGCACCCCGGGTAAATCCAGTACTAGAAAATCACGTGTTAGAAATACTTGTGCATCATCATGACATCAGCATGCATCTAATTGATTAAAACTATTTTGCTAAAAGACCTACTTTGTTTTCTATATTAATATCCTCCACTCGTTGTTCAAACCAAAACCGTCGGTCCAGCCGGATCTTTTATTTATCTAAAACTATTTACAAAAGTTTATTTTAAAATAAAAGAAATAACAAAAACTATTATTTTGGGGAGGCAGTCCAGCCGGCCGGCCCAAAAGCCCAACCACCTACTACCCGGCCCAAAAGAAACCCTCGTCTAAACCTAGCCAAAACGAAACCCTAACCCTCCCCAAACCCTAGCTAACCAAACCGTCCACACCCCATCCCTCTACTCCCCACACCAGCCGCCACTCTCTCCTGACCCCGTCGCCACACACGCCTCCACACCCATCTGACCCATGTGGACCCTGCCCCGCGGGTCCCTCTCTCTCTCCCCTTCACCCCGCAACCCCATCTTCCCCGACGCCCACCTCGCTCGCAACCCCAGAGCGCCGCCGTCGCCAGTTCCCCCTTCCTGGAGCTCCCGCGACCAGCCCCGCTCCTCCTGGCCCCACCCCACTCTCGTGATTCTCGCCCACTCATCTCGCTCCGCCCCACCTCCTCCTTCCTCGCTCGCCCCAGACCCCGCAGGAAACCGCCGCCGCCAGCGACCCCTCTCTCCTCCCCGACCCCGGGGCCGTCCTCCTGCGCCTCCCTACAGCGCCGCCGAGCCGCTCCGTCGCCACCTGCGTCACCTCGGGCTCCCTGCGGCCTGTCTCCTTCCGCCCGGCCGCTCGTCCGCGACCCGCCGCCGTCGGGCTCCTCGTCGTGCTTCTGGGCGCCCCTTCCCTTTGTCTCTGGCCGGCTCCTCGTCGGCGCCTCGTTGAGCCCCAGTCGCCCGCCTTGGCCGCGCGCCAGCCTCGACCTCCGCGTGGCGCCGCCCTAGCATCATCTGCACCTCGGCCGCGCCCTTGAGTCATTGCGCCTCTCCCTCCCGCCAGCAATGTGACGACCCCCTGCTTCGAGCCTTTCCACCCCGACCTCGCCAGCGGCTCACCCAGGAACGCTGCCACCTCTCTGCCCCGATTCCCTATGTTTCCTGCTGTTGAGTACCATTCGCGGAGGCCTCAACTTTGGCCTGTTACGTGCTCTAAATGGCCAGCGTCGCCTCTGTCGCCTCGTTCTGCCCCTGTTGTTTTCTGTTCTGCCTCAAGGATGTGGTGAGTTGGTGATGTTGAAGTGGTAACGAGGTGGTTAACACAGCGTTGTGGTATGCCTATAATGGTGTGTGGGATTGGTTGTGTGGTGCTAGTTGATTCAGATGACCGATCCAATGTCGAGTCCAGGAATCCGACAAGTACTCCCGAGGCTTGTAAATCCAAGATCGTCTCCTATTTCGAAGAACGACACGTGAAGATGAACCCAAGTGATTCCGAGAAGCCCGGTAAGAACTACATCACGGAACCAGAAGAATTTACGACATTCGTTAAGTTCTCCATCGGCCACCACGATGTCAAGGTCGTCTACACGGAACGACAAGATCACCCACACGAACTCGAGTACCCCGATGCCCCGATCCGAAGACCGATCCCAGCGCCCGAACCCCGAACCCCCAAGATCTTCGGACCAATGTGTGACCCCTCCCGAGCCTCTATTTTATAAATTGACATATCATACTTGTTGCATATAATCGTTCATGCTTGCATACATATTGTGGGGTGTTTGGGGGTGTTTCGATGATTCACCTAAATTAAATATGGAGGCCATATGCCGGCTAATCTAGTCTCATATTGGCCCCATTTAAATTTGTGTAGCAAACCGATGCCATGTTTTGTCTTGTTAATACAACATTTAAATTGCGGGGTATCTAAACAAAATGAACCATGTAATAAATTGTCGGGACCCCGGTCCCACTTAATATGGTATAATTGCATCGCATCCTTGCCATGTCATACATCATACATGCATCATGCTCGATCTTTTGCCGTAGTATTAAATAGTGCATCCGGTGTTTTCTCTAGTGCTTTGCTTCACGGACTAGGCCGATGAGTTGATGTGAGTGTCGACCCGATCTTCGGATAAACCTTCGACAATGTTTTCAGGCGAGCATCTCCCCCTTTCTACCTATCTTACTTTTATAGTATTTATTCCCTCCTGTTGATCTATTGTTATCTGTGTAGCGATGCTCTAGTTTTCGTGCCCGTGATATCCCTTGCAGCCTTATATTGCCTTGGACACATCCTATTACCTGTTGTTTGGTAGATAGTTGGACTTGCCCGTCGTAGTCGCTTGCTCAAGTGTTGTTGCGTGTCGTCAAGTACCTCAGTTGTTGGAGTATTGCTGCATGTTTATTGTTGGAGATGATCATGGCTTTAATTATTGTTTAATAACTAAAATTGAAGTAGGTAAATGCAGAGGCACCGGTGGGTAATAGACAATATTTGGTTTTTAACCGCTCACTGGTGTCCCGTAGGACCACGAGTTCTTGACACTGTTCGAGATCGGCGCTAACCACGAATTGGGGTGTGTGGGCACCCCATCGATTAGTACCTGATTTCAAAGTCTTGCTGGGGCCACAAGTAGTTTGGGGCTTTATTACTATCCTGTACTTATGCCATGCTTTACTGCTTTATTTAAGATTGTGCGTGGAGCACCTGTAATGTTTAGGATTGCGGAGTGTTTTCGCGGTATCGACAAGCCCAGTCACACTTTCGGGTTCCCAGTCATTTACAGCCATTGACGCAAACCCTGAGTCCGTCTCGGAGACCGGCCGACTTCGTTATGGGTAGCTTAGTGGGGTGGCCCCCATGTACTTGCTTTGGGTCTGGGAAACGTCATGACTTAGGCCCCGCCGACATACCGATGGGTGTATGTTAACTGATATGGCAAAAAGGGTCGAAGTGCGTGTGGATACTTTGGTGCACCCCTGCAGGGTTTAATCTTTTCGAAAAGCCGTGTCCGCGGTTATGGACGACTTGGAGCACAGTTCTCGATCATAGACAACTATAACTAAAGTTTACTGTTATAATTTGACTTGTATCCGATATGACTAGTAATCAGCTTCACTACAACGGAATGGCTAAATAAAAGTACCAACAACTGTTGGGTTTGGGATATCTCATGCTAATCGTATCTGACTAGTAAGTGTCGCAACTACAACGAAATGGTTAACTAAAAGTGCCCACTGCTTATTATATCAGGATGACTATCTATACCTGACTAGTAATTGCTACAACGATAACGGAATAAATACAACTGCCAACTGTGTGAGTTCCTCGGTTGACTTCCTCGTTTGGTCTCGAGGGGGAAATACCAGGATGAGTATGTTTGGTGGTAGAATTAGGTTGGTTCCGAATAGGTCTTTCTTATCCCTCTCTGATAGCCTACAGTTATCTCGAGTCTCTATAGGTTGTTTAGTGCATGCCGCGCTGCCGCTCAGTTCAGTCCACCATACCTATGTAGGCAAGGACCTTGAATTCTAGTCTGCGTGTCTTTGGGCTCGATCTTGAGCTCTCTTTTTCCTTTGCCCTTTGTCGGCACCCCTTTTGTTTAAGCAGGTTTTGAGATCGACGTCGTTAGCAGGGTTACCCTTCCGGCTTGGCCTGGGCAGGGTTATGGACGCCATTGGTTATTCTTCAGGGCTCTTAGCCCAATTTGCATCTTGTCCGTACTCGGACGTTGTATCGATTTCAAGGTGATTTGGATCTTTGTACTGTAAATCTGTATTCTTGACTCTTTGAGTCGCTGTTGTATATATATGTTTTGTGGGTCCATCGAGGACTATTGTGTAATGATATTACTTCGTTTTCCACCCGCACGAAAGTGCCTGGAGGGCACCTTTGAATCGTTTCTATGCGGGTTTGGCGGGATTCGCTAAAACTTGCATAGGGCCGATTCCGAGGGTGTTACAGTATGTATTACTGAAATTTTTGAAGATGATGTGCAAACCTCATTGGATACATCTACTGGTACTTCATCTGCTGCCTTTGAAGACAGTATCTCCCAGGTGGCTAAACGCAAGTTACTGGCTCCAAAGGATGTGGATTTGTCGAGACGATGAAAGGATTGCCAACCAATCTAAGGGATATAAAAACAAAGAAGCTGCAGTCAAAGCCCAGGAGAAAGATAATTCTACTCTGATCAATGCCTTAGGCAAATCCAGGAAGGTGGCCAAAAGCAAAGCTCATCCTCATGAGGTTGTGATTATGGACCAAGATGCTCCCCCACCTGTCCTTCCTGTTGACACCATTCAGTCCATTGGTATCAACCAATGCCAGATCTCTCCTAGTGAGATTTCTGAGGACAAGCTCTTCTCTGAATGTGTCTAATGTCACCTCACCCTACTACATGTAATAATGTGTGTCATATATGTCTAATGACACACAGTTTGATGTTTCATCAACTATATCTACTTGATACTATCTGGCATGTAATAAGCACTTCATGATGAGCAGAACCATATCCCTATATCTGTTTAAGTGCCTTGATGTTTCTATTTCCCCTTTTTTGTTTTATACATACTCTCCTCTTTTGTGGGTTTATCAATCTGGGTCCAAGGTGCTTTTTATATTTACTTCTGATCTGCCAGCTATGCCCGATAAAAACCTAGTTAACTATGTTGATCAGAATCTGTGGAACCCTCACTTGTTGAATTATGAATAGAAGTTGGATGATTCTTGACTGGAATGTTAGAGGCATCAATTCTGATCTGAGACATGATCAACTTAGAGAAAAAGTAAACTCTAGCAATTGTGATGTTATTTGCCTCCAAGAAACTAAAAGGCAAGATTTTGAGCATTCCTATTTAAGGAAATTCTGTCCCAGGAGATTCTCTCACTTTGCTTTTTCTCCTTCACTTGGTAATTCTGGAGGATTGATTACTATTTGGAATGGTAGCCTTTTTATGGAGAGCTTCTTAATCAATCGAAATTCCATTTAACAATGGCTCTCACTTGTAAGAACTCTGGTATCACTTGGATCCTGACCAATATTTATGGACCTGCACACAATGAACACAGAGCAGAATTTTTCAATTGGATGCATAATATTGATACCTCCAATTATCCTTTCTGGATGTTAGTGGGTGATTTCAACCTCATTAGAAGTCCTGATGATAGAAACAGAGAAGGTGGAGATGCTCATAATATGATGCTTTTCAACAATGCCATCCAATCTCATGATCTTGTAGAAGTACCACTGAAAGGTAGAGCATTCACAAGGAGTAACATGCAAGATCCCCCTCTCCTAGAAAAGCTAGATTGGATTTTTAGATGCCCTTTATGGACTACTACATTCCCCAACACTATGGCTCATCCTCTCTCCAGAATTGGCTCTGATCATACACCCATCAGTATCCAAGTGGGAACTACCATTCCTAAAGCACAATTATTCAGATTTGAGAACAATTGGCTAGAATTTGATGGTTTTTATGATACTGTGAATACCCTCTGGAACTCAGCTCCTTATATCAGTGATGCTGCCCTTGCTATCAACTGCAAATTCAAACATCTCAGAGTTAGCCTTAAAAATGGAGCAAAAAAAATTCAAACTTAAATTAGACTATTGAGAACTGCACATTTATCCTAGCTTTACTTGAAGGAATTGAAGATCAGAGACCACTTGCTCTACATGAGAAAAAATTTAAAAGGATTTTGATGGAACATACCAATAAGATCCTAGAGGCTAAAAGAATCTATTGGAAAAGAAGGGCTAAATTTAGATGGGCCAAATTGGGAGATGAGAACACCAAATTTTTCCATTTTGTGGCAACTCAAAACTTTAGGAGGAATCTCATCACTCATATCAAGTCTGAAGACAACCTGGTTCTGACTAAGCATGAACTTAAAGCTGCTGCAATTTGGCAATCTTACAAGCACAGACTTGGCACATGTGAAAATATTACTAATGACATCAACCTTGATGATTTGATTTTACCTCATGACCTTCTTCACCTAGATGCTCCTTTCACAAATGAAGAAATTGAATCTGTGGTCAATGAATTTCCTTCTGACAAAGCACCTGGTCTTGATGGATTCAATGGGAAATTCCTTAAGAAATGATGGCATATTATCAAAGAACATTTTGTAAAACTGGTACAAGATTTCTATGATGAATCAGTGAATTTGAATGCCATCAACACTGCCTTTGTTACTCTTATCCCCAAGATCAATGATCCTGAGACTATGAATGACTACAGACCCATTTCTCTGGTTAGACTTCCACTTAAATTCATCACCAAGATTATGGCCAATAGACTCTAAAAGGTTATCAAACCCATTATCCATAATAATCAGTATGGCTTTATTAAAGGTAAAAATATCCATGATTGTCTGGGATGGGCTTTTGAATATCTTCACATCTGCCATGTGTCTAAGAAACCCATTATTATTCTGAAGATTGATTATGAGAAAGCATTTGATAAGATTGAGTATAATGCAATTATTAATATGCTGAATGCCAAAGGTTTTGGCCCCAAATGGATTTCCCTAGTAAGATCTATATTGTTCTCTGCCTCCACCTCAGTGTTAATAAATGGTGTTCCAGGGAAAAAATATGTTGCAAAAGAGGTGTCAGACAAGGAGACCCCTTATCCCCCCTTCTATTTGTCTGCACAGTTGAATTATTACAAGAAATTGTCAATGATGCCTGGCACAGAAATGAAATCAGCCTGCCACTTAATAATGATTATGGACAAAAATATCCTATTATCCAATATGCCGATGACACCCTGCTGATTATGCCTGCTGATAGCTTGCAACTTAATAACCTCAAGACCAGACTCCAACAATTCAGCAATATGATAGGGCTCAAGGTAAACTATGATAAATCCACCCTGGTACCTATCAATGTAAGAGTGGAGTATGCATGTCAACTGGCATCTGATTTTGGATGCAAATTGGAGAGTTTACCTTTCACCTACTTGGGTCTCCCACTTGGTACCACTAGACCATCTATTGATAGCCTGATGCCCATTGTTTCCAAATTTGACAGAAAGCTTTCTAGTCTGTCTTCTCTCATGTCATATACAAGAAGACTCACATTATTGAATTCTGTATTAAATTCTATGCCCATCCATGCCATGTGCTCTTTTAAAGTCCCCATAACAATTTTTACCCATTTTGAAAAAGGTGGTAGACAGTTCCTTTGGGCAGGGAAAGATATCCATCGACATGGCAAATGTCTTGCTTAATGGGATTAGGTATGTAGACCAAAAGAACAAGGAGGTTTAGGTGTCATAAACCTCAGGGTACAAAATCAGGCCCTTTTACTGAAAAATATTCATAAATTCTACAACAGGGCTGATATACCGTGGGTTGATCTCATTTGGAAAGCTTACTACCAAGGAGACACTGCCCCACATTCAATGAATCATATTGGATCATTCTGGTGGAGAGATTGTATGAATTATGTTGATATTTACAGAGATCTGACTCAATGCAATATTGGCAATGGAAAATCTATGCTACTATGGAAGGATCTATGGAAAGGTGAATGCTTTGAAGATAAATACCCACACCTGCACTCTTTCTACCACAATGATACCTTGACCATGGCCAAGGCCATCTCTGCAACAGAAAATCATTTCTATGACCTCTTTCAACTCCCCTTATCCATCATTGCTCATGAGGAATTTATTATTATGTTGGAGAATATCAGAAGCATAAACCACACTGATGACCATGATTCATGGTACTTTTCCTGGGGTGAGACTTTCAAAACCAGAAAAATCTACAGAACACTGATTGGGGCACACCCAACACCAAAGCCCATACTTGATATTTGGAAATCATGTTGTCTCCCAAGACACAAATTTTTTGCCTGGCTACTACTGAATATGAGATTAAACACCAAAGACTTAATGGCAAGAAAGAACTTCTTTGTGGAATTCAATGATTGTGTAATATGTGACACCTGTCCTCAGGAAACCCTGCTACATCTATTTTTTGAATGCAGCTTCAGCCAAGGGTTTTGGTGGGCCTTGGGACTTGAATGGAACACAGATATGGATATTCATCAGATGATCAATGATGCTGGAAATAGATTCAACCCCAATTTTCTTATGGAATTTATCATCACTGGATGCTGGAGTATATTGGAGCAAAGAAATGGTTATATTTCAGGGACCTTAATCCTTCCATCACTAGATGTATTTCTTTTTTTAAGGCAACCTTCACCTTGACTATGCATAGAGCTAAGCCTAGTCTCAAGGAAGGTATGCAACAGTGGCTTGACACGCTATGAATGTAAAACATCTGTAACATGGACTTGAGCCTGGCTCAACCCTTTGTACATTATAAAATTTATAAAATGACATAGTAGGGGCCTTCCCTACTGTTTTTGTCAAAAACATATTACCATATTATGACACTAGCCCAGCAACAATCTAAACTAGACGCCTCTAATTTATCCATTGCAAGTTTTACGTGGCTTAGGGCTTTCGGAGATAGAACATGTCTTACCTACAAGCATGGAACCACAACGATGATAACTAAGTTATTAGCAACTTGTTGTAAATCAGATATTGACTATAGTAGGAGAGACAGACACCCACTAGCCACTTATGCAAAACTAGTTGCATGTCAGTCGTGGAACCGGTCTCATGTGCAATGACATGTAAAGTTGGTCCGGGCCGCTTCATCCCACTATGCCACCAATATCCAAAATACATGAAAGATGCAATAACATGAACATCATCGCCCACATATAAACATATGTGGACTACCTGTGCAAAGCACCTACGCATAGATCAGGCTCTGATACCACTGTTGGGTTCGCAGCATAGAAAACAAAAAATTTCCTACGATGGGAACTATCGCCAAGATCTATCTATTAGATACAAGCAACGGGTGGATATACATCCATAGCAAACTTACCCTCAAAGAAAACAAAGCTTTGTTAATGATATGGAACTCGTGGATGATGTAGTCGTACACTTGCCGATCTCAAGATCGTGATGAAGTCCAGCAGGTCCGGCTCCAACACGTCCATCAGATCCAGCTCCAGCAAGTCCAGCACCACCAAGTCCAGCACCACAAAGCAGTGGTACATCCGTGATCACACAAACGTCCGGTACCCCGACAACCTCTGTCCCTCGCTCCAGCAAAGCAGCCGAAGCAGCAACTCCTTTCCAGATAAAGCCACCGGGAACATGTATCTCGCTAATCCGAGACCATGGGGAATAACTAGAGGGGGAGATCGATCCTTCACGAGGAGGTGTGTGTTGTGAGGAGGAGAGGGGTCCTTTTATAGGGAAGAGGGGGACAGCCAAAGGGCCATGGCATGGCAGCCATGGTGGTGCCCCCACCTGTCGTGGAAATGGCCACGGCAGTCGCTGCCACTGGCAGCGATTGAGTGTTTCATGAGGAAGAGTTGGTGGCCATCTGCGGTGCGAGATGGGGGAGGATGCACGTGGGTTTACCCAGGTTCGGCCCCCCGGAGGGTAAAGACCTACTCCTGCTAGACTAGATTATCAGAGAGCGAGTTACAGGGGTAGAGAGCTCGGCAACTATGCTGCGAGTCTCTTGAGGGGGTGTATGATGGAACATGAGTCTCTAAGATACCCTAGGGAGGTTTATATATGAGGCACCTCGCTAGGGTTTACATTTTACAACCGAACAAGTTAAGGATCCGGAGGTTTTGACCTAATCCGACTAGGCTTCTGTTACGCTCTTGGGCCTCCAGTCGCCAGTCGCCGGGCTTCTCCTTCCGTTGTTGTCTAGTAGCCACCCTCCAGGCGCACTCTCAGGCCTTTCGGCCCAATCAGAACGTCCTGCTGGGCATACCCCCTTTGGCATATCCCCATCAGTAGTCCTCGAGGCCATCGTTGATGCAGGCGTAGGCGTCCTTTCGGCGTTCGGAGTAGGCGAGCCCAATTTGGGCGTCCAGTCGAGTCGGCGATGGAACCCATCAGAACCAAGGAGAATTTCCCCATGTTTCCATTCACTGCCCCAATGAGCATTACTTCCACCAAGTCGTCGTTTCGGCGAGTGGAAAAGACTGGCGGGTAGCGGGTGAAATAAAGGAGTTGGACCATCAAATTTGGTCAAACTATCCGTTGGAATTTCCAACGGTAACTTAGGCGCAATTACCGTGAGTAACGGCTATCCCAATTTTGGCGGGTGGCGCTCCCATATAAGGGGAGTGATGGTTCAGCTTTGCATACCTTCTCCGCATTCTTCATTCTTCCTCATTCGTTCTTCCTTTCTCCAATCTCTCTGCCTATATTCTCCCGACTTGTCCTTTCCGCGTCGTGCGATTCCACATCCTACCCGATGGCGCCTCCCAAAGGCTCATGGGGGAAATCCAAGTGTACCACAGCCCAGCTTAAATCTTTCGAGGACGCCGGAGTACTCCACAAGGGGAACTGGCGGGTTCCGCCCTCCTCCGAGACCGAGCCAAAGCCACGACCCGGCGAATTCATCTGCTTCCCCAGTCATCTTGAGAGGGGTCTGGGATTCCCTACTTCACTCTTCTCCTGCCGCTTCTGCACGTACTACGCGATCAAACCATCAGATCTTGGTCCGCACAACATCGAGCAGCTGGCGATCTTCGTCGCCTTCTGCGAATGCTACCTCGGCTGTAGGCCGTACTTCTCGCTGTGGCTGGAACTCTTCCACGGCCGCATCGGGCGCGAGGCGTCTGGTGGCTTGATGTTGGCCACAGGTGGCGTCACGTTCCAACTGAAGCCAAAGGCCAATTTCGTCAAGCTCCTCCTGCCGAAGAAGGCCGCCAGCGAGTGGAAGAAGAGCTGGTTCTACGTCAAAGAGGCCACTCCCTCCGACGAGGTGGCTCTTCCCGAATTCATCGCCGAGAGGAGCGAGCCTCGCCGGTTGGCGCCGAAGAAGCTTCCCGAAGATCAGCGGATGGCCGTAACGGAAATGATGGACCAGATCCAGAAGCTGAAGGACCAGGGGTTGATTCCGATCAACCTCTACAACTACTGGCTCGGGCGGCGCCTGGTTCCGCTGGCGGCTCGGCCACACTGGATGTACGAGTACGGCGGGAAGCATGATCCATCCCAAACCAGCACGAAATCATGGGAGGCCGAGGACTACAAGGCCGCCCTGAAGAAGATCACCGATGCCGAGTTCACCAGTGTGGCGGTCGGGGTCGCCCCGTACACTCCTGTTAAGAATGAAGCCCCCACAGTAAGTTCTCTTCCCAGTCGCTGTGTCCGTATTTCAGTCCTCAGTCTCCGCGTTTGGTGTTTCATTCGCGGTGGTTCTCAACTTTTTCAGGTGTTGGAGGGTTGGCTCCCTCCACTCAAAAAGAGGTTTCCCAGGAGCTGGAGGAAGACTCCGAGGGAGATTCTTCCGACAGCGACGGGAGAAGGAGGAGGTTCCTCCTCCAGCGCCTGTGGCTCGCAAGACCCGCATGCAGAAGTAACGTGAGTTTGAGGCGAGACGCAGCCTGGACGAACACGACGTAGGCGACGAGGTCGCGCAGGAGCACACGTCCCAGCGTACTGCTACGTCGTCAAAGCCCGCACGCAAGCCCAAGTCACCAGCGAAGGGGCCAACGTCACCGTCCAAATCGGCGGTGTTCCAGTCATATGATGACTCCGATGACGAAGATTCCTCTGAAGTCTCGCACAAGGCTCCAAAAGGCGCGATCCCGACGAAGGGGTTAGAGGGCGAGGACACTGAGGTGGTGGTAGAGGTTCCCCTGGCGGGGATTGCGCCGATGGTCTCGGGGGTTCCAAGCCAAGAAGCGGCTGAAGCAATGAAATCCAAGTCGCCGTAGCCGTCAAGGGCGGCCGCTTCGGAGCCAGAGATCCTGGCGACTGCGGCTTCATCATCGAGGAAGCCCGCGGTTTCATGGGCTTCAGACGTCTTCGAGAGGGGGCTCACCCGCAAGTTGGGCCCCGAGTTGGACAAGCCCACCCATATCAGTACCGGGCTTCGCGTTCTTCCGGTCGCTAAGTGAGTACTGCTCCTTCATCCCGATTTGCCTTGCTATTTTTGTATTGTCGTTATGTTGACTATTGGAACTCGTGCAGGTCGGGGGCCAAGAAGATTGGCCGTCCTTCGGTGGCTAAGATTCCACTGGCCGCCCCTACGGGAGAGAGCGACCTCCCCAAGAAGAGAAAGTCCGCCGGAGATGTGGGGACCGCGGAGGGCGCGAAGAAGCAGAAGGGGGCGCCGACGACGCCATAGCCAAGGACAGCGTCGTGGAGTCCAAAGCTGCATCAGTCGCCGAAGAGGTGGTGGCGGCGCAATCGGAACCGTTACTGACATTGTCCGTGCCGGAAGCGTCGGCCCCGACAACCAGTGCCCCCGCCAGAGCGTCGGCGACGTTCCCGCGCTTCATGGCGAGGGGGTTTCTAGGTGTGGCGGATACTCTGTCTCCGCAAAGTCCAGAGATCGTGGATGCAGACATTGGGTCCCGTCGCGGGCGCACTTCCTTCACGATCCTGTTGACTGACGCCAGAGAACTTCACAGGATGCTCGGCGCAGCTATTCAGGTATGTCCAGTCCCCGAGTTCCAAGTCGCTGAATTTCAGCGGCTGGGAACTGAACTTCTTGCTCCTCTCCAGTCCCCGAATACCTAGTCGCTGAATTTCAGCGGCTAGGAATTGAGTTTCTTTCTGCATCTCCACTCCCCGAGTTCCTGGTCGGTAAATTTCAGCGGCTAGGAATTGGGTTTTGTTTTGTCAAATGCTGAGGTGTGTTGTTTGTTTGGAGGGATTGCAAAGGGAGTCGACCGATCGGCAGGCCGCGAGAGAGCACTTGGAGCATGACTTGCGTGAAGCTCAAGAGGCGAACCAGCGGCTTCAGGAAACTGCTGGTGAGTATCTGTTTGTTTTTATTTTCTTCTGTCAGGTGTGAGCTAGTGGTGTATAGCATGCTGATGGTTTCTCTTGCAGATGATTTCCCGGCTGCGATTTCCAAGGCCCGCGAGGGGTATGTCCCAGTCACCGAGCTGGACGCGGCGAATGGACGAATAGCCTCCCTGGTCCAAGACTTGGAGGAGGCGAGAGCGGCCTCAGTTTCTTCGGAGGAACGAGCAAAGGCTGCTGTTGCTGTGGCTAAGGAAGAACGCAAAGCCACGGATTCCATGATCGTGGGGCTGCACAACAAGCAAACCGCCCTGGAGAAGCATGTCACGGAGAACTGCCGCAAACTCCTTGGTGAGTCTCCATCTTTGCTTGACTCATTTGTCGAGTCCCTGATTGGGGGTTTTCATAGTTTCACTGACACCTGATTTTGCAGCTGTGATATGCCAAAGCGATCTGGTGGCGTAGACCTACAATGCTTCAAAGTGCGTGACTGCCGTGGTGAACGCGGCCACGGCTTCGGCGTTGTGCGTCCAAGCAGCTCTTCAGGGCATGTCCCCCACCGAAGTTATTCCTGGGGGGCTTACGGATGTGTGGCGCTATCTAGAGGAGGTGCCTGTTGTCATGGAGTGGATGACGCACTCAGCGTTCAGGCGTGGGGCCACCACAGCATTGAGCTTAGGTCTCGCCCACTTCCCCGACGACTTCGACCTTGACGATGTGACGAGTGGCTACCCATTGGCGACCGGCACGGTAGAGGTGTCGGAGGTGCTGAAGCTGACCGTGAAGGCCGCTCCTTACCCCGATCGGGTCTTGGTGATGGGGGATCTGCTGCTGTACCAGGAGATGGTGTTGGCACCTGGCGACCCCGAGCCGGAGCACCACGACATGAAGTCGGATCAGCCCTTCCGGTCGTCGTTGTCGAAGTCGTTGACGACGTATCTGACGAACCCGTGGCAACCATTTGTTCGTGTCAAGGGGGTGGCGCTGCTTCTTCATCAGGGCCTGTGGAGTAAACAATGTAGTTGTCCAATTTGTGAAGTATGCCAAGTGGCGAATGCTGTAAAATATTTTGCAATATATGCCAAGGGGAGTCAATCGACTTGTATTGTGACTAGGATTGTGCGGTGTTTTTTTTTGGTTGAGCGAGTCCCCGAGCGCGTCCGCCCTTTAATGGGGTATAACTCGATTGTATACTTTTGTATATTGTTTTTTCTCTCTCGCGTCTTCTGAGTGGCGAGTAGGGCTGGCTTGTAAGCGAGTCCCCGAGCGCGAATTGGACTGACTTGTAAGCGAGTCCCCGAGCGCGAGTTGGACTGACTTGTAAGCGAGTCCCCGAGCGTGGTACCCGGCTACGTTGGTCATGTTCCTTTTGCAGGTTGTGAATGCGTTGTTTGTAACGCGTCTCCTCCCCTGGCCCGGAGAGCCAGTCGCTTAGCGAGTCCTAGGAAGCTCTCTTACTTGGTGTGTTCCCGAGCCGCGTGGTGGTTCCTGTTTTGCAAGGTCCCCGTGCATGGTACTTAACCGTTCGAGTCGCTTTGCACGAGGATGGGAGGGACAGGTCGCTGTGAGAAGCGTGTACAGTTGTCTTGGCCCGGTGGGCCAGTCGGGCTAGGCGACTCCAATGGCGGCTCCAGGTTGGCGTTTTCGTGGACGACCCAAGGCCCGAATACTTCTGGTGCCCTTGTGCCGCACTACTTAGCCGCGTCGGTCGCTCGACCAGAGGTTGACTTCCATAAGTAGCATATTGCTAATATGTACGAGTGCGAGTGACATAAGAATATGGCGAGTGGACACAATTTGTGCGATCCGGATGAATTTCATTATATATGCCAGTGGAGTACAATGCGGGGTTCTAAGTATAGAACTTTCTGAGGAGGTTTACATTCCATGGCCTTCCTACCTCCAGCTGGCCATCACCCCGTATGTCGATGAGGTAGTAGGCATCATTGCCAAGGACTCGGCCTATGGCGAACGGCCCCTCCCATGGAGGGAAGAGTTTGTGCATGCCCTTCTTGTCTTGGGCCAGTCTTAGGACCAGGTCGCCTTTCGGGAAGGTGCGAGTTCGCACTCGGCGGCTGTGGTAGCGGCGGAGTCCTTGCTAGTATATGGTGGTGCGGGAGCGAGCCAGGTCGCGTGCCTCATCGAGTTGATCGATGCTGTCTTGGCGGGCAATCTCGTTGGCCGCCTCGACGTAGTTGGCGACTTGAGGTGAGTCGTGCTCTAGGTCTGTTGGCATAACGGCCTCGGCACCATACACCATGAAGAAGGGCATGAACCCGGTGGAGCGATTGACGGAGGTGCGGATCCCCCATATCACAGAGGGGAGCTCGTCGACCCAGCATCCTGGGGTGCGCTCGAGGGGCACCTGGAGTCACGGCTTGAGCCCGTGGAGGACGCTCTGGTTGGCGCGTTCTGCTTGGCCATTTGACTCTGGGTGGGCGACTGATGCGAGGTCGAGTTGTATGCCATGTTCTTCACAGAATTCTGCCATGGCCCCCTTGGCGAAGTTGGTGCCATTGTCTGTTATGATGCTGTGCGGGTAGCCGTACCGGTAGATGAGCTCGTGTAGGAACTTGGTGGCCATCTTGCCGTCGCACTTTTTTATTGGCTTGGCCTCGACCCATTTGGTGAAATTGTCGACTGCGACCAGGAGGTGAGTGAAGCCAGACGGGGCCTTCTTGAACGGGCCTACCATGTCCATGCCCCATATGGCGAATGGCCACGTGATGGGGATGGTCTTGAGTGCCGAGCCAGGGAGGTGCGTCTGGTGGGCGTACTTCTGGCACCCGACGCATCATTGGACCATGTTGGTGGCGTCGGCGTGTGCGGTGAGCCAGTAGAAACCGTGCCGCATGGCCTTGGCAACTAGCGACTTGGCGCCAGCGTGATGGCCGCAGCCGCCGGCGTGAATGTCCTGGAGGATCTTGCGGCCTTCTTCTGGCTGTACGCAGCGCTGGAACACGCCGGTCACGCTGCGTCTGTGGAGCTCGCCGTTGATGATGACGAAGGATTTGCAGCGACGCACGATCATTCGCGCCTCCGTCTCATTGCTTGGTAGGAGCTTGTGTTCCGGGAAGGCGACGTATGGTGCTGTCCAGTCGCTACGCTCCACAACCATGGCGACTAAGGACGGTTCTGGTTGCAGTGGGATCCCGACGTCGATCTCTTTTGGTGGGCTGACCGACGGTTTGTGGATGATGTCGAGGAAGACGCCTACTAGTGGCGCTTGTCGGGTTGATCCGATGCGGGAGAGGGCGTCTGCCTCCTCGTTTTTGCGCCTGTCGATCCACTCCACGGAGTAGCCGTTGAAGTGTCCTCCTAACTGGTCGATAGCTTGGCGGTACGCGATCTTTATTGGGGAGACGGCGTCGCACATCCCGGCGACTTGGCCGGCGACTAGGTCGGAGTCGCCATAGCATCGTAGGCGGTTGACCTTTATCTCCTTGGCGGCTCTCATGCCGTGAAGGAGGGCCTCATATTCTGCCATGTTGTTGGTGTAGGGTTTGAAGTTGAGGTGGAGCACGTAGCGGAGCTTGTCTCCTTTGGGAGAGGTCAGTATGACCCTAGCCCCTGCGCCGTCGGCGTTCTTGGAGCTGTCAAAATGGAGCGACCAGTAGTGGAGGTACAGGAGCTTCTCTGGTTTCCCAAGTCGCGTGATGGTGTCGATCTTGGTGGGGACACCGAAGGTGCATTTTCCGGGGTTCAGCTTGATGTTGTACCTCCGCAGGTTTGCGAAGGTTTCGGCTAGGTCGGCAAGCAGGTCGTCCTGGCGGGTGGATTTTACCACCACATCATCGATGTAGACGTGAATGTTGCGGCCAATTTGGCTTGCTAGGCACTCCTGCATGCACCTCTGGTATGTGGCGCCTGCGTTCTTGAGCCCGAACGTCATGGCCGTGTAGCAGAAGGCGTTGAATGGCATAATGAATGCCGTCTTCTCCTCGTCCTCGATCGCCATCTTGTTCTGGTTATAACCAGAGTAAGCGTCAAGGAAGCACAACAACTTCAATCCCGCGGTAGAGTCGATGATCTGATCGATGCGCGGTAGGACGAACTCCTCCTTCGGGCAGGCGTTGTTGAGGTTGGTGTAGTCGATGTACATTCTCCATGTGTTGTTCTTTTTTAGAACCAGGACTGGGTTTGCCAACCACTTGGAGTATTTGATTGGCCGGATGAATCCTGTGGCTAGCAGGCGCTGAATTTCTTCGGCGATTGCTCGACGACGCTCTTCATTGAAGGGCCGTAGCGACTGCTTTACTGGTCGCACTTTGGGGTCAGCATTTAGTTTGTGCTCAGCGAGTTCCCTCGGGACACCTGGCATGTCAGATGGCTTCCATGCGAAGATGTCTCGGTTCTCACGGAGGAACTCAATGAGCGCGCTTTCCTATGCGGGGCTCATGTGCGCCCCAATGGTGACCGTCTGGCTGGAGTCGCCGAGGACGAGCTCGACGGTGCGGGTGTGCGTGGTTGCCTCGAACGTGGAATTCACGGCGGTTGGCTTCTTCAGGATGGTAGGGTCGTCCTTGTTGATGTTGCCCGCGTATTTTGCGAGCTCCTCCGCGTGGTCGGTCTCCGCGGCAATGACGGTGTCGGCGAGCTCGGCGCCTTTGTCCTCGCATTCCATGGCCATGTCAGGGTCGCCGTGGACGGTGATGATGTTGCTTGGCCTAGGGAGCTTCATCATGTTGTACGCGTAGTGGGGGGTCGCCATGAATTTGGCAAACGTCTGGCGTCCCAGCACGCAGTGGTAGGGGCTGCGGAAGTTCACCATCTCGAATTCGATTCGCTCGGTGCGGTAGTTTGCCGGTGTGCCGAAGGTGACTGGCAGCGTCACTTTTTGATCGGGTATGCCTTCCGACCGGGGACGATACCGTGGAAGGTTGTCAGGGTCGGCTGGATTGCCGACTCTGGGAGTTATAGCCTCTTGAACGTGTCCAGGTACATGATGTTGATGGAGCTCCCGCCGTCCATTAATGTCTTGGGTAGCCAGTAGTTGGCCACTTTGGGCCTGACTACCAGGGCGACTCGCCTTGGGTACTCGATTCTGGGGGCGTGGTCCTGGCGACTCCAAGTGATACTCTGTTCGGACCAGTTGAGGAAGCGCGGGATGTCGACCTGAGTCACCGCATTGACGGCAACCGCGTGGGCGAGGACCTTTCTCTCGCGCTTGGTGCCGAGTCTAGTGAAGGTGTGTAGCGAGCCGACGGTGGTGCCAAAGCCGCCGCCGTTCCCGTTGTCCCATGATGGGTTGTTGTTGGGGTCCTCCCTTGCTCGTCTCGCCTTCTCGATCTCTTTGAGAGAGTGGCAATTAGCGGTGGTGTGGGTGGCTGGTTTCCCCTCCCTGCTATGGTAGATGCAGTGCAGATTGAGCAGGGCAACAAGGTCGAATTTCAGCCTCGTCGTGTAGTTGGCACGGTAGTTCCCGCTGTTGCGGTAGTTTCCTCTGTCCCGGCGGTAGTTCTTGGAGTCGCGCTGGCCGTAGCCGGTGTTGGCAACAAAGTCGACTCGCCCGTCCGTGCGGCGCTTGCCGGTGATGCGGGTGTTGCTGTAGCGCATGTCACGTAGGCGCCCGCTGTCGTGGATGCTGGTGCGGCGTCTTCCTCCCGACTCGTCATCGGAGTCTTGGTTGGGGTCTTACTCCGCATAGCGCTTGGCGATCTTGAGGAGGTCGGGGATGAGTAGACCCTCTTGATCTTAGCGACCAGGAGTTCCTACCGGCACGCGTTCTTGAAGCAGTGTATCGCCATGTCTAGGTGGATGCCAGAGGCGTTTATCCATAGTTCTTGCCATCTTTGGATCCAGCGACGAGTCGACTCGCGTTGTCCCTGGATGCATCGCTCCAGGTCCTCTATGGTGGTGGCGTGGGTGTAGGAGCCCTCGAAGTGCCTGACAAAGGCGTCCCGCATTTCTTCCTAGGAATCAATGCTGTCAGCAGGGAGCGTGTTGATCCATTGCCGGGTCACACCCTCCATCATCAGGGGGAGGTAGCGAGCGGCGAGCAGGTCAGTGTGGCCTGCGATTTCCATTGCCATGAGGTATGTGTCCAGCCAGACGGCAGGATCGTACGTCGGGTCGTACTTTTCGATCTCCTTGAAGATGGCGGGGTATTTTTCCCCGCGAATCATGGGCCTAAAGCATTGCGGCCCGACTCGACTGAGTGAGCCTCTTGGTTCCGGGTCGCCGTGGTTGGTGAGAGTGTGCCTTAGGTCATTGGGCTTGCGCGACCGCCACGCCTGGTTGTTGATGATGTTCGTGCGGGCATCAATGGGCTCCCCGTTGGCGGCGACCGTGTTATTCGCCGGTCGCGGCTCGTTGGTGGACAGCGCGGGATTGGCGGCCTGTGGTTGGTTCGCCAGGGGCTGCGGTGGTGGGCAAGTTAATGCATTGGCCATGGTGGGGTGGCCGCTTGATGCCGTCCTGCTTGCTGATGAGCGGGAGTACATCCGTCCCCGCGGGTCGACTCCCGCAGCTTGTTGCTCGATGGCCCTGACAAGTAGGGCCTTGGCGTACTGGATCTGTAGCGCGCCGTCGCCTTGGACATTGAGGTTGGTGATTGCAGCGTTGGCCGTGACGACGTTGTCCATCGGGGTGGAGTATAATGGTAGCCCATTGGCGTCGCGGGCTTGAGGCGAGATCATGATCCACGGTTGGTCCGGTGGGGGCGCATGGCCCATGGGTGGTGGAGGGGCTCCGGTTGCCGGTGCACCGGGTGGTGGTCTCGTGGGGTTGCTTCCGCCTGGCGGCGTGTTCTCATAGTATTCGCTCTCGGCGGCGCGTGCGGGGTCGCTCTCGTCGTTGAAGTTCAGGACGCGGCCCTGGACGTTGGAGTTCAGGCGGGAACCTGATGCGGCGCTGGTGATAGAGCGACAGCTCCCACGCTGTCTCTCGTTCGAGGCGGTATTTCTCGCGCTCGGCGAGTTCGTTGCGTTGTGCCTCCGCGAGCCGCAGGCGGGCTTGCTCCAACTCCGTGGCCGTCGCAGTTGGCGGGATCGGCGTGGCGAACGGATCTGGCGGGGCAGCCGTGCTGCCCGCCATGTAGATCGCATTGAAGCGATTGGATCTGGCACGAAAATCCTCGGGGGACTCCGAGCCTGAATCGGAGTCGAAGATCCCCAGGATGGAGGAGTCCTCGAAGTCCTCGGGGTTGGAGACTCGCGTGATGGAGTCCTCTCGTGATGCGGCTTTGATGGATCCGTCGACTGAGGCAGGGGTCACGGAGTCGGCGTCGTCGTTTAGGGCGTCGTCGTTGGTGGCGGCATTGGTCTCGACCGCGTCGCTGGTGGCCAAGTCGTACTCGGTGACGAGGCTCCTGATGGAGCGGACCTGCTCCTCCGAAAGCAGGTCGCAATGCCGCGGCGATCCGCCGATGATCACCATTGCAGCTGGGTCGACCGTGCCGGTGAAGCCGACGAAGAGGTTGATGGAGCCGACCGGCATCATGGCACCGTGAGTGACCGGGCGTGACACCGGGATGTAGCTGCTGGGCAGGATCTATAAGATCCCGCCGATGTCAATCATGCGGCCGGTGGCGAGCGTCCGATCGATCGGCGAGTAGGGTCTCGCCGCAGAACTCAGGCCACTCCCGCTATTCCCCACGGTGGGCGCCACTATCGTGGAAATGGCCACGGCAGTCGCTGCCACTGGCAGCGATTGAGTGTTTCGTGAGGAAGAGTTGGCGGCCATCTGCGGTGCGAGATGGGGGCGGATGCACATGGGTTTACCCAGGTTTGCCCCCCGAAGGGTAAAGACCTACTCCTGCTAGATTAGATTACCAGAGAGCGAGTTACAGGGGTGGCGAGCTCGGCAACTATGATGCGAGTCGCTTGAGGGGGTGTCTGATGGAAAGTGAGTCTCTAAGATACCCAAGGGAGGTTTATATATGAGGCACCTCGCTAGGGTTTGCAGTTTACAACCGAACAAGATAAGGATCCGGAGGTTTTGACCTAATCCGACTAGGCTTCTGTTACGCTCCTAGGCCTCCAGTCGCCAGTCACCTGGCTTCTCCTTCCGTTGTTGTCCAGTAGCCACCCTCCAGGCGCACTCTTAGGCCTTTCAGCCCAATCGAAACGTCCTGCTAGGCATACCCCCTTTGGCATATCCCCATCACCACCTCTTCCATCATTCATGTGGTGGATGCTCCACTCACATAAATATGCCTCCACTCACACTTCCACTCACATGCATTAAATTTCCACCAAATTTAATACAAGCTCTCATTAAATAAAACTATTTTATTTATTTTATTAAGAATTTTTTTAATTACTTTAATTAACAAACATTCACATAAAATCCCCTGCAACATTTCAATATCATATGAAGAACCAATTTCAGCAATTTCACCTGAAACAGTTTCGGTGTCTATTGAAATAATTCCAGCGCTTTCTTAAATCTTTATCTTAAAGATATTTTCTCTAAATGGTGTCAGTATCCCTTAAGTGTGTCACCCTACGGTTCACGAATAACGTAGACATGATCGATACCCCTCTCCGATCAATAATCAGCAGCGGGACCTGGAGATCCGTACTGACTCCCACATATTCAACGATGACTCTTGTGATATTGTGAACCTTTAACGTCGTAACTAAATTCATTTGTCTCGCGATTTATTACATGTCCGAGATTCGATCATCGACATCCAAATACCTAGTTTGATCTCATTACTGACATGGACTCTTTACTCGTTCCCGTGATATAACATTCTAGTGATCACATCACTTGCTTGCAAGCTATCTTAATGTGATATCACCGAGGGGTCCTAGAGTATATCTATCCATCATCGAGATTGAAAAATTCCATTCTTGATCCATGAGCCTCAACATAACACCTTCGGAGTATCTGAACCCACCTTTATAGTCACCCTTTTACGGTGTGATGTTTGATGTTATCAAGTTACTCTTCCGATGTTAGAAATTAACATGATCTCATGGTCTAAGGACTAAGATTACTTCGTATGATGTTATAGAAATATAAATATAATGACTTTGATCGTAATGCTATACTTCGGATGAATGTTCATCACATCATTCCACCAATGTTGTGACCTTGTTATTAACGACATCCAATGTCCATGATCAGGAAACCTTGATCATCTTGTTAATCAACGAGCTAGTTTATAAGAGAGGCATAACTAGGAACTTTCCTTTTGTTTATTAAACACACATGTATTAACGTTTCCAAATTAATACAATTATAGCATGCAAAATAAACATTTATCATAAACAAGGAATAAGATAATAAACACTTTATTATTGCCTCTCGGGCACATTCCCTTCAGCAATGACTCTAGTGGATCCATGTGGTTTATGAAAAGAACACACATGCAATGACACTGGTGGATCCATGTGGTTTATGAAAAGAACACACATGCAATGACTCTAGTTGTGGTTTATGAAAAGAACACACATGCAATGACTCTAGTGGTGGTTTATGAAAAGAACACACATGCAATGACACTGGTGGATCCATGTGGTTTTGAAAACAACACACATCCAATGACACTGGTGGATCCATGTGGTTTATGAAAAGAACACACATGCAACAAACTCTAGTGGATCCATGTGGTTTATGAAAAGAACACACATGCAATGACTCTAATGGTGGTTTAGGAGAAGAATGCACATGCAATGAATCGAGATGTGGTTTATGAAAAGAACACACATGTAATGACACTAGTGGATCCATGTGGTTTATGAAAAGAACACACATCCAATGACACTAGTGGATCCATGTGGTTTATGAAAAGAACACACATGCAATGACTCTAGTGGTGGTTTATGAAAAGAACACACATCCAATGACACTGGTGGATCCATGTGGTTTATGAAAATAACACACATACAATAAACTCTAGTGCATCCATGTGGTTTATGAAAAGAACACACATGCAATGACACTGGTGGAACCATGTGGTTTATGAAAAGAACACACATGCAATGACACTAGTGGTGGTTTATGAAAAGAACACACATGCAATGACACTGGTGGATCCATGTGGTTTATGAAAAGAACACACATGCAATGACTCTAGTGGTGGTTTATGAAAATAGCACACATGCAATGACACTGGTGGATCCATGTGGTTGACGAAAAGAACACGCATGCAATGAACTCTAGTGGATCCATGTGGTTTATGAAAAGAACACACATGCATTGACTCTAGTGGTCGTTTAGGAGAAGAAAACACATGCAATGACTCTAGATGTGGTTTATGAAAAGAACACATATGCAATGTCACTGGTGGATCCATGTAGTTTATGAAAAGGACACACATCCCATGACACTAGTGGATCCATGTGGTTTATGGAAATAACACACGTGCAATGACTCTAGTCGTGGTTCCATGTGGTATTTGAAAAGAACACAAATGCAATGACACTGGTGGATCCATGTGGTTTATGAAAAGAACACTCATGCAATGACTCTAGTTGTGGTTTATGAAAAGAACACACATGCAATGACACTGGTGGATCAATGTTGTTTATAAAAAGAACACACATGCAATGACACTGGTGGATACATGTGGTTTATGAAAAGAACACACATGCAATGAACTCTAGTGGATCCATGTGGTTTATGAAAAGAACACACATGCAATTACTCTTGTGGTGGTTGAAGAGAAGAACACACATCGAATAACTCTAGATGTGGTTTACGAAAAGAACATATATGCAATGACACTAGTGGATCCATGTGGTTTATGCAAAGAACACACATCCAATGACACTGGTAGATTCATGTGGTTTATGAAAATAACACACATGTCATGACTCTAGTGGTGGTTTATGAAAAGAACACACATCCAAGGAAATTGGTGGATCCATGTGGTTAATGAAAAGAACACACATACAATGAACTCTAGTGGATCCACTAGAGTTTGTGAAAAGAACACACATGCAATGACTCTAGTGGTGGTTTATGAAAAGAGCACACATGCAATGACACTAGTGGATCCATGTGATTTATGAAAAGAATACAAATGCAATGACACTAGTGGATCCATGTGGTTTATGAAAAGAACACACATGCAATGACTCTAGATGTGGTTTATGAAAAGAACACACATGCAATGACACTGGTGGATCCCCGTGGTTAATGAAAAGAACACACATGCAAGGACACTAGTGGATCCATTGGTTTATGAAAAGAACACACATCCAATGAACTCTAGATGTGGTTTATGAAAAGAACACACATACAATGACTCTAGTGGTGGTTTATGAAAAGAACACACATGCAATGACACAAGTGGATCCATGTGGTTTATGAAAAGAACACATATGCAATGAACTCTAGTAGATCCATGTGGTTTATAAAAATAACACACATGCAATGACACTGGTGGATCCATGTGGTTTATGAAAAGAACACAAATGCAATGACACTAGTGGATCCATGTGGTTTATGAAAAGAATACAAATGCAATGACACTAGTGGATCCATGTGGTTTATGAAAAGAACACACATGCAATGACTCTAGATGTGGTTTATGAAAAGAACACACATGCAATGACACTGGTGGATCCCTGTGGTTAATGAAAAGAACACACATGCAAGGACACTAGTGGATCCATTGGTTTTTGAAAAAACACACATCCAATGACACTGGTGGATCCACATGGTTTATGAACAGAACACATATGTAATGAACTCTAGTGGATCCATGTGGTTTATGAAAAGAACACACATGCAATGACACTGGTGGATCCATGTGGTTTATGAAAAGAACACACATGCAATGACTCTAGATGTGGTTTATGAAATGAACACACATACAATGACTCTAGTGGTGGTTTATGAAAAGAACACACATGCAATGACACAAGTGGATCCATGTGGTTTATGAAAAGAACACACATGCAATGACACTAGTGGATCCATGTGATTTATGAAAAGAATACAAATGCAATGACACTAGTTGTTCCATATGGTTTATGAAAAGAACAGACATGTAATGACACTAGATGTGGTTTATGAAAAGAGCACACGTGCAATGACACTGGTGGATCCATGTGGTTAATGAAAAGAACACACATGAAATGACACTAGTGGATCCATGTGGTTTATGAAAATAACATACATTCAATGAACTATAGATATGGTTTATGAAAAGAACACACATGCAATGACACTGGTGGATCCATGTGGTTTATGAAAAGAACACACATCCAAAGACATTGGTGGAACCATGTGGTTTATGAAAAGAACACATATGAAATGAACTCTAGTAGATCCATGTGGTTTATGAAAAGAACACACATGCAATGAGACTGGTGGATCCATGTTTTATGAAAAGAACACAAGTGCAATGACTCTAGTGGTGGTTTATGAAAAGAACACACATGCAATGACTCTACTGGATCCATGTGGTTTATGAAAAGAACACACATGCAATAACTCTAGTTGTGGTTTATGAAAAGAACGCACATGCAATGACACTGGTGGATACATGTGGTTTATGAAAAGAACACACATGCAATGACTCTAGTGGTGGTTTATGAAAAGAACACACATGCAATGACTCTAGATGTGGTTTATGAAAAGAACACATATGCAATGACACTGGTAGATCCATGTGGTTTTTGAAAAGAATAAAAATGCGATGACACTAGTGGATCCATGTGGTTTATGAAAAGAACACACATGCAATGTCTCTGGTGGATCCATGTGGTTTTTGAAAAAAAACACATGCAATGACACTGGTGGATCCATGCGGTTTATGAAAAGAACACACATGCAATGACTCTGGTTGATCCATGTGGTTTATAAAAAAACACATGCAATGACACTGGTGGATCCATGTGGTTTATGAAAAGAACACACATGCAGTGACTCTGGTGGATCCATGTGGTTTATGAAAAGAACACACATGCAATGACACTAGTGGATCCATGTGGTTTATGAAAAGAATACAAGTGCAATGACACTAGTGGATCCATGTGGTTTATTAAAAGAACACACATGCAATGAACTCTAGTTGTGGTTTAAGAGAAGAATAGACATGCAATGAATCTAGTGGATCCATATGTGGTTTATGAAAAGAACACAGATGCAATGACTCTAGTGGATCCATGTGGTTTATGAAAAGAACACACATGCAATGACTCAACTAGTGGTTTAGGAGAAAAACACACATGCAATGACTCTAGTGGATCCATATGTGGTTTACAAAAAGAACACACATGCAATGACTCTACTGGATCCATGTGGTTTATGAAAAGAACACACACGCAATAACTCTAGTTGTGGTTTATGAAAAGAACGCACATGCAATGACACTGGTGGATCCATGTGGTTTATGAAAAGAACACACATGCAATGACTCTAGTGGTGGTTTATGAAAAGAAACACATGCAATGACTCTAGATGTGGTTTATGAAAAGAACACACATGCAATGACACTAGTGGATCCATGTGATTTATGAAAAGAATACAAATGCAATGACACTAGTGGTTCCATGTGGTTTATGAATAGAACACACATGCAATGACACTAGATGTGGTTTATGAAAAGAGCACACGTGCAATGACACTGGTGGATCCATGTGGTTAATGAAAAGAACACACATGAAATGACACTGGTGGATCCATGTGGTTTATGAAAATAACATACATTCAATGAACTATAGATATGGTTTATGAAAAGAACACACATGCAATGACACTGGTGGATCCATGTGGTTTATGAAAAGAACACACATCCAAAGACACTGGTGGAACCATGTGGTTTATGAAAAGAACACATATGAAATGAACTCTAGTAGATCCATGTGGTTTATGAAAATAACACACATGCAATGAGACTGGTGGATCCATGTTTTATGAAAAGAACACAAGTGCAATGACTTTAGTAGTGGTTTATGAAAAGAACACACATGCAATGACTCTACTGGATCCATGTGGTTTATGAAAAGAACACACATGCAATAACTCTAGTTGTGGTTTATGAAAAGAATGCACATGCAATGACACTGGTGGATCCATGTGGTTTATGAAAAGAACACACATGCAATGACTCTAGTGGTGGTCTATGAAAAGAACACACATGCAATGACTCTAGATGTGGTTTATGAAAAGAACACATATGCAATGACACTGGTGGATCCATGTGGTTTTTGAAAAGAATACAAATGCAATGACAATAGTGGATCCATGTGGTTTATGAAAAGAACACACATGCAATGACTCTGGTGGATCCATGTGGTTTTTGAAAAAAAACACATGCAATGACACTGGTGGATCCATGCGGTTTATGAAAAGAACACACATGCAATGACTCTGGTTGATCCATGTGGTTTATAAAAAAACATGCAATGACACTGGTGGATCCATGTGGTTATGAAAAGAACACACATGCAATGACTCTGGTGGATCCATGTGGTTTATGAAAAGAACACACATGCAATGACACTAGTGGATCCATATGGTTTATGAAAAGAATACAAGTGCAATGACACTAGTGGATCCATGTGGTTTATGAAAAGAACACACATGCAATGACTCTAGATGTGGTTTATGAAAAGAACACACATGCAATGACATTGGTGGATCCCTGTGGTTAATGAAAAGAACACACATGCAATGACACTAGTGCATCCATGTAGTTTATGAAAACAACACACATTCAATGAACTCTAGATATGGTTTATGAAAATAACACGCATGCAATGACACTGGTGGATCCATTGGTTTATGAAAAGAACACACATCCAATGACACTGGTGGATCCATATGGTTTATGAAGAGAACACATATGCAATGAACTCTAGTGGATCCATGTGGTTTATGAAAAGAACACACATGCAATGACACTGGTGGATCCATGTGGTTTATGAAAAGAACACACATGCCATGACTCTAGATGTGGTTTATGAAAAGAACACACATACAATGACTCTAGTGGTGGTTTATGAAAGAACACACATGCAATGACACTAGTGGATCCATGTGATTTATCAAAAGAATACAAATGCAATGACACTAGTGGATCCATGTGGTTTATGAAAAGAACACACATGTAATGATACTAGATGTGGTTTATGAAAAGAACACATGTGCAATGACACTAGTGGATCCATGTGGTTAATGAAAAGAACACACATGAAATGACACTTGTGGATCCATGTGGTTTATGAAAATAACATACATTCAATGAACTATAGATATGGTTTATGAAAAGAACACACATGCAATGACACTGGTGGGCCATGCGGTTTATGAAAAGAACACACATCCAATGACACTGGTGGAACCATGTGGTTGATGAAAAGAACACATATGCAATGACACTAGTAGATCCATGTGGTTTATGAAAAGAATACAAATGCAATGACACTAGTGGATCCATGTGGTTTATGAAAAGAACACACATGCAATGACTCTAGATGTGGTTTATGAAAAGAACACACATGCAATGACACTGGTGGATCCCTGTGGTTAATGAAAAGAACACACATGCAATGCCACTAGTGGATCCATGTGGTTTATGAAAACAACACACATTCAATGAACTCTAGATATGGTTTATGAAAATAACACACATGCAATGACACTGGTGGATCCATTGGTATATGAAAAGAACACACATCCAAGGATTTGGTGGATCCATATGGTTTATGAACAGAACACATATGCAATGAACTCTAGTGGATCCATGTGGTTTATGAAAAGAACACACATGCAATGACACTAGTGGATCCATGTGGTTTATGAAAAGAACACACATGCAATGACTCTAGATGTGGTTTATGAAAAGAACACACATACAATGACTCTAGTGGTGGTTTATGAAAAGAACACACATGCAATGACACAAGTGAATCCATGTGGTTTATGAAAAGAACACACATGAAATGACACTAGTGGATCCATGTGATTTATGAAAAGAATACAAATGCAATGACACTAGTGGTTCCATGTGGTTTATGAAAAGAACACACATGTAATGATACTAGATGTGGTTTATGAAAAGAACACATGTGCAATGACACTAGTGGATCCATGTGGTTAATGAAAAGAACACACATGAAATGACACTTGTGGATCCATGTGGTTTATGAAAATAACATACATTCAATGGATATGGTTTATGAAAAGAACACACATGCAATGACACTGGTGGGCCATGCGGTTTATGAAAAGAACACACATCCAATGACACTGGTGGAACCATGTGGTTGATGAAAAGAACACATATGCAATGACACTAGTAGATCCATGTGGTTTATGAAAAGAATACAAATGCAATGACACTAGTGGATCCATGTGGTTTATGAAAAGAACACACATGCAATGACTCTAGATGTGGTTTATGAAAAGAACACACATGTAATTACACTGGTGGATCCCTGTGGTTAATGAAAAGAACACACATGCAATGCCACTAGTGGATCCATGTGGTTTATGAAAACAACACACATTCAATGAACTCTAGATATGGTTTATGAAAATAACACACATGCAATGACACTGGTGGATCCATTGGTATATGAAAAGAACACACATCCAGTGACACTGGTGGATCCATATGGTTTATGAACAGAACACATATGCAATGAACTCTAGTGGATCCATGTGGTTTATGAAAAGAACACACATGCAATGACACTCGTGGATCCATGTGGTTTATGAAAAGAACACACATGCAATGACTCTAGATGTGGTTTATGAAAAGAACACCCATACAATGACTCTAGTGGTGGTTTATGAAAAGAACACACATGCAATGACACAAGTGAATCCATGTGGTTTATGAAAAGAACACACATGAAATGACACTAGTGGATCCATGTGATTTATGAAAAGAATACAAATGCAATGACACTAGTGGTTCCATGTGGTTTATGAAAAGAACACACATGCAATGACACTAGATGTGGTTTATGAAAAGAGCACACGTGCAATGACACTGGTGGTTCCATGTGGTTAATGAAAAGAACACACATGAAATGACACTAGTGGATCCATGTGGTTTATGAAAATAACATACATTCAATGAACTATAGATATGGTTTATGAAAAGAACACACATGCAATGACACTGGTGGATCCATGTGGTTTATGAAAAGAATGCACATGCAATGACACTGGTGGATCCATGTGGTTTATGAAAAGAACACACATGCAATGACTCTAGTGGTGGTCTATGAAAAGAACACACATGCAATGACTCTAGATGTGGTTTATGAAAAGAACACATATGCAATGACACTGGTGGATCCATGTGGTTTTTGAAAAGAATACAAATGCAATGACACTAGTGGATCCATGTGGTTTATGAAAAGAAGACACATGCAATGACTCTGGTGGATCCATGTGGTTTTTGAAAAAAAAAACACATGCAATGACACTGGTGGATCCATGCGGTTTATGAAAAGAACACACATGCAATGACTCTGGTTGATCCATGTGGTTTATAAAAAAACATGCAATGACACTGGTGGATCCATGTGGTTATGAAAAGAACACACATGCAATGACTCTGGTGGATCCATGTGGTTTATGAAAAGAACACACATGCAATGACACTAGTGGATCCATGTGGTTTATGAAAAGAATACAAGTGCAATGACACTAGTGGATCCATGTGGTTTATGAAAAGAACACACATGCAATGACTCTAGATGTGGTTTATGAAAAGAACACACATGCAATGACACTGGTGGATCCCTGTGGTTAATGAAAAGAACACACATGCAATGACACTAGTGCATCCATGTAGTTTATGAAAACAACACACATTCAATGAACTCTAGATATGGTTTATGAAAATAACACGCATGCAATGACACTGGTGGATCCATTGGTTTATGAAAAGAACACACATCCAATGACACTGGTGGATCCATATGGTTTATGAAGAGAACACAAATGCAATGAACTCTAGTGGATCCATGTGGTTTATGAAAAGAACACACATGCAATGACACTAGTGGATCCATGTGGTTTATGAAAAGAACACACATGCCATGACTCTAGATGTGGTTTATGAAAAGAACACACATACAATGACTCTAGTAGTGGTTTATGAAAGAACACACATGCAATGACACTAGTGGGTCCATGTGATTTATGAAAAGAATACAAATGCAATGACACTAGTGTATCCATGTGGTTTATGAAAAGAACACACATGTAATGACACTAGATGTGGTTTATGAAAAGAACACACGTGTAATGACACTAGTGGATCCATGTGGTTAAGGAAAAGAACACACATGAAATGACACTTGTGGATCCATGTGGTTTATGAAAATAACATACATTCAATGAACTATAGATATGGTTTATGAAAAGAACACACATGCAATGACACTGGTGGGCCATGCGGTTTATGAAAAGAACACACATCCAATGACACTGGTGGAACCATGTGGTTGATGAAAATAACACATATGCAATGACACTAGTGGATCCATGTGGTTTATGAAGAGAATACAAATGCAATGACACTAGTGGATCCATGTGGTTTATGAAAAGAACACACATGCAATGACTCTAGATGTGGTTTATGAAAAGAACACACATGCAATGACACTGGTGGATCCCTGTGGTTAATGAAAAGAACACACATGCAATGCCACTAGTGGATCCTTGTGGTTTATGAAAACAACACACATTCAATGAACTCTAGATATGGTTTATGAAAATAACACACATGCAATGACACTGGTGGATCCATTGGTTTATGAAAAGAACACACATCCAGTGACATTGGTGGATCCATATGGTTTATGAACAGAACACATATGCAATGAACTCTAGTGGATCCATGTGGTTTATGAAAAGAACACACATGCAATGACACTGGTGGATCCATGTGGTTTATGAAAAGAACACACATGCAATGACTCTAGATGTGGTTTATGAAAAGAACACACATACAATGACTCTAGTGGTGGTTTATGAAAAGAACACACATGCAATGACACAAGTGAATCCATGTGGTTTATGAAAAGAACACACATGCAATGACACTAGTGGATCCATGTGATTTATGAAAAGAATACAAATGCAATGACACTAGTGGTTCCATGTGGTTTATGAAAAGAACACACATGCAATGACACTAGATGTGGTTTATGAAAAGAACACACGTGCAATGACACTGGTGGTTCCATGTGGTTAATGAAAATAACACACATGAAATGACACTAGTGGATCCATGTGGTTTATGAAAATAACATACATTCAATGAACTATAGATATGGTTTATGAAAAGAACACACATGCAATGACACTGGTGGATCCATGTGGTTTATGAAAAGAACACACATCCAAAGACACTGGTGGAACCATGTGGTTTATGAAAAGAACACATATGAAATGAACTCTAGTAGATCCATGTGGTTTATGAAAATAACACACATGCAATGAGACTGGTGGATCCATGTTTTATGAAAAGAACAGAAGTGCAATGACTCTAGTGGTGGTTTATGAAAAGAACACACATGCAATGACTCTACTGGATCCATGTGGTTTATGAAAAGAACACACATGCAATAACTCTAGTTGTGGTTTATGAAAAGAACGCACATGCAATGACACTGGTGGATCCATGTGGTTTATGAAAAGAACACACATGCAATGACTCAAGTGGTGGTTTATGAAAAGAACACACATGCAATGACTCTAGATGTGGTTTATGAAAAGAACACATATGCAATGACACTGGTGGATCCATGTGGTTTTTGAAAAGAATACAAATGCAATGACACTAGTGGACCCATGTGGTTTATGAAAAGAATACACATGCAATGACTCTGGTGGATCCATGTGGTTTTTGAAAAAAAACACATGCAATGACACTGGTGGATCCATGCGGTTTATGAAAAGAACACACATGCAATGACTCTGGTTGATCCATGTGGTTTATAAAAAAACACATGCAATGACACTGGTGGATCCATGTGGTTTATGAAAAGAACACACATGCAATGACTCTGGTGGATCCATGTGGTTTATGAAAAGAACACACATGCAATGACACTAGTGGATCCATGTGGTTTATGAAAAGAATACAAGTGCAATGACACTAGTGGATCCATGTGGTTTATTAAAAGAACACACATGCAATGAACTCTAGTTGTGGTTTAAGAGAAGAATAGACATGCAATGAATCTAGTGGATCCATATGTGGTTTATGAAAAGAACACACATGCAATGACTCTAGTGGATCCATGTGGTTTATGAAAAGAACACACATGCAATGACTCAACTAGTGGTTTAGGAGAAAAACACACATGCAATGACTCTAGTAGATCCATATGTGGTTTACAAAAAGAACACACATGCAATGACTCTACTGGATCCATGTGGTTTATGAAAAGAACACACACGTAATAACTCTATTTGTGGTTTATGAAAAGAACGCACATGCAATGACACTGGTGGATCCACGTGGTTTATGAAAAGAACACACATGCAATCACTCTACTGGTGGTTTATGAAAAGAACACACATGCAATGACTCTAGATGTGGTTTATGAAAAGAACACACATGCAATGACACTGGTGGATCCCTGTGGTTAATGAAAAGAACACACATGCAATGACACTAGTGCATCCATCTAGTTTATGAAAACAACACACATTCAATGAACTCTAGATATGGTTTATGAAAATAAAACGCATGCAATGACACTGGTGGATCCATTGGTTTATGAAAAGAACACACATCCAATAACACTGGTGGATCCATATGGTTTATGAAGAGAACACATATGCAATGAACTCTTGTGGATCCATGTGGTTTATGAAAAGAACACACATGCAATGACACTGGTGGATCCATGTGGTTTATGAAAAGAACACACATGCCATGACTCTAGATGTGGTTTATGAAAAGAACACACATACAATGACTCTAGTGGTGGTTTATGAAAAGAACACACATGCAATGACACTAGTGGATCCATGTGGTTTATGAAAAGAACACACATGTAATGACACTAGATGTGGTTTATGAAAAGAACACACATGCAATGACACTAGTGGATCCATGTGGTTAATGAAAAGAACACACATGAAATGACACTTGTGGATCCATGTGGTTTATGAAAATAACATACATTCAATGAACTATAGATATGGTTAATGAAAAGAACACACATGCAATGACACTGGTGGGCCATGTGGTTTATGAAAACAACACACATTCAATGAACTCTAGATATGGTTTATGAAAATAACACACATGCAATGACACTGGTGGATCCATTGGTTTATGAAAAGAACACACATCCAATGACACTGGTGGATCCATATGGTTTATGAAAAGAACACACATGCAATGACACTGGTGGATCCATGTGGTTTATGAAAAGAACACACATGCAATGACACTGGTGGATGCATGTGGTTTATGAAAAGAACACACATGCAATGACTCTAGATGTGGTTTATGAAAAGAACACACATACAATGACTCTAGTGGTGGTTTATGTAAAGAACACACATGCAATGACACAAGTGGATCCATGTGGTTTATGAAAAGAACACACATGAAATGACACTAGTGGATCCATGTGATTTATGAAAAGAATACAAATGCAATGACACTAGTGGTTCCATGTGGTTTATGAAAAGAACACACATGCCATGACACTAGATGTGGTTTATGAAAAGAGCACACGTGCAATGACACTGGTGGATCCATGTGGTTAATGAAAAGAACACACATGAAATGACACTAGTGGATCCATGTGGTTTATGAAAATAACATACATTCAATGAACTATAGATATGGTTTATGAAAAGAACACACATGCAATGACACTGGTGGATCCATGTGGTTTATGAAAAGAACACACATCCAAAGACACTGGTGGAACCATGTGGTTTATGAAAAGAACACATATGAAATGAACTCTAGTAGATCCATGTGGTTTATGAAAATAACACAAATGCAATGAGACTGGTGGATCCATGTTTTACGAAAAGAACACAAGTGCAATGACTCTAGTGGTGGTTTATGAAAAGAACACACATGCAATGACTCTACTGGATCCATGTGGTTTATGAAAAGAACACACATGCAATAACTCTAGTTGTGGTTTATGAAAAGAACGCACATGCAATGACACTGGTGGATCCATGTGGTTTATGAAAAGAACACACATGCAGTGACTCTAGTGGTGGTTTATGAAAAGAACACACATGCAATGACTCTAGATGTGGTTTATGAAAAGAACACATATGCAATGACACTGGTGGATCCATGTGTTTTTGAAAAGAACACAAATGCAGTGACACTAGTGGATCCATGTGGTTTATGAAAAGGACACACATGCAATGACTCTGGTGGATCCATGTGGTTTTTGAAAAAAAAACATGCAATGACACTGCTGGATCCATGCGGTTTATGAAAAGAACACACATGCAATGACTCTGGTTGATCCATGTGGTTTATAAAAAAACACATGCAATGACACTGGTGGATCCATGTGGTTTATGAAAAGAACACACATGCAATGACTCTGGTGGATCCATGTGGTTTATGAAAAGAACACACATGCAATGACACTAGTGGATCCATGTGGTTTATGAAAAGAATACAAGTGCAATGACACTAGTGGATCCATGTCATTTATTAAAAGAACACACATGCAATGACTCTAGATGTGGTTTATGAAAAGAACACACATGCAATGACAGTGGTGGATCCACGTGGTTAATGAAAAGAACACACATGCAATGACACTAGTGCATCCATGTAGTTTATGAAAACAACACACATTCAATGAACTCTAGATATGGTTTATGAAAATAACACGCATGCAATGACACTGGTGGATCCATTGGTTTATGAAAAGAACACACATCCAAAGACACTGGTGGATCCATATGGTTTATGAAGAGAACACATATGCAATGAACTCTAGTGGATCCATGTGGTTTATGAAAAGAACACACATGCAATGACACTGGTGGATCCATGTGGTTTATGAAAAGAACACACATGCCATGACTCTAGATGTGGTTTATGAAAATAACACACATACAATGACTCTAGTGGTGGTTTATGAAAAGAACACACATGCAATGCCACTAGTGGATCCATGTGATTTATGAAAAGAATACAAATGCAATGACACTAGTGGATCCATGTGGTTTATGAAAAGAACACACATGTAATGACACTAGATGTGGTTTATGAAAAGAGCACACGTGCAATGACACTGGTGGTTCCATGTGGTTAATGAAAAGAACACACATGCAATGAGACTGGTGGATCCATGTTTTATGAAAAGAACACAAGTGCAATGACTCTAGTGGTGGTTTATGAAAAGAACACACATGCAATGACTCTACTAGATCCATGTGGTTTATGAAAAGAACACACATGCAATAACTCTAGTTGTGGTTTATGAAAAGAACGCGCATGCAATGACACTGGTGGATCCATGTGGTTTATGAAAAGAACACACATGCAATGACTTTAGTGGTGGTTTATGGAAAGAACACACATGCAATGACTCTAGATGTGGTTTATGAAAAGAACACATATGCAATGACACTGGTGGATCCATGTGGTTTTTGAAAAGAACACAAATGCAATGACACTAGTGGATCCATGTGGTATATGAAAAGAACACACATGCAATGACTCTGGTGGATCCATGTGCTTTTTGAAAAAAACACATGCAATGACACTGGTGGATCCATGCGGTTTTTGAAAAGAACACACATGCAATGACTCTGGTTGATCCATGTGGTTTATAAAAAAACACATGCAATGACACTTGTGGATCCAAGTGGTTTATGAAAAGAACACACATGCAATGACTCTGGTGGATCCATGTGGTTTATGAAAAGAACACACATGCAATGACACTAGTGGATCCATGTGGTTTATGAAAAGAATACAAGTGCAATGACACTAGTGGATCCATGTCGTTTATTAAAAGAACACACATGCAATGACTCTAGATGTGGTTTATGAAAAGAACACACATGCAATGACAGTGGTGGATCCATGTGGTTAATGAAAAGAACACACATGCAATGACACTAGTGGATCCATGTGGTTTATGAAAAAAACACATTCAATGATCTCTAGATATGGTTTATGAAAAGAACACACATGAAATGACACTGGTGGATCCAAGTGGTTTATGAAAAGAACACACATCCAATGACACTGGTGGATCCATGTGGTTTATGAAAAGAACACATATGCAATGAACTCTAGTGGATCCATGTGGTTTATGAAAATAACACACATGCAATGACACTGGTGGATCTATGTGGTTTATGAAAAGAACACACATGCAATGACTCTAGATGTGGTTTATGAAAAGAACACACATATAGTGACTCTAGTTGTGGTTTATGAAAAGAATACACATCCAATGAACTCTAGTGGATCCATGTGGTTTATGAAAACAACACACATGCAATGACACTTGTGAATCCGTGTTTTATGAAAAGAATACACATCCAATGAACTCTAGTGGATCCATGTGGTTTATGAAAAGAACACACATGCAATGACACTTGTGAATCCGTGTTTTATGAAAAGACCACACATTCAATGACTGTAGTGGTGGTTTATGAAAAGAACACACATGCAATGACACTGGTGGATCCATGTGGTTTATGAAAAGAACACACATGCAATTAACTCTAGTGGATCCATGTGGTTTATGAAATTAACACAAATGCAATGAACTCTAGTGGATCCATGTGGTTTATGAAAAGAAAACACATGCAATGACTCTATAGGTGGTTTATGAAAAGAACACACATGAAATGACACTGGTGGATCCATGTGGTTTATGAAAAGAACACACATGCAATGAAATCTAGTTGTGGTTTAAGAGAAGAATAGACATGCAATGAATCTAGTGGATCCATATGTGGTTTATGAAAAGAACACACATGCAATGACTCTAGTGGATCCATGTGGTTTATGAAAAGAACACACATGCAATGACTCAATGGTGGTTTAGGAGAAAAACACCCATGCAATGACTCTAGTGGATCCATATGTGGTTTATGAAAAGAACACACATGCAATGACTCTACTGGATCCATGTGGTTTATGAAAAGAATACACATGCAATAAGTCTAGTTGTGGTTTATGAAAAGAACGCACATGCAATGACACTGGTGGATCCATGTGGTTTATGAAAAGAACACACATGCAATGACTCTAGTGGTGGTTTATGCAAAGAACACACATGCAATGACTCTAGATGTGGTTTATGAAAAGAACACAGATGCAATGACACTGGTGGATCCATGTGGTTTTTGAAAAGAACACAAATGCAATGACACTGGTGGATCCATGTGGTTTATGAAAACAACACATATGGCATGACTCTAGTGTATCCATGTGGTTTTTGAAAAAAAACACATGCAATGACACTGGTGTATCCATATGGTTTATGAAAAGAACACACATGCAATGACTCTGGTTGATCCATGTGGTTTATAAAAAAACACATTCAATGACACTAGTGGATCCATGTGGTTTATGAAAAGAACACACATGCAATGACTCTGGTGGATCCATGTGGTTTATGAAAAGAACACACATGCAATGACACTAGTGGATCCATGTGGTTTATGAAAAGAATACAAATGCAATGACACTAGTGGATCCATGTGGTTTATTAAAAGAACACACATGCAATGACTCCATATGTGGTTGATGAAAAGAACACAGATGCAATGACACTGGTGGATCCATGAGGTTAATGAAAAGAACACACATGCAATGACACTAGTGGATCCATGTGGTTTATGAAAATAAAACACATCAATGATCTCTAGATATGGTTTATGAAAAGAACACACATGCAACGACACTGGTGGATCCATGTGGTATATGAAAAGAACACACATCCAATGACACTAGTGTATCCATGTGGTTTATGAAAATAACACATATGCAATGAACTCTATTTGATCCATGTGGTTTATGAAAAGAACACACATGCAATGACACAGGTGGGTCCATGTGGTTTATGAAAAGAACACACATGCAATGACTCTAGATGTGGTTTATGAAAAGAACACACATACAGTGACTCTTGTGGTGGTTTATGAAAAGAACACACATCCAATCAACTCTAGTGGATCCATGTGGTTTACGAGAAGAACACACATGCAATGACACCGGTGGATCTGTGTTTTATGAAAATACCACACGTGCAATGACTCTAGTGGTGGTTTATTAAAAGAACACACATGCAATGACACTGGTGGTTTATGAAAAGAACACACATGCAATGACTCTAGATGTGGTTTATGAAAAGAACACACATACAGTGACTCTAATGGTGGTTTATGAAAAGAACACACATCCAATGAACTCTAGTGGATCCATGTGTTTTATGAAAAGAACACACATGCAATGACACTGGTGGATCCTTGTTTTATGAAAAGACCACACATGCAATGACTGTAGTGGTGGTTTATGAAAACAACACACATGCAATGACACTGGTGGATCCATGTGGTTTATGAAAAGAACACACATGCAATTAACTCTAGTGGATCCATGTGGTTTATGAAATTAACACAAATGCAATGAACTCTAGTGGATCCATGTGGTTTATGAAAAGAAAAACATGCAATGACTCTATAGGTGGTTTATGAAAAGAACACACATGCAATGACACTGGTGGATCCATGTGGCTTATGAAAAGAACACACATGCAATGAACTCTAGTTGTGGTTTAGGAGAAGAACACACATGAAATGAATCTAGTGGATCCATATGTGGTTTATGAAAAGAACACACATGCAATGACTCTAGTGGATCCATGTGGTTTATGAAAAGAACACACATGCAATGAACTCTAGTTGTGGTTTAAGAGAAGAATAGACATGCAATGAATCTAGTGGATCCATATGTGGTTTATGAAAAGAACACACATGCAATGACTCTAGTGGATCCATGTGGTTTATGAAATGCAATGACTCAACTGGTGGTTTAGGAGAAAAACACACATGCAATGACTCTAGTGGATCCATATGTGGTTTATCAAAAGAACACACATGCAATGACTCTAGTGCTGGTTTAGGAGAAGAACAGACATGCAATGAATCTAGTGGATCCATATGTGGTTTATGAAAAGAACACACATGCAATGACTCTAGTGGATCCATGTGGTTTATGAAAAGAACACACATGCAATGACTCAACTGGTGGTTTAGGAGAAAAACACACATGCAATGACTCTAGTGGATCCATATGTGGTTTATCAAAAGAACACACATGCAATGACTCTACTGGATCCATGTGGTTTCTGAAAAGAACACACATGCAATAACTCTAGTTGTGGTTTATGAAAAGAACGCACATGCAATGACACTGGTGGATCCATGTGGTTTATCAAAAGAACACACATGCAATGACTCTAGTGGTGGTTTATGCAAAGAACACACATGCAATGACTCTAGATGTGGTTTATGAAAAGAACACAGATGCAATGACACTGGTGGATCAATGTGGTTTTTGAAAAGAACACACATGCAATGACACTAGTGGATCCATGTGGTTTATGAAAAGAATACAAGTGCAATGACACTAGTGGATCCATGTGGTTTATTAAAAGAACACACATGCAATGACTCTAGATGTGGTTTATGAAAAGAACACACATGCAATGACAGTGGTGGATCCATGTGGTTAATGAAAAGAACACACATGCAATGACACTAGTGGATCCATGTGGTTTATGAAAATAAAACACATTAAATGATCTCTAGATATGGTTTATGAAAAGAACACACATGCAATGACATTGGTGGATCCATGTGGTTTATGAAAAGAACACACATGCAATTAACTCTAGTGGATCCATGTGGTTTATGAAATTAACACAAATGCAATGAACTCTAGTGGATCCATGTGGTTTATGAAAAGAACACATATGCAATGACACTAGTGGATCCATGTGGTTTATGAAAAGAATACAAATGCAATGACACTAGTGGATCCATGTGGATTATGAAAAGAACACACATGCAATGACTCTAGATGTGGTTTATGAAAAGAACACACATGCAATGACACTGGTGGATCCCTATGGTTAATGAAAAAAACACACATGCAACGACACTAGTGGATCCATGTGGTTTATGAAAACAACACACATTCAATGAACTCTAGATATGGTTTATGAAGATAACACACATGCAATGACACTGGTGGATCCATTGGTTTATGAAAAGAACACACATCCAATGACACTGGTGGATCCATATGGTTTATGAACAGAACACATATGCAATGAACTCTAGTGGATCCATGTGGTTTATGAAAATAACACACATGCAATGACACAAGTGGATCCATGTGGTTTATGAAAAGAACACACATGCAATGACACTAGTGGATCCATGTGATTTATGAAAAGAATACAAATGCAATGACACTAGTGGTTCCATGTGGTTTATGAAAAGAACACACATGCAATGACACTAGATGTGGTTTATGAAAAGAGCACACGTGCAATGACACTGGTGGATCCATGTGGTTAATGAAAAGAACACACATGAAATGACACTAGTGGATCCATGTGGTTTATGAAAATAACATACATTCAATGAACTATAGATATGGTTTATGAAAAGAACACACATACAATGACACTGGTGGATCCATGTGGTTTATGAAAAGAACACACATCCAAAGACACTGGTGGAACCATGTGGTTTATGAAAAGAACACATATGAAATGAACTCTAGTAGATCCATGTGGTTTATGAAAATAACACACATGCAATGAGACTGGTGGATCCATGTTTTATGAAAAGAACACAAGTGCAATGACTCTAGTGGTGGTTTATGAAAAGAACACACATGCAATGACTCTACTGGATCCATGTGGTTTATGAAAAGAACACACATGCAATAACTCTAGTTGTGGTTTATGAAAAGAACGCGCATGCAATGACACTGGTGGATCCATGTGGTTTATGAAAAGAACACACATGCAATGACTCTAGTGGTGGTTTATGAAAAGAACACACATGCAATGACTCTAGATGTGGTTTATGAAAAGAACACATATGCAATGACACTGGTGGATCCATGTGGTTTTTGAAAAGAACACAAATGCAATGACACGAGTGGATCCATGTCGTTTATGAAAAGAACACACATGCAATGACTCTGGTGGATCCATGTGGTTTTTGAAAAGAACACACATGCAATTAACTCTAGTGGATCCATGTGGTTTATGAAATTAACACAAATGCAATGAACTCTAGTGGATCCATGTGGTTTATGAAAAGAAAAACATGCAATGACTCTATAGGTGGTTTATGAAAAGAACACACATGCAATGACACTGGTGGATCCATGTGGCTTATGAAAAGAACACACATGCAATGAACTCTAGTTGTGGTTTAGGAGAAGAACACACATGCAATGAATCTAGTGGATCCATATGTGGTTTATGAAAAGAACACACATGCAATGACTCTAGTGGATCCATGTGGTTTATGAAAAGAACACACATGCAATGAACTCTAGTTGTGGTTTAAGAGAAGAATAGACATGCAATGAATCTAGTGGATCCATATGTGGTTTATGAAAAGAACACACATGCAATGACTCTAGTGGATCCATGTGGTTTATGAAATGCAATGACTCAACTGGTGGTTTAGGAGAAAAACACACATGCAATGACTCTAGTGGATCCATATGTGGTTTATCAAAAGAACACACATGCAATGACTCTAGTGCTGGTTTAGGAGAAGAACAGACATGCAATGAATCTAGTGGATCCATATGTGGTTTATGAAAAGAACACACATGCAATGACTCTAGTGGATCCATGTGGTTTATGAAAAGAACACACATGCAATGACTCAACTGGTGGTTTAGGAGAAAAACACACATGCAATGACTCTAGTGGATCCATATGTGGTTTATCAAAAGAACACACATGCAATGACTCTACTGGATCCATGTGGTTTCTGAAAAGAACACACATGCAATAACTCTAGTTGTGGTTTATGAAAAGAACGCACATGCAATGACACTGGTGGATCCATGTGGTTTATCAAAAGAACACACATGCAATGACTCTAGTGGTGGTTTATGCAAAGAACACACATGCAATGACTCTAGATGTGGTTTATGAAAAGAACACAGATGCAATGACACTGGTGGATCAATGTGGTTTTTGAAAAGAACACACATGCAATGACACTAGTGGATCCATGTGGTTTATGAAAAGAATACAAGTGCAATGACACTAGTGGATCCATGTGGTTTATTAAAAGAACACACATGCAATGACTCTAGATGTGGTTTATGAAAAGAACACACATGCAATGACAGTGGTGGATCCATGTGGTTAATGAAAAGAACACACATGCAATGACACTAGTGGATCCATGTGGTTTATGAAAATAAAACACATTAAATGATCTCTAGATATGGTTTATGAAAAGAACACACATGCAATGACATTGGTGGATCCATGTGGTTTATGAAAAGAACACACATGCAATTAACTCTAGTGGATCCATGTGGTTTATGAAATTAACACAAATGCAATGAACTCTAGTGGATCCATGTGGTTTATGAAAAGAACACATATGCAATGACACTAGTGGATCCATGTGGTTTATGAAAAGAATACAAATGCAATGACACTAGTGGATCCATGTGGTTTATGAAAAGAACACACATGCAATGACTCTAGATGTGGTTTATGAAAAGAACACACATGCAATGACACTGGTGGATCCCTATGGTTAATGAAAAAAACACACATGCAACGACACTAGTGGATCCATGTGGTTTATGAAAACAACACACATTCAATGAACTCTAGATATGGTTTATGAAGATAACACACATGCAATGACACTGGTGGATCCATTGGTTTATGAAAAGAACACACATCCAATGACACTGGTGGATCCATATGGTTTATGAACAGAACACATATGCAATGAACTCTAGTGGATCCATGTGGTTTATGAAAATAACACACATGCAATGACACAAGTGGATCCATGTGGTTTATGAAAAGAACACACATGCAATGACACTAGTGGATCCATGTGATTTATGAAAAGAATACAAATGCAATGACACTAGTGGTTCCATGTGGTTTATGAAAAGAACACACATGCAATGACACTAGATGTGGTTTATGAAAAGAGCACACGTGCAATGACACTGGTGGATCCATGTGGTTAATGAAAAGAACACACATGAAATGACACTAGTGGATCCATGTGGTTTATGAAAATAACATACATTCAATGAACTATAGATATGGTTTATGAAAAGAACACACATACAATGACACTGGTGGATCCATGTGGTTTATGAAAAGAACACACATCCAAAGACACTGGTGGAACCATGTGGTTTATGAAAAGAACACATATGAAATGAACTCTAGTAGATCCATGTGGTTTATGAAAATAACACACATGCAATGAGACTGGTGGATCCATGTTTTATGAAAAGAACACAAGTGCAATGACTCTAGTGGTGGTTTATGAAAAGAACACACATGCAATGACTCTACTGGATCCATGTGGTTTATGAAAAGAACACACATGCAATAACTCTAGTTGTGGTTTATGAAAAGAACGCGCATGCAATGACACTGGTGGATCCATGTGGTTTATGAAAAGAACACACATGCAATGACTCTAGTGGTGGTTTATGAAAAGAACACACATGCAATGACTCTAGATGTGGTTTATGAAAAGAACACATATGCAATGACACTGGTGGATCCATGTGGTTTTTGAAAAGAACACAAATGCAATGACACGAGTGGATCCATGTCGTTTATGAAAAGAACACACATGCAATGACTCTGGTGGATCCATGTGGTTTTTGAAAAAAAAACACATGCAATGACACTGGTGGTTGTATGCGGTTTATGAAAAGAACACACATGCAATGACTCTGGTTGATCCATGTGGTTTATAAAAAAACACATGCAATGACACTGGTGGATCCAAATGGTTTATGAAAAGAACACACATGCAATGAATCTGGTGGATCCATGTGGTTTATGAAAAGAACACACATGCAATGACACTATTGGATCCATGTGGTTTATGAAAAGAATACAAGTGCAATGACACTAGTGGATCGATGTGGTTTATTATAAGAACATACATGCAATGACTCTAGATGTGGTTTATGAAAAGAACACACATGCAATGATAGTGGTGGATCCATGTGGTTAATGAAAAGAACACACATGCAATGACACTAGTGTATCCATGTGGTTTATGAAAAAAAACACATTCAATGATCTCTAGATATGGTTTATGAAAAGAACACACATGAAATGACACTGGTGGATCCAAGTGGTTTATGAAAAGAACGCACATCCAATGACACTGGTGGATCCATGTGGTTTATTAAAAGAACACATATGCAATGAACTCTAGTGGATCCATGTGGTTTATGAAAATAACACACATGCAATGACACTGGTGGATCCATGTGGTTTATGAAAAGAACACACATGCAATGACTCTAGATGTGGTTTATGAAAAGAATACACATATAGTGACTCTAGTGGTGGTTTATGAAAAGAATACACATCCAATGAACTCTAGTGGATCCATGTGGTTTATGAAAAGAACACACATGCAATGACACTTGTGGATCCGTGTTTTATGAAAAGACCACACGTGCAATGACTCTAGTGGTGGTTTATGAAAAGAACACACATGCAATGACACTGGTGGATCCATGTGGTTTATGAAAAGAACACACATGCAATTAACTCTAGTGGATCCATGTGGTTTATGAAATGAACACAAATGCAATGAACTCTAGTGGATCCATGTGGTTTATGAAAAGAAAACACATGCAATGACTCTATAGGTGGGTTATGAAAAGAACACACATGAAATGACACTGGTGGATCCATGTGGTTTATGAAAAGAACACACATGCAATGAACTCTAGTTGTGGTTTAAGAGAAGAATAGACATGCAATGACTCTAGTGGATCCATATGTGGTTTATGAAAAGAACACACATGCAATGACTCTAGTGGATCCATGTGGTTTATGAAAAGAACACACATGCAATGACTCAACTGGTGGTTTAGGAGAAAAACACACATGCAATGACTCTAGTGGATCCATATGTGGTTTATGAAAAGAACACACATGCAATGACTCTACTGGATCCATGTGGTTTATGAAAAGAATACACATGCAATAACTCTAGTTGTGGTTTATGAAAAGAACGCGCATGCAATGACACTGGTGGATCCATGTGGTTTATGAAAAGAACACACATGCAATGACTCTAGTGGTGGTTTATGCAAAGAACACACATGCAATGACTCTAGATGTGGTTTATGAAAAGAACACAGATGCAATGACACTGGTGGATCCATGTGGTTTTTGAAAAGAACACTAATGCAATGACACTGGTGGATCCATGTGGTTTATGAAAAGAACACATAAGCCATGACTCTAGTGTATCCATGTGGTTTTTGAAAAAAACACATGCAATGACACTGGTGGATCCATGTGGTTTATGAAAAGAACACACATGCAATGACTCTGGTTGATCCATGTGGTTTATAAAAAAACACATGCAATGACACTGGTGGATCCATGTGGTTTATGAAAAGAACACACATGCAATGACTCTGGTGAATCCATGTGGTTTATGAAAAGAACACACATGCAATGACACTAGTGGATCCATGTGGTTTATAAAAAGAATACAAATGCAATGACACTAGTGGATCCATGTGGTTTATTAAAAGAACACACATGCAATGACTCCAGATGTGGTTTATGAAAAAAAAACACATGCAATGACACTAGTGGATCCATGTGGTTAATGAAAAGAACACACATGCAATGACACTAGTGGATCCATGTGGTTTATGAAAATAAAACACATCAATGATCTCTAGATATGGTTTATGAAAAGAACACACATGCAATGACACTGGTGGATCCATGTGGTATATGAAAAGAACACACATCCAATGACACTGGTGTATCCATGTGGTTTACGAAAATAACACATATGCAATGAACTCTATTTGATCCATGTGGTTTATGAAAAGAACACACATGCAATGACACTGGTGGATCCATGTGGTTTATGAAAAGAACACACATGCAATGACTCTAGATGTGGTTTATGAAAAGAACACACATACAGTGACTCTAGTGGTGGTTTATGAAAAGAACACACATCCAATGAACTCTAGTGGATCCATGTGGTTTATGAAAATAACAAACATGCAATGACACTGGTGGATCTGTGTTTTATGAAAAGACCACACGTGCAATGACTCTAGTGGTGGTTTATGAAAAGAACACACATGCAATGACACTGGTGGATCCATGTGGTTTATGAAAAGAACACACATGCAATTAACTCTAGTGGATCCATGTGGTTTATGAAATGAACACAAATGCAATGAACTCTAGTGGATCCATGTGGTTTATGAAAAGAAAACACATGCAATGACTCTATAGGTGGGTTATGAAAAGAACACACATGCAATGACACTGGTGGATCCATGTGGTTTATGAAAAGAACACACATGCAATGAACTCTAGTTGTGGTTTAAGAGAAGAATAGACATGCAATGACTCTAGTGGATCCATATGTGGTTTATGAAAAGAACACACATGCAATGACTCTAGTGGATCCATGTGGTTTATGAAAAGAACACACATGCAATGACTCAACTGGTGGTTTAGGAGAAAAACACACATGCAATGACTCTAGTGGATCCATATGTGGTTTATGAAAAGAACACACATGCAATGACTCTACTGGATCCATGTGGTTTATGAAAAGAATACACATGCAATAACTCTAGTTGTGGTTTATGAAAAGAACGCGCATGCAATGACACTGGTGGATCCATGTGGTTTATGAAAAGAACACACATGCAATGACTCTAGTGGTGGTTTATGCAAAGAACACACATGCAATGACTCTAGATGTGGTTTATGAAAAGAACACAGATGCAATGACACTGGTGGATCCATGTGGTTTTTGAAAAGAACACTAATGCAATGACACTGGTGGATCCATGTGGTTTATGAAAAGAACACATAAGCCATGACTCTAGTGTATCCATGTGGTTTTTGAAAAAAACACATGCAATGACACTGGTGGATCCATGTGGTTTATGAAAAGAACACACATGCAATGACTCTGGTTGATCCATGTGGTTTATAAAAAAACACATGCAATGACACTGGTGGATCCATGTGGTTTATGAAAAGAACACACATGCAATGACTCTGGTGGATCCATGTGGTTTATGAAAAGAACACACATGCAATGACACTAGTGGATCCATGTGGTTTATAAAAAGAATACAAATGCAATGACACTAGTGGATCCATGTGGTTTATTAAAAGAACACACATGCAATGACTCCAGATGTGGTTTATGAAAAAAAAACACATGCAATGACACTAGTGGATCCATGTGGTTAATGAAAAGAACACACATGCAATGACACTAGTGGATCCATGTGGTTTATGAAAATAAAACACATCAATGATCTCTAGATATGGTTTATGAAAAGAACACACATGCAATGACACTGGTGGATCCATGTGGTATATGAAAAGAACACACATCCAATGACACTGGTGTATCCATGTGGTTTACGAAAATAACACATATGCAATGAACTCTATTTGATCCATGTGGTTTATGAAAAGAACACACATGCAATGACACTGGTGGATCCATGTGGTTTATGAAAAGAACACACATGCAATGACTCTAGATGTGGTTTATGAAAAGAACACACATACAGTGACTCTAGTGGTGGTTTATGAAAAGAACACACATCCAATGAACTCTAGTGGATCCATGTGGTTTATGAAAATAACAAACATGCAATGACACTGGTGGATCTGTGTTTTATGAAAAGACCACACGTGCAATGACTCTAGTGGTGGTTTATGAAAAGAACACACATGCAATGACACTGGTGGATCCATGTGGTTTATGAAAAGAACACACATGCAATGACTCTAGATGTGGTTTATGAAAAGAACACACATACAGTGACTCTAGTGGTGGTTTATGAAGAGAACACACATCCAATGAACTCTAGTGGATCCATGTGGTTTATGAAAAGAACACACATGCAATGACACTGGTGGATCCTTGTTTTATGAAAAGACCACACAGCAATGACTCTAGTGGTGGTTTATGAAAAGAACACACATGCAATGACACTGGTGGATCCATGTGGTTTATGAAAAGAACACACATGCAATTAACTCTAGTGGATCCATGTGGTTTATGAAATTAACACAAATGCAATGAACTCTAGTGGATCCATGTGGTTTATGAAAGGAAAAAAGATGCAATGACTCTATAGGTGGTTTATGAAAAGAACACACATGCAATGACACTGGTGGATCCATGTGGTTTATGAAAAGAACACATGCAATGAACTCTAGTTGTGGTTTAGGAGAACACACATGCAATGAATCTGGTGGATCCATATGTGGTTTATGAAAAGAACACACATGCAATGACTCTAGTGGATCCATGTGGTTTATGAAAAGAACACACATGCAATGACTCAACTGGTGGTTTAGGAGAAAAACACACATGCAATGACTCTAGTGGATCCATATGTGGTTTATCAAAAGAACACACATGCAATTACTCTACTGGATCCATGTGGTTTATGAAAAGAACACATATGCAATAACTCTAGTTGTGGTTTATGAAAAGAACGCACATGCAATGACACTTGTGGATCCATGTGGTTTATCAAAAGAACACACATGCAATGACTCTAGTGGTGGTTTATGCAAAGAACACACATGCAATGACTCTAGATGTGGTTTATGAAAAGAACACAGATGCAATGACACTGGTGGATCCATGTGGTTTTTGAAAAGAACACACATGCAATGACACTAGTGGATCCATGTGGTTTATGAAAAGAATACAAGTGCAATGACACTAGTGGATCCATGTGGTTTATTAAAAGAACACACATGCAATGACTCTAGATGTGGTTTATGAAAAGAACACACATGCAATGACAATGGTGGATCCATGTGGTTAATGAAAAGAACACACATGCAATGACACTAGTGGATCCATGTGGTTTATGAAAATAAAACACATTAAATGATCTATAAATATGGTTTATGAAAAGAACACACATGCAATGACATTGGTGGATCCATGTGGTTTATGAAAAGAACACACATGCAATTAACTCTAGTGGATCCATGAGGTTTATGAAATTAACACAAATGCAATGAACTCTAGTGGATCCATGTGGTTTATGAAAAGAAATCACATGCAATGACTCTAGTGGTGGTTTATGAAAAGAACACACATGCAATGACACTGGTGGTTTATGAAAAGAACACACATGCAATGACTCTGGATGTGGTTTATGAAAAGAACACACATACAGTGACTCTAGTGGTGGTTTATGAAAAGAACACACATCCAATGAACTCTAGTGGATCCATGTGTTTTATGAAAATAACACACATGCAATGACACTGGTGGATCCTTGTTTTATGAAAAGACCACACATGCAATGACTATAGTGGTGGTTTATGAAAAGAACACACATGCAATGACACTGGTGGATCCATGTGGTTTATGAAAAGAACACACATGCAATTAAATCTAGTGGATCCATGTGGTTTATGAAATTAACACAAATGCAATGAACTCTAGTGGATCCATGTGGTTTATGAAAACAAACACATGCAATGACTCTATAGGTGGTTTATGAAAAGAACACACATGCAATGACACTGGTGGATCCATGTGGTTTATGAAAAGAACACACATGCAATGAACTCTAGTTGTGGTTTAGGAGAAGAACATACATGCAATGAATCTAGTGGATCCATATGTGGTTTATGAAAAGAACAGACATGCAATGACTCTAGTGGATCCATGTGGTTTATGAAAAGAACACACATGCAATGACACTAGTGGAATCATGTAGTTTATGAAAAGAATACAAGTGCAATGGCACTAGTGTATCCATGTGGTTTATTAAAATAACACACATGCAATGACTCTAGATGTGGTTTATGAAAAGAACACACATGCAATGACAGTGGTGGATCCATGTGGTTAATGAAAAGAACACACATGCAATGACACTAGTGGATCCATGTGGTTTATGAAAATAAAACACATTCAATGATCTCTAGATATGGTTTATGAAAAGAACACACATGCAATGACACTAGTGGATCCAAGTGGTTTATGAAAAGAACACACATCCAATGACACTGGTGGATCCATGTCGTTTATGAAAAGAACACATATGCAATGAACTCTAGTGGATCCATGTGGTTTATGAAAAGAACACACATGTAATGACACTGGTGGATCCATGTGGTTTATGAAAAGAACACACATGCAATGACTCTAGATGTGGTTTATGAAAAGAACACACATACAGTGACTCTAGCGGTGGTTTATGAAAAGAATACACATCCAATGAACTCTAGTGGATCCCTGTGGTTTATGAAAAGAACACACATGCAATGAAACTGGTGGATCCGTGTTTTATGAAAAGAACACACGTGCAATGACTCTAGTGGTGGTTTATGAAAAGAACACACATGCAATGACATTGGTGGATCCATGTGGTTTAAGAAAAGAACACACATGCAATGAACTCTAGTGGATCCATGTGGTTTATGAAATTAACACAAATGCAATGAACTCTAGTGGATCCATGTGGTTTATGAAAAGAAAACACATGCAATGACTCTAGTGGTGGTTTATGAAAAGAACACACATGCAATGACACTGGTGGATCCATGTAGTTTATGAAAAGAACACACATGCAATGACTCTAGATGTGGTTTATGAAAAGAACACACATATAGTGACTCTAGTGGTGGTTTATGAAAAGAATACACATCCAATGAACTCTAGTGGATCCATCTGGTTTATGAAAAGAACACACATGCAATGACACTGGTGGATCCGTGTTTTATGAAAAGACCACACGTGCAATGACTCTAGTGGTGGTTTATCAAAAGAACACACATGCAATGACACTGGTGGATCCATGTGGTTTATGAAAAGAACACACATGCAATTAACTCTAGTGGATCCATGTGGTTTATGAAATTGACACAAATGCAATGAACTCTAGTGGATCCATGTGGTTTATGAAAACAAACACATGCAATGACTCTATAGGTGGTTTATGAAAAGAACACACATGCAATGACACTGGTGGATCCATGTGGTTTATGAAAAGAACACACATGAATGAACTCTAGTTGTGGTTTAGGAGAAGAACACACATGCAATGAATCTAGTGGATCCATATGTGGTTGATGAAAAGAACACACATGCAATGCCTCTAGTGGATCCATGTGGTTTATGAAAAGAACACACATGCAATGACTCAACTGGTGGTTTAGGAGAAAAACACACATGCAATGACTCTAGTGGATCCATATGTGGTTTATGAAAAGAACACACATGCAATGCCTCTACTGGATCCATGTGGTTTATGAAAAGAACACACATGCAATAACTCTACTTGTGGTTTATGAAAAGAACGCACATGCAAAGACACTGGTGGATCCATGTGGTTTATGAAAAGAACACACATGCAATGACTCTAGTGGTGGTTTATGAAAAGAACACACATGCAATGACCCTAGATGTTGTTTATGAAAAGAACACATATGCAATGACACTGGTGGATCCATGTGGTTTTTGGAAAGAACACAAATGCAATGACACTAGTGGATCCATGTGGTTTATGAAAAGAACACACATGCAATGATTCTAGTGGATCCATGTGGTTTTTGAAAAAAAACACATGCAATGACACTGGTGGATCCATGCGGTTTATGAAAACAACACACATGCAATGACTCTAGTTGATCCATGTGGTTTATAAAAAAACACATACAATGACACTGGTGGATCCATGTGGTTTATGAAAAGAACACACATGTAATGACTCTGGTGGATCCATGTGGTTTATGAAAATAACACACATGCAATGACACTAGTGGATCCATGTGGTTTATGAAAAGAATACAAGTGGAATGACACTAGTGGATCGATGTGGTTTATTAAAAGAACACACATGCAATGACTCTAGATGTGGTTTATGAAAAGAACACACATGCAATGACAGTGGTGGATCCATGTGGTTAATGAAAAGAACACACATGCAATGATACTAGTGGATCCATCTGGTTTATGAAAATAAAACACATTCGATGATCTCTAGATATGGTTTATGAAAAGAACACACATGCAATGAAACTGGTGGATCCAAGTGGTTTATGAAAAGAACACACATCCAATGACACTGGTGGATCCATGTGGTTTATGAAAAGAACACATATGCAACAAACTCTAGTGGATCCATGTGGTTTATGAAAATAACACACATGCAATGACACTGGTGGATCCATGTGGTTTATGAAAAGAACACACATGCAATGACTCTAGATATGGTTTATGAAAAGAACACACATATAGTGACTCTAGTGGTGGTTGATGAAAAGAATACACATCCAATGAACTCTAGTGGATCCATGTGGTTTATGAAAAGAACACACATGCAATGACACTGGTGGATTCGTGTTTTATGAAAAGACCACACGCGCAATGACTCTAGTGGTGGTTTATGAAAAGAACACACATGCAATGACACTGGTGGATCCATGTGGTTTATGAAAAGAACACACATGCAATTAACTCTAGTGGATCCATTTGGTTTATCAAATTAACACCAATGCAATGAACTCTAGTGGATCCATCTGGTTTATGAAAAGAAAACACATGCAATGACTCTATAGGTGGTTTATGAAAAGAACACACATGCAATGACACTGGTAGATCCATGTGGTTTATGAAAAGAACACACATGCAATGAACTCTAGTTGTTTTTTAGGAGAAGAACAGACATGCAATGAATCTAGTGGATCCATATGTGGTTTATGAAAAGAACACACATGCAATGACTCTAGTGGATCCATGTGGTTTATGAAAAGAACACACATGCAATGACTCAACTGGTGGTTTAGGAGAAAAACACACATGCAATGACTCTAGTGGATCCATATGTGGTTTATGAAAAGAACACACATGCAATGACTCTACTGGATCCATGTGGTTTATGAAAAGAACACACATGCAATAACTCTAGTTGTGGTTTATGGAAAGAACGCACATGCAATGACACTGGTGGATCCATGTGGTTTATGAAAAGAATACACATGCAATGACTCTAGGTGTGGTTTATGAAAAGAACACACATACAGTGACTCTAGTGGTGGTTTATGAAAAGAACACAGATGCAATGACACTGGTGGATCCATGTGGTTTTTGAAAAGAACACAAATGCAATGACATTGGTGGATCCATGTGGTTTATGAAAAGAACACACATGCCATGACTCTGGTGGATCCATGTGGTTTTTGAAAAAAAACACATGCAATGACACTGGTGAATCCATGTGGTTTATGAAAAGAACACACATGCAATGACACTGGTGGATCCATGTGGTTTATGAAAAGAACACACATGCAATGACTCTGGTGGATCCATGTGGTTTATGAAAAGAACACACATGCAATGACTCTGGTGGATCCATGTGGTTTATGAAAAGAATACAAATGCAATGACACTAGTGGATCCATGTGGTTTATGAAAAGAATACAAATGCAATGACACTAGTGGATCCATGTGGTTTATTAAAAGAACACACATGCAATGACTGCAGATGTGGTTTATGAAAAGAACACACATGCAATGACACTGGTGGATCCATGTGGTTAATGAAAAGAACACACATGCAATGACACTAGTGGATCCATGTGGTTTATGAAAATAAAACACATCAATCATCTCTAGATATGGTTTATGAAAAGAACACACATGCAATGACACTGGTGGATCCATGTGGTATATGAAAAGAACACACATCCAATGACAATGGTGTATCCATGTGGTTTATGAAAAGAACACATATGCAATGAACTCTATTTGATCCATGTGGTTTATGAAAAGAACACACATGCAATGACACTGGTGGATCCATGTGGTTTATGAAAATAACACACATGAAATGACTCTAGATGTGGTTTATGAAAAGAACACACATACAATGACTCTAGTGGTGGTTTATGAAAAGAACACACATCCAATGAACTCTAGTGGATCCATGTGGTTTATGAAAAGAACACACATGCAATGACACTGGTGGATCCGTGTTTTATGAAAAGACCACAAGTGCAATGACTCTATAGGTGGTTTATGAAAAGAACACACATGCAATGACACTGGTGGATCCATGTGGTTTATGAAAAGAACACACATGCAATGACTCTAGATGTGGTTTATGATAAGAACACACATACAGTGACTCTAGTGGTGGTTTATCAAAAGAACACACATCCAATGAACTCTAGTGGATCCATGTGGTTTATGAAAAGAACACACATGCAATGACACTGGTGGATCTGCGTTTTATGAAAAGACCACACGTGCAATGACTCTAGTGGTGGTTTATTAAAAGAACACACATGCAATTAACTCTAGTGGATCCATGTGGTTTATGAAATTAACACAAATGCAATGAATTCTAGTGGATCCATGTGGTTTATGAAAAGAAAACACATGCAATGACTGTATAGGTGGTTTATGAAAAGAACACACATGCAATGACACTGGTGGATCCATGTGGTTTATGAAAAGAACACACATGCAATGATCTCTAGTTGTGGTTTAGTAGAAGAACACACATGCAATGAATCTAGTGGATCCATATGTGGTTGATGAAAAGAACACACATGCAATGACTCTAGTGGATCCATGTGGTTTATGGAAAGAACACACATGCAATGACTCAACTGGTGGTTTAGGAGAAAAACACACATGCAATGACTCTAGTGGATCCATATGTGGTTTATGAAAAGAACACACATGCAATGACTCTACTGGATCCATGTGGTTTATGAAAAGAACACACATGCAATAACTCTAGTTGTGGTTTATGAAAATAACGCACATGCAATGACACTGGTGGATCCATGTGGTTTATGAAAAGAACACACATGCAATGACTCTAGTGGTGGTTTATGCAAAGAACACACATGCAATGACTCTAGATGTGGTTTATGAAAAGAACACAGATGCAATGACACTGGTGGATCCATGTGGTTTTTGAAAATAACACAAATGCAATGACACTGGTGGATCCATGTGGTTTTTGAAATGAACACACATGCCATGACTCTGGTGGATCCATGTGGTTTTTGAAAAAAAACATGCAATGACACTGGTGGATCCATGTGGTTTATGAAAAGAACACACATGCAATGACTCTGGTTGATCCATGTGGTTTATAAAAAACACGCAATGACACTGGTGGATCCATGTGGTTTATGAAAAGAACACACATGCAATGACTCTGGTGGATCCATGTGGTTTATGAAAAGAACACACATGCAATGACACTAGTGGATCCATGTGGTTTATGAAAAGAATACAAATGCAATGACACTAGTGGATCCATGTGGTTTATTAAAAGAACACACATGCAATGACTCTAGATGTGGTTTATGAAAAGAACACACATGCAATGACACTGGTGGACCATGTGGTTAATGAAAAGAACACACATGCAATGACACTAGTGGATCCATGTGGTATATGAAAAGAACACTGTGACACCCCGGTTCTGAAAAGACCGTGGCCTCTATGTGACATGCCAATCCCTGGATCGGTTCATTGGCCCACAATAGAGTAAGATAGAAAACATAGCAAAATATTCGTGTATCATAGATAACGAAGATCCAGAGTACCATTATTACAATAAAATCTTAGCACAAGCTAGCTCAAATTATTCAGGTAGCAACATAAACGATTAAATCCTCCATTCTTCAAATTGCCCACAAGTGAACAAGTGCCGAGTGGAGTACCGTGGCCTATAACGATCAATCAGAATCGGAATAACTGCAGACATAAAAGCATAACAGCCCGAAGGGTCAATACATGGAATGTATGGCAAGTAGAGCTAGTAAATGGAGACAATAATACTAACATCTACATGCATATTTGGCAAGTGGAGCTGTAAGCTTGCATTTGCAAATAACTTTGTCCTACTTTCATAAACAGTTTTGAATTTTCTTTGAAAAGATCCCAATTAAGTTAACCCAACAAGATTAAAGCAATTATGAAATTAGAATGAGCGAGAAACATGTCATGGAATCAATATCAAGCAACTCAGTTGTCCATAACCGGAGACACGGCTAATCGATTAGATTATACACTCTGCAGAGGTTAGTACACTTTACCCATGTGACTTGGCCAACCCAGCTCGTACCATCACTCTCATTTTGGGTGATGATAGGGAGAAGAACAAGAAGAGACTATTCGGGAAGTAGCTCCTCAATCCCGACGCGCACCGGTCCAACCTACCAAAATTCTACATCTCTGGATACGCGGGTTCGAGTTACCACAACCTACTAAGTCCAACCAACCGTCCATTTCATTATTGGCATATGGTTGTACACGTAAGCTACACAATAAAGAAGCCAATCATTCTCTCTTGATACCTGGGTGCCTTTCCGCAATGAAACCACCAAAACTTATCAATACCATCACACCCAGGAGATTCATTGATTAAGTTGTTTAGTTTTTCACAAACCAATACTTTGAGAAAACAAGTATCAATGATGTAACCCAGCCCTTGTTCAACATAGCATGGCTAGGCACATCTACAACGGTGGTTCATCTACAAGGAAAGCCCTACCACAATATAGGACATAGCATAGCGATAGTATCATCCTACTCATGCAACTACAAAATACACGACAATGCATTGAAAATAGTAGGACGATATCATGAACAAAGTAGCATCTACTTGCCTTGATTGAAGCGGTCGGAGGAACAATCCAAACACGAGCAAGGGTTGCACTCCACACAATCTACACGACACAATTGCATTCATAAACAAACAATTCACAAACATATGCAACAAAGATGATGCATGAATGCAAGAACGGCAAGTGAATTGGTGCTACAGCTGCACCACATAATACTAATACATATTACTACCGAATACATGCATGGAAAATAGATTTGGCGCTAGGAAAACTATTAACCAAAAGTAGAGATCTCTACTAGAGCTAGAACTTAAATAATTCACTACCGGTAGTATACTGTTTGTAAAATCCTGGAAAAATTCTACCGCATAGGCATCGCCGATAAGAAACAGTACCAATTGTAATTACTCAAAAAGGAGTTATAAAACATCCCGAGTAATTAAAACACTGCAGAAAGCCATTAGACAAATACTGCAGAAGTTTTTACTGTAAGCCTATCTTTTTATATCACGATGAGATTCTCCTCGTTCATACGAGTTCAGGGACATATCATACGCGATTTTCGGAGCTACGAAACTTTTACTACGAATTTATTACTCCGAAAAGGCCACTAACTAGTTTGATTAAACTGTACTAAACCTGACAGTAAAAGTCTGAACCAAAGCTACAGAGAGATTCTACACGACTCACTGAACTCGTGCATATTTTATTTGCAATTTTTTGCCAAGCGGTTTAATTTCTACGCAATTTACAAGATCCTACCGAAATCTGCTAACTAATAGGATTAACGAAATTGACCCAGTCAAGCGTATGTCTGATGACTGGTCAATCGACTGGCGCTGACTGTGCGTCTGACTAGTCAACGCCTGGGATGCTGACCAGTCAGCGAGCGATCTAAGCCGCTGATCTGAGATCGGCGGTGGCTGCTGTCTTACAGCAGACGGCGAATCGAACTCCGGCGAGCTCCGGACGGCGGCGGCAGTCGGTTCGTGGCGTGGAAACTCCTGCAAGTACACACGGTCGACTTCGGCTTCGGAATAATAAGCAGCGTGCAGCGTCTGCAGCGATCTGCGAAGCGCGATTGGCGGCGGATGGAGGCGCGAACGCAGGAAGCGGAAAGAAGGCGGCGAGGCGAACCCGACACGAGCCGGCGATGGCGGCGGCGGAGGGTGGCAGCGGCGAGGAAAGCGGCGGTGGCGGCGCTGGCGATAAGCGGCGCCGAGGCGAGATCGCGTACGTGGGAGGCGGGGTTGGTGGGCACGGGAACCAAGGCAGGGTGGGGCCTGCCTTAAGTAGTCCCTCGCGCGCAGAAAAAAAAAAGAAAAAAAAAATCCTGAACCGAATCGGTCCGCAGTTGGACTCCGTTTCGGAAATCGGTCCGGATTTTCGGACTGTTTTCCGGCTGTTTACTTAAACGTCCGAGTCTTTTGCATACGAACTTCGATTGGAGCGATTTTCGCGCCTACGGGTTCGTATCGTCGAGGGGAACAACCTTCAGTCAAAGTTTGAGCGAAAGCTCGAACCTACAGGGGTGGTTGTTGCAAGTCCCTCTAAAGCTCCCCGTAGGAACCTCGAAGCGAAACAAAAATGGGGTTTTGCAAATAGCGTTTCGTCGATCCTCTCTACTCGACGGTAATGCATGGAAAGATATGATGCGATGCAATGAATGATATGCAAGACCAAATCCAAAATTTGGGATGTGACAAGACTAACCCCCTTAAGATGAATCTCGTCCTCGAGATTGGTAGCGACAACAAATAGGTGTGGGTAGTCCTCTCGGATGTCATCTTCACGCTCCCAAGTAGCTTCCTCTTGATTGTGGTGATTCCTTTGCTTTGCAAAACTTGATTGTCTTGGTTGGGTAGTCCTTTCTGCTGTCTCCAGAATCTTGATCTGTTTCTCCTCATAGGTCAAGTCGTTCTCAAGCTGAACCTCTTCTAGCGGTACAGTGTCTCTCAATGGTGTATCCACCATCTCCGGGTGGCACTTCTTCAGCTGGGATACGTGGAACACGTTGTGAACAATGAGCAGAGCCTCTGGCAAATCAAGCGATAAGCAACTTCTCCTTTGCTAAAGACCGATACGGTCCAATAAATCGAGGTGCCTTACCCTTAATACCAAATCTCTTGATTCCACAGTGCGATACTCTGGTATGCTCTATCACCTATCTCATATACCACTTCCTTGCGCTTGGCGTCGGCGTAGCTCTTACGCCTTGATTGTGCTACCTTGATTGTCCCTAATCAAGGCGACCTTCTCCTCAGCGTCCTTGATCAAATCAGGTCCAAACAACTGACGTTCTCCTACTCCATCCCATAGCAATGGTGTTCGGCACCGTTTCCCATACAGCACATCAAACGGCGACGTCTTGATGCTGGTTTGATAGCTGTTGTTGTAGGAAAACTCAGCATATGGCAAATTCTCATCCCAACTATAACCATGAGCCAAGGCGCAAGCTCTTAGCATGTCTTCCAAAATCTGATTCACCCTCTCGGTGCATCCATCGATGCATGGGTGAAGCATGTGCTAAACTCCAATCTAGTACCAAGTGACTCGTGCAGTTGGCGCCATAAGTGTGATGTAAATTGGGTGCCTCTATCAGATACGATACTCTTGGGAACTCCATGTAGGCACACAATCTTGTCCATGTAAATCTTGGCCAACCTTGCACTTGTATAGGTCGTCTTCCTTTGGTATAAAGTGGGCTACCTTGGTCAAATGATGACCACTACCCAAATAGAGTCATATCCAGACCTGGTCTGGGCGATCTGTGATAAAGTCCATTCCCACTCTATCCCATTTCCAATCCGGCGCGAGCAAAGGCTATGTGATCCTGCTGGTTTACGGTGTTCCGCCTTCACTCGGCTACATACATCACATAGGCGATATGCTGCGATGTCTCCCTTCATGTTGTTCCAGAATCTGTCCTTTAGATCCATATACATCTTCGTATTGCCGGATGTATGGAATACTGAGTCATGAGCTTCTGCGTAATCAACTTCCTTAACTCCGGATCGTTGGGCACACACAAGCGATCTCCATACCTAAGGTACCTTGCTCATCCTCGCGAATTCCCTTGCTCGACCTTCCTTCATCTTTTCCTTAACTTCATCTATCTCTTTGTCTCCCTTGAGCCTTCTGATTACATCTGAAGCGTTGGTTGGACTTCCATTGTAGCCAAATATCCTTGGATACTACCTCTAGTCTAAGGTCCTTGAATTGCTTGCACAAATCCTCGAATTCACCAATTGTCAATCCATTGGCATAAACCTTTTGGCTCGAGCATACTGCTACTACATTGGCCTTTCTGGGTGGTATTGTAGATTCATATCATAGTCCTTGATAAGTTCCAACCATCTCCTTTGTCTCATGTTCAGCTCATACGTGTAAATATGTACTTGAGGCTCTTGTGGTGGTGTACACATCACGGTGTTTTCCCATTAAGTAATGCCTCCATACCTTGGCGCATGAACCACCAGCTAACTCCAAGTCGTGTGTGGGGTAATTCCGCTCATGGTGCTTGAGTTGTCGCGAGGCATAAGACACTACTCTCCCATCTTGCATCGACACACTCCCAAGTCCACAATAGAAGCATCACGGTACACTTGGAAATTCTTACGAAGATCTGGTAAACCTGAGCAGTGCGATCACTAGTCGGCCTTGATTCACAGCTAGCTTCACACACATCCGTCCATTCAAACTTTCTCTCCTTCTTGAAGTTCGGTCATCGGCTTAGCAATCTTGGAAAGTTTTCAATGAACCTCCTATAATATCCATGTCCCAAAAAGCTTGAATCTCTCTGCATTCTTGGGTGCTTCCCTCGATTCTGCAGTCACTTTGCTTGGATCATGGCGACTCCTTCTCCGACACTCGTGTCCAAGAAACCATGATGTTAAGCCAAATTCACACTTGCTGAATTTGGCATACAATGTGTTCCTCGATTTCTCCATAATCGATCAGCAGATGTTTCTCATGCTCGGCATTATCCTTGGAATATATCGGTATGTCATCAATAAACACCACTCGAACTTGTCCAAGTACTCCATAAATACCTTGTTCATCATGGTCATGAAATATGTCGGGCATTCGTTAGTCAAATGACATAAGCGTATACTCGTATAAACCATACCTAGTGGTGAAGGCGGTTTTGGTACATCCTCCTTCCGGATCTTCAATTGAAAGTAGCACGATCGCAGATCAATCTTCTTGAACACCTTTGCTCCTTCAGTTGATCAAACAAATCATTTATGTTGGCGAGAGGTACTTGTTCTTGATGGTTACCTCATTCAGACGATAGTCCACCACTAATCTATTGGTCTGTCTTTCTTCTCCACAAGCGAGCAGGTGCACCCCATGGCCTTTTAGGCTGAATGAATCCCTTTTCCAGCTGCTCCTTCAACTGTTTCTTCAATTCCTTCAGCTCATCCACATCCATCTTATATGGTTTCTTTGATATTGGTCCTATTCCCGGCATCAGGTCGATAAGAAACTCTACTTCTCTGTCAGGTGGCATCCCTGGCAGTTCTTCGGCTGCGTCGGGGTAATCCCTAATCAGCACAGTATCCATACTAACCCCTTAAGAGAATTCAGCTTACACCTTCACAGTCGATGCGGTGACTTGAATCTAATCCTCTTACCATCACTGGGTTTTGAGTGAAACATTTCATGCACAATCTATGTGTCCCTCATGCATAGACATCCAATCCATACCCAGAATAACGTCTAATCCCTGTGATTCCAACACTACCAAATGTGCAATGAAGTTGTGTGTTCCAATCCTCACAGTTAAATTGCGGCATCCCGCACTAGCTATCATATCTCCTCCAGGTGAACTCACTCTAAAAGACCTCTTCATAGACTCGATGAGTAACTTATACTTATCCACAAATGCTCTTGATATGAATGAATGCGATGCACGATGTCGAAAAGTATAAGTCTGAGGGTAAGTGTTGATTGAAACTTACCAATCACAAGGTCGAGCTTGTAACTGGAATCTCTTCCATATTCATGTGGTTCACTGTGGCCTTCTCATTGTTGGTTGGCTTGAGTCCCTTCCTCTCCGGACAGTTGTCAGTATAGTGTCCCTTTTGCTTACACTTGAAGCATGTCACCTCACTCAGATCCTTCTTCACAAAATTGCGATCACGGTTGCGGTCATGTCCTCCGTGTCCTCCAGTGGTGAGAGTGTCCTCCCTTGTGGCTGTGGTGGCTGCTCCTATGGTTGTCATGGTGATGCCCATTGCCTCCATGGTGGTGGCGGTCATGGCTCCATGGTCACTTCCTCCATGCTTGGAGTATCCATCATATGAAGTCACGAGACTTGTGGTGTGAGCAGTGGTGATTGTTGTTCTTTCTCTTGCGGCTTTCCACACTTGTGCTTCCCTTCGGATTCGGCCTTGTCCATAAGCTCACAGAAAGTGGGGCAATAAACCACCGATGTAGCTGCCTTTAGCTCATCCTTGAGGCCATCCAGAATATCTCCCTCCTTTTGCATCGTGTCAACATCCTCAGTGCATAACAGGACAGGTTGTTGAACTCCTCAATGTACTAAACCACGCAGTGCGATTGGTTTGGCGCAAGTTGCGGAACTCTTTCCTCTTGAGCTCGAACTCCACGAAGACACGTGGTCGATCTGAAACCTTCCTCAAACATAGCCCAAGTCACGGTATTCGGAGGGTGGGTGATCTGAAATGTGTCCCACCAAGAAGCGGTTGGTCCCTCCGGTGGGTGGCGGCAAACCTCACCTTCTCAGCATCGGTGCATCCAACAGTTACTAGATCCTTGTTGATTGAGCGCAACCAGTCGAGAGCAACCATTGGTTCCGTTGCGATGAGAACTTAGCTGGCCTTAACCTCAGAAATCTGGTGAGAGCATCTCCCTGAGGCTGATTGTTTCCATTGTTGTTGTTCTGATTTGCCATGAACTGGGTCATCACTTGGGTCAGCTGTGCCTGAGCTGCCATGAGCTGCTCCAACTCAGTGGGTTGGCGGCGGGGAGGCATCTGCGGTTCAGCACAGGTAAGTTTAGAAAGAATCAACTACGGTAATAGGATTCTACCCATGCATATGGTCAAGCAACAACAAACAATTGTAGACAATCACAAGCAAGCAACACATCATCAAACAAGCGGTCCAGCAACATACCAGGTGTTATCCTAGCAGTATATACCTACTGAAATAGTTTTGCAAGAGTTGGCAATGGTTAACTAAACAGTTGAGCATCAAAACGACAAAACAGCAATTCTGACAGAACAGTTCTGCTGTTTTCGCGAATTTTTCCGCCTGACTCAAACTCGTCAGAAAATTAAGCCAATTTTTGTGCATATAGAACAGGAAGTTCCGCATCAGCCCAATTGTTTTCAGATTTTTCCGAGTTACCATAAAAATATGAAAAATCGCGCAGTACTGCTGTATCAGCAGAAAAACTGCAGCGAAAACAACACAGATAGTAACCAAATTGCCATAACTCTTTCATATAATTTTGCACAAATAACTCCTGAGATATTGGAGTACACAAATAATCATCTAAACACTCTTACACTAACACGAACTAAGTATCACAACGATTGAGAATAATTCTAACGATTTCGCCTAACGAGGACTAATTGGTGGACTTCTATCTACTTCTTGAAGAGGTTGAGGTAGGTCCTTGCGGTCATGCGTTGGCGCTTCGGCTCGCGGTACAACCATGGCGGTGGAGTGTACACCTCTCCTGAACCATCACTTGAAACGTCAAACTCCACCTCTTCTAGATCCTCCTCTTCTTCTTCATCCTCAGCTGCAACTGCAATAGCTTCATCTCCTCCACCATCATCGTCTCCATCATCATCATCCTTGTCCTCATCATCATCATCTCCACTGTCATCATCATCCCCATTGTTGCCATCATCTCCATTGTCATCATCAGAGGGTGGATTCAGCTGTGCTTGGAGAGCGGCAATCTGGGCTGTCATAGCTTCAATAGTTTGATCCCTTTCACTGGTGTCCCTTGCGGTTCTTTGTATGTTACAGGTGTTCTCCTGCACAGTACCATGAAGATGTGCTATGGTTGCATCTCTGGCTATCAGGACATTCTCTAGAACTCCCACAGCTTCATGTAAAGTGTCAATCTCCTGTCCTTGGACCACCATACCATTGCTAGTAAAATCTGCAATCTCCTTTATCATCCTCACCTTCTCTGCTAGAGCTCCATTCTCCCTTTCCATGTCCTCTATGTGCCTCCCAGGCGGCATGTTGTTCTGTCGCCCGGGGTAACCACAATGTTCCCATCTTCATCCGTCTTCCATAGTCACGGTAGGGTGAATCTGCGGTAGTAGGTGTCGGACTTGATGGCCTTTGGCGAGACAGGCTTCATGTATGGCCAAGTTGATTCCAAGTCCCCATTGCAGTATGTCTTTGTGTAGATCAAATGCACGGGGTTTGGCAAGGCGGCATCTCTGAATATGAAGGTAGTGATCTCCCATGCATCCTCTCCATATCCATAGGTGTACAACCTTCTTCCCTTAAACATGGGCAGTGGCAATCCCAATGACTACGAGAGCTGAGCTAACTGCCTTGCAAAGGGCCTTGGTGACTCCATGGTGGCATACTCAGTCCTGACTTCTCCCATCTATCAAGTAAAAGAGGAAAGTGTGAGAATAGCATATGGTAAGAATTTCACGAGGTGAAAGGCATAAGATGAAAGATAGAGTTAATATAGGCTTTAATAAATCTATGGCTTCCTAATCCAATTCTAGGTCACGATCCTCTGATCGACACACGGGCTCTGATACCATCCTGTGACACCCCGGTTCTGAAAAGACCGTGGCCTCTATGTGACATGCCAATCCCTGGATCGGTTCATTGGCCCACAATAGAGTAAGATAGATAACATAGCAAAATATCCGTGTATCATAGATAACGAAGATCCAGAGTACCATTATTACAATAAAATCTTAGCACAAGCTAGCTCAAATTATTCAGGTAGCAACATAAACGATTAAATCCTCCATTCTTCAAATTGCCCACAAGTGAACAAGTGCAGTGGAGTCCGTGGCCTATAACGATCAATCAGAATCGGAATAACCTGCAGCATAAAACGCAACAACCCCGAAGGGTCAATACATGGAATGTATGGCAAGTAGAGCTAGTAAATGGAGACAATAATACTAACATCTACATGCATATTTGGCAAGTGGAGCTGTGTCTGGCTTGCATTTGCAAATAACTTTGTCCTACTTTCATAAACAGTTTTGAATTTTCTTTGAAAAGATCCCAATTAAGTTAACCCAACAAGATTAAAGCAATTATGAAATTAGAATGAGCGAGAAACATGTCATGGAATCAATATCAAGCAACTCAGTTGTCCATAACCGGGGACACGGCTAATCGATTAGATTATACACTCTGCAGAGGTTAGTACACTTTACCCATGTGACTTGGCCAGCCCAGCTCGTACCATCACTCTCATTTTGGGTGATGATAGGGAGAAGACCAAGAAGAGACTGTTCGGGAAGTAGCTCCTCAATCCCGACGCGCACCGGTCCAACCTACCAAAATTCTACATCTCTGGATACGCAGGTTCGAGTTACCACAACCTACTAAGTCCAACCAACCGCCCATTTCATTATTGGCACATGGTTGTAAACGTAAGCTACACAATAAAGCCAATCATTCTCTCTTGATACAGGTGCCTTTCAATGAAACCACCAAAACTTATCAATACCATCACACCCAGGAGATTCATTGATTAAGTTGTTTTAGTTTTCACAAACCAATACTTTGAGAAAACAAGTATCAATGATGTAACCCAGCCCTCGTTCAACATAGCATGGCTAAGCACATCTACAACGGTGGTTCATCTACAAGGAAAGCCTAGCACAATATAGGACATAGCATAGCGATAGTATCATCCTACTCATGCAACTACAAAATACACGACAATGCATTGAAAATAGTAGGACGATATCATGAACAAAGTAGCATCTACTTGCCTTGATTGAAGCGGTCGGAGGAACAATCCAAACACGAGCAAGGGTTGCACTCCACACAATCTACACGACACAATTGCATTCATAAACAAACAATTCACAAACATATGCAACAAAGATGATGCATGAATGCAAGAATGGCAAGTGAATTGGTGCTACAGCTGCACCACATAATACTAATACATATTACTACCGAATACATGCATGGAAAATAGATTTGGCGCTAGGAAAACTATTAACCAAAAGTAGAGATCTCTACTAGAGCTAGAACTTAAATAATTCACTACCGGTAGTATACTGTTTGTAAAATCCTGAAAAAATTCTACCGCATAGGCATCGCTGATAAGAAACAGTACCAATTGGAATTACTCAAAAAGGAGTTATAAAACATCCCGAGTAATTAAAACACTGCAGAAAGCCATTAGACAAATACTGCAGAAGTTTTTACTGTAAGCCTATCTTTTTATATCACGATGAGATTCCCGTCGTTCATACGAGTTCAGGAACATATCATACGCGATTTTCGGAGCTACGAAACTTTTACTACGAATTTATTACTCCGAAAAGGCCACTAACTAGTTTGATTAAACTGTACTAAACCTGACCGTAAAAGTCTGAACCAAAGCTACAGCGAGATTCTACACGACTCACTGAACTCGTGCATATTTTATTTGCAATTTTTGGCCAAGCGGTTTAATTTCTATGCAATTTACAAGATCCTACCGAAATCTGCCAACTAATAGGATTAACGAAATTGACCCAGTCAACTGTGTCTGTTTGAATGGTCAACTGGTCTGATGACTGAGCGCTGACTGGGCGTCTGACTAGTCAACGCCTGGGATGCTGACCAGTCAACGAACGATCTAAGCCGCTGATCTGAGATCTGACGGTGGCTGCTGTCTTACCGGAAACGGACGGCGAATCGAACTCCGGAGAGCTCCGGACGGCGGCGACGGTCGGTTCCGGCAGCGTGGAAACTCCTGCAAGTACACACACGTTCAACTACAGCTCCCGGAATAATAAACGCGTGCGCGTACACGGCGATCTGCAGGGCGCAGTTGGCGGCGGCGGATGGAGGCGAACGGGAGCGGAAAGAAGCGGCGAGCGAACCCGGCAACGAGCAGCGATGGCGATGGCCGGGCGGAGGAGCGGCGGCGAGGAGAAGCGGCGGTGGCGGCGAGCGCCTGGGCGATGGCGGCGCCAGGGAGGAGATCGCGTACGTGGGAGGCGGGGTTGCTGGGCACGGGAACCAAGGCAGGGTGGGGCCTGCCTTAAGCAGTCCCTCGCGCGCAGAAAAAAAAAAGAAAAAAAATCCTGAACCGAATCGGTCCGCAGTTGGACTCCGTTTCGGAAATCGGTCCAGATTTTCGGACCATTTTCCGGCTGTTACTAAAACGTCTGAGTCTTTTGCATACGAACTCCGATTGGAGCGATTTTCGCGCCTACGGGTTCGTATCGTCGAGGGGAACAACCTTCAGTCGAAGTTTGAGTGAAAGCTCGAACCTACAGGGGTGGTTGTTGCAAGTCCCTCTAAAGCTCCCCGTAGGAACCTCGAAGCGAAACAAAAACAGGGTTTTGCAAATACAGTTTCGTCGATCCTCTCTACTCGACGGTAATGCATGGAAAGATATGATGCGATGCAATGAATGATATGCAAGACCAAATCCAAAATTTGGGATGTGACAAACACACATCCAATGACACTGGTGTATCCATGTGGTTTATGAAAAGAACACATATGCAATCAACTCTATTTGATCCATGTGGTTTATGAAAAGAACACACATGCAATGACACTGGTGGATCCATGTGGTTTATGAAAAGAACACACATGCAATGACTCTAGATGTGGTTTATGAAAAGAACATACATAAAGTGACTCTAGTGGTGGTTTATGAAAATAACACACATGTAATGACTCTGGTGGATCCATGTGGTTTATGAAAAGAACACACATGCAATGACACTAGTGGATCCATGTGGTTTATGAAAAGAATACAAGTGCAATGACACTAGTGGATCCATGTGGTTTATTAAAAGAACACACATGCAATGACTCTAGATGTGGTTTATGAAAAGAACACACATGCAATGACACTGGCGGATCCCTGTGGTTAATGAAAAGAACACACATGCAATGACACTAGTGGATCCATCTGGTTTATGAAAATAAAACACATTCAATGATCTCTAGATATGGTTTATGAAAATAACACACATGCAATGACACTGGTGGATCCAAGTGGTTTATGAAAAGAACACACATGCAATGACACTGGTGGATCCATATGGTTTATGAACAGAACACATATGTAATGAACTCTACTGGATCCATGTGGTTTATGAAAATAACACACATGCAATGACACTGGTGGATCCATGTGGTTTATGAAAAGTACACATGCAATGACTCTAGATATGGTTTATGAAAAGAACACACATACAGTGACTCTAGTGGTGGTTTATGAAAAGAACACACATCCAATGAACTCTAGTGGATCCATGTGGTTTATGAAAAGAACACACATGCAATGACACTGGTGGATCCGTGTTTTATGAAAAGACCACACGCAATGACTCTAGTGGTGGTTTATGAAAAGAACACACATGCAATGACACTGGTGGATCCATGTGGTTTATGAAAAGAACACACATGCAATTAACTCTAGTGGATCCATGTGGTTTATGAAATTAACACAAATGCAATGAACTCTAGTGGATCCATGTGTTTATGAAAAGAAAACACATGCAATGACTCAATAGGTGGTTTATGAAAAGAACACACATGCAATGACAATGGTAGATCCATGTGGTTTATGAAAAGAACACACATGCAATGAACTCTAGTTGTGGTTTAGGAGAAGAACAGACATGCAATGAATCTAGTGGATCCATATGTGGTTTATGAAAGGAACACACATGCAATGACTCTAGTTGTGGTTTATGAAAAGAACGCACATGCAATGACACTGGTGGATCCATGTGGTTTTTGAAAAGAACACACATGCAATGACTCTAGTGGTGGTTTATGCAAAGAACACACATGCAATGACTCTAGATGTGGTTTATGAAAAGAACACAGATGCAATGACACTGGTGGACCCGTGTTTTATGAAAAGAACACACGTGCAATGACTCTAGTGGTGGTTTATGAAAAGAACACACATGCAATGACACTGGTGGATCCATGTGGTTTATGAAAAGAACACACATGCAATTAACTCTAGTGGATCCATGTGGTTTATGAAATTAACACAAATGCAATTAACTCTAGTGGATCCATGTGGTTTATGAAAATAAAACACATGCAATGACTCTATAGGTGGTTTATGAAAAGAACACACATGCAATGACACTGGTGGATCCATGTGGTTTATGAAAAGAACACATATGCAATCAACTCTATTTGATCCATGTGGTTTATGAAAAGAACACACATGCAATGAACTCTAGTGGATCCATGTGGTTTATGAAAAGAACACACATGCAATGACTCTAGTGGATCCATGTGGTTTATGAAAAGAACACATATGCAATCAACTCTATTTGATCCATGTGGTTTATGAAAAGAACACACATGCAATGACACTGGTGGATCCATGTGGTTTATGAAAAGAACACACATGCAATGACTCTAGATGTGGTTTATGAAAAGAACATACATAAAGTGACTCTAGTGGTGGTTTATGAAAATAACACACATGTAATGACTCTGGTGGATCCATGTGGTTTATGAAAAGAACACACATGCAATGACACTAGTGGATCCATGTGGTTTATGAAAAGAATACAAGTGCAATGACACTAGTGGATCCATGTGGTTTATTAAAAGAACACACATGCAATGACTCTAGATGTGGTTTATGAAAAGAACACACATGCAATGACACTGGCGGATCCCTGTGGTTAATGAAAAGAACACACATGCAATGACACTAGTGGATCCATCTGGTTTATGAAAATAAAACACATTCAATGATCTCTAGATATGGTTTATGAAAATAACACACATGCAATGACACTGGTGGATCCAAGTGGTTTATGAAAAGAACACACATGCAATGACACTGGTGGATCCATATGGTTTATGAACAGAACACATATGTAATGAACTCTACTGGATCCATGTGGATTATGAAAATAACACACATGCAATGACACTGGTGGATCCATGTGGTTTATGAAAAGTACACATGCAATGACTCTAGATATGGTTTATGAAAAGAACACACATACAGTGACTCTAGTGGTGGTTTATGAAAAGAACACACATCCAATGAACTCTAGTGGATCCATGTGGTTTATGAAAAGAACACACATGCAATGACACTGGTGGATCCGTGTTTTATGAAAAGACCACACGTGCAATGACTCTAGTGGTGGTTTATGAAAAGAACACACATGCAATGACACTGGTGGATCCATGTGGTTTATGAAAAGAACACACATGCAATTAACTCTAGTGGATCCATGTGGTTTATGAAATTAACACAAATGCAATGAACTCTAGTGGATCCATGTGTTTATGAAAAGAAAACACATGCAATGACTCAATAGGTGGTTTATGAAAAGAACACACATGCAATGACAATGGTAGATCCATGTGGTTTATGAAAAGAACACACATGCAATGAACTCTAGTTGTGGTTTAGGAGAAGAACAGACATGCAATGAATCTAGTGGATCCATATGTGGTTTATGAAAGGAACACACATGCAATGACTCTAGTTGTGGTTTATGAAAAGAACGCACATGCAATGACACTGGTGGATCCATGTGGTTTTTGAAAAGAACACACATGCAATGACTCTAGTGGTGGTTTATGCAAAGAACACACATGCAATGACTCTAGATGTGGTTTATGAAAAGAACACAGATGCAATGACACTGGTGGACCCGTGTTTTATGAAAAGAACACACGTGCAATGACTCTAGTGGTGGTTTATGAAAAGAACACACATGCAATGACACTGGTGGATCCATGTGGTTTATGAAAAGAACACACATGCAATTAACTCTAGTGGATCCATGTGGTTTATGAAATTAACACAAATGCAATTAACTCTAGTGGATCCATGTGGTTTATGAAAATAAAACACATGCAATGACTCTATAGGTGGTTTATGAAAAGAACACACATGCAATGACACTGGTGGATCCATGTGGTTTATGAAAAGAACACACATGCAATGAACTCTAGTTGTGGTTTAGGAGAAGAACAGACATTCAATGAATCTAGTGGATCCATATGTGGTTTATGAAAAGAACACACATGCAATGACTCTCGTGGATCCATGTGGTTTATGAAAAGAACACACATGCAATGACTCAACTGGTGGTTTAGGAGAAAAACACACATGCAATGACTCTAGTGGATCCATATGTGGTTTATGAAAAGAACACACATGCAATGACTCTACTAGATCCATGTTGTTTATGAAAAGAACACACATGCAATAACTCTAGTTGTGGTTTATGAAAAGAACGCACATGCAATGACACTGGTGGATCCATGTGGTTTATGAAAAGAACACACATGCAATGACTCTAGTGGTGGTTTATGCAAAGAACACACATGCAATGACTCTAGATGTGGTTTATGAAAAGAACACAGATGCAATGACACTGGTGGATCCATGTGGTTTTTGAAAAGAACACAAATGCAATGACACTGGTGGATCCATGTGGTTTATGAAAAGAACACACATGCCATGACTCTAGTGGATCCATGTGGTTTTTGAAAAAAAACACATGCAATGACACTAGTGGATCCATGTGGTTTATGAAAATAACACACATGCAATGACTCTGGTTGATCCATGTGGTTTATAAAAAAACACATGCAATGACACTGCTGGATCCATGTGGTTTATGCAAACAATACACATGCAATGACTCTGGTGGATCCATGTGGTTTATGAAAAGAACACACATGCAATGACACTAGTGGATCCATGTGGTTTATGAAAAGAATACAAATGCAATGACACTAGTGGATCCATGTGGTTTATTAAAAGAACACACATGCAATGACTCCATATGTGGTTTATGAAAAGAGCACACATGCAATGACACTGGTGGATCCATGTGGTTAATGAAAAGAACACACATGCAATGACACTAGTGGATCCATGTGGTTTATGAAAATAAAACACATCAATGATCTCTAGATATGGTTTATGAAAAGAACACACATGCAATGACACTGGTGGATCCATGTGGTATATGAAAAGAACACACATCCAATGACACTGGTGGATCCATGTGGTTTATGAAAAGAACACATATGCAATGAACTCTATTTGATCCATGTGGTTTATGAAAAGAACACACATGCAATGACACTGGTGGATCCATGTGGTTTATGAAAAGAACACACATGCAATGACTCTAGATGTGGTTTATAAGAACACACATACAGTGACTCTAGTGGTGGTTTATGAAAAGAACACACATCCAATAAACTCTAGTGGATCCATGTGGTTTATGAAAAGAACACACATGCAATGACACTAGTGGATCCGTGTTTTATGAAAAGACCACACGTGCAATGACTCTAGTGGTGGTTTATGAAAAGAACACACATGCAATGACATTGGTGGATCCATGTGGTTTATGAAAAGAACACACATGCAAATAACTCTAGTGGATCCATGTGGTTTATAAAATTAACACAAATGCAATGAACTCTAGTTGATCCATGTGGTCTATGAAAAGAAAACACATGCAATGACTCTAGTGGTGGTTTATGAAAAGAACACCCATGCAATGACTCTAGATGTTGTTTATCAAAAGAACACATATGCAATGACACTGGTGGATCCATGTGGTTTTTGAAAAGAATAGAAATGCAATGACACTAGTGGATCCATGTGGTTTATGAAAAGAACACACATGCAATGACTCTGGTGGATCCATGTGGTTTATGAAAAAAAAAACACATCCAATGACACTGGTGGATCCATGTGGTTTATGAAAAGAACACACATGCAATGACTCTGGTTGATCCATGTGGTTTATAAAAAAACATGCATTGACACTGGTGGATCCATGTGGTTTATGAAAAGAACACACATGCAATGACTCTGGTGGATCCGTGTGGTTTATGAAAAGAACACAGATGCAATGACACTAGTGGATCCATGTGGTTTATGAAAAGAATACACATCCAATGACACTAGTGGATCCATGTGGTTTATGAAAAGAACACACACGCAATGCCTCTAGATGTGGTTTATTAAAAGAACACACATGCAATGACACTGGTGGATCCCTGTGGTTAATGAAAAGAACACACATGCAATGACACTAGTGGATCCATGTGGTTTATGAAAACAACACACATTCAATGAACTCTAGATATGGTTTATGAAAATAACACACATGCAATGACACGGGTGGATCCATGTGGTTTATGAAAAGAACACACATGCAATGACACTGGTGGATCCATATGGTTTATGAACAGAACACATATGTAATGAACTCTAGTGGATCCATGTGGTTTATGAAAAGAACACACATGCAATGACACTGGTGGATCCATGTGGTTTATGAAAAGAACACACATGCAATGACTCTAGATGTGGTTTATGAAAAGAACACACATACAATGACTCTAGTGGTGGTTTATGAAAATAACACACATGCAATGACACAAGTGGATCCATGTGGTTTATGAAAAGAACACACATGCAATGACACTAGTGGATCCATCTGATTTATGAAAAGAATACAAATGCAATGACACTAGTGGATCCATGTGGTTTATGAAAAGAACACAGATGCAATGACACTAGATGTGGTTTATGAAAAGAACACACGTGCAATGACACTAGTGGATCCATGTGGTTAATGAAAAGAACACACATGAAATGACACTAGTGGATCCATGTGGTTTATAAAAATAACATACATTCAATAAACTATAGATATGGTTTATGAAAACAACACACATGAATGACACTGGTGGAACCATGTGGTTTATGAAAAGAACACATATGCAATGAACTCTAGTAGATCCATGTGGTTTATGAAAATAACACACATGCAATGACCCTGGTGGATCCATGTTTTATGAAAAGAACACACGTGCAATGACTCTAGTGGTGGTTTATGTAAAGAACACACATGCAATGACACTGGTGGATCCATGTGGTTTATGAAAAGAACACACATGTAATGAACTTTAGTGGATCCATGTGGTTTATTAAATTAACACAAATGCAATGAACTCTTGTGGATCCATGTGGTTTATGAAAAGAACACACATGCAATCACTCTAGTGGTGGTTTATGAAAAGAACACACAGGCAATGACACTGGTCGGTCCATGTGGTTTATGAAAAGAACACATGCAATGAACAATAGTGGTGGTTTAGGAGAAGAACACATATGCAATGACTCTGGTTGATCCATGTGGTTTATAAAAAAACACATGCAATGACAGTGGTGGATCCATGTGGTTTATGAAAAGAACACACATGCAATGACTCTGGTGGATCCATGTGGTTTATGAAAAGAACACAAATGCAATGACACTAGTGGATCCATGTGGTTTATGAAAAGAATACAAAGGCAATGACACTAGTGGATCCATGTGGATTATTAAAAGAACACACATGCAATGACTCCAGATGTGGTTTATGAAAAGAACACACATGCAATGACACTGGTGGATCCATGTGGTTAATGAAAAGAACACACATGCAATGACACTAGTGGATCCATGTGGTTTATGAAAATAAAACACATCAATGATCTCTAGATATGGTTTATGAAAAGAACACACATGCAATGACATAGGTGGATCCATGTGGTATATGAAAAGAACACACATCCAATGACACTGGTGGATCCATGTGGTTTATGAAAAAGAACACATATGCAATGAACTCTATTTGATCCATGTGGTTTATGAAAAGAACACACATGCAATGACTCTAGATGTGGTTTATGAAAAGAACACACAGATAGTGACTCTAGTGGTGGTTTATGAAAAGAACACACATCCAATGAACTCTAGTGGATCCATGTGGTTTATGAAAAGAACACACATGCAATGACACGGGTGGATCCGTGTTTTATGAAAAGACCACACGTGCAATGACTCTAGTGGTTGTTTATGAAAAGAACACACATGCAATGACACTGGTGGATCCATGTGGTTTATGAAAAGAACACACATGCAATTAACTCTAGTGGATCCATGTGGTTTATAAAATTAACACAAATGCAATGAACTCTAGTGGATCCATGTGGTTTATGAAAAGAAAACACATGCAATGACTCTAGTGGTGGTTTATGAAAAGAACACCCATGCAATGACTCTAGATGTGGTTTTTCAAAAGAACACATATGCAATGACACTGGTGGATCCATGTGGTTTTTGAAAAGAACGGAAATGCAATGACACTAGTGGATCCATGTGGTTTATGAAAAGAACACACATGCAATGACTCTGGTGGATCCATGTGGTTTTTGAAAAAAAACATGCAATGACACTAGTGGATCCATGTGGTTTATGAAAAGAACACACATGCAATGACACTAGTGGATCCATGTGATTTATGAAAAGAATACAAATGCAATGACACTAGTGGATCCATGTGGTTTATGAAAAGAACACAGATGCAATGACAGTAGATGTGGTTTATGAAAAGAACACACGTGCAATGACACTAGTGGATCCATGTGGTTAATGAAAAGAACACACATGAAATGACACTAGTGGATCCATGTGGTTTATAAAAATAACATACATTCAATAAACTATAGATATGGTTTATGAAAACAACACACATGCAATGACACTGGTGGAACCATGTGGTTTATGAAAAGAACACATATGCAATGAACTCTAGTAGATCCATGTGGTTTATGAAAATAACACACATGCAATGACCCTGGTGGATCCATGTTTTATGAAAAGAACACACGTGCAATGACTCTAGTGGTGGTTTATGAAAAGAACACACATGCAATGACACTGGTGGATCCATGTGGTTTATGAAAAGAACACACATGCAATAACTCTAGTTGATCCATGTGGTTTATTAAATTAACACAAATGCAATGAACTCTTGTGGATCCATGTGGTTTATGAAAAGAACACACATGCAATCACTCTAGTGGTGGTTTATGAAAAGAACACACATGCAATGACACTGGTCGATCCATGTGGTTTATGAAAAGAACACATGCAATGAACAATAGTGGTGGTTTAGGAGAAGAACACACATGCAATGACTCTGGTTGATCCATGTGGTTTATAAAAAACACATGCAATGACATTGGTGGATCCATGTGGTTTATGAAAAGAACAAACATGCAATGACTCTGGTGGATCCATGTGGTTTATGAAAAGAACACACATGCAATGACACTAGTGGATCCATGTGGTTTATGAAAAGAATACAAATGCAATGACACTAGTGGATCCATGTGGTTTATTAAAAGAACACACATGCAATGACTCCAGATGTGGTTTATGAAAAGAACACACATGCAATGACACTGGTGGATCCATGTGGTTAATGAAAAGAACACACATGCAATGACACTAGTGGATCCATGTGGTTTATGAAAACAACACACATTCGATGAACTCTAGATATGGTTTATGAAAATAACACACATGCAATGACACTGGTGGATCCATGTGGTTTATGAAAAGAACACACATCCAATGACACTGGTGGATCCATATGGTTTATGAAAAAGAACACATATGTAATGAACTCTAGTGGATCCATGTGGTTTATGAAAAGAACACACATGCAATGACACTGGTGGATCCATGTGGTTAATGAAAAGAACACACATGCAATGACACTAGTGGATCCATGTGGTTTATGAAAATAAAACACATCAATGATCTCTAGATATGGTTTATGAAAAGAACACACATGCAATGACACTGGTGGATCCATGTGGTATATGAAAAGAACACACATCCAATGACACTAGTGTATCCATGTGGTTTATGAAAATAACACATATGCAATGAACTCTATTTGATCCATGTGGTTTATGAAAAGAACACACATGCAATGACACTGGTGGATCCATGTAGTTTATGAAAAGAACACACATGCAATGACTCTAGATGTGGTTTATGAAAAGAACACACAAATAGTGACTCTAGTGGTGGTTTATGAAAAGAACACACATCCAATGAACTCTAGTGGATCCATGTGGTTTATGAAAAGAACACACATGCAATGACACTGGTGGATCCGTGTTTTATGAAAAGACCACACGTGCAATGACTCTAGTGGTGGTTTATGAAAAGAACACACATGCAATGATACTGTGGATCCATGTGGTTTTTGAAAAGAACACTCATGCAATTAACTCTAGTGGATCCATGTGGTTTATAAAATTAACACAAATGCAATGAACTCTAGCGGATCCATGTGGTTTATGAAAAGAAAACACATGCAATGACTCTAGTGGTGGTTTATGAAAAGAACACCCATGCAATGACTCTAGATGTGGTTTATCAAAAGAACACATATGCAATGACACTGGTGGATCCATGTGGTTTTTGAAAAGAACAGAAATACAATGACACTAGTGGATCCATGTGGTTTATGAAAAGAACACACATGCAATGACTCTGGTGGATCCATGTGGTTTTTGAAAAAAAAACATGCAATGACACTGGTGGATCCATGTGGTTTATGAAAATAACACACATGCAATAACTCTGGTTGATCCATGTGGTTTATAAAAAAACATGCAATGACACTGGTGGATCCATGTGGTTTATGAAAAGAACACACATGCAATGACTCTGGTGGATCCATGTGGTTTATGAAAAGAACATAGATGCAATGAGACTAGTGGATCCATGTGGTTTATGAAAAGAATACAAATGCAATGACACTGGTGGATCCTTGTGGTTGATGAAAAGAACACACATCCAATGACACTGATGGATCCTTGTGGTTTATGAAAAGAACACACATGCAATGACTCTACTGGTGGTTTATGAAAGGAACACACATCCAATAACATTGGTGGATCCATGTGGTTTATAAAAATAACACACATGCAATGAACTCTAGTGGATCCATGTGGTTTATGAAAAGAATACAAATGCAATGACACTAGTGGATCCATGTGGTTTATTAAAAGAACACACATGCAATCACTCCAGATGTGGTTTATGAAAAGAACACACATGCAATTACACTGGTGGATCCATGTGGTTAATGAAAATAACACAAATTCAATGAACTCTAGATATGGTATATGAAAAGAACACACATGCAATGACATTGGTGGATCCATGTGGTTTATGAAAATAACACACATCCAATCACATTGGTTGATCCATATGGTTTATGAAAATAACACACACGTAATGACACTGGTGGATCCATGTGGTTTATGAAAAGAACACACATCCAATGACACTGATGGATCCATGTGGTTTATGAAAAGAATACACATGCAATGACTCTAGTGGTGGTTTATGAAAGGAACACACATCCAATAACATTGGTGGATCCATGTGGTTTATAAAAATAACACACATGCAATGAACTCTAGTGGATCCATGTGGTTTATGAAAAGAATACAAATGCAATGACACTAGTGGATCCATGTGGTTTATTAAAAGAACACACATGCAATCACTCCAGATGTGGTTTATGAAAAGAACACACATGCAATTACACTGGTGGATCCATGTGGTTAATGAAAAGAAAACATATGCAATGACACTAGTGGATCCATGTGGTTTATGAAAATAACACACATTCAATGAACTCTAGATATGGTATATGAAAAGAACACACATGCAATGACACTGGTGGATCCATGTGATTTATGAAAATAACACACATCCAATGACACCGGTGGGTCCATGTGGTTTATGAAAAGAACACATATGCAATGAACTCTAGTGGATCCATATGGTTTATGAAAAGTACACACATGAAGTGACACTGGTGGATCCATGTGGTTTATGAAAAGAACACACATGCAATTACTCTAGTTGTGGTTTATGAAATGAACACACATACAGTGACTCTGGTGGATCCATGTGGTTTATGAAAACAACACACATGCAATGACACTGGTGGATCCATATGGTTTAGCAAAAGAACACACATGCAATGACTCTAGATGTGGTTTATGAAAAGAACACACATACAATGGCTCTAGTGGTGGTTTATGAAAAGAACACACATCCAATGAACTCTAGTGGATCCATGTGGTTTATGAAAAGAACACACATGCAATGACACTGGTGGATCCATGTTTTATGAAAAGAACACATGTGTAATGACTCTAGTGTTGGTTTATGAAAAGAACACACATGCAATGACACGGGTGGATCCATGTGGTTTATGAAAAGAACACACATGCAATGAGCTTTAGTGGATCCATATGGTTTATGAAATTAACACAAATGCAATGAACTCTACTGGATCCATGTGGTTTATGAAAAGAACACACATGCAATGACTCTAGTGGTGGTTTATGAAAAGAACACAAATGCAATGACTCTAGTGGGTCCATGTGGTTTATGAAAAGAACACACATGCAATGACTCAACTGGTGGTTTAAGGGAAAAACACACATGCAATGACTCTAGTGGATCCATATGTGGTTTAGAAAAAGAACACACATTCAATGTCACTAGTGGATCCATGTGGTTTATGAACAAAACACATGCAATGACTCTAGTTGTGGTTTATGAAAAGAACAAACATGGAATGACACGTGTGGATCCATTTGGTTTACAAAAAGAACACACATGCAACGATACTGGTGGATCCATGTGGTTTATGAAAAGAACACACATGCAATGAACTCTAGTGGATCCATGTGGTTTATGAAAAGAACACACATCCAATGACACTGGTGGATCCATATGGTTTATGAAAAGGCACACATGCAATGACACTGGTGGATCCATGTGGTTTATGAAAAGAACACACATCCAATGACACAGGTGGATCCATGTGGTTTATGAAAAGAACACACATGCAATGACTCAAGTGGTGGTTTATGAAATGAACACACATCCAATAACATTGGTGGATCGATGTGGTTTATAAAAATAACACACATGCAATGAACTCTAGTGGATCCATGTGGTTTATGAAAAGAATACAAATGCAATGACACTAGTGGATCCATGTGGTTTATTAAAAGAACACACATGCAATGACTCCAGATGTGGTTTATGAAAAAACACACATGCAATGACACTGGTGGATCCATGTGGTTAATGAAAAGAAAATATATGCAATGACACTAGTGGATCCATGTGGTTTATGAAAATAACACACATTCAATGAACTCTAGATATGGTTTATGAAAAGAGCACACATGAAATGACACTGGTGGATCCATGTGGTTTATGAAAAGAAGACACATCCAATGACACTGGTGGGTCCTTGTGGTTTATGAAAAGAACACATATGCAATGAACTCTCGTGGATCCATGTGGTTTTTGAAAAGAACACACATGCAATGACTCTAGATGTGGTTTATGAAAAGAACACACATACAATGACTCTAGTGGTGGTTTATGAAAAGAACACACATCCAATGAACTCTAGTGGATCCCTGTGGTTTATGAAAAGAACACACATGCAATGACACTGGTGGATCCATGTTTTATGGAAAGAACACAGGTGCAATGACTCTAGTGGTGGTTTATGAAAAGAACACACATGCAATGACACTAGTGGATCCATGTTTTATGAAAAGAACACAGGTGCAATGAATCTAGTTGTGGTTTATGAAAAGAACACGCATGCAATGACACTGGTGGATCCATGTGGTTTATGAAAAGAACACACATGCAATGAGCTCTAGTGGATCCATGCGGTTTATGAAATTAACACAAATGCAATGAACTCTAGTGGATCCATGTGTTTTATGAAAAGAACACACATGCAATGACTCTAGTGGTGGATTATGAAAAGAACGCAAATGCAATGAACTCTAGTGGATCCATGTGGTTTATGAAAAGAACACACATGCTATGACTCTAGTGGTGGTTTATGAAAATAAGACACATTCAATGACACTGGTGGATCCATGTGGTTTATGAAAATAAGACACATGCAATGAACTCTAGTGGTGGTTTAGGAGAAGAACACACATGCAATGACTCTAGTGGATCCATATGTGGTTTATGAAAAGAACACACATGCAATGACTCTTGTGGATCCATGTGGTTTATGAAAAGAACACACATTCAATGACTCAACTGGTGGTTTGGGAGAAAAACACACATGCAATGACTCTAGTGGATCCATATGTGGTTTAGAAAAAGAACACACATTCAATGTCACTGCTGGATCCATGTGGTTTATGAAAAAAATATGCAATGATTCTAGCTGTAGTTTATGAAAAGAACACACATACAATGACATTGGTGGATCCATTTGGTTTATAATAAGAACACAGATGCAACGACACGGATGGCTCCATGTGGTTTATGAAAAGAACACACATGCAATGAACTCTAGTGGATCCATGTGGTTTATGAAAAGAACACACATCCAATGACGCTGGTGGATCCATATGGTTTATGAAAAGTACACACATGCAATGACACTGGTGGATCCATGTGGTTTATGAAAAGAACACATGTCCAATGACACTGGTGGATCCATGTGGTTTATGAAAAGAACACACATGCAATGACTCTAGTGGTGGTTTATGAAAGGAACACACATCCAATAACATTGGTGGATCCATGTGGTTTATAAAAATAACACACATGCAATGAACTCTAGTGGATCCATGTGGTTTATGAAAATAATACAAATGCAATGACACTAGTGGATCCATGTGGTTTATTAAAAGAACACACATGCAATGACTCTAGATGTGGTTTATGAAAAGAACACACATGCAATGACACTGGTGGGTCCATGTGGTTAATGAAAAGAAAACATATGCAATGACACTAGTGGGTCCATGTGGTTTATGAAAATAACACACATTCAATGAACTCTAGATATGGTTTATGAAAAGAACACACATGCAATTACACTGGTGGATCCATGTGTTTTATGAAAAGAACACACATCTAATGACACTGGCGGGTCCATGTGGTTTATGAAAAGAACACATATGCAATGAACTCTAGTGGATCCATGTGGTTTATGAAAAGAACACACATGCAATGACACTAGTGGATCCATGTGGTTTATGAAAAGAAAACGAATGCAATTACTCTAGATGTGGTTTATGAAAAGAACAGACATGCAATGACAGTAGATGTGGTTTATGAAAAGAACACACATACAATGACTCTAGTGGTTGTTTATGAAAAGAACACACATCCAATGAACTCTAGTGGATCCATGTGGTTTGTGAAAAGAACACACATGCAATGACACTAGTGGATCCATGTTTCATGCAAAGAACACACATGCAATGACTCTAGTTGTGGTTTATGAAAAGAACGCACATGCAATGACACTGATGGATCCATGTGGTTTATGAAAAGAACACACATGCAATGACTCTAGTGGTGGTTTATGAAAAGAACACACATGCAATGACTCTAGATGTGGTTGATGAAAAGAACACATATGCAATGACACTGGTGGATCCATGTGGTTTTTGAAAAGAACAGAAATGCAATGACACTAGTGGATCCATGTGGTTTATGAAAAGAACACACATGCAATGACTCTGGTGGATCCATGTGGTTTTTGAAAAAAAAACACGTCCGATGACACTGGTGGATCCATGTGGTTTATGAAAAGAACACACATGCAATGACTCTAGTTGATCCATGTGGTTTACAAAAAAAACATGCAATGACACAGGTGGATCCACGTGGTTTATGAAAAGAACACACATGCAATGACTCTGGTGGATCCATGTGGTTTATGAAAAGAACACAGATGCAATGAGACTAGTGGATCCATGTGGTTTATGAAAAGAATACACATGCAATGACACTAGTGGATCCATGTGGTTTATGAAAAGAACACACATGCAATGACTCTAGATGTGGTTTATGAAAAGAACACACATGCAATGACACTGGTGGATCCCTGTGGTTAATGAAAAGAACACACATGCAATGACACTAGTGGATCCATGTGGTTTATGAAAACAACACACATTCAATGAACTCTAGATCTGGTTTATGAAAATAACACACATGCAATGACACTAGTGGATCCATGTGGTTTATGAAAAGAACACACATCCAATGACAGTGGTTGATCCATATGGTTTATGAAGATAACACACATGTAATGACACTGGTGGATCCATGTGGTTTATGAAAAGAACACACGTCCAATGACACTGGTGGATCCAGGTGGTTTATGAAAAGAACACACATGCAATGACTCTAGTGGTGGTTTATGAAAGGAACACACATCCAATAACATTGGTGGATACATGTGGTTTATAAAAATAACACACATGCAATGAACTCTAGTGGATCCATGGTTTATGAAAATAATACAAATGCAATGACACTAGTGGATCCATGTGGTTTATGAAAATAACACACATTCAATGAACTCGAGCTATGGTATATGAAAAGAACACACATGCAATGACACTGGTGGATCCATGTGGTTTATGAAAATAACACACATCCAATGACACCGGTGGGTCCATGTGGTTTATGAAAAGAACACATATGCAATGAACTCTAGATATGGTATATGAAAAGAACACACATGCAATGACATTGGTGGATCCATGTGGTGTATGAAAAGAACACACATCCAATGACACCGGTGGGTCCATGTGGTTTATGAAAAGAACACATATGCAATGAACTCTAGTGGATCCATGCGGTTTATGAAAACAACACATATGCAATGACACTGGTGGATCCATGCGTAAAATGTAAAGAACACACATGAAATTACACTAGATGTTAATTATGAAAAGAACACATACACTGACTTTAGTGGTGGTTTATGAAAAGAACACACATCCAATGAACTCTAGTGGATCCATGTGGTTTATGAAAAGAACACACATCCAATGACACTGGTGGATCCATGTTTTATGAAAAGAACACATGTGCAATGACACTGGTGGATCCATGTTTTATGAAAAGAACACATGCAATGACTCTAGTGTTGGTTTATGGAAAGAACACACATGCAATGACACTGGTGGATCCATGTGTGGGTTATGAAAAGAACACACATGCAATGAGCTCTAGTGGATCCATGTGGTTTATGAAATTAACACAAATGCAATGAACTCTAGTGGATACATGTGGTTTATGAAAACACACATGCAATAACTCTAGTGGTGGTTTATGAAAAGAACACACATGCAATGACACTAGTGGATCCATGTGGTTTATGAAAAGAACACACATGCAATGACTTTAGTGGATCCATATGTGGTTTATGAAAAGAACACACATGCAATGACTCTAGTGAATCCATGTGGTTTATGAAAAGAACACACATCCAATGACACTGGTGGATCCATGTTGTTTATGAAAAGAACACACATGCAATGACTCTAGTGGTGGTTTATGAAAGGAACACACATCTAATAACATTGGTGGATCCATGTGGTTTATAAAAATAACACACATGCAATGAACTCTAGTGGATTCATGTGGTTTATGAAAAGAATACAAATGCAATGAGACTAGTGGATCCATGTGGTTTATTAAAAGAACACACATGCAATGACTCCAGATGTGGTTTATGAAAAGAACACACAAGCAATGACACTGGTGGACCCATGTGGTTAATGAAAAGAACACACATGCAATGACACCAGTGGATCCATGTGGTTTATGAAAATAACACACATTCAATGAACTCTAGATATGGTTTATGAAAATAACACACATGCAATGACACTAGTGGATCCATGTGGTTTATGAAAAGAACACACATCCAATGACACTGGTGGGTCCATGAGGTTTATGAAAAGAACACATATGCAATGAACTCTAGTGGATCCATGTGACTTATGAAAAGAATACACATCCAATGATACTGGTGGATCCATGTGGTTTATGAAAAGAACACACATTCAATGACTCTAGATGTGGTTGATGAAAAGAACAGACATACAATGACTCTAGTGGTGGTTTATGAAAAAGAACACACATCCAATGAAATCTAGTGGATCCATGTGGTGAAAAGAACATACATGCAATGACATTGGTAGATCCATGTTTTATGAAAAGGACACACGTGCAATGACTCTAGTGGTGGTTTATGAAAAGAACACACATGCAATGACACTACTGGATCCATGTGGTTTATGAAAAGAACACACATGCAATGAACTCTTGTGTATCCATGTGGTTTATGAAATTAACACAAATGCAATGAACTCTAGTGGATCCATGTGGTTTATGAAAATAACACACATGCAATGACTCTAGTGGTGGTTTATGAAAAGAACACACATGCAATGACACTAGTTGATCCATGTGGTTTATGAAAAGAACACACATACAATGAACTCTAGTGGTGGTTTAGGAGAAGAACACACATGCAATGACTCTAGATGTGGTTTATGAAAAGAACGCACATGCAATGACACTGGTGGATCCCTGTGGTTAATGAAAAGAACACACATGCAATGACACTAGTGGATCCATGTGGTTTATGAAAAGAACACACATTCAATAAACTCTAGATATGGTTTATGAAAAGAACACACATGCAATGACACTGGTGGATCCATGTGGTTTTTGAAAAGAACACACATCCAATGACACTGGTGGATCCATATGGTTTATTAACAGAACACATATGCAATGAACTCTAGTGGATCCATGTGGTTTTTGGAAAGAACACACGTGCAATGACACTTGTGGATCCATGTGGTTTATGAATAGAACACACATGGAATGACTCTAGATGTGGTTTATGAAAAGAACACACATACAATGACTCTATTGGTGGTTTATGAAAAGAACACACATCCAATGAACTCTAGTGGATCGATGTGGATTATGAAAAGAACACACATGCAATGACACTGGTGGATCCATGTTTTATGAAAACAACACACGTGCAATGACTCTAGTAGTGGTTTATGAAAAGAACACACATGCAATGACATTGGTGGATCTATGTGGTTTATGAAAAGAACACACATGCAATGAACTCTAGTGGATCCATGTGTTTTATGAAATTAATACAAATGCAATGAACTCTAGTGGATCCATGTGGTTTATGAAAAGAACACACATGCAATGACTCTAGTGGTGGTTTATGAAAAGAATAGACATGCATTGACAATGGTGGATCCATGTGGTTTATGAAAAGAACACACATGCAATGAACTCTAGTGGTGGTTTAGGAGAAGAACGCACATGCAATGACACTGGTGGATCCATGTGGTTTTTGAAAAGAACACACATCCAATGACACAGGTGGATCCATCTGGTTTATGAAAGAACACATATGCAATGAACTCTAGTGGATCCATGTGGATTTTGGAAAGAACACACGCAATGACAATTGTGGATCCATGTGGTTTATGAATAACACACATGGAATGACTCTAGATGTGGTTTATGAAAAGAACACACATACAATGACTCTAGTGGTGGTTTATGAAAAGAACACACATCCAATGAACTCTAGTGGATCGATGTGGTTTATGAAAAACACACATGCAATGACACTGGTGGATCCATGTTTTATGAAAACAACACACGTGCAATGACTCTAGTATTGGTTTATGAAAAGAACACACATGCAATGACATTGGTGGATCTATGTGGTTTATGAAAAGAACACACATGCAATGAACTCTAGTGGATCCATGTGTTTATGAAATTAATACAAATGCAATGAACTCATGTGGATCCATGTGCTTTATGAAAAGAACACACATGCAATGACTCTAGGGGTGGTTTCTGAAAAGAACACACATGCAATGACACTGGTGGATCCATGTGGTTTATGAAAAGAACACACATGTAACGACACTAGTGGATCCATGTGGTTTATGAAAAGAACACACGTGCAACAAACTCTATTGGATCCATGTGGTTTATGAAAAGAACACACATCCAATGACACTAGTGGATCCATGTGGTTTATGAAAAGAACACACATGCAATGACACTAGTGAATCCATGTGGTTTATGAAAAGAACACACATCCAATGACACTGGTGGATCCATGTTGTTTATGAAAAGAAGACACATGCAATGACTCTAGTTGTGGTTTATGAAATGAACACATCTAATAACATTGGTGGATCCATGTGGTTTATAAAATAACACACATGCAATGAACTCTAGTGGATTCATGTGGTTTATGAAAAGAATACAAATGCAATGAGACTAGTGGATCCATGTGGTTTATTAAAATAACACACATGCAATGACTCAGATGTGGTTTATGAAAAGAACACACATGCAATGACACTGGTGGATCCATGTGGTTAATGAAAAGAACACACATGCAATGACACCAGTGGATCCATGTGGTTTATAAAAATAACACACATTCAATGAACTCTAGATATGGTTTATGAAAATAACACACATGCAATGACACTAGTGGATCCATGTGGTTTATGAAAAGAACACACATCCAATGACACTGGTGGGTCCATGAGGTTTATGAAAAGAACACATATGCAATGAACTCTAGTGGATCCATGTGACTTATGAAAAGAACACACATGCAATGATACTGGTGGATCCATGTGGTTTATGAAAAGAACACACATTCAATGACTCTAGATGTGGTTTATGAAAAGAACAGACATACAATGGCTCTAGTGGTGGTTTATGAAAAAGAACACACATCCAATGAAATCTAGTGGATCCATGTGGTGAAAAGAACACACATGCAATGACATTAGTAGATCCATGTTTTATGAAAAGAACACACATTCAATGACTCTAGATGTGGTTTATGAAAAGAACAGACATACAATGACTCTTGTGGTGGTTTATGAAAAAGAACACACATCCAATGAAATCTAGTGGATCCATGTGGTGAAAAGAACACACATGCAATGACATTGGTAGATCCATGTTTTATGAAAAGAACACACGTGCAATGACTCTAGTGGTGGTTTATGAAAAGAACACACATGCAATGACACTGCTGGATCCATGTGGTTTATGAAAAGAACACACATGCATGACACTGCTGGATCCATGTGGTTTATGAAAAGAACACACATGCAATGAACTCTTGTGGATCCATGTGGTTTATGAAATTAACACAAATGCAATGAACTCTAGTGGATCCATGTGGTTTATGAAAAGAACACACATGCAATGACTCTAGTGGATCCATGTGAATTATGAAAATAACACACATTCAATGAACTCTAGATATGGTTTATGAAAAGAACGCATATGTAATGACATTGGTCGATCCATGCGGTTTATGAAAAGAATAAACATCCAATGAGACATGTGGATCCATGTGGTTTATGAAAAGAACACATATACAATGAACTCTAGTGGATCCATGTAGTTTATGAAAAGAACACACATGCAATGACACTAGTGGATCCATGTGGTTTATGAAAAGAACACACATGCAATGAACTCTAGTGGTGGTTTAGGAGAATAACACACATGCAATGACTCTAGTGGTTCCATATGTGGTTTATGAAAAGAACACACATGCAATGACACTAGTGGATCCATGTGGTTTATGAAAAGAATACACATGCAATGACACTAGTGGATCCATGTGGTTTATGAAAAGAACACACATGCAATGACTCTAGATGTGGTTTATGAAAAGAACACACATGCAATGACACTGGTGGATCCCTGTGGTTAATGAAAAGAACACACATGCAATGACACTAGTGGATCCATGTGGTTTATGAAAACAACACACATTCAATGAACTCTAGATCTGGTTTATGAAAATAACACACATGCAATGACACTAGTGGATCCATGTGGTTTATGAAAAGAACACACATCCAATGACAGTGGTTGATCCATATGGTTTATGAAGATAACACACATGTAATGACACTGGTGGATCCATGTGGTTTATGAAAAGAACACACGTCCAATGACACTGGTGGATCCAGGTGGTTTATGAAAAGAACACACATGCAATGACTCTAGTGGTGGTTTATGAAAGGAACACACATCCAATAACATTGGTGGATACATGTGGTTTATAAAAATAACACACATGCAATGAACTCTAGTGGATCCATGTGGTTTATGAAAAGAATACAAATGCAATGACACTAGTGGATCCATGTGGTTTATGAAAATAACACACATTCAATGAACTCGAGATATGGTATATGAAAAGAACACACATGCAATGACACTGGTGGATCCATGTGGTTTATGAAAATAACACACATCCAATGACACCGGTGGGTCCATGTGGTTTATGAAAAGAACACATATGCAATGAACTCTAGATATGGTATATGAAAAGAACACACATGCAATGACATTGGTGGATCCATGTGGTGTATGAAAAGAACACACATCCAATGACACCGGTGGGTCCATGTGGTTTATGAAAAGAACACATATGCAATGAACTCTAGTGGATCCATGTGGTTTATGAAAATAACACACATGCAATGACACTGGTGGATCCATGTGGTTTATGAAAAGAACACACATGCAATTACTCTAGATGTAGTTTATGAAAAGAACACACATACACTGACTTTAGTGGTGGTTTATGAAAAGAACACACATCCAATGAACTCTAGTGGATCCATGTGGTTTATGAAAAGAACACACATCCAATGACACTGGTGGATCCATGTTTTATGAAAAGAACACATGTGCAATGACACTGGTGGATCCATGTTTTATGAAAAGAACACATGTGCAATGACTCTAGTGTTGGTTTATGGAAAGAACACACATGCAATGACACTGGTGGATCCATGTGGGTTATGAAAAGAACACACATGCAATGAGCTCTAGTGGATCCATGTGGTTTATGAAATTAACACAAATGCAATGAACTCTAGTGGATCCATGTGGTTTATGAAAACAACACACATGCAATAACTCTAGTGGTGGTTTATGAAAAGAACACACATGCAATGACACTAGTGGATCCATGTGGTTTATGAAAAGAACACACATGCAATGACTTTAGTGGATCCATATGTGGTTTATGAAAAGAACACACATGCAATGACTCTAGTGAATCCATGTGGTTTATGAAAAGAACACACATCCAATGACACTGGTGGATCCATGTTGTTTATGAAAAGAACACACATGCAATGACTCTAGTGGTGGTTTATGAAAGGAACACACATCTAATAACATTGGTGGATCCATGTGGTTTATAAAAATAACACACATGCAATGAACTCTAGTGGATTCATGTGGTTTATGAAAAGAATACAAATACAATGAGACTAGTGGATCCATGTGGTTTATTAAAAGAACACACATGCAATGACTCCAGATGTGGTTTATGAAAAGAACACACAAGCAATGACACTGGTGGACCCATGTGGTTAATGAAAAGAACACACATGCAATGACACCAGTGGATCCATGTGGTTTATGAAAATAACACACATTCAATGAACTCTAGATATGGTTTATGAAAATAACACACATGCAATGACACTAGTGGATCCATGTGGTTTATGAAAAGAACACACATCCAATGACACTGGTGGGTCCATGAGGTTTATGAAAAGAACACATATGCAATGAACTCTAGTGGATCCATGTGACTTATGAAAAGAATACACATCCAATGATACTGGTGGATCCATGTGGTTTATGAAAAGAACACACATTCAATGACACTGGTGGATCCATATGGTTTATTAACAGAACACATATGCAATGAACTCTAGTGGATCCATGTGGTTTTTGGAAAGAACACACGTGCAATGACACTTGTGGATCCATGTGGTTTATGAATAGAACACACATGGAATGACTCTAGATGTGGTTTATGAAAAGAACACACATACAATGACTCTATTGGTGGTTTATGAAAAGAACACACATCCAATGAACTCTAGTGGATCGATGTGGATTATGAAAAGAACACACATGCAATGACACTGGTGGATCCATGTTTTATGAAAACAACACACGTGCAATGACTCTAGTAGTGGTTTATGAAAAGAACACACATGCAATGACATTGGTGGATCTATGTGGTTTATGAAAAGAACACACATGCAATGAACTCTAGTGGATCCATGTGTTTTATGAAATTAATACAAATGCAATGAACTCTAGTGGATCCATGTGGTTTATGAAAAGAACACACATGCAATGACTCTAGTGGTGGTTTATGAAAAGAATAGACATGCATTGACAATGGTGGATCCATGTGGTTTATGAAAAGAACACACATGCAATGAACTCTAGTGGTGGTTTAGGAGAAGAACGCACATGCAATGACACTGGTGGATCCATGTGGTTTTTGAAAAGAACACACATCCAATGACACTGGTGGATCCATATGGTTTATGAACAGAACACATATGCAATGAACTCTAGTGGATCCATGTGGATTTTGGAAAGAACACACGTGCAATGACAATTGTGGATCCATGTGGTTTATGAATAGAACACACATGGAATGACTCTAGATGTGGTTTATGAAAAGAACACACATACAATGACTCTAGTGGTGGTTTATGAAAAGAACACACATCCAATGAACTCTAGTGGATCGATGTGGTTTATGAAAAGAACACACATGCAATGACACTGGTGGATCCATGTGGTTAATGAAAAGAACACACATGCAATGACACCAGTGGATCCATGTGGTTTATAAAAATAACACACATTCAATGAACTCTAGATCTGGTTTATGAAAATAACACACATGCAATGACACTAGTGGATCCATGTGGTTTATGAAAAGAACACACATCCAATGACAGTGGTTGATCCATATGGTTTATGAAGATAACACACATGTAATGACACTGGTGGATCCATGTGGTTTATGAAAAGAACACACGTCCAATGACACTGGTGGATCCAGGTTGTTTATGAAAAGAACACACATGCAATGACTCTAGTGGTGGTTTATGAAAGGAACACACATCCAATAACATTGGTGGATACATGTGGTTTATAAAAATAACACACATGCAATGAACTCTAGTGGATCCATGTGGTTTATGAAAAGAATACAAATGCAATGACACTAGTGGATCCATGTGGTTTATGAAAATAACACACATTCAATGAACTCGAGATATGGTATATGAAAAGAACACACATGCAATGACACTGGTGGATCCATGTGGTTTATGAAAATAACACACATCCAATGACACCGGTGGGTCCATGTGGTTTATGAAAAGAACACATATGCAATGAACTCTAGATATGGTATATGAAAAGAACACACATGCAATGACATTGGTGGATCCATGTGGTGTATGAAAAGAACACACATCCAATGACACCGGTGGGTCCATGTGGTTTATGAAAAGAACACATATGCAATGAACTCTAGTGGATCCATGTGGTTTATGAAAATAACACACATGCAATGACACTGGTGGATCCATGTGGTTTATGAAAAGAACACACATGCAATTACTCTAGATGTAGTTTATGAAAAGAACACACATACACTGACTTTAGTGGTGGTTTATGAAAAGAACACACATCCAATGAACTCTAGTGGATCCATGTGGTTTATGAAAAGAACACACATCCAATGACACTGGTGGATCCATGTTTTATGAAAAGAACACATGTGCAATGACACTGGTGGATCCATGTTTTATGAAAAGAACACATGTGCAATGACTCTAGTGTTGGTTTATGGAAAGAACACACATGCAATGACACTGGTGGATCCATGTGGGTTATGAAAAGAACACACATGCAATGAGCTCTAGTGGATCCATGTGGTTTATGAAATTAACACAAATGCAATGAACTCTAGTGGATCCATGTGGTTTATGAAAACAACACACATGCAATAACTCTAGTGGTGGTTTATGAAAAGAACACACATGCAATGACACTAGTGGATCCATGTGGTTTATGAAAAGAACACACATGCAATGACTTTAGTGGATCCATATGTGGTTTATGAAAAGAACACACATGCAATGACTCTAGTGAATCCATGTGGTTTATGAAAAGAACACACATCCAATGACACTGGTGGATCCATGTTGTTTATGAAAAGAACACACATGCAATGACTCTAGTGGTGGTTTATGAAAGGAACACACATCTAATAACATTGGTGGATCCATGTGGTTTATAAAAATAACACACATGCAATGAACTCTAGTGGATTCATGTGGTTTATGAAAAGAATACAAATGCAATGAGACTAGTGGATCCATGTGGTTTATTAAAAGAACACACATGCAATGACTCCAGATGTGGTTTATGAAAAGAACACACAAGCAATGACACTGGTGGACCCATGTGGTTAATGAAAAGAACACACATGCAATGACACCAGTGGATCCATGTGGTTTATGAAAATAACACACATTCAATGAACTCTAGATATGGTTTATGAAAATAACACACATGCAATGACACTAGTGGATCCATGTGGTTTATGAAAAGAACACACATCCAATGACACTGGTGGGTCCATGAGGTTTATGAAAAGAACACATATGCAATGAACTCTAGTGGATCCATGTGACTTATGAAAAGAATACACATCCAATGATACTGGTGGATCCATGTGGTTTATGAAAAGAACACACATTCAATGACACTGGTGGATCCATATGGTTTATTAACAGAACACATATGCAATGAACTCTAGTGGATCCATGTGGTTTTTGGAAAGAACACACGTGCAATGACACTTGTGGATCCATGTGGTTTATGAATAGAACACACATGGAATGACTCTAGATGTGGTTTATGAAAAGAACACACATACAATGACTCTATTGGTGGTTTATGAAAAGAACACACATCCAATGAACTCTAGTGGATCGATGTGGATTATGAAAAGAACACACATGCAATGACACTGGTGGATCCATGTTTTATGAAAACAACACACGTGCAATGACTCTAGTAGTGGTTTATGAAAAGAACACACATGCAATGACATTGGTGGATCTATGTGGTTTATGAAAAGAACACACATGCAATGAACTCTAGTGGATCCATGTGTTTTATGAAATTAATACAAATGCAATGAACTCTAGTGGATCCATGTGGTTTATGAAAAGAACACACATGCAATGACTCTAGTGGTGGTTTATGAAAAGAATAGACATGCATTGACAATGGTGGATCCATGTGGTTTATGAAAAGAACACACATGCAATGAACTCTAGTGGTGGTTTAGGAGAAGAACGCACATGCAATGACACTGGTGGATCCATGTGGTTTTTGAAAAGAACACACATCCAATGACACTGGTGGATCCATATGGTTTATGAACAGAACACATATGCAATGAACTCTAGTGGATCCATGTGGATTTTGGAAAGAACACACGTGCAATGACAATTGTGGATCCATGTGGTTTATGAATAGAACACACATGGAATGACTCTAGATGTGGTTTATGAAAAGAACACACATACAATGACTCTAGTGGTGGTTTATGAAAAGAACACACATCCAATGAACTCTAGTGGATCGATGTGGTTTATGAAAAGAACACACATGCAATGACACTGGTGGATCCATGTTTTATGAAAACAACACACGTGCAATGACTCTAGTATTGGTTTATGAAAAGAACACACATGCAATGACATTGGTGGATCTATGTGGTTTATGAAAAGAACACACATGCAATGAACTCTAGTGGATCCATGTGTTTTATGAAATTAATACAAATGCAATGAACTCATGTGGATCCATGTGCTTTATGAAAAGAACACACATGCAATGACTCTAGGGGTGGTTTCTGAAAAGAACACACATGCAATGACACTGGTGGATCCATGTGGTTTATGAAAAGAACACACATGTAACGACACTGGTGGATCCATGTGGTTTATGAAAAGAACACACGTGCAACAAACTCTATTGGATCCATGTGGTTTATGAAAAGAACACACATCCAATGACACTAGTGGATCCATGTGGTTTATGAAAAGAACACACATGCAATGACACTAGTGAATCCATGTGGTTTATGAAAAGAACACACATCCAATGACACTGGTGGATCCATGTTGTTTATGAAAAGAAGACACATGCAATGACTCTAGTGGTGGTTTATGAAAGGAACACACATCTAATAACATTGGTGGATCCATGTGGTTTATAAAAATAACACACATGCAATGAACTCTAGTGGATTCATGTGGTTTATGAAAAGAATACAAATGCAATGAGACTAGTGGATCCATGTGGTTTATTAAAAGAACACACATGCAATGACTCCAGATGTGGTTTATGAAAAGAACACACATGCAATGACACTGGTGGATCCATGTGGTTAATGAAAAGAACACACATGCAATGACACCAGTGGATCCATGTGGTTTATAAAAATAACACACATTCAATGAACTCTAGATATGGTTTATGAAAATAACACACATGCAATGACACTAGTGGATCCATGTGGTTTATGAAAAGAACACACATCCAATGACACTGGTGGGTCCATGAGGTTTATGAAAAGAACACATATGCAATGAACTCTAGTGGATCCATGTGACTTATGAAAAGAACACACATGCAATGATACTGGTGGATCCATGTGGTTTATGAAAAGAACACACATTCAATGACTCTAGATGTGGTTTATGAAAAGAACAGACATACAATGGCTCTAGTGGTGGTTTATGAAAAAGAACACACATCCAATGAAATCTAGTGGATCCATGTGGTGAAAAGAACACACATGCAATGACATTAGTAGATCCATGTTTTATGAAAAGAACACACATTCAATGACTCTAGATGTGGTTTATGAAAAGAACAGACATACAATGACTCTAGTGGTGGTTTATGAAAAAGAACACACATCCAATGAAATCTAGTGGATCCATGTGGTGAAAAGAACACACATGCAATGACATTGGTAGATCCATGTTTTATGAAAAGAACACACGTGCAATGACTCTAGTGGTGGTTTATGAAAAGAACACACATGCAATGACACTGCTGGATCCATGTGGTTTATGAAAAGAACACACATGCATGACACTGCTGGATCCATGTGGTTTATGAAAAGAACACACATGCAATGAACTCTTGTGGATCCATGTGGTTTATGAAATTAACACAAATGCAATGAACTCTAGTGGATCCATGTGGTTTATGAAAAGAACACACATGCAATGACTCTAGTGGATCCATGTGAATTATGAAAATAACACACATTCAATGAACTCTAGATATGGTTTATGAAAAGAACGCATATGTAATGACATAGTTCGATACATGTTTATGAAAAGAATAAACATCCAATGAGACATGTGGATCCATGTGGTTTATGAAAAGAACACATATACAATGAACTCTAGTGGATCCATGTAGTTTATGAAAAGAACACACATGCAATGACACTAGTGGATCCATGTGGTTTATGAAAAGAACACACATGCAATGAACTCTAGTGGTGGTTTAGGAGAATAACACACATGCAATGACTCTAGTGGTTCCATATGTGGTTTATGAAAAGAACACACATGCAATGGCTCTAGTGGATCCATGTGGTTTATGAAAAGAACACACATGCAATGACTCAACTGGTGGTTTAGGAGAAAAACACACATGCAATGACTCTATTGGATCCATATGTGGTTTAGAAAAAGAACACACATTCAATGACACTGGTGGATCCATGTGGTTTATGAAAAGAACACACATGCAATGACTCTAGTTGTGGTTTATTAAAAGAACACACATGCAATGACACTGGTGGATCCATGTGGTTTATGAAAAGAACACACATGCAATGACTCTAGTGGTGGTTTATGAAAAGAACACGCATGCAATGACTCTACATGTGGTTTATGAAAAGAACACATATGCATTGACACTGGTGAATCCATGTGGTTTTTGAAAATAACACAAATGCAATGACACTAGTGGATCCATGTGTTTTATGAAAATAACACACATGCAATGACTCTAGTGGATCCCTGTGGTTTTTGCAAAAAAAAACACTTGCAATGACACTGGTGGATCCATGTGGTTTATGAAAACAACACACATATAATGACTCTAGTTGATCCATGTGGTTTATGAAAAAACACACATGCAATGACACTGGTGGATCCATGTGGTTTATGAAAAGAACACACATGCAATGACTCAGGTGGATCCATGTGGTTTATGAAAAGAACACACATGCAATGACACTAGTGGATCCATGTGGTTTATGAAAAGAATACAAATGCAATGACACTAGTGGATCCATGTGGTTTATGAAAAGAACACACATCCAATGACACTGGTGGATCCATGTTGTTTATGAAAAGAAGACACATGCAATGACTCTAGTGGTGGTTTATGAAAGGAACACACATCTAATAACATTGGTGGATCCATGTGGTTTATAAAAATAACACACATGCAATGAACTCTAGTGGATTCATGTGGTTTATGAAAAGAATACAAATGCAATGAGACTAGTGGATCCATGTGGTTTATTAAAAGAACACACATGCAATGACTCCAGATGTGGTTTATGAAAATAACACACATGCAATGACACTGGTGGATCCATCTGGTTAATGAAAAGAACACACATGCAATGACACCAGTGGATCCATGTGGTTTATGAAAATAACACACATTCAATGAACTCTAGTGGATCGATGTGGTTTATGAAAAGAACACACATGCAATGACACTGGTGGATCCATGTTTTATGAAAACAACACACGTGCAATGACTCTAGTAGTGGTTTATGAAAAGAACACACATGCAATGACATTGGTGGATCTATGTGGTTTATGAAAACAACACACATGCAATGAACTCTAGTGGATCCATGTGTTTTATGAAATTAATACAAATGCAATGAACTCTAGTGGATCGATGTGGTTTATAAAAATAACACACATTCAATGAACTCTAGATATGGTTTATGAAAATAACATACATGCAATGACACTAGTGGATCCATGTGGTTTATGAAAAGAACACACATCCAATGACACTGGTGGGTCCATGAGGTTTATGAAAAGAACACATATGCAATGAACTCTAGTGGATCCATGTGACTTATGAAAAGAACACACATGCAATGATACTGGTGGATCCATGTGGTTTATGAAAAGAACACACATTCAATGACTCTAGATGTGGTTTATGAAAAGAACAGACATACAATGGCTCTAGTGGTGGTTTATGAAAAAGAACACACATCCAATGAAATCTAGTGGATCCATGTGGTGAAAAGAACACACATGCAATGACATTAGTAGATCCATGTTTTATGAAAAGAACACACATTCAATGACTCTAGATGTGGTTTATGAAAAGAACAGACATACAATGACTCTAGTGGTGGTTTATGAAAAAGAACACACATCCAATGAAATCTAGTGGATCCATGTGGTGAAAAGAACACACATGCAATGACATTGGTAGATCCATGTTTTATGAAAAGAACACACGTGCAATGACTCTAGTGGTGGTTTATGAAAAGAACACACATGCAATGACACTTTGGATCCATGTGGTTTATGAAAAGAACACACATGCATGACACTGGATCCATGTGTTTTATGAAAAGAACACACATGCAATGAACTCTTGTGGATCCATGTGGTTTATGAAATTAACACAAATGCAATGAACTCTAGTGGATCCATGTGGTTTATGAAAAGAACACACATGCAATGACTCTAGTGGATCCATGTGAATTATGAAAATAACACACATTCAATGAACTCTAGATATGGTTTATGAAAAGAACGCATATGTAATGACATTGGTCGATCCATGCGGTTTATGAAAAGAATAAACATCCAATGAGACATGTGGATCCATGTGGTTTATGAAAAGAACACATATACAATGAACTCTAGTGGATCCATGTAGTTTATGAAAAGAACACACATGCAATGACACTAGTGGATCCATGTGGTTTATGAAAAGAACACACATGCAATGAACTATAGTGGTGGTTTAGGAGAATAACACACATGCAATGACTCTAGTGGTTCCATATGTGGTTTATGAAAAGAACACACATGCAATGGCTCTAGTGGATCCATGTGGTTTATGAAAAGAACACACATGCAATGACTCAACTGGTGGTTTAGGAGAAAAACACACATGCAATGACTCTATTGGATCCATATGTGGTTTAGAAAAAGAACACACATTCAATGACACTGGTGGATCCATGTGGTTTATGAAAAGAACACACATGCAATGACTCTAGTTGTGGTTTATGAAAAGAACACACATGCAATGACACTGGTGGATCCATGTGGTTTATGAAAAGAACACACATGCAATGACTCTAGTGGTGGTTTATGAAAAGAACACGCATGCAATGACTCTACATGTGGTTTATGAAAAGAACACATATGCATTGACACTGGTGAATCCATGTGGTTTTTGAAAATAACACAAATGCAATGACACTAGTGGATCCATGTGTTTTATGAAAATAACACACATGCAATGACTCTAGTGGATCCCTGTGGTTTTTGCAAAAAAACACTTGCAATGACACTGGTGGATCCATGTGGTTTATGAAAACAACACACATATAATGACTCTAGTTGATCCATGTGGTTTATGAAAAAACACACATGCAATGACACTGGTGGATCCATGTGGTTTATGAAAAGAACACACATGCAATGACTCAGGTGGATCCATGTGGTTTATGAAAAGAACACACATGCAATGACACTAGTGGATCCATGTGGTTTATGAAAAGAATACAAATGCAATGACACTAGTGGATCCATGTGGTTTATGAAAAGAACACACATCCAATGACACTGGTGGATCCATGTTGTTTATGAAAAGAAGACACATGCAATGACTCTAGTGGTGGTTTATGAAAGGAACACACATCTAATAACATTGGTGGATCCATGTGGTTTATAAAAATAACACACATGCAATGAACTCTAGTGGATTCATGTGGTTTATGAAAAGAATACAAATGCAATGAGACTAGTGGATCCATGTGGTTTATTAAAATAACACACATGCAATGACTCCAGATGTGGTTTATGAAAATAACACACATGCAATGACACTGGTGGATCCATCTGGTTAATGAAAAGAACACACATGCAATGATACTGGTGGATCCATGTGGTTTATGAAAATAACACACATTCAATGAACTCTAGTGGATCGATGTGGTTTATGAAAAGAACACACATGCAATGACACTGGTGGATCCATGTTTTATGAAAACAACACACGTGCAATGACTCTAGTAGTGGTTTATGAAAAGAACACACATGCAATGACATTGGTGGATCTATGTGGTTTATGAAAACAACACACATGCAATGAACTCTAGTGGATCCATGTGTTTTATGAAATTAATACAAATGCAATGAACTCTAGTGGATCGATGTGGTTTATAAAAATAACACACATTCAATGAACTCTAGATATGGTTTATGAAAATAACATACATGCAATGACACTAGTGGATCCATGTGGTTTATGAAAAGAACACACATCCAATGACACTGGTGGGTCCATGAGGTTTATGAAAAGAACACATATGCAATGAACTCTAGTGGATCCATGTGACTTATGAAAAGAACACACATGCAATGATACTGGTGGATCCATGTGGTTTATGAAAAGAACACACATTCAATGACTCTAGATGTGGTTTATGAAAAGAACAGACATACAATGGCTCTAGTGGTGGTTTATGAAAAAGAACACACATCCAATGAAATCTAGTGGATCCATGTGGTGAAAAGAACACACATGCAATGACATTAGTAGATCCATGTTTTATGAAAAGAACACACATTCAATGACTCTAGATGTGGTTTATGAAAAGAACAGACATACAATGACTCTAGTGGTGGTTTATGAAAAAGAACACACATCCAATGAAATCTAGTGGATCCATGTGGTGAAAAGAACACACATGCAATGACATTGGTAGATCCATGTTTTATGAAAAGAACACACGTGCAATGACTCTAGTGGTGGTTTATGAAAAGAACACACATGCAATGACACTGCTGGATCCATGTGGTTTATGAAAAGAACACACATGCATGACACTGCTGGATCCATGTGGTTTATGAAAAGAACACACATGCAATGAACTCTTGTGGATCCATGTGGTTTATGAAATTAACACAAATGCAATGAACTCTAGTGGATCCATGTGGTTTATGAAAAGAACACACATGCAATGACTCTAGTGGATCCATGTGAATTATGAAAATAACACACATTCAATGAACTCTAGATATGGTTTATGAAAAGAACGCATATGTAATGACATTGGTCGATCCATGCGGTTTATGAAAAGAATAAACATCCAATGAGACATGTGGATCCATGTGGTTTATGAAAAGAACACATATACAATGAACTCTAGTGGATCCATGTAGTTTATGAAAAGAACACACATGCAATGACACTAGTGGATCCATGTGGTTTATGAAAAGAACACACATGCAATGAACTATAGTGGTGGTTTAGGAGAATAACACACATGCAATGACTCTAGTGGTTCCATATGTGGTTTATGAAAAGAACACACATGCAATGGCTCTAGTGGATCCATGTGGTTTATGAAAAGAACACACATGCAATGACTCAACTGGTGGTTTAGGAGAAAAACACACATGCAATGACTCTATTGGATCCATATGTGGTTTAGAAAAAGAACACACATTCAATGACACTGGTGGATCCATGTGGTTTATGAAAAGAACACACATGCAATGACTCTAGTTGTGGTTTATGAAAAGAACACACATGCAATGACACTGGTGGATCCATGTGGTTTATGAAAAGAACACACATGCAATGACTCTAGTGGTGGTTTATGAAAAGAACACGCATGCAATGACTCTACATGTGGTTTATGAAAAGAACACATATGCATTGACACTGGTGAATCCATGTGGTTTTTGAAAATAACACAAATGCAATGACACTAGTGGATCCATGTGTTTTATGAAAATAACACACATGCAATGACTCTAGTGGATCCCTGGTTTTGCAAAAAAACACTTGCAATGACACTGGTGGATCCATGTGGTTTATGAAAACAACACACATATAATGACTCTAGTTGATCCATGTGGTTTATGAAAAAACACACATGCAATGACACTGGTGGATCCATGTGGTTTATGAAAAGAACACACATGCAATGACTCAGGTGGATCCATGTGGTTTATGAAAAGAACACACATGCAATGACACTAGTGGATCCATGTGGTTTATGAAAAGAATACAAATGCAATGACACTAGTGGATCCATGTGGTTTATGAAAAGAACACACATCCAATGACACTGGTGGATCCATGTTGTTTATGAAAAGAAGACACATGCAATGACTCTAGTGGTGGTTTATGAAAGGAACACACATCTAATAACATTGGTGGATCCATGTGGTTTATAAAAATAACACACATGCAATGAACTCTAGTGGATTCATGTGGTTTATGAAAAGAATACAAATGCAATGAGACTAGTGGATCCATGTGGTTTATTAAAATAACACACATGCAATGACTCCAGATGTGGTTTATGAAAATAACACACATGCAATGACACTGGTGGATCCATCTGGTTAATGAAAAGAACACACATGCAATGACACCAGTGGATCCATGTGGTTTATGAAAATAACACACATTCAATGAACTCTAGTGGATCGATGTGGTTTATGAAAAGAACACACATGCAATGACACTGGTGGATCCATGTTTTATGAAAACAACACACGTGCAATGACTCTAGTAGTGGTTTATGAAAAGAACACACATGCAATGACATTGGTGGATCTATGTGGTTTATGAAAAGAACACACATGCAATGAACTCTAGTGGATCCATGTGTTTTATGAAATTAATACAAATGCAATGAACTCTAGTGGATCCATGTGGTTTATGAAAAGAACACACATGCAATGACTCTAGTGGTGGTTTATGAAAAGAACACACATGCATTGACAATGGTGGATCCATGTGGTTTATGAAAAGAACACACATGCAGTGAACTCTAGTGGTGGGTTAGGAGAAGAACGCACATGCAATGACACTGGTGGATCCATGTGGTTTTTGAAAAGAACACACATCCAATGACACTGGTGGATCCATATGGGTTATGAACAGAACACATATGCAATGAACTCTAGTGGATCCATGTGGTTTTTGGAAAGGACACACGTGCAATGACACTTGTGGATCCATGTGGTTTATGAGTAGAACACACATGGAATGACTCTAGATGTGGTTTATGAAAAGAACACACATATAATGACTCTAGTGGTGGTTTATGAAAAGAACACACATCCAATGAACTCTAGTGGATCGATGTGGTTTATGAAAAGAACACACATGCAATGACACTGGTGGATCCATGTTTTATGAAAACAACACACGTGCAATGACTCTAGTAGTGGTTTATGAAAAGAACACACATGCAATGACATTGGTGGATCTATGTGGTTTATGAAAAGAACACACATGCAATGAACTCTAGTGGATCCATGTGTTTTATGAAATTAATACAAATGCAATGAACTCTTGTGGATCCATGTGCTTTATGAAAAGAACACACATGCAATGACTCTAGTGGTGGTTTATGAAAAGAACACACATGCAATGACACTGGTGGATCCATGTGGTTTATGAAAAGAACACACACGTAACGACACTGGTGGATCCATGTGGTTTATGAAAAGAACACACATGCAACAAACTCTAGTGGATCCATGTGGTTTATGAAAAGAACACACATCCAATGACACTGGTGGATCCATGTGGTTTATGAAAAGAACACACATGCAATGACACTCGTGAATCCATGTGGTTTATGAAAAGAACACACATCCAATGACACTGGTGGATCCATGTTGTTTATGAAAAGAAGACACATGCAATGACTCTAGTGGTGGTTTATGAAAGGAACACACATCTAATAACATTGGTGGATCCATGTGGTTTATAAAAATAACACACATGCAATGAACTCTAGTGGATTCATGTGGTTTATGAAAAGAATACAAATGCAATGAGACTAGTGGATCCATGTGGTTTATTAAAAGAACACACATGCAATGACTCCAGATGTGGTTTATGAAAAGAACACACATGCAATGACACAGGTGGATCCATGTGGTTAATGAAAAGAACACACATGCAATGACACCAGTGGATCCATGTGGTTTATGAAAATAACACACATTCAATGAACTCTAGATATGGTTTATGAAAATAACACACATGCAATGACACTAGTGGATCCATGTGGTTTATGAAAAGAACACACATCCAATGACACTGGTGGGTCCATGAGGTTTATGAAAAGAACACATATGCAATGAACTCTAGTGGATCCATGTGACTTATGAAAAGAACACACATGCAATGATACTGGTGGATCCATGTGGTTTATGAAAAGAACACACATTCAATGACTCTAGATGTGGTTTATGAAAAGAACAGACATACAATGACTCTAGTGGTGGTTTATGAAAAAGAACACACATCCAATGAAATCTAGTGGATCCATGTGGTGAAAAGAACACACATGCAATGACATTGGTAGATCCATGTTTTATGAATAGAACACACATGCAATGACTCTAGTGGTGGTTTATGAAAAGAACACACATGCAATGACACTGCTGGATCCATGTGGTTTATGAAAAGAACACACATGCAATGAACTCTTGTGGATCCATGTGGTTTATGAAATTAACACAAATGCAATGAACTCTAGTGGATCCATGTGGTTTATGAAAAGAACACACATGCAATGACTCTAGTGGTGGTTTATGAAAAGAACACACATGCAATGACACTAGTGGATCCATGTGGTTTATGAAAAGAACACACATGGAATGAACTCTAGTGGTGGTTTAGGAGAAGAACACACATGCAATGACTCTAGTGGTTCCATATGTGGTTTATGAAAAGAACACACATGCAATGCCTCTAGTGGATCCATGTGGTTTATGAAAAGAACACACATGCAATGACTCAACTGGTGGTTTAGGAGAAAAACACACATGCAATGACTCTATTGGATCCATATGTGGTTTAGAAAAAGAACACACATTCAATGACACTGGTGGATCCATGTGGTTTATGAAAAGAACACACATGCAATGACTCTAGTTGTGGTTTATGAAAAGAACACACATGCAATGACACTGGTGGATCCATGTGGTTTATGAAAAGAACACACATGCAATGACTCTAGTTGTGGTTTATGAAAAGAACACACATGCAATGACTCTAGATGTGGTTTATGTAAAGAACACATATGCATTGACACTGGTGAATCCATGTGGTTTTTGAAAATAACACAAATGCAGTGACATTAGTGGATCCATGTGTTTTATGAAAAGAACACACATGCAATGACACTGGTGGATCCATGTGGTTTATGAAAAGAACACACACGTAACGACACTGGTGGATCCATGTGGTTTATGAAAAGAACACACATGCAACAAACTCTAGTGGATCCATGTGGTTTATGAAAAGAACACACATCCAATGACACTGGTGGATCCATGTGGTTTATGAAAAGAACACACATGCAATGACACTCGTGAATCCATGTGGTTTATGAAAAGAACACACATCCAATGACACTGGTGGATCCATGTTGTTTATGAAAAGAAGACACATGCAATGACTCTAGTGGTGGTTTATGAAAGGAACACACATCTAATAACATTGGTGGATCCATGTGGTTTATAAAAATAACACACATGCAATGAACTCTAGTGGATTCATGTGGTTTATGAAAAGAATACAAATGCAATGAGACTAGTGGATCCATGTGGTTTATTAAAAGAACACACATGCAATGACTCCAGATGTGGTTTATGAAAAGAACACACATGCAATGACACTGGTGGATCCATGTGGTTAATGAAAAGAACACACATGCAATGACACTAGGATCCATGTGGTTTATGAAAATAACACACATTCAATGAACTCTAGATATGGTTTATGAAAATAACACACATGCAATGACACTAGTGGATCCATGTGGTTTATGAAAAGAACACACATCCAATGACACTGGTGGGTCCATGAGGTTTATGAAAAGAACACATATGCAATGAACTCTAGTGGATCCATGTGACTTATGAAAAGAACACACATGCAATGATACTGGTGGATCCATGTGGTTTATGAAAAGAACACACATTCAATGACTCTAGATGTGGTTTATGAAAAGAACAGACATACAATGACTCTAGTGGTGGTTTATGAAAAAGAACACACATCCAATGAAATCTAGTGGATCCATGTGGTGAAAAGAACACACATGCAATGACATTGGTAGATCCATGTTTTATGAATAGAACACACATGCAATGACTCTAGTGGTGGTTTATGAAAAGAACACACATGCAATGACACTGCTGGATCCATGTGGTTTATGAAAAGAACACACATGCAATGAACTCTTGTGGATCCATGTGGTTTATGAAATTAACACAAATGCAATGAACTCTAGTGGATCCATGTGGTTTATGAAAAGAACACACATGCAATGACTCTAGTGGTGGTTTATGAAAAGAACACACATGCAATGACACTAGTGGATCCATGTGGTTTATGAAAAGAACACACATGGAATGAACTCTAGTGGTGGTTTAGGAGAAGAACACACATGCAATGACTCTAGTGGTTCCATATGTGGTTTATGAAAAGAACACACATGCAATGCCTCTAGTGGATCCATGTGGTTTATGAAAAGAACACACATGCAATGACTCAACTGGTGGTTTAGGAGAAAAACACACATGCAATGACTCTATTGGATCCATATGTGGTTTAGAAAAAGAACACACATTCAATGACACTGGTGGATCCATGTGGTTTATGAAAAGAACACACATGCAATGACTCTAGTTGTGGTTTATGAAAAGAACACACATGCAATGACACTGGTGGATCCATGTGGTTTATGAAAAGAACACACATGCAATGACTCTAGTTGTGGTTTATGAAAAGAACACACATGCAATGACTCTAGATGTGGTTTATGTAAAGAACACATATGCATTGACACTGGTGAATCCATGTGGTTTTTGAAAATAACACAAATGCAGTGACATTAGTGGATCCATGTGTTTTATGAAAATAACACACATGCAATGACTCTAGTGGATCCCTGTGGTTTTTGAAAAAAAAACACTTAAAATGACACTGGTGGATCCATGTGGTTTATGAAAAGAACACACATATAATGACTGTAGTTGATCCATGTGGTTTATGAAAAAACACACATGCAATGACACTGGTGGATCCATGTGGTTTATGAAAAGAACACACATGCAATGACTCAGGTGGATCCTTGTGGTTTATGAAAAGAACACACATGCAATGACACTAGTGGATCCATGTGGTTTATGAAAAGAATACAAATGCAATGACACTAGTGGATCCATGTGGTTTATGAAAAGAACACACATGCAATGACTCTAGATGTGGTTTATGAAAAGAAGACACATGCAATGACACTGCTGGATCCCTGTGGTTAATGAAAAGAACACACATGCAATGACACTAGTGGATCCATGTGGTTTATGAAAATAACACACATACAATAAAGTCTAGATATGGTTTATGAAAAGAACACACATGCAATGACACTGGTGGATCCATGTGGTTTTTGAAAAGAACACACATCCAATGACACTGGTGGATCCATGTTGTTTATGAAAAGAACACACATCCAATGACACTGGTGGATCCATGTGGTTTATGAAAAGAACACACATGCAATGACTCTAGTGGTGGTTTATGAAAGGAACACACATCCAATAACATTGGTGGATCCATGTAGTTTATGAAAATAACACACATGCAATGAACTCTAGTGGATACAACTAGAGTTTATGAAAAGAACACACATGCAATGACACTGGTGGATCCATGTGGTTTATGAAAAGAACACATATGCAATGACTCTAGCGGTGGTTTATGAAAAGAACACGCATGCAATGACACTGGTGGATCCATGTGGTTTATGAAAAGAACACACATGCGATAACCCTAGTGGTGGTTTATGAAAAGAACACACATGCAATGACTCTAGATGTGGTTGATGAAAATAACACACATGCAATGACACTGGTGGATCCATGTGGTTTTTGAAAAGAACACAAATGCCATGACACAGGTGGATCCATGTGGTTTATGAAAAGAACATACATGCAATGACTCTGGTGGATCCATGTGGTTTATGAAAAAAACACATGCAATGACACTGGTGGATCCATGTGTTTTATGAAAAGAACACAAATGCAATGACACTGGTGGATCCATGTGGTTTATGTAAATAACACACATGCAACAAACTCTAGTGGATCCACGTGGTTTATGAAAAGAAAACACATGCAATGACTCTAGTGGTGGTTTAGGAGAAGAACACACATGGAATGACTCTAGATGTGGTTTATGAAGAGAACACACATACAATGACACTGGTGGATCCATGTGGTTTATGAAAAGAACACACATCCAATGACACTGATGGATCCATGTGGTTTATGAAAAGAACACACATGTAATGACTCTAGTGGTGGTTTATGAAAAGAACACACATCCAATGGCATTGGTGGATCCATGTGGTTTATGAAAAGAACACACATGTAACGAACTCTAGTGGATCCACTAGAGTTTATGAAAATAACACACATGCAATGACACTGGTGGATCCATGTAGTTTATGAAAAGAACACACATGCAATGACTCTAGTGGTGGTTTATGAAAATAACACACATGCAATAACATTGGTGGATCCATGTGGTTTATGAAAAGAACACACATGCAATGACTCTAGTTGTGGTTTATGAAAAGAACACACATGCAATGACACTGGTGGATCCATGTGGTTTATGAAAAGAACACACATGCAATGACTCTAGTGGTGGTTTATGAAAAGAACACACATGCAATGACTCCAGATGTGGTTTATGAAAAGAACACATATGCATTGACACTGGTGAATCCATGTGGTTTTTGAAAACAACACAAATGTAGTGACATTAGTGGATCCATGTGTTTTATGAAAATAACACACATGCAATGACTCTAGTGGATCCCTGTGGTTTTTGAAAAAAAACACTTGCAATGACACTGGTGGATCCATGTGGTTTATGAAAAGAACACACATATAATGACTGTAGTTGATCCATGTGGTTTATGAAAAAACACACATGCAATGACACTGGTGGATCCATGTGGTTTATGAAAAGAACACACATGCAATGACTCAGGTGGATCCATGTGGTTTATGAAAAGAACACACATGCAATGACACTAGTGGATCCATGTGGTTTATGAAAAGAATACAAATGCAATGACACTAGTGGATCCATGTGGTTTATGAAAAGAACACACATGCAATGACTCTAGATGTGGTTTATGAAAATAAGACACATGCAATGACACTGTTGGATCCCTGTGGTTAATGAAAAGAACACACATGCAATGACACTAGTGGATCCATGTGGTTTATGAAAATAACACACATACAATAAACTCTAGATATGGTTTATTATAAGAACACACATGCAATGACACTGGTGGATCCATGTGGTTTTTGAAAAGAACACACATCCAATGACACTGGTGGATCCATGTTGTTTATGAAAAGAACACACATCCAATGACACTGGTGGATCCATGTGGTTTATGAAAAGAACACACATGCAATGACTCTAGTGGTGGTTTATGAAAGGAACACACATCCAATAACATTGGTGGATCCATGTAGTTTATGAAAATAACACACATGCAATGAACTCTAGTGGATACAACTAGAGTTTATGAAAAGAACACACATGCAATGACACTGGTGGATCCATGTGGTTTATGAAAAGAACACATATGCAATGACTCTAGCGGTGGTTTATGAAAAGAACACGCATGCAATGACACTGGTGGATCCATGTGGTTTATGAAAAGAACACACATGCGATAACCCTAGTGGTGGTTTATGAAAAGAACACACATGCAATGACTCTAGATGTGGTTGATGAAAATAACACACATGCAATGACACTGGTGGATCCATGTGGTTTTTGAAAAGAACACAAATGCCATGACAGGTGGATCCATGTGGTTTATGAAAAGAACATACATGCAATGACTCTGGTGGATCCATGTGGTTTATGAAAAAAACACATGCAATGACACTGGTGGATCCATGTGTTTTATGAAAAGAACACAAATGCAATGACACTGGTGGATCCATGTGGTTTTTGTAAATAACACACATGCAACAAACTCTAGTGGATCCACGTGGTTTATGAAAAGAAATCACATGCAATGACTCTAGTGGTGGTTTAGGAGAAGAACACACATGGAATGCCTCTAGATGTGGTTTACGAAAAGAACACACATACAATGACACTGGTGGATCCATGTGGTTTATGAAAAGAACACACATCCAATGACACTGATGGATCCATGTGGTTTATGAAAAGAACACACATGTAATGACTCTAGTGGTGGTTTATGAAAAGAACACACATCCAATGGCATTGGTGGATCCATGTGGTTTATGAAAAGAACACACATGTAACGAACTCTAGTGGATCCACTAGAGTTTATGAAAATAACACACATGCAATGACACTGGTGGATCCATGTAGTTTATGAAAAGAACACACATGCAATGACTCTAGTGGTGGTTTATGAAAATAACACACATGCAATAACATTGGTGGATCCATGTGGTTTATGAAAATAACACACACGCAATGACTCTAGTGGTGGTTTATGAAAAGAACACACATGCAATGACACTGGTGGATCCATGTGGTTTATGAAAAGAACACACATATAATGACTGTAGTTGATCCATGTGGTTTATGAAAAAACACACATGCAATGACACTGGTGGATCCATGTGGTTTATGAAAAGAACACACATGCAATGACTCAGGTGGATCCATGTGGTTTATGAAAAGAACACACATGCAATGACTCTAGATGTGGTTTATGAAAAGAAGACACATGCAATGACACTGTTGGATCCCTGTGGTTAATGAAAAGAACACACATGCAATGACACTAGTGGATCCATGTGGTTTATGAAAATAACACACATACAATAAACTCTAGATATGGTTTATTATAAGAACACACATGCAATGACACTGGTGGATCCATGTGGTTTTTGAAAAGAACACACATCCAATGACACTGGTGGATCCATGTTGTTTATGAAAAGAACACACATCCAATGACACTGGTGGATCCATGTGGTTTATGAAAAGAACACACATGCAATGACTCTAGTGGTGGTTTATGAAAGGAACACACATCCAATAACATTGGTGGATCCATGTAGTTTATGAAAATAACACACATGCAATGAACTCTAGTGGATACAACTAGAGTTTATGAAAAGAACACACATGCAATGACACTGGTGGATCCATGTGGTTTATGAAAAGAACACATATGCAATGACTCTAGCGGTGGTTTATGAAAAGAACACGCATGCAATGACACTGGTGGATCCATGTGGTTTATGAAAAGAACACACATGCGATAACCCTAGTGGTGGTTTATGAAAAGAACACACATGCAATGACTCTAGATGTGGTTGATGAAAATAACACACATGCAATGACACTGGTGGATCCATGTGGTTTTTGAAAAGAACACAAATGCCATGACACAGGTGGATCCATGTGGTTTATGAAAAGAACATACATGCAATGACTCTGGTGGATCCATGTGGTTTATGAAAAAAACACATGCAATGACACTGGTGGATCCATGTGTTTTATGAAAAGAACACAAATGCAATGACACTGGTGGATCCATGTGGTTTTTGTAAATAACACACATGCAACAAACTCTAGTGGATCCACGTGGTTTATGAAAAGAAAACACATGCAATGACTCTAGTGGTGGTTTAGGAGAAGAACACACATGGAATGCCTCTAGATGTGGTTTACGAAAAGAACACACATACAATGACACTGGTGGATCCATGTGGTTTATGAAAAGAACACACATCCAATGACACTGATGGATCCATGTGGTTTATGAAAAGAACACACATGTAATGACTCTAGTGGTGGTTTATGAAAAGAACACACATCCAATGGCATTGGTGGATCCATGTGGTTTATGAAAAGAACACACATGTAACGAACTCTAGTGGATCCACTAGAGTTTATGAAAATAACACACATGCAATGACACTGGTGGATCCATGTAGTTTATGAAAAGAACACACATGCAATGACTCTAGTGGTGGTTTATGAAAAGAACACACATGCAATAACATTGGTGGATCCATGTGGTTTATGAAAATAACACACACGCAATGACTCTAGTGGTGGTTTATGAAAAGAACACACATGCAATGACTCTAGATGTGGTTTATGAAAAGAACACACATGCAATGACACTGGTGGATCCATGTGGTTTTTGAAAAGAACACAAATGGAATGAGACTTAAGGATCCATGTGGTTTACGAAAAGAACACAAATGCAATGACTCTGGTGGATCCATGTGGTTTATGAAAAAAAGACATGTAATGACACTGGTGGATCCATGTGGTTTATGAAAAGAACACAAATGCAATGACACTGGTGGATCCATGTGGTTTATGAAAAGAACACACATGCAACAAACTCTAGTGGATCCATGTGGTTTATGAAAAGAACACACATGCAATGACTCTAGTGGTGGTTTAGGAGAAGAACACACATGGAATGACTCTAGATGTGGTTTATGAAAAGAACACACATGCAATGATACTGGTGGATCCATGTGGTTTATGAAAAGAACACACATCCAATGACACTGGGGGATCCATGTGGTATATAAAAAGAACACACATGCAATGAATCTAGTGGTGGTTTATGAAAAGAACACATATCCAATGACATTGGTGGATCCATGTGGTTTACGAAAAGAACACACATGCAATGACTCTAGTGGTGGTTTATGAAAAGAACACACATGCAATAACATTGGTGGATCCATGTGGTTTATGAAAATAACACACACGCAATGACTCTAGTGGTGGTTTATGAAAAGAACACACATGCAATGACACTGGTGGATCCATGTGGTTTATGAAAAGAACACACATATAATGACTGTAGTTGATCCATGTGGTTTATGAAAAAACACACATGCAATGACACTCGTGGATCCATGTGGTTTATGAAAAGAACACACATGCGATGACTCAGGTGGATCCATGTGGTTTATGAAAAGAACACACATGCAATGACACTAGTGGATCCATGTGGTTTATGAAAAGAATACAAATGCAATGACACTAGTGGATCCATGTGGTTTATGAAAAGAACACACATGCAATGACTCTAGATGTGGTTTATGAAAAGAAGACACATGCAATGACACTGTTGGATCCCTGTGGTTAATGAAAAGAACACACATGCAATGACACTAGTGGATCCATGTGGTTTATGAAAATAACACACATACAATAAACTCTAGATATGGTTTATGAAAAGAACACACATGCAATGACACTGGTGGATCCATGTGGTTTTTGAAAAGAACACACATCCAATGACACTGGTGGATCCATGTTGTTTATGAAAAGAACACACATCCAATGACACTGGTGGATCCATGTGGTTTATGAAAAGAACACACATGTAATGACTCTAGTGGTGGTTTATGAAAGGAACACACATCCAATAAGATTGGTGGATCCATGTAGTTTATGAAAATAACACACATGCAATGAACTCTAGTGGATACAACTAGAGTTTATGAAAAGAACACACATGCAATGACACTGGTGGATCCATGTGGTTTATGAAAAGAACACATATGGAATGACTCTAGCGGTGGTTTATGAAAAGAACACGCATGCAATGACACTGGTGGATCCATGTGGTTTATGAAAAGAACACACATGCGATAACCCTAGTGGTGGTTTATGAAAAGAACACACATGCATTGACTCTAGATGTGGTTGATGAAAATAACACACATGCAATGACACTGGTGGATCCATGTGGTTTTTGAAAAGAACACAAATGCCATGACACAGGTGGATCCATGTGGTTTATGAAAAGAACATACATGCAATGACTCTGGTGGATCCATGTGGTTTATGAAAAAAACACATGCAATGACACTGGTGGATCCATGTGTTTTATGAAAAGAACACAAATGCAATGACACTGGTGGATCCATGTGGTTTATGTAAATAACACACATGCAACAAACTCTAGTGGATCCACGTGGTTTATGAAAAGAAAACACATGCAATGACTCTAGTGGTGGTTTAGGAGAAGAACACACATGGAATGACTCTAGATGTGGTTTATGAATAGAACACACATACAATGACACTGGTGGATCCATGTGGTTTATGAAAAGAACACACATCCAATGACACTGATGGATCCATGTGTTTTATGAAAAGAACACACATGTAATGACTCTAGTGGTGGTTTATGAAAAGAACACACATCCAATGGCATTGGTGGATCCATGTGGTTTATGAAAAGAACACACATGTAACGAACTCTAGTGGATCCACTAGAGTTTATGAAAATAACACACATGCAATGACACTGGTGGATCCATGTAGTTTATGAAAAGAACACACATGCAATGGCTCTAGTGGTGGTTTATGAAAAGAACACACATGCAATAACATTGGTGGATCCATGTGGTTTATGAAAATAACACACACGCAATGACTCTAGTGGTGGTTTATGAAAAGAACACACATGCAATGACTCTAGATGTGGTTTATGAAAAGAACACACATGCAATGACACTGGTGGATCCATGTGGTTTTTGAAAAGAACACAAATGGAATGAGACTTATGGATCCATGTGGTTTACGAAAAGAACACAAATGCAATGACTCTGGTGGATCCATGTGGTTTATGAAAAAAAGACATGTAATGACACTGGTGGATCCATGTGGTTTATGAAAAGAACACAAATGCAATGACACTGGTGGATCCATGTGGTTTATGAAAAGAACACACATGCAACAAACTCTAGTGGATCCATGTGGTTTATGAAAAGAACACACATGCAATGACTCTAGTGGTGGTTTAGGAGAAGAACACACATGGAATGACTCTAGATGTGGTTTATGAAAAGAACACACATGCAATGATACTGGTGGATCCATGTGGTTTATGAAAAGAACACACATCCAATGACACTGGGGGATCCATGTGGTATATAAAAAGAACACACATGCAATGAATCTAGTGGTGGTTTATGAAAAGAACACATATCCAATGACATTGGTGGATCCATGTGGTTTATGAAAAGAACACACATGCAATGAACTCTAGTGGATCCACTAGAGTTTATGAAAAGAACGCACATGCAATGACACTGGTGGATCCATGTGGTTTATGAAAAGAATACACATTCAATGCTTCTATTGGTGGTTTATGAAAAGAACACACATGGAATGACACTAGTGGGTCCATGTGGTTTATGAAAAGAACACACATGCAATGACTGTAGTGGTGTTTTTTTTGGAAATATGCCCTAGAGACAAATAGTTATAAGGACTATTATCATATTTCATATAGTTTATGATTAATTTTTATATCATGGTATAACTGTATTGAGTGGAAACATCAATACATGTGTGATATATAAACAACCAGGGGTTCCTAGTGGAACTCTAGTCACTGGTTCATTGGTCAACAGATGATCAAGTTTCCTGATAATGTGGCATTTATGCCAGTTGGATATGGAGTCAACTCATTCTAGGAATGAGATGATGAACCAATACCCAACCTAAACATTGTGACACAATCATGTCACGAAGTTCAAGTTACAATGATTAGAAATGCATCCTTGTAGACTATTCCTTAGACTGTGAGTGACAAGGGTTTAACTCGTCAATGCCCATTGTTATGGACTTGGGTTTTGAAGGAGGGAGCGCTAGAGGCATCAATCGGCTAGCAAACAAGCACACAGGGACGCAAGGTTTACCCAGGTTTAGGCCTCGTTGAGGTCCCTACTCCTGCTTTTCTGCTCTTGGAATTAACGAAGGAATCGAAGATTACAAGGGCGCGCAGATGCAATCTGGCGAGAGTTGTGGAAACTAGGGTTGCGTGTGTTCTCCTCGCCGCCCCCTCCTAGCCTTTATATAGATAGGCTAGGTCTCAGGTAGCAGGTCGAGTCGGTTACGGATTAGGGTGTTTCCCTTTGAACTTTCTATCTTCAGCTTCTTATTGTCTCGCAAGCAATCGAGAGTCCATGGGCCACTCGAATTCTATATTGGGCCTTGGCAATGCCGTGGGCTTCCGCCGTATCCGGACCGTATATGCCAAACTCGAGTACCTGTAGAGTATACCCATGTCAGTAGCCCCCGAGTGTCCAGTGGAATTGTAGATTCGACTGAGGACTTTATGAAGCCTTTCAAAGGCATGATTGAGTATTTTTCGAGTGTTCAGTTCTTGTCATAGGGATCGTTGATGTGCGTGCCTGATTTAGCCAATGCATCGGTATCAGTTAACTGCCTTAGGGCAAAACAACACAATCTACTCAAACTCGAGTCCTCGGACTCGAATTCAGAAAAGTGTTGGCGTAATTCGACTCAGGCCACGAAGGTCATACAGGAGTTGAATTCCAGTGTATGGGTGTGAGCACTCGACGTGTCCGTCAAGGCATGTGCATCGTACCTATAGGAACGAATATGTTTCTGGTAGTGCGCAGCATATGCGTTGCCAGGCCTTATTCAGGTCTTTCCTTCATGCTGTAAGCGCGTCATCCGAACTTTTGTCATCGTGGAGATGATTCGGGTAACCCAGGAGACGTAATCTCTTTGTAAGGAAAATATGAGGCGGAGTCGCCATAGCATTCAAATGTGGATGTTATCAACACACAGTATGTTGTGTAAGGAAAAATAATCATAGGGTGCGCGACTAGCGCTCCTTATGGGAGTAGCCCCCGAGTGCCTGGTTGAGTCGAAGACTCAGGCAGGGACTAAAGAGCTTTTGTGACTACTCTCGTCTTTTGTTGCTTGTTTCAGTCGAATTTGCTTCTGGCGCTCCCTATGGGAGTAACCCATGATCCCTAATCGAATCGTAGATTCGAGTGGTAGGTGTGCTTTTAATGTTCAAATTCCTGCATAAAAGTTAATCGTAGGGTGTGCGACCAGCGCTCCCTATGGGAGTAGCCCTCGAGTGCTTCGTGGAGTCAAAGACTCAAGCAAGGACTTAATAGTCGAAATCTTCCGATGCTCCTCCTGATGACATCAGTGCTGATGATGTGATGACATCAGTTACCCACATGAGCGGCTTTGACGGGACGTGACAAGCGGTGGGTCCCACTTTCTGACTTTGATTTGACCAGGCGTGCGTTATCTTTCGTTTTAACTGTGTCTCCTCGATTTCCACGTGTAATGGAGATAGTGGGGGATGGTTCATGTTTTGTTCTCTCCACGTGTCGAAAGTGATGTGCGCCACGCGTCCATTAGGGTTTCTGCTGGCCGTTGGATGGCATCCACAAGGGGTTTAAGTAGCAGCGCTGATGCGGTAATTTTCCCATCTGCCCTTTCTCTGCTTGTGCTTCCATTGCCATTGCCGCTGATCTCTGCTTCCTAGAGCTCGTCCTCTTCGTGGCGCTGGACCAACTCCGCGTCTCCCCGAGCTACTTCCTCCGCTCGCACCGCCATCGTAATATGGGCAAAAAGAAGGGAGGCACCGCCGCTAAGTCCGCCGCTGCCATTGCCACCGCCAAGAAGAAGGGCGGCTCCGCCATTGTGGGCACCAGCGCCGCTGGCGCTGGGAAGAAGAAGGGCGCGGGTACCCGCGTCACCAATGGTGCATGGCACGCATCCATTATCAAGTCCTTCGAGCTCCGTCTCTTGCGTCAAGATGGAGTTTTGTCACCCGTGGAGGACGAGTCGCGAGTGCCAGGTGGCGAGGTAACTCCTTGTCCTCCTGCTGGTTTCCGGGTGATGTTCCTTGCGTTCATCATCCGCGGTCTTTTTCTGCCCCTGCATTCTTTCTTCAGGGGCCTCCTTTGTTTGTACGGGCTCTAGCTACATCAGTTGTCCCCAAATTCTGTTCACCACATCGCCTGCGACATTACTCTTTGTGAGTGCTGGCTCAGAGTCGAGCCACACTTTGGCCTCTTTAAGAGGATTTTCAAGCTGAAGCGCCAGTCAACATCTGGTTCCGTAGTCTACGACGTAGGAGGCTATGGAATCCATGTCGACTCCTCCGCCACATATTTCGATATCAAACTCATGGTGTCCGTCCAAGGGTGGAGAGACAAGTGGTTCTACATCCGCGACCAGAACACCGACAGAGAGCACTACAGACTCACGCCCTTCGATCCCGCGACACCGTGCAAGAGGAGGCATTCTTGGAAGATCGTGGTGATGCCTGGTGAGTCCCAAGAGACCGAAGTGCTGTACAAGCGCGTCTGCGACCTCGAGAGCCGCATGGGTAAAGAAGAGGGAGGCGCCTCCCTCATTCGCACATGGTTGCGACGTTGCATCCAGCCTCTACAGGCCAGAGTCCACCCCATGTTCCAATGGGCTGGTGTGGACGATGCCACTCGCATATCTGCCGATGGCATTTCTGCGGGTGAAGTAGATAAGAGGTTGCGCCTGGTGACAAAATATACCACCAAGGAGGTTCTCCCGAGCGAACCAGACGCGCCTCCCTTCGATGCCTCTAACCCTTGTCCTGAGGTAGATTTGTGCTATGAAGTAGCTTTATTTGTCGATTGGCGTTAATTACTTGATGTATAACGAATTGTTTTCTGAATGCAGGATTGGAAGGTGTCTCCTAGTTTGCCCCCTCTTTCTGAGGGGGTTATTCCTTGCGAAGTGGATGAAGAGGACGAGTCGGAATCGACCGTCCCACTTGAAGAGGAGGAAGCCCTCGAGTCTAGTGATCCGGACACTCGCAAGCGTTCTCGCAGCAAGGATTCAGATGCTTCATCTCCTTCGACTCTAGAAGGCCCATCTATTAGTGCCGAGGAGCCGATTCCCGCCGTTCCTGTGCGCTCTATGGCTCCTCCTGCCCAGAAGAAGTTTCGACTACCAAAGGAATCGTCAGAGTTGGAGGAGTAGTCCTTCGATCTTGATAGATTTGACTAGTAAGTTCTGTATTTGCGACTTTGTTTTGGTTTCTTCTTTGCGACTTTGTTTTGGTTGTCATCTGTCTTGAAGATTTTGCTTGATTTTGTGTTTCAGTCAAGTGGCTACGTCGTCTCCTGATGACGTCCAATTTTTGAAGGAGTCCGGAGTCGTGGACTCCAAGTCCAAAAAGGTGGCGTCGCGGTCTCCTTCTCCTCCATTGGCAGCCCACTCCGAGCATAATTCATCGAGTTCCCCGCATGCTGGGGAGCATCAGATGGTTACCCGGATGACTGTGCAACAGCCTTCTTTGGAGTCTTTGGAGGATCATGTAAGTATCTTGTAGTTGGCAGTCGAATTTATTCTTGGCGTGATTTACTTAAACTTCAAATGTACCTGATGTAGCTCATTGTGAAGGAAGCCGCCAGCCTGGTGGAGCAGGTTCTTAACATGGGTCGACAGCATGCGCGACTGGACAATCGCCATCGCATTGTCAAAAGTAAGTTTTGACTTCATCTTTGTCTTTTGCGAATATTATTGATTCGATTTGGTAACACTCTCTGTATGAAGTAGCTGAGCACAATGAATTACTTCGCCATGCTGCTCCATTGGAGAAGACATTGGCCGTGGCAATGAAGAATCGCGACGAGGCAGTCGCAGCCTTGGAGGAGTCTCGGAAGCGAGAGCAGGATCTCCTTGCCTCCACTACTGAGAGGGAGAAGATGTTCGAGGAGCAGCTTCTCTCTATTGCCAAGTCCCTCTCAGATATGACTTTTTCATCTGGATATGCATTGCTCTTCTGTACATTTACGTGTGATTGTTGTACTAATGCTTTTGTGTATGCAGATGCCAGCAACTTGAGTTTTGATGCCCAATCTCTGCGCCGCGCGGATGCTTTGGCTAGTACCATCGTAGAAGTCAAGGACCGTAGCGTATCCCTCCAGGAGATGCCGGCGAAGGCCAAGGATGTGCTCAGTTGCATCCGTGAGGACTTAACTCCCAAGGACGGGATGATCGACAATCTCGGCGACTTGGTGGAGTCTCTGGCTGGAGGAAATCCCTGCTGACTTCAAGAACTCGCATTGCTCTGTCGGCGCCACCATGGCACTCGCAATGGTGCAGACCCATGGTGTGGAGATGGATCCTGCCGCTATCTCTGAGGTGATGCCTATCGACGCTGGAGGCTAGCATGTAGTGTTTGCTCCCTTTGCTGGTAAATGCAAAAATTATGGTCCCTAGCTTATCGAGACACTCGCCAAGTACTCCGAGGAGCGGTGTTAAGCGAAAACTGCGGCGTTTGGGGGCACCACCGGCAAGTCCGTGGCGTCGGAAACTGCCACGGATGCAATGAAGCCCCCGAGGCCGAAGTCGAAGTCGAAGAAACATGCTGCTCCTTAGTTTTATCTGTAATAACTCTAGTGTCTGACCTTTTGTATCCATGAGTCAATGCTTTTATGGGGGTACCCCAGTCAAGACTTTGTTATGTTTGAATGTATCTAGGCCTTTCGTCAGTGTATCTCTAGCCTCTTATTTTGCTTTTGTTTGGTTCGTGATAGGGTACCTCGAGTGGTCCTTCAAGTGATCCCCGGGATCCGCCACCCGCTGATGAGACCTTGGCGCAGTTGCGTTCAAGGGTGGATGAGTTGTCCCTGCTTTCGCGACTATGCGATCACGTTAAGCAGCTGGAACGTGAGTTGCCCATCCTCCGCGGTAACGCAGATGTATGGAAGTCGAGGGCTGAGAAGGCTACTGCCCAAGAGCAATATCTATTGGAGGAGGTGACGCAGCTGGGCGATCAGTTCAAGTGTTAGCTTCCTGCTCTCTTATCTTTTCTTGTAGCCAATCGCGGTAGTTCCTTGTCTTCATGTTTTGCCTTTTTTGCCTAGTGTAGTTGTCAGTGCTCATCATCCGCAGGATGAGAAAGACAGGATCGCCATTCGAATGAACAGCCAGACCCAGGAACAGCTTCAGGCAAGTGGGTACTTCTACGTGGACCATGATCGTGCGATTGCACTTGCGACCCTGGAGGATCGTGCTTCTCGAGTACTCCACTTTCTAAAGAAAGCGCAGTCGTGCCTAACGAATATCTACCAGACGATGTTTCTGCTGGACGCCATCCCTTCGAGCCTGTTGGCTCTCTTGGCTAAGTTTTAGGATTTGAGTGCAGTTCGCGAGTGCGTGCGGCAGTAGTTAGTGGCTAGTGCCAAGGCTGCCTTGTCGGTTGTGCGGCTGCATAGGCCTGATGTGGACGTTGTGGCTATTGCTGCTGGGCCACCGACTCCACCCTCAGGTTCGACCTAGAACATGGTTCCACATTACCAGGCAGTGGATTGCCCAGCAGAAGAAATTGTCGACTTCTTTGAGGAACAAACAAACATTCTTCTGCTGCAGCAGTAGTTTAACTTGTATCCTGCACATAAGTATAGCAGTGTTGTAAACGTTCGTATGGATATATTGCATGTAATTAATTTATATTGATATGTAAAGAGCTTGCTAGCTTATATGTTTTGCTAGTGTATTTGTACTCGGTAGTTCCTTTTTGTTAGCCTGACTTGTTTTATCTCAGCACCTTGCCAACCTGTCAGGTGCATTGCAACTAGGTTGGTGTTTTATCAAGGGTTTGATTGATATTGTGTCAGCTACTCGGGATACTGCGACTTGTTCATAGAACGAATATGTAAAGGGTGGCGTAACCCCCGAGTGATAATATTTGCCAGAAAAATGAGGAAGAACATAGAGTTTCGGGGCACTTAGCTTTATTTATTCGCAGATCATTACGACGTACAATGTGTGGCTAAGTAGCCTGGCTGAATAGCCTTATTTGTAATGTAAGAAAAAAAAACCACTAGGGGTAGAAGCCCCGCAGCGCGATGTTCCAGGGGTTGGAGTATGCGACGCCTGTCTCAAAATCTTTGAGGTGATAGGCGCCACCTGGGATTACTTCTGTAATCACGTATGGTCCCTCCCAAGGGGACTCGAGCTTGAGGTGCCCTTGCTGCTTCAGTCGCAGGACCAGGTCTCCTTCGACGAAGGATCTGGGGCGTAGCCTTATGCTATGGTAGTTGCGCAGGTTCTACTAGTAGATCGTCGATCTTTCTGCTATGATATCCCGTGCCTCGTCAAGGAGATTGATGGAGTCTTAGAGTGCAAGTGTTGACTCATGTTCGCTGTACGTGACTACCTGTGGGGCTTTAAAGCGTACTTCTGCGGGTAGCACTACTTCGGCGCTGTGCACCATGAAGAACGGGGTATATCCCGTGGCGCTATTAGGGGTTGTACGCAGGCTCCAAAGTACGGACTACGGCTCGTCTGGCCAATATCCGACGGCTTGCTCGAGTGGACGGAGGAGTCGCTTCTTGATTCCACCGCAGACGAGGCTGTTGGCCTTTTCAACTTGACCGTTGGTCTGTGGATGAGCTACGGAGGCATAGCTTATGTTGATTCCCAGGTTCTCGCAGAAACCCTGGAAATCCTTAGAGGTGAAGTTTGTTCCGTTTTCCATGATGATGTTGTGTGGCACTCCAAAGCGATAGACAATGGACTCGAAGAACTTGACGGCGCTGGCTCCTAATTGGTTTGTCACCGGCATGGCCTCTATCCACTTGGTGAATTTGTCGACTACGACCAGGTGGTAGACATAGCCCCCTCGCGAGGACTTTGGGAGCTTGCCGACCATGTCGAGTCCCCATTGCGCAAAGGGCCAAGCCAATGGTATTGGCCGGAGTTCTGCGCCAGATGCGTGCGGTTTGTCTGTGAATCGTTGGCAAGCGTTGCATCGCTGGACGATGTCTTTGGCGTCACACATGGCTGTGGGCCAGTAGAATCCAGCTTGTAGAGCTTTGGCGACAAGGGCGCGACTGCCGGCATGGTGCCCGCAAGTCCCTTCATGGATGTTGAGGAGGACGACCCTTCCGTCCGTGTTGGAGACACACCATTGGAGTACTCCTGTGATGCTGCGCTTGTATAGTTCGCCGTTGATGACGGCAAATGCCTTGGATCGCCGCGTGATGTGTGGCACGTTAGTTGGGTCGTCCGGCAGCCTCTTGCTGAGAAGATATGTGATGTAGGGTTGAGTCCAAGATGGCTCGATCATCATGACACCCATTGGTCCTTCGAGTCTTGTGTCAAGCTCCAGGTCATCGAGTGCCATTGGCTCATTGGGTGGCGTAGCGCCCGAGTCTTTTGTTGCGCTTGTTTTCTTCTCTGAGGCCTTTGTCTTGATGGAGCGTTCGCAGATACGCTCGAGAAATACCCTAGGTGGTATGGGGGCGCAAGTGGAGCCAATGTTGGCGAGTGCGTTCGCCTCTTCATTGCTTTCGTGGCTTACGTGCCACAGCTCACAGCCGTCGAAGTCCCCTTCAAGTGTGTCGTAGAGGTCGCGGTAGGCGATCATATTGTCGTTCAGCGCGTCGCACTCGTGCATCGTTTGGTTGATGACCAGTTTGGAGTCGCCGTAGATGATGAGCCTCTTGGCACCGCAGGCTTTCGCTATTCGAATCCCGTGCAGCAGGGCCTCGTATTCAGCTTCGTTGTTGGAGGCAGTGAACTGCATTCGTAGAATGTATTTCAGCTTGTCTCCCTAGGACGATGTCAGTATGACACCTGTGCCAGCCCCGTCCTTTCGTTTGGATCCATCGAAGTGCATTGTCTAGAGGTAAGACATATCTAGCTTTTTGGGGAGCTGGTTCTCCATCCAGTGCACGAGGAAATCAGGGAGGACTTGCAACTTGATCACGTGGCGCTTTTCGTATGTAATGTCTCGTGGAGACAACTCGATTCCCCAAAGCGCGACTCGTCCGGTGGCATCGGGGTTGTTGAGGATATGCCCAAGCGGGGCGTCGTTGACCACCATGATTGGGTGCTCCTAGAAGTAGTGGCGCAGTCGCCTGGCTGTCATGAAGATGCCATTTGCCAGCTTCTGGTAGTGCGGGTACCGCTGCTTTGTTGGCCTGAGCACCTCGCTAAGGTAGTAGACTACGCGTTGCACCCCGTGGACCTTGTTTTCCTCGGCACGTTCCACCACGAGCACCGTGCTGACCACCTGGTTGGTGGCAGAGATGTAGAGCAACAGTGGTTTTTTTTCGCATGGAGTCACCAGTACTGGCGAGGTAGAAAGTAGACGCTTGAGGTCTTCGAATGCTTCTTGCGCCTCGTCGGTCCACTCGAACTTGTCAATTTTGCGGAGAAGTTGGTAGAAAGGCAGTGCTTTTTTGCCCATTCGACTGATGAATCGACTGAGCGCCGCGATTCGCCAAGCCAGTTGTTGGACGCCTCTTACATTTTTTAGATTCTCGATGGCCAGTATGGCTTTTATTTTCATCGGGTTCTCCTCAATCCCTCTCGCGGAGATGACATACCCGAGTAGTTTCCCAGATGGTACACCGAAGGCGCATTTGTCCGGATTGAGCTTGATCTGGTAGCGGTCAAGGTTGGCGAAGGTCTCGCGTAAATCATCGATTAGCGAGGCTTCCTATTTTGTTTTGATGATGATGTCATCAACGTAGACTTGGATGTTGCGACCAAGTTGATTCTTGAGGCAAGCCTGCATGCACTGCTAATAGGTGGCTCCTGCCTTTTTGAGCCCGAAGGGCATTGTGTTGTAGCAGAACACACCAAAAGGCATCGTAAACACCGTTTTCTCTTGGTCTTCCTCCTTCATTCAAATCTGATTATAGCCTGAGTAGGCGTCGAGGAAGCATAGACGCTCACATCCCGCGGTGGAGTCGATGATTTGGTTGATTCGCGGCAGCGGGAAGTGATCCTTTGGGCAGTGCTTATTCAGGAAGGTGAAGTCCACGCACATCCGCAGGATATCCGTGTCTTATTTAGGTACTAACACCGTGTTGGCGAGCCAAGTACTTTCCTTGATCTCGCGTATGAATTTGGCATCGAGGAGTCGGTTGATGTCCATTCCGACCGCCTTTGCTCTTGGTTCAGACAATCACCGAATTGTCTGCTTGACTGGCCTTGCGTTTGGATTGACATTGAGTGCATGCTTGGCGAATTCCCTGCGAACCCCTGTCATGTCAATTGGACACCAAGCGAAGAGTTCCCAATGCTCATGGAGGAATTCAATGAGCGTGAGTTCCTATGCGGAACTCAAGTTGTTGGCGATGAGGGCCGTCTTGGTCGGGTTCGTTGGGTGGACCTGGACTTTCTTCGTGTGCACCGACGAGTCGAAGGACAGGTCGGGTGAACTTGGCCAGCTCAGGGGAGGCAGACTGTTGTCTGTCGACTCCTTTAATTTTGCGAGTTCCTCCTACATACCGTAGGACTAGGAGATTCTGTTGAATTCCTTGTCGCAACTGTCGGACCTCTCGAAGTTGCCATTGATTGTGATTACGCCGTTTGGGCCCGTAATCTTCATATGCAGGTAGGTGTAGTGTGGCGCCGCCATGAACCTTGCGAACACGACACGTCCGAGGGCAGTGATATTGTGAAGGACAGTCGACGACCTTGAAGTCGATGCGCTCTCACCGAAAATTTTGCGGTGTGCCGAAGATGACGTCGAGGTTGATTTTGCCCAGGGGATATACACCTTTCCCTCGGATGATGTCGTGGAACATTGTGTCTGAAACTTCCAGACACGTCAGAGGGATCCTCATTGCACGCAAGGTACTTGCGAACATTAGGTTGATGCCGCTGCCGCCATCCTTGAAGACGCGGCTCATGTCGAAGCCCCCAATCTGCACTTCGAGTACGAGGGGACAGTGGCCTAGACGAGGGACTTGGCACGGGTGGTCACGCCGGTCGAAGGTGATGCAGGAGTCGCTTCAACTGAGGTACTCAGTGGTGGAGGGTGGAGAGTTGATCTCCCAGTTGACTTGGCGAGTGATGGCCTTCTGCACTCGATTTGAGGGACGCCCCTTTTGGATCATCCCCATGTTTCCCACAGGTCATGGGTATGGTTCACCGCCGTGATTCTGGACCGGTGCGGCCACGGGTGGTGGTACTCCAGGCGGTGGTGGAGGAGCTCCGTGTGCCATGGCGCTTGGGGCGACTCCATAACCCCTGTTGACTGCGTCGCGATTCATCTGAGCCATACCCTCGTGGAGCTTGAGAAACTCGCGGCAGTCTTTGAGAAGGTGGTTGGATTTTTTCTTGCCGTCGTGCTTGTCGATGTAGAAGTGCACGTTGCATCGCTCGGACAGTTTATACTAGGTGGTTGTTGTGGGTGCCTCTTCGCGAGTGCGGCGCTGCCACACCTGCGTGGTTTTCGCGGACTCACGGTATCCACCACTGCGGTAGCCGCTGTTGCGGTTGTCGTTGCCTTTGTCAGCGTAGCCAGCTGCGACCATGTTGACGTCGCCACGGTCATCGTAGACGCGCATTCGCCGCTTGCCTCGACGGTCATATCTGCGCCCGTGGTCGTCGTTGTCGTTGGAGTAGGTGCTGTTTTTTACCGAATCCTCTCCGTGGGCCCACCGATTCGCAATTTCCATCAGGTGGTCGATTGTCTTGGGCTTCGAGCGGCCCAAATCCTCCCTAAGCTCTATGCGGCGAACACCGCCATCGAATGCGTCGATTGCGCGGTCCTCCGAGATGTTTTCTGCGGAGTTCCTAATGATGGACCACCTTTGGATGTACGAGCGTAACGATTCGCCCGACCTTTGCTGGCAACTCCTCAGCTCCTCGATTAATGTGGACCTTTTGTAAGTGCCCTTGAAGTTGCGTACAAAGCTATAAACCAGCTCTTCCTAGTTGCGAATGGATCCGCGAGGGAGATTGTTGAGCCATGCGCGGGCAACGCCCTGCAGCTATAGCTGCAGGCATTGCATGGCCATGCTTTGACTCCCGCCATGTAGCCTGACAGAGGAGATGTAGTCCTCCCACCAGATCTTTGGGTCTTGCAGGCCGTCGAACTTTCGGTTCTACGACGGGAGTTTGAACCCTTTAGGCATTCACTTATGCCTGATGGCCCTGCTGAAGTATCTAGCGCTGCAGAGTTCAGTCTGGTCCTCTTCTGAATCAGTCGAACGAGCGCGTCTTGCCCTTGATTTGTCGATTTTGAACTACGTGAGGTCATCGCGTGCATCGTAGTCATGATCATGCTGCTGTGAATAGCAACGTCGAGATAGGTTGTGACTGTCGTCGCTGGACGATGGTGAGGAATAGAGTTTTGCCAGAGCCTTGCCTTTCTTCGGCTCCGGCGTTGGTTCTTTGTCGAGGGCGGCCTCGATTAACCCCAAGCCCGCGATCGTAGATCGATGCATGACAGCTCTTGGATCTCCAACTGGCGGCTGGTTGTTGAGGAGGTACATGGTGGCCGCTGTCACCGCGGCCTGCGGTGTCTTTGGGACCATGTTTCCCTGCGTGTCGACTGTCATAGAGCTGAAGTCGGGGACTTTCGCAGCTTCTATGCGTTCTTGCTCGGTGAGATGGGCCATCCGAGATCGCCTCTTGTTGGCCACGTACTCGTTGCCCTTGGAGGAGGATCCTCCGTGGGAGGAGAGCCCAGCTCGACAAAGACTCGACTCATCTGCCGCCTTTTTACGCGCTTCAAGTTGCGCGATTGCGTGTAGCTGGCGTTTATACTCCTCCTTTAGTAGCCAATGGTAGCCCATTAGCATGTCCTGCGGCGTGCCAGGGGCTAGTGGATTGTCGTTGAGCTTCTCGGCAGCAAGCCCACTCGTTGTCGTTGAGTTTAATCATGACACTTTCACCAGTGTACTCGTTCACCATGGTTGGTGGTTCGACTGCCCCTTCGTTGTTGACGGGCGCGCCATTGCCACCGTTGGTGGGGCCGCCGTTGGGTGGTCCGCCATTAGGTATGCCGCCGTTGGGCGGATCGGTGCCAGATCCATTAACACCGTTTTCGCGATTGGTGGCGGTGTCGCCAGCATTGATGATAACACACATGAAGTGGTTGGGGAAGTTGTTGCTTCCGCAATTTTTGGATCCGGAGCCGCACACTCAGATCGGATCCGCGACTGCTGTCGCTATCCGTGCTCCCAGCTGCTGCTGAGGTGTTGAGCTCGTTGAGGGTGTCGATTGGTGGCGGGAACCACGATCTGGAGCAATCACGGGTGCTGTTGGCTGGTCAGGCATGCGAAGCGTGCCCATCTGACCAACCTGGAAGCGGAAGCTCCCAATCACCAGACTGATTCCATCGCCTACAGACTCGAAAGCCGGGCGAGTGGCCGACGTGTGGACGGTGAAGTAGAATGCACCGAAGAACTGGCGAATCTCCGCTGTTGTGGAGTTGTAGATCACGATTGATGGGGCCGAAGAAGCTGCGACATCAACACTCCCAATTCCCATAGACGGCGCCAATTAACGAGGGTTTAATCATCAATGCCCATTGTTATGGACTTGGGTTTTGGAGAAGGAGGGAGCGCTGGAGGCATCAATCGGCTAGTAAACAAGCACACAGGGACGCAAGGTTTACCCAGGTTCATGTTGGAAATATGCCCTAGAGACAAATTGTAGTAAGGACTATTATCATATTTCATATAGTTTATGATTAAGTTTTATATCATGCTATAACTGTATTGAGTGGAAACATCAATACTGGTGTGATATACAAACAAACCAGGGGTTCCCAGTGAAACTCTAGTCACTGGTTCATTGGTAAACAGATGATCATGTTTCCTGATCATGTGGCATTTATGCCAGTTGGAAATGAGGTCACCTCATTCTGAGAATGCGATGATGAACCAATACCCAACCTAAACATCGTGATTCGATCATGTCACGAAGTTCAAGTTATGATGATTAGAAATGGATCCTCGTAGACTATTCCTTAGACCGTGAGGCTATATCAATCACTGTCTCTCGAGAATGGTTAGATAGCATCAAATGCCATCTGGTAAAACGGTGGTTATAAAGGTGTGTTTAGGTATTCGGAGGAAACCTTAGAGGCAATATATGTCAAGAGCGGGATTTGTCTGTCCATGTGACGGGAAGATACTCAAGGGCCCACTCGGAGAGGTTATATCCAATAGTTGCGCAGCGTGTGATTAGATCACATGGATATCACTTGTCAGAACGAGTCAAGTAGCATTGTTCAGTAACGAGATTGAACACGACATGGTGATGTCATTGATCAGATCTCGGGCAATGGAAGTATCGAGAGACAAAGGGAATAAGACACGACTATCCTGGTTCAAACGACAAAAGATCTTCGTGGAACACACAGGGGTCACATGGCCATCCAGGTCCCTCTGTTGATCATTGGTGCGGGAGTGTCCCGGCCATGTCTGGAGTGTTCCCGAACCGTGGGGTATCACGCTTAAGGGCTTGATGATGCTTAGAGAGTGTTTATACGATCGGTAGAATCGCTGAAGAAAAGAGGGGAGAAAACTGAAAGGGTTTTTGGTAAGTCCGGAGGATGTCCGGAGTGGAGGTGGAAGGTGTTCCATGGCCACGGAGATTAGATAATGTGTGAATGAATGTTACATATGGATTTAATCATTTATTCATAATTATTTAATAAAGAGAAAATCAATTAAAGGTCAAAAAGGCTTAATGGGCCAATTCCCGGAGGGGAGAGGGCCCATTAGGGAAAGGCAAGAGGGGAGAAGGGGCCATGGGGTGGCCGGTGGCCCTATTGGGCCAGCCCCCCACGTGGGGCCCATGAGGGGGTGGCCGGCGACGCCTACCCCTCCCCCTCCTCTCCTTTAGTCCCACCCCGGAACTTGAGGGGAGGTAGTACCTCCCCTCCCCTATATAAAGTGGGGTATTTGGCCTAGAAAAATACACCCAATAATGAATAAAGGTCTCCGCACTTTTGGGAGGACCTCTAATTGATATTTTCTCTCTCCCCCTCTCTCTCTCTCTCTCGTGACCGTGGTCCCAAGTCTGGACTGCGCGAGCGAGAGATATCTTCACCGCGGAGCGTCGTCGCACTGCGGGATTCGGATCCGGGAGCTCTGCTTCCACAACTGCTGCTGGATCAGGGAAGCGGGAGTCATCGTCATGCACCAGACGTGTGTAAATCCCCGCGAGGTGTCGCACTTGAGACACTCAAGTCGTTGGAGCCAGAAGGAGCGCAAGGACTTGATCATGACCTTGAGGTCCGCTTCGGCTCGTCTACATCAACCACGCTCTCCTGAACATTGACAATGCTTTTCGGTCTTCAAGAGCAAGTTCACCAAAATCCCCTCCCGTTACTGTATTACTAATAGATAGGTCCTGGCAGCTTCAGGGGTTTAGGGGCGTAGAGTAAAATTTATTGTTTTTATGCACGGAACCCCTATAGATCAGGCCTCGTAGAGGTCCCTACTCCTGCTTGTCTGCTCTTGGAATTAACGAAGGAATCGAAGATTACAAGGGCACGCAGATGCAATCTGGCGATGTGGAAACTAGGGTTGCGTGTGTCCTCCTCGCCGCCCCCTGGTAGCCTTTATATAGATAGGCTAGGTCTCGGGTAGCAGGTCGAGTCGGTTAGAGATTAGGGTTTTTCCCTTTGAACTTTCGATCTTAAGCTTCTTCTTGTCTCGCAAGCAATCCAGAGTCCATGGGCCACTCGAATTCTGTATTGGGCCTTGGCAACACCGTGGGCTTCCGCCATATCCGGACCGTATATACCAAACTCGAGTACCTGTAGGGTATACCCATGTCAGTGAGGCTATATCAATCACTGTCTCCCGAGAGTGCTTAGATAGCATCAAGTGTCACTTGGTAATACAGTGGTTATAAAGGTGTGTTCAGGTACTCGGAGGAAACCGTAGAGGAAATATATGTCAAGAGCGGGATTTGTCCGTCCACGTGACGGAAAGATACTCAAGGGCCCACTCGGGGGAGTTATATGCAATAGCTGCACAACGTGTGATTTGATCACAGCGATGTCACTTGTCAGAATGAGTCAAGTAGCATTGTTTGGTAACAAGATTGAACACGACATGGTGATTTCATTGATCAGATCTCAGGCAATGCAAGTATCGAGAGACAAAGGGAATAAGACACGACTATCCCGGTTCAAACAACGAAAGATCTTCGTGGAACGTACAGGGGTCACATGGCCATCCAGGTCCCTCTGTTGATCATTGGTCCGGGAGTGTCCCGACCATGTCTCGAGTGTTCCCGGACCGTGGGGTATCACGCTTAAGGGTTTGATGATGCTTATATAGTGTTTATAGGATTGAAAGAATCACCGAAGAATAGTAGAGAGAAAGCCGGAAGGGTTTCGGTAAGTCTGGAGGATGTCCGGAGTGGAGGTGGAAGGTGTTCCATATCCACGGAGGTTGAATAATATGTGAATGAATGTTAAATATTGATTTAATCATTTATTCATAATTATTTAATAAAGAGAAAATCAATTAAAAGGTCAAAGGGCTTAATGGGCCAATTCCTGGAGGGGAGAGGGCCCATTAAGGAAAGGAGAGAGGGAGAAGGGGCAAGGGGGTGGCCGGCTGGGCCAAGCCCCCCCACGCGGGGCCCACTAGGGCCGACCGGCGGCTGTCCCTCCCCCTCCTCTCCTTTATCCCCACCCTGTTGAAGGAAATATGCCCTGAGAGGCAATAATAAAGTTGTTATTATGTATTCCTTGTATATGATAGATGTTTATTTTGGATGCTATAATTGTATTGATAGGAAACATCAATACATGTGTGTTTAATAAACAAAAATGGTTCCTAGTTATGCCTCTCTTATAGACTAGCTTGTTGATTAACAAGGTGATCAAGGTTTCCTGATCATGGACATTGGATGTTGTTAATAACAAGGTCATAGCATTTGTGAAATGATGTGATGAACATTCATCCAAAGTATAGCATTACGATCAAGTCATTATGTTTATATTTCTATAACATCATACGAAGTAATCTTTATCCTTAGACCATGAGATCATGTTAATTGCTAACACCAGAAGAGTATCTTGATAACATCAAACATCACACCGTAACAGGGTGACTATAAAGGTGGGTTCAGTGCTACAAAGGTGTTATGTTGAGGCTCATGGATCAAGAGTGGAATTTGTCAATCCTGATGATGGATATATATACTCTGGGCCCTCTCAATGATATCACATTAAGATAGCTTGCAAGCAAGTGATGTGATCACTAGAATGTTATATCACGGGAACGAGAAAAGAGTGCATGTCGGCAACGAGATCAAACTAGGTATTTGGATACCTATGATCGAATCTCGGACATGTATTATATCATGAGACAAAGGGATTAAGTTACTAGCGTTAAAGGTTCTCACGATCATAGAAGTCATCATTGAATGTGCAGGAGTCAGTATGGATCTCCACGTCCCGCTTCTGATTATTGATCTGAGAGGAGTCTCAATCATGTCTGCATTATTCGCGAACCATAGGGTGACACACTTAAGGGTTTCCGGACACCATTTAGGAGCACAAATGTTTCATACAAAAGGTTTGCAAAGCGCAGGAAATGTTTCGTTAGGAACCGGAATTGTTTCGATAGAAACCGGAATTGTTTCGGGTGAAATTGCAGAAAGTGGTTCTGCATGTGATATTGAAATGTTGCAAGGGGTTTTATGTGAATATTTGTTAATTAAAGTAATTAAAAAAATTCTGAATAAAATAAATAAAAGAGTTTTATTAATTGAGAGTTGCATTAAATTTGGTGCAAATTTAATGCATGTGAGTGGAACTTTGGGTGGAGCTTGCATTGATGTGAGTGGAGCTTCCACCACATGAATGAGGAAGAGGAGGGGGCTCCCTCCTTGGCTGCTGGCCATGGTAGGGTAGGAGTCCCCCCTCTCCTATAAAAGTTCCCCCTCTCCTCCCTCATAAAGCACACCTCCTCGTGAAGGATCTCTCTCCCCCTCTAGATATTCCCCCATGGTCTCGGATTAGCGAGATACATGTTCCCGGTGGCCTTGCATCTGGAAGGAGTTGCTGCTTCCGCTGATTCACTGGAGCGAGGAGGTGGAGGTTGTCCGGTGGCTTGAACGTGTGTGCGAGGACGGATGCGCTGCTGATTTGCGGCGCTCGGACTTCCACACGATCTTGAGATCGGCAAGCGTACGACTACATCAACCACGAGTTCCTACTTGTTAACAAAACTCGTTGTCTTCGAAGGTAAGTTCTCCATGGATGTATGTACACCCGTTGCTCTGTATCTAGTAGATAGATCTTGGCGTATAGTTCTCATCGTAGGAAATTTTTTGTTTTCTATGCTGCGGACCCAACACCCGGGACTTTGAGGGAGGTAGTACCTCCTGCTCCCCTATATATAGTGGGGGTATTTGGCCAGATAAATACACACAATATTCAATAAATGTCTTCTCACTTTTGGGAAGACCTCCAATTGATATTCTCTCTCTCTCTCTCTCTCTCTCTCTCTCTCTCTCTATCGTGACCGTGGTCCCAAGTTCGGACTGCACGAATGAGAGACGTCTTCACCGCAGAGCGCCGTCGCGCTACGGGATTCGGATCCAGGAGCTCTACTTCCGCAACTACTAATGGATCGGGGAAGCGGGAGTCATCGCCAGGAACTGGACGTGTGTAACTCCCCGCGAGGTGTCACAGTTGAGGCACTCAAGTCATTGGAGCCAAGGGAGCGCAAGGACTTCATCACAACCTTGAGGTCGGCTTCGGCCCGCCTACATCAACCACGCTCTCCTGAGCATTGACAACACTTTTCGGTCTTCAAGGGAAAGTTCGCGAAATGCCCCTCCCATTACTGTATTACTAATAGATAGGTCCTGGCAACATCAGGGGTTCTGGGGCGTAGGGTAAAAATTTATTGTTTTCATGCGCGGAACCCCTATGGGTTTATGAAAAGAACACACGTGCAATGAATCTAGATGTGGTTTATGAAAAGAACACACATGTAATGACACTGGTGGATCCATGTGGTTTTTGAAAAGAACACAAATGCAATGACACTGGTGGATCCATGTGGTTCATGAAAAGAACACACATGCATTGACACTGGTGGATCCATGTGGTTTATGAAAATAACACAAACGCAATGACACTGGTGGATCCATGTGGTTTATGAAAAGAACACACATGCAATGACTCTAGAAGTGGTTTATGAAAAGAACACACATGCAATGACACTGGTGGACCCATGTGGTTTATAAAAAGAACACACATGCAATAACACTGGTGGATCCATGTGGTTTATGAAAAGAACACACATTCAATGAACTCTAGATGTGGTTTATGAAAAGAACATACATACAATGACACTGGTGGATCCATGTGGTTTATGAAAAGAACATGCATCTAGTGAGCCTGGTGGATCCATGTGGTTTATGAAAAGAACACATATGCAATGAACTCTAGTGGATCCATGTGGTTTATGAAATGAACACACATGCCATGACACTGGTGGATCCATGTGGTTTATGAAAATAACACACATGGAATGACTCTAGTGGTGTTTTATGAAAAGAACAGACATGCAAGGACTCTAGTGGTGGTTTATGATAAGAACACACATCCAATGAACTCTGGTGGATCCATCTGGTTTATGAAAAGAACACACATGCAATGACACTAGTGGATCCATGTGGTTTATGAAAATAACACACGTGCAATGACTCTAGTGGTGGTTTATGAAAAGAACACACATGCAATGACACTGGTGTATCCATGTGGTTTATGAAAAGAACACACATGTAATGAACTCTAGTGGATCCATGTGGTTTATGAAATGAACAATTATGCAATGAACTCTAGTGGATCCATGTGGTTTATGAAAAGAACACACATGTTGTGGTGGCATCACTGCATGTGTTCTTTTCCTAAAACAACAATGATGCACACTGATATACTCACACATCCAATGGGGTGTGGTGATGCAGCATCTTTCAAGCTGGTGGTAGAATGCATGCTGAAGTTGAATCCCAACATGTTGCCAGGGTTCCTAGACATGGTTATACACCACATCCTGTGTTGGCATCACTGCATGTGTTCTTTTCCTATAACCACAATGATGCACAGTGATACAGTCACACACACATCCAATGAGGTGTGGTGATGCGGCATCTTTCAAGCTGGTGGTAGAATGCATTATGTAGTTGAATCCTAGCATGCTGCCAGGGTTCCTGGTCATGGTTGGACACATGTTGTGGTGGCATCACTGCATGTGTTCTTTTCCAAAACCACAATGATGCACACTGAAACACACACACATCCAATGAGGTGTGGTGATGTAACATTTCATTGTATTTTATTGTATAAGACACTCACTTTCCATTTTAATACTACTCAGTTTTGCCCTTGGTTTTTTGGTACTACTTAGTTTTGCCCCCCTCTCTCTTTCTTGTAGAAGCCCAAACCAGTGCTCACTCTGGTTGCGATGCCCTGATTGGTTGTCACAGCTGTCACGCGGATCGTGCACACCAACCGTTGATCCTGTGTGATCCAACACGGATCGTTGCACACGTCCTGCCCTTCACAGTACAGCGTGAGACAGCGCAGACGTCTCTCCTAGCGATACTTCTACAAGAAGGAACACAAAGCTGTCCATGGAAAAAGTCATCGAGTGGTCATGTCATGTTTAATCACATCTGAAAAGCCTACTACTACTACTACCACAACACATGCACATGGCAACGGGGTCATCGAGTGCACGGTTGTTGATGGGATGCTGCAAAAATAAGACATATCCCATTTTTACGCAGCGCTCTCAATCTCACTTCCACCTAGGCCCTACTGCAAGTAACTTCCACGCATCAGGGGGACGCTCGAGGATACCTAATGTTGCTAGAAATTGGTTCTGCACCACTTGCATGTAGTGGAATCGAGGTTTGCCATGCGCGTGTTTTTAATGCAGTTATAAAGTGGAGATCGTGGTTGTTTAAAAAAATTTGGAGATCGTGGTAGCCCCATACCCACGCCCACCACACGTGTCCACTTGAGGACTACCAAAGGTCCAGTGTTTATAAACCCACTGGGCCTTCTTCTTCCGTGAGCTCGTGTCATTTCTCCCAATTTTTCTAGTCCCAAAACCCCAATCTGCACCTACCGCGTGCGTCGAAGCTCCTTCACTTGCACCACCGCCTTCCCCAGGTGTGCCATGAAGCGTACGCGTGGAGAAGAGCTGGAGGTGAAGCCAGTTGAAGGCAAAGCAGCATATGGCTTAGTCTCGCCAAGCAGGAGGAGGCGTCTTCTCCGGGCACGCACGCCACTCGTCGCCACGCCGTCAAGGCTTTGAGCTCATCCTTCCAGACTGTAGCCATCGCCGTCGACCAGTAGGTGGCCGACAATGTTGTGGTTCCAGCAGCAGATTTGATTGAGGGGCAGGCGGCAGGCGGAGGCAATCCGGTACTCTACCTCAAAAACCCCATCGCCATCCAAGAAAGCATCGATGCAATCGAAGAGAATGACAAGTTTGAGGAGGAGGTCCCTGATGAGGAGTCCGAGGTACTACATCAACGACCCCATTTGCTAGCTTCTCTAGTCGCAGCCGCAGATTTCACTGTTCATACATAGGATTTGCTCAATCATATATATATTCTTTTGCTCTTGAACTAGAGTAGTATATATATGGTTTGATTGGTCGATTGATGCATCTGCCATCTAGTCACAAAACCACAATCCGTGTAGTCACAATACCCCAATCTACGCATCTACCAACTAGTAAATTTGCATTTGCTTAACTCGTTGTTGTTCATACGATTCTTGTGCTATAAATTTAATCGATCTGTAACATTTGATTAAGGGGTTTTAGGGTTTGCTAGCTGAGTGTTGATTTCGATACACAACTGCATATAACATTACATTTCTATTCCTTACTGAGCCCAATGATTCAATTTTGCCCCAAAAGAGTGCAAGGGATACACATCTGATGGTGTCGTTTTCTTAGGGATGGTTAGTTAACCTGAGGCAACAATGTACATAAACAATATAGGTTGTGCTGTTGGTATTTTGGTTCTCCAACTCCATCTCTGAAAAAATAATGACGCCCTTGATTTATTCTCATATGGAACCTATATATAATCTTTGTATTGTTTCTGATCTTTGAATGAGTCATATGATGCATATGTATATCCCTGAATACTGTTTCATAGGATTACATTTCAATTTCTTATTGTGGCCAATGATTCAAATTTTCCCCGAAAGAGAGGCAGACACATTGGTGTCATATTTTTTCAGGGATGAGTTAGCAAACTTGGGGCGATGTACAAGAATAATATATGTTGTGCAATTGTTACTTGGTTCGCTTACGCCATCCCTGAAGAAACTTATGAGGCCACAATCTTTATTCTACATTCATAGAACTATGATATTTGAATTATGTATTGTATGCATTCATAGTGTATAAGAATTACATTTCAGTTTGTCACCGAGGCCGATGATTGAAATTTGCCCCAAAAGAGTGCACGGGGAGACATATATGATGATGTCGTTTTTTAGGGATGGGTGGGTGAACCTGAGGCAGCAATGCACACAAACAATATAGGTTGTGCGGTTGTTATTTTGGTTCACCGCCTCCTTCTCAAAAAAAAATTATGAGGCCCTTGATTTATTCTCATATGGAACTACATATATGATCCTTGAATTGTTTCTGATCTTTGATTGTTATGATGCATATGTATATGCATGGTTTTGATCATAAGTATTTTTTACTTGTACCTGAAGACTAATTGTTTGGTTTTTTATTTATAATTACAATATTTAGGATTGTTTTTGTACTTGAATATGTATATCCCAGAATATTGTTTCGTAGGATTACATTTCAATTTTTTATTGTGTCCAATGATTCAAATTTGCCCCGAAAGAGAGGCAGACACATTGGTGTCAGATTTTTTCAGGGATGAATTAGCGAACCTGGGGCAATGTACAAGAACAATATAGGTTATACAATTGTTACTTGGTTCACTAACACCATCCCTGAAGAAACTTATGAGGCCCCTAGATTTTTACTACATTCATAGAACTATGATCTGTGAATTGTTATTGCATCCACGTATTCATAGTGTATAAGAATTACGTTTCATTTGCTCACTGAGGCTGGTGATTGAAATTTGCCCCAAATGAGTGTAAGGGGAGACACATATGATCGTGGCGTTTTTTAGGGATGGGTTGGTGAACCTGAGTTGGTTGTGCTGTTGGTACTTTGGTTCGCCAACTCCATCTCTGAAAAAAATTATGAGGCCCTTGATTTATTCTCATATGGAACTACATGTATGATCCTTGAATTGTTTCTAATCTTTGAATGATTCGTATGATGCATATGTATTTGCATGGTTTTGATCATAAGTATTTTCATCATGTACCTAGAGATTAATCGTTTATTTATAATTACATTATTTAGGATTGTTTTTGTACCTCAATATGCATATCCCTGAATAATGTTTCATAGGATTACATTCCAATTTCTTATTGCGGCCAATGATTCAATTTTGCCCCAAAAGAGAGGCAGACAGATTGGTGCCAGATTTTTGAAGGATGAGTTAGTGAACCTAGCACGATGTACAAGAACAATATAGGTTGTGCAATTGTTACTTGGTTCACTCACGCCATCCCTGAAGAAACTTATGAGGCTGCAATCTTTATTCTACATACACTCTGATGCAATTAATTGTCATCGTGTTGAGATGAAATGATATATGAACTGATCAAACTATTGCTAAGATGCTTTCTCTTTGATATCCACGGATATATTGGCTTACATATACGTGTTGTCAATTCTTGAGTTGTAATACAATTCAATCATATGTATGAGTTCTAAGTTATGTTCTTAAAAATCAACAAGAGGATGATGATGACGTGGACGCTAGCAAGGAATCCAGGGACAACAAGAGCAGTACGTGCTGAGGCGGTTATGGTGTGGGAAAATCTATTTCTACCGTAGGGGAGACTATTTTGCCCATTCTATGGCAGAGAAATCATAATGGACCTCGACAGCATGATCCGGCATGCGATGGGTGTTGGCAGAGGCAGAGGCACACAACATATGCTTATTACCTTGGCATGGCACATAGCCTTCGGCAAATTCCCCTAGGATTATGTTAGGACTATCCCGTATCCCCTTGACTAGGCTGTCCCTGCCACCTGCTGATGCCCCTGCCCTGCTAGGCGTCTCCATGTCCTGGCCTCCTGCTGCTGCCCCTGCTTTTATATAACATCCCAAAACTTTAATCCAAGGTTATTAAGATCCAAATCATCAAAATTAGGGTTAACAAAAACTTTTCCAATTAAAAATATTAAAGCATTCATATGTGTGTGCATTTAAAATAGGAGTTATTTTGAATTGCCATGATTAAGTGATCCATTTCTTGTAAAATGATTCTTAGGTGAAATAAACATCATCTAGATCATTCCCAAACAAATCCCAAAGAAAAACAAATCAAAATGAATAAAAGAATGAAATGGTCATTTGTGCCATTTTAATCAACATGCCTACTTTGGCTATTCCTAGTACTCAATTCTTAACAGAAATAAAAGTGGATCTTTGCACCCCTTGCTAGTATACATAATGTTGTACCAAGGCCCACTTTGTGATCTGCCAAAAACTTTCAAACACTATAATTAAATGACATTTGAAAATTGAATCTAGTTCATATGGGAAGATCCCATTATTTCAAAAACCACTCAAATGAGCTTTATTTTTAAAACCCAAGCACCCACAGAGTCTCAAGCTTATAACTAACACACCCACCAAAAATCTTTTCAAAATTCAAAAGTAAATTTCTTGCGGCCATTTTCACAAACACTTGGCAGGCATGATTTATACCTAGTAGTTAGCTCACTGTTTTCTACAGGGTTTTGCCCCCAATTGATCTCCATTTAATCCCTCTGTCCCCCATTGATCTAACCAGGCCATTAACACACCATCCCCTACCCCTAGCAGTAGTGCCATGCCACTCCGAGCACCAACTCGCCGGCCAAACCTTGCCTCGCTGCAGAAGACCGCCCTTCTCTCTCTCGCCATGTCTACGAGCTAGCCCAGACCTCAACGCCACCCTCTGTCCCCTCCCCGAGCATAGCCGAGCTGTGGACCACCCGCAGCGCGCCGCGCCCAGAGTGTCTGCGCCATGCCGAGCACGCGCCAGATCGCCGCGCCCGACACGCATGCACACGCCGCCCCTCGACCGCAGCCCGTGCTCACCGTGTCGCCATGACCCAGGGAGCACCCCAGACATGCCCGTTCGCCGCCAAATGCACCACAGCCACCGCTCGCCGTGAATACCGCTGCCTCTGCCGCTCAGAGCGTGCGCACCGCCCGACCAATTGCCATCGTCCCTAGGCCCGCATTTAAGCCGTAGCGCACCGCCAGGAGACCAGCCACCGTCTCCTACCTCGAGCCATGCTGCTAGCATGTTGTGCATCCCTCGCCGGAGCCGCCCACCCATTCCTCTCGGTCGCTTCGTTGAGCTATAAATAGAGGCCACCCTAGCACAAACCACCCACGCCATTCCACTCCCCTCACCTCACTGGTCCTTCCCCACCTCTAGCCGGAGCAGCGCGAGCACTTGTTCGCCGGAATTTGGCCGGAGGAGCCCGCAGCAGAGGAGGAGAAGGCGACGTCAATTTCGTCCACCCCCGGAGCTTCCTCGACCACCCCTGAGCTCGGCATCGTCCACCAGTTCGTTTGCCCCATCGCCATTGTCGCTGGAGCCCTGGTACACCCCCTAAGCACCCCCACCGAGCCGTAAGGGTTCGACCTTGCCGACGACCTGTTCGTCGTCGCCGACGAGCCCCAGCCGTCGATCCTAGTTCTAATCTAACGGCCCACATCACCCCGTACCGCTTCGCGTGTTATGAGCCTCTGACCGGTGGACCCCCACATCGTGTCACGCCACAGCGTGGTGTCCTTTGGGCGACCCGTTAGCGTTCCCGACGATTAATTCAAATTAGGATTTTTCTATTTTAGTTTAAACCTAGTTGTGTCCTTCAATGTTAGTTTAGGCTTTTCAAAAGCAACCCTAGATAGAGCTATCTCGCCACAGCCAGAATTGCATTTCCTTTGTTCACTTATCCTGGTGGTTTGCGAGTACATTCAAAAGTACTCACGGCTGTGTCCCTCGCTATTTACTTGGCCATACTTTCAGGAGTTTAAGGTAACGTCAATCGAGCTAGGCCGTCTTCCCAGTCAGCTGCCTATAGGTTGAGGCACGATTGGGCTCTGCACTTGGCGATGTTCCGCTGCCAATGAAGATGTAGCCATTACGGCATTTATGTAAGTCTTGTATTTCGTTATGTTTCGAACGTTGTAATGGTACCTGTCGGTTATGTTCCACGGCTCACTGATCATGGGAACGTGGGAATATGCATAATAGGGATTTCTCAGATGAATAATCCGGGGAGCCCACAGGTCCTTCCCCACCTCTAGTCGGAGCAGCGAGAGCACTTGTTCGCCGGAATTTGGACGGAGGAGCCCGCAGCAGAGGAGGAGAAGGCGACATCGATGTCGTCCTCCCCCGGAGCTGCCTCGACCACCCCTGAGCTCGCCGTCGTCCACCAGTTCGTTTTCCCCCATCACCGTCATCGCTGGAGCCCTGGTACGCCCCCTGAGCACCCCCACCAAGCCGCTAGGGTTCGACCTCGCCGGCGACCTGTCCGTCATCGGCGACGAGCCCCAGCCGTCGATCCTAGTTCTAATCTAACGTCCCACATCGCCCCATACCACTTCGCGTGTTATGAGCCTCTGACCGGTGGACCCCCCTGTCAGCTATGCCCCGCACCGCGTAGTGTCACTGGGCTGGCCTGTTAGCGTTCCCGCGCGACCCAGTTAATTCAAATTAGGATTTTTTCTATTTTAGTTTAAACCTAGTTATGTCCCTTAGTTTAAAATTCAATTTAGAGAGATCTACAAATCCAAATGGAGTGATTCCAATTTTGTTAGAAAGCTACTGAAAAGATCTACCCAAGGCCGTTGGATTTAATTTAATTAGAGTTAGAGATCTCTCCTAGTAAAAATAACAAGACAAAAGCTTTTGCACATTCAAACATTTTTATAAAATCAACCATGATAGCTTTTGAGTTGATTCCAACTCTCAAAAATCACACTTAACCATACCTATCTGAATATGTAATAATATTAAGGTTTACCTGAAGTGACTTTGGACTAGTACCAAAATAATGCTATATAGGAATTTCTAGTCACTTTAAATCATTAAATAATGAACTTAAACCAAAGTAATTATGAACCAACCCTTAAATTACATTCCCTCATGTTAGAATATGTGGTGATGACATGTGTCCACATGATCCAAATTTTAAGTGGGGAGTATTAAATCTTAGTTAATTTTTTAATGAGTAGAAATTACTTTTCTTAAATAAAAAGAATGAAACTAGTCAATAAAACTTGTGATGCTTGTGATGATAATAGATCATCAAATGCGTGACTTAGAGTGCTAATTAGACTAGTTAAGTATTGTTTGGTGATTGTGTACTCCGTATGTATTTATAGACGATACTACCGACCAAGCTTTCGAGGAGGAGGAGTTCTATCAAGAGGAGGAAGAAAACTTCAACGACTGCACCAACCAAGGCAAGCTATTGTTATCAAGCTAGCACTAAGAAAGCCACCATTAACAATGCAAGATAACACTTGCAAGCATAATGCTTAGCAAGCTAGGATTAAACTAGATGGTTTAGCAAAGATGCTTTAGGCATGCTTTGGTCATACCACTTTGACTATTACTTACCCCAAGTATTACTTTCCAAGATTTACTTCCTTTACTTTTACCAAAGTCCTTTACTTGTTTTTGAAGGTAGCATAAAGAGTATAAAACTTGGCCTATTTAGATAACCTTAGATGTCATTCTATGGCATGAGATTGATCCCATCTTTCCACCTTAGTGAACACTCTTAACTTAGTAGTTTAGAGTAGAAAAAACTTGAGTCACTTTAGATAGGAACACTTGGTGAAAATGAATTGTGAAAACCTTGGAATGATGAGTCATTCTATTGAGATGTTTTGACATGTGTTGAGAAACACAAATGGTTTATGATGATGAAAATGTTGAGGCATGAGCCTTAACCCTTTTATAAAAACTGATGGTTGGATTCGGGTGTGATACCATTCCAAACTTACCGTACAACCACAATACCTGAATTGGGTAAGGCTTAGCCGGAAGTTTATATGCATTAGTATTAGTTCCCTCGTGGGAGAGGTTTGAGCTGAGGCTACCTCTCAATGTTGTCCACCTATGTAGTCCCCAAGATGACAGATGGTCATGGTTGGGAGGCCATGCTCATAGGAGTGGTGCTTATACTAGGGTGTGTAAAGGAAAGGTTATGTTTGATTATCTGCATACTAAGTATGATGATTTAGGGTTATCCCTGACAGATGTATCGAATCTTGTGGGGAAAGTGTACCACCTCTGCAGAGTGTCAAACTATTCGAATAGCTGCGTCCGCGGTTATGGACAGTTGGAATGGCCATACTGTTTTGTTGTCAGATGTTTTCAAAATAACTTATGAAAGGAATGTTGAATCTTGACTTGACCACAACAGGGTTGTGACTATGACACTAGCTTCCCACCTTAAGTGATTCTAGAACTTTATTTTATCTTTCTTTGCTTCCGAACTCAGTTTAGGTTTCAAACTTAACTTTATAATTAAACTTAGAGTTAGCACTTTACTTTAGAACTATAGTACTTGTTAGTGGTAGTTTGCGAGTACTTAAAGAGTACTCATGGCTTTTGTCCCTGACTATTCTCATGGCCAGACTATGAAGGAGACTACCAAGATGATGGCCATCGGGACGGCTATGATAACTAGGATAATCTGCCTTCGTTAGCATTGCCTGTGCCCCTGAAGATGGACCCCACCGCTACGCTTATCTTTTATTCCGCTGCTTGTTGTATTAAGACTGGATCATGAGATCCTTATTTGTGTAAGACCTTATGTATGGTTTGTAATGGATGATGTACTGTGATATCCAATCCATTATGTCTCGCAAAAATGGTAATCCTGGGATTGCGAGCTATGGCATAACGGGCATCTGGGATTAAAAATCCGGGTGTTGACAAGTTGGTATCAGAGCCATCCTGACCATAGGACACCCTAGTTAGAATGGACGTCCGAACAAAAACTTAGTTTCAAAACCAAAGTGAGTATTTATGAAAAACTATTTCCTATCTTATCCTTGGGAATTCATTCTTTCTCAAAAACTCATGTTCCTCAAAATTATTACATTACTACTTAAAATTTGACACACTTGATCACTTCACTAATTTCCTCATCCTTAATTCTTGTAGATGGAGACTCAGTTCAGCAAGTTCTACCAGTTGGGAAACGGAGGTCAGCTGATTTTCGAGAGGGATCTGGATTCACTGTCGGAGTCATTGGGACGCCCACATCTGGAGGTTCTTGGAGCTCAACTTCCAGGACCCCCAGGAGGAGATTTGCAATGGCTAGTCACCGCCGATCTTAGAGGAAGCATCAAAGCACCAACATCCAGGAGAATCCAGTTCTCCGTGAGAGAGAACAACTAGCTAGATGGATTAGCCAGGGCAATGCATGAAGCTCTCGCACGTCTGTGTGCCCTCAGTGTCAACAAAATCTAGGGAACCCGTTTTTCTCACTATGAAAGACGTGACTTCATGGGAATGCCGATGGAGATGCCAAGTCACCCAGAGCTGAAGCGTCAAGTGGAGAACCTTGACTTCCTCCTGTACGATCGCCAGAAGGAATTGGACAATGCTAGGGAGTTCGCCAACCACAACCATGCCATTGCCGCCTAGAAGGCCCAGACTTTCTCACTGCTTGTCAAGGACCGTCAGTCTCTTCGCCTCCAACGCGAGAAGAAGGATCGCACCATCGCCCGTCTTCGCAAGAAGGTGGCCGACCTCGAGAAGACCGTCAAGGAGCAAGAAGCTCAGCTTGCCGCAAAGGAGGAAGAAAAGGAGGGTGAAGACATCCAGGGAGACATGGATTCTTACCTCAGCAATGATGATGACTTTCTGGAGGAGGATGATATGGACTTCTACACTGACGATGAGGACTCCGACTTCATCGATGATGAGTAGATGCACTAAAGCATTGTCGTATCATGAGATGTATCGGTCCCACTGTATCGTAGATTGCAGAATGGTTCTTCAAACCATATGTTTTCCTTTGTTGTTGTGGTGTGTGTTTGTATCGTATGCTTGTTTGCATGAATGAAATGAAGTTAGTTGCAAAACCTGAGTCAAACTCAAAGTTTTAGTCTTGAAATCAAAACCATGAACCTTAGAACTTTCCCTCTTACCCCTTTATCTACCTCAATCTTCAGATGACTCGTGGAAACCAAGGAGGGAGCAGCTCGTCGCAAGACCCAATCCTGCAGATCTTGCAGAATCTCATCATAGACAGAGAAGCAAGCAGGGCAGAACGCCAAGCTAACTTAGCAACATTGCAGCAGATCGCCCAGATGGCTCTCAACAACCAGAACCATGGAAACCAGGATCAACATGGATCCAAACTCAAAAACTTCCAGAATACCAATCCCCCATTATTTAACCAAGCTGAAAACCATGATGATGACTGGTTACAGACAATGGAAAAGAACTTAGAGGTTGCAGGAGTTCATGACAACGAGAAAGTTCTCTTCACCACCCACTGTCTGGTGGGAGATGCAAGAGCTTGGTGGACTAGTATCCGCAATATGAACCATGGTCAAGTGATGACATGGGAAGCCTTCAAAGTCAAATTCAGCCGCACCCACGTGCCGTAGGGTCTAGTCACCAAAATGAGGGATGAGTTCCGTGACTTGAAGAAAGGCAGCATGACTGTGGTGGAATACCGTGATAGGTTCCTATCACTTGCAAGATACGCCCCTGATGAGATCAACACAAAGGCTAAGAAGAAGGAGAGATTCTTGAACAGACTGCATGATGAGATGCAGACTGTCCTCGTCAACATCCGTTTCGAGGATCTCGAAGTGCTAGTCGACTCTGCCATTCAGATGGAATGGAAGATTAATCAGGCAAACGACAACCGCAAACATTGTATGATGCAGCAATCTGGATCCAAGAGTCACCAGAAGTACCGTCCCAACCCCTCACCAGGATATGCACCAAGGAACAATCGACCCCCAATGTCTCGCCCAATTTACCCCAGCCGTAGCGGAAGCAATGTGAAGTCCAGGGGAAACAATCACAACTCTGGCAACACCAACAATTTCAACCAAGCATCCCCTAAGAGCAACAACAACAACAACACTGCACCCAGAACTGGCAGCAATGATGTGCCCGTCGCTGCAAAAGACAAGTCCCAGATCACTTGTTTCGAGTGTGGAGTGAAGGGTCACTATTCCAATGAGTGTCCCAAGAAGACTGCTGCCACAATGTGAATTCCCCAACTCAACAGCAGCGTCGTGTTTAACCAGGGAGAAGATTTGCCCCAGGGAACCCTCACAACCACAGCGGTCTTCTCTTCCACATGAACGCCAAAGAAGCCCAAGAAGCCCAAGAAGCGCCAGATGTAGTGCTGGGTATGTTTTCTGTCAACTCAGTTTTAGCAAGAGTATTGTTTGATTCGGGAGCATCGCATTCATTTGTCCCCGAAGAATTTGCATGCACTAGTAAGATTCACCCAACCAACCTGAAGCATGTCATGATAGTTCAAATCCCCGGATCAACTACAAAAGCTAGAAAAATTTGCAAAGTTGTACCTATCAGAATAGATGGGATAGATTTTTATGCCAACCTTATAGTACTTGGAACCAAAGGATTGGAAGTAGTACTAGGTATGGACTGGATGTCAAGGCATCAAGGAATGATAGACTGTGCTAACAAAGCCAACACCATGACCAGTAGTTCTGGAGTAACAGTAGAGCATATCTCTGAAACCTTACCTCGTCAATTCAAGTGCAACAAGAGTCTAGCCCTACCCTACATAGACCAAGTAAGAGTAGTCTGTGAATACCCTGACGTTTTCCTAGATGAATTGCCAGGTATGCCCCCGGATAGGGATATTGAGTTCATTATCAAACAAATCCCCGGAACCGGACCCATAGCCTAGAGACCCTATAGCATGAACCCCTCAGAGTTAGTGGAACTAAAGAAGCAGTTGGATGCCATGTTAGCAACAGGCTTGATTCAACCAAGCGCATCGTCATAGAGATCACCAGTGTTATTTGTCGACAAGAAATATGGAGGCAACCGTCTGTGTACAGATTACAGAAAGTTGAATGACGTCACCATCAAGAACAAGTACCCCTTGCCAAAGATAGAGGATCTATTTGATCAGTTGACTGGAGCCCAGGTATTCTCAAAGATTGATCTTAGGACTGGTTATCACCAACTTCAGATTCGTGCAACAGATATTCCGAAGACCGCCTTTACTACTCGCTATGGTTTATACGAGTATACGGTTATGTCTTTTGGATTAACCAATGCCCCTGCTTATTTCATGAATCTCATGAATAAGATCTTTATGAATTTCCTAGATAAGTTTGTAGTTGTGTTTATCGACGATATCCTTATCTACTCCAAGTCAGAAGAAGAGCCTGAGCAGCAATTGAGAATCATCCTAGAAACCCTGAGAGAGCATCGGTTGTATGCCAAGTTCAGCAAGTGTGAGTTTTGGCTGAAAGAAGTAGGATTCCTAGGACATATTGTGTCTGCCGGAGGAGTTTCTGTTGATCCCGCCAAGATCAGAGATGTCGAAGCATGGAAAGACCCAACCACTCAAACCCAAGTCCGTGCATTTCTCGGATTAGCGGGATACTACCGCAAGTTCATAGAAGGATTCTCGAGCATCGCCAGACCCATGACCCAATTGTTGAAGAAGGACAAGAAATTTGAATGGACTGACAAGTCTGAAGCCAGTTTTCAAGAGCTGAAGAAGAGATTGATATAAGCCCCAATTTTGATCATGCCAGACATCAAGAAGCCGTTTGATGTCTATTGTGATGCATCCAAGATTGGTCTCGGATGTGTATTGATGCAAGAAGGCAAAGTCATAGTGTATCTGTCTCGGCAACTGAAGCAGCATGAACAGAACTATCCGACCCATGATCTTGAATTAGCAACCGTGGTTTTAGCATTGAAGACATGGCGTCATTATCTTATGGGTAATCGCTGTGAGATTTACTCAGATCATAAGAGCTTGAAATATATTTTCACTCAGAAGGAGCGGAATATGAGGCAAAGGAGATGGATAGAGTTAATCAAGGATTATGACCTTGACATTCACTATCACCCCGGCAAAGCCAATGTGGTAGCGGATGCTCTTAGCAGATTGCCGTGTAGGCTTAACACCATGATCAAGGAGAAGCAGCCAAGTTTGTATGAGGAGTTGGAGCAGTTTAGAACTGAGCTGGTTAGCAAAGGATTCTTAGCTAGTATTGAACTTCAACCCACTTTGATTAGCCAAATCAAGGAAGCACGGAAGGGAAATGAAAGTATCGACGGTATCAAACGCCGTATTGGTATAGGAAAGGTACCTGGATTCACTAAAGATTAAGAAGGAGTAATGTGGTACAAAGGACGTATCTGTGTGCCACCAGATTCGGAGCTGAAGCAAGTTATCATGAAGGAAGCTCATGATACTCTTTATTCTATCCAGCCCGGAGGAACGAAGATGTATCAAGACCTGAAAGAGCAATTTTGGTGGCACAAGTTGAAGAGACCCGCAGGACTGTTGCAATTGGAAGCTACATCGCCAAATGTGACATCTGTCAAAGAGTGAAAGCAAAGCATCAGAGACCTGCAGGACTGTTGCAACCATTGCAAATTCCGGAATGGAAATGGGATTCCGTCGGAATGGACTTTATCACCGGTTTGCCTACTTCTAGTAGGGGAAATAACTCAATATGGGTCATAGTGGATAGACTGTCCAAGGTAGCTCACTTCATACCTATCAAGACTACCTACCAGAGTGTGAAGCTAGCATAACTGTATATTGCTAGGATTGTTAGTCTGCATGGAACCCCCAAGACCATAGTATCAGATCGAGGAACCCAGCTTACCTCGAGGTTTTGGCAGAAAGTCCAGGAAGGATTAGGTACCAAGTTGAACTTCAGCACCGCGTATCATCCGCAAACTGATGGACAGACTGAGAGAGTCAACCAGATCCTAGAGGATATGTTAAGAGCTTGTGTGTTAGCGTGCGGATCAAAATGGGAAGACTGCCTACCTTTCGCAGAACTCTCATATAACAATAGTTATCAAGCTAGTTTGCAGATGGCACCATTTGAATTCCTATACGGAAAAAAGTGCCGTACCCCTTTGAATTGGTCGCAAGTCGGAGAGAGTCAGATCTTTGGACCCGACATTCTCCGAGAAGCCGAAGAGAAAGGTCACAAAGTCCGTGAGCACCTCAAGACCGCCCAATCCAGACAAAAGAGTTATGCTGACAAGAGAAGGAGAGACCTGAGTTTCAATGTCAAAGATTTTGTATATCTCAAGGTTTCACCATTGAAGGGAACCCAACGCTTTAGTCTGAAAGGAAAGTTAGCCCCCAGATATATCGGGCCCTTCAAGATTCTGAACCGTCGAGGAGAAGTATCGTATCAATTGGAACTACCTGCAGAGATGTCAGCCATCCATAATGTGTTCCATATCTCGTTACTTCACAAATGCCTGGAAGTGCCGGAGAAGAATGAAGTTTTCAAGAACATCGATCATAGAGCTGTGGAGATCAACAATGACCTCACATATCATGAAGTGCCCATCCGTATCTTAGAAGAAGCTTAGAGAGCCACCAGGACCAGGAGTATCAAGTTTCTCAAGATTCAATGGAGCAACCATACCGAAGAGGAAGCCACTTGGGAGCGAGAACATTACATTAGGACGGAGTTCCCAGATCTCTTTAATTCCTAGTTTTCTTTGTAAATCACAGGATGAGATTTTGTTTAAGGGGGGAAGGTTTGTAACATCCCAAAACTTTAATCCAAGGTTATTAAGATCCAAATCATCAAAATTAGGTTTAACAAAAACTTTTCCAATTAAAAATATTAAATCATTAATATGTGTGTGCCTTTAAAATAGGAGTTGTTTTGAATTGTCATGATTAAGTGATCAATTGCTTGTAAAATGATTCTTAGGTGAAATAAACATCATCTAGATCATTCCCAAACAAATCCCAAAGAAAAACAAATCAAAATGAATAAAAGAATGAAATGGTCATTTGTGCCATTTTAATCAACATGCCTACTTTGGCTATTCCTAGTACTCAATTTTTAACAGAAATAAAAGTGGATCTTTGCACCCCTTGCCAGTATACATAATGTTGTACCAAGGCCCACTTTGTGATCTGCCAAAAACTTTCAAACACTATACTTCAATGACATTTGAAAGTTGAATCTAGTTCATATGGGAAGATCCCATTATTTCAAAAACCACTCAAATGAGCTTTATTTTTAAAACCCAAGCACCCATAGAGTCTCAAGCTTATAACTAACACACCCACCAAAAATCTTTTCAAAATTCAAAAGTAAATTTCTTGCGGCCATTTTCACAAACACTTGGAAGGCATGATTTACACCTAGTAGTTAGCTCACTGTTTTCTACAGGGTTTTGCCCCCAATTGATCTCCATTTAATCCCTCTATCCCCCATTGATCTAACCAGGCCACTAGCACCCCATCCCCTACCCCCTAGCAGCAGTGCCATGCCACCCTGCAGCAGACCGCCCCTCTCTCTCTCGCCATGTCTACGAGCTAGCCCAGACCTCACCGCCACCCTATGTCCCCTCCCCGAGCACAGCCGAGCCGTGGACCACCCACAGCGTGCCACGCCCAGAGTGTCTGCGCCATGCCAAGCACGCGCTAGAGCGCCACGCCCGACATGGGTGCACACGCCGCCCCTCGACCGCAGCCCGTGCTCATCGCGTCACCATGACCCAGGGAGCACCCTAGACATGCCCGTTCGCTGCCAAATGCACCACAGCCACCACTCGCCGTGAAGACCGCCGCCTCTACCGCTCAGAGCGTGTGCACCGCCCGACCAGTTGCCGCCGTCCCTAAGCCCGCATTTAAGTCGTTGCGCATCGCCAGGAGACCAGCCACCGTCCCTAAGCGTTCTCACTGATCATGGGAACGTGGGAATATGCATAACAGGGATTTCTCGGATGAATAATCCGGGGAGCCCACAGACTTGGTATAAGAGCCATCCTGACTGTAGGAGACCTTAGCTAGCATGGACGTTAGACAGGAAACGACAAACCTATTTTCAAAAAGACAAGGGAGAAAGGATGACTATTTGCAAAAGTTCTTATGTCTTCTCCCCCTCTACTTCGAAAAACTACTTAAATTAATATGATTTCACAAGCTTAACTCCATCTGACCACCTGCTGTAGATGGCCTCCTTTCGCTCAGAGCGCATCACTGTTGGAGACAGTTTCTGGCCCTTTGAAGAGCAACTTCACAACCTACTGAAGATAGTCAAGAGACCCGCGCCAACTATCAAAGGAACTGAACTTCCTCGCAGTAACACCAATGTGATGCAATGGGTCATCAAGGCTGTTATTCCTTCCCCTGATGAGGACACCGCGCCCACAATGTTCACTTTCCTCGACAGCAACTGGGTAGATGGTGTGGTGCGAGCCATACATGAGATCATGGCTCGCATCTGCAAGATCCATGAAGATGAGTTGAAGGATACTCCCTACCACTTGTTCGGAAAGAGAGATGAAGATGGACTTCCCACTGAATCCTTCCTCACCTGCTGCATTGGGAATCAGCTGGAGAATATGGAATACCTACTCCAACGCTCCTAGGAAGATCTTGACAAGGCTAGACGCGAGAATCTGCTTCTAAGGATGGATATCAACCTACTCAGAAGCGGCCGAAAGAGTCTTCAGCCCAATGCCATGCGGAAGCTGATCATTGAAGTACCCCCAACTCTTGAAGACGTGAATCCGGGGACTGACGACCTTCCTCAATGAGTACCACCCAGTTGTCCAATAACCCGCGTCGACCGAGTCAACATCCAACCCTGCACCATGGGAAGACACCACTCTCAGCTTCACCGAAGACGAGCTGAATATCCCGCAAACCCCAGAGGATCTGCAATAGTTGGAGACCCCGAAGCTAGCCCCGACTCTACAGATGCACCCCCCCGAGTAATCACCCACGTCGCTGTACTCGCCCGTTTAGCAATAGGGTAGAGTCGTGTATCGTCCCTGAACGCGTTTTGTAATGCCTAAGTACTGTTAGCACCCTCGGGTGTAGGTTTGGTTGGTATGTAATGACTTCCTTGAATGCTATGCTTGCTTGAATTGTTCCTTCTTGCGTGTTTTACCCAAGTCGTTGCATCAGACCCAACCCGAATCGTCTGCCACCAACGAGACCTCCCTAGGATGGCCATGAAGAACGGAAGCTCGAAGAAGGCCTGTAGCCGCTACGGAGACGAAAGACACCAAGCCAGCAGATGTTCCGGCCACTGCCCAAACTGCGGAGAATCTCACTCTTCCAAAGTTTGTCCAACCCGGTTTGTCACTTATTTCCTCTGCGAAGTCCAAGACCATGTCCCCATAAAATGCCATATATATCCCCTCATTGGCATAGCCCGTCAATCTCCCGGTACCAGCAAAGGCAAGGCGTCAAAGCAGCTACACCAAAGGATGGGCATCTGTTTCACGTGTGGACTACCCGGTCACTTCAGCAGAGAATGCCTCGAGAAGAAATCTGCCAAGACTTCCTCGGAAGAGAAGCTTGAAGATGTCCAAGGTCCCCTCCCTCATAAAAGATGGTCACCCTACCGCTCGCGGCCTTGCAGCTCAAGACTGAAGATGTCCCGCGCCCTCCTAGGCGACAGCACCCCGTGGAAGTAAAGATCAAGAGAGAGAAGCCCCTTTCACCCACTCCAGGACTTCCTAATAGTCGACGAGTGCCGTCTGTAATAAGCTAGCCCATGTCCCATCTAGAAAGACAGCTAGGATGCCACCCTCCCTAGGTTGTCCTATGCTGCTGTGAAACCTACCTTTTGTCACCCTCCTAATAAAGTTCCCTACTTGTAACTCTCTGACCTACCCAAGTCTAATCCTAAGGGGGAAAGACCGCGTCTTTCCCACAAATAGATAACCTCTCTGCCCGACCGCGAGACCCGAAGACACAAATCTCAGAGCACAGACTGGTCACAGACTTGGATGCAACAACCCACTTAAATGAAGCGTCGTAGACCCTTACAGAAGGAAGCCCCCTCCCCGCAATTATGGTTGAAGCTAGCTCGACCCCCGAGTTTCAAGAAAAGTTGAAGATTCAACCTCGCTGTCAAGATGCTTCTGCTCGAAGACGAGGTTAACAAGTATCCCTAAAGAAACACATGGTACTAACTCCAAGACAAATCCCCTAACCTTAATCTCCGGAATCTCGGGACGAGATTCTTTTAAGGGGGAAAGGTCTGTAACATCCCAATTTCAGTAACCCTGATTAGTTGTCCAGAATGCAAAAATCAGGGGGAACAAAAACTTTTTTCTTGTGCCTTAGTGCAGTGCTTGTTTGATTGTTTTCTTGCACTTATGCTTATGGAGTGTATCTTAGGATACTCCTTACCTCAATCTTAGTTGAAAAAAACTATTTACCAAAACTATCTTGGCTTATTTTACATATTCTCAAACGTTCTGGCATTTCAAAACATGAGCCAAGATGCCTATGTAACCAAAACTATTTTGGTAGCTTCTATTAACAAAACTATGGAGAGATATATAATACAATCTCCTTATGTTTTCAAGATAGAACACTCAACTAATCTTACCTTTAGTGTTCCCAAAACCTCTTTCCAAAAGCAATTGAATTCTACTCTTGGTAGAAATACTAAGAACCCTCATCTTATTCAAAACTCAACCTCTTAAAAATGCTCCCAACTTTACCTCCAAGCTAAGCTTGATGGTGACCCCTAGTAATAGTTGATTTGATCATAAGATGAGTTGCCTTGGTCTTCTCCCTGATGAGTTGCTTTGATCAGTTGTTTGATTTGTTTGCTTAGGAAGTAGTATGAGCCACTCTAGGAGCTCATCACTAGGACCTAGATGTTTCTAAATCATCAATCCCTAAGCAAGAAAGCCAACCTTGTTATGATCCCTAGCCACTAGGTGATCATCTAAAACCCTCAACCAGATCTATTCTGAGGGTTTCCCTTCTAGATGTTCTCAAGTCCTTGAAGACCAATATCAATCCTGGATCTCTTCTACTCACCCTACAATTCCATATTACCCCTTTAGTAAAGCTCTAATACCTTGCAACTCCTCCAAGAACATTCCCTCTCATACTCTAGTCAAAATCCTCAAAACTGCCAAATTTGGCTAAGTCTGGAAACAGTTCCAACATCACCTTTTGGAATATCTCCTTTTCTCAAACCATGTGCATTTTTGGAAATTCACTTGAAACCTCTTGTTAAACATCCTAAGTACTACCAAGTCCCACATTTTCCTCTGGTTAGATCCTCCTCCAACCCACTCATCCTTGATGGTTTTGCAGACAAGAAAATAACATTTCCTGCAAAACTAGTCATCATGCCTACTTTGGTAGAAGCTCACACACTCATACAACTTCCCTTGGACCAACCTTCTGCATGGTTGTGTTCTAATCATATAGTTATACCAAAATCTACTTTACTTTCCCCAAGTGGATCTCTGTGCTGATTAAATCAGCATGGTTTATAAGGCATCATGACCCATATTTCATGGCAGCCTTAATTTCAACAAAGTTTAACATCAGTTATAGATCACCTCAAATACAATTAATTCAAACTCCTCCTGACATGATCATCTATATGACCTGGTGTACCTATTCATCTATCCCTTGCATCAAGGTGAGCTCTAAGATCCAAGATGCAAGCATGTTTTGGTAGTATAAAAATAACACCACCCTAGGTCATCAAGTCTTTGTTTTCCATCCTTTTTAAGTTGGAATTTCACTCCACAAGGTTGAAAATGCTTGCTACACCTTGTCTATCTCCTCTACTTTTATCCTCAATATTTATAAATAATTATCCATAATTATTATGTCCCCAAACCCATTTAATTACTTACATAGTCAAAATCTCTAAAACTCCCTCCATAAAGGAAAGTTTGGTTTTAACCAAACCACTTCCCAAAATTTTGACTCATGTGAGTCCCACTAATCATACCCTATATTTCCATCTCAAAAATAAATATTTTTGAGAAGCTTTATTATTTCCTTTTGTCCATTTTCTTAAATGGCTGAATTGGAATAATAATTGTTTTAATCACTTTTAATCCCCAATAAATCTTGGGAAAATTCCCCTAAGTGCGTATTCACACTTGGGACCCTTCCACATCAAAATCCATCCTTGTACAATGTAAATTTATCAAATGATCCCCAAGAAATCACTTCTACCCCTTTGGAGTAATTGGATTTATGTGGACTTAAACTCCACATAAAAATCCGAATTAAATCCTAGAAGTCCACCTTGACCTCACCTATCTACCAGTACCATTTTCTCTTCTGGTCAAATAAAAGTTTGTGGACTTCCTTCACAACCATCTACTAAATAAATATTTGTCAAATAAGCAAATCACCACTCTAAGCACTTCCATTTTCCATCAATTCTTGATCAATGCTTATCCTCAGCGCCAGGACACATCCTTGGTCGACCACCACTGTAGCTCCACCTCAGCCTTGACCATATTGCCATTGTACTAGTAGAATGAGAGAGAGACAACAAATATCTTACAAGATTTGTCCCCCTTTTATTACCACTAATGCCACCACTCTCTCTGAGCTCCAGCACCACCAAGTACCAAAAATACCCCTCTCCACCTCCCCCTGGACAAATCCCTGGCCAGCATCCCCTCTCCCCCATGCCCAATTTGGTAAATTGCCTCATCCACTCCCTCTCTTTGTTATAAAGCTAGCAGCCCTTCCCTAGATCTCCCCTGCCCTCATTTCCCCCTCTCACTCTCACTTGCCTCCCCCGAGCACCCCACCTCCTCCCCTTGCTTTGTGCTACCCGAGAAAGAAGAAGAGGAGAGATTTGGCCTCCTCTCAAAATCAAGCAAGGCAACTTCTCCTCCCCTCCATTCCTTCTGCATGTTAGCCCACACGCTCCCCTAGCTCTCCTATACCTAACCGTGCCTTTAGTTTTGCCTAGGACCATCTCCTCCACCATCGCCGTCGAGCGCTGACGAGATCCTCTTCGGCCGCCGTCGCGCCAGCTACCTCCCGGCGTCAGATCACCCCGTGTCGCCCCTCGTTCGGCTCGTCGTCGACCATCGCGTCGTGCTGCCACCTCCTCGACCTCCCCTGAGCCCTTAGGTATCCTCCCTGCTCCTCCTAGGGTTCCCGTCGCCGGCCACCCTCTGTCGCGTAGACGACGACTAAGCGCCGTCCATCGCCACTTGATCCAACGGCCGACAGCGTCCTATACCGCTTCGGCGCTCTCGCTCGCTGACAGCAGGCCCCGCTCGTCAGGTTCGAAACGAGCCCTCCAGCGCGTCGCGCTTCCCCTCCGTGGGCCGAATCTCCCCCTGCGGCCCATTCCCTAGTTAGATCCAGCCCAGCCACACAACTCCTTTTTATTTATTTTCCAGATCCAGAAAAAGGACCAGCAGGTTTAAATCTATTTAAAATTATAAACCAAATCCAAATGCCTAGATCTAATTTCCTGGTGGTTCTCTGATGTTTTCTCAAACATGCAGAGGCAACCCCATGCCCAAAATAAATTCCAATAATTCCTAGTAATTATTCTACTACAAAGTATCTGGTACACTAATTAAATTCCATAGAGAGCTTCACATCTCCATTTGAGATTAACCAAAGACCTAATGGAAGGTATGTGAAATACCTATCATCTAGCATAGGTCTCAGCCCAAGGTGAACTGTATTCCGCCTTTAGGAAGAATAACAAAACCAGCAACTTCTTGTATTAGATAAATTCCCCAGGTCTAACCAAATGTGGTATTGACATGATTCCACTTCCAGTACACACCAGAACCCATACCTACCAAACCCCAGCAGCTCAAAATTTATTGAGCTCTGGTTGAATTTTAGTGATTTAAATACCTCTGTGATGGGTATTTTCACTAATTAAATCACGCCAGGAGTTTGGCAACTCCAAAATGAGTGAATCCAATTCCTAAAGAAAGGTATTGTCCATGACTATCACCTTCCCTTGGAACCAACCCAATATCTTCTGTAGAATTAAAATGGTGAAAATGAGAAAAACTATATAGAACTGCCTTTAGGAATTTCCTGAGGGAATTCTGGTAATTCTTTTGACTTAATTCCAACTCTAGGTTGTTCAGTACAGCAACTACTATCAAACCATAGAAGGAAATAATTTTTGGAGCTCCATAACTTTTCTGGTGAATTATTTCCTCAAACTAGAGTTATTTCCCCTATAAAAAGCATAGCTAATTCTAGAAAAGTGATAATCAAGTGAAACCACTTGTGATGGTTTTGTCTTGACAAGACCTATCAGAAGGTATCATATTTGCAAATTGATATCCTAATGACCACATATCCCTAATCCAGGTCCCTTGTATCTAACCTTGACAACTATCTTCCAAGATAAAACACCCTAGTGGCAATCTTGTAAATCCCACCATTTGAATCCCACTCCTCCAAAACCTCCCAGTAGTACTTCTCATGTTTGTTTGCTGTATGGTTTTATGTTTGAATGCCTTGTATTGATTGTGATATTGTCTGCTTGCATGTGTACCCGATGACGACGATAGTGTGAGAGTCTGACGACAAGAAGGAAGGGTTTTCTTATTATTATTATTATTATTGGGTATTCTTGGTCATCTGAAGAAGTCCAGGGACTTATCACTGATCACAGGCAAGCCACCATTTCCCGAACTCTGATATATGTCCTACTCGCTTTTACCTGTTCTATATCTTCTTTATAAATTGCATGAGAGCATGTCTTGTTTTACAAATACTGCGGTAGTAACTTGGCTCCTCCAAGTTATGATTTCGTGTCCTTTGAGGCACCACCCTGCTGAACCCATCATTTATCCCCTTAGACCGAGAGTATGATGGTTAGCATCCTACCTCCTTGGAAAGCCCGGTTTTGATCAAAAATAAACTGTTTTGGGATTTTCCCCACTACAAAATGTTTCAAAAACGACTTTGTAAAACCCTGGGAAGAGGCATCATTCTCAGTGGAAGTTTTAACAAAAGATATGGTGAAGATGAGACAGGAGAAAGTGATGGGATGTTCTACGCCTTTACTGGAACAATTTTTATCCGCGCAACCACATTACCCCAGGTTGCTGGGGCTTAACTCGTAGTTTGTCCGTATTAGCCGAGGCAACTTCTAGCATGCTTATAGGGAGAAATCCCTGGAATCCCGGGTCGGTGTCCCAGATCAAGGATCTGAAGCCTGTCGCTTGCCTCGGCAAGAATGAGCCTGAACAATCAGGAGTCCAGTGCAACAATTGGGTCTCCCGCGGACGGTATGACTTAGGTAGTACGGAAGGAAGTGGAGTCACCAAATTTAAGGTATACGCCAAGTTTCGGCTTGGGTATGCGCGTGTATGGAAGGAAGGACTATGGCTGGGAGCCACATACTCATTGTCGGGGAGAACAAACCCAAGATGTAAAGCATGCCTTTGCTAGTGTAGACAAGTGAAAGGTTAGGTTTGATTATCCGGACCCCCATCTACAGTGGTAGTGGGCCGTGGTTGAATCCCGGCGGATGTATTGATTCTTATGGGTAAAGTGTGCAAACTCTGTAGAGTATAACCTATTCGAATATCCGTGTCCACGGTCAAGGACGGTTGTAAAGGTGTTGGGTAGGAGTACCCAAACTGTGCTTGTTTGGGAAACAAGTACGAAGTGGACGAAGGTTCCGGGGGAACCCGAGTTCGAAAGCTTTGTTTTGACCCGAGGGGTCGAAGATGTTTAAAAAGGGTTTTTACTACAAAACTGTTTTCAAAACTCTTTTTCAACAAAGACATGGAGATGTCTGGATTTATAAAATAGAAGCATGGTTTTCAAAACTCTTTTTCAACAAAGATATGGAGATGCCATAACTTCAATGTTAGTTTAGGCTTTTCAAAAGCAACCCTAGATAGAGCTATCTCGCCACAGCCAGAATTGCATTTCCTTTGTTCACTTATCCTGGTGGTTTGCGAGTACCTTCAAAAGTACTTACGGCTGTGTCCCTGGATATTTACTTGGCCATACTTTCAGGAGTTTAAGGTGACGTCCATCGAGCTAGGCCGTCTTCCCAGTCAGCTGCCTGTAGGTTGAGGCACGATTGGGCTCTGCGCTTGGCGATGTTCCGCTACCAATGAAGATGTAGCCATTACGGCATTTATGTAAGTCTTGTATTTCGTTATGTTTCGGATGTTGTAATGGTACCTGTCGGTTATGTTCCACGGCTCAGTGATCATGGGAACATGGGAATATGCATAACAGGGATTTCTCGGATGAATAATCCGGGGAGCCCACAGGTCCTTCCCCACCTCTAGCTGGAGCAGCGCGAGCACTTGTTCGCCGGAATTTGGCTGGAGGAGCCCGCAACAGAGGAGGAGAAGGCGACGTCGATGTCGTCCACCTCCGGAGCTGCCTCGACCACCCCTGAGCTCGCCTTCATCCACTAGTTCGTTTGCACCCATAACCGTCGTTGCTGGAGTCCTGGTACGCCCCCTGAGCACCCCCACCGAGTCGCTAGGGTTCGTCCTCGCCGGCGACCTGTCCGTCATCGACGACGAGCACCAGCCGTCGATCCTAGTTCTAATCTAACGGCCCACATCGCCCCGTACCGCTTCACGTGTTATGAGCCTCTGACCGGTGGACCCCCATCGGCTATGCCTCAAGGCGTGGTGTCACTAGGCGTAGCGTTAAGCGTTCAGCGTGACCCAATTAATTCAAATTAGGATTTTTCTATTTTAGTTTAAACCTAGTTATGTCCCTTAGTTTAAAATTCAATTTAGAGAGATATACAAATCCAAATGGAGTGATTCCAATTTTGTTAAAAAGCTACTGAAAAGATCTACCCAAGGCCGTTGGATTTAATTTAATTAGAGTTAGAGATCTCTCCTAGTAAAAATAACAAGATAGAAGATTTTGCACTTCAAACATTTTTATAAAATCAACCATGATAGATTTTGAGTTCATTCCAACTCTCAAAAATCACATTTAACCATACCTATCTGAATATGTAATAATATTAAGGTTTACCTGTAGTGACTTTAGACTAGTACCAAAATAATTCTATATAGGAATTTCTAGTCACTTTAAATCATTAAATAATGAACTTAAACCAAAGTAATTATGAACCAACCGTTAAATTACATTCCCACATGTTAGAATATGTGGTGATGACATGTGTCCACATGATCCCATATTTTAAGTGGTGAATATTAAATCTTAGTTAATTTTTCAATGAGTAGAAATTACTTTTCTTAAATAAAAAGAATGAAACTAGTTAATAAAACTTGTGATGCTTGTGATGATAATAGATCATCAAATGTGTGCCTTAGAGTGCCAATTAGACTAGTTAAGTATTGTTTGGTGACTGTGTTCTCCATATGTATTTATAGACGATAGTACCGACCAAGCTTTCGAGGAGGAGGAGTTCTATCAAGAGGAGGAAGAAAACTTCAACCACTACACGAACCAAGGAAAGCTATTGTTATCAAGCTGGAACGAAGCAAGCCACCATTAACAATGCAATCTAACACTTGCAAGCATAATGCTTAGCAAGCTAGGATTAAACTAGATGGTTTAGCAAAGATGCTTTAGGCATGCTTTGGTCATACCACTTTGACTATTACTTACCCCAAGTATTACTTTCCAAGCTTTACTTCCTTTACTTTTACCAATGTCCTTTACTTGTTTTTGAAGGTAGCATAAAGAGTATAAAACTTGGCCTATTTAGATAACCTTAGATGTTATTCTATGGCATGAGATTGATCCCATCTTTCCACCTTAGTGAACACTCTTAACTTAGTAGTTTAGAGTAGATAAAAACTTGAGTCACTTTAGATGGGAACACTTAGTGAAAATGAATTATGAAAACCTTGGAATGATGAGTCATTCTATTGAGATGTTTTGACATGTGTTGAGAAACACAAATGGTTTATGATGATGAAAATGTTGAGGCATGAGCCTTAGCCCTTTTATAAAAACTGATGGTTGGATTCGGATGCGATACCATTCGAAACTTACCGTACAACCACAATACCTGAATTGGGTAAGGCTTAGCCGGAAGTTTATATGCATTAGTATTAGTTCCCTTGCAGGAGAGGTTTGAGCTAATACTACCTCTCAATGTTGTCCACCTATGCAGTGCCCAAGATGACAGATGGTCATGGTTGGGAGGCCATGCTCATAGGAGAGGTGCTTATACTAGGGTGTGTAAAGGAAAGGTTATGTTTGATTATCTGCATACTAAGTATGATGATTTAGGGTTATCCCTGACAGATGTATCGAATCTTGTAGTAAAAGTGTACCACCTCTGCAGAGTTTCAAACTATTCAAATAGCCGCGTTCGCGGTTATGGACAGTTGGAATGGCCATACTGTTTCGTTGTCAGATGTTTTCAAAATAACTTATGAAAGGAATGTTGAATATTGACTTGACCACAACAGGGTTGTGACTATGACACTAGCTTCCCACCTTAAGTGATTCTAGAACTTTATTTTATCTTTCTTTGCTTTTGAACTCAGTTTAGGTTTCAAACTTAACTTTATAGTTAAACTTAGAGTTAGCACTTTACTTTAGAACTATAGTACTTGTTAGTGGTAGTTTGCGAGTACTTAAAGAGAACTCATGGCTTTTGTCCCTGGATATTCTCATGGCCAGACTATGAAGGAGACTACCAAGATGATGGCCAGTAGGACGGCTATGATAACTAGGATAATCTTCCTTTCGTCAGCATTGCCTGTGCACATGAAGATGGACCCCACCGCTACGCTTATCTTTTATTCCACTGCTTGTTGTATTAAGACTGGATCATGAGATCCTTATTTGTGTAAGACCTTATGTATGGTTTGTAATGGATGATGTACTGTGATATCCAATCCGTTATGTCTCACAAAAATGGTAATCCTGGGATTGCGAGGTATGGCATAATGGGCATCTGGGATTAAAAATCCGGGTGTTGACATTTTATTTTGTTTGTTAATTATTACCTGTGTGTGTGGCATGTAAGACAATATATCAGTGGTTTCTCTAGTGATCCTTCTATATATATTAATCTACTCCTTTATATGGAGTGCCTTAAAATTTCTAGTGTTCAATTATATTACTGATCATGCTCATGCACACTACAAAATATTTCTAGTGCTCGATTATATTATAAATTTCAAGGAATACATCAACAATTTAAATTGGTCGAAATTTTGTATTGAAGTATCTAAATTATCTCACATCGGCGGTGGACATTGGCAGAAGCCGAAGGCATCAGTCGAAGACCTTGGCACGACACGCAGTCCTCGCAAATTCCTTACAGGTTCAACAACGGGTTGCCACCGCCCATTTCCGAATTCTCTTATAGGTTCAATATGGTAGAACTTGAGCTACCACAGAGACCTCGGCAGGGGTGGCATAATTGGTGCGGGTGCGACCATGGCGACGGCGACCTCGGATTCTAGAGGAGGAAAATAGTAACGAACATGGTCAACACGGTGACAGATCTCACTGGGAACCAATTCTCGTCCCCGCGCCATGCCATGGGTGTGGCCATGGTGAGGGCGAGCTCCGACTCGGGATGGGGAGGAGGGCGGGGCCGAGCAGGTTCATCCACGTCCTAGCTCCACGCCATGGACGAGACCACAGATTGCCTCTCCGGGGAAGAAGAAGACGCATAATGGATGTAGGCGCCAATGCTGCAAGCCTATAGGGCAGCCACGACGGCAGCGACATAACGGAGAAAACAGATAGGGGGACCAACTTGATGGGCGTTAGCCTGATATTTTGTATTGAAACATAAAGTTGAATTCGTGCTGAAAAAGACCCTCTGAGTATTTGGCGCGCCAACTTTGGGCAACGCGGCTGATTACAAGCAACTTGGGTACCGCTTTGCCTGGGCACCTCAACTTTCGGGCCGCAAAATGATATTCTCCTCCCTTGGTCTTCTTATCAGGCACATCAACAGATTTGTTGTCCTTCTTGAAGTAACCTTTGGGTTTGCCCTTTTCTTCAGAGGTGGTGACCTTATCATCCATCAACTCATGGTGCCTTTTATTTATGTCTACTTCGGCAACCATCAGCATGGCAGCGAGTTCATGTTGGGCCACGCAGAGATAAACAAAACCTTTTCCCCTACACAGTACTCCCAAGATCCAACTCCGGTTATAGGCCACGATATTACCGCTAGACAAGAAGATGCGGAAGTTGATGTAGAGTGTTGAAGCAGTGCTGACCGATCCCACGGACAACCCTTTGAATCCTGCAGATAGCTTCTCCGGATCCCACGAACTCCTTCGCGAGATCCCCACGAGCTTCCCTGTCTCCAGCGCCGCACATGCAACGCCTCTACCGGTATCCACACATACATGAAGGAGATTCGGACAGAGAATTGCTAGATCCTGTCTAGCCTGAAATCAAAGTGGAGAAAGTGACGGCTAGGGTAGGGAATATCCCATGTCACTCCACTTATATACACTCCTAGTTGGGCTCAATGCTTGAGGCCCATCTAGGCTGTACTCCAATCTCCACACGGGCTCCTTACCCTTAAGTGTGTGACCCTCTAGGTTCACGTACACCTAGACACGACATGAGCTACTCCTCCAAGTATCCCATCATGGCTTTGAGTCCAACTCACTCCCATGCACTTGGTCTCAAGTCGATAGATGGTAGCAGCCTCTAGCAAGAGGTGCCAACTCCCAAGCGCCGTAAAGTCAGAAGACAAACCTTCAATGTGACTTTCGTCCAAGTCCCTTTGCGTCATGATATACCTGTTAAGCTATAGGAGAGTAGTTTCCATCCCTTTAATAGCTTAACTCTCTTCTCGTACCATGATATGTGATTCACTGGAATAACTCTTAGTCCGACTCCTCAGTTAACACTTAACTGAGTAGCGCATGACCATGCTTCCGAATCATATCACACGAGAGGGCCCAGAGAATATCTCTCCATTACGGAGGGGCAAATTCCATCTTGGAAATCCACGTCAGGCAGCTTGCTTCACAACCAACCTGAACTCTACCTTTATAACTGCCAATTTACGGAACAACATTTGATAGAACCTAAGTTGGCGATCCACAACTCGGATCATGCAATCACCTCAGGTCAAAGGATTCCATTGCTTGAAACTCCAAATGACAACATGCTCGTTGCATCTCAACTGTGGGTCAGTCCGACTTGCTAAACTCTTTAGCTGGATCAGTGTAAGCCAGAATAGCATCACCATTCCCATGACAAGTGGAACCGTGTCATCAGCTGACTTGCACATTGGTCTAAGTTGTGTGTCCAACACAACCTCAATGACCAAGGACAATCTAGTATGAACAATCATAAATATATAGTTCCACAACTGAATCATGTATTCAGTGATACATATCTGATGTTCATACAAGGACAACTTTACTTTATGAATACTTTGGGAAATATCATCAACCATGATTGCCTCTAAGCATTTTCCCAATAGTCCAATGATCGATCTAATTGCATCACTCATATTGTAATTCAGTACAAACTCTTCGTAACTAGGTGGGAGCGACTGTAGAACTCTATCCATCATAAGATCATCTAGGATATCACATCCCAGTGCCTTAAGACATTGAACATAGCTCGTCATCATCATGACATGCTCGTTCACAGAGTTGTGTTCCTTAATCTTTGCACTAAAGAACATGCCAGAGATCATATATCTCTCAATACAGATCTAGCTCTCAAGCATGGTTTTGAGTTCCTTCACAATAGCATCAGGATTGATAAGTTCAAAACGCTTTTGGAGTTCATGCTCCAGCGACTGAAGGATCGCACACCGCAGAAGAGTGTAATTATTGCGCTTTGTGTCATACACATTGCGCTCATCCTGAGATGAAGTATTTGTAGGAGCGTCACCTAGCAGACCATCCAGCACATAGGATGTCTTTATGCCTATAGGGAAAATCCCCAAGTTGCAATACCAGTTGGTTAAATTAGACCCATTGTCTTTTAGCTTTTCTTTCTCAAGGAATGCATTAAAATTTAATGTAGGAGTTACCATGATCTACAATATATAGACTATTTAGACTAGGTTTAAAACATATAGAGTTCAAGTAAATTCAAAAAATTACTTATGAGAACTCCCACTCAAAATGACACCCCTCTAGTCATTTTAGTGATCACATGAACTAAATTCACTATGCCACGACCGATCATCACGAGTGGTGGCGTAGCTCCAATGGAGAGCATTGTATGTGCATCATATCATCCATATGACTTGTGCTTTACCTTTCGGTTCATGTTCCGAGGCCATGTCTGTACATGTTAGGTTCTTCAAGTAAGAACCTTAGTACTCGCGTGTGTAAAACTGTCTTACACCCGTTATATGCGGATGTAGAATCTATCACACCCGATCATCACGTGGTGCTTCGAGACGAAAAACTTTCTTAACGGTGCATACTAAGGAAGAACATATTATTATCTTGATATTTAGTGGGAGGGATCATCCTATAATGCTACTTAGGCAAACAAATACTACCGAGATGATCAAATGAACACAAAATAAGATGCATCAAAGGATAAACATCACATGCATATATAATGTGATATGATATGGTACTTCTCGCATTCGATCAACATATTGTTCGTCTTGGTATGATATCCATAATTCCTATGGCATGCCACCAAGGTCCATGGCGCCACCACCATGGTTGTTCTCCACTAATCTAATTACATGGATTTCCATTTTCTGGCACGCATGCCATACAATAAAATAACAACCATATGGCGCCTACCGGTTGTTTTACAATAAAACACATTACATTCAACAATCTTTGTATCATAGACCATATCACATCACATGTCCTGTAGAAACAAGTTAGACGCCTCTAATTTCTTTTTGCATATTTTACGCGGCTTGGGCTTTCTAGGAGAGAACCGCTCTACCTATGAATTTCAGCCACAACGTTGAAAATCAAGTTATTTGCAAACCGTTGTAATTTAGATCATGATTATGTTGGAAGAGACAGACACCCACTGAGCCACTTATGCAATACGAGTTGCATGTCAAGGGTGGGACATGTCTCATGTGCGAGGACATGTAAAGTTAGTCTGGGCCGCTTCATCCCAACATGCTACCATGATCAAAAATTATGCCTGTATGAAACAACAAGACTATCAACGCCCACATATCTATGTGTTCTAAATGTACAAATAATCTATGGATAGACACATCTATGATACCACTGGTGGGGTTCGTTGCATACAAAACAAAAAAAATCCTACGGTTGCAACCACCAAGATCATATCTAGAAGATACGTGAAACTTTTTTGAATGGACTCACCCTTGAAGATCATAATGCGGGATAACATTCCCGCAAACAAACATGGATAATGTAGAGTGTACACGATTGTCCTCAAGGACGCGCAGACGATCTGCGCCACAAGAGAGCAGCGCCTCCATAATCGGTCACATGTACGGTGTGTCGACGACTCCCAAACGCTCGCTCTAGCTGGGCAACAGAAGTAGCGGATCCCCGACAGCTCCAACAGTGTTATGCCATGGTAGAGATGGTGGAGGAGAAGATCTCTAGCAGGGCTTCGCCTAAGCACCTTTTCTAGTGGCAATGGACAAGGCTAGCAAGAGGGAGAAGATGCCAACCAAAGGGCATATGAGAGAATGGCAAGTGAGTGCGAGAGAGGGGGAGGTCTCCACCTGCGTTTATAGGGGGGAAGCCCCTCCTTGTATGGCGGCCAAGAGGGTGCCCCATCCCCTCCTCTCATTCGTGTGGGTGGACTCTCCACTCAAATAATTTCAATCTCCACTTTCTCCCATTTATTCTCCACTAAAAAACCAAAGGTCTTTCCATTAAAGCCCTTTAATTCTCTTGTTTTAATGCAACTCAATTTAATGAACACTTTATATAAGCAACACTTCATTTGATTAACGCATTAACATTTTGATCCCTTGCTTTCTTTGATACCCCGAAACCATTTTGGCAGATTCGACAGAACAAATTCCTGTGATGTCCATTATCTTTTCTTGTATTCCCTATCCACTCAATTGCGTCGAATAACCTTAAGTATGTCTCCCTATGGGTTTGAGAACTATGTAGACATGATCGAGACTTTCTCCGATCAATAATCATTACCGGGATCTGGAGATCCATAATGACTCCCAATAGTTCCACAAAAATCCAATCATCATCTAAAACTTTTTTGCTCTAATCAAATTCCTTTTGTCTCGCCATATTTTACTTGTCCAAGATTCGATCAATCGGTATCAACCATACCTTGTTTAATCTCGTTCCCGACAAGTACTATTTTTCTCTTTTGTGTTATAACATTCTAGTGATCAAATCACTTGTTTACAAGCTATGTCAATGTGATATCACCGAGAGGGCCTTGAGTATATCTCCCCGTCATCTGGATGGACAAATCTCACTATTGATCCAGATGCATCAACTAACACATTCCAAGTACCTGACGACACCTTTATAATCACCCTGTTATGGTGTGACATTTGATGGAATCAAAGTACCTTTCCTGCGAAAGTGATTGGCATGATCTCATGGTCTAAGAACATTGAGTTACTACGAATGTGAGATAACAATATAAACTTGAGGACATGATCATATTGTTACATCTACTTCGGGTGATTTTTCATAACAATATAACAACATCCAAAGTTCATGATCAGGAAACCTGTGATCATCAGTTAATCAACAATCTAGTATTAAGAGAGGCTTTACTAGGAACCTTTTCTGTTTATAAATCACACATGTATTAATGTTTCCTATTAACACAATTATAGGATAAAAAATAAACATCTGTTATAAACCTAGAATAGCATAATAACCACTTTATTATTGCCACTCGGGAATGTTCCTTTCACATTGCCCTATGGCCTTCTCCTCGAGGCTTACGGGTCAGCTCATTAGGGTGTTCCCCTCTAGCGGTCTAACTCGCGCTACGCCCACAGTCTCTTCCTCGGAGGGCCAACAGGACATGTGTAGCCTTACAGTCTTCACTGAGAGGCTCACCGGGCGGCTCACAAGGATGCCCCCTCCAAACGGGCATTGCCAATCAGCACCATGATTCAAAGTGCCAGACTCCAAACCTACGGACGGTTTTCAGCGATAAGGCTTTTGGAGTTGGACAAGCTCGCGTACCCTATGTAGGTGGGGTTTCTATGATACGTATTCACCACATGTCCCCCTCCACAAGAGGGTGGCTGAGTGACTCGCAAGGCCACTCCCGCTCGGCAGTCGCCCTTGTAGCCCCCCTGCAAGGACCCAACTGCATCTTTGCTACCCTACGGTCCACCGATGGAGAGGCCTCTATAGCAGCCTACGGGAACATGCTCTGATTACGGCCTCACCATCAAGAGCCTACAGGATTTTCAAGGACCTGCAGACTCCTCCCCGATAGGCCTACCGAGGTCTCGAGAGGACTCTTCCCTCGATGGCCAGGACCCGGGCAACGACCTCTCAACCCATGTCGGCCATGGGGGTCGAACCACGATGCTCCTTAGTTTGCACAGCCAACATCGAGGCCGTGAGGCCCTGGCACTGGCTACTCTCAACACGCCTCGTCGAAGTCCATCGGAAGACAATCACGAGAGGAAACAGCTAAAGGATGTTCATCACATTCATGCTTGAAAGAAAAAATAATTCCAGACACGGCCAACCGACACCCACACTGTAGCAGGTCCAGCGGCCCCAGGAGTTGCAGCGGTCCTTGTGGCGGCTCCACTCCGGTCTATCTGAGGTGTCACACAAACTAGACGCGGTACATTAGAGGTCAAAACACCTTCACGTAAACGCGCCCTCTAATGGCATAGCAGAATCGCAGCACATAGCCTTGCTGGGTGCGGGGATCACGGACAAAGCTCGCCCAGCCGACGGTAAGGCACATCTCTTCCAGTGCGGTGACCTCGACATTCATACTCCACCTATCGCCACCGCCAGAATGCTTCAGCAGCATGCCTTCGAGAATGTCGCCCGCGATCCCAGGAGTGAAGTTCCAGGGAAGCTTAACCCGGGCGGACCAGTACTCCTCATAGAGGATGAGGACTGTAGCATCCCAATTGTCTAACAATTGCAATGCTACTAGCCTAGTCTATATAAATGGCTACTTCAAACATATAATTGTTGCATCATAATTATATCATGCTCATGTCATCATGCCACCTTGCATTTGAGCATCATATAAAACCCTTTTTGTTTTGGTTCTTCTCTCATATGCATTGTTAATTGTATTTGCCTCTTGATATTGTATTTGGTTCTTGATATATTGTTTAATGCCCAAGTTGAGTTGGGGGCATATCTTTTATTAACTCCACCACCTTTCTTTCACCACCTTATAATTCCACCATCCAACTAGATGTGAGCTTTGCACTTTAATTGGGTTTACCTCTAGCTCATGTGGGTTGGGATGGATCCAATTCTTTTTCCACATGCTCTCATCTTAGCATCATGTTGTTTTCACATTAGTGATATATGAGAGCCACATGGCCACCTTTGCATGCCTTGTGGGTGGAACCCTTTTCCTAGCTTCCATATGGGTTATTATGGATTTATGCTCATGTGGGAATATTTTGGGACTAGTAATCATCTAGTGGAATATACACACTAGCAAGTCCCAATAATAATCAAATGTGATCATCTCCATCTACTCCACTTGGAGCTTTCTTCTAAATTCTTTTGCTTAGGCCTTACTCCACATTTTGGGAATGCCTAAGTTTAATGCCATGTGATAATCTTGTTTTCACAAAATAAGCAAGGCATTAATTGTTTTGCATGGGCCATGCAAGAACCATCTTTTACTAGCTTTGGTTTTTATTTGCATTTGGAGTGGATCATCTCTCTCTCTCTCCCTCCTTTTAGCTTGATCTTATTTGATCATGCTTAAACCATCTCACCCCTCCTTACCTTGTCTAGATCTAGATGGAGCTTGGCATATGCTTGCTTGGTTTTGTCATAAGAGGACACCCCACCTAATCTAACACCAAACCCTAGTCCCTCTCTACCCTAATCACCATACCCCATGACCAAACCCTAGCTACCATGTCCCCCTCTCCCTCGGCCTTACCCCCCTCTCTCACCTAGCTGGCCCTACCGGCCACCCTCTCTCCCTGGCCCACCTAGCTACTCCCTCCACCCCACAAAAACCTAACCCGACCCTAGTGCTACCCTAGCCCGAGCTACCCTCCCCTCTTCCTCTCTTTCTTGCACCACAAGATGGTCCAGCCACAAACCAGTACCACCAGCCCATCACGTGCCCTCCCCTGGTCCCCCCTCCTCCTCTTTTAGCAAAACAATCAGAGAGAGGAGAAGAGAACACCGATGCCCTCTCCCTACCTTGCCTAAAAGCTACCACCACCAAACCCATGTGCAAGCCTGACCCTCTCCTTATCTATCCTCCTCCACGCCATGTCCAGATCAAGATCGACCAGAAGAGCCCCTCCCTCCTTCCTCCTTCCCCAGGAGCAGCCCTGGCCTTACTCATGCCACCCCCAAAACCCTAGATCGGCCTCCCCTCTGTCCCAGCTCGAGCTCGTGGCCGTCACGCCGTTGCAGGGCGCCAAGGACTCCCTGGGATACCTCTTCGTCGGCCTAGGCTGGGGGGAGACGCTGGGAGTCGCCGGAGTGGGAGCGTCGCCGCCGTAGCCGCCATGGACGCCGCGCAAGGACCTCTGCCTCCTCGTCGATCCACGCCTCCCCAAGCCCGCCACGCACTGCGGTCGAGGTGAGCCCCACCACCTCCCTGACAGCACCTCCCTCCCATCGCCTTGCATCGCCGCCCGGCGTCGAACACCCAGCGTCTTGTAGCGCCGCCGTAATCGCCGACGCTGCTCGAAGCTTTGCCCTGCTTCCTCTAGGTTTTCCGCAGCTGCCACCCCGTAGATGCTCCCTGCACGAAAGTTGTAGCCTTACGTACCCTCTTTGTTTTTCGTTTTTGGGCCGACACGTTTCGACCAACGTACGCGTCGCCATCGTCGCTGGAAGTCGCGGTCTCGTCGGGCAGTAGCGTCCGACAGTAAAGCGGCCGACTGCGTTTAAGCCCTTCCCCTTTTTCCCGCCTCAACCCGAGCTCCCTAGTGCCCCACCTGTCAGCCTCTCCGTCCACTTCGCAGTTAAGCCCCCCTAGAGCTTCCATCCTCAACCCGTGCTCCCCGGATCTGCCGCGTGGCAAGCCCTGGCTGGTCACATACATGGACAGCTGACGCCGGTCCCATCTGTCGGCCGCATCGGCTAGCCCACCTCAAGGTGAAAAAGTCCCAACCAAATCAAACGGCTGCCGGCGCTGAGTCAGCACCTGGCCCACTTGTCACTGCCTGCGTCTAGGTCCGAGTTGAGTAAGAAAAGTATCTCTGTCTCTGTTTAAAATTTAAAACCTTTTCAAATTTAATTCTGTTTTTAAATAACTTTTAAAATCTAAATCCAAATAATACAAATAATATATGTTTTCAAATCAGAAAAATATGAGGATTTCAAATATGCCATTCAAAATATATTTTGACACTTTAATTTTCCAAGTTTATTTAAATCACAACAAATTGCCCTTTTCTTAATTAATTAATAACTTTTGATTTATAAGTCCAAATTTAACAAATGATATGTCTAAAATGATTAGCTCGATGAGACCTTTCTGTTTATGCATTCCATGGTTTGATTTGAAGCATGCATCATATAAATATAAAGTGAACAGCAACTAAAATGAGAATAAATGTGGGCAACGATCATTCGGTGTAGAGATTCCGGGAACGGGGATCCGTGAGATCTGTGGGCGGGATCCGTTTATTTATGGGGCATCTTATGCCGATTTGCTTCTTATCCGTACTCGGATTTTGTCTTCCGCTTCCGCCTGATACTCTGATGTTTGATGTATGAGGAGATATCCGAAACTATTATATATATCTAGGATAGTTGGATCTTGCCATATGGCGTTGCTATATTTCCTTTCTTTTTAGATGGAATGGCTCTGATGTACTGTTGTATGGTGGCTTGCATACATACTCATTTGTGTATGTAGTTGATCCCTTCGCCTGATTACACGCCTGTTCTTGTCCCGATGTGTGGAAATGGTTGGGACGGCCGAGAGGTCTACCTGTGAGTGGCATTTGGGCCCCACCGTACTATTTCAACCATTTCTGCTCATCCAGGCTTGTAACTAGGAGCGTAATTCACCGAGGTAGTTACAAGGACGAAATCGACAACCCGCTCCAACTCAGGGTCGTCTTCGAGCTTGGTCATTTCAACCAGAGGCAGAGGGGCGGGAAGTGCTGCGGGCTCTGAGACAACACCATGGCCACCACCAGGTCTTGTGCGGCACCCCAGGCCACTGCCGCGAGGCTGGCCTTGGCCTTGCCTCACCGGAACCTCTCCGTTGATGGCCCTCATGGCCCTGGAAGTCAAGGCACCGTCCGGTCCAGTAGAGAGACCACCACGCTACCCGCGGCTGCTCCCACGCGGCTTCCCGCGCTTCACCGGTGGGGCCTCGACATCGTCCGCCACTGATAATTTACCCTTCTCGCTAGCCGAGAGTCACTTAGGCGCCATGGGGAGAAATGGGGGTTTTTGGCGCTAGAAATAGGGGATAAAGGTTGGAGGAGTAGAGGAGGTGGCGTCCAGGAGAAGGCGCCGAACCCATGCCCCGATTTAACAAGGTGAGATGTCACGTCATTACAACGGGTGTGTGGCACGAACCGCGGGTCTCACCTGCATATCTCCACATCGTGGGAGGTTCCCGAGGTGGGGTGACTACTTTTGCCTCCAACAGCTCCCGGGGCCCCGATGATCCAAGTGCATGGTAGAGACGCGTCTGAGGGTAGATACCATTTCAACCGTGACCATGACGGGGCCCGCCAACAAATGGGCCCCTTGCCCCTTCGTGTCTTCGAGGAGACGCGTGCGTAGAAGCGCCCGGGGGCTACTGTGGGAGTCCTGGCAGACGGGGTACCACGATCCTATGGCTGGCAGGCCGACCGATAGGGCCACTACCCTAAGCTGGAAGCGGAAGCACGCGACAGATGTCCTCAGGTAGGAAAACTGAGGTTGCCGCCTCAAGAGGGAGACACGCCTAAGTCCTCCCATCTACCATGACAGAGCGTTAGCTTGCATGGGCCTCGAATGCTTTGGAGCATGCCCTAGGGGTATGTTCATAATCATAGGGAAAAAGGGAGGAAGAGGAGAAAACCCTGCAGGAACATCAAGGGCAAGAAGGACCGCATTGGTATAGAGGACAAGAACTGCCCCTTCTAATGCAAAGGCATCCCGGTCATCACTGGTGCTAGAAAAGTTGTCCCTTGGCATTTCGGTGACAAGGGGACGAGGGTGATGTCAGGTAGTGAAGGACATCGTCAGGCAGCCCCACTTTGTGAAAGATCAGAGGACGCCCAGGATGATGACTGAGTCTATGGAAAGTAGACTAGTAGATCGGGCCCTCTAGGACGAGAGTGTGGTGACCCTTCCTGCCCACAATTTGGGGGAAGAGGCACGACCACCCTATATAAGGAGACCTTCTCCTACCATAGAGGGGGTCGATCCGAGCAATATGTGACCCTAGACATTTGGTTATCCATTGTACCCTTGTGAAGCACCACGAGCAATAAAAGCAAGCAGGGATAGGGGCTTTACCTACTCACGAGGGTCCCAAACCTGGGTAAAAAATGTAGGGGAACGGGTAGGCTACACTAGCGTAAAATCAAAATTTTCTACCACGCCAACCAAGAATACTGTGGTCATAGATCACAGGATTACCACTAGACGCACAATTGCGGAACTCGATGAAGCACGTCGGGGCAGTGTAGATGTTCTATGTCTCCTCCTCGTCCTCGTCCCTTGAGCAGCTCTCCTTTGCGCGGCTCGTCCAAGTGCTACAGCTGCAGCACCTCCGAGGTATCCACACGTCCGGAGTGGAAGCCGTCACACGCCAGACTGCTAGGTTTGCACGTGCAATACAGGTGGAAGAGGAGTGGCGGCTGGATGGAATGCTCAACCCTATTCAGCTCGCCTCACTCTCTCTTATACAGGCATCCCTGGTGGGCTTCTACATTAGCAGCCCATTAGCAGCCTAAGCCTAGTCTAATTCGGATCCAATCCTCATTAGGCTTCCAGCCCCTAAAGTGTGTGACCCTATAGGTTCATACACGTATAGACATGACACGAGTACACTTACTCCGTCAATAGTTGGTAGCGGCCTCTAGCAAGACGTGCCAACTCCTAAACGCATATAAAGATCACTCGAACGAACCATCACAAGGTTGAGTACATGTCTTTCCCTTTGCCTCACGATATTTGTTCTAGCTCCAAGCTGACCTCTCTTTCTCGATACTGTGATTCGGAATCCCTTTACTAGGTTAACTCTTAACCATATGTAGCACGGCCATGCATTTTTGGATCCGATCACTCGAGGGGCCCAGAGATATCTCTCTCAAGTAGAGAGGGGCAAATCCCATCTTGATTGACTGATGCCTTGTAGCATGTATCAGGACAAACCCGAAAGCTACCTTTATAACTACCCAGCTACGGAGTAGTGTTTGATAGCCCCAAAGTAGGTCGATCCACATTTCAAGTACATGTGACAATCTCAGGTCTAAGGACAAAACGTACACGATGTATAGAGAGAGCTACAAGTATTATTGCTAGTCTCAAGTTGGGTCAGTCCAACCCCATGTTCATAACATGTGTCCACATCATTGGTTTGACATCTCTATGTCTATGACTTGCGAAACATAGTCATCAACTAATAGATGTGCTAGTCTAATATTCACGTGTGTCCTCACATGAACTCCGACTAGGGACAATTATTAGATAACCATACAAGTAAAGAGTTTCACAAACAATTCACATAATTGCCAATGAATACAAGTTGCCTAGTATATGGATATTCAAGGAACATTATAATAACTCATGGATACACATGAAATACAATCATCTCTATGATTGCCTCTAGGGCATATTTCCTTCAAAAAAACTGTCTCATCCTCTCTGTCTTGTCTGTGCGTCACCGCCTTCACCGTCACCAAGAAAATCGGAACGCGTGATTCAGCCCCTCTTGAACTCAGGGCTTGTTGGACTCCTTGTTCTCGCGTGAGATTCTTTCTGTGACAACAATGTTAGAAGGATCATCAGGAAATCTTTGTTTAAAACAAGAATCATTAATTGTCTTCTAGATCGCTCATCACTTCGCAAACAAATATAGTTACCTTGTACTTAAAGAGTAGATGAACTACATTTTCCCGGCAACCACAGAAGTGGCATTTATAATTTCCAGTCCACCCTCTTTGCAGGAGGCTATCCCTGTGTTATGGGGTAACCCCGTGGGTGGCCCAATCTTCACGGATCTCGTGGTCAAATCGATGGGAAAGCAAGGGGAAAGGGAGAAGGTAGCGGAAGTGGATGCACACCTCGTGAAGAACACGATGAACACATGCAAAACTCACACGATACAAGGCCGATTGCTCTCGCTAGCGGCCACCGGTCCGATAGAATCCTCGCAGGGAAAGATCGGTCAACATGCTCCCTCGATCCCACGCAGAGAGGGAAGAACACCTTGGAGAGGGTCTTGACAACTACGCTCACACACTCGCAAATGTAGGCCTTGTACAACAAGGGAGGCGCGATGCAAACTCCAACAAGGTAGTGACAATAGTCGATCCCCTTTGGTAGAAGGGGATGAGGGAAAGCTAGAGATTCCACAAAGGGGGTTGGCCTTAGTCTATCATCTATGCCTAAGGGATACAATGAGGTGTCGGGATCTATTTATAGGCCAGCCACAAGTTCAGGGGTAGTTTGGGCATAAAACTAGGGTTTGGTGCAAAATAGAGGGGTACATGGGCCAAGGGGCCAGATGTTGGCTCGCAAGCCCATCACTTAGGCTGGACAGTCTGGGTCGGGTTGACCAGACAGTCCGGGGTGGCCGGACACTCCGGGTAGTGTCCAGGTAGAGTCCGATGTAGCATACTAATTATCCACACCAGGACGGGGCTGGGGTAGGCCGGACACTCCGGCTGCGCCGGACATTCTGGCTGGCATCGGGCGGACTCTCCGGGGCGATGCCAGCGGAGACTCCGGGCGATGACAGCAAAGACTTCGGTTCTGGAGCTAGCTGCTCCTCGTCCGTCTTCTCTTCCAAGCCTCCGTCTTGTCGGGCTTGGTGCTTGGGGCTTCCTCCCATGCCTCCATACTTGTTGGTGTGAACCTATCATGGATATGGGACAGAGTATGAAGTAGTATACCATTCAAGAGGGTAGGACGTGGGTTCGCATAGAAAAATGGATTCACCTTTGGAATCCATGATGACTTGGCATAAATTGGAGACCATGATGTGGTAACGACCAAAGGTCGGGCTACATCATCTCCCCTCCCTTCAAAAAGAGTCATACTTGACTCTACACGCTCATCACAAACTAGAAGATGTCGAGAGACCTTCATCCCGAGGTTCACCATATAGTCGTCCTCGGGAAGATTGAATTGACAACACCTCAATGTTCCTTCACCTTCCATGAAGCCTACAAAGCTCACCACAAAAGCGAAGCAACACTCAAAGCGTAGCCAATTCATGAAGATTATAGCATGAGTCCTCAAGTAGAGTGAAGTCACATTATGATGTAGAGATAGCTCGTTGAGGGGTAGCCATAAGTAACTCTCTACAGTTCGTCTTGTCAACTTATGGTCCATACAGGTTGACGTGTTAGAAATTGTACCTTCACACAACAAAGACTAAGAAAAATATGTTTGTGTGTGATAGAGGAGCATGTCATTTGTGGCATGTCCATTCCTGTTCACAACACTATTAGCACAACTCAAGTATAGCAAATGGAATGCATATGCAAGGTCAAAGTGCATGGGAATTGTTTGAACATCATCCAAATCTGGGAACTCAAAAACTCCATAAAGCGTCTTAGTGTGGCACTCAATGCAATTGAATAAGATATGGATCAACATCTTTGATGCAAGAGTAGGATAATTCGGTAAAAACACATGAGGAAGCATATCCAAAACAACATCATTATGTGTGCAAACCAACCATTGGAAAGAACAATTGTTCAATATGTTGGATGCCGTACACATATCATCAAAAGCCAAAATCATGGGGGTATGAGTATCGTAAGCAGAAGAAAAAAACAACATGTTTGCAAACAAACCATATGAAAGAGAAAGTGGTCCTTATGTTTGTTGCAACAACAATACGAGACTTGGAAGCTCTCGTGACAATACATGCTCAAAATGGCATTATGGTTGCACACAAAACATCGGAAAGAGAAATTGTTCAACATTTTTGTGGCAACACACAAAGCATCAATATCCAATAGCAACGAAACATGATTGTCACAAGGTGAAAGAATACCATTAACATGCTTGCAAGCAAACCATAGGAAAGAGCAATTTGTCAACATGAAAGATGCAAAGCATGCAAAAGGTATTAGAGTTGGGTTCGATCTTGAACTCACTCGGGGGATGCTCTCTAGATCTCTTTTTGTCAACTCGTGCTCAACCGAGGTTGACATTCTTGTGCGGGTACCTATACACATGAAACACAAAAGGAAGAACGTGTGTGCAAGGTAGATAAAGACATCCATCATGATGTATCTCTTCTTGTGCACATCACCATTAGTATCAATAAAGTATGAAAAATATGGATGGTGAGTATGCAAGTGGGGAACATGCTTATCATGGCAATCATCAAAATCCCCAACATTTGAGAAAGATATAGGGGCCATCTCAATATAAACCATATGAGAATTATTGTTGCATGCAAAACAAGTGAAAGAGAAATTATTCAACTTATTGCAAGCAATGGGAGAAATTGTGAAACACTCATGATAAAGCATTAACCGAGGGGTACCATTGGTAACATCATTACAAGCAAAACATTGGAAAGAGCAATTGTTCAACAAAGTGCAAGCAATGATATCATCAATGTAACGTTTAGAGCATGGCATGTCTATGGCAACATCATCACAATGAAATAATTTCACATGCTCAACATTATGCAAAGGAAAAGTATCACATGGAAATACCAATGAGTCATATGTGATATCACAAACATCATCCATAGCATTCCAATCATCACAAGTCATCATGTCAACTAGTGGGATCATGGCATCATCAACACCCTTATTTTTACATTGTTCATACCTCTCATATGAAGTGGGTGTTGTGGTAGCATTGGCCTCCATGTGGAGAATATCATTTTGTGGCCCGGAAGTTGGGGTGTCTAGGCAACGTGGTACCCAAGTTCCCTGGAATCAGTCGGGATGACTACAGTTGGTGTGCCAAATACTCAGAGGGTCTTTTTCGGCACGAATTCAACTTTACGTTTCAATACAAAAAATCAGGCTAACGGCCGTCAAGTTGGGCCCCCTGTCAGTTCTTGCCGTTATGTCGCTCCTGTCGCTCCCATCGCTTAGGTGTCAATTAGGCTTGCAGCGTTGGCGCATGCATCCATTACACGTCTTCTTCTTCCCCGGAGCGGCAATCTGTGGGGCGTCGCAGCCATGGCATGGAGCTGGGACATGGACGAACCTACTCGGCCCAGCTCTCCTCCCTGTAGGCTTGCAGCGTTGGTGCCTGCATCCATTGCGCGTGTTCTTCCCCAGAGCGGCAATCTGCGGGTCGCCATGGCGCGAGCTAGGGCGTGTGAAGGCTCGCTACGCTCTCCTCCCCATCCCGAGTCGGAGCTCGCCCTCACCGTGGATGCCCCCATGGCATGATGCGGGGACGAGAATTGGTTCCCGGTGAGATCTATCACCTTGTCGACCGTGCTCGGTTCTGTTTTCCTCCTCTAGAATCCGAGCTTGCCGTCACCGTGGTTGCACCCGCACCAATTATGCCACCTCTGCCGAGGTCTCTATGGTAGCTCAAGTTCTGCCATGTTGGGCCTATAAGGGTTCTATTGTGTATGCAAGAAGAATAATTGTAACAAAGGCCTGAAAATCTTGGGGCGATATCGCATATCGGAAGTATATGACGATTGCATTGAGTTTACCAACCCCTGGCTGAATTCTATGCTAAAAATAGAATTTTTCTTGATGATCTGCTTGTCGTCCAGGTCAAGGTGATGAGGCACTATATCAAGCTAATTATTCAGGTGGTCACCGGTCTGGCAGACGAAATAGGAGGATGCGGAAGACGACAACAACGAGCAGCACAAGGAGGACGAAGACGAGAGCGTTGGCTCTGTAATGTCGGTTGTAGCTCAGAACTTCTGAATAAATCATCAGAATTTAAATTTCAAGAATACATGCTCAGAAACTTTTGTGTTGTTGTATGTTAAACTAGCAAATCTCTTTTGTTCAAATCTCTTGGGTTGTACCAACTTCATTTTGTTTAATTATGAAAGACAAAATATAAATGATTTCTTTCAATTTCTCGCATAGAAAAATGCACAGCTAATTTCATATCCTGGCAGGAACTGGCCCCACTTGTTGTACCGGCGGCACTGCCACGATCTCCACGTAACCACGGTGAGTTATCGAACTGAAAGTTGCAGTTACCACGTTTCTTCTGCAGTCATTCCTCTGCAGTTTTTCCTAGGCGCTTCTTCTTCCTCTGTTCTGGAACCATCGGTTCATCTTCTTCTTCCTCTCGCAGGCAGTTCCTTGCAGGCATTTCCTTTCACCCATTTCCTTGCAGGCATGGACGATGCAAAACGCACAACAGAGACCCACTTGGTCCCTGCCCATGGCACCACGACTTTGACACTGGTGTACACAAATGATGAAGCGACCGTGAAGACAACTCTCGCCAGGTTTGAGCAATTGCTTGAGAAAGAGAAGCACAAGTTTGTGGGGCTAGACTTGGAGTACACCCGTGCAAATAAGTGAAAAATCCTCCACAAGAGATCGCTGTCGTGCAAATCGCCATACATGAGGAGGTCCTTGTTTACCACTTCTGCAGGTATGTGAAATTTAAATTTGAGATCACCACTTCTGCATCCCTTGTTCCCTTACATCCCTAGAACCATCTAAGTGCAGGAGTAAACCAACTGAGATGCATTGCTCGGCTCTGGTCGAGTTCTTGTGTAGGAAAGGGATAACTTTCACTAGCGTGGATATCACAAATGACACAATTATGCTTTCTCGTGCGTTGATAAAAATCCCAGATGGGCACCACATCGACATCCAAAATCTGTACAAGATCAAACAATACACAGCGAAGGATGGCATGGGTGATCTGGTAGCAGAAATCATCGATAAATCCTATGAAAAACTGAAGAAATTGAAGCGACTCGATCACGACTACTGGGAGTGGAAGCCGATGAGCCAGGTGTGCCTCGAGTATGCAGCCAGAGACGCCTACATGGCGTACGAGTTATACAGTAAGCTCATTACCATGAAAGATGGGATGGTTAAGGCGAAGTTTTTCGCGAGAGAGCTATGCCCTGATTGCAAGCTAGCCCAGGAGAAGAAGCGCGAGGAGGACAGAAAGCGGTTTCAGGACTAGCAGGGATCTTGGGACGGTGGCGACATCAAGCGGTTGAAGGGGAAGCAAGTCAAGGACGACAACAAGTGGTGGTGATACATTATGTGTTTGAACTAGATTTTAGTTTCTAGTTTATTATGTGTTTGATACATTTAGTTACTTCAATACAAAATTTCGACCAATTTAACTTGTTGATGTATTTCTTGACAATTATAATATAATCGAGCACTAGAAATATTTTGTAGTGTGCATGAGCATGATCAATAAATATAATTGAACACTAGAAACTTTAAGGCACTCCATATAAAGGAGTAGATTAATATAGAAGATTCACAAGAGACACCACGGATATATTGTCTTACATGCCACACACAGGTAATAATTAACTAGAACAAAATAAAAGCAGGGGCTGCAGCAGGAGGCCAGGACACGGAGATGCCTAGCAGGGCAGGGTTTATCAGCATGAGGCAACGACAGCTTGGTCGATGGGATACAGGCCAGTATGGACATACTCTCGGAGGAATTTGCTGTAGGCTGTGTGTCGTGCCAAGGTAATCGACCTATGGCTTCTGCCTCCGCCTCTGCCAACGCCCTCCGCGTGCTGGATCATGCTGTTGAGGTCCACGTTGATTGCTCTGCCACAGAATGGGCAAAACAGTCTCCCCCTACGATGGAAACGGATTAGCCCACACCGTAACCGCCTCAGCATGTATTGGATCTTGTTGTCCCTAGATACCTTGCTATCGTCCACTTCATCATCATCCTCATGTTGATTTTTAAGAACATAACTTAGAACTCATAGATATGATTGAATTGTATTACAACTCAAGAATTGACAACATGTATATGTAAGACAATATATCCGTTGATATCAAAGATAAAGCATCTCAGCAATAGTTTGATCGATATATATCATTTCATCTCAACACAATGACAAATAATTGCATCAGAGTAAATGTAGGATAAATCTAGGGGCCTCATAACTTTCTTCAGGGATGGAGTAGGTGAACCAAGTAACAATTGCACAACATGTAATGTTGTTGTACATCGCCCCAGGTTCACTAACTCATCCCTGAAAAAATCTGACACCAATGTGTCTGCCTCTATTTTGGGACAAATTTGAATCATTGGCCACAATAAGAAATTGAAATGTAATCGTACAAAACATTATTCAGGGATATACGTAGTCAGGTACAAAAACAAGCGTAAATATTGTAATTATAAATAAAAAACCAAACAATTAATCTTCAGGTGCATGTTAAAAATACTTATGATCAAAACCATTCATATACATATGCATCATACCAATCATTAAAAGATCAGAAACAATTCAAGGATCATATATGTAGTTCCATATGAGAATAAATCTAGGGCCTCATAATTTGTTTCAGAGATGGAGTTGGCAAACCAAAGTACCAACAACACAACCTATATTGTTTGTGTGCATTGCTGCCTCAGGTTCACCAACCCATCCCTAAAACACGACCCCATCATACGTGTCTCCCCTTGAACTCTTTTGGGCCAAATTTCAATCATCGGCCTCGGTGACAAACTAAAATGTAATTCTTATACACTGAATGCATGGATTAGATAATTCGAATATCATAGTTCTATGAATGTAGAATAAAGATTGAGGCCTCATAAGTTTAGTCAGGGACGGCGTGAGTGAACCAAGTAACAATTGCACAACCTATATTCTTCATGTACATCGCCCCAGGTTCACTAACTCGTCCCTGAAATAATCTGACACCAATGTGTCTGACTCTCTTTTGGGGAAAATTTGAATCATTGGCCACAATAAGAAATTGAAATGTAATCATACAAAACATTATTCAGGGATATACATAGTCAGGTACAACAACAAGCCTAAATATTGTAATTATAAATAAAAAACCAAACAATTAATCTTCAGGTACATGTTAAAAATACTTATGATCAAAACCATTCATATACATATGCATCATACCAATCATTAAAAGATCAGAAACAATTCAAGGATCATATATGTAGTTCCATATGAGAATAAATCTAGGGCCTCATAATTTGTTTCAGAGATGGAGTTGGAGAACCAAAGTACCAACAGCACAACCTATATTGTTTGTGTGCATTGCTGCCTCAGGTTCACCAAACCATCCCTAAAACACGACACCATCACACGTGTCTCCCCTTAAACTCTTTTGGGGCAAATTTCAATCATCGGCCTCGGTAACAAACTAAAATGTAATTCTTATACACTATGAATGCATGGAATAGATAATTCGAATATCATAGTTCTATGAATCTAGAATAAAGATTGCAGCCTCATAAGTTTATTCAGGGATGGCTCGAGCGAACCAAGTAACAATTGCACAGCTTATATTGTTCTTATACATGGTCCTAGGTTCACTCACTCATCCCTGAAAAAATCAGACACCAATGTGTCTGCCTCTCTTTGGGGCAAATTTGAATCATTAGCCACAATAAGAAATTGAAATGTAATCATACAAATAAATATTCAGGGATATACATAGTCAGGTACAAAAACAAGCCTAAATATTTTAATTATAAATAAAAAACCAAACAATTAATCTTCAGGTACATGTTAAAAAATACTTATGATCAAAACCATTCATATACATATGCATCATACCAATCATTAAAAGAGCAGAAACAATTCAAGGATTATATATGTAGTTCCATATGAGAATAAATCAAGGGCCTCATAATTTGTTTCAGAGATGGATTTGGAGAACAAAATTACCAACAGCACAACCTATATTGTTTGTGTGTATTGCTGCCTCAGGTTCACCAACCCATCCCTAAAACACGACACCATCATACGTGTCTCCCCTTGAACTCTTTTGGGGCAAATTTCAATCATCGGCCTTGGTGACAAACTAAAATGTAATTCTTATACACTATGAATGCATGGAATAGATAATTCAAATATCATAGTTCTATGAATGTAGAATAAAGATTGCAGCCTCATATGTTTCTACAGAGATGGCGTAAGCGAACCAAGTAACAATTTCATAGCTTATAATGATCTTTTACATGGCCCCAGGTTCGCTCACTCATCCCTGAAAAAATCTGACACCAATGTGTCTGCCTCTCTTTGGGGCAAATTTGAATCATTGGCCACAATAAGAAATTGAAATGTAATCGTACAAAACAATATTCAGGGATATACATATGCATCATACAACGTATTCATAGATCAGAAACAATACCAAGATTATATATTTAGGTTCCATATGAGAGAAAAATTAGGGCCTCATTTTTTTCAGCGATGGTGTCGGAGAACCAAAATACCAACAGCATAACCTATATTGTTTATGTGCATTGTTGCCTCAGGTTCACTAACCATCCCTAAGAAAACGACACCATCAGATGCCCTTGCACTATTTTGGGGCAAAATTGAATCATTGGGCTCAGTAAGGAATAGAAATGTAATGTTATAGGCCTGCTGTGTATCGAAATCAACACTCAACTAGCAAACTCAACTAGATGGCAGATGAGCATATTGAGGTTTTGTGACTAGAAGGATTGGGGTTTTGTGACTAGATGGCAGATGCATCAATCAACCGATCGAACCATATATATACTACCCTACTTTAAGAGCAAAAGAATTTGTACACGATTGAGCAAAACCTATGTATGAACAGTGAAAACTGCGGCTGCGACTAGAGAAGCTAGCAATGTAGTACCTCGGACTCCTCATCAGGGACCTCCTCCTCGAACTCATCATTCTCCGCGATTGTGTCGAAGATTTCTTGTATGGCGATGGGGTTGTTGATGTAGATCACCGGATTGCCTCCGCCTGCCGCCTGCCCCCCATCCAGATCTGCTGCTGGCACCACGACATTGTCGGCCACGACATTGTCGGCCACCTTCTGCTCAGCGACGACGGCTACTACCTGCTGCTCGGCGGTGATGGCTACCACTTGCTGCTCGACGGCGACAGCTACCACCTGTTGCTCGGTGGCGACGACTATTGGCTGGATGGATGAGCTCGCACCCTCGACGGCACGGCGACGAGCGGAGTTCGTGCCCGAAGAATACGCCTCCGCCTGCTTGGCAACGACCGAGCCATCTGCTTCTGCGCCTTCAACTGGCTTCACCTCCAGCTCGTCTCCACGCGTACACTTCATGGCGCGCCAAGGGAAGGAGGTAGTGCAAGCGAGGGAGCTTCGGCGCGTGCGGCAGGTGTAGATTGGGGTCTTGGGAGTAGACAGACTAGGGGAAATGACACGAGCTCATGGAAGAAGAAGGTCGAGGGGGGTTATAAACACCGGACCGTTCGTAGTCCTCGAGTGGACACGTGTGGTGGGCGGGGGGCGGGGGGCTACCACGATCTCCACCCTTTTTTTTGGGTTCCTTTTTTTTAAACAGCCACGATCTCCACTTTAGAGCTGCATTGAAAATACGCTCATGGCAGACCTCGATTCCACTGTATGCAAGTGGTGCGGAACCAATTTCTAGCAACGTTAGATCTATTCGAGGGGGGCCCTTGACTCATGGAAGTTACTAGCGGTAGGGACCAGTTGGAAGTGAGATTGAGAGCGCTGTGTAAAAATGGGATATGTCTTATTAAAATCAAGTGGCAATAAATTGCAGCGTCCCATCGACAACCGTGCACTCGATGACCCCGTTGCCCTGTGCATGTGTTGTAGTAGCAGTAGTAGGCTTTTCAGACTTGATTAAACTTGACATGACCGCTCAACGACATTTTCCATGGACGGCATCGTGTTCCTTCCGGTAGAAGTCTCGCTGAGGGAGACGTCCATGCTGTCTCATGCTGTAGTGAGAAGGGCACGACGTGTGCAACGATCATCGTTGGATCGCACAGAATCAAAGGTTGGTGCGCACGATCTGCGTGACAACTGTGACAACCAATCGTGAGTAGCGTGCATGTGGTGAGCACAGGTTTGGGCTTCTACGAAAGATAGAGAGAGGGGGGCAAAACTAAGTAGTACCACATAAAACCAAGGGCAAAACTGAGTAGTATAAAAATGGAAAGTGTCTTGTACAATGAAATACATCGTGGAATACGTCAAATTATGCCAAGATAGATCCACTAGAGTTCATTGGATGTGTGTTCTTCTCAAAAACCACACATGGATCCACCTATGTGATTGCATGTATGTTCCTCTAAACAAACCACATAAGGATCCACTAGTGTCATTGGATGTGTGTTCTTCTCATTAACCACACATGGATCCACCAGTGTCATTGCATGTCTATTCTTTTCATGAACCAGAGCTAGAGTCATTGCATGTCTGTTACTTCCATAAACCACACATGGATCCACCGGTGTCATTGCATGTCTATTCTTTTCATGAACCACACCCAGTGTCATTGCATGTCAGTTCTTTTCATGAACCACATAAGGATCCACCACTGTCATTGCATGTCTGTTCTTTTCACAAACCACATAAGGATCCACCAGTGTCATTGCATGATTGTTCTTTTCATGAACCAAACCCAGCGTCATAGCATATGTGTTCCTCTAGACAAACCACATAAGGATCCACCGGTGTTACTGCATGTCTGTTCTTTTCATGAACCACATAAGGATCCACCAGTGTCATTGGATGTGTGTTCTTCTCATGAACCACACATGGAGCCACCAGTGTCATTGCATGTCTGATCTTTTCATGAACCACAGCTAGAGTCATTGCATGTCTGTTACTTCCATAAACCACACATGGATCCACCGGTGTCACTGCATGTCTGTTCTTTTAATGATCCACACCCAGTGTCATTACATGTCTGTTCTTTTCATGAACCACATAAGGATCCACCAGTGTCATTGCATGTCTTTTCTTCTCACAAACCACATAAGGATCCACGTAGTGTCATTGCATGTCTGTTCTTTTCATGAACCTCACCCAGTTTCATTGCATGTGTGTTCCTCTAGACAAACTACATAAGGATCCACCGGTGTCACTGCATGTCTGTTCTTTTCATGAACCACATAAGGATCCACCAGTGTCATTGGACTTGTGTTCTTTTCATGAACCACACCCAATGTGATTGCATGTCTATTCCTCTAAACAAACCACATAAGGATCCACCAGTGTCATTGCATGTCTGTTCTTTTCATGAACAAACCACATAAGTCATTGCATGTCTATTCTTTTCATGAACCAAACCCAGTGTCATTGCATGTGTGTTCCTCTAGACAAACCACATAAGGATCCACCTAGTGTTACTGCATGTCCGTTCTTTTCCTGAACCACATAAGGATCCACCAGTGTCATTGGATGTGTGTTGTTCTCATGAACCACACATGGATCCACCAGTGTCATTGCATGTCTGTTCTTCTCATGAACCACAGCTAGAGTCATTGCATGTCTTTTACTTCCATAAACCACACATGGATCCACCGGTGTCATTGCATGTCTGTTGTTTTCATGAACCACACCCAGTGTCATTGCATGTCAGTTCTTTTCATGAACCACATAAGGACCCACCGGTGTCATTGCATGTTTGTTCTTTTCACAAACCACATAAGGATCCACCAGTGTCATTGCATATCTGCTCTTTTCATGAACCAAACCTAGTGTCATTGCATATGTGTTCCTCTACACAAACCACATAAGGATCCACCTGTGTTACTGCATGTCTGATCTTTTCATGAACCACATAAGGATCCACCAGTGTCATTGGATGTGTGTTCTTCTCATGAACCACACATGGATCCACCAGTGTCATTGCATGTCTGTTCTTTTCATGAACCACAGCTAGAGTCATTGCATGTCTGTTACCTCCATAAACCACACATGGATCCACCAGTGTCATTGCATGTCTGCTCTTTTCATGAACCACACCCAGTGTCATTGCATGTCTGTTTTTTTCATGAACCACATAAGGATCCACCAGTGTCATTGCATGTCTGTTCTTCTCACAAACCACATAAGGATCCACCGGTGTCACTGCATGTCTGTTCTTTTCATGAACCACAAAAGGATCCACCAGTGTCATTGGATGTGTGTTCTTTTCACGAACCACACCCAGTGTGATTGCATGTCTGTTCCTCTAAACAAACCACATAAGGATCCACCAGTGTCATTGCATGCATGTTCTTTTCATGAACCACACCCAGTGTCATTGCATGTGTGTTCTTCTAAACAAACCACATAAGTCATTGCATGTCTGTTCTTTTCATGAAGCACAGCCAGTGTCACTACATGTCTGTTCTTTTCACAAACCACATAAGGATCCACCTAGTGTCATTGCATGTCTGTTGTTTTCATGAACCACATAAGGATCCACCAGTGTCATTGCATGTGTCTTCTTCTCATGAACCACAAATGGATCCACCAGTGTCATTGCATGTCCGTTCTTTTCATGAACCACAACTGGAGTCATTGCATGTCTATTACTTCCATAAACCATACATGGATCCACTGGTGTCACTGCATGTCTGTTCTTTTCATGAACCACACCTTAGTGTCATTGCTTGTTAGTTCTTTTCATGAACAACATAAGGATCCACCAGTGTTATTGCATGTATCTTCTTTTCATGAATCAGATAAGGATCCACCAGTGTCATTGCATGTCTGTTCTTTTCAAGAACCAAACCCAGTGTCATTGCATGTGTGTTCCTCTAGACAAACCACATAAGGATCCACCGGTGTCACTGCATGTATGTTCTTTTCATGAACCACATAAGGATGCACCAATGTCATTGGATGTGTGTTCTTCTCATGAACCACACCTAGTGTCATTGAATATCTGTTTCTCTAAGCAAACCACATAAGGATCCACCAGTGGCATTGCATGTTTGTTCTTTTCATGAACCACACCAAGTGTCATTGCATGTGTGTTCTTCTAAACAATCCACATAAGTCATTGCATGTCTGTTCTTTTCATGAACCACACCCAGTGTCATTGCATGTATGTTCCTCTAGACAAACCACATAAGGATCCACCAGTGTCATTGGATGTGTGTTCTTTTCATGAACCACACCCAGTGTGATTGCATGTCTGTTCCTCTAAACAAACCACATAAGGATCCACCAGTGTCATTGCATGTATGTTCTTTTTTAATGAACCACAGCTAGAGTCATTGCATGTCTGTTACTTCCATAAACCACACATGGATCCACCGGTGTCATTGCATGTCTGTTCTTTTCATGAACCACACCCAGTGTCATTGCATGTCAGTTCTTTTCATGAACCACATAAGGATCCACCGGTGTTATTGCATGTATGTTCTTTTCATGAATCACATAAGGATCCTCTAGTGTCATTGCATGTCTGTTCTTTTCATGAACCAAACCCAGTGTCATTGCATGTGTGTTCCTCTAGACAAACCACATAAGGATCCACCGGTGTCACTTCATGTCTGTTCTTTTCATGAACCACATAAGGATCCACCAGTGTCATTGGATGTGTGTTCTTCTCATGAACCACACCTAGTGTCATTGCATATCTGTTCCTCTAAACAAAGCACATAAGGATCCACCAGTGTCATTGGATGTCTATTCTTTTCATGAACCGCACCCAGTGTCATTGCATGTGTGTTCTTCTAAAAAATCCACATAAGTCATTGGATGTCTGTTCTTTTCATGAACCACACCAAGTGTCATTGCATGTGTGTTCCTCTAGAAAAACCACATAAGGATCCACCAGTGTCATTAGATGTGTGTTCTTTTCATGAACCACACCTAGTGTGATTGCATGGTTGTTCCTCTAAACAAACCACATAAGGATCCACCAGTGTCATTGCATGTTTGTTCTTTTCATGAACCACACATAGTGTCATTGCATGTGTGTTCTTCTAAACAAACCACATAAGTCATTGCATGTCTGTTCTTTTCAAGAACCACACCCGGTGTCATTGCATGTGAGTTCCTCTAGACAAACCACATAAGGATCCACCGGTGTCACTGCATGTCTATTCTTTTCATGAACCACATAAGGATCCACCAGTGTCATTGGATGTGTGTTCTTCTCATGAACCAAACTTGGATCCACCGGTGTCATTCCATGGATGTTCTTTTTATGAACCATAGCTAGAGTCATTGCATGTTTATTACTTCCATAAACCACACATGGATCCACCGGTGTCATTGCATGTCTGTTATTTTCATGAACCACACCCAGTGTCATTGCATGTCTGTTCTTTTCATGAAACACATAAGGATCCACCAGTGTCATTGCATGTATGTTCTTTTCATGAATCACATAAGGATCCACCTAGTGTCATTGCATGTATGTTCTTTTCATGAACCACACCCGATGTCATTGCATGTGTGTTCCTCTAGACAAACCACATAAGGATCCACCGGTGTCACTGCATGTCTGTTCTTTTCATGAACCACATAAGGATCCACCAGTGTCATTGCATGTCTGTTCTTTTCATGAACCAAACCCAGTGTCATTGCATATGTGTTCCTCTGGACAAACCACATAAGGATCCACCGGTGTTACTGCATGGCTGTTCTTTTCATGAACCACATAAGGATGCACTAGTGTCATAGGATTTGTGTTCTTCTTATGAACCATACATGGATCCACCAGTTTCATTGCATGTGTGTTCTTTTCATGAACCACAGCTAGAGTCATTGCACGTCTGTTACTTCCATAAACCACACATGAATCCACCAGTGTCATTGCATGTTTGTTCTTTTCATGAACCACACCCAGTGTCATTGCATGTTTGTTCTTTTCATGAACAACATAAGGATCCACCAGTGTCATTGCATGTCTATTCTTTTCATGAATCACATAAGGATCCACCTAGTGAAATTGCATGTATGTTCTTTTCATGAACCACACCCGGTGTCATTGCATGTGTGTTCCCCTAGACAAACCACATAAGGATCCACCGGTGTCACTGCATGTCTATTCTTTTCATGAACCACATAAGGATCCACTAGTGTCATTGGATGAGTGTTCTTTTCATGAACCACACCAGTGTGATTGCATGTTTGTTCCTCTAAACAAACCACATAAGAATCCACCAGTGTCATTGCATGTCTGTTCTTTTCATGAACCACACCCAGTGTCATTGCATATGTGTTCTTCTAAACAAACCACATAAGTCATTGCATGTCTGTTCTTTTCATGAACCAAACCCACGGTCATTGCATGTGTGTTCCTCTAGACAAACCAGATAAGGATCCACCTAGTGTTACTGCATGTCTGTTCTTTTCATGAACCACATAAGGATCCACCAGTGTCATTGGATGTGTGTTCTTCTCATGAACCTCACATGGATCCACTAGTGTCATTGCATGTATCTTCTTTTCATGAACCACAGCTAGAGTCATTGCATGTATGTTACTTCCATAGACCACAAATGGACCCACCGGTGTCATTGCATGTATGTTCTTTTCATGAACCACACCCAGTGTCATTGCATGTCAGTTCTTTTAATGGACCACATAAGGATCCACCGGTGTCATTGCATGTCAGTTCTTTTCACGAACCATATAAGGATCCACCAGTGTCATTGCATGTCTGTTCTTTTCATGAACCACACCCAGTGTCATTGCATGTCTGTTCTTTTCATGAACCACGTAAGGATCCACCAGTGTCATTGCATGTCTGTTCTTCTCACAAACCACATAAGGATCCACCTAGTGTCATTGCATGTCTATTCTTTTCATGAACCTCACCGAGTGTCATTGCATGTCTATTCCTCTAGACAAACCACATAAGGATCGACCGGTGTCAGTGCATGTTTGTTCTTTTCATGAACCACATAAGGATCCGCTAGTGTCATTGGATGTGTGTTCTTTTCATGAACCACACCCAATGTGATTGCATGTTTGTTTCGCTAAACAAACTGCATAAGGATCCACCAGTGTCATTGCATGTCTATTCTTGTCATGAACCACACCCAGTGTCATTGCATGTGTGTTCTTCTAAACAAACCACATAAGTCATTGCATGTTTGTACTTTTCATGAATAACAGCTTGTGTCATTGCATGTATGTTCGTTTCACAATCCACATAAGGATCCACCTAGTGTCATTGCATGTCTGTTATTTTCATGAACCACATAAGGATCCACCAGTATCATTGCATGTGTGTTCTTCTCATGAACCACACATGGATCCACCAGTGTCATTGCATGTCTGTTCTTTTCATGAACCACAACTAGAGTCATTGCATGTCTATTACTTCCATAAACCAAACATGGATCCACCGGTGTCATTGCATGTCTGTTTTTTTCATGAACTAGAGCCAGTGACATTGCATGTCAGTTCTTTTCATGAACCACATAAGGATCCACCGGTGTCATTGCATGTCTGTTCTTTTCATAAATCACATAAGGATCCACCAGTGTCATTGCATGTCTGTTCTTTTCATGAACTAAACACAATGTCATTGCATGTGTGTTCCTCTAAACAAACCACATGAGGATCCACCGGTGTCACTGCATGTCTGTTCTTTTCTTGAACCACATAAGGATCCACCAGTGTCATTGGATGTGTGTTCTTCTCATGAACCACACATGGATCTACCAGTGTCATTGTATGCCTGTTCTTTTCATGAACCACAGGTAGAGTCATTGCATGTCTGTTACTTCCATAAACCACACATGGATCCACCAGTGTCATTGCATGTTTGTTCCTCTAAACAAACCATATAAGGATCCACCAGCGTCATTGCATGTCTGTTCTTTTCATGAACCACACCCAGTGTCATTGCATGAGTGTTCTTTTAAACAAACCACATAAGTCATTGCATGTCTGTTCTTTTCATGAACCACACCTAGTGTCATTGCATGTGTGTTCCTCTAGACAAACCACATAAGGATCCACCAGTGTCATTGGATGTGTGTTCTTTTCATGAACCACACCCAGTGTGATTGCATGTCTGTTCATCTAAACAAACCACATAAGGATCCACCAGTGTCATTGCATGTCTGTTCTTTTCATGATCCACACCCAGTGTCATTGCATGTGTGTTCTTCTAAACAAAACACATAAGTCATTGCATGTCTGTTCTTTTCATGAACCACACCCGGTGTCATTGCATGTGTGTTCCTCTAGACAAACCACATAAGGATCCACCGGTGTCACTGCATGTTTGTTGTTTTCATGAACCACATAAGGATCCACCAGTGTCATTTGATGTGTGTTTTTCTCATCAACCACACATGGATCCACCGGTGTCATTGCATGTCTGTTCTTTTCATGCACCAGATCTAGAGTCATTGCATGTCTGTTACTTCCATAAACCACACATGGATCCACCGGTGTCATTGCATGTCTGTTCTTTTCATGAACCACACCTAGTGTCATTGCATGTGTGCTCCTCTAGACAAAGCACATATGGATCCACCAGTGTCATTGCATGTTTGTTCTTTTCATGAACCACAGCTAGAGTCCACCAGTGTCATTGGATGTGTGTTCTTCTCATGAACCACACATGGATCCACCAGTGTCATTGCATGTCTGTTCTTTTCATGAATCACAGCTAGAGTCATTGCATGTCTGTTACTTCCATAAACCACACATGGATCCACCGGTGTCATTGCATGTCTGTTCTTTTCATGAACCACACCCAATGTCATTGCATGTTAGTTCTTTTCATGAATCACATAAGGATCCACCAGTGTCATTGCATGTCTGTTCTTTTCATGAACCACATAAGGATCCACCAGTGTCATTGCATGTCCGTTCTTTTCATGAACCAAACCTAGTGTCATTGCATGTCTGTTCTTTTCATGAACCACACATGGATACACCAGTGTCATTGCATGGGTGGCTGTTAGACCGAGTCTTCTAGAAGGCACACCCTAACACAGTTGTTCTGCTTGACGATTGTTACATACTGTTCGATCGGGGCGCTTGGACGATTGGGATGGTCTTCGTGAGAGCGATCCGCGAGTAGGCTCTTCTGCGGCATGATTGGCCACGCTTGCTCTGGACAAACTGGCAACACCGGGTGCTCCCCTGTTGCGAGTGTCACGTCTCATGAGTTCAGTGGGCCACATCCCAGTGTCACGTCCCCATCACTTCTCTTCCTCCCCGTACTTCTCTTCCTTCCCCTCGAAGCCATTTCCCCACTTCACTCCCATCCTGCCGTAGCCACAAGCCAACGGCGCCTCCATCCCAATCCCCTCTCCGGCAGCCACCCCCTCCCCTTTCGCAGTGGGTTCAAGGGGAGACGGCGAGGAAACGCGTCGTGATGACAGGGATGGTGATTTCGATGTGAGTCGTCTCATCTCTATTTCTATCATCTGTGGCCAGTTATCTATTTTTTGAGCTAGATCTAATCTGTTTACTCATGCGTGTATGATGTGTTAGGCCAACCAGACGATGTATGACTCCGACTATCACGGTTTAACGGATGAAGACAGTCCTCTGCTATGTAAACATGGATATGTGCGCGCTAATTTTGTAGCGTTCGAAGGACGAAACGCAGGCAGGAGGTTTCTACGGTGTCAAGGACATCGTGCAATGATGCAAGGCGGAAGTTGCGGTGTTTTCAAATGGGTAGATCTAGAGTGGCCCAAATCGATGCAGAAAACGCTGGACAAACTATGGGAAAATGACTGTTGAGTTGAAAGAATCCGTATTCAGCTCACTTCTTGACAGTGTTGAGATGAAGCTATGGGAACCAGTTGACACGACCAAGCATAAGCGAGATCTCAGGTGGGTGCAAGACAAGGTTAGCAAAGTCGAGAAGGAGAGGGACGCGGCGTTGGCCCTGAAGGCTAAAGCAGAGCAAGAACTGACTCAAGCAAGGAATGATCTCCACCAGGCCAAAGTCCTGCAGTTCACAACTACGAGTATTGACATGTGCATGAGGAAAAATGCAGAGAAACAATTGAAGTTGTGCAAGGAAGATGCTAAAAGGAAGGAGCAGACGGTTCAATCCTTGCTCTCGTAGGAAGATGCACATCGGGCTAAGATTAGGAAGATCAAGGAGATGTGTGATAACTAGTTCTATTTAGCTTAAGCTTCGTGCCTTTTTAAGTTATAATAGTTGTACTTGTTGACCTAGCGGTCTGAACTATTGGTCCTGGAGTCCAGGGAGGAAAAAAATTGCTCTCCCGTTAGTCTGACCCCGCATTACTTCTTTTGTCTGACCAATGCCCCTTGGATATTCCGCCCGTCGCTTTGTCATCCTCGTGTACAAATAGGAGGCGCCACAGCGCGTCGCTTCGTCGTCCATCCCCTCGTCCTCTCCAATCTCCACCGCATTGTCGCTTCGTCGTCCATCCCCTCGCTCCCTCTCCAATCTCCACCGTGCCGCCATGGAGATGCCCGATCTGAACTTCTACGAGGTGGTGATGTTCGCGCACTTCGACATTGGTGGACCAAACACACCTTTTCTACTAGTGTATTCTGACATTGGTGGTTTGTTTAAACATAATCTACATGGATTGTGCCGCATGCAAATGGCACAACCACAATTTATAAAGTGGAAGCACGTACACCCGGTTACTGGAGATCCGGGAGCTTCGCCAGATGCAGGAGCAGAGAGGCGGTGAGATAGACGGGCTCAAGATTAGGCCAGAAAGTGGTACCGATTTCCTCCTCATCTGGGCATTATCGGTGAGAACGTTGTTGTTTATGTTGCCACGTCGTTGTGCAGCATCTGAAATAAGTTGCTGCTTCGTGGAGTGTGGCAGCTTAAATAATTTATTTCTGTGCCACTTACATTCCGTCGTATTTGGAGACCTCCTGCCCATCAGCAATCGTGGAACCGGTGCTGCGTGTTTTCAGATAGCAGTGGCACAATCACAATTTCAGATTCAACTATTAACTCGGGCGTTTCCAAACCCTAAGTCGCGGTACATTTTACTCAGAGAACATGGGTAGATTGTTTCGCCCAGCAACGTGCCACACACAGAGCTCCAGAATTTAATAGAATTACATACATAGGTTCAAGTTCAACACATTACTATGCATCTTCATTGCCAGCAGCCTTCTTCTACAGCCTGGGTGCCAAGCCTTCACGTCCACTGGCTTCTTCATTTCCTGCCTTCGTCCTCTTCCTCGGTGCCAATTTTTTTAGCTTTACGTACCCTGCATCACCGGGACAATGGGCACCAGAATCGTGTCCAACATCATCTTTCCACTCGTTTTTAATTTCTTCGGGCAGCAAAATGACTGACCCGGCAGTCATGTTTCTAACCTTGCGGTGCTTCCTGTCAAAGAAACAAGACTGTTACATAACTTCCCAATATCTACAGAGTAAATAAAACAAAAATTACAATTCAGCACAAACATGCGAACCCCAAAAGACCTTTAGTTACCAGGAGCTAATTGGGTTCGAGCAACCACCCTGTCCAAGAATAGAAGGGCGACTCCCAGTTGCAGCTGCTTCCACATCCAGTACATCACATTTCATCTCAAACATGGCAGCCGAAGCATACCTTTTCATCAACCCAATTAGCTGACTGTCACATGTTAGAGGAACCATGATGTCACATTCATCCATGAAGCTGAACTTTGCAGTCTGCTTCGGCCATAACTCATCATGATTATGCAGAGCAGCAACCATACCTGATATAGTGCAGATTTGCACAGGCGCTTCTTCCATCGTCATACAATGGTGTCCATACCACTTGCCCTTAGAGTCGTACCTGTAGAGGACTACCGTAACCAGGTAAGGGGGGTCCGCGGAGATCCCACTTGACAGAAAACTGTGGACAAAATATGTTTGTCAGCGTTGGGATAACAAACAATTTGAGGTTCAGTAGCCAGCTAGCAGTTATAATTAGTGCGAATAGCAAAGAGAAGGGTCGCTCACCCGCTGGTAGCAAGAACTTCTTCTTCCTTGGTAGTAGGATCTGCCATCCTCCGAGCTGCTCGGCTCGTCGGTGGCGGATGCGGGCTAGAGCCTTGCAACAGCGGCTACGGCATGCGCCATTGGAGCTCGGGATCAGCGACTAGGGGCAGCAACTTGGTGCCGGAAGTCAAATGTCCAAAGGGATCGTCCTGCCTGGAGGATGGATTCCGACACCGCCGATGCTAGGGGAAAGGTGGGAATGTATTTGTGAAATTGGTCAACGCATCCAATCCACTTAGCTACTCTATTTGCCTAAGAGCTTGCCACGTTGGCGCTCGCGTCACTGACAGATGACCGACATGAGGGTCCCGACCGTCTACTTCACGGGGCAGTTTAACGGAATGTTTGAATTTGGCAGGGGTGAGATGAGTTTGCCTCGAAATGTCCCCTCTCAGTAGTTGGCGGCCCAACTTTTCGAAACGCGGTAATTTCAGGCAACTTAGGTACCGTCATGCGCTGGCCTACGAACTTTGGTACCGCAGACGAACATGCCCCTCCATGTGGACAACTTCTTCATCATGTATGGGGATGGCATCATCTTCATCCACCATGTACATCTTCTTGGTTTGAGGCATCATCATCTCCATGCTTGGTGCTTCTTGATCCATGGAACCTAGCAAATCATGAGAAAACACACTAGAGGTAGAGGGTAAGTTGTTAGAAATCAAAATGGTCTCATGTGACCTATCAACTACCACTCTCAACTCACTTGGTGTATCACTCATGCCCTCCAAGTGTAAGCACTCAATCTCACGTATGGTGGAGTCGCTCATCTCACTCTTGCTTTCACTCAAGTGGGCTAAGTGGCTCTCATACTCACATGGGATTGGTACCACATCATCACTCAAGAATATGGGGGTAGGCTCGGTTCTCTCAACTTCATACGCCTCCTTTGGTGAAGGGAAAATCCCATGGTCACCATTCTTGACCTTGTCGTCGCCTTGTACTTTGGGTGCCATTGTGGTGGTGGCACTCAAATTGGAAGTATTGGTCCTTGACACCATCTTCGCTCTTGCATCCACTTGTTGGCAAAGCAACTTGTTTCCTTCTATCTCTTGGGGGTCATGTTTTTGACGGCCTCGTCCAACTTGGCGAAGTAGAGGTCCATCTATTGCTTGAATGACATTGTTGGAGTGCTTGAAGAAGAAGTTGCATTGAAGCTCTTGTAGTTGGATGCTTCCTCTTGAACTTGGTGTCTTGGCATTGAAGCTTGATGGTGTGGAAGAAGGCTTGCTCTTGGTGCCATTTTGTTGGTGGCACTAGTAGTTGAAGGTGCCTTATGATGGTGTCGACGGAGGTCATTAGCGTGCCTTGCCGAAGGTTTATGTTGGAGAAGCACTTGGTCATCCACATGATGCTCGCGATGATGATCCTTTTCCTTGGCACTCTTCTTTTGATGGTGGTGCCTTCTGAGCTTGGTTGAGCATTATGGATGGTGCTCAACATGTATTCTCTGTCTTCATGGCGAAGATGCTTTGAACGATGTCTTGTATCCTCTTGATGTTGGTGATGATCTCTAGAGGAGGTATGTCGATGAAGATTCTTGCTTCGTGGCGCCTTGTGTGGAAGATGATGTTTGGGCGCCACTCTTCTTGGGGTAGGTGGCACTTGCTGCCTTAGAGGTAGATGCGCTTGAACACCAAAACCAACTAACCACTAAAAAACACACACATCAAGAGTAAGCCTTGAACACCAAAACCTTAGAGGAAGCAAGTGCCACCTACCCAAGGTTGGGCTACATCACCTTGGTTATTCACACAAATTATAAAGCATGGTGTTTGCTATAAATGAATTAGCCACACATACTAAAAATTCATTAGACCCACATACTACATCAATTCAAACTATTACATATGTTTAATCCAGGCTAACTACATGCTCTTCTCTCTAAGTCATACATAATAAAAATTCATTAGCCACACATACTACAAAAATTCACTAAAGCTTTGTCTTCACTCGAGGGAAATTAGAACCACCAGCTTCTCCACGCCCAGTTCCCCCACCAAAACTGTTTGCACCGTCGCGAAACGGTGTTGGTCCTATGCCATCGATCCTTCTAGACCAACACTATAGGCAACGAGGACACTTTCTGGCTGCCTCGTGAGGGTCCTAAATGCCATGTAGCGATTCTAGAACCTCCTCCAGGTGGATCATGTCCGGGTTCTTCCAGCTAAGCTGTCGTTCTTCCCTACTTGGAATCTCCACCTCGTACATCTTAGGAACGGTGTGTAACACCCTCGAATCGGCCATATGCAAGTTTTAGCGATTACAGCCAAACCCGCATAAAACGATTCGAAGATGCCCACCAGGCACTTGCGTGCGGGTGGAAAACAAAGTAATATCATTACACAATAGTCCATGATTGAACCCAAAGAACATATATATATATACAACAACGACTCCATGAGTCAAGAATACATATATACCATACGAAGATCCAAATCACCTTGAAAACGATACAACATCTGAGGACGGATAAGATGCAAATGGGGCTAAGAGCCCTTAAGAATAACCAATGGCATCCATAACCCTGCCCAGGTGTGAACACCCAGATTTTTAAGTCCAGATGCCTGTTATGCCGTACATCGCAATCCTAGGAATACCATTTTTGTGAGACATAACAGAATTGATAGCACAGTACCTCATCCATTACAAACCATAATAGTCTTACAAATAGTTGATCTCATGATCAAGTCTTAATACACATCAAAGCAGCAGAAATAAACATAGTAGAGACTCCATCTTCATTCTCACAGGCAATGCTGATGATGGGAGATGATCCTAGTTATCATATACATCCTATTGTCCATCCTCCGGATAGTCCTCTTCATAGTCTGGCCATGGGAATAGCCAGGGACAAAGCCATGAGTACTCAAAGTACTCGCAAACTATCACTAATGCAAGTAAAACAATTCTAGTAGGAATCCTAATCTCTAGGCTTGTTTGCAATAAGCTAGTTTTATTTCATAATTCCTTAGAAGTAAAGACCTATTTTAGTTATCTAGATTACTCAAGTGGGAACCTCGTTTTCATTTCCACAACCCGGTTGTGGTCAAGTCAAAGTCATCTTTGTAACGCCCCAGTTTTAGCTAATCTTAAATTAGGGTTTGTTTGTGCATTCATGATCATCATTATTTTCTTAAGAAATAAAAATGTATGTAAAGAAATAAAGTTAAATCCTAAAACCTATTTCCTTCTCTCTCTATAATCAATTGAAAAGATGTTTTGAATTTTCGAGGAGATCAAAAGTATGGAACCCAAATGGTTATAATGGGTCCCTTAGTATTTTAAAATGTTTACAATAACCTCTGGTATTTTGAAAATACTCTGAATAGAAAATAAATTGAAAATACAAAAGAGAAAACAAGAAATAGAAAAGAAAATAAAAAGGTTTTACATAAAAAAATAGAAACCCTAAGCAATTCTGGGCGCAGCCCAAACTCCTCCCTCTCCTATCATGCATGCGACACCCGGCACCCTCACAACCTTTCCTTGCCTAGCTCAGCCCATCTGCAGCCACCCAGCCCATACCGCTTCAGCCTCGTTTCTCTATCGTCGTCTTCGTCAATGACGAAGAACCACCTCGCTGTCGTTGCCTCCACCACTCATCTATGCCACGATTCCCGCCGGCGCCGCGATGAGCGCTACCGACACGCCGATGTCTACAAGATCCTCTGCCGCCGCCACGAACGAACCCTAGCTTCCTTTTCTCTCGTTTTGCCCCTCTCCGGCCTGAACCCTAGCCGGTCCCCGCTGTCAATCGCCACCGTCTCTAGCATCCCCTCGCCCAGCTAAAGTGCCTACGAGCTCCGCCTCGCTGTCCTCGGTCTCCCTGTCGAAGCACGCAAGCCGGGAAGGCTCCACCTCGCCGGAATTGAGCTCCTCCTCACCGTCAGCCACCGTCGTTCACGTCATCGATTCTCCTCCACCCGTTCTCCTCCACCCACACCGCACGCTCCATCGTCCTCGTGGTGAGCTGTCGGTGCTCATGCACTACTTCTCCTTCTCCATCTCTCCCCCTATCGTTCTGTCGCTGTGAACCTGCCACCGCCGCCGCTCGCCGTCGTCGTGCCGCCATCTCTTGTGACTATTTTGGAGCGGCGCCGCCAATTTCTTGCTCCCCATGTTCGCCCGCGTCGATTGCCCCTACTCCCGTAGCTCCGTGTGCCACCAGTCGCTCGATTCGAGCACCACCTAGGAGGTGCTCCATTGCTGATGTCACGCTGACATCAGCATGACACCATAATCCCCTTTTATTTTTTTAAATGTTTTCTGTCATTATTTTTAATAAGTGGAAAATGCTGAAGGTGGGTCCCTACTGTCAGATATTTAATCATTTCCATAATTGTTTCTGAAATGAATAAATATATGACATGTGGGCCCAGGTTGTAAAATAATTTATATAATATCCAAAAATGTTTAATTGTTTTAATAAATCCAGAAAATGGTTTAATATGATAAAATCAATATCTTTTATTCTGTAAATCGGAAGAATACAAATAATATATCAAAATGTTCAGAAAAATGAGATCTACACAATAGACTGAAAATCATGCATTTTTCAAGAATTTAATTCCAAGTTTAATTAGAAGAACAAAGTGAACCCTCGCAGGAGATTCCAGGGTCTCTCCTGTATTAGGGTTTGCGACCGTCGGACCCTGTTTAAAATGTTCAAGCATGCTTTAGGGTTGCATTTCAACTCCACTTAACTTGTCATATCATCATCCTTGCTTGAGCATTGCATTAATGACATGTGTTGATTGTTGTTCCCCTTTCTTTCAAGTGTTTGCTTCTTCCTGGTAGAATACGATATCGAGATCGAGATCGAAGACCGAGATCAACACCATCGAAGATCGATGAACAATACTTGACCAACTATAATCAAGGCAAGTATAAGGCTTTTGAAGATCTATATCTTGGTATCAACAAACAAGGCAAGCATAGTCCCACACATAAAAGAATCATATGCTTTCAAAAGTATTTCATTCTTGCCATGTTGCATACGATTCTAATGTGGTATTTTATCGATAGATAGAGTATCATATCTGTTGCATTACTCCCTTTGAGCTTATATTACCCGATCCACTGCTCCTAACATAACTAGGTTTGGCTTGTGTGCACTGCTAGAGCTTATCTATGTCTTGCTTAGCCATGCTTAGCTGTTAGTGCTGGATCATCCAGGTGATGTATCAGATGCAGAGAATCTAGTACGATTGGAGAATGAGGTATACCGATGAGGTAAGATCAGTGGTAAAGGTTAAACATGCTAAGGCTTGTATGGGAGGCCACAGTGGGATGTGGTTTTTTAGTCCCGTGCTCACCACCATTAGGACCCGAGTTCTTGTCCTCGGAACCAAGTCGAGCGTACAACTGCACGGGGTTTATGGGGACCTCTCGACTGACTAACTTGCCTAGTAGATTCCATGAGTCACATAGTTCAGGATTTCCATTTGGCATATGCATTGAAAATGTTTTCAAAAGAGGAGGTGAAGGAGGTGCATTCATACAGGTAGGTAAGCGTGGTCGGGGTTGCTTGGGGTGGATGGAGCCCCTGGTAAACCAACCTCGCCTCACATCTCTAGGGACCGGCTTCGGGATTTGACCCGTTACAGAGCAACCATCCTTAGGCCGTGACTCATGGTCTCGGCGAAAGCAAGGTAAAGGTCGTGGCCGACCACCGTCTGTCGGCCTTCCAAGGAAGAGGGCTAATGTACTGACATTAAGAGTTGGTTGGTACGTGTGGGTAAAGTTGTGCACCCCTGCAGGGTATTAAATCTTTTCAAAAAGCCGTGTCCACGGTTATGGACGACTTGGGAATGAACATGAGATCATAGAGAACTATAACCTAATCGTAAAACTTGGCAACTAATTTTTGTTAAGGATGCTTCCTCATGGGTACTAGGGGGAGATCCTAGTTGTGAGATGAGGATTACCATGGTGGATATCAAGATGATGATCAATTCTTCAGAGATGTCGCTCTCTTATCCCCTTTTAAAATATTCGTATTAGATGAGCTTCTTCTCCCTCTTGTTTTATAAACAAAGTTGGCTTTATGCAAAATAACCCCACCAGCCATAAGTCTTGTGGAGTACACCCTGTACTCGCCCTTGCTTTGTTGATACTTTTGTAGCAGAGTAAGTGTTCCTCAGAATACGAGTTCCGTACTACCTCGACAGCGACGAGTAGCGTGGGGTTCCCGGCCGGCAGCCTGGAATCTATGGGCTGGGACGTCATCGTATGCTTCAGGCCTCTTAGGCCATTTGTTAAGTTTGCTATACTTAATAGCATAATTTGCCTTCCGTTGTTTGATGTTTGTGGTCAGTGACCTCTACTTGTAATATTTCAGTTCTTCGCTCAGTTATGAGCTTGCTATAATAATTTTTGTGTCGCAGGGTTACTGTTGCGTTACCGCTTTCTCACTGGATATCCTCAAGGTCTAGGTTAAGCTTATGTCAGGCTAAGGTCTAGATTTGTTTAACCCTGATCCTGGGGGTGTTACAATTCTTGGTATCAGAGCAGTACCGACCGTAGGAAAACCTTGATATTCGTCGATGTTGAGTCTAGTGCTTGTGAAAACTATTTCAAAGATGAAAAGTATTTGTGAAAACTCTAGTATGCTTATTTTTCTCCTTATCCAGTTTCGCTCTAACTCTGGGTCATCTTACCTTGTGTTGATTTTGAAAAAGTTTTGATATCTCTTCTAGTCTCTTAAACTTAGGTGCCTTTTTGGCAGGTCATTTCTCAGCCAGTTGACCTAGTGGAGAGTTCTCTAGAGTTGTGAGTGTTGTGAATTCTTTGTGTCCCCTTTGCTCTGCTTCGTTTGAGAGATTCCTTTCCATCATGATCTCTCTATCTTATGGGCCCACAATATTATATTGTAGGATCCATAGTGTTCTATTCTAGGCTTCGAGGTTTCCTTTTGCCTCATACGCCTCCTTTTTATTTGTTTGGGTGCTTCAGAAGTCGTTTCTTCTCTTGGAAGCTACCTCGTGATTACTATCTTGCAGTGTACTCTATGTCACTCAAGTAGTAGTTACTTCTTTCTTGGGTTTTAACCCTCGGACTTGAACCGAAGATCCCGGATTGTACTGGATTCTGGTGTTACGAATCTTGTACATGAAGTTGATCTTTAACCCAAGGTCCATTCCATTGTCCCCTGTTGTTAATGTTCAAACATTACCTCAGTATGGTTGGTACTACAATTCTAGCCTTTAAGCTTGTGGTCGTTGTCGCGATTGAACTGTGACAATTAAGGACTTGCCCTACCACTAGCTATGGCAGATGTTCTTTAATGGAACCAAATAGATCATGACAAGAGTACTCCTCGTGAGTCTCGCATCTATACTTGTGACTCTGCCACACCTCCCTTCTTTGCATTGGATTTCGGAAGAATGATAAACTATGCATCTACATCTCGGGATTCTATCCTGAGCATGTTCCTTCTCCCTTGTTGTTTTCCGATCTTTGTCTACTAGTTGGTAGCAAAGTAGTAAAAGTGCATTGGTGTCTTCCGATGCAAGATACTCTTGTGGTCCGTCATGACAAACCATTTCGGAATGTCAGGAGAAACAAACTCTAGTACCTTGTCATATCTAGGACTAGGTCAAAGTGTTGTAATCCACAGATTAATAGGCATGATTAGCTTCTATATGTCCTACCTTAAAGTATCACACTCTTATATATTAAGAGGTCATGTTGAGTCCCATGACCCCTTAATGAAGTGATACTCTTACACATACTTAATCACTCTTCCTTTGAGATTTCACGCTCGAGAATGATGCGTGTGCGTAATAATATGGTCATTTAAGATTCTTAGCAATCATTATTGCTTTGAACTCCAAGGACATTTATGTCATTCTTAGCATGATGGTTAACCTTCTCACTAAGCAAAGGATGATCGTGCTACCAAGTCTGCTATTCTGGTACACCCTCTTCGGTCAAAGAGTTAGGCTTATCCCGAAGCTTTGAGACTATGTATTCTTGCCTTACCAAGCAAGTTTCCTCTCGAACTAAGTGACATATCGGTGGTTCGTGATATTCGGGTGTCTTCCCCGAAGTATCGCCATGTTGCCACATGACCGTGTTGTCAAGTTCTTGAGCAAGTCAGTTCTTTGAACCGTTCCTTTCTCCAAGGATCCGTTCTGGATACCCCTGAACTAGTTGGTTGAGCTTAAACAACAACATGGAGAATTGTAAGACAAAAGTTCTATCTGACTTAGTTCCTCCTTAAAGGGACATCTAGTTTCGCTCATGCTGAAGAAAGATAGTATTTCCTCCGTGGATATGTTATTTTTCCCCGCCTTTGATTTGATTTGGGTTATCGTTAAATCAAACTCAGTTCCAAGGACTATCTTGTTGATGTTGCTACTCGTGATGTTTCACTTGAGTACATCGTCATGTCCTATGGTCTGACCAATATTGTTGCCTTATTCATACAACATATGAGTCCATCTTCTTGGAGTATCTCGATAAGTTTGTTGTTGAGCCCATCGACAATATCCTTATCTTCTCCATGCTAGAATAGATTCATATGGAACCTTTGGCATTAATGTTGGAAAACTTTCGAGAACCTCCTTTGTGTTATCTCGAAGTATGTGTTCTGGATGTTAGAAGTAACCTTCTCCGATTCAAGCGCAACTATAGAAAGATGTCGCCATGGATTCGAGTTGAGTTAACTCCGTGTCTTAAGGACACAGTTGTATTTTGTTGCAAGTACTCAATGTATGAGCAGTTGTACTTACACAAGTTGTTAATACATGGGTATAGCAATTTAGCTTAGTCTATTGGAGCTTGACACTGTAGTCCATGTCTTGAGAATCTAGTAACTTTATCCTTGTGGTAAATGTTGCAAGTTTTCTATTCGGGCATGTTGAGTCTAAAGCATCATTTCACCTAACCAAATCTGAATCTCAAGCAGATATGATGTTTGGTGTTCTCCAAGGTTTTGACATAGGTATCTTTGCAAGTCCGACATGATTGATGTAATGGTTGACACAACTAGTCGGGATGACTATCGTCAAATTCTCTTGAATCAACAAATAACAACCACTCCTCACGAGGCTCCTTCTATGAATTATTATAGGAGTTGTGCTTATGTTTTCCTTTGTATCTGAAGTACGAGCTTTACTTGATGTATGTTTTCTCAAACATCAAGGAGAACATTTAAAGTAGTGTTGCTAAATGTCTCTCGGTTGATCCTCTAGACCTTTTATTTTGGTAAGCATTTGTTGAGCCAAATAACTGAAGTATGAGAATGAAGTTTCTTTTTCCTCGTGTCATCAGGAATCTTCTTACATATTCATCTTACTGGGGTAAAGTGATATCGTGATCTTTGGCAAAGATTTTGATAGACCTGGATGAATAAAGAGTTTCCTTCGTTCCTCTAACATGTTTGAAGAGTGACGATGATTTTGGAATCAGAAGTTTCTCTTGTTACATGTTCCTTGTGACTCTTACGAGTCCTCGCCACAAAACAACCTTTCTGTCTTGACCTTCTATTGATGAAGAGTGACCCTTCTGTATCAAAAGTAGTTCAACAGCTTGGTTATCCGTATCTCTGCATCCCTAGAAGCTCTACTTAAGCCATCTAGTAGAGGTTCATTTCTCGAAGTCTATGGTCGTGTTCTTTCTGTTGTAAGATCTCCTCTTCAGAAGCTCAAACTCTTCTGAATCTCCATGGTCTCAATTGTTATGAAGACCAGTTATCTGTCAACTTGAAAACCTATCTCCTCTTGTTTCCTCCTTTACCTTGATGTGTTTCATGTTTGTCATCTTAGAGTTGTTTTGAACACTCCTTCATGAGTTAACTATGAGATACTCTGTGTGTTGTTAGTGTGTTTCCCTCTTATCCTTAGAGTGGCCCTATTTCTCTGTCTCTCTTCCTACCTTTGGAATCTCGAGTCGAGATTCTCGTAAGGGGGATACAGCTATAACGCGCTAGTTTTAGCTAATCTTAAATTAGGATTTGTTTGTGCATTCATGAGAATCATTATTTTGTTAAGAAATAAAAATGTATGCAAAGAAATAAAGTTAAACCCTAAAACCTATTTCCTTCTCTCTATTTAATCAATTCAAAAGATGTTTTGAATTTTCGAAAAGATCAAAAGTATGGAACCCAAATGGTTATAATGGGTCCCATAGTATTTTAAAATGTTTACAACAACCTCTGGTATTTTGAAAATACTTTGAACAGAAAATAAATTGAAAATACAAAAGAGAAAACAAGCAGCAGAAAAGAAAAGGGTTTTACATAAAAAAATAGAAACCCTAAGCAATTCTGGGCGCAGCCCAAACTCCTCCCTCTCCTATCTGTCACCCACGCGTAGCACCGAGCAGCGTCCGTGCAACCTTTCTCGTGGCCCAGCCTGGCCCATCTGTAGCCCACCCCTAGCCCGTACCGCTCCAGCCTCATTTGTATGTCGTCATCTTCGTCCCCGACGAAGAACCACCTTGCTGTCGTCGCCTCCGCCACTGCGTACCCACGATTCCCTTGGCCTTGCGATGTCAGATCGACGCTACCGATGTCTACAAGATCCTCTACCGCCGCCACGAACGAACCCTAGCTTCCTTTTCTCTCATTTTCCCCCTCTCCGGCCCGAACCCTAGCCAGACCCCGCCGTCAATCTCCACTGTCTCCAGCGTCCCCTCGCCTAGCTGAGGTGCCTACGAGCTCCGCCTCGCTGTCCTCGGTCTCCCTATCAAAGCGCGCAAGCCGGGAAGGCCCCACCTTGCCGGAATCGAGCTCCTCCTCACCATCGGCTGCCGTTGTTCACGCCATCGATTCTCCTCCGCCTGTCCTCCTCCAGCCACGCTGCACCCTCCTTCTCCCTCTCTCCCCCTTTCGCTATGTCGCCAGTCGCCGCTGCCGTCATCGTCATAGTCTCGTGACTATTTGAGCCAGCCGCCAGTTTCTTGCTCCCCGCATTCACCTGCATCGATTGCCCCACTCCCGTAGCCCCGTGTGCCCCCAGTCGCTCGATCCGAGGACCACCTGGGAGGTGCTCCATTGCTGATGCCACGCTGACATCAGCATGACACCATAATCCCCTTTTTATTTTATTAAATGTTTTTTGTAATTATTTTTAATAAGTGGAAAATACTGAAGGTGGGTCCCTATTGTCAGATATTTAATCATTTCCATAATTGTTTCTGAAATGAATAAATATATGACATGTGGGCCCAGGTTGTAAAATAATTTATATAATATCCAAAAATGTTTAATTGTTTTAATAAATCCAGAAAATGGTTTAATATGGTAAAATCAATATCTTTTATTTTGTAAATCAGGAAAATACAAATAATATATCAAAATGTTCAGAAAAATGAGCTCTACACAATAGACTCAAAATCATGCATTGTTCAACAACTTAAATGCCAAGTTTAATTAGAAGAACAAACTGACCCCTCGTAGGTGATTCCGGGGTATCTCCTGTATTAGGGTTTGCGACCCTCGGACCCTGTTTAAAATGGTCAAGCATGCTTTAGGGTTATATTTCAACTCCACTTAACTTGTCATATCATCATCCTTGCTTGAGCATTGCATCGATGACATGTGTTGATTGTTGTTCCCCCTTTCTTTCCGGTGTTTGCTTCTTCCCGGTAGAATCGATATCGAGATCGAGATTGAAGACCGAGATCAACACCATCGAAGATCGACGAACAATACTTGACCAACTATAATCAAGTCAAGTACAAGGCTTTTGAAGAGCTATATCTTGGTATCAACAAACAAGGCAAGCATAGTCCCACACATAAAAGAATCCTATGCTTTCAAAAGTATTTCATTCTTGTCATGTTGCATACGATTCTAATGTGGTCTCTTATCGATAGATAGAGTATCCTATATGTTGCATTACTCCCTTTGAGCTTATATTACTTGATCCACTTCTCCTAGCATAACTAGGTTTGGCTTGTGTGCACTGCTAGAGCTTATCTATGTCTTGCTTAGCCATGCATAGCTGTCAGTGCTGGTTCATCCAAGTGATGTATCAGATGCAGAGAATCTAGTATGACAGAAGAACGAGGTATACTGAGGAGGTAAGATCAGTGGTAAATGTTAAACATGCTAAGGCTTTTATGGGAGGCCATAGTGGGATGTGGTTTTTGTAGTCCCGTCCTCGCCACCATTAGGACCCGAGTTCTTTCCCTCGGAACCAAGATGAGCATACAACCACACGGGGTTTATGGGGACCTCTCGACTGACTAACTTGCCTAGTAGATTCCATGAGTCACATAGTTCGGGCTTTCCATTTGGCATACGCATTGAAAATGTTTTCGAAAGAGGAGGTGAAGGAGGTGCATTCATACAAGTAGGTAAGCGTGGCCAGGGTTGCTTGGGGTGGATGGAGCCCCTGGTAAACCAACCTCGCCTCACATCTCTAGGGACCGGCTTCGGGATTTGACCCGTTACGGCGGAACCATCCTTAGGGCGTGACTCATGGTATCGGCGAAAGCAAGGTAAAGTTCATGCCCAACCACCCTCTGCCGGCCTTCCAAGAAAGAGGGCTAATGTACTGGCATTAAGAGTCGGTTGGTACGTGTGGGTAAAGTTGTACACCCCTGCAGGGTATTAAATATTTTCGAAAAGCCGTGTCCACGGTTATGGACGACTTGGGAATGAACATGAGATCATAGAGAACTATAACCTAATCGTAAAAATTGGCAACTAATGTTTGTTAAGGATGCTTCATCATGGGTACTAGGGGGTGATCCTAGTTGTGAGATGAGGATTACCTTGGTGGATATCAAGATGATGATCGATTCTTCGGAGATGTCGCTCTCTTATCCCCTTTTAAAATATTCTGATTGGACGATAAACAAAGCTGGCTTTCTGAAAAATAACCCCACCAGCCATAAGTCTTGTGGAGTACACCCTATACTCACCCTTGCTTTGTTGATACTTTTGTAGCAGAGAAAGTGTTCCTCAGAAGACAAGTTCTGTACTACGTCGACACCGATGAGTAGCTTGGGGTTCCCGGCTGGCAGCCTGGAATCTATGGGTTGCGACGTCATCATTATGCTTCAGACCTCTTAGGCCATTTGTTAAGTTTGTTATACTTAATAGCATAATTTGCCTTCCATTGTTTGATGTTTGTGGTAAGTGACCTCTACTTGTAATATTTCGGTTCTTCGCTCAATTATGAGCTTGCTGTAATAATTTTTGTGTCGCAGGGTTACTATTGTGTTACCGCTTTCTCACTAGATATCCTCGAGGTCTAGGTTAAGCTTATGTCAGGCTAAGGTCTGGATTTGTTTAACCCTGATCCCGGGGGTGTTACAATCTTTCAAGTCACAAGTCATTTTGAAAACATCTGACAACGGAACAGTATGGCCATCCAACTGTTCATGACCGCGGACACGGCTATTTGAATAGTTTGACACTCTGTAGAGGTGGTCTTTCACCACAAAATTCGATACATCTGTTAGGGATAGCCCTGAATCATCATACTTGGTATGCGGATAATCAATCCCATCCTTTCAATTACACACCCTAGTACAGGCACCTCCCCTATGAGCTTGGCCTCCCAGGCATGGCCATCTGCCATCCCGAGAACTGCATAGGTGGTCATTCATAGTCACGAGGTAGCCTCATATTAACCTCTTTTCCGCGAGGGAACCCATACTAAGACACATAAACTTCCAGTTAAGCCCTACCCAAATCAAGTATTATGGTTTTACAGTAAAGCTTAAATGGTATTGCATCTGAACCCAACCATCAGTTTTTATTCAAAGTCAAGGCACATGCCTCATTCATCATCATCTTCAAGTCATTATGTTTCATAACCCATGTCAAAACATTTCAATAGAATGACTCATCATTATAAGGTTTTCATAATCATTTGCTCCAAGTGTTCCCATCTAAAGTGATCCCTATTAGTTTAGCACTAGCATCTATCAATGAGGGTGTCATTATGGAGGGGTGCTAACCAAGTGTAACTACCTAAGCCTAGTTCTATGCTCTTGATGGCATCTGTCCTATTTTCCACTAATCACCAATTATTAACTATTCAAGAAACTTTGGTAAAGGGAAAAATAAAGCTTGTAGGTAAAACTTGGGATTAATATAATCAAGGTTGCATCACAATAGCATGCATAGTGTATCTTGCATAGGTTAGCTTGTCTTGGTTGGTATAGTGGTCGAAGTTCTCCTCTTCTTCTTCGTAGAATTCTTCCTCCTCGTAGCCCGGGTTGGTACTAGCGTCTATAAATAAATACAAGGTACACAATCACCATACAATACTTAGCTACTTCTATTCAGCACACAAAGGCTCACACTAGATGATCTAGCCTCATCTCAATCACCACATGAATTAGTGACATAGTCTTATTTATCTTATTTTGGAAATGCAATTTCTACTCATTGAAAAATACTTAAGATTTAATATTCTCCAATTATAAAATATGGGATCATGTTGACACATGTCATCACCACATATTCCAATACCTAGGAATGTGATTTAAAGTAGGTGGCCTATATTACAAAGTTTAATATTGCTATTTAATATAATTAAAATGACTAGAAATGACTATACAGCCATTCTTTTATTCTTAGCACCTGACTATTGCATGTAAATCTATATATTTTCACATATTTAGATAGATCATGGTAAATGTGATTTTTTGACAATTTGAATCAACCCAAAAGCATTTATGGTTGATTTTAGAAAAATGTTTGAAGTTGGAAAAGTCGCTACCTTGTTATTTTTGTTGTGGGTGATCTATAATTCCAAAATGTTTGAATCCAATGGGAGTGTTTAGAGATTTTCATTTCCTTTCTAAGAAAATTGGAATCATGCAATTTGGTTCAGTGAATCTTCTTGAATTCAATTTTAAATTCACCTCTGGAGTAGGGTTTTGAAATAAAAGAAAAATCTAGATTTGAATTTGTGGGCACGCGCGGGAACGTTACTGGGCCGGCCCAACTACACAGTGCACATGCAGAAGGCTTCACTTGCGATGGCCCGACGCGTCAGCGGCTGTTCCTACGCGAAGCGGTAAGATCTATTCCTAGCCGCATAATTAGAGCACGATAAATGGCTCCGCGTTGTCGTCTCCCTTGCACGGCGCGCGCGGTATTCAACCCTAGCTCTATGGCAGGGGTCGTCGAGAGCTTACCAGGGCTCCAACTAGGTATAGCAGTGTTGGCGAATGAACTAGTTGACGATGGCGGTCCGAACGGTGGTCGCGGTGGCTCCTGGGGCGGCTCCTAGCGCTGGCTCCATTCCACCACTGCGGCGACGGGCTCCGGTGAAATTCCGGCACTGCCTGCTTCGTCTTGCTCCGGTGATGGGATAGAGAGGTTGCTGGGTGAGAGGTGAGTCGAGTGGGGTGCGTTTTGAGGCAAGGGGCGGGTGGGGTCTATTTATACCCCAGCGGGGGAGGATTGAGGCATGGATCGGGCTCGTCGGCAATGTCGTTACAGTGAGCTATGGGCATGGAGGAGGGTGTAGGTCGATGTAGTGCTCCTTGGAGATTGTCATGCGCACAGTGGCGCGTCAAGGCGCAGTCTCCATCGGTCGGGGACGTGCATGCCATCCTCGAGTACCGCGGGCGTTCGTCACGGCATATGGTGGTTATAGGTCGCGCGGGGTCAAACGAGCATGTCTGGGAGGTTGCTGGCATCACGGCGAGTGCATTGATGCAAGGGGAGAGCGAGGCACATCATGGTTGCATGGGATTTCTCGGCGCTCTGGAATGCGCGTGGCATGGTGGACAGAGAAATGGGTGCAACTGCGCTAGCGTCTCCACGGGATGGCGTTGGTCGAGGCGTACACAGGTGGGTGTGTTGAGGTCACCGCTATCTCCTAGATTTCATGGGCAATTGCGGTGAGGTGCGTAGCGTCGAGTCCATGTCGGGTCAGCATGGTGAGCTCAGGTACGAGTTTGCACTAGTCAATGGGTCGAGTGAGCAAGGCTCAGATGCAGGGGCTGCTACTGGGGTGAGTGTGGGCGTGTAGTGGAGGCCGAGTGTGGTACAAAGATGATCACAAGAATGATCTAAACAATGTGGAGTTGGTAGCTCTGTACTGTGCTCGAAAGGTGTTCGATCAAATGGCCGCAAGAGAAAAATATATGAATTTTCAAATTATTTTGAGTGGGTTTGCTGATCATAAGCTTGAGAGTCTCAGGTTTCAAGGGTTTGCCAAGTGGAGAAAGTTTGGATGGTTTTGGAAAAGTTGTTATCTTGATGCATATACTAGATTCAATTTTTAAAAGTCCCTCAAATGAATTTGAATTTGTTCTGGTAAGTTTTGAAAGCTCACTTGTGTTCTTTGTCACTTGGTCTAGCAAGGTGAGAAAAGAAATGGAATTGTTTCTGTTTGAAATTATTTAATAGCGATGCCCAAAGTGAGCTAAGTGTTAATATTTGCAAAAATGACCATTGCCTCATATGCTTTATATTTTGATTTTCTTTTTCTTTGCTTTGGTTTTGATTTGACCTAGATGATATTGTTTTAATCCTTAAACCAATTCTCATCATATATAACAAACAACCATGGCATATCATCCATACATACATCATTACCAAACACACACTTGCATTCATATAGTTTTTAAAATTAAAAGTTTTTGTTAATCCTAAGTTTAGTTGATTGGAAATTGATATTCTCCTTTTAATATTTTTGAGATGTTACAAACCTTCCCCCCTTAAACAGAATCTCGTCCCGAGAATCAAGAAAAAAACTAGGAACTAAAGAGATTTGGAAACGCAGTCCTAATATAATCTTCTCGCTCCCAGGTGGCATCTTCTTTAGTATGGTTGCCCTACTGAATTTTTAGAAACTTGATACTTCTGGTCCGGGTGGTTCTGAAGGATTCTTCGAAAATACGAATGGGTACTTCATGATAAGTTAAATCCTTGTTCATATCCACGAGTTTGTGATCGATGTTTTTGAAAACTTCGGTCTTCTCCAGAACTTCTAAGCATTTACGAAGTAACGAGATATGAAATACATCATGTACGACTGACATCTCTTTAGGCAGTTCTAGCGGATAGGATACTTCTCCTCGGTGACTTAAAATCTTGAAGGGTCCGACATATCTAGGTGCAAGCTTCCCTTTAACTTGAAAATGCTGCTTCCCTTTAATCTTGAAGGTCAGTTGTCGGCGTCTTTTGTCAGCGTAACTCTTTTGTCTAGATTGAGCGTTCTTGAGGTGTTCATAGATCTTGTGAACCTTCTCTTCGGCTTCTCGTAGGATGTCTGGTCCAAATATCTGACTCTCTCCTACTTGCGACCAATTTAGGGGGGTACGACACTTCCTTCCATACAAAACCTCAAATGGGGCCATTTGCAAACTGCCGGGCAACTATTGTTGTATGAGAATTCTGCGAAAGGCAGACAGTCTTCCCATTTAGATCCATATTCTAGTACATAGGCTCTCAGCATATCTTCTAGTATCTGGTTTACTCTTTACGTTTTTCAGTCGGTCTATGGGTGGTAAGCGGTGCTGAAGTTCAGTTTGGTTCCTAATCCTTCTTGAACTTTCTTCCAAAACCTTGAGGTAAACTGGGTTCCTTGATCTGACACAATTGTCTTGGGGGTTCCGTGTAGACTGACTATTCTAGCAATATACAACTCTACTAGCTTCGGGCCTTGGTAAATGGTCTTGATGGGTATGAAATGAGCTACCTTGGACAGTATATCTACTATGGCCCAGATAGAATCATTTCCTCTACTATATGTAGGCAAACCGATGATGAAATCCATTCCAACTGAATCCCATTTCCATTCCGGAATTTGCAACGGCTGCAAAAATCCTGTGGGTCGCTGGTGTTCCGCTTTGACTCTCTGACAAATATCACATTTTTCAATATAGCTTCTGACTTCTCTCTTCATTTTGTGCCACCAAAATTGCTCCTTCAAATCCTGGTACATCTTCATTCCTCTCGGATGAATAGAATAAAGAGTATCATGGGCTTCCTGCAAAATGACTTGTTTCAACTTTGAATCTGCTGGCACACAGATGCGTCCTTTATACCACAGAACACCTTCTTCATCATCAGTGAATCCAGGTACCTTCCCTATACCGATACGACGCTTAATTCCATTGATACTGGCATTTCCTTTCTGAGCTTCCTTTATCTGACTGATCAAAGTGGGTTGAAGTTCAATACTGGCTAAGAATCCTTTGCTAACTAGCTCCATTCTAAAATTCTCCAACTCCTCATGCAGACTTGGCTGATCTTCCTTAATCATGGTTGTCATTGTATTGGGAATGACAGTACCTAAACAGGTTAGATAGAGGTGTGGGGACTAGCAGTCAAGCTCTCGACAGCGTTCGTAGGAGGGATTGGATACAAGCAAGTGTAGTGAGACACAGGAAGTACCCAGGTTCAGAGCCCTCGTGCTGAGCTAAAGCTCCTACTCTTGCCGATCTGACTAAGTGTGGTGTACAGGCTACAATCGCTCCTGGAGCTGTATCTTCTATCTACCCTCGTAAATGAACACAGACTAACCCTTCTACAAGAACCTTGCCTCTCCTTATATAGGCAGAGAGGTAACGGTCTCACTGGCCAGTCCAGCTGGTGGGCCCCATAGGCGGGTCCCAGCCGGCTGGTCATCTACAGTACTCAATACCTTTACATCCCACCAGAGTACATGTAGTAGGGTCGTCGTGGGTACAGTGAACGCTGTGCGATCCTATCGTCAGCCTCTGGCCACTATTCCTGCGTCACCCAGCAAAGTTTTCGGTATGGCCGTGTAGTTGTGGGTCTTTTCATCGTACCAGGGAATACCATGCACTATGCAACACGTCGCACTGTCCTCCTGATTGAGTCCGGCTACGCTGATGTAACCGGTCCGGTGCCTTGCTGCTCCTCGTGGTTCCGGCTACCATGAAGTAGCCGGCTCGACTTGCTCGTGTCCGGCTGCGCTTGGCCAGCCGGACGTGACCCAACTGCCATGGTTCTTGTCTGATTGGGGTATCCGGAGGTCATCCTCCCGACACTAGACCCCGAGCGCGTGTAGATTTTGCCCTTAGGTGAAAGGTGCTCGCGCTCCTCTTCAACTTTGAAATTTCTAGCCGGCTACGTCTTGTGGTTGCGCTACCCGTGACGTCAGTGTTGACGTTGGCCACGCGCACACGTGCCATCATTGCACTGCGGCGGGCAGCGTAACATCCCGTCGCACGTCGCCTCGGGAAACTGCCGCCCGCCTCTTCGGTTTCTACTTCGGGATTGTCTGCACATCCCGCGCCTGCACAAAGGATCCTGTGCGGTGGGGAGGGAGTTGTGCGGCTCGATCGGCGCCGCGTGGCACCGCGGACGGTTCCGCTTCCGGGTCTTTAAAATGTCGCCCGGAGAGGGAAGTTCTTCCTTCTATTCACTGCCTCCCTAGTTCTCCTCTGTGCCCTTGCCTTCCTCGTTCTGCCTTGCTTGCTACTGCCGATGTAGTCTGCCGTGCCGCCACTTTAGCATCGTTGGAGGTACGGGCCACTGTCACTACTTAGCTGGTGCGACGCCCAGCGAGCCGGAGATGGCCGCCGAGCGTGGAGCCTGGTGCGGCTCCTCCGTGACGGAGGAGCACATCGAAAAATACCGCGCCACCCGCGTGCTTCCGCCAGAGACGGAGGTAGCGGTGCGGCTCGCGACGGCGGGAGAGGAGTCGCCACACCTTGCGGAAGGGGAGCAGGTGATTTTCCTATCGCACCTCGCCTGCGGCTTCGCGCTGCCGATGCACCCCTTCTTCCTCACCTTCCTCGCCTTCTTCGACCTCCGCCTCCACCACCTCGACGCCAACTCTATCGGCACGTTGGCGCACTTCGTAGCCTTCTGCCAGAGTTACGTCGGGATCTAGCCAGATCTCGGGCTCTTCAGCCGGCTCTTCCGCATCCGACCGCAGGTCCAGTTCACCAAGGGGCCGCTGGTGACGTGCGGCGGCACCTCCATCTACACCCGCATGCAGACCGGCTACCCCAAGTTCCGGCTACAGGACACAGTCGTACTTCTACGTCCGCAACCTCACCGATGAGGACCGGATCAATCTACCGGCTTTCCAGGACATGGAATCTAGCCGGCAGCAATGTGATCTGAAGATCTACAGGGAGAAGACGGAGTCAGACGCGATGTTGCAGCGCATGCGCGCCCTCGTCACCGTCGGCTTAACCGGCCTAGACATCACCCTCGGTTGGATGTCCTGGCTGATGATGCCGCTACAGCAGCGCACGCACAAGATGTGCTTCTACTCCGGCAGGCTGGACCCGACCCGGCTGTCCCGCTGTGATCCCCTCTACCACAACTTGAAGGAGTGGGTGTGGACGATTACGAAGGAGCGGCTGCTGGAAGGCTGGAACTTCGGGCTGGTCCCCTACAGCCGCGACAACCGCGCGCCCCGGGTAAGTTTCTTGTCAGCCGGTTTTTCTTCTTGTGATCTTTTGCCGTTCAGCTAACCTCTTACGCTTCTTTATTCTTAGCAGATGTTCCCTGTATCCTCCGGGAGGAGGGCAAGACCCTCTTCAGAACTTCACGCCTGACCTTCCCGAGCCATGCGCTCGCCGGTCCGGCGAGGAGTCGGATGGGGACGACGATGTTTTCCCTAGCCGAAACGATGAGCCGGCCCCCGACCCCCACGCGAAGGTCGACGAGGAGGAGGAGGCCGCGTCGGCTCCCGAGCCGGCCCGGCGCCGCGTGGCGGACGACGACTCCAGCCGATATGGTGATGGAGGAAGCGGCTCCAGCCTATCCGGCACCAGTGGGAGCAGGTCTAGCCGGCGCGCCGTGGAGGAGCCGGCCTTGGCCGCAAGAAGGGGCCGCCCCCCGTGGTGCCGGGGTAAGCCATTCGATGGCCCTTGTGCCTTTTCCTCCTTTCCTTGTGGCAATTTTTCTGTCTTTTCCTTATTTGCCTTTGTTTCTTTCTTGTCTTCTTTTGTTCAGCACGCTGGTTTCCTTTGGTGCCACGAGCCCGGCACGGGGGCCCGCTGGCTCGCCGCCCCACGCGCCGGATACCGCGCCACCCCCATCTACTTCTATTCCCCCTCCTTCGCCCAGGGCACCATCTCTGCCGCCGGCCTCAAGCTGATCCGGCTGCCGCAGCCCGAGCGGGGAATTCCCCTCCGACCATGGTGCTGCAGCTAGAAACGGCTGTGCCTTCTTCACAAAGTGGAGGTAGTTCCCCTGCAGTGGCGAGGAGGGCCTCCACCGGCAAGGAGCTTGTGGTCATCACCGATGACAACTCTGACGATGAGCCGAGAGAGGAGTGGCAGACGACGGTGGCGGAGGCGAAGGAGTCGTTGGTTGCGAACGCCATCGATGATGATGCCTCCTCTGCCGCCTCGCTGGCGGACCTTGACCACCCTTGAGCTAGCGGTGAAGGAGATCCGGCTGCTCGAGGGTGCAGCCGGCGGCAACCGGACCCTGGATCAGAAGCTCGCGCCTACCAACGGGACCTCCCAGAGTAAGTCCCTTTAGCCGGATACAACTGCCGGATGCTTTGGTCTTTCCCTTTCTCCATTTTTTTCTGCTGATAGTCGGTTTCCGCAACCATCATGGTGTGTGCTCAGCGGGAAAATCGATCGCCTGAAGAAGGCGAATGACTGGCTGAGCAAGTCTAATTCCATGCTTCGGCTGTAGAATAAAGACTGGCACGCCAAGCTGGACGCCCTGGAGGCCACGGTCAAGGAGAGCGATGCCACCCACACTGGCCGGGTCGAAGCTTTTGACCTCCTCGAAGCCCAGAACAAGGACCAAGAGAAGGAGTTCAAACGGCTGACGGTTCGAGAGAAGCCTCTGGTGGAGGAGCTGATGCAGGTCAGGCACATGGCCAAGGGTAAGTTTTTCTCCGACTATCTTTGTCTCTCCGGATCCGGTAGCCGGATCTGGCATTCCTTTTTTCTGACAGCATTTTATCCTAGCGTAGACCTGCTGGCGTATAGCCGGCTGCAGGAGAACTGGCCGGGGGAGCAGCCGACCGCCCAGGAGTTGGTCGTCCTCCTTGACGAGGAGGCCGCCAATCTTCGCCATGTGGCTCAGGCTATCTTCACGTTTCTGTGGCCGGACGCGCCGGTTCCGGAGACAATGGCACAGTTGGCAGCCAAGGTGACGGAGGTGCCGGCTACCGTCGATCGGCTGAGGGATCTGGCGGCATGAGCCAAGGTAGAAATGGCCTTGGCCCTGATGCTCTCTTGGTAGAAGGACGCCCGTGTTGAGAAGATCGACAGGGGCTTCCATGTCGGCGCCGACCTCGCCGCCATCCGCCAGGACCATCTGGAGCTCCAGGCCTCCGCCATCAAGATCGCCGATTATGCGGACGTCGACAGGTCCTCACCAACTCGGAGTCTGCCAGCACGCCTGATATGGAAGCTTCCTCGCAGCCGACTGGTGGGGATGCCGGAGCCGGATCTGCCAATGCACCTCCTCCGCCTCCCGAGACCGCTTCCAGCCGGGATCCTCCCCATGGCAAGGGCCCTTCCGCCTAGAAGTAATCCCTGGGATGCCGGGTGGACTTGTATTTATTTTGCTTGATTGCACTTTGTCGTGTGTGCCGGCTGTCTTTGACGCCGAGTGAACTTATGGGAGCTTCGTCTCCCCTTTTTGATCCAACTGAACTATTTGGCTTGCTTCCAACTTGTGTTTTTTGTCGGCTTCGAAGTTTTGATATTCGCCGGTTGAACTCGTCCGGCTACCTTCGCCCGACTGAGCACCGTTAGCTGGGGGAACTCCAACTCTAGTGTGGGCACGCTAGCGCACCCACCGGGTGTAGCCCTCGAGATTCAGAGTAGCTGGCGTAGCCAGGTGCTTCGAATCTTCTTTATTTTCTTCGAGTCTTTAGCTTCATCCGACTACACACCTCTAGCCGGCTACCCCAACTTGGGAGGTATCCGGTTACTTTCTCTTGTTGAACGCCAGCAGCCGGGGGAACTTCAATTCTAGTTGGGGTGCGCCAGCGCACCCACTGGGTGTAGCCCTCGAGATTCGGAGTAGCTGGCATAGCCAGGTGCTTCGAATCTTCTTTCTTTTCTTCGAGTCTTTAGCTTCATCGGACTAAACACCTCTATCCGGCTACCCCAACTTGGGAGGTATCCGGTTACTTTCTATTGTTGAATGCCTGCAGCCAGGGGAACCTCAATTCCAGTGGGGGCGCACCAGCGCACCCACTGGGTGTAGCCCCCGAGATTTGGAGTAGTTGGCGTATCCAGCTGCTTCAAATCTTCTTCTTTCTTTTCTTCCTGCCCTTGCCCTCACTAGGTTCCAAATATCCGGCTAAACGCCTTTAGCCGGTCAGAAACTACATGATTCCACTAGGGGCGCGCGAGCGCCCCCAGTGGGTGTAGCCCCTGAGATTCGGGTGCTTGATGAAGGCAAGCACTTTGAATCTTCCTTCTTCTTGAATTCCGACTCGATGTAGTCGTACAAACTAAACATATATACATTCCCACCCATTAATAGGTTAGTCGGTTAAGGTAGCGCCTTTTAGCCAGAAGGCAGATTTATTTTTCGAAAACTAGCTTGTGCTTCTCTGGATACTTAGTCATTTTCTCGTGTGCTCTGCTGTTAACGTTGCGTCCTTGCCGGGCAGCCGGGTTGCGGTCTGCAGGGAATCGAAGGGAGCTGACAATACATTGCGCACGGTACTGACAGCTTAGTGGCCGGATTGTCTCAAACTAGTTGCAAGGCTGGGATGCCCGATCCGTCGCATCTCCTCCCTGTTTTTCATGTGGGATGCCTCGGGCTTTTGCTCTTTCTAGCCGAACAACTAGGTTGCGGTCTGTAGCTGAGACAAAGAGTGGGCCTCTGACATCGTTGCACACTACTCAACCGGTTTGTTGATTTAGCAGGTCGGGCTAGCCGGCGAGCCCCCGGGTAGGGGTTGCTAGAGCCAGAAAAACTGAACTAGAAATGAACACACAAATTTCTAGCAAGGAGCCCCCGAGCATCTAGTAGGAGTTTGCATTTTCATTCATAGAGTTTGCGAGATACATACACTGTCCAATGATTAGGTGTAAAATGGGGGGAGCAGTGTCGCGTTCCAGGGACGTTATGTTTCTTCATCCGACTTGTCCATCTTGTTCCTGCACGGCTGTTGTGCATCGATGAGGTAGTAGGAATCATTGGGCAGCACTCGGCTGATGATGAAGGGACCCTCCCAGGGTGGCGATAACTTGTGCATGCCCTTCGTGTCTTGCACCTGCCGGAGAACCAGATCGCCCTCGTGGAATGCGACGGGGCGGATCCGGCTAGAATGGTAGTGGTGTAGGCGCTGCTGGTACAGGGCCGATCTGGACAGCTCTAGCTTGCGGGCCTCCTCGAGGATGTCCACGCCATGCTCCCGCGCCTCCTGGTTGGCCTTTTCATCGTAGAAGAGCTTACACGGTGAGTCGAACTTGATGTCCGCGGAGAGGACGGCTTCCGAGCCATAGACAAGGAAAAACGGGGTAAAGCCGGTTGACCTGTTCGGCATGGTGCGGAGGCTCCACAGCACAGACGGAAGTTCCTCAATCCAGCATACTGGCGACCGCTCCAAGGGCTCGATGAGGCACGGCCTGATGCCGGCTAGCACTAGGTCGTTTTCCCTTTCGACCTGCCCATTGGACTGCGGGTGTGCGACGGAAGCAAGGTCCAGCCGGATGCCCTTGTTGCTGTAGAACCGAGCGAAGGCCGCCTTGGCGAAGTTCATGTCGTTGTCCGTAATGATGCTGTTGGGGTAGCCAAACCGGTTAATGATGTCGGTGAAGAAGGTGACGACTGTCGCCCCGTCCAGCTTCTGGATAGGCTTGGCCTCTATCCACTTTGTGAATTTGTCTACCGCCACCAGCAGGTGGGTCATGCCAGCCCGCGCCCGCTTGAATGGACCGACCATGTCGAGGCCCCAGACAGCAAAAGGCCAGGTGATCATTATAGTCTTGAGTACCGTAGTCGGCATGTGCCTGAGCTGCCCGAAGCGTTGGCACCTGTTGCATGCGTGGACTAGCTGCTCGGCGTCCTCGAGGGCGGTGGGCCAATAGAAACTCTAGTGGAACGCCTTGGTGACTATTGCCTTGTATGAAGCGTGATGCCCGCACTCGCCCTGGTGGATGTCCTTGAGCAGCCGGTAGCCTGTGTCCACATCGACACACCATTGGAAGATGCCGGATACGCTGTGCTTGTACAGCTCCTTGTTGATGATGGTGTACGTGTGCGCGCGCTGCCAGATTTGCCTGGCCGCCACCTCGTCATCCGGAAGCTCTCCATCGGTGATGTAGTTCATGAAGGGCTACACCCAGGATGGTATCTCCCGGATAGTGAGGACGCTTCCGTTCTCTGGTTGAGGGGCGTCGGGGGGTCGCCCAGATGAGGTACCCGGAACGGCAGCCCCCGGGTCTTGCGAGCCGGAGGGTACGAACTTGCTAGAGTTGGTGTGAGCCTTCTTCTTCGTGGGTTCTGCCAGCTCCGCGTCAGCGTGCCATCAACCGGAGCGCTCCCCGCCCAGATAATGGAATCCGACTCGGGGGACGGGTTGATGGAGGGCTTGCGCAGATGCTCCAAGGAGACCCCTGGTAGGATCGCCTGCCTGGTGGATCCGACTCGTGCGAGCGAATCGGTGCCTCGTTGTTGATGCAAGGGACGTGATGGAACTCACATCCGTCGAAGCAGGCGCTGAGCTTCTGTACGTGGAACCGGTAGAGAGCCATGTTTGCATCGCGGGCATCCCACTCCCCGGATACCTGCTGCACCACCAGATTCGAGTCGCCGAAGCAAAGGATCCAGTTGATGCCAATCTCCCTGGCTAGCCGGAGGCCATGCACCAGTGCCTCATACTCGGCAACATTGTTGGAGGCCTTGAAGTGGATCTGGAGAACGTACTCCAGCCGGTCTCCTTTGGGTGAGGTGAGGATGATGCCAGCTCCCAAGCCCCCGAGCATCTTCAAGCCGTCAAAGTGCATCCTCCAGTGGTCCGAATCAGGAACCGGTGGGAGGTATTGGGTCTCGGCCCAGTGGACGAGGAAGTCCGCTAGAGCTTGCGACTTGATCGTGAGCCGGGGCTCGTACTGGATGGAGTAGGCGGCGAGCTCGATGGCCCACTTGGCGACTCGGCCAGTAGCATCCTTGTTGCCGATAATTTCCGAAAGGGGTGCGGTGCACACAACCTTAATCGGATGCTCCTGGAAGTAGTGCTTGAGCTTCTTGCACGCCAATTACACACCATAACACATCTTCTGGTAGTGGGGGTAGTTCTGCTTGGAGAGGGAGAGAACCTCGTTGAGGTAGTAGACGGGTCACTGAACCGGCTGAGCCTTGCCTTCCTCGGGGTGCTCCACCACCAGGACGGCGCTGACGACCCGGCTGATGGCTGCTATATAGAGCAACATCGGCTCCTTGCTAGCCGGCGTGGCTAGAACCGGCCTTGTGGATAGCATGCGCTTGAGGTCATGAAAAGCGGCGTCGGCCTGCGAGGTCTAGGAGAACTTGTCCGTCTTCTTCATCAGCTGGTACAACGGAAGTGCCTTCTCCCCCAGCCGGCTGACAAAACGACTGAGGGAGGCCAGGCATCCGGTGAACTTCTGGACTCCAAGCAAGCTTCTCGGCGGCTACATTCTCTCGATATCCGCGATCTTCTTCGGATTTTCCTTGATCCCTCATTGTGAAACGAGGAAACCGATGCTAGCCGGATGGGACTCCGAAGACGCACTTCTCTGGGTTCAGCTTCATCTGGTACTACCGAAGGTTGCCAAATGTCTCTGCCAAGTCTTCGAGGAGGGTGCGCTTCTCCTTGGTCTTGATGACCACATCATCCACATAGGCATGCACATTTCGGCCGATCTGCGAGTGCAAGCATTTCTGCATATAGCACTAATAGGTAGCGCCTGCATTTTTCAGACCGAAAGGCATGTTTACATAACAGAAATCCCCATATGGGGTGATAAACGATGTCTTTATCTGGTCAGCCGGGTTTAGGCGGATCTGATTGTAACCGGAGTAAAAATCCAAGAAGGACAACAAATCGCAACCGGCCGTGGAATCGATAACTTGATTGATACGGGGCAAAGCGAAGGGGTCTTTCTAGCATGCCTTGTTCAGGATGGTGTAGTCGATACACATGCGCCAGGTCTTATTCTTCTTCAACAACAGGACTGGGTTGGCCAGCCAGTCCGGGTGGTACACCTCCATGATGAACCCGGCTACAAGGAGCCGGGTGATCTTGTCACCAATGATCTTTCTTTTCTCCTCTGCGAACCGGCACAAAGGCCGCTTGACCGGCTTGGCATCTGGTCGCACATGAAGCGAGTGCTCGGCAAACTCCCTCGGCAGACCTGGCATGTCCTTGGGTGACCATGCGGAGATGTTCTGATTCTCATGGAAGAAGTCGACGAGCGCGCCTTCCTATTTGCTGTCCAAGTTGGCAACAATGGTGACGAACTTGGTCGGGTCAGAGGGGTCGAGCAGAATCCTCTTCGTATCCGTTGCCGACTAGAAAGCTGCTTCTCCAGCCGGCTTGCTGCTGGTCGGCATTTCTTGTTGGGCCATGGCCACACTGTGCATGATCACGCGCTTCTCTTCGGCTATGATGAGGACCTCTGCCAGCTTGGAGCCGGCTAAGGCGCACTCCATCAACCGCCTGAAGCAGCCAGTGACGATGATCACGCCGTTTGGTCCCGGCATCTTCGTCTTGAGATACGCGTAGTGGGGGATAGCCATGAACTTGGCGAGGACGGGGCGCCCGAGGAGAGCAAGGTAGGAACTCGATAGGTTCACCACCTCGAACCATATCCGCTCGTGCCGGAAGTTCTCCTTGGTCCCGAAAATGACATCTAGCTGGATTTTACCCAGCGGAGCGCAAGCCGGTCCTGGTAGTACGCCGTGGAACGTCGTGGTAGTCGGGCGCAAGTTGCACTCACGGATGCCAAGCTTCTCCAGCGAAGATCGGTAGAGAAGGTTGAGGCTGCTGCCTCCATCGATGAGGACGCCCGAAAAGCGGCAGGTGCACTCGTTGGAGACGATGAGGGGGTCAAGCACCATGGCGTATCCCCCGGGAATCAGAAGCTGATCTGGCTGATCCTCCCGGGTCTAGGTGATGGGGGTCTCCGACTAGTTCAGGTACTAGGGGACTGGGGAGACGATGGCGTTGACCTCCTTGGAGCACCGCCTGCGGCTATGCTTGTCGTCCAGCTCCGTCTCCAAGATGTGGTAGGCGGCGTGCATCTGGGGGTAGCCGTTGTTGTTGTTGCTGCCGTTACCCTCATTACAGTGTCCTCTAGGCGGTGGCGGGGATCCACCAGGAGAGGGTGGGGGTAGACGTTGTTGGTTGCCCTGGTCCTTTAGCTGGCGGGTCCAGCTGCAGTTCTGGGTGGTGTGCGTAGCCGGCTTGAAGGGACCGCTATGCCACTTGCACGGGCTATCAAACATTTGGTCGAAGGTGAGCCGTGGCTTCTGCCTTCTTGCATCGTTAGTCGGTGCATCGGGCTCGCCCTGCACAGCATTGACCTGCCGCGTGTGGTAGCGAGGCTTCTGTTATCCGGCTTACCGGTTGCCGTTGCCATGGCGCCTAGAGGATCCGGCTTCTCCAGCCGGATTGCTCAAACGATCACGAGCCAGCTCCGACGGAGTCGGACGCTCGTCAGCACTTCCTCGGAGGGGTTTCTTCATCACGGCATCCGCCGTGGCATACTGGTCCGCAACCGTCATGAGCTCCACCATGGTTTTCGGCTCGTCACACAGTAGCCGGTGGCAAAGCATGGTGCCTTCTCGGCACCCCTCGAAGAAGAAGATGATGGCCTAGCTCTCCAGTATGCCCTCGCAGGTGTTGTGATGCTCTGTCCACCTGGCGAGGTACTCGTAGTCCATCTCATGGTCGCCCTAAATGCACAAGGCAAGGTCGCGCGGGCGGCCCGGACCCTTGTACGTGCCGTTGAAATTATAGACGAACATCTTCTCAAAGTATGGACAGGCATTGATGCCGTTGGGTGTGAGGCTATTGAGCCATGTCCTCGCTGACCCGGTTAGCATAAGGGGACATAGCGCATAGCTGTGCGCTTGTTCCCATGGGCGATGCCGACTACTATGGCATAGTCGGTCAGCCAGTCTTCCAGTTTCATGCTGCTGTCGTACTTGGGGGTATCCCTGGGCAGGGTGAACTTATCCGGAAATGGCTCGTTCCGGATGCAGGGTCCAAAACAAACCGGTCCAGTGGAGTCTTCCTCTTCCATGACGCGCGCTTGAGCGAGGAGCTCGATGTGGTCGTGGGCATCCGGACGATTCGGGTTGGGCGCTCCTACCCGGCCCGAGAGACGGGAACTGGTAGGTCTTGGTGCTCTGGTTGGTGGAGGGGGAGGCGGTGGGTTGCTGTTCACCGTTTTCTCCTGGCGCAGCTGGCCCTTGTTGCCAGAGCTACGGCGCTTGCTGCGGGCCTTAGCCAGAGGAGAGGACGCCTGCTGGGTCTTGCGGGGTGCGCCCTTGCTGTTGGCGGGCGGCTTGCTTCCCTTGGAGAAGCTGGGGTCCTCCTGCATCTTCCAGTTGGCATCAAGCTGCTCGTCCCCGATCTGGAGGAGCTCCTGCACCCGGGCGTGCTGCCGGTCTCGTTCCTCGCCCTCCAGGTTGGGCAATTCATCTGTCGCGGCTCACGCCGCATGCAGGTTCTTGATGGGTGTGCTGTAGGTGGGCCAAATGAGAGCAGGTAGCGGATCCGGCTCGCCATCCTACCGCCTAGCTCACCGCCCCGGCGTCATACTTGTCCGCGCTGGCTCGGCTCCGCGGTGGCCGGAGTGAAGCCATGCGCACGGTTGTACTCCCGCCGGGTGATCTTGATCTACTTCCGGGTCGTAGCCAGTTCCATGGCCTCCTGGAGGAGGAGCTGCCTCTCCATGGTGAAGTTGGCCTCCGCCTCCTCCGGATTGTCCCCGAGGTTAAACGGCATGAGGAGTTGGTCGATAGCTTCCTCCACCGGGTTCCTAGGCTGCGGTGGAGCGGAAGTTCCAACCTCTTCCGCGCCCCGCTCCCGCGGCTGGCGTGGATGAGAGCTGGAGCTGGCCATCATCACCTCGTCGCCACGAGGAGCGAAGGAGGTGCCGCTGCTGTGGTGCAGCGGTTCCACGACAAAAACGATCTCCCTAGGGAAACACTCTGGCATGGTGGCAACGTAGACGAGGAGGTCGCCGAAAAGCAGAATGGAACCGTTCGCCGGGAACATGGATCCGACGAAGCAGGAAGCGTTGTCAATGACGCAGTCAAACTTGCCGAGTGTAAGCACTAGGCCGGAGGCCACGCGCTCACCGGCTGAAGTGCGGGGTCCCATGCGGAACATGACTCTGGTCGAAGCCATCTTGCCCCACGGTGGGCTCCAACTGTCATTGCATTGGGAACGACAGTACCTAGACAGGTTAGATAGAGGTGTGGGGACTAGCAGGGAAGCTCTCGACAGCGTCCGCGGGCGGGATTGGATACAAGCAAGTGTAGCGATACACAGGAAGTACCTAGGTTCGGAGCCCTCATGGTGAGGTAAAGCTCCTACTCCTACCGATCTGACTATGTGTGGTGTACGGGCTACAATCGCTCCTGGAACTGTATCTTCTATCTACCCTCTTAAATGAACTCAGACCAACCCCTGCTACGAGAATCTTACCTCTCCTTATATAGGCAGAGAGGTAATGGTCTCACTGGCCAGTTCGGCTAGCAGGCCCCACAGGCGGGTCCCAGCCGGCTGGTCATCTACAGTACTCGGTACCTTTACATCCCATCAGAGTACATGCGGTAGGGTCATCGTGGCTACAGTGAACGCCATGCGAGCCTGTCGCCCTCCGCCATCGCTCCCATGTCACCCAAAGAAAGTCTTCGGTATGGCCGCAGTTATGGTCTTGTCATCGTATCAGGGCATACTGCGTAATCGGCAAAGACGCTGCCCTATCCTCCTGATTGAGTACAGCTACGCTGATGTATCCAGTCTCGTGCCTTGCTGCTCCTCGTGGTTCCAGCTACCGTGATGTAGCCGGCTCGACTTGCTCGTGTTCGGCTGCGCTTGGCCAGCCGGACGCGACCTGACTGCCATGGTTCTTGTCTGATTGGGGTATCCAGAAGTCATCCCCCCGACAATGGTGTTTAACCTACACGGCAGTCTACTAAGAGCATCCGCTACCACATTGGCCTTGCTGGGTGGTAGTGAATTTCAAGGTCATAATACTTGATTAAATCTATCCATCTCCGTTGCCCCATATTCAGCTCCTTCTGGGTGAAAATATACTTCAGACTCTTGTGATCCAAATAAATCTCACAGCGGTTACCCATGAGGTAATGACGCCATGTCTTCAAGGCTAAAACTACTGCTGCTAATTCTAAGTCTTGGGTGGGATAATTCTGCTCATGTTGCTTCAGTTGCCAGGACAGATATGATATTACTTTGCCTTCCTGCGTCAATACACATTCGAGACAAATCTTGGATGCATCACAAAATACATCAAAAGGATTCATGATATCAGGCATGATCAAAATTGGGGCCGACACCAATCTCTTCTTGAGCTCTTGAAAACTTGCTTCACATTTGTCCGTGCATTCAAACTTCTTGTCTTTCTTTAATAGTTGGGTCATCGTCCTCGTGATGCTTGAAAATCCTTCAACGAACTTGCGATAATATCCCGCTAATCCAAGGAATGCGCGGACTTCGGTTTGAGTGGTTGGGGCTTTCCATTCTTCAACATCCTTGATCTTGACGGGATCGATGGCAACTCCTCCTGCCGACAAAATATGTCCTAGGAATCCTACTTCCATTAACTAGAACTCACATTTTCTAAACTTGGCATACAACTGATGCTCTCTAAGGGTTTCAAGGATGGTTCTTAGGTGTTGCTCATGTTCCTCTTCCGACTTGGAATAGATCAAAATATCGTCGATAAAAACAGCGACAAACTTATCCAAGAAGTTCATAAAAATCTTATTCATGAGATTCATGAAATAAGCGGGGGCATTTGTCAATCCAAAGACATGACATTATACTCATACAATCCATATCTGGTAGTGAAAGCAGTCTTTGGGATATCCATTGCGCGGATCTTTTGTTGATGATAACCAATTCTAACATCAATCTTAGAAAACACTCTAGCACCAGTCAGCTAGTCAAACAGATCTTCTATCTTCGGTAGTGGGTACTTGTTCTTGATGGTGACATCATTCAGCTTCCGGTAATTCGTACACAAATGGTTGGCACCATCTTTCTTATCCACAAACAAAACAGGTGATCTCCACAGTGATGCACTTGGTCGTATCAGACCTTTGCTCAACATGTCATCAAGTTACTTCTTCAGCTCCACTAATTCGGTTGGGTTCATACTATAGGGTCTCTGATCTATGGGTCCAGTTCTAGGAATGAGTTCAATGATAAACTCGATATCCCGATCTGGGGGCATATCGGGTAATTCATCTGGGAACACATCGGGGTATTCATAGACTACTCTGACTTGGTCTAGGGTTGACTGGACTAAACTCTTGTTGCATTTGAATTGACGGGGCAGCGTCTCAGACACATGCTCTACTGATACTCCGGTGCTATTGGTCATGGTTATTGCTTTCTTGGCACAGTCTATTAATCCCTGATGTCTCGACATCCAATCCATTTTTAGTACTACTTCCAAACCTTTTGTTCCAAGTACTATTAAATTGGCATAAAAATATATTCCATGTATTCTAATAGGCACGGCCTTGCAAATTTTTCTAGCTTTGGTGGTTGACCCAGGTATTTGAACTATCATAACATGCTTCAAATTTGTTGATTGAATCTTACTAGTGCATGCAAATTCTTCTGTAACAAACGAGTGTGTTGCTCCATAATCAAACAACACTCTTGCAACTACTGAGTTAACAAAAAACATACCCAGCACGACATCTGGCGCTTCCTGGGCTTCCTCCTCATTCATGTGGAACAGACGGCCGGTACGGTTGTGCAGGTTGCCTGGGGCAAACCTCTTTCCAGGATGGACACGACATTGCTGCTGGGCAGATGCAATGACATTGGTGGCTACATCAAGCTTCTTGGGGCACTCATTGGAGTAGTGACCCGTAACTCCACATTCAAAGTCAGTTACCATTGACTTGTCCTTCCTGGCAATAGGCACAACATTGCTTCCAGTTCTTGGGGCAGTATTGTTGTTGTTGTTATGGTTGGTGGACCTTGGCAGTGCACGGTTGAAGTTATGGGGGTTGTCGGTGTTGTTGTTGTGGCCTCCGGGCATCGGGTTTCCTCCGCCACGATTGGGAATGTTCGGTCGGGACATAGGTGGCTTGTTGGGTCTTGGTGCAAATCCTGCTGACGAGCTAGGGCGGTACTTCGGGGTATGGTGGGGTCTAGGCTTGTGCATCATACGATGCTTGCGGTTCTCACTGGCCTGATTGATTTTTCCTTCCATCTGGATAGCAGAATCCACTAGAGCTTCTAGATTGTCAAAAGGAATGTTGACTAACACTGTCTGCATTTCATCATGCAGGCCATTCAGGAATATTTCCTTCTTCTTTGCCTCGGTGTCGATCTCATCAGGGGCATACCTAGCTAGAGACAGAAATCTTTCACGGTATTCTACCACAGTCATCCTTCCTTGCTTCAACTCCCTAAATTCATCCCTCATCCTCTTGATCAAACCTAGGGGCACATGAGTCCTGCTGAACTTGATCTTGAATTCTTCCCAGGTCATCATTTGTCCTCCGTTCATTGTACGAGAGTTGTTCCACCAGAATCTTGCATAACCTGCCAGATAGTGGCTGGCAAAAAGTACTTTCTCTGTAGCATCTACTCCTGCAACTTCTAAGTTGTTCTCCATTGATTGCAACCAGTCATCAGCATCTAAGGGCTCTTCAGATTTGCTAAACATAGGAGGATTAGTGTTTTGAAAGTTCTTTAGCTTAGATCCATGGTGATCCTGATTTCCATGACCTTGGTTGTTGTGCGCCATCTAGGCGATCTGTTCAAGAGTGGTGAGATTGGCTTGATGCTCGGCTCTACCGGCCTCTCGATCCGCTTCTAGCATTTGTAGAATCTGAAGCATGGGATCCTGGGATTAGCTGCTCCCACCGGGGTTGTCGCGAGTCTTTTGAAGATTGAGATAGATCATAAGACAAGAGGGAAATTTCTATGGCTTATGGGTAGGGTTCAAAAGCTATAAACTTGAGTATTGCTAAGGTTTGAAAACCAACAACTCTTTTTCATTCATTCCAAGCAACACATTCCAAACAACACACCACAACTACCAAGCAGATGGTTTTAAGAACCATTATGTCATTCTACAATACATTGGGACCGGATACAAACTCACACCTATGACAGTGATCTAGTGCTACTACTCATCATCGGAACTGGTGGGTTCTTCGTCATCTAGGAAATCTTCGTCCTCCTCGTCGGTGTGGAACTCCATGTTGGTGTCCTCCAGATAGTCTTCATCATCACTTAGGTAAGAGGTGATAACCCTACGAAGATCTTCACCTTCGTCTTCCCTCTCCTCAAGCTAAATTTCTTGGTCATGGATCGTTTCTTCAAGGGTTGCCACCTTCTGGCGGAGGCGAGCAATGGTGCGGTCCTTATTATCACACTGGCAGCAAAGTGTCTTGCTCTCTTTAGCTAGTATGGTGAGGGTGTGGGTCTTCTCTGCTTCGACTGTGTGCTTATGGTTGGCGTAGGCACGGGCGTTGTCCAGATCTTTCTGGGTCTCGTGCAGCATGAAGTCGAGGTGATCCACATGATGCTTCAGTTCCAGGTGTCCTGGCATGGCCAAGGGTTCTCCCATGGAGTCATGTCTTGCATAGTGAGCGAAGCGAGTGCCATTGATATGGTTTACATTCTGCCCACACAGACGGGTAAGTGCTTCCTACATTGCTCTAGCTAGTTCATCCAGCCAGTTGTTCTCCCTCACAGTGAACTGTATCTTCTCTAAGGTGGGTGGCTCCATCTTTCCTCTTAGATCTGCAGCGATTAACCACTACAATTCTCCTCCTGGCTGATCATTGAGTTGCGTTCCATAGAACTCGGGGTGCGGGCATCCGAGAAACCCCGCTACCTGACTCAAGTCCCTCTCGAAGATGAGTTCTCCTCTATTGCCAAGCAGATAGAACTTGATGTACTTGACTTCCATCTATAAGCAATTAGGATGAGTAAGTTAGTGAGGTGATCAAGTGTGTCAAATTTTATGTAGGATTGCAAGAATTTTGAGGAACATGTGAACTCTCTTTTTTGAAAGAATCTCAAGGATAAGAGTGAGAATAGGTTTTCATAAATACTCACTTCCTTTGTTTTGAAACTAAATTTTTCAGACGTCCATTCTAACTAGGGTCTCCTATGGTCAAGATGGCTCTGATACCAACTTGTGAACACCTGTATTTTTAATTCCATATGCCTGTTATGCCGTACATCGCAATCCTAGGAATACCATTTTTGCAAGACATAATGATACGTCCATAACGTATCTATAATTTTTGATGGTTTTATGCTAATAATATGCTTTTGATAATACTTTTTATAGAAAGTTTATGATTTATTTGGACTAACCTACTAATAGTTGCAAAAGTGCACAATGTTCTTGTTTTACACATTGATGTGTAGGAATTACCAAGAATACAAGTGGAAACCTTGTTGGAGTCAAATTGGGATTTTCCAGAAATCGGTCTTAGAACTCTTTTTGAAGATGGTCACGTTTTAGGTCGAAGACGGCGTCAAACGGAAGAATCTTCACTAACAAAGTTGTTGGAAATTTCGCAACAAACGTTCTGGACATAAAATTTAGCTGATTCCGAGTCCGGACGGGCCCAATAGGACCGATTTACTGGAGCCCAAGATGGGGTGACGGCAATCCGAGAAGCTATATAAAGGGAGGAAACCTAATTCATGGGAGACACCTCCACCCACGAATTTGCAGCCACCAAAGCCATGTTTTTGCCTCCCCATGGATCCCATCTCCATGGGGAAGTGCTCCCAAGAAGCCATGAAGGAAGGGTGCTAAGGGGCGGTGCTCCCCTGTGATACCGGTGGCGGGGAAGGAGTCCTCCGCACCGCCGCAGCCCCTTCACCATCTTCACCGCCATCTCCATCAACTCCACCACCATCTCGATTGTTGTTGCTGACTCCCATGATGAGGAGGGAGTAGTTCTCTCTCGAGGCTAAGTGTTCTACCAGTAGCTATGTGTTCATATCTCTCTCTATGCATGATCATAAGCTTTGTAATCAAGTAAATCTACTTTGCTACTCAAGTGCTTTAATACATCTATGCTCTCCCCATGTCTTTGAAAGTGACAGCGTGCACACCATGGTGGCACTTAGGCTAGAGATTACAAATACTTGTTATGAGTTATATTTGGAGTTGGATGTTTCTATGAAATTTTGGTGTTTGTTGGAACCATCTAGAGCTCAAGGTGACAGTGTGGGGTTATCTAGATGTGAATGGCATACTTTGAGGAGTGCTTTTATAGCCCTACCATGGATTAGAGTGTCCAACCGGAGAGTAGTTAAGAGTAGTATCATAAAGAGAAGATATTTATATGAGAGTGTTCACTAGTGAAAGTATGATCCTAGGCCTTGTTTCTAAGCATTGAAACACCGTTTGCAACTAGATCTGTTACATGTTAGCTTGCTTCCATCTTTATTTCAGATTGCCTTTAGTCTCTTCCTACCTGTCAAGCTGTTTTCTGGCACCGTTACCACTTATAATTATCTATACCACTTGTATTTCACTATCTCTTCGCCGAACTAGTGCACCTATACACCTGACAAGTGTATTGGGTGTGTTGGGGACACAAGAGACTTTTTGTATATTGATTGCGGGATTGCTTGAGAGGGGATATCTTTGACCACTTCCTCCCTGAGTTTGATAAACCTTGGGTGATCCACTTAAGAGAAAACTTGCTGCTGTTCTACAAACCTCTACACTTGGAGGCCCAACAACTGTCTACAAGAATAGAAGTGCGTAGACATCAAGCTATTTTCTGGCGCCGTTGTCGGGGAGGTAAGGTAAAAGGTACTCACATCCTCCGGTGTGAGTGCTCGAAGTTATTTCCTTTAGATTCTGCAATTTTGTCTTTTTGTTTCTTGTTTTCACTAGTTAGTCTTAATGGAAAACAACAACAAAATTAGAGAGCTTTATAGTATTTATCTTGAGTTAGGACATGAAGTGTTTGAAGAGAAAATTAAAAAACCTATGGAACTTTATTTGCATGCTAATATCAATGTTGTTAGTATAAATTCTTTGGACACCATTATTGCTAATGCTATGGAAAAGTCTAAGCTTGGGGAAGCTAGTTTTTATGAAAATGATCTTTTTAGTTCCCCAGCTTTGGAAGATAGCTATTTTATTGCTTATGATGATACCAAACCTCCAATATATGATGATTACAATGATGAATATGATATTATTAGTCCACCTACTATTGAGGAGAAAATTAATGATTACAATATGCCTCCTATATTTGATGATTATGGAGAAGAGAATAATAATGATAGCTATTTTGTTGAATTTGCTCCCACCACAATTAATAAGAATGACTATGCTTATGTGGAGAGTAATAATCATTTTATGCATTTGGCTCGTGATAAGAATGTTTCATATGATTGTTATATTGTTAATTTTATTCATGATGCTACTGAAAGTTATTATGAGAGAGGGAAACATGGTTTTATGTGTCTCAACAATATTAAGTTTCCCCTCTTTATGTTGAAAATTTTGAAGTTACACTTGTTTTGCTTTCCTATGCTTGTTGCTTTGTGCTTTCATGACTTGTTTCTTTACAAGATTCCTTTGCATAGGAAGTGGGTTAGACTTAAATGTGCTTCGAATTTTCTTCTTGATGCTCTCTTTTACTTCAATTCATATTTCTTATGTGAGCATCTTCTCAAACTATCATGTATAACTTAAAGGTGTTAAAGAAAAGTACTTATTGGGAGATAACCCAAAAGTTTTAGATGAGTCTTGGAAGTTAATAGTTCAGTAATAACCACTCCTTATCCTTTTTATTTGCTTTTTGTGCAAATAGTAACCTCTAATGAGAGAGAATTAATGATTGGGAAAGTTGTTGTCCCGAAACAGATTTCTATGCTTCACCGTAAACATTCGTGTAAAATCTCTGTACGTCCTTTTGAGACGTGAATTTTTGTGCTTCTGCCCCAGGTTGTTATCTAACTTTTGTCAGTTCAACACTTTTTGATTTGATCAACATAAGGTCTTCGAAAAAATTGGTTTTTACCTGCTGGTCTGTTTTGACAGATTTCTGCCATTATTTGCATTTGCTTCTTGTTGGTTTCTTTTTGAGTTCTTTTGGGGAATTGAGCTTTTTGAGGGAAGTGCTACAGCAGCTTGTGTTTTAATGGAAGTTTTATTGGTGTTGAGACTGAACCTAAAAGACCTATTATCTTGAGTTCACTAATGTTGCTAATAAAGATTGTGTGAAGTTTTGTATGAAGAAAAATTTCAGGTGTATGGAGAGAATGGTGTAATGAGATGAAAAATGGACTAAAGCTCAAGCTTGGGGATGCCAAGCGTGTCACCCCAAGAAATATCAAAGAAGTACAAGCGTCAAAGCTTGGGGATGCCCAAGGCATCCCCTTCTTCATCAATAAAAATATCAGGTTTCTTCCAAACACTTCATTTTTATTGTTTCATGCACAATTGTGTTTTTCTTGGAGCGTCTTTGTTTTTGTTTTTAGTTTTCTTTTCCTTAATTTGCTTAATTAAGTTGGTTGGATCCCAACACACTTCTTTTGGAGAGAGACACACCCCGTTATTCATTGCCTAGAACACTCTAGTTTTCACTTTTATTGTTCTCTGAGTGTTCTCCTTTGCTAGCACTGTGTTTAGCTTTAGTTTTCGATTGGTGTTGGAAAAGAGTAGGAAAGTTCATGCTTATGAGTGGTACAAAAGGAGCTTGTTTTGACTGTGTCCTAGACTTTATCATGTCATGTTTGATATTGTTTTGACTTTATGCTTAGTGATTTTTGTTGTAGCATGACATGTTATAAACAATTGAGATTGATTAATGTGCCTTGAAAGAATCATGCGTTGTTTTAGCATATAAAAGCATAGTATTGTGGTATTCTCCTTTAATGCTTTATTTGGGTTGACTTGGCGCATGCTCATACCATGTTAAGACTATTACAAGTCACGATGGCCACTATGATCCTTTAGTTTTCAACTTGTAATATCACTTTATGCTTTAATTAATGATGTTTTGTCGCTTTGCATGATTATGGCCATTATTGCTCTCTTAGTTGGTCGCTCCCAGTCTTTTGCTAGCCTCCATAACCAAGTATGAGTTCCACTCATGCATCCAACTCCAAATAAAACCAAGTTATTCCAAAGAGTCCACTATACCTACCTATTAACATTTGCTATTCCAAGTATATTCATGTTTTTATCTACCTTCCGAATTAAACTTGTTATGAGAAAATTAGTGATTAAAGCTCTCACGAACTTGATGGCACACTTTACTTTTCTTGCTCCTAATAAACTTGAACTATTGTGTGATTTATGTTGTATATGCTTGCACTTATATGTTGGGGATTAGCAGAACCATGCTATCATGGGGAACGCTTTCAACATTGCACTTGTACTTTGTACCTAGTTGATATCATGCTCTTTTGTCCATGGATGTCGTCGGTGTGAAATGAAAGGGCAGCTTGTAAGTCCATGGATTTATGTAAATGTGTGAGAGCAACGCCTGGGCCGCCAGTCTAATCCATGTTGTCATGGTGGAAACCTGCAGCGTAACCATAATAAGTTGTCTATGAAGCATTCTTCTTATAAAAAAAGAGTCCGATATTGAGAAAAAGAGAAAAATAAAAAAAGAGATGAGAAAAGAGGAAAGAGAGAAAAAAGCACCATTTTCCCATGGTAAATAAGAAGATTGCTGAGATGCTCGTTGTCTGCTTGCCTTGTCATTTTGATATGGGGATTCTTCTGTATCATCAATCAAGGGGTACCCCATTGGCGGTTCTCTATGATACACATATACTTACTATGACAAGAACTTACCGGTAACTAAACTTGAGTAGCATGAGGAGCGGCCCTCGTATTTAAGGGACATGAGATTTCCAACTTATACTTTGTCAAGCATATACACCATAGTTTGTTCACTTTAACCTTAATCACTTCAAGATGCTTATGATAGGGGCAATTAGAGCTGAAAGCTAATAAGTACCATAATTTTTAGAAGCTCTTTATGAAACTTGAATCCCTGCTTCCTTCTATGAAGGCATTTCTTCCACTTTTATATTGAGTCTCCACCTTCTATCTTTATGCACCTATTGAGAGAGCATAGTGGCCATTCTTAGTTCTATGTGCATTGTCCCAAGACTTGTTGATTGATGCATAACTTTCATATTGCTTGTTGTTAAACTAATTGTATCTAGTCACCCTTATAAACTTTGAAGGTGTCCTATGCATTTATGTTTGCTACTCTATGAGGGACAAACTAAATGCCACTATGCTATGTTTTCTTTATGTGAAACAAACAAACGTCTTGAAAAGCATTGTTATTCATGAATCTTTTGTTTGTGCCTTTTCATGTTGCAACATAGTTGCTATGTCTTATTGTTAGAACTCTATCTTTCATGTTCATGTTTACAGTACCTTGATCCTAGCTATCAATGCTATTACAATAATGATGATCAAGATTGTGTTGGCTACATGTCACCTCAAAAATTATATTGTTTTTATCGTTTACCTACTCGAGGACAAGCAGAAACTAAGCATTGGGATGTTGATACGTCCATAACGTATCTATAATTTTTGATGGTTTTATGCTAATAATATGCTTTTGATACTCCTTTTTATATAAAGTTTATGATTTATTTGGACTAACCTACTAATAGTTACAAAAGTGCACAATGTTCTTGTTTTACACTTTGATGTGTAGGAATTACCAAGAATACAAGTGGAAACCTTGTTGGAGTCAAATTGGGATTTTCCAGAAATCTGTCTCAGAACTCTTTTTGAAGATGGTCACGTTTTAGGTCGAAGACGGCGTCAAATGGAAAAATCTTCACTTACAAAGTTGTTGGAAATTTCGCAACAAATGTTCTGGACATAAAATTTAGCTGATTCCGAGTCCGGACGGGCCTGATAGGCCAATTTACTGCAGCCCAAGATGGGGTGACGGGAATCCGAGAAGCTATATAAAGGGAGGAAACCTAATTCGTGGGAGACACCTCCACCCACGAATTTGCAGCCACCAAAGCCATGTTTTTGCCTCCCCATGGATCCCATCTCCACGGGGAAGTTCTCCCAAGAAGCCATGAAGGAAGGGTGCTAAGGGGCGGTGCTCCCCTGTGATACCGGCGGCGGGGAAGGAGTCCTCTGCATCGTCGCCGCCGCCTCTTCACCATCTTCACCACCATCTCCATCAACTCCACCACCATCTCCATCGTTGTTGCTGACTCCCATGATGAGGAGGGCGTAGTTCTCTCTCGAGACTAAGGGTTCTTCCGGTAGCTATGTGTTCATCTCTCTCTATGCTTGATCATATTGTGATCATGAGCTTTGTAATCAAGTAGATCTACTTTGCTACTCAAGTGCTTTAATACATCTCTGCTCTCCCCATGTGTGTGAAAGTGACAACGTGCACACCATGGTGGCACTTAGGCAAGAGATTGCAAATACTTGTTATGAGTTATATTTGGAGTTGGATGTTTCTATGAAATTGTGGTGTTTGTTGGAACCATCTAGAGCTCAAGGTGACAGTGTGGGGTTATCTAGATGGGAAAGGCTTACTTTGAGGAGTGCTGTTATAGCCCTACTATGGATTAGAGTGTCTAACCGGAGAGTAGTTAAGAGTAGTATCATAAAGAGAAGATATTTATATGAGAGTGTTCACTAGTGAAAGTATGATCCCTAGGCCTTGTTTCTAAGCATTGAAACACCGTTTACAACTAGATCTGTTACATGTTAGCTTGCTTCCATCATTATTTCAGATTGCCTTTAGTCTCTTCCTACCCGTCAAGCTATTTTCTGGCACTGTTACCACTTATAATTATCTATACCACTTGTATTTCACTATCTCTTCGCCGAACTAGTGCACCTATACACCTGACAAGTGTATTGGGTGTGTTGGGGACACAAGAGACTTCTTGTATATTGATTATAGGATTGCTTGAGAGGGGATACCGTTGACCACTTCCTCCCTGAGTTCGATAAATCTTGGGTGATCCACTTAAGGGAAAACTTGCTGTTGTTCTACAAACCTCTGCACTTGGAGGCCCAACAACTGTCTACAAGAATAGAAGTGCGTAGACATCACATAACAGAATTAATAGCACAGTACCTCATCCATTACAAACCATAATAATCTTACAAATAGTTGATCTCATGATCAAGTCTTAATACACATCAAAGAAGGGGAAATAAACATAGTAGAGACTCCATCTTCATTGTCACAGTCAATGCTGACGATGGGAGATGATCCTAGTTATCATAGACATCCTATTGTCCATCCTCCAGATAGTCCTCTTCATAGTCTGGCCAGGGGAATAGCCAGGGACAAATCCATGAGTACTCTTAAAGTACTCGCAAACTATGACTAATGCAAGCAAGACAATTCTAGTAGGAATCCTAATCTCTAGGCTTGTTTGCAATAAGCTAGTTTTATTTCAGAAGTGCTTAGTAGTAAATACCTATTTTAGTCATCTAGATTACTCAAGTGGGAACCTAGTTTTCATTTCCACAACCCTGTTGTGGTCAAGTCCAAGTCATCTTTCAAGTCACAAGTCATTTTGAAAACATCTGACAACGGAACATTATGGCCATCCAACTGTTCATGACCGTGGACGCGGATATTCGAATAGTTTGACACTCTACAGAGGTGGTACACTTTCACCACAAAATTCGATACATCCGTCAGGGATAGCCCTGAATCATCATACTTGGTATGCGGATAATCAATCCTAACCTTTCAATTACACACCCAAGTATAGGCACCTCCCCTATGAGCTTGGCCTCCTAGCCATGGCCATCTGCCATCCCGGGAACTGCATAGGTGGTCATTCACAGTCACGAGGTAGCCTTAGCTTAACATCTCTTACGCGAGGGAACCTGTCAACACCCAGATTTTTAATCCCAGATGCCCGTTATGCCAGACCTCGCAATCCCAGGATTACCATTTTTACGAGACATAACGGATTGGATATCACAGTACATCATCCATTACAAACCATACATAAGGTTTTACACAAATAAGGATCTCATGATCCAGTCTTTAATACAACAAGCAGCGGAAATAAAAGATAGCGTAGCGGTGGGGTCCATCTTTAGGGGCACAGGCAATGCTAACGAAGGCAGATAGTCCTAGTTATCATAGCCGTCCTGCTGACCATCATCTTGATAATCTCCTTCATAGTCTGGCCATGATAATAGCCAGGGACAAAAGCCATGAGTACTCTTTAAGTACTCGCAAACTACCACTAACAAGTAGTATAATTCTAAGTTAAAGTGCTAGAGCTAAGTTTAACTATAAAGTTAGGTTTGAAACCTAAGCTGAGTTCTGAAGCAAAGAAAGATAAAATAAAGTTCTAGAATCACTTAAGTTGGGAAGCTATTATCATAAACACAACCCGGTTGTGGTCAAGTCAAAGTTCATCATTCATTTCAAGTTATTTAGAAAACATCTGACAACAAAACAGTATGGCCATTCCAACTGTCCATAACCGTGAACGCGGCTATTCGAATAGTTTGACACTCTGCAGAGGTGGTACACTTTCACCACAAGATTCGATACATCTGTCAGGGGTAACCCTGAATCATCATACTTAGTATGCAGATAATCAAACATAACCTTCCCTTTACACACCCTAGTATAAGCACCTCTCCTATGAGCATGGCCTCCCAACCATGACCATCAGTCATCTTGGGCACTGCATAGGTGGACATCATGAGAGCTAGCCTCAGCTCAAACCTCTCCCGTGAGGGAACTAATACTAATGCATATAAATTTCTAGCTAAGCCTTACCCAATTCAGGTAGTATGGTTGTACGGTAAATTTGGAATGGTATCGCATCCGAATCCAACCATCAGTTTTATAAAAGGGTTAAGCCTCATGCCTCATCATTTTCATCATCATAAACCAGTTGTGTTTCTCAACACATGTCAAAACATCTCAATAGAATGACTCATCATTCCAAGGTTTTCACAATTAATTTTCACCACTTGTTCCCATCTAAAGTGACTCAAGTTTTTGATCTACTCTAAAATACTAAGTTAAGAGTGTTCACTAAGGTGGAAGGATGGGATCAATCTCATGCCATAGAATGACATCTAAAGGGTTCTAAATAGGTCAAGTTTTATACTTTTTATGCTACCTTCAAAATAAGTAAAGAACTTTGTATAACCTAAGAGGGGTAAAACTTGTAACTAAGACTTGGGGTACTAATAGTCAAAGGGGTGTGATCAAAGCATGCTTAAGGCATCTTTGCTAAACCATCTAGTTTGATTCTAGTTTCCTAAGTACTACACTTGCAAGGGTTAATCTTGGATAGTGCTAGCTTGCTAAGGTTAGCTTGCACTGTTAATGGTGGCTTGCCTTGGTTGGTGCAGTGGTTGAAGTTTTCTTCGTCTTCGTCTTGGTATCACTCCTCCTCCTCGTAAGCTTGGTCGGTACTATCTTCTATAACAATACATACGGAGTAGATAATCACCAAACATTACTTAACTAGGCTAGATAGCATTCTAAGACACACAATTGATGATCTATTATCATCACAAGCATCACAAGTTTAATTCAATAGTTTCTTTCTTTTTATTTTAGAAAAGTAATTTCTACTCATTGAAAAAATAGCTAACATTTAATATTCACCACTTAAAACATGGGATCATGTTGACACATGTCATCACCACATATTCTAACATGTGGGAATGAGATTTAAGGGTTGGATCAATATTACTTTGGTTTAAGTTCATTATTTAATGATTTAAAGTGACTAGAAATGCCTATATAGCATTATTTTGGTACTAGTCCAAAGTCACTACATGTAAACCTTAATATTATTACATATTTAGATAGATATGATGACATGTGATTTTTGAGAGTTGGAATCAACTCAAAAGCTAACTTGGTTGATTTTATAAAAATGTTGCAAGTTGCAAAAGCTTATGTCTTCTTATTTTTATTAGGAGAGATCTATAACTCTAATTGAATTAAATCCAACGAGCTTGGATAGATCATTTTAATACCTTTCAGACAAAATTGGTTTCATGCAATTTGCATTTCTAAAACTCTTTGAATTGATTTTCAAACTAGGGGACAGAAACTAGATTTAACTAAAAAGAAAATTCCAGATTTGAATGGGTGGGCTAGCGCGGGAAAAGAAATGGGCCGGCCCAGTGGCGCTCAGCCAGCTGAACCTCGGTGACAGGGTCCAGGGGGTCCCACTTGTCAAGGTCACTTAAACGCAAGCGGTATGCAGTGGGCCGTGTGATTAGAATAGGAATCTACGGCTGAGGGTCGTCGTCGACGACGAATAGGTCGCCGGCGAGCTCGAACCCTAGCGGCTCGGTGGGGGTCTACTGGGGGTGTACCAGGGCTCCAGCGGGGTCAGCGAGGCGGGCAAATGACGTGGAAGACGACGGCGAGGCGAGGCGCGGTTGCGGCGGAGATTGGGGTGGTCGCAATCAACGGCGCCCTTCTCCTCATGCCGCGGCTGCTCCGGCTCCAATTCCGGGCGCGGTTTGTGCTCGGTGGTCCACTACTGCCCTGGGCTCGGGCAAGGGACATGGGGTGGTGGTGAGCTCCTGGCTACCTCCTAGACATGGCGAGGGAAGAGGGAGTGGTCTGCTACAGCGGGGCAAGGGTTGGCCGGCGAGGCATGGCTCGGTGAGGCATGGCTCGGCATGGCCTGGGGACTAGGGACAAGGGAGAGGGGTGTTAGGGGTTTGGTTAGATCAAGAGGGGACAGAGGAGGTAAATGAAGGTCATTTGGGGGCAAAACCCTGTAGTAAACAGTGAGCTAGGATTAGAGTAGAGATTATGCATGCCAAGTGTTTGATTAAATGGCCGCATGAAAGAAAGTTTTAAATTTTGGTTTCAAAATTTTTGAGTGATCTCCACTGGTGATAGGTAGTCTCTGGTTGCAAGGGTTTTGAAAGTGGAGCTCAAAAAGATGGTTTTTTAAATAGGGGTGATCTATGCATATGCATTAGATTCAATTTAAATTGTCATTTAAAATAGTTAATAGAATGTTTTTAGCAGATCCAAAGGTGGGCCTTGGTACCTCATTATGTGTACTAGCAAGGGGTGCAAAGATCAAGAATTGTTGCTGTTAAGTTTTGAGTACTAGGAATAGCCAAAGTAGGCATGGGAGTTAAATTTGCCAAAATGACCATTCCTCCTTTTTAATTCTTTTTTATTTGATTTTCTTTACGAAAAGTTTGGGAATGATGTAGATGATGTTTACATCACCTAAGAAACATTTTACAAGCATTTGATCATTCAATCATGGCACTTCAAACAACTCCTATTTTAAATGCACACATATATGAATGCTTTCACATTAAATTTGAAAAAGTTTTTGTTAACCCTATTTTTGGTTGATTTGATCTTGATAAGCTTGGATGAAGTTTTGGGATGTTACAAACCTTCCCCCCTTAAACAAAATCTCGTCCCGTGATTTACAAAGAAAACTAGGAACTAAAGAGATCTGGGAACTCTGTCCTAATGTAATCTTCGCGCTCCCAAGTAGCTTCCTCCTCGGTATGGTTGCTCCACTGAATCTTGAGAAACTTGATACTCCTAGTCCTGGTAGTTCTGTAGGCTTCTTCTAAGATACGGATGGGTACTTCCTGATAGGTCAGGTCATTGTTGATTTCCATATCTTTGTGATCGATGTTCTTGAAAACTTCAGTCTTCTCAGGCACTTCCAAGCATTTGCGAAGTAACGAGATATGGAACACATTGTAGATGGCTGACATCTCTTCAGGCAGTTCTAGTTGATACGATACTTCTCCTCGGCGGTTCAGAATCTTGAAAGGTCTGATATATCTGGGAGCTAACTTTCCCTTCAGACTAAAGCGTTGAGTTCCCTTCAATGGTGAAACCTTGAGATATACAAAATCTCTGACATTGAAAGTCAGGTCTCTCCTTCTCTTGTCGACATAGCTCTTCTGTCTGGATTGGGCGGTCTTGAGGTGCTCACGGACTTTGTGAACTTTTTCTCTGCTTCGCGGAGAATGTCGGGTCCAAAGATTTGACTCTCTCCTACTTGCGACCAATTCAAAGGGGTACAACACTTTCTTCCGTATAGGAATTCAAATGGTGCCATCTGCAAACTAGCTTGATAACTGTTGTTATATGAGAATTCTACGAAAGGCAGGCAGTCTTCCCATTTTGATCCGTATTCCAACACACAAGCTCTAAGCATATCCTCTAGGATCTGGTTGACTCTCTCAGCTTGTCCATCTGTTTGCGGGTGATAAGCCGTATTGAAGTTCAACTTGGTTCCTAAACCTTTCTGAACTTTCTGCCAAAATCTTGAAGTAAACTGGGTTCCTCGATCTGAGACGATGGTCTTGGGGGTTCCATGCAGACTAACAATCCTAGCAATATACAGCTGTGCTAGCTTTGCACTTTGGTAGGTTGTTTTGACAGGTATGAAGTGGGCTACCTTGGACAGTCTATCAACTATGACCTAGATTGAGTCATTTCCCCTATTAGAAGTAGGTAAACCTATGATAAAGTCCATTCCGACAGAATCCCATTTCCATTCCAGAATTTGCAATGGTTGCAACAATCCTGCAGGTCTCTGATCTCTGCTTTGACTCTTTGACAGATGTCACATTTGGCGATGTAGCTTCTGATCTCTCTTTTCATCTTGTGCCACCAAAATTGCTCTTTCAAATCCTGATACATCTTTGTTCCTCCGGGGTGGATAGAATAAAGAGTATCATGAGCTTCCTTCATGATAATTTCCTTCAGCTCCGAATCTGCTGGCACACAGATACGTCCTTTGTACCACAGTACTCCTTCTTCGTCTTCGGTGAATCCAGGTACCTTTCCTGTACCTGTCTGACGTTTGATTCCGTCGACATCGTCATTCCCTTCTGGGCTTCCTTGATTTGGCTAATCAAAGTGGGTTGAAGTTCAATGCTAGCTAGGAATCCTTTGCTAACTAACTCAGTCCTGAACTGCTCCAACTCCTCCTACAAACTTGGTTGCTTCTCTTTGATCATGGTGTTAAGCCTACCCGGCAATCTGCTAAGAGCATCCGCTACCACATTGGCTTTGTCGGGGTGATAGTGAATGTCAAGGTCATAATCCTTGATTAACTCTATCCATCTTCTTTGCCTCATATTCTCCTCCTTCTGAGTGAAGATATACTTCAAGCTCTTATGATTTGAGTAAATCTCACAACGATTACCCATCAAATAATGACGCCATGTCTTCAATGCTAGAACCACGGCTGCTAGCTCAAGATCATGGGTCGGATAGTTCTGCTCATGCTGCTTCAGTTGTCGAGACAGATACGCGATGACTTTGCCTTCTTGCATCAATACACATCCTAGGACAATCTTGGATGCATCACAATACACCTCAAACGGCTTCTTGATGTCTGGCATGATCAAAATTGGGGCCGATATCAATCTCTTCTTCAGCTCCTAGAAACTGGCTTCACATTTGTCTGTCCATTCAAACTTCTTGTCCTTCTTCAACAATTGGGTCATTGGTCGGGCTATGCTCGAGAATCCTTCTACGAACTTGCGGTAATATCCTGCTAATCTGAGAAATGAACGAACTTGGGTTTGATTAGTTGGGGCTTCCCATTCTTCGACATCTTTGATCTTGGTGGGATCAACAGAGACTCCTCCGACAGACACAATATGTCCTAAGAATCCTACTTCTTTCAGCCAAAACTCACACTTGCTGAACTTGGCATATAACTGATGCTCTCTCAGGGTTTCTAGAATGATTCTCAGATGTTGCTCATGCTCTTCTTCTGACTTGGAGTAGATAAGGATGTCGTCGATAAACACAACTACAAACTTATCTAGGAAATTCATAAAGATCTTATTCATGAGATTCATGAAATAAGCAGGGGCATTGGTTAATCCAAAAGACATAACCGTATACTCGTATAAACCATAGGGATTAGTAAAGGCGGTCTTCGGAATATCCATTGCACGAATATTAAGTTGGTGATAACCAGTCCTAAGATCAATCTTTGAGAATACCTGGGCTCCAATCAACTAATCAAATAGATCCTCTATCTTTGGCAAAGGGTACTTGTTCTTGATGGTGACATCATTCAACTTTCTATAATCTGTACACAGGAGATTGCCTCCATCTTTCTTGTCGACGAATAACACTGGTGATCTCCATGGCGATGCGCTTGGCTGAATCAAGCCTATGGCTAACATGGCATCCAACTGCTTCTTCAGTTCCACTAACTCTGAGGGGTTCATGGTGTAGGGTCTCTGGGCTATAGGTTCGGTTCCGGGGATTAGTTCGATAATGAACACAATATCCCTATCCAGGGGCATACCTGGCAATTCATCTGGGAATACGTCGGGGTATTCACAGACTACTCTGACTTGGTCAATGGTGGGCAGGGCTACACTCTTGTTGCACTTAAATTGACGGGGTAAGGTTTCAGAGATATGCTCTACTGTTACTCCAGAACTACTGGTCATGGTGATGGCTTTCTTAGCACAGACTATCAGTCCTTTATGCCTTGACATCTAGTCCATACCTAGTACTACTTCCAATCCTTTGGTTCCAAGTACAATTAGGTTGGCATAAAAATCTATCCCATGTATTCTGATAGGTACAGCTTTGCAAATTTTTCTAGCTTTTGTTGTTGAACTGGGGATTTGAACTATCTTGACATGCTTCAGGTTGGTTGGGTGAATCTTACTAGTGCATACAAATTCTTCGGTGACAAATGAATGCGATGCTCCAGAATCAAACAATACTCTTGCTTAAACTGAGTTGACAGAAAACATACCTAGCACTACATCTGGCGCTTCTTGGGCTTCTTCTGTGTTCATGTGGAAGAGACGACCGTTGCGGTTGTGAGGGTTCCCTGGGGCAAATCTCCTTCCTGGTTGAACACGACACTACTGCTGAGCTAGGGAATTCACAGGGGCATTGGCGGCAGTCTTCTTGGGACACTCATTGGAGTAGTGACCCTTCACTCCACACTCAAAACAAGTGATCTGGGACTTGTCCTTGATAGCGACAGGTACATTCTGCCGATTCGGTGCGATGTTGTTGTTGTTGTTGCTCTTGGGAGGGGCACGGTTGAAATTGTTGGCATTGCCGGAGTTGTGATTGTTTCCTCCGGACTTCATGTTGCCTCCGCTACGGTTGGGGTAGCTTTGGCGAGAATTTGGGGGTCAGGTGTTCCTTGGTGCATATCCTGGTGAGGGGTTGGGACGGTACTTCTGGTGACTACTGGATATAGACTGCTGCATCATACGACGCTTGTGGTTGTCATTTGCCTGGTTAATCTTCCGTTCCATCTGAATGGCAGAGTCGACTAGCTCTTCGAGATCATCGAAACGGATGTTGTGAGGACGATGCATCTCATCATGCAGTCCGTTTAAGAATCTCTCCTTCTTCTTGGCCTCCGTGTTGATCTCATCCGGTGCATATCTGGCAAGTGACAAGAATCTATCACGGTACTCCACCACAGTCATTCTTCCTTGCTTCAATTCGCGGAACTCATCTCTCATCCTGTTGACGATACCTTGCGGCACGTGGGTGCGGCTGAACTTGACCTTGAATGCTTCCCAGGTCATCACCTAGCCATGGTTCATAGTGCGGATGCTATTCCACCAAGCTCTTGCATCTCCCGCCAGATAGTGGGTGGCAAAGAGAACTTTCTCATTCTCATCAACTCTGGCAACCTCTAAGTTGTTTTCCATGGTGCGTAACCGATCCTTGACATCTAATGGGTTTTCAGATTGGTTAAAGATTGGGGGATTGGTGTTTTGAAAGTTTTTGAGTTTGGATCCTTGGTGATCCTGATTTCCATGTCCTTGGTTGTTGAGAGCCATTTGGGTGATCTGCTGCAATGTTGCTAAGTTGGCTTGATGCTCGGCCCTGCTTGCTTCACGGTCCGCAATGAGATTCTGCAAGATCTGCAACATTGGGTCCTGTGACAAGCTGCTCCCTCCTTGGTTTCCATGAGTCATCTAAAGATTGAGATAGATATAGGGGTAAGAGGGAAATTCTAAGGTTCATGGTTTTGGGTTTTTCAGATCTAAAACTTTGAGTTAAACTCAGGTTTTTCAACTAACTTCTTTTTCATTCATGCAAGCAAGCACACGATACAACACACACCACAACAATCAAAGGGGAAAACAGATGGTTTGAAGACCATTCTGCAAGCTATGATACAATGAGATGATACTTCTCATGCTATGACAGTGCTCTAGTGCATCTACTGATCGTCGATGAAGTCGGAGTCTTCATCATCAGTGTAGAAGTCCACAACATCCTCCTCCAGAAAGTCATCATCGTTGCTAAGGTAAGAATCCATATCTCCCTGGATGTCTTCACCCTCATCTTCTTCTTCCTTGGCGGCAAGCTGGGCTTCCTGCTCTTTGACGGTCTTCTCGAGGTCAGCCACCTTCTTGCAAAGACGGGCGATGGTGCGATCCTTCTTTGCACGCTGGCAGCAAAGAGACTGGCGATCTTGGACGAGCAGTGCGAAAGTCTGGGCCTTCTGGTCTGCGATGGCATGGTTCTGGTTAGCTAACTCCCTGGCATTGTCCAGTTCTTGCTGTCTGTCATGAAGCAAGAAGTCAAGGTTCACCACTTGACGCCTCAACTCTAGGTGACTTGGCATCTCCATCGGCATTCCCATGAAGTCACGTCTTGCATAGTGGGCAAAACGGGTTCCTTGGATCTTGTTGATGCTGAGGGCACATAGACGTGCGAGAGCTTCATGCATTGCCCTGGCTAATCCATCTAGCCAGTTGTTCTCTCTCACGGAGAACTGAATTCTCCCGGAAGTTGGTGCTTCGATGCTTCCTCGAAGATCTGCGGTGACTAGCCACTATAGGTCTCCTCCTGGGGTCCTGGAAGTTGAGCTCCAAGAAACTCCGGATGTGGGCGTCCTAGTAACTCCGATAGTGAATCCAGATCCTCTCAAGATCGGTGACCTCCGTTTCCCAACTGGTAAAACTTGCTGAACTGAGTCTCCATCTACAAGGATTAAGGATGAGGAAGTTAGTGAAGTGATCAAGTGTGTCAACTTTTAAGTCATAATGTAAGAATTTTTGAGAAAGAATGAGTTCACAAGGGTAAGAGAGGAAATAGTTTTTCATAAATACTCACTTTGGTTTTGAAGCTAAGTTTTTGGTTTGGACGTCCATTCTAACTAGGGTCTCCTATGGTCAGGATGGCTCTAATACCAACTTGTCAACACCCGGATTTTTAATCCCAGATGCCCGTTATGCCATACCTCCCAATCCCAGGATTACCATTTTTGCGAGACATAACGGATAGGATATCACATTACATCATCCATTACAAACCATACAAAAGGTTTTACACAAATAAGGATCTCATGATCCAGTCTTTAATACAATAAGCAGCGGAAATAAAAGATAGCATAGCAGTGGGGTCCATCTTCAGGGGCACAGGCAATGTTGACGAAGGCAGATAGTCCTAGTTATCATAGCCGTCCTGCTGACCATCATCTTGATAATCTCCTTCATAGTCTAGCCATGATAATAGCCAGGGACGAAAGCCATGAGTACTCTTTAAGTACTCGCAAACTACCACTAACAAGTAGTATAATTCTAAGTTAAAGTGCTAGAGCTAAGTTTAACTATAAAGTTAGGTTTGAAACCTAAGCTGAGTTCTGAAGCAAAGAAAGATAAAATAAAGTTCTAGAATCACTTAAGTTGGGAAGCTATTATCATAAACACAGCCCTGTTGTGGTCAAGTCAAAGTTCATCATTCATTTCAAGTTATTTAGAAAACATCTGACAACGAAACAGTATGGCCATTCCAACTGTCCATAACCGCGGATGCGGCTATTCGAATAGTTTGACACTCTGCAGAGGTGGTACACTTTCACCACAAGATTCGATACATCTGTCAGGGGTAACCCTGAATCATCATACTTAGTATGCAGATAATCAAACATAACATTCCCTTTACACACCCTAGTATAAGCACCTCTCCTATGAGCATGGCCTCCCAACCATGACCATCAGTCATCTTGGGCACTGCATAGGTGGACATCATGAGAGCTAGCCTCAGCTCAAACCTCTCCCGTGAGGGAACTAATACTAATGCATATAAATTTCTAGCTAAGCCTTACCCAATTCAGGTAGTGTGGTCGTACGGTAAATTTGGAATGGTATCGCATCCGAATCCAACCATCAGTTTTATAAAAGGGTTAAGGCTCATGCCTCATCATTTTCATCATGATAAACCAGTTGTGTTTCTCAACACATGTCAAAACATCTCAATAGAATGACTCATCATTCCAAGGTTTTCACAATTCATTTTCACCACTTGTTCCCATCTAAAGTGACTCAAGTTTTTGATCTACTCTAAAATACTAAGTTAAGAGTGTTCACTAAGGTGGAAGGATGGGATCAATCTCATGCCATAGAATGACATCTAAAGGGTTCTAAATAGGTCAAGTTTTATACTTTTTATGCTACCTTCAAAACAAGTAAAGAACTTTGTATAACCTAAGAGGGGTAAAACTTGTAACTAAGACTTGGGGTACTAATAGTCAAAGGGGTGTGATCAAAGCATGCTTAAGGCATCTTTGCTAAACCATCTAGTTTGATTCTAGTTTGCTAAGTACTACACTTGAAAGGGTTAATATTGGATAGTGCTAGCTTGCTAAGGTTAGCTTGCATTGTTAATGGTGGCTTTCCTTGGTTGGTGCAGTGGTTGAAGTTTTCTTCGTCTTCGTCTTGATATCACTCCTCCTCCTCGTAAGCTTGGTCGGTACTATCTTCTATAACAATACATACGGAGTAGACAATCACCAAACAATACTTAACTAGGCTAGATAGCATTCTAAGACACACAATTGATGATCTATTATCATCACAAGCATCACAAGTTTAATTCAATAGTTTCTTTCTTTTTATTTTAGAAAAGTAATTTCTACTCATTGAAAAATTAACTAACATTTAATATTCACCACTTAAAACATGGGATCATGTTGACACATGTCATCACCACATATTCTAACATGTGGGAATGAGATTTAAGGGTTGGATCAATATTACTTTGGTTTAAGTTCATTATTTAATGACTTAAAGTGACTAGAAATGCCTATATAGCATTATTTTGGTACTAGTCCAAAGTCACTGCATGTAAAACTTAATATTATTACATATTTAGATAGATATGATGACATGTGATTTTTGAGAGTTGGAATCAACTCAAAAGCTAACTTGGTTGATTTTATAAAAATGTTGCAAGTTGCAAAAGCTTATGTCTTCTTATTTTTATTAGGAGAGATCTATAACTCTAATTGAATTAAATCCAACGGGCTTGGATAGATCATTTTAATACCTTTCAGACAAAATTGGTTTCATGCAATTTGGATTTCTAAAACTCTTTGAATTGATTATCAAACTAGGGGACAGAAACTAGATTTAACTAAAAAGAAAAATCCAGATTTGAATGGGTGGGCTAGCGCGGGAAAAGAAATGGGCCAGCCCAGTGGCTCTCCGCGGTGTGGGGCTCAGCTAACAGGGGGGTCCCGCTTGTCAGCGGCAGTTAAAACGCGAACGGTCTGCAGCGGTAAGGTCACGATTAGAATAGGAATCTCACGAGGTCGTCATGCGACGACGAATAGGTCGCCGGACTCGAACCCTAAGCGGCTCGGTGGGGTCTCTTGAGGCGTACCAGGGCTCCAGCGGGGTCGGCGAGGCGGGCAAATGACGTGGAAGACGATGGCGAGGCGAGGCGCGGTTGCGGCGGAGCTTGGGGTGGTCGCAATCAACGGCGCCCTTCTCCTCCTGCCGCGGCTGCTTCGGCTCCAATTCCGGCGAGCTGCTGCTCCCTTTGCTCCGGCAAGAGGTGGGTGAGGTTCAGAGAGGTGAGGGGAGTGGACTGGTGTGGAGAGAAGAGGCTGGGGAGGGCTTCTTTTATAGGCCCGACGGTGAGACCGAGCGGGATGGGCAGTCGACGGTGGCGACATGGCTACGGCGGGGTAGAGGCATGGCTGGGGATGGCAATCGATGGAGGTTCCCTAGCGGTGCTCTAGAACTTGAATGCGAGCGTAGGGGCGGTGGCCTGTGATGCAGGCGAGTGGCGCTCGAGAGGCGGCGGTGTCCACGCAGCAGGATGGTGGAGGCGTTAGGCGTGTGGGTGTCTAGGGTGTTCTCCCGGTCGAGGCAGAGCGGCGGGCGTGGGCTGCTGCCAAGGGGCAGTCTGTGCGAGCGGGGACAGAGCGCGCTCTAGGGCAGCACTGGCATGGTGCGGTGGCACTGGGCGCGATTTGTGCTCGGTGGTCCACTGCTGCTCTGGGCTCGGGCAAGGGACAGGGGGTGGCGGTGAGCTCCTGGCTACCTCCTAGACATGGCAAGGGAAGAGGGAGTGGTCTGCTGCAGCGGGGCAAGGGTTGGCCGGCGAGGCATGGCTCGGCATGGCATGGCCTGGGGACTAGGGACAAGGGAGAGGGGTGTTAGGGGTTTGGTTAGATCAAGAGGGGACGGAGGAGATAAATGAAGGTCATTTGGGGGCAAAACCCTATAGTAAATAGTGATCTAGGATTAGAGTAGAGATTATGCATGCCAAGTGTTTGATTAAATGGCCGCATGAAAGAAATTTTTGAATTTTGGTTTCAAAATTTTTGAGTGATCTCCACTAGTGATAGGTAGTCTCTGGTTGCAAGGGTTTTGAAAGTGGAGCTCAAAAAATGGTTTTTAAAATAGGGGTGATCTATGCATATGCATTAGATTCAATTTTAAACTGTCATTTAAAATAGTTAATAGAATGTTTTTAGCAGATCCAAAGGTGGTCCTTGGTACCTCATTATGTGTACTAGCAATGGGTGCAAAGATCAAGAATTATTTCTGTTAAGTTTTGAGTACTAGGAATAGCCAAAGTAGGCATGGGAGTTAAATTTGCCAAAATGACCATTCCTCCTTTTTAATTCTTTTTTATTTGATTTTCTTTAGGAAAAGTTTGGGAATGATGTAGATGATGTTTACATCACCTAAGAAACATTTTACAAGCATTGGATCATTCAATCATGGCACTTCAAACAACCCCTATTTTAAATGCACACATATATGAATGCTTTCATATTAAATTTGAAAAAGGTTTTGTTAACCCTATTTTTGGTTGATTTGATCTTGATAAGCTTGGATTGAAGTTTTGGGATGTTACAGAACCCATACTAAGACACATAAACTTCCAGTTAACCCCTACCCAAATCAGGTATTGTGGTTGTACGGTAAAGCTGGAATCGTATCACATCTGAACCCAACCATCAGTTTTTATTCAAAGTCAAGGCACATGCCTCATTCATCATCATCTTCAAGTCATTGTGTTTCATAACCCATGTCAATACATTTCAATAGAATGACTCATCATTCTAAGGTTTTCATATTCATTTTCTCCAAGTGTTCCCATCTAAAGTGATCCCTATTAGTTTAGCACTAGCAACTATCAATGAGGGTGTCATTATGGAGGGGTGATAACCAAGTGTAACTACCTAAGCCTACTTCTATGCTCTTGATGGTATCTGTCCTATTTTCCACTAATCACCAATAATTAATTATTCAAGAAACTTTGGTAAAGGGAAAATAAAGCTTGCAGGTAAAACTTGGGATTGATATAATCAAGGTTGCATCACAATAGCATGCATAGTGTATCTTGCATAGGTTAGCTTGCGTTGGTTGGTATAGTGGTCGAAGTTCTCCTCTTCTTCTTTATAGAATTCTTCCTCCTCGTAGCTCGGGTTGGTACTAGCGTCTATAAATAAATACGAATTACAAAATCACCAAACAATACTTAGGTACTTCTATTCAGCACACAAAGGCTCACACTAGATGATCTAGCATCATCTCAATCACCACATGAATTAGTGACATAGTCTTATTTATCTTATTTTGGAAATGCAATCTCTACTCATTGAAAAATACTTAAGATTTAATATTCTCCAATTATAAAATATGGGATCATGTTGACACATGTCATCACCACATATTCCAATACTTGGGAATGTGATTTAAAGTAGGTGGCCTATATTACAAAGTTTAATATTGCTATTTAATATAATTAAAATGACTAGAAATGACTATATAGCCATTATTTTATTCTTAGCCCCTGACTACTACATGTAAAACTATATATTTTTCACATATTCAGATAGATCAAGGTAAATGTGATTTTTGACAATCGAAATCAACCCAAAAGCATTTATGGTTGAATTTAGAAAAATGTTTGAAGTTGGAAAAGTCTCTGCCTTGTTATTTTTGCTGTGGGTGATCTATAATTCCAAAATGTTTGAATCCAATGGGGGTGTTTAGAGATTTCCATTTCCTTTCTAACAAAATTAGAATCATGCAATTTGGTTCAGTGAATCTTCTTGAATTCAATTTTAAAAGTCACCTACAGAATAGGGTTTTGAAATAAAAGAAAAATCTAGATTTGAATTTGTGCGCACGCGCGGGAACGTTACAGGGCCGACCCAACTACATAGTGTGTGCGCAGCGGGTTTCACTTGCGATGGCCCCACGCATCAGCGGCTTCTCCTACGCGAAGCGGTAAGATCTATCCCTAGCTTCATGATTAGAGCACGATCAACGGCTCCACGTCATCGTCTTCCTCGCACGGCGTGCGCGGGATTAGGCCCTAGCTCTACGACGGGGGTCGTCGGGGGCTTACCAGGGCTCCAGCTAGGTACGACAGGGTGGGCGAATGAACTGGTCAACGATGACGGTCCGAACGGTGGTCGCGGCGGCTCCTAGCGCTGGCTCCGTTCCACCACTACGGCGGCGAGCTCCAGTGAAATTCCGATGCTGCCTGCTTCGTCATGCTCCGGAGATGGGTCAGAGAGGTTGCTAGGTGAGAGGTGAGTCGAGTGGGTGCATTTTGAGGCAAGGGGCAGGGTCTATTTATACCCCAACGAGGGGAGCATTGGGGCATGGCTCGGGCTCATCGGCGATGTCGTTATAGTGAGCTATGGGCATGGCGGAGGGTGTAGGTCGACGTAGTGCTCCTTGGCGGTCGTCATACGCACAATGGAATGGCGAGGCGCGGTCTCCATCGGTCGGGGATGTCCATGCCATCCTCGGGTAGCGCGGGTGTTCATCATGGCGTACGGTGGTTACAGGTCGCGCGGGGTCAAACAGGCATGTTTGGGAGGTTGCTGGCATCGCGGAGAGTGCATTGATGCAAGGGCATAGCGAGGCACCACATGGTTGCATGGGATTAATCGGTGCTCTGGCGTGCGCGCGGCATGGCGGACAGAGAAATGGGCGCGGTGCTAGCGTCTCCACGGGCTGGCATTGGTTTAGGCGTACACAGGCAGGTGCGGTGAGGTTACGGCTAGCTCCTAGATGTCATGGGCGAGTGCGGTGAGGCGTGTAGCGTCGAGTCCATGTCGGGTCGGCATGGTGAGCTCGGGTACGAGTTTGCACTAGTAAATGGGTCGAGTGAGCAAGGCTTAGCTGCACGGGCTGGTACTGGGGTGAGTGTGGGCGAGTAGTGGAGGCCGAGTGTGGTACAAAGATGATCACAAGAATAATCTAAACAGTGTGGAGTTGGTAGCTCTATACTATGCTCGGAAGGTGTTTGATCAAATGGCCGCAAGAGAAAAATATTTGAATTTTCAAGTTCTTTTTAGTGGGTTTGCTGATCATAAGCTTGAGAGTCTCTGGTTTCAAGGGTTTGCCAAGTGGAGAAAGTTTGGATGGTTTTGGAAAAGTTGCTATCTTGATGCATACACCAGATTCAATTTTTAAAAGTCCCTCAAATGATTTTGAATTTGTTCTAGTAAGTTTTGAAAGATCACTTGTGTTCTTTGTCACTTGGTCTAACAAGGTGAGAAAAGAAATGGAATTGTTTCTGTTTGAAATTATTTAATAGCGATGCCCAAAGTGAGCTAAGTGTTAATATTTGCAAAAATGACCATTAGCTCATATGCTTTATATTTTGATTTTCTTTTGGTTTGGTTTGGTTTTGATTTGACCTAGATGATATTTTTTTTGATCCTTAAACCAATTCTCATCATATATAACAAACAACCATGGCATATCATGCATACATACATCATTAACAAACACACACTTGCCTTCATATAGTTTTTAAAATTAAAAGTTTTTGTTAATCCTAAGTTTGGTTGATTGGAAATTCATATTCTCCTTTTAATATTTTTGAGATGTTACACTAGACCAAGCCGGAAGGGTAACCCTACTAACAATGTCGATCCCTAACCTGCTAAAATAAAAGGGGTGCCGACAAAGGGCAAAGGAAAAAGAGAGCGGTCAGTACTGAGGCCAGTACACAGCGAGTCTAGAATTCGATGGCGCTCGCCTACATAGGTATGGTGGACTGAAGCGACAGCGAATCATGCACTGAACAACCTATAGAGACTCGGTACATCTGTCGGCTATCAAAGAGAGGTATGAAAGACCTATGCGGGACCAACCTGATACCAACACCAATCATACCCATCCTGGTATTTCCCCCTCGAGACCAAACGAGGAAGTCAAACCGAGGAATGCACACAATTGGCGGTTTTATTCATTCCATTATAGTTGAAGCACTTACTAGTCAGATATAGATAGCATGAGTCATCCTGAGATCATAAGAAGTGGGCAGTTTTAGTTAACCATTCCGTTGTAGTTGCAATACTTACTTGTCTGTTACAATTAGCATGAGACATCCCAAATCCAGCAGTTGTTGGCACTTTTATTTACTAATTCCGTTATAATGAAAATGATTACTAGACATGTCAAAATCAATTTTATAGCACTACTTTAGTTATGGTTGTCTATGATCGAGATACTATGCTCCAAGTCGTCCATAACCGCGGACACGGTTTTCAGAAAGATTTATCATGTAGGGTTGCATAAATAGTAACACATGTACGATCAACCTCGGAAAAACCAAATAAAAACGCAACGAGGCTTTCACGACAAAGAAATCACAAGATTTATAAAATATTTCAGGGGCCATCCTACTAAGCTACCCGCAATGAAGTTGGTCGGCTCTGAGACGGATCCAGGGTTTGCATCAATGGCTATAAATGACTGGGAATCCAAAAGTGTGACTAGGCTTGTCAATACCGCAAAATCACTTTGCATTCCAAAATAATACAGGTGCTCCACGTGCAATCGTAAATAAAGAAGTAAAGTATGGCATAAGTACAGGATAGTAATAAGCCCCAAACTAGTTTGTGGCCCTAAGAAATAAGAAATGAATCAAGCTCTCGCTAAGGGGATTCATGGTCCCACATGCGGATAGTGCGATAGTTAAGGAACATGTATCAAGTACTCGGGGCCTATGGGATACAAGTGAGCGGTTAAAAACCAAATATTAGCTATTGCCCACTGGTGCCTCTGCATTAGTTATATCTATTTCTAGCATTTTAATTATCAGTTGAAATTAAAGTCATGACCATCTCCACCATTAAGCATGTGTCAACCTTCCAACAATGGTGGAACAACAATGACGCAAAGCAGCATCTGAGCAAGCAACTACAACTCGCAAGGCCGTTTGTCTATCAAACAATAGGCAATAGGATGTATCCAAGGCAATATAGAGGCTGCAAGGAATATAAATGGTGCACGGAAACTAAAGCAGCGCAACACGGATAGAAATAGATCAACAGGAGGAAGTAAAGACTGTAAATACAAAATAAGTAAAGGGGGGAGAATGCTCGCCTGAGAAAACACTTTCAAAGATACATATCCGAAGAACTTGTTGAGACTCGCATCCACTCAACAGCCTAATCCGCGAAGAAGCAAAGCACTAAAAGACACACCGGATGCACTATTTATTATTACAACAGAAGATCAGTCATCATGCAGGTATGATGCATGACATGGCAAAGATGCGATGCAACTAGGCAATATTAAGCGGAATCGAGGTCCCGACAATTAATTAATAGGTTCATGTGGTTTAGGTACCCGCAATTTTAAATGTTGGTTGAACAAGGCAAAATATGGCATCGGTTCGCTACACAAATTTAGATGGAGCCAATATAAGACTAAAATAGCCCGGATATGGTGTCCATATTTAACTATGAGGTGAATCGACAAAGTACCCCAAAACAAATGAATATGTATGCGAGCATGACAATTTATGTGCAACAAGTATATGTCATATATTATAAAATAGGGGTCTCGGATCGGGGTCACACATCTCGAATCGAAGATCTTGGTTTCCGAGGGGTTCGGGTTCGGCGAGACTGGTCTTCCGATCGGGGCTTCGGGACCGAGAGGAAGAACTGGGCGCGCTGGGGTTCGGTCTTCGAATCCATGACCGGGGCTTTGGGTCTGGGTTCCGTGAAGGGGACCTCAGCATTCCATGTGGACGATCTTTTGGACATTGACTCCACGAAGGAGATCTTGTCGATCCGGCATCATCGGACCCGTGAAGAAGATCTTGGGGTTCCGGCTTTGGTTGTCGATGATGTACTCGGTTTGGCGTCTATGCGTCTTTGGGTACCGCGGGTTCTCGGCATTGTCGGTCTTGGCGTGATAGGAATCCTTCGTATTCATGTTCAATCATCCACATCAGAACATCTCTTAGCATCGGTCATGGTAGCACCTGGATTTTTAGAAGATCTCGATGACACCGAGTCGGACCTTGCATGCTAATTTGGGGAATGAGTTGCGGTGGTCTCAGAGCATGGGTAGGACACAAGACAAGACCCATTCAGTCAAATGACCGAACAGCCACCGGTCGTACTGCTACCGAAGGGCGGCTCTAGTCATGCGACGGAGGCCGAGAGTAGCAGCGCGTGCTCGGCTTGCAGGGCAGCAGCTGGCTGCGCCGGGTTGCAGGCAGAGGACAGCGACGCAGCGGGGTCCGGGGTGAAGAGGAGCCGCGGTGGCCGGCGGAGAGGTACTCCAAGGCCGGGGAGCAACGACGTGGGAAAGGAAGGTAGAGGTGGCCAGGGACACAGGGGTCACGGCCGTGCTGCCGCCGCGGCTCTGCGACAAGCTCGGGCTCAAGAAGCGGTTGACGGGCCGAAGCAATGGCGACCGCTGCGATGCAGGGGCATGGCTGAGGAGGGCTCAGGACGCGGGTGGCCGGCGTGTAGGAGGACGGCTCGCGGAGGAGGGAGGTCGCGCAGCAAAGGAGGGGTGACGCGCTCGCGCAGAGGGAGGCCGACAGGGACGCTGCAGTAGGTGACAAGGAAGGCAGCCTGAGACAGTGGTTCGAGGCTGGCCGACGCGAGGGAACTGTGGTTATGTCCCAACCGGGCTCGGGGAAGGCGAGGGGCGCAGGACGGCGGCCCTGGAGGCGGAGACGGAGGAGATCTGCGACGTCCGGCGCTGCGAGGGAAGGAGGCGGTTCAAGGCGACGATGTGGCGGTCGACGGGGAACTCGCAGGAGGGCGGCGCTGGGCTTGTCGGGGAGGTGGCCTGGGGAGGGCCTCGTGCTGCGGCGGCCGCCGGGATTGCAGGGTGGCTGTGCGGCTCGGAAGGAAGAGGACGCAGGTGGAGGGAGCGCGAGGGAGAGAGAGAGGATAGGGCGCGTCGCCACACGGGCACACGCGGGATGGTGGGGCCAAGCGGGGACATGCAGGAGCGTGCGCTGCGTGTACAGGGAGGTGGTGTGCATGCCGTGTCGGTGTGGGGTTGCCGGCCAGGGTGGAGCGTCGCTCGCGTACATGGCGTGTTGCGGTTGGGCAGTGGCAGCAGGGTGTGGTTCGGTTGGTGGGGGGTGGGGATTAGGGTTAGGTAGGGCTAGGGTTTGGGTTAGGTTAAGCTGGGTTTGGTTTGAGGGTTAGGGGTTTTCTTAGATGGGTCGGGTAGTAGGTGGCCTGGCCTAACGGCTGGGCTGCCTCCCCGGTTTTTATTTATATTTATTTAATTGTAACTATTTTTTTGTAAATAGTTTTTAGACTAAACCAAATATCCGGACGGTCGTGATTTTATAATTTGAAATAAAGACGACATATTTAGAAAACAAAGATAGGCTTTTAGAAAATAGTTTTAGGCAAACCATGCATGATGCTGATGATGCCCAAATGCAATTCGGCATGATGACATGAGCATGCTATCGTGATGATGCACAAAATAAAAATAACACGTGAATTTCTAGTAGTGGTTTTACCGGGTGCTACACGGTCTCTGGATCTTTTAGCCAAACCTTTACCTCGACGATCCATCTGTCGTCCGGTGGCACAAGCTCCACCAGCTCATCGCCAAGGCTACTGGCAACCTACTTGAGGACCACCGGCTCCCAAGCATCCAGTGGGAGGCTGTCAAGGCCGAGTTTTGAGAAGAAATGAAGCTTCCCCAAGCGATCGTTCCACCCATAGGCACGATGCCAACGCATGAAGCTCATTTTCTCTCCATAACACTCTCAAGAACGGGAAAAATGTAGCACGCGCTCGGTGTCTAATCTATGCTCGAACAAGACAAAAAAAATCGAATGGCAGCACACATCCCTCAATCCTGACCACATTTTGTCTGATCCGAAAATGAGATCTGAAAGCCGATAGTAAGTCTAGCGGCGACACAACGGGATGGATGCCCCGAACGGTGGACATGAGGGCGTGGTCGTCGAACTGCTCTGCCAGGTCTACCATGCTTAGGGCGCATGGGAGCATGCACCCGCTCGAGGCTGAACGCTGGTTAGGATCGCCCGATGGGACACACTCTTCCGTGCGAGAGACTAGGTCGAGGACACGAAGCTCTAATACGGCGAATAGGAATGACGATGCGACGATGATGGATGCGAGCTTCGATTAGGGGCATGGTAGGTTGACTAGACATGGCGGAGACGCAAGAAGAGAAACTGTGAGCTCCGATCTGAGACAAGTAGCCAGAGCTGAGCAAAGGTTATGGGAAGGGGAACAGGGGAGAAGAGTAGAGGAGAGAGGAAGATCTGGTCCACACAGGTGTAAACTAGTCCACACCCACAAAGGATAATGTGGAATACTGATAGGGCGAGCCAAGAAGAGTTAATCTAATGACATTATTTGAGTTCAAACATTTTTCGTCTGGTTCAAACGATCATTTTCCTGTTAGATTTGTAATCACCCCCATTTGGCCCCTCTGGGCAATTGGCGAAGCTACTACAACCCCTCCACGAGATTACAAGCAACTCGTACCCCGCTATGCCTTGGCACCTCAACTTTTGGGCCACAAAGTAACAAGCCCGGGACCATGGTCGTCTTGTGGACCTCACCATCAGTACCACCAATGGAGAACGAGGAAAATCAAGGGCAACAAAAGGTATCTACCTGCCAAGATTTGGCAGGTCAAAGTTGTGGTTGCAGCAACACCAGGTCAGAAGACTAGGCTCCATGGAGATATGTCGCTCGTTCATTGGAGCCTGAGTGTTCCATGATAGCAGTGGCCCCGGAGATCTTGAAAGAGCCAAGGACCACTGCATGTCAAAGCAATCTCGTTGTGCTAGTCAGTACCACACCATGTCGTGTGTTGGAACTTTCGGGTGACAACCTATCTATGCAGCGCGAGGTGCTAGAATCGATCCCAATGCAGCATTCACCAGCCAACCGCCCACCCGAGGATAGCGTGCGCTAGAGCCAATCTCATATCTCACCAATGGATCCAGACACATCCTTTGCGGCACCCTCAGATCGGGAGCGTGCGTGTGGACCAGACTCACCACAAGGAATCGACCCCGCCATGATACCCACCTCCTCGTATCCAGTGCACATGCCAATGGAGAGCGCCCGCACTGCCACGACTTCCATGCCCCAGATTTGTATCCTACAAAGGTCGGGAAGCCCATCATTACCAAAGTCCATGGGCCACATTTATAGGCTAAACCCCTTGGCTACCCCACGACCGACAACTGAGCATACCATGTCACGGCCAGATCCGCGCTATGTCTACATGCGCCGACCGTGCCAACGAACTACCACCACCACCGCCACCGCGTCCACACAACCATAGACGTTGGGCTCCTTCTTGGCCGATGCAACAAAGCAAATAGACCACATGCTCCCCACTCTAGGAAAGCGATCAAGGAGGCAACCGCTCAATTTCACTCCCCGACAAGGATGATCAGCTGCTATGAAATCTTCAATACCCACTGCCAGACGCCTTGCTCAGGTGAAGCTCTTGCGCACACTGGGAATCATCGATGTGGACCAAACCTCGACGGATTTCAAGATGAAGGCCATCATCGGTCTGGACCAAACCCCGAAGGATGTCGAGATGAAGGCCTGCGCAGACATCTTTGTGATGCCAATTTCCATGGCAATCCTACGGGTAATTGCTTCACTCGATACCTAACAATCTGATTCATGCTACTAAGTAGAGAGAGGCAGCCCCACAATGGGTTATCCGTGTGTTGACCCACTAAGGATGAATCAATACTTTATGGATGATAGACTAAAAATTCTACAGGAAATCTAAGTTGATGCAGCCCAACACATGGCAATTACCACTAGTCCATATCATGGCAATTCCTTATGTGCATTTCTACTAGTGGTTTAAATCAAGAACAAATTGGAAATGAGGTATTTTGCCCAAATCAAAAAATTTACCAAGTTTCTACATGTTTTTCCTATCATGCAAAACTGGAAGTTTGCCCAAAAATAGGATTATTATTTCCTCGCATTTAATATTCTATAGAGTATCTCTTACACTAAATAAATTCCTTAGGGAATTCCATAGATCCAAATGGAATGAAAAAAACTTTCCTCTGGTAGATATCCCTTTTTTCCAATCTAGGAACCTTGATCCCATATCCACTGGTATTATATTTTGTCTGAGGCAAAAATAACAAAAACCAGCCTCTTCAGCCTTTAGAAAATGCCCTATGTCAAACCAAAGATGGTACTGACCCCATTCAAACTCCTAGAGAAGTGGTACCTCATTATCTATCTGAAACCAGGAGATGAGGATTTATTGGTCCACTGTTGAATTCTAGTGAATTAAACACTTCTGCATGTGACTTTATCACTAGATAAATCACTACAGTAGCTCTGAAACTCAAAAAAGAGTGAATCCAATTCCTACAGAAAGGCATTCTAAATTCCTACCCTGTGCCCTTGGAATCAAATCAAAAGCTTCTATAGATTAAATCTGGTGAAAAAGACAAAAACCCTCTAGAACTGCCTTCGGGAATTTCCTAAGGGCATTATGTTAAATATTTTGACATGATTCCAACTCTCAGTGAACAAGTACATCAAGCCTTGCCTAACCACCCAAGGAAATAATTTTTGGATCTCCAGAACATTTCTGGTGAAATACTTCCTAAAACTAGAGTCTTATTCACTATAAAAATCACTATAAATCTTTGGTAAGTGATAAAATAGTGAAACCACTTTTGTTGGTTCCATTTTCTCAATACCTATATGTTGGTATCATGTTTTTACAATGGTATCTTATGGAATAAGTCTTGGGTCCAAAACCCTCTCATCCCTAGTTTCTAGACTTTGAAACCCATATGGTTTCCTTCAAATGTTCCAAGACATGCTCCCAATCCTTCTAATCCATTTTCTCAACACCACTACTGATTTGTAAACTTGTATTGTCATTTGCTTGTTGTATGGTTTTGATGCTTGTATGCCTTGTTTTGATTATGGTCTTGCTTGTTTGCATGTGTACTCGATGACGACGATAGTTGCACGTGTATTGACGCCGAGAAGAAGAGGTCTTAAAATTATTGGTATTGGAATTCTTGGTTATCTAAAGAATAAGTCCAGGAACATATTGCCATAGTGCTGATCATCAGGCAAGCCACCTTCTTGCTCATAAGCATTGTCCTACTGTTTTACTTATGCATGTTCTATATCCTGTTTATTAAAAACTGCACTATTTTACTATATGTTGATGTATATATGGTAGTGGTTTGGCTCCTCCGAACTATTACACCTTGTAATATTAAGTACAACCCCCTTGATGACACCTACTTGTCCCTAGTATGGTAGATGGTGTAACACACCATACCCTTTAGAGACCCCGTTTTAGCCAAAGCAAAACTAGAGGATGGGAAGACCCCCGACAAAGTTTTTACCAAATGTTTTATGATAAAACCTTGGTGAGGTGGGACCTCCCAAGAGATGTTGAGAAAGAAAAAGGTTTTGTTTTACAAAATGATGAAGGAAAGCTGGAGCAAAAAGGTTTACAAAAACGCACCCGGTTCTTTGCAGTTTAGCTATAACAACTTAACCCGTGCAACCACATTATTTTGGAATGGGACAGGGCTGGATTTGATGTTTGTCTATTCTGGTATAAGCTGCCTCGCAACTACTACAGGGGATCGCGATCCCTGGAGGGTGGGCCTTCTCCGATAAGGGTCCATGTGGGACATCGACCTGGAGAAGGAACAAAGGGTCTACGGGCCTCCACACGTTACTATGAGCCCCTCATTGAAAGCGCCCACTGTGTAAAGTGTAAAATGCGCTCCGGTTGCTCCTCGGTACCCGACATCCCGGTTTTGAGGGGAGTAACACTCATAGGGTAGGCACTTATATTGGAGTGGGCATCCGAAGAGTCTTGATCGGTTACTCAACCCACGATCGGTGTAGATCAGGGTAGTGTACCCGGATGATGTGGGGAAAGTGTAAAACCTCTACAGAGTGTAAATCTATTCGAATAGTCGTGTCCGCGGTCATGGACGGGATGGACAAAATTATTGTAGAGCGGTGCTGGTTTTGTTTTCAAAAGGATTTCAGAAAAGAAATGGCTTTGGAAATGTCTTGACCATGGGATGGTCATAAAGGAGAAAGGTTTTGACCATGGGATGGTCGGAAGGAGGAGAAAGGAGTTTGGTCATGGGACGACCTGAAGACGGGAACAAATGGGTACCCCAATCCTAGTGTTTATAAAACTTTTCAAAAGGTTTTCAACAAAGATATGTAGATGCTATATCTACAAGAGAAACTATTTGAGAAAAGAACCCCTCTTGAAGCCCTCCTACTACCACATCTATATTGCATATCCTCTTGTTATTATTACTCTCTTAAGGTGGTTTGCGAGTACATTCAAAGTACTCACTAGCATTGTCCCTGGCTATTGACTTGGTCAGATATCAAGAAGAAGATGATGTTGGCGACTATGCGAGTTAGGACGTTCTCCCAGTCAGTTGCCTGTAGGTTAAGGCATGGATCGGGCTCTACGCTTGATGAAGTTCCACTGATGATTATTGATGTAGCCTTAACGGCATTTATGTAAGTCTTGTAATTTGGTATTTCTTCGATGTTGTAATGATACTTGTCGGTTATGTTCCACGGCTCGCTGATCATGGGAACGTGGTGTATGCATAACAGGGATTTCTCAGATGATTAATCTGGGGGCCCCACACATACATTAATGCCATTCACACATACACTCATATTAAATTTAATAAAAAAAGTTTTTGTTAACCCTAAACTTAGGTGATTTGAACTTGATAATCTTGATTAATATTTTTGGGGTGTTACAAACCCTCCCTCCTTAAACAAAATCTCGTCCCGAGATTAAGAAAAACTAGGAACTAAAGTGATTTGGAAACTCAGGTCTAATGTAATCTTCTCGCTCCCAAGTAGCTTCTTCTTCAGTATGGTTGCTCCACTAGATCTTGAGAAACTTGATACTCCGGGTCCTGGTGGTTCTGAAGGCTTCTTACAAAATACGAATGGGTACTTCATGATAAGTTAGATCCTTGTTGATATCTATGGCTCGATGATCGATGTTCTTGAACACTTCGGTCTTCTCCAGAACTTCTAGGCATTTGCAAAGTAACTAGATATGGAACACATCATGTATGGCTGACATCTCCTCTGGCAGTTCCAGTTGATATGATACTTCTCCTCGGTGATTCAAAATCTTGAAGGGTCCAATATAGCTGGGGGCTAACTTCCCTTTTAGTTTAAAATGCTGCATTCCTTTCAAGGGTGATACTTTGAGATACACAAAATTACCGACATTGAAGGTCAGGTCTCGACGTCTTTTGTCAGCATAACTCTTCTGTCTGGATTGAGCGGTCTTGAGGTGCTCACGGACTTTGTGAACTTTCTCTTCGGCTTCTCGTAGGATGTCGGGTCCGAAAATCTGACTCTCTCCTACTTGCGACCAATTCAAGGGGGTACAACACTTCCTTCCATACAGAAATTCAGGGGCCATTTGCAAACTGGCTTGATAACTATTGTTGTATGAGAATTCTGCGAAAGGCAGACAATCTTCCCATTTTGGTCCATATTCTAGCACACAAGCTCTCAACACATCTTCTAAGATTTGGTTGACTCTTTCAGTTTGTCCATAGGTTTGCGGGTGATAAGCTGTGCTGAAGTTCAGCTTGATTCCTAATCCATCTTGGACTTTCTGCCAAAATCTTGAGGTAAACTAGGTTCCTCGATCCGATACTATGGTCTTAGGGGTTCCATTCAAACTGACGATTCTAGCAATGTACAGCTCTGCTAGCTTCGAACTTTGGTAGGTGGTCTTGACAGGTATAAAATGGGCTACCTTGGACAGTTTATCCACTATGACCCAAAGAGAGTCATTTCTCCTACTAGAGGTAGGCAAACCGGTGATGAAATCCATTCCGACAGAATCCCATTTCCATTACAGAATCTGCAATGGTTGCAAAACTCCCGCGGGTCGCTGATGTTCCGCTTTGACTCTCTGACAGATATCACACTTGGCTATGTAGCTTCTGATTTCTCTATTCATCTTGTGCCACCAAAATTGCTCCTTCAAATCCTGATACATCTCCGTTCCTCCCGGGTGGATAGAATAAAGAGTATCATGAGCTTCCTACATGATGACTTTCTTCAACTCTGAATCTGCTGGCACACAGATACGTCCTTTGTACCACAAAACTCCTTCTTCATCTTTGGTGAATCCGGGTACCTTCCCTGTACCGATACGACGCTTGATTCCGTCGATACTTGCATTTCCTTTCTGGGCTTCCTTGATCTGACTAATCAAGGTGGGTTGAAGTTCAATACTGGCTAGGAATCCTTCGCTAACTAGTTCCATTCTAAACTGCTCCAACTCTTCATGCAAACTTGGCTAGGCTTCTTTAATCATGGTGTTCAATATACACAGCAATCTGCTAATTGGATTCGCTACCACATTGGCTTTGCCGGGGTGATAGTGAATGTCAAGGTCATAATCCTTGAGTAACTCTATCTATCTCCTTTGCCTCATATTCAGCTCCTTCTGGGTCAAAATATACTTCAGACTCTTGTGATCCGAATAAATCTCACAGCGGTTAACCATAAGGTAATGACGCCATGTATTCAAAGCTAAAACTATGGCTGCTAGTTCTAAGTCATGGGTAGGGTAGTTTTGCTCATGTTGCTTCAACTGTCTAGATAGATATGATATAACTTTGCCTTCTTGCATCAATACACATCCTAGTCCAATATTGGATGCATCAAAATACACATCAAAAGGCTTCTTGATATCTAGCATAATCAGAATTGGGGCTGAAATCAACTCTTCTTGAGCTCTTGAAAACTTGCTTCGCATTTGTCCGTCCATTCAAACTTATGATCTTTCTTCAACAGCTGGGTCAGGGGTCTTGCGATGCTTGAAAATCCTTCTACGAACTTGCGGTAATATCCCGCTAATCCAAGAAATGTGTGGACTTGGGTTTGAGTGGTTGGGGTTTTCCATTCTTCAACATCCTTAATCTTGGTGGGATCGACAGCAATTCCTCTTGCCGACACGATATGTCCTACGAATCCTACTTCCTTCAACCAGAACTCACATGTGGGGTCCCCCGGATTTAATCATCCGAGACATCCCTCTTATGTAGATATCCATGTTCCCATGATCAGTGAGCCGTGGAACATAACCGACAAGTATCATTACAGCATCCAAATCATAATGAATACAAGACTTACATAGTTGCCATTATGGCTACACCACTTTCAGGAGCGGAGCTTCATCACACGCAGGGCCCAATCATGCCTCAACCTACAGGCGACTAACTGGGAGGACGGCCTAGCTCGCAATGGACTTCACCTTAACCTTCCGCTGTCAAACTTCTGAAAGCCTGGCCAAGTAAATAACCAGGGACAATGCCATGAGTACGTTGAAGGTACTTGCAAACCACCAAGATAAGTTAAATAAGGAAATGCAATTCTAGCTGTGGCGAGAGAGCTCTATCTAGGATTGTTTTTGAAAAGCCTAGACTGTCTCTTGTAGTTATGGCATCTCCATATCTTTGTTGAAAAAGAGTTTTGAAAACACGCTTATGTTTTTATAAATCAGGATATCCCCATATCCTTGCTGAAAACCTTTTTGAAAACAGTTTTGGAGAAAAACCCTCTTTAAACCTCTTTGACCACCTATGGTCAAAACAAAACTTTAAACTCAGGTTCCCTCAGAACCTCCATACTTTCATCCATTTTTCCAAACACCACCTTTTTGGGTACTCCTAGCAATCACTTTTCCAACCGTCCTTGACCGTGGACGCGGCTCTTCGAATAGATTACACTCTGCAGAGTTTGTGCACTTTCCCCACAAAAATCAATACATCCGCCGGGATAAAACCACGGCCCTCTACCCATGGTAGACGGGGGTTCGGATAATCAAACCTAACCTTTCGCTTGTCGACCCTAGAAAGGGCTGCTTTTCCTTTTGGGTTTCTTCTACCTGACAACGAGTATGTGGCTCCCAGCCATAGTCTTGCCTTTCGTACACGCGTATACACAAACCGCAGCTTGGCGTATACCTTAACTTGGTGACTCCACTTCCTTCCGTACCACCTAAGTCATACCGTCCGCGAGAGACCCAATTGTTGCACCGGCACTCCTGCCAAGACAAGCTCACTCTTGCCGAAGCAAGCTACAAGCTCCAGATCCGTAGATCTGTTAGCGCCTGACCGGAATTCAAGGGATTTCTCCCAATAAGCATTGTACAAGCTTCCTCGGTTAAAGAAGACAAACTACAAGCTAAGCCCCAGCACCTGGGGTAATGTGGTTGCACAGATAAAATTGTTCCGGTAAAGGCGTAGAACATCCCTTCTCTTTCTGTTGTTCATTTTCTCATTTCTCATCATCACCACTTCTTTAGTTAAAACATCCGCTTGGAATGATGGCTCTTCCCAAGGGTTTTACAAAGCAGTTTTGAAACATTTGTAGTAGGGTAAATCCCAAAACAATTTATTCAACAAAAATCCATGGTTTCTCAACGGGGTAGGATGCTAATCATCAAAACCTCGATCTAAAGGGGTAATTGGTGGGTTTACATCAGGGTGGGTGCCACGAGGGACACCGAGTCATAACTTGGAGGAGCCGAGTCATTAGCGGAGTATTTATAAAACAAGACATGCAGATAAATAATGCAATTTACAAAGGAGGTACAAAATAGGTACTAAAAAGAGTAGGACCAGTATCAGAATTCAGGAATGGTGGCTTGCCTGTGATCAGCGATAAGTCCCTGGTCTTCCTTAGATAACCAAGAATACCCAACAAATAATAATGAGAAGTACCTTTCTTCTTGTCGTCAAACAATCACACTATCGCCGTCATTGAGTATACATGCAAGCAGACAATAGCACAATCAATACAAGGAAATACATGCATCAAACCATACAGCAAACAAACATATGGCATACACTTAAACAATCACACTATCGCCGTCATCGAGTATACATGCAAGCAGACAATAGCACAATCAATACAAGGAAATACATGCATCAAACCATACAGCAAACAAACATATGGCATACACTTAATTTGGTAGGTTTTGGAGAAGTTGGGGACTAGTAATGGAATTACTAGATTGCCATAGACGTGTTTTTCCCTTGGAAGATAATTGTCAAGGCTATTTACCAAGAACTTCGGTGGGGGTCTGAGGTCCGTAGGAAACCAGTATGCAACCAAGATATCTTCAAATAGGCCTTGACAAAACAAGACCAACACAAGTGGTTTCACTAGATTATCACTTACTTAGCTTTAGTTATGCTTTTTATAGTGGAATAAACTCTAGTTTGAGGAAATAATTCACCAGAATTTATCTGGAGGCCCAAAAATTATTTCCTTTGGTGGTTACGTAGTGTTTGATGTACTGAACCACCTAGAGTTTGAATCTTGCCAAAAGAATTACCAGAATGCCCTTAATAAATCATCAAAGGCAGTTCTATAAGGCATTTGTCTTTTTCTCCAGATTTATTTTGCAGAAAGTTTTAGTGTGATTCCCACTTTATACGGTAGGTATTGGAATTACCTTTCTGTAGAATTTGGAATACCCAATTTGGATATCCAAAAGTACTGGAGGGATTTAACTAGTGAAAAAGGGGGTACACAGAAAAGTTTAATTCACTATTACTCAACCAGACCTCAATAAAACCTGAGCTGCTAGGGTTTGGTAGATTTTGATATGACATATCCATGGGAGTTGGAATTAGATCAATGCCTCATTTGGTTTGACCTAGAGAAATTTCCTAAGGCAAATATGTCCTGATTTTGTTATTTTTGCTAAGGGCAAACTACTTTTCACCTTGGCATAAGACATATGCTAGATGACAGGTATAACAATTACCATCCAGTAGAACTTTGATTCTTCCCAATTGGATATGTAAAACTCCCTGAGGAATTTATTGATTGCAAAAGACACTTTTTAGAAGATTAAATGCCAGAAAATAATAAAATTTATTTTTGGCAAGGGTCCAGTTTTGCATGTTGTACAACACAGGGAAGAATATATAGGAATTTAGATCTTGCTAAAGTTTGGAGTTTTCCATTTTATTCAGCATTTAAACCAGCATCTAGAATAATAGGTCTAGAAAATATATTTTTTTAAAGAAAAAGGGAAAAGGCATCATGGGCCAGATCCACGCGAGGATGGGCTATCACGGGCCGTAACTTCAGGCCGTGTGGAGGGAGTTGGGCGGCGACGGAACCCTAGCACGTTGGAAGGGGAGGCGGGAGCTCACCAGAGGGCTCGGGAAGGGTCGGAGATGGCACAGGCGGCAGTGCATGCCGAGCTCGGGAGGGCGGACACCTGGTTCAGCAACGGAGAGTCCTCATGTGACGGCCGGGAAGTAACCAGAGCTCGCCGGAGTTGCTTCCCAAGCTGCTGCTATTGCTGCATGTTGAAAAGAACACCAGGGTCAGATGCAGAATCGAGAGGAGATCTCGGGAGGGTGACATGCAGAGCAAGAAGGGCAGGAGAGGGAGAGCTACACTCAGATCTTGAGCAATGACCGAAGCTTTTTCTTGTCCTTCCTTCGAGCGGGGCAGAGCAAGGGGAAGGGGGAGGAGCTCTGGGAGGTAAGTGGACGGGAGAGGAGTGAAATGAGCCAGGAGAGGAGGGTTGGGGTGGTCTATAGCTTATAAACCGAAGGGGAGTGGTGTAGGGTGGACCATGTCCAAGGAGGGCAAGGACAAGTCCATGGGCATGCCATTGGCTGCCAGGGGCGGTAGAGAGAGGGAGTGTGGGGTTCTGGTTGAGCAGAGAGGGTAGGGGGCAGCTATGGTAATTAAATGGGGCATATCTTTGTAAGATGTGGTTGTCTCTCTCTCTACTAATCCAAGGGTAAAGGGAAAGGGCTAGGGCAGAGCTACAGTGCTCATGACCAGGGGAGTATTGGTTGCTGTGGAGGAGTGTTGGTGAGCTTGGGTGATGGTTTGCTGTTTGTTTAGTTCAAGTTTTGATTGTTTTGCTTAATTTGACCACAAGAATGCTTGTGAAGGAGTTCCCTTATTTATATTGGAAAAAGTGGGGGATATGGTACTGGTAGATGGATATAGTCAAGGTACATATCCTTGAATTATTTGGGAACTAAAAGATGAAGTTTGGTCCACTTATATTCATTTATTCAAAAACTGCAGAAGTAGTTTATAGAAGCTCATTTGATATATTTACATTTCACAAGGTTGGTTTTTGGTGTGAGAGGGTCCCAAATGTGAATGCACACTTAGAGGAATTTTCCCAAGATTTATTGTGGCTTAAAAGTATTTAAAACAATTATTATTCCATTTCTGCCATTTGAGAAAATAGGCAAAAAGAATTATTGAAACTCTTCAAAAATATTTATTTTTTAGATGGGAATATAGGGTATGATATATGGACCTCAAATGAGCCAAAAGTTGGGGAAGTGCTTTGACAAAAACCAAACTTTCCATTAGGAAAGGGGATTTTGGAGATTTTGTCTAATAAAGGAATTAAATAGATTTGGAGCCATAATAATTATGGATAATATTTGATAAATCTTGGTGATCAAGTTAGATGATGTATACAAGGTTTAGCAAGCATCTTCAACCTTGGGAAATGGAAATCCAACTTGAATTAGATGGATAACAAGGAGTTGTGGATCTAGGGTGATGTTATTTTTATACCACCAAAACCTTGATAGATCTTGGAGCTCAGAGCTCACCTTGATGCAAGGGATGGATGGATAATTAGACCAAGTCATATATATTATCATGTCATCAGGATTTTGGATTGGTTACATTTGAGGTGGTCTGGAAGTGATGGCAAACTTTGTTGAAAATAAGGCTGCCATACCAAAAGAGTCATGATGCTTTAAAAACCATGTGGGTTTAAGAAGCACAAAGATCCACTTGGAGCAAGTGAAGTAGATGTTGATAGAAATATATGAGTAGGGAACAACCATGCAAAGAGTTGGTCCATAGAAGGTTGGATGATGGTGTGAGCTTCTGTCTAAGTAGGCATGATGACTAGATTTGCAGGAAAAGTTATTTTCTTGCCTGCAAAACCATCAAGAACAAGTGGGTTCGAGGATGATCTAACAAAGGGAAAGAGTGCGACTTGGTATTACTTAGGATGGTTAACAAGATGGTTCAGGTGCATTCCCAAAAATGCACATGGTTTGAGAAATGAAGGCATTCAAAAAGGTGATGTTGAAACAATTTCCAGACTTGGTCAAATTTGGTAGTTTTGAGGATTTTGACTATAGTATGAGAGGGGATGTTTTTGAGGGGTTGCAAGGTACCAAAGCATCATCAAGAGGATGACAATTAAGTGTAGAGGTAGAAAAATGGATCCATGATTGATATTGGTCTCCATTGACTTGGAAGCTTCTAGAATGGATCACTGCAGAATTGGTCTGGTTAAGGGTTTTAGATGATCCCCTAGTATCTAGAGATCAGATCCTCCTTGTATTCTTGCTTAGGGTTTGGGGGATTTTAAGGTTTCTTGATCCTAGAGGATGCGCTCCTAGGGTAGCTCATACTACTTCTAAGCAGTTAAGTGAGACAGCAGATCAAGGCAACTCATCTTATGAACTAAGCAAATCCACTACTGAGGTTACCATCAAGCCTAGCTTGAGGTAAGAATAGGGCATTTTGAAGAGGTTGGATTCTGAATAAGATGAGAGTCCTTGGTACCTCTACCAAGAGTAGAATTCAAAAGCTTAATAAAAGGTTTTGAAGACCCTAGAGGTGGGGGTAGTTGAAGGTTCTGTCTTGAAAACATGAGGTTATAGCTCTCCATAGTTTTGTCAATGGAAGCTACTAAACTAGTTTTGGTTACACAAGCATCTTGGTTCAGGTTTTGAAATGCCAGAACATTTGAGAATATGTAAAATGAGACAGGATAGTTTTGTTAAATAGCTTCTGTCAACTGATGGTGAGGTAAGGAGTATCATAAGGTATACACTCACATGCACAAGTACAAACAAACAACAAGCAACCACTGCACCCATGAACAAGAAAAAGTTTTTGTTCCCCCTGATTTTTGCATTCTGGACAACTAATCAAGGTTGCTGGAATTGGGATGTTACAGACCTTTCCCCCTTAAAAGAATCTCGTCCCGAGATTCAGGAGAGTAAGGTTAAGGGATTTGTGTTAGAGTTAGTGCTATGTGTTTCTCGCGTTCTAATTTGTCGGCTTTGTCTTTGAACAGGGTCACTTCGATAGTGAGGTTGAACTTCAATCGTCTTGAAAGCACGAGTGTTGAGCAGGCTTCAACCAGGATTGCGAGGGGTGACCTTCCTGCTGTAAGGACTAACAACGTCTCTCTTAAGGGATTATCGTATCTTAGTATACGTCTTTGGGTCCAACTGTTAGATTGCTTCTAGCAGGGGGTTATTCTATTTTGCGGGAAAGACGCAGTCTTTCCCCCTTAGGATGAAACTAGGGTAGCTCGGAGAGTTACCTGCCGGGATCATCCCTATTTCAAATAGATGAGGGTGGCAGAAGATAGTTCTTAGGGTAGTGTACAACGACATAAGGGAGGGTAGCATCAAAGGTGTCGTTCAGGGATTTCTAGGGTAAAGTTAAGGGGCTTCTCTCGACTCTACTCCCAACAGGGTGTAGTTGCTTGTAGATGTGAGTTGATTCCTTAGTCTTGAGTTGTAGAGTTGCGAGAGGTCGGATGGCCATCTTTTCTAGTGGTAAGGAGCTTGGTTCCTTCGGCCTTCACCTTAGCGGAGGTCTTGACGGGTATATGCTGGGGGCATTCTCGGCTTAAGAGACCGGGTTGATCACACGAGAAATAGGTACCTTTCTTTCGGTGTAACTGAATTGACGACCTTCCTATGCTGACTCCGGGAAGTTGACGGGTCTTGCCAAGGAGGAGATATACTGGGAAGTCGACAGGAAGATGGCCTTGCCATTCGCAAAGGAAACAAGTGACAGACAGAGTCGGGCAAACTCTGGGCGAATGAGGTTTCCCACAGTTTGGGCAGTGGCCAGAACACTTGCGGGCTTGATGTCCTTCTTCTCCGCAATGGCTACATGCTTTCTTCGAGCTTCCTATCCTCATGGCCATCTTGAGGGAGTTCCTGTTGGTAGCAAGCCACTATATGGGGGGGTAGGCTATATTAAACGGTTAGATTTCTGAGTTCCAAAGGGGTATAGAGCTAGAGGGTAGCGATTTTGGTCTAACAAGCAGATCCAACCGGGGTTCCAGATCTCACGGGGTGTATTTAACGGGCTACCTGCAATCATCCAGCATTCAGGAGGAATACTAGACCACCAGGAGATGTGTTCAATTGAGGCGTTTTCGTTCTGGGTTGGGGTTTGATACAATGTCTTGGGTAGAACACGCAAGAGGGAAAACATCAAGCATAGCAATCCAAGGAAGTTATTACATAACAAGCCAGTCTGCACCCGAAGGGGCTAATAGTACTTAAGCATTAAAAACGCGTTCAGGGACGATACATGACTCTACCCTATTGCTAGGTGGACGAGTACAGCAGAGCGGGTGATTACTCGGAGGGTGCATCTGTGGTTCGTTGCTGACTCCAGGGGGTTTCCAACTACTGCAGATGCTCTGGGGTATGTGGGATATTCAGCTCGGCTTCTGTGAAGGTGAGAGTGGTGCCTTCCCAAGGTGCAGGGTTGGATGTTGGCTCGGCCGACGCGGGTGACTGTACGACAGGGTGGTACTCATTGATGAAGGGGAGTTCGTCGTCAGTCCCGAGATTTTCGTCTTCAGGGGTTGGGGGTACTTCAATTGTCAGCTTCTTCTCCAAGCGGGCATTGGTGGCTCTAAGACTTCTTTCGTGGTTACAGAGTAGGTTGATATCCATCTTTAGAAGCAGATTCTCTCGCCTGGCCTTGTCAAGATCTTCCTGGGAATGTTGGAGTAGGTATTCCATGTTCTCTAACTGATTCCCGATGCAGCAGGTCAGGAAGGACTCAGTAGGAAGTCCATCTTGGTCGCGCTTTCCAAACAGGTGGTAGGGTGTATCCTTCAACTCATCTTCATGGATCTTGCAGAGGCGCACCAAGATCTCTTGGATGGCCCGCACCACGCCATCTACCCAGTTGCTGTCGAGGAAGGTGAACATTGTGGGCGCGGTGTCATCTTCGGGGGAGGGAATTACAACCTTGATGACGCATTGCATCACATTGGTGTTGCTGCGGGGAAGTTCGGTTCCTTCGATCATCGGCGAGGGCCTATTGACTCTCTTCAATAGGTCGTGAAGTTGCTCTTCAAAAGGCCAGAAACTGCCTCCAATGATGATGCGCTCCGAGCGGAAAGAGGCCATCTACAACAATTTTTGATATGGGGTTGGGTTAGTGACAAGTGTGCAAGAGTTTAAGATTAGAAAATCATATTATTGCAAGTAGTTTTCAAGATGGAGGGGGAAAAGACATAAGCAATTTTGCAAATAGTCATCTCTTCTCCCTTGTCTTTTAGAAAATAGGTTTGTCGTTTCTTGTCTAACGTCCATGCTAACTAAGGTCTCCTACAGTCAGGATGGCTCTGATACCAAGTCTGTGGGGTCCCCCGGATTTAATCATCCGAGACATCCCTGTTATGTAGATATCCATGTTCCCATGATTAGTGAGCCATGGATAATCACCGACAAGTATCATTACAGCATCTAAAACATAACGAATACAAGACTTACATAGTTGCCATTATGGCTACACCACTTTCAGGAGCAGAGCTTCATCACACGTAGGGAACAACCATTCCTCAACCTACAGGCGACTGACTGGGAGGACAGCCTAGCTCACAACGGACTTCACCTTAACCTTCTACTGTCAAACTTCTGAAAGCCTGGCCAAGTAAATAGTCAGGGACAATGCCATGAGTACGTTGAAGGTTATCGCAAACCACCAAGATAAGTTAAATAAGGAAATGCAATTATGGCTGTGGCGAGATAGCTCTATCTAGGATTGTTTTTGAAAAGCCTAGACTGTCACTTGTAGTTATGGCATCTCCATATCTTTGTTGAAAAAGAGTTTTGAAAACATGCTTCTGTTTTTATAAATCAGGATATCTCCATATCCTTGCTGAAAACCTTTTTGAAAACAGTTTTGGAGAAAAACCCTCTTTAAACCTCTTTGACCACCTATGGTCAAAACAAAACTTTAAACTCAGGTTCCCTCGGAACCTCCATACTTTCATCCATTTTTCAAAACACCACCTTTTTGGGTACTCCTAGCTATCACTTTTGCAACCGTCCTTGACCGTGGACGCGGCTATTCAAATAGAGTATACTCTGTAGAGTTTGCGCACTTTCCCCACAAAAATCAATACATCCTCCGGGATAAAACCACGGCCCTCTACCCACGGTAGACGGGGGTTTGGATAATCAAACCTAACCTTTTGCTTGTCGACCCTGGCAAGGGTTGCTTTTCTTTTTGGGTTTGTTCTCCCCGGCAACGAGTATGTGGCTCCCAGCCATAGTCCTGCCTTCCGTACACGCGTATACACAAACCGCAGCTTGGCGTATACCTTAACTTGGTGACTCCACTTCCTTCCGTACCACCTAAGTCATACCGTCCGCGGGAGACCCAATTGTTGCACCGGCCCTCCTTCCAAGACAAGCTCACTCTTGCTAAAGCAAGCTACAGGCTCTAGATCCGTAGATCTATTAGCGCCTACCCAGAATTCAAGGGATTTCTCCCAATAAGCATTGTACAAGCTTCCTCGGTTAAAGAAGGCAAACTACAAGCTAAGCCCCAGCACCTGGGGTAATGTGGTTGCACGGATAAAATTGTTTCGGTAAAGGCGTAGAACATCCCTTCTCTTTATGTTGTTCATTTTCTCATTTCTCATCATCACCACTTCTTTAGTTAAAACATCCGCTTGGAATGATGGCTCTTCCCAAGGGTTTTACAAAGCAGTTTTGAAATATTTGTAGTAGGGTAAATCCCAAAACAATTTATTCAACAAAAATCCATGGTTTCTCAACGGGGTAGGATGCTAATCATCAAAACCTCGATCTAAAGGGGTAATTGGTGGGTTTACATCAGGGTGGGTGCCACGAGGGACACCGAGTCATAACTTGGAGGAGCCGAGTCATTAGCGGAGTATTTATAAAACAAGACATGCAGATAAATAATGCAATTTATAAAGGAGGTACAAAACATGTACTAAAATGAGTAGGACCAGTATCAGAATTCGGGAATGGTGGCTTGCCTGTGATTAGCGATAAGTCCCTGGACTTCCTTAGATAACCAAGAATACCCAACAAATAATAATGGGAAGTCCCTTTCTTCTTGTCGTCAAACAATCACACTATCGCCGTCATCGAGTATAGATGCAAGAAGACAATACCACAATCAATACAAGGCAATACAGGCATCAAACCATACAACAAACAAACATATGTCATACACTTAATTTGGTAGGTTTTGGAGAAGTTGGGGACTAGTAATGGAATTACTAGATTGCCATAGAGGTGTTTTTCCCTTGGAAGATAGTTGTCAAGGCTATTTACCAAGAACTTGGTTGGGGGTCTAAGGTCTATAGGAAACCAATGTTCAAACAAGATATCTTCAGATAGGGCTTGACAAAACAAGACCAACACAAGTGGTTTCACTAGATTATCACTTACTTAGATTTAGTTATCCTTTTTATAGTGGAATAAACTCTAGTTTGAGGAAATAATTCACCAGAATTTATCTGGAGGCCCAAAAATTATTTCCTTGGGCGGTTACATAGTGTTTGATGTATTGAACCACATAGAGTTGGAATCTTGCCAAAAGAATTACCAGAATGCCCTTAATAAATCATCAAAGGCAGTTCTATAAGGTATTTGTCTTTTTCTCCAGATTTATTTTGCAGACGGTTTTGGTGTGATTCTCACTTTATACGGTAGGTACTGGAATTACCTTTCTGTAGAATTTGGAATTACCCAATTTGGATATCCAGAACTTCTGGAGGGATTTAACTAGTGAAAAAGGGGTACACAGAAAAGTTTAATTCACTATAACTCAACCAAAGCTCAATAAAACCTGAGCTACTAGGGTCTGGTAGATTTTGATATGACACATCCATGGGAGTTGGAATTAGATCAATTCCTCATTTGGTTTGACCTAGAGAAATTTTCTAAGGCAGATATGACCTGCTTTTGTTATTTTTGCTAAGGGCAAACTACTTTTCACCTTAGCATAAGACATATGCTAGATGACAGGTATAGTAATTACCTTCCAGTAGAACTTTGATTCTTCCCAATTGGATATGTAAAACTCCCTTAGGAATTTATTGATTGCAAAAGACACGTTTTAGAAGATTAAATGCGAGAAAATAATAAATTTTATTTTTGGCAAGGGTCCAGTTCTGTATGTTGTACAACACAGGGAAGAATATATAGGAATTTAGATCTTGCTAAAGTTTGTCGTTTTCCATTTTATTCAGCATTTAAACCATCAGCTAGAATAATAGGTCTGGAAAATAGATTTTTTAAAGAAAAAGGGAAAAGGCGTCATGGGCCAGATCCGCGCGAGGATGGGCTACTGGCCACGGGGCGGCCGCCCATTTAATTCACGTGAGCGGGAGATGGATTGAATGGTGGCAAGCACGGCCCGTCGTCGGTCGACAAAGACGCCCCCATTGTCAGCGAACAAGAGAGGGTGAAGGGGGCATGGGGCATTTACAGCCGTGCTATCAAGTGACGATCGACGGTTGCACTTCGTCGTACCCAGGGAAATAGTTGCGGCGACGGCGAAACCCTAGCATGTCGGAAGGGGAGGCAGGAGCTCACCAGAGGGCTCAGGAAGGGTCGGAGATGGCACAGGGCGACGCGGTGCATGCCGACGAGCTCGGGGAGGGGCGGCACAGCTGGTTCTGGCAACGGGAGAGTCCTCGCGCGACGGCGGCCGGGGAAGTAGCTTCACGAGCTCGCTTGAGTTGCTTCCCAAGCCGCTGCTATTGCTGCATGTTGAAAAGAACACCAGGGTTAGATGCAGAATCGAGAGGGGATCTCAGGAGGGTGACATGCAGAGCAAGAAGGGCAGGAGAGGGAGAGCTACGCTCAAATCTTGAGCAATGGCCGAAACTTCTTCTTGTCCTTTCTTCGATCGGGGCAGAGCAGGGGGAAGGGGGAGGAGCTCTGGGAGGTAAGTGGAGGGAAGGGGAGTGAAATGAGCTAGGGGAGGAGGGACGGGGTATTCTGTGGCTTATAAACCGAAGGGGAGTGGTGTAGGGTGGACCATGTCCAAGGAGGGCAAGGGCAAGTCCATGGGCATTCCATTGGCTGCCAGGGGCGATGGAGAGAGGGAGTGTGGGGCTCTAGTCGAGCAGAGAGGGTAGGGGGCAGCTATGGTAATTAAATGGGGCATATCTTTGTAAGATGTGGTTGTCTCTCTCTCACTACTAATCCAAGGGTAAAGGGAAAGGGCTAGGGTAGAGCTACAGTGCTCACGACCAAGGGAGTATTGGTTGCTGTGGAGGAGTGTTGGTGAGCTTGGGTGATGGTTTCTTGTTTGTTTAGTTTAGGTTTTGATTGTTTTGCTTAATTTGATCACAAGAATGCTTGTGAAGGAGTTCCCTTTTTTATATTGGAACAAATGGGGGAGATGGTACTGGTAGATGGATATGGTCAAGGTACATATCCTTGAATTATTTGGGAATTAAAAGATGAAGTTTGGTCCACTTATATTCATTTATTCAAAAACTGCAGAAGTAGTTTATAGAAGCTCATTTGATATATTTACTTTCGACAAGGTTGGTTTTTTGTGTGAGAGGTTCCCAAATGTGAATGCAGACTTAGGGGAATTTTCCCAAGATTTATTGTGTCTTAAAAGTATTTAAAACAATTATTATTCCATTTCTTCCATTTGAGAAAATAGGCAAAAAGAATTATTGAAACTCTTCAAAAATATTTATTTTTGAGATGGGAAGATAGGGTATGATATATGTACCTCAAATGAGCCAAAAGATGGGGAAGTTCTTTGACAAAAACCAAGCTTTCCATTGGGAAAGGGGATTTTGGAGATTTTGTCTATTAAAGGAATTAAATAGATTTGGAGCCATAAGGATTATGGATAATATTTGATAAATCTTGCTGATCAAGTTAGATGATGTAGACAAGGTTTATCGAGCATTTTCAACCTTGGGAAATGGAAATCCAACTTGAATTAGATGGATAACAAGGAGTTGTGGATCTAGGGTGATGTTATTTTTATACCACCAAAACCTTGTTAGATCTTGGAGCTCAGAGCTCACCTTGATGCAAGGGATGTATGGATAGTTAGAACAAGTCATATATATGATCATGGAAGAAGGAGTTTGGATTGGTTACATTTGAGGTGGTCTAGAAGTGATGGCAAACTTTGTTGAAAATAAGGCTGCCATACCAAAAGAGTCATGATGCCTTAAAAACCATGTGGGTTTAAGAAGTACAAATATCCACTTGGATCCAGTGAAGTAGATGTTGATAGAACTATATTAGTAGAGCACAACCATGCAAATAGTTGGTCCATAGAAGGTTGGAGTATGGTGTGAGCTTCTGTCTAAGTAGGCATGATGACTAGATTTGCAGGAAAAGTTATTTTCCTGCCGACAAAACCATCAAGAACAAGTGGGTTGGAGGATGATATAACCAAGGGAAAGAGTGGGCCTTGGTATTCCTTAGGATGGTTAACAATATGGTTCAGGTGCATTCCCAAAAATGCACATGGTTTGAGAAAGGAAGGCATTCAAAAAGGTGATGTTGAAACAATTTCCAGACTTAGTCAAATTTGGCAGTTTTGAAGATTTTGACTAGAGTATGAGAGGTGATGTTTTTGAGGGATTGCAACATACGAAAGCATCATCAAGAGTATGACAATGAAGTGTAGAGATAGAAAAAGGGATCCATGCTTTATATTGGTCTCCATTGACTTGGAAGCTTCTGGAATGGATCACTGCAGAATTGGTCTGGTTAAGGGTTTTAGATGATCCCCTAGTATCTAGAGATCAGATCCTCCTTGTATTCTTTCTTAGGGTTTGGGGGATTTTAAGGTTTCTTTATCCTATAGGATGAGATCCTAGGGTAGCTCATACTACTTCTAAGAAATTAAGTCAAGCAGTAGATCAAGGCAACTCATCAGACAGCAGATCAAGGCAACTCATCTTATGAACTAAGCAAATCCACTACTGAGGTTACCATCAAGCCTAGCTTGAGGTAAGATTGGGGCATTTTGAAGAGGTTGGATTTTGAATAAGATGAGAGTCCTTGGTACCTCTACCAAGAGAAGAATTCAAAAGCTTAATAAAAGGTTTTGATGACCCTAGAGGTGGGGGTAGTTGAAGGTTTTGTCTTGAAAACATAAGGAGGTTATAGCTCTCCGTAGTTTTGTCAATGGAATATACTAAACTAGTTTTGGTTACACAAGCATCTTGGCTCAGGTTTTGAAATGCCAAAACATTTGAGAATATGTAAAATGAGCCAGGATAGTTTTGTTAAATAGCTTCTCTCAACTGATGGTGAGGTAAGGAGTATCATAAGGTATACACTCACATGCACAAGTACAACAAACAACAAGCAAACACTGCACCCATGAACAAGAAAGAGTTTTTGTTCCCCCTAATTTTTGCATTCTAGACAACTAATCAAGGTTGCTGGAATTGGGATGTTACATCACATTTGCTACACTTGGCATACAACTGATGTTCTCTAAGGGTTTCAAGGATGGTTCTCAGGTGTAGCTCATGGTCTTCTTCTGACTTGGAATAGATCAGAATATCATTCATAAAAACAAAGACAAACTTATCTAGGAAGTTCATAAAAATCTTATTCATGAGATTCAAGAAAAAAAAACAGGGGCATTGGTTAACCCAAAAGACATGACAGTGTACTCATACAATCCATATCTGGGGGTGAATGCGGTCTTTGGGATATCCATTGCACGAATCTTGAGTTGATGATAACCAATTCTAAGATCAATCTTAGAAAACACTCTGGCACCAGTCAACTGGTCAAACTGATCCTCTATCTTTCGTAGTGGGTACTTGTTCTTGATGGTGACATCATTCAGCTTCTGGTAATCCGTGCATAAATAGATACCTCCATCTTTCTTATCTACAAACAAAACAGGCGATCTCCATGGCGATGCACTTGGTTGAATCAGACCTTTCTCCAGCATAGCATCAAGTTGCTTCTTCAGCTCCACTAATTCAGATGGGTTCATACTATAAGGTCTCTGAGCTATGGGTCTAGTTCCAGGAACTAGTTCAATGATGAACTCGATATCCCGATCTAGGGGCATACCAGGAAATTCATCTCGGAACACGTCGGGGTATTCATAGACTACTCTGACTTGGTCTAGGTTGGTTGGGGTTAGACTCTTGTTGCATTTGAATTGACGGGGCAACGTCTCAAATACATGGTCTACTGATACTCCAGTGCTACTGGTCATGGTTATGGCTTTCTTGGCACAGTCGATTAATCCTTTATGTTTCGACATGCAATCCATTCCTAGTACTACTTCCAAACCTTTGGTTCCAAGTACTATTAGATTAGCATAAAAATCTATTCCATGGATTCTGATAGGTACAACCTTGCAATTTTTTCTAGCTTTGGTGGTTGAACCAGGTATTTGAACTATCATAACATGCTTCAATTTTGTTGGTTGAATCTTACTGGTGCATGCAAATTCTTCTGTAACAAACAAGTGCGATGCTCCAGAATCAAACAACACTTTTGCTAGAACTGAGTTAACAGAGAACATACCCATCACGACATCTAGCGCTTCTTGGGCTTCTTCAGCATTCATGTGGACTAGACGGCCGTTGCGGTTGAGCGGGTTTCCGGGGGAAAATCTCCTTCTAGGTTGGACACGTCGTTGCTGCTGAGCAGGTGCATTCACATTGGTGGTTGCTGCAAGCTTCTTGGGGCACTCATTGGAGTAGTGACCCTTGACTCCGCATTCAAAGCAAGTAATCAGGGACTTGTCTTTTCCTGCAATAGGCACCGCATTGCTTCCAGTCCTTGGGGCAGTATTGTTGTTGTTGGTGTTGTTGTTGTTGGACTTGGGCAGTGCACAGTTGAAGTTATTGGAGTTGTCGAGGTTATTGTTGTGGTTTCCTCCAAACCTCAAGTTTCCTCCGCCACGATTGGGATAGTTTGGACGGGACATAGGTGGTCTGTTGTTTCTTAGGGCATATCCTGCAGACGGGTTGGGGTGATACTTCTGGGTATGGTGGGATCCAGGCTGGTGCATCATCCTGCGCTTGCGATTATCATTGGCTTGGTTTATCTCCCCTTCCATGTGGATAGCAGAGTCCACTTGAGCTTCAAGATCATCACGGGGAATGTTGACTAGCACAGTTTGCATCTCATCATGCTGTCCGTTCAGGAATCTCTCTTTCTTCTTTGCTTCTGTGTCAATCTCATCAGGGGCATATGTAGCTAAAGATAAGAATTTCTCACGGTATTCCACCACAATCATCCTTCCTTGTTTCAAATTTCTGAACTCATCGTTCATCCTCTTAATCAGACTTGGGGGCACATTAGTCTGGCTGAACTTGATTTTGAACTCATCCCAAGTCATCATCGGACCTCCGTTCATGGTACGGGTGCTATTCCACCAGTCTCTTGCATCACCTGCCAGATAATGGGTGGCAAACAGTACTTTTCATTGGCCTCAACTCCTACAACCTCTAAGTTGTTCTGCATGGTTTGCATCCAGTCATCAGCATCTAAGGGCTCTTCAGACTTATTAAATATAGGGGGATTGGTGTTTTGAAAGTTCTTGAGCTTGGATCCATGGTTATCCTGGTTTCCATGGCCTTGATTATTGTGGGACATCTGAGCTATCTGTTGAAGAGTGGCTAAGTTGGCTTGGCGTTCGGCTCTACTAGCTTCACGGTCAGAAACTAACATTTGTAGAATCTACAGCATTGGGTACTGAGATGAACTGCTTCCTCCGGGATTTCTGCGAGTCATCTGAAGATTGAGATAGATAATGAGACAAGGGGGAAATTTCTAGGGTTTATGGGTTTGTTTTGGAAACTTTAAAGTTGGAGTATAACTCAGTTTTTTTTAAAACTAACAACTTCCCCTCATTCATTCATTCATTCATTCATAGCACCCAATACAAACACACACCACAACACAAATAGAAAACAGATGGTTTTAAGAACCATTCTGTGAAACTACGATACAGTGGGACCGGGTACAACTCACTCCTATGGTAGTGCTTAAGTGCATCTAATCATCATCAATGAATGTTGGGGGGATAACCCCGGGTAGGGTCACTCCGGGGTATAAGGGCCGAATTAGCCGAGGTTCGGCAAGGTCAAAGCGGATGCTGGCCGAGTCACCTCAAGGCAGGCCGGATCACGGGGTAACCCGGACCAGGGAGTCGCCTAACATTGTCCCATCCGACTCAATGAATAAGTCAGAGACACTTGTCTAGCTTATGTGCAGGAACAGGTGTGACCGGATCAACTGTGATCCGGATCCTCGTTTGGCTTCTAGGGGAAGGAAGGAATATCTCTGGTCAAAAAGAAGGCCCGGTGCGTACTAGATGAGCGAATAAAGCAAGGGTAGGACCACCGGATCATGGCCGACAAGGGTGACGACGCTCACGTCGACTGACGCAGGCGCCACGGAAGCAACGTCACTAAAGCAAGAGTGACGTGGGGGAAAAGCACCCCTGTCGGGTTACTAATTTGGGAGGAGGCATATTCTTAGGAATATGCCTCCACATATGCCCTAGGCCAGGACCGAACCACCCCTATATAAGGGGGGTTGGGGTTCTGGTAAGGGGGTTGGGTCTTTTCGGATACATAGCAAGGAAAATACTTGTGGGTCTAGGGTTCTGGGACTAGTTCATAGGCAAGAGTAAGAGAGCCCCTTCTTCCTGCTCTAGTCAAAAACAGCTCGAGGAGCACTTGTAGTCTTGGAGACCGAACATCAATACAAGGCTTCTGTGTAGAGAATCACTCTACTATCCCTCCCTGGATTCCCCTAGCGCATATTAGTCCCCACCTTCAGCCTATCCATGGCATCTACCGTGACACCACCACGGCGCTTACGCCACCGTGGGGCTAGCGACGCTAGCAGGTGAAGATCCGGACGGAAATTTCATCGGCACCGTGAACGATCGCTCCGGCTCGTTCAGCGCTTCGGTGCGCTGGACTACGTCAGCGACAACGTTGGCTGCTTCGGCACGCGCCCCCTTCCGCGCAACGGCGTCTTCGTCAAGCTCGGCGCACACCAGGTCTATGTTGCCGTGGACGTTTCTGGCGTTCATCCGCATCGCGTCGTCGATGCGGGGGAACCACCCCTCACTGTGGCTCGTGGGGCGCGTATCGCTCGTTCCCCGGGCCATGCAGAGGTGATGATGACCGCACCGAGCGCGGGCGTGAGTAGGGATCCAGCGCCAGACCCGGGGGCAACACCCAAGGCACCAAGGAAAGCTAGGGGTCCTCCGCTAGAGAGGCCCGAGAATGTGCTGAGGGAAGCTATGGATAGCTTGGCTAACCCGGTGGCAGCAGTGGTAGATCCGGCTCAGGCACAAGCCGAGCTAGAGGAGACCTGGCGAAAGATACTGGAGGGCGCAAAGAAGATAGCGGCGGCTCAGCGGTCGTTGAACATGACGCTGCGTGAGTACGCGAAAGCGAACAAGGTTGATGCAGTGAGGGTAAAAGGGAGAAACCTCATAAGCGAGATGAATAGAGAGGGTGATGATGGACCAGAAGGGTCGGAAAACTATCTGTCTGTGGGGTTGCCGAAGTATAGTACCCCGGCGAAGAACCTCGGAGCAGCAGATGCCGCGGCGTCCGAGCTAGAGGGTCTGACGGGTGAAGCTCGCCAAAGACAGCAAGACCGGGTTAACGAGCTGGTTCGGATCGCGAACAGGCAGAATGAGGAGCTGTTGAGAAGTAATCCAGAGAGAGTCAGAGCTTCTAAAATCGTCCATTCGGTGATGGGTAACCTGGAGAAATCCGCTGGAGCTGCATCATCGCCTCATGGTGGCCCTAGAAGAGAAGAGGTAGTAACCTCGGCCAGACGGAACAAGCAGATCGTTCCGTACGACCCAAAGCGTGCGCGAAAGGAAAAAGAGATACGGAAAAACGACGATCGACGAAGTGTGAGCCGAGGTAACCATGACCAAGGCAATGCCGGTCAAGGGAATGCTGCCAACGGCAACGCCGGACAGCGAAACTCGACAGGAGCGGGTCAACCGCCGCAGCGGAATGCACCAAGGCAAGAGCAAAGTGTCGGCCGTGGTATGCAACAGAGAGGACTACAACGGGAGCAAAACCGATACAATGATGGAGACTCGGAGATGATGAATGCGGGATACGCAACACCGGACTATCATGTGATAGGGTCGAGATTGGGAAGCAGAGATTTGATGCCGGATGACACTAGGCTAAAACTAGACCGCCTGTATAGGTCGGAACAGATCGAATGTCAAGGTCCTCCGGGTCCAGCGTGCTTCAGACCCCGGATCATGAAGGAACCGCCAGTACCCAATTTCCAATTACCCAGGGGCACGAAGACCTATGACGGTAGTACAAAGCCAGAGGATTGGCTAATAAACTACGCAACAGCTGTGAAAATTGCAACTGGCAACTTGAGGTGGGCTATACGATATGTACCCCAAATGTTGGAAGGTCCAGCTAGGGTTTGGCTGAATAATTTGCCACCCGGAAGCATCAACTGCTGGATAGATTTTGAAGAGATGTTCATCAGCAACTTCTCAATGCGACGAGACCGAGCATGACCGCAGACCCTGGCAATGTGCAAGCAGAGATCTAACGAAACAGACCATGAATTCTTGACCCGGTTGTGTACCGTGAGAAACTCGTGTGAGGGAGTCATAGAGTCACAGGCTATAGCATGGTTCGCACAAGGATGTAGATATGGTAGCGAGTTGTGGATGAAATTGCAAAGGAAAATGCCAGTCACATTGGCAGAGATGATCCGGATCGCGGATTCTTATGCTTTGGGTGATCCAACTCAACCTAGGATCGCGTCGAACGAATCGAATGAGGAGTACTATCCGAGGGACGGATCCGGGTCATCCCGGAGGAACGATTACAGGGGAAAAAGGAGAGACGATAGATCGGATCATTGATATGTCTCGCAACAAGTTGCGGCCGTGAATCAAGATCAGCCCGGGGCAGGGAGCAACCAACGCCAGAAAACGGGAGGGCAATGGACTCCTCGAAACGATGGCAAGAAAACATGGACTCCGGAGCAGAAGAAGCAATGGCAAGAAAAGAAAGATCGTCCGAGGTATACCTACGAGTCAATGTTGGACCAGCCGTGCAAGTTTCACACGCCAAATCCGAGCAGCCCGGCGGGTCACACGACGAGACAATGTGAGTGGATGCGCAAGATAGAACAAGGTGGTTCGGGGAATGCTCATGCACCTCGGAATGATCAACCTCAGCAGGAGTTACCCCGGCAGCAATTGTTCTCCGGAGCAAACACGCAGCAACTGATGTTGCCTCCCCCTCCGCCGAGGTATGACAACAGTGAGAGAAGGGATGCAGTGCATCAGATAGAACCCAGCAACAACCGGATCAGAGGTACTCCGGAAACGAGGGAAGAAATGAGTACAGGGAACATCACCAGAGCTATTGTGTGTTCACAACAGAAGAAACAGATAGGAAGAGCTTGCAGCGCCGACATATGGAGGTTAACGCGGTTATGCCTGCGGTGACGAGGTACATGTCTTGGTCGGACCAGGAAATTACCTGGAGCGTCAAAGATCACCCCAAGCTTATGCCAAGTCCGGGCTCGTATGCACTAGTGTCGGATCCGACGTTCATTGGACCAAACATTAATGTGAGGTTCTCCAAGGTACTGATCGACAATGGCAGTAGCATTAACATCATGTATGCGGATACGATGCGCAAGTTGGGCATCTCGGAGAACATGCTCCAGGCTACGAGAACAACTTTTCACGGTATCGTGCCCGGCATATCCTGCGAAACCATAGGCAAAGGCCGGGTCGACGTGCTGTTCGGTACAAGGGATAACTGCCGAACCGAAAATCTGGAGTTCGAAGTGGTAAACCTAGAGAGCGCGTATCATGCATTACTCGGGAGACCAGCGCTGGGCAAATTCATGGCAAGTTGCCACGTTAGTTATCTGAAGATGAAGTTGCCCGGGCCAAATGGTGCAATTACTATCGTTGGGGAATTCCGACGTTCTATTGAGTGCGCTTCAGCCGGGTCTAACCTAGCCGAGTCACTCGTAATTGCCCAAGAGAAAAGAAAAATCCAAGAAGTGACGACATTAGCTCGGTCCGCGCAGCAGTATATGCCAGCGTTAAGTAACCCGCATGGAAGCGTTTCATTTCAAGCCGCGAAGGACACCAATAAGATATCGGTGGATAACGTGTTTCCGAAGCGCACCGTGACAATTGGGGCCGGATTAACTGACAAATAGGAAAGCGAGCTCGTCAACTTCCTCCGTCCGGTTCACACAGGACTTGCAAGGTGTTCCGAGGGAGTTGGCCGAGCACTCTTTGAATGTAAGACCCGGAGCAAGGCCGGTGAAGCAGCCTCTCCGACGCTTCGCCGAGGATAGGAGAAAGGTCATTGGTGACGAGATAGCTCGGTTGCTAGCAGCAGGATTTATCATGGAAGTGCTATATCCGGATTGGCTCTCTAATCCGGTACTGGTAGAAAAGAAGAAGGATGATCCGAACGTGGCAGTGGTTTGGCGTATGTGTATCGATTACACGAACCTGAACAAGGCATGTCCGAAAGATCCATTTCCGCTGCCGAGGATAGATCAGGTCATCGACTCTACCGCGGGATGTGAACTGTTGTCATTTATTGACGCCTATTCTGGTTTCCACCAGATACCCCTGAACCCGGATGATCAAATAAAAACTGCCTTTATTACCCCGTACGGGGCTTATTGCTATCGCACTATGCCGTTTGGTTTACGAAACGCAGGAGCAACGTACCAAAGGTGTATGCAAAAATGTCTGCACGATCAAATAGGTCAAAATGTGCAAGTTTACGTGGACGATGTGGTTATCAAGACCAAGGAAAGCGCAACGCTCCTTGACGACATAAGGCAAACATTCGCGAACTTGAGGAGATTCCGGATGAAGCTTAACCCGGAGAAATGTACCTTCGGTGTCCCAGCTGGGAAATTACTCGGATTTCTCATCTCTAGCCGAGGTATCGAGGTTAATCCAACTAAGATCCGAGCCATCGAAGGAATGGAGCTGCCGAAGTGTCTCAACGACGTCCAGAAGTTCACCGGATGCCTGGCGTCGTTGAGCCGGTTTGTATGTCGGTTAGGGGAAAAGGCACTGCCTCTCTACCAACTCATGAAAAAATCAAATAAATTCGTTTGGACGCCGCAGGCCGATGAAGCTTTTGCCCACTTAAAAAAGATGTTGGCCACTGCACCAGTGTTAGCCTCTCCGCTGTCGAAGGAGCCAATGTTGCTCTACATAGCCGCAACCAACCGAGTTGTAAGTGCAGTGATTGTAGTGGAACGAGATGAAGAGGGTAAGTCGGTGCGAGGCCGTATTACTTGAGCGAGGTATTGTCTGTCTCAAAACAGAACTACCCGCATTTTCAAAAGGTGGCATACGGAGTTTATATGGCGGCAAAGAAGTTAAAGCACTACTTTGAGGAGCATCCCATCAAAGTGATATGCGAAGCCCCCATATCCGAGATAATGGGTAACAAAGATGCGAACGGCAGAATTGCGAAATGGGCAATTGAGCTAGCACCATACGCGCCCCAATACGATAGAAGAGAAGCGATCAAGTCCTGTGTCAGCGGACTTTTTCGTGGATTGGGCCGAGGTACAATATGAACCACCGCCACCGGATCCGAACTACTGGAGGATGCACTTCGACGGATCGAAGACCAAAGCCGGATTAGGAGCCGAGGTTGTGCTTACCTCGCCAAAGAAGGATCAGCTCAAGTACGTATTGCAGATCCATTTCGCAGCATCAAACAATGTCGCCGAGTACGAGGCTCTTGTACATGGTCTAAAAGTGGCAAAGGAAATTGGCATACGTCGAATAATCTGCTTTGGCGACTCGGATCTAGTAATACAGCAAGTGTCCGGAGTGTGGGACGCCCTGGATCCAAACATGGCACTATACAGATTTCATGTGCAGAAAATCTCGGGTTACTTTGAGGGATGCGAGTTTCATCATGTACCTCACATGGAAAACGGTTGCCGACATGCCGTCAAGCTCGGCTCGACCCGACTGTGCAATTCCACCGGTGTTGCATTGAGCACCTCGTAAAGCCATCTATCGCCCCAGAACCGATTCAATTTATGTCCCGAAAACGCGGAATCGGAGCTGAGCCCATGAACATTGACGTGGAAGTAGTACAACCCGGGACTACCTCGCAAACCAGGGATTATCTCGGCAAACCCGGACTACCTCACCAGACCCGGGACTGTTTCAGCGTGACCCGCTGAAGTTATGCCAGTGGATTAGATGGAAATTGATGAGGAGATGTTCCCTACGAGAGCAGTACCAGCTTGGGCGCTGCCTATATACCAGTTCTTGAAAGATAGAACGTTACCCACTGAGGAAGTGCTAGCCAGGCAAACTCAGCGGAGAGCCAAAGCTTACACAATCATCAATTCCGAGCTGTACAAGCGGAGTGTAACCAATATCCTCCAGCGGTGCGTTGATCCGGAAGAAGGAGTTGACATCCTCCGAGATATACATCAAGGAGAATGCGGGCATCACGCCTCATCCCGGGCCTTAGTGGCAAAGGCATTCCGGCATGGATTTTACTGGCCAAGCGCCTTGGAGCAAGCGGAGGATCTGGTGAGAAAATGCAATGGTTGCCAAAGATATGCCACCAAGACATATATGCCTATGTCGGAACTCAAAACCATACCTATTACATGGCCATTTGCTGTGTGGTGCTTGGATATGGTTGGCCCGTTCAAACCAGCCAAAGGGAGCATGACGCACCTTCTGGTCATGGTGGACAAATTTACAAAATGGATCGAAGTGAAGCCTATAAGAAAGTGTGATGGAGCTACAGCTGTGACATTTCTCAAAGACATCATCTTGAGATACGGTTATCCTCACAGTATCATAACTGATAACGACACCAATTTTGCTGAAGGAGCATTTGCACGATTCTGCCGAGATAAGAAAATCCGACTCGACATAGCCTCGGTAGCCCACCCCGCATCGAATAGACAAGTGGAAAGATCCAACGGATTAGTGCTATCCGGGATAAAACCCCGGCTCATTGAGCCGCTGCAAAGATCAGCGGGGTGCTGGATAGAAGAACTACCAGCGGTATTGTGGAGTTTAAGAAAAACTCCGAATCGATCAACAGGCTACACGCCGTTCTTTCTGTATATGGGGCGAAGTATTACCAGCCGACATAGAGCATGATTCGCCTAGGGTCACCCAATACACGTAAGCCGGGTGCAAGAAGCCCGGCAAAATGATGTTGATCTGCTGGAAGAAGCGAGAGAACTGGCACTGTCCAGATCCGCCATATATCAGCAAAATCTCCGACGCTATCATAGCCGGAAAGTGTGCCCCCGAGTCTTTCGGGAAGGCGATCTGGTGCTCCGGTTGGTACAACGTACCACTGGCATACATAAATTATCCCCCCTTGGGAAGGACCATTTATCGTGAGCAAAGCATTGCACAATGACTCTTACTATCTCATAGATGCAAAGCCACAGGAAAAGAACAAGGCGGACAGGTCCGGAGAGGAATCCAAGCGACCGTGGAATGTAGCACTACTTCGTCCGTTCTACACTTAGCTAAAGAGTGTATGTACCCGAGTCATCCTCATATGTCGGTATGTATGTCGGCAATGAGCCTGTCAATGAAATAGCGGAGCCTCGAGCGAGAACTCGGGACTGCCTTAATAAATGATTGTTGTTACTTTTTATGCGTTAGCCGGAATAACTCGTTTCGCTTAAACCTGGTTTAGTAATGTGTGAGCACCAAAAACCCAACCCTTCGACTCGCTGCTGTCCAACAAGAATTGGCTTCATGGCGAGCAAGGGAACAAGTTTGGAATTGCGTAGCACATGAGAAACTACTAAGGAAACGATCCTATTCTAGCTAACGTTTGTTTCGACTAACCCCGTATTTACTTTCAAGCTATTATGTTGAATTATTTTGAGCCGAGCCTCAAAGTTTCTCAGATTGTTAAAACGATTCTTGAAGCTCGGGTTCGTAAGTCGAAACCGAATCAAGGTAGACACGGATCGAGCCGAGAATTGACGAACAAGAAATGAAACTCGGGACTACGCCCAAGTTAATCCAGCATACAAGCATAGTAGCAAAATATTAGGTATTCAGCATACAATTGCACCCGCATCTGGGATCTGATAAATTTTCAAGTTTTTCAACTAGGAGCGGCAGAGGACGAAGTTCGCATCGCTATCACTGTCTTCAATATCTGAAGCAGCATCTTCTCCATCATCGCCCGACCCATCCTCCGCGTTCTCCATCTGCTCCTCCTCGCCGGAGTCCAAAAAGCTCGGCCCCTCAACCCAGTCATGGACTGGAGAATATTCGATGAGGCTGTAGGCGCAAGCCTGGCGCCAAGCTACCCACTCCGGATCATCGGTCCATTTGGATCCGGTGCGCCGACAGGTGAGGAGGCTCAGATCGATTTTCTCGCATCATGAAAGGATATGATGGAGAAGGGTATCTGCCATGCCGCCTGACGGATTCCCTCCAGAGGTCGAGTTGAGTCTCAATCTCCATTAGCTTTTCCGCAAGAAGTGTGATCCTTTCTGGAGCGTCCTCGCTTGGCCAGAATGCGTTGAAGATCCGGACCGCAACGTCGAGGAGATCCTTTCCATAGTTCTTGATAGTTTCCACCCGGGCTGACACGCTAACCAACAGGTCCTCCAGGTCTAAAGGGATACTCTCACCATCAGGAGCAATGGGAGTACCCCTCTCTTGGCAAAATTTGGCAACGGCTACGGGCGATAGCAAGATTCTCCGGAAAGTTATCTCAAAATAGGGAAAGGGAGGATGTGAAGCACCGCATATGAGTTAAACCCGGAAAACTGCGTCGGGCAAGAAAAAGAAACTTACGTGAGATATGGTGATGGATCCGGGTCAACTCCTGGATACAACTATCGCGTCTCTGCCGAAGTTGTTCAAGCTCGGCGAGCGCCGACCCAAGCCAGACTTCGGATTCCTTGAGCAGATCCTGGTCCTTGGAGATCTGAAGGGTAAAGCGCTCATGCTCTTCGGTGAAGTTCTGGACAATTTTCTGGAGCTCGGTTTTGTGTTGGGCCTTCATCTTCTCCATCTCGGCCTTGAGTTTGGCTATCTCGCCGTCCTTGGTCCGGAGGAGGGCAAGCTCATCGTCCTTCTTCTTCAGCTCGGCTTGATGTTGTCCTGCTTGTTCGAGAAAATGCAGCATCATATCAGGCACGGGCACACTATCCTCAAGCGATGCTGAAATGGTGTGTTGACCCGGCAAAGCCGAGGAGTGAATATTTGCCGAGCCAAGAAAAAGAAAGAATAGAGAGCACAGTGATGTTGGCCGAAAGAGGACATACCTCGGATTTCCTCCAAGTTTTTTCGCATAATCTTGTTTTCAGCCTCCACCCCAGCTACAAAAAACTAAATAAGGCGGGTAATCCGGCAGAAGCAAACGAAATGGTGAGGTGTTAAGGGAGGAAATTACCTCTCTTTTCATGCTCCACGCCAAGTGCAACGTGTTTTGCGCGCAAGATCTTATGGGTATCAAGCAGGCGCTGAAACTTGGTGCTCCGACGGTTGGTGGTTACCTGACAAAGGCACAGGCGTGTAAAGTGAGTTCGGTGCATATTCGAAGTGTACAAGATCCGGGCTAAGCGGAACTTAACCCGGCTCTAGGTATGTGCATATTCGAAGTGTACAAGATCCGGGCCAAGCGGAACTTAACTCGGCTCTAGGTATGTGCATATTCGAAGTGTACAAGATCCGGGCCAAGCGGAACTTAACCCGCCTCTAGGTGTGTGCATATTCGAAGTATACAAGATCCGGGCCAAGCGGAACTTAACCCGGCTCTAGGTATGTACATATTTGAAGTTTACACGCAGCTACGTTGATCTTCTAAGGAGCATCCGGCCGAATAACAGGTTACTCCGCCGGAGGCTCGGGGACTAATGGTTATTATCTACAGCATGTAAAGAAGAAACAACGTACCTCCATCATACGCCCAGCGAGGTTAATGTCCTTGGCGGCGGTATTCATCTGAGCGCAAAATTCAGCTGGGCCGAACTTTTCCGGGAGATCATCGTTGTAGACGAACTCTGCCTTATTCCAGTTCATGACAAACTCGATGAGGCTCGGAGGGTACCGTTCGCCAGTGGGCATGTGAGGTGCCACCAAGCCCTTGGCATGAGCTTCCTTCCTTTCAATCAGGGCAAGAGCCGGGCTGGTGTGAAGAACCATCTGCTGCGAATCAGCTGGCTCGGCGGGAGGATCCGTCGAGCCTGATGACTTCTTCTTTGGAAGCATCGACGACAAGGTTCACGCCAAATTTCGGTGGAGGTGAATTTGCCTTTGGCCTGCTGGGAGGAAGTGACCGCAGTGGATTTGCCCCCGGAAACCGCTGGGGTGGGTCCTCGCTGAGCTTGAGATGACTCGGACGAGGCAGAGGAGCTTGGCGCAGGAGCTTTGGTGGCTGGCGTTGGAGCTGCTGTTGGTTTCTTCGGAACCGGGACAGGCGCTGGTTCGGTGGCTGGTGATGGAGCTGCTGCTAGGGCTGGAGTTGCGGTAAACTTAATTGTTGCTGGTTGCAGCAATGCCGAAGTGCCGGACGCCATCGCCTTGGCCGATCCGACCCCTCCTGATCCGAGGTCGCGTCCCTCTGAAGGAGGTACTGCGGAACCCGGAGCGGCCGCAGAGCCTTCTGGAATGGGGCTCAGCGGGTGTGACTCGTCATCACGGGGAGGGGAAAGACTGGACCGAAGAGGGGAGGAGATGCTCGATCCGCTCTGAGGGACCTCCACAGGAGCCCTGCAAGAGAAAATAATGTCAGGAGTGAAATTACCCAAGGTGGAGAAGTGTGTTCCGCAGTAAAAAAAAGAACTTACGCATCCGAGGTCTCAGCCTCCTTAGGTTTCCGGGCCCTCCTTGCCGGGGCTTTGCCTACCTGTTTGGAGGCAGTCTTGTCTCCGGCCTTCTTTTGCCTTTTGGAAGGCTGAGAAGGTCCGGAAGAAGAACGCGACGCGGTTCCACGTTTCTTCTTTGACGCCGCCAGAGCAGGTTCGCCCATGGCAAGGGGAGGATCCTCGTGGATGTGCCCACCGGGGTTAGATGATGCCGGGTAAGCAAAAGAAAGAGGGACAACCTCAACGGGATCAATCACATCGATATCCGAGTCATCCTCATCGGTGGGCCAATCTCTAAGAGAAGAGAATTTACCTGGTCGTCTGTGGCATCGGGTGTGGGAGGAACATCTCCAGTCCGCCCTCCTCGTCCCAAATTTCTCAGTCCGGGGCCCACTTAAGGGTCGGATCCGGGCCATCCTCGAGGGTTTGCTAGAGAAACAGCTGAGAAAAAAGCACAAGGAGCAAAGTCAAGAATGTGATAAGAGCCGACATGAAATTGATCCGAGATAAGTTTACCCCGTGAAGCTTACCGCGGGAGGGAGCCTGTCGCGGCAGTAATGCTCGATTCCCCACGTCCATTCGGCGGAGAAGTCCTTATGGGTGGTGAAAAGAGCCTTGACCCGGCGGAAGATCTCCATATTGCTCAACTCGAATGAGGAGGTTCGGTTGGGGTCACGACTAAAGCTCATATGGCACAACTTGTGAGTGCGCCGCTGAAGGGGAGAGATTCGGTTGCGCACGAATGTGATCATGGCATCCTCGTTGCACAATCTGAGCTTCTTCAGCTCCGCAAACCTTTTGTTCACTTGGTTGGCCAGGGTTGTAGGCTTCCTGGCAACCTCCTCCCAAAAATCCGTGTCAGGGGGACCCGGAGCATAGGGCAGCAACCGGATCAAATCTTCCGTGCCTTCATTCCGGACGTAGAAGAAGGTCCGGGCCCACCCTTTGTAGGAGTCAAGCCCGGTGACCCAGGGAAAGATTGAAGACCTCCGGGGCGAGATTGAGGCAGCTCCAAACTGAGTTAGCTGTTTGTCCTCTGACTCGACGTGGATGTTGGGGACCACGTTGCGACGGAGGCCAAAGAACTGGATCCACAGCTCCTTCGTAGGCCATAGCCCGGTGTAGCCCTCAATCGAAGAAACGAAAGCGGACAGAGAGGTGATGGCGTTCGCCGGGAGATGATGTGGTTGCAAGTGATAGGTCCGGATCCATTCTCGGAATAAATCACTCACTGGAAGCCCGAATCCTCGTTGGAAATGGGATAAGAAAACAACAAATTCCCCCAGATTGGGTGAGGGGGCCAGCTCCGAGGAGGGGAGACGAGCAGCGACACAGGCGGGGATGCGCCGGGTCCGGTAGAGCCAAGAGATGTCATCCTCGCAGACCCAGGAGCTGGCCCACGCTGCCATGTCCGCCAAGGCCAAGGCCCTCCTCCATTTCCTGTTCAACAACGGCGAGCTCTTCCTCCGTCATCTCAATTCCGGTGTCTTTGCTGGAGCTGGCGGCAGCGGAGCTCTCTGGTCTAGACTGACGAGGACCCGTGGCTGAACAGAGGCGCAGCGGTGATTGCGGTGCGGAGAAACAAAGAAAATGCGGCGGCGGCGCTGCTGTGACGGGCACTGGCGGCGACATGGTTGCGAGGAAGAAGAAGAGGAACAGGCGAGGGGGCGCGGAGATGGAAAAGTTCTAAGGAGCATGCCCCTCCCCTATTTAACCACCCCGCCATCAATGTGGGATCGTCGTCAGCAGAAGACCACACGATGTGGCCATGTATCACCAGCATCAACCAATCAGAGAGGAGCCACACCGCGGGCCGCAGAGTAAATGTGATCCAATGACACGACGTGCAGTTGCGGTAAACAAGGAAACAGACGTGACGTAACCCCCACACAGTAATCGCCGACGCCATCAAGGGCGGCGCAGCCCTTAAAATAAGGCAACGTAATGATTAACCGTAACGTGGGTTGGCGTACGAGAGAAGGAAGCAAGGCCTGGATCCGAGCCAAAGTGGTAACCCGGCCGGCAAGTGAAAACTTGAAACCGTGCGGAGGGAAAGTAAAACCAAACGATCCGAGCCAAAGTGGTGACCCGGCTGGCAAGTGAAAACTTGAGCGCAAGGGAACGTAAATCCATATAACCCGGAAATAAACGTCCGAAGCTTGGATATGAATGAACCTGATGTGGCCTTAGCAGCCGAGGCCGCTAATGCCGCACCAGCTTCGGGGACTAATGTTGGGGGGATAACCCCGGGTTGGGTCACTCCGGGGTATAAGGGCCGAATTAGCCGAGGTTCGGCAAGGTCAAAGCGGATGCTGGCCGAGTCACCTCAAGGCAGGCCGGATCACGGGGTAACCTGGACCAGGGAGTCGCCTAACATTGTCCCATCCGACTCAAGGAATAATTCGGAGACACTTGTCTAGCTTATGTGCAGGAATAGGTGTGACCGGATCAACTATGATCCAAATCCTCGTTTGGCTTCTAGGGGAAGGAAGGAATATCTCTGGTCAAAAAGAAGGCCCGGTGCGTACTGGATGAGCGAATAAAGCAAGGGTAGGACCACCGGATCGTGGCCGACAAGGGTGACGACGCTCACGTCGACTGACGCAGGCACCACAGAAGCAACATCGCTAAAGCAAGAGTGACATGGGGGAAAAGCACCCCTGTCAGGTTACTAATTTGGGAGGAGGCATATTCTTAGGAATATGCCTCCACGTATGCCCTAGGCCAGGACCGAACCACCCCTATATAAGGGGGGGTTGGGGTTCTGGTAAGGGGGTTGGGTCTTTTCGGATACATAGCAAGGAAAATACTTGTGGGTCTAGGGTTCTAGGACTGGTTAATAGGCAAGAGTAAGAGAGCCCCTTCTTCCTGCTCTAGTCAAAAACAGCTCGAGGAGCACTTGTAGTCTTGGAGACCGAACATCAATACAAGGCTTCTGTGTAGAGAATCACTCTACTATCCCTTTCTGGATTCCCCTAGCGCATATTAGTCCCCACCTTCAGCCTATCCATGGCATCTGCCGTGACACCACCACGACAATGAAGGCGGCATCATCATCATCAGTGTGATACTCCATGGCCTCGTCCTCCAGGTAGTCGTCATCATCACTAAGGTAAGAGCGGAGATCTCCAGGATATCTTCACCTTCCTCCACCTTCGCTTCAAGCTGGATCTCCTGTTCACCGATGGTCTTCTCGAGAGTGGCCACCTTCTTGCGAAGATGATCGATGATGTGATCCTTCTTGTCACGCTGACAACAAAGTGAATGGTGCTCCTTGGCAAGGATGGCGAGGGTCTGGTCCTTCTTGACTGCAATGGCATGGTTGTGGTTGGCATAGGCACGGACATTGTCCAACTCCTGCTGTCTATCATACAACATGAAGTTGAGATTATCCACCTGGTGCTTCAGCTCCGGGTGTCCTAGCATCTCCAAGGGCATTCCCATAGAATCACGCCTTGCGTAGTGAGCAAAGCGAGTTCCAATGATCTGGTTGATGTTTTGTTCACACAGACGGGCAAGAGCTTCCTGAATAGCCCTGGCTAGTCCGTCTATCCAGTTGTTCTCCCTCAAGCTGAATTGGATCTTCTTCGAGGTGGGTGCTTCCATCTTGCCTCTGAGATCTGCAACTATCAGCCACTGTAGCTCTCCTCCCACATGACCGTTGAGTTGTGCGCCAAAGAACTCCGGGTGCGGGTGCTCAAGATGCTCTGCGAGTGCATCTAGATCCCTCTCAAAGATCAGGTGGCCTCTGTTGCCCAGCTGGTAGAACTTGCTATACTTGACCTCCATCTATAAGAATTTAGGGTGAGCAAGTTAGTGGGGTGATCAAGTGTGTCAAATTTTATGTAGGATTACAAGAATTTTTTAGAAACATGATTTTTTTAAAGGAATCTCAAGGATAAGAGTGGGAATAGGTTTTCATAAATACTCACTTATTTTGTCTTGAAACTAAGTTTTTGGATCAAGCGTCCATTCTAACTACGGTCTCCTATGGTCAGGATGGCTCTGATACCAACTTGTCAACACCCGTATTTTTAATCACAGATGCTTGTTATGCCATACCTCGCAATCCCAGGATTACCATTTTTGCGAGACATAACAGAATTTGTACCACAGTACATCATCCATTACAAACCATAATAAAGGTCTTACAAATAAAGGATCTCATGATCCAGTCTTAATACAATCAAAGCAGCGGAAAGTAAACGTAGTAGGGGCTCCATCTTTAGAGTCACAGGCAATGCTGACGATGGGAGATGATCCTAGTTGTCATAGACCTCCTGTTGTCCATCTTCCTAGTAGTCCTCCTCATAGTCTGGCCACGGGAATAGCCAGGGACAAAGCCATGAGTACTCTTTAAGTACTCGCAAACTATCACTAACAAGTAAGGTAGTTCTATTAGGAATCTTAAGCTCTAGGTTTATTTGCAAAAAGCTAGGTTTATTTCATAAGAGTTGAAAAGTAAAGAACCTAATTTAATTTTCTGCATCACCTAAGTGGGAACCTAGTTTTCATGTCTACAACCCTGTTGTGGTCAAGTCAAGGTCATAGTTCAATTCACAAGTCATTTTGAAAACATCTAACAACGGAACAGTATGGCCACTCCAACTGTCCATGACCATAGACGCGGCTATTCGAATAGTTTGACACTCTACATAGGTGGTACACTTTCACCACAAAATTTGATACATCCGTCAGGGATAACCCTGAATCATCATACTTGGTATGCGGATAATCAATCCTAACCTTTCAATTACACACTCTAGTATAGGCACCTCCCCTATGAGCTTGGCCTCCTAGCCATGGTCATCTGCCATCCTGGGCACTACATAGGTGGACATTCACATTCACGAGGTAGCCTCAGCTCAACCTCTTTCCACGAGGGAACCCATACTAAGGCATATAAACTTCCAGTTAAGCCCTACCCAATTTGGGTATTGTGGTTGTACGGTAAAATTGGAATGGTATCGCATCCGAACCAAACCATCAGTTTTTTATCAAAACCAAGGCTCATGCCTCAAGAAGTTTCATCATCAAATCATTTTGTGTTCATAACACATGTCAAAAACATTTCAATAGAATAAACCATCATTCCAAGGTTTTCATAATCATTTTCTCCAAGTATTCCCATCTAAAGTGATCAACTTTTATGCTTCGCACTAGCCATTAAAGTTGAGGGTATTCACTAATGAGGGTGCTAATCCAGTGTAACTATCCAAATCTTGCTTTATGCTTTTTAAATGACATCTAAGTATAACTACTTAGGCCTACTTTTATACTCTCTATGGCATCTATTCTATTTTTCCAATACTCTCAAATCACTAACAAAAGGTAAAGAACTTTGGTTAAAGTAAAAGAATAAAGCTTGCAAGTAAAACTTGGGATTGGTATAATCAAGGTTGCCTAACCAAAGCATGCCTAATGCATCTTGCATACGTTATCTTGCAAGGATGGCTTGCATAGTTAACTTGTAGTATTAGGCTTGCATATATAGTATGCATAGTTCTAGCTTTCAATTAGTGATGGCTTGCCTTGAATAGTGCAGTGGTTGAAGTTCTCTTCTTCGTAGTACTCCCCCTCCTCGTATCCCGGGTCGGTACTGGCGTCTATAAATGAATACGAGGTACACAATCACCAAACAATACTTGACTACCTCTATGTAGCACACAAAGGCTCACAGTAGATGATCTAACATCATCACAATCATCACATGAAATAAAGACCGTGTCTTATCTTTCCTATTTTAGAAAAGTAATTTCTACTCATTGAAAATACTTAAGATTTAATATTCTCCAATTAAAATATGGGATCATGTTGACACATGTCATCACCACATATTCTAATACTTGGGAATGTGATTTGAAGTGGTGGTCATATTTTATAAAGTTTAAAATTACTATTTAATACAATTAAAGTGACTAGAAATGCCTATATAGCATTCTTTTGGTACTATTCCAAGATCACTGCATGTAAACCTAGATATTTTTACATATTCAGATAGATCTGGTCAAATGTGATTTTTGAGAGTTGGAATCAACTCAAAAGCATTTATGGTTGATTTTTGAAAAATGTTTGAAGTTGGAAAAGTCTCTGCCTTGTTATTTTTGGTATAGGTGATCTATAATTTCAAATGGTTGGAATCTAAGGGGCTTCGGTAGACAATTTGAATACCTTTCCAACAAAATTGGAATCATGCAATTTGGTTTAGTGAATCTCTTTGAATTGATTTTTGAATCTACTGACAGAATCTAGTTTTAACTAAAATGAAAAAAGTCTATTTGAATCAACGGGCTCTGCGCAGAAACTTATTGGGCCGGCCCAGCTATGCGGCGCGTGCACAACAGGCTGCTGACAGGTGGATCCTACTCATCAGCGACTCAATTAAGCCGAAAATGGTAAGTTTCAATCTGAGCCCTACGATTAGACTAGGATCTAACGGTTGTGGTTCGTCGTCTCCATCAAACTGCTCCGGCAAGACTGAACCCTAACGCGATGGTGGGGGTATGTGGGGGCTCACCTGGGCTCCAGCTAAGGTTGGCGATGGGGGCAAATGAGGTTGTCGTTGACGGCGAGTCGAATGGTGGTCGCAACGGCTTCTAGGGCGGCTCCTAGCTCCAGTTCCTCTTCTCCTCTACAGCGGCAGGCTCCGGTGAAATTCTGGTGGGCTGGTGCTCGCCTTGCACCGAGGAGAGGTGTGGGAGGTTTCTGAGAGAGAGAGGAGTGAGTTGGTGTGGAGAATGAGGGCTGGGGTGGCCTCTATTTATACACGGGCGAGAGGGACAGAGCGGCATGGCTCGGGCTCGTCGGCGATGGTGTTGCAGTTAGCTATTGGCATGGCTGAGGGTAGGGGTCGATGCGGTGCTTCAGGGCGGTCGTCGTACGAGTGATGGACTGATGGCACGGCAAGGGGCGGTCGAGAATGGTCGGGAGCGGTCTGTGCTTTGTGCGGGAACAGCGGCATTCGAGACGGCGCACAGTGGCCACGGTTCGCGCGGCAGCGAACGGGCGTGTCTAGGGGGTAGCTGGGGTCACGGTGAGTACGGGCACGCGCGGAGACGGTGAGGCGCGGAGAGGGCGAGGCACGACGTGTGTGCGTGTGACGGTGGTGGCGCTCTGGCGCGCTCTCGGCATGGCGGACAGAGAAGTGGGTGCGGCGATCATGGCTGGTCCACGGCGTGTCTCTGGTCGAGGGGTGGACATAGGGTGGCGGTGGAGTGTTGCCTGTCTCCTAGACATCGTGGGAGAGGGCGGCGCGGTCTATTGCGAGTGGGGCGTGGTCGACCGGCACGGTGAGCTCGGGCGGCACTACACTGGTGCGAATGGGAAAGGGGGATCTTGTCCATTGCGCTGCTGGGCACTAGGGGAGACCAGGGGAGAGAAATAGAGCATAGTGGTGAGGAAATTACTGCTCAGAACAGTAGAAGTTAGGCAAGTGTTTACTGGTGTCTGCCAGGTGCTCGACCAATTGGCCGCATGAAATCAAAGTTTGAATTTTTGGATGAAATTTGGTGAGTGTTCTGAGTACTTTCTTGATAGCTATGGTTGCTTGGGTTTGCCAAGGTGAATTGATTTGAGTGGTTTTTGAAAAGTGGTGATCTTAGTACATACACTTGATTCAATTTTGAATTGTCTCTCAACTAGATTTGAAAATAGTTTCTGTTAGTTTGTAAAGTGGGCTTGGGTTCACTTTTACTTGGTCTAGCAAGGGTGAAAAGAATTGGGAAAGTTTTTGTTAGAAATCTTTGACTAGACATACTCAAAGTGGTCTAGTGGATAATTTTGGTCAAAATGACCATTTGATCATATGATTCATATTTTCTTTTCTTTTCTTTTGATTTTGTTTGTAAATGTTCTAGATGATGTAGTATTCATCTTTAAACCATTCCTTATTATTTATAGCTATCAAACATGGCAATTACACTCATTCATACACTAATGCCATTCACACATACACTCATATTAAATTTAATAAGAAAAAATTTGTTAACCCTAAACTTAGGTGATTTGAACTTGATAATCTTGATTAATATTTTTGGGGTGTTACAGCTGTTATAGCCCTACATCGTCCAACCGGAGAATAGTTCAGGGTAGCATCATGAAGAGAAGATATTTATATGAGAGTGTCCACTAGTGAAAGTACGATCCCTAGGCCTTGTTTCAAAGCATTGAAACAACATTTACAATTAGTTTTGTTACATGTTTGCTTGCTGCCACTCTTATTTCAGATTGCAATTACCACTTATAATCATCAATATTACTTGTATTTCACTATCTCTTCGCCGAACTAGTGCACCTATACACCTGACAAGTGTATTGAGTGTGTTGGGGACACAAGAGACTTCTTGTATCTTGATTGCAGGGTTGCTTGAGAGGGATACCTTTGACCACTTCCTCCCTGAGTTCGATAAACCTGGGTGATCCACTTAAGGGAAACTTGCTAATGTTCTATAAACCTCTGCACTTGGAGGCCCAACACTGTCTACAAGAATAGAAGCGTGCATAGACATCAGACAATCAAGTTGCAATGCATTGCCCATCCCTACCCCTATCATGTCAAATGTCTTGATGACAATGGACCACTCAAGATAACATTAAAGGTCAACGTCTCCTTCAATATTGGCCCATATGAAGACACCGTCGAGTGTGATGTTGTGCCAATGTTCGCGTGTCATTTGCTCCTTGGAAGACCATGGCAATATGATAGAGGAGCCGTACATCATGGTAGCACTAACCAATACTGCTTCAAGTGGAACGAAAAGACAATCGTGCTCTAACCTATGATGCCGAGCCAAGTTATTGCATCCAACATGACATTCATTCACAAGATAAGGACCCTTGTGAGTTGAGTGGTGAGAGAGTGAACCACCATCACAAGAGTGAGTGCCACAAGACCCAAATGAGTGGAAAAATCATGAGGGCCACGCCGCAAGCAGCCAAATGTGCAAAGAGAGATTTGAATGTGACCCATACTAAAAATCCTTCATATAATTCTCTCTCTTTGTTATTGGTTTTGCAAGATACCCAAGATAGACAACAACATCCAAGGAACATGATAAGAGATATCCAACCCCAACATGATGTCAAGAACATCTATAAGATCTTCAACATCCTTGACCAAGGCTTTGACACCAGCGATCCGAACGCATACTAGTACAAGGACAAGGGAGAATCTCTTTCCTTGCATGACGAAAGAGCATCGTCGAGGTTGACTCATTTTCAAGCAGGGGAGATGATGCAGCCCAACACATGTGAATTACCATTGGTCCACATTATGCCACAAGAACCAGGCCCACAAAGGTGAATTCCTTCCATATCTTGTCTTCCTTTGGCTATCATGTGAATGGGACCCTACTTGAGACAGTTGCCTATCATATGACTAGGCCCATGACCAAGATGCTAAGAGGAGGACGCAATCATGCCTTGGAGCCAAGACCCCCAAACAGGAGGGCTCGAAGAGAAGGCGCAAAAAGGTGTCATTTGGCAGCCCGATACTACTGCTTGACAACACCGGTACTACCAGACCTACCAAACGCTTAGTGCCCACGCCAGACCTCCCTGGTACCAAAGGCCGGTATTACTGTGCCACTGGTACTACCGCCGTTGTCGCCGGTACTACCACACCTAGAGATCGGACGTCTAGCACCAGAGCTACCACTACTATGGACGACACTACCGCGGACCGGTACTACCGGGCATCAACATTGGTACTACCAGACTGGCCAAAACCTGCACGCTTGAGAGTTGGGCCTCAGCCCATGTAATGCACATAACTTCCTATTTATGCCTATTTTACACCTAGCTCACAGTTGTCTTATATATATGCTCCACTCCCTCCTTGAAACCCTAGAGTTTATGATGAATTGAGGCATGTGCCAAACCCTGGATGGGAACCCTCTCTCTATAGTAAATCTATGAGTTATACAAGGCCTTAGAGTCGGTGCCCTTCTCCAAGTTTTCAAGACCCTCCTCAAGTGTTTAGTTATAGCATCCCAATTGTCTAACAATTGTAATGCTACTTACCTAGTTTATATAGTGCTACTTCCTAAATATCATTAATTGCCTCATCATGGTATCATGCTCATGTCACCATGCCACATTGCATTTGAGCATCATATAAACCCCCTTTCATTTGGTTTTTCTCCTCATTTTGCATTTGCCTTATTAATTGTATTTGCTTCTTGATATCTTGTATTTGATTCTTGATATATGTGTATAATGCCCAAGTTGAGTTGGGGGCATCTCTTTCTAATTTTTCCATGCTACCACTTGTCCATAACAAATTTCATGTGATCCTATCCTCTTTCTACCATATACATGTATGTGGGCACAACCAATTGTTCTTGGGTTTTTGTCGTGGTGGTGTCATGGCAAATGCCATGGGTAGGCTAAAGATGGGGCCAATGTGCGCTAGTGGTATCCGGGGAGGGATAGTGTCCTGATTCCACACACGAAGATCTCTATTACTTTGATCAATGGTGTTTATAGAAGCTCCTTGAGCTGTATCACAAAGAGGAAGGAGATAAACTACTCCTGCTCTCTGCTCTCACCCTAGGGTTTTTCCTCTACAAAAATGACCGACCCTCACTTTGGAGGCCCTGGCTCATGTTATAAAGTGGTGGATAGGTTAAAGCTAGGGCTTACGTGGCTCGGATATGCCAGGAATATGTTTGTACCAAAGTGGTAACTCGACGTGGTCCTTTTCCCTGCCGCCAGCCTTTGTATGGTAATGGCACAGAGTCCACATGCTGTGACCATTGATGTCAGTGACTTTCACGTCCATCACGATCTGTTCTGTCTCTAGCTCTCAGTCTCTTGTCTCCCAGGAGAGAGAAAAGCGTTGACCCTGAGCTGGTCTTCTTCTTCTTGAGCAAGCTATCTCCTGACTCGGCCTTGGTAAAGAGAACCCAACAAATTTTAGTACATGCAAGGGGAAAGTAGTGTGGCGCCCCACTAAAACCACTACTAGAAAATCGCCTGTTGTTTTTATTTTGTGCATCATCATTAGATCATGTATATTTTTCTTGCATTTTTCTGAGCATAAAAATTATTTTTATTAAACACCGTACTTTGTTTATTAAATTATTCATATGGTTTCATATACATAAAGCCATCCTTTTTTTGTTTCTAAATTTAAAATTAAACAAAATAATATTTCCGGCCGTTATAAGACTACAAAAGAGTTTTTCTTATTTTACTAATAATAAAAATAAGTTCAAAAGTTTTGGCCCAAAATCTTTCATCTAATAGTCTACTTTGGACTATATAAATACTCCAATCCCATTTCTTCTCCTTCCCAAACCCTAGCCTGCAAAATCTGAGATCTAGATTGGTCTAAAAATTCCTCCCACCTTCACCAGTAATCTCCTCCTTTTTCCGTCGCTCGGTCGTCGCCCGCGTGATCTTTCCTTCCAGTCATCACACTATGAGCCATGAATCCATGAAAGCATGTTATGTAGATCCTCACGACACCAATTCCTCTTGCTCTTGGGCCGCATTCCATTACTCTCATTTTATTCTCCTTGATCTCTGCCCATGTTTGGCCGAACATTCCATCACCCATGCATCATGCGCCTGACCTCTTGTCCCTTGGCCACTCCTTGACGCCGCCTACAGCAGCCAGAGCTGCTCTGCTTTGCCCCTTCGCGGCGCACAGGGCCAGCTTGATCGCCCGCGCACACGGTGACCTGCCAGACACAAGCCGACAGACTTCGCCCTAGCCGCACTAGTTTCCTTTGCGTGCGCGCATGTCACCGCTCATCTGACCTGGCGCTGGTCTCTTTGCACGCACGAGAGCCCCCGGTTGCCCGTTCCTCGCCGACAGCTCCCTGATTCCTGCGCTGGTCTCCGTACCATCAGTCATCTTCGTCTTGAACCTGTAGGTACCAACTGACATGTTTTGTCGTTTATCTGCACCTGCAACAACAACAGCAACAACCACCTCCCTCCACTTGTGTTCTACCTTGGCGTTTGCTTTCGTTGCAGATTGATTATTCCTCTCGACACGCTGCTACCAGTCCGCTATTTATGATTCTAGCCACGAGCCTATGCCTATCAAGTGTTCGACAATATTCCAACAAGAGTGTTGGTCTTGTTTTTTTTCTCTATCCGGTGTGCTCAGTATGTGACCCGTTGCGGGCTACCGCTTTGTCAAGTTTGGCTCCACTTCCTTCTGTCGCACCGGGTTCCATTGGCCGACACATCGTCCCTCTGCAAGGATCTTTATCGGTGTTGATTACTTTCACCACTCCGAGTGCAATCCGAAGATGCTTTCTCCGCATCTTTGATCCTAGCTGTGAGACCTCTCCCATATCTTTATTATTATTTTTGTATAAATACCATATACTTGCTACATATTAAATTGTTCATACATACATGCATATTGTGGCTGTTTGGGGCTATTTCATCGTTTCACCTAAATTAAATATGGAGTACATATGCAGGCTATTCTAGTCTTATATTGGTTCAATTTAAATTTGTGTAGCGGACCGATGCCAGGATTTGTCTTGTTAATACAACATTTAATTTGCGGGGTATCTAAATAATTTGAACCGTCTCATTAATTGTCGGGACCCCGGTTCCGCTTAATATTGCCTAATTGCATCGCATTTGTGCCATGTCATGCATCATATCATAAACATGACGATTCTTCTGCCGTAGTATTAAATAGTGCATCCGGTGTTTGTTTTAGTGTTTGCTTCTTCGCGGATTAGACCGATGAGTTGATGCGAGAATCGACTAGTTCTCTGGATATGAATCTCCGGCAGTGTTTCCCAGGCGAGCAATCTTCCCTTTTCTACCTATTTTGCATTTATAGTCTTTACATCCTTCCTGTTGATATAATGCTATCCGTGTCGCGATGCTTTAGTGTTCCGTACCAGATATATTCCGTGCAGCCTTTATATTGCCTTGGACACCTCCTACTACTTGTTGTTTGGTAGATAGATGGTCTTGGGAGTCGTAGTCGCTTGCTCAGGTGCGATCCCGTGTCGTGAAGTACCACACAGTTGTTGGAATGTTGTCATATGCTTTACGGTGGAGAGGATCATGACTTTAAATACAACTATTAAATTGCTGGAATAACTAAGGAAAGAGGCACCGGTGGGCAATATATGCTATTTGGTTTTTCATGTCCACTTGTGTCCCGTAGGACCCGAGTACTTGATACCTGTTCCTTGACTATTCGCACTATCCATATACGGGAGAGTCTATGAATCCCCCTTAGCTAGAGCTTGATTCATTTCTTATTTCTTGGGGCCACAAACTAGTTTGTGGCTTTATTACTATCTTGTACTTATGCCATGCTTTACTGCTTTATTTAAGATTGTGCGTGGAGCACCTGTACTGTTTTGGATCGTGCCACGTTTTCGCGGTATAGACAAGTCCAGTCACACTTTCGGGTTCCCAGTTGTTTATAGCCGTCGTCACAAACCCTGGGTCCGTTCCGGAGCCGGCCAACTTCGTTGCGGGTAGCTTTGGCCCCCTGAAATATTTTATGAATCCTGTGATCGCTTTGTCGTGAAAGCCTCGTTGGGTTTTGATTTGTTTTTTCCGAGGTTGATCGTGTGTGTGTTGCTATTTGTGCACCCCTGCAGGGTAAATCTTTCTGAAAGCCGTGTCCGTGGTTATGGACGACTTGGAGCACAGTATCTCGATCATAGACAAGCATAACTAAAGTAGTGCTATAAATTTGACTTAATATGTGACTAGTAATTAACTTTACTGCAATAGAATGGATAATAAAAGTGCCAACAACTGGTGGAACTGGGGTGTATCGTGTCATGTTATACCTGCCTAGTAAGTATCGTAACTTCAATGGAATGAAATAAAAGTTCCAACAACTGCTGGGTTTGGGATGTCACATGCTAATTGTATCTGACTAGTAAGTACTGCAACAGAACTGAATGAAAAATTGCCCACTACTTATGCTATCAGGATGACTCATGCTATCTATATCTGATTAGTAAGAGCGTCAACTATAATGGAATGAATAAAACTGCCAACTGTGTGAGTTCCTTAGTTTGACTTCCTCGTTTGGTCTCGAGGGGGAAATGCCAGGATGGGTATGATTGGTGTTAGTATCAGGTGGTTCCGAATAGGTCTTTCTTATCTCTCTCTAATAGCCGACAGTTGTATTGAGTCTCTATAGGTTGTTTAGTGCATGCTTCGTTGCCGCTTCAGTCCACCATACCTGTGTAGGCGAGGACCGCCGAATTCTAGCCTCGCCATGTACTGGCCTCAGTACTGACGCTCCTCTTTTTCCTTTTCCCTTTGTTGGCACCCCTTTTGTTTTAGCAGGTTTGAGATCGATATCGTTAGCAGGGTTACCCTTCCAGCTTGGCCTGGGCAGGGTTATGGACGCCATTGGTTATTCTTCAGTACTCTTAGCCCCATTTGCATCTTGTCCGTACTCGGACGCTGTAACGATTTCAAGGTGATTTTGATCTTCGTATTGTATATCTATATTCTTGACTCGTTGAGTCGCTGTTGTATATATATCTGTTGGGTCCCATCGAGGACTGTTGTGTAATAGTATTGCCGTTTCCACCCGCATTGCAAGTGCTGGTGGGCGTCCTGAATCGTTCGCTTTCTCTGGGTTTGGTGGAAAGGGCTAAAACTTGCATAGGGTCGATTCGAGGGTGTTACAGAGTGGTATCACAGCTCAGCAGTTGCGATACCCCACTGGTTCAGCCTGTAGGATAACCTAACTAACGGACGTTGTAGAGTGTCAAACTATTTTTGAGAATCGGTTGGATAAATCTGATTAGGTCTGCTTTTACTTCTTACCCCTATGCTATTCTCCTCTTACTTATGCGTGTTTTGAATCTGCTCTCTTATCTTTTCTTTGAGTCCAGGATTTCTCGTGATTGGGTTTTTCGTCGTACCTTCAGGGTTTCGCTTCCCTCTTTGGCAACAGTGTTTCTACATCCGGTCTTCATGCTATCTGAGAAATCCTTCATCTGTTGGACTTCTCTTTGTTCCTTCTCGTGCCTTCCGGTGTTTTCTGACGCGACGACATCATCTACGCCAGATCCGGTGCAGAGTCTGCATCACTCCTTGTTTCCGAACCTCGTTTGACGAGATCTTCAGTCTGATTCCGAGAGTTGGTTGCATAATTCTGCTATTCATGTACGGAGTAATGATATGAGTGCGGGATGGAGTCACGACCATACCACTACTCTTATCATTCGCTTTTGTATATTGAATCGGTGGACCCAGCAATTTTACTCCGTCCATGGAAGCTAGAGGTGGCTTTATTTGTTGATGCCTTTACCTTCCTCCTTTGTTTATCCGAAGTGTTCTCTCGACGGATGTGAGCAGTGACCCTTGTTAGTGGTGTCGCGAGGATCTACACGAAGCGAGAAGATTCAGATCGCCGACCTTCTTCTCGGTACCATGAGGCGGATCTCGAAGGCGAGATCCCTTGTTAGTGGTATCGAATTGTGGTGCCCCGCTAAAACCACTACTAGAAAATCGCCTGTTGTTTTTATTTTGTGCATCATCATTAGATCATGCATATTTTTCTTGCATTTTTCTGAGCATAAAAATTATTTTTATTGAACACTGTACTTTATTTACTAAATTATTCGTACGGTTTCATTATACATAAAGCCATCCTTTTTTTTGTTTCTAAATTTAAAATTAAACAAAGTAAAATTTCCGATCGTTATGAGACTACAAAAGAGTTTTTCTTATTTTACTAATAATAAAAATAGGCAAAACCCCGTCTAAAGTTTTGGCCCAAAACTAGTCTTATCTAGTCTACTTTGGACTATATAAATATTCCAATCCCATTTCTTCTCCTTCCCAAACTCTAGCCTCCAAAATCTGAGATCTAGATTGGTCTAAAAATTCCTCTCACCTTCACCAGTAATCTCCTCTTTTTCCGTCGCCCGGTCGTCGCCAGCGTGATCTTTCCTTCCAGTCGTCACACTATGAGCCATGAATCCATGAAAGCATGTTATGCAGATCCTCAGGACACCAATTCCTCTTGCTCTTGGGCCGCATGCCATTACTTTCATTTTATTCTCCTTGATCTTTGCCCATGTTTGGCCGAACATTCCATCACCCATGCATCATGCGCCTGACCTCTTGTCCCTTGGCCACTCCTTGACGCTGCCTACAGCAGCCAAAGCTGCTCTGCTTTGCCCCTTCGCGGCGCACATGGGCCATCTTGATCGCCCGCGCACACGGTGACCTGCCAGACACAGGCCGACAGACTTCGCCCTGGCCGCACTAGTTTCCTTTGCGTGCGCGCATGTCGCCGCTCATCTGATCTGCCGCTGGTCTCTTTGCACGCACGAGAGCCCCCGGTTGCCCGTTCCTCGCCGACAGCTCCCTCCTGCGCTGGTCTGCCTCCGCACCATCAGTCATCTTCGTCTTGAACCTGTAGGTACCAACTACCATGTTTTGTTGTTTATCTGCACCTGCAACAACAACAACAGCCACCTCCCTCCACTTGTGTTCTACCTTGGCGTTTGCTTTCGTTGCAAATTGATTATTCCTCTCGATACTCTGTTGCCAGTCCGCTATTTATGATTCTAGCCACGAGCCTATGCCTAGTGTTCGACAATATTTCAACAAGAGTGTTGGTCTTGTTTTTTTCTCTATCCGGTGTGCTCAATATGTGACCGTTGTGGGATACCGCTTTTTCAAGTTTGGCTCCACTTCCTTATGTCGCACCGGGTTCCGTTGGCCAACACATCGCCTCTCTGAAAGGATCTTTATCGGTGTTGATTACTTCCACCACTACGAGTGCAATCCGAAAATGCTTTCTCCGCATCTTTGATCCTAGCTGTGAGACCTCTCCCATATCTTTATTATTATTTTTGTATAAATACCATATACTTGCTACATATTAAATTGTTCATACATGCATGCATATTGTGGGTGTTTGGGGCTATTTCATCGTTTCACCTAAATTAAATATGGAGTACATATACGGGCTATTCTACACTTATATTGGCTCCATTTAAATTTGTGTAGCGAACCGATGCCAGGATTTGCCTTGTTAATACAACATTTAATTTGCGGGGTATCTAAACAACTTGAACCGTCTCATTAATTGTCGGGGCCCCGGTTCCGCTTAATATTGTCTAATTGCATCGCATTTGTGCCATGTCATGCATCATATCATAAACATGTCGATTCTTCTGCCGTAGTATTAAATAGTGCATCTGATGTTTATTTTAGTGTTTGCTTCTTCGTGGATTAGGCCGATGAGTTGATGCGAGAATCAACTAGTTCTTTGGATATGAATCTCCGGCAGTGTTTCCCAGGCGAGCAATCTTCCCCTTTCTATCTATTTTGCATTTATAGTCTTTACTTTCTTCCTGTTGATCTACTGCTATCCGTGTCGCGATGCTTTAGTGTTTCGTACCAGATATATTCCGTGCAGCCTTTATATTGCCTTGGACACCTCCTATTACCTGTTGTTTGGTAGATAGATGGTCTTGTGAGTCGTAGTCGCTTGCTCAGGTGCGATCCCGTGTCATGAAGTACCACATAGTTGTTGGAATGTTGTCATATGCTTTACGATGGAGAGGATCATGACTTTAAATACAACTATTAAATTGCTGGGATAACTAAGGAAAGAGGCACCGGTGGGCAATATATGTTATTTGGTTTTTCATGTCCACTTGTGTCCCATAGGCCCCGAGTACTTGATACCTATTCCTTGACTATTCGCACTATCCACATACGGGAGAGTCTATGAATCCCCCTTAGCCAGAGCTTGATTCATCTCTTATTTCTTGGGGCCACAAACTAGTTTGGGGCTTTATTACTATCCTATACTTATGCCATGCTTTACTGCTTTATTTAAGATTGTGCGTGGAGCACCTGTACTGTTTTGGATCGTGCCACGTTTTCGCGGTATCGACAAGCCCAGTCACACTTTTGGGTTCCCAGTCGTTTACAGCCGTCGTCATAAACCCTGGGTCCGTTCCGAAGCCGGCCAACTTCGTTGCCGGTAGCTTAGTGGGGTGGCCCCCTGAAATATTTTATGAATCCTATGATTGCTTTATCGTGAAAGCCTTGTTGGGTTTTGATTTGGTTTTTCCGAGGTTGATCGTGTATGTGTTGCTACTTGTGCACCCCTGCAGGGTAAATCTTTCTGAAAGACGTGTCCGCGGTTATGGGCGACTTGGAGCACAGTATCTCGATCATAGACAAGCATAACTAAAGTAGTGCTATAAATTTGACTTAATATGTGACTAGTAATCAGCTTTACTATAATGGAATGGATAATAAAAGTGCCAACAACTGGTAGAACTGGGGTGTATCGTGTCATGTTATACCTGCCTAGTAAGTATCATAACTCCAATGGAATGAAATAAAAGTGCCAACAACTGCTGGATTTGGGATGTCACATGCTAATTGTATCTGACTAGTAAGTACTGCAATAGAACTGAATGGTTAACTAAAACTGCCCACTACTTATGCTATCAGGATGACTCATGCTATCTATATCTGATTAGTAAGAGCTTCAACTATAATGGAATGAATAAAACTGCCAACTGTGTGAGTTCCTCGGTTTGACTTCCTTGTTTGGTCTCGAGGGGGAAATGCCAGGATGGGTATGATTGGTGTTAGTATTAGGTGGTTCCGAATAGGTCTTTCTTATCTCTCTCTAATAGCTGACAGTTGTATTGAGTCTCTATAGGTTGTTTAGTGCATGCTTCGCTGCCGCTTCAGTCCACCATACCTGTGTAGGCGAGGACCGCCGAATTCTAGCCTCGCCATGTACTGGCCTCAGTACTGACGCTCCTCTTTTTCCTTTGCCCTTTGTCGGCACCCCTTTTGTTTTAGCAGGTTTGAGATCGACGTCGTTAGCAGGGTTACCCTTCCGGCTTGTCCTGGGCAGGGTTATGGACGCCATTGGTTATTCTTCAGGGCTCTTAGCCCCATTTGCATCTTGTCCGTACTTGGACGCTGTAACGATTTCAAGGTGATTTGGATCTTTGTATTGTATATCTATATTCTTGACTCGTTGAGTCGCTGTTGTATATATATATCTCTTCTGTGGGTCCCATCGAGGACTATTGTGTAATGGTATTACTTCGTTTTCCACCCGCACGAAAGTGCCTGGTGGGCGTCCTTGAATCGTTTCTATGCGGGTTTGGCGGAAAGGGCTAAAACTTGCATAGGGCCGATTCGAGGGTGTTACAAGTAGCTCAGTCCCCATGACAACATATCGTGTATGTCGGCTGAGTTTTGTCAGTGCTTTCTGGCTTAGGGTAACTCGGACATTACCCAGCCGCCCCCCTATGATTCGGCTAGCTTACGCTTTGACTTGTCTTGTACCTCGGCGGACCTTGTCCTTTTACCCCGGCTTGACCCTACCTGGGGTCATCCCCCAAACATTAGTCCCCGAAGCTGGTGCGGTCTTGTCAGCTTTAGCTGGTAAGGCCACAACAGGTTCAATCTTATTCGGACCATCGTCCAATTTGCCGACATACTTATACATCGTCCTATACTGATTTCAACTCGATAGTACCTCGTGGTGACATGGTTTTCACCTTGAATTTCCTTGGCTCTTTCTGAGTTACGTCTCATTGGCCGAGTCATTGTGTTGCATTTGGGGTAACTCTTAGATGCCTATCTTCTCGTGTACTCCTCCTTGTATCCTACGTGGCAATCAATCATTGCCGTTGCCTCATTTTAAGGGCCTTAGCAGCGGTTACTGCCACGTGTTGTCAGAAGTTACTATGCCCCCATCACATCATGGGGTGCCTCTTTGATAACTGCAAAGCGACGTCTTGCCTCTTAAACTTCTACGCTGTGTAACCCCCTATGTGGCTCGCCTCTGATGCATCTGTTGGTGGGATACACGCCCGCACCATGCGGCTAGCAGCAGTTATCGATCCTACTACCCATGATCTATTTGTGGTTAAATAGGGGAGCGGGAGAGGTCCTTTGCCACTTCCCCCACTCGCCTCTCCTTCTTCTTCTTCCTTGCGCCACCGCCACCTATACTCTCTGCTTGGCGATTGCCCCGCTGCCACCGTTCTCCGTGATTTCCCGCTCCATTGTAGTGCTGGTGCTTTGCCGCAGCTACATGGCCGCGCCAATCCAAGCCCCTCTCCCATTCATCAAGCTCCTCTTCTGAGGATTGGGATCTGGAAATGCCTCAGGAAGTTGTCTCCGTGGAGGAAGCAGAGGAGGGCGGCGCCGCCTACGAGCGTGGTGCCTGGGCTGGATCCAGGGACACACAGAGGGAGATCGACTGGCTTATACGCACAAGTCGCATTCCCGCTAGGGTTAGATGCCGCCTTCCCAACGATGGACTAGCTCCCTTCCTCGAGGACGATGAGTTCGTTATTTTTGTTTCTCACTTTGCTTGCACCTTCGGCCTTCTTGTTAGTGATTTCTTCAAATCCTTTCTCGAAACTTTCGGCCTTTAACCCCATCATTTTTCCTGCCAATTCTCTTGCCTCTCTCTCCGCATTCGCCAACGGCATCGGATCCCAACATTTGGGCCAAGTTCTTTCAATTCAAGGCCAATGTCGTTCCCAACAAAGATGTCCGCCCCAGCGAGAAATCTTTAACCCAGTGCGGGACAACATTCATCTCACCCTGGAAGAACTCTAACTTCCCCCAAGTTATTGGCCTCGAATCTTGCAATGGGTAGGTGAAGTCGTTCTTCTATGTGAAGAATGATACTTCAGACGACAAGATTCAGCTTCCTGCTTTTTCTCTCGGCGTCCCCACCAAGAAGAATTGGGATCTTGACCCCAAGAAAAACAACGACTTCGTCAATCTTGTGGCGAAGCGTATCCTCGAGCTGACGGACACCAGGTTAACTAGCAAGAACCTGATGATTACCTTCATCCGCAGCCGAGTTTCCTTGACGTAGAGGTGCACTCACAAGATCTGCTACATGAGCAGTCACCTTGATCCCAACTGAGTCTCCTTGGTTGATCTTTTCGACGCGCAGATCTATCATCGAGTCAAGTTTATCTTCCAGACGAGCTTGGCCGAGGAATGGGAATGGGGGATGGAGCCCTTCAACCGAGACATGCATGTTCTGCAGGTATGTATCTCAAGTGACTCCTTTCCGAATTATATTATATGTCAGCCTATCTTACTTATCTGACCTTCCTATATTGCTTTGTTTAGAAATTTCTTCAGCAGACAATTTGGGACACCCAGACCCTGACCCTCACTTGGGGCAAAGATCGGGATACCTTCGATCATGAGGAGCTGGATTCTGAGGAATTCATGCCTGTCCCGGACTCCAGTTCTGGCCGATCCTCTGGTAAGACTTCTATCTTAAAGGATTGGATAGACGATGATGATGACTATGAGATTCTAGAGGTACTTGACCCCATGCCCATCTCTTACACCTTTCCAGCTGATCCCACACCAGCTAACCCGGCTGGACAGGTTCATAATACGCCCCCATTGCCACTGGAGGCCAAGGTGCGACGAAGAAGCACGCCGCCACCTCGGCTCCTTCTGCCGAGTCTTCCCGGGCTAGGAAGAGTACCAAGAAACGCGGCAAGAAGCCCATGACTCGGAGGGCTCCCGTACCAAGAGTTCCTCCATCTGTGTCTGGGTAAGTTCGTTTCTCCGAGTTATCTTTGTGTTTCATACTTCTCTTTTTTTGTGTATTTCTTGTTTCTCTCTTCCTCATTTGATTCAACATTTTTCCTTCTTTGATATTGTAGTGCCACCATGGATCTCCCCCAGAGTGCCTCCAACATCACATCTCCCATCCACGAGGGGCCTCCTTCTCCTCGCCATGATGATGCTCCCATTCTCAGCCCAGTTTGGGAGAGCTCTCCCGCTCCGCCAAATAATAGTACACCTCGATGAGAGGAGGGCAACGTCGGCACAGATGGAGGGGGTGCCCCAAAGGATATGGTTATGCCGGATTTGCAAGGTGATTCCTCTGCTGCCCAGCAAGAAGAAGAAGGTTGTGGCACCGACAATGTCGGTGCCAAAATAGTTTCTACCGAGGTGCCGGAATCTTCGGCACCAGTTCAATCCCAATCAGAGCCTTAGTCTCAACCAGCCTCTGCAGTTACCTTGTCTCCTCAGCAGCAACCATCAACAGCTTACTCTGAGCCTGATAAGACTTGGACACAAGATCTGCCTCAATGAAGCCCATCGGCCAAAACTCAAACAGTTTCTCGGGCTATACCCCAACAAACCTCAGCGACGTGACCTCAGCCAGCTACCTCGCAATATCAAGCCCAACAGAAGAAGGAAGGTGATGGCACCAAGATGCCCAAGAAAAAGGCCGGAGAAGGATCCTCGCAACCCTCCATTTCCACTATGCTTTAGTAGGGTGCTCCTCCTTCTGCCTCGGCTGCTGGCAAACATCTTGCTCTGCATACGAGCCCCACTGCTACAAAGGTCACCCAACAAGCTGCTCATAGGAAAGGCTTTGTCCTAACTCGGACTATCAGCAGTGGGAGCCTCATCTCGCTCGCTGAGTATGTAGAGAATTGGAATAATGCTGAGTATGTTGATGTCAGCTCTAGGAACCCAGCGAAGTTCGGCCCTGCTGAAATTGGTGCCAAATGAACACTGCTAGCAAAGGCATTGCTGATGCTGGCGAGATAACGGAGGTAAATCCTTTGTCAATCTCTTTTATGTTTGCATAAGTACCTGTGTGCATATCCTCCAGTCCCCGAGCCTTCGGGGGAGTAAGGTATTACTCGGTCGGATGCTCTTAGCACTAAACATGCGCAACTCTTTTTTATTCTCTCTAAAGTTAAACTTAGTTATTAATACCTAGATCAAAAGTTATGTTATCCAGCCACCTAGATTCGAATGGAGTTTACTCGGTTCGAGTCTTGAGTATAATTTTGATATCCAGCCACCTAGAGCTGGGTTAAGTTCCACTTGACTCAGATCTTGAGTAACTTCAAATATTCAACCACCTAGAGTCGGGTTAAGTTCCGCTTGACTCGGACTTTGAGTAGCTTTGAATATCCAATATCCTAGAGTTAGGTTAATTTCCTATTGACTCGGATCTTGAGTAGCTTTGAATATCTAGCATCCTAGAGCCGGGTTAAGTTCCACTTGACTCGGATCTTGAGTAGCTATGAATATCCAACCACCTAGAGCCGGGTTAAGTTCCACTTGACTCGGATCTTGGGTAGCTTTGAATATCCAGCCACCTAGAGCTGAGTTAAGTTCCACTTGACTCGGATCTTGAGTAGCTTTGAATATCCTTATTACTTCATTAACTAACAGTTCCTCTTTTTAGATCACCACCAACCAGCGCACTGTCGAGTTCTAGCGACTGCTAGACGCGCACAAAGAGATTTCTTCGAAGCATAAGGCATTGTTGCATGAGCTGAAGAAGAAAGGTAAACCCTTACTTATTGTTTTTCGTTTGGTTCCTTTTGTTCTTGACTTGCTGAGTTAACTTGTGACTCGGATTTTTCGAGTCGATGTGGAAGCCCAAAACAAGGAGCTGCAGAAGCAGGTGGCCGAGCTGAAAGGTATTTTTCGTTTTGCCCTTTATCTTTTGTATTTCTCCCTTTTGGCTCAGCGGGTAATTATACCTTGGTTCAGCCAGATCCAAATTATCTCAGTGTCTCTTCAGGATTGTGTTTCCATGCCTGAATTGATGCTTCACTTTCTCTAACAAGAAGACCAACATCTAGCCTAGCTGAAGGAGAAGGACAAAGAAATCTCTCGGCTCCATGCCGAGATTGAGAAATTAAAAACCCTCCAGAAAGCTAAACTTGACAAGGTTGAACAGACCTTTGTTGAGGAGAAGGACCGGCTCAAGACCCAACTCGAGAAGGAGTAGGATCTAGTCAAAGAGACCGAGGTCAAAATTGACTCGGTGAAACTTGAGCTGGAGAATCTCCAGAAAAAGGCCGCTGCTTAGTTGATGGAGGTCACCTAAATAAATAGTGTCATTTCTCGTAAGTTTTCCCTAGATTTTTTCTTATTTTCCGACATTCCCCTTATGTCCTTTGTTTTTTTACTAACTTGTTCCTTTTACTTGCTTTTCAGGAAACTTTCCGGAGTCTCAAACTCGCGTTGCTGCTGCCGTTCTAAAATCCCGAGCTGAGAGAGGTGTTCCTGCTAGTGCCCCTATGGCGCTTGATATGGATGAATCACTGGTCAGTCTCTAGGCCTGGGTCAAAGTGATGAAGTCATTCGGGTGGATCTTCTCGATGCGGCCATCCGGGTTTTCCATGTGCTTTGCCGAATGAGACTTTCCCCAAGCGCCCCTCCCAGCTAGCCGAGAAACTCATGGAGAGCGAGACAACACTGAATTTATGGAGGGAGTCTGCCACGAGAGTTGGTACGATGGACTCAATCTAGACACACTCTAGAATATGCGCACTGGCTCCAGGTGGACAACTGACCCGGCTCTCATGGAGCAACGCCAGGCCCAATCCTATCAGCTGATCCAATATGGCAATATCCATGCTTGATGAGCCGAGTTTTCTCGATGAGGTGGATGATGAGTATGTTGAGGACGTCGTTGATGAGGACTAGGAAAATCCAGATGATGCCAAGGATGCCGAGGCAAATACAGATGAGGAAGGGGAAGCCGAGGTTCCCAAACCTGATGCTGCTATTCCACCTCCTGATACAGATAACCCAGCGGCCGCCGCTCCTTGAGCAAATAAATTTTTAACTTTGTTAGATCCCCGGTAAGCCGGAGCGCAGATGTATTAAACAATGGGTTATTTTGTTACTACCATGTCTTTATGTCGAATATATTTGGACGAAATCACGACTTTCATTTTCTTGTTTACTCAACATGATGATTCGGCTCGTTTCTACCATTATTCGACGTTCTAATTATGAGTCCGAGGTCAACAAATTAAATGAATAGTACTTTTGAAATTGTGAGGATTAGCTCAAAATAATTCGGCATAATTATTAAGAAAATAAGTACAGGGTTTAGTCCAAAAAATGTCGTCTCGATCACGTTCCCTTCCTTAGTTGTTTTTCATGTTCATAGCATGTCCGAGCTTGTTCTCTTGCTTTACATGGAGCCAATCTTTTTGGACAACAGCAAGTCGAAGAATTAGCCTTTGGTGCCGACACATTACTAACTCGGCTAAGGGGTAAAAAATTTAAGCCAGCTGACATATAAAATGTAAATACAAAAGAAAGACAATTACTACTAAGACAGTCCCTGAGTTTCTGCTCGAGGTGCCGAGATTTCATTGATAAGTTCATTTCCGACATACATGCTGACTTATGAGAGTTCGAGATACATATACTTTAGCTAAGTGTAAAATGGACGAAGTAGTGCTACATTCCATGGCCTTTTGATTCCTCTCCTGACCTGTCCGCCTTGTTCTTCTCCTGCGGTTGAGCATCTATAAGATAGTATGCATCACTGTGCAAAGCTTTGCTCATGATGAATGGTCCTTCCCATGGAGGCGAGAACTTATGCATGCCCAAATCACCTTCCTGGAAAACTCTGGGATTCACTTTCTAGCTATGATAGTGTCAGAGGTTTTGCTGATATATGGCGGATCTGGACAATTCCAACTCTCTTGACTCTTCTACTAGATCAACATCATTTTGCCGGGCTTCTTGCACTTCAGCTTCTATGTATTGGGTGACCCTAGGCGAGTCATGCTCTATGTCTGCTGGTAGTACAGCTTCTACCCCATATACCAGAAAAGCGGCATATAGCCTATTGATCGATTCAGAGTTGTTATTAGGCTTCATAGTACTAATGGGAGTTCATCAATCCAACACACCGCTGATCTTTGAAGCAGCTCATTGAGCCGGGATTTTATCCCGGACAGTACTAGTCCGTTGGATCTCTCTACTTGCCCGTTCGATGTGGGATGTGCAATTGATGGAACATCTAGCCTTATTCTTTTATGTTGGCAGAATCGAGTGAATGCTCCTTCAGCAAAATTTGTGCCATTATCTGTTATTATACTGTGTGGGTACATGTATCTCAAGATAATGTCCTTGAGGAATGATACGGCAGTAGCTCCATCACATTTTCTGATTGGCTTTACCTTGATCCACTTTGTAATCTTGTCCACCCTGACTAGGATATGTGTCATGTTTCCTCTAGCTGGACTAAATGGTCCAACCATGTCCAAGCACCACACAACAATGGCCAAGTGATAGGTATAGTTTTGAGTTCAGAGGACGGCATATGTATCTTGCTAGCATACCTCTAACACCCATTGCATTTGTTCACAAGGTCCTCAACCTGTTGCAAAGCACTAGGCCAGTAAAATCCATGCCAAAAAGCTTTGGCTACTAAGTCCCTGGACGAGGCATGATGCCCACATTCGCCTTGATGTTTATCTCGGAGGATTTCCTGCCCTTCTGCCAGATCAACACATCGCCGCAAGACACTTGTGACAGTTCTTTTATATAACTCAGCATTTATTATGGTATATGCCATTGCTCTTCTCTGAACTTGCCTGGAAAGTACTTCATCACTTGGCAAAACTCCATCTTTCAAGAAACAAAAGATCTCCTATGCCCATGCTGGTACAGCATGGGCCAGAAAAAGCACTTCATCAACCTCCATTGGATCAACCGACATAACTTTGTCGGGTTAAGCTGAACAGTCCCCGGGTTCCGCGAGGCAGTCCCCGGGTTTGCCGAGGTAGTCCCCAGGTTTGCCGAGGTGTTCCCCCAGTCAATGTCCATTGTGGAAGCTTCTGATCCTAGATTGGCCATGATATAGATTGATTCGAATTCTGATGAGGGGTTAATAGATGGTTTTCTGAGATGCTCCAAAGCAACACCTGGTGGAATAGCCTGCTGAGATGAACCTAGTTTAGATAACACGTCGGCTGCATCATTTTCAGCTCGTGGCACATGATGGAATTCACATCCCTCAAAGTACCCACATATCTTTTGGACATGAAATCTATACAGGGCCATATTTGCATCCAACGCATCCCAATGACCAGAAACTTTCTGCACCACCAAATCCAAATCACCAAAGCATTGTATCAAACATATCGCAATCTCTTTTGTTACTTTTAACCCATGCACGAGCGCCTTATATTCGTCCACATTGTTTCATATTCGAAAGTGGATCTGAAGCACATATCTCAATCGATCTTTCTTGGGAGAGGTAAGGACTACCCCGACCCCTAATCCATCCCTCAACTTGGATACATAAAAGTGCATTCTCTAGTAATTTGAATCCGACAAGGGTGTCTCATATTGCATTTCAGCCCAATCCACAAAAAGTCGGCCACTGCCTAAGACTTGATTGTATCTCTTCTATCATATTGTGGAGCACATGGGGATAATTCAATTGGCCATTTGGCAATTCGGCCACTTTCATATTTGTTACTCATTATTTCGGATATGGGTGCTTCACATATCACCTTTATAGGGTGTTCTTCGAAGTAGTGCTTAAGCTTTTTGGCCTCCATATAGACACCATATGCCATTTTTTGATAATGGAGATAGTTTTGCTTTGACACAAGGAGTACCTCACTTAGGTAATAAACTGACATCTGTACCGACTTATCTTCCTCGTCCCGCTCCACCACTACCATGGCACTTACGTCTCAGTTGGTCGTTGCTATATAGAGAAACATCGGCTCTTTGGATAGTGGTGATGCTAAGACAGGTGCAGAGGCTAGCATCTTTTTTAGTTCATGAAAAGCACTATCTGCCTGCGGTGTCCATATGAGCTTATCCGACTTTTCATTAGCTGATAGAGAGGCAATGCCTTTTCTCCTAGCTGACATACAAAGCGACTTACTCATGCCAGGCAACCAGTGAACTTATGGACATCATTGAGACACTTCAGTAGTTCCATACGCTCAATGGCTTGGATTTTAGTTGGATTAGATTCGATACCTCGGCTAGACACAAGGAAACTGAGCAATTTTCTAGCTAGGACACCGAAGGTGTATTTTTCCGGGTTAAGCTTCATTTAGAACCTTCTTAAGTTCATGAATCTTTGTCGGATATCATCTAGGAGAGTATAACTCTCCTTGTTTTTTATCACCACATCATCCACATATACTTGGAAATTTTTGCAAATTTGATCGTGCAAGCATTTTTGCATGCATCTTTGATACGTGGCACCAGCATTATGTAAGCCAAATGGCATAGTGCAATAGGAATAAGCCCCATATGGAGTAATAAAAGTAGTCTTTATTTGATCATCCGGATTCAATGGTATCTGGTGGATACCAGAATATGCATCTACAAATGACAAGATCTCACACCCGGCTATTGAGTCAATGACCTGATCTATCCTCGGTAGAGGGAACGGATCTTTTGGACACACCTTGTTCAGGTTCGTGTAATCGATACACATACACCACACTACTACCATGTTTGGGTCGTCCTTCTTCTTTTCTACCAGCACAGGATTAGATAGCCAATCCGGGTAAAGCACTTCCATCATAAACCCGGCTACAAGGAGATGAGCTATCTCGTCACCAATGACTTTTCTCCTATCATCGGTGAAGCAACGAATAGGTTTCTTCACCGGCTTTGCGCCAGGCCTGACATGAAACGAGTGCTCAACCAGCTCCCTCGGCACACCTTGTAGATCCTGTGTGGACCAAGCAAAGATATCCCGATTCTCACGGAGGAAGATGATGAGCTATCTTTCCTTTTTATCGCTCAGGCCTACCCCAATTATCACGGTGCGCTCTGGGGACTGGTCATCAATTGGTACCTTCTTGGTGTATTTTGTCGGTTGGAACGACACACTTCCATGTAGGTTTCTCAGGGCCAGCATATTCAGCTGTGCGGACTGAGGCAAGGCCACAACCTCCTTAATTATTTTCTTCTCTTACACGATCACCAATTACTCGGCCAAGTTTGACCCGGCTGAGGCACACTCCATGGAGCGCCTAAAGTCTCCTTCTATGGTGATGACCCTGTTTAGCCTTGGCATCTTCATCTTCAAGTAGCTGATGTTATCACTTGCCATAAACTTTGAAGAGTTGGCCTGCCGAGTAATGCACGATAGCAGCTATCCAAATCCACAACCTCAAACTCTAGGTTCTCTGTTCGACAATTCTCTCTCATGCCGAATAAGACATCAATTCAGACTTTTCCAATAGGCTCACGGGACAAGCCCGGCACAATGCCATGGAAAGTGGTATTTGTCGCCTGGAGAATATTCTCTGAGACTCCCAATTTGTGCATGGTGTCCTTATATAGTATGTCAATACTACTGCCATTGTCAATCAGCACCTTGGAAAACTTCATGTTGATGTTTGCCCTGATGAAGGTTGGGTCAAGCACCAAAGCATAAGATCCAGGACTTGGCATGAGCCTGGGATGATCCTTGATACTCCATGTGATTTCCTGATCAGACCAATGCATGTACTTCGGCACAGCCGGCATAACAACATTGACTTCCCTATGCTGCCTCTGAACACTTTGTCTATCATTTTGCTCCGAGGTGAACACACAGTAGCTCTGATGGTGCTCCCTATATTCATTTCTCCCATCATTGTCGGGGTTTCCTCTGTTCCCCTGGTTATGGTTGTCCACCTGATGCACTGCATCCCTTCTGTCTTGATTCTCATACCTCGGCGGGGGTGGTGGTAGCATCACTTGTTGAGAATTAGCTCCCGTGAGCTACGGCTATGGAGGTTGCTGCGGACGTCCCAAGTTACCTTGTCCCGAGCTACCTTGTCCTGCACGCTGCAACCATTCGCACTGCTGGGCTGTATGATTCGCCGGTTTACTTGGATTGGGCGTGTCGAACTTGCATGGTTGATCCAACATGGCATCATACATATACTTTGGCCTATCCTTCCTTTCTTCCCATTGCTTTTTCTGTTCATTAGTCCATGCCTTCTTGCCACCATTCTACTGTACCCATTGTTGGCCACTAATCTTTTGTCGCTGGCTGCTCCCAGCTCCTGGCTGATCTTAGTCAACTACAACGACATGGTTTGATCCATATCTATAATATGACCTTTCATCTCTTCTCTTGCCCCAGAAATCATTTCGCTGAGATGACACGACTCCATCATGGGGGTAATATTCTTTATTTGACTCGGTCGACACAAGATGAGGTTGAGTCGGATCACCTAGTGCGTATGAGTCAGCAATTCTGATTGTTTCAGCCAACATAGTTGGTATATCTCTTTGCAGCCTTTGCCGTAACACAATTCCATATGTACACCCTTTTGCAAACTAAGCAATTGTCTGTGGCTCAATTACTCCTTCGCATGAGTTATGCATGTTACACCAGCGAGTCAGAAACTCGCGGTTCGTCTCATTCGGATTCTTCTTACACATAGTCAGTTGTTGGGGCCTATTCGGCCTCTTGTAAGTACTGGTGAAATTGCTAATAAACATATCCTCAAAATGTAACCAATAGTTGATACTTCTTGGTGGCAGATTATTCAACCAAACTCTTGTTGGTCCCTCCAGCATCTGTGGTACATATCTCACCTCCCATCTCAGATTACCCGTCGCAATGTTCACTGCTGTGGCATAATCAATCAACCAATCTTCTAGCTTGATACTACCATCATATGTCTTTGTCCCTCTAGCCAACTGGAAGTTTGGCACCGGTGGTTCCCTCATAATTCAAGGTCCAAAGCATGCTAGACCCGAAGGACCTTGTCCTTCCAGCATTTTCGACCTATAAATCTGGTCCAGCTTCAATCTTGCATCATCTAGCTATAGGTTCCTGTTTCCTAGCCTCGACCCTATCACATGGTGATCCGGTCTGGGAAACCCGGCATTGGCCATAGCCGAATAACCATTATCATATATGTATTGACCCAGGTGAACATATTTTTGTTGCATCGCTGGGCCTGCACTTTTCTCTTGGCAAGGTATGTACTGTTGATGCCGAGGTGAATTCTGTCCAACTCCTGCCAAGTTACGCTGTTCAGCATTGCTGTACCCAACGTTTCCCTGACCTACATGGCCTTGACCGTGGTTTCCTCGTCCCCCTTCACCTCGGCTGGCACTGTGGCGATCCTCATCGCATTGTATTGCTTTTCCTTTCCCTTCCCATGCCAGGTCATAAGGGACCATCTGCTTGTTTTTTCTCCCAAAGGTTACCACCTCTTCTCTTTGCAGGCCTTCACCAGGGGACAATGCTGCCCCGACAGATTTAGCTAGAGTGCCCCCAGCCAAATGAACGACCCGGGAACCTCCTTCCCTTGTTGGGTTTGCCTTGAGAAATTCCTCATTTTGCTTGTTTGCGATTTTCACTATCTCAATAACTCTTATTTGTTGCCTTTGCCGGTCTTCACCGGCCAGACCTTTTAACTCGGATGCTACTGCGTCTGCAGCCCTGAGGTTCTTTGCCGGAGTGCTATACATCGGCAGACTTACTAACATGGGGTTCCCTGATTCCCTAGCCTAGGTACATATTCCTTATCTATCTCACCGAGGAGGTTTATCCCCCTAATCTTGACACCATCCATGCGAGTGGGACTAGTGCTAATCTTGTTTGCTCTAGCTTACTCACGCAACATGATGTTCAATGCCTGCTGAGCCGCTGCTATCTTTTTTGCACCCTCTAACATTTTCTGCCGAGTCTCCTCCATCTCGGGTTGTGCCTAAGCCGAATCAACTATGGGAGCTACAGGAGTGGTTAGGCTCTCTATTACGTGTTGCAGGATGTTTTGTGGCCTCTCTAGCGTAGGACCTCTAGCCCTAGGCGCCTTGGGAGTTACCTCCGGATCTTCTACCGGATCCTTGCTTGCTCCCACATATGGTGCGATCATCATCACCTCGGTGCAGCTAACGGGGCGAGTGATACATGGACCGCGAGGCACGCTGAGAGGGGGTTCTCCTCGCTCGAAGACGTGTTGCGGGTGCATGAAGGACTCGTCGACGCTGATGTAGATCTCGTGGATGCCAAAGCTAATGAAGAGCCTGTTGCACGGTGGCGGGCGGTTGCCAATGCTGCGGGCGTTGTCGCTGACGAAATCCAGCGCGCCAAACTGCTGCACCGCCCGAAGACGATGCGCTCTCCAGTGGTGATGAAGTTTCCCATCCGGATCTTAACTCCAACTAGCACTGCTGCTCGCCCCACGGTGGGCGCCAACTGCCGTGCTAGTGTCGCGGCAGGTGCCATAGGTAGGATAAAGATGGGTCCAATGTGTGCTAGTGGTATCCAGGGAGGGATAGTGTGGTGACACATGAAGATCTCTATTACTTTGATCAATGGTGTTTACGGAAGCTCCATGAGCTGTATCGCAGAGAGGAAGGAGATGAACTACTCATGCTCTCTGCTCTCACCCTAGGGATTTTCCTCTACCAAAATGACCGACCCTCACCTTGGAGGCCCTGGCTCACCTTATAAAGGGGTGACCAGGTTACGTGCCCCGGATATGCTAGGAATATGCTTGTCCCAAAGTGGTAACTCGGCGCGCTCCTTTGCCCTGCCGCCAGCCTCTGCATGGAAATGGCATAGAGTCTACGCGCTGTGACCGTTGATGTCAGCGACTGTGATGATCTGATCTGTCTCTGGCTCTCTATCTCTTATTTCTACCGCTTGTCTCTTCCTAGATTCCCTACGGAGAGACAAAAGTGTTGACCCTGAGCTGGTCTTCTCCTTTTTGAGCAAGCTATCTCCTAACTCGGCCTTGGTAAAGATAACCCGGCCAAGTTCATACCTGCAAGGAGAAAGTAGCTCATTCCTCATGACGACATATCGCGTATGTCGGCCGAGTCTTGTTAGTGCTTTCTGTCTTAGGGTAACCCGGCCATAACCTGGCCGCCCCCCTATGATTCGGCCAGCTTACGCTTTGACCTGTCTTGTACCTCGGCGGACCTTGTCCTTTTACCTTGGCTTGACCCTACCTGGGGTCATCCCCCAACAATTTTAATTCATGCCACATACATCCTTATGGTTCTTTTCATTTATTCTCCTACACATGGCATATTGTGGTTTGACCCAAGCCAATCCGCACATGCCATATTCCATTTGATCTCATCCCAAATTTACCATGCATGTGTTGTGGGTATTTTATTGTGATCTTGGTATTTAATTCAAGCCCACAAACATATTTCTAATTATGCCATGTACATGTCAACTTCTAATATCTTGTATTATTTGCCTAATTCTTGCACAATCCTAGGTCACATACATGTGACCATTGTGTTCCCATGAAGTGGATCTCACATGCATGCATGACCATTATTGCATGCACATGCAATACAAGACCCCTTCCTCTTCTATTTTTCTTTGGTGTTGTTTTATTCAAATATTTGAAGCTAGGTTTTTAAATTTGAAACAAACTCAACTTAATCTACTCCACCTTGCTTATGTTTGCTTGCATGGGTTAGTTGGTTCTTTTCAAACCATTTGAGTCTAAACAAAAATAAAGTAAAACCCCTTTTCTCTAATCTTGAGCTAGAACTAACTAAAAACCCTAACTTATAAACCTAAGCTACACCTAAACCTAATGGCTAGTAGGACACCCCCCCACATGTCAGCTTCCACCGAGCCTCCCCAGCTCCCCTTGCTCTCTCTATTGCAGCTGGACCCAGCGCCACTCCTAGCCGCAGCAGCAGCAAGCAAACCCGCGCGCACGCATGCAGCAGTGTACCAGCGGCGTTCCAGCCGCGTCCGACCCTACCTGTCTGGTCAGGATCGAACAAGCATAGCAGCAGCGTCGCCCTTTTCTCTACCACCTGGGACCTGCCCCACCCAACAGAGGCCTTGTGGATCTTCTTGCTCCCCTCACGTGCTGCGAGCACCAGCTAGCGTGCCCTCTCTCTTTCGGCATAAAGCATAGGCAGCCCGTCCCATCACGCCATCTCTCCCCACCCTCTCCTTCTTCCCCTCCGAGCTAAGCCCTAGCCACCGCCATGTCCTCGACGCCCACCTAAACCCTAGTATGGCCGTCGCCGCCTGCTGCCGCCGTGCCGACCGTGTGCGTGTTCCTTGGTGGGGTATGGAACGAGGAGCGAGGAGGAGCCGCAGCGCCTCGCCACCATGTTCCACACGCCGCCGTCATGATCATCCCCCGGCTCGCCGTCGCCTCGCCGCCTGCTTCCTCGGTGAGCTCCCTAACTCGCCAGCTACCTCTCTGGCCTCGCTATGCATCAGCACCGCCCCGACATCGTCACCGTCCTTTCTGCGTCGTGCAAGCCCACGCCCTGCAGCCGCTCGGGCACCGCCTTTGCTGGCGCTGCGTGCTCTCTTGCAGCACGCCAGCAAGACCGCAAGGCCTCGAGACGCGCACAGCAGCCTGTGGCCGCTCCATGCCAGAGCGCGCAAGTAGCAGTAAGACACACACTCGACGCCTTCGCCAGCCCGCCCGTGCTTCGCCAAGACACCGCACAAGACAACAGCTGCCACAGCGTGAGCTGACTATCGGACAGCAGCGCCACGCATCAGGATCCCCTCTATTCGTCGCTGAAGCCCGCCCTATGCAGTGACAGCACCTCCACCAGAGTATCTCTCGATCTCTCCTTTTACTCTGACAAAACTGAAGACAATAGAAAGAGAGTGGTTTTGGCGCAGCGTACTTAGTTGCTGCTTTTCTGGTTTCCTTTTTATTCTCACCAATTACAACGAGTGGTTAGGTGGTGCCCGTTCTTACCGGATCATGCCATCCCATGACCGAACGTGCAGCGCCTATCGATCCTAAAAACAAGGTCGAACTCACAGGACTCGACATATCTAAAGACTAGGACTACAGCTAACTGAATCTGACAGATAACTAAAACTATCTAACAGCTAGATTTATTCAACATTCTCTCCCTAAAGCTAGCTGTGATGATGCTTACTTGACGTCGATGACGCCAACCGAGCGTGCAGGTCCTGGAACTTGATGCGCCCAAGAGGTTTTGTGAGAATGTCCGCGAGCTGATCGTCAGTACGAATATACTCAATCGCCACCTTGCCCTGTTCGATGCTCTCGCGGATAAATTGGAATCGCACCTCAATGTGCTTGCTTCGGTCGTGGAAAACCGGATTCTTGCTCAACTAGATCGCTGATTTGTTGTCGACGAAGATTGCAGGCGGGTCACCATCTCCCCTCTCGATCAGCTCTCCCAGCAATCTGTCAAGCCATACTGCCTGGCATGCCGCCGTAGTAGCTGCTATGTACTCTGCCTCGCAGGAGGACAGAGCAACCACTTTCTGCTTCTGGGACTGCCAGGTGATCAGACAGCCACCAAGAGTGAATAGAACTCCAGTGGTGCTCTTACGATCATCTATGTCACCGGCGAGGTCGGAATCACTGAATCCCGCTAGACGCATGTCTCCTGCACTGGTGTACACGCATCCATAGCTGTGTGTGCCCGCAATGTACCTCAGGAGATGCTTCACTGCTGCCAGGTGTTCCGTGGTCGGAGATTCCATGAAGCGGCTCACGTACCCCATGGCGAAAGCAATGTCCGGCCTCGTGTGCACGATGTAGCGGATGCCACCCACCACACTTCGATAGAATGTGGCGTCAGTCTGCTCCTGGGTACTCACCTTGCTCAGCTTGAGCCGCGGCTCCATCGGCACGACAGTGGAGTTGCAGTCCTTCATGCCATCTCGTGCCAGCAGCTTGTCCGCGTACGCCGCTTGGCAGATGGTGATGCCGGCGTCGCTCTGCTTCACTTCAATGCCCAGATAGAAGCTGAGCAGTCCGAGGTCGCTCATCTTGAAGCGCTCGGTCATCTCTGCCTTGAACCGCTGCACCTCTCCGGCGTCCGCTCCCGTCACGATCAGGTCGTCGACGTAGACGCCCAGAAGTACACGCGAGTCTCTGGTCCCCCTCGCGTACACAGAGTGCTCTAAAGCGCTGCTGGTGAAACCAAGGGAGCGAAGCGTAGTGTCCAGCTTTTGATTCCACGCACGAGGAGCTTGACGCAGTCCGTAGAGAGATTTGTGCAGGCGCAAGACTTTGTGCTCTTCTCCTTCTCACACGAACCCTGGGGGCTGGGCGACATACACTTCTTCGGCGAGCTCCCCATTTAGGAACGCTGACTTGACATCGAGATGGTGAAGCTTCCACTTGAGCTTGGCGGCAACAGCGATCAGCAGCCTGACAGAGTCCAGGCGAGCGACATGTGCGATAACATCATCGAAATCGACACCTTCCTTCTGCACGTACCCCTTTGCAACGAGCCGCGCTTTGTGCTTGATCACCCTGCCGTCAGCGTCTTTCTTGACTTTGTAGACCCATTTCAGTCCAATTGGTCGGTGTCTTGCAGGTAGATCAACCAGAGACCATGTTTCATTTTCTTCAATCGATGCCAGCTCTTCCAGCATGGCTCGACGCCAGTACTCGTGAGGCTCTGCCTCAGCGAAGGTAGTGGGCTCTTCTGCGATCAGGAGACGCTCTCCCCTACCAGGTTGCTCGGCGTTCTTGCCCAGCAGGTCGGTGACGAGGCGGAAACGGTGCGGCGCCGCTGCATCATCTGTCGCGTCCAACGTGTCGTCAAACGCCGCTGGTGGCGAGACGAACCGTACCGGCCTGGAACTAGCGGGAGTCCTGGTCGCAGCAGGCATATGTGGAGAGGAGTCTGATGCAGCATGCTCCCCGTGTTCACTTGCCACAGCGATGGGGGCTCGCTCTCCCTTGCCACAGCCGCGGCAGGTTGCGAGGCCACGCCCCCGTATTCTGTGTACTCCACAGTGATGTCGCTGCAGATGTTCTCGACGCTGTCCGCAGCCCATGGGCACGCTCTTCCTTCCTCGAAGATCACATCACGTGTCACCACCATGCGCTTGGAGGCAGGGTCGTAGCACCGGTAGGCCTTGCCACCGGGCTCGTAGCCAAGGAAGACGACTGGTACACTTCGGTCATCGAGCTTCTTCTGGTGTGGACGTGTCACCTTGGCGTGAGCCCTGCATCCAAACACGCGCAGGAAGTGCACATCTGGTTTTCGCCCACACCAGGCCTCGAACGGAGTTCGCCCTTCCACGCTTCGACCTGTTCAAGACGAACACGGCCGCAGGATCGCCGCTCGCCCCAGAATTTGGCCGGCACTGCCATTGCCTTGAGCATGCTCCTGGCCATCCCGATGATCGTCTGGTTCCTTCTTTCCACCACTCCGTTCTGTTGTGGCGAGTACGGAGCAGTGAGGTGCCTTGCCGTTCCGCGATCCGCGCAGAACGCCGCGAAGTCCTTTGACGTGAACTCCCCGCCGCGATCTGTTCGCAGCGTGCGCAGCCGCTTGCTAGACTCCATCTCATCAGCTGCAGTGAAGCGACGAAAAGCCTCTGCTGCCTCGTCCTTCGACTCCAGGAGCGCTAGCCACATGAACCTGCTATGGTCGTCGACAAACAGTAGGAAATAGCGCTTGCCGCCCGGCGTTGCTAGCGTGATCGGCCCGCAGATGTCCCCGTGCACCAGCTCAAGGGGATCGCACGCCTTGAATTTCGCCACATGCGGGAATGGTGCGCGCGCGCTTGCTGCACACGCCGCCGCATTTAGCCTGGATGCGCGATGCGCAGGAGGCCATGCACCATGCCCTGGCGAGCGAGCCGTTCCAGGCCCTGGAAGTGCTGATGTCCAAATCTGGCATGCCAGATCTAGGCCGTGTCATCGGCATGTGCAAGGAGGCAGATGGGTTCCACCAGCTGCAGCTTGACAGGATAGAGCCTGCTCCGTGCGCGAGGAGCCTGCACGATCACCACTTTGGAGCGGTCGCGCACCGTCATGATGCCTCCTTCGACGTGCGTCGGCCAGCCGATCTCATCAAGCTGCCCAATGCTCACGACGTTACTCCGCAGCCGAGGGATCCAGTAGACGTTTGTCAGTGCACGGTGCTGCCCTCCGGCCGCGGCGAAGAGCACTGTGCCACGGCCCTGGATGTCGACCAGAGAGCCATCTCCGAACTTGACATTTCCCGTGACCTTGGTGTCCATGTCGGCGAACGCCGTGGCGTCGCCAGTCATGTGGTTGGACGCTCCTGTGTCCAGGAACCACACTGTGTCCGTGTCGTCCGCACGCCGGCGAAACTCCACATGTGCGTGCTCCTCGTTGAGGTACACGCGCAGTCCTGGTGCAGACTCGTCGCCGCCCGCTGCGGAGGCGTCGTCCGGTGTTCGCACCGCCATCAGCATGGCCGGATCTGCATCATCCTCGCCTTGCACGAGATGAGCCTGGGCTTGCTCTTCTCTCTTCTTCTTGCGGCAATCCCGTTCCTAGTGGCCCTTCTTCTTGCAGTAGCGGCACACGTCGTCCTTGGATGAGCCACCACCGGCGCGCGTGCCGTACTTGCGTCCGCCTGCCCGCTCCTTGTTCTGCTTCCCGCCGGAGCCGGATCCTCCTGATCCGTCATAGCCACGGCTCTTCTACCGCGCTCGCCACTCCTCCTCAGTGAGCAGGAGCCCTCTGACGCCTTCAGCAACATCGTCGAGATCATATCCCTCCTCGGCGGTGATGAGGCGTCCACACAGCTCTTCGATCGTGAGATCTTTGAGCTTGACCGTCTGCTCGATGGCTAGTACCACCGGGCGGTACTTCTTCGGCACCACCCGAAGGAATTTAAGCACCGCCTTGTATTCTTCCACTGGATCACCTAGGAGCTCAAGATCGTTGACGATCGCGGTTAAACGAATCGAAAACTCCTCTATGGACTCACCGGATTTGAACCGCAGTTCCTCAAATTCGCGACGGCGAGTTTGTGCCTTCGCCTCGCGGATCCGGTCGCAGCCGAGGCGCATCGTCCTCAACGTCTCCCAGGCGGTCTTGGCGCAATCCTTGGCAGCCAAGGTGCGGACCAGCTCTGTTGGAACTGCCTGCAGGAGCTCCGCCAGCGCCGCCCGGTCGTCACCGTCTTCATCGGTGCCGTACTCGATCACGTCCCAGAGGTGCGCCTCCTGGAGCTGCACCCTCATGACCATCGCCCACTCGGCGTAGTTGGAGCGGGTGAGTGTGGGATACTGCGCGGAGCTGGTGCTCCCCCGCACGACACGCTCCCGCACCACGATCTCGCCGCCGCCCCGCCTGGACGGACTCCGTCCGCGTCTCTGGACAGGGGATGCATATACGTGTTGCCGTGGCGGCGTCTTGGAGCCACCGGATGCGCCGCCTTCCACCTGCGTGACCTTCTCCTGCTGCGGCGGCTTCGACATGGCTCTGATACCAACTGACAGCACCTCCACCAGAGTATCTCTCGATCTCTCCTTTTACTCTGACGAAACTGAAGACAATAGAAAGAGAGTGGTTTTGGCGCAGCGTACTTAGTTGCTGCTTTTCTGGTTTCCTTTTTATTCTCACCAATTACAACTAGTGGCTAGGTGGTGCCCGTTCTTACCGGATCATGCCATCCCATGACCAAACGTGCAACGCCTATCGATCCTAAAAACAAGGTCAAACTCACAGGACTCGACATACCTGAAGACTAGGACTACAGCTAACTGAATCTGACTGAAACTCTAACAGATAACTGAAACTATCTAACAGCTAGATTTATTCAACATGCAGTTCACATTAGGTCCGATAATCTGAACCAATGTTGTATCCCTGCATCCCCTCTACAACTTTGCTTTTTGCAGAAAAGCGACATTCCCAATGGATCGCTCGACATCGTCCTCCGAAAATCGAATCAGCTGGCAATTTTCCGCGTACCAGATTCAGTTCGTCAGAACATCTCCCAAGCCATTTTGTAAATAGACCCTTGAGCTTTTCGTGATCTCAACCCGCCGTCCCTGGTTCACAAACGTATCACCCTCCCACCAGCCACGCGTGCGAGTGGCCCCGCCAGCGTGTGTCCCAACATGTCAGCGTTTGTGGATAGAAATCACCTGAGTGAGAAAAGTTTCCAGCGAATTTTAAATATAAATAAATTCGAGAAAATGAACATATACCAAATTAATTCATATCTTTTAAAATAATTAGAATTTGACAAGATTTCCAAAATGAAATATGATTCAAATTTAAATACAAATTCAATCATATTTTCAAATTTTCTTAGATTTAATCTATCTAGTCAAACCTTTTGACTTTTGATCCTAATTTAATTGTTTTGCAATTAAATATTGTTTTAAATTCCTAAATTCAAATAATACTTGTAATATATGTTTTCTGATAAGAAAAATTCTAGGAATTAACTATGCCATCCAAAATAATTTTTGAGGAATTTCAAATTTCAAAATTATTTAAAAACTAATAAATGTCCCTTTCCTAATAAATACATATTTTTAAACCGTAATTTCGAATTCGAGAAATAATATGTCTAAATCGATTAGCACGACAAGCCCGTTTTAATTATGCATTCCGTGATATGAATTAAAGCATGCATCATATAAATATTAAGAAAACAGTAAGGAATATGCAAGTAAAACTTGGCTAAATAAATAATAAAATAATTTATTAGTGTTTCCGCACCTCACCCATGCCATGCTATGTTATACCATGTAATTGTACATCATTTTATCATGGCATACCTTGTTTTCTTGTTGCATATATTCATATGATTACGCACTTTATTTATTATGGCCCTTTGTGTGTTTGTCTTTTATTCCGGACAGACGCCGAGCAAGAGAATTATTAGGAGAACCAAGAGTACTACTCAGATTCCAGTTACCCTACTACTGATCCGACAGGCAAGAAATTCCCCATGCTTACATACATATAGCACCTATACCTCTATCTTATCCTTGCATCATTGAGTCACAGTTGCATTAAATTGGAATCTCAAGTATTGCATAGTCGTTACTTTTAAACCCCACCAAAACTTGTATCCTCAATCCCAAGAGCCATTACTATAGAAGTTGTTTGAGTCGTAGAATTAAATGTGTAGGGTTTGTGCAAGTCTTTGGATAATGAGGTATCTAAACAACTTAACATGTATAGTAATGGGATAACAAAAGTAAGGGAAACTGGTGGGCAATAGCTATTATTTGTTTCTTCCACACTCACGTGTGTCCTGTAGGACCCCGAGTACTTGATTCCTGTTCATTGACTATCACACTATCTGCATGTGGAACCATGAACACCCTTCGCCTGAGCTTGATTCAAATTTTATTTCTTGGGGCTACAACTAGTTTTGGGCTTTATTACTATCCTGTACTTATGCCATGCTTTACTGCTTTATTTACGATTGTGCGTGGAGCGCCTATACTATTTACGAATGCGGAGTGTTTACGCGGTATAGACAAGCCCAGTTACACTTTTGGGTTCCCAGTCTTTTATCGCCATTGGCGCAAACCCTGGGTCCGTTCCGTAGCCGGTCAACTTCGTTGCGGGTAGCTTATTGGGGTGCTCCCCTGAAATAATTTATGAATCATGTAAATGCATTATCGTGAGGCCTTGTTGCTTTTTATTTGGTTCTTCCCGAGGATGATCGTGCGTATGTTGCTATTTGTGCACCCCTGCAGGGTAAATCTTTCTAAGAGCCGTCTCCATGGTTATGGACGACTTGGAGCACACTTTTTCGAGCATAGATAACTATAACTAAAGTACCATGTTTAATTTGTCTAAAACATGACTAGTAAATAGTGCAACACTCATGGAATGGTTAATAAAATTGCCAACAGATAAGATGTTCTTCTGCCTTCTCGTCGGTAAGCGAGAGGGAGGGCGAGCGATGTTTATTTATATCACTTACATAACTATTGTTACTAATTAACGAGCGTCTGTCTATCTCTGGTTGGGAGGATGTTGTAGCATGTTACTATAGAACTGTTTAGATATTATCTTTCGCTGCAATTGTGTCACCCCATGTTCTTCCCTTTAGATGCATTCAGACTTGGTGAGTATCCCTAGGGTCTCACACGATAAATATTTGGTCCAGATTGACATGTATACTCCCAAGAAGGTTATTGGGTCGAAGCGACTGATGCTGGTGGCAATGACTTTCAGGTGTAGAGATTCCGAGGATGGAATCAGTGAGATCTGTGGGCGGGATGTGCTTATTTTCAGGGCATCTGATGCCAATTTTCTTATTGTCCATACTCGGATCTTGTTTTTTGCTTCCGCTTGATACTCTGATGTGTGATATCTAAGGATGTATCCTAAACTATTATCTCTATCTAGGATATTTGGATCTTACTGTATGGCGTTGAATATTTTTGTTTCTATTGTTTTAGATGGTCTTACTGTGATGTACTATTGTATGTCGCTGGCATACACACTTGTGTATGTTTTGTTCGCATGTCAACTACGCCACTCGCTCTTGTCACGATGTTCTTGAAAGTGGGTAGGGTGGTTGGCTGGTACCGTGCCCTGCTCTGCTTCTTCGGGCCTACACGTGGGAGGCCTTGGGCCTCCGTGATAGAATCCCTTATCCACTTTTGGGTTCATTCTTGGCTTGTTGCTAAGAGTGTAGGGACCGAGGTATTACATTGGTCTCTCATTGTCAAGGATTCTAGTAGTGCTTGGTCTCTCCCCTTTGGGATTCTACTTGATTTCCACTCTCTCCTTGATTTGGATTCTATCATCCGCTTGGCGATCTCTCCTTTGGTGATTCTACCACAAGGTCTCTCACCGAGGATTCTATTGGATTGGTTGTTCAAACCAATGGGAGAACACTGAATCAGGTGGGTATTGGCGTGTGTTTGTATCTTTACCTTGCATTAAAGTTGCATTCATCATGTTCATTTGGTCTCCCCTCGCTTCCTACCTCAAATCCGTGAAGATCGGGCCACCCAAGGGTCAATCCTACAAGGGACCCACAACATAAGTTCAGGGCACCCTGTACTTATTCTAAGCCAGCCTACCATGTCGTGAGACGTCTCGCATACCGTTTGTTGTCTCTACTCTACCTTTGTCGTGGGTTCGCTTGCCAAGCGCAGCCGCCTGCCGCCACCACGATAGTCAAACCCCGCCGCCACACCATCCAAACCCTAGCTTTGTGTTTGCTAGATTATGGCAACTTCCTTAGTAAATAATGACTTTGATGGACTTCCCATTGATTCTGGCTCGGGTTTGGAATATGTTGAATCTTTGATCTTTGTGATCTTGGGCTTGCATAGTTAACACTCTTGTGACAAAAAGCGATGGACTTGCATCATGCTCACACATGAGAAGATATTGATCATCATTCTCAACATGTTGTTTTGCGAGTTCTTCCTTTACTCGTGCTTCAAACTCTTCTTCGCTCAAGTATTCCTCTTCACCATTGCCATGCACGAACACGACTTTGGTATTGCCACATTGGAAAGAGTTGTGTCCTTTTCCTCCACATATATAGAAATGCACTTGGATATATGTTGTGTCATCCAATGGTTGCTTGCCACTTGGGGGCGGTTTTCCTTGTGGAGTCATTGACTTTAAAGGAGGCTTTAGAATACTTGAAGTGCTTCCTTTGATATTGTTTGATGTAGTGGTTGGAGCTTGCTTGTAGGTGAAGCATGTCTTTGGTTTGCTATACTCGAGGTCCTATTGAACTTGGTGTTCAACCTTGGTTGAATTATTAACAAGATCAACCAAGTTGTTGTACATTTGGAACTAAGTGATATGCTTGGTAGGATGGTTCAATCCGATGAGGAAACATGCCATGGTTTTCACATCTCGCTCTTCTATGTTAGCGTGGATCATGTGAAGTTCCATTTCCTTGAAGTACTCTTCCACACTTTGGGTTCCTTGGTTTAGCTTTTGAAGCTTGTTGAATAGGTCACAAGTGTAATGTGACGGAACAAACTAGGAATGCATATCAGCCTTCATATTTTGCCAAGTGTTGATGGGAGGATCTCTTCTTGCTTCTAGGGAAACTTGGACTTGTTATTTCTATAGGATGCCATCAAACTCGAAGGATGCCATAGCCACCATATTCTTATTTCTATAATTGTGCATGTAGAAGATTTTATCAACCTTGAGTCCCCGAGAGAGATACTCCTCGGGGTCATTGGAACCGGTGAACTTGGGCATCTTGAACTTGAGCATGCCAAATGTTTCTTCATCTTGGCGATCAAGATAATGACGGTTTCCATGAGGGCAGTGGCAGTGGTGGTCCTCATCATCTGATCAATCATCTCAACATGCTTGGGGATGATTTTGTTATTGCTCTTATGGTGGTTGTGCCACATATGGAGGTGGAGGAACTTTGTACTTGGGACGTTGTTGATAACCTTGAGCCTCTGGGCACGGTTGTGGTAGTGGGGGAGGCTCATGTCATGGTTGTTGATGAGGTTGAGGCGCTTGGGACTCACGAGGATGATGATAGTTTGGAGCCACTTAACGCGATTGTGGCGATGGAGGAGGCTCATGTCTAGGTTGTTGACGAGGTTGAGGCGCTTGGGACTCACGAGGATGATGATGGTCTTGAGCCTCTTGGCCTGGTTATGGTTGTTGATGAGGCTCATGCCTAGGTTATTGACGAGGTTGCTGTTTCCCATGGTGACCATGGTGTCGGTGTTGACGTTCATGACGGTGGTGACATCGAGGAGTGTATTCAAGAGATTCGCATCAGTGATATACTTGTTCTTCCAAGTTGGAGTCATCACTTGTTGTCGAGTGAAGGTCTTGCGGTTGTTGATGATGTACTTGAGGTTCTACATGTGGTTCCTCTTGGATCACTAACGCTCTTTCATGATCACGATGTACTTCACATATTGAGTGAGTCCTTGGTGAATCACCATCATAGCTTGAAGTTTCGGCGTGTCGTGGATATGGTACATGGTGCAGAGAGCTCACATGTTCAACAATGGGGTCTTTATTGCGTCTTGGAGCATTTGCATGAGGAGAACGATGTCGTGATGAGCTTGACGAATTAGAGTGGTGTCATGAAGAGCTTGATGCACAAGAGAGGGGCCTTGTGTTATGCGCAATCTCGGCCATAGAATGTTGGAGATCTTCATTTTGATGGGAGAAATTATGGTGCATTGCATTCATGTGGTTCTCTAGGCCATCGAAGTTAGCGTGCATCCTTTTTAACTCGGCTTGACTCTATCTGTATTGTTCGTCTTGGTGTGTCTCAAGGGTGTTGCAACATCCACGAAGTTCTTCTCAAATTACGATGTGGCTTACTCGAGTCATGTATTGTCCTTCTTCATCTTGTGGCGGTGGTTCGATCATCTTACCATGCCTATCCATCATGCACCAAAACAAGGATTGTATATGGAAAGGTAATATGTGGTGGGGGCATCCTTTCACCTCACATTTAAGGATTATATTGAAAAAGTAGCCACACTTGAGAACCAAAAACTTACAACGTGAAAACGCAAAGAAACATCACACTAAAAGCAACTAAGACACTCAAAAGCCTATAGTGGTATGTTAGGATTGTGGAAAACCAATCAAAAGTACCAAAAGAAAAGGATGTTGTCAAAAGTGGTGAAAAACCAAAAGAACTAAGTCAAAGGAAAAGATTCACAAAAGGTATGGAAACCTATACTAACGGACACACACACACATGTAGATTATTGGGATTAGCATGACTATTTAAAATGAGCAACAAAATGTCCTAACAAAGACTATGCTCGATTGTCATGCCAAATCAAGGAGAGACGATGGCTTGTTTGCAAACAGAATATAAGCAACAAATTTGTGCACTTGCCTTGGGCACTCTTATCTCTCTTGCTTACAAGGTTGAGACTCTCTTTGCTATGGGAGACTATGGGTGTGTTTGGTAGCCCGGGCCACCTCAGAATCAATATATCTGTTGAGCCAAGCTAACTTCAACATGTTTGAGTTGAGATTTTGGAATGTGTTTGGTAACACGTGTCTGTTGAGAAATTCTGAATTCATCCATTGTTTGGTGGGTTGTATGTGTTGAGATATACTGAGGAGGTATAAAATATACACAAGAGCCCCTGAATACACAAATAAAATGCAACCGGGTCTCTATATACACGAATAAAACAATCAAGTCCCTGTGTACACAAATAAAAAGCAATCGGGTCCCTATATACTAAATAAGAAAGCAATCGAATCCTTGCACCAGTGAGCTCAGACAGGAGCTCGGAGCTTGGCTAGGCTGAGACACTGGCGCCGGAGGCTGGCGAGCTCCGACCAAGGAGCTCTGGTGGACATGCAAGGATGTTTGTGGCTGGCCTGGTGGGCGCTAGCGAGCTCTAGCTAGGGATCTTCATTGGAGATGCAGGGCTGGCCTGGCGGACGCGGGCGAGCTCTGGCCACGCCGGCGAGACGAGCTAGGCTAGATGTGGAGGCGCTGGGTCATGTCCTTCTCGATGGTAAAATTTTGTCCGCTGCGAGACAGAAAATGGGGAGGCGATGTGAGGAGGCTGGGTGTGGCGGGCCTAGCAGCAGCGACGCTATCAAGCAGGCGACAGCGGCCCTTGTCGAGGAGTTGGCGGCCCTCATCGAGGAGGCATGTGGCTGGAGGATGGAGCAATAGAGGAGCTGCAGGGACAGGTCACTTCCTGGTTCGAGGGGGGAATGGGATGGGATAAATTGACCCCTGTCGATTCTATCAAGGTGCGGGGGCGCGGGGTGGATTTTCTAGGCGAGCTCAGCCCTGCCCACATGCGAAGCTTGTTTTCAGCTTCACAATCGGGCAGGGCTGAGGGGGCATTTCTGTGCGAGGTGGGCAGTGTTGAGGGAGTAAAACCGGGCTAACAAACACCTAAAACTGGGCTAGGGTCAGATTTTCTCGGTTGGACCGAGCTACCAAACACACCCTATGTACTTTTTCGATGTATCTTTTTTTCTATTATTTTTGAATTTTGCTCTCCCTTGATGCTATCAAGTCACTTTTCTTTTCCTCTCACACTCTCACTATCCAAGGACTAGTGCACAATGTTTAATAAAACGCAAAATGAGCCACTCTCGGTGGGGTAGGTACACACAAAGGAAGAAATGAGGATAACAAGTTGACGCAAGTTATACCTTAGCCGGTGATGAAGATATTGTGGTTGGTGGTGAGTGACTTGATTTTCGTGGTATCGTAGAGTGTGGAAGATGTTGTGGAAGATTGCTGTTGGTTTTGAGACATGCACATGAAACACAAGTAAGAAAGAAAGGTTAGTGAAATGGAAAAGTTAGGTGTTAGGGGCGAGAGACTCCGGTGCTATGGGCCGGACACTCTGGTGCCACGGTGTGCTGCATGACTTGCTCAAGTTCTTGAGCGGAAATCCTCCTTCCAAACCTCAAATCCAACAGGTTTTGACCAAAATGGGCTGAGAAAACGAGGGAGAAGCAGGATCAAGACCAAAGACAAGGATTCTATGGATTAAAACCACTCAAAACGCACCAAATCAAGAGATCGATCTGAAGGTAGAGGAGATCTCTTTTTATTGAGGGAAATTTTCAAATTAATGGTGGATAGAAGAAAAATTAGGGGAAATTCATGATTAATGAGGCTTTTGATACCAGTATGTTAGGGCTTAACCCGTAGGGGTGCCTAATCATTCACGAGTATCTGGGAATTGAGGTGGAATCGTGAGGGGGGAGAGGATGAAGATCCAAGCGAACACATTCACAAACAACACGATCAATAGACGGACACGTGATACACAAATTAGCTTATGTCTCACGACGGCGGCTACTGATTCAACACAATCCCAAGGATCGGTGTCAGGCAAGAAACTCTCTCTAACCGACACGGAGAGGATGTGTATCTTGGTGAGATCTTGACAACATGGATAGAGATCACTCACACAAGGCCTTGTAAAACATGGATGCAACTAGGAAAAATCCAAAGTGGTTAGGGATAATAGGTGCTCCTTGTCATGGAGCATGAGACCAACTAGAGAGATGGCACAAGGGTTTTTGTTGTAGTCTATTATCAATCCTAGGGTTTACGTTAGAGAGGTGGGGCTATATATAGTCCAAACACATAAACATTGGTAGTTTAGACAATAAATAGGAAGTTTGGGTTGAAATAGGGGGTTACATGGGATAGGCCTAGCAGGCCTTGACATGCCAGCTATCACTTAGGCCAGAGACTGCAGGATTGAGGGTCGGAGACTCTGGTGTGTTCAGAGACGCTGTGTAGTCTCCGGTGTAGACTTCGGGGTGCCTGCTATAGCTTCTAGAAGTGGGGGTGCAATCCTGGGCGGAGTCTTCAGGCTCTCCGGTCTTGTATTCAGGGAGTCTACTACAAGCTCCAGGAACCTGTTTGGAGTCCTGGCTGTAGTCATTAGGGAGTTGGACCAGAGACTATGGGGTCCAAGGGCAGCAACTCCAGGATTAAGGGTCGGAGACTCTAGTCTTTCAGCACCAGCTATTTCATCTTCTCGTCCAGCTCTTGATTCTTCTTCTAAGGTGGGTTGTCGGTACGTCGGGGCTCGGTTTCATACTTGAGTATGCAAAGTGTAGTGGCATGAAGTAGCAAGCCATTCAAGGGGTGTCGAAGTCACACGAGGATAGGAGCGAGTTAACCTTGTCATGGAGTAACTCTCCTTGGGCGCGAGTCATGGGGCCAGTTGGCGGACTTGGTGATGAGGATGTAGGTACATCTATAGGACGACCTGCATCAAAATGGGTGCTAACAAAGGGCAAAGAGAAAAGGGAGCGGTCTGTACTGAGGCTAGTACATGGTGAGTCTTAAAATTTAGTAGCTCTTGCCTACATGGGTATGGTGGGCTCAAGCGGCAACAAGGCATGCACTGCTCTCCTGGGAAACATTGCTGAAGATACATCATCCAGAGAACTGATCGAAGGTCACATCGTCTCATCATCCTATCCAGGAAGAAGAAAAACACCAAAAAGACAAGTGATGAAACAATTACAACTAATGCGGAAGATATGGCATGATCATGATATGATGCATGGCATGGCAACATGTGATACAACTTAGCAATATTACGCGGAATTGGGATTTCGACAATTAATTAGAAAGTTCAAGTTATTTATTTTATTTTATCTAAACTACAAACTAATGTAATTTGGCATATCATATATACTTTTGTATGGAGTATATGAGACTACACCTAGGAGTAAGAAGGATATATATCAATTTAAATGAAATAGGGATGATATATATTTAAATCATATCACTCATATCCCATATTTAATTATTAGGTAAAAATTAAACCAACCTACAAGATAAACATGCTAACAATGCATATGGATGGCATATTAAGATTCATTGCACTTTTCTGATCCAAATTCATATATAACTTCTTCTCAAATGATCTAGGTAATAATAGATACCAAATTAAGCAGATTGTAAAAAAGAAAGAAACATAACAAGAAGGGAGATGATATCATTCTGGCGGAGGTGACGTTGGCAATGACTTCTAGAGGGATTGAGGTTTATCTATGGATTAGAAGTGTAAAATAAAAAGTAAGGATAAATCAGTGGATCTAGGAATTGATCTATTGATCTCATCGTTGGGGACACACTGAAGAAAATGACCAAGCTCTGACATGGTATTGTACAATATAGCAACCAAGCCTATTTTAAAACAGTTCTAAGGTGAGGATATGGGCAAAAAATAGAGAAAAAGGTGGGAGTTTAAATTGCAAAGTTTGGTATTTGATTTCTCGATCTGAGAGCACAATTATTCTGAACCAACATCGTAGAAGACTACAGTAGAGCAGTTCGTCGTGTTGGCCCCGACACGAGAGTCTCCGTACCCTGAACCCTAGGGTCTCTCCACCCTAAACCTAGAGTCTCCGGATCCCATTCGCCCCACGAACCCCAAAGTCTCTGGCCCTGACTCAAAATTTTCACCCAATTTCTTTTCGATTGATTTCCTTTTGTTGTTTGTGTTTTGTGTGATTGTCTGTCATCTAACAAAGCTTCCACAACCACTCTCTACACTCGACATCGACACCACGGAACTCGAACCATCCCCTCCACTAACAGTTGCAGGTATGACATCAACAAAAGTTATAAGTTGCACCACCCTTGTTAACCCCCATTCTTCCTTTGTATGTTACTTAACCCATCGAGAGTAGCTCATTTTGTGTGCATAGTGATAGTGTATAGGAAATAGCAAAAGTTGACTCCATAGCATAGAAAGAGGCAAAAATATCAAAAAAATGAAAGAAAAGAGAAGAAGCAAAACAAAAATAAGTATACCATTACAAAGAGAGTCCAAAGATTCTAAGAAAAGTTGCAAGTAAGGGCAAGGCAAGCATGCAAATTTTTTGCTTCTCAAACTTTTGGCAAACAGGCTATGGCCACTTCTAGAGTTGGCACGACACTAATCATTAGTCTTCTTTAGGACCATTTTTGTTCCTTAACCATTTTCCATAGTCGTGATAGCCACATTAATCTCCACCATGTGTGTATAGTCGTAGCTTCTCGTCACCCTTTCCGACCTTTTCCTTTGACTTTTGTTTCTTGTTGGACTTTACCCACTTTTAACAATAACCTTTTCGTTTGGTTAATCCATTTTTATCTACCTTCCTAAACTTCCACCATAGGACTTTTTGTGTTATTCTTGTGTTTCGCTACCCGCTTTGCTCTCGGCGAGAACATCCTTTCCAATTGTTGACTACGGTAAGGCAAGGTAGAAAATACCATTCCACCATTCTCAACCTTCCTTTAACTTGTGGTTGTACAAAACGTCTAGGGGAAGTGGAGCTTGCGGAGATAGAAACTTCAACAACCAAGATGGTTTCGCCATGCGCCACAAATTATGGGCACAATGCCCATAATTCAATTCTCAATTTGATAGTTTTGAGACCTGTATTGATGACATATTCTAAGAGTTTGACTACTATGATTGACAATGTCAAATAGAGACTCATGCTCAATTCCAAGCTCTTCATCAAGCTATTGCCAATATCGGCAACCATCATGGACATCTTTCAAGCTCTTCAAGGTTGTCTCATACACGTTCCTCAAGTCATCATGGTGAGTATTCGCGCTCATACTCCCGTCATGGAGAACCCCACCACCACAATAGGGAAAACCAAGATCGTCATCAACATGAACAAGCGGTTGATCCACAAGATCCACAACTGCAGCAAGCAAGACATCATCGACACCATTCTCATAATTCCAACCAAAACAAGAAGAACAGCATGTTCATCTGCCACACCAAGCAATGGTACAAGTGCAACCTCAACAAGAGCAAGATCATCATGGTGAAGACCATCGGAATGATATGCGTCATCACTCACATCATGGTGCTGACCGTGGGGAACGAGCGTGCTAATGTTACGACTTCGGCGGCACCATCACTCTCCATCTTTGAGTCATCCACCTCGGAGGAACACCTCAGCCTCAGCGCCTTCAACCTCACTGTTCACTCACAGGCCACGTGCCCGGCCTTCGACTCCCTCAATGCCAATACTGACATGATGATCGGTGGCTTCAGCTTCTAGGTCAACAAGACCTGCACTCTGCACATACCGGAACAGATCTGATCGATCTCAGAGTAGTTGATACAACCATTGATTGCACTAGCTTCATGGATCCCGCTTCCACTTGCGACGCTCAACTAGTTTAAAAATTCTTCCTCGGCCTACAGCCCGGATAGCAACAACAGTTGCGACTCTGATATGAGAAATCTACTCGAAGGTGATCACATTGTCGGATCCGATCTGTAAAGCTCTAGAAGCAACATCTGCCCCAACAACTACTACTACCCCGTCATCAATGCCAATACTAGTGGCGTCGTTGGCAACGACACCGGCAACGGTGCCGACACTAGCACGAATCCTTAGGCTAGGAACGGGGACACCCGCGACGACAACAATAGCGACAATGCCATGGCATAGATCCACCTCACAGATGTTGAGTGGGAAAGGGTCAAACAGGCCCTAGCGGGTGGCACGCCTCTCCCCCTGGATCGTCGCAAGAAGTACTAATGGCGTACGATTGGTACTTAAACAAGGATTTCTGCCGCCAACGGGTAGCCCAGGGGCGTCCAAAAGATGCCTTTGAGCAGACCTTGTGGACGAGGAAGCCAGACGTGAAGCCACTCGACGGATGGAATTTTTGTTCATGTCTATAGATGCACGGGCAATGTAACGCCCAAGACCACACATGCCGCTGTCATGGCGGCCACCACCTATCTACTTTCCAACCTCCCATAGGCAGGGGACCCGTGGACTGCCATCCACAGATCCGCCTTCGCCGGACTTGGACTGCTAGAGGTCACACTCGCGGGAGAGATAACCCCATAACGAAGCAAAGAAGACATCTGCGAATCTCGGAAGAAATCGCTCGCTGTCATACGATGAGGATGACCTTCCAGGGCGACGTTGCAACCCATGACGGAGATACAGCGACTACGACACCCGTGACGAGATCACACAACACAAGGTCGACAAGCTACGCGCCAAGCGTTCCTACTTCTCCAAATCCGAAGATGAGGACACAGAACTCTGCGGTGCCAGATGCTTCAGCCGTGTCATACGGCAAACTCAGATGCCCAAGGGCTTCAACCTACCCTCAGAAAACCCAAAATTTCATGGTCTCTAGGAGTCGAAGATCTGGATGGATAATCACATATAGTGCGTAAAATGCCATGGCAGATCCAAGAGCAGAACCATGCAGTGCCTGCAGCTGCAACTACAAGGCACCGCACGATCCTGGCTAAACAACCTCCCATCTGGCTCAATCCGCTATTGGGAGGAACTAGTGTATAGTTTTGTCCGAAACTTCAAAGGAACCTACAAGTGTCCGACCTCAATCAAAAGAACTCCGAGCCTATCATCAAGAACTCCGTGGTACAACCATCAGTGGTCTATCATCAACCATTGATGGTCTATCATCAAGAACTCTGTGGAAGATATTTCCGAGGAGCGAGCAATCGATGAATTCAATGCCATCGTACGTCATCGGTAGCTCATGGAGGAGCTAGGATGCATCAATCCCAAGACCATCGACCACCTGATGGACATATAAAATCAATGAGCGGAGGGTGAATACGCTATCCACAACAACCGAACATGCTCGGATGGTGAGGATGACCTAGATCACAGGTGTGACCGCCGAGGAAAGCGCAGGATGCGTGGCTACGCGAACCGCAATGAAGTCGACATGGTCATAGCTAGCTATGCTAACAAGCACGATGATAGCAATCGCAACAACGGATATCGCGGTGGAAGCTATCCCAAGTGTGGCAACGCCACACCCGCGCTGACGCTTCAACTTCAATGGCGCGATTGTCAGGCCCTTGCAACATCCACTACTACATCGACAACAAGAAGAAGTCGAGCCACCTCCTCAAGGATTGTCGCGAGTTCCAGAAACTCCAAGATGCCTACACGCAACTACAACGCGAAGCAACAAGCCAGGGGTACGGGGCAGTTGCGGGGCCCATAGCATATGGAGCACCACCATCACCACCACCACTCCTTCCGGCCATCACGCTTCCACCACCAGCAGCTTCAGTGGTACACAACAATGTGGCTGAACCATAGCCCCCACCGCGTGGGACCATGATGATCCAGAAGGGGCACCCTTCCAATAGGACCCAGAAGATGACAAGTCAACAAGTCAACATGGAGGTATCATCACCAGCCGAAACCCTGAGCACCTTAGCGGATCAGAATCTTGCATCACCTTCGACATAACTAATCACCTGCGTCAAGTACCATGCCCATGCCTCACAGCCCTAGTGCTTGAAGCTCAAATCAGCGGGTATGAGATAATCAGAGTCTTCATGGAAGGAGGCAGTGGCATCAACCTCATGTTCTCTGGTACTCTGTGCGCCATGCGAATTCCATTCTCTAGCCTAGAGCCATCCGAATCCACCTTCCATGGCATCATACAAAGCAAGGGAATCTACCCCTTGGAAAAATTCCACCTGGACATTATGATGCATCCCAACACTCGGTATTCACCATTGGTCCACATCATGCCACGCTAACCATCACGCCAAAGGTGAATCCCTTCCATGCCTCGCCTTTCCTTGGTTATTATCCAAACGGGACCCTACTTGAGACAAATGTGTATGATATGACTAGGCCCATGACCATGATGCCAAGAGGAGATGACAAGGATGGACCCGGAGCCAAGACCCCCAAGCAAGAAGCATGGAAAAGAAGATGGAAGAAGGATTCCGACGCCAGGCCCGGCACTGCCAGAATTTCTGCCAGAACTTCCAGTGCCAGGACCGGTCGACCGAAGCCCACACCAAAACTTCCGGTCGTGACCGAAGCAAACCGGCGCAGACCAAAACACTGTACAGAGATGCAGTTCGGCACCCACCGAAACAAACCGTCGCCCGCCAGAATTTCCAGCTCTGCGTCCGGCGCGACCGGACTTATCGCCGAAACATCAGTCTGTGCACTGTGAAGGGTTTGATGCCCAGAATATTCCCTCCTATCTACCCCTTCGCCCCTAGTACTATAAATACCCCCTTGTGGCTTAGATATGGGGAGAGATGATGATGAATTAAGGCATGTGCCTAACCTTAGATGGGAACCCCCTCTCAATAGTAGATCTATGAGTTGTACAAGGCCTTGGAGTCGGTGCCCTTCTCCAAGTCGTCAAGACCCTCCTCAAGTGTTTGGTCTCTCCCTATCAAGGATTCTAGTAGTGCTTGGTCTCTCCCCTTTGGGATTCTACTTGGTTGATACTCTCTCTTTGGTTTGGATTCTATCAGCCGCTTGCCGATCTCTCCTTTGGTGATTCTACCGGAAGGTCTCTCGCTGAGGATTCTATTGGATTGGTTGTTCGAACCAACAGGAGAAAATCGAGTTGGGTGTGATTTGGCATTGTGTTTGTATCTTTACCTTGCATTAGAGTTGCGTTCATCATGTTCATCGTGTGTTCCCTCACTCCTCGCCTCAAATCCATGAAGATTGGGCCACTCCAAGGGTAAATCCACAAGGACACCCATAACACGTTATCTTTGGCATGCCCAAGAACTTCAGGCATGAGTGTCTCGAGTTTAAGGTGGCCGACTCACCATCCCAATACCACGGCATACTCGGTCGTGTGGCATTCACAAGATTCCTAGAAGTACCGCACTATGCCTACCTCATGATGACGATGCTAGGCCCAAGCAGCGTCATCACCGTCAAAGGGAGCTTCACCGTCAAAGGGCACGCAAGAAGAGATATCAAGGCACAATGAGTTGATGGACAACAATCTTCCTCCTTTGAGCAGGCAGAACACCCCTAAGCAGTCCTTCGAATCCACGGTCAACACCAAGGAACTTGGTCGACTCGACATACCCCACCAACACGTCCCTTATCGCCAAGAACCTGAGTTCCGCATAGGAACTCGCACTCGTCGAATTCCTCCGTGAGCGCTGGGAAATCTTTGCCTGGTGTCCTACGGACATGCGAGGATTTCCCAGGGAATTCATCAAGCATGCACTCAACATGTTCCTCGATGCATGACCAATAAAGTAGTCGTTCCATCGGCTATCATAAGAGAAGGCCAAAGCCGTAGGCATGGAAGTGAACAGACTCCTTGATGTAGATCTCATCCACGAGATCAAGGAAAGCACCTGGGTAGATAACCCCGTGTTGGTGCCAAAGAAGGACACATATGTACTATGGATGTGTGTGGACTTCACGTCCCTTAACAAGCATTGCCCGAAGGACCACTTCCCACTACCATGGAGCAATCAAATCATCAATTCCACCGCCTGGTGCGATTGCCTCTCCTTCCTCGACGCCTACTCAAGCTATAATCGGATTCAGATGAAGGTGGAAGACAAGGAAAAGACGGCCTTCATCACACCATTCGGCATCTACTGTTACAACACAATGCCCTTTGGGCTGAAGAAGGCAGGAGCAACCTATCAAAGGTACATGCGTGCCTACCTGAAGAACCAAATGGGCCACAATATTCAAGTCTACATTGATGACATAGTGTTTAAGACAAAAGAGAGCACAACACTCATCGATGATCTCCACGAGACCTTCGACAATCTCGATCGCTATAGAATAAGGCTGAATCCATAAAAGTGTGCCTCCAGCGTCCCATCCGAACAACTACTCGGGTACCTCATCTCAAGGGGAATCAAGGCGAACCCAAAGAAAATTAAAGCCATAATGGCCATGGAGAAGCCGAAGAACATCAAGGGCATCCAACAGCTGGCTAGGCGAACCGTGGCACTCAACAGGTTGATCAGTCGGATGTGCGAAAAGGCCCTCCCTTTCTACCAACTCCTCCGCAAGACGGACAAGTTCGAATGGAACAGCAAAGCACAAGAAGCCTTTGACTACCTCAAGCGCCTGCTATCAACCTCGCCAGTCCTGCTCACTCCCCAAGAAAAGGATCCTATGTTGTTGTATATATCCACCACACACCAGGTGGTCAGCATCGCTGATAACTAAAAGTGCATAGATCAATTGTAGCTAGTTTCAATGTAAAATTATTGAACTCATAGAGAGCTATTTTGTTAAGATCTTTATGCCCCTCGTTACTATTCACTAGAGAGTACTTGTAAGTTATCTCTAATTCCAAGTAATAGTGTATAAAGAGTGTGCTTGAATAAGTGCTAAAGTAAACAAGAAAAAAGTAAGTAGCAGAAGTAAACTAAAGCAAGAGAGTGTCTATGAAGTGTTGTGTAATATAGTTGAGGGGTTCTCAAGGAGTGTAGGATTCACCTCTAGCATGATACCATTAATCATAATTAAGATAATATACTTCTTGTGTCATGAGATGTATGGAGAGAGCTCCATAATAAGATGTTCACTAGAAGGCTCATAGGAGGCAACTTTGTTGACCCAAGAGTGAGGTCACCTCTAAATAACCACTGCGATGTCTGAGAGCAGTGACCCATACAAACCATCGCAATTAAGGGTTTCCGTGTGGATATCATAATTAGCTTAGGGAGTCCCTCTTTATCCTCCTTTGACCGTGTAGGTTACGAGCCGGCGCCAATCTGTCACGGGCGATTTCCGGGTACGATCCCAAGACACGTCCAAAGGATTTCTCCCTCCCTTTAGTACCGAAAGAAAATCATATGTGGCCGACTACACATACCATCTAAAGAGAGAGATCAAACACAAATCATAAATCTATCATAGACAGGCAAGTCATATGGACACAAGAATAGAAATCTTTATTGCAAATTCATAATAGTGCTAGGGTTTCACCATCTCTCTCCAAGAACAAGGCAGATGAAAATCATGGCAATTGTATGGATTAAATATGAAGGTACAATTGAATACAAGTGCAAATCCACAATAGAGATTGGACTACAACAAAGTAAACAAAGGGGATTGATGTGAAGACGATGCTGATGAAGATGGTGATGGAGATCAATGCGTAGCCCTTCAGGATGCAAGTCTCCTCTATCCCTTGATATGTATGGTTGTGTAGATCTTGTGGTGGCGGCTATGGCGGCGGTGGAGCGGCAGGGCTTCGCCCCTTTTGCGTATGTGGACTCGCCCCCTTGTTCTTGGGTTTCCCCCCTCTTTAAATAGGCATCTGGAGGTCGGTTTTGGGAACTGACGGAGCTAGGGGCTGAATATTCCCATTGGTCCTTAAAAAATGTTGTTCCATTTGACAAACGAACCGGAGAGGGTAGTATGCAGTGCAGACGGGCAGGCCTGCACTGCCGGACGTTACGATTTTCCTCTCAACTGAAGTGTTTTGGTCGCCATTTCTTCATACGAACTCCGATTGAGGTGTTCTTTGGCTCGTTGGATTTGTATGGATGAGGGATACAACACAATTGCCTTTGATCTTAATTTAGAGTTGATGGAAAAATCCACTTTTTCCTCCCCTCAAATGGCTAAGTCTGGTGCCTACAACTCCTCCTTATTGAATCCTCTTCGCTCCTTTTATCCATGATTCTCCATAGCACCTACACACAAATTAAAGACAAGAAAAAGGTAATAAAATCCTAATAAAACTACTAATGTGCAAAGTACATGTGGAGATGAATGAGAACTAGGAATCAATACATAATAGGCATTGTTGTAGAAAGATGTAGCATGTGATGAGTGAAAATATGAATAATTTTTATACTTAAATATGCATCGATTTTGGACTCATCAATCGCGCTCGTCGTCGAAAGGGCAGTGGAAGGCAAAATACACGGGGTATAGTGGCCCATGTACTACCTCAGCGAGGTACTCACGCCCACCAAGAAGCGATACCCGCACTATCACAAGCTGGTGTATGACATGTTCATGATAACATGTCGAATGTGCCACTACTTAATGGAGCACCCGATAGTAGTGGTCAATCACACTCCTTTTTCTCATGTCCTCAACAACCTGGAAGCAATGGGGCGAGTCGCCCTATGGGGCATTGAGCTGTACCCACGGGACATCACCTATGAGTGCTGCAAATCCATAAAGTCATAGATGCTCCCGGATTTCCTGGTCCACTAGATGGATCTTCACTGGCCTGACACCCCAAACATGTCGAGTGTTTGGACAATGCACTTCGATGGATCCAGGTGCCAAGAAGGAGCGGGTGCCGGTGACATATTGATTTACCGACAAGGTGACAAGATGTGGTACATACTGTGGATGAAGTTCCCCGCATCAAATAACGAAGTAGAATATGAAGCCCTCATCCACGGGATGCGGATGTCAAAGTCCTACAGCACCCCTCACCTGATGATATACGACGACTCCAACCTCGCCGTACAACAAACAATGAATAAGTGCGATGCCATCAACGACAACATGATCGCCTACCATGACCTCTACAACTCACTCGAAGGAGACTTTGATGGCTACGAGCTTCGGCACATTGGCCGCGAAAGTAACGAAGCGGCCGACCAATTAGCCAACATAGGCTCCACCTGCACCCCAGTACCACCCAAAGTATTCTTGGAGAAAATATCCAAGTGCTCAATCAAGGTCAAGCCATCCACTGGGCCACAAGAACCGGCAACGCACTCGGGAGCTGTGCCATCCAAAAACAAGAAGCATTAGCTAAGGCAGAGCCAATTCCTTCACCTGAAGGATCCATGGAGGCCATGCTCATCGAACCCTCCTGGACTTAGCCGTACATCACATACCGGCTCAGCAAAAAGGTGCTGGACGACCCGACCGGTGCACGACATATCGCCCATATCTCAAATTCCTTCACCATCATCAATGGCGTGCTTTACAAGCGAAGCATCACCTGAGTCTTCCAGCGGTGCATCACCAATGGCGACAGAAGAAGCATCCTCCTCGACATTCATGAAGGCACCCGTGGGAATCACGCATGCAGTCACACACTTGTTTCCAAGTCCCCGTGAGATGGGTTCTGCTGGCCAACCGCAATGCGTGATGCCAAGGACATCGTCACCAAATGCAACGTCTGCCAAAGGTTCACCGAAAATCCACACTCGCTAGGCTCCGAGCTACAACCAATAACATTGGCCTGGCCCTTCGCGCAATGGGGACTCGATATGGTAGGCAAGATCTAGAAGTCATCACCCGCAGGCTACGTTTATCTCCTTGTCGCAGTCGACAAGTTCACAAAGTAGATTGAGGCTACGCCTGTCACGAACCAAATCGGCAGCACTGCCATCAAGTTGTTTGAGTCCATCGTCTACCGGTTTTGGGTGCCGCATAACATCATCACCTACAAAAGAAAAAACCTCACCTCGAAGGATTTCCAAAGCTTTTGTGACAAGCTAGGCGTCAACATCTGACCTGTGGAACAAGCGGCCGGAGCCTGGGAAGAGGAACTACCCTCCATACTCTAGAGCCTATGCATAACTCCAAACAACGCCACCGGCTACACACCTTTCTTCATGATGCATGACGCTGAGGCAGTACTACCAGCCAAGGTACACTACAAGACACCACGGTTCGCCGGCTACAGTGAAGACGAATCTACGGCCGCACTCAAAGACGACATCGACCTGCTGGACGAAGCACGTGACATCACTACTGCATGATAGACTGTGTACCAACAGAGCCTCCGCAACTACCACAGCCGATGGTTGTGCCCAAGGTCCTTTCTCGAAGGTGACCTTGTCCTATGACTCAATAAGAAAGGACACTGAAGCTCGAGTTGCATACTCCAACAGACCCCTGGAAGGGACTCTACGTTATCACCGAAGTTATCCCAGGTGGCACCTATCGCCTTAAGGACGTGGAAACTGGAGTCGCATACTCCAACCCTTGGAATGCCGTGTAGCTACGACGTTTCTACCCCTAGATGTTTTCCCTTTCAATAAGGCTACTTAGCCAGGCTATGTAGCAAACACATGTACTTGCTACCGTTCAATCAATAAAGCTAAGTTCCTCAAACTATGAGTTCATTTCCATTTACTTTGCATGTAATGTACTCCGGGGCAATGCCTCCTCGATAGCTTTGCTGATTCCAACTCTAATAAATAATAACTACGATAACCTGAGTAGCTGATTCAGCCTGCAATCAAATCCTTGAAAGCCCCAACCCAGTTGCAACTCAACTGATAGATTGGCAAGGTACTAAGATTGTTTGGCGTTAGGCTAACGAAAAGGGGCAGTAGCAATGCCCTCGAATCAATATATACAACACATAAACCGATGTTCTTCCGGATTACACAAATTTGACATTATCGACATGTACTACGCATGCCAAACTCTACCCTTGTTGTTGGAGTATGACGTTCGTCCGCTCGTCGAACAACCGAATGATGTCTTCCGCGGGATGAGCAACTGCCCGATAATGCCGTCGCATATTCCACGCCATGCCATCCAAAGGCACCAGTGGTCCTTCAACAATGGCCTCCAGGTCCACATCTGGATGCTTCATATGAACAAGAGCTTTTGGCGCACGCACTCGTGTACATCACCCACATCTTGGAACTTCCACAACAACGCCATCAGGCTAGAGGGAGCTTCGTCTAACAAAAACATCGCACAGTAAATGGATGCGAAGGAGGACCGTCCTCTCTTCAAGTAATGCATCACCTAAGCAACACGGTCCTGCAATGTTGCCAACATGGTCGCTTGTCTCAGATCAGTCTAGAAGAATCCACCAGCTTTTAGCTCTTCCTGAGTAAGGCTATTCAATCAGATGATGACACATTCTTTTTCCTCTTGAGGAATACGATTCACAACTATACACCCAAGCTCAGAAGAAATCAGTCGACATCAAGAAAGATCTGAAGAGTACAAATCATCTAGAGATGCTCATACTGAAGCAGATCGCTGATATGGTCCACCTTACCAGTAGATACTTATCTAATTTGGATGCTTTCTCCGCCTTTGATTTCCACACTTCAGCATTCCCTTTGAAGATCGCAAGTGCTCTCTCCATCTCCTTAACCCGATCCTGCAGAAGAAGAGGTTGGGACAACTAGTTAGCTCTCGAAGGTTGTAGGGGAACTGAAGGAGCTACAGAAGAGGCTGCACCTGACGCATCGCTGGTGGTGCCCTATACATGAAAACAACAGAAGAATAAGAAACTACCTAACTAGTCGACAAGCAAAATGATTGAGAAAACAGGAACAAATCAATACATTAGTAGGATACATTTATAGAAATTCATCCAAAAGCAACATAGTCATTGACATTCATTACCCACTAGCTACGAACTACAACTACAAACAAGTAGCAAGATTACAAAAGAAAGTCAATCGCAAGCGGTGCAGAGCTACCTAATTATCAGTATCCAAAGGCTTCATGGTAGCTTCCGATGTGGAGGCGTTCTCCGCAAAAAACCGTGTCTGCTTATCGGTGTACTTAGCAAGAAAATTAATTAGTCGAGTGCCATATTTCTTGCAGCACTTGGTGAAAGGGCTGAAAGCTACCCCCTTGCCCTCTGGTTTCACCGGCAATGCATAGGTGACCTTATTGACATCTAGGTTGGCGCCATACACCTGCGCCATAGCACGTCCCAAGGAGGCACCTGCAGCCTTTTGCATATGCTTGTATTCCTTGGGAGCGCCATCCGCAAAAGCATCTGCAAAGTCGCCAACATCTTTGAGGGAAGCAACCTTCAGGAACATCTCTTGGTGGAAGAGGATAAGCACAACATTGGGCTTCATGAGAGCTTCCTTGGCATAGGTTCTACGATCTTCGATTGCACTTACAGTACCAACCATCGAGTCCTCATGTTCAAGCGCTTGGAAGTTAAAGTCGACACCAACCACATCTACAAATGCAAGGGGAAGTGGCCTAAGTAAATACACAAAGTAAGAGGAAGATGCTAACAAGCAAAGGAAACTTACCAGACAACGCCTAGGCGATAGTCATGAGTTGGTTTGCCAATGCCTTCTACCACTCCACCATAGCTGCTACAAGGCTCTCTTCATGCTGCCTCAAATCCAACTTCAGGCGTGATGACCCACAAGTATAGGGGGTGTATCGCAGTATTTTTGAGGGAAGTGAAACCCAATTTATTGATTCGACACAAGGGGAGAAAAAGAATATTTATAAGCCTTAACAACTGAGTTGTCAATTCAGCTGCACCTGGAAACAATCTTGCTCACAACAGTTTATCAATAGCAACAGTTTTGTAGTAGCAATAATAAAGTAATAGTAGTAGTAAAAGTAAATACAATAGTAACAATTGCAGTAAACAGTAGGATTAAAGCGTAGTAGGCATAGGGATGGATGGATGGGCATTGCATGGACAAGACAATTCATATAGCAATCAAGACACAGGGCATTTTCAGATAAATAAGATAAAGCATCCAAGTACTAAATAATCATAAGCATGTGTTCCATATATAGTCATACGTGATCATAATGAGAACTTGCAAAACATCTTTTGTCCTGCCAGCCCATTTGCAGCGGGGCCTCAAGGGAACTACTAGCAATTAAGGTGCTCCTTTTAATAGAGCACCGGAGCAAAGAATTAACACTCCATAAACACATGTGATCCTCACATAAAAGCCATCCCCTCCGGTTATCCCGATTATTGTCACTTCGGGGCCTTTGGTTCCGGACAACAATATGTGTATACAACTTGCAGGTAAGATCACAAACAATACTATCATAATGAATCAATAACATGTTCAGTTCTGAAATCATGGCACTCGGGCCCTAGTGACAAGCATTAAGCATAACAAGTGGCAACAAAGTCAAAAAGCACTAATAATAGATACTAGGCACCACGCCCTAACAATCTAATGCCATTACATGAACGATCTCATCCAATCCCTACCATCCCCATAGCCCATATCGGGGGATTACTCACTCATGGATGGGGGAATCATGGATGGTTGATGGAGAAGCAATGGTGATCATGACGGCGATGATCTCCTCCAATTCCCCGTCTCGGCAGGGTGCTAGAATGGAGTTTCTGGTTCAGATTCGCGGGGTGGTGGTAGCATAGCGGAACTCTTTCTGGAAAACTTCGAACCCCCTTGGTTTTTAGGTGAAGAGGCAACTTATAGGCGAAGAGGGAGGCCGAGGGGGTGACCGAGGTGGCCACACCACCCCTAGGCACGGCCTGGCCTAGCCCGCACGGCCTGGTGGTGTGGGCCCCTTGTGGCCCTCCTCCGTCTCATCTTCTGGCTCCGTGAGTCTTCTGGTGAAATAGGATTTTTGGCATATTTTCCGGGATTTTTCCTGATAGTTGATTTTTTGTAGAAAAACTAGACACCAAGGTAATTCTGCTGAAAACAGCGTCAATTCATGTTAGTTGTATCCAAATCACACAAGTTTAGAGGAAAACAATAGCAAAAGTGTTCAGGAAAGTAGATACGTTTTGGACGTATCAAGGCGCTCAACGGCTTCCACCTGGTCTTCTCGTTTGCCTCGGTGTTATTAAGACTATTTCGAGATATCTAGGCGACACAAAACCTGGTTGTTATATTCTAACACACAACACATCACCGTCCATCAAATGGCGGACATAAAAATTAACCAATATACAAACAAGAAAAAACTCAGCTAGGAGCTACACGAAGTCAGATTCCAGCCACACGTAATGCTGTCCCATCTACACCATGTTACCCAGGAACGGTTGCGCAAGTGTTCCAGTCAATACAAAGAGCTCGGGGGCTTCCAAGAGGAAACCAAAAAGAAAACTTACATGTTCACCCAAAAACTCCGGCAGACCCTTCTCCACATTTTTAGCGACGACAACCCTGTTCCTACTCATCTTGGATGAGCTTGAGAAGTTGTCATAATTGGTGGCCACCATCTTCGGAGAAGGAGCAACCTCCCCTGCGCTCGCAGCCTTAGATTCTACGACTCCCTCCCCCACATCGCCCTTGACAGACTCTACTGGGGAGGACTCCCTAATGATTCAACAAATAAAACCATCCTTCAAAACCCAGCCAACATACTTAAAAAGGCATGGTAGAAGTCGAAAACACTTACGTGCTGAAGTCGTTAAGGTCAAACACCCCCCTCTTCAATTTCTTGGCTAGAGGCGCACGCGGTGCAGTCCCGAGCGGTACTGTTGGAATCGGCCCAGTAGCACCTGCAACCGGGGAAGGACCCATTGGAATCTTCGGAGTCGAGGCATACGAATCTTCACTCTGCCCCCTCTTGCGAGTTCCATCATCGCTAGACTCGGGGGCTTCTCGCAATTGAGCTACAGGGACAGTGGACTCTGATTCGTCTAGCTCCGCAACCTTAGGGGGTCCCACTTCTCAGGTAAAGGAGGCATCATGCCTTTAACTTTCCAATCCTACAAGAGAAGCAATAGAACCATCAAGTATCCACCAATTAACAAAGATAAAGGGAATACTAGTAAGGAGATTACCTCTGGCACGAGCTTGGTGGCAAAAAATGGCACAGTCGATGTTTCCACGGGGAGAGCCTCTTCAGCCGTCAGTTTGGTCAAAGACCTGACTTCCTCTCTAGCTCCATGGATGACATGTCTTCTAGAGACATGTTGGTCGGATCAGAGGAGCCAACATAAAGGAACATTTGATACCCTCTGGCCTATAGAGGCTATACCCGACGTCGCAAGAAGGTTTGAAAGATGTCGACGCCGAAGGAACATTATTCTTTATGATCGCTTCTTCTTCATCTCTACACTCGTGTCAATTGGGGCAATGCCATAATTCTGATCTGCCAGCTTTTGATCATAGATGTAGAAACACTTGTCCCTCCATCCTTGAGCATAGTCAACAAATTTGAAGCTAAAGTACTGCATGACCGAGCGAATAGATATGCCACATCCACCAACCTCATACACCATAGACCCAGAAACCGACTGCCTCTTCAATCCATATATCTTCTTGAAGATCCCGAAGTGCGGCTTAATTCTGAGACAACACTCACAAAGGGTGATGAAGTTGGCGGTTTGAAGAATTTAATTGGGAGACAGCTGGAGCAGCTGAATTCTGTACAGAAAGAGCAAACCACGCACAAACTCGTGGAGGGGAGAGGAAGTCCTCAAAGGATGAAGGCAATGAACATCACCTGAAATGTAGCAGGAGGATCGGGGATTACCTCGACACCGGGAATATTGTAATCGGCCTCGTTCGCGGGAATTAGGTCGGCTTGGCAGAATGGCTGCAAGTCGGAGGCCCTCACCGAGGAGCGCCGCCACGCGCCATTGGTGACGCGGCTGCCTGCATCCTTGTTCTTGGAGGTGGCAGTGTTGCTTGATCTAGCTCTAGTGGTCTTCTTGCCCTTCCCCGTCGTCACGACCCACCTCCTCCACCAGGACCAAAATAACGAACTTGGAAAAACATCAAACACGTCCAGTGCAAGATGTAGCTAAAGAACAAGGTTGTGGTGTGTAGTGGAGCAGATGCGAGGGAGCAAGGAAGACAAAGATGAAGATGGGTCTTTTTACACAAGCACCCAGTTACTTAATAGGGAAGATGCAGAATCTCAGTAGTTAATTCCCACCTTCTGACATCGGCGCAAACACGTGGCGTCGTGAAAACGAACCATTGTCGCACGACCTTCACTATGCACGGAAATAGAGTAGACACAGTTAATATCCCAATTGATGCAATGACTAATCAAATCATGGTCAGCTTTTGGGGGCCTATAGCGTCAGGTCCCATCACACTACTCACACTGACGGTTGAGCTCACCGCTCATCATCAGTGATGTCATCATTGTTCACACTCTCAGAAGAGAGATGGAGCCAACAATGGCTCTTTCTTCGATTGCCTTCAAATACACAGTTTTTGTTCGAGTCTACTACTCGATCAAACACTCGGGGGCTACTCCTAACAGGAGCGCTTGTCGCACACCTGATGAACTTCCAGGTCTAGTGTACAACCCTACAGTTACACGCCTTGAGATGGTATGCTTCGACTCCTTTTTCGAATCAACGATTCGACTACCGACTCGGGGGCTACTCCAAAGGGAGTATTGATCGTGCATTCAACAAAGTATGGCCGCTGACGGCATTCGTAAGGCTCGACGGCTATAAGTCCTTGCCCGAGTTTATGACTCAAACAAGAACTCTGGGGCTACTACCATAAGGAGCGGTGGTTGCGCACCCTACGTAAACAAAGAAAAAATAAGGGCGTTCACTCACCCGAACCTCTACGTCGAATGCGACCGTAGCATGGATTTTCACATCTACAATTGAAGCTCTCGGTGACTCCGCTTGGTTACAATGTCAAGTTTAGAGACAATGTCTCCTTAACCACCCGATTCAGATCCGTGGTGCCAAACATTCGGATCCTACATCTATGATGTAAAGATAAGACCTACAAATATCATCTACTGGCCTAGCAATCGCATCCACTGCGCTCTACCAGATACGTACCATACCAACAGGTGTGATGAAAAATCCTGACGGATGTGTTGGGTACATAACCATTACCACTAGAATTCGACTTAGTAAGACCTCTGCGGCATGAGTCGAATTACACCAACAATTTCTGAATTCGAGCGATGACGTTGTTTATGACCAAGAGCAATTAACTGGTCCTGATCTATCGGATGAGCTAGGAGCATGCGTGCATAAATCATCCCTCTGACTCGAAAAATGCGACCCGGTAAACTTCCGAGTGATAAGAACTTGCTTCTAACAAACGAAAACTTCAAAGTCTCGATCCGAATCTATGATTCAAATGGACATCCAGGCGAATACTGACATAGGTATGACCTGCGGGTGTTTAAGATTGGCCTACCCGGTTTGGCCCAGCAGGAGCCCATGCAACGATCTACCGCCAATAGTGAAGCCAATGCAGATTCGGGTGGCCCCAAGCCCATGAAGGATGTGACTCCTTTATGGACACAACAAGCTTTAGATAGAAAGTTCAAAGAACTAACCCTAACTTGTAACCGACTCGGTTGTATCTCGAGACCCGTCCTCCTCATATAAAGGCCCGGAGGGAGCAACGAGGAGGATCATCGCAGACCCTAGCACATACATCTGACAGATTACATCTGCGCACCATCGCCATCAAGGCATGCCCTGTAACCTTTGGTTCATCATCAATCAAGAGCAGACAAGCATGAGTAGGGTTTTCCTCTAGAGGCCTGGACCTGGGTAAACATTGTGTCCCTGTGTTTCTTGCCTGTTAGCCAAACAAAGTCTCCAACACTTCCCTCTTCCTCAAAATCCAAGTCCATAAACTATGGGCATCGACATGTTAACCCCACGTCAACCATCATCCACCACATCACATAAATCACGAACCGACATGTGATACAAGCGAGGAGGATGCGGATACGCGATGTTCTAGATGCAACAATAGTCATACACAATCCCACCATCATCACCAACAACCAATGAATGCAAATGATCCCGAGCAAAGGCATAGAAGAGAATTCGAGAATCATGAATCTCCTCCTCCATCATCACCTCGAGGCAATGAAGATCCTTCTCCTCCACCCCCACCACGCGCACCAAGTGAAGCAAGTATGTGCTAATAACACTAAAACAACCACCTTGATCATGATGATGGCAAGTTTGGGAAGCTCAAATTCATGATGCCCATGTTCAAAGGAGAAGAAGATTCTGATTCATACATTGATTGGGAACTCAAAGTTAATAAAATCTTCCGAGCCTGCAACTATTCTGAAGAGAAGAAAGTTGCAATAACATCCCTTGAGTTTGAGGACTCCGCCAATGATTGGTGGGAAGACAATCAAATAACTCATGAAAAGTAAGAAGAACCACCAGTTAGCACTTGTATGGTCAAGAAGCAAGTGATGTATGCAAGGTTTGTCCCCTACAGTATAGACAAGATCTCTTTGACAAGCTATAAAACTTAAAGCAATGCACAAGGTCAATTGAAGAGTTCTACAAGGAAATGGAGAAGACTATGATGCGAGGCGATGTGAGCAAACTTGAATAGCAAACAATAGCAAGGCTCCTCAACGGTGTGAGCCACCTGATGTCTGTGAAATATAGCCATCTACGTCCACATTTAAACTAGATATTATTCATATTTTTTATGAAATATTTCTCTAAACCCTGCCACTAATGCCTAATGATCACAGGGGTATGCAATCCTTTCTTTCTATTTTTCCATGCACAGATAATGACGTTTGATGATGGGAATCACAACATTAAAGTCAAAGATACAAGATTTCCAACAACCCAAAGAAACCAGGAGTCGTGAAGTGGACACAAACTCTTTAACGACCAACTATACGGCGGGAATAAAATTCCAGCCATATAGTTCCGGTCGTATAGTTGCCATCGACACCGCTAGGTCAAACAGAACAACTTTCAAGAAGGGACCCCTATATAAAGAGGCCTCAGGCGATGAGAAACAAGAGATCTTTTCGATCACCAGCCACCTCTAGAACCCCATCCACAACACCGAAGAGCCGCCGGACGAATAGACTTAGATCTAATCTCCAAACCCTTCTCCATGACCATAGCCATATTGCACCACTAGTAATAGTAGATCTCATCTTTGATTGGCGACATTGTAAGACTATTTGCTATCAATCTCGTGATTTCCATTACAATGTTTATGATTGTTGATCTCATCTTATGTATGAGTAATTCTCCTTGGGCTAAGGGCTTTGGCCTAGCCATGTAGCTTTTGTGCATGTTATCAGGCCCGGTCCTGGGGCAGGGCCAGAGGGGCGGCTGCCCACAAAAACCTAGGGGCCCTAGGTACGTGTGCTTTGCATAGCAGTCTACTTGGCCTTGCCCAATTTTCCAAAGGTTGCAGCACTTACATGTAGCTTAAGAGGACAACGATGGAAAAAAGTCCGAGTGCACCCAGTCCACGTCCATCAGCCCATGGGGAGGAAATTGCCGATCGAAGCCTGCGTTACGATTACGAGATTGTTCCTATTCCAGCGCCATCCCGATTGCTGATTTCTTCGGCCAAACACCGCCTGCCGCCAAGCCTTAGGTTGCCTTAGGGCACACGTTTTGCCCATGGCGCTGAGGTCTGATCAGAGAAGACTACTAGACTCTGACTGGCAACCACGATGCCTGATTCAGACGAGGTATGTCTCTAATTCTCTAGCATATGCCCTAAAAAATGAGTCTCATTGTTGCAAGAGTACTAACAATCAACTTAGAAGATATTGTTTGAGAATAACGTGTTATTGGGATTTGTGATGTATGAGTTGGACGGGATAATTGATCTAAGCTAGTAGATTTTCATATTTTTGGCAATATGTATGAATTATGGGATATACAACTCCGTTTCTAGAAGTATACGATGAAAAAAATATACATAGACATGTTCGTGTCTCTTGGTCATTTGCCAAATTTCCTGGAGAAAACACATATTTGAGGACCTGTATTGAAAGAACAAGTTCAGTGCCAAATATATTGCTTATTTAGAATGCCAAACTTTGTCTTGTAATTAGGAAAATCTAAATATTGTATACAAATTCAGCATTTTTGTTATAGTTCATCGCGCGATGATATGTTCCGGGAGCCAAAACTCCATGCTTATATACCAAGGGCCCTCCGATTTTAGTTTTTCCCTGGGCCCCTGAAATCTCAGGACCGGCCCTGCATGTTATTTATTATAGATGGGATCATGTATTAGTTTGTATGACATGATGATTATTGTGTCCTCTCTTGACTCAATCTAAGGACTTGTCAGGTACCCAAGACCCCGAGGATTGAGCCAGGTATAGGGAGTATGAGTAATGACCAATCTGCAGGTTAGGAACCCCAATGACAGAAGGGGTAGTACGGCTGTATGTGAGGGATTTACTTGGCATTAAGGGTGACGTCACTATGCATATCATTAGTTCTCTTTCTTCTATGGATGAGACTAGTAGGCTATTACTATAAGCGGTTGCGGAGGCAATAACAATTATGGATGCACTGTCCACATATAATTTAGCTTGCTCTAACAATTACATGCATACTTTATTATTATCTTTTATTTCCATAATATGTTTTGCACAGCTACAGGTGAAACCGAACACCCTAGGCCGGTAAAACACAAAAGGAATTCTAAAACTCCTAAAGGTATGTTAAAGTAACTTCACTACGCTTCTACTTCCTGAGGATTCGATAAACCTAGGTCTACTAGGGAAAAATAGCTATACTACATCTGTAATCCGGATCGAATGTATCAACCCTTTTTCTGGCGCCTTGGCCGGGGAAGAAATAGCTACCCTGGTGAGGTTAGTAGGAACCTTGCTAGTTTTAATTCTTGTTTTTAATTTTGTTAGTTTTCTTTTAGTCTTTATTTGAAAAACCAAAAAAAAATAGTTAGTCTTCAAATTCTTGTTTTTATTATCATAAGTCTTTGTTTAAGAAAACCCAAAAACATAGGAAATATGGCTGAAAAGAAGCTTGGGGAGTTTGCATACTCCTATTACTCAACCATCAATTGCTGCTTATGACTATGAAATTAAGCCCCATTACTTAAGTTTGGTTCAATAGAATTAATTTAGAGGCTCTGTTGTTGAGGACGCAGGTATGCACTTGAATACTTTCATTGAAATATGTGATATGATGCGCATAAAAGATGTTGACCTGATGCGGTCAAATTGCGCTTATTTCCTTTCTCTCTTAGAGGAAGAGCAAAAGAATGGTTGCTATCTTTGCCTAGAAATACTATTACATCAGGGGTGGAGTGTACTTCTTTATTTATGACTAAATTTTTCCCACCTGCAAAGACTATCCAACTAAGATCTAATATTACTGGTTTTAGACAGGAAGAGCATGAGCCACTAGCGCTTGCATGGGAGAGGATGAAAGAATGCATGAGAAACTGTCCCAGTCATGGGATGGAAGATTGGTTAATTCTCCATTTATTTTATAATGCTCTTAATCATGTGTCTAACTCTATGCTTGATACTGCAGCTAGAGGAACATTTATGGGGAAACATATTACCTAAGCAAAGCAGCTGCTATACAATATGCAAGACAACCATGCTTAGTGGCATGTGGATAGATCAAACATGAAGAAGGTGAACTCTGTCTCACCACAAGAAAATGAAGAACTCAATGCTAAGCTAGATGAGCTCATATTAGGTGTAAAAGGTAAGGAAAACCAGGTAAGAGCTATCCCAGAAACAAATATTGAAGAAATAGACTTCATAGCTCATAATGATTATAACCCTACTTGGACGAAGAATTATAATCCTAATTTTCAGAAACATTATTCTAGTTCTACAGGTAATTCTAATAATAATATGGGAACAAGTAATGGTAGTCTCCAAGAAACACTTAAGTCCTTTATAGACTCACAAAATGAGCAAAACAATATCCTTGTTAAAATAAAACCATGCTGCTATGTTTGATAAATTATCTAACCAAGTTATAAGTTTGAGGAATGATTTGCAGGCCCTCCAAGAATAAACAAGAATTGTTGAGGCACAACTAGGTAAGATAACCGAGAGCCAAACTCTCATTCTAGCTAAATTTGTAGGTAAAGCTGAGCCCAATCCTTTTGAAGACCTCAAGATCATGAGAATCCAAAGGGAGGAGCCTGAAGAACTTGATTATAGTAATGCTCCTTCACCAAGTTACACCGTTGAAGATCTTGTAAAAAGTATCAACGTCAAGATTCTGGTAAGTGAAGGAAATGATGAAGCCATGTATCAACACTTCATTAATCAGGTAGCAATAAAGGTACGTGATCTTGAAGAGGAATATAAGAAAATTGCTAAAAATTACCTATTAAGCGTGATGATATATTTGAGCCTACTATTAAGAGTAAAATTGGGACAAATTAGATAGCTACACTTTGTGATCTAGGTGCAAGCGTTTCAACAATTCCCAAAAGCCTTTTTAATAAGTTAAATCTTGGCTCTTTTGAAATCACCGAGTTAAAATTATATCTTGCAAATTCTACCTACTAACAAGCTGTAGGGATTAAAGAAAACACTTTAGTATACATTAAAGGCTTTCTTGCTCTTATTGATTTTGTTATTGTTGACATGCCTGAAGATGCTACTACTCCTATTATATTAGGCCATCCATTCTTAACAACTATTAAGGCTTTGATTAATCTACATGAAGGGAACATGAAGCTTCAATTGCTTTTGTGGGATCCTTTTGTTATTCATTTCCTAGGAAGAAGAAAGCTAAGCATGATGAAAAGGAGGCCATCACTTCAAAGGCCAACTATTTTGGAGTGGGTGTTCCAATCATCTGGCCTAAGTGAGCAACATCAAGGTCAAGCTATTCACCATAAAAGAGCGCTTCATGGGAGGCAACCCATGTGAAATAAAGGTTTGAGTAAAGTTTTTAAATCTTAGTTTAAGTTTTATGTTTAATAAAGAGTGCTAGAAAGCTCTAGTTGAGGAGGAGAAGTTCGGTGGTACTAAAAATCCTGCTTTATACATGCTGTTGTTGGTCGAAAATTTTTACTGTCATTTTTCTGTCAAAAACAAGGTGTTTCGCCAAGTTTCAGAATAAGAAATAATTCTCGAAGAAACGGAAATTTTTTGATGACTACAGAAGGTTTAACGACCAACTATACGACGGGAATAAATATTTCGGCCGTATAGTTCCGTTCGTATAGATATCTTTGCTATCGACAAGTTTTCTTTTCCAGGTACTAAAGGTTTAATGACCAACTATCCGGCGGGAATAAAAATTCCGGCCGTATAGTTCCGGTCGTATAGATATCAATGCCTTCGTTTATTTTCCAGGTACAGATAGTTTGACGACCAACTTTACGACCGGGATGAAAAATCCCGGCCTTATAGTTATGGTCGTATAGCTGCACCGCCAGGTGGAAACCCTAAAATATTGATAGCAGACCAACTATACGGCCGTAACAAATTGTTCTGACCGTATAATTCTGGTCATATAGTTGCGTCCGACCACAAAATCGCCATGGGAAGGTACCTCCAACCCGAAAACTTCAATCCCTTTTCTCTCTTCTACCTTCAAACTCTCTAAAAACCTCAAGAGATCTTCATATCTACTCAATTTCGTTCGATTTCCTTGCACACAAGTGATCTACGGTATGTTTATCCTCCGATCCTCCAATTACTTTTTGCAAATTCATCTTCGATCTGTTGTCATTATCAATCTAGGGTGAGACCTACTATGAACTAATTGCCATGATTCTCTTGCCTAGATTATTACTTTGAGGGGATTCTTTAGTGTGCTATGATGAGGAATATGTTATGCTTATTATTATTGGATCAAAAAGTTTTATTTTTATCTTTCCTTGTTATTTTAGATGATGAACCCAAGGAGCCAAACTCGTGCTCGTGCCACCGCTAGTGCTTCTTGGGCTGCCGCTCAAGAACGCATGGGGATACGGTTCAAGGATGAGCCCCAACGTGATCGCTTCAACAAGATCAAGAATCGAGAAGTGAAGGCAACCAAGTGGGCTTGCCCCATTATATTGAATCAACTCGGTATTTATAATGACTTCAAGTTACTTTGCAATAGGGTTGGCCTGAAAAACTTTGTATTCAATGATGTGCTTACTTATCGCCGGTTAACTCTTGAATTCTTAAGTTCTTTGCAAAGCACCGTTAAAGCATGGAATGCAGAAGACATGATTTCTTTCCAACTTATGAACAACAATTATGCTTTATCACTAGATGAATGGTGTGCATGTTTTAATTTTCCAAACAATATTGATAATGACTTATGCTCATCCTTTACTAGTTGAGACCCTTCCCCAGAACTGTGGGCCCCCGGATTAATCCTCCGAGAATCCCTGTTATGCATACACCACGATCCCATGATCAGTTATTCGTGGCACATAACCGACAAGTATCAAAGTAAACATCCATTACTTAAGCGGATACATGCCGTACCTTATATGGCATTATGGCTATGTCAAGAATCGTCAGCGGAACTTCATCCAGCGTAGAGCCCGAGCCATGCCTTAACCTACAGGCAACTGACTGTGAGAACGTCCAAGCTCGCATAGTCGTCAACTCCATCATCTTCATGATATATGGCCAAGTTAATAGCCAGGGACAATCCCAGTGAGTACTTTGAATGTACTCGCAAACCACCTTAAGAGAATAATAATAACAATAAGATATGCACTATGGCTATGGTAGTAGGAGGACTCCAAAGGAGGTTCTTTTCTCAAATAGTTTCTCTTGTAGATATGACATCTACATATCTTTGTTGAAAACTTTTGTAAAACATTTTAGAAACCTTTTGAAAAGTTTTGGAAAACACTAGGACTGGGTCACCCATTTGTTCCTCCTTCCGGTCATCTCATGACCCAACTCCTTTCCTTCCTTTCCGACGATCCAGTGGTCAAATCATTTCCAAAGCATTTTCTTTTCTGAAGTCCTTTTTGAAATCAAAACCAGCACCGTTCTACAGTAGTTTGTCCAACCATCCATAACCGCGGACATGGCTATTTGAATAGATTTACAATCTGAAGAGATTGTACACTTTACCCACACCATCTTGGTACCCTGCCCTGATCTTCACCGATCGTGGGTCGAGTAACCATCAAAACTCTCTAGATGCCACTCTATTATGAGCCCTACCGTATGAGTTGTTCCTCTCAACACCGAGACGTTCGGGCCATAGACCAATCAGAGTGCATTTCGACTCCTCTAGAGTAGGCACTTTCAGTAAGAGGCTCAATAGTATCCCCTGGTCACTCGCATGGGTGATCCTACTTCCTCCAGGTGACTGTCTAACAGTAGAACCTTTTTTGTAAAGGAAGCCCAGGATTAGAGGGAGATGATCCCCCTTCAGGAGTTACGAGAATTCCCATACTAGAGTAGCAAACTTCAAGTCCAGCCCTGTCCCATTCCAAGGTAGTGTGGTTGCATGGGTTAAGTTGTTATAGCTAAAGCTGCAAAGAACCGGGTGCATTTTCGTAAACATTTTTCCTCCATATTTCCTTCAGCATTTTGTAAAACAAAAACCTTTTTCTTTCTCAATCTGCTCTTGGTAGGTCAAACCTCACCAAGGTTTTATCATAAAACTCTTTGTAAAACTTTTCCGAGGTCTTCCCATCCTATAGCTTTGCTTCGGCTAAAACAGGGTCTCCAAGGGGTTACAGTGTTATACAACATCTACCATTCTAGGGACAAATAGGTGTCTTCAAGGGGTTGTACTTAGTAGTACACATGTGTAGTGGTTTGGAGGAGCCAAGCCACTACCCAATATAGATCTTCATAATATAAAACAATGTAGTTTACATAAACAATAGGTAAAACATGCATAAGTAAAATAGTAGAACAAGGCTGATGAGCAAGAAGGTGGCTTGCCTGAGATCAGCCAACTGGCAAAATAGGTCACTGGACTTCTTTATAGAATTCCATAATAACTAATAATAATAACCATATTCTTCTGGTCTCCGATATAATCGCAACTATCATCGTCAAAGAGGATACATGCAAGCAAACAGAGCCACAATCAACACAAGGCATACAAGCATCAATAAAATACAGCAAACCAAAATTCAACACATTATTCAATTCAGTAGGTTTTGATAGATAGAGATAGTAGTAATTGAAATTACTATAATTGCCTTTGTGGAATTGCCTTTGTGATTTATTTGTCAAATACCACCTAATGAAGGAGGTTTTGAACTAGGACTTGGGTCTGTATGATATCAATGTGCAAAAATGATATCATCAGATGGGTATTGACAGAATGAAGCCAACATAAGTGGTTTCACTAAAATATCATTTTCCTTTGATTTGTTATGCATTTTCTAGTGATAGAAGCTCTAGTTTTAGGAAATAATTCACCAGAAAAGTTCTTTGTGTCCAAAAATTATTTCCTTGGATCGTTGAGTAGTATTTGAAGGACTGGTTCTGCGAGAGTTGGAATCAATTCAAGATATTTAACATAATTCCCTTGGGAAATTCTCAAAATCAATTATGTAATCCTTTTGTATTTTAAACCAGATTTAGCCTGTAGTTCCAAACAATATGATACAAAGGACAATGGATATGTATTGCCAATACCTTTCAATAGAAATTGGAATCACTATTTTTGGAGATGGAAATCTTCTGAAATGATTTATTTAGTGATAAACTACATACATAAGTATTTAATTCATTATAATTCAAAAGAGGCTCAAACATTCTTGAACTCCTTGGTTATGGTAGGTATTGAGGTACCACATCATTGAGAGTTGGAGTTAGGCTAGTAACAAATTTGGTTTGGTCTAGAGAAATTCCTAAAGGCAGATTGGGGCTGTTTTTGTTATTTTTGCTATGGGCAAAATACCAAGCAAAAGACTATGGGGCGAGGGTGACATGAAAGGTATAATTGATACCTTCCAGCACAAAGTGGTTTTTTTCAAATTGGGGTTGTAGAACTCATAGAAGTGTTTTATTAGTAGAAATGATACATCTGAGTGGGTGATTTGGTGCAATTAATTTAAACCTTATTTTGGTCCACTTGTTGTACTGAATGTTAGGGAGAACATGTATGCATGTAAGAAAATTTAGATCCAGGCAAAATATGGGTTTTTCCATTTTCATTTGGATTTAATCCAAACAGCAACTCAAGCAGATTCTGCAGTTTTATTTAAAAAGAGAAAAGGGGCACTACGGCAATTGGGCCGGATCTGGACAGAGCTGGGCCAAGCGGCAAGAAGGCAGCCCAACCAGGCAAGCGACACGCGCAGGAAGGGTGGCCTATTCAAATAGACAGGAGGGCCCGCGTGTTAGTGGGTGGAGCCGGCCGAACAGGCATCGGTCGATCTGGGCCGTATGGTTAAAGGGGATCCTACGGTGATGGGATGTCTTCAACCTCCAGCCGTGGAACATGAGCAGAAACCCTAGAGGGAGGGCATGACGGCATGGGGCGCTCACTTGAGGACGAGGGAGATGTCGGGGGGTCAGCGAGGTGACGCGCCTCGTCGAGGGGAGTCAGGAGAGGGACGGAAGCGGCTTCTTCACTCCAGATCTTGACCACATGAAAAAACGTGACGGATCTGGATCTGGTGCGTGTCGAGGCCTGCTCGGGGGCACCTGCATGTTGGAGAAAAAGGGCCGGGTTAGCTCGGAATTTCTGAGATAGGAGCATGTAGAGGAAGATGGGAGGAGGGGACGAAGTGGTTTAGCCTCTAACACAAGGAGAGCTTGCAGGACCTCGGGGAGATTTTCTTCTCCTCGACTATATAGTGAAGGGGAGGGTTTGAGCTTTGGAGAGAGGAGTGTGTGGAGGAGTGGGGGATAAATGAGACCGAGGAGGGGTTCTATAGCGACCTGGGAGTATTTATCTAGAAGAGGCATGGTCCATGGTGGTTTGAGTCTAGGGAGAGGGTGGGGAGGTTGCTAGGGCTCTAGTTGGCTGGGACAGGCAGTGGGGTGGTCGTGTGGGTCATTCAGAGATGACCAGGGGGACAACAGCAGCAATGCCAAGCAAGATTTATGCTCTCACATTATTTTGGCCATTCAAAGATAAATGGACATGGAGAGGGGGTAGGTCCAGCAATGGCCATGTCTTGGGGGCTAGAGGGTCTCTGTGTTGGTCCAGGATAGTGAGAGAGAGCAGGGAGTCTGCCGTTGCATCCGTGGAGCAATTTGGCCACATGTGCTTGTCTCTCCTTTGCTTGTTTGCTTCCAAACACTATGGGACAAGGGGGGGACAGTAGCTGCGCACTGTAGCTCTATAGTGTCACGACCAGAGGTGTTGTGGTCAGCTGGGGATGGTCGTTTGACAATCTTTGATGGGGGTTTGGTTTAGTTGTTGATCAAGTTTTGGTAAGAATTCCATTTGGTTATAATGCTTGATTTTGAAAAGTCTCTCCAAGTTTGTATTGGCAAGATGGTTCCATGGTGTTGGTAGGTAGATAAGATCAAGATGCACCTCCAGGAATTCTTCTAGATTTTTCTGAACATTTTTGGTCCTTCTTTGGTTAATTATTCAAATAGTGCTGAAAGGGTTTTATTGAATTCATTAGATATTTTTGAATTGGACAGAGAAGGTTTTTGGTTTGAGATGGTCCCAATTATGAGTCCACACATTGGAGAATTTTCCCTGAATTTATTGATGAAGGAAAGTATTTAAAACAATTATTATCCTATTTTTGGCATTTAAGAAAATAGGCAAAAAATAATTATTAAAACACTTCAAAAATATTTATTTTTTAAGTGGGAGGATAGGGTATGATATAAAGGACTCAAAAGTTCTTAAATTTGGGGAAGTTCTTTGTTAGAAACCAAACCTTCCTTTGTAGATGGAGTTTTTGAGATTTTGCCATTAAATGAATTAAATAGTTTTTGAGCGATAATAATTATGGATAATATTTGATAAATCTTTATAATCAAGGTATATTATTTACACAAGGTGTATATATCATTTTCAACCTTGGGTGTTGGAAATACATCTTGATTTGGGAAGAAAACAAGATATAAAGAATCTTGGGCAATGTTATTTTTATACCACCAAACGTTGGTTGTATCTTGGATCTCAAAGCTCCTCTTCGGTCATGCGCTATATGGATAGATGGACCATCTTAGGTATATCACCATGATACATAGGTTTGAGGTTGATTATGGTTGAGTGCTCCAAGAATTGATTTCAAACTTTGAATAAAATAAGGGTGCCAAAGCAGATTATCAAATAGCCTTCAAAACCTTGGGGTTTTTTCAAGCACAAGGATCCATTTGGAACAAGTGAAGTAGGTATTAGTAGAACTTTATGAGTGCAACACAATCATGCATAGAGTTGGTCCAAAGAAGGTAGGATGAAGATGTGATCTTCCAAAGTAGGCTAGTTGATAAGTTTTGCAAATAAAGTTATTTTCTTGCCTGCAAAACCATCAGGAACAAGTGGTTTAAAAGGTGATATATCCAAGGTCAAGAGTGTTCCTTGCTAGTACTTATGATGGTCTACAATATGGTTCAAGTGCATTACCAAAAATTCACAAGGGTTGAGAAAGAGAGGCATTCAAAAAAGTGATGTTGAAATAGTTTCCAGACTTTGTCAAATTTTGACAGATTTGGGGATTTAACAAGAATGTAAGAGAGGATGGTTTTGATATGGTGCAAGGTTCGAAATCATTATCTAATGGATGAGGTGGGAGTGTAGATTGAGTAGGGTGGATCCATGCTTGGTATTGTTCTGCATTGGTTTGGAAGCTTCTGTAATGGATAACTTAAGAATTGATCTGGTTAAGGGTTTTAGATGATCACCTAGTGGCTAGAGATCAGATCCAGCTTGGTTAACTTGTTTAGGGTTGACACTCTTGGATTAGATAAATGCTAGATGATGAGCTCCTAGGGTAGCTCATACTAATTCCTAAGCAAATAAGGAAGGCAATAGATCAAGGCAATTCGTCTTAACAAGCAACTCAAGCTATTACTAGAGTAACCATCAAGCCTAGCTAGGATGGGTATTTTGAAATGTTGGAGTTTGAATGAGGTGAGAGTCCTTGGTATCTCTACCAAGAGTAGAAATCAAAAGCTTTATAAAAGGTTTTAGAGAAACCTAGAGGTAAGAGTATTTTGAAGGCTTTGTCTGGAAAACATAAGGGGATTATATCATATAGGTCTCCATATCTTTGTCACTAGAAGCTACTAAAAATATTTTAGGGTTGAAAGGGCTACCTGGAGCACCAATCATCCCAAAGCCAAGGACCATTCACAGGTGGAGGCGTCATCACCGTGCTTGCCATGGCCCTTGGAATCCACCTAGGTGAGTTACAACCAGTGATAGGTGAGCGACGTGTTGGTTTCTCTACTTTAAGATTGTGGAATGCTCACTAGGAGAGGTGGTGTTTATTACTTGCATATTGCTGGATCTAGGCGTCTCTATCCCGCTCCTTTGCCTAATGGTCTTTTCTCTATCGAGGAAGGACGTTTGCTATATGACTTGCAGGTTGAACAACACTGACCCGAGGAGAAGATTCCGGATGAGGATGAGGACCAAGAAGAGGAGCATCCACCAACCTAGTTCCCTACATACCAAGACTTCCAAGAACTTGAAGGAACTGTGGAGAGAATGCAAACCCTCTCCTTGAACCTCCGAGAAACAACTAGTAATTTATCAGCTCAATTTGCGAACTGGAGTTACAACTTTTTCCTGCCACCACAATGATTTGAAGGGCTTGCAAAAGCCTAAGCTTGGGGAAGTTTCCTCATTATCTTTATTTGGCGTTCATTTGTTTTTATTTATTTCGAGTATATGTTTTTAATTCGAGTTTATAAGCACTCGTGTTGGTTTCCCCAGCACTTTATCTTTAGTTATTTCTATTCGCTATCGAGATTTTCTAGCCGAGCTTTGCCGCCAATTTTCTATTCTTTAATTCCCTCTCTTAAAAACAACAAAAATATTTTTCCATTTATCTTTATTTTCCCTCTTCCTTCTTTTATATTCTCCTTGTGGCTTTCACATATTTGCAATTGAGTGATCGATTTTGAGTTTCCAAGAAGCAAATAAAATGGAAAGAGAAAAGTGGAACCAATCATGAGAGGTATGCCTTAAGACTCCCCACTTTTATAGTTTGATAAACCCATGCTAGTTAGCAGTAAATGATAAGATGTTATATTTGTGCAGTGAGTCTTTGTATTGTAGTAAAAAAATTATTTGCATGGGTATTTAGTTGAGTACTTTTTTTCCAGCTCCTGTAGTTAACCAAGTCTTGCCTAAATTTTTTCTAAACAATTGTAATAAGAAAAAGTCTCACAGTTGAAGGCTTGGGTGTTGTAGTGTTTAGTCTTGAAGGCTTATTTCTAGAGACACTCAACACCACAGAAAATAATGATTGACTTGATAGCTCTCTTTAAAAGGATTTGTTCAATTGAATTAATGTTTAGCAGTTTTTGTGAGCATGCCAAAGTTTGACTTGTGAATCATAAGAATGATATAGCTTGATGCGTGTCAATCTTCATGGGATGCCAACAACTCCGTTAGCCTACGAACGATCTTCATGGAGGCAACTCCTAGATTTTGGCTATGAGTTGATTAAACATATGTAGCAGCAATGCTATAATGGGTAAGATTCTTGGCATTCCTTGGTAGCTGTGTTCATGATGGAATCATTCCTCTGGCTGTTATGAGTAATCATTGTACAAAAGGAACAAAAACCTTGGTGATGCCACGAGTGTCCATCACAACCCGATAAACTAATTAAAATCTTTGGCATGCTCTCACTTACTTAAAAACTGAAATTCTTGAAGGACAAGGAATAGAAAAGTAGTGCTTGAAGAGTCTTGATTTATTGATATGGGAGAATCGAGATACTCTAGTGTATATGTTTTTCATGACAAACTCTCACACTCTTAATTTTACATGATTATACTTTATTATTCCAAGGAAAGCCTATGAGTTTGATACGTCCATTTTGCATCACTATTCTATATCATAATTTACTGTTATTCATTGATATATTTCATATTAAGAGATGATACTTATGTTATTTCATCTGTTTGTGCATGGTTGATGACTTTTGGAGCATGGACCGCTGCAGTCAGGATTCTGATGGAAAAGTTGCTGTTGGAGGCAAAATTCGCGAAGATCAGAAAATCCGGGAAAATACATGGAAAATCCTATTTTTCCAAAAGACGAAGAATGCCAGAAGGGGAAGTGGAGATGGGCCATAGGGGGCCACACCACCCCCTGGCGAAGGCCACCCTAGGCCACGCCAACAGGTGGTGTGGCCGCCCTGGTCCACTCCAGCCTCTCCCTCTGGCGTATATTATCCTCCCGAAACCCTAAGACTCGGGGAGCAACCACAGAAAGATTCCGCCGCCTCTGCGGGGCGAAAAACACCAAGAGAGAAAGATCTCTCCGGCAGCCAGAATTCTACCGGGGGAATTCCTTCCCGGAGAGGGGAGATCATCGCCATCAACACCACCACCAAGCTGGACTTCATCGGGATCATCATCACCACCATTATCATCACCAGCACCATCATCACCACTTCATACCACCGTAACAATTGAGTTGAATCTTGCATAGTTCTTAGGGGAAACTTTCCCGGTGTTGATTACTCCTTGTAGTTGATGCTATTGAGTGAACCATTGAATTATCGTTTATGTTCAAATTGTTACACATCATTATTTCATCTCTAATCATGATCCATATGATGTCTTGTGAGTAGTTCATTTTGTTCTTGAGGACATGGGAGAAGTCATGTTGTTAGTAGTGGAACTATGTTAAGAAAGATTCAATAGTTTGATATTTAAGTTGTGGCGTACTTCTTCTAGTGGTGTCATGTGAACATCGACTACATGACACTTCACCTATATGGGCCTAGGGGAATGCATTGTGTATTTGGCTACTAATCGTAAGGGTTGCCGGAGTGACAGAAACCTGAACTCCCGTTAGGAAACCATTGCACAAGGGACGTTAGGGTCTTAGAGTTTAAAGCTGTGGTTAGGTTTCTACCTTAATTACTTTCTTGTACTTGCAGATGCTTGCAAGGGGTATAATCACAAGTATGTATTAGTCCTAGGAAGGTCGGTACATTAGCACAGGTTCACCCACACAACACTTAGCAAACTAAAGAATATTAATCAACTATATGAAGCGAAAGCACTTGATGATATTCCCTGTGTCCTCGAGAACGTTTGGTCATCTTAAGTAATACAACCGGCTTGTCCTTTGCTAAAGAAAGGATTGGGCCACTTGCTGCATTTATTCTTATTGTCTTTTATTTACTCGTACTTTATTTACCTGCATTATCAAAAACCCCTAAAAATCTATTTGCTAAGTATTTACAGAGAGTTCCTGCTCCTAGCCACTCGCCAGCACCTTCTACTCCTCGTTGGGTTCGACACTCTTACTTATCGAAAATACTGCGATACACCCCCTATACTTGTGGGTCATCAAGACTATTTTCTGGCGCCGTTGCCAGGGAGTGAAATACTATTGGAGAGTGGAACTGGTAAAGGAAACTTCTACTATGAGTATTGTTTATTTCTGTTAGTTGCTTTATTTTCATTATGGATAATTCACTGAGTTTCTTATTTCATAATGCTACTACCACTGCTAAGGTAGTAGATGAACGACCACCTACTGAGAATGATACTTTTAAAATACCTACAAGAATTATTGATCGTGTTATGGACAACTATTATGTTGGAGGTGGAACTGTCCATCCTGGTGATCATTTGCTCTTTATACACGAATTATGCGGGTTGTTCAAGTGTGCAGGTATTACAACAGATCAAGTCAAGAAGAAGTTATTCTCATTATCACTGAAAGGAAGAGCTGAGGACTGGTATAAGCTACTAAAGAATGGTCAAGCTCTTGAATGGAAAGAAATAGTACCTCTCTTTTATTCAAAATTTCATCCTCCTAGTGAGATTCATAAAGATCGGAATCAAATATATAATTTTTGGCCTCTTGATGGAGAGAGTACATCTCAAGCTGAGAATATCATTTTGCGGCCTGGAAGTTGGGGTGGCCAGGCAACGCGGTACCCGAGTTCCCTGAAATCAGCCGCGATGACTACAGTTGGCGTGCCAAATACTCAGAGGGTCTTGTTCGGCACGAATTCAACTTTACGTTTCAATACAAAAAATTAGGCTAACGGCCGTCAAGTTGGGCCCCCCTATCAGCTTTTGCTGTTTTGTCGTTGCCGTCATCGCTGCCATGTAGGCTGCCATGTAGGCTTGCAGCGTTGGCGCATGCATCCTTTATGCGTCTTCTTCTTCCTCCTGGGCGGCAATCTGTGGTCACGGCCATGGCACGGAGCTAGGACTTGGACGAACCTGCTCGGCCCATTCTCCTCCCCATCCCGAATCGGAGCTCGCCCTCACCATGACCGCACCATTGGCATGGCGCGGGGACGGGAATTCATTCCCAGGTGAGATCTGTCACCATGCCGACCATGCTCGGTCCTGTTGGCCTCCTCCAGAATCCGAGCTCACCGTTGCCGTAGTCGCACACGCACCAGCCACGACGCCTTCCTCTCCGAACCCCAAAGCCACATCCACCCAGTTCGGCACAACACCAACAAGGTGAAAATGCATCAAGTTTTCTTCTTGTGATTGTAGAAAAACATGTATGTACCGTGGCCGTAGCATACTCTAACAATGTACACATATATTGTTTACTAGATTTTCATTTGAAATTAGTAGCTTCGTGATGATGAAACATAGAGAACCTAAATGGAATGACAATGACAACCATGTTCTATACTTTGCATTGCATCAACAAGTGCTCGCTGACGAAGCAAGTTACTAAGAGAGTGGAGTTCATCAGCCATTGCCAAAAAATATGTGAACAAATCAATGAGCGATTCAATGCAAATACGCACAGAAAAGCTAGATCCATGTCATCAATCATCAATAGGTGGCACATTCTACTGATGCGTTCAAATGCGTACACGATGTATCATTTGCTTGAGGTGGTTGTTATCCTGAGCAAAAATGCCTGGTATGCACATTACATTTGTATGTTCTATGCTGCAATTCTGTTGTTATGGGCATGGAAAGAAAAGCTGGGATTCACTAAATATTACGCAGTTAGGCCTAACTTAGTCTTACAGAAATAAGCACAGCTTAGTCTTTACACACATAAGCGTAACTAATGATAAAGATAAAGACAAATGGTTCATCGGATCTGCCAGTATGAGCACTAGGTCCCTGGAGCTGGTGGTATCGTCGGAACGAACCAGAATGCTGTGTTTGGCTGTCTTTCATTCTCCTTCAAATAGTACGACCCCACTAATGAGCCAATTGTAGGCCCCCTCCCCCTGACGTGGATTTGGCTCCAGGTCAGATCTGGAGTGTCAGCATGATAGGCGCGTGAGTGTGCAGCAAACACACAGTCTGCTATCAACACTGGAAGTGCTGGCACCTCAGCAACAACACCAGCATGTTCTTCCTGGACTCCGGCAGCAGCCTCAGCAGGTATTTCGTCAGCTTCACCAGCAGCAGCATTAGCAAGTATTTCGTCAGCTTCACCAGTAGTAGCATCACCAAGTATTTCGTCAGCTTCACCAGGAGCAGCAGCAGCTAGTTCTTCGTCAGCTCCACCACCACCAACACCACCACCACCACCACCAGCAGCATCAGGGGCCAGGGCTGCCTAAGCAATTACAGGTTCAACATCTCCAGGGGCTCCGACAAAGAAAGGGTAGTTGATCCCAAGAAACACAGATTGTCCCTTCAGATTGTTGACTCTGCTCCAGACTTGCTCTACTGGGTCTTCGGATGGGCATGCGGACCTCGAGAAAATGTGACACCGCAGCGATGGGTATGAAGAAAGTTGTGTCCCCATATGTTCTATTGTATCACCAATGCTGTTTAGTGCTCCCCTGATATGAATCCACAAGAGTTCATCATCCTGTTCCATGTTGTCTCCTAGAGGTACCAGGAACTAGCGCCGTGTCCCAAGTTCAGCATCTACTATTGCATCTTCAATGACCGGAGCTGGAATTATGCGCGGGCCTGCGTGGGTACTTGCGTGTTACTAACAGTCAGTAAGCAGAATTTTGAATGGGATTTTACATGCTATATGACACCATGACTCACCCCAAATGGACGGCTCCCAAACACGCATGTCGCTGCTAGGTTCAGTGAACGCATAAATGCGTTGCGGTCTGTACGAAGAGTAGCCGGAGGTGAAGACAGCGTCGACATACTTCTCTAGGCGCAGGAAGTCGTCGCGCAAGACTGTCCATTCCTTGTCTTCTGGGCATCTAATGAATGTGATTGCCTTGTTGAACACCGCTAAGAGGTCGTACTCCCAGTTCTTCCATGCCCCCTCCTGCGGTCTATGTGGGAGTTGTACCTTCACGAGGTCAGGTTCTGCCATGTTGAACCTGTAAGCGAATTCAGAAATGGGCGGCGGCCACCCGCTGTTGAATGTAGTAATGCCGACACCCTTCAAAGATGGCACTGCAAGTCTCACCTATTTGTAGCCATTTTTTAGAGTCCAAGTACTGCCATCCTGTGATAAAAGGACCAGCCACTCGTCGTTGCCACCCACCCAGTTCTAGTCATCTTCCATTTCCGTCTCTTCTTCTTCCTTGATATTCACCACTACTGATTCAGACCACTTATCTAGCAGCATCAATTTTGCATTAATATTCTGCAGAGTTTGTTATGAGTTGGTACAATAAACTAGCATGGATTCCATTGCAAATACAATTTGACAACTGGGCCTTCAGATTGAAGTACACAAAATATCGCCTAAATACGAGAGTCTCCTTAGATATCGTCTAAATTGTGCCCATGTCACTACGAAGATACTCAATATATGGAGTAGTAGCAGAGCCCCCAGAACAAACTCCTGACGATGATCATAAATAGCTCGGGGCATAACAGCCTTAAATCATCTAATCTGTTTTTTTAGGAAACAGAATATCACCTAGCAGGCATTCCATTGCAAAATCGAAATTGACAACTCGTCTATCACCAAAGTAAGACTGTGTCACTATGAAAATACCAGAATATCAGGTACGAGCAGAGCTTCCGCTATACAAAATAGTCTTAAATGGTTCGATTTGTTCAAACCGCGCGTGCACACAACACGTTCGACGAAAGGAACATAGGATTCCGATGAGAGTTCAGCACATATGAATCAATGATATGACTGAACGAATAAGCTAGATACTAGAACTTACGTGGCCATCGCGGTTGTCTGGCCATTTGCTGTTATCAGGGTAAAGAAGGCCTAGCGTGCCGAACGGTTGTTCTTCCATGTTCCGCATCGTCAAGCGGTAGCCAGAGATGCAGCGAGCGAGGCATCCGGCTGAGATGATGTCTAACCCCGAGGCGATCCTGTGCATGTTCATGGTGCCGAGGTTGGACCATCCCCAATCCTCGCGGTAGCGGTTGCCCTGGCCATCCGCGTCACCGTCGCATGCCTTTCGCTCAGCCTGCTGCTACCCCAAGCTCTACCCATAGCGGCAAATGGAGTCTGGAATCCGGTAGATTAATGGATGCGTTGTGATAAGGAGGCGGATGGATTCGAGAGGGGGTGGAATCAGGGATGGGGGTAGTTGTTCGAGTGGGGAGTGAATCTGCAAGGAACCGCCACCGCCACCGGTTCTCATCCACGTGGAAGACAAGAAGGGGGGTCATAATTATTGAGGGCGGGCACCGAAACCGTCTAGAGGAAGTGAAAAAATAACCGTCAAAGAGAAATGTGCGGCCCGCCTATCAGCGAGTGAAGGTCGGCACGCGCAAACATGCCTACATTTGAATTGATTCCACCGCATGAAAGTGGCGCAGAACAAATTTTAGGAAGCGCTAGCATTGACGTGTAAAACCGCCGTTTTTCTCCACCTTCACCCTACTACGAACGGTCGTGCACCATTCCAGATATTGTTAAGGGCGGTTCCAATCTTTCACTTCTCCGTCTCATTTCCTCCTCCACGGCCTCATCGTCTTTCTCCTCCACGGCCTCATCCATTTCCTCCACCATCGCATCACCCTCTTCCTCCGTATCCTTTCCCTCTTGCCTATAGTCATGGACGCTCCGGACGTCCAAAACGACGGCAGGCAAGAAACTGCGCACTTCTACATCGAAGTACATGGCGGGAAGAAGATCGATATCATCTACACCACCGACCCTCGGACGGTGAGGAACACTCTAAATAATTACAAGAGTTGGCTGCAGTTCGAAGAAAACAGGTTCGTAGGTCTCGACCTCGAGTACAGCCGCGATCACCGTAGGATCGCCGTGGTGCAACTCTCCATGAAGGGGCACGTCCTCGTATACCAGACTTTTTGCGAGAAGGGGGCTGACGGGATCTGGTAGACTTTGCTGTCTTTTTGTTCCTGAACCGTCTATTTGCAAAAGTTATTGCTATATTATTTGTCTGAATTCATTTTCATGCAGGTAGGGCGAAAGCATTAGGGATCTGTTTCATGACTTTCTCGTGAACCAGCACATAACATTTACTAGTGTTGACATCACGAATGACACTAAACTGCTTGAAAGCCCGATTGTCAGTATTAGAATCCCAAAGGAGTGCAGAGTGGACATCCAGGAAATTTATCGATCCTGTGGATTTAAGGGCGGCAAGACCGGGATGGCCGCTCTTGCCTCCGAACTCATCGACCCGTGGTACGCTGACATGAAGGACAGATTGCTGAGATGTTCGTGGAGGCGTTTAGGGAACGATTACTGGGAGGATAAGCCACTTTCTGAACCTAATCTAAAGTACGCTACAATTGACAGGTATGTTAGCCACAAGCTATACTGCCAGATTGTAAAATCTCGTTCCAGGCATCGCATCATTGAACCACCACCAAGGCAGGTTGTTTGCCCCAGATGCCGGAGTGTAGATGAATCTACAAACCGGGGCAAGTGACCGAAGGTAACCTGGGATCGGTTGCCTTCTCCAACAGGCTGGGATGTAGACTATTAGTGCATGATTGTTGTGTTTATGAAAACATGTTATTTCATAAGTACACTATGTGAGCAATTACGAACTGCTGTGTATTACCTTTGTCAAACTATAATCTGGGTTTGGTTATGACTGTATCCTTAGCTATAATCTGGGTTTGGTTATGACTTATGACTGTATCACACCTTATGCATGTCAGTCCTGGATTCTGCCGCATGCAAATGGCATGCATGTAATTTGTAAGAATGAATATTGAGCATACAAAAGGGGGAATGTAATTCATACAGGTTAAGTAGCTAATAGCACAGGGATCATACAAGCTTGGTTCTTACACACATAATGCTTAGAAAATACATGCGAGATAAAACTAGGAATGAAATGCGAAACTAGTAGTGGTAAACAACACACTCACCCACCCGCCAAATCTTGTTGAGCATCTCGTAGCAGACATACACGTCCCTGGCTGCGTACTTGATCGCATCATAATCCAGGTGCCTCCACTCCCATCGCATGTGCAGGTGCTTCGTGAACTCGACTTTCATGCCGGCGTACTCGCGGTCGATGATGTCGGAAGCGAGTCTAGCCATGCCGGCTTTCCCCGTACCGCCATCCGGGTACCTCCACAAACGTTGGAGATCGACGTGATTGACGACATGAACGAGGAGATCCCGTTCTAGCTTCAGAGTGTCGTTCTTGATGTCGACGCTGGCGAAGTAGATCTCCCTCCTGTGTAGGAACTCGCGAAGCTCCGGGCATACAGATTTGGCCCTACATACGTGATATAGGAGGCAGTGGTTGCACATGGACAGCTACAAAAGCGCCGTCCTCTTCCTATCTCCGGTATACTCGAGGTCAAGGCCGACGATCTTGTACCTGTCCATCGGCTCCTGTAGCCACCGCTCGTACATTGCGATGACCTTGGCGACCTCACGACGATTTGTGTGGACGACCAGCTGCCATGGCGTGTAAGTCGCTCCGTCGCCGAACACACGCATCTCAAGGCCCATGGCAGCAGCTAATGTGGCGGCGGTGGCCTAGGGTCGGTAGCGGTGGCTGGGACTTGGCGTGGAGGTGGAGTGATCTGTTGCGGTGGTATGGCCAGGCGGAGGCGGTGCCTGCGGCAGCGTCAATGGTTCTTGCGGTGGCGGCGCCGGCGGAAGGAATGAGTTGGGGATTTTTGCACAGTGATGTGCTGAGGAGACGGAAGGCGATGCTTAAATTTTGTTTACCAATATTCCGGTCATACCCATGCGGAAGCAAGTTTGACCAGGCGAGCACCGATGGTTTCCAATCCTAGCGATTAAATTCGGCGTCCGTCCCGGTAGGCGATGGGACGGGTGTGCGATGTGGCTTTGGCGTGGCAGAGACCGGTCACGTAGACCACCGTCCCGTTGCCGATCCATAGCGGGTGCACGGTGCTGACACGATGTAACGTGACAGGACATAAGGAAGTGTACAGTTATTATTAATTCCTAACAAGTTTAAGAAGTGTAAGCATAGACATGGATCTAGCATCCCTGCACCCTAGGGCAGCCGCCCAGCCGATCAGGCCTGCCGATTGTGCAAATCTTGTCCCGAATTTGCCAAAATGAAGCTCGTTTACCCATGCTTCTATAAGTTTCTCTGTAGGCCACTTGTGCAAGCATGCACGATCAAGCAACTTTGCAACACACGTGTCGGTGGAAAAGCATTAGGTTTCAACGCACCACATAGTTTAGGGATTTAGAATAGCTACATTGTGGAGATCTAGCCAAATTGCATGGTAAAGCCAAATTCAGCTTTTTGTCAGATTTAGCTATAGCAACATTGTGTCTCGTTTGTCCTCACTTTTGCCCTCCCGATATTCCGAAGCCCTCACATGCGCTCGGAGGGGGGTGCCATCTGGTCAACGGCTAGGCCTTTATGTGCGCCATGACGCCTAAAGTGGAAGTTCTTTTTTGTTATTTGGCCTTTTAAGAGCGCCTTTTCCCCTCTCTCTCTAATAGTTGTGTTTTTTTGCCCAAAAAGGTAGGGAATCTAGAGCAGCTTCTCTCTTCATTCATTGTTCCTTTTGCGATCGTTTTCCCCAATATGGTAGCAAATCTAGAGCAACAAAACAAACTAGCACCATAAATAAATTCAGTAAACAGAGCAGATGTAGATAAAGCAGCTAATATAGGTTATATAGTACGGTACTTAACGAGGTTCAACAATTAGGTTGCTCAGCAGCAGCAGCGGACTGCTTCAACATATACAAGACAAAAGAAGCTGCTTTACAGCAGCAGTAGCAGCAACTAATAAGTGGCCCCTCGTGGCCTCTGCCAGGAGGGCATCCGCCTCCTCCCTCTAGCGCCTCCTCCACTTCTTGCTGCCCAGCCCATTAACCTTGGGCGCCTTGGGTCTGATCGGGGCATGCGACCCTCCTCGATAGCCACCTTCTGGAGGTTGCGGAGGTGAAGACCGAGCGCCTGGTGCTTGGCCCTGAAGCCGTGGACGTTCACAGACTCGCCGCAGGTCCTCACGTCCTCGGCATGCTTCATGATGGAGTTGAAGTTCGTGGCGCGGAGCCTCCTGGTGGGGCAGAAGGGACACATGTACACGTCGTCGGTGAAGAAGTTGTTGTACTGACCAGACTTTAGCCTCCTCAGCACATGACGAGTCTTGGTATCCTTGGACTCATCGTCGCTGCGGAGGTCGCTGTTATCCTCCTATTGGAAAAAAATAGTAGAGTGAAATAAGGACATGATTGAGATACTTTGATTATCAGGATTGATTTTTTGCATAAATTAACCAAATGAGATCTCCCGATTATTCCCCAAATCTCAAACCAAATCGAATACTGATCCCAACTACGAATAGGGGGATTCATTGAAAATCGAGATCTAACACAAGAGGATTAGCTACTGTAAAAAATACGAACAGCTGATCCCTAATAACATACGATCTAGCATCCAACGATGGGAACAGGGGAAGAACAAAGGAAGGGGAGAAAACCCTGGTTACCTCAGACCATGGGTCGGCGATGCTGGTGTCGTAGGGGTTCTCCGGCCTTATGTAGACAACCTCCTTGTAGGGGTCCTAGCCGAGAAGGATCTGTCCGAGACCGGCGGGGGCCTCCTCGCCGGTGTCTACGGAGGATGCGGGGACGGGGACGAGGGGCTCCTCGCCGGCGGCCTTGGATGCACCGATGGCCACCGTGCCGATCTTCTCCATCACCCGCGTGGTTGGGGTTTTGTTGGGCGTTTGCAGAAGATGATGGGACAGTGGAGACGGTTGAGTGAGCGAGTCCGTGATGAGTGTGAGTGGGGAGGCCTCTATTAAAGGAGAAGGGAAGCGACGTTTCGTTGCACTACCATGCACCGCATACGCTAATGCATCGTGCACGGCCACACGTGTCCGCTACCGCCCCGTGAACCGCACACGCGTACCGTGAGTCACGTTTTTTCCCTCGTGTCTAACCATGGCGATTCAGTTGTACTCAGTTTTGCCCACCAACCGTTGTTCCTCTATGATCTAGCGGACAGGATAACCCTTATATCTGTCGGGGGCACCCCTCTATCCAAGCAAAATAACGAGTATGCCACCAGAACTTTAACTCCATAAACAGATGAACTTGAATATATTTTGAAGGGTACGAAAATAGAAATCCCCATAGTTTAAGGGTCTAGATACAGTAAGAGAACTAAATAATATTAGTGGCCGGGCCAGCACAGTGGCGGGGTTGGTCGGCTAGAAGTTGTTGACTCCTAAGTAAGGGGACACTAGGCCGGTCTTGACATACTCCCTTAGGAACTTGCCATAAGCAGCGTGCTTAGCCTTGGTCGCCGACTTTTGTTTACTAGCCGGGCTTTTATCGATGCCAACCGCATGCGGAATCAAGCTAGCAATCCTCGGGTTGACTCCTTTCTTATAGAAAGGGCACTTGAGCTCCCCAAGTCGAGTGCGGAAAGGGATTATCCCGTTCTTGAGCTTCTTCATGACATGGCAGCTCTTGTTGTCCCTGGTCTCCTTGTCAGAGTCCATCTCACTTAAATACACCTGTAATGTATGGAATACAAACCGAAATGAGCAAAATGATAAATATATATTCCTTCCACCATTCCAAGTTACTTTCGATGCAATAACATGTCTATAAAGGTTCAGCAGTTCATTACGGCCGTCTCCCCAGCTCGCTCCTAAATTAATGTGGTTTGTGTTCTTGGTAACTTATTAATAAATAAATAATGTGGATTCATTCAGAATAGACTAGATCTCTCCATGTACGGTTCGTACGTTGCATCTAATCATTAGGACTAGATTTTTTATGACGCCAGGATCTGCCGCGTGAAGCACCACCCCGGCGGCGATGCCCGGACACTCACCCCCACCCACTGGTTTCATGGAGAAGGTTCGTGGAAGTACGTTCAAGATTGTGGGGTTTTGCTGGATAGGGAAGAGAGAGTAGTGGATGAGTGCGAATGGAGGACCCGATAGGCTGGGTTTTTAATGCGGGGACGTTTAGGCCTCCTCGAGGGCCCCGGTTGGCAGCTCTTCCGGCTGTGGCTGCCGCGTGGAAGGTTCGTGTGGTGGGGGCCTGTCAAAAGTGAGAGTGCAGGCGCGCTGCATAGAAAAATGGTATAGCCGATGGTCTGTGGATGACTAGTTGTCGTGCAGTCGACTTGTAGCCTTTGCAGACTAGATTAAACATGACATGATCACTCGATGACTTTTTCCATGGACGACATCGTTTTCCTTCTTGTAGAAGTCTCGTTGAGGGAGACGTCCGTGTTGTCTTGCGCTGTCCTGTGAAGGGCACGACGTGTGCAACAAGCCTTGTTGGATCACACAGGATCAATGGTTGGTGCGCACGATCCGCGTGACAACCAATCAGGGCGTAGCAGACAGAGTGGGCACAGGTTTGGGCTTCTACGAAAGAGAGAGGGGGGCAAAACTGGGTAGTATAAAAAACCCAAGGGCAAAGCTGAGTAGTACAAGAATGGAAAGTGGGTGTATTTTACAATGAAATGCATCGTGGCATACATCAAATTATGCCAAGATAGATCCACTAGATTCATTGCATGTGTGTTCTTTCCACAAACCACATATGTATCCACAGGAGTCATTGCATGTGTGTTCCTGTCATGAACCACATTTGGATCAACCAGTGTCATTGCATGTGTGTTCTTTCCACAAACCGCATATGGATCAACCAATGGCATTGCATGTGTGTTCTTTTCACAAACCACACATGGATCAACCTGTGTTCACTGCATGTGTGTTCTTTCCACAAACCACTTATGGATCAATCAGCGGTCATTGCATGTGTGTTCTTTTCCACAAACCACATATGGATCCATATGTGTTCTTAAACTAAAACCAGCATTAGAGTCACTGCATGTGTGTTCTTTCCACAAACCACTTATGGGTCCACCAGTGTTCAATGCATGTGTGTCCTTTTCCACAAACCACATATGGATCAACCAGTGGTCATTGCATGTGTGTTATTTTCACAAACCACATGTGGACCCACTAGAATCATTGCATGTGTGTTCTTATACTAAAACCAGCACTAGACTCATTGCATGTGTGTTCTTTTCACAAACCACACATGGATACACCACTGTCATTGCATGTGTGTTCTTTCCACAAACCACACATGGATCAACCAGTGGTCATTGCATGTGTGTTCTTTTCCACAAACCACATATGGATCCATTAGAGTCATTGCATGTGTGTTCTTATACTAAAACTAGCACTAGAGTCATTGCATGTGTGTTCTTTCCACAAACCACACATGGATCAAGCTGTGTCATTGCATGTGTGTTCTTTGCACAAACCACATATGGATGAACCTGTGGTCATTGCATGTGTGTTCTTTTCACAAACCACATATGGACCCACTACAGTCATTACATGTGTGTTCTTTCCACAAACCACATATGGATCAACCAGTGGTCATTGCATGTGTGTTATTTTCACAAACCACATATGGACCCACTAGAGTCATCGAATGTCTGTTCTATCCACAAACCCCACATGGATAAACCGTTGTCATTGCACGTGTGTTCTTTCCAAAAACCACATATGGATCAACCAATGTCATTGCATGTGTGTTATTTCCACAAACCACGCATGAATCAACTAGTGTCATTGCATGTGTGTTCTTCTCCACAAACCACATATGGATCCATATGTGTTCTTCAACTAAAACCAGCATTGGAGTCACTGCATTTGTGTTCTTTCCACAAACCACTTATGGATCCACCAGTGTTCAATGCATGTGTGTTCTTTTCGACAAACCACATATGGATCAACCAGTGGTCATTGCATGTGTGTTATTTTCACAAACCACATGTGGACCCACTAAAGTCATTGCATGTGTGTTCTTATAGTAAAACCAGCAATAGAGTCATTGCGTGTGTGTTATTTCCACAAACCACACATGGATCAACCACTAGAGTCATTGCATGTGTGTTCTTTCCACAAACCACGCATGGATCAACCAGTGTCATTGCATGTGTGTTCTTTCCACAAATCACATATGGACCCACTAGAGTCATTGCTTGTGTGTTCTTATACTAAAACCAGCACTAGAGTCATTGCATGTGTGTTGTTTTCAAAAACAACATATGGATCCACCAGTGTTCACTGCATGTGTGTTCTTTCCTCAAACCACATATGGATCAACCAGTGGTCATTGCATGTGTGTTCTTTTCACAAACCACATATGGACCCACTAGAGTCATTGCATGTGTGTTCTTTCCACAAACCACATATGGATCAACCAGTGGTCATTGCATGTGTGTTCTTCTCACAAACCATATATGGACCCACTAGAGTCATTGCATGTGTGTTCTTTCCACAAACCACATATGGATCAACCAGTGGTCATTGCATGTGTGTTCTTCTCACAAACCACATATGGACCCACTAGAGTCATTGCATGTGTGTTCTATCCACAAACCACACATGGATCAACCGGTGTTATTACACGTGTGTTCTTTCCACAAACCACATACGGATCCATTAGAGTCATTGCATGTCTGTTCTTTTCACAAACCACACATGGATCAACTAGTGTCATTGCATGTGTGTTCTTTCCACAAACCACACATGGATCAACCAGTGGTCATTGCATGTGTGTTCTTTTTCACAAACCACATATGGATCCATTAGAGTCATTGCATGTGTGTTATTTTCACAAACCACACATGGATCAACCAATGGTATTGCATGTGTGTTCTTTCCACAAACCACACATGGATCAACTAGTGTCATTGCATGTCTGTTCTTTCCACAAATCACATATGGACCCACTAGAGTCATTGCTTGTGTGTTCTTAAACTAAAACCTACATTAGAGTCAATTCATGTGTGTTCTTTGCACAAACCACTTATGGATCCACTAGTGTACATTGCATGTGTGTTCTTTTCCACAAACCACATATGGATCAACCAGTGGTCATTGCATGTGTGTTATTTTCACAAACCATATGTGGACCCACTAGAGTCATTGCATGTGTGTTCTTATACTAAAACCAGCACTAGACTCACTGCATCTGTGTTCTTTTCACAAACCACACATGGATACACCACTGTCATTGCATGTGTGTGATGGGTTCGTAGCATGGAAAACAAAAAATTTCTACCGCAAGAACAAACAAAACCCAGATCTAATCTATATAAAAGCCAAGATCTAATCTATTAGACATGTGCAACGAGATAGATCTGTACTAACCCTCGTAGAACCGAAAGCGTTACGAGATTAGATCTCGGGGTTGATGTAGTCGATCACTTGCCGATCTCAAGATCGAGTAGACGATCCTTCCGGCGCCGCGTTCCGGCAGCGCTTCCGCAGTCGATCACACGTGCGGAGTCGAAGCAGACCTTCCTCTCCCTGTTCCAGCGAGCAGCGGAGGTAGTAGATCTTCTCCACGGAATCACAGCAGCACGACGGTGTGGTGGTGGTGGTGGATAGAGATTTCTGCAGGGCTTCGCCTAAGCTGGAGCAGAGGGAAGGAGGAGGAGAGAGGCAACGACTAGGGTTTGTTATGGGAGAGTGCTAGGGGGTGGCGCCCCCTCCCCTCTATTTAAAGGAGGGAGGCGCCATGGGAGGGGAGTCCTAGGACTCCCCTCCCTCCTTGGTCGGCGGATTGGGAGGGGGAAGGAATCCTCCTCCCCCACGAATCCGTGTCTTGCCGCACAAAGACTCCTTGATCCTTTCTTGGTTTTCAAGCAAAAGTCCAAGAAATCTTCTAGAACCTTCCAGAACATTCCAAAACCTTCTAGAATCTCCATACAAAACACTCCGGAACATTTCCTAACTTAGAAAATGATCCCCAATATATGAATCTTATTCTCCGGACAATTCCAGATCTCCTCGTGATGTCCCGGATCCAATCCGAGACTCCGAACAATATTCGGTCTCCAATGCACATTCCATATCTACTTAAAACAACTTCGAACCTTAAGTGTGTCACCCTACGGTTCGTGAACATGTAGACATGATGGAGACACATCTCCGATCAATAACCATTAGCGGGATCTGGAGGTCCATAACAGCTCCCACATACTCAACGATGACTTTGTGATCGATAGAACCATTAACATACGAAACCAATTCCCTTTTTCACGCGATATTCTACTTATCCGAGGTTTGATCGTCGGTATCTCCATACCTAGTTCTACCTCATTACTGATAAGTACTCTTTACTCGTTCCATGTTATGTCATCCCTTGTGACCTAGTCACATGCTTGCAAGCTAACTAGATGACATTCCACCGAGAGGGCCCAGAGCATATCTATCCGTCATATGGATGGACAAATCCCAATCTTGGTCCATGCGCTTCAACACATACTTTCAGAATACCCAATGTCACCTTTATAACCACCCAGTTACGAAGCAGTGTTTGATGTCATCAAAGTATCCATCCGGTGATGGTGATTAACATAACCTCATGATCGAAGGATTAGGTTACTATGCATTTGAAAAGCTTGTAGCAAAACAAACTTAATGACTTGATCTTATGCTATGCTTACTATGGGTGTGTGTCCATCACATCATTCTCCTAATGATATGATCTTGTCATCAATGACATCCAATGTCCATGATCAGGAAACCATGATCATCCATTAATCAACAAGCTAGTTTAACAAGAGGCTTACTAGGGACTCTTTTATGTTTACAAAACACACAAGTATTAATGTTTCCGGTTAATACAATTATAGCATGGGATGTAAACATTTATCATAAACATAAAGATATAATAATAACCACTTTATTATTGCCTCTTGGGCATATCTCCAACAGTCTCCCACTTGCACTAGAGTCAATAATCTAGTTAAAAATTTGTGCATTCAACACCTATGGCTTTCTGGTGTTGTGTAGACACTATTGCTAGTGGTAAACATAATCTTCGGATCTGACACTTCTAGGTCCGTGTGTATTTGCATGTCCTTGCGTTTCTACGCATTACTCATTCTCCAATGAGATGGCATTGTATAAATTTGGTCCTTTGGTGAGACCTTTAGTTCCTTGGGATTAAATCATGTTGATACAATTGTCATACAATGTATCTTCATAGTATTATCCTGCTATGAACCACACCTAGTTTGATAGCAAACTACTTGACGCAAATGCCTTCATTTGCTGCTACAATAGCAGTCATATACTTAGCCTTTTGTTGTAGTATCTGTCATAATGTTTTAAATTTGGTACTCAACCAAATCTGTTATGGAACTTCCTTTCCATTACATTGTGCCACCCATAGTTTAAATTTAGATAAACTTAATTTGTGACAAAACTAGTATCAATGTAACAATTTACAATGAACTATTTGTCACCACTATATAAATAATATATTCTTAGTTCTTCCAAAGATCATAGGAATATCCCTACTATTGTCCAATGATCATCTTATGAGTCATTCTGGTATATGCTCATAACATTTAGAGCATAGGACATATCTGGATGTGTACATCTCAAAGATTGATCAAAATATTCTTGTGATTTCACCAAGTGTCAAAACACTTGAATCTCATGTCAACACACTTGAATCTTGATTCAGTCCTTTCCGTGCATCAAGAACCTTTCTTGTTGTTTCCATATTGAACTCATTCAACATCTTATCTATGTACATTTGGCAAAACCATATTAGCGCCTCAATCTATCCATATAGACATTGATGCCTAATTCTTGGGTTATGCCTAAGTCTTTCATCGAAATGAAATTCTTAACCTGTGTCAATAAAAGATACATCATTTCTAATCAACAATATGTCTTTCACATAATGTATTAGAAATATGTCTTAGCGCTCACACTTAATTTCTTGCAAAATGCAAACATCTTCATCGTCTCTGATGAAATTAAACCTTTTAAAGGTTTCATCACGGTGAAGATTCCAACTCCGCGATGCTCACTTCAACCATTGAAGTTTTGCATACTCTTTTAGCATCCTTTGAATTAACAAAACCCTTTGGATCGTGTCATGTACACATCCTAGGTAACCATTCTATTAGAAGAACTTGTTTTGTTTGTTCAACTACCATATACCAAAATATATGTAGTGGTTGCTACATTAATCCGTCCAGACTAAATATCGCTATGAAAGATCAAATCTTATCATAGTCAATTCCTTGAACATTGTCGTAAACTCTTTCCGACATGTCGACTATTTCATAGATGTGAAACATCCACGTCTATTTCTTTATAGATCCATATACGACTGTAAGGTCTTGCACCTTTCCAGAGGGTCTTTCAAATTCAAAGCTTGATTTCTCGTGTATGGAATTATCACGGATTTTATGGCTTCAAGCCACTTAACGAAGTCAGGTCCCATCATTGCTTCTTTGCATGTAGTCGGTTCATCATTGTCAAACAACAATGATTTAACTCTCAAATCTTGGCATTTGATTACTTACCCGACCTACTTGGTTCAATAGTAACTTAGATCTCCGTGACCACAACCTTTGAGGCACGTGAGCCATGAGCATTGTTGCTGCCTCCGGGACATTTACCGACGCAGCACAACTCAACACATATTAGCCAAGGTTTAACAACCTTGTCAAAGTTCTATTGTCCTCCCACTTGACTTTTCACCAAAAATTCCTTCTCAAGAAACTCGACACTCTAAGCGACAAACAATTTTGTCTTCGGTGTTATGGAGGAATACCCAATGGTTATTCGAAATAACCTACAAAGACATGCTCATCCGACTTTGGTTGTAAACATTTTACTTATGCCTAGCATACCAAAAATTTAAGAAAGGACAACCTGGGTTTTATCCCAAACCATGACTTATATGGTGTCATTTCAACGGATCACGATGGAGCTCTTTTCAGTGTAAAAGCGGTAGTCACTAAAGCTTTAATCTTTAAAATATAATGGCAGTTTTATAAATGGCACCTTTGATCTTACCATGTCAAACAAGGTTTCATTACATATCTTGAACACTCCATACTCCTATGGTGTTTTGGGAAATGCAAATCCATGGAACGATTCCTCAAATCTTAGGTGTTTTGCTAAACTTGTAACTCAAACATCTTTCTTTATGATCCAATCATAAACTTTTTATTTTCTTGTTACAATAATTTTCCACTTCATCCTGAAAGTCTTTGAACATTTTCAAATGTTTCATACTTCTTCCTTATTGAGTAGGTATATACATATACTCACTCAAATCTTCGGAGAAAGCATATGAAGTTGAAATCCATCGCCCACAACTACACATAATGGACTATATACATCAATATGTACAAATTCCAATCAGTTAGTCGTCCGTTCCTTTTTTTGGCCTACGAACGGAGTTTTAATTATCTCCAGGAAAGTATCACAAGCGTCATTTGATCAAAATCAAAGACTCCAAAAATCCATCAACATGGAGTTTCTTCATGTATCCCTAATATAATTTAAACGGTGATGTCACTTCGCAAGTGATCTTTCAATTATTTGTCTTGCGACATTTTAGGATTAGTTTTATGGTCGTTATTTCTCCAACCAGACTTGTATATCATCCATCTATTATGGAATACGGTAATTATTTGAACAACCTTTTGTTGTCATAATACCTGATCAAAATAACAATTATTGAAACAAATCTTGAAGGCAAGCTTTGATGTTAACGAGCAACACAACAACCCTTTGTTTGTTTTCGATGAACATCATCACATATTCCTTTGCTAGTTACTTAGGCCATTGCAGTTCATGAATTGTGTTGTCTTGTATAACACTTCATACCAACCAATTCGTTATCCAATACCGCAGAACCACATTGTTTAACAACCAAGGAATAGAGCCATAACATGTATCTTCTATATACCTAAGTTGGACATCTCCAATCTTTTCTTTTCTGCCAAATATTTTATAGATTCTCTTTCAACAATTCCTTTTCTTTTAAAAGAATCTATCAACATCAATAGTGGTGTCATTCACATGACACATAGTACAAAGTGTGTATAGTCAAATACTAATACCTTTGAACTTGCACTTTGAAGTGGATCACCTTCATCAAATGTTTGGCATTCTTTCAAAATTCCATTCTTTAGTAATCTTTTAGTGTAGTAAACATTTTACTTACATCTTCTATTCATCCTTATCATGACAATTTTCATGATCAAGCTGCTATAGCTTATAAAGGTGAATTGCGAGTATAATGTTTCTTTTCCAAAACCTTTTGGAGGATTAGGACGACTAGCGTCTCCAACCTTCAAAAATTCTCATCAAATATGAGGACATATACTCTATCATGTTGTAACCAACACATTGTTTTAGATATCGCAATACCTTTCACATATGATGGTTTCTGAAACATTGCTTTCAGCTCTTAGATAAACTTGATATTAGAAACAATCTTTTGAGTATCAAGAATCATGGAGGCAGACATGATACATTAGATACTAACACTGGAATTGTTACTCTTGATTTAATATTGTTTATTAAACTTCACAGAGTAAACGGAGTTTGCTGAAAGTTTGCAATAGGACTTTTAAACTTTAGATTGACACTCAAAACAATACGATACCAGTTCATAAAGCAAATATCCAGAATTTCTATAGTTCCACTATCTCAACTATAACTAAGTGTAAGGTGGTGAACGGATGCCAAGGACTACAACAAACTATGCAAATTCACTTTGATTGTGTTTATGATAAATTGAGTTTGACTAATCCAAATTACAAATGAACTCCCACTCAAAACAACATCCCTCGAGTTGTTTTAGTGATTACACGAACCAAATCCACTACACCAAGTCCAATCATCACGTGAGATGATGTAGCTTTAAAGGCGAACAATCAACATGTTCATCATATCATCCATATGACTCGTGCTTTACCTTTTGGTATTCCGTGTTCCGAAACCATGTCTGTACATGCTAGGCTCGTCAAGATTAACCTTAGTATCCGCATGTGCAAATCTGGCTTGCACCCGTCGTATGCACACGTAGAATCTATCACACCCGATCATCACGAGATGCTTCGAAACGACGAGTCTTAGCAACGGTGCCTACTAAGGACGAACACTTTATTACTTGATATTTAGTGAGAGGGATCATCTTATAATGCTACCGTCGCGATCTAAGCAATACAAGATGCATAAAGGATTAACATCACAGGCAATTCATAATTAGTGTGATATGATATGGCCCTTTCTTCTTATGCCTTTGATCTCCATCTCCAAAGAACAGACATGATCTCCATCATCACCAGCATTGCGTCAAGGTCAGTGGCACCGCTTCATGGTTGTCCATCATCACCAGCAACTATTACAACTACTTGGAATAAAGCTATTACAAGATGAATAGACACGCAGGTCTTAATGTAATTACAGACAACCATTAGACTCGCCGTTGCCATATTACAACAAGGATCATTGCATACATCAAATATAATCACAATCACATGATGGCCATATCACATCACAAAACCCCGCAAAAACAAGTTAGACGCCTAATTTTATTTGCATGTTTTACGTGGTTTGGGGCTTTCGAATAAGAACGGATCTTACCTACGAAACTGAACCACAACGTTGATACAAGTGCTATCAAGTGCAAAGTGTAGATTGGATCTATACTATGATGGGAGAGACAGACACCCGCAAAGCCACTTGTGCAATACGAGTTGCACGTAAAATGTGGAGCAAGTCTCATGTGCGATGACATGTAAGGTTAGCCCGAGCCGCTTCATCCCACCATACCGCAAGATGCAAAGTACACAAAGCAAAAACAGCACGAGCACCAACGCCCACAAAACCATTGTGTTCTACTCGTGCAACAGATCTACGCATAGACACGGCTCTGATACCACTGATGGGTTCGTAGCATGGAAAACAAAAATTTTCTACCGCAAGAACGAACAAAACCCAGATCTAATCTAGATAAAAGCCAAGATCTAATCTATTAGACATGTGCAACGAGATAGATCTGTACTAACCCTCGTAGAACCGAAAGCGTTACGAGATTAGATCTCGGGGTTGATGTAGTCGATCACCTGTCGATCTCAAGATCGAGTAGACGATCCTTCCGGCGCCACGTTCCGGCAGCGCTTCTGCAGTCGGTCACACGTGCAAAGTCGAAGCAGACCTTCCTCTCCCCATTCCAGCAAGCAGTGGAGATAATAGATCTTCTCCACAGAATCCCAGCAGCACGACGGTGTGGTGGTGGTGGTGGAGTAGAGATTTCTGCAGGGCTTCGCCTAAGCCGGAGCAGAGGGAAGGAGGAGGAGAGAGGTAGCGGCTAGGGTTTGTTATGGGAGAGTGCTAGGGGGTGGCGCCCCCTCCCCTCTATTTAAAGGAGGGAGGCGCCATGGGAGGGGGAGTCCTAGTAGGACTCCCCTCCCTCCTTGGCCGGCGGATTGGGAGGGGGGAGGAATCCTCCTCCCCCACGAATCCGTGTCTTGCCCCCACAAAGACTCCTTGATCCTTTCCTGGTTTTCAAGCAAACTCCAAGAAATCTTCCGTAACCTTCCGTAACATTCCAAACCTTCTAGAATCTCCATACAAACACTCCTAACATTTCCTAACTTAGAAAATGATCCCCAATATATGAATCTTATTCTCCTGACAATTCGATCTCCTCGTGATGTCCCGGATCCAATCGAGACCAACAACATTCGGTCTCCAACGCACATTCCATATCTACTTAAAACAACTTCAACCTTATGTGTCACCCTACGGTTCGTGAACATGTAGACATGATGGAGACACATCTCCGATCAATAACCATTAGCGGGATCTGGAGATCCATAACAGCTCCCACATACTCAACGATGACTTTGTGATCGATAGAACCATTAACATACGAAACCAATTCCCTTTGTCACGCGATATTCTACTTATCCAAGGTTTGATCGTCGGTATCTCCATACCTAGTTCTACCTCGTTACTGATAAGTACTCTTTACTCGTTCCATGTTATGTCATCCCTTGTGACCTAGGAACATGCTTGCAAGCTAACTAGATGACATTCCACCGAGAGGGCCCAGAGCATATGTATCCGTCATATGGATGGACAAATCCCAATCTTGGTCCATGCGCTTCAACACATACTTTCAGAATACCCAATGTCACCTTTATAACCACCCAGTTATGAAGCAGCGTTTGATGTCATCAAAGTATCCATCCGATGATGGTGATTAACATAACCTCATGGTCAAAGGATTAGGTTACTATGCATTTGAAAAGCTTGTAGCAAAACGAACTTAATGACTTGATCTTATGCTATGCTTACTATGGGTGTGTGTCCATCACATCATTCTCCTAATGATATGATCTTGTCATCAATGACATCCAATGTCCATGATCAGGAAACCATGATCATCCATTAATCAACAAGCTAGTTTAACAAGAGGCTTACTAGGGACTCTTTTATGTTTACAAAACACACAAGTATTAATGTTTCCGGTTAATACAATTATAGCATGGGATGTAAACATTTATCATAAACATAAAGATATAATAATAACCACTTTATTATTGCCTCTTGGGCATATCTCCAACAGTGTGTTCTTTCCACAAACCACACATGGATCAACCAGTGGTCATTGCATGTGTGTTCTTTTCCACAAACCATATATGGATCCATGAGTCATTGCATGTGTGTTCTTATACTAAAACTAGCACTAGAGTCATTTGTGTGTTCTTTCCACAAACCACACATGGATCAAGCAGTGTCATTGCATGTGTGTTCTTTCCACAAACCACATATGGATCAACCAGTGGTCATTGTATGTGTGTTCTTTTCACAAACCACATATGGACCCACTAGAGTCATTGCATGTGTGTTCTTTCCACAAACCACATATGGATCAACCGGTGTCATTGCACGTGTGTTCTTTCCACAAACCACATATGGATCAACCAGTGTCATTGCATGTGTGTTATTTCCACAAACCACACATGGATCAACTAGTGTCGTTGCATGTGTGTTCTTCTCCACAAACCACATATGGATCCATATGTGTTCTTAAACTAAAACCAGCATTAGAGTCACTGCATGTGTGTTCTTTCCACAAACCACTTATGGATCCACGAGTGTTCATTGCGTGTGTGTTCTTTTCCACAAACCACATATGGATCAACCGGTGGTCATTACATGTGTGTTCTTTTCACAAACCACATGTGGACCCACTAGATTCATTGCATGTGTGTTCTTATACTAAAACCAGCACTAGAGTCATTGCATGTGTGTTATTTCCACAAACCACACATGGATCAACCACTAGAGTCATTGCATGTGTGTTCTTTCCACAAACCACACATGGATCAACCAGTGTCATTGCATGTGTGTTCTTTCCACAAATCACATATGGACCCACTACAATCATTGCTTGTGTGTTCTTATACTAAAACCAGCACTAGAGTCATTGCATTTGTGTTCTTTTCACAAACAACATATGGATCCACCAGTGTTCACTGCATGTGTGTTCTTTCCACAAACCACATATGGAACAACCAGTGGTCATTGCATGTGTGTTCTTTTCACAAACCACATATGGACCCACTAGAGTCATTGCATGTGTGTTCTTTCCACAAACCACATATGGATCAACCGGTTGTCATTGCATGTGTGTTCTTTTCACAAACCACATATGGACCCACTAGAGTCATTGCATGTGTGTTCTATCCACAAACCACACATGGATCAACCAGTGTCATTACACGTGTGTTCTTTCCACAAACCACATACGGATCCATTAGAGTCATTGCATGTCTGTTCTTTTCACAAGCAACACATGGATCAACTAGTGTCATTGCATGTGTGTTCTTTCCACAAACCACACATGGATCAACTAGTGGTCATTGCATGTGTGTTCTTTTCCACAAACCACATATGGATCCATTAGAGTTATTGCACATGTATTATTTCCACAAACCACACATGGATCAACCAATGGCATTGCATGTGTTATCTTTCCAGAAACCACACATGGATCAACCATTGTCATTGCATGTGTGTTCTTTCCACAAATCACATATATACCCACTAGAGTCATTGCTTGTGTGTTCTTAAACTAAAACCAGCATTAGTGTCACTGTATGTGTGTTCTTTTCACAAACCACTTATGGACCCACCAGTGTTCATTGCATGTGTGTTCTTTTCCACAAACCACATATGGATCAACAAGTGGTCATTGCATGTGTGTTCTTTTCACAAACCACATGTTGACCCACTAGAGTCATTGCATGTGTGTTCTTATACTAAAACCAGCACTAGACTCATTGCATGTGTGTTCTTTTCACAAACCACACATGGATACACCACTGTCATTGCATGTGTGTTCTTTCCACCAACCACACATGGATCTACCAGTGGTCATTTCATGTGTGTTCTTTCCCACAAACCACATATGGATCCATTAGAGTCATTACATGTGTGTTCTTATACTAAAACTAGCACTAGAGTCATTGCATGTGTGTTCTTTCCACAAACAACACATGGATCAACTAGTGGCATTGCATGTGTGTTCTTTCCACAAACCACATATGGATCAACTAGCGGTCATTGCACGTGTGTTCTTTTCACAAACCACATATGGACCCACTAGAGTCATTGCATGTGTGTCATTTCCACAAACCACATATGGATCAACCAGTGGTCATTGCATGTGTGTTCTTTTCACAAACCACATATGGACCCACTAGAGTCATTGCACATGTGTTCTATCCACAAACCACACATGGATCAACCGGTGTCATTGCACGTGTGTTCTTTCCACAAACCACATATGGATAAACCAGTGTCATTGCATGTGTGTTCTTTCCACAAACCACACATGGATCAACTAGGGTCATTGCATGTGTGTTCTTCTCCACAAACCACATATGGATCCATATGTGTTCTTAAACTAAAACAAGCATTAGAGTCACTGCATGTGTGTTCTTTCGACAAACCACATATGGGTCCACCAGTGTTCATTGCATGTGTGTTCATTTCCACAAACCACATATGGATCCATTAGAGTCATTGCATGTGTGTTCTTTTCACAAACCACGTGTGGACCCACTAGAGTCATTGCATGTGTGTTCTTATACTAAAACTAGCACTAGAGTCATTACATGTGTGTTATTTCCACAAACCACACATGGATCAACCACTAGAGTCATTGCATGTGTGTTCTTTCCACAAACCACACATGGATCAACCAGTGTCATTGCATGTGTGTTCTCTCCACAAATCACATATGGACCCACTAGAGTCATTTCTTGGGTGTTCTTATACTAAAACCAGCACTAGAGTCATTGCATGCGTGTTCTTTTCACAAACAACATATGGATCCACACGTGTTCACTACATGTGTGTTCTTTCCATAAACCACATATGGATCACCCAGTGGTCATTGCATGTGTGTTCTTTTGACAAACCACATATGGACCCACTAGAGTCAATGCATGTGTGTTCTTTCCACAAACCACATACGGGTCAACCAGTGGTCATTGCATGTGTGTTCATTTCACAAACCACATATGGACCCACTAGAGTCATTGCATGTGTGTTTTATCCACAAACCACACATGGATCAACTGGTGTCATTACACGTGTGTTCTTTCCACAAACCACATACGGATCCATTAGAGTAATTGCATGTCTGTTCTTTTCACAAACCACACATGGATCAAATAGTGTCATTGCATGTGTGTTCTTTCCACAAACCACACATGGATCAACCAGTGGTCATTGCATGTGTGTTCTTTTCCACAAACCACATATGGATCCATTAGATTCATTGCATGTGTGTTATTTCCACAAACCAGACATGGATCAACCAATGGCATTGCATGTGTGTTCTTTCCACAAACCACACATGGATCAACCACTGTCATTGCATGTGTGTTCTTTCCAGAAATCACATATATACCCACTAGAGTCATTGCTTGTGTCTTCTTAAACTAAAACCAGCATTAGAGTCACTGCATGTGTGTTCTTTCCACAAACCACATATGGATCAACCAGTGGTCATTCCATGTGTGTTCTTTTCCACAAACCACTTATGGATCAACAAGTGGTCATTGCATGTGTCTTCTTTCCACAAACCACTTATTGATCCACCAGTGTTCATTGCATGTGTGTTCTTTTCCACAAACCACATATGGATCAACCAGTGGTCATTGCATGTGTGTTCTTTTCACAAACCACATGTGGACCCACTAGAGTCATTGCATGTGTGTTCTTATACTAAAACCAGCACTAGAGTCCTTGCATGTGTGTTATTTCCACAAACCACACATGGATCAACCACTAGAGTCATTGCATGTGTGTTCTTTCCACATCCCACACATGGATCAACCAGTGTCATTGCATGTGTGTTCTTTCCACAAATCACCTATGGACCCACTAGAGTCATTGCTTGTGTGTTCTTATACTAAAACCAGCACTAGAGTCGTTGCATGTGTGTTCTTTTTACAAACAACATATGGATCCACCAGCGTTCACTTCATGTGTGTTCTTTTCACAAACCACATATGGATCAACAAGGGGTCATTGCATCTGTGTTCTTTTCACAAACAACACATGGATCAACTAGTGTCATTGCATGTGTGTTCTTTCCACAAACCACACATGGATCAACCAGTGGTCATTGTATGTGTGTTCTTTTCCACAAACCACATATGGATCCATTAGAGTCATTGCATGTGTGTTATTTCCACAAACCACACATGGATCAACCAATGGCATTGCATGTGTGTTCTTTCCACAAACCACACATGGATCAACCAGTGTCATTGCATGTGTGTTCTTTCCACAAAACACATATGTACCCACTAGAGTCATTGCTTGTGTGTTCTTAAACTAAAACCAGCATTAGAGTTACTGCATGTGTGTTCTTTCCACAAACCACTTATGGATCCACCAGTGTTCATTGCATGTGTGTTCTTTTCCACAAACCACATGTGGATCAACTAGTGGTCATTGCATGTGTGTTCTTTTCACAAACCACATGTGGACCCACTAGAGTCATTGCATGTGTGTTCTTATATTAAACCAGCACTAGACTCATTGCATGTGTGTTCTTTTCACAAACCACACATGGATACACCCCTGTCATTGCATGTGTGTTCTTTCCACAAACCACACATGGATCAACCAGTGGTCATTTCATGTGTGTTCTTTCCCACAAACCACATATGGATCCATTAGAGTCATTGCATGTGTGTTCTTATACTAAAACTAGCACTAGAGTCATTGCATGTGTGTTCTTTCCACAAACCACACATGGATCAACCAGTGGCATTGCATGTGTGTTCTTTGCACAAACCACATATGGATCAACCAGTGGTCATTGCATGTGTGTTATTTTCACAAACCACATATGGACCCACTAGAGTCATTGCATGTGTGTTATTTCCACAAACCACATATGGATCAACCAGTGGTCACTGCATGTGTGTTCTTTTCACAAACCAAATATGGACCCACTACAGTCATTGCATGTGTGTTCTATCCACAAACCACACATGGATCAACCGGTGTCATTGCACATGTGTTCTTTCAACAAACCACAGATGGATCAACCAGTGTCATTGTATGTGTGTTCTTTCCACAAACCACACATGGATCAACTAGTGTCATTGCATGTGTGTTCTTCTATACAAACCACATATGGATCCATATGTGTTCTTAAACTAAAACCAGCATTAGAGTCACTTCATGTGTGTTCTTTCCACAAACCACTTATGGGTCCACCAGTGTTCATTGCATGTGCGTTCTTTTCACAAACCACATGTGGACCCACTAGAGTCATTGCATGTGTGTTCTTATACTAAAACCAGCACTAGAGTCATTGCATGCGTGTTATTTGCAGAAACCACACATGGATCAACCACTAGAGTCATTGCATGTGTGTTCTTTCCACAAACCACACATGGATCAACTAGTGTCATTGCATGTGTGTTCTTATCCACAAACCACATATGGATCCATATGTGTTCTTAAACTAAAACCAGCATTAGAGTCACTTCATGTGTGTTCTTTCCACAAACCACTTATGGGTCCACCAGTGTTCATTGCGTGTGTGTTCTTTTCCACAAAGCACATATGGATCAACCAGTGGTCATTGCATGTGTGTTCTTTTCACAAACCACGTGTGGACCCACTAGAGTCATTGCATGTGTGTTCTTATACTAAAACCAGCACTAGAGTCATTGCATGTGTGTTATTTCCACAAACCACACATGGATCAACCACTAGAGTCATTGCCTGTGTGTTCTTTCCACAAACCACACATGGATCAACCAGTGTCATTGCATGTGTGTTCTTTCCACAAATCACATATGGACCCAGTAGAGTCAATGCTTGTGTGTTCTTATACTAAAACCAGCACTAGAGTCATTACATGTGTGTTCTTTTCACAAACAACATATGGATCCACAAGTGTTCACTGCATGTGTGTTCTTTCCACAAACCACATATGGATCAACCAGTGGTCAGTGCATGTCTGTTCTTTTCACAAACCACATATGGACCCACTAGAGTCAATGCATGTGTGTTCTTTCCACAAACCACATATGGGTCAACCAGTGGTCATTGCATGTGTGTTCATTTCACAAACCTCATATGGACCCCACTAGAGTCATTGCATGTGTGTTCTATCAACAAACCACACATGGATCAACCGGTGTCATTACACGTGTGTTCTTTCCACAAACCACATATGGATCCATTACAGGCATTGCATGTCTGTTCTTTTCGCAAACCACACATGGATCAACTAGTGTCATTGCGTGTGTGTTCTTTCCACAAACTACACATGGATCGACCAATGGTCATTGCATGTGTGTTCTTTTCCACAAACCACATATGGATCCATTAGATTCATTGCATGTGTGTTATTTGCACAAACAACACATGGATCAACCAATGGCATTGCATCTGTGTTCTTTCCATAAACCACACATGGATCAACCAGTGTCATTGCATGTGTGTTCTTTCACAAATCACATATGGACCCACTAGAGTCATTGCTTGTGTGTTCTTATACTAAAACCAGCACTAGAGTCATTGCATGTGTGTTCTTTCCACAAACCACTTATGGATCCACCAGTGTTCATTGCATGTGTGTTCTTTTCCAAAAACCACATATGGATCAACCAGTGGTCATTGCATGTATGTTCTTTTCACAAACCACATGTGGACCCACTAGAGTCATTGCATGTGTGTTCTTATACTAAAACCAGCACTAGACTCATTGCATGTGTGTTCTTTTCCACAAACCACAAATGGATCCACTAGTGTTCATTGCATGTGTGTTCTTTTCCACAAATAACTTATGGATCAACCAGTGGTCATTGCATGTGTGTTCTTTTCACAAACTACATGTGGACCCACTAGAGTCATTGTATGTGTGTGCTTATACTAAAACTAGCACTAGCGTCATTGCATGTGTGTTCTTTCCACAAACCACAAATGGACCAACCAGTGGCATTGCATTTGTGTTCTTTCCACAAACCGCATATGGATCAACCAGTGGTCATTGCATGTGTGTTCTTTTCCACAAACCACTTATGGATCCATTAGAGTCATTGCATGCGTGTTATTTCCACAAACCACACATGGATCAACCACTAGAGTCATTGCATGTGTGTTCTTTCCAAAAAGCACACATGGATCAACTAGTGTCATTGCATGCGTGTTCTTTCCACAAATCACATATGGACCCACTAGAGTCATTGCTTGTGTGTTCTTATACTAAAACCAGCACTAGAGTCATTGCATGTGTGTTGTTTTCACAAACAACATATGGATCCACCAATGTTTATTGCATGTGTGTTCTTTCCACGAACCACATATGGATCAACCAGTGGTAATTGCATGTGTGTTCTTTTCACAAACCACATATGAACCCACTAGAGTCATTGCATGTGTGTTCTTTCCACAAACCACATATGGATCAACTAGTGGTCATTGCATGTGTGTTCCTTTCACAAACCACATATGGACCCACTAGAGTCATTGCATGTGTGTTCTATCCACAAACCACACATGGATCAACCGGTGTCATTGCACGTATGTTCTTTCCACAAACCACATACGGATCCATTAGAGTCATTGCATGTCTGTTCTTTTCACAAACCACACATGGATCAACTAGTGTCATTGCATGTGTGTTCTTTCCACAATCCACACATGGATCAACCAGTGGTCATTGCATGTGTGTTCATTTCCACAAACCACATATGGATCCATTAGAGTCATTGCATGTGTGTTCTTTCCACAAACCACAGATGGATCAACCAGTGTCATTGCATGTGTGTTCTTTCCACAAATCACATATGGACCCACTAAATTCATTGCTTGTGTGTTCTTATACTAAACCTAGCACTAGAGTCATTGCATGTGTGTTATTTCCACAAACCACACATGGATCAACAAGTGGCATTGCATGTGTGTTCTTTTCAGAAACCACACATGGCTCAACCAATGTCATTGCATGTGTGTTCTTTCCACAAACCACGTATGGATCAACCAGTGGTAATTGCATGTGTGTTCTTTTCCACAAACCACTTATGTATCCATTAGAGTCATTTTATGTGTGTTATTTCCACAAACCACACATGGATCAACCACTAGAGTCATTGCATGTGTGTTCTTTCCACAAACCACACATGGATCAACCAGTGGCATTGCATGTGTGTTCTTTTCACAAACCACACATGGATCAACTAGTGGTCATTGCATGTGTGTTCTTTTCACAAACCACATGTGGACCCACTAGAGTCATTGCATGTGTGTTCTTATAATAAAACCAGAACTAGATTCATTGCATGTGTGTTCTTTTCCACAAACCAAACATGGATCCACCAGTGTTCATTGCATGTGTGTTCTTTTCCACAAACAACTTATGGATCAACCACTGGTCATTGCATGTGTGTTCTTTTCACAAACTACATATGGACCCACTAGAGTCATTGTACGTGTGTTCTTATACTAAAACTAGCACAAGAGTCATTGCATGCGTGTTCTTTCCACAAACCACACATGAATCAACCAGTGGCATTGCATGTGTGTTATTTTCACAAACGACACATGGATCAACTAGTGTCATTGCATGTGTGTTCTTTCCACAAACCACATATGGATCAACTAGTGGTCATTGCATGTGTGTTGTTTTCCACAAACCACCTATGGAAGCATTAGAGTCCTTGCATGTGTGTTATTTCCACAAACCACATGTGGACCCACTAGAGTCATTGCACGTGTGTTCTTATACTAAAACCAGCACTAGACTCATTGCATGTGTGTTCTTTTCACAAACCACATATGGATCCATTAGAGTCATTGCGTGTGTGTTCTTATACTAAAACTAGCACTAGAGTCATTGCATGTGTGTTCTTTCCATAAACCACTTATGGATCCACCAGTGTTCATTGCATGTGTGTTCTTTTCACAAACAACATATGGATCCACCAGTGCTCACTGCATGTGTGTTCTTTCCACAAACCACATATGGATCTACCAGTGGTCATTGCATGTGTGTTCTTTTCCACAAACCACTTATGGATCAACTAGTGGTCATTGCATTTGTGTTCTTTCCACAAACCACTTACGGATCAACCAGTGGTCATTGCATGTGTGTTCTTTTCCACAAACCACATATGGATCAACCCGTGTCATTGCATCTGTGCTCTTTTCACAAACCACATGTGGACCCACTAGAGTCATTGCATGTGTGTTCTTATACTAAAACCAGCACTAGACTCATTGCATGTGTGTTCTTTTCACAAACCAGACATGGATCCTCCAATGTCATTGCATCAGTGTTCTTTCCATAAACCACACATGGATAAACAAGTGGTCATTGCATGTGTGTTCTTTTCATAAACCACATATGGATCCATTAGAGTCATTGCATGTGTGTTCTTATACCAAAACTAGCACAAGAGTCATTGCATGTGTGTTCTTTTCCACAAACAACTTATGGATCAACCAGTGGTCATTGCATGTGTGTTCTTTTCACAAACTACATGTGGACCCACTAGAGTCATTGTATGTGTGTGCTTATACTAAAACTAGCACTAGCGTCATTGCATGTGTGTTCTTTCCACAAACCACAAATGGACCAACCAGTGGCATTGCATGTGTGTTCTTTCCACAAACCGCATATGGATCAACCAGTGGTCATTGCATGTGTGTTCTTTTCCACAAACCACTTATGGATCCATTAGAGTCATTGCATGCGTGTTATTTCCACAAACCACACATGGATCAACCACTAGAGTCATTGCATGTGTGTTCTTTCCAAAAAGCACACATGGATCAACTAGTGTCATTGCATGCGTGTTCTTTCCACAAATCACATATGGACCCACTAGAGTCATTGCTTGTGTGTTCTTATACTAAAACCAGCACTAGAGTCATTGCATGTGTGTTCTTTTCACAAACAACATATGGATCCACCAATGTTTATTGCATGTGTGTTCTTTCCACAAACCACATATGGATCAACCAGTGGTCATTGCATGTGTGTTCTTTTCACAAACCAAATATGGACCCACTAGAGTCATTGCATGTGTGTTCTTTCCACAAACCACATATGGATCAACTAGTGGTCATTGCATGTGTGTTCCTTTCACAAACCACATATGGACCCACTAGAGTCATTGCATGTGTGTTCTATCCACAAACCAGACATGGATCAACCGGTGTCATTGCACGTATGTTCTTTCCACAAACCACATACGGATCCATTAGAGTCATTGCATGTCTGTTCTTTTCACAAACCACACATGGATCAACTAGTGTCATTGCATGTGTGTTCTTTCCACAAACCACACATGGATCAACCAGTGGTCATTGCATGTGTGTTCATTTCCACAAACCACATATGGATCCATTAGAGTCATTGCATGTGTGTTCTTTCCACAAACCACAGATGGATCAACCAATGTCATTGCATGTGTGTTCTTTCCACAAATCACATATGGACCCACTAAATTCATTGCTTGTGTGTTCTTATACTAAACCTAGCACTAGAGTCATTGCATGTGTGTTCTTTCCACAAACCACTTATGGATCCACCAGTGTTCATTTCATGTGTGTTTTTTCCACAAACCACACATGGATCAACAAGTGGCATTGCATGTGTGTTCTTTTCAGAAACCACACATGGCTCAACCAATGTCATTGCATGTGTGTTCTTTCCACAAACCACATATGGATCAACCAGTGGTCATTGCATGTGTGTTCTTTTCCACAAACCACTTATGTATCCATTAGAGTCATTTTATGTGTGTTATTTCTACAAACCACGCATGGATCAACCACTAGAGTCATTGCATGTGTGTTCTTTCCACAAACCACACATGGATCAACCAGTGGCATTGCATGTGTGTTCTTTTCACAAACCACACATGGATCAACTAGTGGTGATTGCATGTGTGTTCTTTTCACAAACCACATGTGGACCCACTAGAGTCATTGCATGTGTGTTCTTATACTAAAACCAGAACTAGATTCATTGCATGTGTGTTCTTCTCCACAAACCACACATGGATCCACCAGTGTTCATTGCATGTGTGTTCTTTTCCACAGACAACTTATGGATCAACCACTGGTCATTACATGTGTGTTGTTTTCACAAACTACATGTGGACCCACTAGAGTCATTCTACGTGTGTTCTTATACTAAAACTAGCACAAGAGTCATTGCATGTGTGTTCTTTCCACAAACCACACATGGATCAACCAGTGGCATTGCATGTGTGCTATTTTCACAAACGACACATGGATTAACTAGTGTCATTGCATGTGTGTTCTTTCCACAAACCATATATGGATCAACTAGTGGTCATTGCATGTGTGTTCTTTTCGACAAACAACCTATGGAAGCATTAGAGTCCTTGCATGTGTGTTATTTCCACAAACCACATGTGGACCCACTAGAGTCATTGCACGTGTGTTCTTATACTAAAACCAGCACTAGACTCATTGCATGTGTGTTCTTTTCACAAACCACATATGGATCCATTAGAGTCATTGCGTGTGTGTTCTTATACTAAAACTAGCACTAGAGTCATTGCATGTGTGTCCTTTCCATAAACCACTTATGGATCCACCAGTGTTCATTGCATGTGTGTTCTTTTCACAAACAACATATGGATCCACCAGTGGTCACTGCATGTGTGTTCTTTCCACAAACCACATATGGATCAACCAGTGGTCATTGCATGTGTGTTCTTTTCCACAAACCACTTATGGATCAACCAGTGGTCATTGCATTTGTGTTCTTTCCAAAAACCACTTATGGATCAACTAGTGGTCATTGCATGTGTGTTCTTTTCCACAAACCACATATGGATCAACCGGTGTCATTGCATGTGTGTTCTTTTCAAAAACCACATGTGGACCCACTAGATGTCGTCGGATTGATGACAAGTACAGCATGAGGGGGTTCTCGAGGCGTGCGGAAGAGAGGGGTGTGAGACATATGATATTCCGGGATGGTGAGCACACAAGTTTACCCAGGTTTGAATCCGCCGGCTTTGGACGGATCCTACTCCTGCTAGCAATCCAGTAATAGGGCTGAGCCAGAATATGGGTTACAAGGGTTTCGCCTGTGCGAGTTGAGAGTCTAAAGTGTTGGGTGCCCTAAAGGCTCTCCCTAGGACGGCTTATATAGATATCCGGCCTATGGTTTACAAGAGAGATCTATCCGGATATGACTAAGAGTCGGTTACAGAGTACATCTTGAACTACAAGTAACACAATGGGCCTAAGTCGATAAGTCTTCTAGGCCTTCCCGTAGCCGGATTGGACTCCGTCTTTCTCCCTGACTGGGCCGCCCGTGAAGCAAAGCTCTAACCCGAAGTGGGCCACCCTGGTCAGTGAGGAACTGTGAGGATACCCGAAAAGTATATCTCCAACAGCAGCCCCCGGAGGCCTCCAAGATGCAAAGTCGGATTTATCATCATCTAGCTAAATCTTCGGCTTGCAGAATCTTGAAGGGTTCCTGAAACTTCACAACAAAAAATACGATCCAGGTCTTAAAAAATAAGTCAGACCTATCAACAGGTTACTCGGATTTTCCAGCTTGATTTCAAACTAAGCGGGAACTTGATCTCAAACGCCACCTGACACTAGTCATGGTCAAGTCACGTCATCTGACAGGCATTCCGTCAGCACGACCATTGGTGGGTCGGCGGTTTTGTGGAACCGAGGTGCCGTTTCAATGCGTGCATGGAGATCGAGGCGACGTAATCATCGCGTGGGTCCTTCCCAGTTCCTTCCACGACGCGTGGCGGTTACACTGTAGCATTTGCACGAATCTTGGCGTAGTTAGGTGGATATAAGGGGTTAGGATCTTCTCCTTCTCTCTTCACCTGTCCTTTGCCTTTTCTTCTCCTCCCAATCTCGCTGCGCGCACAGAGCTCCTCCGTTCCGCCCCCAAAAAACTCCCAGCGCCGCCCATTCTAGGTCAACCGCTCGCCGGAGAAATGGCTTCTTCTTCCTCTTCTGGCTTGGCGGCAGCGGCGGCGACGGCAGCGACAGAAATAGTGGCGGAGAACGAAAGCTTCCATGGGCTTTGGATCCCCTACGTGCTCAACGACGAGAAGCTCTAGAACGTGGAGAAGGAAGGGCTCCTCCGCGCCGGCGACTGGCAGAGCGGCTTCGAGGAAACCGTCCCCAACCCGCGCGCCGGCGAGCGGGTCCACTTCGGCACCCACCTCGACAGATGTTTGTCGTTTCCTCCCTCGGAGTTCTTCTCCAAGGTGATTGATCATTACGGAGTTCAACTCCATCATCTTCCTCCCAACTCTCTCTTAGAGATGAGCACTTACGCTTCTTTGTGTGAGGGCTTTCTCGGCATTAGGCCGAGTTTGACCGTATTCCGATACTATTTTCATGTCCGGAGAAACTGTATTACTGCCGGTGTTCCTTATATCACCAGTACCATTAGTTTTCACTTAGACGTGAGGGCGCATATCCCAAAATATTAGCTAGTGACTCGGTCAAACAGTGGCCAACCACATTATTTTATCATAGGGATATTCCAGCTCCCGACAAAGCTACTGCTTTGCCGGCTTTTGTCGACGGAGCTGCCATGGCCCAACCATCCTGGGACGAGGCTCCTCCGGCTCTCACTGACAATCTGATCCTCGCTAAGAGGCGGGTCGAATAGTTGATCAAACAGAAGGGTCTGAAAGGATCCGACTTGGTCCAATGCTGGGTCTCTCGCCGGATCCAGCCCCTTCAGTACCATGGAACCCGACTGATGCACTCCATCACGTCATCCAAGAGAGACTCCCTCCGCATCAGCCCCAAAGCCTACACCACACAAGGCTATATAAGCCAGATTAAGTGGCTAATCAGGGAACGGATCGAGAGGAGGATCCCAGAGGTTTCTCTGGATATGCATATGACGTAAAATCCCGTAGTGCCGGTAAGCTTCTCACAGTACACCTTTTTATGTGTTTCAATTTTTGAATTCTATTGCAATACTGATATGTTTTCTTCTTTTCATCTTGCTGACCTCCCCGAGTCGGAACTTGCTCCGCTCGAAGGATATCCTCCAGAGTTCTCTCAGGAGACAGAGGTGGTTCCATTGCCGGACCTTGCGCTCAAGAAGCGCAAAGCTCCGACAGTGGCTGTTGGCACAAAGGAGGTGCCCGTCGTGAAGAGGTAACTTTCAATCACAACTTCTGCCTTTGCACTTTACTCGAATTTCCTTCCGAGATGTAATGTTTCCGACTTTACTACATTCTCAGAGCAAAACCGCTCATCAAGGGTAAGGGGAAGGGAACTTCTTCGAAGCCCTTGCGTCAGACGAAGCTTACCATAGCTTCTCCTTCCGTGGCTCCTCCGACTCCTACCCCTCAACCTTTCGCAACGCCGGTGATCTCTCCGGACACCGCAGAAGATCCGACTCCTTCAACGGAGCCTGCGAACCTTGAGTCGCAAACTGACTTCACCATGGGTGAGTCAGATTTAGATAAGGGTGAACCCTCTTTGGGTAATGATCCCTCGGCAGAAACCTTCGCCGAAAACCTTATCAGCAATCCGGGACTTGCCAAGTTTGGCCTGTCCCGGAAATCTGCTGAAGAAACTAGCTAGCTGCAATGCCTGGAGAAAAGAAACTTATCTGCCGAAGAAGAAGCACAAGAGGCAGAGGACATCAAGTTCTCCGACCTTATTGCCCAGGTGCGCCTTCGCGATGAGAGGATAAGGACCGGTGAGCTTCCAACAGCACCAGTGATTCCTCTGACTCTCGCAAAGAAGGTTGCCATTGAAGTGAACGTGAGTTTGGATAAACTCACTCGTGAACAATATGTAAGTCGGAATTCCAACTCATGTTTTTCCTTTGTTTCATATCATATCCTCTAGCCCCCAAGCATGAAGTAGGATAAAATTCCGGGTTTATGCTTCATTAGGATGCCAAAGAATGAACTAGTGTAGCCCCCAAGGCTCGTGCCGATATTAGCAAAAATATTAGCCCGAGTCTTTAGTAGCTTTCTGACTTTGGGTATTCTGACTTACAGAAAGTATGTTCCTATAACCAGGATTTATTGAAGAATGTCCGTGATAAGCGGAGAGAGATCAAGGCTCTCCGACTTAAAAATGCTGAACTTAAAATCTCCAAGGATGAGGCTGAAGGTAAACATTTCGAGACTCAAGCCTTGTCTTTCATGTTTTCATAGTCGAACTTTTTTCTGAACTGTTGACTTACAGCGCTGGTAAAACAATCCTGCGCCATGATTGAAGAGGCCGAGAACCTCAAGACTTTGGTGGTGGAGAACAAGGAGCTTCGCCAAGAGCTGGATAAGCTCAAGGCGGATCATGAGAAGAGCATAGCTCAAGTTCTCGAGTCCTCCTCCATGGATGTGCGACTGACGCAATGTCAAGCCGGATATTTTGCTCGTTGCAGAATTCGGCCAATTCTCCCATAGAGATGTTACTCCCGTTGTCCGTGATAATACTATGTGGATAACCATACCGGATTATAACATCCTCGACAAATCTTTTGGCTGTTGCTCCATCACAACTAATGACAGGTTTAGCCTCAATCCATTTGGTGAATTTATCCACCATCACTAAGAGGTGAGTAAATTCACTTGGAGCTCTTTTAAAAGGTCCTACCATATCAAGCCCCCAGACCGCAAAGGGCCATGTTATAGGTATTGTTCGCAGCTGATCAGCCGGAACATGAGCTTGTTTGGCATACTTTTGGCAGCCTTTGCATGTCTTGACTAATCGGTCGGCATCTGCCCGAGCTGTAAGCCATAAAAATCCGTGTCTAAAAGGTTTTGCCACTAAAGATTTGGCTGCAGCGTGGTGACCACACTCGCCTTCGTGGATTTCTCTTAAGATTTCCACTCCTTCTTCCGGAGATACGCAGCGCTGAAAAACCCCAAAAGCACTCCGCTTATAGAGCTCACCTTTAACAATAGTATAGCTTTTGTTCGTCGGATAATCTGCCGGCTCAGAACCTCGTCTTCAGGTAATTTGCCATCTACCAAATAATCGAGGTAGGGTTGAGTCCAACTGGGAATTACAGCCAGAACTGCTATCAAAGGTGAACCGGATTTGGTCAGATATTCCTCATCTACTCCCTTTATTGAGGGAACTTTGAGGTGCTCTAAAAAAGCGCCATCCAGGACCTCTTTCCGTGTAGAACCTATCCGAGATAGTGCGTCTGCTTCCTCATTTTCTGCTCGAGGGATATGTTGAACTTCAAATCCTTCGAATGATTTAGATAGATCATCCACGACAGCTTTATATGCTGCCATGTGCTTATTTGCATTACAAATATCCGACACTTGTGGAGCAACAAGATCCGAATCTCCATAAGACATCAAACGTCGGATGCCAATATCCTTAGCAATCCGGATTCCATGCAGCAGTGCTTCATACTCGGCAATATTGTTTGTCGCTATGAAGTGGATCTGCAACACGTATAAAAGTTTATCTCCTTGGGGTGATTTGAGCACCACACCAGCCCCGAGCCCCCGCGAGCCTTAGACCCGTCAAAATAGAGGGTCCAATATTCTGACTCTGGGAGGATCATGTTCTCCTTTGTCTCTGTCCAATCAGCGACAAAGTTAGTAAGGATCTGGGATTTGATTGCTGTCCGAGGTTTATACTCAATATCAAAAGCTGAAAGCTCTATGCCCCATTTGGCGACGGGTCCTGTTGCGTCACTATAGTTGATTATATCTCTCATGGGAGCTGTGCTCACCACGGTAATTGGATGCTCCTGAAAGTAGTGTTGCAACTTACGAGATGCTAGAAAAACACCGTAAGCCAACTTTTGATAATGCGGATACCGCTGTTTCGACTCTGTTAGGACTTCACTGACAAAGTAAGTCGGACGCTGCACTAGGTGCTCCTGATTTTCCTCCGGTCTCTCCACCACCATGACGATACTAACGACCTTATTTGTCGGAGCAAGATAAAGCAACATCGGTTCTTGAGGTTCTGGCGCTGCAAGGATAGGAGCAGATGAGAGTACTTTCTTCAGGTCTTGCAGTGCAGCTTCAGCTTCATCAGTCCAAACAAAATTTTTGGTTTTTTTCAGGAGTTTGTATAATGGTGCGGCTCTTTCACCAAGCCGGCTTACAAACCAACTGACTGCAGCAATGCAACCAGTTAGTCTTTGTACGTCCTTTAGGCGAGTTGGCCTGGAAATATTGAGTATAGCCTTGATTATGTCCCGGTTCACCTCTATGCCTCTCTGAGACACGATGAAACATAACAATTTTCTGGCTGGTATTACAAAGAAGCACTTCTTCGAGTTAAGCATGATGTTGTATTTTTGTAGGTTGGCAAATGTTTCCTCCAAGTCGGAAATCAGTGTTTCCTTCTTTTTGGACATTACTGCAATATCATCCACGTATGCATGTACATTGCATCCGAGTTGGTCATGGAGGCAATGCTGCATCATGCGCTGGTACGTAGCTCCTGCGTTCTTCAGCCCAAAGGGCATCGTAACAAAACAGAAGGTTCCGAAGGGGGTTATGAATGAAGTTTTGACTTTGTCAGATTCCTTCATCCGGATTTGGTGATAACCGGAATATGCGTTGAGAAAACAGAGGAGTTCCGAGCCTGCCGTAGAATCGATAACTTGATCAATTCTAGGTAGAGCGAACGGATCTTTTGGACAAGCCTTGTTCAAGGCAGTATAATCAACACACATCCTTAAATCAGTGGTGTCCTTTTTAGGGACCATTACAGGATTGGCCGACCACTTAGTGTGGATGACCTCTTCTATGAATCAGGCTAACTCGAGTCGTGCTAGTTCCTTAGCTATTGCCTTACGCTTTTCATTGCCAAATCATCGTAGGGACTGTTTGACGGGTTTAGCGTTCGGGTTTACATTTAGAGAGTGCTCGGCAAGTTCCCTAGGTACTCCGGTCATGTCAGATGGCTGCCATGCGAAGATATCTTGATTTGCTTGGAGGAACTTGACGAGCGTGCTTTCCTATGCACTACCTAGGCCTACACCTATCTGGGTCACCTTGGAGGGGTCATCATCCTTCAACGGCGTCTTCTTCATCTCTTATGATGCCTTGAACTCCGGATTGGGCTTTGTCGCCTCCTTCTTCATTGCGGGCATCTCGGACGGATCTATGCTCTTCTTGATTTCCTGGTACTCCTGGGTGTGCAGCACGGCTTCGACAAAGGCGGCATTTCCATCCTCGCACTCTCGCGCTTTCTTCGGGTCTCTCTTGATGGTGATCACGCCGTTGGGACCTGGAATTTTCATCATATTGTAAATGTAACACGGACGAGCCATAAAAGCCCAGTAAGCCGGACGTCCGAATATAGCGTGGTACGTGCTCTTGAACAGGACCATTTTGAAGGAAAGTGCCTCCGTCTGATAGCTCTTTGGAGTTCCAAAGGTAACATCCAAAGTGATCTCTCCTAGGGAATTGGCTTGTCTTCCTGGGCCAACTCTGTGAAAGATCACAGAGCTATGGTTGAGCTGTGTTTCTGAGATCTTCATTCGGCGTAGCGTTTCGACATAGAGAATATTGATACTACTACCACCGTCCATTAGAGTCTTGGAAAAAACATAACCGTCAATCAGTGGATTGACGATCAAAGCGTATTTTCCTCACCTATGTAACTTAGGCGGATGATCAGCGCGGTCAAATGTGATTGCCACTTCCGACCAGTCCAGATACTGGGGGACAGCCGAAACTGTTGCATTGAGCTCATGTAGAACTACTTTTGGGACCTTTGCTGGTTGAGATCCGAGGAAAGTGATATAAGTGTCCTTCTTGGTGGGGAAAGTTTTCTTCCCTTCTGGCTTGGGATTTGAAGCGTCAGCTTCCTCCATGTCGGAATCTTCCTTGGTCTCTTTTTCTTTTTCGGGATTCTTATTTCCCTTCTTCCGCTTAGCTTTGTAGCCCGCGGTGTCATCTCTTTTGATGTCATCATTGAAACGACATTCGGCGTTGGTGTGGGATGAGCCCCCATTGGCGTCTAGGTGATGCAAACATGGGTTATTGGCAATGTCGGCCCAAGAGTAGGTTTTGCCTGGTTGCTGGTCTCCTCTACCCTGGACTCTTGAAGTTCCACGCCCACGCCCGCGGCCTCCGCCATGTCCTCCTCGTCCTCCAGACCCGAAAGTAGCAGTGACCACTGCCGTTTCCGCGTTGGGTTTTTCCTCCGAGGTATTTTTGCGCTTCTGAGCTTGTTGCTTTGGTTGTTTTGCCGACTGAGGCACAACTAGGGCATTGAGCAATCCCTCTGCATCGTTGTCGGATCACATACTTGCTCGCTGTTTCTATCATCTCTCCCAAATCAGTGACCTTGTCACACTTCAAGCGATGGCGCAGTAGACCAATTGGGAGACCTGCAATGAAAGCTTCAATCGTAGTTTGATCATTTACTCCTTCACAGGAGTTATTGGTGTCGATCCATCGTCTGAGGTAATCCCAGCAAGTTTCTCCGGCTTTCTAGGTGCAACGCTGTAGGTCTCCGACCATACAGGGCCTCCGATATGTGCCTTTGAAATTCCGAAAGAACGCACTTTGCATGTCATACTAGTTATGGATGGTGTTCTCTGGAAGTTCATTGAGCCATGATCGTGCCGTCTTCCGCAACATAAGTGGGAGATATTGGGTTGCGACCAGGCTGTTTCTGCCTTTAGCAATGCAGCAAGCTTGGAAGAAATCATGTAGCCAGGTATCCGGCCTAGCAATGCCGTCGTAGGCTTGGATGTGTCTTGTGATAGCAAATCCTTCCGGGAATTTTGTAGCTCTGATGCATGGTCCGAAGCACATTGGGCCCACGTAGATATCATAGTTTTCGTAGTGCCGCGCCTCTATGTTGGAGTTGATCATGTGCCTTGCGTCGTTCGGGGATAAAGATCGTCTCGTATGTCGGCTGTGGCTGCGGTGCCTTGGAGCCGGACTTCGGCTTCTGCCACCTCCTCCTCTGCCATGTCGTCCTCCTTGCCCTCCTTGGGAGCCATTGTGATGACTGTTTGGTGGAGAGGGTGGGGCAGCTAGATAGTTTCCGGCTGATTGCCGACCTCCATCCGGAACGTCATTATTCCGGTTCCAGGGAGAGTCTTGACTACGACGAGCCCCCTGCCGGCTTGTCCCAGCATGGTTTCCGTCGTTTCTTCGTCCGTCGTTCCCACCATGGTGAGGCTCAGTAGGACGGCTTGCATGTCTAGGAGGTGGCATTTTTTGACTATCCTCCTCCCGACGTTTCTCTTTATCTTCTCCCCTTCGACGTTGGATTCTCGTCGGGGAGGGTTCCTCGGATTCAGTGCAGCAATGGCCTCTTTTTCAGCTGTTGGGGCGACGTTGCTCCAGTCACGCGTAGTCCTGCGATGCTGTCCTGATGATCCGGTTCGTGAATAATTGTCCTCCCGTCGTTCGGGGCGATAATGCTGCTCCGGAACGCGATGGGGTCTTACGTCAGCCCATGCCGGATCTGTGTGACATTGGTCGGAATCCGAGACCAGTTTTTGACTTCCGGACAGGGCGACCTTTTGCTGCTTCAGTCCCTTGTTGAGTAGTTTGATACCCAAACGGATCTCCTCTGGTCCTGGATTAGCCGATAAAATTTCTCGGGCCACCACGGTATTCTGTACTGGGGTTGGATATACCCAATCTCCTTTTCTATCTTTCCATGGCTTCCCCATCTCATCTCTGAAAAGGACGGCACAGATATGTGGGAATTGGTCATCATTGGTGTGACGCTTCCGTGTCTTCTGATGCAACCGAGACATATAATCCTTAGTTTCCATGCGTTTCTTCTCCTCCTCGATGTTTTTGGATTCATCCAGGAGTTGTTGACGACGCGCTTCTAGGGCTTGGGCCCTTTCGTCCAGTTCTTCGGCAGTAAGTTTTGCGGCTGTAGGGATAGGTGTGGTTAATGCAACATCGATGAGTTTACGTGCACCTTTAGTGATCACGTGTCCATCCACCGATTCTTCTTTTTTCGGCTCTTCTGGGATAAGTGCTCCATCCGAGTCTTCTTCGTATTCCTCGGTAATCACCTCCACAGTCAGAGGGTCTTTTGCCAGGGTCTTGTTTTTCTTGTTCTTCTTCTTTGCCTTCTTGGCAGCGCTGGTAGCAAAGACGACTTTGGGTCCGTTTCTCGGAGTCAAGCTCTGATCGGTACTTCCAGACATCTGGACCTCAGGATTATCTCCGACGTCCATGTCATCCTGCGCTTTGGGAGAGTGTTCCCCGGATCCTTCATCCATGGCTTCTCCTTCTTCTGTATCCTTGGAGTTGTACTCCTCTTCATATTCCACGGAGAACTTTCGGAAATCTGCTGACATCATCGATTCATCCGAGGATGCGGGTATGTCGGCGTTTGTTCCAATTGCCTCCAGCACAGAGTCGGTGTTTTCTCCAGCATCGGCAGAGCCGGATCCGGATCCCACATACCCGACGAAGTGCGACGCGTGCTTCCTGAGGTACCTGCGGCTTTCGTGATCAGCCATGTCGAAACTTTTGATGGTCTCAAGAATTGCATCTACGCTTGCATCTTGCATTATCATACGTCGTAGTATGTACCTTAGGAAAGGCCTGTCTGTCCCGGCATCATCAGAGCCAGAATCAGTGTCGTTGATATGCTCCTCCGGGATTTCGACTTCCGCGGGTGGGTCGATCTAGGATACGGTCTCTCCAAGGAGATCCACTCCAGATTCGGCTTGAACCGCTAGGTCTTCCTCAGGCTCGGATTTCTCCACTATCTCCGCAGCTGGTGCGGGCTGGGTGGGATTAGGGTTTTCTGAGATCCAGAACTCTGCCGCCTCTGCGGACAAAGGGGACCCAGAAGATTCTTCTGCCTCTATCATCACCGCTGGGGTGGGTGGGGCAGGTTCAGCGAAACCGATGTAAACATCGATCTCGCCGAAGGACATGATTGTGTAGGAAGTCACAGCCTTCCTAGCCGGAATCCAAGTCTCATCGAGAATGATGAGAGGGATGTCGCTGGCGTAGAGGATGCGACCGACATCGATAGTCTCACCGATTCCAATTCTTGTAGATTCCGCTCGGAATGCAGATCCGAAGCTCACTTGCCCCACGGCGGGCGCCAACTATCGTCGGATTGATGACAAGTACGCCATGAGGGGGTCCTCGAGGCGTGCGGAAGAGAGGGGTGTGAGACATATGGTATTCCGGGACGGTGAGCACACAATTTTACCCAGGTTCGAATCCGCCGGCTTTGGACGGATCCTACTCCTGCTAGCAATCCAGTAATACGGCAGAGCCGGAATATGGGTTACAAGGGTTTCGCCTATGCGAGTTGAGAGTCTAAAGTGTTGGGTGCCCTAAAAGCTCTCCCTAGGACGGCTTATATAGATATCTGGCCTAGGTTTTACAAGAGAGATCTATCCGGCTACGACTAAGAGTTGGTTACAGAGTACATCTTCAACTACAAGTAACACAATGGGCCTAAGTCGATAAGTCTTCTGGGCCTTCCCGTAGCCAGATTGGACTCCGTCTTTCTCCCTGACTGGGCCGCCCGTGAAGCAAAGCTCTAACCCAAAGTGGGCCACCCTGGTCAGTGAGGAACTGTGAGGATACCCGGAAAGTATATCCCCAACACTAGAGTCATTGCATGTGTGTTCTTTCCACAAACCACATATGGACCAACCAGAGTCATTGCATGTGTGTTCTTTTCCACAAACCACTTATGGATCAACCAATGGTCATTGCATGTGTGTTCTTTTCCACAAACCACTTATGGGTCAACCAGTGGTCATTGCATGTGTGTTCTTTCCACAAACCACTTATGGATCAACCAGTGCTCATTGCATGTGTGTTCTTTTCCACAAACCACATATGGATCAACTGGTGGTCATTGCATGTGTGTTCTTTTCCACAAACCACACATGGATCAACCAGTGGTCATTTCATGTGTGTTTCTTTTCCACAAACAACATATGGATCCATTAGAGTCTTTGCATGTGTGTTCTTATACTAAAACTAGCACTAGAGTCATTGCATGTGTGTTCTTTCCACAAACCACACATGGATCAAGCAGTGTCATTGCATATGTGTTCTTTCCAAAAACCACTATGGATCCATTAGAGTCATTGCATGTTTGTTCTTATACTAAAACTAGCACTGCCCCCAAATGGATCCACCGTTAGACCGAGTCTTCTAGAAGGCACGCCATCACACAGTTGTTCTGCTTGACGATTGTTACATACCATTCGATTGGGGCGCTTGGACGATTGGGATGGTCTTCGTGAGAGCGATCCTCGAGTAGGCTGTTCTGTGGCTTGATTGGCCACGCTTGCTCTAGACAAACTGGCATGTTGCGAGTGTCACGACTCACGAGTTTAGTGGGACATATCCCAGTGTCACGTCCCCGTTACTTCTCTTCCTCCCTGTACTTCTCTTTCTTCCCCTCGAAGCCACTTTCCGCACTTCACTTCCATCCTGCCGTAGTCGCAAGCCGACGACATCCGCCAATTATCGGGTCGCTACCTTCATGCTAAGAAATCATTTTACAAGCTTTTGAACTTATCCTACATATTCCTACTATTCGCCAATCTAACTGCTAATCTTCTTTCCGATTTCTCGACGAACTTCAGATGTGGCAGATGCTGCAGCCCAAGAATCTAGAGGTCCTCGCGTGCAACTTCGTAGCGACGTTCCCGCTCGTGTGCTCCCACCTAGGATGCTTTTGCCATTACTCCTACCATGAGCTCCCGCTCCACAAGCTCGCGTGCCCGCACGGCGCGTGCTCCTGCACGGAGCCGGGCTGCAACTACATCGGCCCACCGGCAGAGCTCGTCGTCCACCTTGCAGAGGGGCACTTGATCGAAGTGATTAGGATCTCGTACAGGCAAGCCCAACTTCTCCAAGAGCAGGTGCCATTCACTGACTCGGCACGCCGCCGGCTAATTTTCCAGGAGGGGGACGGCTCTGTTTTCGTCCTGACCATCACCGCCGGTGTTCCGAGAACTAGAGTCGGGCCCACCGTCGTGTGTGCCATATGCGTCAGGTCGGTCTCGTGCGCCTGGCCCGTATACACGATGCGCATGTGGGTGAACGCCCAGCCGCCATTGTCAGATAGCATTCTTGTGATAGCCGAGGTGCCGAGCTGCCCGACGCCGCGGGAGGTGGAGTATGTGGACCTAAGGTCGATCATATGCGTGCCATCTCAGTACCTTGTCGGTGTTGGACTGAACAGGCATATGCATTTCTACATTTGTATCGAGAAGACCGACAGGGAAATGTAGTACTTGTGTTGTCATTACTGTTAGACTTAAGCGATGCTTTTCGGGTGCTTAGAGCATACGTGTTGTGCGAATGTACCCCAGTTGTAGTTTTCAGTACTCCTTAATAATTCGACGAGTTATTATATTGGTCCAATCAGCTTGTTGTTGTCACGTTGCAAAGTCCACTTGCTCTAGACAGACCGGCAATACCGTGTGCACCCGCTCCCGCATGTCAGTGTCACGTGTTCTGAGTGCCCACCTTCCAGTGTCACGCCCCCCTCCTCTTCCTACCCCTCGAAGCCACTGTCCCAACTTCTCTTCCATCCTGCCACTCCCGTCCGATGGTTATAATCTGATGATTTTCGTTGGATTGTTTACAAGTAATCTATGTTAATAATGCAACATGCAAATGGCACAGACACAATTTCTAAAGTGGAAGCACTCACACACTACTATTGTACATATTTCTCAATATAGATTGACAAACCCATTACAATAATTGTACTCGCATTAAACACAACCGAAATTGCATCCATCCTAAACAACATCTGAACCCACATCACACCACTATCGTCGGAGTCCACCTCGATTGGTGACACCGCCGTGCCCTTCCCAGCGACATCCACTCCCGCCCATGGCTTGCCCTTCGCCAAGGAGGCAACAATGGTGTTCTGCACAGCTTCGTCCCCGTCGTCCTCCACATCGGAATCGACAATGACTAAGGTGACGGGGTTGGCGTGGACCGAGCGCCGTCGCACCTGGCAGCTCCTGCTCGAGCTCGACGCCGTATCAGTCCTTCTACAGGTAGGAGGGGCCGAGCTCGCATACATAGCATCGTCGCTCCTCTCAAGAAACCATGGACATTTGATACTGCGATGGTAGGATCTTGGGGTGGATCCGCCACGGCGAGCCCTACCGGAAACGGTGGAGCGGATGGATCTACCGGCGTGAGCCATGACAAGTTCCTAGGAGGGAGTAAGATTGTGGGCCGGGTGTGTCTGGTTCCTGAGCAAGCCCTCCTAGTGATATGTACACGGGCAAGGTGCCAAAAAATTTCGTCCAATGCGCGCGAGAGGGCTTTTGAACCATGAAGGCGTGAGGTTTTTTTTGACAAGTCCACACGCTAGGTCCCCCACCTGTCAGCCGAATGTGGACGGTAGGATTCTGCCCGAGTTATTAAGTAGGGATAAATCACGCTTCACCACTACCCTGACATCCAAAGGCTCCTCTTTCCTCTGCCCTCGCTCCCCTCGCTCATGGCTCGCAGCTCATGCAGTTCGTCTCGGGCGGAATCAGGGTCGGCTCAACGCCGTCAGGCGGGTGCCCCCATCAGGTACCGGAGGGCGCCCTACGATTACTACCCCGTTATGCTGTGTTTGTGCGGTGAGAAGATGCCGAGATGGATTTCATGGACCGACAAAAATACTGCAGGAAAATTCAGCAACTGCAGCATCAGGGCGGTAAGTTCCTACTGTAGATACAATGGTAACCCGGATCCGGAAAGCGTAATGTAATTCTTTTTTTTGTTTCCTTCGATCTACTACGTAGGAAGGGAGGGGGACTGGTTGTGACAAGTTTGTGTGGATCGAAAAGCCACTGACAGGTTTTCACAAAGAGCTTATTTAGGATCTGCGTGATGCTGTGTGAGACAAGAAAGAGGAGATTCGTGCAATGGAGCGAGAGATCCGAGAGCTTCTCCAGGTGCAGGGGAGGCAGGGGGCAGGGAGGTGGTGAGATAGACGGGCTCAAGATTAGGCCAGATAGTGGACACAATTTCCTCATTATCTGGGCATTATCTATTGCATTTGCAGTTTATGTTGCCATGTCGTTGTCCAGTAGCTGAAATAAGTTGCTGCTTCGTGGAGTGTAGCAGCCAGCTTAAGAAATTGTTTTCAGCCCATAAACATATCATAAGTGTAATGCCAACAGCAGGGATTTATTAAGCTCCTATAAATAAATAAATCATGTCTGTGCCACTAACACCCATCGATTTTGGAGAGGATTTAACCGCTCAGCTATCGCGATTGTTCAGATAGTAGTGGCACAATCACAATTTTGGATTCAACTAGTGGCCTTGGCCGTATCAAATCCTAAAGTCACGATACATTTTACTCCGAGTACGGGAGGCAGATTGTTTCGCCCGACAAGTTCCACGCACACAGCTCCAGAGTTTAACCGAACTACATATATAGGTTCAAGTTCAATACATCATTAGGCTGCTACACTGCTTGCCCTCTTTCTCTGCTTGGGTGCCAACTTTCTTCCTCTTTCCTTCACGTCCACTGGTTTCTTCATCTCCTGCCTTCTTCCTCTTCCTGGGTGCCAATTTTCTTACCTTCATGTACCTGCATCTCCGGCCCATGGCTTGCCCTTCGCCAAGGAGGCAACAATGGCGTTTTGCACAACTTCGTCCCTGTCGTCCTCCACATCGGAATCCAAATGACTAAGGTGACGGGGTTGGCGTGGACCTAGCGCCATCACGCCTGGTAGATCCTGCTCGAGCTCGACGCCGTATCAGTCCTTCTATAGGTAGGAGGGGCTGAGCTCGCATACATAGCATCGTCTCTCCTCTCAAGAAACCATGGCCATTTGATACTACGATGGTAGGATCTTGGGGTGGATCCGCCGCGGCAAGCCCTACCGGAAGCGATGGAGCGGATGGATCTGCCAGCGCGAGCCATGACAAGTTCCTAGGAGGGAGTAAGATTGTGGGCTAGGCGTGTCTGGTTCCTGAGCAAGGCCTCCTAGTGATATGTACGCGGGCAAGGTGCCAAAAAATTTCGTCCAATGCGCGCGAGAGGGCTTTTGAACCACGAAGGCGCGAGGTTTTTTTTGACAAGTCCACACGCTAGGTCCCCCACCTGTCAGCCGAATGTGGACGGTAGGATTCTGCCCGAGTTATTAAGTAGGGATAAATCACGCTTCACCACTACCCTGACATCCAAAGGCTCCTCTTTCCTCTGCCCTCGCTCCCCTCGCTCATGGCTCGTAGCTCGTGCACTTCGTCTCGGGCGGAATCAGGCTCGGCTCAACGCCGTCAGGTGGGTGCCCCCATCAGGTACCGGAGGGCGCCCTACGATTACTACCTCGATATGTTGTGTTTGTGCGGTGAGAAGATGCCGAGATGGATTTCATGGACCGACGAAAATACTGCAGGAAAATTCAGCAATTGCAGCATCAGAGCGGTAAGTTCCTACTTTAGATACAATGGTAACCCGGATCCGGAAAGCGTAATGTAATTCTTTTTTTTGTTTCCTTCGATCTACTACGCTGGAAGGGAGGGGGACTGGCTATGACAAGTTTGTGTGGATCGAAAAGCCACTGACAGGTTTTCACAAAGAGCTTGTTCAGGATCTGCGTGATGTTGTGTGGGACAAGAAAGAGGAGATTCGTGCAATGGAGCGAGAGATCCAGGAGCTTCGCCAGGTGCGGGGGAGGCAGGGGCAGGGAGGTGGTGAGATACACGGGCTCAAGATTAGGCCAGATAGTGGACAAAATTTTCTCATTATCTGGGCATTATCTGTTGCATTTGCAGTTTATGTTCCCATGTCGTTGTCCAGCAGGTGAAATAAGTTGCTGCTTCGTGGAGTGTAGCAGCCAGCTTAAGAAATTGTTTTCCAGCACAGAAACTTATCATAAGTGTAATGCCAACAACAGGGATTTATTAAGCGCCTATAAATAAATCATGTCTGTGCCACTAACACCCATCAATTTTTGAGAGGATTTAACCGCTCAGCTATCGCGATTGTTCAGATAGTAGTGGCACAGTCACAGTTTTGTATTCAACTAGTGGCCTCGGCCGTATCGAATCCTAAAGTCGCGATACATTTTACTCCGAGTACGGGAGGCAGATTGTTTCGCCCGACAAGTTCCACGCACACAGCTCCAGAGTTTAACCGAACTACATATATAGTTTCAAGTTCAATACATCATTAGGCTGCTACACTGCTTGCCCTCTTTCTCTACTTGGGTGCCAACTTTCTTCCTCTTTCCTTCATGTCCACTAGCTTCTTCAACTCCTGCCTTCTTCCTCTTCCTGGGTGCCAATTTTCTTACCTTCATGTACCTGCATCTCCGGGCCGAGGGAAGCTAGGCCAATCAGCACCAGAATCTTGTTCGGCATCATCACTCCACTCGTTTTGGTTTTCTTCCCGCAGCAAAATCACTGAGTCGGCTGTCTTGTTTCTTACCTTGCGCTTCCTTTAAAAAAATAGTACATGGATTACTACCTTATATCTACAGACTATAAACAATTTTTTGTGTGAATGTACCATCTCATACCTAGGTTTGGGAGCATTAAGGGGACATCCAGCTTCTCTATGGCCTATAAGATGGCATGTCTTGCATCTGTTTTTGCCCTTCTTTGTAGCACAGAAAGTTGAACCCTTCCTCTCAAGAAAATTCTTAAACCTATTCACCTAGGGTCTTCCTCTGCCCCTTTTTGTAACTGGCTGGCAAAGCTTGAAAGACAGTTGGACTTGAGGCCACTGAGATGGGTCTGTACATGGCTCGACGGATCCAGCGTACGCAGCTCTAAACTTTTCCATAGAGTAGTAGTCTGACAAATACTGATCCAAATGTGGTAGAGTTCTTTTCTTCACCAAGAAGGCCAAGGCGTGGTCGCAAGGTTTCCCGGTATGCTGCCACTCTAAGCTGGTGCATTCTCACAGGTGGATGTTCACAACATCCCTTTTGCCACTCTTGGACATATCAACCACCTCACAGCTTCTACTGGTTGTCGGGAGAACCTTAAGATGAGCAAGTCCTCGGCTTCTCTTGTGCAGTTGTTGTATAACTGGCGGTAGCATATGTCCTCTAAGTCTCCTACCGATCTCTCTCCTTATATTTAACAGCTTCATGATCATACCACGTATGTTGTCCATCAAGATATGAACAGGACGCACTTTTATGTCCTTCACCCAGTTATTCAGGCATTCTGCAAGGTTGTTGTTTATGTAATCAACTTTGATGTCAGGGTTAAATTGACTCCTCTTCCATAGCTGCGAATGATGGATGGCTAAGTACTCTAGAAGTTCAGGTGTTTCGGCAAAAATCTTTCTCATGAAATATTCGCTGCTACTAGGTTTGTAAACTCTAGCAGCAGGAAACATGTAACTAAATGCGCTGCCTACGTAGTGTGAGTACAAGTTGAGCATCATATGGGCATGGCATTCTCTACCTTCAGCTCGCGGTAACACCTCCTTCACTGCATTCGTCAGCCCTTTGCATGCATCTGTGGATATAGCCAATGGATCCATGTGGCCTATTGATCTCCTGAGCTGCCTCATAAACCAGACCCAGTTTTCCTCCGTTTCTGTTTCAAACAGCCCCAATGCCACTGGGAACATCCAGTTGTGACCATCAAGTGTTGTGGCAAATGGCAGGCAGCCTTTCCATTTGCCAGTTAGGCTAGTGCTGTCTACACTCAGATACGGCCTATAGCCATCCTTGAATCCCTAGATGCAAGGTTTAAGCGCCATGAAAAATCTTTTGAAATATATTTTACCACCTTCTGATTTGGTGTCAATCTCCACAACACTCCCCGGACACCTAGCTTGTACCTCCGCCTTGAAGTTGTACATCATCCTGAAGCTATTGGTCCAATCCCCGTGCAAGAACCCCAGAGCTTTCTCTTTACCTTTCCAAACCATGTAATACGGAAGGACAATGTTGTATTTAGAACCGAGGCTAGTATGAATATTCTTCGCAGTCTCCTTAGGGTTATCCTTTAGTATGGACATAGATTGCATAGCCACCCACTCTGTATTAGCCATTGAGGATTTCAGTTTGGTGCCTGTCGGGCACATGTGTGGAGGGGCCATTTTGTTCACCTGCAACACAGATTCATTTAAAAGTTAAGCGGAGTCGACTAGTTGCCAGAAAGATATCGCACATCAATTGTAGTTATAGAGTGAAAAGAGAGAGAGAGTTCTAATGGTTTGCTGCATTCATTGCCCCAATACCCTAATTGCAGTCGACGCAGGTAAGGCTCTTGCTGTGATCCTCCAAGGACAATGTACCTCGGCCTGTCCATTCATCCACGTTAACTTGCAAACGGCCTCATACCTCTGGGCAGTGTTCTTCAGTCGATAAACGTCGAACTCCCCCTTGATACAAAAATGCCGGAACGACATCCTGAACTCATGTATGCTCCTAAACTCGGTGCCGACCGAAATTATAGGATACTCGTGGTCATGTTTCATTTCTTCTACTTCAACACCCAAATCATCGACTGGAATACCAGCCTCATCGTTAAGTTCCTCGTCTATTTCATCATCACCAGATTCTTGATCCTCTACAGTGCCTTCTTCTTCATCTGATTCAAAATCTTCGCCATCGTCTCTAATGCCTAGTATTGCACACATCATATTGACTCCCATGGGTGGGGCTGCACCATCGTCTCCACCTGGATGGACGGGAACATTGCCCCAATCCACCTCACCAGCAACTCTGTTTTCTCCAAGACACTCGGTTGGTTCTGCTGCAACCACATGGGGTGGTCTTACGTTTGCACGCATCCCAGGTACTTCAGTGGACAAACAGCAATCAAAATCAATTTCATCTTGAGTGTACATAACCCTCTTGCTCTTCCTGTGTACATCCTCCTTCCTGATGTAATCTTTCCTGATGGTATAAGTAGGGCTTGACATCCGCATTCCATTCCCCATCGAACTAGGCTTTTTGCTTCCGCTCTTGGGTGTGATCTCCTTACTGCCTCCCCTCACGGGTGTTAGCTCCAGGGTGCTGGCATTATTGCGTGACCTTTGTAGCATGTTCTTCTTTGAATTAGCCCTTTTGCTTCTACTATTGGGCATGTTCTCCTTCGTGCTGGCATTATTGCCTGACCCCAGCGGCGTGTTCCGCTCCAAATTAGCCCTTTTGCTGCTACTACTGGGCATCTTCTCCTTCGTGTTGGCATTATTACCTGACCTCACGGCGTGTTCCGCTCCAAATTAGCCCTTTTGCTGCTACTATTGGGCGTGTTCTCCTTCGTGCTGGCATAATTCCCTGACAGCGGCGTGTTCCGCTCCAAATTAGTATTTTTTCTGCTCCCACTGGGTGTGGTAGCCTCCGTGCTGGCCATCTTCGCCTCTTTGCTACAACTCCTGGGAGTGTTCACCACCGTGCTAGCCCTCTTAGCGTTTTTCTACTACCATTCGGTGTGGCATTTTGACTGGATCTCGGGGGTGTACTCTGCGGCGTGGTGCCTTTTGTCGTGCGACTCTTGGGCGTCCTCTTCTCTGGCATGGTCTCCTTGGTGACGTTCTTCTTCGGGGTGCCCTTTCTAGGGATGCTCTTCCTGCTCCTCTTTATGACGCTCCTCTGTGAGACTCTCCTCTGTTAGAAGCTACCCTCAGTCGCACCAGCCCCAGTGATGCCATGGATCAGGTCATGCATGCCTTCTAAAAGTCCATCATCTCTATTGTCGAGTTCCAATTCCTCTCCAACCGTGAGCACTACCAAGTGGAAGTAAACTTCACCTCTATAATGTTTCCTTGTAAACGGTATGACTAAATCCCTGGTATCTTTCACTTCGATAGCCTTTTTGCTCATGTAACCATAATGTAACAAACGTGCTTCCTAGGAGGACCCCCGCAGCACCTTCACATGTAACGATGCCATCAGGTCAGATAACTCTACCACTTCCGGGTCTTATCTGCCAAGGATTACATCAAACTCGTCATAGAATTTTTCTGTGCCATCATCTAATTTTGCAGTATAATCCGCTTATGCCGATACGAACGATTACTTTGCCATCATCAGGTTCTTTAGGATAGAAACCTCCGAGAGGTTCGAGAGATGGAGCGGCACCATCAGACCCAACCCCAATGCTACCGCCACCATCACCAGCGTCATCGTTAGCTGGATCAACCTCGGTGGAAGTACCAGGATCAGGAGCAAGGCGAGGGCCCTTAGCAGCGGGAACTACATTACATGGTGGACAGGCTTCTAATGGCAGCCACAATAGGATCAGCTGCTGCCATGCCACATCGACGATCAGCGCAGTTCCCTAACAATGGTGTTTCGAGTGCTAGCAGAGTCCAGACCATGAGCTGGCTTCGGACCAGCAGCTCGCTGAACCCGAGCACGGGTTCGAGGAGGAGACAAGGCATCAGTCTTTGCAACAACAGTGGGGCAGCCTCTGGAAGCGTTAGTTTGCACAACAGCGGCTGGGATTGGGTCAACAACGTCCAGATCAACAACAACACGAGGATGACCAGTACCAGCAGATTCCAGAGAACGGTTTCACACAACTTGAGGACGGTTTCGAGGAGGAGCAGTACACAAGGCGGCGGTCTTGGCAACAACGGCGAGGCAGCCTCCGGAAGCCTTAGTTTGCTCAACAGTGGCATGGATTGGGTGAGAAGCAGCCGTAGCAGCTGCAACAACACGGGCATGGGGACGGGGACGACCAGTACCAGCAGATTCCAGAGCTGAGTTTTCCACAACGGCAATACGGGGACTCCTACGAGGAGGTTGCCTGACAGAAGCATGTCGCGGACGAGGAACCACATTTTTCTCAACAACAACAAGGGTTAGAGTTAGACCTCCCTGTCCAATAATAGCTGGGCGACTCCCAGTAGCAGGAGCTTCCTCATCTAATATGTTACACACCAACATAACCACGCGAAGCCTAACATGCTGTTTCATCAACCCAATTAGCTGACTGTCACACGCTATAGGAACCTTGAAGCCTCGTTCATCAACGATGCTGAACCGTGCAGTCTGCTCTGGCCTCATTTCAGCAAGTTCACGCATAGCAGCAACCAAACCAGGGACAGTGCATAACTACACATGCGCTACTTCCATCTTCAGATTCTGAGCTTGTTTCCACGTGCTAATTTAATGAGGTAGCTGCAGATGGCCACCAGAACCGTGTATTTGGGTTCAGCGGAGATCCTAGTTGACAGAAAATTGGAGACAAAAGATAAGAATTGTTTGTCAGTGTCGTGCTAGCAAACAATTCTATGTTCGATATATCTCTGTAATGCCAGTAGCCAGCTAGCAGTTATAGGTAGTGCGAATAGCAAAGAGATGAGTAGCTCACCCGAAATTAGCCAGAAGTACTTCTTCCTCGGCAAATGGATCTGCCATCCTTCGCGCTGCTCAGCTCGTCGGTGGTAGAGGCGGGCTAGATCGTCGCAACGGCTGGCACGGCATTCGGCATTAGAGCTCGGTAGCAGCAAGTAGGCGCAGCAACTTGGCGTTGGAAGTCAAATGCCCGAATAGAACATTCTGGTTGGAGAGGGGATTTCGATGTCGCCGGTGCTAGGGTTCATGCGAAAGGAGGGAGGGAGTGGATTTTTGAATTTGGTCAATGCACCATGCTCCTTTAGTATCTCGTTTCACCTACGTGGTTGCCGCATTGGCGCTCGCATCACGGAAATATTACTGACATGAGGGTCCCGATCGTCTACTTCACGGGGCAGTTTCATGGCATGTTTGGATTTGGTAGGGGTGAGACGAGTTTGCATCGAAATGGCCCCTATCGGTAGTTGGCGACCCAACTTTTCGAAACGTGGTAATTTTAGGCAACTTAGGTACCGCCATGCGCTGGCCTGTGAATTTTGGTACCGCAGACGAACAATCCCTCTCAAGATTGGGGGAGATTGAAGTTACTAATGCTCAAATGTCCCATTCATGAGCTCCCTCACAATATTATTATCAATAACTTTTATGCAAGGCTTTCTCTTCATGATAAGGATTTATTGGATGCCTCTTGTGCTGGAACATTCACTCACATGGAAGAAGATGCTAAATGGGATCTTCTAGACCGTATTCAAGATAATGTTGAAGCATGGGAGAATGACAAAGGAAGAAAGTCAGGTATAAATTATGATTATGAATGCATTGAATATTTTATGGGAACTGATGACTTTCAAAATATTAGTAATGCTTATGGTCTTGATTCTCAAGTTATTACAAATTGTTTTAAGGCTCTTGCTTCTTATATTGAAATTCCGAAAAAGGGATGGAACAAGTACCATGCGCCATATAAAGATATTGTTGACTGTGTTCCTGTTGGGAGTACTGAATTTTTCACTATTGTTCACATCCTACCTGAACCTTATATCGAGAAAATACCCTTCCCAGATAAGGTAAAGGATCATCCTATGATAACTAGTGTAATCAATAAAAGTGCAAAGAGAACTGTAAAACCTGATGAACAAATAAACATTGAACCTGTTGTAGAAATTGTGAAAGACCTTGTCACTAAAAGTGTAGAAGATGGACACATAGTCTTTTGTGAGGATGCTTCTAATATTGTCTCACATCCTAATAGAACTAAAAAGGCTAGTTTCACTGTGCTTTCTGTTAGAATTGGTGATCATTGCTATTATGGTTTATGTGATATTGGTGCAAGTTCAAGTGCTATTCCTTATGAGCTTTACAGAGAAATTATGCATGAAATTAGTCCCTCCGAACTGGAAGAGATTGATGTGGTTATTCACCTTGCTAATAGAGATACCATCTCTCCAATTGGTATTGTGCGGGATGTAGAAGTTCTTTCTGGTAAGATTAAATATCCTGCTGATTTTCTAGTACTTGGTTCAGCTGCTAGTAAAACTTATCCCATCATTTTTGGTAGACCTTTCTTGAGTACTTGTGGAGCTAGTATAGACTGCAAAAGGGAGAAAATCTTGACTAAATTTGATGGGGAATCTTATGAGTTTAATTTTTTGAAATTTACTAAAGAACCTTGTGAAAATGAAACCCATAATGAGGATTTTAGAGTTGAACAACTTGCTTCTATTTCTCTTGCTCCTAGCAATGCTTTGCAGAAATTTATGGAAGATCATGAAAGTGAAATCTTCATGGAAGAAAGAAATGAGACTGACGAGATTCTCCATCGTCAACCTAAGATGCTTAAGCATAACTTGCCTGTAGAAGACTTGGGTACCACGTTGCCACCTAAAAAGGATCCGGTCTTCGATCTAAAACCTTTACCTGGCGATCTTAAATATGCTTACATTGATGATAATAAGATATATCCTATTATTATTAGCTCTAAACTTTCAGGGAAGGAAGAAGAAAGGTTATTGGAGGTATTAAAGAAACACCGAGGGGCTATGGGATATACTCTGGATGATTTAAAAGGGATTTCTCCTACTATACGTCAGCATGCTATCAATATAGAACCAGATGCAAAGCTAGTGGTAGAGCACCAACAACTTTAAATCCTAAGATGAAGGAAGTGATAAGAAATGAGGTATTGAAACTTCTTGATGCTGGTATTATTTACCCTATTGCTGATAGTGAATGGGTTAGTCATGTTCACTGTGTCCCTAAAAAAGGGGGAATTACCGTCGTCCCTAATGATAATGATGAGCTTATTCCCCAAAGAAAAATAGTAGGTTATAGAATGTGCATTGATTTCAGGAAAGTTAACAAAGTTACTAAGAAAGATCATTACCCACTTCCTTTTATTGATCAAATGTTAGAAAGGTTGTCTAAAAAGACCGATTTTTGTTTTCTTGATGGATATTCTGGTTTCTCTCAAATTGCTATTAAACAACAAGATCAAGAAAAAACTAATTTTACATGCCCTTACGGAACCTATGCTTATAGACGTAATACTTTTGGTTTACGTAATGCTCCTACTACTTTTCAAAGATGCATGTTTGCTATCTTTCATGGTTTTTGTGAGGAAATTGTGGAAGTGTTCATGGATGACTTCTCCGTCTATGGAACTTCTTTTGATAATTGTCTGCACAACCTCGATAAAGTTTTGCAGAGATGTGAAGAAACTAATCTTGGTCTTAATTGGGAGAAATGCCACTTCATGGTGAATGAAGGGATTGTACCTAGACATAAGGTTTCTGAAAGAGGCATAGAAGTTTAGAGAGCTAAAGTTGAGGCAATTGAGAAAATGCCCTGTCCAAGAGACATCAAAGGTATTTGTAGTATCCTTGGTCATGCTAGTTTCTATAGAAGGTTTATTAAAGATTTCTCTAAGATATCAAAACCCCTCACTAATCTTCTTCAAAAAGATGTACCCTTTGTATTTGATGATGATTATAAGGAAGCTTTTGAAACTCTAAAGAAGGCTTTAACTACAACTCCTATCGTTCAACCACCTGATTCGAGCTTACCCTTTGAAATAATGTGTGATGCTAGTGATTTTGCTGTAGGTGCTTTCCTTGGGCAACAAATTGATAAAAAGTTAAATGTTATCCATTATGCTAGTAATACTCTTGACCCTGCTCAATGGAATTATGCTACTACTGAAAAAGAATTCCTAGCCGTCATTTTTGCTTGTGATAAGTTTAGATCTTATATTGTAGACTCAAAAGTTACCATTCATACTGATCATGCTGCTATTAAGTACCTTATGACGAAGAAAGATGCTAAGCCTAGGCTTATTAGATGGGTGCTACTCTTACAGGAGTTTGACCTACATATTGTAGACAGGAAAGGTGCTGAAAATCCTATAGCTGATAATTTCTCTCGATTGGAAAACATCTCTTTTGATCCTATGCCTGTTAATGATAGTTTCCCAAATGAACAGTTGGCTGCAGTAGGGGTAATCTCGCGAGGGAGCCCTTGGTATGCTGACTATGCTAACTTTATTGTCTCCAAGTATTTGCCTCCAACTTTCACAGCTCAGCAAAGAAGGAAGTTCTTTTACGATTTGAGGCATTATTTTTGGGATGACCCACATTTATATAAAGAAGGAGTGGATGGTATTATGCAAAGATGTGTTCTAGAATATGAACAATAGGAGATATTGCGGAAATCTCATGGTAGTGCCTATGGAGGACATCAAGCAGGAGATAGAACTGCGCAAAAGGTGCTACAATCAGGTTTCTACTGGCCTACCCTTTTTAAAGATGCAAGAAAATTTGTTTTATCTTGTGATGAGTGTCAGCGTGTTGGTAATATTTCTAGACGCAATGAAATGCCTATGAACTACTCTCTAGTTATTGAACCCTTTGATTGTTGGGGATTTGACTTTATGGGTCCTTTTCCTCCCTCAAAAGGTTATACTCATATTCTTGTTGTTGTTGATTATGTCACTAAGTGGGTAGAAGCTATACCTACGAAGAGTGCTGATGGGGAGACCTCTCTAAAAATGCTTAAGGATGTTATCTTTCCTAGGTTTGGAGTGCCTAGGTATCTTATGAATGATGGAGGTTCTCATTTCATTCATGGTGGTTTTAGAAAGACCCTTGCTAAATATGGTGTTAATCATAGAATTTCTTAAGCTTATAATCCCCAAAATATTGGACAAGTAGAGTTATCAAATAGAGAAATTAAATCCATCTTGCAAAAGACTGTTAATAGGTCTAGAAAAAATTGGGCTAAAAAGTTGAACGATGCTTTATGGGCTTATAGGACTGCCTATAAAAACCGTATGGGGATGTCTCCTTATAAAATGGTTTATGGGAAAGCTTGTCACCTACCTTTAGAATTAGAACACAAAGCTTATTGGGCAGTTAAAGAACTTAATAGAGATTTTAAGCTTGCTGGTGAAAAAAGGTTATTTGACTTAAGTTCGTTGGATGAATGGAGGAGTGAAGCATATGAGAATGCTAGACTCTTTAAAGAAAAAGTTAAAAGACGGCATGACAAGCGAATACTTAAGAGAGGATTCCATGTTGGTGAGAAAGTTCTATTGTATAGGTCTCGTCTCACATTTTTTGCTGGGAAACTACTGTCAAAATGGGAAGGACCTTTTGTTATTGAAGAAGTGTACCCTTCAGGAGCAATGAAAATTTCTTCTTTAAAAGATAACACTACACAAGTGGTGAATGGGCAGCGACTCAAGCACTATATTGCTGGAGATTCTTACAATGAAGATGTTGATGCTTTTCAAGTTATAACTCCGGAAAAATTTATTAAAGACCAAATTCAGAGACCTGTAGAGTCTGTTTTCGAATAGGTAACATATATGGTAAGAAAAGTTCCACGAAAATTCTATCCAGTTATGCTTTTGCAATTTTTATCCAACAAGGAAAGCTACGAAGCAAAAGAGGGATGGAAACGGAGCCAGGGTGGCTCACACCACCCCCTGGCGTGGCCCCCCTGCCCACGCCAGCAGGTGGTGTGGCCAGCTCGGCCTCCATCTCCGACCCATTTTCTCCCAGTACCTTCCTTTTGTCGTAAAACTTCGTAATATATAATCCCCCGGATCCCCCAAGGTTCATATATCGTGTTCTCGTCGTGTTTTAGTTTCGATCTATTTCTGACAGGTAGAGTCCCAGATTTGGAGCCACAATGTCTTCCTCTGGATCAGCCAAGGAAGATTCCTCAGCGGATATCATCAGCCCATACATGAGAGAGTTGAAGATTCATCCCAAGGAGTTGTTGCTTGAAGATGGGGAGGTACGGATAAAAGAGGTTCAAGGCCCTAAAGGTGAAGGAAGTCTGGAGGATAGGATGGAAGCACTGGAGCAAGAAGTCTTTAGGTACAAGAAGATGGCGGAACGCGAAGTGGATATCATCCATAAGATTTGTTCCAAACTCATCGCCGAGCACCAAAAGGAGACTGCTGAGCTCAAGGATGAAGTTCTCTCACTCCACCAAACAACCAACCAACTGCAAGCACAGCTCTACGACGTTCAAAATCAAAACTATGAGTACGAGGTTAGGTTTAAATGCATAAGTGTTGCTGCAAGTTTCAGGATGCTAGAGACCACGATGTCCTTTGTTGATGGGGAGCCCTTACCTTGGAAGTCGGACGATGACGAGAGAATACCACCACCACCACAGAAGGAGTAATCCATCATCAGGTTTTGGCATCCCCTTGGTTTGTTCCAAGCTTGCGGGAGTGCCGCGGTATCACATCACTATCTTCTATATTTTTACCTTTTTAGTAGAGTCATGTCATGAATAGAGAAGTTATCATGTAGGATGGTTTGTGTAACATCCCAATTCCAGCAACCCTGATTAGTTGTCTAGAATGCAAAAATCAGGGGGAACAAAAACTTTTTCTTGTATTAATGCTGAACTGTTTGCTTGTTGTTTGACTATGTTTATGCTTATGATTGTGTATTAGAAGATACACTCCTTACCTCAACATTAGTTGACAAAAGCTATTTAATAAAGCTATCCTGGCTCATTTTACATATTCCCAAATGTTCTGGCATTTCAAAACCTGAGCCAAGATACCTTTACAACCTCCACCCTTTTTAGTAGCTTCTATTTCCCTAAACTATGGAGAGCAACCTATTATAATCTCCTTATGTTTTATTGACAGAACCTTCAACTATTCTTATCTCTAGGTTTCCCAAAACCTCTTTTTAAAGATTTTTGAATTCTACTCTTGGTAAAGGTACCAAGGACTCGCATCTTATTCAAACTCCAACCTTTTCAAAATACCCAACCTTCCCTCAAGCCAGGCTTGATGGTAACCCTAGTAGTAGGTTTGCTTTGTTTGTAAGATGAGTTGCCTTGATCTGCTAAGATGAAGTGCCTTGATCTGTTGTCTGATAAATTGCCTTGATCTGCTACTTGATTTGTCTGCTTAGGAGATAGTATGAGCTACCCTAGGAGCTCATCATTAGGATCAAGATGTTTCCAAATCACCACACCCTAAGCAAGATTACAAAGTAGGATCTGATCCCTACCTACTGAGTGATCATCTAAAACCCTTAACCAGATCAATTCTGTAGTGATACATTCTAGAAGACCACTATCAAGCATGGATCTTTCCTACTCAATCCACACTTCAACATCATCCACTTGATGATGCTTTGGTACCTTGCAACCCATCAAAATCCTCACCACCCACATTCTAGTCAAAAACCCTAAATCTACCAAATTTGGCTAAGTCTAGAATCTGTTCCAACATCACCTCTTTGAATGTCTCCATTTCCCAACCCTTGTGGTTTTTTGAAAATGCATTTGAACCATATTGTTAACCATACTAAGTACTACCAAGGACCACTCTTTACCTTGGTTAGATCATCCTCCAACCCACTTGTTCTTGATGGTTTTGCAGGCAAGAAAATAACTATTTCTGCAAATCTAGTCAACATGCCTACTTTGACAGAAGCTCACACCATCATCCAACCTTATATGGACCAAATACTTGCATGGTTTTGTGCTACTCATATAGGTATATCAATATCTACTTCACTTGTTCCAAGTGGATCATTGTGCTTCTTAAACCCACAAGGTTTTGAAGGCTAGTTGATAATCTGCCTTGGCAGGCTTATTTTATTCAAAGTTTGAAATCAATTCTTGGTGAGCTCAAGAAGGATCAAGCTCAAAACTCTACACCATTGCAATATACATCACTTGGTCTATCCATAAATATATCCCATGCCCCAAGGGGAGCCTTGAGCTCCAAGATCCAACAAGGTTTTAGTGGCATGAAACAATCTTACCCAAGATCCTTAAATCTCTAGTTTTCACCAAAATCAACTTGGATTCTCCAATCCCAAGGTTGCAAATGCTTATTACACCGTGTCTACATAATCTATCTTGATCATCAAGATTTACCAAATTCTATCCATATTTATTATGGACCAAATCTATTTAATTCCTTTAATAGACAAAATCTCCAAAACTCCTTTCCCAATGGAAAGTTTGGTTTTTGCCAAAACACTTCCCCAACATTTAGCTCAGTTGAGATACATATATCATACTCTATCTCCCCACCTCAAAAATAAATATTTTTGAAGACCTTTATTATTTCTTTTTGCCTATTTTCTTAAATGGCAGAAATGGAATAATAATTGTTTTAAATACTTTCAAGCCACAATAAATCTTGGAAAAATTCCCCTAAGTGTGTATTCACCTTTGGGACCATCTCACATCAAAAACTCCACCTGTCCAATTCAAAAATATCAAATAAATTCCTAAAAACCATTTCTGCACTATTTGAATAATTGATATGAAGTGCATCTAGAATTCTCTGAAACATCCCAAATAAATCTTGGAGATGCATCTTAACATTACCCATCTAGCAGCATCCTTATCTCATCCTGGGAAGGTAAACTTTCAAGAATTCCTTTCTATCCATCAATTATGGAGAGTTTGATCCTAACACCACATCACTCTCAAACTGTCTCAAATCTTCCTCAAAGCTTGTCCAGCACTACTCCTCAGCACCAGGATACACCCAGACCGACCACCACTATAGCATCACTGTAGCAACTTATACCTCTTGTCTCTAGTGCTTATCCATGAAGGAGACACAAGCCAACCCCTTTTTCTTGCCGTTAAAACCTTGCAACAGCTGTGCCTAGTCCCTCTGCCCTGCAGCTCGACCAGAAAGCCACTTCACCTTAGCCCACAGCAATACCAGCCCTGGTTTCACCCCTCCCCCTTGCTCCATAGGACATGTCCACCCCACCCCTCCTCCACTTGGTTTATAAGGCCACAAACCAGCACATATCTCCCCCTTGCTGCCCATTTGCTCCTCTCCCTCTCACTTACCCCCCACCTAACACCATCTTCCTCCCCTGCCTTATCCTGCCCGAGAGAGGAAAAAACGAACTCTTGGCCTCCTCCCTCTCCTTCCTTCCCCTCCCTCTCCTCCCTTCCCTCCCTCTCTACATGTCACCCTACGAAGATCCTCGCGTCCTCACGAGTCTAACCGACCCCCTTTTGCTGCGCAGGAACCCCTGCTCCGGTTGCGCAGTCGAGCTCCGACGAGGCTCCCTCTCAGTCCACCTCGCGTGAGCCCTCTCTGTCGCAGAACCTCCTCGATGCCTGCCCATCCATGCGATCCCCATCGTTGACCACGTCTCCCCCGGCCAGCACCGAAGCGAACTCCGCCGGTGCTGATGCGCGCGACGCTGCCTGGAGACAAACATATCCTTGCCGCCCATTGCTGGCACCGTCATCGACCATCGCTCCTCCTCTGCTGTTTCCTGATCGCCGGAGAGCCGCAGGTAAGCCGCTCGGACCTCCCCTACCGCCGCTAGGGTTCTCGCCCCTCTGTCCGTGATGAGAGAAAGGAGATGAGTCGGGGCCGTCGATCCCGCTCTAATCAGATGGCCCCAGCCTCCCCTTACCGCTTCGCCCCTCCACCCTGCTAACGGGTGGGCTCCCCGCCCCTCGTTTGAACGCGGCCCCTCCCGCGTAGAGAGGCGCCCGAGTGGGCCGAATTCACTCCCCCAGGCCCATCTCGTTACAGACCCAGCCCGACTCCCTGGTTCTTTTAATAATTAATCTAGATCTGGAAAATAGGCTGCTAGAAATAAATTCGTAGGAAAATGAAAAATGTCTGCTTTTGGACATCCCCAAATTTTGAAGTACTCCCTAATGATTTATTTATCATGTAGTACACTCGGAGGCCCCAAATACTGCCCTTCTTAATAATAATAAATCAGTAACCCAGAGGTACCTTTGTCACTAATAAATTCCTTCTATGAGTTTTTCAAATCCAAATGGGGTGAACCCAACTTCCGCTAGATGGTAATTGAAATACCCAACAACTAGACTTTGTCCGATACCAAGGTGAACATTAGTTTGCCCTTAGCAAAAATAGCAAAAACAACTCTGCTCTAAATTTAGAAATTTCTCTAGGTCAGAAAAAAGTAGGTTCTGACCCAATTCCAACTCTCAGGACTCCTAAAACATGTTATCCTTCAAACCCCAGGAGCCCAAATTTAATTAAGTTCTGGTTGATTTATTAGGATTTAAACTATTGTGTGTAGAGTTAATTCTCCAATAAAACCAACTCAGTAGTTCTGTAACTCCAAAAAGGTTGATTCCAATTTCTACAGAAAGGTATTCTAAATACCTACCATTTTTCCTTGGAATCAAATCAAAAGCTTTTGTAGATTAAATCTGTTGAAAAAGACAAAACAACTACCGAACTGCCTTTGGGGATTTCTTAAGGGCATTATGCTAATTCTTCTGACATAATTCCAAATCTCTGTGAATCAGTACATCAAAAACCACTTAATCATCCAAGGAAATAATTTTTGGACCTCCAGAACTTTTCTGGTGAATTACTTCCTAAAACTAGAGCTTTTATCACTAGAATATTCATAAGAAATTAAAGAAAAGTGATAAAATAGTGAAACCACTTTTGTTGGTTTCATTTTATCAACACCTATCTGTTGGTGTCATTTTTACACAATGGTATCATATATAATAGTTCTTTGGTCCGAAACCCCTTCTTAGGTAGTTCCTCGGCTATAAACCCTAAGGGATGTTCATCCCCTTCTCCAAGGCCATCTCAACCTCCTAAATCCAATCCTCTCTAAAACTACTGAATCTTAAACTCATATTGTTCACTAGTTTGCGGTATTTTATTGATGCTTGTATGCCTTGTGTTGATTGTGCTCTTGCTTGTTTGCATGTGTGCTCCCTGACGACGATAGTTGTGATTATCTCGGAGATCAGAAGAAGATGGTTATTATGGTTATTATTATGGTATTCTAACAAGAAGTCCAGGGACATATATATGCCATACTGCTAATCACAGGCAAGCCACCTTCTTGCTCATAAGCTTTCTCCTAATATTTTACTTATGCATGTTTTATCTACTGTTATGAAAATTGCATTGTTTTACTATATGTTGATGTATATATGGTAGGGGTTTGGCTCCTCCGAACTATTACACTTTTGTACTATTAAGTACAACCCCCTTGTTTACGCCTACTTGTCCCTAGGAGAATAGATGGTGCATAACACCATAACCCTTTAGAGACCCTATTTTAGCCGAAGTAAAACTATAGGATGGGAAGACCCCCGAAAAAGTTTTACCAAAAGTTTTATGATAAAACCTCGGTGAGGTGGGACCTCCCAAGAGATGTTGAGAAATAAAAAGGTTTTGTTTTACAAAATGCTGAAGGAAAGATGGAGGAAAAATGTTTACGAAAACACACCCGGTTCTTTGTAGTTTTGCTAGAACAATTAACCCGTGCAACCACATTACTCTAGAATGGGACAAGGCTGGATTTGATTTTTGTCTATTCTGGTATAAGCTGCCTCGCAACTACTACAGGGGGATATAACAATCCCTGGAGGGTGGGCCTTCTCTGGCAGGGTTGTAACATCCCAGATTCTATATTAGGGTGATATTAGTGTCATGCATCATCCTTGCATCATTGCATCCTGCATTTGAAAAATTGCAATAAAAACCCTGGCACATAAACCCATTTAAAAACCCTATTTAATATTCCCATAAGTAAGCACCCTTGTTGTAGTAGCATGACCCCTCTAAAAACCTTGTAAAACATTAAACTATGGCCTAAGTTGACCACCTCTTTTTTATGAAAATTTAGAGACAAGATTCATCACTTTTGGACTTAGTTTGCAAAAGCTAGAAGAATTTTACTAAAACAGAAAAAGGGAAAATTGTTAAAAAAAAGAGAGAAGGGCCAACAGCTAACCCTAGCTGGCTGGGCCACAGCCCCATCGCCTTCATCGCCACAAGACGGAACCTACCCGCCACTGGCCCACCTTTTCCCCCCTGCCACTGACAGCCCTACCCCACCTGTCATCCCCCTCCTCTCCCCAACGCGAACGGGAAAGAGTCTCCGTCGGCCATGACCTCTGCCCCCGTGTCCGACCAGGACTCCCCCGGGCCGTGTATATATGCCAGCTGCACGACCACCCCCTCCGTTCCCAGGTTCGCAAAACCCTAAAAGTTTCCCCGATTCCGCTGGTACAAGCCGCCGCCGACCAGGTGAGTTGCGCCAATGCCGATCCTCCCCTCCCCCTGTTCTTTCCACAGGATGATCCTGCGTTCGGGTTCGCCTCACCGCCTTGCCCATTGTCTGCATGCGTGCGTTGCCGCCAATCGCTCGCCGGAGCTGCAGGAGAGAAGCTGCCAGCGCCACCGTTAGAGGAAGAGGGGGACGAAATCAAGGTGACAGACAGAACCGCGAGGAGGAGACGAGCACCAGCGGCAGATCCTTCTTCCTCGAAGTGCACCCAAGCACCGCCGCCGTCGCCACCGACACCGCCGCCGCCCACCACCACCGTCGTCGCAAACTGTAAGTCACCGAGCCACCTCCTCCGTCTGATTTGCATAAATTACCATGTTGCATGCATGCATGTTTTCCTTTGTGTATGCTTTGAACAAGTTTTGATCAGATCTATGTTTGTGATTCGTTAGATTGCTCGGAGTGCGCTAAGGAGTGCTATTGTGTAGAGTGCTGCTCGGATCAAGGCAAGTTACACCACTTGTTCATAACTTTGGTCCCAGTTTTGATTCTATGCATGTGATCTTCAAAATTATGTAGTATGCATGTGTAGGGTGATCTAGTAGAATTTTCCTTAGTATTATTTTGCAAGTGCGATGATTTTGTAGTATGCCATGAGTAGCTCTATACTTAGGATTTCCCATCCCAATAGGTTACCCCTGTTTTTACTAAGTATTGCTTGCTATGCTATATATACAAAGTACCGTTGGGGGGTTCGAAAGACAAAGAATTTTTCTAAGTATAAAGGCTCTCTAGAGCAAACTTTTCTTCTCAAATCCACTTCAAAATAAAACTAAGTTTTCTTCTGGGCGGAATGGTTGTCGGGACAACGAGTGAGATTTTGGTGGCGGACGGCCGCCCAGGAATCAAAGAAGTCTGCCATGTTTCAGAATTCAAAAGCTTCCAGTGCAACCACAATACGTTATGGGAAACCTCACCTGGGTACCAACATTTGGAGGATTCTTGGCACGGTTGGATCCGAAAGGTAGAGGGGCTACTAAGGGAAAGCCTCGCCATGGTCTTGTCTGTAAAAGGACTTGATCGTGGATTGTGGGTAAAGTGCACAAACTCTCGAGAGTATTGCAATCTGATCGATCAGCCGTGTTCACGGTAACAGAACAACAATGAGCGTCTGAAGGATGGGGCCTCTAAAGGATATTCCTCTCTCTTTTCTAAAACAAAGTTTTGAAACCCCATGGCGTGCGTAATATCGCTAATGGGAGGGAATTTGGGAACTTGGTGTGTAATATCCAAGTGACGCTTAGTGCGTAATATCTAAGTGTTCGGTTGTTTGGACACTTGGTGCATAATATCCTCGTGTGCCACTCGACCTTATTTTATCTAAGCAAAAGTTTACAAAGTAGGACAATCCTCTCTTCTTCTCTCTACTTAAGAAAACTAGCTTTGAGCAAATGAACTCTACAGCCTATACCAGCCTTGCATGTAGAGATAGACTTTTCTCTCCTTGGTGTAATTTGCCAATACATTCAAAGTATTGACCCAACTTGTTGGCTGCACGTCTTATGTGCAGAATCCGAAGATTGAAAGGTGCGTAGGGATCGCGGATCTACACTCGACAAGCCTGGGCGTTGATGGACTCATGCTGCTTTTATGTTTCCGCTGTTATTTGAGCTAGCATAATGCTAAGCAACTTTTGTAATAATTTCATACTCTGGATTCTCCGTGTAATAAAGACTTTGTGTTTTACATGATATTTCATCGACTGTGAGTGCTAGCTGTTGATCCAGGGACTAGCATGTTAATCACAGGGACTTAGGATCCTTACCGATCCGAGGTCACTACAAGGGTCCATGTAAAACATCGACCGGGAGAAGGAACGAAGGGTCTGCGGGCCTCCACGCGTTACTATGAGCCCCTCATTGAAAGAGCACACTTGGGAAGTGGAAAAGCACACCGGTTGGCTTGTGAACTATATAGGGCGTCCCGGTGTTCAGGGGAACAACACTCATAGGGTAGGCACTTATACTGGAGTGGGCTTTCAGAGAGTCTTGATTGGTTACTCGACCCACGGTGAGTGTAGATCAGGGCAGGGTAGTCGGATGGTGTGGCTAAAGTGTACAACCTCTGTAGAGTGTAAATCTATTCGAATAGTCGTGTCCACGGTCATGGACAGTTGGGAAGGTTGTTGTAGAGCGGTGCTAGTTTTGTTTTCAAAAAGGATTTTGGAAAAGAAATGGCTTTGGAAATGTTTTGACCATGGGATGGTCGTAAACGAGAAAGGTTTTAACCATGGGATGGTCGGAAGGGGGAGAAAGGATTTTGATCGTGGGACGACCTGAAGACGGGAACAAATGGGTACCCCAATCCTAGTGTTTTTAAAAAGGCTTTACAAAAGTTTTTAACAAATATATGGAGATGCCATATCTACAAGAGAAACTATTTTAGAAAAGAACCCCGCTTGGAGCCCTCCTACTACCACAGCCATATTTCATATCTCCTTGTTTTTACTGCTCTCTTAAGGTGGTTTGCGAGTACATTCAAAGTACTCATTGGCATTGTCCCTGGCTATTAACTTGGTCAGATATGAAGAAGAAGGTGGTGTTGGCAACTATGCAAACTAGGATGTTCTCCCAGTCAGTTGCCTGTAGGTTAAGGCATGGCTCGGGCTCTACGCTTCCTACAAGTTCCACTGATGATGTTGATATAGCCATAACGGTAGCTAAGGTATGACTTGTGTCCGTGTAAATTTTGGATGTTTACTTTGATACTTGTCGGTTATGTGCCACGACTAACTAATCAGGGGATCGTGGTGGTATGCATAACAGGGATTCTCGGAGGATAAATCCGGGGGGCCCACAGGCTTGGGATCAGAGCCATCCTGACTATAGGAGAACCTTAGTTAGCATGGTCGTTAGACAGGAACCTTATTTTGAAAACCCCGTCTTTCAAAAACTAGTTTCTCCATGAGTTTCAAAAACTTCTACTTCTTCTCTTACTCTAAGTAAATGCTTTCAAAAATGGTTTCCTCTAACTCTCGTCCAAACCTCAAACCTACGGATTTTAAATAACTAGGATCTAGAACTCGATGAAGACAATGAGAACAAGATGAATACAAGCAACTACCAGCAAACACAAGGAGACTACAATATCTCTCTACCAGCGGAATCCTCATAATCAGAAGACATCAAGTGTTGCACTATCAAGAAGCATTCAAGATACGACGAAGGCTTTATCGGCAAGATAGTGACTCCGACCTGAAGAAAGACGATATCTAGGGTCAATAGTCCTATGATAGGATTCCCCTATATCGCGAGTAGTTAACTCCTTGGTCCCCCTAGTTGGCCGTGTTTGCTTGCCTAAGTGCGTCATGTGTTGCTTGATGTGTGCTGTTTGCCAAGGACATTGCGATCCCCTCGCTCTGTTCACCTTGTATCTGTGTTCTGGTTGCTCAGACCTCTGACAAATAAGATTCGAGGAGCGGTACCCTACCTAGTAACTCAGGAAGAACCCCGGTTAGTTATCGCCAATGAGAACCTAGATTAACCTCGGGAGTTTATGAGAGGCGAAGGATCGCTAGACACAGAAACCCGACCTCGTCAAGTTAGAGCAACTCGAAGACTTCACCTCAACACGATGGCAGACATCATCGAACTCACTTCTCAAGACTCGTCATCGACACTACGCGCCATCATTTATTGACCAATGATAACCGGAGTCCCATGGAAGCTAGAAGTCTACCACCAAAGGATCTGCACTATCCACAAGAAACCACCCGATAAGTCAACCAAGACAAGGAGTGAAGACCTAACTACACTAACATTTAGTGTATTAGAGCTTCTGACCGCCTCAGGAGACTAACTGATCTAGTTGACCCTACCCAAACTAACAGAATGATCCTCCCCAGAAGGTCAGAACTACCCCTAAAGCCGAATGATAAGGAAGCATGAAGACAACGAGTCTACCCCGCCCTCGAGAAGAAACAACGCCACGTGTTCAAGAGACGACAACTCCTCTGAAGCTAGATGTCTCTACTCTGACAAAACACTCTCAAGAGGAGTCGTAAACCGCTAACTTGTGCTGAGCTAACTCCTTAAAGCTTCATTAGGAGACCACCCACACCAAGGTTTGCGAGAATAGGGCGTCACTCGAAAACCTCAACTCAAGAATCAAGAAGATACATCCTTCCTCTAACATCAAGTTAGAACTTCCAAGACAGAAGATCCAAACCCTTCTCGATGAACCTTAGTGAAGCTCTAAGGTGGAAAGACTATGTCTTTCCACTCAATCTCCAAAAGATTGTCTACCAAAAGATACTTCAGAAAAGATCCCCAGATTCGACGTCCTTTCGCCAAATAACAACTCGCGAGTTAACACAGGAGAAACTTCGCTACCTCAGCTGAAGACTAGCCTGAAGGATCACCGGATCACTAACCGCTCAGTTCCATTCGCTTATAGGACGTGAAACTCCAACAGATCTAATAGGCTAAGTACGAATAAAAGTAGTATTTAAGCCTCATAACATCTAATTTGCTAATGTCGACGGAAGGTTTCAACTCCGGGCAGAAGATTGCGATATCCACCTAACATCGTCAGACGACTCCAAGAAGGAAGGACTGTGATAACTCCAAGCCACCCTAGTTTAACCCTAAGGGGAAAGACTGCGTATTTCCCACAAAATAGAATAACCCTCTGCCAGAAGCAACCCAGCGGTTAGACCCAAAGATGTAAACTACGATACGATAATCCCTTAAGAGAGACACCATAAACCCTTACAGCAGGAAGATCACTCCTCACTGTAGGGTTTCGTAGCATGGAAAACAAAAAATTTCTACCGCATACAAACAAACAAGCCAAGATCTATCTACTAGATTGTAGCAACGAGTCGATGGAATAACTCACCCTCAAAGATTCCAAAGTGTTTAACGAGAGCAGATTCTCGTGGGTGATGTAGTCGTACTCTTTCCGATCTCAAGATCGCGTAGATGATCCTTCCGGCGCCGTGTTCCGGCAGCGCTCACATCGATCGTTCGGACGAAGACCTTCCTCTCCCTTGTTCCAAAGCAGCGGAGGTTGTAGCACTCTCCTCGTGATTCCGGCATAGCGTGGTACGGAAGTAGAGGGAGATCTCAGGCTCGCCTTAAGACGAAGCGAGTATGGTGGAGTATGAGAGGGCTCCTCGGCGATCTAGGTTTTAGATACACCAAGGAGGAGGTGCTAGAGCCGGCGGCTAGGGTTTGGGGCACCCCAAGTCGGCGGCTAGGGCAACCACAGGAGGTGGCGGCAAAGGGAGGTGGTGGCGCCAATCTAGGGTTTTGGAGGAGAGGTACTTGTGTGCTAGGAGGGAGCCCTGCCCCTCCTTATATAGGTGGAGGGGCTGGCCGGCCAACGGGAGGGAGTGGAGTCCCTCCCCAACTCGGTTTCCACTTCTCCTCCTCTTTCCAAAAAATTGCCGTTTGACTTTCAAACTAGCCGTTTGACTTTTCAATTTAGGATTTAAATAAACCCTTTATTTTGGACAGCAAAGACACCTAGTACATGATGCAATCATTCCAACTTACAATGACACATTCATGTACCCTTCCCCGGAGTTCGGACATTCCGAACCTTCTAGAATGTTCCGATGAAAACACGGAACCATTCCCCAATTCAAAGCAGGACTTTCCTTATATGAATCTTATTCTCCGGACCATTCCGGATCTCCTCGTGATATCCCGAATCCCATTCGAGACTCCGAACAACATTCGGACTCTTTCTCATCATTCCATAACTACTCAAACAACGTCGAATCCTTAAGTGTGTCTCCCTACGGTTCGTGAATTATGCGGACATGATCGAGACACTTCTCCGATCAATAACCAATAGAGGAATCTGGAAATTCATATGGCTCCCACATATTTCTACGATTACTTTGCGATCGAATGAACCACTTACATACGATATCAATTTCCCTTTGTCTCACGATAGTTTACTTATCCGAGGTTATGATCGTCGGTATCTCTGCATACCTAGTTCAACCTCGTTACTGATAAGTACTCTTTTCTCGTTCCCGTGATATGTGATCCCTTGTGAGCCAGTCACATGCTTGCAAGCTAATTGGATGACATTTCACCGAGAGGGCCCAGAGTATATCTATCCGTCATATGGATGGACAAATCCCACTCTTGATCCATGGGTTTCAACCAATACTTTCTGAACACTCAATGACACCTTTATAGCCACCCAGTTACGGTGTGGTGTTTGATGTCATCAAAGCATCCATCCGGCAAAGGTGATATGCATGATCTCATGGTCGAAGGAATCAGATAACTATGTATCAGAAAGCATATAGCAATTGAACTATTAAAATGACTTGATCTTTATGCTACGCTTATCTATAGGAGTATGTCCACCATATCATTCTCCTAACGATATGATCTTGTTGTTAATAACATCTCAATGTTCATGATAGGGAAACCACAATCATCTATTAACCAACAAGCTAGTATTATACAGAGGCTTTACTAGGGACTTTAAATTAGGTTTACAAATCACACAAGTATTAATGTTTCCTTGTTAATACTATTATAGCATGAATGTAAACATTTATCATAAACACAAAGATATAATAATAACTATATTTATTATTGCCTCTAGGGCATATCTCCAACAGTCTCCCACTTGCACTAGAGTCATCTAATCTAGATTACATGGTAATATACCGAACACCCATGGTAGTTTGGTGCTGGTCATGTTTTGCCCTCGGGAGAGGTTTAGTCAACGGATCCGCCACATTCAGATCTGTGTGTACTTTGCAAATATTTATATCCCCATCTTGGATATGTTCTCGAATTGCGTGAAAACGTAGCTTGATGTGCTTCAGCTTCTTGTTTGACCTTGGTTCTTGCGCATTGGCTATGGCGCCCATGTTATCACAATAGATAGACATTGGGTCTAGCGCACTAGGAACCACACCCAGCTCTGTAATGAACTCTTTCATCCATATCGCTTCTTGTGAAGCCTCCGAACCAGCCATGTATTCCGATTCAGTTGAAGATCTCGCCACAACGCTTTGCTTTGCACTCCTCCAGCTAACTGCTGCACCATTCAAAATAAATACGTATCCAGATTGTGATTTAGAATCATCCGGATCGGTGTTCCAACTAGCGTCAGTGTAACCATTAACAACGAGTTGTTCATCACCTCCATAAGAAAGAACCATATCCTTAGTTCTTCTCAAGTACTTAAGGATGTTTTTGACCATTGTCCAATGATCCACTCCTGGATCACTTTGATATCTGCTAGTCAAACTAACAGCATATGCAATGTCGGGTCTAGTACATAGCATGGCATACATTAGAGATCCTATGGCTGAGGCATAGGGAGTCTTACTCATCCTTTCTCTATCTTTTGCCGATGTCGGACTTTGAGTTTTACTCAAGGTCAATTTGGGCAACATGGGCAAGAACCCTTTCTTGCTATCTTCCATTCCAAACCTCTTTAGAACTTTGTCCAAATATGTACTTTGTGACAATGATATTTGGCATTTTGATCTATCTCTATAAATCTTTATGCCTAATATGTAAGGTGCTTCGCCAAGATCCTTCATTGAAAAACTATTATTCAAATATTCTTTGACACTATTAAGAAGGTCTACATCATTCCCAATCAACAATATGTCATCCACATATAGTATTAAGAATGCTACAGAGCTCCCACTCACTTTCTTGTAAATACAAACTTCTCCATAAGTTTGTATAAAACCAAAACTTTTGATTACCTTATCAAAACGTTGATTCCAACTTCGGGATGCTTGCTTCAATCCATAGATGGACCGTTGAAGTTTGCATACCTTGTTAGCATCTTTAGGATCGACAAAACCTTTGGGTTGCATCATATACAACTCTTCATCAATGTCACCATTGAGGAATGCTGTTTTGACATCCATCTGCCATATCTCATAATCGTAATATGCAGCGATTGCTAACATAATCCTTACAGACTTTAGCTTCGCTACTGGTGAGAAAGTCTCATCGTAGTCAACTCCTTGAATTTGTCGAAACCCTTTTGCGACAAGTCGAGCTTTATAGACAATTACATTACCATCAGCATCTGTTTTCTTCTTGAAGATCCATTTGTTCTCGACAGCCTTCCGGCCATCCGGTAAGTCCACCAAAGTCCATGCTTGGTTTTCGTACATGGATCCAATCTCGGATTTCATGGCTTCCTGCCATTTATTGGAATCTGGGCTCATCATCGCTTCCTCATATGTCTCAGGGTCATCGGTGTTGTCCACCAACATGACACTCATAACGGGATCATACCAATCTGGAGTGGTATGAGTTCTCGTTGACCTGCGAGGCTCTGTAGCAACTTCGACCGAAGTTTCATGATCATCATCATTAGCTTCCTCTCTAATTGGTGCAGGCACCACAGGAACTTCTTCCGTACTGCGTTACTCGCAATTTCGAGAGAAGGTTCGACAACCTCGTCGAGTTCTACTTTCCTTCCAGTCAATTCTTTCGAGAGAAATTCCTTCTCTAGAAAGGATCCATTCTTGGCAACGAAGATTTTTCCTTCGGATCTATGATAGAAAGTATACCCAATAGTTTCCTTCGGGTATCCTATGAAGACGCATTTTTCCGCTTTGGGTTCAAGCTTGTCCGGTTGTAACTTCTTTACATAGGCTTCGCATCCCCAAACTTTAAGGAACGACAATTTAGGTTTCTTCCCAAACCATAATTCATACGGTGTCGTTTTAACGGATTTAGACGGTGCCCTATTTAAAGTGAATGCGCTGTTTCTAATGCATAACCCCAAAATGATAGCGGCAAATCTAAGTGACATCATAGAACGAACCATATCTAAGAGAGTTCGATTCGACGATGTTCGACACACCATTATTACTGTGGTGTTCTGGCGGTGTCAATTGTGAAAGTATTCCGCATTTCTTCAAATGCTTGCCAAACTCGTAACTTAGATATTCACCTCCACGATCAGAACGTAGAAATTTAATCTTCTTGTTACGTTGATTCTCTACCTCACTTTGAAACTCCTTAAACTTCTCGAAAGTTTTGTACTTATGTTTCATGAAATAGATATACCCATATCTACTCAAGTCATCCGTGAAGGTAAGAACATAACGATAACCACCGAGCGATGCTGCACTCATTGGACCACACACATCGGTATGTATGATTTCCAATAAGTCCGTAGCTTGCTCCATCATACCAGAAAATGGAGTCTTAGTCATTTTACCCATCAGACATGCTTCGCATCTTTCAAGTGATTCAAAATCAAGTGATTCAAGAAGTCCATCGGAATGGAGCTTCTTCATACGCTTCACTCAATGTGACCAAGACGCAGCGGCCACATATAGGTCGAGTTATCGCTGATTTCAAGCGTTTAGCTTCAATGTTATTAATATGTGTATTTCCACCATCGAGATTCAACAAGAATAGACCATCTATCAAAGGTGCATGTGCATAAAACATATTACTCATATAAATCGAACAACCATTATTCTCGGATTTAAACAAGTAACCGTCTCGCAATAAACAAGATCCCGATATAATGTTCATGCTCAACGCAGGCACCAAATAACAATTATTTAAGTATAAAACTAATCCCGATGGTAGATGAAGGGGTAGCGTGCCGACCGCGATCACATCAACCATTGATCCGTTTCCCACGCGCATCGTCACCTCGTTCTTCACTAGCTTCCGTTTATTCTGCAGCTCTGTTTGAGTTACAAATAAGAGCAACCGAACCAGTATCAAATACCCAGGCACTACTACGAATACTAGTGAGATACACATCAATAACATGTATATCAGATATACCTTTCTTCTTGATGTTGCCGTTCTTCAAATCTGCCAAGTACTTTGGGCAATTCCGCTTCCAGTGACCTTCTCCTTTGCAGTAAAGCACTCGATGTCGGGCTTGGGTCCAGCCTTGGTCTTCTTCGTCGGTGTGGCAACTTTCTTGCCACCCTTCTTGAAAGTGTCCCTTACCTTAGACTTGCCTTTCTTGAATTTGGTGGTCTTATTGACCAACAACACTTGGTGCTCTTTCTTGATCTCCACTTCTGCAGACTTTAACATAGCAAACAGTTCGGCAATCGCTTGTTCATGTTCGCATGTTGTAGTTCATCACAAAGTTCTTGTAACTTGGTGGTAGTGATTGGAGGACACGGTAAATCCCCAAAGCATTAGGAATCACTATACCCAAGCTTTGAGGTTTGTTTGCGTGCCTGCACATCTTAAGCACATGCTCACCGACGGAGTGCCCTCTTCCATCTTGCGTTAAAGAACTTTTGAAGCCTCATAACTCTCAATCGCCGTGAGTCTCAAAGATCAATTTGAGATCACGGACAATATCATGTGGGTCTTAATTCTCAAACCTTTTACAAGCTCGATTCTAAACCATACAAGATAGCACCTTTGAACTATGGAGTCGATTCTTCCGAGCAAGGTAAACATTCTTTACTTCATCGGTAGCATCAGCAGGTGGAGTCACCCAGTGCATCCAGCACATAGGTCAAATTACCAGCTATGAGGACAATCCTCAAATTGCGGAACCAATCCGCGAAGTTGCTTCCATTGTTTTTCAACTTTTCTTTCTCTAGGAACGCATTAAAATTGATGGTAGGGGCTGCCATTGATCTACAACATATTTGCAATAGTTTAGACTAAGTTTATGACAAATTGAGTTCAAATTAATAATAAAGTTTAATCTAGGTGAACTCCCACTCAAAACAACATCCCTCACATTGTTTTAGTGATCACACGAACCAAATCCACTATATCAAAACCGATCATCACGAGAGTTGATATAGTTTCAATGGCGAACAATCGACATGTTCATCATATCTACTATATGATTCATGTTTTACCTTTCGGTGATTCGTGTTCCTGAGACCATGTCTGTACATGCTAGGCTCGTCAAGATCAAACCTTAGCTACCGCATAAGCAAATCTGGCTTGCTTACGTTGTATTCACTCGCGGAATCTAACACACCCGATCATCACGTGGTGCTTCGAAACAACAAGCTTTAGCAACGGTGCATACTAAGGGTGAACACTTTAGAACTTGAAATTTATGTGCGTGAGGGATCATATTATAATGCTACCGTCGTCTACTAAGCAATACAAGATGCATAAAGGATTAACATCACATGCAATTCATAATATGTGATATGATATGGCCTTTCTTCTTTGTGCTTCCGATCTCCATCTTCAAGCATGAACATGATCTCCATCATCACCGGTATAGCATCAAGGTCAATGACGCTTCTTCATGGTTGTCGTCCACCGGCTTCAACTATTACAACTACTTTGAATAGACACGCGGGTCTTAACATAAATTAAAGACAACCATATGGCTCCTGCTGGTTGCCAACTTACAATAAGGAACATTGCATACATCAAATATAATCACAATCATGGCCATATCACATCACTGCACACCCTTGCAAAACAAAGTTAGACGCCTCTACTTTCTTTGCATATTTTACGTGGTTTGGGGCTTTCAATAAGTGTCGTTCTAACTTACGAACAAGAACCACAACATTGATACTAGTATTGTTAATCACCCGTTGTAAATTGGATCTCCACTATGCTGGGAGAAACAGGCACCCGCAAAGCCACTTATGCAATACGAGTTGCATGTCAAGCGTGGAGCAAGTCTCATGAACGATGTCATGTAAGGTTAGCCCGGGCCGCTTCATCCCAACATCCCGCAAGATGCAAAGTACACAAGAAGCAATCGACAATAAAAGCATCAATGCCCACAATGACCATTGTGTTCTACTCGTGCAACAGATCTACATATAGACACGGCTCTGATACCACTGTAGGTTTCGTAAGCATGGAAAACAAAAATTTCTACCGCATACAAACAAACAAGCCAAGATCTATCTACTAGATTGTAGCAACGAGTCGATGGAATAACTCACCCTCGAAGATTCCAAAGTGTTTAACGAGAGCAGATTCTCATGGGTGATGTAGACGTACTCTTTCCGATCTCAAGATCGCGTAGACAATCCTTCCGGCGCCGCGTTCCGGCAGTTCTCCCGCAGTCGGTCACACGTTCGGTACTCGACGAAGACCTTCCTCTCCCTTGTTCCAGCAGGCAGCGGAGGTTGTAGCACTCTCCTCGTGATTCAGCGGCTGGCGTGGTACCGGAAGTAGAGGGGAGATCTCGCAGGGCTTCGCCTTAAGCCGGAGCGAGTATGGTGGAGTATGAGAGGGCTCCTCGGCGATCTAGGTTTTAGATACACCAAGGAGGAGGTGCTAGAGCGGCTAGGGGTTTGGGGCACCCCAAGTCGTGGCTAGGGCAACCACAGGAGGTGGCCGCAGCAGCAGGAGGTGGTGGCGCCAATCTAGGGTTTTGGAGGAGAGATACTTGTGTGCTAGGAGGGAGCCCTGCCCCTCCTTATATAGGTGGAGGGGCTGGCCGGCCAAGGGGAGGGATTGGAGTCCCTCCCCAACTCGGCTTGGGTGGGGCGCCGGCTTGGGGAGGAGGGAATCCCTCCCCAACTCGGTTTCCACTTCTCCTCCTCTTTCCAAAAAATTGTCGTTTGACTTTCAAACTAGCCGTTTGACTTTTCAATTTAGGATTTAAATAAACCCTTTATTTTGGACAGCAAAGACACCTAGTACATGACGCAATCATTCCAACTTACAATGACACATTCATGTACCCTTCCCCGAGTGCTTGGGACATTCCGGAACCTTCTAGAATGTTCCCGATGAAAACACCGGAACCATTCCCTAATTCCGAAACGGGACTTTCCTTATATGAATCTTATTCTCCGGACCATTCAGGATCTCCTCGTGATATCCCGAATCCCATTCGAGACTCCGAACAACATTCGGACTCTTTCTCATCATTCCATAACTACTCAAACAACGTCGAATCCTTAAGTGTGTCTCCCTACGGTTCGTGAATTATGCGGACATGATCGAGACACTTCTCCGATCAATAACCAATAGAGGAATCTGGAAATTCATATGGCTCCCACATATTTCTACGATTACTTTGCGATCGAATGAACCACTTACATACGATATCAATTTCCCTTTGTCTCACGATAGTTTACTTATCCGAGGTTATGATCGTCGGTATCTCTGCATACCTAGTTCAACCTCGTTCGATAAGTACTCTTTTCGTTCCCGTGATATGTGATCCCTTGTGAGCCAGTCACATGCTTGCAAGCTAATTGGATGACATTTCACCGAGAGGGCCCAGAGTATATCTATCCGTCATATGGATGGACAAATCCCACTCTTGATCCATGGGTTTCAACCAATACTTTCTGAACACTCAATGACACCTTTATAGCCACCCAGTTACGGTGTGGTGTTTGATGTCATCAAAGCATCCATCCGGCAAAGGTGATATGCATGATCTCATGGTCGAAGGAATCAGATAACTATGTATCAGAAAGCATATAGCAATTGAACTATTAAAATGACTTGATCTTTATGCTACGCTTATCTATAGGAGTATGTCCACCATATCATTCTCCTAACGATATGATCTTGTTGTTAATAACATCTCAATGTTCATGATAGGGAAACCACAATCATCTATTAACCAACAAGCTAGTATTATACAGAGGCTTTACTAGGGACTTTAAATTAGGTTTACAAATCACACAAGTATTAATGTTTCCTTGTTAATACTATTATAGCATGAATGTAAACATTTATCATAAACACAAAGATATAATAATAACTATATTTATTATTGCCTCTAGGGAATATCTCCAACACTCACAATCCCGATTGAAGCCTGCTCAACACTCGTGCACCCAAGACGACTGAAGTTCAACCTCACTGTCGTAGTGACCCGGTTCAAAGACAAAGCCGACAAGTTAGTACGCGAGAAACACATAGCACTAACTCCAACACAAAATCCCATAACCTTATTCTCCCAAATCTCAGGACGAGATTATTTTAAGGGGGAAAGGTCTGTAACATCCCAATTCCAGCAACCCTGATTAGTTGTCCAGAATGCAAAAATCAGGGGGAACAAAAACTTTTTCTTGTATTAATGCTGAAGTATTTGCTTGTTGTTTGACTATGTTTATGCTTATGATTGTGTATTAGAAGATATACTCCTTACCTCAACATCAGTTGACAAAAGATATTTAACAAAACTGTCCTGGCTCATTTTACATATTCCCAAATGTTCTTGCATTTCAAAACTTGAGCCAAGATACCTTTACAACCTCCACCCTTTTTAGTAGCTTCTATTTCCCTAAACTATGGAGAGTAACCTATTATAATCTCCGTATGTTTTATTGACAGAACCTTCAACTATTCTTATATCTACGGTTCGGCTCCTTCTTGAGAGAGCAGTTGATCGAGCCATACTTTTCATAGTACTTCCTCTTTGATTGTTTTCAACATATGGAGAAATCTATCGTCGTGCAAATTCTTTGATATGGGATCATCAACATAAAGTATGATCTATATATGGCCTTGACCTTGGTTGCTCGTCCTGAAATCCAAGAATGTTCATACATGTTGACAACTAAGCTTAAATTTGTTTAAATTTCACCACTTACTTTTAGGTTAGAATTTTACACGGAGGTGGGAGTAAAATTTACATCAAGGACCTCAAAAAGGGAAAATTACATCAAGGTACATACATTTAGCACAAAGGCCCTAAAATGAAACTTTCTTGTTCAGCTCCTTCTTGAGAGAGCACCTGATCGAGCCATACTTTTCATAGTACTTCCTCTTCGATTGTTTTCAAAATATGGCCAAATATGTCGACATGCAAATTATTGGATGTGGGATCATCGCCACAAATAAAGTATGATGTTGATATGGCCATGACCTCAGTCGTTCGACTTATATCAAATAATGGTTCATAATCATTGACAACTAAGCTAAAATCGTTTAAATTTTACAACTTAATTTTAGGTGAAAATTTACACGGGCGGTGGAAGTACATTTTACATCAAGGTCCTACAAATAGAAAGTTACATCGAGGTCCATTTATTTAGCAGAAAGGAACCTAAAATTAAGCAATGAAAACTTTCCGGTTCAGCTCCTTCTCGAGAGAGCAGATGATCGAGCCAGACTTTTCATACTACTTTCTCTTTTATTATTTTCAAAATATGGAAAAATCTGTCAGCATGCAAATACTTGGATATGGGATCATCAGCATAAAAGATTATGTAGATATCGCCTTAACCTTGGTCGTTCGGCTTGAAATCTAAGAATGTTCATAATCATTAACATCTAAGCTTAAAATCATTTAAATTTCATCACTTACTTTCAGGTTATAATTTTACACGAGCAGTACGAGTATATTTTACATCAAGGACCTAGAAAAGGAAAAATTAGATCAAGGCCCATATATTTATTACAAAGGACCCTAAAATTAAGCAAGGAAAATAGTCGAGTTTCGCTCCTTCTAGAGAGAGAGCAGCTGATCGAGCCATATTCTTGATATTACTTCCTCCTCGATTGTTTTCAAAATATGGCCAAATCTGTCGGCATGCAAATTGTTGGATATGGGATCATGGACACATATAACGTATGATGTTGATATGGCCATGACCTTAGTCGTTCGGCTTAAATCAAATAATGGTTCATAATCATTGACAACTAAGCTAAAAATCGTTTAAATTTTACAACTTAATTTTAGGTGAAAATTTACACGGGCGGTGGAAGTACATTTTACATCAAGGTCCTAAAAATAGAAAGTTACATTGAGGTCCATTTATTTAGCAGAAAGGAACCTAAAATTAAGCAATGAAAACTTTTCGGTTCAGCTCCTTCTCGAGAGAGCAGATGATCGAGCCAGACTTTTCATACTACTTCCTCTTTGATTATTTTCAAAATATGGAAAAATTTGTCGGCATGCAAATACTTGGATATGGGATCATCAGCATAAAAGATTATGTAGATATCGCCTTGACCTTGGTCGTTCGTCTTGAAATCTAAGAATGTTCATAATCATTAACATCTAAGCTTAAAATCGTTTAAATTTCATCACTTACTTTCAGGTTATAATTTTACACGAGCAGTACGAGTACATTTTACATCAAGGACCTAGAAAAGGGAAAATTAGATCAAGGCCCATATATTTATTACAAAGGACCCTAAAATTAAGCAAGGAAAATAGTCGAGTTCCGCTCCTTCTAGAGAGAGAGCAGCTGATCGAGCCATATTCTTGATATTACTTCCTCCTCGATTGTTTTCAAAATATGGCCAAATCTGTGGGCATGCAAATTCTTGGATATGGGATCATCGACACATATAACGTATGATGTTGATATGGCCATGACCTCGGTCGTTCGGCTTGAAATCCAATAATGGTTCATACTCATTGACAAATAAGCTTAAAATAGTATAAATTTTACCACTTACTTTTAGGTTAAAATTTTACACGGGCGGTGGGAGTACATTTTACATCATGGACATAAAAATAGAAAATTACACCGAGGTCCATTTATTTAGAACAAACGACCCTAAAATTAAGCAATGAAAACAATCGGGTTCGGCTCCTGCTCGAGAGAGCACCTGATCGAGCTATTCTCTTCATACTACTTCCTCTTTGATTGTTTTCAAAATATGGCCAAATCTATCGGTATGAAAATGATTGGATATGGGATCATCAACAGATATAAAGTATGATGTAGATATGGCCATGACCTTGATCGTTCGGCTTGACATCCAAGAAGCTTCATATTCATATTTATCTTGGTAATTAACTGTAAGGTAATCATGGTCCACATTTTGTGTGAAAACTAGGGTTGTGGCATTCCGACCAATTTTTCTGCATGCTTGCTTTATAGAAAAACATTCCAATCACTTTGAAAATTAATTTTTATTGTTCCAATCAGTTGGAAATTCCCATTAGCAGTGTTATCGTTCACCATGCCAAGAACGAAGCACCCATGTACCAAATATGGGAACACCAGGATGCCAAGTTCTTTCATATCTAAGAACTTGAATTTTTCAAAAATCTCGGTTGTTTAGCTATATTGAATTCCTAGTTAGATTCGAAAGTTTTCTGGAAAATTTTAAGAGCAATCTACCACATTTACTTGTACTCCTCTAGTTAAAATTTAAAACGGATGGTGGGAGTACATTTTCCATCAAGGACCTTAAAAGGGGAAAATTACATTGAGGTCCATACATTTAGCACAAAGGACCATAAAATTAAGCAAGGAAAATAGTTGAGTACAGCTCCTCAAGAGAGCAGCTGATCGACCCATACCCTTCATACTACTTCCTCTTTCCCAAATTAGGATGCATATTAGGTTTGTTTAAAGTCAATCTTTTATAAAGTTTGACCAACTATATGTAAAAACATACTGACTTCTCTAATGACAAATGTATATAATATGATAATATAGTTCATGATGATTCTAATAATATTGATTTTATGTCATATACTTAGTCAAAGTTTATTAGATTTGACTTTGACCAGAAGTAATACGCGTCTTAATTTGGGGAGGAGGGAGTACTACTTGCTTCACGAAAAAAAGGAGCACTCCTCTTGTTAAAATTTTACACGGGAGATTGGAGTAGATTTTACAGCAAGGACCTAATTTTTTTGAATATTACATGGAGGTCCATACATTTAGCACAAAGGACCCTAAAATTAAGAAAATAAAATAGTCGGGTTCGTCTCCTTCTTGAGAGATCAGCTGATCGATCCACACTCTTCATACTACTTCATCTTCGATTGTTTTCAAAATATGGCCAAATTTGTCGGCATGCAAATTCTTGGATATGGGATCATCAACATAAAGTATGATGTAGATATGTCCTTGACCTTGGTCGTTTGGATTTAAATGCAAGAATGTTCGTACTCATTGATAACTAAGCTTAAATTCGTTTCAATTTCACCACTTACGTTTAGGTTAGAATTTTACATGGGTGGTGGTAGTACATTTTACAATAAGGACCTAAAAAGGGAAAACTACACTGAGGTCCATACATTTAGCTCAAAGGTCCCTAAAATTAAGCAAGGTTGGGTACGACTCCTTCTCGAGATATCATCTGATTGAGCCATACTCTTCATACTACCTCCTCTTCGATTGTTTTCAAAATATGGCCAAATTTGTCAGCATACCAATTCTTTGACATGGAATCATCAGCATAAAGTGTGATGTAGATATGGCATTGACCTTGGTCCTTCAGCTTGAAACCCAAGAATGTTCATACTCGTTGATAAAAGCTTAAATTCATTTAAATTTCACCACTTAATTTTGGGTTAGAATTTTACACGGGCGATGGGAGTACATTTTATATCAAGAACCTAAAAAGTAAAAATTACATCGAGATCCATACATTTAGCACAAAGGACCTTAAAAGGAAAACTTTTGGGTTTGGATCCTTGTGGGAGAGCAGATGATCAAGCCATACTTTTCATACTACTTCCTCTTCAATTGTTTTCAAAATATGGCCAAGTCTATCGGCATGCAAATTCTTGGATATGGGATCATAAACATAAAGTATGATGTAGATATGGCCTTGACCTTGGTCGTTTGGCTTGTAATCCAAGAATGTTCATACTCATTGACAACTAAGCTTAAATTCATTTAAATTTCAACACTTACTTTTAGGTTAGAATTTTATCTAGGTGGCGGGAGTATATTTTACATCAAGGACCTATAAAAAAGGGAAAACTACATCGATGTCCATACATTTACCACAAAGAACCCTACAATTAAGCAAGAAAACAGTTGGGTTCGACTCCTTCGAGAGAGCAGCTAATCGAGCCATACTTTTCATACTACTTCCTCTTTGATTGTCTTTAAAATATGGCCAAATCTATCGGCATGCAAATTGATATGGGATCATAAACAAAAAGTATGATGTAGATATGGACTTGACCTGGGTCATTCGGCTTGAAATCCAATAATGGATCATACTCGTTAACGACTAAGCTTAAAATTGTTTAAATTTCACCACTTACTTTTAGGGTAAAATTTTACAAGGCGATGGGAGTACATTTTGCATCAAGGACCTAAAAATGGAAAATTACATCGAGGTCCATTTATTTAGCACAAAAGACCCTAAAACTAAGCAATGGAAATAGTTGGGTTCGGCTGTTTCTTGAGAGAACAGTTGATCGAGCCATACTCTTCAACTACTTCCTCTTCGATTGTTTTCAAAATATGGCCAAATTTGTTGGCATGCAAATTCTTGCATATGGGATCATCAAGATAAAGTATGATGTAGATATGGACTTGACCTTGGTCATTAGATTTGATATCCAAGAATTTTCATATTCGTTGATAACTAAGCTTAAATTCATTTCAATTTCACCACTTACTTTTAGGTTAGAATTTTACATGGGCAGAGGGAGTACATTTTACAATAAGGACGTAAAAAAGAGAAAATTACACCGAGGTCCACACATTTACCACAAAGGACCCTAGAATTAAGCAAGGAAAATAGTCGGGTATGGCTCCTTCTCGAGAGATCAGCTAATCGAGCCATACTCTTGATACTACTTCCTTTTCGATTGTTTTCAAAATATGGCCAAAATTGTCGGCATTTAAATTCTTGGATATTGGATTATCAACATAAAGTATGATGTAGATATGGCATTGACCTTGATCCTGCTGCTTGAAATCCAAGAATGTTCATACTCGTTGACACCTAAGTTTAAATTCGTTTAAATTTCAGCACTTACTTTTAGGTTAGAATTTTACATGGGCGGTGGGAGTACATTTTACATCAAGGACCTAAAAAGGGAAAATTACATCGAGGTGCATACATTTAGCACAAAGGACCCTAATAGGAAAAGTTTCGGGTTCAGCTCCTTCTCGAGCGATGTGGCATCCCGCTAAAACAACTACTAGAAAATCGCTGTGTTTTTGTGCATTGCATCGTCATGACCGCATGCTCATGTCATCATGCCACATTGCATTTGAGCATCGTCATCATCATGCATATGTTTTGTCTAAAACTATTTTCTAAAAGCCTAGTTTTGTTTTCTAACATATCCCCCGTCTTTATTCAAATTAAAACCCTAGTCTTTTTCGAATCTTTTATTTGTCTAAAATCTATTTACAAAAAGCCTCTCTAAAAATAAAACAAATAAAATAAAAGTTTTAGTGGGGGAGGCAGCCGCCGGCCAGGCCCAAAAGCCCAGCCAGCAGCCACCTACCACCCCGCTTAACCCAACCCTAGACCTAATCTACAACCTGCCGCTGCTCACACATCGCCCCACCTGCAGCCCCTCAGCCCCACGTACCAACCGACCCGACGCCAGCCTCCACCCGCTGCCACCTGGGCGCGTCCCCCACCACCTTTTCCCGCCCAACCGCCGCCTGCACCCCAGCCCCACACTCATGCGCGCGGTGCATGCTCCCACCAACCACCCCGCTCCTCCCCGCCTGGCCCCACCCCCTGGGCCCAGATCCCATCACCACCTCCACCTGGCCCCACCCCACCGACAGCCCGCACACGGCCTCGATCTCTCCGCCTCTCACCAACCCCACCACGATCTCACCGCACATGCCCTGCCTCCATCACCCTCTTCCGCGTGCTCACCGCCGCCGCCAGCGACCTGAGCCGCCGCGGTCTCCCCTACAACAGACCCGCCTCCCTCGGCCGGGGGCGCCTCCGTCGCTGCCGCCCCGGATTCCCCCGCTGGCCGTGCCTCCCTCTCCCTCTCCGGCCACGCCATCTACCGCATGCGGTCGAGCCCCTCTGCGTCGGCCGTCGCTCGCCGCCCTCTCTGCAGCATTGCCGGCTGCCCGTCCTCGCCTCGCCAGCGCGAGTTCGGCCCTAACCCGGCCGCGCCTCTAGCCGCAACCTCCGGCCCCGCCGCTGCGGGCCCCCGCCTCGCCGACCTTCCCCACCTCTACGGCCGCCTCGAGCCCACGCCACCTTGCAGATCCCGCCGGGGCCGCCCCTCTCGCCTCTGCTCCGGCCTGGACCGCGCCGGCCGCTGCCGCTGGGTTCCGTCCGGCGTCGCCTCCGGCCGCGTGTTCCCCGTCCAGCTCGAGCCACCACCGACCTCCGGAGTGCCTCGCCGTCGTCGAGCCCTTCCCCTCTCCACTCCACCGTCTCCGACCCGCAACCATCACCATCCCATGACCCTCTGCCTCTGGCCGCCGCCGAGCTCTGCATCGCGGTGCCACATCTCCTCGCCCCTGCAAGCCGCAACCGCCACGGGTCCCTCGCCCTTGGACGCACGAGGGTGCTGCCGCGCATTGACCCTACAGACTCAGCTCACTGGCCGCACGTGGCCACCACATCTTCCACGACTGCCACCAGTTCCTTTTCTTTTGTCATTATTTGAACCTCATCAGGCGATGCGAAACTGTGTCATCTTCATCCTAAAGTCTGTCCTGATCATCGGGTGTTAGATAAAATGCTCACAAGAGGTTGGATGTGACTTCTTCTAGCGATGTCTGTTTGTGCTACTTCGACTATGGAAATATCAAGACAGTGACTACTTCTGGTGTATGCTACTTCCACTAAAACTCAATGGCCATCTCCCTGCATCACAGACCCGAAGACGCCTAGACCCCGAATCTGAAGAATCCTCGACACCGACTTCATGTTCTCCTTCACGAACTAAGGCCCTGATCCTGGATCCGAAGACCGCCAAGATCGCCACCGAAACGCCAAGTTCTCCATCCCGAACGCCAAGACCGACACGATACGCGGACCCGACAAGATCTTCACGAGGACAGGATCGACACCGACCAGAGCGAGTCCGACGAGCCCCCCGATGCCAAACCAAGTCCTGCGACGACCTCCGAAGACCGATCCTACTATCCTCGTCGAACCCTGAGGCCGGACCCCGAACCCCCGGAACCCAAGATCTCCGGAACCCAGATGTGTGAACCCTTTTCCCGAGCCCCTATTTTTATAAATGCTATATATAAAACTGTCGCATAATAAATTGTTCATACATGCATACCTGTCTGTGGTTTGGGGGCATTATGCCGATTCACCTCATAATTAAATATGGAGTGTTTATGCGGGATATCTTTGTCTTATTTCAGACTCCATTTAAATTGGTGTAGCAAACCGATGCCCTGTTTTGCCTTGTTAATACAACATTTAAATTGCCGGGGTTTTAAATAACTTGAACCGTTTAATTAATTGTCAGGACCCCGGTTCCTCTTAATATTGCCTAATTGCACCGCATCTGCATCATATCATAAGCATGCTGGATCTTCTGCCGTAGTATTAAATATTGCATCCGGTGTTTCTTCTAGTGTTTGCTTCTTCGCGGATTAGACCGATGAGTTGATGCGAGTATCGACATGTTCTCCGGATATGAACCTTCGGCAGTGTTTTTCCCAGGCGAGCATCTCTCCCCCTTCTACCTATTTTACATTTATAGTCTTTATTTCCTCTTGTTGATCTATTGCTATCCGTGCCGCGATGCTTTAGTTCCGTACCCGATATATTCCGTGCAGCCGATATATTGCCTTGGACACCTCCTATTACCTGTTGTTCGGTAGATAGCTGGCCTTGTGAGTCGTAGTTGCTTGCTCAGGTGCGATCTCGTGTTGTCGAGTGCCACAGTTGTTGAAATGCTGGAAGATGTTTTGTGGTGGAGATGATCATGACTTTAAATACAACTATTAAAATGCTAGATATAACTAATGCAGAGGCATCGGTGGGCAATAGATGTTATTTGGTTCTTCCACGCTCACTTGTGTCCCGTAGGACCCCGAGTACTTGATACCTGTTCCTTGACTATTCGCACCATCCACATCCGGGAGGCCTTATGGACCCCCCTGAGCCAGAGCTTGATTCATTTCTATTTCTTGGGGCCACAAAGTAGTTTGGGGCTTTATTACTATCCTGTACTTATGCCATGCTTTACTGTTTTATTTACGATTGTGCGTGGAGCACCTGTACTGTTTAGGAATTGCGGAGTGTTTTCACGGTATTGAAAAGCCTAGTCACACTTTCGGGTTCCTAGTCGTTTACAGCCATTGGCGCAAACCTTGGGTCCGTCTTGGAGCCGGCCAACTTTGTTGCGGGTAGCTTAATGGGGTGGCCCCCTGAAATATTCATGAATCTTGTGATCGCTTTGTCGTGAATGCCTCGCTGGGTTTTGAGTTGGTTTTTCCGAGGTTGATCGAGTGTGTGTTGCTATTTGTGCACCCCTGCAGGGTAAAACTTTCTGAAAGCCGTGTCCGCGGTTATGGATGACTTAGAGAACAGTATCTCGATCATAGACCAGCATAACTAAAGTAGTGCTATAAATTTGACTTAATATATCTGACTAGTAATCATCTTCACTATAACGGAACGGATATTAAAAATGCCAACCACTGGTGGACCTGGGTTGTTCTGTTATATCTGCCTAGTAAGTATTGCAACCCCAATGGAATGTGATAAAAGTGTCAACAAATGCTGGGTTTTGGGATTCCTCAGGACAATTATATCTGACTAGTAAATGTTCCAACTACCACGGAATGGTTAATTAAAACTGCCCACTACTTATGCTTCAGGATAACTCATGCTATCTATATCTGATTAGTAAGTGCTGCAACTATAATGGAATGAGTAAAATTGCGAACTGTGTGAGTTCCTTGGTCCGACTTCCTCGTTTGGTCCCGAGGGGGAAATACCAGGATGGGTATGATTGGTGTTAGTATTAGGTTGGATCCGAATAGGTCTTTCTTATCCATCTCTAATAGCCGCCAGTGATACCGAGTCTCTATAGGTTGTTTAGTGCCGCTGCGCTGCCGCTTCAGCCCAGCATACCTATGTAGGCGAGAGCCGCCGAATTCTAGCCTCGCCGTGCAATGGCCTCAGTACTGACGCTCCTCTTTTCCCTTTGCCCTTTGTTGGCACCCCTTTTGTTTTAGCAGGTTTGAGATCGACGTCGTTAGCAGGGTTACCCTTCCGGCTTGGCCTGGGTAGGGTTATGGACGCCATTGGTTATTCTTCAGGGCTCTTAGCCCCATTTGCATCTTGTCCGTAGTCGGACGCTCTATCGTTTTTCAAGGTGATTTGGATCTTTGTATTGTATATGTGTATTCTTGACTTGCTGAGTCGTTGTTGTATATATATCTGTTCTATGGGTCCCATCGAGGACTGTTGTGTAATGGTATTACTTCGTTTTCCACCCGCACGCAAGTGCCTGGTGGGCGTCCTTGAATCGTTTCTATGCGGGTTTGGCGGAAAGGGCTAAAACTTGCATAGGGCCGATTCGAGGGTGTTACAACCGAGCAGCTAATCAAGCCATACTTTTTATAATACTTCCTCTTCGATTGTTTTGAAAATATAGCAAATCCGTTGGCATGAAAATTCTTGGATATCGGATCATCAGCAAAAAGTATGATGTAGATATAGGACTGACCTTGGTCCTTCGGCTTGAAATCCAAGAATGTTCATACTCGTTGACAACTAAGCTTAAATTCATTTAAATTTCACCACTTACTTTTAGGTTAGAATTTTACATTGGTGGTGGGAGTATATTTTACATCAAGTACCTAAAAAGGGGAAAATTACATCGAGGTCCATACATTATAACAAAGGACCCTAAAAGTAAGAAGCAAAACAGCCGGGTTCGACTCCTTCTCAAGTGAGCAGCTGATTAAGCCATACTCTTCATACTACTTTCTCTTTGATTGTTTTCAAAATATAGCCAAAGATGCCAGCATGCAAATTCTTGGATAAAGTATCATCAATATAAAGCATGATGTAGCTATGGCCTTGACCTTGGTCGTTCGGCTTGAAATCCAAGAATATTCATACTCATTGACAACTAAGCTTAAATTCATTTTAATTTTACCACTTACTTTTAGGGTATAATTTTTAATGTGTGGTGGGAGTACACTTTACAATAAGGACATAAAAAAAGGAAAAATTCACCGATGTCCATACATTTAGCAGAAACCCCCCTAAAATTAAGCAAGGAAAATAGTCGGGTACGGATGCTTCTCGAGAGATCAGCTGATCGAGCCATACTCTTCATACTACTTCCTCTTTGATTGTTTTTAAAATATGGCCAAATCTATCGACATGCAAATTATTGTACATAGGATCCTCAGCATAAACTATGATGTAGATATGGCCTCTTCCTTGGTCCTTCGACTTGAAATCCAAGATTTTTCATACTAGTTGAACAACTAAGCTTAAATTTGTTTAAATTTCACAACTTACTTTTAGGTTAGAATTTTACATGGGTAGTGGGAGTACATTTCACATCAAGGACCTAAAAATGGAAAATTACATCGAGGTCCATACATTTAGCACAAATGACACTAAATTAAGCAACGAAAACAGTCAGGTTCAGCTCCTTGTCAAGAGAGCCGTTGATCAAACCATACTTTTCATACTACCTCTTCGATTGTTTTCAAAAATATGGCAAAATCTATCGTCATGCAAATTCTTGGATATGGGGTCATCAACATAAAGTATGATGTAGATATGGCCTTGACCTTGGTCGTTCAGATTGAAATCCAATAATGGTTCATAATCATTAAGGACTAAGCTTAAAATTGTTTAAATTTCACCACTTACTTTTAGGTTAAAATTTTACATGGGCGGTAGGAGTACATTGTACATCAAGGACCTAAAAATGGAAAATTACATCAAGGTCCATTTATTTAGCACAAAGGACCCTAAAATTAAGCAATTAAAACGGTCAGGTTCGGCTCCTTCTTGAGAGAGAGCAGCTGATCGAGCCATACTCGTCATATTACTTCCTCTTCGACTGTTTTCAAAATATGGCCAAATCTGTCAGCTTGCAAATTATTGGATATGGGATCATCTGCACATATAAAGAATGATTTTGATAAGGCCATGACCTTGTCCGTTTGGCTTGAAATCCAATAACATTCATAATTGTTGACAACTAAGCTTAAAATCGTTAAAAATTTACCATTTACTTTCTGGTTAAAATTTTAAACAGGTAGTGGGAGTACATTTTACATCAAGGACCTAAAAATGTAAAATTACACTGAGGTCTATTTATTTAGGACAAAGGACCCTAAAATTAGTCGGGTTTAGCTCCTTCTCGAGACGGCAGCTGATCGAGCATACTCTTCATACTACTCCCTCTTCGACTGTTTTCAAAATATGGCCAAATCTGTCGGCATGAAAATTCTTGGATATGGGATCATCGACACATATAAAGTATGACTTAGATATGGCCATGATATTGGTCGTTCGGCTTGAAATCCAAGAATGTTCTTACTCGTGTTTATCTTGGTAATTAATCATAAGTGAATCATGGTCCACATTTTGTGTGAAAACTAGGGTTGTGGCATTTCGAGCCATTTTTCTTCATGCTTGCTTTATCGAAAAAATATTCCCGTCACTTTGAAAAATTGATTTTTTTCCTATGAGTTGGAAACTCCCATTAGTATTGTTATCTATCACATGACAAGAATGAAGCAACCATGTACCAAATATGGGAACACAACCATGCCAAGTTCTTGCATAGCTAAGAACTTGAATTTTCCGGAACTCACGGTGGTTTTGCTATACTGAATTCCTAGTTAGCTTTGAAAGGTTTTTGGAAAATTTTAAGAGCAATGTACTGTATTTACTTGTATTCCTCTAGTTAAAATTTTACACGGATGGTGGGAGTACATTTTAGATCAAGGACCTAAAAAAGGGGAAAATACATTAAGGTCCATACATTTAACACAAAGGACCATAAAATTAAGCAAGGAAAATAGTCGGGTACGACTCCTTCTCGAGAGTGCAGCTGATCGAGCCATACTCTTCATGCTACTTCCTCTTTCCCAAATTAGGACGCATATTAGGGTTGTTAAAAATAAATCTTTTAGAAAGTTTGACCAACTATATGTAAAAACATACTGACTTTTCTAATGAAAAATGCATATAATATGAAAACATAGTTCATGATGATTCTAATAACATTGAGTTGATGTCATATACTTATTCAAAGTATATTAAATTTGACTTTGACCAAAAGAAATATGATTCTTAATGTGGGAAGGAGAGAGTATTACTTGCTGCACGAAAAAAGGAGCACTCCCCACTTTCGAACCAGCTTGCTACCAGTGTGCTTGGTGCCTCCTCTTCCTAGGGTGTGAAATGGAACGAATGGAGGTGGAGTAGTGTGGAGTAGGAAGGCTGTCCAGATCATAATAGTGGGCATCCAATGCGATGGGACATAGTATCAACCAATCCCTTGTCCAACACTTAAGTAGTAGTACTAGTAGTACTGCGAATGGCAATCATTTGAATATCCTTCCGCGCGGATGTTTGTGAAGGAAGTGAAAATTTAGAAACTGGGAAAGTTTGAATTACTACTCTGCCGTAGAGTAATAATTTTTGCCGCCAAGGACCAAAATGTTTCCCACCAACCCAGCTGACGAACACACCAGACACAGACACGGAGTCACTGACACAAGGCAGGTCGATGCGCGTGCGCAACGACATGTTGTTAATGAGGGAAAGATCAGCCGGTCGGGGTGTGTATGGTGATGAGGGAGTGAAGGAGAGAGAAAACACAATTTGTTTTGCGTGCATATATATTTTAAAGGTCCTGAAATTTACTCTACTCACTGTACCCTATATCTCATGTCAGGAACCCATCGCAGCTTTGCTCTGACATTGCACCGCCTTCAAATCCTCCATTTTACTGCTCTCGCGCTGCCTCCTCTATGCTCATAGTCTCTTATTTCTCCCAGATTCTTTTCAACAGGGGGAAGCTCCTGATATGTTGCTAAAGTATCTATAATTTTTTATGTTCCATGCTTGTTTTATATCTACCTACTTATGTTTTGTCCACACTTTGGAGTATTTTTATACACTTTCTTGGACTAACCTATTAACAAGATGCCATAGTGCCAGCGATCTGTTTTCTGCTATTTTTGGTTCCAGGAAAGTCAGAAATGAATATTCTTGGAATTGGATGGGACAAAAGCCAAAGTTAATATTTCACCAAGGGGGACACGGAGCCAGAAGACGAGACGGAGAGGGGCCAGAGGCCGGCCACACCACCTAGCCGCGTGGCCAGACCTAGCCGGTGCCAGGGGTGGTGTGGCCGCCTAGGGCACCCCCTCGGCCTCCACTTTCGCCTATAAGATGCCTCCAATACAGAAACCCTAAGGACCCGATCAAAATTCCACGAAAGAGTCGGTAGCCGCTGTCATCTCCATCCCTAGATCTGGAGGGGTCTGAAGCTCTTCCCGGCACCCTACCGGAGGGGAGAATTCACCCTGGAGGCCTTCTTCATCACCATGCAAGCCTCCGGTGTGATGCGTGAGTAGTTCATCCTTGGACTACGGGTCCATGTAGTAGCTACAAGGTTGGTTCTTCACCTTTGTGCTACCATGTCTAGATCTTGTGAGCTCTGTTCATGATCAAGATCATCTATTTGTAATCCTACATGTTGTGTTTGCGGGGATCCGATGGATATGGAGATGCTATTTCAGATTTATTATTGATTCTATCATGTCTTTGTTATTTGTGATATTGCATGCTCTTTGTTGTTAGTAGCTATCTTAGCCGAGTAGATGCTAGTAACTCCAAGAGGGAGTATTTATGCTCGATAGTGGGTTCATGCCTCTAGGAATCTGGGGAAGTAACCGAAATCTCTCAGGTACTAGATGTGTTGTTGCTATTAGGGAGAAAATAGCAATCCTTTGTTCATAGAACAATCGTATTGTTTACTTTACACGCAATGCTTAATGCAATTATCTGTTGCTTGCAACTTAATACTGGAGGGGGTTCGGATGATAACCTGAAGGTGGATTATTAGTCATAGATGCAGTTGGATTACGGTCTATGTATAATGTTATAGTTCCCAATCAAATATCATAGGAGTCAATATGATTAGTATATGCATGTATGCTTTCTCGGTGTCTGTCAATTGCCCCGCTGTAATTTGTTCACCCAACATGTCATCTTCTTAAGGAGAATCGCCACTAGTGAACTATGGATCCCGGTCCTTTCTATTACTATCAATCTACAAGGTATTTACTGTTTACTGTTTACTTTCTGCAAGCAATTACTATCTTCCACACAATACGTTTAATCCTTTGTTTTCAGCAAAACCGGTGAGATTGACAACCTCACTGTAAGTTAGGGGCAAAGTTCTATGGTTGTGTTGTGCAGGATTCCAAGTTGGAAACAACACCTTGGAAGTGTTTCCTTCCTCCTACTGATTCGATAACCTTGGTTTCATAACTAAGAGAAAACTTGCTATTGTGCTCATCATACCTTCCTCTTGGGGTTCCCCAACGAGCTCGAATATATTTTGAGCTATCATCTCCTAGTGGCAATATTGTTTACCATGCCAAGATCACCCATCTACTCCCAAATATGGGAACATCACCATAAACTATAATGTGGATTATGGCCATGAGGTTGGATGTCTGGTCCAGCTTGAAACCCAAGAATATTGAAAAGTTGCCAGAACTCATGTTTATCATCTTTCATGGAAAGTAGTACACGCAAAATTATGCCATGTGCAACTTTTTTTTGTTTTTTGTTCTTTCATTATTATCTTTTATTGTTTTCGAAACATGACCAAATTTACTGGCGTGCAATTTCTTGGTTCTTACATACCGAATATGGGTGTATTATGACATAAGCATGATGGTCAATTTTTCTTGAAACCCAATGATGTACGTACATGTTATGCGATAAGAAAGATTTTTAAAAGTTATTCATACTAATGCATGTCATTTTGAATGGAAACCAGTACACACAAGACAAAGCCGTGCACAATAGTACCTCAAGGGCGGTGGGAGTACATTTTACATTTACTTGTATTCCACTAGTTAAAATTTTACATGGGTGTTGGGAGTACATTTTACATCAAGGACCTAAAAAATGAAAAATTACATTGATGTCCATTCATCTAGCACAAAGGACCCTAAAATTAAGAAAAGAAAATAGTCGGGTTCGGCTCCTTCTCGAGAGATCAACTAATCGAGTCATACTCTTCATACTACTTCCTCTTTGATTGTTTTTAAAATATGGCCAAATTTGTCTCCATGCAAATTCTTGGATATGGGATCATCAACATAAAGTATGATGTAGATATGGCCTTGACTTTGGTCATTTGGCTTGAAATCGAAGAATGTTCATACTCGTTGAGAACTAAGCTTAAATTCATTTAAATTTCACCACTTACTTTTAGGTTAGAAATTTACATGGGTGATAGGACTACATTTTACAATAAGGACCTAAAAGGGGAAAATTACACCGAGTTCCATACATTTGGCACAAAGTACCCTCAAACTAAGCAAGTAAAATAGTCAGGTAAGGCTAGCTCCTTCTTGAGAGATAAGATGATCGAGACATACTCTTCATACTACTTCATCTTCTATTGTTTTCAAAATATGGCCAAATTTGTCAGCATGCAAATTCTTGGACATGGGATCATCAACATAAAGTATGATGTAGATATGTCTTTGACCTTGGTCCTTTGGCTTGAAATCCACGTATGTTCATACTCATTGACACCTAAGATTAAATTTATTTAAATTTCACCACTAACTTTTAGGTTAGAATTTTACACGGCCGATGGGAGTACATTTTACATCAATGACCTAAAAAGGGGGGAAATTACATCGAGATCCATATATTTAGCACAAATGTCCCTAAAAGGAAAACTTTCGGGTTCGGCTCTTTCTCAAAAGAGCAGCTGATCGAGCCATACTTTTCATAATACTTCCTCTTTGATTGTTTGCAAAATATGGCCAAATATGTCGGCATGCAAATTCTTGGATATGGGATGATCAACATAAAGTATGATGTAGATATGGCCTTGACTTTGGTCGTACGGCTTGAAATCCAAGAATGTTCATACTCGTTGACCACTAAGCTTTAAATCATTTAAAATTTAGCACTTACTTTTAGGGTAGAGTTTTACATGGGCGTTGGGAGTATATTTTACATCAAAGACCTAAAAAGGGGAAAATTACATCAAGGTCCATACAGTTAGCAGAAAGTAACCTAAAATTAAGCAAGCAAAATAGTCAGGTTCATCTCCTTCTCGAGAGAGTAGCTGATCTAGCCATACTTTTCATACTACTTCCTATTTGATTGTTTTCAACATATGGCCAAATCTATCGTCATGCAAATTATTGGATATGGGATCATCAGCATAAAGTATGATGTAGATATGGCCTAGACCTTGGTCGTTCGTCTTTAAATCCAAGAAAGTTCATTTTGATTGAATACTAAGCTTAAATTTGTTTAAATTTCACCACTTACTTTTAGGTTAGAATTTGACTCAGGCGGTGGGAGTACATTTTACATCAAGGACCTAAAAAGGCAAAATTACATCGAGATCCTGACATTTAGCACAAAGGACACTAAAAGAAAACTTTCCGGTTTGGCTCCTTCTCGAGCGAGCAGCTGATCGAGCCATACTTTTCATACTACTTTCTCTTTGATTGTTTTCAAAATATGGCCAAATCTGTCGGCATGCAAATTATTGGATATGGGATCATGAACATAATGTATGATGTATATATGGCCTTGACCTTGGTCATTCGGCTTTAAATCCAAGAATGTTCATACTCGTTGATAACTAAGCTTAAATTCGTTTAAATTTCACCACTTACTTTTAAGTTAGAATTTTTCACGGGCGGAGGGAGTACATTTCACAGTAGGGACCTAAAAAAGGGAAAATTACATCGAGGTCCATACATTTAGCATAAAGGACCCTAAAATTAATCAAGGAAAACAGTCGGGTTTGGCTCCTTATCGAGAGAGCAGCTGATCGAGCCATACTTTTCATAGTACTTCCTATTCGATTCTTTTCAAAATATGGCCAAATCTTCTAGCATGAAAATTCTTGGATATGGGATCATCAGCATAAATCATGATGTAGATATGGCCTTGACCTTGGTTGTTCGGCTTGAAATCCAATAATGGTTCATACTCGTTGACAACTAATCTTACACTTGTTTAAATTTCACCACTTACATGGGCGGTGTGAGTACATTTTACATCAAGGACCTAAATTTGGAAAATTACATCAAGGTCCATTTATTTAGCATAAAGGATCCTAAAATTAAGCAATGGAAACAGACAGGTTCGGCTCCTTCTCGAGAGAGTGCAGCTGATCGAGCCATACTCTTCATACTAGTTCCTCTCCGATTGTTTTCAAAATATGGCCATATTTGTCGGCATGCAAATTCTTGGATATGGCATCATCGAGACATATAAAGTATGTTGTAGATTTGGCCTTGACCTTGGTTGTTCGGCTTGAAATCCAAGAACATTCATACTCGTTGACAACTAAGCTTAAAATCGTTTAAATTTTACCACTTACTTTTAGGTTAAAATTTACACGGGTGGTGGGAGTACATTTTACAATAAGGACCTAAAAATGGAAAATTACACCGAGGTCCATACATTTAGCACAAAGGACCCTAAAATTAAGGAAGGAAAATAGCACGGTACGACTCCTTCTCGAGAGATCAGCTGATCAAGCCATACTCTTCATACTACTTCCTTTTCGATTGTTTTCAAAATATGGCCAAATTTTTTGGCATGCAAATTCTTGGATATGGGATCATCAGCATAAAGTATGATGTAGATATGTCATTGACCTTGGTACTTTGGCTTGAAATCCAAGAATGTTCATACTCGTGACACCTAAGCTTAAATTTCAACACTTACTTTTTGGTAAGAATTTGTACTCGGGCGATGGGAGTACATTTTACATCAAAGACCTAAAAAAGGAAAATTACATGGAGGTCCATACATTTAGCAAAAAGGACCCTAAAAGGAAAACTTTCAGGTTCGGCTCCTTCTCGAGAGAGCAGATGATTGAGCCAGACTTTTCATACTACTTCCTCTCTGATTATTTTCAAAATATGGCTAAATCTGTCGGCATGCAAATACTTGTATATGGGATCATCAACATAAAAGATTATGTAGATATGGCCCTAACCTTGGTCGTTCGGCTTGAAATCCAAGAATGTTCATACTTATTGACAACTAAGCTTAAAATCATTTAAATTTCACCACTTACTTTTAGGCTAGATTTTTACACGGGCGGTGGGAGTATATTTTACATCAAGGATCGAAAACGGGAAAGTTACATCGAGGTCCATACATTCAGCAAAAAGGACCCTCAAATTAAGCAAGGAAAACAGTAGGGTTCAGCCCCTTCTCGAGAGAGCAGCTGATTAAGCCATACTTTTCATACTACTTCTTCTTTGATTGTTTTCAACATATGACCAAATCTGTCGGCATGCAAATTCTTGGATATGGAATCATCAGCATAGAGTATGATGTAGATATGTCCTTGACCTTTGTCGTTTGTCCTAAAATCCAAGAATGTTCATACTAGTTGACAACTAATCTTAAATTCCTTTAAATTTCACCACCTACATTTAGGTTAGAATTTTACACGAGCGGTGGGAGTATGTTTTACGTCAAGGACCTAAACAAGGGAAAATTACATCAAGATCCATACATTTAGCAAAAAGGATCATAAAAGGAAAACTTTATGGTTCAGCTCCTTCTCGGGAGAGAAGGTGATCGAGCCATACTTTTCATACTATTTCCTCTTTGATTGTTTTCAAAATATGGCCAAATCTATCATCATGCAAATTCTTGGATATGGGATCATCAGCATAAACAAGTATGATGTAGATATGGCCTTAAACTTGGTCGTTCGGCTTGAAATCTAAGAATGATCATAATCATTGACAACTAAGCTTAAATTCATTTAAATTTCACAACATACTTTCAGGTTAGAATTTAACACGGGTAGTGGGAGTACATTTTACATCAAGGACCTATAAAAGGGAAAATTACATCGAGGTCCATACATTTTAGCACAAAGGACCCTAAAATTAAGCAAGAAAAACTGTCGGGTTCGGCTCCTTCTCGAGATAGAGCAGCTTATTGAGCCATATTCTTGATATTACTTCCTCGTCGATTGTTTTCTAAATATGGCCAAATCTGCCGGGATGCAAATTCTTGAATATGGCATCATCGACACATATACAGTATGATGTTGATATGGCCATGACCTCGATCGTTCGGCTTGAAATCCAATAATGGTTCACACTCATTGACAACTAAGCTTAAAATCGTTTAAATTTTACCACTTTCTTTTAGGTCAAAAATTTACACGAGCAGTGGGAGTACATTTTACATCAAGGACAAAAAATAGAAAATTACATCAAGGTCCATTTATTTAACACAAAGGACCCTGAAATTAAGCAATGAAAATAGTCGGGTTCAGCTCCTACTCGAGAGATCACCTGATTGAGTCATATTCTTCATACTACTTCCTATTTGATTGTTTTCAAAATATAGCAAAATCTATCGGTATGCAAATTATTGGATATGGGATCGTCGACACATATAAAGTATAATGTAGATATGACCATGACCTTGGTCATTTAGCTTGACATCCAAGAAGCTTCATATTCATGTTTATCTTGGTAATTAACTATAAGTAAATCATGGTCCACATTTTGTGTGAAAACTAGGGTTGTGGCATTCTGAGCCATTTTCTTCATGCTTGCTTTACAGAAAAACATTCCCATTACTTTGAAAATTGATTTTTTTTGTTCCTATGAGTTGGAAATTCACATTATAAGTGTTTTCGTTCACCATGCCAAGAACGAAGCACCTATGTACCAAATATGGGAAAACCATGATGCCAAGTTCTTGCATAGCTAAGAACTTGAATTTTTCAGAAATCTCGATTGTTTTGCTATACTGAATTCGTAGTTAGATTCTAAAGATTTTTGGAAAATTTTAAGAGCAATCTAACACTTTTTCTTTTACTTCCCTAGTTAAAATTTTACACAGACGGTGGGAGTAAATTTTACATCAAGGACCTAAAAAGGTGAAAATTACATTGAGGTCCATACATTTAGCACAAAGGACCATAGAAATAACAAAGGAAAATAGTCGGGTACGGCTCCTTCTCGAGAGAGCAGATGCTCGAGCCATACTCTTCATACTACTTCCTCTTTCCCAAATTAGGATGCATATTAGGTTTGTTTAAAGTCAATCTTTTATAATGTTTGACCAACTATATGTAAAAACATAATGACTTTTCTAATGACAAATGTATATAATATGATAAAATAGTTCACGATGATTGTACTAATATTGATTTTTTGTCGTATACTTAGTCATAGTTTATTAAATTTGACTTTGACCAAAAGTAATAAGCGTCTTAATTTGGGGAGGAGGGAGTACTACTTGCTTCACAAAAAAGGGGCACTCCACTAGTTCAAATTTTACACGGGAGATGGGAGTATATTTTACATCAAGGACCTAATTTTAAAAAAATTACATCGAGGTGCATACATTTAGAACAAAGGACCCTAAAATTAAGAAATAAAACAATCAAGTTCGGCTCCTTCTCGAGGGATCAGCTGATCGATCCGTACTCTTCATGCTACTTCCTCTTCGATTGTTTTCAAAATATGGCCAAATTTGTCAGCATGCAAATTCTTCGATATGGGATCATCAACATAAAGTATGATGTAGATATGGCCTTAACCTTAGTCGTTTGACTAGAAATCCAAGAATGTTCATACTCGTTGATAACTAAGCTTGAATTCGTTTAAATTTCACCACTTATGTTTATGTTATAATTTTACACGGGTGGTGGGAGTACATTTTACAATATGGACCTAGAGAAGGAAAACTACACCAAGGTCCATACATTTAGCACAAAGGACTCTCAAATTAAGCAAGGTTGGGTATGAATCCTTCTCAAGAGGTCATTTGATAGAGCCATACTCTTCATACTACTTCCTCTTTGATTGTTTTCAAAATATGGCCAAATTTGTCAGCATGCAAATTCTTGGATATGGAATCATCAGCATAAAGTATGATGTAGATATGGCATTAACCTTGGTCCTTTGGCTTGAAATCCAAGAATATTCATACTCGTTAACAAAAGATTAAATTCATTTAGATTTCACCACTTACTTTTAGGTTAGAATTTTACACAGATGGTGGAAGTACATTTTATATCAAGGACCTAAAAGGAAAAATTACACCGAGGTACGTACATTTAGCACAATAATAAAGTCAATTAGAGCATGACAACCTTTAATGTAAACTAAAGTGTTCTCCCTAATTCCTAAAGCTTGTTTGTAGGTAGAATCTGGTAGATACAATTTTAATTCAGTGATTTCAAAGGAGCCAAGATTTAACTTATTAAAAATAATCTTTGGAATTGATGAGACGCTTGCACCTAGATCACAAAGTGCAGCTATATCATTAGTCCCAATATTTATCTTAATAGTTGGCTCAAATATGTCATCTAGTTTAACAGGTAACTTTTCAGCGATTTTCTTGTATTCCTCTTCAAGCCCGCGTACCTTAATTTCTACTTGATCAACAAAGTGTTGATAAATGGCTTCATCATTACCTTCACTTACCGGAATTTTGACGTTGATCCTCTTTATGAGGTCTTCGATGGTGTAGCTTGGTGAAGGGGCATTACTATAATCAAGTTCTTCAGGCACCTCCCTTTGGATCCTCATCATTTTGAGTTCTTTAACAGGATTGGGTTCAACTTTACCTGCAAATTTATCTAGAATGAGAGTTTGACTCTCAGTTATCTTACCTAGTTATGCCTCAATGATCCTCGTTCTTTCTTAGAGGGCCTGCAAATCATTTCTCAAATTAACAACTTGGTTAGATAATTTACCAAGCATGGCATCATGGTTCTCCGTTATTTCAACAAGAATATTGTTTTGTTCATTTTGTGAGTCTATAAAAGACTTAAGTGTTTCTTGGAGACTACCATTACTAGTTCCCATATTATTTTTAGAATTACCTGCAGGACTAGAATAACCCTTCTTCTAAGCAGGGTTATAATCATTATGAGCTATAAAATATATTTCTTCCATATTTGTTTCAGGGGTGGCTCTTACCTGGGTTTCCTTACCTTTTATGGCTAATATGAGCTCATCTAATTTAGTATTGAGTTCTTCATTTTCTTGTGGTGAGATGGAGTTCACCTTCTTCGTGTTTGATCTTTCAATATGCCATTGATCATGGTTGTCTTGGGGTGTGTTCAGTTTCAGAATTCGGTGGAATGGAATCGGTCCGTTCCGCTCCTAGCGTCCGTTTGCGTGTTCGGTTGGAAGAAAGGAATGGAACCAGGTAGTCCCTCAGAACGGAATATTCCTCTAATATGCGGAACGAGGTCGTCCGACCGAATCGACCGGATCGCGCGGAACGGCTCGCTAATTCGTGAACTAACCTAGCTGAGATGATTAGCTGAGATGATTAGTGCCCGAACTAGCGGGGATTTTTAGCTGTGGCGATGATTAGCTGAGATGGTTAGCGGCAAAATCTTTGCAAAACCACGTGGCCCTCTAATTTGAGTATATTTTGCAAAGATTTTGAAACAAAGATTTTTGTGATTTGGTACTTTTAGCAAAGATTTTAAGAAAAAAATATTTGCTACCGTTAATTACAACTCTTAAATTTAAGCTCAAATTATTAGAATTTGAAGCATCATTATTTCTATTCCATTCCGGTCCCAATTCTCTCAACCGAACACAATATGGAACCTTTCCGTTCCTCGTTCTTTTCCGAACCGAACACAGGGTTGGAACTGTCCCATGCCCTCGGAATGGACTCACTCCGTTTCGTTCCCTCTCATTCTGAAACCGAACACACCCTTGCATATTGTCTAATAGCTGCTTTGCTTCGGTAATATGTTTACCCATGAATGTTCCTCCATCTGCAGTATCAAGCATAGACTTAGATACAAGATTAAGAGCATTATAAAATAAATGGAGGATTGACCAATCTTCCATCCCATGACTAGGACAGTTTCCTGAGCATTTTTTCATCCTCTCCTATGCAAGCGCTAGTGGCTCACGCTCTTCCTGTCTAAAGCCAGTAATATTAGATCGGAATTGCATTGTCTTTGCAGGTGGGAAAAATTTACTCATAAATAAAGAAGTACATCCCATCCATGATGTAATAGTATTTCTAGGCAAAGAGAGCAACCATTCTTTTTCTCTCCCTCTTAGAGAGAAAGGAAATAGAAGTAATTTGATCACATCAGGGTCAACATCTTTTATACGCATCATATCACATATTTTAGCGAAAGTATTCAAGTGCATACCTGCGTCTTCAACAGCAGAGCCTCCAAATTGATTCTGTTGAACCAAACTTAAATAATGGGGCTTAGTTTCATAGTCATAAGCAGCAAATGCTTCCTGAGTAATAGGAGTAGGCAAATAATCATTGTTGGGAGTAGCAAACTCCCCAAGCTTCTTTTCAGCCATATTTCCTATGTTTATGGGTTTTCTTAAACAAAGAATTATAATAGTAAAAGCAAGAATTTAAAGGCTAACTAATTTTTTTGGTTTATCAAATAAAGACTAAAAGCAAAATTAAAAACAAGAATTAAAACTAGCAAGGTTCATAATAACCTCACCAGGGTAGCTATTGCTTCCCCGACAATGGTGCCAGAAAAAGGGTTGATACCTTAGATCCATATTACGGATGTAGTGTAACTTCTTTTTCCCTAGTAGACCTAGGTTATCGAATCCTCGGGAAGCGAATGCGTAGTGAAGTTACTTTAACGGACCTTCGGGAGTTTTAGAATTACTTTTGTGTTTTTACCAGACCAATAGCTTGAGTCTTTTTGTTGTTGTCGATGACGGAGAGAGAGGGCCTAGGGCATTCGGTTTCACCTATAGCTGTGCAAAACATCTGATGGGAACAAAAGATAGAAATAAAGTATGCATGTACTTGTTAGAGCAAGATAAAGTATATGTGGGCAGTGCATCCATAATTTCCATTGCCTCTGCAACCGCTTATAGCAATAACCTACAAGTCTCATCCATATAAGAAGGAGAACTAATAATATGCATAGTGATGCCACCGTTAATCCCAAGTAAATCCCTCACATATAGTCGTACTACCCCTTCTGTCACTGGGGTTCCCAACCTGCAGATCAGTCATTACTCATACTCCCTATACCTGGATCGACCCTTGGGGTCTTGCGTACCTAACAAGTCCTTGGATAGAGGCAATAGAAGATACAATAATCATCATGTCATACAAACTAATACATGATCCCATCTATGATAAATAACATGCACAATTGCTACATGGCTAGGCCGAAGCCCTTAGCCCAAGGAGAATTACTCATACATAGAGATGAGATCAACAATCACAAACATTGTAATGAAAATCATAAGATTGATAGCAATAGTCTTACAATGTCGCCAATCGAAGAAGAGATCTACTATTACAAGTGGTGGAATATGGCTATGGAGATGGGTTTTGAGATATGGAGGCGGCAGATGATTTGTTGCAGAGACTTTTTGGCGAGTTCTGGCTTGTTTTATCGTCGCCCGAGGCTTCTTTATATAGGGGTCCCTTCACGAAAGTTGTTCTGTTTGACCTAATGGTGGCGGCGCCAACTATACGACCGGAGTTTTTGCTCTGGACGTATAGTTGGTCGTTAAAGCATCTTCCTCTGCTTTACGGTTCCTGGTTTCTTCTGGTTGATGGAAGTATTGTATCTTTGACTTTAATGTAGTGATTCCCATCTTCTAATGACATTATATGTGTAGGAAAAATATAAAAGAAAGGATTGCATACCCCTCTGAATATTAGGCATTAGTGGCAGGGTTTAGAGAGATATTTCATCAAAATTATGAATAATATCCAGTTTAAATGTGGACGTAGATGGCTATATTTCAGAGCCATCAACAATACATTGGAAATGATCGCCACTCATTACTATTGGCCTAAGATGAAGCGAGACGTGGAGCACTACGTTCAATGATGCACGACATGAGTTCAAGCTAAGTCTAAGTCTAACCCATTTGGTCTTTATATGCCATTCCCTATACCTCATGCACCTTGGTCCGACATTAGCATGGATTCGTGTTAGGATTGCCTAGGTCTAAGAATGGTCATGATTTTATATTTGTGGTAGTGGATCGCTTTTCAAAGATGGCACACTATATACCATGCCACAAGATAGATGATGCTTCACATGTTGCCAATTTGTTTTTCAGGGAAATTGTCCGTCTTCATGGTGTGCCAAGAACAATCGTCTCCGACCAAGATGTCAAATTCGTGAGCTACTTGTGGAAGACCCTCATGGCCAAGCTCGGCGTCAAGCTACTATTCTCTTCCACATCGCACCCGCAAACCGATGGCCAAACCGAGGTCATCAATTGAAGCCTCGGTACTCTTCTTAGTGTGTTGATCAAGAAGAACTTGAAGGATTGGGAGGAATGCATTCCCCATGCCAAGTTCGCCTACAATCGTGCCAAGAATTCTACAACAAAGATGAGACAATTCATGATCGTCTATGGCGTCGATCCCCTCACTGCGCTCAACATCCTACCACTACCTCTCCATGAGCGCACCAACATGGAAGTTGACAAGCGCGCCCAAGCTGTGAACAAGCTTCACGAAGAAACAAGAGCTACAATCGAGCAATAAGTGCAACGCCAAGAAACAAGGCTCAACAAGGACAAGAAAGAGTTGATCTTCGAGGAAGGTGACCTTGTATGGACACACCTAAGCAAAGACCGCTTCCCTAAAGAATGCGACTCCAAGATCAAGCCATAGGGAGATGGTCCCTTCAAGGTCCTCAAGACACTCAACAACAACGCCTACATCATCGACATTCCGACCTCCAAGTACCTTGTGACCAATACATTCAACGTCAAGGACCTTTCGCATTTCCATGGTGATGTTCAAGATGATAACCATGAAGAGTCGAGGACGACTCTTTCAAAAGGGGGTGAGCTGATGCAGCCCATCTTACGGATGTCCATACATCTAAACCACCAAGTTCCCCAAGTGGACCAATGACTAGTGCTAGAGCCAAGATCCTTCAAGCTAAGGTGAATTCGCTCCTTGTCTCATGTGATTTCGATACATCCCTGGATGGCTTGCTACTTCATGCCAATACATTATGCATCATCAGATATGAACCCCATGAAGAAATGCCAAGATAAGGAGCGAAGCCAATGCAAGACAGAGTCCGAGGTTAAATTGGCGCTAGGATCGGCTGACCGGAACTCACGCCGGAAATCCCGATGCAACTCCGGTGGATCGAAACCTGGACCAGAATTCCTAGCGCCCATAGAACCAACCGGCGCCAACCAAATGGCCCTTCTATATGTCGTTCTGGTTTCGACTGGAAAAACCGGCAGTGACCGGAAATTCCGGTGCTGAATCTAGCGACACCAGACTTATCACCGAAAAACGTCCCAGTCTCAAAGTCAACAAGGTTTTGATGCCCAAGAATATTCCTTTTTCATCCATTTTTTACCCTTTTGTGCCCAAACTACCCCTATTTTAGTGGCTAGCCTATATATAGCCCCCATACCCCCATGTATTACTCAGACTTGGTCAATTGAAATTAGAATACACCCTTGTGGATCTCCTTAATTTCTAGTCTCGTGCTCCTTGAGAAAGGAGCACCAATTATCCCCCACCTCGTTGGAGTTTGCATCATGCCTCCCTTGTTGTACAAGGCCTTGACATCAGAGCCCCTTATAAAGACGTCAAGATCTCACCAAGACTCCCCACTCGATGTGCCGATTCGAGTGATATCTATAGGGATTGCACCGAACCAGTAGCCGTCGGCGTGATCTATAGGTGTGTATTGTGTCTTCGTGTGTGCGTGTGTTCATCGTGTTCTTCGTGTGTGAGTTCGCGGATACCATCCTCTCCCTCATCCCCCAATCACTCCGCCTTGATTTCAAGGGATTTGTGAAAGATCACGCCAGCCACGAGGTTTGCCCTCAACAAACACCACCATGCCAAGTTCTTGCATAGATAAGAACATGAATTTTCGGAACTCTCGGTGGTTTTGCTATACTGAATTCCTAGTTAGCTTCCAAAGATTTTTGGAAAATTTAAGAGCAATCTACCGCATTTACTTGTACGCCTCTAGTTAAAAAAATTCACAAACGGTGGGACTACATTTTACATCAAGGACCTAAAAAGGGAAAATTACATTGAGGTCCATACATTTAACACAAAGGACCTTAAAATTAAGCAACGAAAACAGTCGGGTACTAGTCCTTCTCGAGAGAGCAGCTGATCGATCCATAATATTCATACTACTTCCTCTTTCCAAATTAGGATTCAAGTTAGGTTTGGTTATCAATTTTACTAGAAATTACACAAGAGTTTTTAGTTGGAAACTAGTACCACAAAATATTTGATAATAGAGAAATTATTATTACAAGTGATCGCTACTCCTACAGCTATCCCTACATTCTAGTACTATTCTAAAATGGAACTAGAGCAGAGGAACATGCGTCCATTTTCATTTTATTCATCCTTGCCTATACTCTCTATCCCAGTTCCCCATTCCCCTACCTCTATGCCAAGTGTTGACGTACTTCTCCTCCACAATGCTGCTTTCTGATCCTGTTCACCACACAGTATGAGAGTGTCTGGTCTTCTCCCTGTCCCACCTACCACCATCGATCTTCCCTATTTTCTAGAAAACCAAATCAAGCCATCATCTCAACTTCCATCAGGTTCCTTGCGATGGCAGGACCGAGCAAGGACAGTGTTCCAGGAGGTTTTTACTGAAAGTCTGCTTGAAGAACTCATAACCAGATGCGACATCATTGCCACTGTGAGCCTCGCTGGTTTGTCCAAACATCGTCTTGACTCGGGAAAATATAGTGCAACGTTACATGCTTCTCAGCTATTTGGCCTCCCATGTGTTCTTCATTATCACCCGACTAAGAAACCATGGGAATACAATGAGTACTTCGAGGGCAAGGGAACAACATGCAAGATGACGCCCCTGGACAGGTTCTCCTCCGACATTGTGTTCTGGAATTGTATGGGTAAGCAGTGGGTAGGTGCCAATGGAGATTGGATCGCCACTGTTAGGTGCGAGTGCAAGTGGGAGATTGTCAGAGTTTACACTCATCAACACGTTCCTCTCCCACAAATCAATGAGTTTGTACCCACCAACGATCCATTTACATGTATGCATAATGATCGCCCTATTCTCTACCGGAAGATTGCTATTTGCTGATCTCCCATAGCTGCTGCAAATTATTAAGATTTCTCTCTTGTCACTATCTGCGAGTACTCAATTGCTACACTTGTTGGCGATGAGTATGCATGGACAGTTCTTGAGAACCAGTTCTAGTGCTATTTCGGATACAGCGATGCAGTTATCCACAAGGGTCTAGTGTTTGTAGCCACTGAGAGTGGTAGTGTTTATGTTTCGAATCTTCTGTATTTTGGTGAGTTTGATCCACTCGAGGAGGGAAACGTTGATGCCATTGATGATGACGAGTACGAACCTGGTTTATGGTTATTAGCAATATCTACAAATGAATATCGGCTTCTTATTATCCATACAAAAGGCGTTACCAATGAGGAGTTTTATGGCGGTACTTATTATGGTCATGGCAATCCTGTTGCTGATCATAGTGTTGATCGTTGTGGCCGCACTTATGGAACCTATGCTACAGGGTTTGGCTTCAATGTGTACTCAAAGGACACTGCTTACCTGTATCCACCTAAGCCATGGATAGCAATTGCTGACCTGGGAGCATATTCTCTTTTCCTTGGATTAAACTATCTGATTAACATTGAAGTAGGCGGTGCAGATGTTGCCTAGGATATCTGAACCTCCCACCATGAAACTATGTCTACACCTCCCACCATGCAATAAGACTTGGATATATGTAGTTTCCTGAATTATGCTGCTTCAGCCTAAATACCGAAGAAACAGCTATTGGTTTCTCGACCAACATTGCATGAAATTATCTGGAGACTCCATTATGGTTCATCCCGATCTTCGCCAATGCCCGGGATTGGAACCTAGATACCGTAAGTACTCCTAATACTATATAATAAGATAGCTCAGTTGGTATCAGCCCTGTTGAACTATTTTGGTTGGAAGTAGTACTAGTATAGTACCAGTTCTTGTATTTTGGAATATTTTGAACTATATACTGGTACTTGTTTAGATCAAGGACAGGAGATGCTACTGCTTTTCCTTTGTTCTATCGTTTCTATTAACTACGTATTTTATAGAACTAATACCAGTTTAACTGGTACTTGTTCAGATCAAGTGCAGTAGATGGTCTTGCTTTTCTTTTGTAACTTGGCCTTGTCATAAAATCATAATCTAGACGAGGCTTTGGGAATTTTGAGTTGCCTATGGAGGTCACACACAAGCATTGATGTGAGAAGGAGGCATGCACACAAAAGCAGACTTGATCCTCAGTTTTTCTTGCTCCAATGATCGAGTGTTCGGAGAAAAGGGCAAACTGAATCAGTCACTTTGAAATGCTACTGAATCTGTCCAAGTGTCGTTGAATGTGAACTAGGAATCTGTCGATATTTTTATTTCTTATTATGTACTGCTCAATCTTTCAAATGCTACTAAACCTATAAAAAGATTTGTTCGGTACTTGTTCAGATCGACAGATTGAGTGCAGAATATGGTCTCGCTTTCCATTTGAATCAGACTTTGCTGCATCTATTGAATTTCAATGTCCGTAGTGCTGAATCTGTCAATTATTTTGGTCAATGTCTGTGTACTACCAATCGATCACTTTGAAATGTTGTGCTGACTCTGTCAAGGCCTGCTGAATATGAACCAGAAATCTATCTGATATTTTTACAGTCTTATTCTATACTGCTGAATCTTTCAAATGCTAATGAATCTGTCAAATGTTCGTTGTTACTAGTAGTACAATATTTTGTAGAACGAATTGTGATGTACTTGTACTTCTTTAGATGAAGTGCATCAGATTGTCTTGTTTTTCTTTTGAAACTTAGCATTGTCACAATTATCTAGATGAGTCTTGGACATTTTGGGTTGCATATGGACGGTCACACATGCATTGACGTATGATGGAGGTATTCACACAAAAGCAGACTTGATCGTCAGTTTTGCTTGCTCCAATGATCGAGTCTATTCGAATAATAGGGCAAACTGATCGTGCGCCAAGGTTTTTTGAGCTAGAACAATAACTAATTTTTTTTGTACAGCTATTGAATTTCAAGTAGGAAAGCTACTTAATCTCTCAAATGTTATATAGTTGCTATTACTTAAGCATTTTTTTCGAACTAATACTGATGTAATAGTACTTGTTTAAATCAAGGGTAGTAGATAGTCTTGTTTTTCTTTTAAAACATGGCCTTGTCACAATCTAGACGAGACTTAGGCATTTTAGATTGCATATGGGGGTCACACAGGCATTGATGTGAGAAGAAGGTACTCAAAGCAAACTTGATCGTCTGTTTTGCTTGCTCCAATGCTCGAGTATTTTTGGTGAAAAGGGCAAACTGATCACGTGACAAGGTTTTTAGAGCTAAAACAAGAACTGGTTCTCTTTGTACTGCTATTGTATTGCAGTGTCTGTATTGCTGAATTGGTCACTTTGAAATGCTGCTGAATGGGTCAAGTGCTACTGAATATGAACTGCGGATTTGTCGATAATTTTTCTATCTTATTCTGTACTGCTGAATTTTGACATGAATATTTGCCAAAAAGAATTATCGGTTTCCCCTCCCTCTCTGAGGTCTTTGTTTCGAATCTGGCCAAGCCATATCACAATGCAATTTTTATTAACCATGAGAAGAATTCTAGCTCATTTCGGCCCCTCTTTAACCCAGAACATATTAATTCGGTCTTTTTGGGGTCAGGGGACTGCTGACCATAGCCCAGTAAAATTTAAGAAAAGAGTTCATGGAGCATAACCGAGAACATATTAATTTGGCCTTTTAGGGATCAGCGGACTACTAAGCACATCCTAGTGAAATTTTTGAAAGAAGTCCATGGAGCATAACCTATGGAGTTTAACCCACGTAGAGCAGCCTATGTAAAATAGACAAACTCTTTTTAATTTGGCCTTTTAGCCATTGCCCCACCTCTCAAAATTAAAAAAAAACTCTGCCTATCCATATTTTTAATAAAATACTCCATTATGTGGCATTTTATAAATTAAGATGCTAGGAGGACTCCCCTTTTATATTTTAAAAGAGACAAATATAGACACACAAAATATTTTTAAGAAGACTAATACATAAGTTGTAGTACTAAAAAAAGTTTAATGATATATTTTCTATAAATATCTTTGTTGTAGTGGCAATGCACTCACTTTACGTTTATTTGATTTGAAAGTCTTTTGTTGAAATTTCCTGTGCGTGCATATATATACATATATATATATATTGGGTTTACATTTTTTCTTCTAAAAAGATCGCAATACGGAGAGACTGACATCAAAAACCCACCAGTCTATAGCGTTCCTCGAGTTTTTTTGAGGATGAATATGAAAAAATAAATAAATACTTATACAGAGAGGCTAGCATCAGGGACCCACCATACAGAACATACAAGGCTATATCGGGACCCACAAGTCAGAACATACCAGAGAGGCTGACATAGGAGCCCAGCAGTAAGACCATATACGACTGCCAAGGTTAAAACAAAGGACGTGGCCGAAAAAAGTCTATCATACACACGTTGCACTTATAAAGAAGCTGACATATCGAACCCAGTAGGCCCAAGCATAGCCCATGAAATTAGCCTATCAGCCCCAAGCATAGACCAAAACCTTCTAATTCGGTGTTTTCGTGGTCTTGTGGGCACCGACCATACCTTATTCAATTTAGGAGTGACCCCATGAATATAACCCATGACGAATAGGGCATCTACCCCGAGTTAGTCTAGAATCTTTTTAATTCGGCCTTTATGAGTGTAGACACCGATTTTGTCTTCAAATATAAAGAATCTATATTGATTATGAAATATGATGAAGTAATTCAATAATAAAATAATTTTAAAGAAAAATGAGTTTACCTTATGATAAAAAGAAGGTAAATTATTCGACGCCCACATCATTGACGGGCGCTCTGCCAACACTCTAAATTCTAGCCATCGCGAGTAACACTAAATTTTGAAGATTCTACCGTGGTATAAATGTCGGGCATGATATATGAATATTTGTTAGAATTCACTATCAAGACGGCACTATATTTTTAAAATATGCAACCGCGGGATAAAACGTCGACGCCATTCCGGCAACCCTATAAAATTCGGCTACAAATATGTCAAATGTGCTATTACTGATTACTAAAGATTAATTACCAGTCGCCTCAAATTACTATTGATTAGCCATTGTGTTAATCAGGTCAAGCATATTGGCACTATGTACGTACATACTTCGAGCGTGCATGCATGGATCAAAGGCGCATGCACATGGAATAATTAAGTAATGCATGCAAAATAATTGAAGCCCATCCTAATTACCAATCAATGCATGGCTACAGGCCTGCGTGCATTATTTTCTCATCATGATTAATGGGCCAATGCTGTCAGAGTCCACTAGACATACAAGAAGAGCAGCCGAGCCTGTAAAGAAATTACTCGGTCAAGTTATTTCATTGCCCACGACCTGCCAGTCCCACTTCTTGCACGATCAGAAGAGTGTGGCCACGCGGCCAAGATCTCTGGCACAACACAGCGTCTATGCTCTCCTCATTATAAATAGCAGCCAAAATTGTTGTAGAAGGCTGGCTAATCTTTCCGATGGCTCACCGCGCGCTCCATTCCAGTCCATCGCTGCCGCTCTAGAATCCGCCGCTGTAGTCCATCGCTGCTGCCCAAATCACCAACCATCAATCGCAAAATTCATCTCGCCATACAGAGCTGCGCCGCTCACCGTATACATGCGCTAGCGCCGCCATACGCACTGCGGGCCGCTCGCCCCCAGACACTCGTCGCTGGCTGGATCATTCGTGCTCTGCTTCTTCTGATTGCTCATACCATCTGCTGCCTAGCAATCCACGCTCGCGTACAAGCTGTTGTTGCTAGTGCTAGCTATCGCCGCCCGGCCGCTCTCCGTACGCCGTCGGCCGCTTGCCGTGTACGCCGTCCGCTGTCCAGCCACCCGCATATACGCTTCCGGGAACACGCTGCTGGCCACTCGTTTTCACTGCCCAACCGCGTGAGGATATATGCAAAGGTGAGAATACTTTATTTTTTTCTTTGGGCTAGTTATGCACCGACACATGCCATAGAGTTCCTCGTCTATATCTGCTAGTTTGGTCACATTGACACAAACTAGGGGATTTTCTCTTCTAAATTAATACATGTATATTTGTCCTTGGCTTAATTATGTGGGCATATGATTAATTTTCTTCTCCTCGTGATTATGATAAATTGGCTCTTGTTTTAGTCACATTGATACAAACCAAGATGCTATAGACTCATATATTTATGTTACCAAAAATCTGGCTTTTGCCTTGGTTATGTTGACGCAAGTCAAGTTGCTCTAAAATTATAATTTATCATGATCATGCTCTTGTTTTGGTAACGTTGACACAAACCAGGGCATATATTACTAAAATTTGGTTCTTGGCTTGGTCACATTGATACAAGCCAAGTTGCTCTAAAATCACATATTACTAAAATCATGCTCTTGCTTTGGTTACATTGACACAAGCCAAATTGCTCTAAAATCACATATTGTCAAAATCATGCTCTTGGTTTGGTCACATCGACACAATCCAGGTCACTTTAAATGCCTAAAAGTCTATATGTTAGTAATCTCACTTACCCACATATGGTGATTTAGGGATTAGTATTAGATAAGAAAATAAATGAATTCCATATAGTCCATGTTGCATATAGAAAACGTGGAGTGTAATAAAATAAACAAATATACGCTCTTGATTTGGTCACATCGATACAATCCAAGTTACTCTAAATTCATATATCACTAAACTCATGTCGTTGGTTTGGTCACATATACACAAACCAAGGTGCTCTAAAATCATGCTCTTGGTTTGCTCACATTGACACAAGCCAAAGAGCTCCAAAATCTCACGCCTAGCCAAAATCGTCTTGCATTTTGTACTACTCATATGCTAGTAATGTAGATGACGTTGTGTAGAAATTAAACTTGTTGCATGTTAGAATATATATGATGCTCTATATATTATCCCACAATGAGTTGGTTTAAATTTAAGCCCCCAAATATTAAATTATGGTTGAGTTTAAAATGTGCAATAAGGTCTAGTTAGCCGAGTCTCTACAAAGACGAATCTAGTCTAGAATGCAAATGAAAGAAATCTTGATACAAGCTCTTATGCTTTATAAAGTCAAGTCTAAAATCTAGCTCTTACTGCTATCATAAATGGATCAGCAGCACCATAATGATATCTTCTAAGTATGCACTAACATGTACGAAGGGATAAAATTAAACAAATCTGCGTGTAGGTTAATTCAAGATATGAACAATTAACTTACGTTTCTCATAGTAAAAGAAACTAGGAGTTAAAAGATACATACTCCTGTGACAACTAGAATCATAAAAATATTTGACTAGTTCTACGTGGCATATTGGGAACTAGTAAAGTGCAAGTAGGCAATTAACTAACATGTCATAAGATAATCTCATATAGAGTAAAACTAAACAATGCACTCCTCAAATATAGGTGCATGCATCCGTGATAACTAGGATCATAGGCTATGTTATTTGCACTGAACATATCATAGTGCATGATCAAATCCCATATAAAATCCACATATATTAGGTTGGCGCAATGATATATACATTAATGTCGCCAAGTAAATCAAATATTCATTCCATCCCATGCATGCATATAGAAATCACATGCATGATAAAATCGACTCATAATTAGAATTGTGCCCTATATTTCACACATGATAATGCATATGGAAATCACATGCTGAGTTATGCCCTATATTACACACATGCTTTTTGGACAAGTTAGTTAACCATTTAAATAGATCCGTATATGATCAAAAGTATAAATACCACTCACTACTAAATCTCCAATGGTTAACGAGCTAGGTGAAAATTGCCAAAGGCATGAACATGCTATATACATGAATACTAAGTTGTATTAACATTAGTACAAGTGGATAATATGACTATTAAAATGTCATATGCTGCAAATAAATCAAACCATCAGTATCATGCCACACATATATTAGCATCGAAAAAACTGAAGACTTCCTCGACCATGCTGGCGCAGACGACAACGAGGAGGACTTTTATTTATTTTATAGTATTCATATGCTGTAACACTATATAATAGATATGTTGGAATTCTTAATTAGGGGTTTTCTCTACAAAGATTTATTTAACAGATCTTTTATATAAATGTGTGAGTTTTGGAAATAAAGTATCTTCAATATTTGATCCCTTTAATTTATTTATGCATTTATGTATTTAAACTATACTATCTGTCTCTACGACGTGGACACGTACTTTTCTCACATTTTCCCGTCATCAGATTCTGGCACGCCAGATGAGACATATTTCTCCCCTCATCTTTGAAATTGCAACATAGCATAAAACATATGGATCCTCGTAATATATGTTCTAAATCTATCACTTGTGGACGAGCTAATATATGGTTCCTCCAGTTTTTCCAAGGCATGAAGGGCCAAGTGCAATAGCTTGTTATTCTCCGCATTGGACATCATTGGTTTGATGTACCAATTGGTCCTCTCAAAATATTACTAAGCCAAAATTCGCTTAGGAGCACCGACACTTCGTCAACTAAACAAGACAAAGAAAATAAGGTCATCCCTATGTCAATGGAAGCGTTCACCCATGTTCTTCCAAAGTCAGTCAAGCAGAATATGAAATCTGCTAAAAAAAGCAACATTTGTTCCTGGTGCTATGAATCCAACTCCAAGACCATATATGTAAGGGAAAGTTGTAGAGGTAGGGAATCATCCTACCTGTAGCCCAAGAACAAGGGGAAAAGTAGCAATATTCAAAAAATCGGAATCTCTACCACTTGTTTGCAAAAGAAAGGAGGTATTTGATGACCCACAAGTATAGGGGGTGTATCGCAGTATTTTCGATAAGTAAGAGTGTCGAACCCAACGAGGAGCAGAAGGTGTTGACGAGTGGCTTGGAGCAGGAATTCTCTGTAAATACTTAGCAAACGGATTTTTAGGGGTTTTTTATAACGCAGATAAATAAAGTACGAGTAAATAAAATACAATGATAATAAATGAAGCAAGTGGCCCAATCCTTTCTTTAGCAAAGGACAAGCCGGTTGTATTACTTAAGATGACCAAACGTTCTCGAGGAAATACTGAAATATCGTCAAGTGCTTTCGCTTCATAAAGTTGATTAATCTTTTTTAGTTTGATAAGTGTTGTGTGGGTGAACTTGTGCTAATGTATTGACCTTCCTAGGACTAATATATACTTGTGATTAAACCCCTTACAAGCATCCGTAAGTACAATAAAGTAATTAAGATAAAAACCTAACCACAACTTTAAACTCTAAGATCTTACACTCCCTTGTGCAAAGGTTTCCTAACGGGAGTTTAGGTTTCTATCACTTCGGAAACCCCTACGATTAGTAGCCAAATACACAATGCATTCCCCTAGGCCCATAAAGGTGAAGTGTCATATAGTCGACGTTCACATGACACTAGTAGAAGAATAACACCACAACTTAAATAACAAACTATTGAATCTTTCTCAACACAATTCCACTTATAACAACATGACTTCTCCTATGTCCTCAAGAACTAAACGAACTACTCAAAAGACATCATATGGATCAAGATCAGAGATGAAATAATGATAAGTAACAATCTGGACATAACAATATTCAATGGTTCCACTCAATAGTATCAATTATAACAAGTAATCAACACCGGGAAAGTTTCCCCTAAGAACTATGCAAGATTCAACTCAATTGTTACAGCAGTACGGAGTGGTGACGATGGTGCTGGTGGAGATGATGATGGAGATGATGATCCCGATGAAGTCCAGCTTGATGGTGGTGTTGATGGCAACGATCTTCCCTCTCCGCGAAGGAATTTCCTCGGCAGATTTCTGCCTGCCGGAGAGCTCTTTCTCTCTCTGTAATTTTCCGCCCCATAGAGGCGGCGGAATCTTTCTGTGGTTGCTCCCCAAGGCTTAGGGTTTCGTTGGGATAATATACGCCAAAGAGGAGAGCTGGATGGGACAGGGTGGCCACACCACCTGGTGGCGCGGCCAGGGGTGGCCCGCGCCAGGGGGTGGTGTGGGCCCCCTGTGGCCCAACTCCGCTCCCACTTCTGACATCCTTCGTCTTCTGGAAAAATAGGATTTTCCATATATTTTCTGGAATTTTCTTATCTTCGTGAATTTCGCCTCCAAATAGTGCACTTTCCATCAGAATCCTGACTGTAGCAGTCCATCCTCCAAAAGTCATCAACCATGCAAAAACAGATGAAATAACATAAGTATCATCTCTTAATATGAAATATATCAATGAATAATAGTAAATTATGATATGGAATAGTGATGCAAAATGGACGTGTCAACTCCTCCCAAGCTTAGACTTGGCTTGTCGCCAAGCGAAAACTGAGCTCAGTAAACATGACCTCGGGTTTATGGAGTGAAGAGTCGATAAAAAAATACGGACAAGAAGCATCACATTCATCAATACATGAATCATAATAGAAGACAACTCACTATTATATAACTTAACTTGCAATAAGTAAAGGAAACACAATAAAGATACACAAAGTAAATCATAATTGGTAATGGCAAACTTTGCTCTTGGTCAAAGAATAGTTAACAATTTGCAGGAGTTCAATCATAAAGGGGTTTTCAATGATAGCTTTCAAAGTAATATTCACTAAGATAAGAGCAATGTGCAAAACAAGGAACATAAGAAACATGATTGAATAAATCATCATATGAATGAATGAAACACAACAACTCAAAATACTTGCTGAGATATAATGGAATAGGTTTACTGACTCAACTAGAAAGTAAAAGATAGGCCCTTCGCAGAGGGAAGTAGGGATCTCAAGTTTCATAAAGAGCTTCCAAAAATTATGGTACTTATTAGATTTTAGCTCTCATTGCCCCTATCATAAGTATCTTTAGGTGATTAAGGTTAAAGTGAACAAACTATGGAGTATATGCTTGACAAAGTATAAGTTGGCAATCTGATACATTGCAAATGTATCTATAATTTTTATGCTCCATGCTTGTTTTTATCCACTTTCTTGTGTTTTGTCCACACTTTGGAGTACTTTTCATATGATTTCTTGGACTAACCTATTAACAAGAGCCACAGTGCCAGCTGCCTATTTTCTGCTATTTTTGGTTCCAGGAAAGTCAGAAAATGAATATTCTCGGAATTAGACGGGACAAAAGCCAAAGTGCCTATTTTTCCGAGACTCACGGGCAGAATCTGAGGCGGAGGAGGGCTGAGGCTGGCCACACCCCAGGCGCGGGCTAGGCCTGGCCGCGCCAGGGCCTGGTGTGGTGGCCCCAGGCACCCCCTCGGTCTCCCTCTTCACCTATAAGAAGCCTTCTGACCTAAAAACTTCAGGGGGTTCGACGTTTTTCTAGAAGGAGTTCCGCTCCGCCGCCACCACCAGATTCCATGAAATAGCACCAGAAACTCCGTTCTGGCACCCTGCCGGGACAGGGAATTGGACGAGATCATCGCCATCATCATCACCATCGCTTCTCCATCGACCATCCATGTTTCCCCCATCTATGAGTGAGTAATCCCCTATTGTAGGCTATGGGGATGGTAGGGATTGGAAGAGATCGTTCATGTAATGGCATCAGATTGTTAGGGCATCGTGCCTAGTATCTCTATTTAGTGCTTTATGACTTTGTTGCAACCTTGTGGTGCTTAATGCTTGTCACTAGGGCCCAAGTGCCATGATTTCAGATCTGAACTTATTATTGATTCATTATGATAGTATTGCTTCTGGTCTTATCTACAAGTTGTATACACACGTCGTTGTCCGGAACCTATGGTCCCGAAGTGACAAAAATCGGGGTAGCCGGAAGGGAAAGGCTTTGATGTGAGGATCACATGTGTTCACGGAGTGTTAATGCTTTTCTCCGGTGCTTTATTAAAAGGAGCACCTTAATTGCTAGTAGTTCCCTAGAGGCCCCGCTGCAAACGGGCTGGCAGGACAAAAGATGTTGTGCAAGTTCTCATTGTGAGCATGTATGACTATATATGGAACACATGCCTAGGATTGTCTAGTACTTGGATGCTTTATCTTATTTATCTGCAATTGCCCTATGTTCTGATTGCTATGTGGATTGTCTTGTCCATGCAACGCCCGTCCATTCATCCCTATGCCTATCGCACTCGAATCCCATTGTTTACTGCTTTTGTTACTATTGTCTTTGCTTTACTACTATTGCTGCTTTACTATTCCTACTACAAAACTGTTGCTACTGATAAACTGCTGTGAGCAAGATTGTTTCCAGGTGCATCTGAATTGACAACTCAGTTGTTAAGACTGATAAGTATTCTTTGGCTCCCCTTGTGTCGATTCAATAAATTAGGTTTCACTTCCCTCGAAAATACTGCGATACACCCCCTATACTTGTGGGTCATCAAGACTATTTTCTGGCGCCGTTTCCGGGGAGCATAGCTTTATTTATCAAGTTCACTTGGATTCACTATTGTTCAAGCTAAGTTTATCTTTCCCCTTGTTTGCTTGTTTCTTTATCAAAAATACAAAAAAATTAGTTCCTACTCTAGTTGTTGTTTTTGCTGGTCTGTTATTGTCTTGCTTTATCATGCTTGTTGGCAATGGTTGGTTTCTTTGAAACTGAAGCTTATTGGAAAGGTGGGTTCACGGAAGATCAAAAATATTATTATAAGGAACACCGCTTGTCACAAAAAAGGTAAACACTAATGGGAACAAATTGATAGATTGTATACCATTGCTAGAAATATGTGCTCTACTTATAATGTTACTTATTGCTGTGATGAGTCTTGTTTCAGAAAGAGGTTTAAACACCTCCCTTTTCAATGTGAGTATAGTTATAATGATACCATATCTTCCTATGCTAAAGGAATTTATGACTTTTATGATGCGGAACAAATTGAAGAATTTATTGCTTGGAAGGGTGCTTTTGAACTTGCTAGTTTGCTTGAAAATATTGATGATTCACCTTACAAATATGAGGTGTATGGTATGCTTAAATTTTTCTTTGATAATTACAAGGATGAAAATGGCTATATTCTTGAGTATTTTAATAAATGCCTTCCACAAATGGAAGAGACTAATGCCTCGCAGGACCATATGGAAGAGACTAATGCCTTGTAGGCTCCTATGGAAGAAGAAATTGATGAACCTGAAATCTCATTAGATGAAAAAGAGGAGGAGAGTGATGAACAAAAGGAGGAACAATGGATTAGCTACCCATGCCTATCTTCTAATCAGAGTAACTCTTTATCCCTTACATTATTTGATTGTCCTCCATGCTTACTAAAGGAGGATGAATGTTATGTTCCTGAGGTTTCCTTTGAAAATGTTTATGATAAGGCTCTAGTGCTTGTAGATCATGAAAAGCATGCTTTATGTGATAGTTCTATTGTTGAGTTCATTCATGAGGCTACTGAAAATTATTTTGAGAGAGGAAAATATGTTGGTAGGAGTTTTCATGGTATTGAAACACCTCTCTATGTGCTGAAAGTTTTGAAGTTACTCTTGTTTTATCTTCCTATGCCTATCACTTTGCTCTTTGCAAATTTATTTGCTTACATGATTCCTATGCATAGGAAGTGGGTTAGACTTCAATTTGTTTTGAATTTGCTTCTTGATGCTCTCTTTTACTTCAACTTATATTTCTTATGAGAGCATCCTCTCAAACTTTTATGCCTGAAGATGATAATATGTCTATTATTCTTGGGAGACCTTTTCTTAAATACTGCAGGAGTTGTTATTAATTGTAATCAAGGGAATGTGACCTTCAATGTACACATTGTCTATTTCCCCAAGAAATTGAAAGGACTTAAGGCTTGAATTCAATTGAACATGTTGAGGGCATCCAAGTTGGAGAAATATATTGTCCCGTACGAAGAGAAAATTTTGAAACTATTATGATTAGGACCATTGCTATCAAGGTTGAGGTAACATAATCATTAGTGGGATACAAAGTTTTGTCTCATATGGAATTGTTTTGGTAACAAGACCTGATCAACCTTGTTAACAAAAGGATTTCATTGAACAAAACAATGTTTCCACCATGATTATCTCCGCTTACTTCCATTTTATCCATTTTCAGTTTTTACTTTTGCCTAACTTAAAGGCGTTAAAGAAAAGTACTTGTTGGGAGATAACCCAAGAGTTTTATTTGAGTCTTGGAAGTTATTACTTCAGTAATAACCGCTCCTTATCCTTTTTATTTGCTTTTTGTGCCAAGAGTAACCTCTAATGAGAGTGAAGTAATGATTGGGAAAGTTGCTGTCCCGAAACAAATTTTTGTGCTTCACCGTAAAAATTCCTGAGAGAGCTCTGTATGTCGGATTGAGCTATAATGTTTTGTGCTTCTGCCCCAGGTTGTTATCTAACTTTCGTTATTTCAACAATTTTTTATTTGAGCAACATAAGGTCTTGGAAAAAATTGGTCTTTACCTGCTGGTCTGTTTGGACAGATTTCTGCCATTTTTTGCATTTGCTTCTTGTTGGTTCCTTCTTGAGTTCTTTTGGGGAATTGAGCTTTTTGAGGGAAGTGCTACAGTATCTAGTGTTCTAATGGAAGTTTATTTGGTGATAGAACTGAACCTTGAGACTTATTTATCTTAAGTGCACTAATGTTGCTAATGAGATTGTGTGAAGTTTTGTATGAAGGAAAATTTTGAGGTGTATGGAAGGAATGAGTAATGAGATGAAGGATAGACTAAAGCTCAAGCTTGGGGATGCCACGCGTGTCACTCCAAGAAATATCCAAGAAGTACAAGCGTCAAAGCTTGGGGATTCCCAAGTCATCCCCTTCTTCATCAATAAAAATCCCAGGTTTCTTCCAAACGCTTCATTTTTATTGTTTCATGTACAGTTGTGTTTTTCTTGGAGCGTCTTCTTTTTCATTTTCATTTTGGTTTTAGTTTTATTGGTTTGCTTAGTTTTCTTAATAAATTGGTTGGACCCCCTCTTTCTTACATTTGGTTTGCAAATAGTTTGGTTTGGTTTGGAAAAGAGTAGGAAAGTTCATGCCTATGTGGTAAAAAGAGTTTGTTTTTGACTATGGCTATGCTTTGTCATGCCATGCTTGATATTTTTTTGGCTTTATGCTTAGTATTCTTTCCTGTAGCATGACTTGTTATAAACAATTGAGATTGCTTAATGTGCCTTGGATGAATTATGCGTTGTTTTAGCATATTAAAGCATAGTATAGTGGTATTCTCCTTTGATGCTTTATTTGGGTTGACTTGGCGCATGCTCACACCATGTTATGACTATCCAAAGTAACCATAGCCTTTATGATCCTTTAGTTTTCAACTTGTAGTATCACTTTATGCTTTGATCAATGATGTTTTGTCACTCTGCATGATTATGGCCATTATTGCTCTCTTAGTTTGTCGCTCCGAGTCTTTTGCTATCCTCCACAATAAAGTATGAGTTCCACTCATGCATCCAACTCCCTAAACCAAGTTATTCCAAAGAGTCCACCATACTTACCTACTATCTTATGCTATTCCAAGTATATTCATGCTTTTGTTTACCTTCCACTTGTTATGACAAAACTAGTGATTAAAGCTCTCGCGAACTTGATGGCACACTTTACTTTATTGCCTCTAATAAACTTGAACCATTGGGTCCTTCTTTGTTGCGTATATGCTTGCGCTTTATAAGTTGAAATTAGCAGAACCATGTACCATGGGGAACGCTTTCAACATTGCACGTGTACTTTGTACCACGTTGATATTATGTTCTTTTGCTTACGGATCCCGGCGATGTGAAATAAAAGTGGAACTTGTAAGATCATGGAGTTTGTATATGTGTTAGAGAAACGCCTGGGCCGCTAGCCTAAGCCATGCCTAATCATGGTGGAAACTTGCAGCATCACCATAGTGAGCACTCTATGAAGCATCCTCAATAAAAACCTATGCAAATAGCAAATAAAAATATCGCTGAGATGCTCATTGTCTGCTTTCCTTGGCATTTTGATTATGGGAAAGCTCCCGTATCATGTGTAAGGGGTACCCCGTTGGCGGTTCTTAATGATACACATATACTTACAATGACAAGAGCTTACTCGTGACTGAAGTTGAGTAGCATGAGGATCGGTCTTCGTAAGTAAGGGGCATGAGATTTCGGTTTATAACTTGTCAAGCATATCCTCTTAGTTGTGTCACTTTAACCTTAATCACTTCAAGATGCTTATGATAGGAGCAATGAGAGCTGAAAGCTATAAGTACCATAATTTTTGGAAGCTCTTTATGAGACTTGAATCCCTACTTCCTTTTACAAAAGGTTTTTCTTCCACCATTATATTGAGTCTCCACCTTCTATCTTTATGCACCTACTTTGAGTGCATAGTGGCCATTCTTAGTTCTATGTGCATTGTCCCAATACTAGTTGATTGATGCATAACTTGTTATTTCTTGTTTTAAACTATTGTATCTAGTCACTCTTATGAACTTTGAAGGTGTCCTATGCATTTATATTTGCTACTCTATTGAGGGACAAGCTGAATACTTTTATGCTATGTTTTCTTTATGTGAAACAAACAAACGTCTTGCAAAGCATTGTTATTCATGAATCTTTTGTTTGTGCCTTTTCATGTTGTATCATATTTTCTTTGCTTATTGCTAGAACTTTGTCTTTCATGTTATGATTGAAGTACTTTGATCCCAGCTTTGATGTTTTGCAAATACTTTGATCAAGTTTATGATGGTGCATGTCACCTCAAAAATTATTATTTTTATCACTTACCTACTCGAGGACGGGCAGGAGTTAAGCTTGGGGATGTTGATACATTGCAAATGTATCTATAATTTTTGATGGTCCATGCTTGTGTTTATCCACTTTCTTGTGTTTTGTCCACACTTTGGAGTACTTTTCATATGATTTCTTGGACTAACCTATTAACAAGAGCCACGATTGCCAGTACTGTTTTCTGCTGTTTTTGGTTCCAGGAAAGTCAGAAAATGAATATTCTCGGAATTGGACGGGACAAAAGCCAAAGTGCCTATTTTTCCAGAAGACTCACGGAGCCAGAATACGAGACGGAGGAGGGCCAGGGGCTGGCCACACCCCCCCCAAACGCGGGCTAGGCCTGGCCGCGCCAGGGCCTAGTGTGGTGGCCCCAGGCACCCCCTCGGTCTTCCTCTTCGCCTATAAGAAGCCTTCTGACCTAAAAACTTTGGGGGGTTCGATGTTTTTCTAGAAGGAGTTCCGCTCTGCTGCCACCAGCAGATTCCACGCAACTTGCACCAAACTCATATGGCACCTGACTTGAGGGAATTGGAGGAGATCATCACCATCATCATCAGCATCGCTTCTCCATCGACCATCCATGTTTCCCCCATCTATGAGTGAGTAATCCCCCGATGTAGGCTATGGGGATGGTAGGGATTGGATGAGATCGTTCATGTAATGGCATCAGATTGTTAGGGCATAGTTCCTAGTATCTCTATTTAGTGCTTTATGACTTTGTTGCAACCTTGTTGTGCTTAATGCATGTCACTAGGGCCCGAGTGCCATGATTTCAGATCTGAAATTATTATTGATTCATTATGATAGTATTGCTTCTGGTCTTATCTACAAGTTGTATACACACGTCGTTGTCCGGAACCTATGGTCCCGAAGTGACAGAAATCGGGGTAGCTGGAAGGGAAAGGCTTTGATGTGAGGATCACATGTGTTCATGGAGTGTTAATTCTTTGCTCCGGTGCTTTATTAAAACGAGCACCTTAATTGCCAGTAGTTCCCTAGAGGCCCCGTTGCAAACAGGCCGGCAGGACAAAAGATGTTGTGCATGTTCTCATTGCGAGCACGTATGACTATATATGGAACACATGCCTAGGATTGTCTAGTACTTGGATGCTTTATCTTATTTATCTGCAATTGCCCTATGTTCTGATTGCTATGTGGATTGTCTTGTCCATGCAACGCCCGTCCATCCATCCCTATGCCTACCGCACTCGAATCCCACTGTTTACTGCTTTTGTTACTATTGTCTTTGCTTTACTACTGTTGCTGCTTTACTATTCCTACTACAAAACTGTTGCTACTGAAAAACTGCTGTGAGCAAGATTGTTTCCAGGTGTAGCTAAATTGACAACTCAGTTGTTAAGACTGATAAGTATTCTTTGGCTCCCCTTGTGTCGAATCAATAAATTGGGTTTCACTTCCCTCGAAAATACTGCGATACACCCCCTATACTTGTGGGTCATCACAATCTCATGTCCCTTGAATACGAGGGCCGCTCCTCATGCTACTCAAGTTTTGTTGGGTCCGCAGCATAGAAAACAAAAAACTTCCTACGACGAGAACTATACGCCAAGATATATCTACTAGATACAGAGAAACAGGTGGACATACATCCATGGAGAACTTACCCTCGAAGACAACGAGTTTTGTTAACGAGTAGGAACGCATGGTTTATGTAGTCGTACACTTGCCTATCTCAAGATCGTGTGGAAGTCCGAGCGCCGCAAATCAGCAGCGCATCCGTCCTTGCACACACGTTCAAGCTACCGGACAATCTCCACCTCCTCGCTCCAGCGGATCAGCGGAAGTAGCAACTCCTTCCAGACGCAAGGCCATCGGGAACATGTATCTCACTAATCCGATACCATGGGGGAATATCTAGAGGGGGAGAGAGATCCTTCACTAGGAGGTGTAGTTTGTGAGAGGGGAGAGGGGCGCTTTATATAGGAGGGAGGGAGACCCTTCCCCTCCCATAGCTGGCGCATGATGGGGGGACTCCTCCCCTCCTTCATTCATGTGGTGAACCTCCACTCACATAAACATGGCCTGCACCCAAAATCCCACTCACATGTATTTAATTTCCACCAAATTAAGTGCAACTCTCAATTTAATAAAACTCTTGTATTTATTTTATTCAGAATTTTGTTAATTAATTTAATTAAGAAACATTCACATAAAACCCCTTGCAACATTTCAATATCACATGCATAACCACTTTCTGCAATTTCACCCGAAACAATTCCGTTTCTATTGAAACAATTCCTGTTTCTATCAAAACATTTCCTGCGCTTTGCAAACCTTTTGTCTGAAACATATGTGCTCCTAAATGGTGTCCGACAATCCTTAGGTGTGTCACCCTATGGTTCGCGAATAATGCAGACATGATTGAGACTCCTCTTAGATCAATAATCAGAAGCAGGACCTAGAGATCCATACTGACTCCTACACATTCAACGATGACTTCTGTGATCGTGAGAACCTTTAACGCTAGTAATTTAATCCCTTTGTCTCATGATATAATACATGTCCGAGATTCGATCATCGGTATCCAAATACCTAGTTTGATCTCGTTACCGACATGCACTCTTTTCTTGTTCCCGTGATATAACATTCTAGTGATCACATCACTTGCTTGCAAGCTATCTTAATGTGATATCACCGAGAGGGCCCAGAGTATATCTATCCGTCATCGGGATTGACAAATTCCACTCTTGATCCATGAGCCTCAACATAACACCTTCATATCACTGAACCCACCTTTATAGTCACCCTGTTACGGTGTGACGTTTGATGTTATCAAGATACTTTTCTGGTGTCAGCAATTAACATGATCTCATGGTCTAAGGACTAAGACTACTTCATATGATGTTATAGAAATATAAACATAATGACTTGATCGTAATGCTATACTTAGGATGAATGTTCATCACATCATTTCACAAATGCTGTGACCTTGTTATTAACAACATCCAATGTCCATGATCAGGAAACCTTGATCATCTTGTTAATCAACAAGCTAGTCTATAAGAGAGGCATAACTAGGAACCCTTTTTGTTTATTAAACACACATGTATTAACGTTTCCTATCAATACAATTATAGCATGCAAAATAAACATCTATCATATACAAGGAATACATAATAACAACTTTATTATTGCCTCTAAGGGCATATTTCTTTCAGTCTCCCACTTTCACTAGAGACAATAATCTAGTTTACATAGTGATAAATCTAACACCCATGGAGTTCTGGTGTTGATCATGTTTTGCCCTAGGGAGTACTTTAGTCAACGGATCTGCTACATTCAGGTCTGTTTGCACTTTACAAATCTTTATATCTCCATCCTTGACATGCTCGCGGATGGAGTGAAACCGGCGCTTAATATGCTTGGAATTCTTGTGAGACCTTGGTTCCTTGGCGTTGGCTATGGCTCCATTGTTGTCACAATAGATCACCATTGGGTCCAACGCACTAGGAACCACACCTAGTTCCGTTATGAACTCCTTCATCCAAACCGCTTCCTGCGTCGTTTCTGAAGCAGCAACATATTACACCTCCGTCGTTGATCCAGCCACCACAGGTTGTTTGGAGCTCCTCCAACTAACTTCTACTCCGTTCAAGAGAAATACGTATCCGGATTGAGACTTAGAGTCATCCGGATCAGTGTCAAAGCTAGCATCGACATAACACTTAGCGACTAGCTCTTCTTCACCTCCGTATACAAGAAACATATCCTTAGTTCTTCTCAAGTACTTAAGGATATTCTTGACCGCTATCCAGTGTTCCGAACCTGGATCAGATTGGTACCTACTAGTCAAACTAATAGCATGTGCCACATCTGGTCTTGTACATAGCATGGCATACATTATAGAGCCTATGGCTGAGGCATAGGGGATCTTATCCATTATCTCTCTTTCTTCCACCGTAGCCGGACTTTGAGTCTTACTCAATGTCTTGCCTTGCAACATAGGTAAGAACCCCTTCTTACTTCTGTCCATATTAAAATTCTTTAATATCTTATCAAGGTATGTACTCTGCGATAGCCCAATTAGGCGTCTTGATCTATCTCTATAGATTTTAATGCCTAATATATATGAAGCTTCACCAAGGTCTTTCATCGAAAATTTGCTGTTTAGATAACTTTTAACACTGTTTAAAAGATCTATATCATTTCCTATCAGTAATATGTCATCCACATATAATATTAGAAATGCCACATTGCTCCCACTCACTTTCTTGTAAATACATGCCTCTCCATAAGTTTGGACAAATCCAAACTCTTTGATCACCTCATCAAAGCGGAGATTCCAACTCCGGGATGCTTGCTTCAGTCCATAGATGGATCGCTGAAGCTTGCATACCTTATCAGTATCCTTAGGATCGACAAAAACCTTAGGTTGTATCATATACAACTCTTCTTCAATATTACCATCGAGGAATGCAGTTTTGACATCCATCTGCCATATTCATAATCGAAATATGCAGCAATTGCTAACATAATCCTAACCGACTTAAGCATCACTATGGGAGAGAATGTCTCATCGTAGTCAACTCCTTGAATTTGTCGAAACCCCTTTGCGATAAGTCGAGCCTTATAGATGGTCACATTACCATCAGCATCAGTTTTTCTTTTGAAAATCCATTTATTCTCAGCGGCCTTTCAATCGTGAGGTAAGTCTACCAAAGTCCAAACCTGGTTTTCGTACATGGATTCCATCTCGGATTTCATGGCTTCTAGCCATTTGTTGGAATCAGGGCTCATCATCGCTTCTTCATACGTCGTAGGGTCATCTATTTTATCAATCATGAAATTCATAACAGGATTGCGATACAGTTCAGGAGCTGCACGTGTCCTGCTTGACCTGTGAGGTTTGGTAGTGTCCTCTTTCGGATTTTCATGATCAATATCATTAGCTCTCTCTTCATTAGGTGAATTCAACTCCGAAACAACTTCCGGTGCTGTGCTACTCGCCATTTCATGAAGAGAAGGTTCAATAACCTCTTCGAGTTCTACCGTCCGACTACTCACACCTTTCGCGAGAAACTCCATCTCAAGAAAGGATCCATTCTTGGCAACAAAAACCTTGCCCTCAGATCTGTGATAGAAGGTATACCCAATCGTTTCCTTAGGGTATCCTATGAAGACGCATTTTTCTGCTTTGGGTTCGAGTTTATCCGGTTGAAGTTTCTTCACATAAACATCGCATTCCCAAACTATAAGAAATGATAGCTTAGGTTTGTTTCCAAACCATAATTCATACGGTGTATTTTCAACGGATTTAGATGGTGCCCTATTTAAAGTGAATGCAGCGGTTTCCAGTGCATAACCCCAAAATGACAGTGGCAAGTCAGTCAGAGACATCATAGATCGAACCATGTCCAATAAAGTATGATTACGACGTTCTGACACACCATTATGTTGTGGTGTTCCAGCAGGAGTAAGTTGTTAAACTATTCCACAGTATTTCATATGTGTGATAAACTCGTAACTAAGATACTCTCCTCCATGGTCGGACCGCAGAAATTTGATCTTTCTGTTACGATGATTTTCCACTTCATTCTGAAATTCTTTGAACTTTTCAACGGTTTCAGACTTATGTTTCATCAAATAGATATACCTGTATCTACTCAAATCATCCGTGAAAGTAACAAAATAACGATATCCACCTCGCGCCGACACACTCATTGGTCCACACACATCAGTATGTATGATTTCCAATAAATATGTCGCCCGTTCCATTGAACCGGAAAACGGTGTTCTAGTCATCTTGCCCATAAGGCATGGCTCACATGTATCAAATGATTTAAAATCAAGTGATTCCAAAAGTCCATCAGAATGGAGATTCTTCATGCGTTTAACGCCAATATGACCTAGACAGCAGTGCCACATATATGCAGATCTATCATTATCAAGTTTAATCCTTTTAGCATCAACATTATGAATATGCGTAATACTACCATCGAGATCCAACAGAAATAAACCATTCAACACAGGTGCATGACCATAAAAGATAATATTCATATAAATCGAACAACCATTGTTTTCGGACTTCAACGAATAACCACTTTGCATCAAACACGATCTGGATACAATATTCATGCTTAGTGCAGGCACCAAATAACAATTATTTAGGTTTATAACTAATCCCGACGGCATATGGAGAGGCAGCGTTCCAACGGCGATCACATCAACTCTTGATCCATTGACGACCCGCATCGTGACCTCATCCCTTGCTAGTTGTCGCTTGTTCCGCAGCCCCTGAACCGAGTTACATATATTAGCAACCGATCCCGTATAAAATACCTAGGTGCTACTGCGAGTACTAGTCAAGTACACATCAATAACATGTATATCACATATACCTTTGTTTGCCTTGCCGGCCTTCTTGTCAGCCAAATACTTGGGATAGTTGCGCTTCCAATGGCTAGTCCCCTTGCAATAGTAACACTCGGTGTCAGACTTAGGGCCATCTCGGGGTTTCTTTTCAGGTGCGGCAACAGATTTGCCGCCCTTCTTTCCCTTCTGCTTGCCTTTCTTGTCCTTTTTGAAACCGGTGGTCTTATTGATCATCAACACTTGATGTTCTTTCCTAATCTCCACTTCTGCAGTCTTAAGCATTGTGAAGCTCGAAGAGACTTCTTCATGCCCTGCATATTATAGTTCATCACGAAGCTCTTGTAGCTAGGTGGCAGAGATTGGAGAACACGATGTATGCCTAAATCAATGGGAATCGTTATTCCCAAGGACACAAGCTTATCGGTGTACCCAGACATTTTGAGTACAAGCTCACTAACGGAGCTGTTCTCCTCCATCATGCAACTAAAGAAATTTTCAGAAGCATTATAACTCTCTACGGCAGCATGGGTATCGAAAATCATTTTCAATTCTCCCATGGTATCAAAGGCATTGCCATTTTTGAAACGTTTTTGAAGTTCTGGCTCTAGCCCATATAGTATGCCGCAATGAACTAAGTTGTGGTCCTCCTGACGAGTTATATAGACATTCTTTTCCTCGTCAGTGGTATCAGGAGCTGGTGGGGGGCCTAGCGGCGCCTCTAGAACATATTGCTTTTGTGCAGCAGTGAGGAGAATCCTCAAATTCATAGCCCAGTTGGTGAAGTTGCTACCATTCGCAACAAGCTTATCTTTCTCCATGAACACATTGAAATTAAAAGCAGGTGGTGCCATCTACAACATAATTTGTAAAGTATATTTAGACTAAGTTTATGATAGATTGAGTTCAAGTAATCCAAATTACTAATGAACTCCCACTCAAAAACAGCATCCCTCATGTCCTTTTGGGTGATTACATGAACCAAATCCACTACACCAAGTCCGATCATCACGTGAGTCGGTGTAGCTTCAAAGGCGAGCATCTATATGGGCATCATATCAACTATATGACTCATGCTTAGCATTTCGGTCAGTGTTCCGAGGCCATGTATGTACATGCTAGGCTCGCCAAGTAAGAACCTTAGTATTCGCGTGTGTAAAACTATCTTACACCCGTTGTGTGAAAGCGTAGAGTCGTGAACACCCGATCATCACGTGATGCTTCAAAACACGATCCACAAAACGGTGCATACTTAAGGAAGAACACATTTTATCTTGATATCTAAATGAGGGATCATCTTATAATGCTACCAAAAATGCCAAACTAGAAATATAAGATGCTAACATCTAATGTGTGAAGTGAGATGATATGGTCCATGCATTTGATCTCTATCATTTGCATTGTGGTATGATCTCTATCATTCCTTTGTGTGTAAGGCCAAGTTCTATGGAACTTACACGTTAAGTGAGTTGTAAGAGTATCTATCATACATCTACTTACAACAATACCATATCAAGACACTAGCCCAGCAACGATCTAAACTAGACGCCTCTAATTTCTCAATTGCAAGTTTTACGTGGCTTAGGGCCTTCGGAGAAAGAACCGGTCTTACCTACAAACATGAACCACAACGAGGATAACCAACTTATTAGCAACTCGTTGTAAATCAGATATTGACTATAGTAGGAGAGACAGACACCCGCTAGCCACTTATGCAAAACTAGTTGCATGTCAGTCGTGGAACCGGTCTCATGTACAATGACATGTAAGGTTTGTCCAGGCCGCTTCATCCCACTATGCCACCAATATCCAAAATACATAGAAGATGCAATAACATGATCATCATCGCCCACATATAAACTTATGTGTACTACCCGTGCAAAACACCTACGCATAGATCTGGCTCTGATACCACTGTTGGGTCTGCAGCATAGAAAACAAAAAATTTCCTACGATGAGAACTATACGCCAAGATCTATCTACTAGATAAAGAACAACGGGTGGACATACATCCAAGGAGAACTTACCCTCGAAGACAACCAGTTTTGTTAACGAGTAGGAACTCGTGGTTGATGTAGTCGTACGCTTGCCGATCTCAAGATCATGTGGAAGTCCGAGCGTCGCCAATCAGCAGCGCATCTGTCCTCGCACACACGTTCAAGCTACCGGACAACCTCCACCTCCTCGCACCAGTGGATCAGCGGAAGCAGCAACTCCTTCCAGATGCAAGGCCACCGGGAACATGTATCTCGCTAATCTGAGACCATGGGGGAATATCTAGAGGGGGAGAGAGATTCTTCACGAGGAGGTGTAGTTTGTGAGAGGGGAGAGGGGGACTTTATATAGGAGGGAGGGAGAACCCTCCCCTCCCATAGCCGGCGCATGAGGGGGGGGGATCCTCCCCTCCTTCATTCATGTGGTGAAACTCCACTCACCTAAACATGGCCTCCACCCAAAATCCCACTCACATGTATTTAATTTCCACCAAATTAAATGCAACTCTCAATTTAACAAAACTCTTTTATTTATTTTATTCAGAATTTTGTTAATTACTTTAATTAACAAACATTCACATAAAACCCTTGCAACATCTCAATATCACATGCAGAACCACTTTCTGCAATTTCACCCGAAACAATTCCGGTTTCTATCGAAACAATTCTTGTTTCTATCGAAACATTTCCTGCGCTTTGCAAACCTTTTGTCTGAAACATATGTGCTCCTAAATGGTGTCCGGCAACCCCTAAGTGTGTCACCCTACGGTTCGCGAATATTGCAGACATGATTGAGACTCCTCTCAGATCAATAATCAGAAGCAGGACCTGGAGATCCATACTGACTCCTGCACATTCAACGATGACTTCTGTGATCGTGAGAACCTTTAACGCTAGTAATTTAATCCCTTTGTCTCATGATATAATACATGTCCAATATTCGATCATCGGTATCCAAATACCTAGTTTGATCTCGTTACCGACATGCACTCTTTTCTTGTTCCCGTGATATAACATTCTAATGATCACATCACTTGCTTGCAAGCTATCTTAATGTGATATCACCGAGAGGGCCCAGAGTATATCTATCCGTCATCGGGATTGACAAATTCCACTCTTGATCCATGAGCCTCAACATAACACCTTCATAGCACTGAACCCACCTTTATAGTCACCCTATTATGGTGTGACATTTGATGTTATCAAGATACTTTTCTGGTGTCAGCAATTAACATGATCTCATGGTCTAAGGACTAAGACTACTTCATATGATGTTATAGAAATATAAACATAATGACTTGATCGTAATGCTATACTTCGGATGAATGTTCATCACATCATTTCACAAATGTTGTGACCATGTTATTAACAACATCGAATGTCCATGATCCGGAAACCTTGATCATCTTGTTAATCAACAAGCTAGTCTATAAGAGAGGCATAACTAGGAACCCTTTTTGTTTATTAAACACACATGTATTAATGTTTCCTATCAATACAATTATAGCATTCAAAATAAACATCTATCATATACAAGGAATACATAATAACAACTTTATTATTGCCTCTAAGGGTATATTTCCTTCAAGTTTAGTTATCGGTAAGTTCTTGTCATAGTAAGTACATGTGTATCATAGAGAACCGCCAACGGGATACCCCTTGCACATGATACAGGAGCTATCCCATAATCAAAATGACAAGGCAAGTAGACAATAAGCATCTCAGGAATCTTCTTATTTACCATGGGAAAATGGTGCTTTTTTTCTTTCTTTCCTCTTTTCTCATTTTTTTTCTTTTTCTCAATCTCTATCTCTTTTTTTATAAGAATAATGATTCATAGATTGCTCAGTATGGTGATGCTGCAAGTTTCCACAATGATTAGGCATGGCTTAGGCTAGCGTTCTAGGATCTCTAACACACATACATAACTCCATGGACTTACAAGCTCCCCTTTCATTTTACACCGACAACATCCATAAACAAAAGAGCATGATATCAAATGGGTACAATTTACAAGTGCAATGTTAAAAGCGTTCCCCATTACAGCATGGTTCTGCTAATCCCCAACGTATAAGTGCAAGCATATACAACCACTACAAGAAATGTGTTAACTAGTGACCTTTTCTTAATGACCATGGTTTTTTTCTCATACATCTACGACCATTTCGAACCAAATGGTCGTAGACTATTTGGGAGGGTCCAAACGCTGAAAAACTATGACCTTTTATGTTAGAAAGGTCACAGCTCGCTTACGCCAATAGGTCATAACATAGACAACACTAGTATATGACCATATGTTTGGGCCGACTACGACCAATTTAAATGGTCATGGGTGTTATTCGTGATTACTTAAAAAATACCAATGTCCATCTCAGAAAGTTGACCTATGTGTCACGTCCAGATGTCAATTTTTGCTGATGTGTCTGCATATGTGTAAACAGCCAACCAAACTGCACCAGCTCATACAGGTGAGCAGCCAACCAAACTGCACCAGCTCATACAGCTGACAGGGCCGACCCACCGTCCACCTAACTGAATCAGAATTTCCACAAAAAAGAGGCGCGTCAAGGAGTCGAACCCGCGTCGCGAGGCAATGGGAAAACATAGTACCTCCGGCGCGATGTACCTGACAGATGACCAACGCGCACTATTTTAAATATAGCGAACGCACTATTAGGCCTTGGCAACGTCGGGAGAGACTGCACCATTTTTTTTCTCCTTTGGATTTTCCCTACCCGGCCCATAGACCATTAAATGGGCACGGCGGGGTAGGCCTTAGATTTTTTTCCTATAGGTTTTCCACTATAGGCCCATAGACCATTAGAAGGCCAATTTTCGTCGGAATTATGGGCTTTTTATAAATTTGAGTCCACGAAAATAGAGGTACATCATTATTTTTTTTAAAAAAATAAAATATAATTTAACCGTCGAATTTGCATATGACCTTGAATCGCTGTTATATAAAAATAAATTTTGTGCATCTCTACGAGATGCATAACTTTTGTGTTGGAAATTTCTAACTTTATGTGATCTTTAGTGCATAAAACATTCTTTTATTTTTTCTAGTATTCTAAAAGGCCGCCAAACCAGCGGGCATGACCATTTTTTCTAGGGATGAGTCTCGCTAAAATTGCATTGGATCTATAAAGAAACATCATACTGTGAGTTTAAAAATTATTTTTTCAAAAAATGATGAGCATTAGATAATGTACCTGTAGTTCAAATCGGACCCACTTCCTACCGATTCGGCAGACATTTGTCTTTTTCACCAGGAGTGTACGTAATGGTTTGAGATATCCTACTTGGGACATTTTCCATGTAAGGTGGTCTCGTATTTTTGAAAAATATGGTGGTAGCATTTTGAATTCGCCATTTGGTGGTTGTTTCACAAAATGCCCATTTTTTGCACTCAGAAAATGGAAAATACATTTTTTGTGCGACGAAAAGGAAAACTTCCTCCTACAACATTATTCGCCATCTCAAGATACACATGCATGCACAATATGGGCATATTATCACAAACTATGCCGCAATTCTAGCCATAACATTGGTCGTTTGACCTAAAAGCCATGAAACTTCGGACAAGATAGGTCATTTCTATGAAGGTTTTTTCGAGATATTTGCAATATACCAAGTTTGGTATTTTTTCTTGCAAATATGTCACATAATATGACAGCACACGAAGGATTTACCTTGTTTGGACCATTTTTGAATTTTTTATGCCTGTTTCAAACTATGGTCAAAACGGCGGGCACGAGGGTTCATAGATAGGGGATGAGCCTCTCTAAACTTGGATTGGATCTCTGAAGAAACAGCATATTGTGAGTCTAAAAATGATTTTTACAAAAAATTATGAGCATTAGATCATGTACATGTAGTTCAAATCGGACCCACTTCCTACTGATTTAGTAGTAATTTGTCTTTTTCGTCAGGGGTGGACGGAAAGGTTTTAGATACCTTGGTTGCAAAATTGTCCATGTTATATGGTCTAGTTTTTTTAAATAGGGTTGTACCATTTTGAATCAGAACATTGATGGTTGCTTCACAAAACGCCTCGTTTTTTGCATTCAGAAAATGGAAAATGCATTTTCTGTGCGACGAAAAGGAAAACTTTCTCCTAAAACATTGTTGGCCATCTTAGGATGCACATGCGTGCACAATATGGACATATTATCACAAAATATGCCGCGATTCTAGCCATAACATTGGTTGTTTGACCTAAAAGCCATGAAACCTCGGACAAGATTGGTCATTTCTATGAAGGTTTTTTCGAGATGTTTGCAATATACCAAGTTTGGTATTTTTCCTTTCAAATATGTCACATAATATGACACCACGCGGAGGATTTACCTTGTTCAGACGGTTTTTGAATTTTTTATGTCCGTTTCAAACTATGGTCAAAACGGCGGGCACGAGGGTTCATAGATAGGGGATGAGCCTCAATAAACTTGGATTGGATCTCTGAAGAAACAGCATATTATGAGTCTAAAAATGATTTTTGCGAAAAATTATGAGCATTAGATCTTGTACCTATAGTTCAAAACAGATCCACTTCCTACTGATTTAGTAGTAATTTGTCTTTTTCGCCAGGGATGGATGGAAAAGTTTTAGATACCTTGGTTGCAAAATTGTCCATATAATATGGTCTAGTTTTTTTAAAAAAAATAGGGTTGTACCATTTTGAATTAGAACATTGATGGTTGCTTCACAAAACGCCTCGGTTTTGGCATTCAGAAAATGGAAAATGCATTTTCTGTGCGACGAAAAGGAAAACTTCCTCCTGCAATATTGTTGGTCATCTTAGGATGCACATGCGTGCACTATATGGGCATATTATCACAAACTATGTCGCGATTCTAGTCATAACATTGGTCGTTTAACCTGAAAGCCATGAAACCTCGGACAAGATAGGTCATTTCTATGAAGGTTTTTTCGAGATGTTTGCAATATACCAAGTTTGGTATTTTTACTTGCAAATATGTCACATAATATGACACCACGCGAAGGTTTTACATTGTTCAGATGGTTTTTCAATTTTTTACGCCCATTTCAAACTATGGTCAAAACGGCGGATATGAAGGTTGTTAGCTACGGGGTGAGTCTCACTAAACTTGCATTGTATCCATGAAGAAACAACATATTATGAGTCTAAAAATGATTTTTTTTAAAAATTATGAGCATTAGGTCATGTACCTGTAGTTTAAATCGGACCCACTTCCTACCGATTCGGCAGACATTTGTCTTTTCATCAGGGCTGTACGGAATGGTTTGAGATATCCTACTTGGAACATTGTCTATATAAGGTGGTCTAGTATTTTTGAAAAATATGGTGGTAGCATTTTAAATTGGACATTTGGTGGTAGGTTCATAAAACGCTCCGTTTTTGGCACTCAGAAAATAGAAAATGCCTTTTTTGTGCGACAAAAATGAAAACTGCCTCCGACAATATTGTTCGCCATTCTAAGATGCTCATGTGTGCACAATATAAAGATATTATCAAAAACTATGTCAGGTTTTTGGCCATAACGTTTGTCGTTTGGATTGGAAAACATGAAACTTGTCCACGAATCAGAGACAACCAATCAGAATAGAGAATTAGACTGTCCACAGATCACCCCAGAAACATATCTCGGCCGTCCACACAGCTTCCATCTAACGTGTGAAATTTTGGCCTACAAAGTCGCTAGTTTCTCCCGCCTCCCCATCACCCACACTTTTGGGACTTAAAATGACTGAAACACCCTACATTCCCTGTAGTCTTCCACCACAGAAGTCATCAGGGGTAGTTTCGTCAAATCAGCCCAACACTCTAGATCACGGTTGAACAAACACCCCTGAACCCTAATCCTGTGATGCCCCTAGCTCATCAGACCCCACCGCCGAGCTCGCTCCCCCTCAGCACCTGTCTCCCACCACGACACCCACAAGATCCGCTCCTCCCTCCCCACAAGATCTACTAGCAGCCCCATCGATGACCGCGAAGCGCGCCCACATGGACGGCATCAAGTAGCGCCGGAGCCTCCACACGGATCATGAAGCGGCGGGCGATCGGGTCTCTCTGCAGTCGCCACCAGGTGCGAGGGTGGGACCTAAGACTCCGCACCATCGCCGGTGGGAGCACTGCCTGGCCCCTGTTGCTCCGTGTCGGGCTCCATGCTCAACCAGATCCCTCCACATGGGTCTTCCTCATCGACGCCGGTGGGAGCACCTGCCGGGCTTCCGCACCGACAGCTTCTACAAGGACTTCTACACCGACAACTTCTACAAGATATCAGGTGTGCACTACCCAAGCCCAGATAATTCGTCAGGTGGGCACCCACGGCTATACACGGATTGATTCAGAGCATCCGGCCAACGAATTGATTTGGGGGCTGTTGTAGCAACATGATTTCTTGTTTATCTAGGGATTTAGGTCGGGTGTTTTGTGTTGTCCATGCATTCGATTGGAGTAGTAATAATTCGTAGTTTGTGCCATGTCTGTAGGTGGTTCCGAATCAGTTCTTTCCTGTTGCTTGAGTGTGATTCCAAACATATAGTTCTTAACTGAGTATGTTACTACTAGCGCATTTTTTTCTGTTCAACTCCAGAAATGGTAGTGGGTGCAGCTCAACTTTATAGTCTAGACTCATATTGTATTGCACAGATTATTCCAAATGTTGCACGCTTCTTGTTCCATCTATAGAAGAGCTAGTTTCTTGTTTGGCCAGAGTTCCTAATGCGGGTCTCAATCCTTGTCTTTTGATGCAGAACCAGGACGGGCGATGAATCCTTGTCGTATATTAGGGTTGTACTTCATATGACATGGAGATATGAAATAGAAATGATTACCACTAGGAGTAATATTCAGTTAGCATTGCTACTATAAACTCACTTGTATACCTGATGCTAACTATCTTGTTATTGCAAAGGAAATATTTTAATATCTTTACACTCTACTGTATTTGTTATCCATTTAATTTTGCTTGAATGATATGGAAGGTTCTTGGTCCGGTAATTGGTTCTACATAGAGATGGTTTTGAAGAATCATAAAATACTGTGATGTTATATACTATGAGAGCTAAAAACTAATCTTTAGCTAGATTCTAGATTTTTGTTCTTACTGGTCCCTTGGAATTCATACATTTGTTTGATGATGTTAGAATTATTATACATTTGTTTGGAATTCATACATAGACGAATTCATACATTTTGTACTCTCCATGCTTTGTTCCTAATATGTGCTTCATGCTAATGATTTGCTCATGGTAGAGATACCTATGTTGTAGTTTGATGTTTCCTATTTGTTAGTTGTTCAAGCTTAGTGAATAATGGTCTACTCTCCTATTTGTGAGGTTGAACTCCTTGATGTGGTGTGGTGCTTGGACTAGCTGTGTGATCTAGGGCCGAGGGACAGCGTCTGCGTCGTGCACTTGATGGGCGATGGCTCCTATCTCTCCATTAATATCAGCCTTGGAGACATCCAGGTTCACTCTCAGACTCTCACCGTGATACTCTATACTTGCTGCCTGCTTGTGTCATAGGTTCAGAATATAGAGCTCCTATCATTAAAATCAAAATGTGTAGGACTATTTTCTCATTCAGCTTGTTTAGTTCAGAGCTAGTTTACACTATTAAATAGGATGTGGTTGTATGTCCACAAAGTACCACTGTAAACTGCTTGTATATTTGTGCTTTAGAAGTTCTGTAGTTCATAAATGAGTAATTTTGAGATATACTGCTTTTGGGTTAATATTGTAATGATCAAGGTTCCATTAAGCGAGTGTTACATTAAGCGAGTCTCTGCTCAGTGCTTATGCAGGCTCTTAGGAACGCTTAATTTAACACTAGTAGTGATCCAGTATTTAAAGTTGCTTAAATAAAAACATTTTGCTTCCTGCCAGCTTTCTTGTTCTATACTATGACTACAGTTGCATCATTGTAGTAGGATCTGGTTCAATATATGATGTTACTCAGCCATGTTTCATTGTGAACTTCAATATTATGTACCATTCTACCTGTACATGTAATCTGTGCTTATTCATAGCTTGCTTGTTTTTTGTTTTTACCATCTACTGAGTGGTGTTCCTCTCTTACAAGAGCTCCAGGATGAAGTTAGAAGAAAAGCCCACACGCTCCAGGATGTATTGTGTTTTTTGAGCTAGTTTATAGATATAAGCAGTCCTATATGATTGATAAGAACTATGGGATGATTGTAATAGAGATTGTTCTGCTGTTATTTGAAATGTTCAATGTGTTTATCTATTGCAAATAGTTGTTTATTGTAAATAACTGTTGTTCATTGTCAAATCGTGGGCAGCTAAAATATATGTCTAGAATTGAAAGCTGTGTGGACACTGTATTTGTGTGGAATTGAATGTATCTGTGTGAAATTGAAATCTGATGTGTGGAGCATGTATATAAAATATACCTAACATGTGGGACCAGTAGTTGGAAACTAATACAGACAGGTAGGACCCGTTTGACAAGTGGGACCTACTGTAAATTTAAATGGTATAACGAAAATATTGGGCCAAACAAAATGCAACGGACCAAAAATATATGGGCTAAAGTTTTTGGCTTGGCCAACAAAATAAATGGACAGTAAAAGCCAGGCTTAGAAAACAAAAGGCTAAAATTGTTGGGCTTGGCCCATGTAAACCACCAAACTGGACTAGGCTGAATTTGCTGCCATGTCAGGTTCCACGTAGGATTGGCTGACGTGGACTGTGCAGATAGCCTATGACCAAATTGTTTGGTCATAGACACTATGACCATCTATTTTGGTCATAGTTGTCCATGACCAATTCAAAATAAAGGTCGTTAGCTGTCTATAGTGACCCTCGCTATGTGACCTACTGTTTTTGGTCATAGAAAGGTCATAGCTAAATTACTATGACCTTTCTATGACCAATATTTGGGGTCACTAGTTAGCACATTCCTTGTAGTGAACTTAGATGATACAATGGTTCAAGTTTATTAGGTGCAAGAAAAGTAAAGTGTTCCTTCAAGTTCCTGAGAGCTTTAATCACTAATTTTCATATAACAAGTTTAATTCGGAAGGTAGATAAAAACATGAATTTACGTGGAATAGCAATTGTTCTAATAGGTAGGTATGGTGGACACGAATGGCATAGGTTTTGGTTTAAGGATTGGATGTACGAGAAGCATTCCCTGTCAGTACAGGTTTTTGGCTAGCAAGGCTAGGTAGCAAGCATAAGAGTTGAAGGAAACAAACAAACATACAAGTGATAAAAACAAACATGCAATCTTCCTTGGAAGCACAAAAGATCTTAACTAGAGAATACTAAGCTTATGAGCAAATCAAGAAAGATGGTGAAATTATATTTCTTAAGAGTACTTTTATATTTTTCATGCAATTCTCAAAATAGTGTTGCTACTGACCGAGCCAGGTTTGCCAAAACTAACTAAATTTATTTAAAGATCCCAAAGTGATACCAATACTAACAACAAGATCAATCATATAATAGTAATTGAAAACTAAAATAAAATATGCAAAAGAGTAAATGAAAGAACTTCTCATTAATATTCCATATCGGCAACTCACACCAAGGGATACATAGATATCTAACGAGAGGGGAGACACTTCCATAATGCAAACCAGCCTATATGATAACTTCTCTATTCATGATATGACTCTACTAAAAAGGTAAAAAGATAAAAGATAGTGATATGATACCGCGGCACTCCCCCAAGCTTGGAACAAACCAAGGGGATGCCAAAACCTGATGACGAATTACTCCTTCGGTGGTGGTGGTGTTCTCTCAATGAGCTTTTCAATCAATTTCCTCAAATCCTCAATCTCGAAGGTGAGAGTACGAATCAACTCCGAGTTGTGCTCAATGCGGTTCATGATCATGTCGGGCTGTGAATCCCAGCTCTTGCGATTCTTTCCCCACTCTTCCTCCTTGAAGTCTTCTTTTCATGCATGGTTAGAACGGGGCATATCCCAATTGGAGGGTAGTTTCTCCTTTGGCATATTCTGGAAGTGATGCTCATGTATAAGGGTATGGAAGGGATTCTTGGTGCATGGAGAAGGTGACTGCAAAGATAAGCAATGACGCGGAGTCTTCCCTCTTGTGGACATCCGTGCAGTCCTTTTAAACCTGCCAGGGTATGTCATCACTCCAATGCTTGCAATGGTGGTGCTGCTGTGCGGATGCTGGTCTTCCTTTGCCTCCTCTTCAACTTCACTATCGATCTCCTCATCCTGCTCAGAGTCTTGAAGATCCTCATCCGCAGGCTCCTTGCCCTTATCGTTGGCGGAGACCATTGTGCTTCTAAACTTTGAGAATAGTTCCTGGCAGAAACAGATCGAAACGAAAACACACGAGAACACGATATACGAATCTCGAGGGATCCGGGGGATTATATATTACGAAGTTTTACAACAAAAGGAAGGTACTGGGAGAAAACGGGTCGGAGAACTGTTACCTATTCGAAAACGGACTTTGCAGGTCTCTGAAGTTGGTCTTTCATAAATTCTTCCGGAATCACCGCTTGAATAACATCAATATCTTCATTGTAAGATCATTCACCACTTGTGTAGTGTTATATTTTAGGGAAGAAATTTTTATTGCACCTGAACGATTGTCAACACCCGGATTTTTAATCCCAGATGCCCGTTATGCCATAACTCGCAATCCCAGGATTACCATTTTTGCGAGACATAACGGATTGGATATCACAGTACATCATCCATTACAAACCATACATAAGGTTTTACACAAATAAGGATCTCATGATCCATTCTTTAATACAACAAGCAGCGGAATTAAACGATAGCGTAGCGGTGGGGTCCATCTTGAGGCACAGTAATCTTTGACGAAGGCAGATAGTCCTAGTTATCATAGCCGTCTGCTCACCATCATCTTGATAATCTCCTTCATAGTCTGGCCATGATAATAGCCAGGGACAAAAGCCATGAGTACTCTTTAAGTACTCGTAAACTACTACTAACAAGGGTTACCATTCTAAGTTAAAGTACTGTATTTAAAGAATAACTATCACGTTAAGTTTGAAACCTAAGCTGAGTTCTGAAACAAGAAAAGATAAAGTAAAGTTCTAGAATCACTTAAGTTGGGAAGCTATTATCATCTACACAACCCTGTTGTGGTCAAGTAAAGGTTCATCATTCATTTCAAGTTATTTAGAACAACATCTGACAACGAAACAGTATGGCCATTCCAACTGTCCATAATCATGACGCTGACTATTCAATAGTTTGACACTCTGCAGAGGTGGTACACTTTCACCACAAGATTTGATACATCTGTCAGGGATAACCCTGAATCATCATACTTGGTATGCAGATAATCAAACATAACCTTCCCTTTACACACCCTAGTACAAGCACCTCTCCTATGAGCATGGCCTCCCAACCATGACCATCAGTCATCTTGGGCACTGCATAGGTGGACAACATTGAGAGGTATCCTTAGCTCAAACCTCTCCCGTGAGGGAACTAATACTAATGCATATAAATTTCCAGCTAAGCCTTACCCAATTCAGGTAATGTGGTTGTACGGTAAATTTGGAATGGTATCGCATCCGAATCCAACCATCTGTTTTATAAAAAGGGTTAAGGCTCATGCCTCATCATTTTCATCATCATAAACCAATTGTGTTTCTCAACACTTGTCAAAACATCTCAATAGAATGACTCATCATTCCAAGGTTTTCATAACTCATTTTCACCAAGTGTTCCCATCTAAAGTGAATCAAGTTTGATCTATTCTAAAACACTAGGTTAAGAGTGTTCACTAAGGTGGAAAGGTGGGATCAATCTCATGCCATAGAATGACATCTAAGGGTTTGTAATTAGGTCAAGTTTTATACTCTTTATGCTACCTTCAAAATTAATTAAAGAACTTTGTGTAAACTAAGGGGGTGTGATCAAAGTATGCTTAAGGCATCTTTACTAAACTATCTAGTTTTATTCTAGCTTGCTATAATAGCTTACTAAAGCATGTTTGCAAGGGTTAGCTTGCCACTAATAGCTTGCCTTGGTTGGTGCAGTGGTTGAAGTTTTCTTATTCTTCTTCTTGGTAGAACTCCTCCTCCTCGAAGTCTTGGTCGGTACTAGCGTCTTGAAATACATAGGGAGTGCACAATCACCAAACAATACTTAACTTGGGCTAAGTAGTATTCTAAACCACACAATTGATGATCTATTATCATCCCAAAGATCACAAGTTTTAATTCAATAGTTTCAACCTTTTTATTTTGGAAAAGTAATTTCTACTCATTGAAATATTAACTAAAATTTAATATTCACCACCAAAATATGGGATCATGTGGACACATGTCCTCACCACATATTCTAACATGTGGGAATGAGATTTAAAGGTTGGATCAATATTACTTTGGTTTAAGTTTATTATTTAATGATTTTAAAGTGACTAGAAATGCCTATATAGAATTATTTTGGTACTAGTCCAAAGTCACTGCCTGTAAACCTTAATATTATTACATATTTGGATAGATATGACGAAATGTGATTTTTGAGAGTTGGAATCAACTCAAAAGCTAACTTGGTTGATTTTACAAGAAAAATCAAGTTGCAAAATCTTTTGTCCTCTTATTTTTATTAGGAGAAATTTATAACTCTAAATGAATTAAATCCAATGGGCTTGGATAGAGTACCTTTCAGACAAAATTAGTTTCATGTAATTTGGATTTGTCAAACTCACAGAATTGAATTTTGAAACACTAGACAGAAACTATATTCTAACTAAAAAGAAAAACCTAGATTTGAATCTACGGGCTTGCGCGGGAAAGGAAATGGGCAGGCCCAGTGGCGCTACGCGGCACGGGGCTCAGCTGACAGGAGGGGTCCACTTGTCAGCGGCACTTAAAACGCGAAATAGTACGCGCGCTGTGGGCCATGCGATTAGAGGCTAGATCTACGGCTGAGGGTCGTCGTCAACGACGGACGGGTCGCCGGCGAGCTCGAACCCTAGCGGCTCGGTGGGGGTCTACTAGGGGCGTACCAGGGCTCCAGCTGGGTCGGCGATGCGGGCGAACAAAGTGGAAGACGACGGCGAGGCGAGGCGTGGTCGCGGCGGAGCTTGGGGTGGCCGGAATCAACGGCACCCTTCTTCTCCAGAGGCGGCGACTCCGGCTCCAATTCCGGTGAGCTGCTGCTCCACTTGCTCCGGCGAGGGGTGGTTGAGGTTCAGAGAGGTGAGGGGAATGGAATGGTGTGAGTCTTTGGTGCTGGGGAGGGCTCCTTTTATAGGCTCGACGGTGAGACCGAGCGGGATGGGCGGTCGACGGTGGCGACATGGCTATGGCGAGCTAGCGGCATGGCTGGGGATGGTGATTGATGGGCGGTCCCCTGACGATGCTCTAGCGCTTCAATGCGTCCGTAGGGGCGGTGGCATGCGGTCGGGGTGAGGTGGCGCTCTGGCGGCGCGGTGTGTCCACGAAGCGGTGGCTGGGGCTTTGGGCGAACGGGGTGTCTGGGTGTTCTCTAGGTCAAGGCGGAGCGGTGGGCGCTGGCTGGTGTCGGCGGCTTGTGCATCGCTGGGACAAGGCGCTCGGGCACGGTGGTTCCTGGTTGTTGGTCGATGTCCTTGGGCTGGGACTGGTTGGTCGGTGGAGGTGGACCCGGCTATCTCGTGACACGGTGGATGGCGCTGGCCGGCTTGGCTTGTCGTCATGGGTGCCCAAGTGGGGGTTGGCCTTAATGGCCATGACCATTTGGTCGTGGCACAGTGGGGCTGGGCTAGAGAGGTTAGGGGAGTAGTGGAGAGGTTTTGGTGGCAATTTGGGGAACAAGTTTGGCCAGAACACTATTTAAAATAGTGAAATTTGTTTACTTTGTAATCTGCCTGCCAAGTGTTTGATGAAATGGCCGCAAGAGAAATTTTTTTGAATTTTGAGTTCAAAAATTTTGGGTGATCTCCACTAGTGCTAGGTAGTCTCTGGTTGCAAGGGTTTTGAAAATGGAGCTCAAATACATGGTTTTTGAAATAGGGGTGATCTATGCATATGCATTAGATTCAATTTTAAACTGTCATTTAAAATAGTTTACAGAAGGTTTTTAGTAGATCAAAAGGTGGGCCTTGGTACCTCATTATGTGTACTAGCAATGGGTGCAATGATCAAGAATTGTTTCTGTTAAGAATTGAGTAGTAGGAATAGCCAAAGTAGGCATGAGAGTTAAATTTGTCCAAATGACCATTCCTTCATTTTAATTCTTTTTGATTTGATTTCTTTTAGGAAAAGTTTGGGAATGGTGTAGATGATGTTCAAATCACCTAAGAAACATTTTATAAGCAAAGGATCACACAATCATGGCAATTCAAAACAACTCCTATTTTAAATACACACATATATGAATGCTTTCATTTTAAATATGGAAAAGTTTTTGTTAATCCTAAATTTGGATGATTTGATCTTTGATAAACTTGGATTGAAGTTTTGGGATGTTACAAACCTTCCCTCCTTAAATAAAACCTCGTCCCGAGATTTACAAGAAAATTAGGAACTAAAGAGATCTGGGAACTCTGTCCTAATGTAATCCTCGCGCTCCCAAGTGGCTTCCTCCTCGGTATGGTTGCTCCACTGAATCTTGAGAAACTTGATACTCCTGGTCCTGGTGGTTCTGTAGGCTTCTTCTAAGGTATGAATGGGCACTTCCTGATAGGTCAGGTCATTGTTGATTTCCACTGCTCTATGATCGATATTCTTGAAAACTTCAGTCTTCTCAGGCACTTCCAAGCATTTGCGAAGTAACGAGATATGGAACACATTGTGGCTGGCTGACATCTCTTCAGGCAGTTCCAGTTGATACGATACTTCTCCTCGGCGGTTCAGAATCTTGAAAGGTCTGATATATCTGGGAGCTAACTTTCCCTTCAGATTAAAGCGTTGAGTTCCCTTCAATGGTGAAACCTTGAGATATACGAAATCTCCGACATTGAAAGTCAGGTCTCTTCTTCTCTTGTCAGCATAACTCTTACATGCGGATTGGGCGGTCTTGAGGTGTTCACGAACTTTGTGAACTTTCTCTTCTGCTTCTCGGAGAATGTCGGGTCCAAAGATCTGACTCTCTCCTACTTGCGACCAATTCAAAGGGGTACGAAACTTTCTTCCGTATAGGAATTCAAAGGGTTCCATATGCAAACTAGCTTGATAACTGTTGTTATATGAGAATTTTGCGAAGGGTAGGCAGTCTTCCCATTTTGATCCGTATTCCAACACACAAGCTCTCAGCATATCCTCCAAGATCTGGTTGACTCTCTCAGTCTGTCCATCTGTTTGCGGGTGATAAGCGGTACTGAAGTTCAACTTGGTTCCTAAACCTTCCTGAACTTTCTGCCAAAATCTTGAAGTAAACTGAGTTCCTCGATCTGATACGATGGTCTTGGGGGTTCCATGCAGACTAACAATCCTAGCAATGTACAGCTCTACTAGTTTTGCACTCTGGTAGGTTGTCTTAACTGGTATGAAGTGGGCTACCTTGGATAGTCTATCAACTATGATCCAGATTGAGTCATTTCCCCTACTAGAAGTAGGTAAACCGATGATAAAGTCCATTCTGATGGAATCCCATTTCCATTCCGGAATCTGCAATGGTTGCAACAATCCTGCAGGTCTCTGATGCTCTGCTTTGACTCTTTGACAAATGTCACATTTGGCGATGTAGCTTCCGATCTCTCTCTTCATCTTGGGCCACCAAAATTGGGCTTTCAAATCCTGATACATCTTTGTTCCTCCGGGGTGGATAGAATAAAGAGTATCATGAGCTTCCTTCATGATAATTTCCTTCAGCTCCGAATCTGCTGGTACACAGATACGTCCTTTGTACCACAGTACACCTTCTTCGTCTTCGGTGAATCCAGGTACTTTGCCTGTACCAATACGACGTTTGATTCCGTCGATACTTTCATTCCCCTTCTGGGCTTCCTTAATTTGGCTAATCAAAGTGGGTTGAAGTTCAATGCTAGCTAGGAATCCTTTGCTAACTAACTCAGTCCTGAACTGCTCCAACTCATCATACAAACTTGGTTGCTTCTCTTTTATCACGATGTTAAGCCTACACGGCAATCTGCTAAGAGCATCCGCTACCACACTGGCTTTGCCGGGGTGATAGTGAATGTCAAGGTCATAATCCTTGATTAACTCTATCCATCTTCTTTGCCTCATATTCAACTCCTTCTGGGTGAAGATATACTTCAAGCTCTTATGATCTGAGTAAATCTCACAGCGATTACCCATCAAATAATGACGCCATGTCTTCAACGCTAGAACCACCGCTGCTAGCTCAAGATCATGGGTCGGATAGTTCTGCTCATGCTGCTTCAATTGTCGAGACAGATACGCGATGACTTTACCTTCTTGCATCAATACACATCCTAGACCAATCTTCGATGCGTCATAATATACATCAAATGGCTTCTTGATGTCTGGCATGATCAAAATTGGGGCTGATATCAATCTTTTCTTCAGCTCCTGGAAACTGGCTTCACACTTGTCTGTCCATTCAAACTTCTTGTCCTTCTTCAATAATTGGATCATTGGTCGGGCTATGCTCGAGAATCCTTCTACGAATTTGCGGTAATATCCCGCTAATTCGAGAAATGAATGAACTTGGGTTTGATTGGTTGGGGCTTCCCATTCTTCGACATCTTTGATCTTGCTGGGATCCACAGAGACTCCTCCGGCAGACACAATATGTCCTAGGAATCCTACTTCTTTCAGCCAAAACTCACACTTGCTGAACTTGGCATATAACTGATGCTCTCTCAGGGTTTCTAGGATGATTCTCAGATGTTGCTCATGCTCTTCTTCTGACTTGGAGTAGATAAGGATGTCGTCGATAAACACAACTACAAACTTATCTAAGAAATTCATAAAGATCTTATTCATGAGATTCATGAAATAAGCAGGGGCATTGGTTAATCCAAAAGACATAACCGTATACTCGTATAAACCATAGCGAGTAGTAAAGGCGGTCTTCGGAATATCCGTTGCATGAATCTTAAGTTGGTGATAACCAGTCCTAAGATCAATCTTTGAGAATACCTGAGCTCCACCAACCCGATCAAATAGATCCTCTATCTTTGGCAAGGGGTACTTGTTCTTGATGGTGACATCATTCAACTTTCTGTAGTCTGTACACAGACGGTTGCCTCCATCTTTCTTGTCGACGAATAACACTGGTGATCTCCATGGCGATGCAATTGGCTGAATCAAGCCTATTGCTTACATGGCATCCAACTGCTTCTTCAATTCTACTAACTCTAAGGGGTTCATGGTATAGGGTCTCTAGGCTATAGGTCCGGTTCCGGGGATTAGTTCGATAATGAACTCTATATCCCTATCCGGGGGCATACCTGGCAATTCATCTGGGAATACGTCGGGGTATTCACAGACTACTCTGACTTGGTCAAGGGTAGGCAGGGCTACACTTTTGTTGCATTTGAATTGACGGGGTAAGGTTTCAGAGATATGTTCTACTGTTACTCCAGAACTACTGGTCATGGTGATGGCTTTCTTAGCACAGTATATCAGTCCTTTATGCTTTGACATCCAGTCCATACCTAGTACTACTTCCAAACCTTTGGTTCCAAGTATAATTAGGTTGGCATAAAAATCTATCCCATGTATTCTGATAGGTACAGCTTTGCAATTTTTTCTAGCTTTTGTAGTTGAACCGGGGATTTGAACTATCATGACATGCTTCAGGTTGGTTGGGCGAATCTTACTAGTGCATACAAATTCTTCGGTGACAAATGAATGCGATGCTCCAGAATCAAACAATACTCTTGCTAAAACTGAGTTGACAGAAAACATACCCAAAGACTACATCCGGTGCTTCGGGCTTCTTATGCTCATGTGGAAGAGACGACCGCTATGCGGTTGTGCGGGTTCCTGGGCAAATCTCCCGCCTGGTTGAACACGACGCTGCTGCTGAGCTGGGGCATTCACGAGGGCATTGGCGGCCTTCTTGGGACACTCATTGGAGTAGTGACCCTTCACTCCACACTCAAGCAAGTGATGGGACTTGTCCTGATCGCAACAGTACAACATTGCTGCCAGCCTGGGGCGTGTTGTTGTTGTTGCTCTTGGGAGGGGTACCGTTGAAGTTGTTGGCGTTGCCGGAGTTGTGATTGTTTCCTCCGGGCTTCACATTTCCTCCGCTATGGTTGGGGTAGCTTGGGCGAGAATTTGGGGGTCGGTTGTTCCTTGGTGCATATCCTGGTGAGGGGTTAGGGCGGTACTTCTGGTGACTACCGGATCCAGACTGCTGCATCATACGACGCCTGCGGTTGTCGTTAGCCTGGTTAATCTTCCCTTCCATCTGAATGGCAGAGTCGACTAGCTCTTCAAGATCTTGGAAACTGATGTTGACGAGGATAGTCTGCATCTCATCATGTAGTCTGTTTAAGAATCTCTCTTTCTTCTTGGCCTCCGTGTTGATTTCATCCGGTGCATATCTGGCAAGTGACAAGAATTTGTCACGGTACTCTACTACAGTCAATCTTCCTTGCTTCAGTTCACGGAATTCATCTCTCATCCTGTTGACAAGACCTTGCGGCACGTGGGTGCGGTTGAACTTGACCTTGAATGCTTCCCAGGTCATCACCTAGCCATGGTTCATGTTGCGGACGCTATTCCACCATGCTCTTGAATCTCCCGCCAGATAGTGAGTGGCGAAGAGAACTTTCTCATTCTCATCATCTCCTGCAACTTCTAGGTTGTTTTCCATGGTCTGTAACCAGTCATCAACATCTAATGGGTTTTCAGATTGGTTGAAGATTGGGGGATTGGTGTTCTGAATTTTTTTGAGTTTAGATCCATGGTGATCCTGATTTCCATGTCCTTGGTTGTTGAGAGCCATTTGGGTGATCTGCTGCAATGTTGCTAAGTTGGCTTGACGCTCGGCCCTGCTTGCTTCACGGTCCGCGATGAGATTCTGCAAGATCTGCAGCATTGGGTCCTGCGATGAGCTGCTCCCTCCTTGGTTTCCACGAGTCATCTGAAGATTGAGATAGATATAGGGGTAAGAGGGAAATTCTAAGGTTCATGGTTTTGTGTTTTCAAAGCTACAACTTTGAGTTAGACTCAGGTTTTTCAACTAACTTCATTCTCATTCATGCAAGCAAGCACACGATACAACACACCACAACAATCAAAGGGGAAAACAGATGGTTTGAAGAACCATTATGCAAACTACGATCCAATGAGATGATACATCTCATGCTACGACAGTGCTCTAGTGCATCTACTCATCGTCGATGAAGTCGGAGTCTTCATCATCAGTGTAGAAGTCCACAGCATCCTCTGCCAGAAAATCGTCATCGTTGCTGAGGTAGGAATCCATATCTCCCTGGATGTCTTCTCCTTCATCATCTTCTTCCTTGGCGGCAAGCTGAGCTTCCTGCTCCTTGACAGTCTTCTCGAGGTCGGCGACCTTCTTGCGAAGACGGGCGATGGTGTGATCCTTCTTTGCACGCTGGCGACGAAGAGACTGGCGATCTTGGACGAGCAGTGTGAAAGTCTGGGCCTTCTGGTCGGCAATGGCACGGTTCTGGTTGGCTAACTCTTTGGCATTGTCCAGTTCCTGCTGTCGGTCATGAAGCAAGAAGTCGAGGTTCTCCACTTGGCGCCTCAACTCTGGGTGACTTGGCATCTCCATCGGCATGCCCATGAAGTCACGTCTTGCATAGTGGGCAAAACGGGTTCCTTGAATCTTGTTGACGCTGAGGGCACATAGACGTGCGAGAGCTTCATGCATTGCCCTGGCTAATCCATCTAGCCAGTTGTTCTCTCTCACAGAGAACTGAATTCTCCCGGAAGTTGGTGCTTCAATGCTTCCTCGAAGATCTGCGGTGACTAGCCATTGCAGGTCTCCTCCTGGGGGTCCTAGAAGTTGAGCTCCAAGAAACTCCGGATGTGAGCGTCCCAATAATTCTGACAGTGAATCCAGATCCCTCTCGAAGATCAGCTGACCTCCGTTTCCCAACTGGTAAAACTTGCTGAACTGAGTCTCCATCTACAAGAATTTAGGATGAGGAAATTAGTGAAGTGATCAAGTGTGTCAAATTTTAAGTAGTAATGTAAGAATTTTGAGGAACATGTATTTTTGAGAAAGAATGAGTTCACAAGGGTAAGAGGGAAATAGTTTTTTATAAATACTTACTTTGGTTTTGAAGCTAAGTTTTTGGTTTGGATGTCCATTCTAACTAGGGTCTCCTATGGTCAGGATGGCTCTGATACCAACTTGTCAACACCCGGATTTTTAATCCCAGATGCCCGTTATGCCATACCTCGCAATCCCAGGATTACCATTTTTGCGATACATAACGGATTGGATATCACAGTACATCATCCATTACAAACCATACATAAGGTTTTACACAAATAAGGATCTCATGATCCAGTCTTTAATACAACAAGCAGCGGAATTAAACAATAGCGTAGCGGTGGGGTCCATCTTCAGGGGCACAGGCAATGCCGACGAAGGCAGATAGTCCTAGTTATCATAACCGTCCTGCTGACCATCATCTTGATAATCTCCTTCATAGTCTGGCCATGATAATAGCCAGGGACAAAAGCCATGAGTACTCTTTAAGTACTCGCAAACTACTACTAACAAGGGTTACCATTCTAAGTTAAAGTACTGAATTTAAAGAATAACTATCACGTTAAGTTTGAAACCTAAGCTGAGTTCTGAAACAAGAAAAGATAAAGTAAAGTTCTAGAATCACTTAAGTTGGGAAGCTATTATCATCTACACAACCCTGTTGTGGTCAAGTCAAGGTTCATCATTCATTTCAAGTTATTTAGAACAACATCTGACAACGAAACAGTATGGCCATTCCAACTGTCCATAACCGCGGATGCGGCTATTCGAATAGTTTGACACTCTGCAGAGGTGGTACACTTTCACCACAAGATTCGATACATCTGTCAGGGATAACCCTGAATCATCATACTTGGTATGCAGATAATCAAACATAACCTTCCCTTTACACACCCTAGTACAAGCACCTCTCCTATGAGCATGGCCTCCCAACCATGACCATCAGTCATCTTGGACACTGCATAGGTGGACAACATTGGTAGGTAGCCTCATCTCAAACCTCTCCCGTGAGGGAACTAATACTAATGCATATAAATTTCCAGCTAAGCCTTACCCAATTCAAGTAATGTGGTTGTGCGGTAAATTTGGAATGGTATCGCATCCGAATCCAACCATCAGTTTTATAAAAAGGGTTAAGGCTCATGCCTCATCATTTTCATCATCATAAACCAATTGTGTTTCTCACCACATGTCAAAACATCTCAATAGAATGACTCATCATTCCAAGGTTTTCATAACTCATTTTCACCAAGTGTTCCCATCTAAAGTGACTCAACTTTGATCTATTCTAAAACACTAGGTTAAGAGTGTTCACTAAGGTGGAAAGGTGGGATCAATCTCATGCCATAGAATGACATCTAAGGGTTTCTAATTAGGTCAAGTTTTATACTCTTTATGCTACCTTCAAAATTAATTAAAGAACTTTGTGTAAACTAAGGGGGTGTGATCAAAGTATGCTTAAGGCATCTTTATTAAACTATCTAGTTTTATTCTAGCTTGCTATAATAGCTTACTAAAGCATGTTTGCAAGGGTTAGCTTGCCACTAATAGCTTGCCTTGGTTGGTGCAGTGGTTGAAGTTTTCTTCTTCTTCTTCTTGGTAGAATTCCTCCTCCTCGAAGGCTTCGTCGGTACTAGCGTCTAGAAATACATAGGGAGTGCACAATCACCAAACAATACTTAACTTGGGCTAAGTAGTATTCTAAACCACACAATTGATGATCTATTATCATCCCAAACATCACAAGTTTTAATTCAATAGTTTCAACCTTTTTATTTTGGAAAAGTAATTTCTACTCATTGAAATATTAACTAAAATTTAATATTCACCACCAAAATATGGGATCATGTGGACACATGTCCTCACGACATATTCTAACATGTGGGAATGAGATTTAAAGGTTCGATCAATATTACTTTGGTTTAAGTTTATTATTTAATGATTTAAAGTGACTAGAAATGCCTATATAGCATTATTTTGGTACTAGTCCAAAGTCACTGCCTGTAAACCTTAATATTATTACATATTTGGATAGATATGACGAAATGTGATTTTTGAGAGTTGGAATCAAATCAAAAGCTAACTTGGTTGATTTTACAAAAATGTTTCAAGTTGCAAAAGCTTCTGTCTTCTTATTTTTATTAGGAGAAATTTATAACTCTAAATGAATTAAATCCAACGGGCTTGGATAGAGTACCTTTCAGACAAAATTAGTTTCATTTAATTTGGATTTTTCAAACTCACAGAATTGAATTTTGAAACACTGGACAAAAACTATATTCTAACTAAAAAGAAAAACCTAGATTTGAATACGGGCTTGCGCGGGAAAGGAAATGGGCCGGCCCAGTGGCGCTATGCGGCACGGGGCTCAGCTGACAGGAGGGGTCCACTTGTCAGCGGCACTTAAAACGTGGAACGGTACGCACGCTGTGGGCCGTGCGATTAGAGGCTAGATCTACGGCTGAGGGTCATCGTCGACGACGGATGGGTCCCGGCGAGCTCGAACCCTAGCGGCTCGGTGGGGGTCTCAGGGGCGTGCAGGGCTCCAATGGTCGGCGATCGGTGCGAACAAAGTGGAAGACGAGCGAGGCGAGGCGTGGTCGGCGGAGCTTGGGTGGCTGAATCAACGGCACCTTCTTCTCCAGAGAGGCGGCTCGGCTCAATTCCAGCCAGCTGCTGCTCCACTTGCTCCCGTGAGGTGGTTGAGGTTCGTAGAGGTGAGGGAGTGGAATGGTGTGAGTCTTTGGGGTTGAAGGGCTCCTTTTATAGGCTCGACGGTGAGACCGAAGCGGGATGGCCGTCGGCGGTGGCGACATGGCTCTGACGAGCTAGCGACATGGGGGATGGCGATCGATGGGCGGTCCTGGCGGTGCTCTAGCGCTTCAATGCGGCCGTGGGGCGGTGGCATGCGGTCGGGATGAGGTGGCGCTCTGCGCTCGGCAGCTATGTCCACGGCGGCGGTGGCTGTGGGGCTTTGGGCGTGAACGGGGTGTCTGGGTGTTCTCTAGGTGTCGGCGGGCGGTGGTGGGCTGGTGTCGGCGGTGGATTGTGCACGCCTTGAGGGGCGGTCAAGGCTCTGTTGTGCGTCGGCATGGTCGCTGTGCTCGGGCATGGTGGTTCCTGGTCGTTCGGGTCGCTGTCCTTGGGCTAGGACTGGTTGGTCGGTGGAGGTGGACCACTGGCTATCTCCAGGACACGGTGGATGGCGCTGGCGGCGGCTGTGGCTTGCTGTCGCCGGTGGGGTGCCCAAGTGGGGGTTCGGCCTTAATGGCCATGACTATTTGGTCGTGGCACAGTGTGGGGCTGGGCTAGAGAGGGTTAGCGGGAGTAGTGGACAGGTTTTTGGTGGCAATTTGGGGAACAAGTTTGGCCAGAACACTATTTAAAATAGTGAAATTTGTTTACTTTGTAATCTGCCTGCCAAGTGTTTGATGAAATGGCCGCAAGAGAAATTTTTTTGAATTTTGAGTTCAAAAATTTTGGGTGATCTCCACTAGTGCTAGGTAGTCTCTGGTTGCAAGGGTTTTGAAAATGGAGCTCAAATACATGGTTTTTGAAATAGGGGTGATCTATGCATATGCATTAGATTCAATTTTAAACTGTCATTTAAAATAGTTTGAGAAGGTTTTAGTAGATCAAAAGGTGGGCCTTGGTACCTCATTATGTGTACTAGCAAGGGGTGCAAAGATCAAGAATTGTTTCTGTTAAGAATTGAGTACTAGGAATAGCCAAAGTAGGCATGAGAGTTAAATTTGTCCAAATGACCATTCCTTCATTTTAATTCTTTTTGATTTGATTTATTTTAGGAAAAGTTTGGGATTGGTGTAGATGATGTTTAAATCACCTAAGAAACATTTTAGAACCAAAGTATCACCCAATCATGGCAATTCAAAACAACTCCTATTTTAAATACACACATATATGAATGCTTTCATTTTAAATATGGAAAAGTTTTTGTTAATCCTAAATTTTGATGATTTTATCTTTGATAAACTTGGATTGAAGTTTTGGGATGTTACAATGATACACCTCTTCAATAACAAATGGTCCTTCCCATTTTGAGAGTAGATTCCTGCAAAAAATCTGAGATGAGACCTATACAATAGAACCTTCTCACCAACATGGAACTCTCTTTTAAGAATTCTCCTATCATGCCATTTTTTAACTTTTTCTTTAAATAGTCTAGCATTTTTGTATGCTTAAATCCTCCACTTGTCTAACGAACTTAAGTCAAATAATATTTTCTCACCAGCAAGTTTGAAGTCTCTATTAAGTTCTTTCACTACCTAATAAGCTTTGTGTTCTAATTCTAAAGGCAGGTGGCAAGCTTTCCCATACACCATTTTGTAAGGAGACATCCCCATTGGATTTTTATAAGCATTTCTATAAGCCCATAAAGCATCATTCAACTTTTAGCCGAATTTTTTCTAGATCTATTAATAGACTTTTGCAAGATGGATTTAATTTCTCTATTTGATAGTTCTACTTGCCCACTAGTTTGGGGATGATAAGCTGAAGCAACTATATGATTAAAATCGTATTTAGCAAGGGTCTTTCTAAAACCACCATGAATGAAATGAGAACCTCCATCAGTCATAAGATATCTAGGCACTCCAAACCTAGGAAAAATAATATCCTTAAGCATTTTCAAAGAGGTCTCACCATCAGCACTTTTCATAGGTATGGCTTCTACCCATTTAGTAACATAGTCAACAACAACAAGAATATGAGTATAGCCTTTTAAAGGGGGACAAGACCCATAAAGTCAAATCCCCAATAATCAAATGGTTCAATAACAAGAGAGTAATTCATAGGCATTTCATTGCATCTAGAAATATTACCGACTCGTTGACATTCATCACATGATAAGACAAATTTTATTGCATCTTTGAAAAGGGTAGGCCAGTAAAAACCTGATTGTAGAACCTTATGTGCGGTTCTATCTCCTGCATGATGTCCTCCATAGGCACTACCATGACATTTCCGCAATATCTCTTTTTGTTCAAATTCTGGAACACATCTTTGCATAATACCATCTACTCCCTCTTTATATAAATGTGGGTCATCCCAAAAATAATGCCTCAAATCGTAAAAGAACTTCCTTCTTTGTTGTGTTGTAAAAGTTGGAGGCAAATACTTGGAAACAATAAAGTTAGCGTAATCAGCATACCAAGGACTCCCTCGCAAACTTACCCCCACTGCAGCCAACTGTTCATTTTGGAAACTATCATTAACAAGCATAGGATCAAAGGAGATGTTTTCCAAACGAGATAAATTATTAGCAACAGGATTTTTAGCACCTTTCCTATCTACAATATGAGGTCGAATTCTTGTAAAAGAAACACCCATCTAATAAGCCTAGGCTTAGCATCTTTCTTCATCATAAGGTATTTAATAGCAGCATGATCAGTATGAATGGTAACTTTTGAATCAACAATATAAGGTCTAAACTTATCACAAGCAAAAACAATAGCTAAGAACTCTTTTTCAGTAGTAGCATAATTCTTTTGAGCAGCGTCAAGAGTCTTACTAGCATAATGGATAACATTTAACTTTTTATCTATTCATTACCCAAGAATAGCACCTACAGCAAAATCACTAGCATCGCACATGATCTCAAAGGGTAAGTTCCAAGCAGGTGGTTGGACAATAGGAGCGGTAGTTAAAGCTTTCTTTAGAGTTTTAAAAGCTTCCTTACAATCATCATCAAAAATAAAGGCTACATCTTTTTGGAGAAGATTAGTAAGGGGTTTCGATATCTTAGAGAAAACTTTAATAAACCTTCTATAGAAACCAGCATGACCAAGGATACTACGAATACCTTTAACGTCCCTAGGACAGGGCATTTTCTCAATTGCTTCAACTTTGGCAACTTCAATGCCTCTTTCGAAAATTTTATGTCCAAGGAGAATTCCTTCATTGACCATGAAGTGTCATTTCTCCCAATTAAGAACAATATTAGTTTCCTCACATCTCTGCAAAACTTTATCAAGGTTGTGCAGACAATTATCAAAATAAGTTCCATAGATGGAAAAATCATCCATGAATACCTCCACAATTTCTTCACAAAAACCATGAAAGATAGCAGACATGCACCTTTGAAAAGTGGCAGGAGCATTACACAAACCAAAAGCCATTCGCCTATAAGCATATGTTCCATAAGGGCACGTAAAAGTAGTTTTTTCTTGATCTTGTTGTTTAACATCAATTTGAGAGAACCCAGAGTATCCATCAAGAAAGCAAAAAGTGGGTCTTTTTAGACAATCTTTCTAACATTTGATCAATAAAAGGCAGTGGGTAATGATCTTTCTTAGTAACTTTATTAACCTTTCTTAAGTCAATGCACATCCTATAACCTACAACTATTCTTTGGGGGATAAGGTCATTATTCTCATTTGGCACAACAGTAATTCCCCCTTTCTTAGGGAAACAATGAACATGACTAACCCATTCACTATCAGCAATAGGATAAATAATACCAGCATCAAGGAGTTTTAATACCTCATTTCTTACCACTTCCTTCATCTTAGGATTTAAACGATGTTGATGTTCCACCACTGGTTTTTCATCGGGTTCTATATTGATAGCGTGCTGACATATAGTAGGGGAAATCCCTTTTAAATCATCAAGTGTATAGCCCATAGCTCCTCGATGTTTCTTCAATACTTCCAATAATCTTGCCTCTTCCTTCCCTGAAAGTTTAGAACTAGTGATAACATGATATTTTTTTTATCATCAATGTAAGCATATTTAAGATCGTCAGGTAAAGGTTTTAGATCAAAAACCGGATCCATTTTAGGTGGCAATGTGGTACCCAAATCTTCCATAGGCAAGTTATCCTTAAGCATTTTAGGTTGATGACGGAGAATCTCGTCAATCTCATTCCTTTCTTCCATGAAGATCTCACTTTCGTGGTCTTCCATAAATTGCTGCAAAGCATTGTTAGGAGCAAGAGAAATAGAAGAAAGTTGCTCAACTTTAAAATCCTCATTATGAGTCTCATTTTCATAAGGAACTTTAGCAAATTTCAAAAAATTGAACTCATAAGATTCCCCATCAAATTTAGTTAAAATTTTTGCCCATTTACAGTCTATGATGGCTCCACACATGTTCAAAAAAGGTCTACCAAAAATGATAGGATAGGTTTTACTAGTAGCTGAACCAAGTACTACAAAATTAGCAGGATATTTAATCTTACCACAAAGAACTGCCACATCTCTTACAATACCAATGGGAGAGATGGTATCTCTATTTGCAAGGTGAATAACCACATCAATTTCTTCAAGTTCGCATGGACTTATTTCATGCATAATTTCTTTGTAAAGCTCATAAGGAATATCACTTGAACTTGCACAAATATCACATAAACCATAATAACAATGATCACCAATTCTAACAGAAAGCACAGGGACATTAGCTTTTCTAGTTCTATTAGGATGTGAGACAATATTAGAAGCATCCTGACAGAAGATAATGTGTCCATCTTCTACACTTTTAGTGACAACGTCTTTCACAATTGCTACTGCAGGTTCAATGTTTATTTGTTCATCAGGTTTTACAGCTCTCTTTGTACTTTTATTAATTATACTAGTTATCATAGAATGCTCCTTTACTTTATCCGGGAAAGGTATTTTCTCGATATAAGGTTCAAGTAAAATATGACCAGTAGTGCAAACTTCAATACTTCTAGCAGGAGCACAATCAACAATACCCTTATTCGGTGCATGATACTTGTTCCATTCTCTTTTTGGAATTTCAATATAAGAAGCAAAAGCCTTAAAACAGTTTGCAATAACTTGAGATTCTAGACCATAAGCATTACTAATATTACGAAAGTCATGAGTTCCCATAAAAGATTTAATGCATTCATAATCATAATTTATACCTGACTTTCTTCCTCTATCATTCTCCCATGCTTCAACATTGTCTTGAATACAGTCTATAAGATCCCATTTAGCTCCTTCTTCCATGCATGTAAATGATCCAGCACAAGAAGCATCCAATAGATCCTTATCATGAAGAGAAAGTCTTGCATAAAAGTTATTGATAATAATATTGTTAGGGAGCTCATGAATATAACATTTGAGAATTAGTAACTTCAATATACCCCAATCTTGAGTTGTACTCTCTCCATCAAGAGGCCAAAAGTTGTATATTTGATTCCGATCTTTATGAATCTCACTAGGAGGATAAAATTTAGAATAAAAGAGAGGTACAGTTTCCTCCCATTCAAGAGCTTGACCATTTTTCAGCAGCTTATACCATTCCTCAGCACTTCCTTTTAGTGATAATGAGAATAACTTCTTCTTGACTTGATCCGTTGTAATACCTGCACACTTGAACAACCCGCATAATTCATGTATAAAGAGCAAATGATCACCGAGATGGACAGTTCCATCTCCAAAATAGTAGTTATCCATAACACGATTAAAAATTCTTCTAGGTATTTTAAAAGTATCATTTTCAGAAGGTGGAGGTTCATCTACTACCTTAGCAGTGGTAGTAACATTATGAAATAAGAAACTAAGTGAATTATCCATATTGAAATAATGTAACTAACAGAAGTAAACAATACTCACAATAGAAGTTTCCTTTACCAGTTCCACTCTTCAATAGCGCTTCACTCCCTGGCAACGGTGCCAGAAAATAGTCTTGATGACCCACAAGTATAGGGGGTGTATCGCAGTATTTTCGATAAGTAAGAGTGTCGAACCCAGCGAGGAGCAGAAGGTGTTGACGAGTGGCTTGGAGCGGGAATTCTCTGTAAATACTTAGCAAACGGATTTTTAGGGGTTTTTGATAATGCAGATAAATAAAGTACGAGTAAATAAAAGACAATGATAATAAATGCAGCAAGTGGCCCAATCCTTTCTTTAGCAAAAGACAAGCCGGTTGTATTACTTAAGATGACCAAACGTTCTCGAGGACACACGGGAATATCGTCAAGTGCTTTCGCTTCATAAAGTTGATTAATCTTCTTTAGTTTGATAAGTGTTGTGTGGGTGAACCTATGCTAATGTACTGACCTTCCTAGGACTAATACATACTTGTGATTAAACCCCTTGCAAGCATCCGCAAGTACAAGAAAGTAATTAAGATAAAAACGTAACCACATCTTTAAACTCTGAGATCCTACACTCCCTTGTGCAAAGGTTTCCTAACGGGGGTTTAGGTTTCTGTCACTCCGACAACCCCTAAGATTAGTAGCCAAATACACAATGCATTCCCCTAGGCCCATAAAGCTGAAGTGTCATGTAGTCGACGTTCACATGACACCACTAGAAGAATAACACCACATGTTGGGGATATGCTAGATGGGTATCCTCATGGCATGACACCAATCCGCCTAACCCGGGTGGCCCATAGTTGGTAGCAAGGCCTATGGCCTGCTGGGCGGCCTAGTTAGATGGATCCTGAAGGGAGGCCCGTGCCGGATAAAGGAAGGCTACCCAGGAGTCACCGACATACACGGAGCCTTGGAGTACAAGACACGGAAGACTAGTTTGTGTAGGTGTAGGACTCTTTACCTTGTCTGGCAAGGACCTTTCCCTGTAAACCCTAGGTCTTGGCGCCTTTATAAGCCGGCCTGGGGTAGCCTTGTGGCACAACTTCTCTGATTGCAGCGTACAACGCACAACACCTCGCACAGCGAACCTATCTCTGTAACTCGGCGTATTGCCATTATAGTGATTTATAGCAGGAGTAGACTTCCGCCACCGTTGTGGGACTTGAACCTAGGTAAGCTGTGTTACCTCGTACCCGCCAACTCTCTTCCTTACCCCACGTCTCTAAACACACATTATGAGGAACCCTCCATGGCATACTCGTCGGTAATACCACGACAGTTGGCGCCCACCGTGGGGCAAGAGGTGCTTCGAGCTCTACGCCGGGCGAGGTCCAATATCTTCACGAGAATCGACGACACCGTAGCCATCGGTCGCGCTCTTTTCTCTGGCAACGTCCCGAAAATCCCTCCAGATGAGTTCTGGGTACCGGCAAAGACAAACCCCACGCGCTGCTCCATCATCCCCTTCGGAGACATCCACATCTTCATCGGCGAAACTAACTCGGGTCCTAGCTCCTAGGAAGTCGGAAAGTCGTCAAGCCCCACACGGACCGCCTATGAGCAGGATACGTTCGCGGAAGGATCTGGGCCATACCTCTCCTTGGAGTATGGTGGCTCAGATCAGGAAAATTCAAGGCCCGCCTAAACCGCCCCTGTGCAGGATATAAAGGTGGAAGGACCTTGCAAATCCGCTTGGCTTCCCCGAGCGTTAGAGATGCGCAGGTCACACTTTGTCAGCGTCGTCACCATCTTCGATCTGGCCAGATGCATTCAAAGGGATGGAAAATCCCCCCGCAAATACCTTGCCAGATGGATGAGGGTGAGGGAAACCCTAGAGGGTGACCGTGCCGACGAGATCGTGTGCCACTTCATGGAAGGGATCACACCTGGAACCCTCCTCCGACATACCCTCGGAAGGTGGCAGGCCGCGGGCCCTCTCACCCTTGGTGAGATGGTTTCCATCTTCAACGAATACGCAGATACCAATGAAGAAGCCAAGGCAATGATCACCATCGAAGTCGTAGGAGGTGACAACAACAACGACTTGCCTCCATCACCCTCAACATCCTCCATCGCCAACTCCGACTCCATCCTCGATGTGCTATACGCCGACATCAATATGGATGCCGGTGGCTCGGACGTTAACTTGAAGGAATACGACGTTGTTATGAGGGAGATCGAGCAGGAGATCGAGAAGGAGGAGCGCACCAAGAAGACCAACACTTCCCACCAGGTGCTAGTCGCCACTGGGAGCGCGATGGAAGAAGACGGGCAGGAATGGGAACATGAGAGAGCTCCGCCCACACCAGCGGTCACCAGAATAGTAGCAGCTAAAAAGGCCACCGAGCCTCCGGCTCCGGCCAAGGCCGCGCCTCCTCCAGCTAGCCGCCAGCCACCGGCGCAGGAACTTACCACGGCCCCCAACACGGCCTGACAATCAAATCAACTGCTAGTACCACCGTCAACATTAGAAGGTGGCAACCCACTAGCCACCCCCACCGACAAAGCAATCTACGGCGCACTCCTCATTGAGCCAATCACCGTCGCCCATATCCGGAGCTTTATGGAGCTTGATGAGAAGAGTGCGGAGATCTTGGCGGAGGCCAAGTGCATCACGGAGCAACGTGCTAAGCTGGACGAAGACATTGCTAAGGCGCAGCAATCCATCAAGGCGGCAAGAGCTATGGAGGCCGAATATAAGCAATTGTTGTTGAAGCATAAGGCAAAGAAGGTACCAGCTCACATCGTCCAAGATCCCGGTGTTCAGCGAGGCTTGGTATTTGACGGGTCTAAGCCGACAAAGGCCATCCCTTACATAGATTCAGAGGGGAGGCAAGTCATGCCAACTCCCGCTCTCAACATCATCGTCGCCATGACCCTCCTAGAGCAGGATAGGTCGCTAGAAGCAGTTGCTCAGGTGTACGACCTCGTTGCTAAGGCATGCAAGCAACGGGAAAAGGCCGCCTCACAGAGGCTTGAGTCCAACCCAGATCTATGCCAGTCAACCCTGAACAGCCGCAGAAGGCCAAAATCTCCCTGTGACGAAGGATCATGCACATGCTCTACAGAGCAAAGACGGAGGGAGTCACTGATGAACCACAAGTATAGGGGGTGTATCGCAGTATTTTCGAGGGAAGTGAAACCCAATTTATTGATTCGACACAAGGGGAGCCAAAGAATATTTATAAGCCTTAACAACTGAGTTGTCAATTCAATGCACACTGAAACAATCTTGCTCACATCAGTTTATCAAGAGTAACAGTTTTGTAGTAGGAATAGCAAAAGTAACAGCAGAGTAAAGCAAAGAGTAGTAACAAAAGTAGTAATGGGATTCGAAAGTGTAGGCATAGGGATGGATGGACGGGCGTTGCATGGACAAGACAATTCACATAGCAATCAGAACATAGGGCAATTGCAGATAAATAAGATAAAGCATCCAAGTACTAGACAATCCTAGGCATGTGTTCCATATATAGTCATACGTGCTCGCAATGAGATCTTGCACAACATCTTTTGTCCTGCCAGCCCGTTTGCAGTGGGGCCTCTAGGGAACTACTGGCAATTAAGGTGCTCCTTTTAATAGAGCACCGGAGCAAAGCATTAACACTCCATGAACACATGTGATCCTCACATCAAAGCCTTTCCCTTTCGGTTATCCTGATTTACATCGCCGGGCCATAGGTTCCGGACAACGACGTGTGTATACAACTTGTAGATAAGACCAAGAACAATACTATCATAATGAATCAATAACATGTTCAGATCTGAGATCATGGCACTCGGGCCCTAGTGACAAGCATTAAGCAGAACAAGTCGCAACAAAGTCATAAAGCACTAATAAAAGATACTAGGCACCATGCCCTAACAATCTGATGTCATTACATGAGTGATCTCATCCAATCCCTACCATCCCCATAGCCTACAGCGGGGGATTACTCACTCATATATGGGGGAAACATGGATGGTCGATGGAGAAGCGATGGTGATGATGATGGCGATGATCTCCTCCAATTCCTCGTCCCGGCCGGTGCCAGAACGGAGTTTCTGGTGCTATTTCGTGGAATCTGGTGGTGGCGGCGGAGCGGAACTCCTTCTAGAAAAATGTTGAACCCCCTGAAGTTTTTAGGTCAGAAGGCTTCTTATAGGCGAAGAGGGAGACCGAGGGGGTGCCTGGGGCCACCACACTATGCCCTTGCGTGGCCAGGCCCAACCCGCGCCTGGGGGGTGTGGCCAACCCCTGGCCCTCCTCCGTCTCGTATTCTGGCTCCTAGAGTCTTCTGGAAAAATAGGCACTTTGGCTTTTGTCCCATCCAATTCCGAGAATATTCATTTTCTGACTTTCCTGAAACCAAAAACAGCAGAAAACAGGCAACTGGCACTTTGGCTCTTGTTAATAGGTTAGTCCAAGAAATCATCTGAAAAGTACTCCAAAGTGTGGACAAAACACAAGAAAGTGGATAAAACCAAGCATGGAGCATCAAACATTATAGATACATTTGCAATGTATCAACATCCCCAAGCTTAACTCCTGCTCGTCCTCTAGTAGGTAACTGATAAAAAGAAAGAATAATTTTTGAGGTGACATGCACCATAAAAGACTTGATCAAAGTATTTGTAAAACACTCAAAGCTGGGATCAAAGTACTTCAATCATAACATGAAAGACAAAGTTCTAGCAATAAGACAAAGAAACTATGATGCAACATGAAAAGGCACAAAGAAAAGATTCATGAATAACAATGCTTTGCAAGATGTTTGTTTGTTTCACATAAAGAAAACATAGCAAAGTGGCATTCAGCTTGTCCCTCAAAGAGTAGCAAACATAAATGCAAAGGACACCTTCAAAGTTTACAAGAGTGACTAGATACAAATAGTTTAAAACAAGCAATATCAAGGTATGCATCAATCAACAAGTCTTGGGACAATGCACATAGAACTAAGAATGGCCACTATGCTCTCAAGAAAGTGCTCAAACAATAAGTGGAGACTCAACAAGGAAATGAAAAGGTTTTGAATAGTTTGAAAGGCTTCCAAATGCTGAAAGTATGGTACTCATTAGCTTTGAGCTCTCATTGCCCCTATCATATGCATCTTTAATGTGGTGAAGGTGAAAGTGAGGTCCAATCTGAGTTATATGCTTGACAGACTATAAACTGAAAATCCCAAGTCCCTTGAGTACGAGGGCCGCTCCTCATGCTACTCAACTTTAGTTACCGGTAAGTTCTTGTCATCGTAAGTATGTGCGTATCATTGATAACCGCCAACAGGGTACCCCTTGCCCGATGATACGGAAGAATCCCCATATCAAAATGACACGGCAAGCAGACAATGAGTATCTCAGCAATCTTCTTATTTACCATGGGAAAATGGTGCTTTTTTCTCTCTTTCCTCTTTTCATAAATCTCTCTTTTTTCTTTCTTTTTCTCAATAGCTATCTCTCTCTTTTTTTATAAGAAGAATGCTTCATAGATATCATTATGGTTACGCTGCAGGTTTCCACCATGTCAGCATGGATTAGACCAGCGGCCTAGGCATTTCTCTAACACACATACATAACTCCATGGACTTACAAGCTCCCTTTTTATTTCACACCGACGACATCCGCAAACAAAAGAGCAAGGTATCAACTGGATATATATTTACAAGTGTTGAAAGCATTCCCCGTGATAGCACGGTTCTGCTAATCCCCAGCCTATAATTAGCAAGCATATAACTTTCATGGAGAGTTCACAATGGTTCAGGTTTATTAAGTGTAGGAAATAAAGTGTGCCATCAAGTTCGTGAGAGCTTTACTAACTAACTTTCTCATAACAAGCAAACATTTTATTCGGAAGAAAATAAGGCATAGTGAATATGGACGGAAGTAGCAAATGATGCTAATAGGTAGGTATGGTGGACACTTTGGCAATATTTGGTTTAAGGGAGTTGGAAACATGAGTAAAACACTCAGTGTAAATGAAGGCCAGCAAAAGTAAGGGAGCGACAAACGAGTGAGCAATAATGGCCATAATCATGCAGAGCGACAAAACATTATTGATCAAAGCATAAAGTGATATTACAAGTTGAAAACTAAAGGATCATAAAGGCTTAAGGTGACTTGAGATAGTCATAACATGGTGTGAGCATGCGCCAAGTCAACCCAAATAAAGCATCAAAGGAGAATACCACTATACTATGCTTTAATATGCTAAAACAACGCATAATTCATCCAAGGCACATTAAGCAATCTCAATTGTTTATAACAAGTCATGCTACAACAAAGAATACTAAGCATAAAGCCAAAACAATATCAAACATGGCATGACAAAGCATAGGCCACAGTCAAAAACAAGCTCTCTTTATCACTTAAGCATGAGCTTTCCTACTCTTTTCCAAACCAAACCAAACCAAACCAAACTATTTGAACACCAAAGTATGAAAGATGGGGTCCAACCAATTTATTCAGAAAACTAAGCAAACAAAAACCAAAACCAAAACGCAAAAGAAGACGCTCCAAGAAAAACACAACTCTGCATGAAACAATAAAAATGAAGCGTTTGGAAGAAACCTGGGATTTTTATTGATGAAGGAGGGGATGCCTTGGGCATCCCCAAGCTTTGACGCTTATACTTTTTGGATATTTCTTGGGGTGACACGTGTGGCATCCCCAAGCTTGATCTTTAGTCCATCAGTCATCTCATTACTTATTCCTTCCATACACCTGAAAATTTTCCTTCATACAAAACTTCACACAATCTTATTAGCAACATTAGTGCACTTTAGATAAAAGGTCTTAAGGTTCAGTTCTAACACCAAATAAACTTCCATTAGAACACTAGCTACTGTATAACTTCCCTAAAAAATCTCAATTCCCCAAAAGAACTCAAGAAGGAACCAATAAGAAGCAAATGCAGAAAATGGCAGAAATCTGTCAAAACAGACCAGCAGGTAAAGACGAATTTTTTCGAAGACCTTCTGTTGCTCAAATCAAAAAGTGTTGAACTAAAAAAAGTTAGATAACAACCTGGGGCAGAAGCACAAAACATTACAGCTCAATACGACATACAGAGCTCTCTCACGAATTTTTACGGTGAAGCACAAAAATCTGTTTCGGGACAGCAACTTTCCCAATCATTACTTCTCTCTCATTAGAGGTTACTCTCGGCACAAAAGGCAAATAAAAAGGATAAAGAGCGGTTATTACTGAAGTAATAACTTCCCAGACTCATCTAAAACTTTTGGTTTATCTCCCAATAAATACTTTTCTTTAACGCCTTTAAGTTAGGCAAAAGCAAAAACTAAAATGGATAGAATAGAAGTAAGCAGAGATAATCATGGTGAAAACATTGTTTTGTTCAATGAAATCCTTTTGTTAATAAGGTTGATCAGGTCTTTTTACCAAAAAAAATTCATATGATACAAAACTTTGTATTCCACAAATGATTATGTTACCTCAACCTTGATAGCAATGGTCCCAATCATAATAGTTTCAAATTTTTCTCTTGGTATGGGACAATATATTTCTCCAACTTGAATGCCCTCAACATGTTCAATTGAATTTAAACCATAAGTCCTTTCAATCTTCTTGGGGAAATAGAAAGTATGTTCCTTGTCATTAACATTGAAGGTCACCTTCCCTAGATTATAATTAATAACAGCTCTTCCAGTATTTAAGAAAAGGTCTCCCAAGAATAATAGACATATTATCATCTTCAGGCATAAAAGTTTGAGAGGATGCTCTCATAAGAAATATGAGTTGAAGTAAAAGAGAGCATCAAGAAGAAAATTCAAAACACATTTAAGTCTAACCCACTTCCTATGCATAGGAATCATGTATGCAAATAAATTCACAAAGAACAAAGTGACAGGCATAGGAAGATAAAACAAGAGTGACATCAAAACTTTCAGCACATAGAAAGGTGTTTCAATACCAGGAAAACTTCTACCATGTAGCATCCCGCTAAAACCACTACTAGAAAATCGCGTGTTATTTTTATTTTGTGCATCATCATGACCGCATGCTCATGTCATCATGCCACATTGCATTTGAGCATCGTCATCATCATGCATTTGATTGTCTAAAACTATTTTCTAAAAGTCTAGTTTTGTTTTCTAAACATCCCCCATCTTTACTTTAAATAAAACTCCTGTCTCTTCCAGATCTTTTATTTGTCTAAAAACTATTTACAAAAGTCTATTTAAAATAAAATAAAAGTTTATATAATTTTTAGGAGGCAGCCAGCCAGGCCCAAAAGCCCAGCCGGCCACCTCCAAACCCTAATCCACACCTATACCTAACCCTAATTCTACCCAGCCACCCCATCCCTCACCTAGCCGCCGCCACAACCCCATGCGGCGACGCAACCTTCCCAGCCCTAGCGCCTGCGTCCCTGGCCCCACCTTGCCGCTCCTCCCGTCACGATGCACCGCCCCATCGCCTTCGTCCGTCGCCTCCTGTCACGATCCCCCACCCCGCACTCACCCTGTCCCTGGGTCCTTGGCCCCACCTCTCACCTGGCCCGCAACCCAGCCCCGGACCTGCCCACTAGATCGCTCCCGCACATGGTGCACATTGCCACCTACCGCAATCCCCAACCCGCCGCATCCCTCAATCCCCAACCCCAGCATCCGCCGCCTGGACCTCGCTCCGCTTCCATCGCGAACCAGACGCCCACTTACCCTGCGCCCGTCTCTGCAGCGAGCCCCGCTCCTCTCTGCCCGAGGCACGCGTCGCCGCCGTCGGCTTCGCCACCGTCTCCCCTGCAGCGAGCCCTACCGCTAGCGGGCCCTCTCCTCACCAGATGCCGCCTCGTCGCCCCGTGCGCCTCCCTCGCTTCCTTCGGTCGCCGCCAGCGCCTAGGCCCCTTCCTCGAGCTCTGCTGCCAGTAAGCTCTGCAGCGCCACCTGCGACCACGATGAGGAGTCCGCCTCGCCTCGGCCCTCTCCCGAGCTCCTCCCTTTGACTCCTCCCTTCCCTCGTCGACCTCGACGCATGCCCCACCTCCTCATAGGGCCTAACGTCCTTCATGGCTAGGAGTCACCTAACTGTAGCAAGCCCCGATGCCGCTGGGTTTCCCTACCGCCTTCCGTCCAGCGCCGCCATGGCGGCCTGCTCCCTCAACATCGGGTGCCCTGGGCAGTTCCCCTTCATTCACGCTGCAGCATTGACCAAGGTCGCCGACGCCTTGCCAGGCTCGTCGTCGTCTTCTGTTCGTGCTTGCGGCCGTGCGAGCACGTCTCGAGCCTACTTCATGTTGTTGTGGACGCCAAGTCGCTTGCAGATCCCACCATCGATTCAATATCCTCCCGGGGCCATCTTGTTAACTTGCGAAGCTGCACCGCAATGTGCTAGTGTTGATGAACAGGGAAGGTCACAGCGGTCACCGTGTCCCTGATGTGTTCCTCAGTTCGATTTTTGTTATCTATGTGCCCGATGTTTTGCCAAGCTCCACCCGAGGAGGACACAGGAGTCGATTCAAGTACACCGTCGACAAACAGAGCCTGAACCCGAGTCCGTCACCAACACATGGAATCTGAACCACAAGGTCGCAGAACATCGAGGTCCCCTTCACGGACGCCAAGGCCCCCTTCCTGGAGGCGAAGACCAATCCCGGAGTTTGAAGTTGAACCTGTCGAACCCTGAACCTCTCCGAGACCCCAAGAACTTCGACCAATGTGTGACCCCTTTCTCGAAGCCCTATTTTATAAATGCCATATATATAAATTGTTGCATATTTAATCGTACATGCTTGCATACATATCGCCATGTGGTTCGGGTTAAATAGGAATTCACCTAAACTAAACATGGAAACTATATGCGGACTATTTTAGTCTTATATATCATCTCCATTTAAATTTGTGTAGCAAACCGATGCCATGTTTTGCCTTGTTAAGACAACATTTAAATTGTGGGGTATCTAAACAACTTGAACCGTCTAATTAATTGTCGAGACACTGGTTCCGCTTAATATTTCCTAGTTGCATGATGTCTATGCACTTCTATTCTTGTAGACAGTTGTTGGGCCTCCAAGTGCAGAGGTTTGTAAAACAGTAGCAAGTTTTCCCTTAAGTAGATCACCCAAGGGTTATCGAACTCAGGGAGGAAGTGGTCAAAGGTATCCCCTCTCAAGCAACCCTGCAATCAAGATACAAGAAGTCTCTTGTGTCCCCAACACACCCAATACACTTGTCAGGTGTATAGGTGCACTAGTTCGGCGAAGAGATAGTGAAATACAAGTGGTAATCGGTGATAGAAAGTAGCTTGATGGCATGGAAAAGACTAAAGGCAAACTGAAATAAAGAAGGAAGCAAGCGAACATGTAACAGATCTAGTAGCAAACGGTGTTTCAGTGCTTAGAAACAAGGCCTAGGGATCATACTTTCACTAGTGAACACTCTCATATAGATATATTCTTCTTTATGATACTACGCTGAACTACTCTCTGGTTGAACACTCTAATCGATGGTAGGGCTATAACAGCACACCTCAAAGTTCATCTTTCCCATCTAGAAACCCCACACTGTCACCTTGAGTACTAGATGAGTCCAACAAACACCACAATTTCATAAAGACATCCAACTCCAAATATAACTCATAACAAGTATTTGAAATCTCTAGCCTAAGTGCCACCATGGTGTGCATGCTGTCACTTTCACACGCATGGGGAGAGCAGAGATCTATTAAAGCACTTGAGTAGCAAGGTAGATCTATAGATTACAAGCTCATGACCACAACAAGATCATGCATAGATAGAGAGATGAACACATAGCTACCGGTAGAACCCTTAGCCTCGAAGGAGAACTACTCCCTCCTCATCATGGGAATCAACAACGGTGATGGAGATGGTGGTGGAGATCGATGGAGATGGCTCTGGGGGCACTTCCCCATCCTGGCAGGGTGCCGGAACAGAGACTTTCTGTCCCCCGAATCTCCTTTTCGGTGGCGGCGGTGCTGCGGAACTTTTCGTGGCTGGAGGCTTTACGATTTAGGGTTTTGGCTTCGGGAGGCTTCTTATAGGCCAGAGGGCAAGGTCGGTGGGCGGCCAGGGGCCCCACACCACCTGGTGGCGCGGGTAAGGCTAGCCCGCGCCTAAGGGGTGTGTGGCCAGGCCCTGGCCCCTCTCTGACTCTCCTTCTGGCTCCGTGAGTCTTCCCGGAAAATAGTAACTTTGGATTTTGTCCCATCCAATTCCGAGAATATTCATTTTCTGACTTCCTGGAACCAAAAACAACAGAAAATAGGCAACTGGCACTGTGGCATCTTGTTAATAGGTTAGTCCAAGAAATCATATGAAAAGTACTCCAAAGTGTGGACAAAACATAAGAAAGTAGATAAAACCAAGCATGGAACATCAAATATTATAGATACATTTGCAATGTATCAACATCCCCAAGCTTAACTCCTGCTCGTCCTCGAGTAGGTAAGTGATAAAAAGAAAGAATAATTTTTGAGGTGACATGCACCATCAAAGACTTGATCAAAGTATTTGTAAAACATTCAAATCTGGGATCAAAGTACTTCAATCATAACATGAAAGACAAAGTTCTAGCAATAAGCAAAGAAACTATGATGCAACATGAAAAGGCACAAACAAAAGATTCATGAATAACATGCTTTGCAAGACGTTTGTTTGATTCACATAAAGAAAACATAGCATAACAGTATTCAGCTTGTCCCTCAATAGAGTAGCAAATATAAATGCATAGGACACCTTCAAAGTTGATAAGAGTGACTAGATACAATAGTTTAAAACAAGCAATACCAAGTTATGCATCAATCAACTAGTCTTGGGACAATGCACATAGAACTAAGAATGGCCACTATGCTCTCAAAGTAGGTGCATCAAGATAGAAGGTGGAGACTCAATATAATGGTGGAAGAAAGGCCTTTTGTAAAAGGAAGTAGGGATTCAAGTCTCATAAAGAGCTTCCAAAAATTATGGTACTTATAGCTTTCAGCTCTCATTGCCCCTATCATAAGCATCTTGAAGTGATTAAGGTTAAAGTGACACAACTAAGAGGATATGCTTGACAAGTTATAAATCGAAATCTCATGCCCCTTACTTACGAAGACCGATCCTCATGCTACTCAACTTCAGTCACGAGTAAGCTCTTGTCATTGTAAGTATATGTGTATCATTAAGAACCGCCAGCAGGTACCCTTGCACATGATACGGGAGCTTTCCCATAATCAAAATGACAAGGCAAGCAGACAATGAGCATCTCAGCGATCTTTTTATTTGCTATTTGCATAGGTTTTTATTGAGGATGCTTCATAGAGTGCTCATTATGGTGATGCTGCAAGTTTCCACCATGATTAGGCATGGCTTAGGCTAGCGGCCCAGGCGTTTCTCTAACACACATACAAACTCCATGATCTTACAAGTTCCACTTCTATTTCACACCGCCGGGATCCGTAAGCAAAAGAACATGATATCAACGGGGTACAAAGTACAAGTGCAATGTTGAAAGAGTTCCCCATGAAACATGGTTCTGGTAACTTCAAATTATAAAGCGCAAGCATATACGCAAAAAAAGAAGGACCCAATGGTTCAAGTTTATTAAGGGAAAGTAAAGTAAAGTGTGCCATCAAGTTCGTGAGAGCTTTAATCACTAGTTTTCTCATAACAAGTGGAAGGTAAACAAAAGCATGAATATACTTGGAATAGCATAAGCTAGTAGGTAGGTATGGTGGACTCTTTGGAATAACTTGGTTTAGGGAGATGGATGCATGAGTGGAACTCATACTTTGTTGTGGAGGCTAGCAAAAGACTGGGAGCGACAAACTAAGAGAGCAATAATGGCCATAATCATGCAGAGCGACAAAACATCATTGATCAAAGCATAAAGTGATACTACAAGTTGAAAACTAAAGGATCATAAAGGCTATGGTGACTTGAGATAGTCATAACATGGTGTGAGCATGCGCCAAGTCAACCCAAATAAAGCATCAAAGGAGAATACCACTATACTATGCTTTAATATGCTAAAACAACGCATGATTCATCCAAGGCACATTAAGCAATCTCAATTGTTTATAACAATTCATGCTACAGCAAAGATCAGTAAGCATAAATCCAAAACAATATCGAGCATGGCATGACAAAGCATGGGCCACAGTCAAAAACAAGCTCTTTTTACCACATAAGCATGAACTTTCCTATTCTTTTCCAAACCAAACCAAACCACTTGCAAACCAATGTATGAAAGAGGGGGTACAACCAATTTATTCAGAAAACTAAGCAAACCAAAGAAAACGAAAAACCAAAACAAAAACGAAAAAGAAGACGCTCCAAGAACAACACAACTGTGCATGAAACAATAAAAATGAAGCGTTTGGAAGAAACCTGGGATTTTTATTGATAAAGAAGGGGATGCCTTGGGCATCCCCAAGCTTTGACGCTTTTACTTCTTGGATATTTCTTGGGTTGACACGCGTGGCATCCCCAAGCTTGAGCATTAGTCCATCCTTCATCACATTACTCATTTCTTCCATACACCTAAACAATTTTCTTCATACAAAACTTCACACAATCTCATTAGCAACATTAGTGCACTTAAGATAAATAAGTCTCAAGGTTCAGTTCTAACACCAAATAAACTTCCATTAGAATACTAGATACTGTATCACTTCCCTCAAAAAGCTCAATTCCCCAAAAGAACTCAAAAAGGAACCCACAAGAAGCAAATGCAGAAAATGGCAGAAATCTGTCAAAACAGACCAGCAGGTAAAGACGAATTTTTTCGAAGATCTTATGTTGCTCAAATCAAAAAGTGTTGAACTAACGAAAGTTAGATAACAACCTGGGGCAGAAGCACAAAACATTACATATCAATCCGACATACAGAGCTCTCTCATGAAATTTTACGGTGAAGCACAAAAATCTGTTTCGGGACAGCAACTTTTCCAATCATTACTTCACTCTCATTAGAGGTTACTGTTGGCACAAAAAGCAAATAAAAAGGATAATGAGCGGTTATTACTGAAGTAATAACTTCCAAGACTCCTCTAAAACCCTTGGGTTATCTCCCAACAAGTACTTTTCTTTTACGCCTTTAAGTTAGGCATGATAGTTTGAGAAGATGCTCACATAAGAAATATGAATTGAAGTAAAAGAGAGCATCAAGAAGCAAATTCAAAGCACATTTAAGTCTAACCCACTTGCTATGCATAGGAATCTTGTAAAGAAACAAGTCATGAAAGCACAAAGCAACAAGCATAGGAAAGCAAAACAAGTGCAGCTTCAAAATTTTCAACATAAAGAGGGGAAACTTAATATTATTGAGATGCATAGAACCATGTTTCCCTCTCTCATAATAACTTTCAGTAGCAACATGAATAAAATTAACAATATAACTATCACATAAAACATTCTTATCATGAGCCACATGCATAAAATGATTATTACTCTCCACATAAGCATAGTCATTCTTATTAATTATAGTGGGAGAAAATTCAACAAAATAGCTATCATTATTATTCTGATCACCATAATCATCAAATATAGTAGGCATATTGTAATCATAATTAATTTTCTCCTCAATAGTAGGTGGACTGAAAATATCATATTCATCATTGTAATCATCATATATTGGAGGTTTGATATCATCATAAGCAATAGAATAGCTATCTTCCAAAGTTGGGGAACTAAAAAGATCATTTTCATAAAAACTAGCTTCCCCAAGCTTAGACTTTTCCATAGCATTAGCAATAATGGTGTCCAAAGAATTCATACTAACAACATTGCTATTAGCATGCAAATAAAGTTCCATAAGTTTTTTAATTTTCTCTTCAAACACTTCATGTCCTAACTCAAGATAAATACTATAAAGCTCTCTAATTTTGTTGTTGTTTTCCATTAAGCCTAACTAGTGAAAACAAGAAACAAAAAGACAAAATGGAGAATCCAAAGGAAATAACTTCGAGCACTCACACCGGAAAATAGGCGTTTGCCGTGGGAGGTTCTTCTTCTTTAATCCTCCGGTGTGAATACCTTTTACCTTTCCTCCCCGGCAACGGCCATAAAATAGCTTGATGTCTACGCACTTCTATTCTTGTAGACAGTTGTTGGGCCTCCAAGTGCAGAGGTTTGTAGAACAATAGCAAGTTTTCCGTTAAGTGGATCACCTAAGGTTTATCGAACTCAGGGAGGAAGTGGTCAAAGTTATCCCCTCTCAAGCAACCCTACAATCAAGATACAAGAAGTCTCACGTGTCCCCAACAGACCCAATACACTTGTCAGGTGTATAGGTGCACTAGTTCGACGAAGAGATAGTGAAATACAAGTGGTAATCGGTGATAGAAAGTAGCTTGATGGCGTGGAAAAGACTAAAGGCAAACTGAAATAAAGAAGGAAGCAAGCGAACATGTAACAGATCTAGTAGCAAATGGTGTTTCAGTGCTTAGAAACAAGGCCTAGGGATCATACTTTCACTAGTGAACACTCTCATATAGATATATTCTTCTTTATGATACTACGCTGAACTACTCTCTGGTTGAACACTCTAATCGATGGTAGGGCTATAACAGCACACCTCAAAGTTCATCTTTCCCATCTAGAAACCCCACACTGTCACCTTGAGTACTAGATGAGTCCAACAAACACCACAATTTCATAAAGACATCCAACTCCAAATATATCTCATAACAAGTATTTGAAATCTCTAGCCTAAGTGCCACCATGGTGTGCACGCTGTCACTTTTACACACATGGGGAGAGCAGAGATCTATTAAAGCACTTGAGTAGCAAGGTAGATCTATACATTACAAGCTCATGACCACAACAAGATCATGCATAGATAGAGAGATGAACACATAGCTACCGGTAGAACCCTTAGCCTCGAAGGAGAACTACTCCCTCCTCATCATGGGAATCAACAACGGTGATGGAGATGGTGGTGGAGATCGATGGAGATGGCTCCGGGGGCACTTCCCCATCCCGGCAGGGTGCCGGAACAGAGACTTTCTGTCCCCGAATCTCCTTTTCGGTGGCGGCAGCGCTGCGGAACTTTTCGTGGCTGGAGGCTTTACGATTTAGGGTTTTGGCTTCGGGAGGCTTCTTATAGGCCAGAGAGCAAGGTCGGTGGGCGGCCAGGGGCCCCACACCACCTGGTGGCGCGGGTAAGGCTAGCCCGCGCCTAAGGGGTGTGTGGCCAGGACCTGGCCCCTCTCCGACTCTCCTTCTGGCTCCGTGAGTCTTCCGAGAAAATAGTAACTTTGGCTTTTGTCCCGTCCAATTCGAGAATATTCATTTTCGACTTCCGGAACCAAAAACAGCGAAAACAGTAATGGCAATCGTGGCATCTTGTTAATAGGTTAGTCCAAGAAATCATATGAAAAGTACTCCAAAGTGTGGACAAAACATAAGAAAGTAGATAAAACCAAGCATGGAAAATCAAAAATTATAGATACATTTTTAATGTATCATTGCATCGCATCTTCGCCATGTCATGCATCATATCATAAACATGCCGATTCTTCTGCCGTATTATTAAATACTGTATCTGGTGTTTCTTCTAGTGTTTTGCTTCTTCACGGATTAGGCTGTTGATTTGATGCGAGTACCGACAAGTTCTTCGGTGAATCTTCGGCTATGTTTCCCAGGCGAGCATCTCCCCCTTTCTACCTATTTTTCTTTTATAGCCTTTATTTCCTCCTGTTGATCTATTGCTATCCGGGTTGCGATGCTTTAGTTTTCGTGCACCATTTATACTCCTTGCAGCCTCTATATTGCCATGGACACATCCTATTCCCTATTGTTGATAGACAGTTGGCCCTGCGAGTCGTAGTTTCTTGCTAATGTGATGCTTCACATTGTTGTCGTTCCACCATTGACGGCAAGTTGGTACATGATTAATGGTGGAGATGCTTAATGGTGGAGATGATCATGACTTTAAATACAACTATTAAATTGCTGGTATAACTAATGCAGAGGCATCGGTGGGCAATAGATGTTATTTGGTTTTTCCACGCTCACTTGTGTCCCGTAGGACCCCGAGTATTTGATACCTATTCCTTGACTATCGCACTATCCGCATATGGGACCATGAATCCCCTTAGCCATAACTTGATTCATTTCTTATTTCTTGGGGCCACAAAGTAGTTTGGGGCTTTATTACTATCCTGTACTTATGCCATGCTTTACTGCTTTATTTAAGATTGTGCGTGGAGCACCTGTACTGTTTTGGATCGTGCCACGTTTTCGCGGTATCGACAAGCCCGATCCACACTTTCGGTTCCCGATCGTTACCGTCGTCACAAACCCCGGGTCCGTTCCGGAGCTGGCCAACTTCGTTGCGGGTAGCTTAGTGGGGTGGCCCCTGAAATCTTTTATGAATCCTGTGATTGCTTTGTCGTGAAAGCCTCGTTGGGTTTTGATTTGGTTTTTCCGAGGTTGATCGTGTGTGTGTTGCTATTTGTGCACCCCTGCAGGGGAAATCTTTCTGAAAGCCGTGTCCGCGGTTATGGACGACTTGGAGCACAGTATCTCGATCATAGACAAGCATAACTAAAGTAGTGCTATAAATTTGACTTAATATGTGACTAGTAATCAGCTTCACTACAATGGAATGGATAATAAAAGTGCCAACAACTGGTGGAATGGGGTGTATCGTGTCATGTTATACCTGCCTAGTAAGTATCGCAACTCCAATGAAATGAAATAAAAGTGCCAACAACTGCTGGGTTTGGGATATCACATGCTAATTGTATCTGACTAGTAAGTACTACAACGACAACTGAATGGTTAACTAAAACTACCCACTACTTATGCTATCAGGATGACTCATGCTATCTATATCTGACTAGTAAGTGCTTCAACTATAATGGAATGAATAAAACTGCAACCTGTGTGTGTTCCTCGGTTTGACTTCCTCGTTTGGTCTCGAGGGGGAAATGCCAGGATGGGTATGATTGGTGGTAGTATCAGGTTGGTCCCGAATAGGTCTCTCTTATCCCTCTCTAATAGCCGACAATTGCATCGAGACTGTATAGGTTGTTTATGCATGCTGCGCTGCCGCTTCAATCCACCATACCTATGTAGGCGAGAGCCGCCGAATTCTAGCCTTGTCGTGTACTGGCCTCAGTACTGACGCTCCTCTTTTTCCTTTGCCCTTTGTCGGCACCCCCTTGGTTTTAGCAGGTTTGAGATCGACGTTGTTAGCAGGGTTACCCTTCTGGCTTGGCCTGGGTAGCGTTATGGACGCCATCGGTTATTCTTCAGGGCTCTTTGCCCTATTTGCATCTTGTCTGTACTCGGACGTTGTATCGTTTTCAAGGTGATTTGGATCTTTGTACTGTATATCTGTGTTCTTGACTCATGGAGTCATGTTGTATATATATCTGTGTCGTGGGTCCCATCGAGGACTGTTGTGTAATGGTATTACTTCGTTTTCCACCCGCACGAAAGTGCCTGGTGGGCGTCCTTGAATCGTTTCTATGCGGGTTTGGCGGAAAGGGCTAAAACTTGCATAGGGCGGATTCGAGGGTGTTACAGAGTGGTATCAGAGCCCAGCAGTTACGAGACCCCACTTGTCCATCCTGTAGGATAACCTAGCTAACAGCCGAAGTAGAGTGTTAAAACTATTTTGCAAAAATCGGTTGTATAGATCTGATTACGTCTGCTTTACTCCTTACCCCTCTGCTGTTCTCCTCTTACCTCTGCGTGTTTTGATTCTACTCTCTTACCTTTTCTTCGAGTCCAGGATTTCCCGTGGTCGGGTTTCTGTCGTACTTTCAGGGTTTCGCTTCCTCCCTTTATAATGGTGGTTCTATAATCATCAATCTGCTTCTCGGCTGTTGTACCTTCATCCAATCTTTTGTCCTTGAAATCTTTATCTGTATGTGCCCCTTGATAGATATCTGTATCGTTGAAAAGCATATGAGAAAGATGAGCATAGGTGAAGTTGGAGTATACCTTGAGCATGTGTTGTTCATGCCAATGGAACCATCGCAAAACCTAATCATTGTGTCTTTTCGTACGATGTTTCTTTGCATCTTCCGGTGGTCCCCAATGCGATGACATCATCTATGCCAGATCTGATGAAGGTCCTGCATCACCCCTCTTGTTCCGAACACCGCTTGTGAAGATCTTCGGTCTAAACCCCAAGAGTTGGTTGCACGATTCTGCGATTCATTTACAGAAGGATGCTTTGAGTACAGGATGGACTGGTCACCCTACCCGCCTCTCACTGTGCACTTTTGTACATTGAATCGGTGGATCAAGCAATTGCGCTCCGTCCACGGAAGTTAAAGGTGGCCTTATCTCTTGATACCTTTACCTTCGTCCTTTGTACCCGGAGTGTTTTCTCGACGACCATGGACAACGACCCATTGTTGGTGGTGTCACCGATTTCAAGATGGAGCAACAATCTTGTTAGTGGTGTCGCGGGGATCTACCCGAAGCGAGAAGATTTTGATCGTCGGCCTTCTTCCCGGTACCATGAGGCGGATCTCGAGGGCAAGATCCCTTGTTAGTGGTGTCGAATTGTAGCATCCCGCTAAAACCACTACTAGAAAATCGTGTGTTATTTTTATTTTGTGCATCATCATGAACGCATGCTCATGTCATCATGCCACATTGCATTTGAGCATCGTCATCATCATGCATTTGTTTGTCTAAAACTATTTTCTAAAAGTCTAGTTTTGTTTTCTAAACATCCCCCGTCTTTACTTTAAATAAAACTCCAGTCTCTTCCAGATCTTTTATTTGTCTAAAAACTATTTACAAAAGTCTACTTAAAATAAAATAAAAGTTTATATTATTTTTAGGAGGCAGCCAGCCAGGCCCAAAAGCCCAGCCGGCCACCTCCAAACCCTAATCCACACCTATACCTAACCCTAATTCTACCCAGCCGCCACATCCCTCACCCAGCCGCCACCACAAGCCCATGCGGCGACGTAACCTTCCCAGCCCCAGCGCCTGTGTCCTCGGCCCCACATTGTCGCTCCACCCGTCGCGATGCACCACCCCATCGCACTCGTCCGTCGCCACCTGTCACGATCCCCCACCCCGCACTCACCCTGTCCCTGGGTCCTTGTCCCCACCTCTCACCTGGCCCGCAACCCAGCCTCGGACCCGCCCACTAGATCGCTCCCGCACGTGGTGCACATTGCCACCTACATCAATCCCCAACCCCCCCCCCCCCCCCGCCTGCCTCGATCCCCAACCCCAGCATCCGCCACCTGGACCTCGCTCCGCTTTTGTCACGAACCAGACGCCCACCTACCCCGCGCCCCTGTCTACAGCGAGCCCCGCTCCTCTCTGCCCGAGGCACGTGTCGCCGCCGTCGGCTTCACCACCGTCTCTCCTGCAGCAAGCCCTGCCGCTAGCGGCCCGTCTCCTCACCGGATGCCGCCTCGTCGCCCCGTGCGCCTCCCTCGCTTCCTCCGGTCGCCGCCAGCGCCTAGGCACCTTCCTCGAGCTCTACCACCAGCAAGCTCTACAGCGCCACCTGCGACCATGATGAGTAGTCCACCTCGCCTCGGCCCTCTCCCGAGCTCCTCCCTTCGACTCCTCCCTTCCCTCGTCGACCTCGACGTGTGCCCCACCTCCTCATAGGGCCTAACGTCCTTCATCGCTGGGAGTCACCTAACTGCAGCAAGCCCCGATGCCGCTGGGTTTCCCTGTCGCCTTCCGTCCAGCGCCGCCATGGTTGCCTGCTCCCTCAACATCGGGTGCCCTGTGTAGTTCCCCTTCATTCATGCTGCAGCATTGACCAAGGTCGCCGACGCCTTGCCAGGCTCGCCGCCGTCTTCTGTTCGTGCTTGCGGCCGTGCGAGCACGTCTCCAGCCTACTTCATGCTGTTGTGGACGCCAAGTCGCTTGTAGATCCCACCATCGATTCAATATCCTCCCGGGGCCATCTTGTTAACTTGTGAAGCTGCACCGCAATGTGCTAGTGTTGATGAACAGGGAAGGTCACAGCGGTCACCGTGTCCCTGATGTGTTCCTCAGTTCAATTTTTGTTATCTATGTGCCCGATGTTTCGCCAAGCTCCACCCGAGGAGGACACAGGAGTCGATTCAAGTACACCGTCGACAAACAGAGCCTAAACCCGAGTCCGTCACCAACACATGGAATCTGAACCACAAGATCGCAGAACATCGAGGTCCCCTTCACGGACGCCAAGGCCCCCTTCCTGGAGGTGAAGACCGATCCCGGAGTTTGAAGTTGAACCTGTCGAACCCCGAACCTCTCCAAGACCCCAAGACCTTCGACTATTGTGTGACCCCTTTCTCGAAGCCCTATTTTATAAATCCCATCTATATAAATTGTTGCATATTTAATCGTACATGCTTGCATACATATCGCCATGTGGTTCGGGTTAAATAGGAATTCACCTAAACTAAATATGGAAACTATATGCGGACTATTTTAGTCTTATATATCATCTCCATTTAAATTTGTGTAGAGAACCGATGCCATGTTTTTCCTTGTTAAGACAACATTTAAATTGCGGGGTATCTAAACAACTTGAACCGTCTAATTAATTGTCGGGATGCCGGTTCCGCTTAATATTGCCTAGTTGCATCGCATCTTCGCCATGTCATGCATCATATCATAAACATGCCGATTCTTCTGCCGTATTATTAAATAGTTTATCCGGTGTTTCTTCTAATGTTTTGCTTCTTCACGAATTAGGCCGTTGAGTTGATGCGAGTACCGACAAGTTCTTCGGTGAATCTTCGGCTATGTTTCCCAGGCAAGCATCTCCCCCTTTCTACCTATTTTGCTTTTATAGTCTTTATTTCCTCCTGTTGATCTATTTCTATCCGGGTTGTGATGCTTTAGTTTTCGTGCACCATATATACTCCTTGCAGCCTCTATATTGCCATGGACACAACCTATTGCCTATTGTTGATAGACAGTTGGCCCTACGAGTCGTAGTTGCTTGCTTATGTGATGCTTCGCGTCATTGTCGTTCCACCGTTGACGGCAAGTTGGTACATGATTAATGGTGGAGATGATCATGACTTTAAATACAACTATTAAATTGCTGGTATAACTAATGCAGAGGCATCGGTGGGCAATAGATGTTATTTGGTTTTTCCACGCTCACTTGTGTCCCGTAGGACCCCGAGTACTTGATACTTGTTCCTTGACTATCGCACTATCCGCATATGGGACCATGAATCCCCTTAGCCATAACTTGATTCATTTCTTATTTCTTGGGGCCACAAAGTAGTTTGGGGCTTTATTACTATCCTGTACTTATGCCATGCTTTACTGCTTTATTTAAGATTGTGCGTGGAGCACCTGTACTGTTTTGGATCGTGCCACGTTTTCGCGGTATCGACAAGGTAGTCACACTTTCGGGTTCCCAGTCGTTTACAGCCGTCGTCAGAAACCCTGGGTCTGTTCCGGAGCTGGCCAACTTCGTTGCGGGTAGCTTAGTGGGGTGGCCCCCTGAAATCTTTTATGAATCCTATGATTGCTTTGTCGTGAAAGCGTCGTTGGGTTTTGATTTGGTTTTTCCGAGGTTGATCGTGTGTGTGTTGCTATTTATGCACCCCTGCAGGCTAAATCTTTCTGAAAGTCGTGTCCGCGGTTATGGACGACTTGGAGCACAGTATCTAGATCATAGACAAGCATAACTAAAGTAGTGCTATAAATTTGACTTAATATGTGACTAGTAATCAGCTTCACTACAATGGAATGGATAATAAAAGTGCCAACAACTGGTGGAACTGGGGTGTATCGTGTCATGTTATACCTGCCTAGTAAGTATCGCAACTCCAATGAAATGAAATAAAAGTGCCAACAACTGCTGGGTTTGGGATGTCACATGCTAATTGTATCTGACTAGTAAGTACTACAATGACAACTGAATGGTTAACTAAAACTGCCCACTACTTATGCTATCAGGATGACTCATGCTATCTATATCTGACTAGTAAGTGCTTCAACTATACTGGAATGAATAAAACTGCAACCTATTTGAGTTCCTCGGTTTGACTTCCTCGTTTGGTCTCGAGGGGGAAATGCCAGGATGGGTATGATTGGTGGTAGTATCAGGTTGGTTCCGAATAGGTCTCTCTTATCCCTCTCTAATAGCCGACAGTTGTATCGGGTCTCTATAGGTTGTTTATGCATGCTGCGCTGCCGCTTCAGTCCACCATACCTATGTAGGCAAGAGCCGCCGAATTCTAGCCTCGCCATGTACTGGCCTCAGTACTGACGCTCCTCTTTTTCCTTTGCCCTTTGTCGGCACCCCCTTGGTTTTAGTAGGTTTGAGATCGACGTCGTTAGCAGGGTTACCCTTCCGGCTTGGCCTGGGTAGGGTTATGGACGCCATCGGTTATTCTTCAGGGCTCTTAGCCCAATTTGCATCTTGTCCGTACTCGGACGCTGTATCGTTTTCAAGGTGATTTGTATCTTTGTACTGTATATCTGTGTTCTTGACTCATGGTGTCGTGTTGTATATATATCTGTGTTGTGGGTCCCATCGAGGACTGTTGTGTAATGGTATTACTTCGTTTTCCACCCGCACGAAAGTGCCTGGTGGGCATCCTTGAATCGTTTCTATGCGGGTTTGGCGGAAAGGGCTAAAACTTGCATAGGGCCGATTCGAGGGTGTTACATACCACCATATTTTCCTCTCTCAAAATAATTTTCAGTAGCCTCATGAATAAACTCAACAATATAACTATCACATAAAGCATGCTCTTCATGATCTACAAGCACTAGAGCTTTATTATAAACATTTTCAAAAGAAACCTCGGGAACATAACATTCATCCTCCTTTAGTAACATGGAGGACAATCAAATAATGTAAGGGATAAAGAGTTACTCTCATCACAAGGTAGGCATGGGTAGATAATCCATTCTTCCTCCTTTTGTTCATCACTCTCCTCCTCTTTTTCATCTAATGAGATTTCAGGTTCATCAATTTCTTCTTCCATAGGAGCCTCCAAGGCATTAGTCTCTTCCATAGGGTCCTGCAAGGCATTAGTCTCTTCCATTTGTGGAAAGCATCTATTAAAATATTCAAGGATATAGCTATTTTCATCCTTGTAATTATCAAAGCAAAATTTAAGTATACCATAAACCTCATATTTGTAAGGTGAATCATCAATACTTTCAAGCAAACTAGCAAGTTCAAAAGCACCCTTCCAAGCAATGAATTCCTCAATTTGTTCCACATCATAAAAGTCATAAATTCCTTTAGCATAGGAAGATATGGTATCATTATCACTATACTCACATTGAAAAGGGAGGTGTTTATACCTCTTTCTGCAATAAGACTCATCACAGCAATAAGTAACATTATAAGTAGAGCACACGTTTCTAGCAATGGTATACAATCTATCAATTTGTTCCCATAAGTGTTTCCCTTTTTGTGACAAGCGGTGTTCCTTATAATAATATTTTTGATCTTCTGTGAACCCACCTTGCCAATAAGCTTCAGTTTCAAAGAAACCAACCATTAACAACAAACATGATAAAGCAAGACAATAATAGACCAACGAAAATAACAACTAGAGTAGGAACTGATTTTTTTGTATTTTTGATAAAGAAACAAGCAAAACAGGAGAAAATAAACTTAGCTTGAACAATAGTGAATCCAAGTGGACTTGATAAATAAAGCTATGCTCCCTGGCAACGGCGCCAGAAAATAGTCTTGATGACCCACAAGTATAGGGGGTGTATCGCAGTATTTTCGAGGGAAGTGAAACCCAATTTATTGATTTGACACAAGGGGAGCCAAAGAATATTTATAAGCCTTAACAACTGAGTTGTCAATTCAGCTGCACCTGGAAACAATCTTGCTCACAGCAGTTTATCAGTAGCAACAGTTTTGTAGTAGCAATAGTAAAGCAGCAGAAGTAGTAAAGCAAAGACAGTAGTAACAAAAGCAGTAAACAGTGGGATTCGAGTGTGGTAGGCACAGGGATGGATGGACGGGCGTTGCATGGACAAGACAATTCACATAGCAATCAGAACATAGGGCAATTGCAGATAAATAAGATAAAGCATCCAAGTACTAGACAATCCTAGGCATGTGTTTGTGCTCGCAATGAGAACTTGCACAACATATTTTGTCCTGTCAGCCCGTTTGCAGCGGGGCTTCTAGGGAACTACTGGCAATTAAGGTGCTCCTTTTAATAGAGCACCGTAGCAAAGCATTAACACTCCGTGAACACATGTGATCCTCACATCAAAGCCTTTCCCTTCCGGTTATCCCGATTTCGCCACTGGGCCATAGGTTCCGGACAACGACGTGTGTATACAACTTGTAGATAAGACCAAGAACAATACTATCATAATGAATCAATAACATGTTCAGATCTGAGATCATGGCACTCGGGCCCTAGTGACAAGCATTAAGCACAACAAGTCGCAACAAAGTCATAAAGCACTAATAAAAGATACTAGGCACCATGCCCTAACAATCTGATGCCATTACATGAACGATCTCATCCAATCCCTACATCCCCATAGCCTACAGCGGGGGATTACTCACTCATAGATGGGGGAAACATGGATGGTCGATGGAGAAGCGATGGTGATGATGATGGCGATGATCTCCTCCAATTCCCGTCCGTGCCAGAATGGAGTTTCTGGTGCTGTTTCGTGGAATCTGGTGGTGGCGGCGGAGCGGAACTCCTTCTGGAAAAACGTAGAACCCCCTGAAGTTTTTAGGTCAGAAGGCTTCTTATAGGCGAAGAGGTAAACCGAGGGGGTGCCTAGGGCCACCACACCATGCCCTGGCGCGGCCAGCCTGACCACACTGGGGTGGCCAGCTCGCCCTCCTCCGTCTCGTATTCTGGCTCCTGGAGTCTTCTGGAAAAATAGGCACTTTGGCTTTTGTCCCGTCCAATTCCGAGAATATTCATTTTCTGACTTTCCTGGAACCAAAAATAGCAGAAAACGAGGCAGCTGGCACTGCGTCTCTTGTTAATAGGTTAGTCCAAGAAATCATATGAAAAGTACTCCAAAGTGTGGACAAAACAAGAAAGTGGATAAAACCAAGCATGGAGCATCAAAAATTATAGATACATTTGCAATGTATCAGGCACGCAACAGGACTGACGCTATCCCCATATCCTCCAACCACGGAGAAAAGGCTCGTCCCCACCGCTCGCCACCTCCACCACCATCTCGACGTCACGAGGAACCAGCGCCGCGCCACCACACAAGCATGCCACCTCCAAGGCGGTCGCAGCCGGTATCGTTATACGCGATCAGGGTGGACATCCTCGACATGCCAGAGAGTGCAGCGGCCATGAAGGACATAGGAGTAGGTCCCACAAGGAACCGCCACGTCCGACAAGCAACCGCGACAGGCATGAGGAGTCGTAGAGGGGCATAACAAGAGAGCTAACCCACCGCCTCCACCACCGCCATCGCCACCTAGCACCCATCATGGCGGAGGTCATAGCGGATCTCACAAATCGTGCCACAACTCTCCTCCCCATTACAGAAAAGGGAAGCAGCCAGAGCCATATGACACACGATCGTGGCTCGACAAGATCCAAGAAGCTCGGGACCTCCCATACCTTGGGCCACGGTTTTTTGGACCAGTCATACGGGCCACAACCTACCCCAAGGGCCTCCGGATACACAAGACTATCAAGCCCTACAATGGCACTGCCAGGCCAGCAACGTGGTTGTAGGACTACAGCAAAGCGATTCACATCGCAGGGGAAAACCCCAATGTCACCGTCAAGTACCTCCCACTCATGCTGACAGGCACTGCCCGACAATGGATCGACGACTTACCAGAGAAATCAATATGCAATTGGTTGGACATGCATGAGTCGTTCACCAAGAACTTCGAGTGTACGTACAAACGTCCCTGCACTGTCGGAGACCTACAGTGGTGTGTGCAAGAAAAGGATGAAAGCTCCCATGCCTACCTCTCTTGCTGGCTGGATATGAAAAATTCCTGCGGAGGGGTGCACGAATAGACCGCTATGGCCACCTTCATTGATGGACTGGAGAAGGGTACTTTGCTCCAGCATACGTTGAAGCGCAAGCAAGACAACAATGACCTCAACCTCAATGCAATGATCGCCATGGCTAGTGAGTATCGCCGCTGCTTATGACGACGCACGCGGATCGTTGCTGGCAATAGCAATCCCTACCCAGGCCAAGAAAAACAACAATAAGAAGAGGAAGAATCCGTCCGAAGAGAAGCAAGTAGCCAACATGGTCGTCGCAACATTCACTGGCAGAGGCAATGGTGGACAGCGTGGACGTGGCTGAGGAACCAGCAGCAGCCAGCAGAGGAGTGACACTACACCCTAAGCACCCCGCGTTCCCCAATCGTACGAAGAGTACCTCAATATGTCGTGTTTCATCCATCTCGATGCCAATGGCAAATCCACCCACACCAATCGCCAGTGCAAGTTTCTCAATGATCTCAAGGAGGACCCTGAATCCGACTACAAGAAAACTCGGAAGAACAGACCCAGCGGAAAGGGCAACGGGAAGAAGAAGGAGGAAGAACCCAAGGAATCAAGTGATATGGACGAGGAGGTGGACCCAAAATCTTCCGACAAGGGAGAGGATAAAGGGGAAAATCCCTTCGAAAAGAAGGCTCCATGTTACCACACCTTCCTTGGTACCCCAACCGTCTGGGCCCAGAAAACCTCTCTGAGGATACTGATGGCTACCCTCCCTCTAGTTCCCCAGTACGTCAGGTGGTCGGAAGTTCCAAATACTTGGGATAGGAAGGATCATCCAGAACTTATCCCAATAGAGAACCAATATGCCATGGTCATCAACCCTTTGATTGGCGGCACAGAGTTCACCAAGTGCCTCGTGGACAGTGGAAGCAACATCAACATCATGTACCTGGATACACTGCATAAGATGAACTTGACAGAGACACAGCTAAGGAAGAGCAACACCATGTCCCATGGGGTTGTCCCTGGCCGACAAGCAAATTCCCTGGGCTGCATCACCCTTCTGGTCGCTTTTGGCGATGTAAACAATTACCACCAAGAACGCATGACCTTTGAAGTGGTGCCTTTCAAGAGCGTGTACCACGTCATCTTTGGACACGACATCTTCCACTCCTTTCTCGCAAGGCCATGCTTTGTCTACAACAAACTCAAGATTCCCAGACCAAATGGCGTCATCACCATTGACGGAAGCTTCACCAAGGCACAGGAGTGTGAGCTCAGCAAAGACGCCTTCGCCGAAGCAGTCCTCTATGATGAGGAGTTCAAGGAGATCCAGAACCAGGTCGACGCCTCGGATATGCTGGCTTCAAAGAAGCAGATCACTGCTGCCGAACCCGCCTTCAAGGCCGCCATCAAGACCAAGCAGGTGGAGCTTGTCGAAGGAGATTCCTCCAAGACCACCGCCATTTGCACAGACCTGGATCCCAAATAGGAAAGCGCACTCGTCGAGTTCCTTCGTGAGAATAGAGACATTTTTGCCTGGCAACCTGCCGACATGAAAGGTGTACCTAGGGAACTTGCCCAGCACAGCTTGAATATTGATCCTAATGCCAAACCGGTGAAACAACCTCTACGACACTTTGGTGATGAAATACGAAGGGCTATAGGCAAAGAAATAGCTAGGTTACTTAAGGATGGCTTTATCTGAGAAGTTATTCACACCCGATGGGTGGCAAATCCTGTACTTGTCCCCAAAAGGGAACCAATGAATTAAGAATGTGTGTTGATTACACCGGCTTGAATAAAGCATGTCCGAAGGATCCGTTTGCTTTGCCTCGCATTGACCAAGTCATTGACTCGACGGCTGGCTCGGAACTTCTGTGTTTTCTCGATGCCTATTCAGGATACCACCAGATCCGGATGCGAAAGTCGGACCAATTGGCCACTTCGTTTACCACAGCCTATGACACATATTGCTATGTCATGATGCCCTTTGGGTTGAAAAATGCTGGTGCTATGTACCAGCGGACGATGCAATGTTGCCTACACGACCAAATAGGTCGCAACGTACATGCTTACGTGGATGACATCGTGGTAATGTCAAAGAAATCAAATGATCTTATTGCTGACTTGCAGGAAACCTTTGACAATCTCCGGAAATACAACATGATGCTGAACCCAAAGAAGTGTGTCTTCGGGGTACCATCTGGCAAACTATTGGGCTTCATCGTTTCGCATCGCGGAATCGAGGTGAACCCAGGGAAAATCAAGGCCATCCTCGACATCAAACGCCCGACATTCCTGAAGGACATACAAAGGCTCATAGGCTGCAGTGCAGCAGTAAGCCGGTTCATCAGCCTACTTGGTGAGAAGGCTATGCCACTCTACAAGTTGCTCAAGAAGGAAGACAAATTCACATGGACCGATGAGGCTGACACAACACTTCAGGAGTTGAAGAGAATACTCTCCTCCACACCTATACTTGCAGCATCGGTGCCAAGGGAGCCTATGTTGGTATACATGGCGGCGACCAACCGAGTAATCAGCATCATCATCGTGGTGGAGTGCAAGGAACCAACGCACGAATATGGAGTTTAGCGACCCGTTTAATATGAGCACCCCATCATAGTAGTGAGCAAAGCTCCACTGTCCGACATCATCAACAACAGCGACGCTACAGGGAGAGTGGCAAAGTGGGGCATTTAACTTGCCACCTTTGACATCACCTACAAGCGACGCGACGCTATCAAATCACAAGCATTGGCAGATTTTCTTGCAGATTGGACAGAGCTGCCGGAAGACACTCCTGTGCTAGAACCAGAGTATTGGGTCATGCACTTTGATGGATCCAAGTTACTCAATGGCTCGGGGGATGGTGTATTATTACAATCACCAACAGGAGAGTATTTGCAATATGGCATGCAGATCCACTTCAACGCTACAAATAACATGGCGGAGTACGAGGCCCTCATTCACGGATTTCGTGTAGCCGAGGATATTGGCATCAAGTGCATAGTTTGCTGTGGAGATTCCGACTTGGTTGCCCAGCAAGTAGCTGGCACCTGGAACGCACGGAACCCTATGATGGCGGCATATCGAGACGAAGTAGACGAAATAGCCAAGTGCTTCGACGGCTACGAAGTCAAGTACGTCAAGAGGGAGGATAATGAGGCGGCAGATCTGCTATCAAAGCTTGGATCAGCCCGTCGACCAATTACGCCAGGCGTTTTCCTGGAGCATTTACGGACTCCATCCGTGAAAGGAGCGGATCCCGACAACCCGGATAGAGTGGACTCATTTGTTAATGCAGTAACAGTGACCTCTCCGGCTTGGACGGAGCCGTTCATGGATTATCTACAAGAAGGAACTTTGCCCGCTGACAAAGTCGAAAGCTGGCAAATAGTACGCAGAGCAAAAGGTTATGTCAACACTGATGGCCAGCTATACAAAAGAAGTACCACATGAGTCTTCCTACAGTGCGTCTCCTAGCAGCAAGGTATTGAAACCCTTAGAGAAATACATCTTGGAGATTGCGGGCATCATGCCGCTCCCCAATCGTTGGTGGCCAAGGCCTTCCTACAAGGATTCTACTAGATAACGGCCAAGGCGGACGCTGACAAGTTGGTACAAACATGCCTTGGGTGTCAGTTTTATGCAAGACAACCAAATGTTTCAGCTGAGGAATTGCGAACAATACCAATAACTTGGCCGTTTGCAGTCTGGGGGCTGGACATGGTGGGACCTTTGCAGACAGCACCCTGTGGATTCACACACTTGCTAGTAGCAGTGGATAAATTCACAAAATGGATTGAAACTAAACCCATTAGAAAGCTTGATGGGGCAATAGCCCTAAAGTTTGTCTGGGATCTAGTGGTGAGATTTGGTCTCCCACATAGCATCATCACCGAAAATGGCAGAAATTTATCTCTCGGAGAAGTTGAGGAGTACTGTCATGAGAAAGGAATCCGCCTTGACCTAGCATATGTGGCACACCCACGGTCAAATGGGCAAGTTGAAAGGGCCAATGGACTAATTCTGCACGGAATCAAGCCACGCTTGGAGGCATCGCTACATAGAGCAGCAGGAGCCTGGGCGGAGGAACTACCATCTGTTTTGTGGATTTTACGAACAACACCTAACAGATCTACCGGCTTGACTCCTTTATTCATGATGCACCAAGAGTTTCCGCCTACAAGGAACATGACACTGAAGAATCCATACGGCTATCTGTGGACCTACTCGAAGAAGAGCACGTGCTGGCATGCTAGAGATCTGCTGTCTACCAGCAGAAGCTGTGCGGCTACCATAGTCACCGCGTAAAGAATTGCTCATTTAAAGAAGGGGATCTGGTGCTTAGACTCAAGCAGGAAAAATCACACAAATTATCCCCGCCTTGGGAAGGACTATTCGTCATAAGCAAAGCATTGCTCAATGGTTCCTATTACCTCGTCGGTATTCTCAAGTAGAAAGATAGGCCAAAAAATCGCAAGCACAAGCAACGTGACTCCGATGATGATTACCCGGAGACAGATCAGCCATGGAACATAGCACAGCTACGTCCCTTTTACAATTAGCATATTTATATTATGTAATAAGTTTCTTATATGATCAATGAAACAAAGCATTTGGTTCACTCATATTCCCTGAGTCTTTTACCTCCTTTAGTTATTCATTTTTGGATCATATAAACCCTTTATGTGCAAGGTTGCATTTGCCCTTGTGAAAATTCCGTCTATGGGCGTTAGCTTAAGTTTTCTGGTCTACACATTTTTTGAAGTTTTTATGTGGATTCCGGAGTAGTAACTTTTCGGCACTCAAAGCTGGCAATTTTGTTCTTAGGTTCTAGACGGTGCTATTAAGCATCATCACCTGAGAGCACAGTTTTGTGCTGAGAGTCTTCCGTCTCACGAAAGGTCAAGCATACGAACCAGAATAATGGATAAGCCAGCACTTGCTTAAAAAATATATACACATGCTGGAAACAAATAAGTTGCAGGAAGCTTGGATACAAGTTTTCCGCCTTAGACAAACATAAGTTTTTTCCACATACATTTTGCAGAGACACATTTAATACAATTTTTTTTCATGGCTCTGCTGCAGGGGGCTTCATGGTGGCATCGTCAGGAGAGCCAGGCCGAGAGAGCTCTTCAATCTCGGAAGGAGAGGGGCTAGACTCAGACGAAGTCACGTCATCATCCAGAATCTCGGCAGGCACAAAGACATCCACCTTGACCATCTTGGCAACCCTGGTGTCGAAGCCAGCGAGAGAATTCCAAATAGCATCGCTATCGATATCTCGACCTTCCTCGTCTATCTTGGGAAAGCCGGAGGTCACCAGGTCGATGTCGGCATTATCATAGTGCGCCTTGACTAGGGACAAGGTCATCCTTGCACCAGCCCGGACGCAAGAGGCTTTCCAGTCCTTGACTTTCTCGGGGGCTCGGCGCAGGATTTCCGCGAACTTGGCTGCTGAGTTTGCCACCTTGATATTAATACCTAGAGGTTGAGCTATCTCCTTGGCTTGGGCGATGGCGGTGTTGACGAAGTTGCCGACAAGAATCAAGCGTTCCTTGGAACTTGGAGCACCCTCACCCAAGTTGGCTAAGCCAATGGGAGCTGCGGTTTGCACAAAACACAAGGACCATGAGTACAAACAAGTAAAATGGTTGTCCAACTTACAGAAAATACCAAGACGGAGAAAGGTTACCAAAGATGCTCCTTTCCACTTGCATGCATGTCTCCGCCAAGACATCGTGCTCCTTCTGGACTGACTTGAACATCTCAAGACTCCTAACATTTTGCTCTTTGGCAGCTCTGTTCTGGTCTTTGAGTTGTGCAATCTCATCCTTCAGGCAGTGCATATCAACGTCCGCAGACTCCTGCATAGCCTTCATCGTTGCCTCATGGCCCTTGACGGCATCGGCCATGTCCTTCTTCAAGATCTTATTTTCATCATCGAGCTCCTGGATATGCTTGGATTGCTCGACGATGCTCTTGGCCTTAGCAATGGCTTATGTAAGACGAAAATGAAAAAGTGCTATCAGAAGACGAAAAAAATGACACAATGGGAAAGCAAGGAGCTGTTGTAGGAAACTGACTCTGGCTATTTTTTATCTGTTCCTTCAGGAATTTGGTTTTACCCTGTTCAAGGTCCATCTCCTTCTGAAGAGCAGAAAATCTCTCATTGGCGGCTATCCTCCGTTTATTCTCATTATGCACATGATATAAGCATGATTAGTTTCTCTAGAGCTTCTAGTCGGAACTATTCAGTTTCAACTAAACGCTCGGGGGCTACAGTACACAATTTTAAAGTAAGCTAGTTTCTCTAAGAGAATCTAGTCGGAACTTTACAGTTTCAACTAAATGCTCGGGGGCTACACGGACAAGTTCTACGCTTAGTTATCTAGAGCACTCAGGCCAATAACTATTGACTTATCCGCCTAAGAGCTCGGGGGCTACAGTGGGATATACTACACAAAGTAAAGCAAGTGAAGTTCGAAAAACATATGATGGCAATGATCCTGAGATTGTTGGCCAGATGAGCGTAGGAATCATGAAAGGTTCGAGCATTCTTATAGATTGTGTCGGCCTGCTTGATGAGATCATCTAGGCTCAACGTCGGAGGAGTCGCATCCAATGGAGAGGTCGAAGCCGGAGGCATGGACGAAGCCCTAGCTGACTCCTGCACCTTCAAGGCCGTAGATGGCGCGGAGGCTCCCGCCTCAATTGCAGCTTCCACGTCCACCTCTTCCACTTCCTTCCCCTTCTCGGTGGCATCCTTAGCCGGAGCTTCAGCCACTTTAGAAAAGGTGTTCTCGTGCGTCGCCTGGCTGTTGGGAGCAACGTCTGCCTCGATAGATCCTGAGACATCAAGGTTTGGATTGATATCTATCTCCATGGCGGAGGTCTCAGGGATGACAGGAGATGATGGCCCAGCGAGGCCAGCAGAGGGAATGGCGACAGGAGTAGGGGGAGCAGTGGCGGGAGAGGGGACAGACCCTTGGTCAACATGTCACAAATGTTTTTTGACCCTCCAACATCTTTGGAGGATCGCTTCAAACTAACACCGGCTTTCCTCCTGAAACGTACAAGGTATAAGTACAAGAGTTGAAAAAAGGTATGGGCTAAAAAGCGCAAGTCGTAGAATGAAAATACTTACTCCACGGCAGGAGCCTTGGTGAGGGGAATGTCGGTGGACTTCTTCGTCTTCTCCGCCTCTAAGGCGGAAGTGGATTGTTTGGAGACTCCACTCTCCGTTTTCGTCTTCTTCTTGGCCTTGGCAGCAGCATTAGAGGTGGAGCTCTTCCGCTTTCGCACGACCGGAGCTGGTTGATCCTTGGAGGCGTCGTCGTCAGACACCACCTAGATATCCTTCAGCTTAGGATCATAGACCTCGGAGGCCATTTGATCTGCCGCCAAGGTCGCCAGCTGGGATACATGGCAATGTTAGATGCACAACTTCAAGTCAGAAAAACCTTAGAGTATATAACGAGCAACAAAGGAAACAGAAGCTACCTCTGGGCATGTGCTGCAATTGAACATGTCGAAGGTGATCTTGAAGCCACGCTTCTTGTCCTTCACCTTGACGATGTCCTTTAGCCGGAGCTTGATGGAGTCTGTAGAGAAGTTATCCCACGAAATTCGCATGGGATCCCTCCTGTCATGGCTATATTTGCACATCAGCTGGGTGCAGTGCTGCAGAGGCTGGATCCGCCTAACGTACCAGCACATGGCAAGATCCAAGCCTGTTAGACCTCCGTCTATGAGCCATTCGATCCGCCTTATGGTGCGATTGGCTTCGTCGCTGGAGGGAAGAGAGGCTGGGGTCCGCCATGCAGGCACTTCAGTTGTAGCTCCATCGACAAAGTCGGGGTAAGTCTCAAGACGGTCTAGCAGAGGAATATCTGGCTCGTAGAAATACGTGCGCTGCCAGTTATTGCAAGACTCATGCCCCACGATGTTGGGGAAGCGCCGGCTAGGTCAGATCTTGAAGCTAATGGTTATGCAGATTCACAGTTCATCCTTGGACTCTACAGACTCTCTCTTGACGGTGAAGAAATATACAAACAGATCTAATCTAGGTTTGATTCCTAGATATCCTTCGCACAAAGCTACAAAGTTGCTAAGGACTAGGATGCTGTTGGGAGAGAGGTTGTGGGGAAGTACTCGGAAGTGTCGAAGGACATCGAGGAAGAAGTCGGATACTGGCAGGCTTACGCCATGTACCAACTGAGATTTGAGGTACACTTTCTCTCCAGCTTGGGGAGAAGGGACCACCTCGCCGGCCGGTGCCGCCCGCCAGACGAACTTCTCCGCCACAGGGAGATAACCCTCATTGATCAACACTTGGAAATCTTCAGCGGAGAGATCAAAACCTCTCCACACCCCCTTATGGGAGTCGCTTTCCTCTTCAGCGGCTTCGGGCGCCGCTCGTTCTTGGTCATCGCCGCGGACTCCGTCACGGCAAAGACGGGGACCACCACCCCCTCCGGCGGAACGATAACTCCCTGGGATGGCTCCGTCGTAGCCTCGGGAATCACCGCCATGGCAGGAGCAGAGCTGCTTGAGGCCATTGCGACGAGGAGTGTGTGGAGGAAGAAGGGGCTCTGGTTAGGGTTTTCGCAGGGGAGCTCGAACGGTCGCGCGGCTGGAGGAAGACGAAGACTGGATAAGTGAATGCAGGTAAAAAGAAATAAATTGATTGCAGTGGAAATATATAAGCCTCGCGTCAAGATTCGTGCAAAAAGATCTAATGGATGGAACGTTGCCGATGTGGAAGTGAACGTGCGTGAAAATAGCTAATGATTAATTCTTTTCTTCTGTGAGTTTCGAGGTAGCGTAGGTTGTACCCTACATCATCCTCCTGATAGTTGCAGTGAAGGGTCACGTCCGAAGATTCCATCAAAGACGGAGATCGTCCGAGTCTGGAAATGAAGACTCAAGGAATCTCTGGCTACATTATGAAGCCGGAGAGGATTGGAGGGTTCTTTAGGAGACCTTTGAGATATTGCTTGAAGAATTGCCGGCATCACTTAGACGGGATATATAGAGATCAATGAGCAAGACGGTGCAAGATTTCAAAGTCCTCTGGGAGCTACTTGTTGGGGATATGCTAGATGGGTATTCTCATAGCATGTCACCAATCCGCCTAACCCGGGTGACCCATAGTTGGTAGCAAGGCCTATGGCCTGCTGGGTGGCCCAGTTAGACGGATCCTAAAGGGAGGCCCGTGCCGGATAAAGGAAGGCTACGCAGGAGTCACCGACATACTCGGAGCCTTGGAGTACAAGACATGGAAGACTAGTTCGTGTAGTTGTAGGACTCTTTACCTTGTCCGGCAAGGACCTTTCCCTATAAACCCTATGTCTAGGCGCCTTTATAAGCCGGCCTGCGGGAGCCTTTAGGGCACAACTTCTCTGATTGCAGCATACAACGCGCAACACCTCGCACAGCAAACCTATCTCTGTAACTAGGCGTATTGCCATTATTGTGATTTATAGCAGGAGTAGAGTTCCGCCACCGTTGTTGGACTTGAACCTGGGTAAACTGTGTTACCTCGTACTCTCTAACTCTCCACCTTACCCCACGACTCTAAACACGCACTGTGAGGACCCCTCCATGGCGTACTCGTCGGCAATACCACGACACCACAACTTAAATAACAAACTATTGAATATTTCTCAACACAATTCCACTACTAACAACATGACTTCTCCCATGTCTTCAAGAACCAATTGACCTACTCACAAGACATCATATGGATCAAGATCAGAGATGAAATAATGATAAGTAACAATCTGAACATAACAATAATTCAATGGTTCCACTCAATAGCATCAACTACAACAAGTAATCAACACCGGGAAAGTTTCCCCTAAGAACTATGCAAGATTCAACCCAATTGTTACAGCGGTACGGAGTGGTTATGATGGTGCTAGTGGAGATGATGATGATGATCCCAATGAACTCCAGCTTGATGGTGGTGTTGATGGCGATGATCTTCCCTCTCTAGGAAGGAATTTCCCCGGCAGATTTCTGCCTGCCGCAGAGCTCTTTCTCTCTCTGCAGTTTTCCGTCCCGCAGAGGCGGCAGAATCTTTCTGTGGTCTCTCCCCGAGGCTTAGGGTTTCGTGGGGATAATATACGCCAAAGAGGAGAGCTGGAGGTGGGCCAGGGTGGCCACACCACCTAGTGGCGCGGCCAGGGGTGGCCCATGCTAGGGGGTGGTGTGGGCCCCTGTGGCCCAACTCCGCTCCCCCTTCTGGCATCCTTCGTCTTCTGGAAAAATAGGATTTCCATGTATTTTCTGGAATTTTCTGATCTTCGCGAATTTCGCCTCCAAACAGTGCCTTTTCCATCAGAATCCTGACTTCAGCAGTCCATCCTCCAAAAGTCATCAACCATGCAAAAATAGATGAAATAACATAAGTATCATCTCTTAATATGAAATATATCAATGAAAAACAGTAAATTATGATATAGAATAGTGATGCAAAATGGACGTATCAGTATTTTACATAAACACCAAAGCAAGCAACTTGGAAAAGGAGGTGACATTGTGGTAATATTGCCTCATGTGTTTTCATATACAGGGAAACCCATCAATGGTCATAAGAAGTTCTGACCTGATGCTCCTTCTTCTTAATGGTCTATAAACCCATTGAAGAATTTTCTAAAGCAATGTATAAGTGTTATTATGATTGTGAAACAATTCATGTGAACTCGACAAGAACTTTATCAAATCCCCTGGCATCATCACCATCATCATCTGTGGTACACGAGTCCTTTGAGAGTTCATGTAATCAAGTACAAAATCAAAATCACCAAAGAAAACCTTGCATCATCAATTATCGATGTGATATAGTTAGAAAGGTCCATGTCGACTGTCGATAAGGTATACATATGTAACACCCCAGAGCCAACCATCTCTTGGAGTGCTACCACGTTCAATACACAAAGGAAATAACTAAGATGTTTAAGGAAAACGACAGAGTCTCCTCTGTTTTTTGGACATCCACGACATGCAATAACAAATGACCGGAGCGCAAGTATAAATCTCAAGAAAAGATTAACGGATGGTTCAACAATAAACACAATCTCAGCTTCCACAAGTATGAAGAAATTACCAACCACACGCTATGATAGTAAAGTCCGCAAAATAGATAATTAACCAACACAGTCTAAATAGCAAACTTCTAGACTCCAAGCAACGTTGATGACAGAGTTTAATCCCTAACTCTCAAAGGAAAAGTTCAAGCAAATTATTTTAAAAGTATAGTCGTGTTGTGAAGTAGGTACAAGTGCTACTCCCATATTCCCCATGCATGACATCTTCAAGGTTTACCTAAAACATTAAAGCAACAAGGCTGAGTATAACATACTCAACAAGTACATAGCGAAATAAAAAGACAATGCATAAAACACGACACCGACGATTATTCTATATCACAAGTCAAAATGAAATGATTGTCCTGTAAGCCTATATGATGTTTGTCTCTTCTTTTCTTTTGCGTATACCGGTATCGCTCGAGTGGACACCCGTCGACATCCACCCGCTCCAATTTATGGAGGTTGCAGACAATGTGGGACTCGTCCAATATCGACGGTCTCAAGATGTCTACCTCAGTAGAACACAATATTGTACTTTATATTTAAGATGCTATGCAAGAATGCAAGGGCAAATGCATCATTCACTAAACTGTATCTTTTCTTGTATCATTTTCATCTCCATACATATAACTAATATATAATAGCATGAAATAAAAACAAGTGCAAGAAAATAAAAGTCGAGCAAAAGTCGAGCGAAGGGAAACGTGCAAAGTATTATCCCGATATGCACTTGCCTCAACCGCGGGGCACAAACTGTGAATTGTAAGAGTCCGAACCGGGAGTATCAGCACCTGTTACCAAACATATACCACACTCAATACATTTCATCCATTCAAAAACATACGAGCCAGATATACCACCGCTCCTACGTGCAACAAACCCAAACCAAAACCTTTACTTTAATTCTAGAAGAGACCCAAAAGCTGTAATCTCTACCAGTACCTTGATCAGTAATAAAAGTTATAGAACAGTCGCATAGAGCCGATGGGTTTAATTAATCCCAGCTTTCTAGTATTAGCATCATATACATGCGACTTCACATACAATTGTGGCCCGGGCTTTGTTTCTAGCAATAGTACAGAAAAACTTGGTCTAGTACAAGTGTAACTCACGATCAGACCTTAGAGCAAGGAAAAGACCAAGATGACAGTAGCTATTTCTAGTCCTGAAGCTTTGACCCACTCTTTGTATGTCTAAAACGCTAGAGAAAGTACCAAATTAAACAGCCCAAAGAGCCAATCGAAGAATTCCATTAATCCAGCGGCAGCAAGGTGTGGCTAATAGTTTCCCGTGCTAGCTACATACCATTAAACTAAGAAAAAACAGAATCGTCCGCTGATGAATATATCTTGCCCATAAGTTTGCTGAAACTAAACACATCTAGACCTCAACTCCTCACATGGACGTGATGTCCAAAAAGAAATCAAATCTGAACTGGCGAACGTACAAGATCGGAAAGTGCTGCTTATCAACCCAATTACGCTCACCACTCTAGAAAATTAAAACGAAGAAAGGAGTTACAACAAATTGGGACTTCCAACAGAGGAAGTGGTCTCGCTACTACTGGTGGGCTTGACGGAGAGGGTCGTCGGGAGCGGCAGCGCAGATTCGCAGTAGCACCGATAATCAAGCGGCAGCGGCAACGCCGCAGAATGGAGGCCTGATGGCACTACCTCTAGGTATCCAGTTGGGCAGAGATGGCTAGCAGCGGCGGGCAAATCGATCCTAAAATATGGGGCAACACAACAGCTGCGCAAGTCCATGCCGAATACATTAAGCCCAGCCCGTATCTTTCTTTATTATGTGTTGAAAGGGATAAAGGAAGTGTGAGTAGCTTTATACAACCGATACCACAAAGATTGCCTGGTTGATACTACTGGCTTTCAAACAAAAGGTCACAAGTTCAAGCAGTCTCGCACACGCACACCATTTTTTTTAACTTCTGTTTCCAAATCAAAATTTGAATATTTATAAAATCCCTTTTAATTTACTATTAAATTATAAATAAACATTAGTTAGTTAGCATAAATTTTTAGTGTATTACACTCTCACCCACTTAAACAGAATTCGATCCTGAATTCTTTCTCATTTTATAACTCGTAAAATAAAACGTATCATGCATGAAACAAAATCACACATCACAATCCGATCATAAAAAAATATTATAATTCTTTGTATGTGGGACTCAAGCACCCAAATCGACTCAAGCTCGAGCTATTGCGCGAGACCAAAGAACCTTTTACCCGTTTTGGTCTCTTGGACTCTACAACAATCCTCATGAGGCAAACATCAAAGGTTAACCGTTGCCTAGTTGCAAGCAGCTCCTAGGTCATTTGTCCTTATGGATATAATAAAAGGTTCTTTCGCGACACAGAAACCGATAGAAAAAATACACACATTCACTTGACTCAAAAAACAACAGATGATACGCTAACTCCCCTACTGGCATGAAAAGTCCAGAGTACCTAGGTCTAAACTTTCCATTCCATAGAACTTTACCATAAGGCCTTAACTTTCTTTTTTTAAAAAAAAAAACAGGAGCATTGCCGCTCTTTTAGGTTTGGGTGGTTCATAGTTACAAATTGAACATGATATACAAAAGTGCATGCCTTTGGCAGCCATACAAATAATCTCTCAAAAAGGTCATCCTCCATTCTCGTTTACAACCCTAGAGAATGCTCTTTTCCGTTCTTTGTTTTCTTTCCTCATTTACATTGAAACTAATGATGTAGGAGAGTAAAGGTTTTAAAAAAGAAACAAAAGAGCACTCCTTTCCATGCAAACGCTCCAGACTAAGTAGCTAGTCATTCCATCAATTTCCTCACTCGTGTTCTAGCTCGATTCCACCCACATGTGGATAGTTCCTGGTCCCCACAAAAGGTCTACTGTCCAACTCGTGTTATTACCACCCGATGTCCATTCCCACTCTAACTAAGTGGTCAGCCAAACCAAATAGGTTCTAACACTCTTTTGCATCACATAATGCCTATATAAAACCAAAACAAGACAAGATACCCCAAATTTATTTATTTCCAAGAATGGACCTAAGAACCCAAATATCCTCTAAGTCAAAATAGTACTCAGATTTTCTTTTAAAAGGAGGCCATGCTAAGCTTCAGTGATGCACCATTAGGGATATTAAAATTGAGTCAAAGAGGAGGCCTCTCATGAACTAAGCATTTTCGGCCATCAGATCGTGCCATCTGTAGGTTTCTAGCCGTCGGATGGTCATCAAACACCTCGTGGACCGAATTATCCCTTAGGGACGCTTCTCTGGGCATCAAATGGACTTTTAGTGGTTAATTGGCCCCAAATGCCTACTCAGCCCGTTACTTTCTTTACTGGACCGTGGTACAAGACGTTGTTGTGACGCCGGGAAAATTTCTACCATACACCATCTAGAAAGCAAGTCAGGTGACCGAGGAATCACAGACTCAAAAATCGTATGCACAGGATCAAGGAGCAACAAAGTGATTACTTAATTCCTGCACGCTTGTGCATCAGTTTGTCGCCCAGTCTACACACTTATTTATTTTTGCTCAGAATATTGATTGTTGATACCATTTTTTTTGAGAAACATAGTACAAACACAGACGCTCACAATGCGTACATACACTCACCCCTATGAACACATGCACGCACACCCTATCCTTATGAGCACCTCCGAGAGACTGAGCCGGCGGGTCTTGAGATTGACGAAGTCATCACAGGCGTCTCGCTATCGACGGGAACGTCGCCTCCTACTGAAAGAATATTCCGCCTTTATGAGACACCAAAGCGTCAAACATGAGGTTTGAACTCTGGTGGTGGGGGTACCACTGCCCTCCTAACCATCCAACCACTTCTTGCTAGCACAATGCAAGTACACAAGTACACGAGGGCTAGTTCCATATGTTTGTCTTTGGTTCATCGAACAACCAGAATGAGAACAGAAAAGGGAATCACAAGGAGAACAAGGAATATATACATATATATACTAATAAAAAGTTAACTGACCCAACATTCAGTTATTTTCACGTAAATAATGTTGCACAACAATTACTACCACATAAGGATGCATATGTGGGACATTGGGAATTCACTTTTAGACATCTAGACTAACTCTAAATTAAGTGGGAGAAGTGGGACAAGTAGGATTTGTTAGATCTCACTTATCCTGCTTATCCCACTTAGCTTAAAGTTAGTCTAGGGGTCTAAAACTAGGATCCCACTTGTCCCATTTGTCCCACTTCTACATCCCTATTACCACATTAGCGCTATTAGGACTCTTCGCATACTCCTGGCCTCCTTCTATCCTTGGCACATTCAGGTGACGCCAATATATGGTAGACACGACTTCGGCCTACTTGGCTCCGAAGCAAACCATGATATCCAATGGCCCAACATCAAACTTTTAAATAAACCTAAACTATGATGCATCTTTTTATAATTTAAATATATTTTTACTATTTCATAACTATCCATAGTTCTAATGGACAGGTGCGGCAACGCGCACCTACATGATCTAGTTTGATCTATGGTAACTACACAAAACTAAAGGAAGAACTTGGCATCCCCGTGAATACCTATTGTTCTTCATTCTTGCAAGTCATACTCTCTTGATCCATGATCGAACCTTCTCAACTGTATTGCCATAACTCAACCCGTAACACCTCTCACTAGCTAGAGACATCTCAGATTAGCGGAAAAACTGATGGAGAAGTAAAACAAGAAATATCGTAAAATGCTGGTATTCAAGAGAACGAAAAAAACTTATCCTCACTGTAACTCCTACACTTGAAAAAAAATGCCACTTATAAAGAAGGAAAACTATTCCATTCTATGGTTCAAGCTGAAAACGGTAGATCTCACAACTCAAGGCAAGGCACACAATGATGCATTTCCCCAATGTAGCAACAGGAAATAATAAGAGTAATTGGTATGGGAGCCAATCCATCCCGCACTCAAATTATTAACCTCATACATGGTTAGATGAATCATGCAACCTTACACTTGGACATCCTTACCTGGGAATGCAAAAAAAAATGTGTTTTCACAAGCATGAACTAAGAACCTAAGATCTAGGTAGAACCTTCTTTAAAAAATATTACAAGGTGAAAATATCAGTTGCATGGATTGTTAATGATCCACAGATTCTATTAGGCACGGCACGAGTCAAAATATAGTATTCTGGATAAGGTCAAAACAGAAGATCAAAACTTTTGTGACAAGGGGGTCGGCTATACCAAAACTCGACTCTAATCACACTCTCGCTTAAGCACGAGTAGAGGATACTCTTACCATAAAGAAGATAAACACCCATAGGTCTTGATGATAAACTCTCTAGAAAGCGAGACTACTTGCTTCTAGAATTTGTGAAGATACGAGAGATGACACATTGAAAAAGAAAATACAAATCTTTGGTTTGAATGGTCAGCTAACAAGAATTGTAATCACAACTTTTGTCCTTAAGGGTAGGGAGGTCATAGAACAACTTCCGAAATAGAAACATAGTCCATTCGAAAATCACCTTTGCTCCTATAACACTTCTTAAAGGACATCTTACAAAAACAGTGGATTCTAACCCTTCAAAGTAAATTCCTCAAAGATTAAAGCTATCGCTCCCCCATACGATGCTAAGCGACTTGATCACAACACTTCCTAGAAAAAGGGTTGATTTAGTAACCATCACTGCATAGGTCAAGGCTCTTCACAGATGAACAACTCTGTAGAAACAAATCAATCAACCATCAATCTTGTCAAAACCATCAGGACTCAATTAAGAACGGGTAACTTGGACACACCTCGGCAGAAATAAAGAGTTCAACTAGATATACAGACATGCCATTAATTGATATTAATCCATCATTTTCATAAGAACAAGGTTAGCTAAAATAGCCATGATTTTTCTTTAAGAAAGCACTTTACCAAATGGTCTACCATTCACTAAAATAACCAACAGGCAAGCCTTGCACAAGTGAAGTTAGACTCATGGGGAAACACGAGGAAAAATGATAGGCTAGAGTATAACTCCACTGCAACTTGGCAATACTATAAACCAACAAAAAAAGTCAAAAGGGTCAAGTATGATACATGGAAGACATGAATGCTACTGAAAATGGACAAGGATGACATACTCCCACTTGGGAGCTTTCCTTAAAATCCACATAATCGTACTTTACCAGCTCCGTTGTTACAAAACAAACATCAACGATCCTAGCATTAGTTAAGGTCATAGCTTAATCTTGCCACATAGAATCTAGTTTATCTAATTGCTTCTTGCTACGAGTACATATTAAACCCAATAATGCAACCCTTGAATTTGATTTATCTCGAAGACCTAACCTAATACTTTTAAAGTAGCCATCGCCTCTCTATCAAGTCATGTTAATAACTTCCATAACTGATCTACCTTTACCATGAACCTTAGTTAACATGAGATATATGACAAAACGCGTGACCATCAACATATCATAAGTTCCATCTAACCATATCACTCAATATTAAGGTTTACACCTCGTCATAAATACCCATGACACCCAATCATACAAATAGAAGCTCATCAAATGTTAATTGAGAACAATTATTTATTTATTTTCATTAAGCGGAATCATAGTAATGCTTTAGCAGGACAATTCAAGTAAGTTTAGAATAGAATCAAAAACAAAAATTATGTCATTGTGCCATTTTAAATAACGAACAAAACAGAATATTCCATATAAGTTTATCAATTAGCCAAAAAAGTTATTTTTTTAAAGTTCTTTTTTTTAAAAGTCTTGCAGATAAAAGTTTGTTAATTATATCTATGTACTATTTAATGGACAACTAAGAAAAACAATGCATACCACAACAGAAATACATGAATTAGACATGAGTGTCAATAAAAAGGATTGAAGTTATGATCTTCCTCCACGTATTCAAGAGGTTATTATCAAACTAATGAAACTTAGTGATCTTCACATAAGTCCAACAAGGTAATGCCATTAAATTCAATCCATCAAACCCTACCTTCAGTGTGCTACGCATTACTTCAACAAAAGTACATACGCCATTTTATTTATTTTTCAAGAATGGCCTTATCAGCTTCAAGAGATGTTTTGGAATTACAATGGATAGCTACTAGGAAGGTAGCTAGCAACACAAGCAAGGACACAACTAGCACAACAAAAACAATTAATGAAACTCTCATATCTAATTGAAGCATGCGAAATCTCGTGTCAAAAAAGCACCGATAGGAAAAACATACACTAATTAGAAATAAGCAATAAAGATAGTAGAAGCGTTAATGCGATGAAAACCCAAGACCCATCCTAATGTGAACCAGTGTGTCAAATTTTAAGTTGAAAGAATTCTAGGTCCAGTTTTAGTTTTGTATGTTTTTTTTGCGTGTATAAGAAACCAATATATATATTTGTTGTACCAATCTACTCCAGAGACCTAAAGCCTAGGCTCTGATACCAACTGTAACACCCCGAGCCAACCAAATCTTGGAGTGTTAGCACGTTCACTACACAAAGGAAATAACTAAGATATTTTAGGAAAAACGACACAGTCTCCTCTGTTTTTAGGACATCCACGACATGCAATAATAAATGACTGGAGCGCAAGCATAAATCTCAAGAAAAGATTAACGGGTGGTTCAACAATAAACACAATCTCTGCTTCCACAAGTATGAATAAATTACCAACCACGCGCTATGATAGTAAGGTCCACAAAATAGATAATTAACCAACATAGTCTAAATAGCAAACTTCTAGACTCCAAGCAACGTTGATGACAGAGTTTAACCCCTAACTCTCAAAGGAAAAGTTCAAGCAAATTGTTTCAAAAGTGTAGTCATGTTGTGAAGTAGGTACAAGTTCTACTCCCATATTCCCCATGCATGACGTCTTCAAGGTTTACCTAAAACATTAAAGCAACAAGGCTGATTATAACATACTCAACAAGTACATAGCGAAATAAAAGGCAAGGCATAAAACACGACACCGACGATTATTCTATATCACAAGTCAAAATGGAATGATTGTCCTGTATGCCTATATGCTCTTTGTCTCTTCTTTTCTTTTGCGTATACCGGTATCGCTCGACCCGTCGGCATCCACCCGCTTCAACTTGTGGAGGTTGCCGACAATGTGGGACTCGTCCCAACATCGACGGTCTCAAGGTGTCTACCTCAATAGAACACAACACTGTGCTTTATCTTTAAGATGCTATGCAAAAATGCAAGGGAAAATACATCATTCACTAAACTATATCCTTTCTTGTATCCTTTTCATCTCCATACATATAACCAATATATAATAGCACGAAATAAAAATAAGTGCTAGAAAATAAAAGACGAGCGAAGGGAATCATGCAAAGTATTATCCCAATACGCACTTGTCTCAACCGCGGGACAAACTGTGAATTGTAAGACTCCGAACCGCGAGTATCAGCGCCTGTTACCAAACATATGCCACACTCAATACATTTCATCCATTCAAAAACATACGAGCCAGATATACCATCGCTCCTACATGCAACAAACCCAAACCAAAACCTTTACTTTTATTCTAGAAGAGACCCAAAAGCTGTAATCTCTACCACTACCTTGATCAGTAATAAAAGTTATAGAACAGTCGCATAGAGCTGATGGGTTTAATTAATCCCAGATTTCCAGTATTAGCATCATATACATGCGACTTCACATACAATTGTGGCCCGGGCTTTGTTTCTAGCAATAGTAAAAAAAACTTGGTCTAGTACAAGTGTAACTCACGATCAAACCTTAGAGCCAGGAAAAGACCAAGATGACAGTAGCTATTTTCCAGTCCTAAAGCTTTTACCCACTCTTTCCATGTCTAAAACGCTAGAGAAAGTACCAAATTAAACAACCCAAAGAGCCAATCAAAGAATTTCACTAATCCAGCGGCAGCAAGGTGTGGCTAATAGTTTCCCGTGCTAGCTACATATCATTAAACTGAGCAAAAACATAATCGTCCGCTGATGAAGATATCTTGCCCATAAGTTTGCTGAAACTAAACACATCTAGACCTCAACTCCTCACATGGACGTGATGTCCAAAAAGAAATCGAATCTGAACCGGCGGATGTACATGATCGGAAACTGCTGCTTATCAACCCAATTACGCGCACCACTCTAGAAAATTAAAACGAAGAAAGGAGTTGCAACAAATTAGGACTAACCAACACAGGCAGTGGTCTCGCTACTACTGGTGGGCTTGACGGAGAGGGTCGTCGGGAGCGGCACCGCAGATTCGCAGTAGCACCGACAATCAAGCGGCGGCGGCAAAGCCGCAGAAGGGAGGCCTGAGCGCACTACCTCTAGGTATCCAGTTGGGCAGAGACGGTTAGCGGCGGCGGTCAAATCGATCCTAAAATATGGGGCAACGCAATAGCTGCGCAAGTCCACCCCGAATACATTAAGCCCAGCCCGTATTTTTCTTTATTATGTGTTGAAAGGGATAAAGGAAGTGTGAGTAGCTTTGTACAATCGATACCATAAAGATTGCCTGGTTGATACTACTGGCTTCCAAACAAAAGGTCACAAGTTCAAGCAGTCTCGCACACGCACACCATTTTTTTTAACTTCTGTTTCCAAATCAAAATTTAAATATTTATAAAATCCTTTTTTATTTACTATTAAATTATAAATAAACATTAGTTAGTTAGCATAAATTTTCAGGGTATTACAACATATTGACCCAACAAAATTATTGGTAGTTGTTAAAGTGGCACCGTATATGAACCTTGAAATATAAAAAGGTTCCAAAGTTACTTAGCATATATGACAAAAATTATCCCAAATTGTTTTTAGATATGTCACTTCTTTATCTCTTAGGAAAAGAGGCGTCCTAAATAGATGAAAGCACTCCAACCTTACGAGTATAAACTATGGTATTAAATATACTTAATTTACCAACTGCTCATATTTGCTATTGAAGAGTACGATCATATATCGCTCTAGTCCATCGCTGGCCATAATAAACAATCCATTGGCAGTCTAACCACAAGCTCCAATCCATCGCTGCCGCCCAAAGCAACCTGCTAGCTAGCATACATGCGCTAGCTGTTGTTGCACACCCGCCGGCCACGCGTGCATATACACTGTCGTTGCCGTCGGTCGGTGGCCATATAAACCGTCGGTCGTTAGTCATCCAAACTGCCGTACGCGTTGTTTGGCTGCAACACACCGGTGCCCGCACATCTTCGTGACCAGCACGTATACGAGAAGCAATGTGAGATCATGACTACCTTTTTGCTTCCTGCCAGATGATGTTTATATATATCCCTCACATGCTAGATGCTCAATATTTCTCCCATTAAGCTTACAAAGAAACACCATTAGACTCAAGCGCATGGTGAGTTTATACATCACCCGCATGAACCACTTGATGCCACAAATATGTCTTCGCCTTTTCGAATGTTTGAAATGGATAGACATAGTGGGACCAATGCATCCACTGTTGTCTAGGGGCACAAATTGATTTTAGCCCGCGACAGACTATTTTCCTAGTGGGCCGAACTCACACCATTAAAAGAGGTTTATTCTAGCTGTGCATACCAAATCATTTAGCCGAATGGCAAATACTCGTTGTCGCCAGTAAATGGGAAATAAATACAAAGAAAAAAAACACCCCTAGCACTCACGAGTATAAACTGACTGCATCATATTTACTCCATCGCTTGGTGAGCATAAACTGGAGCGCAATTTTTTTTTTAAATACACCATCGCTTGACGAGTATAAACCAGAGCACGAAAATAAAAAAGAAATTACTCCAGCTTCACAAGTATAAACTGGAACGCAAATAAAAATACTCCTTCGCTTCATGAGTATAAATTGGGGCATATAAAGAAATACTCCATAGATACATGAAGCCTTCTACTCCAATATCTTACGAGTATAAACTATGTTAATATAAAAATACGCCAATATCTTATGAGTATAAACTGCATCAATATTAAAGTACTTCAAAATCTTATGAGTATAAACTATGTACTCCAACGAGTATAAACTATGATAGTATTTAAAATACTTCAAAATGTTATGAGTATATACTGTGACCGTATTAAAAATACTCAAAAATTTTATGAGTATAAAATATATTAATATTAAAAACACTCCAAACTCTTATGAGTATAAACTCTGATGGTATGAAAGGATACTCCAACATGTTGCGAGTATAAATTATGATGATATTAAAAATAATCTAACATCTTATGAGTTTAACTATAATCACTTCAAAATCTTACGAGTATAAACTGTGATGGTATTGAAGAATACTCCAACATCTTGTTAATATGAATTATGATGATATTAAAAATATTCTAACATCTTATAAGTATAAACTATGATCACTCCAACATCTTATGAGTATAAACTGGGATGATATTAAAAAATCACTCCAACATCTTATGAGTATAAACTATGATGATAAAAAATACTACACCATTTTATGAGTATAAACTATGATACTATATCGAAAAGCACATCAAAATCTGATGAGTATAAACTATTGTAACACTACACTCAGAAATCTTATGAGAATAAACTATCATAACATTAAAGATTACTCCAACATCTTATGAGTATAAACTGTGATCCCATATAAAAACACTTCAAAATCTTATGAGTATAAACTATGATAACATTAAAGATTACTCCAACATCTTATAAGTATAAACTATGATCCCATATACAGAAAAACACCAAAATCTTATGAGTATAAACTATGATAACATTAAAGATTACTCCAACATCTTATGAGTATAAACTGTGATCCCGTATACAAAAAAACTCCAAAATCTTATGAGTATAAACTATGATAACATTAAAGATTACTCCAACATCTTATGAGTATAAACTATGCTGATATGGAAAAGAACTCCAAAAATCTCATGAGTAAGCAATATGATAACATTAAATATTACTCCAACATCTTATGAGTATAAACTATGTTGGTATCGAAAAGCACTCCAAAATCTTACGAGTACCAACTATTGACATCATACATACTCCAAGGTTGTAGGAGTATGAATCTTCGGCCATGTTATGTGAAGAAAAATATTGGAAATAAAAAAACTCCAAAGTCTTGCGAGTATAATCTATTGATGCCATAAACACTCCAAGGCTGCAAGAGTATAAAGTGTCATCCATAAATTAAAAATTACTCCAAAATCTTATAAGTATAAACTATTGACGTCATAAATACTCCAAGGCTGCAAGAGCATAAACGTCTAGCCATAAATGGAAAGTTACTCCAAAGTCTCATGAGTATAAACTATTGATGCCATAAATACTCCAAGGTTGTAAGAGTATAAACTGCCAGCCATAAATGGAAAGTTACTCCAAAGTCTTCTGGGTATAAACTATTGACACCATAAATACTCCAAGGATGCATGAGTATAAACTATCGTCCATAAATAATGAAAAAACTCACTCCAATGTCATATGAGTATAAACTGTTGATGCCATAAGTACTCCAAGGATGCAAGAGTATAAACTATCATCCATAAATAACAAAAAATTCACTCTAAGTCTTATGAGTATAAACTAATGACATCATGCATAGTCCAAGGCTACAAGAGTATAAACTGCTAGCATTAAATGGAAAGTTACTCCAAAAAATCTTATGAGTATAAACTGTGTCATATAGAAGAATACTCCAAAATACTTATAAGTATAAATACTTATAAGTATAAACCGTGTCATGTTAAATGAATACTTGAAAATCGTGTGAGTATATACCATATCAAGTAAAATACTCCAACATCTTATGAGTATAAACTATGATTACTCCAACATCTTGTGAGTATAAACTGTGTGATGATATTGAACTATACTCCAACATCTTATGAGTAAAAATTGCGAAAAATTTAAAAAGTACTCCAAACCCTATGGAGTATAAACTTTGCCATATTAAAAATACTCCAAAAGCTTATGAGTATAAATTATGCTATATTAAACATTACTCTAAATCCTTATGAGTATAAAGTATACCACATGGAAAAATCACTCCAAAATCTTATGTGTATGAACCGTGTGAAATAAAAGAATCACTCCAAAACATTACGAGTGTAAACTATGTCATATTAGGCGGTGACTTCATACGTCCATGAGTATAAACATGGGAAAATAAATAAAATTTCACTCTATACCCTCACGAGTATAAACTAGGGTACATATAAAGGAAAATTACTCCACGACTTCATGAGTATAAACTGGGGCGCATATAAAAATAAAATTACTCCATTTCCTTCATGAGTATAAACTGGAGTATATATATAATAATTTTACTCAACGTCTTCACGAGTATAGACTAGGGCATGTATAAATGGAAAATTACTCCACACCCTTGTGAGTATAAACTAGGGCATATAATAAAGTAATATATACTCAACACCCTCATGAGTATAGTCTGAGGTATATATAAGAGATGAATTTACTCCACACCTTCACGAGTATAAACTAGGGCACACCAAAAAGTTACTCCTTGCACTCACGAGTATAAACTGATTGTGCCATATGAAGTAAATAGAAAACCGTACTCCTAGCAATCATGAGTATAAACCGATTGCGCCATATGAAATAAATACCAAAACATACTCCTCACACTCACGAGTATAAACTGATTGCACCATATAAAACAAGTGGCAAAAAAAATCATTCCATACCTTAATGAGTATAAACTGGGGCATATAAAAAATACTCCTAGCACTCATGAGCATAAACTGATTGCACCATATAAAAAAATTACTTCAATAACTTACGAGTCTAAACTATGAAATACAAAAATATATACTCCAATAACTTACGAGTCCAAACTATGAAATAAAAATATATATACTCCAATAGCTTACGAGTATAAACTGATGTTGATTTGTATATATAACTCCAACAACTCATGAGTCTAAACTGTGGTATAAAAATATTACTCCAATAACCTACGAGTCTAAACTATGATATAAAGAAAGATGCTAAATAGGAAGGTACATACAGATAATTTACCTTGGTAAGCAGAGAACATGGCGCACTAAAATTACACGCACCATGTCTCTATAGCTCAAGACATAAAAAATATATCTAATTTCGGAAGAAATGGCTCATATTAGCCTATAAAAGATATATAGCATGGCGGTTAAACAAATGGATCGCACAATAAAGCTCCCAATGGGAGCACAAAAAGAAAGTCGGATAAATGTTCTGGTAGCCTACATATGAGATACCTGTAATGCAAACCTAAAAGTTGGTTCACATAATCTCTAAGGGAGAACTATGATAAACAACTTATTAAATCAAGCGAATACAAATTAATTTGGCGTTGCACGCCAATTCTCCACTCGAAAACTGAACTAGCCTCAGCTCCCAACGCTGGTGTTTTCTCCCAAAGAGCTTCTAGTTCTTGAGTAGCCTGAGAGCTGATATGGTGCAAATTGTCCCGAAGTCTCTTAGCTTCAGATTTCTTAACCGAGTACTCTGTGTTGAGTCGTGCAACCTCCTTGTCAGCTGCCTATAATGCAATAGTAGCTTCATTGAGCTTCGCAGTGTACACTTCCACGAGATTTTGCCTCTCAGCATGTTGCTCGACCACAGATGATATCTTATTGGACTTGTCTTTCAAGGCATTCACAAGAGACGTGACATCACTATCTTCCTCAATAACGGCTTCAGACTGTCGCAAGGATGCACTATCAATCTCTCTGTTAGCATCCTGCATTTTAATGGAAATAGAAAAGAATCTGCTCAAAGTCTCTTGGACAGGGGCGACTTGAGGTAAACTCAGGAGCAATGAAATTAGTGCCCGTAAAAATTCCTGATGCTAAGGTTCTATGATAGAGGAGGCATTCGAAGCTTTGACAGTCTTCTTGAGTGCTAATGCAGTCGCCTCCATATAATTTTTTGTGAGCGAAGAAATGTCCATAAGTGGCGCCACACTGGTATTGACATTTCCTCGTTAAAAGATGCAACATCTCCATTATCTGCAAATGGTAAAATTAATCAACAGGTAAAAAGGAGATGTGGGAAGAGATAAAATAAAAGAAATTTACAAAATATTCAAAGCTACCATGCATGAAAATGGGCAAAAAAAACAGATCCACGAATATGATAGTATGAATGCTTGAACCACCATATGTCCATGTGAACTCACCAGCAAAGGAAACGTAAATCTAATATCCACTTAGATTACCAGATCGTACTGAAGCACCAATATCTTTCACGCGTAATAAAAGCAAGGGATCAGGAGCGTCCCTCGGCCGGAAAGGAGTCGAGAAAAGAAAGAACAGGAAAAGCAAAGAAAACTATGCGATAAGATGTACCGCTATCTGTTAGCTGCACCGTGGTATACTAAAGGTAATATTAACTGGTCGACAAATTTTTTGGGACTCGGTTATTATCCTAGACGAAGCAGAAGCCTCAACATACTTTTAAATCTCACAGTTAGGTGATACTCCGGTTGTACAGAAAAATATATCTAGACCTCTCAAAACTAGCCCCAAGTTGAACTTATGCATACGGAAAAATCTTTTTGAGCTCAGGATCCAAATAAATAAATATATTATTCGCATCCTAACCTCGAAGGACATCTGTAGACACCGATTTTGTCTTTAAATATAAAGAATCTATATTGATTATAAAATATGATGAAGTAATTCAATAATAAAATATTTTTTCTTAAATGAGTTTACCTTACGATAAAAAGAAGCTAAATTATTCGACGCCCACATCATCGATGGGCGCTCTACAAACACTCTAAATTCTAGCGATCGCGAGTAACGCTAAATTTTCAAGATTCTACCGCGGGGTAAATGTCGGGCATGATATATGAATATTTGTCAGAATTCGTCATTAAGGCGGCACTATATTTTTAAATATGTGACTGCAGGATAAACCGTCGACGCCATTCCGGCAATCCTATAAAATTCGGTTACAAATGTATCAAAAGTGCTACTATTGATTACCAAAGATTAATTACCAGTCGTCTCAAATTACTATTGTTTAGCCATTGTGTTAATCGGGTCAAGCATATTGGCACTATGTACGTAAATACTTCGAGCGTGCATGCATGGATCAAAGGCCCATGCATAAGTAATGCATGCAAAATAATTGAAGCCCATCCTAATTACCCAGTCAATGTATGGACGACTAAATATATTACATGCATGGCTGCTGGCCTGCGTGCATTATTTTCTCATCATGATTAATGGGCCAATGCTGTCAGAGTCCATTAGACATAGAAGAAGAGCAGCCGAGCCTGTAAAGAAATTAATCGGTCAAGTTATTTTTTTTTTTGAAAGCAATTGCTGGCTTTCGATTTGTAGAGTAATTACATGGAGGCATTACGCCAAAGGGATAAACAAGAAAGGGAAGAGAAAAGAATTGGAGAAAAAACAATAACAACAGATACCAAAGGGATCAAGGCGGCTCCCAAATCAGCCTTTTGAGCTTATTTGCTCCCACGAAAGCCCAGCTTTGAGCTTCGTCTCGAACGAGTTGGACAAGACGCCGAAGAGACGATGGCTTGTCCTTGAAGACACGATTGTTGCGCTCTTTCCAGAGCTCCCAAGCCACTAATATGATCAGAGAGCGCACACCGTTCTTTGAGTCATTGTCGGAGACGCTGATCATTGCTTCCCATGCGTCCAGGAGCGATGCGTGCATACTCCATGCACGCGGCGCCAGCCCGTCGCAGTGCGGCCACGCCGCAATGGCTGCCCATAGAAGACGAGCGAAAGGACAGTCGAGGAACAGGTGCTTAGCTGTCTCGAGATGACGGAGGCACATTGGGCAAAAATAGCAGTTGGGCCATTCCCGCATCATAAGACGGTCGGCACACCAAAGCCGGTTCTGCAGGAGAAGCCATGCAAACATCTTGCACTTAGCCGGAGCCCAGGCCTCCCAAACAAGATTGGGCATGACACTGAGTTACCGCCCTTCCATCTGAAGGTTGTATGCCGATTTTGCGGAGTAGACTCCATCGGGGGAGAGCAGCCAGAGGATGGAATCGTCTTGGCCTGCAATGAGAGATGCCCCACGGCCGCTAAGCTCTCACCAAAGCAGCAAGAAATCAGCCTTAATGGCCCAGGCGGGGGCGCGCCGCAGGTCAAGGACCCATCGATGGTTCTGCAGCGCGTCGGCGACAGAGCGATGCTTGCGGGCTGAGAGCTTGTACAACAGAGGGAAGCGAGACCGAAGAGGGGAGGATCCTGTCCAAGTGGACCACCAAAAAGAAGCCGTCTGGCCGTCCCCAATCGTGACTCTGGTGGCCGCAGCAAAAAGTTCCTGGTCTAGGTTGTCGCACGGGGTGCCAAACCTAGTCCAGGGACGCTCGGGATGGTGCCATTTGAGCCAGAGCCAGCGCAACCGTAAGGCCCGCGCGAAAAGCCCCAAATGCAGGATCCCGAGGCCACCGAACTTCATAGGGGAACAGACAACCTGCCATGAAACTTTACATTTGCCGTCGGCTAATTCATCTTCATCGACGTCCCAAGTGAATTGTCGTCGCACTTTATCGAAGGATGTGGTGAACTTTTGTGGCAAACGCAACGCGGTGAGGGCGTAAACTGACAGGGAGTCAAGGACTGATCTGGTTAGGGCGCGACGCCCTCCAGCATTCATGAGCTTCCCTTTCCATGTTGCCAGCTTGGACCGAGCTCGATCCAAGATAGGCTGCAGATGTGCGAGACGCAATCTCCCTAAAGCTAAGGGGATTCCAAGGTAGGTTATTGGGAACCCAAGACGCTGCCCCTGGAAACCTTGAAGGATGTTATCGAGGTTGATCCCATCGCACCGAATAGGAGCAGCCGAGCATTTGGAGGCATTAATCCGAAGCCCAGACGCGTCGCCAAACTTAGTCACAATGCTAAGGAGGGTAGATAGCTCTTCACGGTCCGGATTGGTGAAAATGATAGTGTCGTCCGCGTATAAGCTGATGCGAGATGATGCCTCTCTTGCCGGGAGCGAAGGTAGGAGACTGGTTGCAGACGCCTGCTGTAGGAGGCCGTGCAAGGAGTCAATGGCTATATCAAAGAGCAAGGGGGAGAGCGGGTCGCCTTGCCGCAGGCCACGGCGATGGTGCAGAGGAGGACCAGCGATGCCATTGAGGAGGACCGACGTAGATGCCGAGGTAAAAAGGAGCGATAACCAGTCACGCCAACGGGGAGGGAACCCAAGACGCTGCAGTAGCTCTAGAAGATACTCCCAGGAGATCGAATCAAAGGCTTGAGCAAAGTCCAGTTTTATCAAGAGGCAGGGCTTCTTGCGACGATGCATTGAGTGGGCCAGGTTTCGCACATAGAGGAAATTCTCATGTATGCACCTGGACTTCAGGAACGCGCTTTGGGCGTCCGAAACCAACTCGCCCATGAGAGGCGCCAGCCGACGCGCAAGAACCTTGGAAAAGAGTTTCGCGAAGGAGTGGATTAGGCTTATGGGCCGGTAGTCTTTGATGCAGGAAGCTTGCGCCTTTTTGGGGAGCAGACAAACGAGAGCTCCATTGAGGCTTGCAAAGTCCCCGCCTGCTAACCGGTACAGGTGGTCAAAGGCCGCAACGACGTCGTTTCTGATAATGGCCCAGCAACGACGGTAGAAGATGCCTGTGAAGCCGTCAGGACCTGGCACCTTCTCAGATGGCGAGGCTTTTATAGCCTCCCAGATTTCTGAGGCGCTGAAAGGGATGTCGAGGCCGGTGAGGTTGATGTCCGGGAGAGGTAAGGTGTCCTAGTTGATCGAAGCCGTGCGCTGCACGGTTGTCCCTAGAGCTGTGGAGAAGTGGCGATGAAGGAGCGATGCCTTGTCGTCGTGGCAAGTGTGGACAGCAGAGTCGGATTGTAGAATGTGTATGTGATTTTTGCGGCGCCGAGCATTGACCTTCAAATGAAAAAAACGGGTGTTGGCGTCGCCTTCCTTTAGCCAAGTCAGGCGAGAGGCTTGACGTCGCCGCGCGCGCTCCACAGCGGCCAGGCCAGGAATGCGTGCTTTCAGCAGCTTGCGGAAAGACGATTCCAGGGGCGTGAGGGGGCGCGTGTCCTGGGCAACGTCGAACCGAAGCACTATTTTAGTTGCAAGGTGAAACTGGAAGCGTGCATCGCTGAAGTGTAGGCGGCTCCACAGACGCAGCCCGCGGACAGTGCATTGCAGCTTGGCGCGGAGGCGGACGAGCGGGTTCAGGGCAGTTATCTGCTGGTTCCATGCAGAGGTAACCACCTCAAAGAAGCCAGGGCAATTTAGCCAGAACGACTCAAAGAGAAAAGAGGCGCGGCGTGGCGGGCATTGGATGTCCGAGAGCAGCAAGGGGCAGTGATCAGACGCGATGTTGACATGGCCTGGACCGCACAGGACTGAAACAACGATTCGCATGCCCATGACCTGCCAGTCCCACGTCTTGCACGATAAGAAGAGCGTGGCCACGCCACCACGATCTCTGGCACAACGCAGCGTCTCTGCTCTCCTCTTTATCAACGTCAGCCAAAATTGCCTGTAGAAGGCTGGCTGATCTTTCCGATGGATCGCCGCGCGCTCTATTCTAGTCCATCGCTGCCGCTCTAGAATCCGCCGCTGTAGTCCATAGCTGCTGCCCAAATCAACAACCATCAATCGCAAAAATCATCTTGCCATACAGAGCTGCGCCGCTCGCCGTATACATGCGCTAGCGCCGCCATACGCGCTGCTGGCCGCTCGCCCTCGGACACTCATCGCTGGCTGGATCATTCGTGCTCTGCTTCTTCTGATCGCTCATACCATCTGTTGCCTAGCAATCCACGCTCGTGTACAAGCTGTTGTTGCTAGTGCTAGCTATCTCCGCCCGGCCGCTCGCAGTACGCCGCCGACCGCTTGCCGTGTACGCCGTCCGCCGCCCAGCCGCCCGTATATACGCTCCGGGAACACGCTGCCGGCCACTCGTCTTCACTGTCCAACTGCGTGAGGATATCTGCAAACATGAGAATACTTTATTTTCTCTTTTGGCTAGTTATGCATCACACATGCCATAGAGTTCTCTCATCTATCTGCTAGTTTGGTCACATTGACACAAACTAGGGGATTTTCTCTCCTAAATTGATAGATGTATATTTGTTCTTTGCTTAATTATGTGGGCATATTATTAATTTTCTTCTCCTCATGATCATGATAAATTGGCTCTTATTTTGGTCACATTGACACAAACCAAAATGCTATAGACTCATGTATTTATGTTACCAAAAATCTATCTCTTGGCTTGGTTGTGTTGACGCAAGTCAAGTTGCTCTAAAATCACAATTTATCATGATCATGCTCTTGTTTTGGTCATGTTGACACAAACCAAGGCGCTATAAAATCATAGATATATTACTAAAATTTGGCACTTGGCTTGGTCACATTGACACAAGCCAAGTTGCTCTAAAATCACATATTACTAAAATCATCGTCTTGGTTTGGTTACATTGACACAAGCCAAGTTGTTGTAAAATCACATATAAAATCATGCTCTTGGTTTGGTCACATCGATACAATCTAGGTCATTTTAAATGCCTAAAAGTCTATATGTTACTAATCTCACTTAACCACATATGATTTAGGGATTAGTATTAGATAAGAAAATAAATGAATTCCATGTAGTCCATGTTGCATATAAAAAATATGGAGTGCAATAAAATAAATAAATATACGCTCTTGGGTTGGTCACATCGACACAATTCAAGTTACTCTAAATTCATATATCACTAAACCCATATCGTTGGTTTGGTCTGATAGACACAAACCAAGGTGGTCTAAAATCATGCTCTTGGTTTGGTCACATTGACACAAGCCAAGTTGCTCTAAATTCATAAGTCACTAAACTCATGCTTTTGGTTCGCTCACATTGACACAAGCCAAAGAGCTCCAAAATATCGCGCCTAGCCAAAATCATCTTGCATTTTGTACTACTCATATGCTAGTAATACAAATGAAGTTGAGCAGAAATTAAACTTGCTGCATGTTAGAAAATATATCATGCTCCATATATTATCCCACAATGAGTTGGTTTAAATTTTAAGCGGCAAATATTAAAAAATATGGTAGATTTTAAAATGTACAACAAGGTCTAGTTAGCCAAGTCTCTATAAAGAAGAATCTAGTATAGAATGCAAATGAATGAAATCTTGATACGAGCTCTTATGCTCTATAATGTCAAGTCTAAAATCTATCTCTTACTGCTATCATAAATTGATCAGCAGCACCATAATGATATCTTCTCTGTATGCCTTAATATGTACGAAGGGATGAAATTAAACAAATATGCGTGTAGATTAATTCGAGATATGATTAATTAACTTACGTTTCTCATAGTAAAAGAAACTATGAGTAAAAAGATACATACTCCCGTGACACCCAGAATTGTATAAATATTTGACTAGTTCTACGTGACATATTTAGAAACTAGTAAAGTGCATATAGGCAATTAACTTACATGTCATAAGATAATCTCATATAGATTAAAATTAACAATGCACTCCGGTGCATGTATCTGTAAAAACTAGGATCATAGCCTATGTTATTTGCACTGAACATATCATAGTGCATCATCAAATCCCATATAACATCCACATATGTTAGCTTGGCGCAATGCTATATACATTGATGTCGCCAAACCAAATATTCTCTCCATCCTATGTATGCATATAGAAATCACATGCATGATAAAATTGACTCATAAATAGAGTTGTGCCATATATTTCATACATGCTCATGCATATGGAAATCACATGCAGAGTTATGCCCTATATTGTGCACATGCTCTTTGGACAAGTTAGTTAACCATTTAAATAGATCCATATATGATCAAAAGTATAAATACCACTCACTACTAAATCTCCAATGGTTAACGAGCTAGGTGCAAATAGCCAAAGGCATGAACATGCTATATACATGAATACTAAGTAGTATTAACATTGGTACAAGTGGATAATATGACTATTAAAATGTCATATGCTACAAATAAATCAAACCATCATTATCATGACACACATATATTAGCATCGATGAAACTGAAGACTTCCTCGACCATGCTGGCACAGACGACAACGAGGAGGACTTTTATTTATTTTTTAGTATTCATATGCTGTAACGCTATGTAATAGATATATTCGAATTCTTAATCAGGGGTTTTCTCTACGGAGGTATAATTAACAGTTATTTTATATAAATATAAGAGTTCTAGAAATAAAGTACTTGCAATGTTTGATCCTTTTTATTTATGTATGTATTTATGCATTTAAATTATACTATCCGTCTCTATGACATGGACACGTACTTCTATCACCCCATTTTCCCGTCACCAATGAGCATTTCCCCCTTCACCCCCAAAAATCTCTGCCTACCTATGTTCTTGTGTAGAAACTACTGCATTATGTAGTAGTTTTTAATTGATCTACCAGGAGCACCACCTTATTATTTGAAGGGAGATAAACATGGACAAATAAAGTCTTTTTAGGAGATAAATTAATAAGTTATAGCAATGCCATTTAACATTTTTAGTGTACGAAGTGTTTCTTGCGTAGTTGAAAGGCACGCAGTTGACCGCTGCTGATCGAGGCCTCGAGTTCTAATTCTAGGGAATTCGTATTATTGTAGACTAATATTTTTTATACTATGAGACTGACATCTGGTACCCTAAAAAATAGTCTAACATACACATATTTCTTTCAAATAGAGGCTGTCATATGAGACCTAGCATAGACACGTTTCCTGCATAGAGAAGGCTAACATCTGGGACCCAGCAAGTTTTCAAGATCAAAACAAAAAACGTCAAAAATGTCCATCATACGCACGTTTCATCTATAGAGAGGCTGATATGTAAGACCCAGCAGCACGACCGTATACAAATGTTGCATTGAGAAAAGTTTGACAGTTCGAAATAGGGAGGCGCGAGCGAGAAAAAGTTTAGCACGCATACATTTCTTGTAATGAGAGGCTGAAATAGGATACCCAGCAGTGTGACCAAACGGCAGATTCGTCGAGCAACGCTATCTAGTTCAAAACAGGGTAGCACTAGAGAAGAAAAAAAATCCATCATACCCACGATTCTTCTAATGTGAGGCTGACATAAGGGACCCACCAACCCGAATAAACGACTGATGCAACGAGCAATGTTATCAAGTTCAGAACACGAAGCATCACATTTATCAATACATAGATCATAATAGAAGACAACTCACTATTATATAACTTAACTTGTAATAAGTAAAGGAAACACAATAAAGATACATGAAGTAAATCATAATTGGTAATGGCAAACTTAGCTCTTGGTCGAAGAATAGTTGATAATTTTTGGAGTTCACAAATAACTGATTTTTAATGAAAGCTTTCAAAGTAGTAATCACCAAGATAAGAGCAATGTGCAAAACAAGGAACATAAGAAACATGATTGAATAAATCATCATATGAATGAATGAAACACAACAACTAAAAATACTTGCTGAGATAGAAGGGAATAGGTGTATTGACTCAACTAAAAAGTAAAAGAAAAGCCCTTCGCAGCGGGAAGCAGGGATTTCAAGTTTCATAAAGAGCTTCCAAAAATTATGGTACTTACTAGCTTTCATCTCTCATTGCCCCTATCATAGGCATCTTTAGGTGATTAAGGTTAAAGTGATCAAATATGAGGATATGCATTGACAAGTTGTAAATTGAGAATCTCATGTCCCTTGAATACGAGGGCCGCTCCACATGCTACTCAAGTTTAGTCACCGGTAAGTTCTTGTCATTGTAAGCACATGTGTATCATAGAGAACCATAGCAGGTACCTTGCCCGATGATACGGTTGAATCCCCATATCAAAATGACAAGGCAAGCAGACAACAAGTATCTCAGCAATCTTCTTATTTACCATGGGAATATGGTGCTTTTTTCTCTCTTTCCTCTTTTCATAATATCTCTTTTTTTCTTTTTCTCAATATCGGACTCTCTTTTTTTATAAGAAGAATGCTTCATAGATACTCGTTATGGTTACGCTGCAGGTTTCCACCATATCAGCATGGATTAGACCAGTGGCCCAGGCGTTTCTCTAACACATATACATAACTCCATGGACTTACAAGCTCCCCTTTCATTTGACACCAACGATATCCATAGACAAAAGAACATGATATCAACTAGGTACAATGTACCAATGCAATGTTGAAAGCGTTCCCCATGACAGCATGGTTCTGCTAATTCACAACTTACAAAGCGCAAGCATATACGCAACATAGATGGGCACAATGGTTCAAGTTTATTAAGTGCAAGAAAGTAAAGTGTGCCATCAAGTTCGTGAGAGGTTTAATCACTAATTTTCACATAACAAGTTTAATTTGGAAGGTAGCTAAAAACAGGAATTTACTTGGAATAGCAATAGTGCTAATAGGTAGGTATGATGGACTCAAATGGCATGGGTTTGGTTTAAAGGAGGTGGATGCACGAGAAGAATTCCCTCTCAGTACAGGTTTTTGGCTAGCAAGGCTGGGTAGCAAGTATAAGAGTTGAAGGAAACAAACAAACATACAAGTGATAAAGACAAACATGCAATATTCCTTGGAAGCACAAGAGATCTTAACTAGAGAATACTAAACTTATGAGCAAATCAAGAAACAAAGATGATGAAATTATTTTTCTTTAGAGTACTTTTATCTTTTTCATTCAACTCTCAAAAATAGTGTTGCTACTGACCGAGCCAGGTTTGCCAAAACCAACTAAATTAACTCAATGATCCTAAAGTGATACCAATACTAACAACAAGATCAATCATATAATCATGAATTGAAAACTAATATAAGCTATGCAAAAGAGTAAATGATAGAACTTCTCATTAATAATCCATAACGACAACTCACACAAAGGGATACATATCGAACGAGAGAGGGGACACTTCCATAATGCAAACCATCCTACATGATAACTTCTCTATTCATGATATGACTCTACTAAAAAGTTAAAAAGATAGAAGATAGTGATGTGATACCGTGACACTCCCCCAAGCTTGGAACAAACCAAGGGGATGCCAAACCTGATGACAAATTACTCTTTCGGTGGTGGTGGTATCCTCTCAATGAGCTCTTTGATCAGTTTCCCCAAGTCCTCAATCTCGAAGGTGAGAGTACGAATCAACTCCGAGTTGTGCTTGATACGGTGCATGATCATATCAGATTGTGGATCCTAGCTCTTGTGATTCTTTTCCCACTTTTCCTCCTTGAAGTCTTCTTTCCCTGCATGGCTAGAACGAGGCAAATCCCAATTGGAGGGTAATTTCTCCTTGGGCATATTCTCGTGTTGATGCTTATGGATACGGGTATGGAAAGGATTCTTGGTGCGTGGAGGATGTGACCGTGGAGCTAAACAGTGACGCGGAGTTTTCCCTCCAGTTGACATCCGTGCAGTCCTCCTGACCCTGCCAGATCTTGCCAACACTCCAATGCTTCCAATGGTAGTGCCGATGTGAGGATGTTGGCCTTGCTTTATCTCCTCTTAACCTTCTCTCTTGATCTCCTTCTCCTGCCCGGGGTCTTGGAGATCTTCCTCCATAGGCTCCTTTCTTTTATCCTTGGCAGACACCGTTGTGCTCCTAAGCTTTCAAAGATAGTTCCTGGCAGAAACAGATTGAAACGAAAACACGATGAAAACACGATATACAAATCTCGGGAGATCCGGGGGTTATATATTACGAAGTTTCACAACAAAAGGAAGGTACTGGGAGAAAACGGGTCGGAGACGGAGTCCGGAGTGGCCACACCACCTGGTGGCGCGGCCAGGGGTGGGCCCACTCCACAGGGTGGTGTGAGCCACCCTGGCTTCGTTTCCGTCCCTCTTTTGCTTCGTAGCTTTCCTTATTGGCTAAAAACTGCAAAAATATAGTTGGATAGTATTTTCGCGGAACTTTTCTTACCAGAACTGTTACCTATTTGAAAACGTATTCTGCAGGTCTCTGAATTTGGTATCTAGTAGAGTCACCACTTGAATAACATCAATATTTTCATCTTCATACACTTATTACTTGATTCATGAAACCTTTCTCTTCCTTATTACACCATTACCTCCACTGCCTGGAATTTTTTTTCACATAAAACTTCACACAGTTCTCATTAGCAACATTAGTATAAGTGAAGTGATAAAACCATTTGAGCTCAATTTCAACTGAAAACCATCAAAACATAAGCTACTGTAGCAACTCCTTCTGAAAACCCAAAAATAATTAAAAAAGGAAATCGATTAAAGAAGCAAATGCAAGAGTGGCAAAATCTGTCAAAACAGACCAGCAGGTAAAGATCATTTTTTTCGAAAATCTTCTGTTGCTCAAATCAAAAAGTGCAAAACTAACGAAAGTTAAATAACAACCTGGGGCAGAATCAAAAAAAAATACAGCTCAATCCGACATACAGAGATCTCTCACGAATTTTTACGGCCAAGCACAAAAATCTGTTTTGGGATAGCAACTTCCCCAAATATTAGTTCTCTCTCATTAGAAGTTGATCTTGACACAAAAACCAAACAAAACGGATAAGGAGAGGTTATTACCAAAGTAATAACTTCCAAGACTCAAAGAAAAATAACTGGAAGCAAAAACAAATTGGGTTGTCTCCCAAAAAGCTCTTTCTTTATAGCCATTAAGATGGGCATGATAATTTCAAAGATGCTCACATAGGGATATGAATTGAAGTGAAAGAGAGCATTAAGAAGCAAAAATACACACATTTAAGTCTACCCCACTTCCTATGCAAGGGAATTTTGTAAACAAACAAGTTGTTGAAACCAGAAGCTACTAGCATAGGAAGGCAAAACAAGTGCAACATAAAAGCTTTCAGCATAAAACGAGGAAACTTGATATTATTGAGATACATAAGAACACTTTTCCCTCTCTCATAGTAACTTTCAGTATCATGCATAAACTTAACAATATAACTATCACACGGGCCATCATAACAATGATCACTTATTCTAACAGAAAATACAGGAATACTAGCTCTCATAACACTACTTTGTGAAACAATATTAGAGGTATCCTTACAAAGGATAGTGTGTCCCTCTTCTTCATATTTAGCAACAAAGTCTTTCATATTTTCTATTATAGGTTCATCAGCCATTTGTTTATCAGGTTCTACAGCTTTATGTATACTTTCATTAACCATACTAGCTATCATAGAATGTTCCTTTATCTTAACTAGAAAAGGCATTTTCCCAATGTAAGGTTCAGGTAAAACATGATTAGCAGTATAAACTTCAGTATTTCTTGCAGGAACACTCTTAGCAATATCTTTATAAGGTTCATGATACTTATTCCACTTCTTTTTAGGCACTTCAATATAGGAAGCAAAAGCCTTAAAATAAGTTGCAATAGCTTGAGAGTCTAGACCATAAGCATTTTTAATATTTTGAAAATCATTAGTTCCCATAAAGGATTCAATGCATTCATAATCATAATTTATACCTAACTTTCTACCTTTGTCATTCTCCCAAGCTTCAGCATTGTCTTGAATACGGTCCAGGAGATCCCATTTAGCTTCTTCTTCCATGCGAGTGAATGATCCAGCACAAGAAGCATCCAATAGATCATTATCATGAAGAGAAAGCCTTGCATAAAAGTTATTGTTGGGGAGCTCATGAATGGGACATTTGAGCATTAGTAACTTCAATCTCCCCCAAGCTTGAGTTGTACTCTCTCCATCAAGAGGCCAAAATTTGTATATTTGATTCCGATCTTTATGAATCTCACTAGGAGGAGAAAACTTTGAATAAAAGAGAGGTACTATTTTCTGTGGTCGCTCCCCGAGTCTTAGGGTTTCAGGAGGACTATATACACCAGAGGGGAGAGCCAGAGGTGGGCCAGGGCAGCCACACCACCTGGTGGCGCGGCCTAGGGTGGCCCGCGCCAGGGCATGTTGTGGGCCCCCTGTGGCCCATCTCCACTCCTCCTTATGGCTTCCTTCGTCTTTTGGAAAAATAGGATTTTCCGTATATTTTCCCGGATTTTCTGATCTTCGTGAATTTTTCCTCCAAACAGCACCTTTTCCATCAGAATCCTGACTACAGTGGTCCATGCTCCAAAAGTCATCAACCATGCAAAAATAGATGAAATTTCATAAGTATCATCTCTTAATATGAAATATATCAATGAATAATAGTAAATTATGATATAGAATAGTGATGCAAAATGGACGTATCAGGGCACCATCATTTCCTCCCGAAGAGCCACCCCTTGCAGCCAGAGACGAAGCTTGCTGGTATTCATGATGACCACTCCATGCTAGGAATATTTACTGAAGTTGAGTTACAAGATGAGCTGGAGAAGATTAGGCATCTTAAACTAGGAGTTGGAGGTGATCCGTGGAGCAAAAAGAGGAAGCGAACAGATCCTTTACCGATCTGGAACCGGCGGCATGGTTTGTGGGACTTGCCTTACAAGGCATCATTGAAACTTCAGAACAATCTTGACGTGATGCTCATCGATAAAAATATCTGTGACAACTTGATTGGCACGCGTTCTTTGCTCATATTGTAACTCAACTGCAGTAAATCACAACATACTCTTTGATTGGCGCATGTGCTTTTCTCATGAATGCTGTCATCTGTGGGAATGCTGAGAGCTGGAGTCATGAATTCGGCGGTTCCCTCTTTTTTTGAAAGGAATGCGGCAAGGGAATCCCCTATAGCAAGTTTGTTTTTGAAATAATAAGAACCCAAATATGTGCCCACTCCCTCTTGACCAAGCCACGACTTGATGACGGGGAATGGTAAAATCCGCTCCAGCTCCATCGACATTAATCCGCACCCACCCGTCCTTCTCCTGGCCTCCAACAACCTCAACCAAGAGACATATCTGATGATTGGAAGCCTCAACTTCCACATCAGAGCAGCTGGGACTTTCTACCTTTCAGGAGTGTTCTATTCGGCTCTATTGGTAGAAACCATAGTGCCTACACTACTGGAAAACAGCATGTTCGTGGTGCACTATTTTTCGTCATCCGTGGCACACATGGAGTGTGCCACTAAACCCGCATCACGGTTAAAAGTTAGCCATGGCACACTACCAAGTGCGCCATGCCTATATCAACAGATCCGTGGCGCACTGGGTTGTGCGCCACTGTTCTTAGAGCCAATGCGCCACATCTAAGATTTTTGTGGCGCACTAGCTAGTGCGCCACACGGACCAGGCCAAGTGCACCACGGTTACTATGCGCCACAAACACTAGCCATGTGCGCCACAACTATATTTGCGGTCATTGTTTTAATTGCTAGTCCATACATACATGCAGTATATATTCACAGTTTGCAAAACAATACAAATACATGCATACACAGTTTGCAAAACAGTACAAATATACATAGTACATTACAAGTGTAATCATTACACAAGTTATCGTCGGTGTCGTGATCGGCGAGGGAGCTAAGTTCACAATCACTCTAAGTAGTCACCTAAAGTACTATCAAATACAATAGAACCACAAACACGGTGAGCAAGATAGAGGTTATTATGACGAAGGTTCCCCTCTCTAAGGTTCCCCTCTCTAAGGTTCCCCTCTCTCTCTTCCTCACGGCCTTGCAGATCCGGTGCCCCTCCTCCATCTCTTCCTCACGGAGGTGGTCCATCCACATAGCATCCTCCACCTCCTTACTCTTGTAGCCTTTGTAGCTATTTCCCAAGAACTCGTTCACTTGTTTGTGATAGTGTTTCCACTCATCGTAGACGCCTGGAACATGGCCTTTGTACACCACATACCACTTCTTCGCCATCTCTATAGACAAGACAAATAATATTAGACAAGGGAAAGTTAGAGTTCACATATATGACAAGGGAAAGAACCAAAATGTAAGCAAAAGAACTAAGCATTGATTCATAACCATAATAAGTAGCATCGACCACAATTATTAAGTTCAACACATCCATCAAAACTATATAGAGCTATACACAAGTTTACAACTACAACTATTGAGGCAAACATCAAGACTCCTGACTCGGCTTAGGGAACGGGAGGACGCCTTCTTTTGTCATGAACAGCCTGAGGTCAACCTGCATCTGTAGGCGATGTTCTATGTCACAGTTAGGCCGTGTGTAGCCTCCGCAGTGGAAGATCCCCCCGAGGTCATGACATCATGATAGATGATTGTGGCAAACTGCTGCTGGATGCGATAAAACTCTTGTCTAAGATCTGAATCTTGGATTTTGCCTTGGCTTGGTCCCACTGTCAGAGAGGAGGCATGGAGTGTTGTTGGTGCTGTAGGAAAGCCCGCATGTGATGGAGCACGTAGTAGGCTTCCTTCCGACTGTCATCACTCTGCTTCACGTAAGGGAAGTTCGTTGCATGGTTGAACATGTGCTTGCCGAACTTGACCTTTTTGGTCACGAATGTGGTGCCTTCCACCGTGGCCTAGCCAGTCAGAGCATGATCTAGAACATCCTTGATTTTGTCATAGTTTATCTTCTTTCTCGCACTCCCTGAGTCGAAATATGTGGCTTGCGAATATTTCAGAGAAAGGACGATGAGTGTGCAGTCTTCGTCTCTGTGCAAAACAATTCAAACGGACCGTTATGTTGAAAAATGAACGATGGAAATCTAAAAAATCATGTTCTGGTGACGAGGCTTTGACTCTCAGGAAAGTAAGGCATGAGAATGTATTCCTTCGTCTTGTTCGCCACCATGACGTCTCGGAGGTAATTTGCCATGAATATCCGTTCGACGGAGCTTCCCAAGCAGCTGTCATGCATGTAGAAGGGGTCCACTACCCGCAATGCCCGATGTGTTCTCTCTAATGATTTGCATCACCATACTGAGCGAAAAATAAACGGACCATGGTATAGTGTAGAGGTTGCATGTGCAACATACCGAAGATGTCGGAAAACCTCACGAAGAACATATCCCCGGGGTTATTATCAACGAATCCCAAACCATGTGGCACCTTAGCCACGAAAACCGGGTACGATGGATCTTAATCTTGAAGAAGGCGTTCCTCAATTGTCAGCACACCGTCATGCACACTCTTTGTATCCGAACTTGCGAGCTTTTACAATTTCTTAGTTAGCATCGGCTTACCCTCCACATGCATCCTCCATATAATAGCCTTGGGTCTTGGTGGCCCGTCCTGTGCCCAGATCAGATTTAGAGCCGACAGCACCACCGGTTGGCTCGCAGACTTGTTAGGTTTTCTCTTCTGTTGCTTCTTTACAGTGGGAGCATCATGGACCGTATTGTCCTTACCGACCACCCTGTGGAGTGTGTTGGGGCTTATAACAATTGGCCTTTTGGATGTTTGAGGCTCGGTGAAGAAGGCGCCATCAGCTGGAGGCGTCTCCTGAGAACCGAACAGACGCTTGTTGCAAGCGGGTTTCTCTGTGGATGCATCATGGCAGGGTTCTTCATTATTACTAGGACCATGCATGTCCATGCCGTCAACGCCTTGCCAAGTGTTGATGTACAGATCGATATCTTCATCAATGTTGTCATTGTACGGATCCTGTGCCATAGGCATGTCATCAACATAAGGCAACACATCGCGTGGAGGTGACGGCACGGGCGGCGGCACAAGTGGCGGTGTTGTTTGTGGGGTGGTGCCCCCCATCCCCAAACGAATCATGCTCTTCGGCCAGAGCATGAAAATGCCGAAGCAATCTCTGAGGGCAGACGACTCATCTTCATCGGCTCCTGAGGGTTGAAAATCGGAGGTTCCACGCTGTCGCAGCCCTGTAGCACCCAAACAATTTGAACCTTATGCACGGTATCTGGCATCGGCTTTGAGTGGAACACGCGGTTTAACGGTTGAATGATAGTGCCCTTGGGAACATCCCTCAACTCGTGGTTCATGTACTTTAGGAGAGTGCATTGAACATCAGCCTGCGAAAAAACATGTACGACATCAGAGATGCCTTCAGAGTAATTAAAGGCAAGGAAGTGAATTCGTCGACTTCAGAGTAATTAAAGGCAAGGACGCTTAGTAGTTACCTTGATGGTGTCGAGCTCGGCTAATGTCTAGGCACCGACGACGGAGGGCGTGCAACTGACGGAGGGGCTACTTGATGGCACGGTGCCGGCCGCTGGTGTATTCTCCCTGCCGCCAGTAACATTAAGCTTCGGCACTGTGGTGATGGTGGGTGGAGTCACCAACACGTCCGGAGATGCGGCGACGACGGGCGGAGTCACTAACGCATCTGGCGCCACGGTGCTGACGAGCGGAGTCACGAACATGTGATCACCGTTGTTCGAGTTGCTGCCGAGCATGCTAGGAATCGGGCACAGCCTTGATGACCCTCCGCATTCCATTTTGATATCAACTCCACCAAGGTAGGTATGATGGCGGTGAGGCTAATTGCCAGGTTGTCTTGGACAATCTGCGGAATCCGCGCCACTTGTGCCTTGAGTTCTTCAACCTCGCGTCTTTCCTCCTCGCTCCTTCGAGACACGTGCATCTTCTGCTCCGGTGGACCATAATGATCTGTCCATGGCTTAGCCCTGAAGCCAACGACATGGCCATCTGACGACGGCTTCTTCGTAACCGGTGTGACTTTCTTAGCCTGGTTGATCGCCCTGTTAAAAGGGGTGTCCCACCGGGTGGCCGCCATCGACCCCTGGGATGAGGAAGTTCGGGTAGCCTCACTAGCGATTTCCTCATCTAGCAGAAGAAGGAACATGAACCATTTAGAAATTCGACTTCATCGATTAGAATGCAATATACTTGATCCACGGTAATTAAATTCCTTGCCGCAAGAACCTTAAATCCTTCACAATCTTTTCCGTGGTGAGTTGTTTGGTTTTTGGGTCCACATGGTACCGGGCCCTGACAAATTTTGTGAAGGGGTTAGGTTGCCCCTTAGCTATAAAATCGTCGTCCTCCTTTTGCCATTTGGACTCTGCAGCTCTATAACCGCCAGATCTGAGATGGTGGTTACCTATATTGATCTCCCGCAACTCCTTCCCTCGCTTACTCGAGGCCTTGGCTGCTTCGGATTCGCACCTGGCCTTGAACTCCAGGTAATGAGCTTCGGTGATCTGAGGATAGTTCTCCTGGATCTTCGTGAGACTTTTACCTTTTTAAAAAATCATCGTCTTCACCTGGGTGCTCATCTTCATGAGAGCGTATTTGTTTACTTCATTCCCGTGGTAATTTGTGTTCCGGTATTCAATTGGGAACTTGTATCATGCGTGCAGCTTCTTGAAGAGGAGTGTGCACAAATGGCCATTTGCTCTATGCCAGAGATTCTCTGTGTTGATCGAGACAGTCGCTCGGGTGATAGCCGCCACTTGCCCACCGTACCCTTTGATGACGTGTTCGGGCAGCAGAGGAACCCCTTTCAGGGTTACTTCGGTAATTTCCTCTCTGACGGTGCCGACCATGTTCGGGCATCGTTCCTTCTTCTTTTTTGGATTACTACGGCCAGCGCCGTCAGTGGTTTCATCCCCGGTGTCCTCTGCCTCCTCGTCGGCATTGGTCTCTTCCTCCTCGTCCTCCATCTCATCATCGCCGCTCTCTTCAGGCTGATATCCTTCATCACCCTGTTCATTTCTTTCCATCTGTTGGGCAGCCTCCTAGAATGACAAATTTGTTGGAGCTCTGACTTCTTGTTCAACGTTTATGCGTCGAGAAGAGCCGGCCTAGTCGTTGTTAGCCATGTTTACACTAAGTAAAAGAAGTCAAATAAATATTAAAAATTCATGAGAAAATCCGGCAAGACCTACCCTATTTTTCTTAAGCTAGGAGTTTCCGATTTTTGCCGAAACGGAAGGTAATCAACATTTCAGCAAATATCGGAACTCATTTCAAATGTACCTAAACATACCCTAATCCCCACCCCCCACAACAACCATAGTTTTTAATATAATAACATGGTACAGCCAGTAATTATTCTCTTTCAATATAAAGAGAATACAGAGTAATCTGTGTGGCAAACAGTAAATAATACAATCCTGTTATGATAAACAGCTAGTAATTAATACATGGCAAGCAGAGCATGAACAAAAATTAGAGCATGTCCAGCAACATTATACAACTTTTTATTCCCTTGATACTATGCTGCTAGGAACATTATAAAAAAATCAGAGCATGTCCAGGAACATTATACAAAAATCAGAGCATGTCCAGGAACATTAATACAATCCTGCACATTTTTTCTTTTACTACTTTTTATTCCCTTGATACTATGCTGCCCAGGAACATTATACAACTCTATGTTGACTGCTTATATCTCTGAACTGGTTCAAATATGACATTCCACTTATTTTAAAGAGACTCCATTCTTCTTTTATAAGTGGCTTTTGTAAATGCATGTCAAAGAAAGCATCTTTCTGTTAAAACATTTTTACTTGCAAATATGTGACTTGTATAATGGATTTTTTTTGGTCTTGATCAGGGTAATGACAGATATCTGTAGTTCTTGGTCGAGCATTTCACTATAATAAAATACTGAAATCATTTACTATAATAACATATTGAAATATGTAAACAGAAATCAGATTTTCCTTATGATTCATCACAGCAAAAAAAAGAGCAGACATGGGTAGCTTAATTAACTAGCACATGCATTATTGACATGGGTAGCTTAATTAACCACCACAAATACACCATCTGAAATTCTACCTCTTACAAAAATATTGATAGTTAGAATGCTTTGGACAGTTACTCCACAGTTGACATAAAACATTCAACTGTAACATAGAAATTATGGTCTTCCAGCAGTAAAATGGAGCTAAATCCATGGACAACTAACTATCTGGACCAACCAAAGTCTATCAGCTATTCAGCCTAGCTCTAATTCGCAACAAGCAGACAAACCTGATGCCCTTTATGAACAATAGAGGGGAAAGGGAGGGCTCACCGAGAGGAGCGGCGACGGTGACCGCGGCGTGCTCCTGGCGACGGTGGCGCTGCCCTTCTCCTCCTAGTGATGGTGGTGCTGCCCTTCTCCTCCTAGCGATGCTGACCACGCGACGAGCTCCTGGCGATGGTGGCGCTGGCCTTCTCCTCCTAGCGACGGTGGCGCTGCCCTTCTCCTCCTAGCGACGGTGGCGCTGTGCTTCTCCTCTGTCAACACCCGAATTTTTAATCCCAGATGCCCGTTATGCCATACCTCGCAATCCCAGGATTACCATTTTTGCGAGACATAACGGATTGGATATCATAGTACATCATCCATTACAAACCATACATAAGGTCTTACACAAATAAGGATCTCATGATCCAGTCTTAACACAACAAGCAGCGGAAATAAATATAAAGCATAGCGGTGGGGTCCATCTTCAGGGGCACAGGCAATGCTGACGAAGGCAGATAGTCCTAGTTATCATAGCCGTCCTGTTGGCCATCATCTTGATAGTCTCCTTCATAGTCTGGCCATGAGAATAGCCAGGGACAAAAGCCATGAGTACTCTTTAAGTACTCGCAAACTACCACTAACAAGTAGTATAGTGCTAAGTTAAAGTGCTAAATCTAAGTTTAACTATAAAGTTAAGTTTGAAACCTAAGCTGAGTTCTGAAGCAAAGAAAGATAAACTAAAGTTCTAGAATCACTTAAGTTGGGAAACTATTGTCATAAACACAACCCTGTTGTGGTCAAGTCAAGATTCATCATTCATCTCATAAGTTGTTTTTAAAACATCTGACAACAAAACAGTATGGTCATTCCAACTGTCCATAACCGCGGACGCGGCTATTCAAATAGTTTGACACTCTGCAGAGGTGGTACACTTTCACCACAAGATTCGATACATCTGTCAGGGATAACCCTGAATCATCATACTTAGTATGCAGATAATCAAACATAACCTTTCCTTTACACACCCCTAGTATAAGCACCTCTCCAATGAGCATGGCCTCCCAATCATGACCATCAGTCATCTTGGGCACTGCATAGGTGGACAACATTGAGAGGTAGCCTCAGCTCAAACTTCTCCCGCGAGGGAACTAATACTAATGCATATAAATTTCCAGCTAAGCCTTACCCAATGCAGGTAGTGTGGTTGTACGGTAACTTTGGAATGGTATCACATCCAAATCCAACCATCAGTTTTATAAAAGGGCTAAGGCTCATGCCTCAACATTTTCATCATCATAAACCATTTATGTTTCTCAACACATGTCAAAACATCTCAATAGAATGACTCATCATTCCAAGGTTTTCATAATTCATTTTTACCAAGTGTTCCCATCTAAAGTGACTCAAGTTTTTGATCTACTCTAAAGTACTAAGTTAAGAGTGTTCACTAAGGTGGAAAATAGTGGGATCAATCTCATGCCATAGAATGACATCTAAAGGGTTCTAAATAGGTCAAGTTTTATACTTTTTATGCTACCTTCAAAACAGGTAAAGAACTTTGGGTAGAGTAAAGGAAGTAAAGCTTGAAACTAAGACTTGGATGAAATACTAGTCAAGGTAGTATAACTCAATCATGCCTAAAGCATCTTTGCTAAACCATCTAGTTCAATCCTAGCTGGCTAAGCATTATACTTGCAAGTGTTAGCTTGCATTGTTAATGGTGGCTTGCAAGTACAACTTGCAAGGGTTAACTTGGATAGTGCTAGCTTGCCTTGGTTGGTGCAATGGTTGAAGTTTTCTTCTTCTTCCTCTTGGTAGCACTCCCCCTCCTCGTAAGCTTGGTCGGCACTATCTTCTATAAATACATATGGAGTACACAATCACCAAACCATACTTAACTAGTCTAATTAGTATTCTAAGGCACACAATTGATGATCTATTATCATCACAAGAATCACAAGGGTAATTCACTAGTTTCATCCTTTTTATTTTAGAAAAGTAATTTCTACTCATTGAGAAATTAACTAAGATTTAATATTCACCACTTAAAACTTGGGATCATGTGGACACATGTCATCACCACATATTCTAATATGTGGGAATGTGATTTAAGGGTTGGATCATAATTACTTTGGTTTAAGTTCATTATTTAATGATTTAAAATGACTAGAAATGCCTATATAGCATTATTTTGGTACTAGTCCAAAGTCACTACATGTAAACCTTGATATTATTATATATTCAGATAGGCATGATGAAATGTGATTTTTGAGAGTTGGAATCAACTCAAAACCTAACTTGGTTGATTTTATAAAAATGTTGCAAGGTACAAATGCTTTTATTTTATTATTTTTACTAGGATAGATCTATAACTCTAATTGAATTAAATCCAACGGTCTTGGATAGATCATTTCAATACCTTTCAGACAAAATTGGTTTCATGCAATTTGGAGTTGCCAAACTCCCAGAATTGATTTTTAAACTAGTAGACAGAAACTAGAGTAACTCTAAATAGAAAAAACTAAATTTGAAAATTTAACACGCGAGGGAACTAACTAGGCCGGCCCATCTACGCACAGTGCATGCAGCGGGCTGCCTGAGATGCTGGCTCCACTGGTCAGCGGCACAAAATCACCGAAATAGTATCTAGCATCCTGGGCCACACGATCTAAAGGGGATCCAACGGTGGGAGGTCATCGTCGATGACGGATTACTCCGGCGAGAACCTGACATAGACGCGGCGGTGGGGGTCGATTGGGGGCATACCAGGGCTCCAACAAGGTCGGTGAGGCGGGAAAACGGGCTGGTAGACGACGGCGAGGCGAGGCGCGGTTGCGGCGGAGATTGGGGTGCCCTAAATCATAGACGCCCTTCTCCTCCTGCTGTGGCGGCTTCGGCTCCAATTCCGGCGAGACAGAGCTCGAGCGGCTTCGGCTAGAGGGGGGTAAGGTTCAGAGAGAGGTGGGGAGTAAGTGAGTGTGGAGAATTGAGGCTGGGGTGGCCACTTTATATAGGGTCGACGAGGGGGCAGAGCGGGCGCCAGTGAGGTCATCGGTGACGATGATGCGGGGCTCTCTCGGCATGGGCAAGGGCGGCGATGGATACTCTGCTCCCCGGTGATCCTTTGGGGCTTAAAGGCGCGACAAGGTGGAGTCTCTACTGGTTGGGAGCGTGAGGTGAGCTGCGCGCGGACGGCGGTGTTCGACGCGATTCCTCCGGGCTGCTGGTCACTAGGCGGCGAACGATGATGTTTGGGCAGTTGCTGGGCCTGCTGCGGGTGCTGACACGCAAGGCTAGGGCTAGGAGAGGTCGGTGCTGCTCTGGCGGGTGCAGCGCTCCGGGGTGATCGGCATGGCAGACAGCGGCATGGGCACGAGCAAATGAGGCTTGCCCTCCGCTCGATTTTGGTCGGGGGCTGGTCAGGGAGGAGCGTTTTGATGGCGCCTGTCTCCCAGCAAGCGAAGGAGAGCACGGGACGGGCTGAGGCGAGCTGTCCGTGGTCGACCTGGCGCATAGCGTCAGACGGCTTGCTACTGGAGTAGACAAGGGAGAGGGAGAGAGAGTTAGGGCCGGGGTTTTAGCTGGGGGAACAACGTGACCAAGTTAGGCCCAAATGGAGACCAAAGCTATTGCTCACTATAGTGTTTTAGGTTTTGTGAGATTTGTGTCTGCCACCTGTTTGATAAAATGGCCGCAAGAAGCAAAAGTTTGAATTTTGGTTTCAGAATTTTTGAGTGATCTCCACTAGTACTAGGTAGCCTCTGGTTGCAAGGGTTTTGAAAATGGAGTTCAAATGGATGGTTTTTGAAATAGGGGTGATCTAGGCATATGCATTGAATTCAATTTTCACATGCCATTTAAAATAAGTATTTGAATGTTTTTAGCAGAGCAAAAAGTGGGCCTTGGTACCTCATTATGTGTACTAGCAAGGGGTGTAAAGATCTAGAATTATTTCTGTTGAGAAATGAGTGCTAGGAACACTCAAAGTAGTGTAGTGGATTAAAATGACCAAAATGACCATTCCTCATTTTTAATTGTTTTTTATTTGATTTTCTTTGGGATTTTCTTGGGAAAGATTTAGATGATGTTTAATTTACCATACAAACATTTTACAACCAAAGAATCACAGAACCATGGCAATTCAAATCAATTCCTAAATTACATGCACATACACATGAATGCTTTCATTTTTAATTTGGAAAAGTTTTTGTTAACCCTAATTTTGATGATCTGGATCTTGATAAGCTTGGATTAAAGTTTTGGGATGTTACAAACCTTCCCCCCTTAAACAAAATCTCGTCCCGAGATTTATAAGGAAAACTAGGAACTAAAGAGATCTGGGAACTCTGTCCTAATGTAATCCTCGCGCTCCCAAGTGGCTTCCTCCTCGGTATGGTTGCTCCACTGAATCTTGAGAAACTTGATGCTCCTGGTCCTGGTGGTTCTGTAGGCTTCTTCTAAGATACGGATGGGCACTTCCCGATAGGTCAGGTCATTGTTGATCTCTACAGCTCTGTGATCGATGTTCCTGAAAACTTCAGTCTTCTCGGGCACTTCCAAGCATTTGCGAAGTAATGAGATATGGAACACATTGTGGATGGCTGACATCTCTTTAGGCAGTTCCAGTTGATACGATAATTCTCCTCGATGGTTCAAAATCTTGAATGGCCCAATATATCTAGGGGCTAACTTTCCTTTCAGACTAAAACGTTGAGTTCCCTTCAATGGTGAAACTTTGAGATATACAAAATCTCCGACATTGAAAGTCAGGTATCTCCTTCTCTTGTCGGCATAACTCTTCTGTCTGGATTGGGCGGTCTTGAGGTGCTCATGGACTTTGTGAACTTTCTCTTCGGCTTCTCGGAGAATGTCGGGTCCAAAGATCTGACTCTCTCCTACTTGCGACCAATTCAAAGGGGTACGCCACTTCCTTCCGTATAGGAACTCAAATGGTGCCATTTGCAATCTATCTTGATAACTGTTGTTATATGAGAATTCTGCGAAAGGCAGGCAGTCTTCCCATTTTGATCCGTATTACAACACACAAGCTCTAAGCATATCCTCTAAGATCTGGTTGACTCTCTCAGTATGTCCATCTGTTTACGGGTGATACGCGGTGCTGAAGTTCAACTTGGTTCCCAATCCTTCCTGAACTTTCTACCAAAATCTCGAGGTAAATTGGGTTCCTCGATCTGATACTATGGTCTTGGGGGTTCCATGTAGACTAACAATCCTAGCAATGTATAGTTCTGCTAGTTTCGCACTCTGGTAGGTAGTCTTAACAGGTATGAACTGGGCTACCTTGGACAGTCTATCAACTATGACCCAGATTGAGTCATTTCCCCTACTAGAAGTAGGTAAACTGGTGATAAAGTCCATTCCGACGGAATCCCATTTCCATTCCAGAATCTGCAATGGTTGCAACAGTCCTGCAGGTCTCTAATGCTCTGCTTTGACTCTTTGACAGATATCACACTTGGCGATGTAGCTTCCAATTTCTCTCTTCATCTTGTGCCACCAAAATTGCTCTTTCAAATCCTGATACATCTTCGTTCCTCCAGGGTGGATAGAATAAAGAGTATCATGAGCTTCCTTCATGATAACTTGCTTCAACTCCGAATCTGCTGGCACACAGATATGTCCTTTGTACCACAGTACTCCTTCTTCGTCTTCGGTGAATCTAGGTACCTTTCCTGTACCAATACGGCATTTGATTCTGTCGATACTTTCATTCCCCTTCTGGGCTTCCTTGATTTGGCTAATCAAAGTGGGTTGAAGTTCAATGCTAGCTAAGAATCCTTTGCTAACCAATTCAGTCCTGAACTGCTCCAACTCCTCATACAAACTTGGCTGCTTCTCCTTGATCATGGTGTTTAGCCTAGCAATCTGCTAAGAGCATCCGCTACCACATTGGCTTTGCCGGGGTGATAGTGAATGTCAAGGTCATAATCCTTGATTAACTCTATCCATCTCCTTTGCCTCATATTCAGCTCCTTCTGAGTGAAGATATACTTTAAACTCTTGTGGTCTGAGTAAATCTCACAGCGATTACCCATCAGATAATGACGCCATGTCTTTAATGTCAGCACTATGACTGCTAATTCAAGATCATGGGTCGGATACTTCTTCTCACGCTGCTTCAGCTGTCGAGACAGATACGCGATGACTTTGCCTTCTTGCATCAATACACATCCGAGACCAATCTTGGATGCATCACAATACACATCAAACGGTTTCTTGATGTCTGGCATGATCAATATTGGGGCTGATATCAATCTCTTCTTCAGCTCCTGAAAACTGGTTTCACATTTGTCTGTCCATTCAAACTTCTTGTCCTTCTTCAACAATTGGGTCATGGGTCTGGCGATGCTCGAGAATCCTTCTACAAACTTGCGGTAGTATCCCGCTAATCCGAGAAATGCATGGACTTGGGTTTGAGTGGTTGGGGCTTCCCATTCCTCGACATCTTTGATCTTGGCGGGATCAACAGAGACTCCTCCGACAGACACAATATGTCCTAGGAATCCTACTTCTTTCAGCCAAAACTCACACTTGCTGAACTTGGCATATAACTGATGCTCTCTCAGGGTTTCTAGGATGATTCTCAGATGTTGCTCATGCTCTTCTTCTGACTTGGAGTAGATAAGGATGTATGGATAAACACAACTACAAACTTATCTAGGAAATTCATAAAGATCTTATTCATGAGATTCATGAAATAAGTAGGGGCATTGGTTAATCCAAAAGACATAACCATATACTCGTATAAACCATAGCGAGTAGTAAAGGCGGTCTTCGGAATATCCATTGCACGAATCTTAAGTTGGTGATAACCAGTCCTAAGATCAATCTTTGAGAATACCTGGGCTTCGGTCAGTTGATCAAATAGATCCTCTATCTTTGGCAAGGGGTACTTGTTCTTGATGGTGACGTCATTCAACTTTCTGTAATCTGTACAGAAACGATTGCCTCCATCTTTCTTGTCGACAAATAACACTAGTGATCTCCATGGCGATGCACTTGGTTGAATCAAGCCTATTGCTAACATGGCATCTAACTGCTTCTTCAACTTAACTAACTCTGAGGGGTTCATGCTATAGGGCCTCTGGGTTATGGGTCCGGTTCCCGGGATTAGTTTGATAATGAACTCAATATCCCTATCCGGGGGCATACCTGGCAATTCATCTTGGAATACGTCGGGGTATTCACAGACTACTTTGACATGGTCTATGGTGGGTAGGGCTAGACTCTTGTTGCACTTGAATTCACGGGGTAATGTTTCAGAGATATGCTCTACTGTTACTCCAGAAGTATTGGTCATGGTGATGGCTTTCTTAGCACAGTCTATCAGTCCTTTATGCCTTGACATCTAGTCCATACCTAGTACTACTTCCAATCCTTTGGTTCCAAGTACTATTAGGTTGGCATAAAAATCTATCCCATGTATTCTGATAGGCACAACTTTGCAAATTTTTCTAGCTTTTGTAGTTGGATCGGGGATTTGAACTATCATGACATGCTTCAAGTTGGTTGGGTGAATCTTACTAGTGCATGCAAATTCTTCGGTGACAAATGAATTTGATGCTCCCGAATCAAACAATACTCTTGCTAAAACTGAGTTGACAGAAAACATACCCAGCACTACATCTGGCGCTTCTTGGGCTTCTTCTGCGTTCATGTGGAAGAGACGACCATTCTTGATTACAAGGGTTCCACAGGGCAAACCTTCTTCTGGTTGAACACGACTTCTTTGTTGGCTGGGGCATTCCGCGATGGCATTGGCCTTGGTCTTCTTGGGACACTCATTGGAGTAGTGACCCCTCACTCCACACTCAAAACAGGTGATCTGGGACTTGTCCTTGACTGCGACAGGTACAACATTGCTGCTAGTTCTAGGTGTAGCGTTGTTGTTGTTGTTGCTCTTGGGAGGTGCACGGTTGAAATTGTTGGCATTGCTAGAGTGGTGATGGTTTCCTCCGGACTTCACATTGCCTCCCCTACGGTTGGGGTAGCTTGTGTGAGACATTGGGGGTCGGTTGTTCCTTGGTGCATATCCTGGTGAGGGGTTGGGATGGTACTTACGGTATTGCTGGATCTGATTCTTTGCATCATCTGACGTTTGTAGTTATCGTTTGCACGATTAATCTTCCCTTCCATCTGAATGGCGAGTCGACTAGCTCTTGAGATCTGAAAGCGGATGTTGCGAGGGCGATGCATCTCATCATGCAGTCCGTTCAAGAATCTTTCCTTGTTCTTGGCCTCCGTATTGATTTCACAAGAAGAAGGAAAGATTCTTGAACGGACTTATGTGATACATCAATAATCGTATGACTATCGGTCAACAATCTCGATCGTCGTGCCCTATTCAATGAGGTGTTTGATCGCTCATTGTCGCATGCCTGGGATAGGCACGAGAAGCTGATGGACCTGTGCGGCTGAACTGAATGTGCTGTGTAAACTGAATCGTCTGATGTGTTGGAACTAAGATGGAGAAGGATGCGTCAAGCTGAAAGACCAGTGACTGAGCTCAATGCATGGGCCATGACACAGGATTTGGGTGACAGAAGAAGATATTGATCTGGTTCAAATTTTCGGTCAGAGACATTGAACCACGGATGGCTCAGATCGTGATTATGATCAGGAAATGTGAGCGTGCATTCAGGAACAGTCTAATGCAGGTATGCAGATTGAGTGAAGATTGCAGATGCAAGTTCTCAACTGTTGTGCTGAGTTTGGATTCGATCGATCGGATCTTGATCACCAGCCAAGTTACTGCAGTGAACCGAAGATTGGCAGGCGTCAGCGTGTGCTGAAAGGATTGAATGATGGCGTGTTCATACCCCTTGCCAGGAAAGATAGAGGATCTATTTGATCAATTGACCGGAGCTTGATGTGATGAAAGGCTTTTGATCTGCAAGATCTGAACCATTGGGACTTCGATTGAGAAATTTACTATCGTAGTTTCGTGAGAAGATTCAATCGAAGAGGGAGATTACAGATATCAGAGCGGTGACTGAGAGGAAGAGGATTCTGATCATATCTGATTTTGGTTTCAATCATGAAGGAAAAGTTGAGCAAGGACCAGATTTTTCAACATACAGTTCATGAAAATATCGGGATGAGATTTTTGTTTAAGGGGGGAAGGTTTGTAACATCCCAAAACTTTAATCCAAGCTTATCAAGATCCAAATCATCAAAATTTAGGGTTAACAAAAACTTTCCCAAATTAAAAATGAAAGCATTCATGTGTATGAGCATTTAAAATAGGAATTGATTTGAATTGCCATGGTTCTATGATTCTTTGCTTGTAAAAAGTTTCTTAGGTGAAATAAACATCATCTACATCATTCCCAAACTTTTCCCAAAGAAGAACAACTCAAAATGAATAATTAAAGTGAATGGTCATTTTGGCCAAATTAAGTATCATGCATACTTTGGCTATTCCTAGTACTAAAAACTTAACAGAAACATGTGTGGATGTTTACACCCCTTGATAGTACACGCAATGAGGTACCAAGGCCCACTTTGTGATCTGCAAAAATCTTTCAAATGCTAATTTTAAATGGCAGTTTAAAATTGAATCTATTTCATATGGGAAGTTCCCACTATTTAAAAAACCACTCAAACAAGCTCAATTTTCAAAACCCAAGCACCCACAGAGTCTCAAGCTTATTCCTAGCAAACCCACCAAAAATATTTTCAAAATTCAAAAGTTTATTTCATGCGGCCATTTCATCAAACACTTGGCAGGCATAATTTACACCCTAATCCTAGCTCACTGTTTTGAACAGGGTTTTGCACCCAAATGATCTTCATTTAATCCCTTTGTCCCCCTGGGTCTAACCATGCCATTAGCACCCATCCCCTACCCCCTACTGGCAAAGCCATGCCATGCCGAGCCACCCCTCGTCGACCGACCATGCACTCGCCCCAGCAGACCACTCCCCTCTCTCTCGCCATGTCTAGGAGGTAGCCAGGACCTCACCGTCACCCTCTGTCCCTTGCTCGAGCCAAGCACAGAAGTGGACCACCGAGTAGAGCCCGCGCCCAGTGCGACCGAGCCATGCCGAGCACGCGCCAGAGCGCCGCACCCGGCACGCATGCACAAGCCGCCGCTCGACCACAGCTCGTGCCCGCTGCTCCACCACGACCCAGGGAACACGACGAACACGCCCGATCGCCGCCCAACACACCACAAACACCGCTCGCCGTGGACACCGCCGCCTCTGCCGCTCAGAGTGCTAGCTTGCCCCGACCGCATACCACCGCCCCTATGCCCGCATTGAGTTCCTAGAGCACCGCTTGTCGATCGCCACCCTCAGCCATGCCTCTAGCCGGCCGTAGCCATGTCACCACCGTCGCCTGCCCATCCCGCTCGGTCTCACCGTCGGGACTATAAAAGGAGGGCACCCCAGCCATTTGAAGCACACCACTCCACTCCCCTCACCTCACTGACCGTTCCCCACCTCTAGCCGGAGCAGCGCGAGCACTTGCTCGCTGGAATTTGACCGGAGTAGCCCGCAGCAGAGGAGGACGGGGCGCCGCTGATTGTGACCACCCCCGGAGCTGCCTCGACCGTCCCTGAGCTCGCCGTCGACCACCAGTCCGTTTGCCCGCCTCGTCGACCTTGCTGGGGCCATGGTACGCCCCCTATGCACCCCCACTGAGCCGCTAGGGTTCGAGCTCGCCGGCGACAGGTCCGTTGTCGATGACAAGCCACAGCCGTTGATCCTCAGTCTAATCTAACGGCCCATCGCCCATACCGCCAAGACGTTATGAGCCGCGGAGTGACACTAGGCTGGCCCGTTAGAGTTTCCCGCGTGATCCAGTTAGTTTGAATTATATTTTTCCTATTTAGTTTAAACTTAGTTCTGGCTCTGAGTTTGAAAATCAATTCAGAGAGTTTGACAAATTCAAATTGGATGAAACCAATTTTGCCTGAAAGGTATTGAAATGATCTATCCAAGCCCGTTGGATTTAATTCAATTAGAGTTATAGATCTCTCCTAGTAAAAATAACAAAACAGAAGCATTTGCACCTTGCAACATTTTTATAAAATAAACCAAGATAGGTTTTGAGTTGATTCCAACTCTCAAAAATCACATTTCATCATATCTATCTAAATATGTAATAATATTAAGGTTTACATGCAGTGACTTTGGACTAGTACCAAAATAATGCTATATAGGCATTTCTAGTCACTTTAAATCATTAAATAATGAACTTAAACCAAAGTAATTATGATCCAACCTTTAAATCTCATTCCCACATGTTAGAATATGTGGTGATGACATGTGTCAACATGATCCCATATTTTAAGTGGTGAATATTAAATCTTAGTTAATTTTTTCAATGAGTAGAAATTACTTTTCTAAAATAAAAAGAATGAAACTAGTGAATAAAACTTGTGATGCTTGTGATGATAATAGATGATCAATTGTGTGCCTTAGGGTACTAATTAGACTAGTTAAGTATTGTTTGGTGATTGTGTACTCCATATGTATTTATAGAAGATAGTACCGACCAAGCTTACGAGGAGGATGAGTGCTACCAAGAAGAAGAAGAATAAAACTTCAACCATTGCACCAACCAAGGCAAGCTAGCCCTATCCAAGTTAACCCTTGCAAGTTATACTTGCAAGCCACCATTAACAGTGCAAGCTATTGTTAGCAAGCTAGAATTAAGAGAGATGAATGAGCAAAGATGCTTTAGGCATGCTTTGGTCACACCACCTTGACTATTACTACCCAAGTATTACCTTACAAGCTTTAATTCCTTTACTTTACACAAAGTCCCTTACATGTTTTGAAGGTAGCATAAAAAGTATAAAGCTTGACCTATTTAGCTAAGCCTTAGATGTCATTCTATGGCATTATATTGAACCCATCATCTTCCCACCTTAGTGAACACTCTTAACTTAGTAGTTATAGTAGATCAAAACTTGAGTCACTTTAGATGGGAACAATTGGTGAAAATGAATTGTGAAAACCTTGGAATGATGAGTCATTCTATTGAGATGTTTTGACATGTGTTGAGAAACACAAATGGTTTATGATGATGAAAATGTTGAGGCATGAGCCTTAGCCTTTTATAAAACTGATGGTTGGATTCGGATGCGATACCATTCCAAATTTACCGTACAACCACACTACCTGAATTGGGTAAGGCTTAGCTAGAAATTTATATGCATTAGTATTAGTTCCCTCGCGGGAGAGGTTTGAGCTGAGGCTACCTCTCAATGTTGTCCACCTATGCAGTGCCCAAGATGACTGATGGTCATGATTGGGAGGCCATGCTCATAGGAGAGGTGCTTATACTAGGGTGTGTAAAGGAAAGGTTATGTTTGATTATCTGCATACTAAGTATGATGATTCAGGGTTATCCCTGACAGATGTATCGAATCTTGTGGTGAAAGTGTACCACCTCTGCAGAGTGTTGAACTATTCGAATAGCCGCGTTCGCGGTTAAGGACAGTTGGAATGCCCATACTGTTTCGTTGTCAGATGTTTTCCACATAACTTGAAGTGAATGATGAATCTTGACTTGACCATAATAGGGTTGTGTTTATGATACTAGCTTCCCAACTTAAGTGATTCTAGAATTTTATTTTATCTTTCTTTGCTTCAGAACTCAGCTTAGGTTTCAAACTTAACTTTATAGTTAAACTTAGATTTAGCACTTTAACTTAGCACTATACTACTTGTTAGTGGTAGTTTACGAGTACTTAAAGAGTACTCATGGCTTTTGTCCCTGGCTATTCTCGTGGCCAGACTATGAAGGAGACTATCAAGATGATGGCCAACAGGACGGCTATGATAACTAGGACTATCTGCCTTCGTCAGCATTGCCTGTGCCCCTGAAGATGGACCCCACCGCTATGCTTTATATTTATTTCCGCTGCTTGTTGTATTAAGACGGGATCATGAGATCCTTATTTGTGTAAGACCTTATGTATGGTTTGTAATGGATGATGTACTGTGATATCCAATCCGTTATGTCTCGCAAAAATGGTAATCCTGGGATTGCGAGGTATGGCATAATGGGCATCTGGGATTAAAAATCCGGGTGTTGACATTCATCCTATGTCTTTTTATAGAGTATAAATTTCTCATAGTGGACTCTATTACATGATCATTACTATAGAACAATCAACACCATAAGTTATATTTTGTTTATTTGCAGGATAGTTGCTTATCCTGCTTAGGTTTTATTGTGATTATCCTCTTTAACTGCGTGTATAATATTTCGGCTTATGATTTGTTTGCGTGTGATAAAGGTTGCATCACCTTGCCTTTTTTGCATTAGTTTGGATGCTTCATCATATGCCTTATGATCATAGTAGAAATATATCATAGTGAGCTGTCACATGATGAGTTCTATAGAACAGTTAGTACAGTAGGTTATGTTTCTTGTTTAATTGCACTATTGCTGCTAATCCTGCTTATATTTTATTGTCCCACTCTGCTTATTACTACAACCAATTGGTGAATTGTCCAGCTTGTTCATCGTCTTGTCTCTTGATTTGCTTTGGCTGCTTCATCGTTAGTCTTGTGATATGAGATTCAGAGTAGAAGTTCCTTATAGTGGACTGTTGGACATTATGATTAGTATAGAACAATAAATACCATAGGACATAGGTTATATTTTTGTAGCTTACTAAAGAGTTGTTTATTCATGATAGAACCACAATTGCATCCCCTGGAAGAAAGACGGCCAGAAAACATCACAAGAAACAATGTGCGGATGCAAAAATATGGGTCTTAGGCCCCTTGTTTATCTATCTCCCATTGAATTCTCCCCTAAAAAGAGCAAGGATGAAGGATCTAGATCTGACTATTATCCTGAAGAGGAGGGGGAGGATGAGCTGGAGGTTGTCCCCTTACTTGACTACTCATCTTTTGTGTAATTATTTGGTTACTTAATTTTTCATATATGTTGTGCTTTTTTATTATCCCGAATTTACTACCTTTGAATTGTGTAGACTGAGAAGAGGAAATATAAGAAGAAACATGTCGTCATGACAAGGATGGCTGCTGGTGGTGGATCAGTGTAACACCCCATCATTAGGATCCGACGAAGGGTAGAATTAGGAATCCAAGTTTGTGCATGCATGCATCTGTAAAATCAGGGTAAATTTTTCACCAAACAAAACGCTAAAGGGATCAGAGTTTCTTTCGCTAACTGGAGGCGGGAATAGCTCTTGTTAGTGATTGTTATGAACTTTGACATGACCTTAGGGCATTATTAAGATTTTGGGGAAGTTACAATGAATTCAAATTTGAAATTTCAATCAATTTGAAAGAATTTGAAAATTAGAAGTTTGTATTATTGGTTTGATTTCTAAAATTCCTTATTAATATTATTTGGTTAAATTATAGATAATAGATACCAATAAGGATTTAAGACAAGGAAAATTAAATAAGAAAGGGAATCCTATTTCCTGATTAAATAATAATAACACAAATAGTGTTACATACACCAAAACACTGAATATTACAGAAACAAACTTTATTAACTTATAATCACATCTTTACAAGATCCTTTACAAAAAGGAATAGAAAGAAGATTACAATTGAAACCTATACTACATATCTACTCCTATACTAGATCTTGTATGTCCAGCTCTTGTTCCTGCAAATAAGAAAAACAACTAAATGAAAGAAAGGGTTAGTGGTTAGTTAAGTTTTCTCTCAGTGGGGAACTGTGAAGTGCACTGTTCATATTACATCATTGAGTAAATAATAAAGGGGCAAGTTTCACCCAAATGTGCAGTATCTGTTCTTTTAAGTAAACAACCAGATGCCACATTAGAAGCCAAGTGGAGAGAGGTAAGTTTCACCAGGCCAACAACAAGTAATCAGGTAAAAGTAAAAGTTAGATTACTTCAGCTGATCCACATGAGCAGCTCACACAGACACACAGGTGAGTCACATAAATGCATGCTATGTGCTGTCCAAGTAGTAGTAGCAGTACTAGCACTCAAGCAGAGCACGCAGCCAAAGCTCATCCACACCTTCCTAAGTGGCGCTGCAACCCACGCCTGCAGCACGTCAGAAACCGCCGGAGATGAGGGGAGTACACCGTGAGAAACTCCGGCGCGCCATCGCCGAAGCTCTAGGGCGGCCAAACCCTAGCCCTAGCCTCGGGCAGGGGTCAGCGCGGCCAGGAGAGAGCACCATCGGTGGATCTGCTCGGACAGAATGAAGCGGTGTTGTCGACTTAGCCATCCTGCACCGTGGCGGCGACAATGGCGACCGGACCTGGCCAGAATCGTGCGCGGCGGCGGCAGCGAGCGGAGAAGGTGACCGTGTGAGCGAGAGAGAGAGAAGGGAGAGGAGTGTGAGTGTGTGGGGGTACTGGGCCTGTGGGCAGCCTAGTACTACCCTGGTGGACTTAACCGGGCCGAGTGGGCCGGATTAGGTTGGGCCGGGCCAGCCCAGTGGGCCAGGCCCGTATGTTAAAAGGGTTGTTTAAAAATAAATAATTACAAATATGCCCCTGAAACAAAAACAGCTCTAGAAAAAATAATAAAAAACTTAAAAATATAAATAATATATCTATGAGCGCACAAAAATATTCCCTATTAAATAAAATTAAGTAACAGAATTTTTGTTAACTAAAAATTAGGTCTATTATTATTGTGCCAATTACTTTTGAATTTTATAAAGTATATGAAACACTTAAAATTGAATAAAAATTCATTTTTAAGATCCTAAATGAATATATTATTATAGAAAAATACTAATTTGTATTTTTTGAAAAGTAAAGTTGGTGTGATAAAAATAAATCTTATTTCCTTAAAGAAATTTTAGAAAATATTTAAAAGAGTAATAAAATTAAATAAACTCATATTTTTAACTCTTAGAATGATACTTGTCTTTTATTAATTAAAGAAAATAGTAAACTTTTATTGAGAGGGTTAACCATGCAAAGAAGCAAATAATAAATCATTGCATGACATTACTATGCATTTCATATTGCTCCTTTAAATATTGTCCTTACCGGGCAATAATGGTTCTTTGTAGAAACCGAAGCTCAAGGTCAAGTGGAAGCATCCGACTTCACTACCTTGCAGTCACAAGGCAAGTTCATAACTTTCTCATGTCTTTTGAAGAGTCTTTATCAAAGATACTGCCAATTGTGTGTTATCATCTATGATCTGGAGAAAGAAAATGTTACTTCTCTAATAAATAAGATGTAGTTATCATCCTAAGTGATGATAAAGATTGGCAATGGAACTTAGGGTTCCAATTGCATAAGTCACATAGGCTTAACAACCCATGCCATCAGTGATTCTAGCACCGTATATTACGCGTTAACCACGAGATTTGGAATGGGACAAGGAAGTCAGTTGTATCTTCTTCCTTTCATATGAAGGCAAGATGACCTTATCGTGACGCTGGGATTCCTTGTGTGGATCCGGTATATGGGTGGGCACCCTTAGGACCCACGATATTAGTGTCTAGATTATCTATGAGTGGCTGCCGGAGGTATAGTCAGACCTTTATGGAGCTTGCCAGGGGCATCACCAGCTCATAGAATCTTCGGGAACTCATCAGGGTTATAGCTTGCCCCAAATTGGGGGCTTAACGGAGATGGAGCTCGGCTCGGAGGATCGTGCAGACATATGGAATCGCGGAGAGGACAGTGATTAGCTTGGATCACCTATTGGGCCCCACATCATGGAATTGTGGACGGGAAAGTACGCCCAGTTGTGCAGCAAGGAGTTGATCTCTCATGGGTAAAGCAACGCACCTCTGCAGAGTGTAAGAACTATAACTTGTTACGCCCTGTTCTGGGAAGGAGCTATGAACGCGACAGGAAAGGAACTCCATGAAGTTCTGGTCAACTTGTGAAGGCTGATGGGCATAGTTTTTGATAATAAAATCAATCTTTGAAGAAATGTTTATGAAAACTGCATATCTCCAAGGACTTATAGTCCAAGGTGGTAGATAGAGCATCAAACTTCTCACCTTGCATATAATGAACTTGCTGGGTAACACTATTACTCACTCTTTCCTTTGAACCCCTTCTTAGACTCTGAGAATCCAGAAGACCCTTCAATGTACGCAGCTGAAGGACAAGAGGATGTCTACTATGAAGAGTCGGACCTGTCCCGAGGAGTTGAAGGGGTGGACTACGAGATACGCTACGGAGTGCAGGGCAACGAGTCTAAGTAGTTTCCTTAGTTATTAGCAAAACAGTTGAGCCGAGCAGCATAACCTTTATAGAATAAGTTGTTGAGCTCAATTTGGCTTATGGGTTTGGATTTTATATCTTCTGCTATAAATAATTAAGTTTGGTTTAGAATTTTGTAACACATGAAGTTGGAACTTCTGGTTTGTAATAATAACAAAGTGTGTATGTTTGTAATATGGACCCATGATGTTTCTGTTGTACGACTCGGAGGGATGTGATATTTACGGAACGGTGTTTTGTAGATGTCATGTCAACGACTATAGTGTACTACACATGCAGTGGTATGCTGGGTCACCGCAATCAGCTTCTCGGAAGCGTGTCTCGTTTAGCATGGCTACCTCGACAGAAAGTACGAGACATACCAGGTCCAAGGGGAATCCGCCAGAAGTACTTCCACCTCCAAGTTCTCCATGGCGCCCACCAAGACCGCCAAGTGCTGCGACCTCTTCGCAAGAAACTCTGAGTCCTACAGATCCTGGTGCTCGAGGAGAGAAGGTAGTAGCCCAAATCGAGATGGCAGCACTCCATGGCAGGAAGACAGCAGTCCAAGATGAGCAGACAGCTGCCCCAGGCAAGCAACCAACTCCCCAAGGAAAGCACATTATATTGTTTGAATGGCACTAATTATATGGTAGAACACTAACTCCACATTATATGTTTGTAGATGATTTTGGCCATCATCTTTCTGAAGATACTATTAAACATGATGATCTTTGAGGGAAAAAAACATGGGGACGCAGCGTGAGAACGTGTCCAAAGGAGGAAAGCTTCCATTTTCCATTCCTCTAGGAAGAACTATTGCTTCCAAGTTCGCCACTGAGTGTGCAAAAACAGTCAGGACTGGTATGCCTATCTTCCCCCGCTGGAAAGAGTACAAGGAGAGGCCGGATGTCAGAGCAGAGTTCTACGATAGAGTTTCCATATGTTCTGTGACTCAACTGCCCTTTTCTTCTCATTACTATTCAAGTAGAGGCTGATGCACGATGTTTTATTTCAGAAAAAGTTTGTCATGGATGCATCACACCCAGAGGTGCAGGTTGCTTGCAACTAGCAGTTAATGAGGCACGCAAGAATTCAAAGGCATCTCCTGAAGAAGCAGTTTTTTGACCCCCTCCCACTGAATGAAGTAACAAGGATTTCTCCTATTAAACACATGAACAATGCAGAGTGGTGCAAGCTTGTTGATTCTTGGACTGACCCCAGGAACCAAGTCAATTCTTGTCTACTCAACTTCCCCCTGTTTGTGTTTAACCAGGACTGCCTCTTATACTCTATGCTCTTTCTTTGTGTAGGCCTGTTGTCTAATAAACAGGCAAACAAGAAATAGACAAGCTTATCGTAGTGACTTGTTTTTCTGTGACAGCCGGGGCTTCTCCAATCATAGTGTGAAAAAAGCAACAGTAAGCCCTCTAGAATACTTTTCATATTTCTCATCTTCCAAAATTTCAATGCCATATTTGTCTCCGAAATGAGTATGATCATTTGTAATTTGCTGGCTATTTTTGATTCTATTCCTAAAACTCAATAGGCAACCAAGGAAAGCAAGATGGAACCTAACGGTACAGAAGATATCACTGAGGCTGAACAACCTTCTTCCACCAACACGGTGCACTATGCGCTATCGCAGGACATCAGCATCCATTCTTCAAGACCAGCCAAGACTCTCCTTGAAGCGCAACTCGGGGCTCAGAGAGTAGGGAATGCGATACTGTGTAGTGCCACTATGGGGTTGCAGATGGAGATACCAGATGGCAAGGCAGAAGCCTAAAGGAAGCGCATGAAGTGTGGAAGAAGCTATACCAGGTCCATCTTTGTCATCTTCGTATAATTCAATACCTTTTTTGTCCATGAAGATGTGCTTGGAATTTACTTGCTAATTTTCTAAATTTTGCTTCTATAACTGCCAGGCACCCATTGGAAGCACGGTGGCGCCATCTGCTGCAGAAGATGGCATTGAGGATCAACCCCTTGCTTCCACTGATGAAAGCATCCATGCTTCAAGACAAACCAGCTCTCTCCTTGAAGTACAACTTTTGGCTGAGAGAGAAGCAAATGAGGCACGGAGCAGACACATTGCAGCATTACTGAAGGAGATAGAAGCAAAGAATGAAGCACGGAAAGCACTTGTAAACTTCATAGACCTTATAAATGCATCACCTCAGCAATTCGTAGCTATATTGTGTAAGTGAACTAGTGGTGTCACTCAAAGATTGTTAGGCTCTTTTCTTTATTTTGTTGGAAACTTATGTGCGAACCAATTTATGTCCCCTGAAACATGTGCCCTGCAATTTTTGTCATTTTGATCTGGATGGTGCAATCTAGCAAAATTGCCAGCACTGTTCTCCGACGTAAATGAAAACATCATGCTTGTTTAGTTGACGGAAATATTTCCATCACCGATAGACGCCTACGTGGCGCACTTTCACTCGTCAACATCCTCGACGAAACAGGAACGTCATCTCTTTTGCCCTGACGAATTGAGTTCGTCATGCGTTGGAGATACGCATCCAACTCTCATTGGTACATGATTCGTGCTACAGATGGACCACGTGTTTCCTTCCTATTGGTCCATGTGTCGCCCTGACGATCGGCCATGCGTAAGCAGGCCATCTTATTGTCGTGACGAAAACGAAATTTTTCTCCGCCAGCACGACGAAATGGGAAGGATGACATAAGCAAATGAAAGGATGACGTTAGCAAATAGCGCTACGGAATCAGGCCATGATGGAAAAAAACGTCAGGAAGTAGATGACGTTGTAGACGGCGAACAATGACGTCAGCAAACGTCGCTGATGGCAGTTCGCGGTGCCGTCCGCCATGTGGCATCGTTCATGACGAAATAAAAACATCATGACAGACCGGGCCTGGGCCGTGCCGGTCCAGTTTGCTGCGATGAAATTGGAGGAACGTCACAGACAGGTCGTGACGTTTTCAGACAGAAAAGACATCAAGGATTGAATTATGATGTGAGGTCCTTGACCTATTTTTTTCGTTGTAGAATTCATCACGGATGGCCATCTATGACGTTTTAGCCCTCATCCATGATGATATCAGATCATCATGAACCGCCCAGATTATTGTAGTGGCACCAGGTCTCTAGAGCAGTATCCAGTTCAACTTCCAGGACCTACAGCGAGCACCCCAAAGTCTACCCTGGAGACCATCCCGGAGTGTCCGTCCACACAAGAATCTCCGTGCATCGCACCCCGGACTCTCTGGCCTAAGTATGGGCCTGTGCGCCTGGGAGTTGGGCGTCAACCCATGTGCCCCTCTATTATACCTAAAATACCCCTAGCTCGTGGTTGGCCTATATATATGCCCCCATACCCTCCTAGAAACCATAGATATGATGTAGAATTAAGTTGAACTCATGGCATGTGCTAAACACTTGATGTGACCCCCTCTCTATAGATTGAATCTAAAAGTTGTATCAAGGCCCTCCTCAAGTACTTGGTCTGCCCTATCTCAAGGATTCTAGTAGTGCTTGTTCCCTCCCCTTTGGGATTCTACTTGGTTGCTCTGTCTCCTTGACTTGGGATTCTACCAATAGCTTACCGATCTCTCCTCAGGTGATTCCACCACAAGGTATCTCACGTAGGATTCTATTGGATTGGTTATTCGAACCAATGGGAGCAAATCAAATAGTGTTTTTTTTGCCTGTGATGGTATATTTATCTTGCATTCGAGTGAGTTCATCATGTTCATCGGGTTTCCCCTCACTCTCTGCCTAAAACCGGTGAAGATCAGGCCACCCAGGGGTTAATCCACAAGAATACCCATAAAATCTGGTATCAGCAGCTTTTAGTTTCCACGGATTTGACTTTGTTCATCGATTTCCACCATAAATTCAAAAATACCAAAAACATTGCCCAAAATTTCTTCTAGTTTGATCTCTAGTTTTGGTGAGTTGATTGTGGCTTTAATCCATAAGAAACTTGTATTTGGAGTCGGTCTACCATTTGCCTGTGTTTCCCAGCCCAATTTGGTCAAAAATTTCTGGATTTGAGGTTTGAAGTACCGAATTTCCGCTCATGAACACGATGAGTTCGTCATGTTGGCCCCTACACCGGAGCCTCCGCACCATGAACCCCGGATTCTCCACCTCTGAACCCTGGAGTCTCCGGCCCGGGCCACATTTTTCACCTCTTTTCTATTTTGAATGATTTCCTTTTGTCGTTTCTATTTCGTGTCCATGTATTTCATCTAAAAAAGCTTCCGCAACAACTCGTCGTGCTTGACATCGACACCACAGAACTTGAATCATCCCTCCGCCAACGGTTGCAAGTACGACCTTAATAAAAGTTATAACTTGTACCACCTTTGTTAACCCCATTCTTCCTTTGTGTATTACCTAGACAATCGAGAGTAGCTCATTTTGTGTTTTCCGAAGCATTGCACACTTGCCCTTGCAAAGTGATAGTGCATAGGCAATAGAAAAAGTTGACTCCATAGCATAGAAAGAAAAAATACATCAAAAAAAGAGAAAAGAGAAAAAAAAAAAAAAAAAAGGTACCAATACAAGAGAGTCCAAAGCTTCTAAGGAAGAGTTCTGATCAAGAGCAAGGCAAGTGCACAAATCTGTTGCTTCTCAATCTTTTGGCAAACATACTATGGTCTCTCCTAGTGTTGGCACGACACTAAACTTTAGTCTTCTTTATGACCATTTTTGTTTGTTGCTCATTTTCCATAGTCGTGCTAGCCACATTAATCTCCACCGTGTGTGTATAGTAGTAGGTTCTCGTCACCCTTTTTGACATTTTCCTTTGACTTTGTTTTTGTTGGATTTTACCAATTTTGACAATAACCTTTTTGTTTGGTTTGTCCATTTGCTATCCACCTTCCCAACCTTCGACCATAGGGTGACGTGGGAATACCCTACAGGTACTCGAGTTTGGCATATATGGTCCAGATACTGCAGAAGCCCACGGCGTTGCCAAGTCCCAATATAGGATTCGGGTGACTCACGGAAACTCTGATTGCTTGCAGCACAAGAAGAAGCTTAAGATAGAAAGTTCAAAGGGACGAAACCTAATCAGAACCGACTGACTGCACGAGACCTAGCCTATCTATATAAAGGCTAGGAGGGGGCAGCGAGGAGGACAATCACAACCCTAGTTTCCACAACCATCGCCAGATTGCATCTATGCACCCCCTGTAACTTTTGACTCCCTCGATAATTCCAAGAGCAGACAAGCAGGAGTAGGAACCTCTACGAGGCCTGAACCTGGGTAAACCTTGCGTCCCTGTGTGCTTGTTTGCTAGCCGATTGATGCCTCCAGCGCTCCCTCCTTCTCCAAAACCCAAGTCCATAACATTGGGCATTGACGAGTTTAACCCTCGTCAATTGGCGCTGTTTGTGGGAATCATGGGTGCTGATGTCGTGGCTTCTTTGGCCCCATCAACCGCGATCTACAACTCTACAACAGCGTAGATTCGCCAGCTCTTCGGCGCTTTCGACTTCACCGTCCACACGCTAGCCACTCGCCCGGCTTTCGAGTCCGTAGGCGACATAATCGGCTTGGCAATCAGGAGCTTACGCTTCCAAGTTGGTTAGCTGGGCACACTTCGCCTTCCTGATCAGTCGACGGTTCCCGTGATTTCTCCAGCATTGTGGTTTCCACCACCAATCAGCACCCTGAGCAAGCTCAACGCCCCTACAACAGTCGGGGGTACGGACAGCGACAGCAGTCGCGGATCCGATCTGGGTGACCTAGCCACAGAGGATGGAGCCTACGGCTCTAGATCTGAGAGTTGTGGGAGCAACAGCTTCCCCAATCACTTCATGTGCGCCATCATCAACGCAGGTGACACCGGTGTCAATCGCGACAACACCAGCACTAGTCCGTCCAACGGCGGGAACGGTGGCCCTACCAACAGCGCCCCCACCAACGGCGTGCCCACCAACGACACGCCTGTCAACGGTGCACCCGTAAATAACGGAACGGACGGGAACCCGAACCTCACGGCAAAGCCAAAGAACATAAAAGGCGTCCAACAGCTGGCTGGGCGAATCACAACGCTCAGTCGATTTATCAGTCGAATGGGTGAAAAGGCACTGCACTTCTACCAACTCCTCCGCAAGGCTGACAAGTTCGAGTGGACAGACGAAGCACAAGAAGCATTCGAAGACCTCAAGCGTCTACTGTCCACCTCGCTAGTACTTTGTGACGCCTCGTGAAAAGGATCCGCTGCTGCTATATATCTCTGCCACCAACCAGGTGGTCAGCACTATGCTCGTGGTGGAACAAGCCGAAGAAAACAAAGTCCACAGGGTAAAACGCCCAGTCTACTACCTCAGTGAGGTGCTCAAGCCAACAAAACAGCGGTACCCACACTACCAGAAGCTGGCATATGGCATCTTCATGACAGCCAGGCAACTGCGCCACTACTTCCAAGAGCACCCAATCGTGGTGGTAAACGACGCCCCGCTCGGGCACATACTCAATAATCCCGACGCCACTGGACGAGTCGCGCTCCGGGGAATCGAACTATCTCTGTGAGACATGACATATGAGAAGCGCGACGTGATAAAATCGCAAGTTCTCCCGGACATCCTCGTGCATTGGATGGAGAACCAGCTCCTCGACAAGCCAGTTGGCAAATGACCCCATTTGAATTTCTGTATGGAAGGAAGTGCCATACCCCCTTGAATTGGTCGCAAGTAGGAGAGAGTCAAATTTTTGGACTTGACATCCTACAAGAAGCCGAAGAGAAGGTTCACAAAGTCCGTGAACACCTCAAGACTACCCAATCGAGACAGAAGAGTTATGCTGACAAGAGACGTCGAGACCTGACCTTCAATGTCGGAGATTTTGTGTATCTCAAAGTGTCGCCTTGGAAGGGAATGCAGCGTTTTTAGCTGAAAGGAAAGTTAGCCCCCAGATATATTGGACCCTTCAAGATTCTGAATCACCGAGGAGAAGTATCTTATCAACTGGAACTACCAGAGGAGATGTCAGCCATCCATAATGTGTTTCATATCTCGTTACTTCACAAATGCTTAGAAGTTCCGGAGAAGACCGAAGTGTTCAAGAACATCGATCACCGAGCCATTGATATCAACAAGGATCTGACGTATCGTGAAGTGCCCATTCGCATCTTGGAAGAAGCCTTCAGAACCATCGGGACCCGGAGTATCAAATTTCTCAAGATCCAATGGAGCAACCATACCGAAGAAGAAGCTACATGGGAACGAGAAGATTATATTAGGACTGAGTTTCCAAATCTCTTTAGTTCCTAGTTTTTCTTAAATCTTAGGACAAGATTTTGTTAAGGAGGAAAGGTTTGTAACACCCCAAATCTTATAATCAAGATTATCAAGTTCTAATCACCCAATTTATGGTTAACAAAAACTTTTATTAAGAAAATGGATATGAATGCATGTGTGTTTGCATTAGTATAGATTTGAGTGTATATGCCATGCTTGATTGTTCTAAATGTTGTGAAATGGTTTAAAGGTGAATGCCACCTCATCTAGACCATTTACAAATAAAATCCAAAGAGAAAGAAATCAAATAAGAATAAATAAAGCAAATGGTCATTTTGACAAAAGATAACCACTAGGCCACTTTAGGTGTTCCTAGAAGAGAATTTCTAATAGAAACTATTCTATTTCTTTTCACCCCTTGCTAGAAAAAGTGAAAGTGTATCAAGGCCCACTTTATAAAATTACAAAAACATATTGCCAATCAACTTAATGGACAATGGAAAATTGAATCCAATTCATATGTTAAGATCCCACTTTTTCAAAAACCTACCAATGCAATTCCCCTTAACCTCTCCAAACAAACCTAGTTATTCAAGCTTAAGATCAAACCACTCAAAAAATTTGAATCAAAAATTCCAAAGTATCTTTCATGCGGCCATTTCATCAAACACCTGGTTAGCACAGATTAAGCTTCTGCCTAACTTCACTATTTAAACAGTAATTAAATAACCAATTGATCTCCCCTTAACTCCCCTGTGCCCTCTAAGTCCCACCAGCACCCAGACCAACCCCCTTTGCCGTGGAGCACAGTGGAGCGCCGCCCATTTGTGGTCGTCGCTGGCCGACCATGGCCAACTCGGAGAAGATAGCCCCGCGCTCATCCAGGATGTCCAGGAGCATCGCCGCAACCTACCGCCACCCCCTATCCAGCCCACGATCGCAACCCGGCCGTGGACCACCCTAGCACCGCCGCGTCCTACGCCTCTGCGCCATGTCCAGAGCGCGCCAGTGCGCTGTGCCCGACCAGCCTTGCCAGCTCGCGCCTTGCCCTCATCGCGCATGCGCAGCCTTGCCATGATCACGCCAACCCAGCAGACACCACCGTTCACCGCCGCGTGACTCGTAGCTCTTGCGCGCCGTCGAGAACGCCGGCTGTCCCGCGCGGAGCGCCGCACGCGCCAGACCAAACTAGACCGCCCCGTGTCGTGCCCTTACTTCCGTGAGAACCGCCAGGGAGCACCGCACCATCCTACACCCTCGCCCATGCCTTTAGCTCGATGTACCATCCTCGTCGGAGATGCCAACCCATCCCGCTCGGTGGCCTTGTCAGTGTATAAATAGAGGGCATCTCCACCCCATTTCTCAACACCACCTCACTCCCCACTCCTCACGGACCTTCCCCACTTCTTCCCAGAGCAAGGCGAGCACAACCGCGCCGAAATTTCACCGGAGCCCGCTGCTGCTGGAGGAGAAGGGCGCCGTTGATTCCGACCACCCCAAGCCCTGCCGTGACCGCCCCTTGCCTCGCCGTTGTCTACCATGTCGTTTGCCCCTGTCGCCGACCCTAGCTGGAGCCCAGGTGAGCCCCGCGAGACCCCCACCACCGCGCTAGGTCACATTCCTTGCCGGAGCTATTCGTCGTCGATGATGACGCTCGATCGTTGGATTAGAATAGGATCGCACGGTCTAGATGCTTAGATACCATTTCGGTTAAACTGAGTCGCTAACTAGTGGCTTCCATCTGTCAGCAGTCCGCTGCGCCGTGTAGTGCAGTTCGGCCGGCCCGTTTAGCTTTCCCGCGCAGCCTAGGGAATTCAAATATGGATTTCCCAATTTAGTTGAAATCCTATTCTGTCCTTAGATTCAAAAATCAATTCAGAGAGTTTCACTTAACCAAATTGCATGATTCATATTTGGTTAGAAATATAATTAAATTATCTATCCAAGCCCGTTGGATGTAAATCATTTGGAGTTAGAGATAATATGTAGCAAAAATAACAAGACAGAGACTTTTGCAACTTCAAACATTTTTCAAAAATCAACCATAATAGATTTTAAGTTGATTCCAACTCTCAAAAATCACATTTGACAATATATATCTGAATATGTAAAAATATTTAGGTTTGCATGCACTGACATTGGACTATTACCAAAGAATGCTATTAGGGCATTTCTAGTCAATTTAAATCTATTAAATAATAATCTTAAACTTTATAAAATGTGACCAACCCTTTAAATCACATTCCCATGTATTAGAATATGTGGTGATGACATGTCTCCACATGATCCCATATTTTATTTGGAGAATATTAAATCTTAATTAATTTCAATGAGTAGAAATTACTTTTCTCAAATAAACTAAATAAAACTAGTTCTTTAATTCATGTGATGATTGTGATGATGCTAGATCATCAAGTGTGAGCCTTAGTGTGCTAAATAGACTTAGTTAAGTATTGTTTGGTGATTGTGTACCCCGTATTCATTTATAGACGATAATACCGACCAAGGATATGAGGAGGAGGAGTTCTACCCCGAAGAAGACGAAGAAAACTTCAATCACTGCACCAATCAAGACAAGCCATCATTACTAAGCAAGATAAACCCTTGCAATATAACCCTTGCAAGTATAACCTAAGCATGATGCCCTAGGCATGCTTTGGTGATACAACTTTGATTTATACCCATCCCAAGTTTTACTTGCAAGCTTTACTCTTTTACTTTACTAAAGTTCCTTACTTTTAGTAGTGCTTTTTGAGTACTTGGATAGTAGTATAGATAGCATAAAGAGTATAAAACTAGGCCTATACTAGATGTCATTCTATGGCATGGGATTGAGATTAGCATCCCTCATTAGTGAACACTCTTAACTTGGTGGCTAGTGCTAAGCATAAAACTTGATCACTTTAGATGGGAATACTTGGTGAAAATGATTGTGAAAACCTTGTAATGATGAGTCATTCTATTGAAATGTTTTGACATGTGTTGAGAAACACAAATGGATTTTGATGATGAAAATGTTGAGGCATGAGCCTTAGCCCTTTATAAAAACTGATGGTTGGCTTCAGATGCGATACCATTATAATTTTACCGTACAACCACAATACCTGAATTGGGTAAGGCTTAGTCGGAAGTTTATATGCATTAGTATGGGTTCCCTCGCGGAGGAGGTTTGAGCTGAGGCTACCTCTTGATGATGTCCACCTATGCAGTGCCCAGGATGGCAGATGGACATGGCTGGGAGGCCAAGATCCTAGGGAAGGTGCCTATACTAGAGTGTGTAATTGAAAGGTTATGATTGATTATTCGCATACTAAGTATGATGATTCAGGGTTATCCCTGACAGATGTATCGAATTTTGTGGTGAAAGTGTACCACCTCTGCAGAGTGTCAAACTATTCGAATAGTCATTCTGCATGTCATGGACAGTTGGAGTGGCCATACTGTTCCGTCGTCAGATGTTTTCAAAATGACTTGTGAAGTGAACTATGATTTGGACTTGTCCACAATAGGGTTGTGAATGTGAAAACTAAGTTCCCAACTTAAAGTAATTTAGAACTTTTACTTAGTTTTCTTTACTTGTGAACTCAGTTTATATAAATCTGCCTTTTTGCAAATAAACTTAGTGCTTAGGATTCCTACTAGAATCAGCTTACTTGTTAGTGATAGTTTGCGAGTACTTAAAGAGTACTCATGGCTTTGTCCCTGACTTTTCCCGTGGCCAGACTATGAGGAGGACTATCAGGAAGATGGATAGCAGGACGGCTACGACAACTAGGATCATCTCCCATCATTAGCATTGCCTGTGACACTGAAGATGGAGCCCACTGCTACGCTCATTATTCCGCTGCTTGTTTGTATTAAGACTGGATCATGAGATCCTTTATTTGTGTAAGGCCTTATTATGGTTTGTAATGGATGATGTACTGTGATATCCAATCTGTTATGTCTCGCCAAAACGGTAATCCTAGGATTGTGATGTATGGCATAACATGCATCTGGGATTAAAAATCCGGGTGTTGACAACAGGGTAGCCGAGGATGACGTTGTACGGAGGTTAATATGTGCCACCTCAAAGTCGACGACCTCGGTGCGGTAGTTGTCACCCGTTCCGATTGTGACCGAGAGACGTACCTGCCCAATGGGCACGATAGATCAACTGGTCACTCCGAAGAAAGGCATGGTTGGCATTAACCTGTCATAAGGCACCTGCAGCTGGGAAAACGTCTCGGCGGAGATCATGTTTAGACCAACACCTCTATCGATGAGAGTATTTGCAACAATGATGTTATTGATGGTGGGGGTGTAGATCAGGGGGAGTGTGCCCACTAGCCTAGTGGAGATGGGGTGGTCGCCGACGTCGAACGTGATGGGGCACTAGGACCACTTGAGCTTTGATGAGGGGGTCCCTAGTTTGGCCATCGCAACCTCACGAGTGAGAAGATTGAAGTGTCGGTTGGACACTGAGGCTTGGGAGCCATCGAGGATGCAGGCTATGGCACCTTGAGGCACCTGGTAGCCCCCGGGGTCCTCAACATGCGCCTTCTCTTGCGGGTGCGGTTCTTGTTTCACGGTGTTGGCCTAGTGACCTGCTGGGGGACGTCACACCAGCCGGTGTTGTTGTTCCAGCGGTTTCCTCCCTTGCGAGCCCCTCTCCTCGGATCCCTATCTTTTCTCGCATCTTGTGGTCATTCACGCCCTCGGAGAAAACTGTGATGACGTTGGAGTCCGAGATCTTGGGAATTTTGTTATGGACCCGATTGAACCTCTCCAGGAACTTGAAGAGGGTCTCTCTAGGCTGCTGGCGTATCTAGCGGAGGTCGTAGTAGGTGAGCGGGCTTTCGTATGTCCCCTTGAAGTTGGACATGAAGAGGGAGCCAAGCTCCGCCCATGAGTTGATCGACTCCTAGGGGAGGTTCATCAGCCAGGTGATGGCCGCTTCCTTCAGGCATAGAGGGAACCAGTTCGCCATGACACGGTCGTCTCCACCTGTCGCTTCGATGCCCGTGGTGTAGAGATGGAGGAACTCGCACGAGTTCGTGGTTTCCGTCATAGTGCGCTGGAGTTTCTGGGTGGAACATGTGCTACCAGACCATGCGGTGGAGGTTCTTGGTGAAGGCGAGGCAACCGTTGGCCTAGACCGCCCTGCCATAGACGAGGGCCGCATGTTTCTGCTGCCCCAGAGCGGAGATTTCCTCGGCGAGGCGGTCCTCATGCTCGCCTGGTAGCGCTGCGGCGATATGAAGGGAGATGATCTGGCAACTGTTTGCGGGTGGTGGCAAGGCGTCGCTCGGCTTTGCTGCTCCCCCATGCTATCGGGGCGGGGCCAAGCCCCTAGCCCCCGGCACCCTGGCCGTAGTTCGAGCCCCCGGGCCCTCCGGGGAGAGGGTGGCAGCGTTCAAGAGTACAGTGATGCGGTCGCGCCACTTCTCCTGGCCTTGCTCGGCCGATGGGTGGTCCAGGAGCTCGCACACCATGCGCTTGGTGGCCTCCCGGGTGAGCGGTTTGAGATGGTCGCGAGAAGATGTGGTGCGGGAGAGCGACATGACGCCGTGGGAGGAGGGGGTCGGCTCCTATGAAGGATGGTAGGAGGAGCCAGCCTCGTCCTCCGTCCATGGGACTTGCTCGGAGGCGGCGTGCTGCCGGGCTGGCTCTGTCTAGGCCTTTCTTGTCGCACGACAGAGGGCCCGCTCGGTGTATGTCTTGTTGCCGGCTGACATGCTATCGAGGTTGCCGAAGATCTTGAAAGCGCGCCTCAGCCCCCTACCTGGCGTGCCAAATGTCAGATATTGGTCCCTCAAAGGAACTAGGGTCCAACGATCCCTTGGTTCATGAGGGGGCTGAACATGCGAGTCCGAAGAAGTCCGGCGACAGCTAGGGTGACGAAAGGGATGCATGACAGAAAGTTGACATCAGGATTTTTTTTACCTAGGTTCGGGACCCTCATGAGGAGGTAAAATCCCTACTCTTGCTTGGTTGTATTGCTCTCTTTCCTCACGAGATTGCAATGGTGGATGAAATCCTAGGGTTTTAGATCTTAGGGATTCATCCCCTCCAAGGTAGGAGATGGGCTCCTTATATAGGGCGGTGTCGGCCCTCTCCCCCTGGTCCATAGACGGGGTCGTCACGATAGTGCCGTCTCTGGTGGTCTTGGTCTAGGGGACTACTTTTTGGTGGATTCGGTCCATCCCACCACGCCCCGCTCCGTCCTCCTGTAAAGCGTCCTTCGTCGAAGTCCTTTGTCTTTACCTGATGCTCTCTTCTTTCTCCCTCCGTTCAACGAAACAATAACTGGGAGAGCCTCCTTCCACCCGAACACCTTCCATGGCTCTGCAAAACGAGGGTGGACTAGGTCCTCTTTCCCGAGGAGGTTGATACTGGTTGTACTTGTTGTCGGGGCCGTAGCCCCCGCTCCATGCGGTGTAGTCAGCATTCTACCCCGGACACGCTCGGGTGTATCCGAGGATTAGGGGCATCACACGAGGCCCCAGCAGCCTCTTCGGGGAGGTAACCTCACGCATCTCATTTGGTGCCGCCCCCTGGAGGGCCGCCCTTCTTCTTGAAGGCGTCCCATCTCACGAAGGCAAAAGAACTCAAGCTGCAGGGCCCGTCCAGTACGGGGACGTGGCACCCCGGGTGCTAAGTCTCCGATAGTATATTTTGTTCTTGTACTTTCTATCATGTAGAAAATCTACCTATTCACTACCTAATACTCGACATGCATGCTCTAGAGAAATGATGGAGAAGATTCTAAAAACATTAAGAAGTGTGTTTTTAGGTTTGTACATAACATTCATTATGCTAAAGACAATCAATAGAATCTTCCAGATGCTAGAAATGATAGAAGATCGGTTAACAATGTTGGGATTTGCTAGTCTTGATTCAACAGTCAAAGTTCAAAGTTATTCGTACACTATATAGTGGTATATTATTTTTTGCACTTTTGAGTCATTAAAATATATGAAATAAATCAGGAACATTGGCTATGTCGTATCTTTTCCATCTACAAAATTCCTTCCCAAAGTATGATCCAATGTGACCTGTGTAAATAAGAAAAAACCTAAGAGAACAATATCTTGCTTGTGTTATGCCTACAACATTTGTTCATTTTGTGGAGGCCATACCATGTCATATTTTGGGATGAAAATTTACAGACGAACTATATAGAATATGATATATGTTCAAGATTTATTTCACATTTTTTTAATACTTAGAAGTATGACATGCACCAACTAGTTGCAGGCGCAACTAGTTGCAAATTGTAATTTCTGTCGTGGACATCTCTAGCGGCTCTGGGCGCAATTATGCATGTAGAGGCTCACTGTCACGTGAGGTCGACCTAAACTAGGCCTACATGTCAGTGGTTCAGAGTCACACAAGTCTTGCACGTTACCTGACTTGAGCAAAATCTGGTGTATCTACTAACCGAGCACGTAGTACACGTATCTCATTTTGTTGTGCGGTTGTATGCTGGACACATCTAAGACAATATAATCTTGTACAATAACATATATGAGCAAATTCAACATGGCAAAATTACCACGGACACACGCATTATATCTCGTATATATTTTTACTCATGTGCTACCACTTCTGCATATAGGGGAACAAGATAAAAGTACTAGTAGTAGTTTGTCCTTCTATTTTCTATCGAAAATATGTTAAAATGAAAGGTTTAAAAAGAAAACCATATTGTCAAACTGATGTGACTACACAACACTGCACAATGATATTGGTAGTAAATTTCAACTAGCTCGTGACGTGCTACTCTAACCTACGGTAAAAGCCTATGCGATCACCTCGATGCAACTACCGACTAGACAGAGCTAGCAAGTAAAAAAATTCCTCCCTCTCGTTTTTTCCTTGCCTCTCCATATTATTCCCTAATCCTCCCACGATCTCCCCCATTCTCTCTCTCTCTCTCATTCCTTACTTGCTTAACGCTCCCCTCCTCCTCTAGAAAATCCCAATCGCACATGCATCCGCCTACTCCGCCTAAATCCATCCAGCAGTGATGGCCGATGCGAAGCATGGCAGGCGCTGCAAGTGGGATCAACCCAGCATGGATGATGTCGACCTCATCATTCAACGTCTGGACATTTCCAGCACTATTAGGCTCCCCGCATGATTCAAGGTGTTGTACGATCGTATCGGCAACAATGAAGGTACAAATTTAACTTTGCACCATTTGAGTGAACCCTGTCTACTGATGCCTCAACCTGCTCATTGGTTAGATGAGAACTATGATGAGTTGAGGATACTTTGTGTGCACAACACGGTGTACGACGTGGTGCCCCTCGACCATCCTATCGTACCACCATCCTGCCCTTCATGTAGGAAAGATTCTAGGTTGGCATGAACAACTACTGTCTCGCCCTCGTGGACTAGAGTGGGGTCTGGTGCCTAGCGAACATCTACACCTATCGAGTAAGCGACCTTCCATCAATGGTTACATGTGGCATTCAGCCCATCTCATATCCATTATAAAACAGGTAATGCTACTAGCCAGGCAGGGTTCCGTAGTTACTTGTATTCATTTCTATACTCATGCATATTTTAAAAGATTTTTTTTGGTGAATCTCCAGGTTTGATCTCTTGACCAGTTGAAGATCATAATCTGAAGAGTGCCCATAGAAGCTGGGTGTTACACAGACTACAAGCTCCTCATGTTGTTCGATAGTGAAATCGTCTACCTAGAAGGCGATAATGATGTTTGGAGATGTTTGGACCATTCATGTGATGGAAGACGATAGTACCATGATACCACTGAACACGATGGGCTCATTTTTGGGGTTGCAAGTCAAAGCTGCACCTACTGCTAGGATCCCACATTGGACGATAATTTTAGTTCCATGATACATTGTGAGTGATTTAGTGAAGTTGTTCTTTAACTACCTTGTTTATGTTTTACCTTTCGTATGACTGAATGAGCACAACTTTATGTGAAAATGAATGAACCATTGCTAGTAATGAATTCGTACCACTGATAATTCTTAAAAATATAGTGTATGATGGCATGCCTACACTAGTAATGTTATTCCATTGTCAGAATATGAAAGGTATTTACCAGTATCTCAAATGTGAGCACAACACAATGAAGACATGTTTCTTGATTTGTTTTTTACTTTCAGTCCCTCCTCGGATCATAGTAATAACATAGAATTTTTGTAGGACACCAATCTTTTTTTTTTGGATTTCCTTAGGATTCAGAGGAATCATGTACGATTTTTGTAGGATTTGTATATTTAGGAATTTGTTCTATAAATAATATTTGATTCAAAAGATTATAATCCTTACGAATTCCTTCAAAGTATTCCTTTTCACTATTTTGGAGTATTTTCATCCACTCCAACCTCTTTGTACAATTCCTTTGGTTTTCCTGTGCAATCAAACACTACACTTGATCCAAAATCCTGTACGTATCTAATCCTATAGGATTCAAGTGGGCATGCCTCTATATCAATAAAATGTGGCACTGCCAGCATTTTTGTCAAAATAAAAGTGGACATAGAAATTTTACAAGGTTGTAGGTACAAAACATAGGATTCCAAAACAGAGGAAATTTGCACATTAATTACAAATCCTTTGAAATTCTTTGAATCAAACGAGCTTTAGTAATTTGGATGAAACACCGGAAAACTGCCTCGATCCTATGTGAATGAGTGTAAGAAATAAGTTGAAGTGGATGTTGAAATCCCTATGGGATTTTGGGTGTACGAGTGCAATCCATAGGAAATTTGGAGGTATTATTCCTTTGATCCAAGGATTCCTTTTGGAAAATCCTAGGTTAAATTCCTCCAAACTTACTTTGAAAATCCTTGAATCTAAATAGGTAAATGCAAGTTCCTATGCCTCAATCCCTGTAGGATTTGAACATCCATTCAACCTATTTTTAAGACACAATTTCCTAGGATCAAGGAATGTTTCTTGTGTTTTTCCTGTGTTCCATCCATATGATTATTCCTGCACTTTTTCTATGTTTTTAATCCTCTGATTTGCATCTGCAAACCTGCCACATTCCTCTATTTTTCTCAATCATGTGTTCTTGTGATCCAACGAGTTCTGCATTTTTTCATAATATAACTGAATGATTGGTCCCTGTTTTGAAACATAGAACAAGTAGGAAAGCAAGATATGCAAGAAATCCAAATATTTGGATTAGCGGAATATGAAATGCACTTAATAATTTCGTTAATTTATTGAGTAATATTACTGTTTGGATTTTCCTATTCATATTGTGAGCATGAACAATGCATAGTTCTGGTGTTAGAATATGTATGCCACTAACACACTTTTGGTCCCCAATTCAGATGTTGTAGCTAAAAAGGAGCTACCGTTTGTAATGCCATCTCCTTTTCTGATTCATTGTCTAGACATGTGGTTCCTCGCTCGATCGGCTGATGGCGATTACTTTATGATCATAATTATGAAGTTTGGTATGGGGGTTGCCCATGGCGAAGAGCCTGAAGTCATTCCCTACGATTTTGCTGCTCGTGTCTATGTTTTCGTAGCATCATTTCTATACTATATTTATCAGTATTGTTACTAGCTTTGTATATACCCACCTCCTGCAGCTTTGTTTTTTGATAGGCACATTCCTTCTTTCCTCTGTAATGTTGTGTTCTTGGCATGTAAGGTTGCATATGGGTGTGCTTGGCATTTCTTTTAAAACTTACATCAGTCTTGCTTTTCTTTTGAAACTGGGCATTGTCATGATCTAGATGAGTCCTTGGCATTTTGGGTTGCATATGGGTGTCACACATGCATTGACATGAGAAGGAGGTATTCACATATAGAAGCAGGCTTGATTGTGAGCATTGCTTGCTCCAATGATCGAGTGTGTTCAGGGAAAGGGCAAACGATCATCCACCAAGATTTTTTGAGCTTGAACAAGAACCAATTCTATCTATACTTCTATTGAATTTCAAGCAGGAAAGCTACTGAATCTCTCAAATGTTCTTTCATTTCTATTACTAAAGTATTTTGTGGAACTAATACTAATATACTTGTACTTGTTTAAATCAAGGGATGTTGATAGTCTTGCTTTTATTTTGAAACATGGCCTTGTCACGATCTAGATGAGACTCGGGAATTTCGGGTTGCATATGGAGGGTCACATAGGCATTCAGGTGAAAAGAAGGTACTCAAAAGAAGACTTGATCGTCAGTTTTGCTTGCTCCAATAGTTGGTGTGTCTGGAGAAAATGGAAAATTGATCGTGCGAAAAGGTTTTGAGAGCTAAAATAAGAACTTGTTCTCTTTGTACTGCTATTGAATTTCAGTGTCTATATTCCTGAATCGGTCACTTTGAAATACTGCTGAATCGGTCAAATGCTGCTGAATATAAACTACGTGTATGTCGATATTTTTTGTCTTATTATCTACTACTGAATTTTTACATGAATATCTGTCAAAAGAATTATCGCTTTGCCCCTCCATCTATGAGGTCTTTGTTTCGAATCCGGCCGAGCCATAGCACAATGCAATTTTTTATCAAGGAGATGAAATCTAGCCCACTCGGCCTCTCTTTAGCCCAGAACATTTTAATTCGGCCTTTTCAGAGTCAGGGGACTGTGGACCACGGCCCAGTGAAATTTGAGGAAGGAGCTGATGGAGCATAGCCTAGAACATTTTATTTTGTCCTTTTTGGGGTCGAGGGACTGCTGAGCACAATCCAGTGAAATTTGATAAAGGAACCCATGGAGCATAACCCATGTAGAATTGCCAAATACTTTTTATTTCGGCATTTTGGCATTACCCCACACCTCTTGAAAAAACTCCGCCCACACATATTTTTAAGAAACTACATCATGTGGTATTTTATAAATTTAGATGTCAGGACTGCTACCCTTTATTTTAAAGAGATAAACATGGACACACAAAATATCTTTAAGAAGACTAATACATAAGTTATACTAGGTACTAACAAATCTTCAATGGTAACTTTTCTAGAAATATCGTTGGCGTAGTGGCGATGCACTTAGTTTACATCTATTTAAAGTCTTGAGTTCGAATCCTCTATGCGTATATATCTTGGGTTTATATTTTTTGTAGCAATATTGCTTTACAATGAGGCTAGCATCACAGATCCACTATAGCATCCCTCAAATATAATGGGTGGGTTTGAAAAAAAAGTTAAGTACTTGTACAGAGAGGCTAGCATCAGGGATCCACTAACCAGGACATACGGGGATGGATCAAGATACATAATGCCCCACTTTCAGCAATCCTGCTTAGTTGTCTAGAATGCAAAGATCAGGGGAACCAAAAAATCTTGTGTAGTGATGAAGTGTTTGCTTGCTTGATGTATTATGCTATTGCATCTGGAAGTGCAGTGGATGATATCCTCCTCTACCTTCCCCAGTTTAAAAAAGCTACTTAACAAAACAATCTTGGATTGTTTTACATATTCTCAAATGCTCTAGCATTTCAAAACCTGAGCCAAGATTCCCTTGCAACAACAATTATTTTCCTAGCTTGTATTCACAAAATTATGGAGATCTATATGCTATAATCTGCTTATGTTTTCGAGACAGAACTTCCAACTACTCTAACCTCTAGGTTTTCCAAAACCCTTTATAAAGATTTTGAATTCTATTCCTGGTAGAAGTACCAAGGACCTTACGTCATTCAAATCTCCAACATTTTCAAAATACCCATCCTTACCTCAAACTAGGCTTGATGGTAACCCTAGTAATAGTTTGAATTGCTTGTAAGATGAATTGCCTTGATCTATTGTTGACTTTTTTTCTTAGGAATTACCCTAGAGCTCATCCCCTAGTATCAACCTAATATAAGGATACAAACCCAACGAGTGACAATCTTTTTCCTTAACTAAATCAACTTAGAGTTAAGCCCTTCTAGAAGTTTCTAAGTCAATGAAGACCAACTCTAAGCATGGATCACTTCTACTCAACCTACACCTCAACACCATCCATGAGATGATGAGTTTGGAACCTTGCATCCTCTAAAAATCATCCCTCTTGTATCCTAGTCAAAAAAACCAAATCTGCCAAAATATGACTAAGTATGGAAAGGTCATCAATGTCACATCTTTGAGTCTCTGTCTTTCTCAACCCTTGTGCAGTTTTGGAAATGAACTTGAACCATATTGTAGAACATCTTAAGGACTTCCAAGGCATACTCCTTACCATGGCTAAATCATCCTCTGATCCACTTGTTCTTCATGGGTTTGCAGCCAAGAAAATAATATTTGCCGCAAATCTTATCAACATGCCTACTTTGGCAGAAGCTCACACCTCAAATGTTATCTTCTTTTGACCAAATTTCTACATTATTGTTCTCTACTCATGAAGGTATATCCATCCGTACTTCATTTGTTTCCATTGGAGCCTTGTGATTCTAAAACCCACATGGTTTGTGAAGCTAAATAATAATATGCTTTGACAACCTTATTTTTAGCCAACTTTGGCATCAATCCTAGGAAATCTCAATCATGATCAATCTCACATATTTGTACCATGGTGATCTACATAACTTGGTCCATCTATCCTTATAATACATGACCCAACGTGAGATTTGAGCTCCTTAATCCCACAAGGTTTCGGCGGCATACACATATTATCCCCTAAGATCATCCTTCTACCCCTATTTCAGGTTTTCTCCAAAAATCAAGTTTTATTTTCAAATAATAAGGCTGCAAAATCAAATGTTTTCCATAATTATTTTGGTCCAAAAACTATTTATATCTTTCTTTTATAAAAACCTCAAAACTCCCTCTATAAAGGAAAGTTTGTTTTTCTCCAAAGTACTTTCCCAAATCTAGGAACATTTGAGGCCTACTTATTATACCCTATCTTCCCACTTCGAAAATAAATATATTTTAATAATTTTATTATTCCTTTTTTCCTATTTTCTTAAATAGCATAAATGGAAAAATAAATGTTATAAATACTTTTTTGCCTCAATAAATCTTGGGAAAATTCTCCAAAGTGTGAAACTTGATAAATGGGTTCCTTGATCAAAATCAAGTAGTGGTAGTGGAGGAACACATCACAAGGAAGAGTATAGAATAGGAAAAATGCCTAAGGAACAAGAATAGGGGCCTTAATTAGAGTTCCAAAGAAGTGAACTTGATAACCAGGGAAGATAATCTTCCCACAAGGGTTTTAATGATTTCTTCTCAAGAGTTGTAGAGGTTGCATTGTTGGTTTTGTTTAGTCACTAGAGGATGAGCTCCTAGAGTAACTCATACTAGCTTCTAATCAAGCAAGTCAATCCTATCATGTTTTAAGATATCAAATAAGGGAATTCATACAAACATCTCAAGAAGACTACAAACACACACAAGCATTACTTAAGGTATGAATAAAAGAAGCTTTGATTTTTTCGAAGAAGGTGAGAGTCCCTTGGCACTTATACCAAGAGTGGGAAACAAATAACTTTATCAAAGATTTTAGAAAGACTAGAGGTAAGGATATTGGAAGGTTCTGTCTTGAAAGAATAGGGAGATGGCATCATATAGTTATCCATAATTTTGTCAATAGAAGATAAGAAAACATTTGTTGTTGCAATGGCATCATGGCTCTTGTTATGAAATGCCAGAACATTTGAGAATATGTAAAGTATGCCAAGACACTATCTTTTGTTAAATAGATTTTGCATTTGATGAGAAAGTAGAGGAGTGTTTTGAGCACACACAAACATATCCAAGTATTATCAACAAGCATACAACTACCACATCACAAGAAATAAAAAGTTTTTGTTCCCCCTAATTTCTGCACTCAGGACAACTTAACAAGGTTTCAAGAGTTGGGGTGTTATAGACTTACCCCCCTTAAAAGAATCTTGTCCCGAGATTCCAAAGCATAAAGCAAGGGAAGTGTAGGGCACTATCAACTGCTAACTTCCTTTCGAATGGTCGTTGCATAGGAATATTGACCTCTTCGTTTCCTTGGAAAAAAGCTGGAGGATTTGCATGTAGAATTGAGTAGGCTTCAAAATTTATTAGGGCGATTGGTCCTTGTTGTCTCCTGGAGTTGGTAGCTTGACAAGGGAATCCTTGTGTGATTTCTTCCTGAGGTGCCTTCTGGAGGGGCATGGATAGTTGCCTAATGCTTCTGAAGGAGTCTATCGAGATTGTGCTTCTGAAGGTTTAAGGTTATGGCCTCATACAACACTTTGGAGGGTTGATGTTTTCTTACGAGATTACTAGCGGACGATCTATTTTTTATTTATAGGGGAAGACACAGTCTTCCCCCTTAGGGTTACTCTAGGGGAGCTTAGATCTGGAGTAGTTCCTTGTTCTTGATGAGGCTTTGCAATGTTGAAAAATCTCCCCAAACCTTTTAAGAGCTGAGTTCATCTAGGTAGTCTTGAATATGTTCCCTCATGGAATGAGGGAAACTATTTACAAAAATTGCGGACAATATGCCAGACTTAGACTGGGGGCATAATTAATGAACTCTTCATCTACTCCTGCCTTGGAAATGCCATGTTGCTATTGTCGAGGCTTTAATGGTTCCAGGATCACCGACCTTCTTCTTCGGGCGCAGTCTTCTGGACAGTCTCTTCCTGAAGGATCTTGTTTTCCCATAGGGAGTAACTTATCATGAGGGCGGGGTATTTTGCTTTTGGAGGTCTTCCGGATTTTCCCGGCTGTAGATCTTGATCTTGTCCAGTCAATCTAATCCTCAGAGTAGCATAGACCTCAATCGGAAACTCTTGGAAGTAATGACCTGGCTAGTTGTAGGTGAATCAGGTACCTCGTTTTCTCAATTCCACTTTCTGCTGGTTCTCAACCAAAATTTGTGAGGGTTGACAAAAATACGCAACAATAATGTTTAGGGGCAGTTGGTAGGAGCATAATCTTGACTCTCACATAAGTAGCAAGATATGAGTTGGGTCGGACACTCCTTTCCATGGTGGGATGTCTTGCAGTTTGGGCAGTTCCCTGGGCAGACTCTAGCTTGATGTCCTTCTTCTCCATAGCGGCTACCTGCGTTCGACTAGTCATCCTGTCCTAGGGTTTACAAGAGAGTCCTTCCGGCTACGTTACAGAGTCGGTTGCATACTACATCTTGGAATACAAGTAACACTACAGGCCTAAGTTGGTAACTCTTTTGGGCCTCCCCGTAGCTAGAGGGGCTTCGAACTTCTCTCCCTGACTGGGCGGCCCGTGTAGCATAGCTCTAACCCTAAGTGGGCCATCCTGGTTAGTGAGTCGCTGTGGGTATACCCGGAAAGTATATCCCCAACTGTAGCCCCCGAAATCCTCCAAGATCAAATTCGGATTTCATTGTCTAGCTTGATTCTTCTTTGGTTGTAGAATATTGAAGGGTTCTAGAAACTCCAAAACAAAAATAGGATCCGAGTCTCACGAAAATGAGTCGGACCTATCAATATCTCATTGTTACTTTCCTACTTGATTTCAAACTAAGCCTGAACTTAGTCTGTGACGCAACCTGACACCAGTCAAGGTCTAGTCTTGTCACTAACAGACATTCCTGCTAGTGTGACCGTTGGTGGGTCTGTGGTTCGTGGAAATGAGGAGCTTTATCAATGCGTGCGTGTATATCGAGGAGGGGCAATCTTTTCGAGGATGTTACCTTGCTCCTTCCATCACGTGTGGTGTAATATTGATGCATTTACACTAATCATGGTGTAAACGAGGATTATAAGGGGTAAAAATCTCCTCATTTTCTTCTCACCCTAGCCATTGCCTCCCTTCTCCCCTAGCGATCCAACACCCATGTCTCCTTTCTCTCTGACCCCAATCCCCGCAGATCCACCCACCAAAGGTCACCTCACCAGGCTAGATGGCTGACGCTTCCAGCTCCGGTGCGGCAACGACGATGACAGCAACGCCAATAGCAACAGAGAACTGTCGTGGGGTCTAGATCCCCTACATCTTGGTTGACAAGAAGCTTCATGGCATCGAGGAGGAGGGCCTTCTTATTTCCGGTGAGTGGCGGAGTGGTTCTGGCAAAACCTTTCCTGCCCCTCGCACCGACGAGCAGGTCCACTTTGGCACTCATCTTGACCAAGGTTTGATCTTTCCTCCTTCTGATTTCTTTTCCGAGGTGGTCACGCATTATGGTGTTAAACTCCACCATCTTCCTCCCAATTCGATTTTAGAGCTTAGATCTTTCATTTCTCTTTGTGAGGGTTACCTCAAAATCAAGATGATTCTTACTTTCTTCCTATACTACTTTAGTACAAGGAAAAACTCCATCACAACCGATGTTCCATACATAACCAGAACTCTTAGCTTAGTCCTTAGGAGACACTGAAATTATCCTAAGGTCATAGCTAGTGACTCAGTGAAGAGGTGGCCGTCCATGTTATTTTGTCATAAGGACAGGATGGCTCTCATCAAGCAGGAAGGCTTGCCGGCTTTCATTGACGGTGCTTCCGCTTCCCAAGAGTCATGGGACACGAAAGCTCCGGCTTTATTGAAGATTTTATCCGTGCCAAGATGCGGATTGAGTTTTTTATGAAGCATAGATGTCTCAAGGGATTCGACTTAGTCCATTGCTGGCTAGCTCGCCGGATTCAACCTCTCCATCACAGTGGGTTCCGGCTGATGCACATAGTCACCAAGAGCAAAAAGGACAGCCTGAGGACTTGCAGGCTCCCGATTTCTAGCAAGGACTACGAGACCTAGATCAAGTGGTTAATCAAAGGATTGAATAGACCGAATGATTCCAGACGTCTCTTTGGACATGTTCATGGTGGATACGTCCTTAAAACCCGTAATAATTTCGACTAACTCCTGATACGTTGCAAACGTATCTATAATTTTTGATGTTCCATGCTTGTTTTATATCTACTTTCTTATGTTTTGTCCACACTTTGGAGTACTTTTACACATTTTATGGAGATAACCTATTAACAAGATGCCACAGTGCCAGTTGCCTGTTTTCTTCTGTTTTTGGTTCCAGAAAAGCCAGAAAATGAATAGTCTCGGAATTGGACCGGACAAAAGCCAAAGGCGATATTTTACCGGAGGACTCACGGAGCCAGAAGACGAGACGGAGAGGGGCTAGGGGCTGGCCACACCATGTGGTGGCATGGGTCCCCCCTAGCCATGCCACTAGGTGGTGTGGGCCCTGGTCCACCTCTGACATCGCCCCTTCGCCTATAAGAAGCCTCCGATGCAAAAACCCTAAATAATCCAGCCTCCAGCCATGAAAAATTCCGCAGCGCCGTCGCCACTGAAGCGGAGATTCGGGGGACATAAAGTCTCTGTTCCAGCACCCTGCCGGGACAGGGAATTGCCCTCGGAGCCATCTCCATCGATCTCCACCAGCATCTCCATCACTGTTGCTGATTCCCATGATGATGAGGGAGTAGTTATCTCTCGAGGCTAAGGGCTCTACAAGTAGCTATGTGTTCATCTCTCTCTCTATGCGTGATCTTATTGAGATCATGAGCTTTGTAATCTATAGATCTATTCTGCTACTCAAGTGCTTTAATGAATCTCTGCTTATCCCCATGTGTGTGAAGTTGATAGTGTGCACACCATGTGACACTTTGGCTAAGGTTACATAAATACTTGTTATGAGTTATATTTGGAGTTGGATGTCTCTATGAAATTGTGGTGCTTGTTGGAACCATCTAGCGCTCAAGGTGACAGTGTGGGGTTATCTAGATGGGGAAAGCGGACTTTGAGGAGTTGTTGTTATAGCCGTACCATGGATTAGAGTTTCCAACCAAAGAGTAGTTCAGAGTAGTATCATGAAGAGAAGATATTTATATGAGAGTGTTCACTAGCCAAAGTATGATCCATAGGCCTTGTTTCTAAACATTGAAACAACGTTTGCAGCTACATCTGTTACATGTTTGCTTGCTTCTATCTTTATTTCAGATTGCCTTTAGTCTCTTCCTACCTGTCAAGCTCTTTTCTGGCACCGTTACCACTTATAATTATCCATACCACTTGTATTTCACTATCTCTTTGCCGAACTAGTGCACCTATACACCTGACAAGTGTATTGGGTGTGTTGGGGACACAAGAGACTTCTTGTATCTTGATTGCAGGGTTGCTTGAGAGGGGATACCTTTGACCACTTCCTTCCTGAGTTTGATAAACCTTGGGTGATCCACTTAAGCGAAAATTGCTGCTGTTCTACAAACCTCTGCATTTGGAGGCCCAACAACGGTCTACAAGAATAGAAGTGCATAGACATCAAGCTATTTTCTGGCGCCGTTGCCGGGGAGGTAAGGTAAAAGGTACTCACGTCCTCTGGCTACTAAGCTATCTTCTAGTACTGTAGTTGGTGTGTGAGTGCTTGAAGTTATTTCCTTTAGATTCCGCAATTATATCTTTTTGATTCTTGTTTTTATTTTCACTAGTTAGGCTTAATGGAAAACAACAACAATATTAGAGAGCTTTATAGTATTTATCTTGAGTTAGGACATGAAGTGTTTGAAGAGAAAATTAAAAAACCTAGGGAACTTTATTTGCATTCTAATAGCAATGTTATTAGTATAAATTATTTGAACACCATTATTCCATATGCTATGGAAAAGTCTAAGCTTGGGGAAGCTGGTTTTGATGAGCATGATATTTTTAGTCCCCCAAGCACGGAGGAGAAAATTTACTTTGATGATACTATGCCTACAATATATGATGATTACAATGATGAATATGATATTTTCAGTCCACCTACTATTGAGGAGAAAATTAATTATGATTACAATATGCCTCCTATATTTGATGATTATGGTGATGAGAATAATAATGATAGATATTTTGTTGAATTTGCTCCCACTACAATTAATAAGAATGACTATGTTTATGTGGGGATTATTAATTATTTTATGCATGTGGCTCATGATAAGAATGTTTTATGTGATAGTTATATTGTTAATTTTATTCATGATGCTACTGAAAGTTATTATGAGAGAGGGAAACATGGTTTTATGTGTCAAAATAATATTAAGTTTCCCCTCTTTATGTTGAAATTTTTGAAATTGCACTTGTTTTGCTTTCCTATGCTTGTTGCTTTGTGCTTTCATTACTTGTTTCTTTACAAGATTATTTTTCATAGGAAGTGGGTTAGACTTAAATGGGCTTTGAATTTGCTTCTTGATGCTCTCTTTTACTTCAATTCATATTTCTTATGTGAGCATCTTCTCAAACTATCATGCCTAACATAAAGGCGTTAAAGAAAAGTACTTCTTGGGAGATAACCCAATAGTTTTATTGAGTCTTGGAAGTTATTACTTCTGTAATAACCTCTCCTTATCCTTTTTTTATTTGATATTTGTGCCAATAATAACCTCTAATGAGAGGGAAGTAAGATTTGGGGAAGTGCTGTCCCGAAACAGATTTTTGTGTTTCACTGTAAAAATTCGTGAAAAATCTCTGTATGTCGTATTGAGCTGTAACTTTCTGAATAAATCCCCCAGGTTGTTGTCGAACTTTCGTTAGTGTAAAACTTTTTGATTTGAGCAACAGAAGGTCTTCAAAAAAATCTGTTTTGACAGATTTCTACCATTATTTGCATTTGCCTCTTTATCGATTTCTTTTTGGGTTCTTTTTGGTGAATTGAGTTTTTTGGGGGAATTGCTACAGTAGCTTGTGTTTTTAATGAAAGTTTTGCTATTTTAAAACTAAACCCCAAAGGTTTATTATCTTTTGAATGCACTAATGTTGCTAATGAAGATTGTGTGAAGTTTTGTATGAAGGAAATTTTCAGGTGTAGGGAAAGAATGATGTAATGAGATGAAGAATGGACAAAAGCTCAAGCTTGGGGATGCCACCCCGTGTCACTCCAAGAAATAATCAAGAGGTATAAGCGTCAAAGCTTGGGGATGCCCAAGGCATCCTCTTCTTCATCAATAAAAATCTCAGGTCTTTTTAGACACTTCGTTTTTATTGTTTCATGCACTGTTGTGTTGTTCTTGGAGCGTCTTTGTTTTTGTTTTTAGTTTTATTTTGCTTGGTTTGCTGCAATAAGTTGGTTGGATCCCAGCACTTCTCTTGGAGAGATACACACTATGCTTTCATTGTTTAGAACACTCTAGTTTTCATTCTTATGTTTTATGAGTGTTCTCTTTTTCTAGCACTTTGTTTAGCCTTAGTTTTCTTGTGCTTTTAGCTTAGAACTTTTTAGTTCTTCTTTGTGGATTTGTGAGACAAGCTCACTGATCTTTATTTATTATAATTTTTGTGAGTTGTTTCAAATAAGTCGATTGGTGTTGGAAAAGAGTAGGAAGCTTCATGCTTATAGTGGTAAAAAGGAGGTTGTTTTTGACTGTGGCCTATGCTTTGTCATGTCATGCTTCATATTGTTTTGGCTTTATGCTTAGTGATTTTTGCTGTAGCATGACATGTTAAAAACAATTGAGATTGCTTAATGTGCCTTGAAAGAATCATGTGTTGTTTTAGCATGTTAAAGCATAGTATTGTGGTATTCTCCTTTGATGCTTTATTTGGGTTGACTTGGCGCATGCTCACACTATGTTAAGACTATCCCAAGTCACCATAGCCTCTATGATCCTTTAGTTTTCGACTTGTAATATCACTTTATGCTTTAATTAATGATGTTTTGTCGCTTTGCATGATTATGGCCATTATTGCTCTCTTAGTTGGTCGCTCCCAGTCTTTTGCTAGCCTCCATAACCAAGTATGAGTTCCACTCATGCATCCAACTCCAAATAAAACCAAGTTATTCCAAAGAGTCCACCATTCCTACCTACTAGCATTTGCTATTCCAAGTATATTCATGTTTTTATCTACCTTCCAAATTAAACTTGTTATGTGAAAATTAGTAATTAAAGCTTTCACGAACTTGATGGCACACTTTACTTTTCTTGCCCCTAATAAACTTGAACCATTGTGTCGTCTATGTTGTATATTCTTGCACTTATACATTGGGGATTAGCAGAACCATGATGTCATGGGGAACGCTTTCAACATTGCACTTATACATAGTACCCAGTTGATATCATGCTCTTTTGTTTATAGATGTCGTCGGTGTGAAATGAAAGGGGAGCTTGTAAGTCCATGGAGTTATGTATGTGTGTTAGAGAAACGCCTGGGCCACTGGTCTAATCCATGCCTAATCATGGTGGAAACCTGCAGCGTAACTATAATAAGCAATCTATGAAGCATTCTTCTTATAAAAAAAGAGATAGAGATTGAGAAAAAGAAAAAAAGGAGATGAGAAAAGAGGAAAGAGAGAAAAAAGCACCATTTTCCCATGGTAAATAAGATGATGCTGAGATGCTTATTGTCTGCTTGCCTTGTCATTTTGATATGGGGATTCTTCCGTATCATCGGGAAAGGGGTACCCCGTTGGCGGTTCTCTATGATACACATGTACTTACTATGACAAGAACTTAATGGTAACTAAACTTGAGTAGCATGAGGAGCAGCCCTCGTATTCAAGGGACATGAGATTGCCAACGTATACTTTGTCAAGCATATACTCCATAGTTTGTTCAATTTAACCTTAATCACTTCAAGATGCTTATGATAGGGGCAATGAGAGCTGAAAGCTAATAAGTACCATAATTTTTGGAAGCTCTTTATCAGACTTTAATCCCTGCTTCCTTCTATGAAGGATTTTCTTTTGCTTTTATGTTGAGTCTCCATCTTCTATCTTTATGCACCTATTGAGAGAGCATATTGGCCATTCTAAGTTTAATGTGCATTGTCCCAAGACTTGTTGATTGATTCATAACTTTGATATTGCTTGTTCTTAAACTATTTGTATCTAGTCACCCTTATGAACTTTGAAGGTGTCCTATGCATTTATGTTTTGCTACTCCATGAGGGACAAGCTGAATGTCACTATGCTATGTTTTCTATATGTGAAACAAACAAACGTCTTTCAATGCATTCTTATTCATGATCTTTATTTGTATTATTTCATGTTGCATGGATAGTTACTATGTCTTATTGTTAGAACTTCATCTTTCATGCTCATGTTAAAGTACTTTGATCCCAGCTTTCAATGCTTGCAAATGGTTTGATCTTGATTGTGATGGTGCATGTCACCTCAAAAATTATTCTTTTTATCACTTACCTACTCGAGGACGAGCAGGAGTTATGCTTGGGGATGTTGATACGTTGCAAACGTATCTATAATTTTTGATGTTCCATGCTTGTTTTATATCTACTTTCTTATGTTTTGTCCACACTTTGGAGTACTTTTACACATTTTCTGGAACTAACCTATTAACAAGATGCCACATTGACAGTTGCTTGTTTTCTTCTGTTTTTGGTTCCAAAAAGCCAGAAAATGAATATTCTCTGAATTGGACCGGACAAAAGCCAAAGTTGATATTTTACCAGAAGACGAGACGGAGAAGGCCAGGCTGGCCACACCATGTGGTGGCGCGGGTCCCCCTAGCCGCTCCACCAGGTGGTGTGGGCCCCTAGTCCACCCTCAGGCATCACGCCTTCACCTATAAGAAGCCTCTGATGCAGAAACCCTAAATAATCCAGCCTCCAGCCACGAAAAGTTCCACAGCGCCGCCGCCACTAAAGGGAGATTCGGGGGATAGAAAGTCTCTATTACGGCACCCTGTCGAGATAGGGAATTGCCCCCGGAGTCATCTCCATCGATCTCCACCACCATCTCCATAGCCGTTGCTGATTCTCATGATGATGAGGGAGTAGTTCTCTCTCGAGGCTAAGGGGTCTACAAGTAGCTATGTGTTCATCTCTCTCTCTATGCATGATCTTATTGAGATCATGAGCTTTGTAATCTATAGATCTATTCTGCTACTCAAGTGCTTTAATGAATCTCCGCGTATCCCCACGTGTGTGAAGTTGACAGTGTGCACACCATGTGGCACTTTGGGTAAGTTTACATAAATACTTGTTATGAGTTATATTTGGAGTTGGATGTCTCTATGAAATTGTGGTGTTTGTTGGAACCATCTAGCGCTCAAGGTGATAGTGTGGGGTTATCTAGATGGGGAAAGCGGACTTTGAGGAGTGTTGTTATAGCCCTACCATGGATTAAAGTGTCCAACCGCAGAGTAGTTTAGAGTAGTATCATGAAGAGAAGATATTTATATGAGAGTGTTCACTAGCGAAAGTATGATCCCTAGGCCTTGTTTCTAAACATTGAAACACCATTTGCAACTACATCTGTTACATGTTTGCTTGCTTCCATCTTTATTTCAGATTTTCTTTAGTCTCTTCCTACCCGTCAAGCTCTTTTCTAGCACCGTTACCACTTATAATTATCCATACCACTTGTATTTGACTATCTCTTCCGAACTAGTGCACCTATACACCTGACAAGTGTATTGGGTGTGTTGGGGACACAAGAGACTTCTTGTATCTTGATTGCAGGGTTGCTTGAGGGGGGGTACCTTTGACCACTTCCTCCCTGAGTTCGATAAACCTTGGGTGATCCACTCAAGTGAAACTTGCTGCTGTTCTACAAACCTCTGCACTTGGAGGCCCAACAACTGTCTACAAGAATAGAAGTGCGTAGACATCAACTTCCTCTGTATTTAGTTGTTTGTATGTTTTCATTCGCAATACTGAGATACTTCATCTTTAAGCTTGCTAACCTCCCTGAGTTGGAGCTTGCGCCTCTCGAGGGATATACTCATGCAGATCTAGTTGCTGAGGAGGATGAAGAGCTGGAAGTGATACCAGAAGTGCTTACCCGGAAGCGCAAGACTCCGGTCGTGCAAGCTGGCCCACAAACAATGCCAGCCGTCAAGAAGTAAGTCCTTCCATCAAACCATATTTTTTTATGTCCTTTCTGGGTCATAATGATCTTGTTGTGTTAATATCCAAAGGTAAATCAATCATCAAAGGAAAAGGAAAGTCAGGAATGGTCCTTCGCCAGCTGTTGAGGGCTAACCTCAGGGGTGCCCGATCGTTCAAGAATCCCCGTGGAAATCGAGTGGGAAGTGCAGGGGAAAGAGGGAGGAGATGAACATGAAGAACTCACGCATGAAGAACACGATGAACACACTCACGCAAAACCACGATACAAGCCAATAGCTCATGCAGGCAGTGACCGGTCCGGCTCAATCCCTAGGATCGGTGTCAGGCGAAGTGCTCTCTCTCGAACTGGCACGGTGAGTAGGGAGTCTTGGTGAGATCTTGACGTCTTGGCAAAGGGACTTTGATGCCAAGGCCTTGTACAACGAGGGAGGCACGATGCAAACTCCAACGAGGTGGGGGATATTTTGTGCTCCTCTAGCAAAAGAGCATGAGGCAAGAACTAGATAGATCCACAAAGGGTATCCACTAATTCCAAATATCAAGCCTAGTGTTTACAATACATGTGGCGAACTATATGTAGGCCATTCACTAGTTCAAGGGTACTTTGGGGATAAAAGATAAGTTCTGGATGGACTAAAGCGGTACATGGGCCGGAGGCCCAAAGGCTTTTACATGCGTGTCGATGCGCGGTCCGAAGACTCTGGTGTGGGCTAGAGATTCCGGTTTGTCTCTGGAGGGGGATCAGACTGTCCCCGGGCTCGGTCCGGAGGCTGGTCCGGAGACTCCATGTCTGGGTCCTGAGATTCTGGTCTTGCAGGCCGGACTTTGGTGTGTTCAGCGCCAGCAGCTTCTTCACGCCCTACTCCTTGTACTACATCCATGGGGGCTTGGTGATGCATTGTGGCTTCATAGCTGATAATGCATAGAGTAGTTGCATGAAGTAGCAAACCATCCAAGGATGTATCAAAGTCACATGAGGAGAGGAACGAGTTAACCTTAGCTTGTAGGAGTTTAGCTCGTGCATGAGTCATCAGTCCACTTGGGGGACTTGGTGGTGGATATGTAGGGACAACAGTAGGATGGGCTGCATCAGCTCCCCCCCTTGGGAAAGATTTGTCCTCGACTCTTTGTGGTTATCATCCTGAACATCTCCATAGTAGGGTGAAAGGTCCTTGGCATTAAATGTATTGCTCACAAGGTACTTGGATATAAGAATGTCGATGATGTAGCCATTGTTGTTGATTCTCTTGAGGACCTTGAAGGGACCATCTCCTCTTGGTTTGAGATTGGAATCGCGTTCCTTGGGGAAGTGGTCCTTGCTCAAGTGTATCCACACAAGGTCCCCTTCTTGAAAGATCATCTCCTTATTGTCCTTGTTTAACCTTGAAGTTTGGTGAAGGACTTGTTGTTCGATAGTAGCTCTTGTTTCTTTGTGAAGCTTATTCATAGCTTGGGCGCGCTTGTCAATGTCCATGTTGGTGCGCTCGTGGAGAGGGAGTGGTAGTATGTCGAGCGCGGTGAGGGGCTCGAAGCCATAGAAAATCATGAAGGGACTCATCTTGGTTGTTGAGTGCTTGGCTCGATTGTAGGCAAACTCGGATTAGGGAATGCATTCCTCCCAATCCTTCAAGTTCTTCGTAATCAACACATGTAGGAGAGTGCCGAGGCTTCGGTTGACAACCTTGGTTTGGCCATCGATTTGCGGATGCGATGCAGATGAGAAGAGGATCTTGACGCCGAGCTTGGCCATGAGGGTCTTCCATAAGTAGCTCATGAATTTGACGTCAAGGTAGGAGACGTTTGTTCTTGTAACATTGTGAAGACGGATGATTTCTCTGAAAAATAAATTGGCAACATGTGAAGCATCATTAGTCTTATTGCACGTATGAAGTGTGCCATTTTTTAAAAGCGATCCATGACAACAAATATAGAATCATGACCATTCTTCGAACCAGGTAATCCTAAAACAAAATACATGCTAATGTTGGACCAAGGTGCATGAGGAATATGCAATGGCATATATAGACTAAAGGGATTAGACTTGGACTTAGCTTGAACGCATGCCATGCGTCATTGAGCGTAGCGCTCCACGTATCACTTCATCTTGGGCCAATAGTAATGAGTGGAAAGCATGTCCAATGTCTTGTCACAACCAAAGTGACCCATGAGTCCTCCACCATCTGATTCTTGGAGAAGCAAAAGTTGGAGGTACGATGATGTCTACCCACTTCTATTCTTGTAGACAGTTGTTGGGCCTCCAAGTGCAGAGGTTTGTAGAACAACAACAAGTTTCCCCTTAAGTGGATCACCCAAGGTTTATCGAACTCAGGGAGGAAGTGGTCAAAGGTATCCCTCTCAAGAAACCCTACAATCAAGATACAAGAAGTCTCTTGTGTCCCCAACACACCCAATACACTTGTCAGGTGTATAGGTGCACTAGTTCGGCGAAGAGATAGTGAAATACAAGTGGTATAGATAATTATAAGTGGTAACGGTGATAGAAAATAGCTTTGTGGCGTGGAAAAGACTAAAAGCAAACTGAAATAAAGATGGAAGCAAGCAAACATGTAATAGATCTAATAGCAAATGGTGTTTCAGTGCTTAGAAACAAGGGCCTAGGGGTCATACTTTCACTAGTGAACACTCTAATATAAATATATTCTTCTTTATGATACTACGCTGAACTACTCTCCGGTTGGACACTCTAATCAATGGTAGGGCTATAACAGCACACATCAAAGTAAGCCTTTCCCATCTAGATAACCCCACACTGTCACCTTGAGCACTAGATGGTTCCAACAAACACCACAATTTCATAGAAACATCCAACTCCAAATATAACTCATAACAAGTACTTGAAAGCTCTAGCCTAAGTGCCACCATGGTGTGCACACTGTCACTTTCACACACATGGGGAGAGTAGAGATCTACTAAACCACTAGAGTATCAAGGTAGATCTATAGAGTACAAGCTCAGGATCACAATATGATCATGCATAGAGAGAGAGATGAACACATAGCTACCGGTAGAACCCTTAGCCTCGAGAGAGAACTACTCCCTCCTCATCATGGGAATCAACAATGGTGATGGAGATGGTGGTGGAGATGGATCCGGGGGCACTTCCCCGTCCCGGCAGGGTGCCAGAATAGAGACTTTCTGTCCCTCGAATCTCCCCTTTGGTGGCGGCGGCGCTACGGAACTTTTCATGGATTTCTGATTGACGATCTAGGGTTTTTGCCACGGGAGGCTCTTATAGGCGAGAGGGGAGACCAAGGGGGTGCCGGAGGGGCCCACACCACCCCCTGGCGTGGCCTGGCCTGACCCGCGCTACCAGGTGGTGTGGCCACCCTCTGGCCCTTCTTCGTCTCGTATTCTGGCTCCAAGTGTCCCCTGGTAAAATAATAACTTTGGCTTTTATCCCGTCCAATTCCGAGAATATTCATTTCTGACTTCCTGGAACCAAAAACAGCAGAAAACAGGCAACTGGCACTGTGGCTCTTGTTAATAGGTTAGTCCAAGAAATCATATGAAAAGTAATCCAAAGTGTAGACAAAACACAAGAAAGTAGATAAAACTAAGCATGGAACATCAAAAATTATAAATACATTTGCAATGTATCAGACGACTTCAGAATGCAAAGCTTGTTTTGTTTAAAGAGAAAGCCTTTATGCAAATAGAAATCATCAACTCCTTTGTCAATGGAGCACTTGGCAAAAATTGGTTCAAAGAATGGGTCGAATGAATACAAAGTTTTGATTTCATCGTAACCCAACACGTTTACTTCAATCGAGTAAGATGGATTTTTTTCTTGCGAGACAAAGCGTCCGCGGCTACATTATATTTCCCCTTCTTATACTTGACAATGTAAGGAAAAGACTCCATGAACTAAACCCACTTAGCGTGTCGCTTACTCAAGTTGGCTTGGCCTTTCAGATATATCAATGACTCATGGTCAGATTGTATGATAAATTCCTTAGTACAAAGGTAGTGTAGCCCAACTTGAAGAACACGAACTAAGGCAAAAAGCTCTTTGTCATAAATTTGATAGTTAAGGTGAGCACCATCACATTTCTTGCTATGGTAGGCAATAGGACACACATTTTGCATGAGAACTCCTCCAATTCCAATACCACTAGCATCACACTCTATCTCAAAAGTTTTTGTGAAATCCGGTAACACAAGAAGAGGTGCTTCGGTGAGCCTATTTTTAAGTTCATCAAAAGCTTTTTGTTGTGCTTTGCCCCACACGAAGGTCACATTCTTTTTGGTCAATTCGTTGAGAGGACAAGCAATGGTAGATAAGTCTTTCACGAAGCAATGATAGAAACCAGTCAACCCATGAAAACTTCGTAATTCACTCACATTTGTGGGAATGGGCCAATCTAATATGTCCTTTACCTTGGAAACATCAACTTCAATGCCCTTTGAAGAAACAAAAAATACAAGAAAAATCAACTTTCTTTAGCAAAAGTGCAATTGGGAAGATTAGCATAAATATTTCGTGCAGAAGGATTTGCATGACCTCCTTGACATGTGTAACATGTTCCTCAAGTGACTTTCTATAAACAAGTATATCATAGAAACAGAGAACAACACTATTTCCAATGAGAGAACACAAAATATGATTCATAAGGCGCATGAAGGTGGATGGGGCATTATATAAGCCAAAAGGCATCACCAACGATTCATAGAGACCAATTTTGGTCTTGAAGAATGTTTTCCACTCATCACCTTCCGCTATGCATATTTGATGGTAACCACTACGAAGATCAATTTTCGAGAAAATACTGGCTCCACACAAATCATCAAGCATGGAATCGAGACGTGGTATGGGATGTCAATAATGCATGGTGATAACATTGATTGGATGGCAGTCCATGCATAACCGCAACGTATCATCCGTTTTTGGTACGAGAATCATGGGTACCTTTGGAGATGAGTTGGTTGATTTGACGCTCGATCTCTGATGGCTCAAAATATATCGAGCTTGTTGGGAACCACAAGAGGAAGGTATGATGAGCACAGCAGCAAGTTTTCCCACAGTTACGAAACCAAGGTTATCGAACCAGTACGAGCAAGGAAGGGGTTGTTTCCAACTTGGAATCCTGCACAACACAACTACATAACTTTGCCCCAACTAACAGTGAGGTTGTCGATCTCACCGGTTTTGCTGAAAACAAAGGATTAAACGTATTGTGTAGAAGATAGTAATTGCTTGCAGAAAGTAAACAGTAAATAGTAGATGGTTTATTAATGGTAAAAGAATGGACCGGGGTCCATAGTTCACTAGAGGTGATTCTCCTTAAGATAAATAACATGTTGGGTGAACAAATTATAGCGGGGCAATTGATAGACTCGAGAAAGCATACCATGCATATACTAATCATCTTGACTCCTATGAGATTCGATTAGGCATTACAACATTATACATAGACCATAATCCAACTGCATCTATGACTAATAATCCACCTTCAGGTTATCATCCGAACCCCCTCTAGTATTAAGTTGCAAGCAACAGATAATTGCATCAAGCAAAGTGTGTAAAGTAAACAATACGATTGTCCCACGGACAAAGGATTGCTGTTTTCTCCCTAGTAGCAACAGCACATCTAGTACCTTAGAGATTCCTGTCACTTCCCCAGATTTCTAGAGGCATGAACCCACTATCGAGCATAAATACTCCCTCTTGGAGTTGCTAGCATCTACTTGGCCAATATAGCTACTAACAATGGAAATCATGCAAGATCACAAATAACATAGACATGATAGAATCAATAATCAATCTGAAATAGCATCTCAATATCCATTGGATCCCTGCAAACACAACATGTAGGATTACAAATAGATGATCTTGGTCATGAACATAGCTCACAAGATCTAAACATGATAGCACAAAGGAGAAGAACCAACCATCTAGCTACAACATGGACCCGTAGTCCAAGGATGAACTACTCAAGCATCACACCAGAGGCAGTCATGGTGATGAAGAAGGCCTCCAGGGTGATCTCTCTCCTTTGGCAGGGTGCAGGAAGAGCTTCGGATCCCCCTCGATCTAGGGATCAAGATGGTGGCGGCTACAGACTCTTCCGTGGATTTCTGTGGGATTTTGATCGGGTCCTTAGGGTTTTCGTCCCAGGAAGATTTTATAGGCAGAAGGGCAAGGTCGGTGGAGCACCAGGGGTCCCACACCCCCTGGTGGCGTGCCCCCTAGGCCGCGCCGCCACCAGGCGTGGACGCTCTGGTCTGCCACTTCGTCTCCCCTCCGGACTTCATGTTGCTTCGGGTAAAATATTGACTTTGCCTTTTTCCGGTCCAATTCCGAGAATATTTCCTTACTAGCTTTTCTAAAACCAAAAACAGTAGAAAACAGGCAACTAGCACTGTGGCATCTTGTTAATAGGTTAGTTCTAGAAAATGTAAAAAAATACCCCAAAGTGTGGACAAAACATAAGAAAGTAGATACTAAACAAGCATGGAACATCAAAAATTATAGATACGTTTACAGCGTATCAACATCCCCAAGCTTAACTCCTGCTCGTCCTCGAGTTGGTATGTGATAAAAAAGAATAATTTTTGAGGTGACATGCACCATCATAATCATGATCAAGGTATTTGTAAAACATTTATAGCTGGGATCATAGTACTCTAACATAGACATGAAAGATATAGTTCTAACAATAAGACATAGCAACTATGTTGTAACATGAAAATGTATAAACAAAATATTCATGAATAACAATGCTTTGAAAGACGTTTGTATGTTTCACATATAGAAAACATAATGAGAATGGTATTCATCTTGTCCCTCATGGTATAGAAAAACATAAATGCATAGGACACCTTCAAAGTTCATAAGGGTGACTAGATACAAATAGTTTAAGAACAAGCAATATCAAAGTTATGAATCAATCAACAAGTTTTGGGACAATGCACATTAAACTAAGAATCACCACTATGCTCTCTCAATAGGTGCATAAAGATAGAAGATGGAGACTCAACATAAAATTAAAAGAAAGGCCCTTCATAGAAGGAAGCAGGGATTCAAGTCTCATAAAGAGCTTCCAAAAATTATGGTACTTATTAGCTTTCATCTCTCATTACCCCTATCATAAGCATCTTTAGGTGATTAAGGTTAAAGTGAACAAATATGAGGATATGCTTGACAGGTTATAAGTTGAAAATCTCATGGCCTTGCTTACGAGTACCGAACCTCATGCTACTCAACTTTAGTCACGAGTAAGTTCTTGTCATTGTAAGTACATGTGTATCATAGAGAACCACCAACGGGGTCCCCTTGCCCATGATACAGGAACTTCTCCATATCAAAATGACAAGGCAACAGACAATGAGCATCTCAGCGATATTTTTATTTGCTATTTGCATAGGCTTTTTTTAGGATGCTTCACAGATTGCTCACTATGGTTATGCTGCAAGTTTCCACCATGATTAGGCATCGCTTAGGCTAGCCGCCCATGCATTTCTCTAACACATATACAAACTCCATGAGCTTACAAGCTGCCCTTTTATTTCACACCGCTAGGATCCATAAGCAAAAGAACATGATATCAACTAAATAAAGTGCAATGTTGAAAGCGTTCCCCATGGTAACATGGTTCTGCTAATTCACAACTTACAAAGCGCAAGCATACACGCAACATAGATGGTCACAATGGTTCAAGTTTATTAAGTGCAAGAAAGTAAAGTGTGCCATCAAGTTTGTGAGAGCTTTAATCACTAATTTTCACATAACAAGTTTAATTCGGAAGGTAGATAAAAACATGAATATACTTGGAATAGAAATAATGCTAGTAGGTAGTTATGGTGGACTCTTTGAAATAACTTGGTTTTATTTGGAGTTGTATGCATGAGTGGAACTCATACTTGGTACAAGTGGAGGCTAGCAAAAGACTGGGAGCGAACAACTAAGAGAGCAATAATGGCCATAATCATGCAAAGTGACAAAACATTATTAATTGAATCATAAATTGATATTACAAGTCGAACACTAAATGATCATAGAGGCTATGGTGACTTGGTATAGACTTAACATGGTGTGAGCATGCGCCAAGTCAACCCAAATAAAGCATCACAGGAGAATACCACAATATTATGCTTTTATATGCTAAAACAACGCATGATTCTTTCAAGGCACATTAAGCAATCTCAATTGTTTGTAAAAATTCATGCTACATCAATAATTACTAAGCATAAAGTCATAGCAATATCAAACATGACATGATAAAGTCTAGGCCACAGTCAAAACAAGCTCCTTTTTGTACCACTCATAAGCACCAACTTTCCTACTCTTTTCCAATCCAAATCAACTTATTTGAAACTATGTATGAATGCGGGGGTCCAACCAATTTATTTAAGTAAAATAAGCAAAAGAAAACTCAAAACAAAGACGAAGACGCTCCAAGAACAATACAACTATTCATGAAACAATAAAAATGAAGTGTTTGGAAGAAAACCTGAGATTTTAATTGATGAAGAAGGGGATGCCTTGGGCATCCACAAGCTTTGACGCTTATACTTCTTGAATATTTCTTGGGGTGACACGGGTGGCATCCCCAAGCTTGAGCTTTTGTCCATACTTCATCTTATCACATTATTCTTCCCTACACTTTATAATTTCCTTCATACAAAACTTCACACAATCTTCATTAGCAACATTAGTATATTCAAGATAATAAGTCTTTGGGTTTAGCTTCAACACAAGTAAAACTTCCATTAAAGCACAAGATATTGTAGCAATTCCTTTTAAAAGTTCAAGTGATCAAAGAGAACTCAAAGAGAAAGAGATTAAGAGTCAAATGCAAATAATGGCTGAAAAATCTGTCAAAACAGACAGGCAGGTAAAAACCGATTTTTCCGAAGACCTTCTGTTGATCAAATCGAAAATTGTTAAACTAACGAAAGTTAGATAACAACCTGGGGCAGAAGCACAAAACATTATAGCTCAATCTGACGTACAGATATTTTTCACGAATTTTTACAGCGAAGCACAAAAATCTGTTTCAGGACAGCAACTTGCCCAAGCATTATTTCTCTCTTATTAGAGCTTATTGTTGGCACAAGAACCACACAAAAATGATAAGGAGAGGTTATTACTGAGGCAATAACCTCCAAGACTCAACAAAATAAAAATTTATTGACGAAAAATTTGGGTTATCTCCCAACAAGTTCTTTTCTTTAACGCCTTTGAGCTAGGCATAAGAAGCAAGAATCAAGTATTCTCAAATGAAGAAGAATTAAGACCAAATTTTGTTTTAATAGGAGAGGCAAAATGAATATTCTCTCTCTTTTTAGGGAAGTGTTCTATACCTTTCTTGAGTGGGAATTGATATTTAATGGTGCATTCTTTCATATCAATAATGGCACCAACAATTCTAAGAAAAGGTTTTCCCAAATTAATAGGACAAGAAGCATTGCATTCAACATCCAAAACATAGAAATCAATGGGGACATAGGTATTGTTAACCATAATAAGAACATCATTAATATTCCCCATGAGTTTCTTTTTAGCATTATCATCAAGTTCGACATCTAAATAACAATCTTCCAATGGTGGTAAATCAAGCATTTCATAAATCTTTCTAGGCATAATAGAAACACTACTATCAAGATCACATAAAGCTTTGAGATCAAAATCATTCACTTTCATATTAATGATGGGTTCCTAACCATCTTCTAATTTCATAGGAATATAAGCTTTATGTTTCAATTTTCTTCTTTAATTTTTATGAGAGCATCAGTAATGTGTTTTGTAAAGGCCATATTCATAGCACTAGCATTAGGACTTTTAGCAAGCTTTTGTAGGAACATAATTACTTCAGAGATATTGCAACCATCAAGATCAAAATCATAATTACCATCCAAGGTAGTAGAGCTATTTTTTCCCATATTTCGAAGAATTTTAGCATTTTTATTGGAAAATGTTCCATTGGTTGTAGGCATTATTGCAAAAGGAATGGGGACTTCATGTGGTTTGCTAGCATCATTATTAGTGGTGGTGATAGTACAAATACTACTATTTCTAGCAATTTCATCTTCTCTTTCCCACTTAGCATGCAATTCAGCTAACAGTCTAACATTTTCATCAATTCTAACTTGTATGGCATTAGTAGCAGCAAAGGGATTTTCCATGGTTTCAGGTTTAGTAGCCATTTTATTAATCAAAGAGGATTGTGCTTCAGACAAAGATGATATATTTATTTCAACATTCAAAAGTTTTTCCTCAATAGTTTTATTGAAAGCAGTTTGTTTACTAATAAAATCTTTAAGCATGACTTCAAGTTCAGAGGGTGCACTCCTATTGTTGTTGTAGGAATTTCCATAAGCATTACCATTATTGTGAGGATATGGCCTATAATTATTATCACCAAAATTATTCCTGTAGGCATTGTTGCTAAAAATTATTATTTCTAATAAAGTTCACATCAACTTGCTCTTCTTGAGCAACCAAAGAGGCTAAGGGAACATGATTTGGATCAAAATGAGCTTTCCCATTAACAAGCATAGACATAATAGCATCAATTTTATCACTCAAGGAGGAGGTTTCTTCAACATAATTTACCTTCTTACCTTGTGGAGCTCTCTCAGTGTGCCATTCAGAATAGTTAACCATCATATTGTCAAGGAGCTTTGTTGTAGCACCGAAAGTAATGGTCATAAAGGTACCTCCAGTAGCAGAATCCAGCAGATTTCTTGAAGAATAATTCAATCCTGCATAAAAGGTTTGGATAATCATCCAAGCTGTCAGTCCATGAGTGGGACAATTATTTACCAAAGATTTCATTCTTTCCCAAGCTTGAGCAACATGTTCATTATCAGATTGTTTAAATTTCATTGCTTCACTTCTCATAGGTATAATCTTAGCAGGAGGATAGTATTTTTCAATGAAAGCATCTTTGTATTTAGTCGAATAATCAATACTATTTCTAGTTAGAGATAGCAACCATTCTTTAGCTTTTCCTCTCAAAGAGAAAGGAAACAGTTTAAGCTTAATAATATCTCCATCTATATCCCTATGTTTTTGCATGTCACAAAGTTCAACAAAGTTATTAAGGTGAGCAGTAGCATCTTCAATACCAACACCAGAAAATTGTTCAGGTTTAATTTCAAAGAATGTAGCTTCAGGAACAGGTGGAGCAATAGGTGTGCACATGAAATCATTGTTGTTGGTGCTGGTTAAGTCACACAACTTAGTATTTTCAGGAGTATTCATTTTTTTGTGTTTTTAATAAAGGAAGCAAACCAGTACAACTAATTTTTTGTGTTTTTGAAAAAATAAAAAAGCAAACAAAGAAGAAATAAACTAAGCAAAACAAAAAAACAAAGTAAAGAGATTGGTTATGAGGGACTCCCCTTGTGAAGTTGTCCTTGACTCCTCGGCAACGGTTCCAGAAAAAAGGCTTGATGGCTCAAAATATATCGAGCTCGTTGGGAACCCAAAGAGGATGGTATGATGAGCACAACAGAAAGTTTTCCCTCAGTTACGAAACCAAGGTTATCGAACAAGTAGGATCAAGGAAACAACCCCAAGGTGTTGTTTCCAACTTGGAATCCTGCACAACACAACCACAGAATTTTGCCCCAACTTACAGTGAGGTTTTCAATCTCACCGATTTTGCTGAAAACAAAGGATTAAACATATTGTGTAGAAGATAGTAATTGCTTATACAAAGTAAACAGTAAACAATAAATAGTAGATGGTTTATTAATATTAAAAGAATGGACCAGGGTTCATTGTTCACTAGATGTGATTCTCCTTAAGATAAATAACATGTTGGGTGAACAAATTAGAGCGGGGCAATTGACAAACTCGAGAAAGCATACCATGCACATACTAATCATCTTGACTCCTATGAGATTCGATTGGGCATTACAACATTATACATAGACCGTAATCCAAATGCATCTATGACTAGTAATCCACCTTCATGTTATCATCCGAAACCCCTCCAGTATTAAGTTGCAAGCAACAGATAATTGCATCAAGCAAAGTGTGTAAAGTAAACAATACGATTGTCCCATGGAAAAAGGATTGATGTCTTCTCCCTAGTAGCAACAACACATCTAGTACCTTAGAGATTCCTGTCACTTCCCCAGATTTCTAGAGGCATGAACCCACTACCGAGCATAAATACTCCCTCTTAGAGTTGCTAGCATCTACTTGGCCAAGATAGCTACTAAGAACGGAAAGCATGCAAGATCACAAATAACATAGACATGATAGAATCAATAATCAATCTGAAATAACATCTCAATATCCACTGAATCCTCGCAAACACATGTAAGATTACAAATAGATGATCTTGATCATGAACGGAGCTCACAAGATCTAAACATTATAGCACAAAGGAGAAGAACCAACCATCTAGCTACTACATGGACCCGTAGTCCAAGGATAGACTACTCACGCATCACACCGGAGGCAGTCATGGTGATGAAGAAGGCCTCCAGGGTGATCTCTCCCCTTCGGCAGGGTGCTGGAAAGAGCTTCGGATCCCCCTGATCTGGGGATCGAGATGGCGGCAGCTACAAACTCTTCCCTGGATTTCTGTGGGATTTTGATCGGGTCCTTAGGGTTTTCATCCCAGGAGGCTTTTATAGACAGAAGGGCAAGGTCGATGGAGCACCAGGGGGCCCACACCCCCTGGTGGTGCGCCTGTGCCAAGCTGGGCCACTGTGTGACGCCTGCGCCACTTCCTCCCTCCGTACTTAGTGTTAGTTCGGGTAAAATATTGAATTTGGCTTTTTTCTGGTCCAATTCTGAGAATATTTCCTTACTAGCTTTTCTGAAACCAAAAACAACGGAAAACAGGCAACTGACACTGTGGCATCTTGTTAATAAATTAGCTCCTAAAAATGTATAAAAATACCCCAAAGTGTGGACAAAACATAAGAAAGTAGGTACTAAACAAGCATGGAACATCAAAAATTATAGATACGTTTACGACATATCAATCTCCTTCATCTCCTCCAGGTTCGTGCGATAGGTGGCTCGGTTTGGAAGAGGTGCACCGGGTATGAGGTTAATGTGATGCTCTATTCCGTGAAGAGGATGTAGTCCATGTGGAAGCTCTTCGTGGAATACATCCTTTAATTCCTGCAAAACAATCATCAAAGAAGGAGGGATATTTGTCAAGTCATTAGTGCCTTGCGCTAGTCCCTTGCAAATGAGGACATAGTGCAAGATGGATGGGTTATTCCTCACATCTCTCATCTCACTTTTGGTCGCAAGGAGAACACTCTTAGTTTTTCCACTCGAGCTAGGCTTGTGGCTCTCACTCGTTATGAGGTGGTTCTCTCGCTCACCACTCTTCTCACAAGTTTGTGTTGTGGTTTGCGCCCTCGCTAAATCCTTTACATTGTCTGCAATTATTTGGCTAGGAGTCATCGGTTGCAAAACACATGTCTTGTTAAGCCACTTGAAGGTTTAAACATTTGTGCGACCATCATGTAGAGCACCTTTGTCGAATTTCTATGGACGACCAAGCAACATATGGCAAACCGTCATTGGGACGACATCACACTCCACCGTGTCTTTGTATGTGCTAATAGAGAATGTTACCGAGACGGCGTGCTTGATATTCACGTAACCTTGGTCACTTAGCCATTGGAAATGGTAGGGGTGCTTGTGAGGATGGAGGGTGAGGTTGAGCTTCTCACACAACTTGGTGCTTGCAAGGTTGTGGCAACTCCCTCAATCTATGATCACCTTTATAGATTTCCTGTTGATTCCGGCACGTGTTTGGAAGATATTTGATCATTGATATTCATGCTCTTGTGGTTGAGTAGTCAAGATCCTTGTGATGACAAGCAATGGACTTGCGTCATGTTCACACATGAGGAGTTCTTGGTCATCTTCCACACATTTCCTTGACATTGCTTCCTTGACTTGGGCATCAAATTCATATTCACTCAAGTACTCTTCGTCGCCATTGTCATGGATGAACAATACTTTCTTGTTTGTACACTCGCCCGACTTGTGTCCTTTGCCTCCACACTTGTAGCATTCACCATTGAATGACGTGGCCTCCTTAGTATACTTGCCACTTGGGGGCGGTTTTCCTTGAGGAAGTGTGTTCTTGGCATGGATCATGTTAGGCTCCATTTGCTTGAAGTACTCTTCCATGGTCTTTGTCTCTTGACTAAGCGATTGTAGCTTGTTGAAGAGGTCACGCGTGTAGTGCAAAGGAACAAAGCGGGATATCAAATGAGCCTTCATTTCATGCCAAGTTGTGATTGAGGGCTCTTCTCTTGCGTCACGAAAAACTTGGAATTGTTCCCACCAAAGGTTGGCGTAATCATCAAACTCAAGCGAGGCCATGGCGACCATCTTCTCATCACTATAGTTGTGCATACAGAAGACCTTGTTGACTTTGAGCGCCCATGAGAGGTATTCTTCGGGATCATTTGAGCCGGTGAACTTGAGCTTGCCGAAGGTTTCTTCCTCATTGCAGTCATGATGGCGGTGGTTTCCATTATAGTGATGGTGTCATCTTCCATGCAATTATTGCGATGATCTTGGTGAGCTTGTTGATGTGCTTGCGATTGAGGAGCCTCATTTTGGGGAGGTAGAACGTGGTTCTCACGACGTTGTTGAGGAGCTTGCTCTTTCTCTTAGTTCGGTTGATGATGAGGTTGAGGCGCTTGGGACTCATGAGGCTATTGAGGATGTGAAGATTCTTGAAGCGGTTGTTGATGAAGAGGAGGCTCATTCCTCGGTTGGTGATGTGGATTAGGCACATGGGCCTCACAAAAAATATCATTGTCTTGAGCCTCATGACGTGGTGGGCGTCGCTCAACATGCACAATTTGACGCTCCATGTCTTGATGTGGTGGAGGAGGTGCCTCGTGATGACCATAGTGTCGGTGTGGATGTTCATGATGGCGATGAAGAAGAGGAGGATCTTGGAGAGCTTCATGTCGATGAAGAGGTTGTTCCTCCAAGTTGGATTCATCACTTATTGTGTTAAGTATGTGTCGCAGGCGATAGTGGTGGATTTGAGGTTGTGCTTGAGGTCCCACTTGTGGTTGCGCTTGTTGGATCACTAGTGCCCTTGCGTGATGATGGTGTCCTTCTCGCCTTGCTTGGGGCCTTGAGGAGAAATCACCATCATAGCTTGTCATTGAAGCATGACGTGGGGAAGGTACATAGTGCAAAGAGCTTCCATCTTCAACCACGGGGGCATCATTGCGGCTTGGAGCACTTGGGTGATGATCTTGACGAAGAGGAGAACAGTGGCACGACGAGCTTGAAGAGCTTGATGCGCGTGAGCGCGGTCTTGTGTTGTTTGTCATTCCATCGATGAGGTGTCGAATCTTGTCATTTGTGTCGGTGACGGAGCGTTGGAGCGCTTCATTTTGATGGCCAAAGTTGTGTTGCATTGCATGCATTTGTCTTTCAAGGCCATCAAAGCGGTTGTCGATGTTCTTGAACTTGGCTTGAGTCTCGCCAAATTGTTCATCTTGTCGCGTCTCAAGCACTTGGAAACAATCACGCAACTCATGTTGGATGATGTAGTGGCTTGTGCGCATCATCTATGTACCTTGTTCTTCTTCTTGAGGAGGTGGTTGGCTCGAGTTACCATGCCTATCCATCATGCAAAGCACACACGGATTGTATATGGAAAGCAATATGTGGTGGGGAAGCCTTCAACCTCACCTCGGGATTGAACCAAACTTGAAACCACAAGTGAGAGCATTAGCTTACAAAGTTAAGTCGCAAAGAAACCTCACACTAGTGAAAGGACTAAGACTCCCAAAAGCTTTTGGTGGAAGGTTAGGGTTGTGGAATGCCAAAGAACCAATCAAAAGAAAAGGGATAGTCAAAAGTGGGTAAAATCCAAACAAAACTCAAGTAATAATGTAAGGGCCAACAACTCAAAAGGGTGACGTTAACCTACGACTATGTACACACATGTGGAGATTGATGGGATTGACACGACTATGAAAATGAGCAACCAAAATGTCCTAACGAAGACTACGCTCGGTCTCATGCCAATGCAAGGAGAGACAGTGACTCGTTTGCAAAGAGGAAAATGAGCAATGCATTTGTGCACTTGCCTTGGGTGCTCTTTCTTTCTCTCTTGCTTACAAGCTTTGAGACCCTCTTTTGCTATAGGAGACTATTTTTCTTTTTCTTTGTATCTTTTTCTTTTGTATTTTTTGGCTCTCCCTTGATGCTACCAAGTCACTCTTGCTATTGCGTTTGCACTCTCACTATCCAAGGACAAATGCACAATGCTCAAGAAAAAACAAGAAAAGCCACTCTCGTATGATAGGTACACACACAGGAATATAGGGTTAACAAGGTGACACAAGTTATACCTTCTTGGTGATGATGGACTTGTGGTCGGTGGTGCGGGATGATGTTCGATGCCGTGGTGTCGATGACTGTGGATGTTGAAGGTGTGGAAGACTATTGTTAGTTGACAACACACACACGGGACACAAACAAACAAGAGGAAATCATCCAATGCAAAATAAGAGGCAAAAGTCAAAATCAGGCGTCAGGGCCAGAAACTCTGGTGTGGGTAGGCCGGCAACTCCGGTGTGGGCCGGAGACTCTGGTCTGGGACTAGCTCGAACTGCTCGTGTTTTTGAGAGGAAATCCCCGCCTTGGGTCCTCAAATCCCAGAAAAATTGGCCAAATTAGGCTAGGAAAATGCAGGGTAAAGTTGGACTAACACCTAAGACAAGATTTGGTCGGATCAAAACCACAAATAACACTCCAAATCAAAAGATTGATCCAAAGGCAAATTTGGGCTCTTTTTTCGGGATTTTTTAAATTTTGGTGGATAGAAGAAAAATTGGAGGGGAAGTTCGTGAGAAACCTAGCTCTTGATATCAATATGTTGAGGGCTAACCTCGGAGGCACCGATCATTCACGAATCCCCATGGAAATCGAGTGAGAAGTGTAGGGGAAAGAGGGAGCATATGAACACGACGAACTCATGCACAAAGAACACGATGAACACACTCACGCAAAACCACGATACAAGCCAATAGCTCACGCCGGTGGAGACCGGTCCGATGCAATCCCTATGATCAGCGTCAGGCGGAGTGCTCTCTCTCTAAACGGCATGGTGAGTAGGTAGTCTTAGTGAGATCTTGACATCTTAGCAAAGGGACTCCAATGCCAAGGCCTTCTACAACGAGGGAGGCACAATGCAAACTCCAACGAGGTGGGGGATATTTGGTGCTCCTCTATCAAAGGAGCATGAGGCAATAACTAGATATATCCACAAAGGGTGTCCACTAATTCCAAATAACAAGCCTATGGTTTACAATAGATGTGGGGGACTATATATAGGCCAGCGACTAGTTCAAGGGTACTTTGGACATAAAATATAAGTTCTAGACGGACTAAACGGGTACATGGGTCGAAGGCCCAAAGGCTTTTACATGCATCTCAATGCGCGGTCCGGAGACTCCGGTGTAGCGGACCAGAGACTCAGGTGTGGGCCTGAGATTCTGGTCTATCTCCGGTCTGTCTCCAAAGGGGGATCACACTGTCCCTAGGATCGGTCCAGAGGCTGGTCTAGACACGGGCCGGAGACTCCGGTGTGTTCAGTGCTAGCAGCTTCTTCTTCACGCCCTTCTCCTTGTACTCCATCCATGGGGGCTTGGTGATGCGTTGTGGCTTCATAGTTGATAATGCATAGAGTAGTTGCATGAAGTAGCAAACCATCCAAGAATGTATCAAAGTCACACAAGGAGAGGAGCGAGTTAACCTTATCTTGTAGGAGTTTAGCTCGTGCATGAGTCATCGGTCCACTTGGGGGATTTGGTGGTGGAGATGTAGGTGTCGTCGGATAGAGGACAAGTACGCCATGAGGTGGTCCTCGGGGCATGTGGAATAGAGGGGTGTGAGTCGTACGGTGTTCCAGGACGGTGAGCACACAAGTTTACCCAGGTTCGAATCCGCCGATGGTGGACGGATCCTACTCCTGCTAGCAATCCAGTAATACAACAGAGCTGGAATATTGGTTACAAGGGTTTCGCCTATGCGAGTTGAGATTGTAGACTATTGTGGGCTGCCCTAAAGGCTAGTCCCTAGGACTGCTTATATAGATATCTAGCCTAGGGTTTACAGGAGAGACCTATCCAGCTACGACTAAGAGTCGGTTATAGAGTACATCTTGAACTACAAGTAACTACGCAGGACTATGTTGGTAAGTCTCCTAGGCCTTCACGTAGCCGGACTAGACTCCGTCTCTTCTCTCTGACTGGGCCGCCCATGAAGCAAAGCTCTAACCAGAAGTAGGCCACCCTGGTCAGCGAGGCACAATAAGGATACCTGGAAAGTATATCCCCAAAAGTAGGGACGTCCGCAGGACGGGCTGCATCACCAGCAGAAGCTGACCATTGTCTCACCCACTGTTGCGCCTCCGACTCCTACTCCGATCCCATCCCCAGTGTCAGAAGATATTCCGTTTCTACACACTGAGGATGTTGTGGCTCAATCTAAAGAGCCTGTGAACCAAGGTTCACAAACCAATGTCACCATGGGTGACTCGGGAGTTGATATGGGTGAACCCTCTAAGGGAAATGACCTCTTAGTCAAAACTTTTGTAGAGAACTTTTAGCAAAATCCGGGTGTCGCCAAACTTGGCCTCACTTGGAAAAGCGCAGAAGAAATCTAGAAACTGGCCCTCCACTACTTGGAGACCAAAAACATTACGGCTGAGGTGGAAGCTCAAGAAGCCGAAGATGTAAAACTTGTTGAGATGCTTGAACAAGTATGTCTTTGCAACGAGAAGCTACAGGCTTGTGTGGTACTGCCTCCACCAGTTATTCCTCTAACCCTTGCCGAGAAGGTTTCTGCTGAAGTGAACATCAGTCTCAACAAACTAATGCATGAGCATTTTGTAAGTCTTTTGTTGACTCTTTTGCTATGGTTAATATCATATTCTCTAGCCCCCAAGCAAGAAGTTGGATAAAACTAGAATTCCAAGTTTGTGCTTTAATAGGATGCCAAAGAATGAAGTAGTGTAGCCCCCAAGGCCCATGCAGAAATTTAGTTAAAATAGCAGCTCAAGTCTTAGTAGCTTTTTGACTCAGGTTAGCTTTCGGACTTACAGAAAATTTCATATTACAACCAGGAATTGCTAAAGAACATCTTCAACAAATGGAGAGAGATCAAAACTCTCCATCGTGAAAATGCTAAGTTAAAGTTGAGAAGGATGATGTCGAAAGTAAGTATTCCGACAATCTCTCCTCGGATTTTTTCTTTAGTCGAATTTGACTAATATGTATACCTCACTCTAGACTTGGTTGCCGAATCCTGCAAAATTGTGGAGGAAGCTCAAGTTTATAAAACTCTTGAATCTTAGAATGCTGTCCTATGCGATAGGCTTAAGAAATTGCAAGAAGACCATGATCGTAGCATCAACAACATACTTGAGTTGAGCAACCGTGCCACCAAAGAATATGACATGGACATTGCTCGCCAAGGTAAAGAATTCTCTGATTTAAAAGCTGAGTTTGATAGGCAGAAGGATACCATCTAGGCCCATCCAGGATGAACTCCAGAGTCCAAGGGAGGAGAAGACAAAAGTAGATGACTCAATCTTCGGTATGACTTTACTGCCATTCCTACTTTTTGCTTGATTTTTCCGACTTTTCATAGTCAAATTTTTCAAACACTTTTCCCTTTTTCAGGGCCTCTTAACCTTCTGGATTTGTCTTCATCTGAGTCACGCCTCAGCCAGCTTGTCACAGTCGGAGATTTGATACATGATTTCTGCCAATCCTTTGAGGACATTGGGGAAACAAGTAATCTCTCTGACTTAGACAAAATGTCCTGCTCTGAGCTGCATGATAAGGTGAAGGATATCCCGCAGTTTTTCAAGGACTAGAAGAGGTCCTATGCTCGCACAACAACACAGAACACCATCACTTTGGTAATGAGCCACCATCCAAACATGGAAATCTGGCAAGTTACCAAAGGTTATTCAGCTGTTGATGAAGATGGCAAGGATTAGAATGTTGGTGCTATCTGGGACTCTTGCACCGGTTATGCTTGCCCATAGCCGATACAACAAACTACGTGAAGCCTTTCTTCAAGCCCGTCGATCCACCAACAAGCCCCCAAGACGAGGAAATTCTCAAAGACGATGAAGAAGAGACTGAGTTCGACGTCCCCATCTCAGAAAAAGATCAAGGCAACATGGGAATCAGTGAGCCGACAGATCTGTGGGGCCCCCGGATTAATCCTCCGAGAATCCCTATTATGCATACAACCACGATCCCATGATCAGTTAGTCATGGCACATAACCAACAAGTATCATTACAACATCCGAGAATGTACCGAATTACAAGACTTACATAAATGCCGTTATGGCTACATCAATAATCAACAGCGGACTTGAACAAGCGCAGAGCCCGAGCCATGCCTTAACCTACAGGCAACTGACTGGGAGAACATCCTAGCTCGCAAAGTCGTCCACTTCACCTTCTTCTTGATATCTGACCAAGTTAATAGCCAGGGACAATGCCGGTGAGTACATTGAATGTAGTCGCAAACCACCCTAATAAAATAATAATAACAAGAGGCTATGCAATATGGCTGTGGTATTAGGAGGGCTCCAAGAGAGGTTCTTTTCTCAAATAGTTTCTCTTGTAGATATAGCATCTACATATCTTTGTTGAAAACCTTTGTAAACAGTTTTGGAAAACATTAGGACTGGGTCACCCATTTGCTCCCTTTTTAGGTCGTCCCACCCAAACTCCTTCCATACCTCTTTGGCCATCCCATAGTCAAAGCAGGTATCCTTCCCGACCATCCCATGGTCAAAACATTTCCAAAACCATTTCTTTTCCGAAATCCTTTTTTAAATCAAAACCAGCACCGCTCTATAGCAACCTTCCCAACCGTCCATGACCGCGGACGCGGCTATTCGAATAGATTTACACTCTGTAGAGGTTGTACACTTTATCCACACCAACCGGGTACACTACCCTGATCTTCACCAATCGTGGGTCGAGTAACCGATCAAGACTCTCCGGATGCCCCCTCCAATATAAGTGCCTACCCTATGAGTGTTAATCCCCTCAAAACCAGGACGTCGGGCGAGGACCAATCGGAGCTCTTTTTCCACTTCTCGAGTGTGCGCTTTCAATGAGGGGCTCATAGTAACGCGTGGAGGCCTGCCGACCCTTTGTTCCTTCTCCAGGTCCCACCTTTATCGGAGAAGGCCCACCCTCTAGGGATCCCCAATCCCCTGTAGTAGTTGCGAGGCAGCTTATACCAGAACAGACAAACGTCAAATCCAGCCCTGTCCCATTCCAGAGTAATGTGGTTGCACGGGTTAATTGTTCTAGCAAAACTGCAGAGAATCAGGTGCGTTTTTGTAAACCTTTTTCCTCCGGTTTTCCTCCAGCATTTATAAAACAAAACCTTTTTCTTTCTCAACATCTCTTGGGAGGTCCCACCTCGCCAAGGTTTTATCATAAAACATTTGGTAAAACTTTTTCCCGGGGTCTTCCCATCCTCTAGCTTTGCTTCGGCTAAATCAGAGTTCTCCAAAGGGATATGGTGTATAACACCATCTACCATACTAGGGACAAGTAGGTATCGTCAAGGGGCTTGTACTTAGTAGTACCAAGGTGTAATAGTTCAGAGGAACCAAACCACTACCATATATATATATACCAACATAGAGTAAATCAATGCAGTTTTTAATAAACCATAAATAAAACATGCATAAGTAAAATACTAGGACAAGGCTTATGAGCAAGAAGGTGGCTTGCCTGATGATCAGTAATTTGGCAATATATGTCCCTGGACTTTTTCTTTAGATAACCAAGAATACCAATACCAATAATAAATACCCCTTCTCCTTCTCTCCGATTTCATCGCAACTACCGTCGTCCAAACAACACATGCAAGCAAACAAGGCCACAATCAAAATAAAGCATACAAGCAATGATACATACAGAAAACAATGAACAATACCAGTTCACATATCATTAGGTCTGAGGAAGAATGGATTTAATTGGATTGGCTTTGTCTGGGAAGTATGGAAGGAAATCCCCTTAGGATTTATAGTCTAGGAAAATACCTAACAGATGGATTTTTTTTAACAAGACCATATTCTATAGGGTACCATAGTAGAAACATGATACCAACAGATAGGTATTGATAAAATGAAACCAACAAAAGTGGTTTCACTATTTTATCACTTTTATTGAAATACTTATGCATATTCTAGTGAAAAAGGTTCTAGTATTAGGAATTAATTCACCAGAAAAGTTCTGGAGCTCCAAAAATTATTTCCTTGGATGGTTAGGTAGGGCTTGATTTACTTGTTCATTGAGAGTTGGAATCAAGTCAAGATAATTACCAGAATGCCCTCAGGAAATTCCCAGAGAGAGTTCTGCATGAATCTTCTCTTTATCACCAGATTAAATCTACAGGAGATATTGAGTTGGTTCCAAGGGCAGGTGATTGGTACTTAAAATACCTTTCTGTAGGATTTGGATTCACCCTTTTTGGAGTTGCCAAACTCCTGGAGTGATTTATTTAGTGAAAATACCCATCACAGGAGTATTTAAATCTCAAAAGTTTAACCAGAGCTCAATAAATTTTGAGCTTCTAGGGTTTCATAGATACGGATCCTATGAGGTACTGGGAATTGGTCAGGTCAGAACAATTAACAGAATTCCCTCAGGAAATTCCTAAAGACAGTTATGTACACAACTTGTCCTTTTTACCAGTTTAACTCTACAGTAGCTTTTGATTTGATTCCAAGTACACATGTTAGGTACTTCAAATACCTTTATGTCGAAATTGGAATCAACATTTTTGGATTAGCAGAACTACTGTAGTGAATTAAGAGGTGTATAAACTATGCACAAAATAGTTTAATTCACAGAAAAACATCTAAGGCTCAATAACTCATGAGCTCCTGGATTTAAATAGGCCTTAGTGTACCACATCCAGGATAATTGGATTTGGGTCAATTGGACTCTTGATTTGGCCTAGGGAAATTCCTAAAGTTAGATCAGAGCTGTTTTTTTATTTTTACTAAGGACAACCCACTATTCACCTTGACTTGGGACCAAGTCCATGAAATAGCTACAAGTAAAATCTACCAGGGGAAGTTGGTTTTTTCTCCAATTGGGGATGTGAATCTCACAGAGGAAATGAATTAGTGAAATAGACACATTTTTGGTGGAAATAATGCCCAGAAATAATAAAAATTATTTTGGGCAAAATACTAGTTCTCCATGACGTGGAAAACCCTAGGGGATCATGTAAAATTGTCACCTGAACGAGATCCTGTAGTTTTGTATTTTATTTTGATTTAAACTATAGGTGTATTTCAGATCTAATATTCCTAGAGAAAAAGAAAAGGGAGAAATCGTTGTCGGGCCGGATCTGGAGGGAGATGGGCTATGAGGGCGGATTCGGCCAAGGTGGGCTGCGCAGCGAGCGGGAGGGGCGGCTTTGAACCTGGCGGGCGGGGCCCGCTGGTCAGCGTCTGCGGCGGCCGAAATGGTACGGGAGACCGTGGGCCGTTCGATCAAGTCGGGATCGATGGTTCCCGTGACGTCTTCTACCTCGTGCCGGTGACAGAGGGAGGAAACCCTAGGAAGGCTCGGGCGACAGCGGGGAGCTCACCTGGGGCACAGAGGGACGCCAGGGAGGTGCCGAGGCGACGCGGTGGACGACGACGACCTCAACGATGGGCGGTAAGGGCGGGTTTGACGGTGTTGCATGGCTCGCGCGAGGACGCCCGAGGGAGATTGTCAACACCCGGATTTTTAATCCCAAATGCCCGTTATGCCATACCTTGCAATCCCAGGATTACCATTTTTGTGAGACATAAGGGATTGGATATCACAGTAGATCATCCATTACAAACCATACATAAGGTTTTACACAAATAAGGATCTCATGATCCAGTCTTTAATACAACAAGCAGCGGAAATAAGCGATAGCGTAGCGGTGGGGTCCATCTTCAGGGGCACAGGCAATGCTGACGAAGGCAGATAGTCCTAGTTATCATAGTCGTCCTGCTGACCATCATCTTGATAATCTCCTTCATAGTCTGGCCATGATAATAGCCAGGGACAAAAGCCATGAGTACTCTTTAAGTACTCGCAAACTACTACTAGCAAGGAGTATAATTCTAAATTAAAGTACTGAATCTAAGTTAACTATCAAGTTAAGTTTGAAACCTAAGCTGAGTTCAGAAGCAAAGAGAGATAAAATAAAGTTCTAGAATCACTTAAGTTGAGAAGCTATTTTCATCAACACAACCCTGTTGTGGTCAAGTCAAAGTTAATCATTCATTTCAAGTTATTTAGAAAACATCTGACAACGAAACAGTATGGCCATTCCAACTGCCCATAACCGCGGACGCGGCTATTCGAATAGTTTGACACTCTACAGAGGTAGTACACTTTCACCACAAGATTCGATACATCTGTCAGGGATAACCCCGAATCATCATACTTAGTATGTACATAATCAAACATAACCTTCCCTTTACACACCCTAGTACAAGCACCTCTCCTATGAGCATGGCCTCCCAACCATGACCATCAGTCATCTTGGGCACTGCATAGGTGGTCAACATTGAGAGGTAGCCTCAGCTCAAACCTCTCCCATGAGGGAACTAATACTAATGCATATAAATTTCCAGCTAAACCTTACCCAATTCAGGTAATGTGGTTGTACAGTAAATTTGGAATGGTATCGCATCTGAATCCAACCATCAGTTTTATAAAATGGTTAAGGCTCATGCCTCGTCATTTTCATCATGATAAACCAGTTGTGTTTCTCAGCACATGTCAAAACATCTCAATAGAATGACTCATCATTCCAAGGTTTTCATAATTTATTTTCACCAAGTGTTCCCATCTAAAGTGACTCAAGTTTTTGATCTATACTAAGGTACTAAGTTAAGAGTGTTCACTAAGGTGGAAAGATGGGATCAATCTCATGCCATAGAATGACATCTAAAGGTTTCTAAGTAGGTCAAGTTTTATACTCTTTATGCTACCTTCAAAATTAAGTAAAGAACTTTGTGTAAACTAAGGGAGGAAAAACTTGTCAATAAGACTTGGGGTACTAATAGTTAAAGGGGTGTGATCAAAGCATGCTTAAGGCATCTTTGCTAAACCATCTAGTTTTATTCTAGCTTGCTAAGAATAGCTTGCTAAAGTAGGTTTTGCAAGGGTTAGCTTGCCACTAATAGCTTGCCTTGGTTGGTGCAGTGGTTGAAGTTTTCTTCTTCTTCTTCTTCTTGGTAGAACTCCTCCTCCTCGAAAGCTTGGTCCGTACTAGCGTCTATAAATACATAGGGAGTAGACAATCACCAAACAATACTTAACTAGGCTAAGTAGCATTCTAAAAACACACTTTTGATGATCTATTATCATCACAAGCATCACAAGTTTAATTTCAATAGTTTCATCCTTTTTATTTTAGAAAAGTAATTTCTACTCATTGAAATATTAACTAAAATTTAATATTCACCACCAAAATATGGGATCATGTGGACACATGTCCTCACCACATATTCTAACATGTGGGAATGAGATTTAAAGGTTGGATCAATATTACTTTGGTTTAAGTTTATTATTTAATGATTTAAAGTGACTAGAAATGCCTATATAGCATTATTTTGGTACTAGTCCAAAGTCACTGCATGTAAACCTTAATATTATTAGATATTTAGGTAGATATGCTGAAATGTGATTTTTGAGAGTTGGAATCAACTCAAAAGCTAACTTGGTTGATTTTATAAAAAATTTGCAAGTTGCAAAATCTTCTGTTTTGTTATTTTTATTAGGAGAGATCTATAACTCTAATTGAATTAAATCCAACGGTCTTGGATAGATTATTTCAATACCTTTCAGATAAAATTGGTTTCATGCAATTTGGATTTCTAAAACTCTCTGAATTGAATTTCAAACTAGTGGACAGAAACTAGATTCAAACTAAAAAGAAAAATCCAGATTTGAATCGATGGCTAGCGCGGGAAAAGGAATGGGCGCCCGCCAGCGCTCCTCAGCTCGCTACAGGGGGTCCCGCTGTCAGTACTTAACTGTAAAATGACCAAAGCGATGGGCCGTGCGATTAGAAGCGAGATCAACGGCTGAGGGTCGTCGTCGACGACGAACAGGTCGCCGGCAAGCTCGAACCCTAGCGGCTCGGTGGGAGTCTACTGGGGGCGTACCAGGGCTCCAGCGGGGTCGGCGAGGTGGGCAAACAAAGTGGAAGACAATGGCGAGGCGAGGCGTGGTCGCAGCTGAGCTTGGGTGGTCGAAATCAACGGCACCCTTCTCCTCAAGAGGCGGCGGCTCCGGCTCCAATTCCGGTGAGCTGCTGCTCCACTTGCTCCGGCAAGAGGTGGGTGAGGTTTAGAGAGGTGAGGGGAGTGGTATGGTGTGGAGAAGAATGGCTGGGGAGGGCTCCTTTTATAGGCCCGACGGTGAGACCGAGCGGGATGGGCGGTTGATGGTGGCGACATGGCTACGGCGAGCTAGCGGCATGGCTGGGGATGGCGATTGATGGGCGGTTCCCTGGCGGTGCTCTAGGACTTAAATGCGGCCGTGGGGGGCGTGGTATCTGTTCACGAGGTGGCGCTGGCGCTGGTGAAGGGCGGTGTCCACGGCGAGCGGGGGCTGTGAGGCTTTGGGCGGCGAACGGGGATGTCTGGGGTGTTCTCTAGGTCGAGGCAGAGCGGCGGGCGCGGACTGCGGTGGAGCGGCGTCTTGTGCACGCGGGGACAGAGCGTGCTCTGCGGGCAGCATCGGCATGGTGCGGTGGCACTGGGCGCGGGTTCTCCTCGGTGGTCCACGGCAGCACTTGGCTCGGGCAAGGTACAGAGAGGGGCGGTGAGGTGTTGGCTACCTCCTAGACATGGCGAGGGGAGGGGGAGTGGTCTGCTGCAGCGGGGCAAGGTTTGGTCGGTGAGCATGTCCTCGGTTTGGCATGGGCTGGGGGTTAGGGACAAGGGACAACGGTGCTAAGGGCATGGTTAGACCAAGCGGGGACAGAGAGGTTAAATGGAGATCAAATGGGGGCAATGATGAGGATATATACAGGGATTATGATGATTCTGATTGCCTGAACTGGAAGGAAATATTGAGTCAAATCAATAATGACTATCAGGTGAATTCATTCCTAATTGAACCTGATGTTTTACTTAATGAGAACTTTATACTACCTAAGTCTATGCATCTTTGTATGATCAGGTTTATTGATAACACAAGCGTTGCGCGAGGAGGAGGAGAGTTGCAGCAAGAAGGACAAGCGCTGATTTCCAATATCAACAAGTGTGCGAGGGAGAAGCGGGAGGCATGCGCACTAGGAGGCAATGAGGAAATCACGTATGAGCAAGAGAGAGAGATGGCGCCCAGAATTACATGTTTGAGGTGTTCCACGATGTTTGGACTGCGTGCCAATAAGGCCGAACCCATATATGGGTCGGTATGTATCAGTTTGAGGCGAACCGAGTCAGTTTGGGCCAAGTTATGGCTGTTTTTAGGCCCGTTTAGAGGGGAGGACGCCCCAGCCCTCATATAAACCTCTGTAGCCATCACAAGTTAGGGTTTAGACCACGTTAAAATATTTTGGAGTTGTTTCTTTCATAGAACCTCTAGAATTACCCTGTGTTCGAATCTACCAACTATAATTGAGTGTGATCTGTTGCTCCATTGGGAATTAGTAGATTGCAGACTACCGTTCATGGTCACGGCTGCGTGCGCAAGAGCGTGGTGTTGTGAATATCCTACAAGGTTCGAGAGCTGTTGCATTGGCATCAGGGATCGAGCGGGAGAGTTTATAGCTATAGGCTAGTTATCTATCATCCACCCTCACCATCGACAAAGTGCTTGCTGAAAAGATCGGGCCACCTCATATCATCTTGGTATCAGAGCGCTGGGTTTACTCGGTGAGCAATATCATCTTGGTATCAGAGCGCTGGGTTTACTCCGTGAGCAATATCATCTTGGTATCAGATTTCCTCGTTGCCTTGGTAAGCAATCCACAATCCATCCATAGATTAGAGAGTGTTTTTCATCCTATACAGAAAAAGCCCCACAAAACGAGTTGCCATAGCCTAGATTACATCGTAATCGAGTAATAGTTGTTGGTCGAGTTCCTCTATTCGATTAGATTTAGATCTGTTCTTTGTAGATTTGTTTTCTAGTTGTTCTAGTTGTTTTCCACCATCTTTTTCCGCTACCATCAAGTCAGATCTGACCAAGTAAAGAGTCCTAGTTGCGTACTGCTTGGCAAGTCGGAATAAAAAAAAAATTGGCTCGCTGCCTCACGCCTGACCATAGACAGATCTGTGCTCCAGCGTGAAAAAAAAAATTGGACCGTCGCCTCACCACAGACCGGTCTGTCCTCATACGAGAAAAAAAAATTCTGCCGCCATCCTGCCGCGGCAGGATTTTAGGCCGTTTTTCTGCCGTGGCAGAGACCAATTCTCAGGTCAAAAAATTTTCTTTTTTGTTTATTTTTTTACTGAGTCCACATAGCGTACCTATCCTTGTGAGCCTTGGTAAGCCTTTCTTTGTGTCTAAAACTATCCTACGAGACTAGCATGCTTAGTGCTCCGCGGGCTGCTCAGTTTAGCAATCTTGTGCCCGTTTCGTTGAGACATTGCTAGCGTCTCTCCTTGTGCATTGCAACACGAGCGTTCCTCCGACATACCTCACTTTACTGAGCTCATTTTCATAGTTGCAATTGCCCCATTTATCTCCACCGTGTGTGTTTCCGTGGGTCTTTGTCATACGATCAGCACTAGGACTTGTTTGCGGTGTAGTTAGGATACCATACCTACAGCCCCACCATAAATAACCTGTGTTCCTTGCGATCGTTCTCTATACCTTTGGTATTCACTTCATCACATCAGTGCATCAGTCTTTGATTTCGAATTGGTAAGCATCACTATTCACTTTGGAACGGTAAGATCTGCTTTCTTGTCAGTTTTTGAGTGAGTTGTGAGTGTGCCACCAAAACAATTTTGTGTTTTTGCACTACTGTACTAATCATGACTTCTACTAGTGTTGATGTGATGCAGAAATCAGATGATGTTTACCATGACTATTTAGCTATTGTGGTTGGCATGGCATATGATCCAACTACAATCAAGTGGAGATTGGAAAGTTCCGCCACACCCGCAGAATATCAGATTTGGGAAATTGATATGGGATTTGGTTTTGCGAGATTTCGTACTTTCGATAGCAAGTTTAATAGCCATATAGAATACATTCTTGCTCACCGACGTGTGGATGAAGAGGTAGCTCGTTGGTGGAAGGACGCAAGGATTATGTATGGTGTCATGGGTAAAAAAATCCTTTGGGAAGATTTCAAGCAATTTCTACGTTCTATGTTTTTGAACAACTACAAATGGCCTATTCCAGAAATTTTGAGAGTGGACACTAATGAGACATGTGAGTTTTCTACTAACGTAATCATGTCTACTCCTAGTGTTGTATCTTGTGATGTACAGGTTGCTTTTGAAGAAAGGGAGCCGCCTATTTTACAACCTGCATCACACGATCTGGTATTGTCACTTGAGGAGGATGTCGTAGTACCTAATACAGCCGAGAAGATTGTTGATGACATTGGTACTAATTTGGAGCTTCAGCCAACATGTGCGACATATTGTGAGTCTATTCCTTTACTGAAGCCTCCTTGTGATTTGCCTTACACTATTGTTTCAGCACCATGTGATAGTTTACCAAATTCCAATTTTGATCATGTGGTACTGATTACACATAAAGAAATACTTGCTCGAATACCACCTGCTGATATTGTGTTTTCCATCATGCTAAATGAACCTATGAGTATGAGTTGTGCTATGGACAAGATTTCTGAAATTTCATGTCTAAATTCTAGCACATATTCTCCTTGTTTCACTTTCAATCTAATTGGTGAATATAGCATGCATGAAAAATTTCTTGTGGATCACATATGCATTACTTGCGATAGAATCGTTGAACTGAAACATGCTGTTTTCAGCCATACTTGTTGTGTGTCGATGACTTGTTGTGGGACATATGCTGAAATTTGTGATAGTATGAAACTAAAGTCAGATCTAGTTGATATAATACAGCCAACACAAGTAGTTTTACCTATGTTGGATCGTTGTAATCTTGCTAGAATAGAACCCAAGTTTTCATATCCTTTGTGTTTGTCCCAAAAGTCTTTGTCTAGCTGTGCTACTGCTCTATACTTCACATATATTTGCAAATTGAGTTGCATCTTCCATACTGGACAACATCATCATGTTTATATTAATCAGAGTAGCGCAGTTGAAGCATGGTGTGAATCAATTTGGTTTTCACACATATTGAATTGGTTAGATCTTGTCCACAAATTTGATCATAGATCTTCTTTAAGAAAACTGAATTTAATATTGAAGAACATGACTATCTATTTAGTTGTTTTTCACCATGATCATGATTCTTTGTACTTCACTTATACCTGCAATTTAAGCTGCTTGATGTGTACTAGACATACTTTTCATGTGAACAACAATAATACAACATGTTATATATACATATACTTTGTGTACACGTTGTTCTTTTTGTTTCTCCCACTTTCAGCTTACCTAAAGCCGAGGACGGCTTTTCATGAAGAAAGGGAGGATGATGAGGATATATATAGGGATTATGATGATTCTGATTGCCTGAACTGGAAGGAAATATTGAGTCAAATCAATAATGACTATCAGGTGAATTCATTCCTAATTGAACCTGATGTTTTACTTAATGAGAACTTTATACTGCCTAAGTCTATGCATCTTTGTATGATCAGGTTTATTGATAACACAAGTGTTGCGCGAGGAGGAGGAGAGTTCCAGCAAGAAGGACAAGCACTGATTTCCAATATCAACAAGTGTGCGAGGGAGGAGAGGGAGGCATGCGCACTAGGAGGCAATGAGGAAATCACGTATGAGCAAGAGAGAGAGATGGCGCACCCAGAATTACATGTTTGAAGTGTTCCATGACGTTTGGACTGTGTGCCAATAAGGCCGAACCCATATATGGGTCGGTATGTATCAGTTTGAGTCGAACCGAGTCAGTTTGGGCCAAGTTATGGTTGTTTTTAGGCCTGTTTAGAGGGGAGGACGCCTCATCCCTCATATAAACCTCTGTAGCCGTCACAAGTTATGGTTTAGACCACGTTAAAATATTTTGGAGTTGTTTCTTTCATAGAACCTCTGGAATTACCCTGTGTTCGAATCTACCAACTATAATTGAGTGTGATCTGTTGTTCCATTGGGAATTAGTAGATTGCAGACTACCGTTTGTGGTCACGGCTGCGTGCGCAAGAGCGTGGTGTTGTGAATATCCTACAAGGTTCGAGAGCTGTTGCATTGGCATCAGGGATCGAGCGGGAGAGTTCATAGCTACAGGATAGTTATCTATCATCCACCCACACCATTGACAAAGTGCTTGCTGAGAAGATCGGGCCACCCCATATCAGGCAAAACCCTGTGCAGAATAGTGAGCTAGGATTAGAGGTGAGATTAAGCATGCCAAGTGTTTGATGAAATGGCCGCAAGAGAAAAAAATTGAATTTTGAGTTCAAAATTTTTGAGTGATCTCCACTAGTGATAGGTAGTCTCTTGTTGCAAGGGTTCTGAAAATGGAGCTCAAATAGATGGTTTTAGAAATAGGGGTGATCTATGCATATGCATTAGATTCAATTTTAAACTGTCATTTAAAATAGTTAACATAATGTTTTTAGCAGATCCAAAGGTGGTCCTTGGTACCTCATTATGTGTACTAGCAAGGGGTGCAAAGATCAAGAATTGTTTCTGTTAATAACTGAGTACTAGGAATAGCCAAAGTAGGCATGAGAGTTAAATTTGCCAAAATGACCATTCCTCCTTTTTAGTTCTTTTTGATTTGATTTTCTTTAGGAAAAGTTTGGGAATGATGTCGATGATGTTTAATTCACCTAAGAAACATTTTACAAGCATTGGATCAATCAATCATGGCAATTCAAACAACTCCTATTTTAAATGCACACATATATGAATGCTTTCATTTTAAATTTGGAAAAGTTTTTGTTAGCCCTATTTTTGGATGATTTGATCTTGATAAGCTTGGATTAAAGTTTTGGGATGTTACAGAGATCTCATTGGAGCTCGATGCCGGCGACGAAAGGGGCGGTCCCTAGCCAAAAAGGGGAGTAGGGTTAGATGCAGGCGGACCTGGGGGTCCTGGGGGCGAACATGCAGAGGGAGAGGGGCAGTAGGGGGAGTCCCTTTCTCGGTAGACGGGGGAGGGCCGAAGCTTCTCCCTTGCTCTCTCTCGAGTAGGGCAGAGCAGGGGAAAGAGAGAGGGGTACTCTGGGGTGGTGAGTGGAGTGGGAGGACGCAAATGAGGGCAATGGAGAGCTAGGGAAGGCCTCTGGCCATATATACCAAGAGGGAGGAGTAGATGAGGCAATTTACTCATTTGGGCATGGGGGAGAGGGGATGCTGGCCAGTGATTGGTCCAAGGCTTGGTGGGGAGGGGTAATATGGGTATTTGGTCGTGCAGGGACGGGTGGCTGGGCTGCTGCAGCAACAATGTCCACCAATTGCAATTTCCACACTCTCTCACCCTCCATTTAGCTCAAAGCACTAAAGACAAGGGGAAGAGGTTTGCTACAGTGGTGCTACAGTGCATTTCGACTAGAGGGTGAAGAGGTTTGCTAGGGAAGCTTACTTGACCAGGCTAGTGAGATTTTGTGGGTTTTTGATTTGAGGAAAATGTCTCCTTGGCAATTTTGACCAAGTAGAGGGCTATGAGGAAAGTGTCAAAATTTGCATTGGGCAAGATGGTGAAATGATACTGGTGGGTAGATGAGGTCAAGGCATAACTCTAGGAATTAATTGGGATTTTTTTAGAGATTTAAAGTCCACTTAAATCCATTTATTCAAAAAGTACAGAAGAAGTTTCTAGGGGATCAATTGATAAATTTACATTGGACAAGTGGAGTTTTTGATGTGGAATGATCCCAAATGTGAATACACACTTAGGGGAATTTTCCCAAGATTTATTGAGGATTAAAAATATTTAAAACAATTATTATTCCAATTCAACCATTTAAGAAAATGGGCAAAATGAAATAATAAAGCTTCTCAAAAATATTTATTTTTGAGATGGAAAGATAGGGTATGATTAGTGGGACTCACATGAGTCAAAAGTTGGGGAAGTGTTTTGGTAAAAACCAAACTTTCCTTTATGGAGGGGGTTTTGGAGATTTTGACTATTTAAGGAATTAAATAGTTTTGGGGCCATAATAATTATGGACAATTATTGATAAATATTGAGGATCATTGTAGAAGATAGGCAAGGTGTAGCAAGCAATTGCAACCTTGTGGAATGAAATCCCAACAAGAAAAGGATGGAAAATAATGAGTTGATTGATCTAGGGTGGTGTTATTTTTATACCACCAAAACATGCTTGCATCTTGGGGCTTAGTGCTCACCTTGGTGCAAGGTATAGATGGACAGGTAGACCAGGTCATTTATATGATCATGGAAGGATGATTTTGAATTAATTGTAATTGAGGTGATCTTGAAGTGATGGCAAACTTTGTTGAAATTAAGGTTGCCATGCAAAATGAGTCATGATGCCTTATAAACCATGTGGGTTTAGGCAGCACAGAGATCCACTTGGGGCAAGTGGAGTAGGTTTATATAAACATCAATGATTCAAACACAGCCATGCAGAGGGTTAGTCCATAGGAGGTTATATGAGGATGTGAGCTTCTACCAAAGTAGGCATGATGACTAGATTTGCAGGAAGTGTTATTTTCTTGCCTGCAAAACCATCATGGACAAGTGGGTTGGAGGAGGATCTAACCAGGGGAAAGAGTGGGCCTTGGTAGTCCTTAGGATGGTTAACAAGATGGTTCAGATGCATTTCCAAAAATTCGCATGGGTTGAGAAAGGGAGGCATTCAAAAAGGTGATGTTGGAAACAGATTTCCAGACTTAGCCAAATTTCGCAGATTTAGGGTTTTTGACTAGAATATGAGATGGGATGTTTTTGATAGGTTGCAAGGTACACAAGAATCATCAAGTGGATGATGTGGAAGTGTAGGTTGAGTAGAAAGGATCCATGCTTGATGTTGGTCTCCATTGACTTGGAAGCTTCTAGAAGTAGATCACTTCAGAGATGATCTGGTTAAGGTTTTAAGATGATTACTGAGTAGCTAGGGATCAGATCCAGATTGTATTCTTGCTTAGGGTGGGATGATTTGGAGACATCTTGATCCTAGTGATGATCTTCTAGAGTGGCTCATACCACTTCCTAAGCCAACAAGTTAAACAACATATCAGTACAACTCATCAGACAGCAGATCCAGGCAACTCATCTTACAAACAAATCAACTACTACTGGGGTTGCCACCAAGCTTAGCTTGAGGTAAGGATGGGTATTTTGAAATAGGTTGGAGTTTGAACAAGGTAAGGTCCTTGGTATCTCTACCAAGAGTAGAATTCAAAAGTTTACAAAAAGGTTTTGTTAAATCTAGAGGTAAGAGTAGTTGAAGGTTCTGTCTTGAAAACATAAGGATATTATATTATATAACTCTCCATAGTTTTGTCAATAGAAGTTGCCAAAAATAGTTTTGGTTACATAAGCATCTTGGCTCATGTTTTGAAATGCCATAACATTTGACAAAATGAAAATTAAGCCAAGACCGTTTTGGGAAGTAGCTTTTGTCAACTGGTGTTAAGGTAAGGAGTATATCATCTAATACACATTCATATGCATAAGCATATCCAAACAACAAACAAACACTTCAGCATTAAACAATAAAAAGTTTTTGTTCCCCCTAATTTTTGCATTCTGGATACTAATCAGGGTTGCAGAAATTGGGATGTTACAAGATCCTTCTCCTGCAACATGAAAAATTTGCAAGAAACTTGTATTATTCTGAAAAAAGCCATTGTTGTAATGGTTTAAAATTATTCATTTTGAGGTGTTGTTATGTAAGAACTAATACTTTACTCTTAGCACGCATGTTTTTATTTTTGTGCTTGAAAAATACTTAAGCCCTGTTTTGGTTATATTTGTCATTTATCTAGCTTTCTGCCTAGTCCCTTTCATGAGCTGGCAAACTTTCAACACAGAAACTTTGTCGAGCAATGGAGCTCAATTGCTAAACCAGTTTAAACCCGGAATAAAATACGACTTCTAGTACGAAAAATTCACTACTCAAAAAATACCCGTGTCCAGCAATCAGACAAAAACCCAAGTATAAACTAAAATTTAGACTTATACCCGAAGGTAGAATTTTTAGAATCGGAAATCTAACCAGAACAAACATGAGCATAAAGTACATTTAAGTATCCTGGGATTATCGACTATGACATAATCATTCAGAAATAAGATGGTACTTTTTTTAAATCATCTCAGAAAAAACATTGAGGAGACCAATACTTTATTTCACTTTGAACATGTACATTGATATAATTACAAAGAAATAAATTTTAAGAATAAAAGGGATGTAGCTGAGAAATATTCCATGGATGGTCTATCTCATCTGGGTATGTACTGCCTCCAACTCTCTTTTTCTTCTTAGTAGCAGGTCTTTCTTTTTCCAGACTCATGTCAGTTAGGTAGTATGAACCATTGTGCAATACTCTGCTAACTATAAAGGGCCCTTCCCAGATTGGGGCAAGTTTGTGCTCTCTTTTTTGCACTAGTCGGAGAACTAGATTGCCCTTTTTGAAAGACTGGTTTTTGGTTCTCTGACTATGATACTTGCATAACTTCTGCTGATATGCTATAGATCTCTGCTCAGCAACGACGCGAACTTCCATGAGCATATCGAGGTCAGCTTGTCTAGCAACTTTGGCATCCTCTTCGACATACGCATCTACTCGGGGAGAGGTATGGACAAGATCACTCAGAAGAACTGTCTCTGCACCATAGACCAAGAAGAAGGGCGTATATCTGGTTGACATGTTAGGAGTACTTCGTAAACTTCATACAACAGACGACAATTTTTCTGCCTAAGCCCCCGCAGCATGATGAAGTGGTGTTTCGAGTCTAGGATGGAGGCCTTGAAGAATTAAACCATTTTACCTTTCGACTTATCCAATAGCTTATGGATGCGCGACCGATGCAATATCGAGTCACATCCCTTGATCATCACAAATTCGACAAGTTCTCCCATGGAAAAGTTACTCCCATTATGTATAATATTATTGTGTGGATAGCCGAATCAGATTATGACGTCCTTGACGAATCTTTTGGATGTTGCTCCATCACAACTTGTGACAGGTTTAGCCTCAATACATTTCGTGAATTTATCCACCATCACTAGGAGATGAGTAAATCCACTTGGAGCCTGTTTAAATGGTCCTACCATGTCAGGCTCCTAGACCACAAAGGGCCATGTAATCGGAATTGTTCGCAGCTGATCAGATGTAACATGGGCTTGTTTGGTGTACTTTTGGCAACCTTTGCACATCATGACCAGTCTATCAGCATCTGCCTTAGCTGTAAGCCAGAAAAAGCTATGTTGAAAAGCTTTTTCCACTAGAGATTTGGCTGTGGCATGATGTCCGCATTCGCCTTCATGGATTTCCCTTAAGATTTCTACTCCTTCTTCCAGAGAAATACTACGCTGAAAAAACCCAGATACACTCCACCTATAGATATCATCACTGATTATTTTGTAGGATTTCGCTCGTTGGACAATTTGTCGGCTCAGAACTTCGTCTTCGGGTAATTTTCCGTCTACCAAGAATTCTAGGTAGGGTTTTGTCCAGCTCAGAATTACAGCCAGGACTGCTATAAGAGGTGATTCGGAATTGGTCAGATACTACTTATCAACTCGTGTGATAGAGGGATCTCTTAGGTGCTCTAGAAAAGCACCATCCGAGACCTTTTTTCGTGCAGAGCTTATTCTTTATAGAGCATCTGCTTCCTCATTTTCTGTTCAGGGAATGTGTTGAACTTCAAACCCTTCAAATGAGTTTGCTAGTTCATCCACCATAGGTCGATATGCTGCCATGTGTTTAATTGCATTGCAGATGTCGGATACTTGCTGAGAAACTAGATCCAAATCTCCTTAGCACATGATTCGGTGAATGCAGATATCTTTTGCAATTCGATTTCCAAGCACCAGGGCATCATATTCGGCAATGTTATTTGTCGCTCTAAAGTGAATCTGCAATACATAGAATAAATTTTCTCCTTGGGATGATTTTAGTACCACGCCAGCCCCCGAGCGCTTTTGACCCGTCAAAGTGCAAGGTCCAATACTCTGACTCCAGGAGACTTGTGTTTTCTACCATCTATGTCCAATCAGCAACAAAATCGGCAAGTATATGGGATTTGATTGTTGTACAAGGTTTATACTCAATGTCAAAAGCTGCAAGCTCAATTCCCCACTTAGCGACACGTCCTGTGGCATTGTTGTTGTTGACTATGTCTCTCATGGGAGATTTCTCACCACAGTAATCTTGTTGTCTTGAAAATAATGTTGTAGCTTTCTGGATGCAAAGAACACACCATAGGATAACTTTTGGTAATGAGGGTACCTTTGTTTCGATTCAGTTAGGACCTTGCTGAGATAATAAGTTGGACGTTGCAGTAGGTATTCCTGTTTTTTCCGGCCGTTCCACCACCATGAAGACTGAAGACCCACAAGTATAGGGGGTGTATCACAGTATTTTCGATAAGTAAGAGTACTTTCTTTCTTTTGCAATTCGAACCCAACAAGGAGCAGAAGGTGTTGACAAGTGGTTTGGATCAGAGAATACTTAGCAAACAGATTTTTAGGGGTTTTTGATAATGCAGATAAATAAAGTGCGAGTAAATAAAAGACAATAATAATTGGAGCAAGTGACCCAATCCTTTCTTTAGCAAAGGACAAGCCGGTTGTATTACTTAAGATGACCAAACGTTCTCAAGGACACATGGGAATATCGTCAAGTGCTTTCGCTTCATATAGTTGATTAATCTTCTTTAGTTGGATAAGTGTTGTGTGGGTGAACCTATGCTAATGTACTGACCTTCCGAGGACTAATACATACTTTTGATTATACCCCTCGCAAGCATCCGCAACTACAAGAAAGTAATTAAGATAAACATCCTAACCATAGCCTTAAACTTTGAGATCCTACACTCCCTTGTGCAAAGGTTTCCTAATGGGGGTTCAGGTTTCTGTCACTTCGGCAACCCCACGATTAGTAGCCAAATACACAATGCATTCCCCTAGGCCCATAAAGGTGAAGTAGCATGTAGTCGACATTCACATGACACCACTAGAAGAATAACACCACAACTTAAATATCAAACCATTGAATCTTTCTTAACACAATTCCAATACTAACAATATGACTTCTCCCATGTCCTCAAGAACTAAACAAACTACTCATGAGACATCATATGGATCAAGATCAGAGATGGAATAATGATAAGTAACAATCTGAACATGAACAATAATTGAATGGTTCCACTCAATAGCATCAACTACAACAAGTAATCAATACCGGGAAAGTTTCCCCTAAGAACTATGCAAGATTCAACCCAATTGTTACAGCGGTATGGAGTGGTGGTGATGGTGCCGGTGGAGATGATGGTGGAGATGATGATGATGATGATCCCGATGAAATCTAGCTTGATGATGGTGTTGATGGCGATGATCTCCCCTCTCCGAGAAGGAATTTCCCTGGTAGATTTCTGCCTGTCGGAGAGCTCTTTCTCTCTCTGTAGTTTCCGCCCCGCAGAGGCGGCAGAACTTTTCTGTGGTCGCTCCCTAAGTCTTATGGTTTCGTGGGGAATATATACGCCAAAGGGCGATGTTGGAGGTGGGCCAGGGTGGCCACACCACCTGGTGGCGCGGCCAGGGCTGGCCCGTGCTAGGGGGTGGTGTGGGCCCCCTGTGGCCCATCTACACTCCTCCTTCTGGCTTCCTTCGTCTTCTAGAAAATAAGAGTTTCTGTGTATTTTCTGGGATTTTCTGATCTTCGCCAATTTTGCACCCGGATAATGCCTTTTCCATCAGAATCCTGACTTCAGTGGTTCATCCTCCAAAAGTCATCAACCATGCATAAATAGATAAAATAACATATAAGAATCATATTTTAATATGAAATATATCAATGAATAATAGTAATTTATGATATAGAATAGTGATGCAAAATGGATGTATCAATGACACTGACGAGTCTAAATGTCAGAGCCATGTAGAGCAACATCGATTCTTGTGGTTCTGGTGCTGCAAGGATAGGGGCGGAAGAAAGTACGGCTTTCAGGTCCTAAAGTGCAGCTTCAGCTTTGTCAGTCCAGACGAACTTCTTGGTCTTTTTCAAGAGCTTGGATAATGGTGCGGCTCTTTCACCGAGCCGGCTTACGAATCGGCTGGTAATTGATTATAGCCTTTATTTTGTCTCGATTCACCACTATGCCTCTTTGAGACACGATGAATCCTAACAATTTTCCGGCTGGGATTCCAAACAAACACTTATTCAGGTTGAGCATTATATTGTATTTTCGTAGATTTTTGAATGTTTCCTCCAAGTCATAAATGAGTGTTTCCTTCTTTTTGGACATCACAGCTATATCATCCACATATGCATGTACATTGCATATGATTTGATCGTGGAGGCAACACTGCATAGTGCGCTGGTATGTAGCTCCTGCGTTTAAGCCCGAACGGCATCGTACATAGCAGAAGGTTTCGAAAGGGGTGATGAACAAAGTCTTTAGTTTATCTGACTCCTCCATTGAATTTGGAGATATCTGGAATTTGCATCGAGAAAATATAGGTGTTCCAGGCCTACTATCGAGGCGATAACTAGATCGATTCTAGGCAGAGGAACGGATCTTTGGGACAAGCCTTATTCAATGCAATTTAATCAACACACATCCTGAAATCAGTGGTGTCCTTTTTAGGGACCATTATAGGGTTGTCCTACCACTTAGTGTGGATGACCTGTTCTATGAATCTGGCTAACTTGAGCCGGCTAGTTCCTTAGCTATTACTATGTGCTTTTCATTGCCAAAACATCGTAAGGACTGTTTGATGGGTTTAGCATTAGGATACATGCTTAAAAAGTGCTTAGCAAGTTCCCTAGGTACTCCGGTCGTGTCATAAGGTTGTCATTCGAAGATATCTTAACTAGCTCTCAGGAACTCGACGAGCGCGCTTTTGTATGCACGGTCTAAACCTACGCCTATCTGCATCACCTTGTAGGGGTCATCATCCTTCAACGGTGTCGTCTTCATCTCTTCCGATGCCACAAACTCCGGAGTCGGCTTCGTCACCTCGTTCTTCGTCGCGGGCATCTTAGATAGTTCGATGTTCTTCTTGATCTCCTAGTACTCCTCGGCGTGCAGTATGGCTTCAGCAAAGGTGGCATTTTCGTCTTTGCATTCCCGTGCCTTCTATGGGTTTCCCAGGATCATGATGACACCATTGGGACCTGGAATTTTCGTCATGTTGTGAATATAGCAAGGGCGAGCCATGAAATCCTAGTAAGCCGAACGCCCAAAGATAGTGTGGTATATGCTCTTAAATGGGACCACTTCAAAAGATAGTGCTTCCATCCGATAGTTATTTGGAATTCCAAAAGTAACATCCAAAGTGATTTCTCCCAGAGAGTTCACTTGTGTTATGGGGACAACTCCATGGAAAACCACGGAGCTATGATTCAACTGTGTTTCCGATATTCTCATGCGGTGCAGTGTTTTGACGTAGAAGATGTTGATGCTACTACCGCCATCCATGAGGGTCTTAGAGAACCCATAATAGTCGATCAGTGGATTGACACGAGAGTGTATTTTCTTCTCTTATGTGGGTTAAGCGGATGATCGCTTCGGTCAAAAGTTATTGTCACTTCCGATCAGTCCAGAAACTGAGGGACAGTCGGAATAGTTGTCTTGAGCTTATGCGTTACTGCCTTTTTGACCTTAGCTGGTTGGGACCCAAGGAAGCAGACGTAGGTGTCTTTCTTGGTTGGGAAGGTCTTGTTTCCATCCGACTTGGGATTTGAGGTATCCGCCTCCTCCATGTCGGAATCTTCCTTGGACTCCTTCTCTTTGTCAGATTTTTTTCCTTTCCTTCGCTTGGCCCTGTAGCCAGCGAATTTGCCTTTCTTGATATCATCATTGAAACGACACTCGGTATTGGTGATGCATGCAGAGATTATTGACGATGTCAGCTCAAGAGTAGGTTTTACCAGGTTGCTGGTCTCCTCTACCTAGGACTAGAAGTTCCACGGCCTCGTCTCCAGCCGCCTTTGCGGCCTCCTCATCCTCCAGACTAGAAAGTTGTGTTGATAGTCGTGGTTTCTGGATTGGGTTTTTCTTTCGAGGTGTTCTTGCGTTTCTAGTCCTTCTGCTTTGGCTATTTGGCCGATTGTGGCACAACCAGTACATTTAGCAATCCCTCTGAACCATCGTCAGCGTCTGCATATTTGCTCGTCGTCTCTATCAGCTCACCCAAATTGGTGACTTTGTTGCACTTCAGGCGGTGACACAGTAATCTGATTGGGAGTCCCGTGATGATGGCTTTGATCGCGGTCTGGTCGTTTACTCCCTCACAGGAGTACTTCATGTCGATCCATCGTCCGAGGTAGTCCTGGTAAATTTCTTTGGGTTTCTGGGTGCAATGCTGCAGATCTCCAACTATGCAAGGCCTCATGTATGTACCCTTGAAGTTTTGAAAGAACGCACTTTGCATGTCATACGAGTTGCGGATGGTGTTTTCGAGGAGTTCATTGAGCCATGATCGAGCCGTCTTCCTCAACATGAGTGGGAGATATCGGGTTGCGACCAAGTTGTTTCCTCCTTTGTCGATGCATCAGGCCTGGAAGAAATCCTAGAGCCAAGTGTCTAGACGAGCCACACCGTCATAGGGTTGAATATGCCTTGAGATAGAAAATCCCTTCGGGAAATCTGTTTGTTATATGCGCGGCCTGAACCATTTTGGGCCCAAGTATATATTATCCAACTCGTAGCGCTGTGCCTCTATGTTTGATTTGATCCGATGCCTGGGTCACTTGGTGACAAAGAATGTCATCTTGGATGTTCGCTGCGGCTACGGTGTTGTGAATCCGGATTTTTGTTTGCTCCACCACCTCCTCTGTGTCGGTGCCCTCCTTGGCCTCCGTGGGAGCCTATATGGGTGTTGCTTGGTGGAGTGGGTGGTTCCTGTGGGTTGTTTCCTCTAGTCGGGGCTTCATGGTGATGGCCACCATGTCGGCTTGATCCGGCACGATGTTCGTCGTTCCTTCATCCGTTGTTGCCATCATTGTGACGAGGCTCAGCCGGACGGCTTGTGTGTCTAGGAGGGGTTATTCTTTGCTGGTCCTGCTCCTTACGCCGTGATTCTTCTTGTTCCCAATGGTAATCCGACTGTTGTCGGGGAGGTTTCTATGGAACCATTGCTGCTACGACGCCTCGCTATGTAGCTGGGGCGACATTGCTCTAGCTACGTGCGGGTCTATGCAGCTGTCGTGAGGAGCTGGTTCTAGAATAATTGTCTTCCTCAGGGTCGGAATGGTAGCGTCTTCCCGGTTCCCGTCGGGGCCTTGTATCTTGATGTTGACTAGTGTCTGTGCGGCATTGGTCAGATTTGGTGACCAATTTTCTACTGCTGGACATGGCGACCTTCTGTTGCTCCAGGCCCTTGGTGAGTAGCTTCAGACTTAGTTGTATCTGGTCTAGGCTTGGATTATTTGTCATGATCTCTCGGGCCACAGCAGTATTTTCTACCAGCGTGTTATACACTTGGTTTCCTTTGTTGTCGATCCGAGGATTTTCCATGGTTGTGTCTCCCTCAAAAAGTGTCTTGGGAACCTCCAGATTCCTATTAGCCAACTCAAGGGTGTTTAGAGTCTTCTGATGTTGCAGGGAGTTAAGTCGTCCTGCTACTGCAATGCGCTGCTTCTCCTCGATAATATTGGTTGCTTCGTCTAAGAGTCTCTCATGATACGCCTCTAGAGTTATGGATCTTTCCTCCAACTCATTCGGATTGAGGTCCGCCACGGTTGAGATTGGTGTTGTAAGTGCTTCTCCGAGGAACTCCTGGGCACCTACGGTAACTATGTGTCCATCCAGCAGATATGTTTTCTGGTCTAAGGGGATTAGAGCACCGTTTGAGTCCTCCTCGTATTCCTCGGCGATCACCTCCTTAGCCAAAGGATCCTTGGCCAGAGTTTTATTCTTCTTCTTTGCCTTGTTAGCCTTATTGGCACCCGTAGCAAAGACGACTTTGGGTCCGATTTCTAGAGTCAACCTTCTATCAGTACTCTCGGACATCTAGACATCGGGATTATCTCCAAGAGCCATATCATCATGCGATCCGGGAGAGTTTTCCCCGGACCTTTCATCCATACTATTATAGGGGCTTTGATCCATAGCTTCTCCTTCTTCCATATCCTTGGAGTTGATGTCCTCCTCAATTTCTATTTCAAACTTTCGGAATTCTGCCGATTTCATGGAATCCTCAGGGGAAGTTGGTATATCAACGTTTGTTCCGATTGCCTCCAACACCAATTTGTTGTAGTCCCCAGTATCGGCAGAGCCGGATCCGGATCCATCGTATCCGGCGAAGTGCAATATGTGTGTTCTGAGATAGTTGTGACTTTCTTCATTAGCTTCTTCAAATCTTTTGATGATTTCAAGGATTTTCTCCATACTGGTATTTCCGCACAGCATCATCCGCCTCAATGTGTGCCTCAGAAGTGATTTTCCTGCTCCAGCATCAGTAGAGCTGGATCTAGAGTTGTTGCTGCTTTAATCTTCCTAAGGTTCGACCTTCTTGGGGAGATCCTCCTGAGATTCGACCTCCTTGGGAAGATCCGCTTCAGATTCGACCTCCTTGGGGAGATCTCTTCAGATCTAATCTGCTCCACTATCTCCGCTTCAGGTGTGGGATAGGTGGGACTAGGGTTTTCTGAGACCCGAAACTCTGCCGCCTCTGTGGAAAAAGTGGATCCAGAAGCTTCTTCTGCCTCTAACATCACCGCTGGGGTGGGTTGGCCAGGTTTAGCGAAACCGAGGTAAACATCGATCTCCTAAAGGACATGATTGTGTAGCTGGTCATAGGTTCCCTAGCCGGAATCCAAGTCTCTTCGAGAAAGACAAAAAGGACGTCGTTGGCATAGAGGACCCGGCCAACGACGATTGTCTCGCCGATTCCGATTCACACATATTCCGCTAGCAACGTAGTTCTGAAGGTCACCTGCCCCACAGTGGGCACCAATTTTCATCGGATTAATGACATGTACGCCAGGAGGGGGTCCTCGAGGCATGGCGAAAGATGGGGTGTGAGATGACGGTGTTCTAGGACAGTGAGCACACAATCTTTTCCCTTGTTCGAATCCGCCTGCGGTGGACGGATCCTACTCCTGCTAGCAATCCAGTAATACATCAGAGCCAGAAGTACAGATTACTAGAGAGGTTATTGGTTGTTGTGTCCTAAAGGCTTATCCCTAGGACAGCTTATATAGTCATCCGGTCCTAGGGTTTATAGGAGAGTCCTATCCGGCTATGTTCCAGAGTCAGTTACATAGTACATCTTGGACTACAAGTAACACTATAGGCCTAAGCCGGTAAGTCTTTTAGGCCTTCTTGTATCTGTATGGGCTTCCAACTTCTCTCCATGAATGGGCCGCTAGTGAAGCATGGCTCTAACCCAAAGTGGGCCACCCAGGTCAGTGAGTTGTTGTGGGTATACCCGGAAAGTATATCTCCAACATCAAGGGAATCTTGCTAAGGTGACATTTATAGGGAGAGGCATAGCAACACGACCACGAGGTCTAGATCTTGAAAATAGCCGAGGGAGGAGCTCCTTCTTCTCCAGGGAAAGCAGGTCCTAGGAATAGCTCGAGATCTCAGGGATGGTAGGTGTATGTGGGAGGAAGGAAATGAGGGGAGAGGGAGGCACTGGGTGGCCTCTTCACTTTTATTTCAAGTGACAAGGTTTCATGGTGAACCTTGTCCATGAGGAGGCGGTGGAGGGGCTATGGCCTCTGGCTGGGGAGGAGGGTGGTGTGGGTTCGAGGAGGTTGTAGGTTTAGTTGGTGGTGAGTTGTACTGCCGGGAGGCAGCCTCCACTTGTACTTTGGCCAAGAAAAAAGAAATGGAGAAGGAGGGGAGCTAGGGTTAGCTAGGGATGTTGTCCTGTGATGTAAAGGAGGGGTGTTGGTTCTAGAGCATGCCAAGCTACTGGCTAGAGGGGTGGTGGCTGGTGGTGGTGAGGATCTTTGCTAGATATGGATATAAATACAATTTGTCCCTCTCTCTCATACTTCTAAGCATACAAGTACAAGAGGGATAGGTGCTATAGTGTAGCTACAGTGTAAATGACCAAAGAGAGATGAGTGGATCTTGTGGTGATAAACCAAGGGTTTTGGGAGGATTTGATAATTTTGCAAAGTGTCATTAGGATAAACACTATTGTTTGAACTTAATTCTTTTCCAAATCTCACATGCTCAAAAGATGATGGGTCGATGGTGATGTTGTGCATGACCAGGAGTTAGTGGGTAGTGAGTAAGTTGCACTAGGTGTGATTTGGGTAGAATTCAAATTGATAAATTTGTAATTTGAATAGTTCTAGTGATCTTGGGTCTTAACATTGTCATACCCAATTGATCATGCTAGATTAGGTGATTCAAAGATACATTTGATCATGGGGTATATGGGGTGGTAGAATAGGTTGCATAGATGAGAGTCGTACAAAGAATTGATCTTGATCATTATGGAGTGCTCCTAGATTTGATGCCAAACTTTGTTGATTATAAGGATGTCAAAACAGAATATCATCTTGCCTCCAAAACCATGATGGTTTAGGAAGCTCAAAGCTGAGATTTTCATTTTGTGGCCCCAAAGTTGAGACGCCAAGGCATAGCGGGTCCCTAGTTGGTTGTTATCGGATTGTGTTACCACAATTGGCGTGCCAAATGCTTAAAGGGTCTTTTTCGACACGAATTTAACATAACATTTGAATACAAAATATTAGGCTAACGCCTGTCAAGTTGGCCCCCAGTCAGTTTTGACCATTATGTCACTGTCGTCGTGGCTACCATGTAGAATTGCAGCGTTGGCGCCTGCATCCACTCCTCATTACGTTGTCTTCTTCTTCCCTTGAGCAGCGATCTGTGGTCACAGCCCTGGCGTGGAGCTAGGAAGCCATTTCCTTCATTGGTGAGATCTAGGACATGAACGAACCTGCTCAGCCTCGCTCTCCTCCCCATCCCGAATCGGAGCAGGCCCTCACCATGGTCGCACCCATGGCATGACGCGGGGACAAGAATTCATTATCGGGTGAGGTCTGTCACCATGCTGAACATGCTTGGTACTATTGTCCTCCTCCTGAATCCAAGCTCGTTGTCGCCATGGTCGCACCCGCACCAGCCACCGCCCCTTCCTCTTCGAACCCCAAGGCCACATCCACTCTGTTCGGCACAACACCAACAATGTGAAATTTCATCCAATTTTCTTCTTGTGATTGTGGTAGAAGAACATGTACAAATATATTGTTTACTAGATTTTTATTTTAAATTAGTAGCTTCGTGATGAATAAACAAAGAGAACCTAAATGGAATGACAATAAAGACCATGGTATATACTTTCCATTGCATCAACAAAGGCTCGTTGATGAAGCATGTTACCAAGAGAGTGGAGTTCATTAGCCATTTCCAAAAACATGGGAATAAATCCATGAGCGATTCAATGCAAATACGTGAAGAGAAGCTAGATCTATGTCATCAATCATCAATAGGTGGCACATTCTAGTGATGCGTTCAAATGCACACCATGTATCATTCATAACAGTAACACAATAGGCAATGTTGTTAGCTGTTTATATGAGCTATTCATTTTATATGATCATGGCACCTTACTTTCCTAGATAGTAATCTTGAAACTGCAATTAACTTAAAGTGGTTGTTATCCTGGGCAAAATGTCTAGTATGCACACTACCTTTGTCTGTTCTATGCTGCAATTTTGCTGTTATGAGTAGGGACAGAAAACCTGGGCTTCACTAAATATTACACAGTTAGGCCTAACTTAGTATTACACACATAGTCTTAACTTGTTCTTACACAAAAAGCAAAGCTTTGTCCTACACAAATAAATGTAACTGAGTCTTGACCAAAGAAGCATTTACTTCGTAGCACTAGGGTAAACTAAAGATAAAGATAAAAATAAATGGTTCATAGGATCTGCCACTTGAGCACTAGGTATCTAGAGCTGGTGGTATCATTAGAACAAACCAGAATGCTGCGTTTGTCCATCTCTCATTCTCTATCAAATTGTACAACCCCACCAATGAGCCAATGGCAGAGCCCCCCTGATGTGCATTCAGCTTCAGGTCAGATCTGGAGGGTTAACATAATAGGCGCGCGAGTGTGCAGCAAACACATTGTCTTCTATCAACACTAGAAGTGTAGGCACCCCAGCAACAACACCAGCATGTTCTTCCTTGACTCCGGCAGTAGCATCAGCAAGTATTTCGTCAGCTTCACCAGCAGTAGCATTAGCAAGTATTTCATTAGCTTCACCACTAGCAGCAGCAGCGCCAAGTATTTTGTTAGCTTCACCAGCAGTAGCATTAGCTAGTTCTTTATCAGCTCCACCACCACCACCACCAGCAGGAGTGGGAGCCAGGGCTTCCTGAGCAATTACAGATTCAACAACTCTAGGGGCTCCGTGGAAGAAAGGGTAGTTGATCCTAGGAAACAAAGATTTTCCCTTCAGATTGTCGACTCTCCTCCAGACATGTTCTATTGGGTCTTTGGATGGACATGCGGACCTTGAAAAAATGTGACACCTCAGCGATGGGTATGAAGAAAGCAGTGTCTCCATATGCTCTATTGTATCACCATCATTGTTTAGTGCTCCCTTGATATGAATCCACATGAGTTTAGCATCATGTTTCTTTTCACCTCTGGGAGGTGTAAGGAACTAGCGCCGTGATCCAAGATCAGCATCTACTACTGCATCTTCGATCACCAGAGCTGAAATGACGTGCGGGGCTGCGTGTTACTTACATTTAGTAAGTAGAATTTTGAATGGGATTTTACATGCTATATGACAACATGACTCACCCCAGGTGAACGGCTCCCAAACACGCGCATCACCTGTTGGGGATGTGCTAAATGGGTATCACCATAGCACGTCTCTAATCCGACTAACCCGGGTGGCCCACAGTTGGTATAACAGCCTATGGCCTTCTAGGCAGCCTAGTTAGACGGATCCAGAAGGGATGCCCATGCCAGATAAAGGGAGGCTACGCAGGAGTCACCGACATACTCATAGCTCCTTGGAGTACAAGACACGAAGACTAGTTAGTATTAGTGTAGGACTCTTTACCTTGTCCGGCAAGGTCCTTTCCCTATAACCCTAGGTTCTAGTGCTCTTCTAAGGCGGACCTGTGGGAGACTTTAGAGCACAACGTCAGATACAATACAGAACACCCTCACACAGCGAACCGATCTTTGTAACTCGGCATATTGCCATTATAGTGATTTATAGCAGGATTAGTGTTCCGCCACTGTTGCGGGACTTGAACCTGGGTAAGCTGTGTTACCTCGTACCCTCCAACTCTCCGCCTTACCCCATGTCTCTAAACACGCTCTGTGAGGAGCCCTCCATGGCGTACTCGTTAGGAATACCATGACATCACCGCTAGGTTCAGTGACCGCATAAATGAGTTGGGGTGTGTCAGAATACGAGCCACAGGTGAACACTACGTCGACATACATCTCCAACCGTAGGTAGTCATCACGCAAGACTGTCCATTCCTTGTCATTTGGGCATCTAATGAATGTGATTTCCTTGTCGAACACCGCTAAGAGGTCGTAATGCCAATTCCCCCACACCCTGCGAGGCCTCTGTGGGAGTTATACCTTCAGGAGCTCAAGTTCTGCCATGTTGAACCACCCATAGTTGAATGCAGTAATGGTGACACCCTCCAAAGATGGCAGTTTAAATATCAACGATCTGTAGGCATTTTTGAGAGTCCAAGTACTCCCGTCCTGGGATAAAAGGACCAGCTACTCGCCGTTTCCACCCACCCAGTTCTGGTCATCTCACATTTCCCTCTCTTCTTCCTCCTTGATATTCATCACTACTGATTCCGACCACTTATCCTGCAACATCAATTTTTCATGAATATTCTACATAGCTTTTTGTCAGTTGGTAGAATCACCTAGCATGGATTCCATTTCAGATACAAATTGACACATAGACCCTTAGATTGAAGTAATATTTAAGACTGTCTCCTCAGCTCTCGCCTAAATTGTGCCTGTGTCACTATGAAAATACCCAAAATATCAAGTAGGAGCAGAGCTTCCCCTGTAGAAACTCCTGACGGTGATCATAAACAACTAGGGACATAATAGTCTTAAATTGTCTAATTTGTTTAATGTTTTAGAAAACATAATATCACCTAGAAGGCATTCCATTGGAAATCCAAATTAACACCTCAGCTATCGCCTAAATTAAGACAGTATCACTATTAAAATACTAGAATATCAAGTACGAGCAGAGCTTCCGCTATACAGAATAGTCTTAAATGGTTCAATTTGTTCAAAATGCGCATGCACACAACATGTTCGACGGAAGGAACATAGGATTTCGATGAAAGTTCAGCACATATGAATCAACGATATGACTGAATCAATAAGCAAGATACTAGAACTTACGTGGCCATCACGGTCGATTGGCCATTTGTTGTTATCAGGGTAAAGAAGGCTAGGGATACCGAACGGCTGGTTGTCCATGTCCCGGATCGGAATGCGGTAGCCAGGGACACAGCGAGCGACGCGACGACCTACTCGATGTTCGCAGCACAGAGGATCATCCATCCCCATTCCTCGTGGTGGAGGTCGCCATCGACATCCAAGTCATCGTCATCGTCTGCCTTACTCTTCAGCCTGCTGCTACCCCAATACCTACCCATAGCGGCAAATGGAGTCTAGAATCCGACAGATTAATGGAGGTGGATGGATTCAGGAGGGGATGGAATCAGTGAGGGATCAGTTTCTCGAGTAGGGAGTGAGGAAACACTACCGTTGGTCTCGTCCACGTGGAAGACAAGGAAGGGGGTGCTGTAATTAGTGAGGGTGGGCATAGGAACCGTCTATAGGAAGTGAAAAATAAATTGTAACAGAATAAATGTATGGTCCCACATGTCAGTGAGTGAAGGTCGGCACGTGCAAACGTGACTATGTTTGACTTAGGTCATGCATGGAAGATCTTGATTCCACTGCATGCAAGTGGTGCATAACCAATTTGAGGCAGTGCAAGCGTCGATGTGTAGAACCGCTATTTTCCGCCACCTCCACCCCTACTATGAACGGTCGTGCACCATTCCACATTTTAGGAAGGGTGGTTCCAATCTTCAAGTAAGTAGTTTCACTTCTCCATCTCCTTTCCTCCATCACGGCCTCATTGTCTTCCTCCTCCACGGCCTCATCCATTTCCTCAACCATGGTATCGTCCTCTTCCTCCTTCTCCTTTCCCTCTTGCCTATAGTCATGGACTGGCAGGATGTTCGGAATGACGGTATGATAGGTACTGCGAGATTCGACATAGAACTCCATGACGGGAAGAATATAAATGTCGTCTACATCACCGACACTTAGACGGTGCAGCACACTCTAGCCATGTACGAGAATTGGCTACGGTTTGAAGATCGCAAGTTCATTAGTCTCGTCCTCGAGTACAGCCGCGATCATCAAAGGATATCAGGGGGAGCACATCCCATATACCAGCCTTATTGCGAGATGGGGGGTCAAGGTATCAGATACATGTCGCTATTCTTTTGTTCCTAAACCATTTGTTTGCAAAAGTTCTTGCTACATTATTTGTCTAAATTCATTTTCCTATAGGTGGGGCGAAAGGATTAGGTCGCTCTTTCATGAATTTCTCGTCAACAATTAGATAACATTTACTAGTGTTGACGCCAGGAGTGACACTCGCTTGCTTACCAGCCCAACTATCGGAATTGATATCCCAGAAAAGTACACACTAGACATCCAACATCACTATTGGATCCCAACGAAGAGAGGCAGGGCTTGGATAGCTGATCTTGCTACCGAACTCATCCACCCGTGGTACGCTGACATGAAGGAAAAATTCCCGAAATGTCGGTGGAGGCATTTAGGGCATGATTTCTAGGAGGATAATCCGCTTTCTGATCCTAACCTAAAGTACGCTACAATTACCGGGTATGTCAGCCACAAGTTGTACCGCCAGATCAAATTATTTCATTCCAGGCAACGCCACCTTGAACCACCCCCACCAAGGCAAGTGGTCTTCCCCAGGTGCGAGAATGGAGAGGAATCTACAAGCTGGTTCAAGCGCCCGAGGTCAACGAGGGATCGATCGCCTTCTCCACCAATCATTCCAAAAGTCTAGGATTAGTATGTTAGTGCATGATTGTTGTGTTTGTATGGGCCTTTTTCCATTTATGAAAACATGTTCTTTCACAAGTACTATGTGTGATAGCTATCTGTGAGCACTTTTGAACTATAATATGGGGTTTGTTATGACTGTGTCCTTTGTTATAACAGAAATTATGTCTGTGCCACTACATCCTAGCATGATGTGCTGAGTTGGCTAGCATCTTATTTTATGAATGTGTCCTTAAACCTGCATGTTCTTTCAGAAGTACTATGGCTATCTATGAGAACTTTCTGAACTATAATCTGATCTTGTGGATCCCACCATAATCTCAGGTAGCTATATTCAGTAATAAACCAGGCACTGCATGGCAGTTCTAGATTCCACCACATGCAAAGGGCACAGACATAATTTCTAAGTATGAATCTTGACCATACAAAAAGGGGAAATGTATTTCATATTGGTTAATACTGTAGCATAGGGATCATACGATATCCATTCTGACACACATAATGCTTACAAATTACAGGCGAGACAAACTAGGAACAATGTGAGAAACTAGTAGTGGTAAACAACATACTCATTCATCCGCGAGATCCTGTTGAGCATCTCGTAGAAGACATATGCGTCCCTGGACGCGTATCGGATTGCATCGTAATCCAAGTACCTCCACTCCCATCGATCGTGCATGTGCTTTGGGAACTCGACCTTCATGTCGGCATACTCGTGGTCGATGATAATGGTAGTGAGTCTATCCATGTCGGCTTTCCCCGTATCATCATCTGGGTACCTCCACGCACACTGGAGATCAACGTGATTGACGACATGAACCAGGAGATCTCGCTCTAGCTTTGGAGTGTCATTCAATATGTCGACGCTGGCGAAGTAGATCTCCCTCCTCCGTATGAACTCGTGATGCTCCAGGCATACCCATTTGGCTCTGCATATGTAGTATAGGAGGCAGTGGTTGTGCATGGATAGCTGCAAAAGCTCCACCCTCTTCCTATCGCTGGTATACTCTAGGTCTAGGCCGACGATCTTGTACTTGTCCATCAGCTCCCATTGCAAAATTTTAAAACATGAAAGATGCAAAGCATGCAAAAGGTATCAGAGCTGGGTTCGATCTTGAACTCACTTGGGGGATGCTCTTGAGAGCTATTTTTGTCAACTTGTTCTCAACCGAGGTTGACATGATAGTGCGGGTACCTACACACATCATACACAAAAGGAAGAACGTGTGTGCATGGTAGAGAAACACATCATCCATGATGACGTATCTCTTCTTGTGCACATCAACATTAATGTCAATCAAGTGTAATATAGATGCATGGTGAGTATGCAAGTGCGGAACATGTTTATCTTGGCAATCATCAAAATCTCCAAAATTTGAGAAAGCTATGGGGGCCATCTTAGTAGAAAACATATGATAATTATTGTTGCAAGCAAAACAAGTGAAAGAGTCATTATTCATCTTATTGCAAGTAACAGGAGAAATTGTAAAACATCCATGGCAAAGCATGATCCTAGGGATACCATTGTTATCATCATTGCAAGCAAAACATTGGAAAGAGAAATTGTTCAACAAAGTGCAAGCAATGATGTCATCAACGTAACGTTTAGAGCATATCATGTCTATTGGCAATATCATGACAATAGAATGATTCCACATGGTCATCATGATTCATAGCAAAATCAACACATGGGAATAAGAGTGTAACATATGTCATGTCACAAGTATCATCCATAGCATGTAAATCATCACAAATAATCATGTCCATTAGTGGGATCATGGCATCATCAACACCATTATTTTTACCCTGTTCATACCTATCATATGAAGTGGGTGTTGTGGTAGTATTGTCCTCCATTTGGGCGACTTTGTCTTCTTGATGTAGCCATGGCGTACCATCGTCTCCATGCACTGTGTACATCTTCTCGGTAGGAGGCATCATCATCTCCAAGCTTGGCGCTTCTTGATCCATGGAACCTAGCACATCATGAGAAAACACACTAGAGGTAGAGGGCAAGTTGTTATAAATCAAAGTGGTATCACAAGACCTATCAACTACCACTCTCAACTCACTTGGTGTATCACTCATCCCTCCAAGTGGAAGTACTCAATATCACGTATGGTGGAGTCACTCATCTCACTCTTGCTCTCACTCAAGTGGGCTAAGTGGCTCTCATACTCACATGGGATTGGTACCACATCATCACTCAAGCATATAGGGGTAGGATCGATTCTCTCAACTCCATGTGCCTCCTTTGGTGAAGGGAAAGTCAGATGCTCACCATTCTCAACTTTGTTTCCTTCAAAGTTGGATGCCATTAGATGGTCATCGCTCGACTCCATGCTCGAGGGGAAAATCCCATGCTCAACCGTCTTGTCACCATATTGTAGTAGTGGTGGAAGTATGCTCATGTTGTTGTCGAGAGCTGTGCTCGGATCGACTTCATCACATATGTGGCCTTGGCTTCCTCCATCTTGAAGTGTAGACTCTTGACGTGGCGCTTGATCATCCTCTTCCATGACCACCTTGGCTTGTGTAGACATCCTCTTGAGGTACTCGTCCAACTTGGCGAAGTAGAGGTCTTGGACCTCCTCAGACATGAAGTTGCATGCGTCATCTAGGACGTCAAGTCTTGGTGTTGAAGCTTGATGGCGTGGAAGAAGGCTTGCTAGTGGTGCCATTTTGGTGGTGGCACTAGTAGGTGAAGGTTCCTTATGATGGTGTCAACGGATGTCATTGGCATGCATTCCCAAATGTTGATACAGGTGGCGCACTTGGTCATCCACATGACGCTCGCGCCGATGCTCCTTTTCCTTGGCACTCTTCTTCTGCATGTGGTGCCTTCTTGAGGTAGACTCGTTAATTTTGGAGAGCATGTGGATGTTCTTAGCAAAGTTGTCGTCCATTATGTGCTTGAAGTTCTCCATGTCGCCCTTGAAGTTGTTGAGAGCGGTTCCGACTATGTCCATTTGATGGTGGACCTTGGAGCTCTCGAGGTGGAGGCTCCGTCTTCGTCGACGTGACTTGAGGAGCTTGTCATTGTCATCCTTGAAGCCGTCCATGCTTGGGGAATTATTGTTTTTTTAGAACTCCATATCACCCAAGCATGTGGTGCCATTGTCGGTGTAGTGCTCCATCATGTCATCCATACTTGTGGAGGCGTAGGCATGGTGGCTCATCGTGGATTCATCATAGAAACCCTCCTTGGTTCTAGAGTCCCTAGACATGCTTCATAAGACCAAGTGGTGTATATGGAAGTGGTAGGGGTGTTAGGGATGCAACGTCAAACCTTACTATACCTTGAAAGATAGGGCCACACTTGAGAGTAATCAAAACCAAGTAAAGTGAAGTTCACGCGGAACACCAAAACCAACTAACCACTAAAAACACACACCAAGCTTATGGTGGATAGGTATGGAAAGTAGCATGTCAAGAAACAATCTGAAATCAAATTGTTGTAATGGCAAGTAAAGAACCACGATGATCACAAAGCAAAGCAAGTCAATCCACAAGAAAGGAATTATGTACAAGGAAACACACGTGGTGGGATAAAATGGGACTTGTGCGATAGAGATAGTGAGCTAAGAACCAAATGATTACCTAGTTAATACTATAATCTCATGTCCCACAAGTCCAAGGAGAGATCCTAGTACGATTGTAATAAATTGGCGGGTTACAAGATATGCATAATAAGTACCACCTATATGATGTTCATAAAGCTTGCGCTTCCTATTCTATGAGGCACTTGTTTCTTTCTTTTTCTTAATTCTATTTTTTCACTATTTTTCTTTCTTTTTATTCTTTTTCACTTGCCTCTTCCTTGTGCTAACAACTATACAAGATAACTATATGAGATAGCTCGCTCACAAATTTTGCACAGAATTCAACAAGGTATCAAATGTGCATAACCCAAGTAATCATAGGATGAACTAGTCTCAATAGGTGTCTGTAGGTCGCAAAGATAATGTAACTCACAAAAAATGCATGTGGGGAGAAGTCACGAAATTTTTATACCTTTCATCGCTGATCTTCAGCCTTTATTTTTAGATTCCACCTTGCTAACAGAATTTGGATAGAGTAAATAGCATGAACCACTTGGATAATGATGTAGAGCTCCTTATCCTCTTCGAAATGAGCTAAAAACACCAAAATCCAAGTTTGAATGCAAAAGTTATGCTCAAAATGGTGCGGAGCTGGAGCTGTTGGTAACCAAATCGGCGGGACTGGAATTGGCACCGAAATTTCTAGTGGTGGGGCTGGTGGCGCCAGAAATCTAACAGCAAATTTTGGAGGCTGCTTCGGTTCATCGGACCTGGCGCCGAGACGAGTTCGTGCACGCAAAAATCGTGATTTCTGGGGAAAAACTTGATGGAAAACTTCAGATCTGAGGGGCAAATGATGGAACTAGGCCATGGGAACGCAGGGGAAGGTAGATCAACAAGTTTAGCAAATAATCCATGGATCAAAACCTACCAAAATGCACTCAAATCACAGATCGAGCGAATACACGAAATAGGGCTAATTTTTGTTGAATTTTCGAATTTATGGGGAAAAGACTAAATCAATGAGAAATTTGTGGCAACCAAAAGCTGCTGATACCAGATGATAAGGGGTGACCTCAAGGGTGGCCCGATCTTCACAGATCTTGTGGTCAAATCGATGGGGAAGCGAGGGGAAAGGAAGAAGGTAGTGGAAGAGGACACACACCTCATGAAGAACATGATGAACACACGCAAAACTCACACGATACAAGGCTAATTTCTCCCAGCTGTGGTCACCGGTATGATAGAATCCTTGCAAGGAAAGATCAGTCAACGTGCTCCCTTCAATCCCAAGCGAAGAAGGAAGAACACCTTGTAGAGGGTCTTGACAACTACGTTCACACACTAGCACACATAGGCCTTGTACAACGATGGATGCACGATGCAAACTCCAACGAGGTTAGTGACGATAGTCGGTCCCCTTGGTAAAGGGGATGAGGCAAAACTAGAGGTTCCACAAAGGGGGTTGTCTTTAGTCTATCATCTATGCCTCTAGAATACATGAAGGGTTGGGGCTCTATTTATAGGACAACCACTAGAATGGGGGTAGTTTAGGCAAAAGGGTAAGTAAAAGGATTATTCTAGGACATCAAACCTAGATCCGTGCGTAGACGGGTATTTTCAGCAGTAAGTCCGGTGATGCTGGATCTGGCGCCGGAAGTTACGGCAGTTGCTATTATTCCGGTTGTAGCCGGTTTCATGTTCTGTAATAATTTTTAGTGGGACCTCATGTCCACCGGTTTGGTCGCCAGTTCGGTTGGCGTGGGATCTACTATGCCGGTTCTGGCGCCGGATATTTTGGTGGAGGTTTTGGCGAAGCTAGAACCTCCATCGGTTTGGTTCTGCCTCTTGGGATGCTCAAGCAGGATGAGGCGGATCTCAAGAAAGGCGCCAGTCAAGTGTTGATGGTGCAGAATAAGGCTAAGTTCAAGAAGAGTTCCTGGACTAAGAAGAAGAAGGCAAAGTCGGGAGGTAAGGCCAAGGACCCGGTCCAAAGCGCTTCCTTAGGGACTAAGCCATCTCCTGCAGCCGGATCCACTTGCTTCTACTGCAAGGCGGATGGCCACTGGAAGAAGAATTGCAGCAAGTATCTGGCTGACAAAGCTAAGAGTGGGAGTGTGACTTCCGGCTCATGTACACTTGTTTGCAATGTTATAGACATCTATCTCGCATATGCACCTAATAGTTCTTAGGCATATGATACCAGATCAGTTATCCACATCCGTAACTCGTTCCAGGGACTGGTAAGAACTAGGAGCCTGGCGAGAGGCGAGGTTGACATTCGAGTCGGCAACAAAGCGAGAGTCACTGTGTTGGAAGTCGGCACGATGCAACTTCATTTACCTTCTAGATTCTTAATGGAGCTAAATAACTGTTATTATGTTCCAGTGCTTAGTCGAAACATTATTTCTACCTCATGTTTGATGAGACAAGGCAATGAGTCAAATATTAATAATAATGGTTGTTCTTTGTATTTGAATGATATGTTTCACAGCTTTGCACCCGTCCAGCACGGGTTATTTATTTTGAATCTTGATGGTGAATCTATCTATAATATAAATGTGAAAAGGTTGAAACCAAATGATCTGAATATGACTTACTTTTTGCACTGTCAGCTTGGTCATATAAGTTGGAAATGCATGAAGAAGCTCCATGATGATGGACTCCTAACTTCATTCGACTTGGAGTCGTTCGAGACATGTGAATCCTGCCTACTCGGCAAGACGACCAAGACACCTTTTGCAAAGAGTTGTAAAAGGGCGTTCGACTTATTGGGTAATACATAGTGATGTATGTGGCCCGATGAGAACGATAGCTAGAGGTGGTTATGAGTACTTCATTACCTTCAGTGATGATTTGAGTAGGTATGGATATATCTACTTGATGAAACATAAGTCGGAAGCCTTTGAAAAGTTCAAGGAATTCTAGAATGAGGTACAGAATCAACTCGGCAAGAAAATAAAGTTTCTTCGGTTGGACCGAGGAGGCGAGTACATGAGCCATGAGTTTGATGACCATCTGAAGAGTTGTGGAATAGTTTCCCAGCTCACTCTGCCGGGAACGCCGTAGAGAAATTTGAAGAGTTGCGAATCTATCACTCTGTTGTGGAAGAATCAGACCATGTTAGACATGGTACAATCAATGATGAGTCGGACAGATTTGCCTTTATCATTTTGGGGTTATTGTCTAGAAACTGTAGCGTTCACACTAAACAGAGTACCATCAAAGTTGCTTGAGAAGACACCGCATGGGATGTGGACTGGCAAGAAGCCGATTTTGTCTTTTCTTAAGATTTGGGGTTGTGAAGCATTTGTCATGCGACTTCAGTCGTACAAGCTTACAGCCAAGTCGGATAAGTGCATTTTCGTTGGGTATACAGGGGAAACCTTGGGTTACAACTTCTACAACCGAGAAGAGGGCAAAGTGTTTGTCGCTCGGAACGGTGTCTTCCTTCAGAAAGAGTTTCTCAGTCAAGAAGTCAGTGGGAGTATGGTGCAGCTCAAAGAAGTTTGAGAGGAACCGGTCAGTAGCGATTTGGTGAAAGCCTTGGAGGTTGAGCCAGTCGTGGTAGCTGAGCCGGCAGCTGCACCTACACTGCGAAGATCGGAAAGATTACGAAGTGTTCGTGATGTATTACTGTTTGACAGTGATGAGCCGGTAACTTATTCAGAAACGATGGTGGGTTTTGATTCTGAGTCATGCCTTGGAGCCATGAGATCCGAGTTAAAGTCCATGGATGAAAATCCAGTTTGGAACTTGGTTGATCTGCCAGATGGTGCAACACCCGTCGAGTGCAAATGGGTCTTTAAGAAGAAAACGGATATGAATGGAAATATTTCTGTCTATAAAGCATGGCTTGTCGCGAAGGGGTTCCGACAAGTTCAAGGAGTTGACTATGATGAGACTTTCTCTCCCGTGGCGATGCTTAAGTCAGTTCGGATCATGTTAGCTATAGCAGCCTATTTCGACTACGAGATATGGTAGATGGATGTCAAGACAGCTTTCCTTAATGGAAATTTAACCGAGGACATGTATATGATACAGCCTGAGGGTTTTGTCGATCTGGCTAATGCTGACAAGGTATGCAAACTTTAGAAATCCATTTATGGGTTGAAGCAAGCATCTCGGAGTTGGAACATTTGCTTTGATGAGGTAGTCAAATCGTTTGGCTTCATCAAGGGTGATCAATATTCTTGTTTATATAAGAAGTTTAGTGGGCGCAAAGTAAACTTTCTGATCTTATATGTGGATGACATATTATTTATGGGAAATGATGTCCAGATGTTGCAAGAGACTAAGGAATCATTGGAAAAGAGTTTTTTGATGAAAGACTTGGGTGAGGCGACTTACATACTAGGAATCCGGATCTATAGATATAGATCAAGGCGACTCATTGGATTGAGTGAAAGTACATATTTGGACAAAGTGTTGAAGAAGTTCAACATGGAATCATCTAATAAGGGGTTCTTACCGATGTCCCATGGCGCAAAACTTAGCAAGACTCAGTGTCCTTCGACAACTAATGAGCAAAGTCGGATGAGTGCAATTCCATATGCTTCTGCAGTCAGATCCATCATGTACGCTATGATTTGTACTAGGCTGGATGTTTCCTATGCTCTGAGTGTTATGAGCGGATACCAGGCTGACCCTAGAGAGATCCACTAGGCAGCGGCTAAAAATATCCTTAAGTACTTGAGAAGGACTAAGGATATGTTCCGGGTTTATGGGGGTGAGGATGAACTCAGTGTAAGGGGTTACACGGATGCTAGTTATCTCACTGACTCGGATGAATCTCGTTCACAATCAGGATATGTGTTTGTTATAAACGGAGGGGCTGTGAGCTGGAAGAGTTCCAAGCAAGATACGGTGTCTGCGTCTATGACAGAGGCTGAATATATTGCTGCCTCAGAGGCGGCAAAACAAGTCATTTGGATGAGGAATTTCCTCATGGATCTTGGTGTGGTTTAGGGCTCATCCAATCCGTTAGACATGTATTGTGACAACAATGGTGCTATCGCACAAGCCAAGGAACCTAGACAACACCAGAAGAACAAACATATACTCATACGGTACCACCTTATTCGCCAGTTTGTGGATCAAGGTGATATCAATTTATGCAAACGTTGCGGATCCGGTAACAAAGCCACTTCCACAGCCGAAGCATGAGGCGCACCTGAGAGTTATGGACATTAGATGCCTAGACATGTGATGTCGGATGATTGACTCTAGTGCAAGTGGGAGACTGTTGGGAATATGCCCTAGAGGCAGTCATGTATGATGTTATTCCCAATGTATTCGTAAAGTTATTGTCCATGTATGAACTATTGATATGTATCATTGAATATGTTATTCGATTGTGGAACTATATATTCATGTTGTTCATACTAGTTGTCCTTGGTCGTTGAGGTTGTGCTGGACACACAACTTAGACTCATGTGAAATTCGGTTGATGATTCGGTTCCACTTGTCATGGGCATGATGATGCTATTCCGACTTACACGGATTCGGCTAAAGAGCTCAGCGAATCGGACTGACCCATAGTTGAGATGCAACGAGCATGTTGTCATTTGTAGTCTCAAGCAATGGAATCCTTCGACCTGAGGTGATCGCATGATCCGAGTTGTGGATCACCAGCTTAGGTCCTATCAAACGTTGTTCCGTAAATGGCCAGTTATAAAGGTAGGGTTCGGGTTGGTTGTGAAGCAAACTGCGTGACATGGATTACCAATATGGGATTTGCCCCTCCGTAATGGAGAGATATTCTCTAGGCCCTCTCGTGTGATATGATTCGGAAGCATGGCCATGCGTGACTTGGTTAAGTGTTAACCAAGGAGTTGGACTAAGTGTTAGTCCAGTGAATCGTATATCACGAAACGAGAAGAGAGAGTCAACCTATTAAAAGGATGACAACAACTCGCCTATAGCTTGACAAGATATATCGTGAGGCAAAGGGACTTGGACGAAAGTCACATTGAGAAAGGTTTGTCTTATGACCTTATGGCGCTGGGGAGTTGGCATGTCTTGCTAGAGGCTGCTACCAACTATCGACTCGGAGTGGTGACTCATGTCGTGTCCAGGCGTACGTAAACATACAGGGTCACAGACTTAAGGGTAAGGAGCCCATGTGGATTAGATCCATGGGTCTCAAACGTTGAGCCCATCTAGGAGTGTATATATGTGGAGTGACAAGGGATCGTCCCTGACCTAGCCGTCACTTTCTCCACTCCCATTTCTGGCTAGACAGGATCTAGCAGTCCTCTGCTTGGAGCTCCTTCCTGTACGTGTGGATACCGGTAGAGGCATTGCACGTGCGGCGCTGGAGACAAGGAGGTCCGTGGGGATCTGGACGTGTTGTACAGGGATCATTCGGCATGGCATCAACTGATGCGCTTCATCAATAATCCGCACCTGCGCGTCTAGTGGTAAATCTTGTGGCCTATCACCTGAGCTAGATCTTGGGATCATGCGTAGGGAAAAAAGTTTTTGTTTATCTTTGCGTGGCCCAACACTACTCCGTCCATTTTACACCTAGAAAAGAGGTGAATGTATCCGAGTCATTCATATGTCGGTATGTATGTCGGGAATGAGCATATCAATGAATCCTCGGCACCCCTAGCAGAAACTCAGGGACTGCCTTAATTATTGCCTTTCCTGTATTTATTTTATATATGTCGGCTAGATTAAACTACTTACGCCTTAGCCAGATTAGTAGTGTGTAGGCACCAAAAACCCAACTCTTTGACTTTGCTACTGTCCAACAAGAATTAGCTTCATGGCAAGCAAGAGCACAAGTTTGGAATTGCAAAGCACATCAAAAACGACTAAGGAAAGGTACGTAATCAAGCCGACACTTGTTATTCAGACTAACCATGTATCTACTCTATTTATGTTACGTTGAATTATTTTGGGCTAATCCCATAGTTTCAGGTATTGTTAAGTCATTTTTTTGAACCTCGGACTCGTAAGTCAGAAAACCGAATCAAGGTAGACGCGAGCTGAATCATAAAATTGGGGGAACAAGAAAAGAAAACTCGGGGACTCCGCCCAAGTTAATCCAACATTAATGACTTAGTAGCAAAACACAAGCAATTGTAGCAAAACAAAACATTTTTCTTAAATACAATTGCACCCGTCATAACGGGGATCTGATGATTATCAAAGTTTTTTTTTTGCTCATGGAGCAGCAGCAGGAGCCGGATCGTCGGTCGAAGGAGCGGGATCATCAGACGAAGTAGGGGATAATTCGGTGTCAGTAGTAGGAGCGTTGGTCCCTGCATCATCTTCTGGGTTAGCACCCTCGTCCTCTGGATCTTCCACATCTTCGCCGAGCTCAGAGGCTTCTTCGTCTTCTTCCTCGCCGTCGCCATCAAAAACATAAGCATCGTCAATGGCTTCGAGAAAGCTCGGACCCTCATTCCAGCTATGGCAGGAGGCGTACTAATGGATTGTTGGCACGGGCTTTGCGTTGGGCTATGCACTCCAGATCATTGGACCACTTAGATCCGGTGCGCAGATGATCAAGCAACTCTAGTTCCAGCTCCTTGTACCATGAGAGGACAAAGTTCAATGTTGTGTCAGCTCCGGCACGTGCAGCGGATTCTCGCTATAGGTGCAGCTGAGTCCCACACTCCATCAGTTTTGATATAAAAGCGGCGCTGCCTTGGGGAGTGGGATTAGTGGGCCAGAGAGCGTTGAACATTCGAACTGCTGCTGGCATAATGTTCGCGCCATACCTTTTCATAACTTCAACACGGGCAGCGAGGATCACTAGCAAGTCCTCTGTGTCATAAGGAACATACTCGAAGGCAGGGCCAGCTGGGGTACCCTACTGCACTTGGGACCTAGCTACAGTTGTAGAAGCAAGGGGTTCACTCTCTGGGAACTTGCCTATGAACAGAACTGAAAATTTCAGTGATCAAGGGCACATGAACCGGAGAGACAAATGTCGGAAGGAGGAGGAGCACTCACAATCAATGTGGCAGAGGATCCGAGTGAGCTCATTATGTTCATCTGCATTCCTCGCCTGGAGCTTCTCATACTCAGTGGCCACCGACTTAAGTTTGATGTCGGCTTCCTTCAGCAGATCATTATCCTTTTCGATCTGAGTTTTTAAACGCTCCTTCTCCTCGGAGAACTCCTGGTCGGCCTTGTCCATCTCTAATTTGTGGAGACCCTTGAGCTTCTGGATTTCGGTGTTCAGCTGAGTAATCTCATTGTCCTTGAGGCGAAGCTGAGCGATTTCATCATCTTTCTTTTTCAATTCGGCCCGATGCTTTCCTGCTTGTTCGAGAAAGTGAAGCATCATGTCAGGTATGTGCACGATATCTTGAAGTGTAACTGCAATAATGAGTTGACCCGGTAGAGCCGAGGTATAAATATCTGCCGAGTCAAGGGAAGAGCACACAAAGGCAAAATGATCAAGATGAGTTACCTTGGATCTCGGCCAAGTTCTTGCGCATGATGACGTTCTCAGCCTTGGCCTCGGCTGCATAATCCGAATGATAAGTTAACACGGATCGCAAGTAACCCGAAGCAAAGGAAGTGCAAGATTTTAAGAAAAATAACTTACCCTTCTTTTGGTGATCAGCATGCAATTTGCCATACTTGGCACGAAGATCCTTATATGAGTCCAGCAGACGCTGGAACTCAATAGTTCGGCGGTTAGTGGTGATCTGAAACAAGCAAATGTTAGTTTATAAATAGGAGGGAATGTATGGATATTCGAAGTCTACAAGATCCAGGCCAAGTGGAACTTAACGCGGCTCTAGGTGTGTGGATATTCGAAGTCTACAAGATCCGGGCTAAGTGGAACTTAACCTGGCTCAGGTGTGTGGATATTCGAAGTCTACAGGATCCGGGACAAGTGGAACTTAATCCGGCTCTAGGTGTGTGGATATTCGAAGTCTACAAGATCCAGGCCGAGTGGAACTTAACCCGGCTCTAGGTGTGTGGATATTCAAAGTCTACAAGATCCGGGCCAAGTGGAACTTAACCCAGCTCTAGGTGTGTGGATATTCAAAGTCTACCAGATCCGGGCCAAGTGGAACTTAACCTGGCTCTAGGTGTGTGGATATTCGAAGTCTACAAGATCCGGGCCAAGTGGAACTTAACCCGGCTCTAGGTGTGTCGATATTTGAAGTCTACAAGATACGAGACAAGTGGAACTTTAACCCGGCGCTAGGTGTGTGGATATTCAAAGTCTACAAGATCCGGACCAAGTGGAACTTAACCCGGCTCTAGGTGCATGGAATTGCGCTAGTTCTCTAAGAGCATCCGGCCAAGTAATAAATTACTCCCCCGGAGGCTCGGGGACTAGTGGCTATATCTCTAAGTGTTTGCGCATATAAAAGGCGTAACGAATAAAATTTTACCTCCATCATTCGGCCAGCAAAGGTAATGGCCTTGGTGGCAGTGTTCATCTGTGTGCTGAACTCGGCTGGACTGAACTTCTCCGGGAGACTGTCCTTGGGATTTATAAACTCAGCGTCATTCCAGTTATTCACATACTCGATGAGCTCCAGACTATAATTCTCCCCGCTAAGCGCCTGGCTCGTCACCAGACCCTTAGCATGGGCTTCCCGCCTCGCAGCCTCGGTAGCAGCCGGGCTAGTATGCAAAGTTAATTGTTTGCTGCCCTCAGATCCAGCGGCAGAAGACCCAGAGGCAGCGCCATCCTTCTTGGTCATGGACGCGAGCATGCGCTGTCCAGACTCAATAACAGTGCCCTTCGAGGATGGATCCTTAGCTACCTTGGCAGCCTTCTTGCTCTTGCGGGCGGATTTTGGCCGCTGTAGAGTAACCGAAGTTGCTGCTCCAGATTGAGCTTGTGAGGCTGGCTGGAATATATCCTTGATGGACACAGTTGATCCAGATGCGGCAACTTGAGGTTTTTTCTTGGAGACTGGCGTTGGTGTTTCTATTGCTGGTGTTGTTGCCGCTCGTGCTGAAGTTGTTGCTGCTGGTGCTAGTGCTGCTGGTACTAGAGCTGCTGGTGGTGCTTGTACAGGTGCTGGTGCTGATGCTGTTGGTGAAATTGGAACTGAAGAAGAAAAAGAAGTCTGGGGCGGTGCTGATGAAGAAGGCACCTCTATAGGAGGAGGTTGCGGTTGAATCAATGTGCTGGGAGCGTCCAGCATAGCCGTATCCTCAGCAGCCGCACTACCCCCCGCACCGACATTACCCTCCTCATGACGAGGTGGGCTCAGATCCGGCGCAGCCGCTGAACTCTCTTGGATAGGGCTCAGCAGGCGAACGTCGTCGTCGCGGGGGGAGATGGAGCACTCAGCATAGGGGAGGCGATGGTAGGACCGCTCTAGGGAATTACCCTTGGAGCACTGTCAAATCAAACAGAGAACAACAAGTCAAACAGAGAAAGAGCGAGTGAAATGCAAAGAAACTAAGCCAAGACCCGTAAATGAGCAAGGAAGGAAAAAAGACTTACTAAGCCGAGGTTGGAGGTTCTCGAGGCTTAGGCACTCTCCGGGCAGTGGCCTTGGGCACTGGCTTGCCTTCACCCTAAACGCTGGATCTCTTCTACCTCTTCTTGGGTGGAGGCACCTCAGAAGTTCCGGCCGAGCTTGCGAGATGCTTTTGGGAAGGGGAAGGAGCCGAATCGTCCGTGTCAAGAGGAGGAACCTTGTGGACCTGACCGGCGGGGTTAGATGAAGATTCGGCGTTAAACGGAAACGTGTAAGAGATGGGCACCAGATCACGTACCTCCATAACCTCAACATCGGAGTCGTTATCATCCGGCCAATCCCTTAGAGAAGAGGCCTTACTAGAGGTTCGCTTAGTGCTGTCTAGAGTAGGCAGGAATCTCCCAGGGTCAGGATCATCCGCGTCCCGCTCTGAGCGGTCCCCCACCCATTTGAGGGCCGGCTCCTTGCCGTCTTCAATTGTCTGCTAGAGAAACAACTGAGAGCAAAAATACTAAAGGGTCAAATTAGGATACAATCCGACATACCACGAGACGAGTATCAGGAGAGGAACATACCTTAGGTGGTAAGTTGGCCCGGGTGAAGTGCTCAAGCCCCCACTTCCACGCCTCGGTGAACTCCTTGTCTATCTTAAAGATAGCTTTAACCTGGCGGAATATGTCGGAGTTGGTAAGCTCGAAGGAGGAGGTGTGATTGGGGTCAAGAGGACCACTCAAGTGGAAAATCTTATATGAGCGTTTCTGGAGAGGGGAGATCTGGCTGCGGATGAAAGTGATCATGACATCCTCACTGCGCAGCCCCAGCTTGACTAGCTACTTAATTCGCCTATCTACCTGATTCCCTAGTGTAGTAGGCCGCTTCGGGATCTGCTCCCACAAGGAGGTGTCCGGGACACCCATCTTCAAGGGGAGAAGCCGGATCAGGTCTTCCTCCGAGTTATTCCGAATATAGAAGAAGGTTTAGGCCTCGCCTTTGCAAGATTCAAGGCCAGTAACCCCGGGGAAGGCAGAGTTTTTGCAGGGAGAGATTGAGGCTCCACCACACTGGGTCAAGTGTTTATCGGCAGGGGCAAGATGAGGATCCGAGATAGAGACCAAAGACCTTTATCCAAAGTTCTTTGGAGGGACAAAGGCCGACATACCCCTCAATGTCGGATGCAAAAGAAGAAAGGGAGGCAAGGGCATTAGTAGGAAGGTGGTGTGGCTGAAGCTAATAGGTGTTGAGGAAATCGTGAAAGAAATCACTCACGGGAAGGCCGAAGCCGAGCTGAAAATGATATAAGAACACGACGAACTCGCTTGGGTTAGGAGAAGGAGAAATCTCCTAGGCAGCAAGGCGACACGTGACGCCTGCGGAGATGTGGCGGGTCACGTAGAGCCAGTCAATGTCATCTTGACAGACCCACACACCCGCCCAACCGCCGTGCTCGTGCGTTCCTTCTTCCTCCTCCTCTTCCTCAGCAACGATGGAGATTTCCTCTTTAGTCATGTCCAAATCGGTGTGTTACAGAGGCCAATCTGTGGTGGTGAGCAATGGTTTGGAGCTGCAAGGCCCCATAGCGATGACCTTGCACAGGAGCGGTGGCACGGTCAGGAAAGAGCAGCAAGGCACGGCAGCGGCGGCGCTATGCTAAGGCAGAAGCGGCGGCAGCGATGGCGACGATGTGGATAAGAAGAAGTAGAGGGCAGGGGCACGTGTGAAGTGGGGGAACTTCCCCAAGAGCCGCCCATGTCCCCTATTTAATTATGCCTTAAGGGGGCATAGTGGGATCAACCGCTACGGCACAGCCGCATGATGTGTCCGTGTATTCTCCAAATCAACCAATCAGGCTCACGCCACACCAAGGGCCACATGGAGCAGGGAATCCCACGATGTTATGATACAGTTAATGAGGGGGTTGCCATGACGTGACGCGCGCAACAGTTATTCCTGACAATCAATATAGTAACCGGTGCAGTAAACTGGCGTGGCCCTTAAAATGAGGCAAAGTGATGATTACCCTCCACCTGGGATGTGGGGAAGCGTATGAAAGAAGGAAAGATTACCCGGATACATGGACAATGACCCGGCCAATGAGAAGTAACTCGGATTGAGCCAAGGGAATGTCAAACCAAAGAGACCGGGTTACAGGATAACTCGGCAAGGGAAGTGCAGATCTTGATAATTGGAACCTATTGTGGCCTTATCAGCTGAAGTTGCTGAGATTGCACCAGCTTTAGGGACTAATGTTGGGGAGATACCCCCAGGTAGGGTCACTCCGGGGTATAAAGGCCGAGTTAGCCGATGTACGGCGTGGTCAAAGCGAAGGCTGCCCAGGTCTCCTCAAGGCAGGCCGACTTACGGGGTAATCCGTCTTGGTGGGTGTTCACTTAAAATTAATCTGGCCGACATAAAACATATGTCGTCCATTCTTGATTTACCATATGTGCAGGTACCCTTGCAGCCGGGTTAGCCAAGTGCTAGCAGGGTTACCACTTGGCTTCCAAGAGAAGGAAGGAATCTCCCGCCGGTCAAAAGGTGGCCTCTGTCCACTGTAGCATGAGCAAAGCGAGCAGAGGGAAGGACCAGCGGGGCATGGCCGACCAAGGTGACATGGGTAGTGTCGGATGACGTGATACAAGTCTGGTGATGCAACGCCGGAGAGGGGCTTAGGGACGCTTACGTGTTGAGTCCGGACTAGCCGTTTAAAGTGAATGAAGAGGCATCTTGCTTTTACCAAAGGGAATATTCGGGGAATATGCTCCCACGTGTGCCCTAGCTTGTAGCCTGGGCTCCCCTATATAAGGAGCACCAGGACCTCCTTAGAAGGGGATCAATCATTCTGTTAAGGAAGAACCCTAGGGCTTTGTAGTTTGGAGTAAGATAACTAGTATCCTTCTCACGAACAGCTCAAGGAGCCCTTGTAATCCACATCCAACAAGAGAGAAATACAAACATCTGTGTGTGGAATCACCACACCATCCCTCCCTGGATTCCTCTAGTGCACATTGGCCCCATCTTTATCCTATCCATGGCATCTGCCGTGACACCACCACGACAATATGTGTTTTACACTTAATAATCATTTGTAGACCGTTGCTTCGTGGTGCACACGGTTGGATCAAAATACTATTTATATGCTTGTTGCATCACATGGGCTCTAGTATGTTACGATGTGGTGCCCACGGGAGATTATCCCTATTAAAACATTGCACGTGATTATGCTTATTATTATCTTTTATACCATATGATGTGCATCTGCAGGTGGATCTTCAACCCTAGCCTATCACCATCCATTGAATCAACCCATTATAAAAGTAAACTAGAATGGTCCGGTAAACAAAGGTAAAACAAAGAAACAAAGTCTTGTAGATGTGTCCTTTTTATTTCCTTTTCGCATTGCTTTCAAAGGTTCAATTAAACCTAGGTCTACTAAGGAAGAAACTATTATACTACATCCGTGAATTCGGATCGAAGGTATCAGGGCTCCTTTCTAAGGGAACAATTGTTTCTTCTTCGCAGGGAGCTCAATGGCATCTTCAGCAGTGGTGTAGGTGGCGGTGGAATCCTTGTAGGCGTGCTCGACGGAGCATCTTGCATCGTTTTTGTCACCACAGACGGTGATTGTGCCGTTGTAGCTTGGGAGATTGACGATGTTGTAGGCATGATGAGTTATTGCCATGAAATTTGCCAGTGCGGGGTAGCCGAGGATGTCGTTGTAAGGCAAGGCTAGGTGCGCCACGTCGAAGTCGATGTGCTCGGTGCAATAATGTTGTGATTCCCAAATGTTACAGGGAGTTTCACCTACCCCAAGGGTGTGGTTGTTCCATCAGTCACTCCTGAGAAGGGCCTCGTAGGAATGAGGTGCTCGTATGACACTTGTATCTTCTCAAATGTTTCCACAAAGATGACATTGAGGCCTATGCCTCCATCATTTAGTGTCTTGGTTATGGTGACATTATTGATGGTGGGTGTGCACGCCATAGGGATGGTGCCCATGGTCTTTGTGGATCTAGAGCGCTTGTCTTTACTGAAAGTAACAAGGAATTGGGACCACTTGAGCTTCGGGTTGCCAACCATGGGGATTGTTGCGGATATCTTGCGGGTGATATGGCGGTTGGAGAGGGGAGCCCGAGCCCCTCAAAATTCGCATGCCATCGCTCGTGGCTCTTGGAAGTCTCTAGGATGACCCTCGGGGAGGTTCTTTTTCCCCTCACTGAGGTGATGCTTGGCAGCCTTAGTCTATTGATTTGGCTACTGGTGGTTGTTGTTTTAGTTGTGCTTATTCTACCGGCTGCTGACTTGGTCGCCTCCGTGACCATAACCACGACCGTTGTCGTGATACCTTCTACTTTCGTGCTCGCCGTACAACTTCTTGATTTCAAAGCAATTTTCTATGTATTGAGAGTGCGCCTTGTGGAAAAGGCAGTAGGAGAGGTCTTTTTTTTTCTCGCCATCAGTGTTGTGCTGGTGCTTGTGCATAGGTTCGACCGCAAGCATGCAAGGAATTTTGCGCTTGGGTTCCTTGTCCTTACTTTTGCAGGGAGCGGCCGCATCGGGGGTCGCTGCGCCTGAACAGGCGTCCTTTCTCGGCCTTGGCACACTTGTCTGCCATCTCAAAGAGCTCAACCACTGAACTGAGCTCCTCGTTCATGGAGAGATTCTCCAACATCCTGATGTCGGTTTCTCCTGCGGATAATATGAATATGACGGACTTGTCGGTGAGCCGTGGTATCTTGTTACGCACATGGCTCAAGCGTGTGTGGATGGGTGTACTACTGGACCGTCTCACTAGCCTGCTAGCACATAGTGCCGAGGTCATTGAGGGTGTCTGTATGGGTGTGCATGCCCTTGAAGTTTGTAACGAACTTCTCACATAAGTCCTTCCACAAGGTGACTTATTCCTCGGGGAGGTTATTCATCAACCAGGAACAACATGCGTCCTTAAGGACCATTGGGAACGAATGGGCCATGACTTTGTTGTCACTGCTTGCTACCTGGATGCCCATAGTGTAGAGCTATAGGAACTCGATATGGTTGTCTTTGCTTTCGTAGCACGGAGGGATATCCAGCCTAAACTTGATGGGCCACACCACTTTGCACATCTCCTTGGTGAAGGTAAGGCAACCCTTTCTATACGAGGGGTACCACTGGCAAGAGTAGCAAGATTGCCGTTTCTTGCCATAGTGGCTCCTACGATGGTGTGCTCTTGGCGCTGATGATGTTTCTCCATGGAGATGAGCATCCTGCATAGATATCTTAATGCCGATGTTGAGTCTAGGGACGTGTTGTGGTGAGGAAGCGCTATGAGATCGAGGTGGGGCTCTTCCAGGTCCTAGTAGGGCGTGGATGTTTCCCATGTTTTCACCAGCCTGTTGTCGTGGTGGAGGTGGTGGCAGTGGCAAAGCACCATGCGTGACCTAGTCCACCTACAGGGTCAGCGTCCGTGGTGGAATCATGGAGTGGGAGTGTGCGGGGGCGACGCCAGCAACAATGACATGCTCGACGATGTGCTGGAGCCATGCATCATGCACAGTAGGGACCGGATTGTAGCGTAGCAATTCTTGTGCCATGAGCAGGGTGTCCTCCGATGAGGGGTTGTTGTTGTGCCTACTTGTGGAAACAGATGCGGTGCGTGGGTGGGTGCATTGCTGCTACTAGTCTGCGGGGGTTGAGAAGTGTACCTCTTCATTCCCTGCTCCCGGCTCTTGGTGGGAGGATTGATGTTGGTGCGACTATTATTGCTGCTAGGGTTCGGCCCCGCCCGGCTAGTGGCAGCGGCGGACCGGTGATGGGTGCGTCGTTGCGGGTCAACTTGGTCATGTCAATGAGGGAGTGGGAGACGCGCCTCAACCCCCTACTCGGCCCACCAAATGTCAGAGATTGTCCCTATAGGGTACCTCTCGAAGTAGGATGAAATTGAACATTGGGGGCTGAAAACGGTCTCCACAAACCCTTGGCGAGCATGGCGAGGAAGCAACAGAAAACATGGCAGGGGAATAGAGAGAGTTTACCTAGGTTTAGGCCACTGTGCGATATAACTACTCCTGCATTTCTGTATTGCTTGTACTTCTTGACGAGGTTTAATCACAAGGTGCTGCTTGTGTGACCAGATCTAGGGTTCCTATCTAGGATAAAGCTATGGTTTCCCATGGTGGGAGGAGATTGGATACCCTCCTATGATGTTGTCCTGCCCCTTTTATAGGCACGTCGGTCTTCTTCCCGTGATAATAGAGGGAAGGGTTACCACATGGCAACAAAGGAGTCGGTAGGTAGGCTAACACTATCCTTGTGCATGTACGCGGTCCATGGCAGGATGTAGTGCGCATCTTCTCTTCTACTTCATGTCCTCTCCTCCTACACCAGAGAGAGGGAGGTGGTCCCTTAGGTGTAGTCGTCGTAGGCCACTCCTAGCTTGGTAAAGGGGAGATGCCTTCCTAGCGGAAGGGGTAGAAGTCTTTCCTATGCTACAAGCGTAGGCTAACAATCCCTCCTGGTCTCCAGCACTTGGGCGTTACTGCTTAAGTGTGCTTCGTGTGAGCCTCTAGCAAGGGGAATTCTCTCTTGACAAGGGTCTTCAGGATGATAACCCTCATGAAGGGGCTTCGCAGGGGATATCTGCTGACGCATGGCAAAGGGATCCTCGCCAAGCGTTTGACTCCACAAGGGTGCCTCCTCATGGCGTAATGACTGTTCTGTTGGTGGGGCCTAGCAACAGGTGGGTCGTGGTACCCAGGTGACCACTGACCCGACAATGATGCTCGATGCATGAAGCACATATGTTGGTACATTGGTTTGGTTTGTCGCAAACGATGATTTTTTACATTTTGCTACAACCAAATGGGATTTATTCCATACATTTTTTTGCTAAATTGGTTTACTCAAAGTGTTGCAAGCTTTTTTCACAATGGAAGAGGTCATGGGAAAATGATTGCAAGCAATGTTGCATATGTAAAATTTGTCATGCTAGGACATGGGTCTATTGCAACGATCAAACATGCTAGATTGACCATTTATGTGGACTAAAATGTTGTTCAACAAGCCGATTTCCCCCAAAGTAGCCGGCTGATGCTAAATGTTAGCCTAGGAAAATACTCCTTTATAATTTAGATTGGCCAAAATTCCTAGAAATGCTCATTTTTTGTCCAACCTAGCCCAAAATCCTAGGTCAGCAAGGAATCCAACTACAGATGGGGAATGTTCAGTGGTGTAAGAGTCAACAACTATGGCCAGCCATAGGCATATGCTGAAAGGATGTGATTTACTCATAACTTGTTTCAGCAACTTAGTTTCTACATAAGATCGAAAAAGATTGATGACCTCTTTCCAGAGTGGAAGAAAATGAGTAGAAGTTGAAATCATAATAGAGTCTTGGGTTAGTGTTCCCCTAGGGATGTATTTCCTTGGTTAGTCTTAGCAATTCCTTCCAACTAATTTATGTGAAATGCAAGGTATTGTATCCATGTGCGCGATAGTCACACTCACTTCCACACATATATATATCAACTAGGGATGATGGTAGTGGATCTTGATGTGAAATTAACTCCACCAGATAGGAAACATGGGATTCTTGTCATCGAGGTAATTGGTTTCTGCTTACACAAATGCATTTTTGCTAGAGTGATGTGTCTATCACTAGTAGGAAAATGACTAATAGTAGTGTTCCCCTATTGCTACTAATAGCGTGTAGGGAAAACACAATTGGTAATGCACCAATGATAATTTTTACTAGTAGCCAGTGTGTAGGGATACTAGTAGCATGGGGTGGCATGCTACCAGTATGTTAAAAAATCCTTGGTGCAATTGTTGAATTAGCAGTAATAATATATGTCATTATCATCCACAAGCAATAGATTCAAAACAATTTCATATTATTCAAGTTCATCGACTAGATAGTATCTAGCTTATGAAAGTTATTGATAGTACTAGCAAGAGATAGTGACTGATGATTATCATTATATACTAACTAGATTAGTTGATGATCGTAAACCTCGACAACCCTAATGGAATTTGTAGGGACGTCCGATCCATGTAAAATGCATACATGAACTTTGTAGTTTATTGATACATATTCTCACATATTCGCAACTTATATAATGTTATATCCAAGTTTTACATTGATTTATGGGGATTTACCAATGATCCCCTTTTTTGGTATATAACTCTGTAGGACGGGAAAAACATGTTTTGTGTATTTTTATCTTTCAAGGACCTAAATAAAGTCAAATGGCTCGGGGCTTTTTGGAGGAGTATTTTTTCGCGAAGAAAAGCATCTAGAGCACAAGAAGCACCAGAGGGGAGGCCTGAGGCCCAAACGAGCCAAGGTGGTGCGGGCCCCACCGTGGGTCGCACCACTCAAGCTTGTCCCCTCCTCGAGCCTCCACATTTGTCCATCTTCATCTCAGCCTCGAAGTCTTGACCTAAAAACTCCTATAAAAGACCCCCCAAGATGATCTCGAAGGAGGTAGCGTAGAAACACAGAAACACCAAAAGAGAGACAACCAACAAATATTGGAGGGGGAAACACTGCTAGAGCCACCGCTGGTGGGATCTCTACCTTCTCCATCATCTTCGGCCTCATCACCATGATGAAGAGGGAGTAGTCCACCTCTATACTATGGGTTTGTGGCAGTAGCTTGATCTATTGCTCTCTTGATTTATCATTTTTATAGTACCATATGAGCTGCCCAACGTTATTATGGTCATCTATGTAAGTTTTATGTGGTGGATCTTTATTATGTGAGTTGATATTTGAGATTGAAATTCTATTATGTGAGAGATGTATTGGTAGATGGAGATTATGTACCCTTTTCTTAAATACTTGTTTTGATCCAACATGTATGAGAGGGCATGTCTGTGGGGGGCGTGTGTATTAGTTGGAATAACATGGTGGTGGTGATTGGATAGTGACAGCAAAATTCAAGATCCACTATGGTTTTTACCTTTCTTTTGTTATCTCACTAGGGATAAAGTGAATGCATGTTTTATAATATCATCTAGTGACACCCTAGATGATCTTGTTTCTTCAAGGTAGCACATCTGTTATTCAAACATCATGTGAAAGTACCAAATGCTATACTATGTTTGTTCTTAATTCTTGAGTGCATGGAGTGTTACCTTTCTTGAGGAATATAAGTGAGATGTGTTGCATCATCTTTAAAATGGGATGTGATGCCCATACAATGCTTATCATACACATAATGAAGTTTCATCAATACTGTATTGCTTATGAATTGTTTTATGTCCATTACACCTTATGAAAGAATTGAAAAGTGAATCCAAGAACCCCTAGTCCAACTTTTATTATAAGAAACAGCTTTTATTTACTTGTATTGTCTTTTATATTTAATGCATTAATTGAATCCTACAATGGAAAAACACTTTTACTATTAGCAAACACACAAAAAAAGCCAAACAGACATTTACCTTATTGCTTTTTACTTTCTTAAGTTGTTATAGATTATTTTTACTTTTATTTATTTATAGTTTATTTCAGTTTTACTAATACGAAACCTTCCTCTTGACAACCACACGGTGGACTTGGGGACACAAGGAAAACACTTTTCTGTAGGTTGCTTGAAGAAGAAAATAGGAGAAGTCTCTAGCCAATTCCCCGAGAGTTTCATATAACCCTCGAGTCACCCTTGTGGGGAAAATACATTTCCTTGAAAGCTCTACACTTGGAGTCCCAACGATTTGGTACACACAGAGTTTTTTCCATAAAGAACATTTTCTGGCACCATTGCCGAGGGGTTGCAAGAAACATCTCATAGTGGTTGCGGTGCGGTGAAACTCTCAATACAACTGCCAAAATATTTTTTGGCACCATCATCATAGTGTTTGGAGTGAAGAACATCTTCTTGGAGCCATCACCATCTTTGTGCAAATACCTAAGTCTGGGTAGTTTGCGCTATTGTGATATTTTCTTTTCTTTTAGACTTATAAAGCACTTTGTTTGTCTTGTTTTTTTCTTATTTTGTTTGATTTCTTTTAGTCTTTTTTTTACCTTTCTACTATAAACAAAAATCCATAAAAATTAAGTGTACCTTTTGTCGGAGTCTTGGTATCGGGGGTACCATGATCCTACGCCTGTCGAGCCCACTGTCTGGGCCACGGCACCCTCTAGAGGCTGAGGATCCAAATGAAACAACCTCAGGAGGGGAACCCTAGAAGAAATGCCCCTCTAGAGCCCTACCCATGTCCCCCTCACGGCGACCACCTCACGAGGTGGGGTTTCGGACTGCTCGGGTCCCCACCAGGCTTCAGCGCTTTGGATCATGCCTTAGGGATGTGCTTGTAATCTTACAACAAAAGGGGGAAGAGGACAAAGTCTAGCAGGCGGAGCCTGAGGAGCGCAAACCGCCTCTGTAAAGAGGAGCCAGTCCGCCCCCTCTAGTGTAAAAGCACCACGGATGACATCAGCGCCAAAAGAGCTGTCCCTTGCTACTTTGGTGCAAGGGAGGCATGGGAGGCGTCGCGTAGCGAAGGACAACACCAGGGACCTCAGCTTTGCAAAGGATCATAGGGGCGGCCTGTGACCCGAGACCGAGTCTATGGAAAGTAGCCTTGTAGACCAGGACTCCTTTGGGAAGCATTGTGGTGAGCCTTCCCGCCCAAATATTGGGGGAAGTGGCCTAGCGCCCCTATAAAAGGAGGGCAGCCCCAACCATACAAGGGGTTGATCCTAGAGATCTCAAACCCTAGACATTGGTATACTTCTGTACCCTCGCAAAGCATAGCAAGCAATGCAACCACGTAGGAGTAGGGGATTTACCTCCTCCCGAGGGTCCCGAACCTGGGTAAAAAACCTTGTCTCTCTCTCTGTCGTGTGCGAGCTCTGCCGCCTACTTATACACCGTCTAGCCTAGAACGCGTGTTCATCCCCCTCTCGAACCCATGGCTCATCGGACCCCTTGTTCCTTCATGGGATGCAAGTCTCTAAAATTTGGCATGCCAGGTAGGGGGATCAGATGCACATTTAAGGTCTTCACCCACCTTGTCAGCATGTCGTCTCGCAACGAGACTCGGGACGAGTGTGCCCTCCGCTGCGCCGCGAGCAAGGCTCAGACAGAGCCCGTCCCTTGGTGCACCACAATGAAGCAAACCCCATGGATGGAGGACAAGGGAGGTTCCTCCTTTCGACCGTCCTGGGAGTAGCCGCTCTCAACCCGAGGCAACACCTTGCTCTCCCGCACTGTGTCCTCCCGCGACAAGACCGACCGGCCCACGCTGGAGGCTACCAAGAACATGGTGCAAGAGCTAATGCAGCACCCACCGGCCGAGTCCGGCTAGGAGAAGTGGTGTGAGTGCATAGCCGAGCTTATCGACATTGCCGCGCCCAACCAGGCATCGATGGGGGCTCACGCCGAGGGGCCCACACATGGGGCTGCGAGTTCGTGCTTACTTCCGTGCTCCGACGATTCCCCCAAGCTGGCGACACCGCCCCTCCACTCAGCAATAGCTGCCAGATCATACCGCCTCCAGAGACTACCCAAGCATTCACTGTGCCCACATGATGGCAAGAGGACCGCATCATTGAGGAAATCGTCATGGTCATCCATCGGAATCGACGGCCCTCGCTAGCGGCAAGGAGGTTCAGAGCAACGGTTGCATCGCGTTCACCAAGGATCACCGGTTGGTGCAGCCGCACAAGTTCTGCCCGGAGATACCGACATGTTACAATGGAACCGCCAAGCCGTGCGAGTTCCTGTAGCTCTACACCACTAGCATCGAGGCCATGGGGGGCTAATGGATCCAAAATCATCCATCTTCCACCATGTTTAAATATTGTTTTTGGTCAAGCAATTGAAAAGAAACTCTTGATCCTTTCCACTAATGACTAAGAATTGCAAAGATATGCAAAACCTTTCTTTGAATTGTGTTATGCAGGAAATCGCGCTTTTTAATGTGAAATCAGGAGTCATAATGAAGGTTTTTGAGGAAGACCACACGGCCAAGTAATTGGGGAGCCATTCCCAAGCGTCAGCAAGCTTAACGACCACTGGTACGAGCAGAGCCCGCCCTTATTGTCCGCCCATACCAGGTGGTGTTGGCCTCGTCTCGTCAAACCCTATGACTTTCGTGAAGACACCTATATATTTTGAGGCTCCAGCCGCCAGCCAGAGAGTCTCCGTTCTCATATTACATCACAACACCACCAAAGTCTTATAGACGTGTCCTTTTTATTTCCTTTTAGCATTGCTTTCCAAGGTTCAATTAAACCTAGGTCTTCTAGGGAAAAAGCTATTATACTACATCCGTGAATCCGGATCGAAGGTATCAACCCTTTTTCGGGCACCGTTGCTAGGGAAACAATTTCGCTATCCTGGTGAGGTCACTAGAGACCTTGTTTTTAGTTTTATTTTTAGTTTGTAGTTTATTTCTTGTTATTAGTTTACTTTCTTGTTATCTATTTAAAAACCCAAAAAAATCAGTTACTTGTTATTTGTTTTCATTACTTAAAAATTACCAAAAATATAATAGCCATGGCTCAAAAGATATTAGGGGAGTATGCTACTCCCACTGATGATTTTATTCGTGCACCTATCCCTTAACCCGCTGTTGATGCGGAAACATATGAAATAAAGCCTAACCTTTTAAGCTTGGTTCAACAAAACCAATTTGGGGGCTCGTCTGCTGAAGATTCAGGTTTTCACTTAAACTCTTTCAATGAAATTTGCGACATGATGTGTATTAAGGATGTAGATCCAAATGTTATTAAATTGAGGTTGTTTCCTTTCTCTCTTAGAGGAAAGTCTAAGGATTGTTTGCTAGCTCTACCAAAGGGCACTATTAAATCTTGGGAGGAATGTACTAATTTGTTTATGACTAAATTTTCTCCCAGCTAAAACTATGCAGCTAAAATCCAGCATTACAAGATTTAGACAATAAGACCGTGAGCCACTAGCGCTTGCGTGGGAAAGGACGAAAGAAGCCATAAAGAACTGTCCTAGTCATGGGATGGAAGAATGGCTTATATTACTTTTGGTATATAATGGTCTTAACCCAATGTCTAAGTCTATGCAATATACTGCAGCAGGAGGAACAATCATGGGAAAGCAAGTGAGTGTTGCAAAGAAATACTTGATGATATGCAAGATAATCATGCCCAATGGCATGTGGAAAGAACCTCGGAGAGAGTAAGTTCAATCACTGAGGTAAATAATGAAGAGCTTACATCTAAGGTAGACGACCTGCTTAGTATAGTAAAAGGTAAAGAAGATACCCAAGTTAATGCTATCGCTACTGATATTAATTATGTTAATTGTATAGCTCGCACTCCTTTTAATCCTGCATGGAAAAATCATTATGCTTCTAATGCTCAAAAACATTATCCTAATCCTACAAGAGCTCCTTACAACGATTATGATAATAGTAATGGAGCAAATCATGGCAATCTCTCAATTGAGCATACTGTTAGAACCTTTATACAAGCTCAAACCGAGCAACATAATATGCTTATTAAAATCACGGAGAACCATGAAAGTAGTATAGGAAAATTATCTAACTAGTCTGTTGCAATTAGAAATGATGTGCGGGCTCTATAGGAAAGGACAAAGACCGTGGAGGCTTAGCTGGGTAAAGTAGCTGAGAGCCAAGATCTCATACGAGCAAAATTTGCTGGAAAACCTGAGCCAAATACGATTGTAGACCTCAAGATGATTAGGGTCCCAACCAATGAAGATAAAGCTAAAGAGCTGGATTATAGCAACGCGCCGACACTGGAATATACCGTGGAAGATCTACTAAAGATGATCGCTGTGAAGAATCCTGGTATAGAACAAGGTAATGATTCTATGTACCAACAATTTATACAACAAGTAGCATATAAAGTTTGCGAGTTAGAAATGGAGTATAAAAGACTAGCTCATAAGCTTCCTGCTAAGCTAGATGATATGTTTGAGCCCACTATTAAAGTTAAGTTGGGAGTCAATGAGATATCCGCACTTTGTGATCTTGGTGCGAGGATCTCAACAATTTCCAAACGCTTATTTGACAAACTAAAATTGTGCCCATTTGTCATTACTGAATTAAGACTCCATCTAGTTGGTTCAACTTATAAACAAGCTATGGGGATAAAAGAAAATATATTAGTTGAAATTAAAGGTAGTCCCGCTCTTATTGATCTTGTTATTGTGGACATGTCTGAAGATTCCATAGCACCTCTAATTTTAGTTAGGCCATTCCTAATAACTATTAAGGGTTTAATCAATTTACATGAGGGGAATGTGAGAATAGGGCTACCATATAGAGATACGTTTATAGTCCACTTCCCTAGGAAAAAGAAGGCCAAGCCTAATGATGATGATGGTATAATTACTTTAAAAGCCAACTATTTTGGAGTGGGTATTCCACTTATTAATCCTAAATGATTGCCATAAGGGTCAAGCTAATTGACCATAACTAGAAGCGCTTCATGGGAGGCAACCCATGTGAAATAAAGTTTTTGCTTTTGTGTTAGTCTTATTAGTTTTGTTACTTTTGTTTTTCGTTAGTTTTGCTTTCTTTTAATAAAGAATGTTCAAGAGACCTTTGGAGAGAGGAGAAGAAATAAGGTAATCCTCGATCTTTTATTTTTTTGACACATGGCCTAAGAAGTACTGCTGCAATTTTTACAAAGTATATTTGATGTTATTTTGTCCTTTGATAAGATGTGCAAAGACGCACGGAGCTTCTAATTAAATTCTTTGAGTTTTGTAGCTCACGGGCCGTTTAACAATAGGCGGTATAACCGGAAGGGACAGTACCATGCGCTCATACCAGATTGAACCACGGGAAGATACAATCTTTGATTCTTTGCTGCAAGAAACAGTGCTCTTAATGACCACTAGTATGGTCATATGCGCTCGTACCTCGCGCCCGTAGCGTACCCTCAAGCAAACCATTAGATTTCAAGCAAGGATACTGAATGGATAACGACCAGCAGTATGGGCGGGCATGACCGTACCGCGCGCCCGTACCGAGTGCAACACCAAAAGGGAGTCATCGCCCCCAAGGTATGTCACTCGGTATGGGCGGGCTCCAGCCGTACCACTCGCCCGTACCACGCACGTGGCCATCATAACCAGCACAAGGAGATAACCTAAAAATCCCCAAAACAAATCTTTCTCTTTCTTTTCCCTCCAAATTCCAAACCACCTCCATTGGATCTTCAAATTTACTTAATCTTTATTCGATTCCTCACGCTCAATCAATCTAAGGTATGATTATCCTCCATTGTCAACTTATTTGTACAAAAGCTTCACTCAATCATTCATCATTGTCAATCTAGACTTAGGTCTTGTTCTTGATTCAATCTTGATATTGAGCATGTTTAGTATTGTTTTAGAGGAGTTTCTTTTGAAATTAGTGCAGAGAATCACTTATGCTATGTTTCTATTGGACTAAAAAATTTATTAGCAATTGTATTTACTTTATCTAATTATTTTTAGATGAACACGATGAGCCATACACGTGAGATGGTTGCGGAGTCCTCCTCACCACCCGTTGATGTGTTGACCCCCCGAGTCACTTGGTATCAAGTTCACTGAGGAGTTTCAGCTGAACTATTTTGATCATATCAAGCTTCGTGAAATCAAGTCCAGCAAGTGGGCGTGTCCCTATATCCTGAGCCAACTTGGCATTCGTGCTGATTTCGATTTACTTTGCAACAATGTTGGTTTGTATGACTTTGTCTTTCAGGATGTTGCCACGTATCGCCGCTTGACGCTTGAGTTCTTTAGCACCTGGTGCATATAGTGGACCCTTATGGTTGTACCGAGGAACAAAGGCCTGGAACTATGAGTATGTCCAAACACTCGACCAATGGGCTCAATGTTTTGGGTTTGCCAACAACACCACCGATGTGCGCACAACTACTTTTGTTTTCAATCGTACACCTTGGGAGTACTTTAATTTAATGAGAATTCGTGGAAACACACCCAAGAGAAACCAAATTGATCATCCTGCTATTCGCTATTTATTTTATGTAATTGCTAACACCTTGAAGGCACGTGGTGAGTTTACTATAGTTAATGAGGAGGACATGTTTATCCTCGCAAAGGCTGCTATTATTAATTATAACTTAATGCCAAATTTGGGCGTTCTTCTTGTGTTTTACCTTATGCATCAAGCTCTCCAATCTCGAGGACCCATATGCGGAGGGGGAGTTGTGACCGTTCTTGCATGCGCACTTCACATCAACCTAGGTAACATCCAGCCGTTGACACGAAGTCACCATCTCGGTCTCCCTACTCTAAGAGCATGTGGTATGGTTTCTCAAACTCATGTTATATACTTCCTTGATATACCTAGAGAGGATCACTTGATCCTGTCTCCTTTGCCTAATGGTCTATTCTCTTTCAAGGATGGACGTTTGCATTTTGACGAGCGGGTTGAGGCTAATTTACCCCAGCAAGAAATACCCATGAGAGGAGGAGAAGATGAATAAGTAGAACAAGGAGGATCCGAACATGATGAGAAGCCACCAAACTAATACACCACCTATGAAGACATCTATGCACTCGAAGTAAATATTCAAAACATGAACAACCTCTCCATCAACCTTCGAGATGCCACTTCAAGCCTTGCCACCTAGTTCAATGATTGGAGCAGCTAATGGAACATGGGGAACTATCCACCGCCACCACAATGATCAACAAAAGGTCTTGCAAAAGCCTGACCTTGGGGATGTGTTCCCCCGACAAATTTATTTCTGTAATAATGAGGTTGTACTCCACCTCATTGGGAGCTTTGAAACACTTGTGTTGGCTTGTTCCAACACTTTGCTTTTTTCCTTTGCTTTTTAGTTTGCTTTCATTTTTAGTTTTCTTTTTTTCCGTTTGTTTTCTTTTCTTAAAACCCTTGCTTGGTCGCAAGTTCTTTTCTATTCTTTAATCCCTATCCTCTAAAATACAAAAATATTTTCCTGTTCTTCCTTTTTCGTAAATGTGGATTATCACTTTACCTCTTTGCTTTAATATTATTATGAGAATAATCTTTTTTGAGTTTTGAAGGAACACATCCCTATAAGGAATAGGACCATGAAGTCACTTATGAGTGGTATGTCCTATATCTCCCACTTTTTAAGTTTGAATTGTTTATCTTAGTTGGTTGATTTGCTAAGATGCCATGCTTGTGGGAGTAATTTAATATGGTTAGAGTAGAGCTTTTTATTAATATTATGAGTAGTTATTGAAGCTCTTGCTCTGGTACCTTTAGCTAACCGAGTCTTTCCTTGGAAATAATATTGCCAAACAAGTACAATAAGAAAAAGTATGAAATTTATGACTTGTTTGATGAATGATTGTCTTGAGAGTATACCCTTGAAGATACTTAACCCCATAAATATTTTGATATTCTTGACGACACTCATGAAAGGATTTGTTTGATTGAAATAAAGTCTAGTGGTAATTGTAATGCATGCCAAAGCTAACCTTGTGGATCAAACCGCGGAACTAGCTCAGAAAAAAGAGAAGAGAGACAATTTTGTTTTATGTCTCTAATGCACACCTTTGGGGTGCCAACAACTTCGCTAGCTTTTGAACGATCTATGGTATAACCCCGGATTTCGGCTATGAGTTGATGACATGAGTGGCATACGTGTCAATATATGGGAAAAAGTAATGGTACTCTTAAAGGTTGTGCAAACACTTGCAAAAGAAACAACCAACGATCCTTGAAAGAATAAAATGAAAAGATATCTTTGAGGATCCACATAATAAGTCCTTGGCATAGTCTCATTACTACTCTATGATTTTTTCTTGAAAAACAATGATTGGATTAGAAGTGTTTTTGATAGACTTGTTTTATTGTTGTGGGTGTAAATAAGACACTTCGATGTTATGCTCCGTAGGACATGAAACTCTTTTACTCAATTATGCTATTTAAACATCCTACTGTTCCTTGGCAAGCTGAGAGTAAAATAGAAGAATTGGATTGATTGCTACACTTCTAGTTATTTATACTTATATTAAACATTACTTTGATTATCTTGACTTATTGAAGCTTGTATAGTACTCTTGTCATCTCTCAAACTTTGATAAGCCTCGCAAATGAATGAAGTGTTTAGCACATATGACTACCAACTGTAAGTGAATTCTTATTCTCGTTGTTTCAAGTTTAAACGTTGAATTCCTTATAGTTCTTTTGTTTCTTCTCGCTCGAGGTCTATCAAGGTTTGAGCTTTAGGGAATTTGATGGCTCCAAAATCAGCCATCTTCCACGGTGTTTAAACATTGTTTTTGGTCAAGAAATTGACAAGAAACTCTCAATCCCTTCCACTAATGACTAATAATTGCAAATATATGCAAAACCTTTCTTTGAATTGTGTTGTGCATGAAATCACGCTTTTTAATGCGAAATCAGGAGTCATAATGAAGAGTTTGAGGAAGTCCACATGGCCAAGTAACTGGGGAGTCATTCCCAGGCGTTAGCAAGCTTAACAACCACTGGTACGGGCAGATCCCGCCCGTACCGTCCACCTGTACCAGGTGGTGTTGGCCTTGTCTCGTTAAACCCTACGACTTTCTTGAATATGCCTATATATTTTGAGACTCTAGCCGCCGACCAGAGAGTCGCCATTCTCAGATTACATCACAACACCACCAAAGTAGATCCACACCATTGTTCATCACTTCCATCATCCATCCCCTCCACTAGCCATAGCCATTGCTTTGTACTTTTTGATCTCCTTGTGATTTGGCGACCGTTTTAAGAATATTTGATTTCAATCTAAGTATTTGTACGATGTGTTCTATCTCCGATCTATTTGTTATGAGTGAATAGTCCTCATGGGCTGCGGGTTGGGGAGAAACCTCGTAGCGATTATCTGCATCTCATTCATGGGAGTATTGTATTTTGTTTGCAATTGATATTTGTATCTTTTGTTTCTTTGTCTCTTGTCTCGATTTGTGGACTTGTAGGTACCCAAGATCCCATAGATTGATAAAGGCTTGAGGTGAGATACTTGGCTAGCGGCGATCTCATAGGAACCCAAGTGACAGCAATGGTAGTATGGTCTTCACTTAGCGACCCATTCGGGATCACAACAACATCACCACTTAAAGCTTTGATCTATGTTTTACACTTAATAATCATTTGTAGCCCGTTGCTTCGGTGTGCACTCAGTTGGATTAAAAGACTATTGCTATGTGTGGTGCATCATGGGGGCTCTAGTATATTAGGATGTGTTTCTCACAATAGATTATCTCCGTTCAAACATTACACATGAATATGCTTATTATTGTCTTTTATCCCATATGATGTGCAGCTGCAGGTGGATCTTAAACCCTAGCCTATCTTCATCCATTGATTAAACCCATTATAAAGTAAACTAGATTGGTCCAGTAAACTAAGGTAAAACAAACAAACAAAGTCTTGTAAACATGTCCTTTTTATTTCCTTTTAGCATTGCTTTCCAAGGTGGATTAACCCTAGGTCTTCTAGGGAAAAAGCTATTATACTACATCCGTGAATCCAGATCAAAGGTATCAGGGGCGACGACTGTGTAATGGTGAAATGGTTCCCCGTGGCCCTAAAGGACACGCCATGCACCTGGCTGATGAACCTCTCTGAGGAGTCCATCAGTTGATGGCTCGCCCCATGCGCCCTCTTCATTTCCAACTTCAAGGGAACCTACGAGCGCCCCCTCGCCTACTAACACCTTCGTCAGGTACGCCAGCAGCATGGTGAAACCATCTTCAAGTTCCTGCAGCATTTCAGCCAGATCCGCAATAAGAACCCGAAGATCTTGGACTCCAACATCATCACCTCTTTCTTCGACGGAGTCAAGGACGTCCGGGTGAGGGAGAAGATCGAAATCCAGGGGGAAAACCTCACCATGGCAGAGGAACTCTTCGTCATGGTGGATAAGTCCGCCAATGCCGAGGCTGGTCGCATGTCTGGCCTTGCCGAGAAACAAACCACGCCCAGGACCTCCAGCTCCTCCAAGAGCAAGAGCAAGGATGTCAAGCGGAAGCCCACCGCCATCCTCGCTGCGGAGCCCAAGTGCAAGATCCCTTGTGAGGGCAGCGGGGATGAAGATCGTGGGGACCGTCTATACTGCCTCTTCCACAAGAAGCACTAGCATCACACGGATGACTACTATGAGCCCAAGAGGCTACGCGACCAGCATAGTAGTCAAAGGAAGTGAAGGCAAGGCAGTGACAGGAACGATGGTTAGGGCGGCCACCAAGGGGGCGGGCGTTGGAACAACAACTATGGGGGTAACAACCGACCCAGTAGGCTCACCAGGACAACACCGTGAAGCAACATCACCCCCCAAACTTTTGTGAAGAATTAGGCCGATGAGCGCACGGGGCTATTAGGATCCCACCCGAGTCATCGCCTGCATCCTTGGCAGCTCCTAGGCCCCGTCCTCCAACAGGCACTTCAAGCAGCTCACTCATGAGGTCGCGGTGGCCCGGCCTGGGATTCTGTCCCCAAAGCTCTAGTGGTCCCAATGCGCCTTCACCTTCGATGCCAACGACCACCCTACTTCCACCAGGACCGTGGGAACCCTCCCCATGATCTGCACTCCCACCATCAACATCATCTCAGTCACCAAGACACTCATCGATAGTGGCACCAACTTGAATGTCATCTCGACTGAGAGCTTCGCCAAGATGCAGGTGCCCTACGACCAACGCCACTCACCGGCATGACCGATGGGACCACCATACCCATCGGACAGGTATGGTTCACCGTCATGTTTGGGTCCTGTGACAATGACCAGACCGAGCTCATTGACTTCGACGTGGCGCACATCGGCCTTCCCTACAACGTCATCCTAGGGTATCCCGCTAGCCAAGTTCATGGAGGTCACCCATCATGCCTACAATGTGGTCAAGATGTCGGGAGGTAGCGGCGAGGTCATCACGATCTGCTGCAATGAGAAAGAAGCTTTGCGCTCCCTCGAGCACACCTACAAGACTATAGCCACTACATACCCGAAGGACATGGATGACCTCGACTCCATAGGAGATATCACAAGGAAGAAGAAGATGATGGTGGCCTAGGAGAGTGCCCTGGTGTGAAGAGCAGCTGCAACCTTGTACCCGCTTGATAGGGCTCAATCCTTCACCGGCACCTGCGATCAGGGAGGAAGGCATACGCCGCTCCTGTCGACCCTTGCCAGCACGGTTGGAGATCGTGAGGGTGCTGGGGGCTGGATGCTCTCGACTTCCCCTAGAATGCACCAAGGGCATGTGAGACATCAACCGCCTCCCCGATAATTCTTGAGAGGCATGGGCGTGGGCTGCTTCAGACACCTAGGAGGTGGGAAGGCCTCCCCGAGGCACACATCCGACTACCCTGCCCCTTTTTAAGGTGACTCCTAACTCCCATACTCTCCAGCCTTATATCTTGTAAGACCCCGTGCGGATCACGTCGGCATTGTAGTAAGCTTGGACCTCCCTAGTTGTTTTTGCAGCTTGCGCATCCCGCCAATCTTGCTTTTTTCCTTTGCTTTCATCGGGGAAACATTTTTTGGCCATGCTTCGCAAAGGTTATCTTGCATATGTCATGTGAGCAGCGGGCTAGGCACGACGCTCATCGTCGGGTCACTCCCCTTCAAAGACAAGGCCTAAATTGTCGAGCTCTGAACTTTTAGACTAGCACCCGCGTTAAGTCACCTCACCCATGATTCTTAGTGCCAGCACCAAGGCCCAAAGTGTCAAGCTCTGAACTTGCGGACTAGCCCCTGTGATAAGTCACCTCACCCATGGTTCTTGGTGCTTGAGACCCTCGTGCAACATATAGATAGATACCAAGCGATGCACACTTTTTTTCATGTTGGACGTATGGTGTCCTCCTCAAGGGTCCAGCAGGGTAAGCAGTCGCCCTATGGCACTCTCCTCGAGATGCCTACAGGATGAAGATGAGCATATGGAACCTATGGTTAACTCTCCAAGGAACTATACAGGGAAAGTACAGGTCCCACGACTACCTCCAGGAGGATCTCTCGGGACCACACCGAGCATACATAACCTATGGTTACCTCTCTGAGGAACTATGCGGGGAAAGTACTGGTCCCATAGCTACCTCCATGAGGAGCTCACGGGACTAAACCGAACGTACAGAGCCTACATGCCGCCTCTTGAAGAGCCTACAGGACAAGATCAAGCCCCGCAACCCTCTCGATGAGAGGCGGTCTAGGCGGCTCGTGAGGGTATCCCCCTCTAGCGGCCACCCTTTCATGCTAGACCTACGGTCCCTCTTCAAGGACCCAACATAATAAGCATTTTCCCTACGGCTCTCTCTCTCGAGAGAGAGATAGGCCTACCGGGCGGCTTGTGAGGGTATCCCCCTCCAGATGCCACACTTTCATGCTAGACCTACGGTCCCTCTTCAAGGACCCAACATGATAAGCATCTACCCTACGGCTCTCTCTTGAGAGAGAGGCCTACGGGACAGCTCGTGAGGGTACTTCACTCCAGCAGCTGACACTACGACATCTCTCTATGGGCTCGGCTGGGCAGCTACAGTTTCAGGATCTCCTTCCTGAGAGACATGCGGAGGCACCGACAGGAAGTCTCGCCCTTGATAGGCTCCACCTCAAGAGCCCGCCATGGCTTATGTTCTCCTACAGGCAGCGCTTCAGGAGAACGTGTGGACAGCTTGTGAGGGTGCTCCTGAGGTTCACTCTAAACCTACGAATTCACCCTCGGGAGGTCACCTAAGCGCAAGAACCCTCGCAAGGATAGATCTCTCTGGCTGGTAGATGCGCTAGTCTCTCCCTCGTGAGAGTGGAAAAGCATGTGCGCAGGCGAGGGAGACAAACCTGGGCATCCCCCGGTGCCCCCCTTCATGACCCGTTGGGAATTGGGCCAGACCAGGATGCACTCAAGACGTCTCCTTTTCCCAGCAGGGGTACCTTTCCTTGTACTGTTCCCATCATGGCAAGGCGGGGGCCCGCACATCTACTGGCTTGTGTCATTTGCCCCAATGCTCCCTGGCTCTCTCCTAACTAGTGCATGAAGTTGTCTCACACGAGAGCTCCCCCTCGAGGCATAAAACAACAGAGTGCACAAGGAATCATGCAAGCAACAAGGAGGGTCAGCTATGCATTACAATGGTGCTTACAAGACAAAAGGCTACAAGAACACCGTGTCATGTATACATCAGCAAGACAACTGAGGACCCATCGGCAGCATAGCAATGACCACATTAGGGAATCCCCCTCATACCCTCTTGAGGAGGCGTGGGTAGACGAAGTGGCACATCTGGGGGTCGAACACCATTACGGGAAACACCCCTATGCTGATGCAGCGAAACTGCAGCACGAAGCCCTACATGATGCTATGATGGTCGACGAAGTGCTCCTAGCGATCGTTGAGGTGCATCACGCCCGGTGCCGGGGCCTTGACGTTCACCTACCACTGGTCACCACCGCAAGAGTGCCTTAGTAGCATGCTCTCGGAGATTTCACTGGCAATCCCAACGGCAAAGCATGAAGGGACTTTGCCCGCATGAACCAGTCCGCATCCCAATGGATGAGGACAAAGTCTATGACCCGCTCCGACTCGAAATCATCTTCGATCTTGATGACAACTGGGGGTGGTGGAGTAAGCAGCAGCGCCAGCTCCGAACCACCACCACGGCCCCCGCGATGCCCCTACCACTTCCATGAGGACGCCCGTGGCCCCGTCTCACCGGCGCCTCTCCCTCGGCGGCTATCGTCACGCTAGAAGAGTACGCGCTGACATGGACGGCACCACGACCGTTGTGCCTCCTACGACCGCTCCCACGCGGACATCCAAGCCCACCCTTCGCTGGTGGAACCGCGTCCACCTCCAGCTTCTCCGCCTTGCCCTTCTCGGTGGCAGAAAATCGCTTAGGCTCCATGGAGAGCTCCAAAAACTCGGTTCAGAAGAGAAGGAAGGAGGAGGAAAGGAGTCGGAGAGGTGGCGACATGGGAAAGGCTCCTCCCCTGCACCCTCATTTAACAGCGCAAGGACGACACGACCCCTCAGGCACGTGGCATCAACCGCCAGTTTCCCCACGAGTTGTCAAATTGTGGGGAGCGGTTTTCAAGGCAAGACAGGCCCTGCAACATCCAACGGCTGGAGGCACACCGCCACTTCGGATGCATGGTCATGATGCACGCAGTGATGGTTCCATGTTGACGAAAGCGGCAACGAGACCCGCCGCCATTTTGGGCCCTTTCCCCTTCATTTCCAAAAAAAGACACACGCGCCGCAAGCGCCCGGGGGATACTGCCAGAGTCCTAGTACTGGGGGGTACCATGATCCTATGGTCATTGGGCCCACTGCCTAGTCCACGACACCCTCGATAGGCTAATGCTCTCCACGGTATAGCCTCCGGGGGGAACCCTAGAAGACCAGCCCCTTTAGAGACTAACCCTAGTCCCTCTAACGATGGACAACTCACTTGGTGGGGCTTCGGACTGCCCGGGTCTCCACTAGGCCTCGGAAGCTTTAGAGCGTACCTCAGGGGCATCCTCGTAATCTTAAAGCAAAAGGAGGAAAGAGGACAAAGTTTAGCAGGCGGAGCTAGAGCAGCGCGGACCTCCTTTATAAAGAGGAGTCGGTCTGCCCCCTCAGGTGTAAAAGCACCATGAATGACCTCTGCTCTAGCAGAGCTGTCCCTTGCCACTTTGGTGCAAGGGCGGCATGGGCAGCGTCGTGTAGCGAAGGACAGCGCTAGGGACTTCATCTTTGCTAAGGATCAGAGGGCAGCCTCTAACCCTAGACGGAGTCTATGCAAAGTAGCCTTGTAGACTAGGACTCCTTTGGGCAGCATTATGGTGACCCTTCCCGCCCAAAGATTGGGGAAGAGGCCCAGTGCCCCTATAAGAGGAGGGCAGCCCCAACCTTAGAAGGGGTTGATCCCATAAATCTCAAACCCTACACATTGGTATACTTATGTACCCTCGCGAAGCACAGCAAGCAATACATCCAAGTAGGAGTAGGGGCTTTACCTCCTCCCGAGGGTCCCGAACCTGGGTAAAAAACCCTGTCTCTCTCTGTCGTGTGCGAGCTTCGCCGCCTACTTCTTCGTCGGCTAGCCTAGAATGTGTGTTCAGCCCCTCTTGAACCAGGACTCGTTGGACCCCTTGTTCCTTCATGGGACGCAAGTTGCCGACAACTTTTAATATGTATGCTAAACTATGGAGGAATATATTGATAAATTTTTGGAAAATTACTATGAATATCGAGCAACCAAAGAGGGAAAAGAATGGATGAATTGCTTAAACATCTCAACAATATGGCTACTGATTTTTGTGAACTACATGATGTAACTTGTTGAACTAGAGAAGTCTATAAACACTCTCACTATCATTGATCCTATAATTGCTTCTTATCAAAAGTGTAGACTTTCATGCCATGATTTAAAACAAGTTGAGAAATATATTGCTATACTGCAACCCATGAGATAGACTCTCTTATTAATGAAAAACTTGAAATTAGTAAAATGGCTTGTATGATGAAAGGGCACATAGCTCTTACCCTCCAACTTTCAAAGAAGAACTTATGATAATTCTTATGTTATTAAATATAAATAAAGAACTCTTGCTACCATGGAAAGTACTAACATTTTATAGAAAGAAGATGATGAAAAGATAAGCTTTGAAGAGGAAGTATGTGAAGAAGAAAATGAAGAAGATATGGTTTGGAACTATCTTTAGTTCCAAATAATTGTTGCATCCATGATTTTAAACTTGATAGTAATTGTAGGAACTATTTTGAAAAAGGAAAGCATGCTAATGAATTCCATGATAATGATCCTCACTATATAACAAACTTTGCAAAGTTGGATGCTTCCAATGGTTATATTGTTGAATTTTCTTCCACTGCTTGCAACTACTATGAAAGAGGAGGTGATAAGTGTCCTCCTTATGTTACTAATAATTATAAGTTGTAAGTAAATATAGTTAATATGCATTGGCAAACTTCTATTTTTTGTGATTTAGTCATATACAGAATGTCAATGCATAGTAAGAAAATTAGACTTTGTTGTTATTGCTTTTATGTTTTGTGTTTGTCGCTCCAATGGAAACTGGGAACCACGACCCATATTGTACTAGGACCTGATAGCCTGCCTAGCTATTTCACCGTGGGGAAGTTTCCCTCATGAGACTTGGTGCCTCCTGGGAATGAACCTCGCGGATCCCCTCACGGAGGCATGAACCTTGGGGAGCCCCTCACGGGGGAACGTACCTCGCGAGGAAGCATCTCATGAAGCCTCCTTCGGGAAGGATCACCCCCATGAGGTATCCTTCATGGGGGAGTGGCACAGAGCATGCTCGTGGCTCTGTGCCAAGGCAAAGGGTGATGATCACGATGGCAAACACCATAGTGGGCGTGGAAGAACATGGTATCCCTTTGTGTGCTAAAGGATATGCTTGTCTCTCCTATGATTAAAGCGTGACCGACCAGGTGTTGCCACCAAAGCGAGTCCCAAGACTTGGCTATTTGGTGTAAGAAGACCATGGATAGTGCAACACTATAGATGAGGTCGTCATCGGCGTGACTAGTGCCCCTGCCATGGACAGTGCCTTTATCCTACCATGGACCGATTCCTTGGTCAAAGTAGGACTGTAGATATGTACCTTGTTTTGTTGCTATGTGGCAACCCTTCCTGACAATTATTTCGGGAAGAGGGCCAGAGTGGGTAAAAAAGGGGCATTGCCACTACCTTAGTAGGGAGTTGATCCAATTCCTGATCTCTTGATCTAAACGCTTGCACTGTAACCCCATGAATCAGTGCATCCAATCGAGATAAGCAGAAGTAGGGTTTTACACCACACGGTGTCCTGAACCTAGATAAACTCTTTGTGTCCTCTATTGTGCTCATTTGCTGGTATGTCATGGGGTCGTCGAGGGTCTGTAGATTGCGTGTTCAGCCCCTAGTGTTTGAAACTTCCTCCTTGTGAGCTACCCTTGTTCCTTTGGGACAAAAATTTTGGACATTGGGCACACCACGTAGGGGGTTGAGGCACATCTTCGACTCCTTCATCGACATGTCCGAGACTAACAATGATCACGCTCGCTACCGTGCAGCTAGCAGGGTCTAGACAGAGCCCATCCTCAACACCAACACTCACCGCACACGCGACGGCTCTTCTCGCATGGAGCGTGCGGTGGAAGAGGAAGAAGAAGCTTCCTTCCTCCTCTCCTATAGTCATTCGTAGCAATCTGTTGGCCACACTGCATCCGCCTCCTTGCACGGGCGCCACTTCCAACCAACTCTAGAGGCTGACCTGCTCATGGCGCAGGACCTGCTGTGTTATAGGACCACCGAGGTTAGGCACGAGGCTTGGCTCGTGCGTGTCACTGAGCTTGTCATTGCCGATGGTTCTACTCTAGCATCATCCCGCTCCTTGGCGCCTCCACCATAGTAGGCCGCTCGAGCGGGGACATTGGTCCAGGCTCTCCTCCTCCTCCACCTCCATCTGGCAGATACGCACGGCACAACCGCGTCATGCATGTGATGGAAGGAGCTCAACCTCCATCCCTGATGAAACTAAAGCAAGTGTGTCAATTCATTGGGACTCCAAGTGCAGCGTGCTGCAGCAAGAGAAATTTTCCCAACAGGGGTGACTCGGGGTTTATATCGAACTCTCGGGAAACCAAGGTGAAGCTTCTTCCAACCTTGTCTAGCAACCTACAAAGTAAAGTATTTGTCTTGTGCCTCCAACTCCACTATGTGGTTGTCAAGCACAAGGCTTCAGTATTAGTAGAGTAAAATAACAATAAATAAAATACTAGAAAGGAAACTAAAACTAGAATGTAAACTAAAACAAGCAAATAAAATTGTTTTTGGGTTTTTAGTCATAGTTGCAAGAGTAAAGATATTTTTGTATTTTCTAAATTAATTAATGCTAAAAATGTAAAGGAAAATAAAAGCAAGTAAAATTTGTTTCTTATGACAAAAGGTGGACCTGGGTTCATGGGTTAACTTGTATAATCTCCCATAAAGGTGTGGTGGCATTAAGGAGAATATCATTTTGCGGCCCAAAAGTTGAGGCACCCAGGCAACACGATACCCAAGTTGCATATAATCAGCCGTGATGACCACAGTTGTCATGCCAAATACTTAGAGGGTCTTTTTCGACACGAATTCAACTTTACGTTTCAATACAAAATATCAGGCTAACGACCATCAAGTTGGGCCCTCCCTTTCAGTTTTCACCGTTATGTCACTCCTGTCGCTTAGGCTTGCAGCGTTGGCGCCTGCATCCGTGTCTTCTTCCCCGGAGTGGCAATCCATGGGGCATCGCGGCCATAGCGCGGAGCTAGGACGTGGACGAACCTACTCGGCCCCGCTCTCCTCCCTGTAGGCTTGCAGCCTTGGCGCCTGCATCCACTACGCGTCTTCTTGTTCCCCGGATCGGCAATCTGTGGTCATGGCCATGGCGCGGAGCTAGACGTAACGAACCTTCTTGGCCCCGCTCTCCTCCCCATCCTAAGTCGGAGCTCACCCTCACCATGGCCACACCCATGGCACGGTGCGGGAATGAGAATTGGTTCCCGGTGAGATCTGTCACTATGTCGACCATGCTTGGTCATGTTTTCCTCCTCCAGAATCCGAGCTCGCCGTCATTGTGGTCGCACCCGCACCAATTCTACCACCTCTGATGAAGTCTTTGTGGTAGCTCAAGTTCTGCCATGTTGAACCTATAAGCAAATTCGGAGCTGGGTGGCGGCAACCGTTGTTGAACCTATAAGGAATTTGCTGATGCCTTCACCTGATGCAAATTCCAAGGTCTTTGGCTGATGCCTTCGGCTTCTGCCAACATCCACCACCGATGTGAGATCATTTAGTTACTTCAATACGAAATTTCGACCAATTTAACATTCTTGATGTATTCCTTGACAATTATAATATAATCGAGCACTAGAAATATTTTGTAGTGTGCATGAGCATGATCAGTAATATAATTGAACACTAGAAATTTTAAGACACTCCATATAAAGGAGTAGATTAATATACATATATAGAAGGTTCACCAGAGACACCACGGATATATTGTCTTACAATCCACACATAGGTAATAATTAACTAAAACAAAATAAAAGCAGGGCAGCAGCAGGAGGCCGGGACACGGAGACGCCTCATAAAGCAGGGGCATCAGCAGGAGGCAGGGACAGCCTAGTCGAGGGGATACAGGCTAGTCCTGACATAATCCCAGAGGAATTTGCTGAAGGATGCATGCCGTGCCAAGGTAATCAGCCTATGCCTTCTGTCTCCGCCTCTGGCATCGCCCACCGCGTGCTGGATCATGCTATCGACGTCCATGTTGATTGCTCTGCCACAGAATGGGCAAAATAGTCTCCCATATGGTAGAAACGGATTAGCCCACACTGTAACCACCTCAGCACGTAGCGGCTCTTGTTGTCCCTGGATTCCTTGCTAGCGTCCACATCATCATCCTCCTCCTGTTGATTTTTAAGAACATAACTTAGAACTCATACATATGATTGAATTGTATTACAACTCAAGAATTGACAACATGTATATGTAAGACAATATATATGTGGATATCAAAGAGAAAGCATCTTAGCAATAGTTTGATTAGTTCATATATCATTTCATCTCAACACAATGACAATTAATTGCATCAGAGTGTATGTAGAAAAAATATTGCAGCCTCATAAGTTTCTTCAGGGATGGCGTGAGCGAACCAAGTAACAATTGCACAACCTATATTGTTCTTGTACATCGCACCAGGTTCGCTAACTCATCCCTGAAAAAATCTGACACCAATGTGTCTGCCTCTCTTTTGGGGCAAATTTGAATCATTGGCCATAATAAGAAATTGAAATGTAATCCTACGAAACAATATTCAGGGATATACATAGTCAGGTACAAAAATAATCCTAAATGTTGTAATTATAAATAAAAACCAAACAATTAGTCTTAAGGTACATGTTAAAAATACTTATGATCAAAAACATGCATATACATATGCATCATACAAATCATTCAAAGATCAGAAACAATTCAAGGATCATATATGTAGTTCCATATGAGAATAAATCAAGGGCCTAATCAATTTTTTCATAGATGGAGTTGGAGAACCGAAGTACCAATAGCACAACCTATATTGTTTGTGTGCATTGCTGCCTCAGGTTCACCAACCCATCCCTAAAACACGACACCATAATATGTGTCTCCCCTTGAACTCTTTTGGGGAAAATTTCAATTATCGGCCTCAGTGACAAACTGAAATGTAATTCTTATACACTATGAATGCAAGCAATACATAATTCAAATATCATAGTTCTATGAATGTAGAATAAAGATTGCGGCCTCATAAGTTTCTTCAGGGATGGTGTAAGCGAACCAAGTAACAATTGCACAACCTATATTGTTCTTGTACATCGCCCCTGGTTCGCTAACTCATCCCTGAAAAAATCTGACACCATTGTGTCTTCCTCTCTTTTGGGAAAAATTTGAATCATTGGCCACAATAATAAATTGAAATGTAATCGTACAAAACAATATTCAGGGATATACATATGCATCATATGACTCATTCAAAGATCAGAAACAGTACAAAGATTATATATATAGGTTCCATATGAGAATAAATTAAGGGCCTCATTATTTTTTTTAGAGATGGAGTTGGAGAACCAAGATACCAATAGCACAACCTATATTGTTTATGTACATTGCTGCCTCAGGTTCACTAACCATCCCTAAGAAAATGACACCATCAGATGTGTCTCCCTTGCACTATTTTGGGGCAAAATTGAATCATTGGGCTTAGTAAAGAATAGAAATATAATGTTATAGGCATGTTATCAATCGAAATCAACACTCAACTAGAAAACCCTAAAAACCCTAAATCAAATGTTAATCAATTAAATTTACAGCACAAGAAGAAACGTATGAACAACAACGTGTTGAGCAAATATAAATATACTAGATGGAAGATGAGTAGATTGGGGTTTTGTGACTAGACGGATTGGGGTTTTATGACTAGATGGCAGATGCATCAATTGAACGTTTGAACCATATATATACTACCCTACTTCAAGAGCAAAAGAATCTATTCACGACTGTGCAAATCCTATGTATGAACAGTGAAATCTGCGGCGGCGACTAGAGAAGCTAGCAATGTAGTACCTCGGACTCCTCATCAGGGACCTCCTCCTCGAACTCGTCATTCTCTGAGACTGCGCTGAAGATTTCTTGACGGCGATGGGGTCGTTGATGTAGAGCACCGGATTGCCTCCGCCTGCCCCCCATCTAGATCTGCTGCTGGCACCACGATGTTGTCAGGAACCTGCTGCTCGACAGCGCCAGCTACTGGCTGGACGGATGAGCTCGAACCTTGACGGCACGGCGACGATAGGCTTTCGTGCCTGGAGAAGACGCCTCCGTCTGCTTGGCGATGACCGAGCCATCTGCTGTTGCGCCTTCAACTGGCTTCACCTCCGGCTCGTCAGCACGCGTACACTTCATGGCGCACCTAGGGAAGGAGGTGGTTCAAATGGCGGTAGGTACAGATTGGGGTTTGGGGACTAGGAAGATTGGGGAAAATGACACGAGCTCATGGAAGAACAAGGTCGAGCCGGTTTATAAACATTGGACCGTTTGTAGTCCTCGAGTGGACATGTGTGGTGCAGGGGGGATGGGGCTACCACGATCTCCACTTTTTTTTGGTTTCCCTTTTTTTTGAAACAACCACGATCTCCACTTTAGAACTACATTGAAAACACACTCATGGTAGACCTTGGTTCCACTGCATGCAAGTGGCGCAGAACCAATTTCTAGCAACGTTAGGTCTACTCAAGGGGCCCCCTTGACGCATGGAAGTTACTTGCGGTAGGGCCCACTTGGAAGTGAAATTGAGAGCGCTGCGTAAATGTGGGATATGTCTTATTAAAATCAAGTGGCAACAAATAGCAGCGTCCCTTCGACAGCCGTGCACTCGATGACCTCGTTGCCTTTTGCATGTGTTGTAGTAGTAGTAGGCTTTTCAGACTTGATTAAACATGAAATGACCACTCGACGACTTTTTACATGGACGATTTCGTGTTCCTTCTTGTAGAAGTCTCGCTAAGGGAGACGTCCATGCTATCTCACACTGTACTATGAAGGGTACAACGTGTGCAATGATCCTTGTTGGATCACATAGGATCAACGGTAGGTGCGCACGATCCACGTGACAACTGTGTCAACCAATCAGGGCGTAGCAGACAAAGTAAGCACATGTTTGCGCTTCTTCAAATGAGAGAGAGAGAGAAAGAGGGCAAAACTGAGTAGTATCAAAAACCCATGGGCAAAACTAAATAGTATAAAAATGGAAACTGAGTATCTTGTACAATGAAATACATCATGGCATACATCAAATTATGCCAAGATGGATCCACTAGAGTTGATTGGATGTGTGTTCTTCTCATAAACCACATGGATCCACTAGAGTTCATTGGATGTGTGTTCTTCTCATAAACCACATGGATCCACTAGAGTTAACTGGATGTGTGTTATTGTCATAAACCACATGGATCCACTAGAATTCATTGGATGTTTGTTCTTCTCATAAACCACATGGATCCACTAGAGTCATTGCATGTGTGTTCTTTTCATAGACCACATATGGATCCACCAGAGTCATTGCATGTGTGTCATTTTCACAAACCACATATGGATCCACCAGAGTCATTGTATGTATGTTCTTTTCATTAACCACATCTAGAGTCATTTCATGTGTGTTCTTTTCACAAACCACATATGGATCCACTAGTGTCATTGCATGTGTGTTCTTTTCGTAAACCACATATGGATCTACCAGAGTTCATTGCAGGTGTGTTCTTTTAATAAACCACAGCTAGAGTCACTGGATGTGTGTTCTTTTCACAAACCACATATGGATCCACCTGTGTCATTGAAATGTGTGTTCTCTTCATTAACCACAGTTAGAGTCATTGCATGTCTGTTCTTTTCACAAACCACATGGATCCACTAGTGTCAATGCATATGTTTTCTTTCAATAAACCACAGCTAGAGTCATTGCATGTGTGTTCTTTTCATTAACCACAGCTAGAGTCATTGCATGTCTGTTCTTTTCAGAAACCACATATGGATCCACCAGAGTCATTGCATGTGTGTTCTTTTCACAAACCACATATGGATCCACCAGTGTCATTGCATGTGTCTTCTTTTCATTAATCACATATGGATCCCCCAGTGTCATTGCATGTGTGTTCTTTTCACAAACCACATATGGATCCACCGGTGTCATTGCATGTGTGTTCTTTTGATAAACTACATATGGATCCACCAGAGTTCATTGCATGTGTGTTATTTTCATTAACCATAGTTATAGTCATTGCATGTCTGTTCTTTTCATAGACCACATATGGATCCACCAGAGTTTATTGCATGTGTGTTCTTTCAACAAACCACATATGGCTCCACCAGTGTCATTGCATGTGTGTTCTTTTCACTAACCACATATGGATCAACTAGTGTCATTGCATCTGTGCTCTTTTCATTAACCACATATGGATCCCCTCGTGTCATTGCATGTGTGTTCTTTTCATTAACCACAACTAGTGTCATTGCATGTATGTTCTTTTCATAGACCACATATGGATCCACCAGAGTTCATTGCATGTGTGTTCTTTTCACAAACAATGTATGGATCCACCAGTGTCATTGTATGTGTGTTCTTTTCATTAACCATAGCGAGAGTCATTGCATGTCTATTCTTTTCACAAACCACATGGATCCACCAGCGTCATTGCATGTGTGTTCTTTTATAAACCACAACTAGATTCATTGCATGTGTATTCTTTTCACAAACCACATATGGATCCACCAGTGTCATTGCATATCTAATCTTTTCATTAACCACATCTAGAGTCATTTCATGTACGTTCTTTTCACAAACCACATATGGATCCATCAGTGTCATTGCATGTGTGTTCTTTTCATGAACCACAGCTAGAGTCACTTGATGTGTGTTCTTTTCATAAACCACATATGGATCAACTGGAGTCATTGCATGTGTTTTCTTTACACAAACCACATATGGATCCAAGAGTGTCTTTGAAATGTGTTTTATTTTCATTAACCACAGCTAGAGTCATTGCATGTCTGTTCTTTTCACAAACCACATGGATCCACTAGTGTAATTGCATGTGTGTTCTTTCAATAAACCACAGCTAGAGTCATTTCATGTGTGTTATTTTCATTAACCACAGCTAGAGTCATTGCATGTATGTTCTTTTCACAAACCACATATGGATCCACCAGAGTCATTGCATGTGTGTTATTTTCACAAAGCACATATGGAACCACCAGTATCATTGCATGTGTGTTCTTTTCATTATCATATATGGATCCCCTAGTGTCATTGCATGTGTGTTATTTCATAAACCACATATGGATCCACCAGAGGTCATTGCATGTGTGTTATTTTCATTAACCACAGCTAGAGTCATTGCATGTCTGTTCTTTTCACAACCCACACAAGGATCCACCAGAGTCATTGAATGTCTGTTCTTTTGATAGACCAGATATGAATCCACCAGAGTTCATTGCTTGTGTGTTCTTTCAGCAAACCACATATGGATCCGCTAGTGTCATTGCATGTGTGTTCTTTTCACAAACCACATATGGTTCCACCAGTGTCATTGCATGTGTGCTCTTTTCATTAACCACATATGGATCCCCTAGTGTCATTGCATGTATGTTCTTTTCATAGACCACATATGGATCCACCAGAGTTTATTGCATGTCTGTTCTTTTCATAGACCACATATGGATCCACCAGAGTTCATTGCATGTGTGTTCTTTTCATTAACCATAGCTAGAGTCATTGCATGTCTGTTCTTTTCACAAACCACGTGGATCCACCAGTGCCATTGCATGTGTGTTCTTTTAATAAACCACAACTAGAGCCATTGCATGTGTGTTCTTTTCACAAATAACATATAGATCCACTAGTGTCATTGCATGTCTGTTGTTGTCATTAACCATATCTAGAGCCATTTCATGTGTGTTCTTTTCATAAACCACATATGGATCCACCAGTGTCAGTGCATGTGTGTTCTTTTCATAAACCACATAAGAATCCACCAGAGTTCATTGCATGTGTGTTCTTTTAATAAACCACATCTAGAATCACTGGATGTGTGTTCTTTTCACAAACCACATATGCATCCACTAGAGTCATTGCATGTGTGTTCTTTTCGCAAACCACATATGTATCAACCCGTGTCATTGAAATGTGTGTTCTTTTAATTAACCATAGCTAGAGTCATTGCATGTCTGTTCTTTTCACAAACCACATGGATCCACTAGTGTCATTGCATGCGTGTTCTTTCAATAAACCACAGCTAGAGTCATTGCATGTGTGTTCTTTTCATTAACCGTAGCTAGAGTCATTGCATGTCTGTTCTTTTCACAAACCACATATGGATCCATCAGAGTCATTGCAAGTGTGTTATTTTCACAAACCACATATGGATCCACCAGTGTCATTGTTTGTGTGTTCTTTTCATTAACCACATATGGATCCCCTAGTGTCATTGCATGTGTGTTCTTTTCACAAACCACATATGGATCCACCGGTGTCATTGCATGTGTGTTCATTTCATAAACCACATATGGATCCACCAGAGTTCATTGCATTTGTGTTCTTTTCATTAACCACAGCTAGAGTCATTGCATGTCTGTTCTTTTCACAAACCACACAAGGATCCATCAGGTTCATTGAATGTCTGTTCTTTTCATAGACCACATATGAATCCACCAGAGTTCATTGCTTGTGTGTTCTTTCAGCAAACCACATATGGATCCACCAGTGCCATTGCATGTGAGTTATTTTCACAAACACGTATGGATCCCCCAGTGTCATTGCATGTGTGTTCTTTTCCATTAACCACATATGGATCCCCTAGTGTCGTTGCATGTGTGTTATTTTCAATAACCACAACTAGTGTCATTGTATGTCTGTTCTTTTCATAAACCACATATAGATCCACCAGAGTTCATTGCATGTGTGTTCTTTTCATTAACCGTAGCTAGAGTCATTGCATCTCTGTTATTTCACAAACCACACAAGGATCCACCAGGGTTATTGAATGTCTGTTCTTTTCATAGACCACATATGGATCCACTAGGGTTCATTGCACGTGTGTTCTTTTAGCAAACCACATATGGATCAACCAGTGCCATTGCATGTGTGTTCTTTTCACAAAGCACGTATGGATCCACCAGTGTCATTGCATGTGTGTTCTTTCCATTACCAACATATGGATCCCCTAGTGTCATTGCATTTGTGTTCTTTTTATTAACCACAACTAGTGTCATTGCATCTCTGTTCTTTTCATAAACCACATATGGATCCACAAGAGTTCATTACATGTGTGTTCTTTTCACAAACCACATATGGATCAACCAGTGTCATTACATGTGTGTTCTTTTCATTAACCAATACTAGAGTCATTGCATGCATGTTCTTTTCACAAACCACGTGTATCCACCAGAGTAATTGCATGTGTGTTCTTTTAATAAACCACAACTAGAGTCATTGCATGTGTGTTCTTTTCACAAACCACATATGGATCCACCAGTGTCATTGCATGTCTATTCTTTTCATTAACCACATCTAGAGTCATTTCATGTGTGTTCTCTTTACAAACCACATACGGATCCACAAGTGTCATTGCATGTGTGTTATTTTCATAAACCACATATGGATCCACCAGAGTTTATTACATATGTGTTCTTTTAATAAACCACAATTAGAGTCATTGGAGGTGTATTATTTTCACTAACCACATATGGAACCATCAGAGTCATTGCATGTGTGTTATTTTCACAAACCACATATGGATCCATCATTGTCATTGTCTGTGTATTCTTTTCAATAACCACATATGGATCCCCTAGTGTCATTGCATGTGTGTTCTTTTCAATAACCACAACTAGTGTCATTGTATGTCTGTTCTTTTCATAAACCACATATGGATCCACTAGAGTTCATTCCATGTGTGTTCTTTTCATTAACCGTAGCTAGAGTCATTGCATGTCTGTTATTTCACAAACCACACAAGGATTCACCAGGGTTATTGAATGTTTGTTCTTTTCATAGACCACATATGGATCCACTAGAGTTCATTGCACGTGTGTTCTTTTAGCAAACCACATATGGATCAACCAGTGCCATTGCATGTGTGTTCTTTTCACAAACCACATATGGATCCACCAGTGTCATTGCATGTGTGTTCTTTCCATTACCAACATATGGATCCCCTAGTGTCATTGCATTTGTGTTCTTTTTATTAACCACAACTAGTGTCATTGCATCTCTGTTCTTTTCATAAACACATATGGATCCACAAGATTTCATTAAATGTTTGTTCTTTTCACAAACCACATATGGATCAACCAGTGTCATTACATGTGTGTTCTTTTCATTAACCAATACTAGAGTCATTGCATGCATGTTCTTTTCACAAACCACGTGTATCCACCAGAGTAATTGCATGTGTGTTCTTTTAATAAACCACAACTAGAGTCATTGCATGTGTGTTCTTTTCACAAACCACATATGGATCTACCAGTGTCATTGCATGTCTATTCTTTTCATTAACCACGTCTAGAGTCATTTCATGTGTGTTCTTTTTACAAACCACATACGGATCCACAAGTGTCATTGCGTGTGTTCTTTTCATAAACCACATATGGATCCACCAGAGTTTATTACATATGTGTTATTTTAATAAACCACAATTAGAGTCATTGGAGGTGTATTCTTTTCACAAACTACATATGGATCCACTAGAGTCATTTCATGTGTCTTCTTTTCACAAACCACATATGGATCCACCAGTGTCATTAAAATGTGTGTTCTTTTCATTAACCTAGGCTTGAGTCATTGCATGTCTTTTCTTTTCACAAACCACATGGATCCACTAGTCTCATTGCATGTGTGTTCTTTCAATAAACCACAGCTAGAGTCATTGCATGTGTGTTCTTTTCACAAACCACATATGGATCCACCAGAGTCATTGCATGTGTGTTCTTTTAACAAACCACGTCTGGATACACCAGTGTCATTGCATATGTGTTCTTTTCATTAACCACATATGGATCCCCTAGTGTCATTGCATGTGTGTTCTTTTCACAAACCACATATGGATCCACCAGTGTCATTGCATGTGTGTTCTTTTCATAAACCACATATGGATCCACTAGAGTTCATTGCATGTGTGTTCTTTTCATTAACCACAGCTAGAGTCATTGCATGGTTGTCCTTGTCACAAACTACACAAGGATCCACCAGAGTTCATTGCATGTATGTTCTTTCAACAAACCACATATGGATCCACAAGTGTCATTGCATGTGTGTTCTTTTCACAAACCACATATGGATCCACTAGTGTCATTGCATGTGTGTTCTTTTCATTAACCACATATGGGCCCCCTAGTGTCATTGCATGTGTTTTCTTTTCACAAACCACATATGGATCCACCGGTGTCATTGCATGTGTGTTCTTTTCATAAACCACATCTGGATCCACCAGAGTTCATTGCATGTGTGTTCTTTTCATTAACCACAGCTAGAGTGATTGCATGTATGTTCTTTTCACAAACCACATAAGGATCCACTAGAGTCATTGCATGTCTGTTCTTTTCATATACCACATATGGATCCACCAGTGTCATTGCATGTCTGTTCTTTTCATAAACCACATATGGATCCACCAGAATTCATTGCATGTGTGTTCCTTTCATTAACCACATATGTATCCCCTAGTGTCATTGCATGTGTGTTCTTTTCATTAACCACAGCTAGTGTCATTGCATGTCTGTTCTTTTCATAGACCACATATGGATCCACCAGAGTTAATTGCATGTGTGTTCTCTTCACAAACCACATACGGATCCACTCGTGTCATTCATTGTGTGTTCTTTTCATTAACCATATCTAGAGTCATTGCATGTCTGTTCTTTTCACAAACCACATGGATCCACCAGTGTCATTGCATGTGTGTTCTTTTAATAAACCACAGCTAGAGTCATTGCATGTCTGTTCTTTTCACAAACCACATATGGATCCACTAGTGTGATTGCATGTGTGTTCTTTTCATTAACCACATATGGATCCCCCAGTGTCATTGCATGTGTGTTCTTTTCACAAACCACATATGGATCCACCGGTGTCATTGGATGTGTGTTCTTTTCATAAACCACAGATGGATCCACCAGCGTTCATTGCATGTGTGTTCTTTTAATTAACCACAGCAACAGTCATTGCATGTTTGTTCTTTTCACAAACCACACAAGGATCCACCAGAGTCATTGCTTGTCTGTTCTTTTCATAGACCACATATGGATCCACCAAAGTTCATTGCATCTGTGTCCTTTCAACAAACCACATATGGATCCACCAGTGTCATTGCATGTGTGTTCTTTTCACAAACCGCATATGGATCCACCACTGTCATTGCATGTGTGTTCTTTTCATAAACCACATATGGATCCGCCAGTGTCATTGCATGTGTGTTCTTTTCACGAACCACATATGGATCCACCAGTGTCATTCCATGTGTGTTCTTTTCATAAACTACATCTGGATCCAACAGAGTTCATTTCATGTGTGTTATTTTCATTAACCACAGCTAGAGTCATTGCATGTCTGTCCTTTTCACAAACCACACAAGCATCCACCAGAGTCATTGCATGTCTGTTCTCTTCATAGACCACATATGGATCCACCAGAGTTCATTGCATGTATGTTCTTTCAACAAACCACATATGGATCCACAAGTGTCATTGCATGTGTGTTCTTTTCACAAACCACATATGGATCCACTAGTGTCATTGCATGTGTGTTCTTTTCATTAACCACATATGGATCCCCTAGTGTCATTGCATGTGTGTTATTTTCATTAACCACAACTAGTGTCATTGCATGTGTGTTCTTTTCACAAACTACATATGGATCCACCAGTGTCATTGCATGTGTATTCTTTCATTAACCACAGCTAGAGTCATTGCATGTCTGTTATTTTCACGAACCACATGGATCCACCAGTGTCATTGCATGTGTGTTCTTTTAATAAACCACAACTAGAGTCATTGCATGTGTGTTCATTTCACAAACCACATATGGATCCACCGGTATCATTGCATGTGTGTTCATTTCATAAACCACATATGGATCCACCAGAGTTCATTGCATGTATGTTCTTTTCATTAACCACAGCTAGAGTCATTGCATGTCTGTTCTTTTCACAAACCACAAAAGGATCCACCAGGTTCATTGAATATTTGTTCTTTTCATAGACCACATATGAATCCACCGGAGTTCATTGCTTGTGTGTTCTTTCAGCAAACCACATATGGATCCACGAGTGCCATTGCATGTGTGTTATTTTCACAAACCACATATGGATCCACCAGTATCATTGCATGTGTGTTCTTTTCCATTAACCACATATGGATCCCCTAGTGTCATTGCATGTGTGTTCTTTTCAATAACCACAACTAGTGTCATTGTATGTCTGTTCTTTTCATAAACCACATATGGATCCACCAGAGTTCATTGCATGTGTGTTCTTTTCATTAACCGTAGCTAGAGTCATTGCATGTCTGTTATTTCACAAACCACACAAGGATCCACCAGGGTTATTGAATGTCTGTTCTTTTCATAGACCACATATGGATCCACTAGAGTTCATTGCACGTGTGTTCTTTTAGAAAACCACATATGGATCAACCAGTGCCATTGCATGTGTGTTCTTTTCACAAAGCACATATGGATCCACCAGTGTCATTGCATGTGTGTTCTTTCCATTACCAACATATGGATCCCCTAGTGTCATTGCATTTGTGTTCTTTTTATTAACCACAACTAGTGTCATTGCATCTTTGTTCTTTTCATAAACCACATATGGATCCACAAGAGTTCATTACATGTGTGTTCTTTTCACAAACCACATATGGATCAACCAGTGTCAATACATGTGTGTTCTTTTCAGTAACCAATACTAGAGTCATTGCATGTATGTTCTTTTCACACACCACGTGTATCCACCAGAGTAATTGCATGTGTGTTCTTTTAATAAACCACAACTAGAGTCATTGCATGCGTGTTCTTTTCACAAACCACATATGGATCCACCAGTGTCATTGCATGTCTATTCTTTTCATTAACCACATCTAGAGTCATTTCATGTGTGTTCTTTTTACAAACCACATACGGATCCACAAGTGTCATTGCATGTGTGTTCTTTTAATAAACCACATATGGATCCACAAGAGTTTATTACATATGTGTTCTTTTAGTAAACCACAATTAGAGTCATTGGAGGTGTATTCTATTCACTAGAGTCATTTCATGTGTCTTCTTTTCACAAACCACATATGGATCCACCAGTGTCATTGAAATGTGTGTTCTTTTCATTAACCACGGCTTGAGTCGTTGCATGTCTTTTCTTTTCACAAACCACACGGATCCACTAGTGTCATTGCATATGTGTTCTTTCAATAAACCACAGCTAGAGTCATTTCATGTGTGTTCTTTTCACAAACCACATATGGATCCACCAGAGTCATTGCATGTGTGTTCTTTTAACAAACCACGTATGGATACACCAGTGTCATTGCGTATGTGTTCTTTTCATTAACCACATATGGATCCCCTAGTGTCATTGCATGTGTGTTCTTTTCACAAACCACATATGGATCCACCAGTGTCATTGCATGTGTGTTCTTTTCATAAACCACATATGGATCCACCAGAGTTTATTGCATGTGTGTTCTTTTCATTAACCACAGCTAGAGTCATTGCATGGTTGTTCTTGTCACAAACTACACAAGAATCCCCCAGATTCATTGCATGTCTGTTGTTTTCATAGACCATATATGGATCCACCAGAGTTTATTGCATGTGTGTTCTTTCAACAAACCACATATGAAGCCACCAGTATCATTGCATGTGTGTTCTTTTCATTAACCACATATGGACCCCCTAGTGTCATTGCATGTGTTTTCTTTTCACAAACCACATATGGATCCACCGGTGTCATTGCATGTGTGTTCTTTTCATAAACCATATCTAGATCCACCAGAGTTCATTGCATGTGTGTTCTTTTCATTAACCACAGCTAGAGTGATTGCATGTATGTTCTTTTCACAAACCACATAAGGATCCACTAGTCATTGCATGTCTGTTCTTTTTATAGACCACATATGGATCCACCAGTTTCATTGCATGTCTGTTCTTTTCATAGACCACATATGGATCCACCAGAATTCATTGCATGTCTGTTCTTTTCATTAACCACATATGGATCCCCTAGTGTCATTGCATGTGTGTACTTTTCATTAACCACAGCTAGTGTCATTGCATGTCTATTCTTTTCATAGACCACATATGGATCCACCAGAGTTAATTGCATGTGTGTTCTCTTCACAAACCACATACGGATCCACTAGTGTCATTGCATGTGTGTTCTTTTCATTAACCATAGCTAGAGTCATTGCATGTCTGTTCATTTCACAAACCACATGGATCCACCAGTGTCATTGCATGTGTGTTCTTTTAATAAACCACAGCTAGAGTCATTGCATGTCTGTTCTTTTCACAAACCACATATGGATCGACCAGAGTCATTGCATGTGTGTTCTTTTCACAAACCACATATGGATCCACCAGTGTCATTGCATGTGTGTTCTTTTCATAAACCACATAAGAATCCACCAGAGTTCATTGCATGGGTGTTCTTTTCACTAACCACAGCTAGAGTCATTGCATGGTTGGTCTTGTCACAAACTACACAAGGATCCACCAGATTCATTGCATGTCTGTTCTTTTCATACACCACAGATGGATCCACCAGAGTTCATTGCATGTGTGTTCTTTCAACAAACCACATATGGATCCACCAGTATCATTGCATGTGTGTTCTTTTCACAAACCACATAAGGATCCACTAGAGTCATTGCATGTCTATTCTTTTCATATACCACATATGGATCCACCGGTGTCATTGCATGTCTGTTCTTTTCATAAACCACATATGGATCCACCAGAGTTCATTGCATGTGTATTCTTTTCATTAACCACATATGGATCCCCTAGTGTCATTGCATGTGTGTTCTTTTCATTAACCACAGCTAGTGTCATTGTATGTCTGTTCTTTTCATAGACCACATATGGATCCACCAGAGTTAATTGCATGTGTGTTCTTTTCACAAACCACATGGATCCACCAGTGTCATTGCATGTGTGTTCTTTTAATAAACCACAGCTAGAGTCATTGCATGTCTGTTCTTTTCAGAAACCACATATGGATCCACCAGAGTCATTGCATGTGTGTTCTTTTCACAAACCACATATGGATCCACTAGTGTGATTGCATGTGTGTTCTTTTCATTAACCACATATGGATCCCCCAGTGTCATTGCATGTGTGTTCTTTTCACAAACCACATATGGATCCACCGGTGTCATTGGATGTGTGTTCTTTTCATAAACCACAGATGGATCCACCAGCGTTCATTGCATGTGTGTTCTTTTAATTAACCACAGCAAAAGTCATTGCATGTTTGTTCTTTTCACAAACCACACAAGGATCCACCAGAGTCATTGCTTGTCTGTTCTTTTCATAGACCACATATGGATCCACCAAAGTTCATTGCATGTGTGTCCTTTCAACAAACCACATATGGATGCACGAGTGTCATTGCATGTGTGTTCTTTTCACAAACCGCATATGGATCCACCACTGTCATTGCATGTGTGTTCTTTTCATAAACCACATATGGATCCGCCAGTGTCATTGCATGTGTGTTCTTTTCACGAACCACATATGGATCCACCAGTGTCATTCCATGTGTGTGCTTTTCATAAACCACATCTGGATCCAACAGAGTTCATTTCATGTGTGTTATTTTCATTAACCACAGCTAGAGTCATTGCTTGTCTGTTTTTTCACAAACCACACAAGCATCCACCAGAGTCATTGCATGTCTGTTCTCTTCATAGACCACATATGGATCCACCAGAGTTCATTGCATGTATGTTCTTTCAACAAACCACATATGGATCCACAAGTGTCATTGCATGTGTGTTCTTTCCACAAACCACATATGGATCCACTAGTGTCATTGCATGTGTGTTCTTTTCATTAACCACATATGGATCCCCTAGTGTCATTGCATGTGTGTTATTTTCATTAACCACAACTAGTGTCATTGCATGTGTGTTCTTTTCACAAAACACATATGGATCCACTAGTGTCATTGCATGTGTATTCTTTCATTAACCACAGCTAGAGTCATTGCATGTCTGTTATTTTCACGAACCACATGGATCCACCAGTGTCATTGCATGTGTGTTCTTTTAATAAACCACAACTAGAGTCATTGCATGTGTGTTCTTTTCACAAACCACATATGGATCCACCGGTATCATTGCATGTGTGTTCATTTCATAAACCACATATGGATCCACCAGAGTTCATTGCATGTGTGTTCTTTTCATTAACCACAGCTAGAGTCATTGCATGTCTGTTCTTTTCACAAACCACACAAGGATCCACCAGGGTCATTGAATGTCTGTTCTTTTCATAGACCACATATGAATCCACCAGAGTTCATTGCTTGTGTGTTCTTTCAGCAAACCACATATGGATCCACCAGTGCCATTGCATGTGTGTTATTTTCACAAACCACATATGTATCCACCAGTGTCATTGCATGTGTGTTCTTTTCCATTAACCACATATGGATCCCCTAGTGTCATTGCATGTGTGTTCTTTTCAATAACCACAACTAGTGTCATTGTATGTCTGTTCTTTTCATAAACCACATATGGATCCACCAGAGTTCATTGCATGTGTGTTCTTTTCATTAACCGTAGCTAGATTCATTGCATGTCTGATATTTCACAAACCACACAAGGATCCACCAGGGTTATTGAATGTCTGTTCTTTTCATAGACCACATATGGATCCACTAGAGTTCATTGCACGTGTGTTCTTTTAGCAGACCACATATGGATCAACCAGTGCCATTGCATGTGTGTTCTTTTCACAAAGCACATATGGATCCACCAGTGTCATTGCATGTGTGTTCTTTCCATTACCAACATATGGATCCCCTGGTGTCATTGCATTTGTATTCTTTTTATTAACCACAACTAGTGTCATTGCATCTCTGTTCTTTTCATAAACAACATATGGATCCACAAGAGTTCATTACATGTGTGTTCTTTTCAGAAACCACATATGGATCAACCAGTGTCATTACATGTGTGTTCTTTTCATTAACCAATACTAGAGTCATTGCATGTATGTTCTTTTCACAAACCACGTGTATCCACTAGAGTAATTGCATGTGTGTTCTTTTAATAAACCACAACTAGAGTCATTGCATGCGTGTTCTTTTCACAAACCACATATGGATCCACCAGTGTCATTGCATGTCTATTCTTTTCATTAACCACATCTAGAGTCATTTCATGTGTGTTCTTTTTACAAACCACATACGGATCCACAAGTGTCATTGCATGTGTGTTCTTTTCATAAACCACATATGGATCCACCAGAGTTTATTACATATGTGTTCTTTTAATAAACCACAATTAGAGTCATTGGAGGTGTATTCTTTTCACAAACCACATATGGATCCACTAGAGTCATTTCATGTGTCTTCTTTTCACAAACCACATATGGATCCACCAGTGTCATTGAAATGTGTGTTCTTTTCATTAACCATGGCTTGAGTCGTTGCATGTCTTTTCTTTTCACAAACCACACGGATCCACTAGTCTCATTGCATGTGTGTTCTTTCAATAAACCACAGCTAGAGTCATTGCATGTGTGTTCTTTTCACAAACCACATATGGATCCACCAGAGTCATTGCATGTGTGTTCTTTTAACAAACCACGTATGGATACACCAGTGTCATTGCATATGTGTTCTTTTCATTAACCACATATGGATCCCCTAGTGTCATTGCATGTGTGTTCTTTTCACAAACCACATATGGATCCACCAGTGTCATTGCATGTGTGTTCTTTTCATAAACCACATATGGATCCACCAGAGTTCATTGCATGTGTGTTCTTTTCATTAACCACATATGGATCCCCAAGTGTCATTGCATGTGTGTTCTTTTCATTAACCACAAATAGTGTCATTTCATGTGTGTTCTTTTCACAAACCACATATGGATCCACCACTTTCATTACATGTGTGTTCTTTCATTAACCACATCTAGAGTCATTGCATGGTTGTTCTTGTCACAAACTACACAAGGATCCACCAGATTCATTGCATGTCTGTTCTTTTCATAGACCACAGATGGATCCACCAGAGTTCATTGCATGTGTGTTCTTTCAACAAACCACATATGGATCCACCAGTATCATTGCATGTGTGTTCTTTTCATTAACCACATATGAACCCCCTAGTGTCATTGCATGTGTTTTCTTTTCACAAACCACATATGGATCCACCGGTGTCATTGCATGTGTGTTCTTTTCATAAACAAAACCTGGATCCACCAGAGTTCATTGCATGTGTGTTCTTTTCATTAACCACATATGGATCCCCTAGTGTCATTGCATGTGTGTTCTTTTCATTAACCACAGCTAGTGTCATTGTATGTCTGTTGTTTTCATAGACCACATATGGATCCACCAGAGTTAATTGCATGTGTGTTCTCTTCACAAACCACATACGGATCCACTAGTGTCATTGCATGTGTGTTCTTTTCATTAACCATAGCTAGAGTCATTGCATGTCTATTCTTTTCACAAACCACATGGATCCACCAGTGTCATTGCATGTGTGTTCTTTTAATAAACCACAACTCGAGTCATTGCATGTCTGTTCTTTTCACAAACCACATATGGATCCACCAGAGTCATTGCATGTGTGTTCTTTTCACAAACCACATATGGATCCACTAGTGTGATTGCATGTGTGTTCTTTTCATTAACCACATATGGATCCCCCAGTGTCATTGCATGTGTGTTCTTTTCACGAACCACATATGGATCCACCGGTGTCATTGGATGTGTGTTCTTTTCATAAACCACAGATGTATCCACCAGCGTTCATTGCATGTGTGTTCTTTTAATTAACCACAGCAACAGTCATTGCATGTTTGTTCTTTTCACAAACCACACAAGGATCCACCAGAGTCATTGCTTGTCTATTCTTTTCATAGACCACATATGGATCCACCAAAGTTCATTGCATGTGTGTCCTTTCAACAAACCACATATGGATCCACTAGTGTCATTGCATGTGTTTACTTTTCACAAACCGCATACGGATCCACCACTGTCATTGCATGTGTGTTCTTTTCATAAACCACATATGGATCCGCCAGTGTCATTGCATGTGTGTTCTTTTCACAAACCACATATGGATCCACCGGTGTCATTCCATGTGTGTTCTTTTCATAAACTAAATCTGGATCCAACAGAGTTCATTTCATGTGTGTTATTTTCATTAACCACAGCTAGAGTCATTGCATGTCTGTTCTTTTCACAAACCACACAAGCATCCACCAGAGTCATTGCATGCCTATTCTTTTCATAAACCACATATGGATCCACTAGTGTCATTGCATGTGTGTTCTTTTCACAAACCACATATGGATCCACTAGTGTCATTGCATGTGTGTTCTTTTCATTAACCACATATGGATCCCCAAGTGTCATTGCATGTGTGTTCTTTTCATTAACCACAAATAGTGTCATTTCATGTGTGTTCTTTTCACAAACCACATATGGATCCACTAGTGTCATTGCATGTGTATTCTTTCATTAACCATAGCTAGAGTCATTGCATGTCTGTTATTTTCACGAACCACATGGATCCACCAGTGTCATTGCATGTGTGTTCTTTTAATAAACCACAACTAGAGTCATTGCATGTGTGTTCTTTTCACAAACCACATATGGATCCACCGGTATCATTGCATGTGTGTTCATTTCATAAACCACATATGGATCCACCAGAGTTCATTGCATGTGTGTTCTTTTCATTAACCACAGCTAGAGTCATTGCATGTCTGTTCTTTTCACAAACCACACAAGGATCCACCAGGGTCATTGAATGTCTGTTCTTTTCATAGACCACATATGAATCCACCAGAGTTCATTGCTTGTGTGTTCTTTCAGCAAACCACATATGGATCCACCAGTGCCATTGCATGTGTGTTATTTTCACAAAGCACATATGGATCCACCAGTGTCATTGCATGTGTGTTCTTTTCCATTAACCACATATGGATCCCCTAGTGTCATTGCATGTGTGTTCTTTTCAATAACCACAACTAGTGTCATTGTATGTCTGTTCTTTTCATAAACCACATATGGATCCACCAGAGTTCATTGCATGTGTGTTCTTTTCATTAACCGTAGCTAGAGTCATTGCATGTCTGTTATTTCACAAACCACACAAGGATCCACCAGGGTTATTGAATGTCTGTTCTTTTCATAGACCACATATGGATCCACTAGAGTTCATTGCACGTGTGTTCTTTTAGCAAACCACATATGGATCAACCAGTGCCATTGCATGTGTGTTCTTTTCACAAAGCACATATGGATCCACCAGTGTCATTGCATGTGTGTTCTTTCCATTACCAACATATGGATCCCCTGGTGTCATTGCATTTGTATTCTTTTTATTAACCACAACTAGTGTCATTGCATCTCTGTTCTTTTCATAAACCACATATGGATCCACAAGAGTTCATTACATGTGTGTTCTTTTCAGAAACCACATATGGATCAAACAGTGTCATTACATGTGTGTTATTTTCATTAACCAATACTAGAGTCATTGCATGTATGTTCTTTTCACAAACCACGTGTATCCACTAGAGTAATTCCATGTGTGTTCTTTTAATAAACCACAACTAGAGTCATTGCATGCATGTTCTTTTCACAAACCACATATGGATCCACCAGTGTCATTGCATGTCTATTCTTTTCATTAACCACATCTAGAGTCATTTCATGTGTGTTCTTTTTACAAACCACATACGGATCCACAAGTGTCATTGCATGTGTGTTCTTTTCATAAACCACATATGGATCCACCAGAGTTTATTACATATGTGTTCTTTTAATAAACCACAATTAGAGTCATTGGAGGTGTATTCTTTTCACAAACCACATATGGATCCACTAGAGTCATTTCATGTGTCTTCTTTTCACAAACCACATATGGATCCACCAGTGTCATTGAAATGTGTGTTCTTTTCATTAACCACGGCTTGAGTCGTTGCATGTCTTTTCTTTTCACAAACCACACGGATCCACTAGTCTCATTGCATGTGTGTTCTTTCAATAAACCACAGCTAGAGTCATTGCATGTGTGTTCTTTTCACAAACCACATATGGATCCACCAGAGTCATTGCATGTGTGTTCTTTTAACAAACCACGTATGGATACACCAGTGTCATTACATATGTGTTCTTTTCATTAACCACATATGGATCCCCTAGTGTCATTGCATGTGTGTTCTTTTCACAAACCACTTATGGATCCACCAGTGTCATTGCATGTGTGTTGTTTTCATAAACCACATATGGATCCACCAGAGTTCATTGCATGTGTGTTCTTTTCATTAACCACATATGGATCCCCAAGTGTCATTGCATGTGTGTTCTTTTCATTAACCACAAATAGTGTCATTTCATGCCTATTCTTTTCACAAACCACATATGGATCCACCACTGTCATTACATGTGTGTTCTTTCATTAACCACAGCAAGAGTCATTGCATGTCTTTTATTTTCATAAACTACATTGATCCACCAGTGTCATTGCATGTGTGTTCTTTTAATAAACTACAACTAGAGTCATTGCATGTGTGTTCTTTTCACAAACCACATATGGATCCACTAGTGTCATTGCATGTCTGTTCTTTCCATTAACCACATCTAGAGTCATTTCATGTGTGTTGTTTTCACAAACCACATATGGATCCACCAATGTTATTGCATGTGTGTTCTTTTCATAAACCACATATGGATCCACCAGAGTTCATTGTATGTGTGTTTATTTAATAAACCTCAGCTAGAATCACTGGATGTGTGTTCTTTTCACAAACTACATATGGATCCACTAGAGTCATTGCATGTGTGTTCTTTTCACAAACCACATATGGATCCACCAGTGTCATTGAAATGTGTGTTCTTTTCATTAACCACAACTAGAGTGATTGCATGTATGTTCTTTTCACAAACCAAATGGATGCACTTGTGTAATTCCATGGGTGTTCATTCAATAAACCACAGTTAGAGTCATTGCATGTGTGTTCTTTTCATTAACCACAACTGGAGTCATTGCAAGTCTGCTCTTTTCACAAACCACATATGGATCCAGGAGAGTCATTGCATGTGTGTTATTTCCACAAACCACATATGGATCCACCTGTGTCATTGCATGTGTGTTCTTTTCACTAAGCACACATGGTCCCCCCAGTGTCATTGCATGTGTGTTCTTTTCACAAACCACATATGGATCCACCGGTGTCATTGCATGTGTGTTCTTTTCATAAACCACATCTCGATCCACCCGAGTCCATTGCATGTGTGTTCTTTTCATTAACCACAGCTAGAGTCATTGCATGTATGTTCTTTTCACAAACCACACAAGGATCCACAAGAGTCATTGCTTGTCTATTCTTTTCATAGACCACATATGGATCCACCAAAGTTCATTGCATGTGTGTCGTTTCAACAAACCACATATGGATCCACGAGTGTCATTGCATGTGTTTACTTTTCACAAACCGCATACGGATCCACCACTGTCATTGCATGTGTGTTCTTTTCATAAACCACATATGGATCCGCCAGTGTCATTGCATGTGTGTTCTTTTCACAAACCACATATGGATCCACCGGTGTCATTCCATGTGTGTTCTTTTCATAAACTAAATCTGGATCCACTAGTTCATTTCATGTGTGTTATTTTCATTAACCACAGCTAGAGTCATTGCATGTCTGTTCTTTTCACAAACCACACAAGCATCCACCAGAGTCATTGCATGCCTATTCTTTTCATAAACCACATATGGATCCACTAGTGTCATTGCATGTGTGTTCTTTTCACAAACCACATATGGATCCACTAGTGTCATTGCATGTGTGTTCTTTTCATTAACCACATATGGATCCCCAAGTGTCATTGCATGTGTGTTCTTTTCATTAACCACAAATAGTGTCATTGCATGTCCGTTCTTTCAAAAGACCACATGGGACCCACCCCCAATTCATGTGTGTTCTTTTCACAAACCACATATGGATCCACTAGTGTCATTGCATGTGTATTCTTTTCATTAACCACATAGCTAGAGTCATTGCATGTCTGTTCTTTTCACGAACCACATGGATCCACCAGTGTCATTGCATGTGTGTTCTTTTAATGAACCACAACTAGAGTCATTGCATGTGTGTTCTTTTCACAAACCACATATGGATCCACTAGTGTCATTGCATGTGTGTTCTTTTCACAAACCATATGGATCCACCTAGAGTCATTTCATGTGTTCTTTCATTAACCACATATGGATCCTAGAGTCATTGCATGTGTGTTCTTTTCACAAACCACATGGATCACTGAGTTCATTGCATGTGTGTTCTTTTCATAAACACATATGAATCCACTAGAGTTCATTGGATGTGTGTTCTTTCACAAACCACATATGGATCCACTAGAGTCATTGCATGTGTGTTATTTTCACAAACCACATATGGATCCACCAGGTCACTGCATATGTGTTCTTTCCATTAACCACATATGGATCCCCTAGAGTCATTGCATGTGTGTTCTTTGCATAAACCACATGGATGCACTAGTGTCATTCCATGTGTGTTCTTTTCATAAACCACATATGGATCCACCGAGTCATTGCATGTGTGTTCTTTTCATTAACCAGCTAGAGTCATTGCATGTCTGTTCTTTTCACAAACCACATATGGATCCACAGGGTCATTGAATGTGTGTTCTTTTCATAAACCACATATGGATCCACCAGAGTTCATCGCATGTGTGTTATTTCAACAAACCACATATAGATCCACTAGTGTCATTGCATGTGTGTTATTTTCATAAACCACATATGGATCCACCAGAGTTCATTGCATGTGTGTTCTTTCATTAACAACATAGATCCCCTAGAGTCATTGCATTTGTATTCTTTTCACAAACCACACAAGTATCCAGTGTCATTGCATGTCTATTCTTTTCATAAACCACATGGATCCACAAGAGTTCATTACATGTGTGTTCTTTCAACAAACCACATATGGATCCACTACTGTCATTGCATGTGTGTTATTTTCATAAACCACATATGGATCCACCAGAGTTCATTGCATGTGTGTTCTTTTAATAAACCACAACTAGAGTCACTGGATGTGTGTTCTTTTCACAAACCACATATGGATCCACTAGAGTCATTGCATGTGTTTTATTTTCACAAACCACATATGGATCCACCAGTGTCATTGAAATGTGTGTTTTTTCATTAACCACAGCTAGAGTCATTGCATGTCTGTTATTTTCACAAACCACATGGATGCACTAGTGTAATTCCTTGTGTGTTCTTTCAATAAACCATGATCCACTAGAGTCATTACATATGTGTTTCTTTTCATAAACCACATATGGATCCAGAGTCATTGCATGTGTATTCTTTTCACAAACCACATATGGATCCACTAGAGTCATTGCATGTGTGTTCTTTTCACAAACCACATATGGATCCACCAAAGTGTCATTGCATGTGTTCTTTTCATTAACCACATGGATCCACTAGAGTCATTGCATGTGTGTTCTTTTCACAAACCACATAGATCCACTAGAGTCTCATTGCATGTGTGTTCTTTTCATAAACCACAGTATCCACAGAGTCATTGCATGTGTGTTCTTTTCACAAACCACACAAGGATCCACAGTAGTCATTGCATGTGTGTCATTTTCACAAACCACATATGGATCCACCAGTGTCATTGCATGTGTGTTCTTTCAACAAACCACATATGGATCCACCAGTGTCATTGCATGTGTGTTCTTTTCACAAACCACATATGGATCCACTAGTGTCATTGCATGTGTGTTCTTTTAATTAGCCATATACGGATCCCCTAGTGTCATTGCATGTGTGTTATTTTTGTTAACCACAACAAGTGTCATTGCATGTCTGTTCTTTTCAAAGACCACATATGGACCCACCGGAATTCATTGCATGTGTGTTCTTTTCACAAACCACATATGCATCCACTAGTGTCATTGCATGTCCGTTCTTTTCATTAACCACAGCTAGAGTCATTGCATGTCTGTTCTTTTCACGAACCACATGGATCCACCAGTGTCATTGCATGTGTGTTCTTTTAATGAACCACAACTAGAGTCATTGCATGTGTGTTCTTTTCACAAACCACATATGGATCCACTAGTGTCATTGCATGCCTGTTCTTTCCATTAACCACATCTAGAGTCATTTCATGTGTGTTGTTTTCACAAACCACATATGGATCCACGAGTGTCATTGCATGTGTGTTCTTTTCATAAACCACATATGGATCACCAGAGTTCATTGCATGTGTGTTCTTTTAGTAAAACACAACTAGAGTCACTGGATGTGTGTTCTTTTCACAAACCACATATGGATCCACTAGAGTCATTGCATGTGTTTTATTTTCACAAACCACATATGGATCCACCAGTGTCACTGAAATATGTGTTTTTCCATTAACCACAGCTAGAGTCATTGCATGTCTGTTCTTTTCACAAACCACATGGATGCACTAGTGTAATTCCATGTGTGTTCTTTCAATAAACCACAGTTAGAGTCATTGCATGTCTGTTCTTTTCACAAACCACATATGGATCCACCAGAGTCATTGCATGTGTGTCATTTTCACAAACCACATATGGATCCACCAGTGTCATTGCATGTGTGTTCTTTTCACTAACCACACAAGGTTCCCCCCCGTGTCATTGCATGTGTGTTCTTTTCACAAACCTCATATGGATCCATCGGTGTCATTGCATGTGTGTTATTTTCATAAACCAGATATGGATCCACCAGAGTTCATTGCATGTGTGTTCTTTTCATTAACCATAGCTAGACTCATTGCATGTCTGTTCTTTTCACAAACCACACAAGTATCCACCAGAGTCATTGCATGTCTATTCTTTTCACTGACCACATATGGATCCACCAGAGTTCATCGCATGTGTGTTATTTCAACAAACCACATATAGATCCACTAGTGTCATTGCATGTGTGTTATTTTCATAAACCACATATGGATCCACCAGAGTTCATTGCATGTGTGTTCTTTTAATAAACCACAACTAGAGTCACTGGATGTGTGTTATTTTCACAAATCACATATGGATCCCTTAGAGTCATTGCATGTGTTCTTTTCATTAACCATAGCTAGAGTCATTGCATGTCTTTTCTTTCACAAACCCATTGCATGTGTGCTCTTTTCATTAACCATAGCTAGAGTCATTGCATGTCTGTTCTTTTCACAAACCACATATGGATCCACCAGTGTCATTGCATGTGTGTTCTTTTCGCAAACCACATAAGGATCCACCAGTGTGATTGCATGTGTGTTCTTTTCATGAACCACATATGGATCCACCTAGAGTCATTGCATGTGTGTTCTTTTTGTTAACCACAGCTAGAGTCATTGCATGTTTGTTCTTTTCACACACCACATATGGATCCACAAGTCATTGCATGTGTGTTCTTTTCAAACCACATATGGATCCACTAGTGTCATTGATGTGTGTTCTTTTCATTAACCATAACTAGAGTCATTGCATGTGTGTTCTTTTCATTAACCACCACCAAAGTCATTGCATGTGTGTTCTTTCACAAACCATGGATCCACAATCATTGCATGTGTGTTCTTTTCATGAACCACATATGGACTAGAGTCATTGCATGTGTGTTCTTTTCACCAACCACATATGGATCCACCGTGTCATTGCATGTGTGTTCTTTTCATTAACCACATCTAGCGTCATTCCATGTCTGTTCTTTTCATAAAGCCCATATGGAGCCACCAGAGTTCATTGCATGTGTGTTGTATTCACAAACCAAATATGGATCCACCAGTGTCATTGCATGTGTGGTCTTTTAATAAACCACAACTAGAGTAATTGCATGTGTGTTCTTTTCACAAACCACATATGGATCCACCAGTGTCATTGCATCTCTGTTCTTTTCATTAACCACATCTAGAGCCATTTCATGTGTGTTCTTTTCACAAACCACATACGGATCCACAAGTGTCATTGCATGTGTGTTCTTTTCATAAACCACATATGGATCCACTAGTTCATTGCATGTGTTCTTTTAATAAACCACAATTAGAGTCACTGGATGTGTGTTCTTTTCACAAACCACATATGGATCCACTAGAGTCATTGCATGTGTGTTCTTTTCACAAACCACATATGGATCCACCAGTGTCATTGAAATGTGTGTTCATTTTATTAACCATAGCTAGAGTCATTGCATGTCTGTTCTTTTCACAAACCACAGCTAGTGTCATTGCATGTGTGTTCTTTTAATAAACCACATCTAGAGTCATTGCATGTGTGTTCTTTTCACCAACCACATATGGATCCACCAGGGTCATTGCATGTGTGTTCTTTTCATTAACCATAGCTAGAGTCATTCCATGTCTGTTCTTTTCATAAAGCCCATATGGAGCCACCAGAGTTCATTGCATGTGTGTTGTATTCACAAACCAAATATGGATCCACCAGTGTCATTGCATGTGTGGTCTTTTAATAAACCACATATGGATCCAGAGTCATTGCATGTGTGTTCTTTTTTTTCACAAACCACATATGGATCCACCGAGTCATTGCATGTGTTGTTTTCACAAACCACATATGGATCCACCAAGTCATTGCATGTGTGTTCTTTCATAAACCACAACTAGAGTAATTGCATGTGTGTTCTTTTCACAAACCACATATGGATCCACCAGTGTCATTGCATCTCTGTTCTTTTCATTAACCACATCTAGAGCCATTTCATGTGTGTTCTTTTCACAAACCACATACGGATCCACAAGTGTCATTGCATGTGTGTTCTTTTCATAAACCACATATGGATCCACCAGAGTTCATTGCGTGTGTGTTCTTTTAATAAACCACAATTAGAGTCACTGGATGTGTGTTCTTTTCAGAAACCACATATGGATCCACTAGAGTCATTGCGTGTGTGTTCTTTTCACAAACCACATATGGATCCACCAGTGTCATTGAAATGTGTGTTCATTTTATTAACCATAGCTAGAGTCATTGCATGTCTGTTCTTTTCACAAACCACAGCTAGTGTCATTGCATGTGTGTTCTTTTAATAAACCACATCTAGAGTCATTGCATGTGTGTTATTTTCATTAACCACAGCTAGTGTCATTGCATGTGTGTTCATTTCATTTACCACAACTAGTGTCATTGCATCTCTGTTCTTTTCATAGACCACATATGGATCCACCAGAGTTCATTGCATGTGTGTTCTTTTCACAAACCATGTATGGATCCACCAGTATCATTGCATGTGTGTTCTTTTCATTAACCAAAGCTAGAGTCATTGCATGTCTGTTCTTCTCACAAACGACATGGATCCACTAGTGTCATTGCATGTGTGTTATTTTAATAAACCACAACTAGAGTCATTGCATGTGTGTTCTTTTCACAAACCACATATGGATCCACCAGTGTCATTGCCTGTCTGTTCTCTTCATTAACCACATCTAGAGTCATTTCATGTGTGTTCTTTTCACAAACCACATATGGATCCACCAGTGTCATTGCATGTTTGTTCTTTGCATAAACCAGATATGGATCCACCAGCGTTCATTGCATGTGTGTTCTTTTAATAAACCACAGCTAGAGTCACTGGATGTGTGTTCTTTTCACAAACCACATATGGATCCACTAGAGTCATTGCACATGTGTTCTTTTCACAAACCACATATGGATCCACCAGTGTCATTGCAAGTGTGTTCTTTTCATTAACCACAGCTAGAGTCATTGCATGTATGTTCTTTTCATAAAGCACATATGGATCCACCAGAGTTCATTGCATGTGTGTTGTATTCACAAACCACATATGGATCCACCAGTGTCATTGCATGTGTGGTCTTTTAATAAAACACAACTAGAGTAATTGCATGTGTGTTCTTTTCACAAACCACATATGGATCCACTAGTGTCATTGCATGTCTGTTCTTTTCATTAATCACATCTAGATACATTTCATGTGTGTTCTTTTCACAAACCACATACGGATCCACAAGTGTCATTGCATGTGTGTTCTTTTCATAAACCACATATGGATCCACCAGAGTTCATTGCATGTGTGTTCTTTTAATAAACCACAATTAGAGTCACTGGATGTGTGTTCTTTTCACAAACCACATATGGATCCACTAGAGTCATTGCATGTGTGTTCTTTTCACAAACCACATATGGATCCACCAGTGTCATTGAAATGTGTGTTCTTTTCATTAACCACAACTAGAGTCATTGCATGTATGTTCTTTTCACAAACCACATGGATCCACCAGTGTCATTCCATGTTTGTTCTTTCAATAAACCACAACTAGAGTCATTGCATGTGTGTTCTTTTCATTAACCACAGCTAGTGTCATTGCATGTGTGTTTATTTCATTTACCACAACTAGTGTCATTGCATCTCTGTTCTTTTCATAGACCACATATGGATCCACCAGAGTTCATTGCATGTGTGTTCTTTTCACAAACCATGTATGGATCCACCAGTGTCATTGCATGTGTGTTCTTTTCATTAACCAAAGCTAGAGTCATTGCATGTCTGTTCTTTTTGAGAAACCACATGGATCCACCAGTGTCATTGCATGTGTGTCCTTTTATTAAACCACAACTAGAGTCATTGCATGTGTGTTCTTTTCACAAACCACATATGGATCCACCAGTGTCATTGCATGTCTGTACTTTTCATTAACCACATCTAGAGTCATTTCATGTGTGTTCTTTTCACAAACCACATACGGATCCACCAGTGTCATTACATGTTTGTTCTTTTCATAAACCAGATATGGATCCACCAGAGTTCATTGCATGTGTGTTCTTTTAATAAACCACAGCTAGAGTCATTGCACATGTGTTCTTTTCACAAACCACATATGGAGCCACCAGTGTCATTGCATGTGTGTTCTTTCCATTAACCACAGCTAGAGTCATTGCATGTCTGTTCTCTTCATAAAACACATATGGATCCACCAAAGTTCATTGCATGTGTGTTGTATTCACAAACCACATATGGATCCACCGATGTCATTGCATGTGTGTTCTTTTAATAAACCACAACAAGAGTCATTGCATGTGTGTTCTTTTCACAAACCACATATGGATCCACTAGTGTCATTGCATGTCTGTTCTTTCCGTTAACCACATCTAGAGTTATTTCATGTGTGTTGTTTTCACAAACCACATATGGATCCACCAGTGTCATTGCATGTGTGTTCTTTTCATAAACCACATATGGATCCACCAGAGTTCATTGCATGTGTGTTCTTTTAATAAACCACAACTAGAGTCACTGGATGTGTGTTCTTTTCACAAACCACATATGGATCCACTAGAGTCATTGCATCTGTGTTCTTGTCACAAAGCACATATGGATCCACCAGTGTCATTGAAACGTGTGTTCTTTTCAATAACCACAGCTAGAGTCATTGCATGTCTGTTGTTTTCACAAACCACATAGATGCACTAGTGTAATTCCATGTGTATTCTTTCAATAAACCACATTTAGAGTCATTGCATGTGTGTTCTTTTCATTAACCACAGCTGGAGTCATTGCATGTCTGTTCTTTTCACAAACCACATATGGATCCACCAGAGTCATTGCATGTGTGTTATTTTCACAAACCACATATGGATCCACCAGTGTCATTGCATGTGTGTTCTTTTCACTAACCACATATGGTTCCCCTAGTGTCATTCCATGTGTGATCTTTTCACAAACCACATATGGATCCATTGTTGTCATTGCATGTGTGTTCTTTTCATAAACCACATATGGATCCACCAGAGTTCATTGGATGTGTGTTCTTTTCATTAACCATAGCTAGAGTCATTGCATGTCTGTTCTTTTCACAAACCACACATGGATCCACCAGAGTCATTGCATGTCTGTTCTTTTCAGAGACCACATATGGATCCACCAGAGTTCATTGCATGTGTGTTCCTTCAACAAACCACATATGGATCCACCAGTGTCATTGAATGTGTGTTCTTTTCATTAACCAATATGGATCCCCTAGTGTCATTGCATGTGTGTTCTTTTCATTAACCACAACTAGTGTCATTGCATGTCTGTTATTTTCATAGACCACATATGGATCCACCGGTGTTCATTGCATGTGTGTTCTTTTCATAAACCACATATGGATCCACCAGTGTCATTGCATGTGTGTTATTTTCATTAACCATAGCTAGAGTCATTGCATGTCTTTCTTTTCACAAACCACATGGATCCACCAGTGTCATTGCATGTGTGTTCTTTTAATAAACCACAACTAGAGTCATTGCATGTGTGTTCGTTTCACAAACCACATATGAATCCACCAGTGTCAATGCATGTCTGTTCTTTTCATTAACCACATCTAGAGGCATTTCATGTGTGTTCTTTTCACAACCCACATACAAATCCACCAGTGTCATTGCATGTTTGTTCTTTTCATAAACCAGATATGGATCCACCAGAGTACATTGCATGTGTGTTCTTTTCACAAACCACATATGGATCCACCAGTGTCATTGAAATGTGTGTTCTTTTCATTAACCACAGCTAGAGTCATTGCATATCTGTTCTTTTCACAAACCACATGGATGCACTAGTGTAATTCCATGTGTGTTCTTTCAATAAACCACAGTTAGAGTCATTGTATGTCTGTTCTTTTCATTAACCACAGCTGGAGTCATTGCATGTCTGTTCTGTTCACAAACCACATATGGATCCACCAGAGTCATTGCATGTGTGTTATTTTCACAAACCACATATGGATCCACCAGTGCCATTGCTTGTGTGTTCTTTTCACTGACCACATATGGTTCCCCCAGTGTCATTGCATATGTGTTGTTTTCGCTAACCACATATGGTTCCCCCAGTGTCATTGCATGTGTGTTCTTTTCAGAAACCACATATGGATCCACCAGTCTCATTGCATGTGTGTTCTTTTCATAAACCACATATGGATGCACCAGAGTTCATTGCATGTGTGTTCTTTTCATTAACCATAGCTAGAGTCATTGCATGTCTTTTCTTTTCACAAAACACACAAGGATCCACCAGAGTCATTGCATGTTAGTTCTTTTCATAGACCACATATGGATCCACCAGAGTTCATTGCATGTGTGTTCTTTCAACATACCACATATGGATCCACCGGTGTGATTGCATGTGTGTTCTTTTCATAAACCATATATGGATCCACCGGAGTTATTTGCATGTGTGTTCTTTTCATTAACCATAGCTAGAGTCATTGCATGTGGGTTCTTTTCACAAACCACACAAGGATCCACCAGAGTCATTGCATGTCTGTTCTTTTCATAGACCACATATGGATCCATCAGAGTTCATTGCATGTGTGTTCTTTCAACAAAACACATATGGATCCACCAGTGTGATTGCATGTGTGTTCTTTTCACAAACCACATATGGATCCACTAGTGTCATTGCATGTGTGTTCTTTTCATTAACCACAACTAGTGTCATTGCATGTCTGTTATTTTCATAGACCACATATGGATCCACCGGTGTTCATTGCATGTGTGTTCTTTCACAAACCACATATGGATCCACCAGTGTCATTGCATGTGTGGTATTTTCATTAACCATAGCTAGAGTCATTGCATGTCTTTCTTTTCACAAACCACATGGATCCACCAGTGTCATTGCATGTGTGTTCTTTTAATAAACCACAACTAGAGTCATTGCATGTGTGTTCGTTTCACAAACCACATATGAATCCACCAGTGTCAATGCATGTCTGTTCTTTTCATTAACCACATCTAGAGGCATTTCATGTGTGTTCTTTTCACAACCCACATACGGATCCACCAGTGTCATTGCATGTTTGTTCTTTTCATAAACCAGATATGGATCCACCAGAGTTCATTGCATGTGTGTTCTTTTCACAAACCACATATGGATCCACTAGTGTCATTGAAATGTGTGTTCTTTTCATTAACCATAGCTAGAGTCATTGCATATCTGTTCTTTTCACAAACCACATGGATGCACTAGTGTAATTCCATGTGTGTTCTTTCAATAAACCATGCTTAGAGTCATTGTATGTCCATTCTTTTCATTAACCACAGTGGAGTCATTGCATGTGTTCTTTTCACAAACCATATGGATCCACCAGAGTCATTGCATGTGTGTTATTTTCACAAACCACATATGGATCCACCAGTGCCATTGCATGCGTGTTCTTTTCACTAACCACATATGGTTCCCCCAGTGTCATTGCATATGCGTTGTTTTCGCTAACCACATATGGTTCCCCCAGTGTCATTGCATGTGTGTTCTTTTCACAAACCACATATGGATCCACCAGTCTCATTGCATGTGTGTTCTTTTCATAAACCACATATGGATGCACCAGAGTTCATTGCATGTGTGTTCTTTTCATTAACCATAGCTAGAGTCATTGCATGTCTTTTCTTTTCACAAAACACACAAGGATCCACCAGAGTCATTGCATGTTAGTTCTTTTCATAGACCACATATGGATCCACCAGAGTTCATTGCATGTGTGTTCTTTCAACATACCACATATGGATCCACCGGTGTGATTGCATGTGTGTTCTTTTCATAAACCATATATGGATCCACCGGAGTTATTTGCATGTGTGTTCTTTTCATTAACCATAGCTAGAGTCATTGCATGTGGGTTCTTTTCACAAACCACACAAGGATCCACCAGAGTCATTGCATGTCTGTTCTTTTCATAGACCACATATGGATCCATCAGAGTTCATTGCATGTGTGTTCTTTCAACAAAACACATATGGATCCACCAGTGTGATTGCATGTGTGTTCTTTTCACAAACCACATATGGATCCACTAGTGTCATTGCATGTGTGTTCTTTTCATTAACCACAACTAGTGTCATTGCATGTCTGTTATTTTCATAGACCACATATGGATCCACCGGTGTTCATTGCATGTGTGTTCTTTTCACAAACCACATATGGATCCACCAGTGTCATTGCATGTGTGTTATTTTCATTAACCATAGCTAGAGTCATTGCATGTCTTTCTTTTCACAAACCACATGGATCCACCAGTGTCATTGCATGTGTGTTCTTTTAATAAACCACAACTAGAGTCATTGCATGTGTGTTCGTTTCACAAACCACATATGAATCCACCAGTGTCAATGCATGTCTGTTCTTTTCATTAACCACATCTAGAGGCATTTCATGTGTGTTCTTTTCACAACCCACATACGGATCCACCAGTGTCATTGCATGTTTGTTCTTTTCATAAACCAGATATGGATCCACCAGAGTTCATTGCATGTGTGTTCTTTTCACAAACCACATATGGATCCACTAGTGTCATTGAAATGTGTGTTCTTTTCATTAACCATAGCTAGACTCATTGCATATCTGTTCTTTTCACAAACCACATGGATGCACTAGTGTAATTCCATGTGTGTTCTTTCAATAAACCACAGTTAGAGTCATTGTATGTCTGTTCTTTTCATTAACCACAGCTGGAGTCATTGCATGTCTGTTCTTTTCACAAACCACATATGGATCCACCAGAGTCATTGCATGTGTGTTATTTTCACAAACCACATATGGATCCACCAGTGCCATTGCATGCGTGTTCTTTTCACTAACCACATATGGTTCCCCCAGTGTCATTGCATATGCGTTGTTTTCGCTAACCACATATGGTTCCCCCAGTGTCATTGCATGTGTGTTCTTTTCACAAACCACATATGGATCCACCAGTCTCATTGCATGTGTGTTCTTTTCATAAACCACATATGGATGCACCAGAGTTCATTGCATGTGTGTTCTTTTCATTAACCATAGCTAGAGTCATTGCATGTCTTTTCTTTTCACAAAACACACAAGGATCCACCAGAGTCATTGCATGTTAGTTCTTTTCATAGACCACATATGGATCCACCAGAGTTCATTGCATGTGTGTTCTTTCAACATACCACATATGGATCCACCGGTGTGATTGCATGTGTGTTCTTTTCATAAACCATATATGGATCCACCGGAGTTATTTGCATGTGTGTTCTTTTCATTAACCATAGCTAGAGTCATTGCATGTGGGTTCTTTTCACAAACCACACAAGGATCCACCAGAGTCATTGCATGTCTGTTCTTTTCATAGACCACATATGGATCCATGAGAGTTCATTGCATGTGTGTTCTTTCAACAAAACACATATGGATCCACCAGTGTGATTGCATGTGTGTTCTTTTCACAAACCACATATGGATCCACTAGTGTCATTGCATGTGTGTTCTTTTCATTAACCACAACTAGTGTCATTGCATGTCTGTTATTTTCATAGACCACATATGGATCCACCGGTGTTCATTGCATGTGTGTTCTTTTCACAAACCACATATGGATCCACCAGTGTCATTGCATGTGTGTTATTTTCATTAACCATAGCTATAGTCATTGCATGTCTTTCTTTTCACAAACCACATGGATCCACCAGTGTCATTGCATGTGTGTTCTTTTAATAAACCACAACTAGAGTCATTGCATGTGTGTTCGTTTCACAAACCACATATGAATCCACCAGTGTCAATGCATGTCTGTTCTTTTCATTAACCACATCTAGAGGCATTTCATGTGTGTTCTTTTCACAACCCACATACGGATCCACCAGTGTCATTGCATGTTTGTTCTTTTCATAAACCAGATATGGATCCACCAGAGTTCATTGCATGTGTGTTCTTTTCATAAACCACATATGAATCCACTAGTGTCATTGAAATGTGTGTTCTTTTCATTAACCATAGCTAGAGTCATTGCATATCTGTTCTTTTCACAAACCACATGGATGCACTAGTGTAATTCCATGTGTGTTCTTTCAATAAACCACAGTTAGAGTCATTGTATGTCTGTTCTTTTCATTAACCACAGCTGGAGTCATTGCATGTCTGTTCTTTTCACAAACCACATATGGATCCACCAGAGTCATTGCATGTGTGTTATTTTCACAAACCACATATGGATCCACCAGTGCCATTGCATGCGTGTTCTTTTCACTAACCACATATGGTTCCCCCAGTGTCATTGCATATGCGTTGTTTTCGCTAACCACATATGGTTCCCCCAGTGTCATTGCATGTGTGTTCTTTTCACAAACCACATATGGATCCACCAGTCTCATTGCATGTGTGTTCTTTTCATAAACCACATATGGATGCACCAGAGTTCATTGCATGTGTGTTCTTTTCATTAACCATAGCTAGAGTCATTGCATGTCTTTTCTTTTCACAAAACACACAAGGATCCACCAGAGTCATTGCATGTTAGTTCTTTTCATAGACCACATATGGATCCACCAGAGTTCATTGCATGTGTGTTCTTCAACATACCACATATGGATCCACCGGTGTGATTGCATGTGTGTTATTTTCATAAACCATATATGGATCCACCGGAGTTATTTGCATGTGTGTTCTTTTCATTAACCATAGCTAGAGTCATTGCATGTGGGTTCTTTTCACAAACCACACAAGGATCCACCAGAGTCATTGCATGTATGTTCTTTTCATAGACCACATATGGATCCATCAGAGTTCATTGCATGTGTGTTCTTTCAACAAAACACATATGGATCCACCAGTGTGATTGCATGTGTGTTCTTTTCACAAACCACATATGGATCCACTAGTGTAATTGCATGTGTGTTCTTTTCATTAACCACATATGGATGCCCTAGTGTCATTGCATGTGTGTTCTTTTCATTAACCACAACTTGTGTCATTGCATGTCTATTATTTTGACAAACCACATGGATCCACGAGTGTCATTGCATGTGTGTTCTTTTAATAAAGCACCACTAGATTCATTGCATGTGTGTTCTTTTCACAAACCACATATGGATCCACCAGTGCCATTGCATGTCTGTTCTTTCCATTAACCACATCTAGAGTCATTTCATGGTTGTTGTTTTCACAAACCACATATGGATCCACCAATGTTATTGCATGTTTGTTCTTTTCATAAACCAGATATGGATCCACCAGAGTTCATTGCATGTGTGTTCTTTTAATAAACCACAACTAGAGTCACTCGATTTGAGTTCTTTTCACAAACCACATATGGATCCACTAGAGTCATTGCATGTGCGTTCTTTTCACAAACCACATATGGATCCACCAGGGTCATTGAAATGTCTGTTCTTTTCATTAACCACAGCTAGAGTCATTGCATGTCTATTTTTTCACAAACCACATGGATCTAGTAGTGTCATTGCATGTGTGTTCTTTCAATAAACCACAACTAGAGTCATTGCATCTGTCTACTTTTCATTAACCACAGCTAGAGTCATTGGATGTATGTTCTTTTCACAAACCACATATGGATCCACCAGAGTCATTACATGTGTGTTATTTTCACAAACCACATATGGATCCACCAATGTCATTGCATGTGTGTTCTTTTCATTAACCACATATGGATCCCCCAGTGTTGTTGCATGTGTGTTCTTTTCATTATCCACAACTAGAGTCATTGCATGTGTGTTCTTTTCACAAACCACATATGGATCCACCAGAGTCATTGCATGTCTATTCTTTTCACAAACCACATATGGGTCCACCAGAGTCATTGCATGTGTGTTCTTTTCACAAACTACGTATGGATCCATCAGTGTCATTGCATGTGTGTTCTTTTCATTAACCACATATGGATCCCCTAGTGTCATTGCATGTGTGTTATTTTCATTAACCACAACTAGAGTCATTGCATGTGTGTTCTTTTCACAAACCACATATGGATCCACTAGAGTCATTGCATGTCTGTTCTTTTCATTAACCACATATGGATCCACCAGTGTCATTGCATGTTTGTTCTTTTAACAAATCACATATGGATGCACCAGAGTTCATTGCATGTATGTTCTTTTCACGAACCACACAAGGATCCACCAGAGTCATTGCATGTCTATCCTTTTCATAGACCACATATGGATCCACTAGAGTCATTGCATGTATGTTCTTTTCACAAACCACATATGGATCCACCAGTGTCATTGCATGTGTGTTCTTTTCACAAACCGCATATGGATCCACCAGTGTTATTGGATGTGTGTTCTTTTCATTAACCACATATGTATCCCCTAGTGTCATTGTATGATGGAATTTGTTTCCTTTGCTCGCACTACCCTTTTCCAAAGTTGATAGCATTACTCGATGCATCTACCATTTAATCAGGCTGCTGGGACACACATGCCATCCTCTCATTAGAAGAAACGTGTTTATGATGGAATGTTTCCTTCGCTTGCGTTACCCTGTTCTGAACTTGATAGTGTTGCTCGATGCATCTACCATTTAATCAACCTCCTGGGCCCACATGTCATCCTCTCATTAGAGGAAATGTGTGTATGATGGATTTTTTTCTTCGTTCGCGCTACCCTGTTCTGAACTTGATAGCGCTGCTCGATTTATCTACCGTTTAATCAACCTCCTGGGCCCCACATGTCATCCTATCATTAGAAGAAACGTGTGTATGATGGATTTTTTGCCCTCGGTCACGCCTTCATGTTTTGAACTTGATAGCGTTGCTCGCTGCATCAGCAGTTTATTCAGGTTAGTGGGTTCCTTATATCAGCCTCACATTAGAAGAATCGTGGGTATGATGGAATTTTTTTATCTAGCGCTACCTTATTTCGAACTAGATAGTGTTGCTCGACGAATCTACCGCTTGCTCACGCTGCTAGGTCCCCCATTTCAGCCTCTCATTACAAGAAACGTGCGCATGCTGAATTTTTTTCTCGCTCGTGGCTCCCTGTTTCGAACTGGCAATGTTGCTCGATGTAGCATCTATATAAGGTCACGGTTTTGGGTCCCACACATCAGCCTCTCTGTAATTTTAAATGTGCGTATGATGGACTTTTTTGGCCGTGTCCGCTGTTTTGACCTTGGCAACTTGTTGGGTCCCAGATATCAACCTCCTCTATGCAGGAAACGTGTATATGCTGGATCCCAGCTGACAACCTCTATTTGAAAGAAACGTGTGTATGTTGGACTGTTTTTTCGGGTCTCAGATATCAGCCTCAGAGTACAAAAAATGCTCATAAAGGCCGAATTAAAAAGATTATGGTCTAACTTGGGGCGGATGCCCTACTCGTCATGGCTTATATTCTATGGTCTCACTCCTAAATTGAATGGGATATGGTCGGTGGCCACAAGACCAAGAAAAGGCCGAATTAGAAGGTTTTGGGCTATGCTTGGGGATTATAGGCTAATTTCATGGGCTATGCTTGGGCCTGCTGGGTCCGACATGTCAGCTTCTATATAAGTGCAACGTGTGTATGATATTGCTAGAAGAAGAAAAAAACTCGAGGGAAGCTGCATGCTGGTGGGTCCATGATGTCAGCCTCTCCGTAATGAGATATTGCTAGAAGAAGAAAAATGTAAACCCAAGATACACACACAGGCGATTCGAACAAACCACCTTCAAATCAAATAAACGTAAACTGAGTATGTTGCCACTACAATAAAGATATTTATAGAATAAGTATCATTAAACTTTTGATAGTACTACAACTTATGTATTAGTCTTCTTAAAAATATTGTGTGTCTATGTTTATATCTTTTAACATATAAAAGGACCGCGCTCCTGGCATCTCAATTTATAAAATGCCACATAATGGAGTATTTTCTTAAAAACATGGGTAGGTAGAGTTTATTTTATTTTCAGAGGTGGGGGCAATGCCCAAAAGGCCGAATTAAAAAGAGTTTGGCTATTCTACATAGGCTGCGCTACGTGGGTTATACTCCATAGGCTATTCTCCATGGGCTTCATTCTCAAATTTCACTGGGTTGTGCTTAGCAGTCCCCTGACCCCTAAAAGTCTGAATTAATACGTTCTCGGATATGCTCCATGGCTCCTTTCTCAAATTTCATTGGGTTGTGGTTAGCAGTCCCTTGACCCCAAAAAGACCGAATTAAAATGTTCTGGTTAAAGAGGGGCCAAATGAGCCACTAGATTTCTTCTCCTGGTTAATAAAAATTGCATTGTGATGTGCTCGGCCAGATTCGAAACAAAGAACTCAGAGAGGAAGCGGAAAACGATAATTTTTTTTGGCAGATATTCATGTCAAAATTTAGTAGTACAGAACAAGGTAGAAAAATTATCAACAGATTCGAAGTTCATATTCAGGAGCACTTGACCAATTCAGCAGCATTTCAAAAATGACCAATTTAGCAATACAAACAATGAAATACAATAGTAGTACAGAGAGAACCAGTTCTTGTTTCAGCTCTAAAAACCTTGTCGCGCGATCAGTTTGTCCTTTTCACCAAACACACTCGACCATTGGAGCAAGGAAAACTGATGATCTAGTCTCCTTTGAGTACCTTCTTCTCACATCAATGCTTGTGTGACCCCTGTATGTAACCCAAAATTCCCAAGTATCATCTAGATTGTGACAAGACCATGTTTCCAAATAAATAGAAGACTATCTATTGCCCTTGATTTAAACAAGTACCAGTACATCAGTATTAGTTCCACAAAATTCTTTAGTAATAGCAATGACATAACATTTGAGAGATTCAGTAGCTTTCCTGCTTGAAATTCAATAGCAGTACAGAGAGAATTAGTTCTTGTTCTAGCTAAAAAAAGCTTGGTGCACGATTAGTTTGGCCTATTCTACGAAGAGACTTGATCATCAGAGCAAGAAAAACTGACGATCAAGTCTGCTTTTGTGTGAATATCTCCACCTTACGTCAATGCCTATGTGACCGCCCATATGCAACCCAAACTTCCTAAGACTCGTCTAGATAATTGTGACAATGCTAAGTTTGAAAAGAAAAGCATGACAATCTGATGCACTTCATCTAAACAAGTACCAGTACATCACAGTTCGTTTTACAAAATATTGTACTAATAGTAACAACAGAGCATTTGATAGATTCAGAAGCATTTGAAAGATCCAGCAGTACAGAATAAGACCATAAAAATATCAGACATATTCCTGGTTCATATTCAGCAGCACTTAACAGAGTCAACACAGCATTCAAAGTGACCAGTTGGCAATACACAGATAGTGACCAAAAGAATTGACAGATTCAGCTATGCGGACATGGAAATTCAACATATGTAGCAAGGCCTGGTTCAAAAGGAAAGAGAGACCATATTCTACACTCGGCCGGTCGATCTAAACAAGTATCGAACAGAACTTTTGACAGGTTCAGTAGCATTTGAAAGATTCAGCAGTATATATAATAAGAAAGAAAAATACTAACAGATTCCCAGTTCAGATTCAACGGCACTTGGACATATTCAGCAGCATTTAAAATTGATAGAGTCAGTTTGCCCTTTTCTCCGAACACTTGTCATTGGAAGAAACAAAACTGACGATCATGTCTTGTTTTGTGTGCATGCCTCCTTCTCACATCAATGCCTGTGCGTGACCTCCATAGGCAATTCAAAATGCCCAAAGCCTCATCTAGATGATGAGATTATGATAAGGCCAAGTTACAAAAGAAAAGCAAGACCATCTACTGCACTTGATGTAAACAAGTAACAGTACATCAGTATTAGTTCTATAAAATACTTAGTTACTAACAACAACAAAACAAAGGCAAAGCAGTACCATCTCCTGCCCTTGATCTAAACAAGTATCAGTATATAGTACAAAATATTCAGAAATACAAGAACTACTACTATACTAGTACTACTTTGCAGCAAAAATAGTTCAATAGGGCCGATACCAACTGAGCTATCCTATTACATAGTATTATGATTACTTATGGTAGTTTGGTTCCAATCGCGTGCATTACCATGTTAACACTAGCCAGATTATTACAACTCCATCCATCAATAATGATCCGTATAGCTCTTTACTTGACAACGCCTCATGTTTGGAACAAGTTGTGGAGTTTATCATGCTCAGCTTTGCTCAATTGTGCACTCAACACATGTTGTCCAACTAAGCTCTTGTATTGATCAGCAGTTTCAACTCCCATTAACTCCGTCTCTTCTTCAGAATCAGAATTATCCCCATCACGTGCAGCAACAAGAGATAATGTATCTTCATCAAAATCACTTGCTGAATCATATTCACCATCATCACGCACCATCATAACACACTATGTTGTGCACATCCGCTCAATATGACCATATCCCCAACATTTGAGGCGGTGGAGCAACCGAAGACGTTCTTGATGAAGGCGTGGTGGCTTTCGACGTGGTAGGTGCTGGTGGCGTATCACATGAAGAAGGCGTGCATTGTCGGGACGTCCATAACAATGTACAACCTGTAGAATTATTAGACCTTCTCCATGGTGGTTGACGATCCTACACTTCACGTTCAGCTTTGCAAGAAAGATGAAATAAACGAGTAATGGTATGATATTCCTTATAGTCTAAGATGTTTTGAATCTCCTTATTTAAAACAAAAAAGAAACATGCCATCATTTGTTCCGTATTTTCAAAAATACCGGCACAAACCATCCGAGTTTGTAATTCCTAATAATATTCTTCTACAGAATTTTTGCCTTGTTCTAAACGAGTCATTTTATTTAGAAAATCGCATTGATAAGTTGGTGGTACAAAATGAACTCGCATAGCAGTTTTTAAAGCAGTCCAAGTATTAGGAATATTAGCATGATTGACGCGATAATATTCAGACCACCAAAGTGAAGCAAAATCTGTAAACTTGCAAGTAGCAGCACTAACACTCATATTCTAAGGATATCGTATACATGCAAAACATTGATCTACTTCCAATTCCCATGTAAGATATGCATCAGGATTATACCTACCCTCAAAAGGTAGAATATTTAGCTTAAGCTTAGAAACACGATCATCATTATGTACCGGTGGTCGAGCGTTGCGATAGTAATGTCGAGGACGGACAACAGGTTTTTCGACATACTCATCAAACTCATTCTCATTTTCATACTCATTCTCACCATCCTCTTCATATCCCACAAAAGCGTTAGTCGTGGTAGCAGCAGCTATTGGTGTAATAGCTTCGGTAGTTCGTGCGATAGCTTCAGGGGTTGGAGCCTGAGGTGGTGCATCTGTAGCAAGAGCATACGAACCCGTAGTATGGTGTCCCGCAAGTGGCACTCATCGCGCAAGTCTCACATGTTCAGGTAGACGGTGATGAGGAGGTGGTGCAGCCGCAGGTGCAGGTAACCTGGTGAGGATCTCCTAAAACTTGGCGTCGAGCTTGTCATTGAAGGATTTCTCTAGTCCTTCTATATTATCAATGGTTTTGTTGAGCATGATGTCAACATTCTCTAGTCTTGAATCAACATCTTGTGCACGTCCTACCAAAAACTTCGTGAAGTGAGCATGCATCTCTTCATTCGTCATGTTTGCCGGTTCAAGAGGTATATCTGCCATGGTTAGTCTTTAAAAGCACAAGTGTATATGCCTATAAGTACGAAAATATGGTGGAAACACGCGTAATCCGTCAAGCAATATACAAAGCTCTTACAAGTTCTTACCAAACAGGAGGAAAAGGTGATGTGTAACCGCAAAGATCAGTGGTTCCAGAGATTGAACTGAGCGATTACCAGGGATCGACACCACGCATGTGGAGAAATCTGTGGAGCTCTGGGAAGGCTTCGCAAAGGGGTTAGCAATTATCAAAACAACAATGCAAAGTTGAAAAGATGCTCAACAATGGTACCATGCTGGTCCTAGGCTAGACCGTACTAGAGACGTTAGCCTAGAGCACTAATGATGTCACGATGCGTCACAACAAGCAATGGTACGATGATATAGCACCCTGAAAAGTGAACCAAGATGTCCAAAATCACTATGATGGCGAGTGTCTAGAACTGATCTACGAGGTCTAAATACAGGATAGCCCCAAAAAAAAGTCAAAAATTTTCTATCATGCTCTAGAAAGCGTGCAGGTGCCAGAAAAATATCGCTATAATGCTCGATGGAGAAAAGTGATCCCCAAGGACGAAAACTAGTATAGACAGTTTTTTTGCTCTCCTGCTTGACTTGCGGCCGGAACTGAAACTCATGGAATCAATATGGTAGGAAACAAAACTAACAAGGAAATAACAACTTTACTCGGACTCGTGCCACGGTAAGAAAAGTGATTGGATCTGTGTCGCGGTAGAAAGGTGGTGGAGGAGTCTAGGGTTTATGGTGGCAGTAGTATATGGTGGCGGATGTATGGCAATAGCGATCATGGCGGCGGTGACTAATTTGACCAGAACTCTAAAATCTAAGAGACGAGACACTAAGACCAGCAACACGACATGCCGATACAGACATGAATTCAACAATGCAAAACTGAAAGACAATGCAAGGCGAATATTGGTGATGTGATAGATCTAAATCTAATTCTATTTTTGGCTTTTTCATGGGTTATAGGTAAAATAGATCTACACTACGAAAAACTATAAAATCTCACCGAGCAACCTGAAATCTGATACCACTTGATAGGGAAAAGTGTATGATCTTTCGATGAGATGGTGATAGTCGATTTGGGTGGAGTTTGGGCTTGACAATCCGACTACATGTGCGAGCATGAGCACCAATGCAATCGCTAGGCCAATCTCTTGGAGGTTACCGATCTTGCAGAAGCACGATCAGCCTGACCAGCGAGAGTCTTAGTTCCTACCTGAAATCGAGCACAAGTAAGAAATAATATTGCAATGAAGATATTGCGGATTAAGATGAAAGCTTTATTGAAAGGTGGGATCCTGAATAAGTGTGAATTATAGGAGGTCTCTGCGAGACTCGAGCCTTGGCAAAGTTGCAATGGTGGCTAACTTTTTAGTCTAAATAAAATACGAGTCTAAAGTGATGACTATGGGAGGTATTTAAGGAGGAAAGGTGGGGTTTCGGCTAGCCATAGGTATGGTGGCCAAATCCAACCCTAAAAGACCTTATCCCCTCAAATACAGACTCTAAAAAGTGGCTATTAAAAATCCTATGAAAATAACATGGGCCTAACCCAAAAAAATAGATGACGCAACACCAAATTAAGCTATGGATGAATCTACGAAGTAATATTCTTGAATATTTCTTCCAAGCCTTCAATCTTCATTATGGTGGCTTCAAAGTTCTGAAATTTCCACTTGTGGCGTCCTCTTCAATCTTCATATGCTTGCTACCATCTCCATGCATGATCATGCTCCAATGCTTGTCCCTCTCGTTCATGCTAGGTGCATCATTCCTAAGAGTAACAAACACATCTGATTTAGGCAGCATCATATTCTCATGTATATGAGGAATAGTTCCAAGAAACGAAAGTACCTAATAGTTAAGTTGCTTAGCACGAGCTCGAGTGATGGGTCCTTGTATTGGTGTAGCTGTAGGTAAAGTGGTTGTATCAATAGATGGGATGTCCTCATCACATCACCTAGATGGAGCATTCAAGACCAAGGGGCAAGACGGTGCAAGATCTCAAAGTCCTTCGGGAGATACTGCTGGGGATATGCTAAATGGGTATCACCATTTCATGTCTCTAATCTAGATAACCTAGGAGGCCCACAGTTGGTATCAGGCCTATGGCATGCTGAGTGGCCTAGTTATACGGATATAGAAGGGAGGCCCATGCTAGAAAAAGGAAGGCCACAGTGCAGTTACCAACCATCCCGGAGCCTTGGAGTACAATACACGAAGACTAGTTAGTATTAGTGTAGGACTTTGTAACCTGTCCGGCGAGGTCCTTTCCCTATAACCCTAGGTTCTAGTGCCTTTATAAGCCGGACATGTGGGAGCCTTTAGGGCACAACATAGAAAGGTTCACAATTGTAGCACCCCGCTAAAACCACTACTAGAAAATCGCTATGTCTTTGTGTTACGCATCATCATGACTGCATGCTCATGTCATCATGACACATTGCATTTGAGCATCGTCATCATCATGCACATGTTTGCCTAAAACTATTCTACTAAAAGCTCTATTTTGTTTTCCATATTAATCCCCCCCTTTTATTTCAAAGAACAAACCCCGGTTGTCTGAATATTTTGTTTTGTCTAAAAAATATTACAAAAGGCCTTTAAAATAAAACAGAACAATAATAAAATAATTAACTATTTTATTTTTGTTGGAGGCAGCTAGCCAGGCCCAAAAGCCCAGCCAGCCACCTCCATCCTAAGCTAGACTAAACCCTAATCTGACCCAAACCCTAACCCTCCCCAGATCTACCCCGCCGCCACACACCACCTACCACCTGGCACCATCCCGCAGCACCCAGCCGCGCGGCAGCAGCAATGTGACCTAGCCCCGCCCACGTCACACGCAAACCGCCACGATCCCGTCCTCTAGCCCCGCGCCCTTGTCATTTTCCTCCTGCGACCTGGCCCACCCCGACGCGTACGCCCCCTCTCTCTGTGCGCGACGCACGCCTCACCCACCGACCCGACCCAGTCGCCCTCGCACATGATCCCGGCCCCACCTCCATGTTCCGTCCTCCTCGGTTCCACCTACCCCAGCCCGACGTGATCTCCTCTCCCTCGCGACGCGATCCATGATTCCCCCTCTGATCGCGAGCAAGGCCGCCTCCCGCCGCCGCCGCCGCCCCTTTTCCTGTCCCCGTTTCTCCATAGCAGGGAGCTCGCCCCCAGCCGCCATAGCGGTGCACCGCCGCCAGGACCTCGTCGTGCCTCCCGTCGCCAACCTCCCCAACAGCCTCTAGATGCGGGCACCGTTGACCCTCATCCTCCATCGCGCCTCGGTGCCCGACCACCTCCCCACGACCCTCGCAAGCTCCTCGTCGCTGAGCACTGCCTCCTCGCCAGTCCTCGCCCGGCCGGCCTCCACTCCTCCCAGGTCGTCGGCCGCCTCGCCATCCCCGCCGCCTCAGGTCCTCCTCGCTTCAGAGTTGTTCCACCGCACCCTCCTCGTCCGGCCATCCCCTGCCTCGTCTCCCGGTTAACGCTCGCGCCAACCGTCAACAAGCTGGCCGCCCCGACCGCGCCCCGTCTCCGCCGGACCCGGCCACCACCACGTCACCTCTTCCTCTGCGCGTGGTTGCATCGGACGACACCCTCCTCCCGAGCATCTCCGGCCCCTCCGTTCTCTGCCTTCTAGCGCATCCCCTGCAGCGCCTAGCACCGAGCCGCTCCGACCCACATCTGCAGCTGCCGAGGTGTTCCTGTTCGTTCATGTGGTTTTCCTCTAGTACTAGTGGGGTGGATATATGTCTTGTGTTCCGGTACTGATCACGAGAACATGGGCAATGGTGTACTGCAGCTGCAACCGTGCGAAGATGGCGCGTGGTGTTGCTACCCGGACTGCTTCAGTCTCGCGCCGCACGAGCATGGTGTTGTTGTTTGGGGATGATTTTCCTATTGACATTTTTGTCCGAGACCCTTCCGATGAGCAAGATCTCCTGCTGAACAAGATCGACCAAAACGATAAGACCACGCCAAGATCTTCCTGAATGCCCTGACATCGAAACAAGATTGCCATCGATAATGGATCCAAAGACCTCTCTTCCCGGAGCACCGAGAACTCCGTCGTGGACCCGGAGACCCCGAGTCCTCCTTCGATGTGCAATGCCCAAGACCGATCCCTTGAACCCTTGGAACCCCAAGCTCGCCGAGTCCACTATGTGTGACCCTTATCCTCCCCTATTTTTATAATAATATATTTGTTGCATATAAACTGTACATGCTTCGCATGCATATCTTGGGAATTGAGGTACTTTGTGATTCACTTAATAATTAAATATGGAGGCTATATGCGGGCTATTCTAGTCTTATATTGGCTCCATTTAAATTTGTGTAGCAAACCGATGCCATGCTTTGCCTTGTTAATTCCACATTTAATTTGCGGGGTAGTTAAACAATATGAATCTTATATTTAATTGTCGGGACCCTGGTTCCGCTTAATATTGCCTAGTTGCATCGCATCTTTGCCATGTCATGCATCATATCATAATCATGCCGGATCTTCTGGCATAGTATTAAATAGTGCATCCGGTGTTTCTTTTAGTGCTTTGCTACTTCGCGGATTAGGCCGTTGAGTGGATGCGAGTATCGACAAGTTCTTCGAATAATGAACCTTCGGCAGTGTTTCCCAGGCGAGCATTCTCCCCCTTTCTACCTATTTTGCATCTATAGTCTTTATTTCCTCCTGTTGATCTATTGCTATCTGTGTCGCGATGCTTTAGTGTTCCGTACCAGATATATTCTGTGCAGCCTTTACATTGCCTTGGACACCTCCTATTACCAGTTGTTTGGTAGATAGATGGTCTTGCGAGTCGTAGTCGCTTGCTCAGGTGCGATCCCGTGTCGTGAAGTACCACACAGTTGTTGGAATGTTGTCATATGCTTTACGGTGGAGAGGATCATGACTTTAAATACAACTATTAAATTGCTGAATAACTAATGAAAGAGGCACCGGTGGGCAATATATGCTATTTGGTTTTTCATGTCCACTTGTGTCCCGTAGGCCCCGAGTACTTGATACCTGTTCCTTGATTATTCGCACTATCCACATCTGGGAGACCCTATGGATCCCCCTTAGCCAGAGCTTGATTCATTTCTTATTTCTTGGGCCACAAACTAGTTTGGGGCTTTATTACTATCCTGTACTTATGCCATGCTTTACTGCTTAATTTACGATTGTGCGTGGAGCACCTGTACTATTTAGGATGGCGGAGTGTTTTTGCGGTATCGACAAGCCCAGTCACACTTTCGGGTTCCCAGTCATTTACAGCCATTGACACAAACCTTGGGTCCGTCTCGGAGCCAGCCAACTTTGTTGCGGGTAGCTTAATGGGGTGGCCCCCTGAAATATTTTATGAATCCTGTGATTGCTTTGTCGTGAAAGCCTCGTTGGGTTTTGATTTGGTTTTTTCGAGGTTGATCGTGTGTGTGTTGCTATTTGTGCACCCTCATAGGTAAATCTTTCAAAGCCGTGTTCATGTTATGGACGACTTGGAGCACAGTATCTCGATCATAGACAAGCATAACTAAAGTAGTGCTATAAATTTGACTTAATAAGTGACTAGTAATTAGCTTCACTACAATGGAATGGATAATAAAAGTGCCAACAACTGGTGGAACTGGGGTGTATCGTGTCATGTTATACCTGTCTAGTAAGTATCGCGACTCCAATGGAATGAAATAAAAGTGCCAACAACTGCTGGGTTGGGATGTCACATGCTAATTGTATTTGACTAGTAAGTACTGCACCTACAACTGAATGGTTAACTAAAACTGCCCACTACTTATGCTATCAGGATGACTCGTGCTATCTATATCTTACTAGTAAGTGCTTCAACTATAATGGAATAAATAAAACTGTCAACTGTGTCAGTTCCTCGGTTTGACTTCCTCGTTTGGTCTCGAGGGGGAAATACCAGGATGGGTATGATTGGTGTTAGTATCAGGTTGGTCCCGAATAGGTCTCTCTTATCCCTCTCTAATAGCCGACAGTTGCATCGAGTCTCTATAGGTTGTTTAGTGCATGCTGCGCTGCCGCTGCAGTCCACCATACCTATGTAGGCGAGAGCCGTCGAATTCTAGCCTCGCCGTGTACTGGCCTTAGTACTGACGCTCCTCTTTTTCCTTTGCCCTTTGTCGGCACCCCTTTTGTTTTTAGCAGGTTGAGATCGCCGTCGTTAGCAGGGTTAACCTTCCGGCTTGGCCTAGGCAGGGTTATGGACGCCATTGGTTATTCTTCAGGGCTCTTAGCTCAATTTGCTTCTTATCCGTACTCGGATGTTGTATCGATTTCAAGGTGATTAGATCTTTGTATTGTATATCTGTATTTTTGAATCATGGAGTCGTTGTTGTATATATATGTTATGTGGGTTCCATCATGGTCTATTGTGTAATGGTATTACTTTGTTTTCCACCCGCACGAAAGTGCCTAGTGGGCGTCCTTGAATCGTTTCTATGCGGGTTTGGCGGGAAGCGCTAAAACTTGCATAGGGCCGATTCGAGGGTGTTACAACAATACCTCGCAAAGCGAACTGATCTTTGTAACTCTGCGTATTGCCATTATAGTGATTTATAGCAGGAGTAGAGTTCTGCCACCATTGTGGGACTTGAACCTGGGGAAGATGTGTTACCTCATACCCGTTAACTCACTGCCTTCCCCCACCTCTCTGAACATGCTCTGTGAGGACCCCTACATGGCGTACTCATCGGCAATACCACGATAGTTGGTGACCACCATTGGGCAAGAGGCGCTTTAAGATCTACACCGAGCGAGGTCCAATCTCTTCGCGAAAATCAGCAACACTATGGCCATTGGGAGTGTTATCTTCTCCAGCAATGTTCAGATCCCCCCGGACAAGTTCTAGATCCCGGCGAAATTGAACCCCACCCGCTGCTCCATTGTTCCAATCGGGGACATCCATCTCTTCATCGGTGAAACCGACTCGGGACCAAGCTCTCAGGAATTCGGACACGTGTCAAGGCCCGCACAGACCGCCTACAGGAAGGACACGTTCACGGAAGGATCGGGCTCGAATTTCTCTCTAGAGTTTGCTAGCTCAGATCAGGAAAAATAAAGGCCCATCCAAACCGCCCCTGTGCAGGATATAATGGTGGAAGGACCTCGCATATCCGCTTGGCTTCCTTGAGTGTTAGAGAAGCATAGGTCACACTTTGTCAGTGTCATCACCATCTTCGATCTAGCTCGCTGTGTCCAAAGGTTGGGGGAATCCCCACGTGAGTACCTCGCTAGATGGATGAGGGTGAGGGAAACCTTGGAGGGTGACATGGGTATACCCTACAGGTACTCGAGTTTGGTATATACGGCCCAGATACGGCAGAAGACCATGGCATTGCCTAGGCCCAATGCAGAATTTGGGTGACCCACGGACTCTTCGATTGCTTGCGAGACAAGAAGAAGCTTAAGATAGAAAGTTCAAAGGGCGAACCCTAATCTGTAACCGACTCGACCTGCTACCCGAGACCTTGCCAATCTATATAAAGGCTAGGAGGGGGCGGCGAGGAGGATAATCACAACCCTAGTTTCCACAGCTCTCGCCAGATTGCATCTACGCGCCCCTGTAATCTTCGATTCATTCGTTAATTCCAAGAGCAGACAGGCAGGAGTAGGGACCTCTACGAGGCCTGAACCTGGGTAAACCTTGCGTCCCTCTGTGCTTGTTTTCTAGCCGATTGATGCTTCCAGCGCTCCCTCCTTCTCCAACACCCATGTCCATAACAATGGGCATTGACGATTTGAACCCTCGTCAATTAGCGCCGTCTGTGGGAACTGGGAGTGCTGATGTCGCGGCTTCTTCGGCCCCGTCAACCGCGATCTACAACTCTGCAACAGCAGAGATTCGCCAGCTCTTTGGCGCATTCGAATTCACCATCCATACGTCGGCCACTCGCCCGGCTTTCGAGTCCGTGGGCGATGGAATTAGTCTGGCGATTAGGAGCTTCCACTTCTAGGTTGGTCAACTGGGCATGCTTCACATGCCTGACCAGGCAACGACACCCGCGATTGCTCCAGCATCGTGTTTCCCGCCACCAATCGGCACCCTCAGCGAGCTCAACACCTTAGCAACAGCTGGGAGTACGGACAGCGACAACAGTCGTGAATCCGATCTGGGTGGCCTAGCCACAGAAGATGGAGCCTACGGCTCCGGATCTGAAAGTTGTGGGAGCAACAGCTTCCCCAATCACTTCATGTGCACCGTCATCAACGCGGGAGACACCGGCGTCAATCGCGAAAACATTGGCACCAGACCTGGCACCGAACCACCCAACGGCAGTATGCCCAATGGTGGCATACCAGTCGCAAACAGCGGCCCCACCAACAGTGGTAACGGCGCGCCCGTCAACAACAGGATAGGGGAGAACCGTTACTCACGACAAACGAGAACACCGACGAGCGCATGCTGATCAAGCTCAACGACAATGAGTGGGCCCGCTGTCGCGAAGCTCTGCAGGGCAATCCTCTACCCCCCAACACATCGCAGGACATGCTGATGGGCTACCATTGGCTGCTAAAGGAGGAATTCAAGCGCCAGCAGCAGGTGATCACGCAACTCGAAGCGCACAGAAAGGCGGCGGATGAGTCGAGTCTTCGACATGCTGGGATCTCCTCCCACGGAGGATCCTCCTCCAAAGGCAACGAGTACGTGGCCAACAAGAGGCGATATCGACTGGCCCACCTCACCGAGCAAGAACGCATAGAAGCTGCGAAAGTCCTCGACTTCAGCTCTATGATGGTGGATACACGGGTCAACGTGCTCCCAAAAACGCCGCAAGCCGTGGTGACTGCGGCTACCATGTACCTCCTCAACAACCAGCCACCGGTTGGAGATCCGCGACCTGCCATGCACCGATCTATGATCGCGGGCCTGGGGCTAATCGAGGCCGCCCTCGACAAAGAACCAACACCAGAGCCAAAGAAAAGCAAGGCTCTGGACAAGTACTAATCGTACTCCTCTAGTGACCATAGTCACGATCTGTCACGGCGACGTCGCTCACAGCGGCATGACCGCGACTACGACACGCGTAATGACATCACACAGCGCAAAGTCGACAAGATGCGGGCAAGACGTGCTCGTTTAACTAACTCGGAAGAAGACGAGACTGAGCTCTATGGTGCCAGATGCTTTAGCAGGGCCATCAGGCAAAAGCGAATGCCTAAGGGGTGCAAGCTCCCGTCGGAGAACCCAAAATTTGACGGCCTGTAGGACCCAAAAATCTGGCTGGAGGACCACATCTCCTCCGTCAGGCTGCATGGAGGGAGTCGAAGCATGGCCATGCAATGCCTACAGCTGCAGCTGCAGGGCGCCGCTCGCGCATGGCTCAACAACCTCCCACGTGGATCCATTCGCAGCTGGGAAGAGCTGGTCTACAGCTTTGTGCGCAACTTCAAGGGCACTTACAAAAGGCCCGCATCAATTGAGGAACTCTGAAGCTGCCAGCAATGATCTGGCGAATCGGTGCGCTTGTACATCCAGAGGTGGTCCATCATCAAGAACTCCGCAGAAAATATCTCGGAAGACCGTGCAATTGACGCACTCAATGGCGGCGTTCGCCGTATAGAGCTTAGGGAGGAGCTGGGCCACTCGAAGCCCAAAACGATCGATCACCTGATGGAAATCGCGAATCGGTGGGCTGACGGAGAAGACTCGGTGAAAAACCGTACCTACTCCAACGACGACGATGACCTCGGACGCAGACGCGACCGCCGAGCCAAACGTCGAATGTGCGTCTACGATGACCGTGATGAGGCCAATATGGTCGCAGCCGGCTACATCGACAAACGCGACTACAACCACAATAGCGGATATCGCAGTGGTGGATACCACGATAGAGGAAAAACCATGCAGGTGTGGCAGCACCGCACTCGCGAAGAGGCACCCGCAATATCTATCGAGGACAAACTGTCCGGACCATGCAACATGTACTTCTATATCAACAAGCACGACGGCAAGAAGAAATCCATCCACCTTCTCAAGGACCGCCGTGAGTTCCTCAAACTCCACGAGGGGCAGGCTCGGATGAATTGCGACGCGGTCAACAGGGGCTATGGAGCCGCCCAGGCGTTATGGCACATGAAGCTCCACCACCACCGCCCGGACCACCACCACCCGCGGCCGCGCCGGTCCAGAATCACGGAGGCGAGCCATACCCACGAGCCGTGGCAACATGGGGATGATCCAAAAAGGGAGTCCCTCAAATCGAGTGAAGAAGGCCATCACTCGCCAAGTCAATCTAGCGATACACTCTCTAACCTCCTCCACTGAATACCTCAGCGGAAGCGACTCCTGCATCACCTTCGACAGGCGCGATCACCCACACCAAGTTCCTCGCCCAGGCCACTATCCCCTCATACTTGAGGAGCAGATCGGGGGCTTCGATATGAGTCGCATCTTCATGGACGGTGGCAGCGACACTAACCTCATGTTCGCGAGTACCTTGCGTGCGATGAGGATCCCTCTAACTTGTCTAGAAGTTTCAGACACGATGTTCCACGGCATCGTCCTAGGGAAGGGCATATATCCCCTAGGAAAAATCAACCTCGACGTCATCTTCGACACACCGCAAAACTTTCGGCGAGAGCGCATCGACTTTGAGGTTGCCGGCTAGCCCTCGCAATATCACTGCATCCTCGGACGTTTCACGTTCGCTAGGTTCATGCCAGTGCCGCACTACGCCTACCTGCAAATGAAAATGCTAGGTCCAAACGGCATAATCACAATCAATGGCAACTTTGAGAGGTCCGACAGCTGTGACAGGGAATTCAACAGAATCTCCCAGTCCTTCGGCATGTAGGAGGAACTCGCAAGATTGAAGGAGTCGACAGACAACACTCTGCCTCCCCTGAGTAGGCCAAGTTCACCCGACCTGTCCTTCGACTTGTCGGTGCACACGAAGAAAGTCCAGGTCCACCCAATGGACCCGACCAAGACGGCCCTCATCACCGACAACTTGAGTTCTGCATAGGAACTCGTGCTCGTTGAATTCCTCCATGAGCACTGGAAATCTTTGCCTGGTGTCCAGCAGGAATGCCAGGAGTTCCCAGGGAATTCGCCAAGCACTCACTCAACATGAATCCAGACGCAAGGCCAGTCAAGCAGACAATTCGGCGACTGTCTGAACCAAGAGCAAAGGCAGTCGGAATGGAGATCAACAAACTCCTCAACGCAAAATTCATACGCGAGATCAAGGAGAGCACTTGGCTCGCTAACACAGTGCTTGTGCCTAAAAAAGACATGGATATCCTACGGATGTGCGTGGACTTCACCTCCTTGAGTAAGCACTGCACAAAGGATCACTTCCCGCTGCCACGAATCGACCAAATCATCGACTCCAACACGGGATGTGAGCGCCTCTGCTTCCTCGACGCCTACTCAGGCTACAATCAGATTCGAATGAAGGATGAGGATCAAGATAAAATAGTGTTCACGACACCCTTTGGTGTGTTCTGCTACAACACGATGCCCTTCGGGCTAAAAAACGCACGAGCCACCTATTAGTGGTGCATGCAGGCTTGCCTCAAGAACCAACTTGGTCGCAGCATCCAAGTCTACATTGACGACATCATCATCAAAACCAAAGAGGAAGCCTCGCTAATCGACGATCTACGTGAAACCTTCACCAACCTCGGCTGCTACCGGATCAAGCTCAATCCGAAAAAATGCGCCTTCGGCGTGCCATCTGGGCAGTTACTCGGGTATCTCATCTCTACGAGAGGGATCGAAGCAAACCCGAAGAAAATAAAAGCCATATTGGCCATGGAGAAGCCGAAGAACGTAAAAGGCATCCAGCAGCTAGCTGGGCGAATCGCGGCACTCAGTCGATTAATCAATCGAATGGGTGAAAAGGCACTGCCCTTCTACCAACTTCTCCACAAAGCTGACATGTTCGAGTGGACAGACAATGTGCAAGAAGCATTCAAAGATCTCAAGCGCCTACTATCCACCTCGCCAGTACTGGTGACGCCTCTCGAAAAGGAACCACTACGGCTCTACATCTCTGCCACCAACTAGGTGGTCAGCACGGTGCTCGTGGTGGAACGAGCAGAAGAAAATAAAGTCCATGGGGTCCAGCGCCCAGTATGCTACCTCAGTGAGGTGCTCACGCCAACAAAACAGCGGTACCCGCACTACCAGAAGCTGGCGTATGGCATCTTCATGATAGCCAGGCAACTGCGCCACTACTTCCAGGAGAACCCAATCGTGGTGGTAAACGATGCCCCACTCGGGCATATACTCAATAACCCTGACGCCACAGGACGGGTCGTGCTCTGGGAATCAAATTGTCTCCACGAGACATCACATATGAAAAGCGCGACGCGATCAAGTCGCAAATTCTCCTGGACTTTCTCGTGCACTGGATGGAGAACCAGCTCCCCGACAAGCCACATATGTCCTACCTCTGGACAATGCACTTCGATGGGTCCAAGCGAAAGGACGGAGCTGGCGCAGGTGTCATACTGACATTGCCCCAAGGAGATAAGATGACATACATTCTGCGAATGCAGTTTCACCGCCTCCAATAATGAAGCTAAGTACGAAGCCCTAATCCATGGGATGCGGATGGCAAAAGCCCGTGGCGCCAAAAGGCTCATCATCTACGGCGACTCCAAACTAGTGTTCAACCAAATGATGCACGAGTGCGACGTACTGAGCGACAACATGATCACCTACCAGGACCTCTACGACACACTCGAAGGAGACTTCCACGGCTATGACCTGTGGCACGTGGGCCACGAAGGAATGAAGAGGCGGATCTACTCACCAATATTGGCTCCACCTGCGCCTCCATACCATCTGGGGTATTTCTCGAGCGCATCTTCGAGCGCTCCATCAAGCCAAAGGCTCCAGAGAAGAAAGCCAGCACGTCAACGAACTCGTGGGGCTATGCCACCTAACGAGCCAATGGCACTCGACGACCTGGAGCATGATACAGGACTCGAAGGACCAATAGGCGTCATGATGATCGATCCATCTTGGACACAACCCTACATCAAATATCTACTCAGCAAGAGGCTGCCAGATGATCCGACTGACGCGCGACTTGTCACGCGACTATCCAAGGCATTCGCCCTTATCAGCGGTGAACTATACAAACGCAGCATCACAGGAGTACTTCAACGATGTGTCTCCAACAGGGATGGAAGGCCGTCCTCCTCGACATCCACGAAGGCACTTGCGGGCACCATGCTGGCAGTCGCGCCCTCGTTGCCAAAGATCTACGAGATGGATTCTACTGGCCCATGGCCATGCGCGATGCCAAGGATAGTGCTGCAATGCTTGCCAGCGATTCGCAGACAAAGCTCACGCACCTGGCATGGAACTTCAGCCAATACCATTGTCTTGGCCCTTCGTGCAATGGGGACTCGACATGGTCGGCAAGCTCCCAAAATCCTCGCGAGGGGGTTACGTCTACCTCTTGGTTGTAGTCGACAAATTCACCAAGTGGATCGAGGCAATGCTGGTGACAAATCAATCAGGGGCCAGCGCTGTCAAGTTCTTCGAGTCCATTGTCTACCGCTTTGGAGTGCCACACAACATCATCATGGACAATGGGACGAACTTCACCTCTAAGGAGTTCCTGGAATTCTGCGAAAATCTGGGAATCAACATAAGCTACGCCTTGATGGCTCACCCGTAGACCAACAGTCCAGTCGAAAAGGCCAACGGCCTCATCTATGGTGGAATCAAGAAGCGACTCCTTCGACCACTCTAACAAGCCACTGGATGCTGGCCAGACAAACTACAATCACTCCTTTGGAGTCTGCATACAACTCCAAACAGCGCCACAGGATACACTCTGTTCTTCATGGTACACAGTGCTGAAGCAGTGATACCCGCAAAAGTACGCTACAAAGCCCCATTGGTGGTCGCTTACAGCGAGCAGGAGTCAACTCTTGCACTCGAAGACTCCGTCGACCTCCTTGACGAGGCTCGAGAAATCGCAGCGGAGAGATCAACGATCTACCAGCAAAGCCTCCGCAACTACCACAGCAAAAGGCTACACCCCAGATCCTTCGTTGAAGGAGACCTGGTCCTGCGACTGAAACAACAAGAGCATCTCAAGCTCGAGTCCCCTTGGGAAGGACCGTACATGATTATAGAAGTAATCCCAGGTGTCGCCTATAGCCTTAACGATTTCGAGACAGGAGTCGCATACTCCAACCCCTGGAACGTCGCACAGTTGTGCCGCTTCTACCCCTTGTCGTTTTTAATTAGAAATAAGGCTATTCAGCCAGGCTACTTAGCCACACATTGTACCTCGTATTATTCTACGAATAAATAAAGCTAAGTGCCCCAAAACTCTGTGTTTTCCATATTTTCTTGCAATTTTATCACTCGGGGGTTGCGCCACCCTTTACACTTTCGTTCTACGAACAAATCGCAGTATCCTGAGTAGCTGACACAACATCAATCCAACCCTTGATAAACACCAACCCAGTTGCAACGCACCTGACAGGTTGGCAAGGTGCTGAGATAAACACAAGTCAGGCTAACGAAACAGAACTGCATAGTATAATTCACTCACAAAATATAAAAGCTAGCAAGATCTTCACATATCAATGGGTATTAATTACACCCAACATAATCATACGAACTTTACAACACTTATACAATTATGTGCAGGATACAAATTATGCTACTGCTGCAAAAGAAGAACGTTTGTTTGCTCCCCGAAGAAATCGACAATGTCCTCTGTTGGCCGATCAACCGCTTGATAGTGCGGAACCATGTTCTAGGTCATACCTTCTGGCGGAGGCGCCGGCCCAGCGGCAACAGACGCAACATCTACATCCGGCCTATGCAGTCGCACCAGCGACAACGCAGCCTTAGCACCAGCTACTAACTGCTGCTGCACGCACTAGCGGACCGCACTTAAATCTAGAAACTTCGCTAGAAGAGCCAACAGGCTTGAAGGGACGGCATCCAGCGGAAAGATCGTTTGATAAATATGCCTAAGGCACGACTGCGCCTTCTTCAAAAAATGAAGTACTCGAGAAGAACGATCATGCAGGGTCGCAAGTGTGATCGCATGATCATGGTCCACCCAAAAGTACCCACTCGCCTGTAGTTACTCCTGGGTCAGGTTATTCATTCGAATGGCAACCCGGTCCTTCTCATCCTGCGGATGACGAGCGCTGACAACTACACCAAGCAAATGGCAAAGTGTGAAGACAAGGCATCGCCGCGACTGACTAAAAGAAAAGATGAGAAGGCAGAAAGCTAACATTTGAACTGCTCATTCAGCTGCGCCACTTCCTCCAAGAGATACTTCTCATGGGCGGTGGCCTTCTCCGCCTTCGACTTCCACACATCCGCGCTACCGCGGACGATGGGCAACTCGCGCTCCAACTGCTTAATGTGATCGTGCAATCACGAAAGCAACGATAGTTCCTCCACCTTTGAACGCTGATGCGCCGTGGTTTCATCGGTGGGAGGAGAGTCATGAGGACCACTCGACGTACCCTATCACAATCAAGCAAGAAGCAAATAAGGGACCAAGAATACATTGATAAAAGCATGAATGCATTCAAGCACAACAAAGTCTCGATAGGGACACTCCCACAAAAGCATAGTTTCAACAAAAGGCAACTATAACTATTACAGATTGGAAACTAAGGAGCAATCTGCTTCTTTGACTTGGACTTTGACTTCGAAGGCCTCATCGAATCCATGGCAGCCTCTGATGCCATAGATTTTCTGGTGGTAGCCCCTGATGCCGCAGTCTTCACCGCCTTCTTCGCTTGTTGAAGCTCCGTAGAATATCTTGCGACTATATCAATGAGCCGCGGTCCATACTTACCACAGCCAGTAGCGAAGGGAGCAAACACTACATGTTGGCCATCTACATCGACGGGCATCGCCTTGGAGATCGTGGAGGGATCCAACTCCACGCCATGGGCCTGCGCCATCGCGAGTGCCATGGTAGCACCGATAGACCGCTGGGAGTTCTTGAATTCCATGGGAATACCCCCAGCAAGGGATTCCACCAGGTCCGCAAGGTTGTCAATCAGCTCAGCCTTGGGAGTTAGATCCTCATGGATGCGACTGAGCACATCCTTGGCCTTGACAAGATCCCTAAAGGGAAGCTCTCGGTCCTACGCAGCACGGCACCAACGCAACTACAAGCAAAGGGATCAAGGCCAAGCTCAGACCACCGGCATCTGCATACATAAGGTGTTAGCACAGCAATATGACATCAAACAAGGAGAAATGCAAGTCTAGCTGAAAAAAATACCTGAGAGGGACTTAGCAATCACAAAAAGTTGTTCTTCGAACTTCTCCCTCTCAGCAGTGGAAGCACGCAAATCCTCTTCGCGCTTTCGCGACTCCTCTAGAGCCGCGACTACTTCGTCGCGATTCTTCACTGCCACAGCAAGCGCCTTCTCAAGGGAAGCAGCACGGCGAAGAAGTTCATTGTGCTCTACTACAAAGCACAGGGTGTATCATCAATCGAATTTATAAATTTCACGAAGACAAAAACAAAGCCAAAACTTACCTTCGACAACACGGTGGCGATTGTCCAGCAGAGCGTACTGTCGACCCATGACAAGGACTTGCTCCGCCAGGCGAGCAGCTTCCTTCACAATGAGCTGCATCAAAAGGAAAACAAAGGTCCAACGGCAGCACAAAGTATAAATTCGACTGCCAAAACAGCAAAAGGGACGCTTACATGATCCTCCAGGGACTCCGAGGATGACTATTGCGCAGTCGTCCGGGCAACCATCTGATGTTCCCCAGCATGCGGGGAACTCGAAGAAATGTGCCTGGAGTGGGCTACTACTGGAGGAGAAGAAGACCGTTCGGCCACCTCCTTGGCTTGGAGTCTGCGACTCCGGACTCTTTCACAATTTGGATGTCGTCAGAAGACGACGATGCTGCTTGACTACAAAACACATCCAGCAGAAAAAGCAACTCCAAAAAAGAAAGCAAGACGCATTCGCGAAGGCAATACTCACCAGTTAAAATTATCAAGGTCGAAGGATTCCTCCGACGACTCCTTCGGAAGTCGTAGCTTCTTCCGAGCGGAGGAGCCACCTCACGGAAAGGAACAGCAGGGATGGGCTCTTCTGCAATAGCAGTAGGAGAATCCTCCGGTGTTGATGGAGAGGATGCATTCGAGCCCTCACTGCGGGAACGCTTGTGGGTTCTGCGATCAGCGGACTTGGGGGCTTCCTCTTCTTCCTCCATGGGGACTATAGACCCCGACTCGTCCTCCTCTGCTTCACGAGGAATAACCCCTTCAGGCCGAGGAGGTGAACTGGCAGCCACGCTCCAGTCCTGCAATCAAAAGATGCATCATTATATATCAGGTGATTCGTGGCAATCAATAAAGAAACTACTTCGTAGTACAGTTCTACCTCAGGAGGAGGGTTAGAGGCGTTGAAAGGAGGCACTACTGGTTCGCCCGGGAGATCCTTCTTGGCGGTATATTTGGTCACGAATCGTAACCTCCTATCTACCTCACCCGCAGAAATGCCATCGGCAGATATGCGAGTGACATCACTCGCACCAGCTCAGCAGTACATTGGGTGGACTCTGGCCTGCAGAGGCTGGACGCGGTGGTGCAACCACGTGCGAATGAGAGCGGCGCCATCCTCTTCTTTGCCTATGTGGCTTTCGAGGTCGCAGACACGCTTATACAGCACCTTCCGTTTCCTCGGACTCGCCAGGCATCACGACATTCTTAAAGGGGCGCCTCCTCTTGCAAGTCGCTGCGGGATTGAAGGGCACGAGTCCGTAGTGCTCTTCGTAGGCCTTCCGGTCGCAGATGTGGAACCACTTGTCTCTCCACCCTTGGACAGATGCGGTGAGATTGATGTCGAAATAGACGGCAGAGGAGTCGACGTGGATTCCACATCCTCCTACGTTGTAGACTACCGAACCAGATGTCGACTGACGTTTTAGCTTAAAAAGCCTCTTGAAGAGGCCAAAGTGTGGCTCGATTCCGAGCCAGCACTCACAAAGCGTGATGAAGCAAGAGATGTGGAGAATGGAATTTGGGGACAGCTGGTGCAGCTAGAGCCCATAGAAACAAAGGAGACCCCTGAAGAAAGGATGCAAAGGGATTACCTTGTCGAATGGCACTCGCGAGTCATCCTCCACGGGTGGAAGAACTCCATCTTGATGATGAAGATGCAGCTCGGAAGGCTTGATGATGGACGCTCGCTAGGCGCCGTTGGTGGCACGGGTGTCCGCACCCTTCTTCTTCCCAGCGCCAGCGGCGCTGGTGCCCACGGTGGTGGTACCGCCCTTCTTCTTGGTGGCGGCAATGGTGGCCGCAGATCCAGCAGCGGCACCTTCCTTCTTCTTATACATCTTTCGATGGCGGTGCGAACGGAGAAAGTAACTGGGGAAGACATGGAGCTGGTCCAGTGCCATGAAGAGGAAGCGTGCAAGGAAGCAGAGAGAGCAGCAATGGCGAAGGAGGCACGGGCAAGAAGATAGATGGGGAAATTACCACAGTTGCGCTGCTACTTAAGCTCCTTGTGGATGCCATCCAATGGCCAGCATAAAACCTACTGAACGACTGGCGCACATCGCCATCGACACGTGGCGAGGGTGAACCACGAATCATCCCCCACTACTCCCATTACACGCAGAAATCAAGGAGACGCAGTTAAAACGGAAGATTACGCACGCCCAGTCAAATCGAAGTCAGAAAGTAGGACCCACCGCTCGTCACGTCCCGTCAAAGCTGCTCAGGCGGGCAACTGAGGTCATCACATCGTCAGCACTGATATCATTGATTCCAGCAGAAGAAGATTTTTACTACTTTAGTTCTTGCTCGATTCTCCAACTCAACCAAGCACTCGGGGGATACTCCTAACAGGAGCGCTGGCCACAGACCCGAAAGAATTTTTATGCAGGTGTAGTAGCATTCAAGACAAACCCATCACTCGAATCAATGATTCGATTGTGAACTACGGGTTACTCCCATAGGGAGCACTGGAAGCGCATTCGACTGAAACAAGCAACTAAAGACGAAAGCAGTCGCAAAATGTTTTTAGTCCCCACTCGAGTCTACGACTCGAATAGGCACTCGGGAGCTAGTCCCATAGGGAGCGTTGGTCGTGCACCCTATGATTATTTTTCCTTGTACATCGTACTGTATGTTGATAACCTCCACACTCGAATGCTATGGCGACTCCGCCTCATATTTTCCCTACAAAGAGGTTACGTCTCCTGGGCTACCCGAATCATCTCCGCGATGACAAAAACTTTGGATGCCACGCTCATAGCGTGAAGATAAGAGATGAATAAGGCCTGGCAACGCATCTGCTGTGCATTACCAGAAACATATCCATGCCTGCAGGTACGATGAACATGCCTTGACAGACGCGTCGAGTGCTCACACTTACACACTGGAATTCGACTCCTGTAAGACCTCCGCGGCCTAAGTCGAATTACGCTAGCACTTTCCCGAATTCGAGTCCAGGGACTCGAGTTTGAGTAGATTGTGTTGTTTTTCCCTAAGGCAGTTAACTGATACCGATACATCGGATAAATCAGGCACGTACATCAACAATCCCTATGACACAAAGGAACACTCGAAAAAATGCTTAGTCATGCACTCGAAAGACTTCATGAAGTCCCCAGTCGAATCTGCGATTCCACTGGAAACTCGGGGGCTACTGACATGGGTATACCCTATAGGTACTCGAGTTTGGTATATACGGCCGAGATATGGCAGAAGCCCATGGCATTGCCAAGGCCTAATGCAGAATTCGGGTGACCCACAGACTCTTCGATTGCTTGCGAGACAAGAAGAAGCTTAAGATAGAAAGTTCAAAGGGCGAACCCTAATCTGTAACCGACTCGACCTACTACCCGAGACCTAGCCTATCTATATAAAGGCTAGGAGGAGGTGGCGATGAGGATAATCACAACCCTAGTTTCCACAACTCTCGCCATATTGCATCTGCGCGCCCCTGTAATCTTTGATTCCTTCGTTAATTCCAAGAGCATACAAGCAGGAGTAGGGACCTCTACGAGGCCTGAACCTGGGTAAACCTTGTGTCCCTGTGTGCTTGTTTGCTAGCTGATTGATGCCTCCAGCGCTCCCTCCTTCTCCAAAACCCATGTCCATAACAATGGGCATTGACAATTTGAACCCTCGTTAGAGGGAGACCATACTGATGAACTACTGTACCACTTCGTGGAGGGGCTGACGCCCAGAACCCTTATTCGGCATATGCTTAGGAGGCGACATGTCATTGGCTTACTTACTCTCAACAGCATGATCGCAATTGTGAACAGCTTCGCTGATGCCAATGAGGAAGCCTCAACTAACATCGCTGCCGCAGCTGGAAAGACCAAGACTACTGGCCACGCAGCCTCCACCTCCAACTCTACCATTGAAAACAGCGACGCTAACTCTGACTCAGTGCTCGACGCACTTTACGCAAACATCTGCATGGATGGCGGTTATTCGGAGGTCAACTGGAGGAATACGATGCTTCGATGAGGGAGACCAAAAAGGAGTTCGAGAAGGAGGAGCATGCCGATAAAGCCGTCACTTCCCGCCAGGTACTGGTGGCCATCGGGGATGTTGTGGAAGAAGATCGGCAAAACTAGGGAGCCGGAAAATCTTCACTAGCTGTGGCCGATTCTAGAGCTGCGGTGGCCATTGATAAAAAGTCATCGATCCGCCGGGTCCGACTAAATCCATGCTCCATCTGACTATCCTCCCGCAGCAACAGCAAGAACTCACCACTAGGCCTAGTGCTGCAAACCAAACAAACCTACCGCCTTCGCCATCCACGTCAACAGCTAGCAACCCCTAGTTCACTCCTGCCTACTAGGTGATATATGGTGAGCTCCTTGTCGGACCGCTAACGGTTGCCCATATCCAAAACATTATGAAGCTTGATGAGAAGCACCATGAAATCCTTGCGAAGACCAAGTGCACCGCGGAGAAGGGCACGTAGCTAGATAAGGATTTAGCCAAGGCACAACAGCCAATCAAGGCGGTGTGGGCAATGGTGGCTGAGTACAAGCTACTTCTCTTGAAGCACAAGGCAAAGAAATCCCCTGCCAAGACATATGCTTGTGACTCGCAGGGGATCTAGTGTATTAGGATGTGTTGCCCACGAAGTTTATCTTTGTTAAATCATTACACATGAATATGTGTATTACTATCTTTATCCCATATGATGTTTAGCTATAGGTGAATCTTCAATGCTAGCTTATCTCCATCCATTGCAAACAACCAATGATTATAAGTAAACTAGAAAGGTCTAGTGAAAAAGGTAAAACGAACTAACAAGTCTTGTAGATGTGTCTCATTTAATTTTCTTTTTCCATTGTTTCCTAAGGTTCTATTAAACGTAGGTCTACTAGGGAAAAAGCTACTATACTACATCCATAAATATGGACCGAAGGTATCAACACATGCCCCCGGAACAACCTTGACCTAGTCCATGTAAAGTAGACTTGTAGACCATCTCTCCTTAGGTGGCAATGTGGCAACCCTTCCCGCCCAATGAATTGGAGGAAGAGCTCCGGCACCACTATAAAAGGGGAGCCACCCCAACCTTTGAAAGGGGCAGAACCTTACCATTAGAAACCCTAGGCATTCACTTGTCATCATAACATCGTGAAGCAACGCGAGAAATACAACCAAGAAGGAGTAGGGGATTTACCTCCTCACGAGGGTCCCGAACCAGGGTAAAAAACCATCGTATCATCTCTCTGTCATACGCGAGTTCCTTTGTTGCCATTTTCCTTGACGAGATCTAAGCGCGTGTTCAGTCCCCTCACGAATCTGGGGCTCATCGGTGCCCCTTTTCTTTCACGGGACACCAATCTCCGACATTTGGCGTGCCAGGTAGGGGATTGATGCATGTTTCCAAGGTCTTCTTCAACCTTGTTGACATGGATGCTTGCAACGAGACCCAGACTGAGTGCACCCTCTGCCGCAGCAAGCAAGGCCCATACAGAGCCTGCTACCCGACATGATGTCTTTGAGAAAACCTAGTGGATGGAGGATGAACAAGGCTCCTCCTTCCGCATGTTGCATAAGCGATAGCTCTCCACGTGCGGCAACTCATTGCTCTCCCGCACCACATATTCGTATGACAAGGGCACCCCGCCCACGCTGGAGGCTGCCAAGCTCATGGCACAAGAGCTCCTTCGATACCCATCTGCTGTGTCCGGGCAAGAGGAATGGCACGTGCACCTTGCCGAGCTTGTCGACATCGTCGTCACCTCTCCGAGCCGGGGACTACTGGGGTCTCGAACCGAAGATGCCTCCCTAGGGGTTGTGACCCCGCCTCCTCCTCCGACAAAGTACTAGGGCATTGGTGGAGCCCTCCAGCCTCAAGCCATCAAGCCACCCCCGGCAATAGCTGTCAAATCATCCCGATATCGGAAGTCACTCCTATGGCCGCAGTGCCCCATATGGAACGTGAGGACTGCGTCATCAAGGAGATTGCCTCAGTCGGCAGGCAGAACTGGGCCACCCTCGCCAATGGCAAGGAAGTCTAGAGCAACAGCTACTTCGTGTTCATGAAGGAACTACGTCGTGTGGTCTGGCCACACTAATTCAGGCCGGAGATGCCACCACGCAACAACATCTCTACCAACCCCTGTAAGTTCCTGCAGCTCTACACCACTGGTATCGAGGCTGCTAGCGGTGATGACTGAGTCATGGCCAACTAGTTCCCCATGGGCCTGAAGGACATGGCTCGCATCTGGCTGATGAACCTTCTCGAGGAATCCATCGTCTCATGGCCCGTCATGTGCGCACTTTTCCTCGCCAACTTCAAGGGTCCCTACGAGAAACCTCTCGCCTACTACAACCTCCGCCAAGTCTGACAGCAGTCCAGTGAAACCTGTAACACCTCAGACCCTACGCTCTAAGCTCAAGCCTAGATGAACCAAAAGTGGATAGGACATACTACCGTGGGGCTGCACTGCCAAACACAGTAGGCCCACCTCATGGAGCAAGGCATGGTACCCGCCAACCATCCCACCCACTTTTTACAACATAGGGACAAGAGCAAGCGGCGTAGTCGATAGGTAAAGCGATCAAAACATACAAATGAGTATGAATGTCAGCAACATATAATAGACATCATAGCCACACCATCTAAAAACAATAGAAACAGAAGTATTCAACGCCATACGGCAAGATCCAAATATCCTAGATAGAGATAATATTTTAGGATACATCCTCATACATCACACATCAGAGTATCAGGCGGAAGCGGAAAAACAAGATCCGAGTATGGACAAGAAGAAAATTGGCATAAGATGCCCTGAAAATAAGCACTTACCGCCCACAGATCTCATGGATCTCCATCCCCGGAATCTCAACACCTGATAATCGTTGCCAACATCATCATTCTCTTCAACCCAGTAGCCTCCTGAGAGTATACATGTCCATCTAAACCAAATATTTAGCGTGTGAGACCCTAGGGGTACTCAGCAAGTCTTAATGCATCTAAAGGGGACAACCTGGGGGTGACGCAATTGCAGCAAAAGATAATAACTAATAGTTCTATAGAGACATGCTACAGCATTCGCCCAACCAGATATGGATGAACGCTCGTTAATTAGTAGCAATAGTTGTGTAAGTAAGATAAGTAAACATCGATCGCCCTCCTTCTCGCTTATCGATGAGAAGGCAGAAGAACATCCCATCCATTGGCAATTTTATTAGCCATTCCATGAGTGTTGCACTATTTACTAGACATGTCTTAGTCAAATTAAGGCGGTACTTTAGTTATGCTTGTCTATGCTCGAGAAACTGTACTCCAAGTCGTCCATAACTGCGAACACGGCTTTCAGAAAGATTTACCCTGTAGGGGTGCACAAATAGCAACACACACACGATCAACCTCGGGAAGAACAAAATAAAAAGCAAGGAGGCATCATGACAATGCATTCACATGATTCATATATTATTTTAGAGGGCCAGCCCACTAAGCTACCCGCAACGAAGTTGGCCAGCTCCGAGATGGACCCAGGGTTTGTGTATATGTCTGTAAACGACTGGGAACCCAAAAGTGTGACTAGGCTTGTCGATACCGCGGAAACGTGTCACAAGTCCTAAACGGTACAGGCGCTCTACATGCAATCATAAATAAAGCAGTAAAGCATGGCATAAGTACATGATAGTAATAAGCCCCAAACTATTTTGTGGCCCCAAGAAATAAAGTGTGAATCAAGCTCAGGCGAAGGGGGGTCCATAGAGTATCCCATATGTGGATAGTGCGAATAATCAAGGAACAGGAATCAAGTACTCGGGGTCCTATGGGACAGAAGTGAGCATGGAAGAACCAAATAATGGCTATTTCCCAACGGTGCCTCTTTCTTTAGTTATCCCATTACTACACAGGTTAAGTTGTTTAGGTACCTTGTTATCCAAAGACTCGCACAAACCCTACACATGCAATTCTACGACTCGCATGGCTCAAACAACTCCTGAAGTAATGGCTCATAGGATGGAGAGTACAAATTTTGGTGGGGTTTAAAAGTAAAGGCTATGAAATACTTGGGATTCAATTTAATGCAATCATCACTCAATGATGCAAGAATAAGATAGAGGCATAGGTGATATATGTATGAAAGCATGGGGAATTGCTTGCCTGGAAGCTCAGTTGTAGAATAGGATCGATCCGTGTAATACTCCTGAGGCTCCTGGTATTCTCCTTGCTCAGTGTCTATCCGGATAAAAACTAAACACACAAGGGCCAAAATAAATACATAGCACAATCATATAATTCATATGCAATAAGCAATCAAGGTATGCCATGATAGAATGATTCACAATTGCATGGTATAACATAGCATGGCATGGGTGAGGTGTGGAAATAATAATAAAGCACTTTATTTATTTAGCCAAGTTTTACTTACATAAACCTTGCTTTTTTTATAAAGATGTGATGCAACTAGGCAATATTAAGCAGAACCAAGGCCCCGACAATTAATTAATAGGTTCATGTTGTTCAGGTACCTGATACCTTCAATCCGGATTATGGATGTAGTATATCTCTTTTTCCCTAGTAGACCTAGGTTATCGATCCACGGGAAGCGAATGTGTAGTGAAGTTACTTTAACGGACCTTCGGGAGTTTTAGAATTCCTTTTGTGTTTTTACTGGACCAGTAGCTTGCGTCTTTTTGTTGTTGTCGATGATGGAGAGAGAGGGCCTAGGGAGTTCGGTTTCACCTGTAGTTGTGCAAAAACATCTGATGGAAATAAAAGATAGAAATAAAGTATGCGTGTACTTGTTAGAGCAAGATAAATTATATGTGGGCAGTGCATCCATAATTGCTATTGCCTCTGCAACCTCTTATAGCAATAACCTACTAGTATCATCCATATAAGAAATAGAACTAATGATATGAATAGTGATGTCACCGTTAATCCCAAGAAAATCCCTCACATACAGTCGTACTACCCCTTTTGTCACTGGGGTTTCCAACCTGCAGATCAGTCATCACTCATACTCCCTATACCTAGCTCAACCCTCGGGGTTTTGGGTACCTAACAAGTCCTTGGATTGAGGAAAGAGAGGATACAATAATCATCATGCCATACAAACTAATACACGATCCCATCTATGATAAATAACATGCACAATTGCTACATGGCTAGGCCAAAGCCCTTAGCCCAAGGAGAATTACTAACACATAGAGATGAGATCAACAATCACACACATTGTAATGAAAATCATAAGATTGATAGCCATAGTATTACAATGTCGTCAATCGGAGAAGATATCTACTATTACAAGTGATGGAAGATGGCTATGGAGATGGAGAAGGGTTTGGAGATCTGGAGGAAGCTTTCTGGCGAGGTATGGCTTCTTCGGGAGTTCTGGGGTCGAGGTCCACTCGTTTCTCGTTGCCTGAGGCTTCTTTATATAGGGGTCCCTTCACGAAAGTTGTTCTGTTTGACCTAACGGTGGCGGTGCCAACTATACGACCGGAGTTATACGGTCGGAATTTTTGCTCCAGTCGTATAGTTGGTTGTTATGGCGTCTACCTCCGCAGGACGGCTCCTGGTTTGTTCTGGTTGAAGGAAATCTCGTATCTTTGACTTTAATGTAGTTATTCCCTCCTTTAAATGACATTATCTGCGCAAGAAAAATACAAGATCAAAGGATTGCATACCCCTCTGAATATTAGCATTAGTGGCAGGGTTTAGAGAGATATTTCATTAGAAATATGATTAATATCTAGTTTAAATGTGGACGTAGATGGCTATATTTCAGAGCCATCAACCTCCCCAAACTTAAACTTGATCGTCCCGAGCAAGAAAACCAAAATAAAAAAGGAACTCATCATTTAAACTGAAATAACGAGATGGTGATCTTACTCATGATTAATAGTCTCATGTTTCCTCCACTTCATAAATCTGAAAAAACAAACTTCAGCATAGATAGAGTAATGGCAAGCATATCATACGGGTTTCATGCATCCTTATAGCGCAACAAAATTATTGTAAACATGGATGATTCAAATGAGTAAACTTTATTCCATGTCAAGTAATCAAATCATAGGCTTGCCTTTGAACAGTAAAGTATAATCATGTAAATTAAGAGTGTGAGAGTTGTCATGAAAAGCATATATACTAGAGTATCTCAATTCTCCCACATCAATGAATCAAGACTTTGCAAGCACTACTTTTGTATTCATTGTCCTTCAAGAATTTCTGTTTTTAAGTACTTGAGAGCATGCCAAAAAAAATATTAGGTTATCAGGCTGTGATGGACACTCGTGGAATCACTAAGGTTTTTGTTCCTTTTGCATAATGATTACTCATCATAGCCAGAGGAGTGATCCCATCATGATTACAGTTACCCGGGAGTGCCAAGAATCTTACCCACTATAGCATTGCTGCAACACGTGTTTAATCAACTCATAGCCGAAATCTAGGAGTTTCATCCATGAAGATCGTTCGTAGGCCAGCGGAGTAGTTGGCATCCCATGAAGTTTGACATGTGTAAAGCTATATCATTCTTTTGATTAACAAGTCAACCTTTGGCATGCTCACAAAAACCGGTAAACATTAATTCAATTGAACAAATCCTTTCAAAGAGAGCTATCAAGTCAATCAACATTTTCAGTGGTGTCAAGTGTCTCTAGAAATAAACCTTCAAGACTAAGCACTACAACACCCAAACCGTCAATTATGAGGCTTTTTCTTACTATAATTGTTTAGCAATTTTTAGGCAATACTTGGTTAATTACGAGAGCTCGAACAAAATGAGCCCAATTAAATACCCATACAAACGACAATCTTACTATGATACAAAGACTCACTCCACCAATATAATATCTCAACATTTACTACTAACTAGCATGGGTTTCTCAAACTTCAAAAGTGGGGAGTCATAAGGCGTACCTCTCATGTTTGGTTCCACTTCTCTCTTCCTTTTTTATTTGTTTCTTGAAAACTTGAAGTCGATCACTCTCCTGCAAATATATGAAGACCTCGAGGCGGAAAGAAAAGAAAGAGGAAAAATAAGGAAAAATGGGGAAATCTTTTTGTGATTTTTAAAGAGAGGGAATTTAAAGAATAGAAAATTGGCGGCAAAGCTCGGCTAGGAAATTTTGAAAGAAAATAGAAAGAACTAAAGATAGAGTGTTGGGGAAACCAACACGAGTGCTTATAAACTCAAATAAAAACGTAACATCAAAATAAAAGAAAAACAAATAAACGCCAACTAAAGATACATGAGGAAACTTCCCCAAGCTTAGGCTTTTGCAAACCCTTCAAATCATTATGGTGGTGGGAAAAGTCATTACTCCAGTTCACAAATTGAGTGGAGAGGTTACTTGTTGATTCTCGGAGGTTCAAAGAGAGGTTGTGCATCCTCTCCATAGTCCCTCTAAGAAATCTTGGTATGTGGCGAACCGGATTTGTGGCTGCTCCTCTTGATAAGGAACTTCTTGCTCCTCCTCTTGGTCCTCATCCTCTTCAGGAATCTCCTCCTCGGGTTGGTGCTGCTCAACCTAGACATCATATAGCAAATGTCCTTTCTCGATAGAGAAAAGACCATTAGGGAAATGAGCAGGGTAGATATGCCTAGCTCCAGCAATATGCAGGTAATAAACACCACCTATCCTAGTGAGCATTCCACGGGCCCTCAAGGTGGAGAAACCAACACGCGTCTCACCTAGTATGGGTTGCAACTCACCTAGATCGATGTCTAGGGAAGTGGCAAGCACGGTGATGATGCCTCCTCCTGTGATTGGCCCTTGGCTTTGGGAGGCTTGCTGCTCTAGGTAGCGCACAAGGATGGCACCCAAGTTGAGTGACAGGTTGCAGTTGATATAAGCAGCCTTTGCAAGGACTAAGATGTCCTCCTCGTTGAGTCTCGCGAACTCATTATGTGCATGCAAGGTGTTAGCAATAACATAGAACAAATAGCGAATTGTAGGATGTTGAATATTCTTCCCCTTGTTCACTCTACTAGTGAAACTCATTCCATTATAGTATTGATCGGGGGAAGGAATTAAGCCCGTAAAGGATGCGCGTAAAGTATGAACATCATTTTTTGGCAAATTAAAGCATGTGCACCATTCATCTAATGTTAAAGTATAGTTATTGTTCATTAGTTAGAAAGAAATAGTATCCTCTCCTTCCCACAGCTTAACGGTGCTTTGCAACAAACTTAGGAATTCAATGGTTAAGCGGCGATAAGTAGGTACATCATTGTACACAAAATTTTGTAGGCTAGCTCTATTGCAAAGTAAATTAAATTCATCGGAAATACCGAGTTGGTTCAATATAATGGGGCAAGCCAACTTGGTGGCCCTCACTTCGCGGTTCTTGATCTTGTTAAAGCATTCACGAATGGCCTCATCCCTGATCCTTATCCCCATGCATTCCTAGATGATCGCCCGAGAAGCGCTAGCGGTGGCACGAGCACGAGTTTGGCTCCTTGTGTTCATCTTCTAAAACATTGAAGAAAGGCAAAAATAAATTTTTTTGATCCAATAGCAGTAAGTGCATCATATTCATCATCATAGCACACTAAAGAATTTTCCTCAAAATAATAATCTAGGCTAGAAAATCATGGCAATTGGTTCATAGTAGGTCTCACCCTAGATTGATAATGACAATAAATCAAAGATGAATTTGGAAAAAGTAATTGGAGGATCAGAGGAGAAACATACCATAGATCACTTGTGTGCGAGGAAATCGAATGAAATTGAGTAGAGATGAAGATCCTTGAGGTTTTGAGAGAGTTTGGAGGTAGAAGAAAGAAAAAGGATTGAAGTTCTAGAGTTGGGAGTACCTTCCCATGCGATTTTATGGACGGGCGCAACTATACGAGCGCAAATATACATGCGAAATATGTGTTCGGGCCATATAGTTTGCGTTCTGTCAAAATATTAGGTCTTCCTCCTGGCGGCGCAGCTATATGGATTAAACTATATGGGCGGAACAAAATATTCCGGCCGTATAGTTGGTCGTTAAAGTGTCTGTTCCTGCGAAAGAAAATTTGCAAAGACATCGATATCTATATGACCGGAAATATATGGCCGGAATTTTTATTCCTGCCATATAGTTGGTCATTAAACACCCAGTATATATAAAAATAAATTATACGGAGGCATTGATATCTATACGACCGGAACTATATGGCCGGAATTTTTATTCCCAATGTATAGTTGGTCGTTAAACTGTCTATACGTATGAAAAGAAATTGTACAGAGGCATTGGTATCTATACGGCCGGAACTATACGACTGGAATTTTTATTCCTGTTGTATAGTTGGTCGTTAAACTCTTAGTACATATTGTAGGAAAAAATTCGATGGTAAAGATAATTATACGACCGGAGCTATACGGCCAGAATTTTTATTCCCGCCGTATAGTTGGTCGTTAAACCATCTGTGTGCAGCAAAAAATTTCTGTTTCTTTGTAAACTATTTCTTTTCCTGTAACTTAGCGATATACCTTGGTTTTGACAGAAAATTGATAGAAAATATTGTCGACCAACAATAACATGAATAATGCAGAATTTCAAGTACTATCAAATTTCTTATCCTCAAATGGAGTTTTCTAGAACTCTTTATTGAACATGAACTTATACTAAAACTAAAAACTTAACTCAAACATTAATTTAACATGGATTGCCTCCCATGGAGCGCTCTTTTATGGTCAATAGCTTGACCTTGATGATACTCACTTGGGCCAGATGAGTGGGACACCCACTCCAAAGTAATTGGCCTTCAAAGTGATGGCCTCCTTCTCGTCATGTTTGGCTTTCTTCTTCCTAGGGAAATGAATAACAAAAGGATCCCGTGAAGGAAATTGCAACTTCAGATTCCCTTTATGAAGGTTAATTAAAGCCTTTATAGTTCTCAAGTAAGGATGGCCTAATATTATAGGAGCAACATTATCTTCAGGCATGTCAACAATAACGAAATCAATGAGAGCAGGACAGTCTTTGATGTAAGATAAAGTGTTCTCCTTAATCCCTATAGCTTGTTTGTAGGTAGAATCTCCTAGATGCAATTTTAATTTAGTAATTTCAAAGGAGCCAAGATTTAACTTGTTAAAAAGAATCTTTGGAATTGTTGAGACGCTTGCACCTAGATCACAAAGTACAACTATCTCATTGGTTCCAATCTTTATCTTAGTAATAGGCTCAAATATGTCATCTAGTTTAACAGGTAACTTTTCAGCGATTTTCTTGTATTCTTCTTCAAGATTGTGTACCTTGATTGCTACTTGATCAACAAAGTGTTGATACATGGCTTTATCATTACCTCCACTTACCGGAATTTTGACATTGATCATTTTTATGAGATCTTCGATGGTGTAGCTTGGTGAAGGGGAATTACTATAATCAAGTTATTCAGGCTCCTCCCTTTGGATCCTCATCATTTTGAGTTCTTCAACAGGATTGGGCTCAGCTTTACCTGCAAATTTAGCAAGAATGAGAGTTTCACTCTCGGTTATCTTACCTAGTTGTGCCTCAATGATCCTTGTTCTTTCTTGAAGGGCCTGCAAATCATTTCTCAAACTAACAGCTTGGTTAGATAATTTACCAAGCATAGCATCATGGTTCTCCATAATTTTGACTAGAATATTATTTTGTTCATTTTGTGAGTCTATAAAAGACTTAACGTTTCTTGGAGACTACCATTACTAGTTCCCATATTATTAGAGTTATTTGTAGGACTAGCATAATGTTTCTGAAAGTTAGAATTGTAACTCTTCTTCCAAGCAGGATTGTAATCATTACAAGCTACAAAGTCTATTTCTTCTATATTTGTTTCAGGGGTGGCTCTTACTTGAGTTTCCTTACCTTTTATGGCTAGTATGAGCTCATCCAATTTAGCATTGATATCTTCGTTCTCTTGTGGTGAGACGGAGTTCACCTTCTTCGTGTTTGACCTTTCAACATGCCATTGGGCATGGTTGTCTTGCATACTGTCTAGCAGCTGCTTTGCTTCAGTAATATGTTTACCCATAAATGTTCCTCTAGCTGCAGTATCAAGCATAGACTTAGATACAGGATTAAGAGCATTATAAAATAAATGTAGGATTAACCAATCTTCCATCCCATGACTAGGATAGTTTCTTAGGCATTCCTTCATCCTCTCCCATGCAAGCGCTAGTGGCTCACGCTCTTCCTGTCTAAAACCAGTAATATTAGATCAGAGTTGCATAGTCTTTGCAGGTGGGAAAAATTTAGTCATAAATAAAGAAGTACATCCCACCCATGATGTAATGGTATTTTTAGGCAAAGATAGCAACCATTCTTTAGCTCTTCCTCTTCGAGAGAAAGGAAATAGACGTAATTTGACTGCATCAGGGTCAACATCTTTTATACGCATCATATCACATAATTTAGTGAAAGTATTTAAGTGCATACCTGCGTCTTCAACAACAGAGCCTCCAAATTGATTCTGTTGAACCAAACTTAATTAATGGGGCTTAATTCCATAATCATCAGCAGCAATTGCTGGCTGAGTAATAGGTGTATGCAAATAATCATTATTGGGAGTAACAAACTTCCCAAGCTTCTTTTCAGACATACTTCCTATGTTTTGGGGTTTTCTTAGATTAAAAATTATAACAGTAAAAACAAGAATTTGAGGACTAACTATTTTTTTGGTTTATCAAATGAAGACTGAAAGCAAACTAACAAAATTAAAAAAAGAATTAAAACTAGCAAGGTTCCTAATAACCTTACCAGGGTAGCGATTTCTTCCTCGGCAACGGCGCCAGAAAAAGGGTTGATACCTTTGATCCGGATTACGGATGTAGTATAGCTCTTTTTCCCTAGTAGACCTAGGTTATCGAATCCACGGGAAGCGAATGCGTAGTGAAGTTACTTTAATGGACCTTCGGGAGTTTTAGAACTCCTTTTGTGTTTTTACCGGACCAGTAGCTTGCGTCTTTTTGTTGTTGTTGATGATGGAGAGAGAGGACCTAGGGCGTTTGGTTTCACCTGTAGTTGTGCAAAAACATTTGATGGAAATAAAAGATAGAAATAAAGTATGCGTGTACTTGTTAGAGCAAGATAAATTATATGTGGGCAGTGCATCCATAATTGATATTGCCTCCGCAACCACTTATAGTAATAACCTACTAGTATCATCCATAGAAGAAAGAGAACTAATGATATGCATAGTGATGTCACCATTAATCCCAAGGAAATCCCTCACATACAGCCGTACTACCCCTTCTGTCACTGGGATTCCCAACCTGCAGATCAGTCATCACTCATACTCTTTATACCTGGCTCAACCCTCAGGGTCTTGGGTACCTGACAAGTCCTTGGATTGAGGCAAGAGAGGATATAATAATCATCATGTCATACAAACTAATACACGATCCCATCTATGATAAATCACATGCACAATTGCTACATGGCTAGGCCGAAGCCCTTAGCCCAAGGAGAATTACTTACACATAGAGATGAGATCAACAATCACAAACATTGTAATGAAAATCATAAGACTGATAGCAATAGTCTTACAATATCACCAATCAGAGAAGAGATCTACTATTACAAGTGGTGGAAGATGGCTGTGGAGATGGAGAACGGTTTGGAGATCTAGAGGCAGCTTTCTGGCGAGGTATGGCTTCTTCGGGAGTTCTGGGGTCGAGGTCCGCTCGTTTCTCGTCTCCCGAGGCTTCTTTATATAGGGTTCCCTTCATGAAAGTTGTTCAGTTTGACCTAACGGTGGCGGTGCCAACTATACGACCGGAGCTATATAGTCGGAATTTTTGCTCTGGCCATATAGTTGGTCGTTACGGCGTTTGCCTTCGCGGGACGGCTCCTGGTTTCTTCTGGTTGAAGGAAATCTCGTATCTTTGACTTTAATGTAGTGATTCCCTCCTTTAAACGACATTATCTGCACATGAAAAATACAAGAACAAAGGATTGCATACCCCTCTGAATAGTAGTATTAGTGGCAGGGTTTAGAGAGATATTTCATCAAAAATATAATTAATATCCAGTTTAAATATGGACGTAAATGGCTATATTTGAGAGCCATCAGTACCCCGCAGTTTAAGTGTTGGCTTAACATGGCAAAACATGGCATCGGTTCGCTATAAAAATTTAAATGGGGCCAATATAAGACTAGAAAATCCCGCATATGGTCTCCATATTTAATTATAAGGTGAAAGACAAAGTAACCCCAATCCACAAAATATGTATGCAAACATGTACAATTTATATGCAACAAGTGATAATGTCATATTATAAAAATAGGGGTCTCGAAGAGGGGATCTGTGGGCTCCCCGGATTAACCATCCGAGAAATCCCTGTTATGCATATATCCATGTTCCCATGAACAGTGAACCGTGGAACATAACCGACCAGTATCATTACAACATCCGAAACATAACGAATTACAAGACTTACATAAATGCCATTATGGCTACACCATCCTTAGCAGCAGAATATCATCATGCGCAGAGCCCAATCGTGCCTCAACCTACAGGCAGCTGACTGGGAAGACGGACTGGCTCGCTGGACGTCACCTTAATCCTCTGATGTCGAACCTCTGAAAGTCTGGCCAAGTAAATAGCCAGGGACAAAGCCTTGAGTACTTTTGAATGTATTCGCAAACCACCAGGATAAATGAAATAAGGAAATGCAAGTCTGGCTGTGGCGAGATAGCTCTATCTTGGGTTGTTCTTGAAAAACCTAGACTACCTCTTGTAGTTAGGGCATCTCCATATCTTTGTTGAAAACGAGTTTTGAAAACATGCCTTTGTTTTATAAGTCAAGACATCTCCATATCTTTGTTGAAAAATAGTTTTGAAAACAGCTTTTGGAGTAAAAACCCCTTTTTAAACCTCTTCAACCACCTCGGGTCAAAGCAAAGCCTTCGAACTCGGGTTCCCCCGGAACCTTCGTTCTTTCATCCATTCTTTCCAAACAAACACCGTTTGGGTACTCCTAGCCATCACCTTTCCAACCGTCCTTAACCGTGGACATGACTATTCGAATAGATTATACTCTGCAGAGTTTGCACACTTTCCCCACAAGAATCAATACATCCGTCAAGATACAACCACGGCCCACTACCACTGTAGATGGGGGTCCAGATAATCAAACCTAACCTTTCGCTTGTCGACCCTAGCAAAGGCTGCTTTTCCTTTTGGGGTTTGTTCTCCCCGGCAACGAGTATGTGGCTCCCAGCCATAGTCCTGCCTTCCTTACACGTGCATACCCAAGTCGCAACTTGGCGTATACCTTAATCTGGTGACTTCACTTCCTTCCATACTACCTAAGTCATACCGTCCGCGGGAGACCCAATTGTTGCACCGGCACTCCTGCCAGAACAGGCTCACTCTTGCCAAAACAAGCAACAGGCTTCAGATCCGAGATTCAAGGTATCTCTCCCTGTAAGCATTGTACACGATGCCTCGGCTAATGCAGACAAACTACGAGTTAAGCCCGAGCACCTGGGGTAATGTGGTTGCACTGATAAAAATTGTTCCGGTAAAGGCGTAAAACATCCCTTCACTTTCTCATTTCTCATCAACACCATTTCCTTTGTTAAAGCATCCGCTTGGAACGATGCCTGTTCCCAAGGTTTTTTACAAAACGGTTTTGAAACATTTGTAGTAGGGTAAAACCCAAAACAGTTCATTTTCTCAAAAACCGGTGGTTTCAATGAGGTAGGATGCTGATCATCTTACTCTCAGTCTAAAGGGATAAAATGGTAGGTACATCAGGGTGGTGCCACAATGGACACAAAGTCATAACTTGGAGGAGCCAAGTTATTAGAGCAGTATTTATAAAACAAGACATGCAGATAAATAATGCAATTTATAAAGAGGATACAAAACAGGTAATACAGAGAGTAGGACAGGTATCGGAATTCAGGAATGGTGGCTTGCCTATGATCAGCAATAAGTCCCTGGACTTCTTTAGATAACCAAGAATACCCAATGAATAATAATAAGAAGTCCCTTCCGTCTTGTCGTCAAACACTCACACTATTGCCGTCATCGAGTATACATGCAAGCAGACAATACCACAATCAATACAAGGAATACAAGCATCAAACCATTCAGCAAACAAACATAAGGGAAACTACTGAACTTAGAAGGCTTTGGAGGAATTGGGTAGTAAGGGGTGGAATTACTAGATTGCCATTGTAGTGTTTTTCTCTTGGAAGATAGATGTCTAGGATAAATACCATGAACTTGGAGTGGGGTTCTGAGGTCAGTAGGATACCAATGTGCAATAATGATATCCTCAGATAGGTTTTGACAAAACAAAACCAACACAAGTGGTTTCACTTGCTTATCAATTTCCTAGATTTAATTATGATTTTTATAGTGGAATAAACTCTAGTTTGAGGAAATAATTCACCAGAATTTATCTGGAGGCCCAAAGATTATTTCCTTGGGTGGTTATGTAGTGTTTGGTGTGCTGAACCACATAGAGTGGGAATCAAGTCTAAACAATTACCAGAATGCCCTCAGGAAATTCCTAAAGGCGGTTATGTAAGGTTTTTCTCTTTTTCACCAGATTGATTCCATAGAAGCTATTGAGTTAGCTCCAAGGGCATGTGGTAGGCATTAAGAATACCTTTCTGTAGGAATCGGATTCACTCATTTTGGAGTTTTCAAACTCCTGGAGTGATTTATTTAGTGAAAATACCCCCTTATAGAAGTATTTAAATCACTAAAATTCAACCAGAGCTCTATAAAATCTGAGTTGCCTGGGTTTGATAGATACTGATATTATGAGGTACTGGGAGGTAGAATCAGGTCAATACCACATTTGGTTTGACCTAGAGAATTTGTCCAAGGCAGATAAAGGCTATTTTTGTTATTTGTGGTAAGGGTAAACTACTGTTCACCTTAGTATAGGACCTATCCTGGATGATAGGTATATCAAATACCTCTCAGTAGATCTTTGTTCCATCTCAAAAGAGTAAGGCTATCTCACAGAGGAATTTATTTAGTGTACCAGATACATTTTAGTGGTTTAATTGCCAGTAAATAATAAAAATTACTTTTGGCAAGGGACCAGTTCTGTATGATGAACAAAACAGGTAGGCATCTAAGAAAATTTAGATATGTCCATTTGGAGTTATTTATCATTTTCAAAAGGATTTAATCCTACTAGCCTTTTTCTGGGTCTGAAAATAAAAGAAAAAGGCAACCGGGCAAAATTTGGATCTGGGAGAATCTTGGGGCATGAGGGAATCGCCCACAATGAAGTGCGGCGTCAGGAGCCGTGGCTTGAACTCACAAAGTGGCTCGTGATCGTGAGAGAGAGGCGAGGGGGGTATGGGCGAGTGCTGGCCGTTAGATCTTGTGGAGATCTACGGCCCAGGTGCTTCTCCTTCCTTTGTCTGAACCCGACAGGGAAGGAACCCTAGGGCGGCCCCGGTGAGGTCAGGGTGCTCACCAGAGGGTCGGGGAGGGGCTAGAAGACGGCGGGGACGACGCGGTGCTTGACGGTGGTCCCGGCGATGGGCGACATGGTGGGGTTAGCCTCCGGGAAGTAGCCCGCGTGACGGAGGCCGAGAGTGACCTCGTCGGAGCTTGACGGCGAAGACGAAGGAGTTGGTCCTGAGCAAAAATAGGCATAGGGTTAGGTAGAGGAGAGGTAGGGGAGTCGACCATGCGACATGCAGAGGAGGGGGAGCAAGTAGGAGAGAACCTTGCTCGATTTCTTGAGGAGGCCGAGAGCTCCTCTTCTTCTTCCTCTGGATAGCACAGGGTAGGGTAGAGGGAGTGGAGCCTAGGGAGAGTGAGTGGAGAGGAGGGGAAGCAAATGAGGGGCAGGGGCATGCTGGGGTGCCCTCTGGCCTTTATACTAAGGAGGGAAGGTAGATGGAGTAAATGTCCCATTTGGACATGGTGGAAAGGGAATGCTGGCCAGGGATTGGTCTAGGGAATGGTGGGGAGGGGTAAGAATGGGTTTTGGTCGTGTTGGATCAGAGACGGAGGGGATGGCATCTGTGGTAATTAATTTGGGGTAAATCCTTGTAAGATTTGGTTGTCTCTCTCTCTCTCTCTTTATACTAGTACAAGGATAAAATGGGAAGAGCTGAGGTGGAGCTACAGTGCTGGTCGACCAGGGGAGTGTCCTGGTGCTGAGGAGGTGCATTGAGCAAGATTGGTGGGGGTTTGATCTTCTTTTGACTCAATACTAGTTAGAGTTGCTAAATTGAGTGGATAGGTGGTTGTGAAGGAAGTCCAAAAACTTGCATTGGACCAGAGGAGGAATTGGTACTGGGAGATAGATGAGGTCAAGGTAGACTCCTAGGATTTAATAGAGATTTTTATAAGGGGTTTAGTCCTTATAAATCCATTTATTCAAAAAGGACAGAAGTGGTTTCTAGAAGATCATTTGATATTTTTACATTGGACAACGTTGGTTTCTGGTTTGAGAGGGTCCCAAATGTTAATACACACTTAGGGGAATTTTCCCAAGATTTATTGAGGCATATAAGTATTTAAAACAATTATTATTCCAATTCAGCCATTTAAGAAAATGGGCTAAAAGAAATAATAAAGCTTCTCCAAAATATTTATTTTTGGGATGAGAAGATGGGGCATGATATATGGAACTCACTTGAGCCAAAAGTTGGAGGAGTGTTTTGGGAAAAGCCAAACTTTCCATTGGGAAAGAGGTTTTGAGATTTTGTCAATTAAAGGAATTAAATAGATTTGGAGCCGTAATAATTATGGATAATATTTGATAAATCTTTATGATCAAGGTGGAGGATGTAGACAAGGTGTATCAAGCATTTGCAGCCTTGGGAAATGGAAATCCAACTTGAATAAGATGGAGAAACAAGGAGTTGATGATCTAGGGTGATGTTATTTTTATATCACCTAATCCTTGTTGGATCTTGGAGCTCAGAGTTCACCTCAATGCAAGGGATATATGGATAGGTAGACCAAGTCATATAGATGATCATGGAAGGAAGAGTTTGAATTAAATGCATTTGAGGTGATCTAGGAATGGTGGCAAACTTTGTTGAAAATAAGGCTGCCATACCAAAAGAGTCATGATGCCTTATAAACCAAGTGGGTTTAATAAGCACAAGGATCCACTTGGAACAAGTGAAGTAGATTTTGGTAGAACTATATGCGTAGAACACAACCTTGCAGAGAGTTGGTACATAGAAGATTGGATGGTGGCGTGAGCTTCTACCAAAGTAGGCAGGATGACAAGATTTGCAGGAAAAGTTATTTTCTTGCCTGCAAAACCATCAAGGACAAGTGGGTTGGCGGATGATATAACCAAGGGAAAATGTGGGCCTTGGTAGTCCTTAGGATGTTTTATAAGATGGTTCAGGTTCATTTCCAAGAATGCACATGGTTTGAGAAAAGGAGGCATTCAAAAAGGTGATGTTGAAACCTAGACTTAGTCAAATTTGGCAGTTTTGAGGATTTTGACTAGAGTAAGAGAGGGAATATTTTTGGAGGGCTTGCAATGTACCAAAGCATCATCAAGTGTATGTTGTTGAAGTGTAGATTTATTAGAAGGGATCCATGCTTGATATTGGCCTTCAATGACTAGGAAGCTTCTAGAATGGATCACTACAGAATTGATCAGGCTATGGATTTTGGATGATCAGCTGGTAACTAGTGATTTGATTTGGCTTTGATATCTTCCCTAGGATGTGGTGATTTGGAAACCTCTTGATCCTAGGTATGATCCCTTAGAGTGGCTCATACTACTTCCTAAGCAAACAAGTCAAACAGCAGATCAGGGCAACTCATCAGGCAACAGATCAGGGCAACTCATCTTATAAACTAATCAACTACTACTAGGGTTATCATCAATCTTAGCTTGAGGTAAGAAGGGGTAGCTTTGATAGGTTGGGGTTTGAATGAGGCAAGAGTCCTTGGTATCTCTACCAAGAGTGGAAATCAAAAGCTTTTAGAAGAGGTTTTTGGGAAATCTAAGGATAAGATTAGTTGAGGGTTCTATCTTGAAAACATAAGGAGATTGTATTATATATCTCCCCATAGTTTTGTCGATAGAAGCTACTGAAATAGTTTTTGTTGCATAGGTATCTTGGCTCATGTTTTGAAATGCCAGAACATTTGAGAATATGTAAATTGAGCCAGGATAGTTTTGGTAAGTAGCTTTTGCCAACTGATGGTGAGGTAAGGAGTATCATATAGTATATACTCACATGCACAAGCACAAACAAACAATCAAGAAATGCTGCACTAATAAACAAGAAAAAGTTTTTTCCCCTGATTTTTGCATTCTGGTCAACAAATCAGGGTTGCTGAAATTGGGATGTTACAGACCTTTCCCCCTTAAAAGAATCTCGTCCCGAGATTCGAGAGAGTAAGATTAGGGGATTCGTCTTGGAGTTAGTGTTATGGTTCTCTTGCATACTAACTTGTCGGCTTTGTCTTTGAACGGGGTCACTGCGACGGTGAGGTTGATCTTCATTTACCTTGACAGCCCAAGAGTTGAGCTGGCTTCAACCATGATTGCGAGTCGTGATCTTCCGGCTGTTAGGATTTACGGCGCTTGTCCTAAGGTATTATTGTATTCTAATATACGTCCTTCGGTCCTACTATTGGATTGCTTCAGGCAGAGGATTAATCTATTTTGCCGGAAAGACGCAGTCTTTCCCCTTAGGATTAGACTGGGGTGGACCGGAGAGTTACCAGTCGGGGACTTACTTATGAGGGTGACAAAATATAGGTCTTAAGGTAGCGGACATCGACTTAAGAGAGGGTAGCATCATAGGTGTACTTCCAGGGGGTATGGACTAGTTTATTACAAGTTGCACTTGCCGACGTTCTGGGAGTCCTAGGGTAAGTTAAGGAGCTTCTCTCGATCTTTACCTCCAACAGAATGTAGTTGCTTGTAGATGCCAGGGGAATCTTTAGTCTTCAGTTACAGGGTTGCGAGAGGTAGGGTCGTCGTATTTTCTGATGGTGGGGACCCTGGGTGCCTTCGGGCTTCACCTTCGCAGTGGTCTTCACGGGTTTATTCTGGGGGCATTCTCGGCTGAAGTGACCGGGTACACCACACGTGAAGCAGGTACTTATCCTTCAGCGTAACTTATATGACGACTTGCCTAAACTGACACCTGGAGGTTGACTGTCCTTGCCAATGAGGAGATATATTGGGCAATTGATAGGGACATGGTCTTGGCCTTCACAGAGGAAACAAGTGACGAATCGGGTTGGACAAACTTTGGACGAGTGAGGTTTTCCGCAGTTTGGGCAGTGGCCGGGACATCTGCTGGCTTGGTGTCTTCCGTCTCTACAATGGCTACATGCCTTCTTCGAGCTTCCAGTCTTCATGGCCATCCTGGGGGAGTTCCTGTTGGTGGTACGCGTTCCGGGTTGGGGTTGATGCAACGTCTTGGGTAAAACACGCACGAAGGAAAACAACTCAAGCAAGCATAGCAATCCAAGGAAGTTATTACATCATCAACCAATCTGCACCCGAAGGTGTCAATAGTACTTAAGCATTACAAAACGCGTTCAGGGACGATACATGACTCTACCCTATTGCTAGACGGGCGAGTACCGCAACACGGGTGATTACTCGGAGGGTGCATCAATGAAGTTAGGGCTGGCTTCTAGGGAAGCAGAGGAGGTCTCCGGCGTCTCCTTGATAGGCTTGAACCTACGGAGATACTGACTGGCGGTGGTGCACTTCCTTCTTTGCTTGGGGGCAGCTTCACTCGATGTTCCTTCAGCGCGGTGGTTCATGCTTGATTTCTTTGCAGGGTTTCCAGAGCTTCCTTACGGGTGAGAATGGCTTGTATGCGTCGGAGCTCCATCTGGGAGTGGCGGTATTCATCAACGACTATTGTTAACACCTCGTTGCTGGAGTAGCTGAAACGGGTCTGAAAAGAGAGAGCGGGGTATGCCAAGCTGGGGTCTTGAGATCCTCCGGTGCAGTCGACATTTCCCTTCATGGGGAGGTAGAATGTTGTGGGCTGTCTCATCTCTGGGAGGGAGCTACGGATGCGCATCAAAGCTTCTCTGGCTACCAAATCAACAGCAAGTATGGGACTGGGCATCCGAGGTCCTGTGGAATAGATAGGGCTTCCATTGGTTCCTGGCTTCGCTAGTATGACAATCTGTCCAACATAATCTCCTGATTCCAGTCCTTTGTGGAGGGTGTAGATAGGCTTCTGCTGGTAACCACAAAGTTGCATAGAGTCCCAAAGGAGTCGGGGAAATCCAATATTCAGCCACTCTTCATCAATAGGTTCCATCTACAAAAGTGTTTAGGGCCAGGTTGGGTTAGTGACAAGTGTGCAAGATCTTACCATTAGAAAATCATATTAATGCAACTAGTTTTCAAAAATGGAGGGGAAAAGACATAAGCAATTCTGCAAATAGTCATATCTTCTCCCTTGTCTTTTTAGAATATAGGTTTGTCATTTCATGTCTAACGTCCATGCTAACTAAGGTCTCCTACAGTCAGGATGGCTCTGATACCAAGTCTATGGGCTCCCCGGATTAACCATCCGAGAAATCCCTTTTATGTATATATCCACGTTCCCATGATCAGTGAGTCGTGGAACATAACCGACCAGTATCATTACAACATCCAAAACATAACGAATTACAAGACTTACATAAATGCCATTATGGCTACACCATCCTTAGCAGCGGAATATCATCATGCGCAGAGCCCAATCGTGCCTCAACCTACAAGCAGCTGACTGGGAAGACGGCCTAGCTCGCTGGACGTCACCTTAATCCTCCGATGTCTGGCCAAGTAAATAGCCAGGGACAAAGCCGTGAGTACTTTTCAATGTACTCGCAAACTACCAGGATAAATGAAATAAGGAAATGCAAGTCTGGCTGTGGCGAGATAGCTCTATCTGGGGTTGTTCTTTAAAACCCTAGACTACCTCTTGTAGTTATGGCATCTCCATATCTTTGTTGAAAAAGAGTTTTGAAAACATGCCTTTGTTTTATAAGTCAAGACATCTCCATATCTTTGTTGAAAAAGAGTTTTGAAAACAGCTTTTGGAGTAAAAAACCCTTTTTAAACCTCTTCAACCACCTCGAGTCAAAGCAAAGCCTTCGAACTCGGGTTCCCCCAGAACCTTCGTCCTTCCATCCGTTCTTTCCAAACAAACACCGTTTGGGTACTCCTAGCCATCACCTTTCCAACCGTCCTTGACCGTGGACACGGCTATTCAAATAGATTATACTCTGCAGAGTTTGCGCACTTTCCCCACAAGAATCAATACATCCACCGGGATACAACCACAGCCCACTACCACTGTAGATGGGGGTCCGAATAATCAAACCTAACCTTTCGCTTGTCGACCCTAGCAAAGGCTGCTTTTCCTTTTGGGTTTGTTCTCCCCGGCAACGAGTATGTGGCTCCCAGCCATAGTCCTGCCTTCCGTACAGGCGCATACCCAAGTCGCAACTTGGCATATACCTTAATATGGTGACTCCACTTCCTTCCGTACTACCTAAGTCATGCCGTCCGCGGGAGACCCAATTGTTGCATGGACACTCCTGCCAGAACATGCTCACTCTTGCCGAAACAAGCAACAGGCTTCAGATCCGAGATCTGGTAGCGCCTGCCCGGAATTCAAGGGATCTCTCCCTGTAAGCATTATACAAGCTGCCTCGGCTAATGCAGACAAACTACGAGTTAAGCCCCAGCACCTGGGGTAATGTGGTTGCACTGATAAAAATTGTTTCGGTGAAGGCGTAGAACATCCCTTCACTTTCTCATTTCTCATCAACACCATTTCCTTTGTTAAAGCATCCGCTTGGAACGATGCCTGTTTCCAAGGGTTTTTACAAAACGGTTTTGAAACATTTGTAGTAGGGTAAAACCCAAAACAGTTCATTTTCTCAAAAACCGGTGTTTTCAACGAGGTAGGATGCTGACCATCTTACTCTCAGTCTAAAGGGATAAAATGGTAGGTACATCAGGGTGGTTCCATGATGGACACAAAGTCATAACTTGGAGGAGCCAAGTTATTAGCGCAATATTTATAAAACAAGACATGCAGATAAATAATGTAATTTATAAAGAGGATACAAAACAGGTAATAAAGAGAGTAGGACAGGTATCAGAATTCAGGAATGGTGGCTTTCCTGTGATCAGCAATAAGTCCCTGGACTTCTTTAGATAACCAAGAATACCCAATGAATAATAATAAGAAGTCCCTTCCTTCTTGTCGTCAAACACTCACACTATCGACGTCATCGAGTATACATGCAAGCAGACAATACCACAATCAATACAAGGAATACAAGCATCAAACCATTCAGCAAACAAACATAAGGGAAACTACTGAACTTAGGAGGTTTTGGAGGAATTGGGTAGTAAGGGGTGGAATTACTAGATTGCCATTGTAGTGTTTTTCTCTTGGAAGATAGATGTCTATGATAAATACCATGAACTTGGAGTGGGGTTCTGAGGTCAGTAGCATACCAATGTTCAACAATGATATCCTTAGATAGGTTTTGACAAAACAAAACCAACACAAGTGGTTTCACTTGATTATCAATTTCCTAGATTTAATTATGATTTTTATAGTGGAATAAACTCTAGTTTGAGGAAATAATTCACCAGAATTTATCTGGAGGCCCAAAAATTATTTCCTTGGGTGGTTAGGTAGTGTTTGATGTTCTGAACCAGATAGAGTTGGAATCAAGTCTAAACAATTAGCAGAATGCCCTCAGGATATTCCTAAAGGCAGTTCTATAAGGTTTTTCTCTTTTTCACCAGATTGATTCTACAGAAGATATTGAGTTGACTCCAAGGGCATGTGGTAGGAATTTAGAATACCTTTCTGTAGGAATTGGATTCACTCATTTTGGCGTTGTCAAACTCCTGGAGTGATTTATTTAGTGAAAATATCCCCTTACAGAAGTATTTAAATCACTAAAATTCAACCAGAGCTCAATAAAATCTGAGCTACTGGGGTTTCATAGATACTGATATTATGAGGTACAGGGAGGTGGAATCAGGTCAATACCACATTTTTTTTGACCTAGAGAATTTGTCCAAGGCAGATAAAGGCTATTTTTGTTATTTGTGCTAAGGGCAAACTATTGTTCACCTTGGCATATGACCTATGCTGGATGATAGGTATATCAAGTACCTCTCAGTAGAGCTTTGTTCCATCTCAAATGGGTAAGGATAGCTCACAGAGGAATTTATTTAATGTACCAGATACATTTCAGTGGTTTAATTGCCAATAAATAATAAAAATTACTTTTGGCAAGGGACCAGTTCTGTATGATGCACAGAACAGGTAGGAATCTAAGAAAATTTAGATATGTCCATTTGGAGTTATTTATCATTTTAAAAAGGATTTAATCCTACTGGCCTTTTTCTGGGTCTAAAAATAAAAGAAAAAGGCAACCGGGCAGCTGGGCTGGATCTAGGGAGGTACTAGGCTGGATCTGGGGATGCTCACCAAAGGGTCAGGGAGGGGCTGGAAGACGGCAGGGATGACGCGGTGCTTGACGATGGTCCCAGCGATGGGCGGCACGATGGGGTTGGCCTCCGGGAAGTAGCCCGCGCGACGGAGGCCGAGGGTGACCTCGTCGGAGCCCGACGGCGATGGCGGAGGAGTCGATCCTGAGCAAAAATAGGCATAGGGTTAGGTAGAGGAGAGGTAGGGGAGTCGACCATGCGACATGCAGAGGAGGGGCAGCAAGGAGGAGAGAGCCTTGCTCGATTTCTTGAGGAGGCCGAGAGCTCCTCTTCTTCTTCCTCTGGACAGCACAGGGCAGGGAGAGGGAGTGGAGCCTGGGGAGAGTGAGTGGAGAGGAGGGGAAGCAAATGAGGGGCAAGGGGTGTGCTGGGGTGCCCTCTAGCCTTTATACTAAGGAGGGAAGGTAGATGGAGTAAATGTCCCATTTGGATATGGTGGATAGGGAATGCTGGCCAGGGATTGGTCTAGGGAATGGTGGGGAGGGGTAAGAATGGGTTTTGGTCATGCTAGATCAGAGAGGAAGGGGGTGGCAGCTGTGGTAATTAATTTGGGGTAAATCCTTGTAAGATTTGCTTGTCTCTCTCTCTCTTTCTACTAGTACAAGTGTAAAATGGGAAGGGCTAAGGTGGAGCTACAGTGCTGGTTGACCAGGGGAGTGTCCTGGTGCTGAGGAGGTGCATTGAGCAAGATTGGTGGGGGTTTGATCTTGTTTTGACTCAATACTAGTTAGAGTTGCTAAATTGAGGGGATAGGTGGTTGTGAAGGAAGTTCAAAAACTTGCATTGGACCAGAGGAGGAATTGGTACTGGGAGATAGATGAGGTCAAGGTAGACTCCTAGGATTTAATAGAGATTTTTATAAGGGGTTTTAGTCCTTATAAATCCATTTATTCAAAAAGGACAGAAGTGGTTTCTAGAAGATCATTTGATATTTTTACATTGGACAAGGTTGGTTTCTGGTTTGAGAGGGTCCCAAATGTGAATACACACTTAGGGGAATTTTCCCAAGATTTATTGAGGCATAGAAGTATTTAAAACAATTATTATTCCAATTCAGCCATTTAAGGAAATTGGCAAAAAGAAATAATAAAGCTTCTCCAAAATATTTATTTTTGGGATGAGAAGATGGATCATGATATATGGAACTCACTTGAGCCAAAAGTTGGAGGAGTGTTTTGGCAAAAGCCAAACTTTCCATTGGGAAGGGGGTTTTGAGATTTTGTCAATTAAAGGAATTAAATAGATTTGGAGCCATAATAATTATGGATAATATTTGATAAATCTTGATGATCAAGGTGGAGGATGTAGACAAGGTGTAGCAAGCATTTGCAGCCTTGGGAAATGGAAATCCAACTTGAATAAGATGGAGAAACAAGGAGTTGATGATCTAGGGTGATGTTATTTTTATATCACCTAATCCTTGTTGGATCTTGGAGCTCAGAGTTCACCTTGATGAAAGGGATAGATAGATAGATAGATAGATAGGTATACCAAGTCATATAGATGATCATGGCTGTAAGAGTTTGAATTAAATGCATTTGAGGTGATCTAGGAATGGTGGCAAACTTTGTTGAAAATAAGGCTGCCATACCAAAAGAGTCATGATGCCTTATAAACCAAGTGGGTTTAATAAGCACAAGGATCCACTTGGAACAAGTGAAGTAGATTTTGGTAGACCTATATGAGTACAACACAACCATGCAGAGAGTTGGTCCATAGAAGATTGGATGGTGGTGTGAGCTTCTACCAAAGTAGGCAGGATGACTAGATTTGCAGGAAAAGTTATTTTCTTGCCTGCAAAACCATCAAGGATAAGTGGGTTGGGGGATCATCTAACCAAGGTCAAATGTGGGCCTTGGTAGTCCTTAGGATGTTTTACAAGATGGTTCAGGTGCATTTCCAATAATGCACATGGTTTGAGAAAAGGAGGCATTCAAAAAGGTGATGTTGAAACCTAGACTTAGTCAAATTTGGCAGTTTTGAGGATTTTGACTAGAGTAAGAGAGGGAATATTTTTGGAGGGGTTGCAATGTACCAAAGCATCATCAAGTGGATGGTGTTGAAGTGTAGATTGAGTAGAAGGGATCCATGCTTGATATTGGCCTTCAATGACTAGGAAGCTTCTAGAATGGATCACTACAGAATTGATCAGGCTAAGGATTTTGGATGATCACCTGGTAACTAGTGATTTGATGTGGCTTTGATATCTTGCCTAGGATGTGGTGATTTGGAAACCTCTTGATCCTAGGGATGAGCCCTTAGAGTGGCTCATACTACTTCCTAAGCAAACAAGTCAAACACCAGATCAAGGCAACTCATCAGGCAACAGATCAGGGCAACTCATCTTATAAACTAATTAACTACTACTAGGGTTATCATCAAGCTTAGCTTGAGGTAAGAAGGGGTAGCTTTGAAAGGTTGGAGTTTGAATGAGGTAAGAGTCCTTGGTATCTCTACCAAGAGTGGAAATCAAAAGCTTTCAGAGGAGGTTTTTGGGAAATCTAAGGATAAGATTAGTTGAGGGTTCTATCTTGAAAACATAAGGAGATTGTATTATATATCTCTCCATAGTTTTGTCCACAGAAGCTACTGCAATAGTTTTTGTTACATAGGCATCTTGGCTCATGTTTTGAAATGCCAGAACATTTGAGAATATGTAAATTGAGCCAGGATAGTTTTGATAAGTAGCTTTTGCCAACTGATGGTGAGGTAAGGAGTATCATATAGTATATACTCACATGCACAAGCACGAACAAACAATCAAGCAATGCTGCACTAATAAACAAGAAAAAGTTTTTGTTTCCCCTGATTTTTGCATTCTGGTCAACAAATCAGTGTTGCTGAAATTGGGATGTTATAGGATCACATTAGGGTTCGACGATCTTGGGTGCCAGGGATTCGACGGGGTTTGGGTTCGATCTTTGGGCTCCGAGATCGGGGTCTCGGCCATCGGATCCGAGAAGGCGATCCGTGAGGTAGAACTTGGCGTGCCGTGAAGAAGATCTTCGGGTTCGGGGTCTCGGTTCCAGGGTTGAGTTCTAGGAAGGGTCTTGAGTGGCACCATGTACATCTTCGGTCGCCGGAGCGGAAGTAGCCGAGGTGGGTCATCGGTGGGCTTTGGTACTTGTCCACATGGTGATCCTGGTCATCAGCACAAACACCACCATCACCTCATCAGCACATACTTATCAACTCAGACACCAGGGTCATTTAACAACAGTACCACACATTTGGTAGCACCCCCAAATGGATGGATTCCTCTCCTCTTTACTTTCTCAGGTCATACGCAGGAAAACTTTGAGGTGAGTATCCCCTGGTCCTATTCTTGAGTGTTGGCAGCGGGCCGGGAAGGAGAGGGATCGTCAGGGTCAGGAACAAGCCGTGACCAGGGGGAGGCGGGTTGTTGCCTACGCACACGTGCAAGGTGGAAGAAGAACTTGGCGTGGCCACGGACGCTCGGGGTCGGGGACGGTAACGCGCTGCAGGGTCGGGCCGGGCACGATGAGGAGCTCGGGAGGCGAAGGAGGCCTTGCAGCGGCAGAGGTTGCTGGCGCGGCGGCGTCCTGGCGCACGGAGATGGGCTCGCGGGTGTGGTCGGAAGTAGCAGGTGGCGTCGGGCGACCTCGACGAGGCGAGGAGCAGGCCCCTGACGATGGACAGAGGTGCGCGGGGAGGGCCGGCGAGGAGGCGGTGCCATGGCGGGGCTCGGCCGGGACGGGGAAGGAGGGGCGGTGGCGCCAGGAGATTCGCGAGGAAGAGGGCGGCGGCCGGCGCAGCACGGGACAGAGGCGGCGCTCGCGAGGCGTTGCAGGGAAGCTTGGGGCCAGGCTCGACGGCGGCCGGAGCGGGCGAGGGCATCGAGGGGCGCGCGGCGGCGCTGGGCGAGCCTAGCGGCGAAGGCACTCTCGCAGGTTGAGGCCGAGGAAGCCGAGAGGACGGGGCGTACGCGGTAGGTGCCATCGGGATCGGGGAGGGGAGAGACCGAGAGAGAGGAAGCGTCCCTCGGGGTGGGGCCAGGAGATCGTGGACGGGGAGTTGAGGACGGGTCGCGAGCGGGGGCGTGGTTTCAGTAGGCGAGAGAGGTTCCAGTCGGGTGTTGGTCCGGTTCAGGTTCAGAGACAAGGGCACTGCAGTCACATGTTCAGATGGTGGTTGTGGCTGATCGATTGATTACTCCAGTAGTTAGCTGGCTTGATGGTTGGCCACGGTTTGGGTCTTGGCAAGATGTATTATGTGTACGTGTAGGTACATGCACACACAGTTAGATTTAGGTGTTTTAGCTACTCCCTCCGATCCATATTAATGTTCTCAACTTTGTCTAGATTCGGATGAATCTAATCTAAATCCTTAACTAGGTACATCCGAATCTAGAGGGAGTAGCTAGTTTAGCTAGGATAGATTAGATAGAGAAAAAGGGTTTAATGGATTTAGATAGATGAAAAACAATAGGCCGAGATACGTGTGAATATATAAAAAAATGAAGATGGCCCTCGTGGAAGGTATATGTTTAGAGATGGGAAGGGATTTGATCAAAAAGGAAAAGTTGAGAAAAAATAATTATGCAACAAACACCAACTTGTTTTAAGATAGAGATAATGCATGAAGGAACACATTATTGCATGCACTAGAAGGGTGCATTATTGCATGTGTGGAGTACATGTATGTGATATTTATTTTGTGAGAACAAAATAAATACGCACATATGCCTTCCTTAAAAAAAGTGACAAAGGAAAACATGTACTTGGCATATAGATGATTTGGATCAGACCATTATTAGCCATGTAACAAGAATTGCACCATACCCTTTACATGTGAGATAGAACTAAAATACCAAAAGAAATATTGGGCGCTCACATATAAGGATATGTTTGAATTGAAGATAGATGGTATCAATTAGAATATGATGGCAAGTTAGAATATGGAAAGGTTTAAAGATAAGTGCCCTCAGCTCAATTTGGGCATGTAACAATATATCAAGAACCAACTACAATATATTAAGAGGCAAAAACTCAATGCAAGCATGAAGGATAGGAACCAAATACTAGGTTTAATATGATGCTCCAATGCAATGTGACGTGATGACATTAGCATGATATAATGATGATGTAATAATGATATGTAGGAAGTAGCAATATATAGACTAGGAAAGTAGCATTATAATTGTTAGAAAAATGGGATGCTACAAAACCTTCTTCAAGTTCTTAAAGTGGTTCAGCCATGTCCGTAACAAGATACCCAAGATCTCTGACTCCAACGTCATCACATCCTTCTCGGAGGGTATAAATGATGTTGGGATGCGGGAGAATATCGGCATCCGCGGGGAGAACCTCACCACGGCGGCGGAACTCTTCACCATGGCGGAAAAATGCACCAAGGCGGAGGCCAAACGCATGTTCATCCTCACCAAGGGCGAGACCACACCCAAGCCTTCAAGTGCCTCCAAGAGCAAGGGCAGAGAAGACAAACACAAGTCTCTAGTTGTCCTCGTGGCGGAGCCTGAGGGAAAGAGCCCCGCGGAGGCGAAGGAGAAAAAGAGCACGATGATCGCCCGTACTGCATCTTTCACAACAGACATGGGCATGATACGTATGACTGCTATGAGCTCAAAAATCTATGCGACGAGCGTAAAAGCCAGAGGAATAAGAAGCAAGGAGGCGGGCGGAACAACGGCTGTGGCAACCATCAAGGAGGAGGGCACTAGAACAACAACCATAGTGACGGTGGCGTCTAGCAGCAAGGCCATCAGGCTAATGCTACCCAGCAGCATCACGGCGCCACAAAGAGAGGGCTTGTCGAGGAAAATAGTAGGGGCTACCAGGAGACAAAGGGCGTCATCGCCTGCATCCTTGGCGGCTCTCAAGAGACAAAGGGCGCCATCGCATGTATCCTTGGCGACTCCCAGGCACCTACATCCTACCGGCACTTCAAGCATCTCACTCATGAGGTCGTTGCCGCTCGGCCAGGGACTCCCTCCCCAAATGTCAAGTGGTCCTAGTACACCATCACCTTCGATGCCAATGACCACCCCACCTCTACCAGAGCCGTGGGCACCCTCCCCATGACCTTCACCCCCACCATCAACAACATCATTGTAGCCAAGATGCTCATCGATGGCGGCACTGGCTTGAATGTGATCTCCACTGAGACGTTCACCAAGCTACAAGTGTTGTATGATAGGTTGATGCCCACCATGCCATTCTATGGAATCACTGACGGAACGACCATACCCATTGGGAAGGTCTGCCTCACCGCCACGTTCGGGACCCACAATAACTATAGGACCGAGCTCATTGACTTCGACATGGCACACCTCGGCCTCCCCTACAACATCATCCTGAGCTGCCTAGCGTTGAGCAAGTTCATGGAGGTCACCCATCACAACTACAATGTCTTCAAGATGCCTGACGGCAATGGCGAATCATCACCATCCGCTGCAATGAGAAGGAGGCCCTATGCTCCCTCGAGTACGCCTACAAGGTTGCAGCTACTGCCTACCCAGAGGATGTGGATGCCCTTAACTATGTTGGGGGTATCGCAAGGTAAAAGCAGATGGTGTCTTAGGACAACGCGAAGGCGAAAAGAGCAGCAGCAGCATCATGCCCCCTCAACAAGAACCGTGTTGTGGGCGGTACCCGCGGTGCTGGAAGGAAGCTGGATCTATCTTCGCAAGGCCTCGTCCACGCTGAAGGAGCTCAAGGGAACGATGAGGACTCGAGGCCTTTTGACATCCTAGTGAGCTCATCCCAGTGCCCAGTCGATGCCAGGTGCCTCTCCCCCAACATCTGACCACCTCTGGATCAGGGAGGCAGCACCAGGCGATAGTAAGGTGGACAAGCCTCTCCAAGCACCAAAGCCTGCCTACCCTACTTTTTTGAAGGTGACACCTGACCCTCAACATCCTTAGATATATCTCCTATGAGGCCCCGTGTTGAATCATGGCGGCATTGTAATAAGCCATGAACTTCTTGGTCATTTTTGAATATTGCACTATGTGTCAACCTTCGCTTTTTTGCCCTAAGTTTGTTTTCTCTTCGTGCATTTATAAAGATATCCTACATGTACCATACAGGCAGGAGCTAGGCATGGTGTCTATCGCTGAGCCACTCCCCGTCAACACCAAGGCCTGAAGTGTCAAGCTCTGACTTGTCTTCTGGCCCCAGCGATAAAGCCACCTCACCCACAGTTCTTGCTGCTTGAAATCCTCATACGAAACATATATGGAAACTAACAAATGCACGACAAGTGATCATGCTAGGCCTATGGCTTCCTTGTAGAGGAGCCTACATGACATGCATTTGCCCTATGATCTCCTCCACGAGGAACCTGTGGGGTGGCCGACGAGGGAACTTCCCCTCAATTAGCCTAAACTCATGCTAAGCCTATAGCTCCCTCCTCGAGGAGTTAATAGGACATGCATTTTCCCTACTGTCTCCTCCACGAGGGACCTATGGGGTGGCTCACGAGGGCACTTCCCCTCACAAATCCTAATTTCATGCTAAGCATACGTATCCCTCCTCGAGGAACTAACAGCACATGCAGTTTCCCTACGGTCTCCTCCATGAGGGACCTACGGGACGACTAACGAGGGCACTTCCCCTCAAGCAGCCTAAATTCATGCTAAGCCTATGGATTCCTCCTCGAGGAGCCTACAAGACATGAATTTTCCCTACAGTATCCTCCACGAGGAACCTACGGGGCAGCTCATGAGAGCACTTCCCCTCGAGAAGCCTAAATTCATGTTAAGCCTACGACGGCTCCCTCCTCGAGGAGCTAACAGGACATGCATTTGCCATATGGTCTCCTCCATGAAGGACCTACTTGGCGGCTCACGAGGGCACTTTCCCTCAACCCAAACTCATGCTAAGCCTATGGCTTCCTCCTCAAGGAGCCCACAGTACACGTGTTTGCCCTACGGTCTCCTCCACGAGGGACCTACGAGGCGGATCACGAGGGAACTTCCCATCAAGCAGCCTAAATTCATGCTAATCCTATGCCTTCCTCCTCGAGGAGCCAATAGGACATGCATTTTCCCTGCAGTCTCCTCCACGAGGGACCTACGGGGGCTCACGAGGGCACTTCCCCTCAAGCAGCCTAAATCCATGCTAAGCCTATGGCTTCCTCCTCGAGGAGCCTAATGACAAGCATTTGCCCTACGGTCTCCTCCACGAGGGACCTACAGGGTGGATCACGAGGAAATCCCTCAAGTAGCCTAAATTCATGCTAAGCCTACGGCTCCCTCCTCAAGGAGTTAACATGACATGCATTTTCGCTACTATCTCCTCCACGAGGGACCTACGGGGCGGCTCATGAGGAAACTTCCCCTCAAGCAGCCTAAACTCATGCTAAGCCTACGGCTTCCTCCTGGAGGAGCCTACAGGACATGCATTTGCCCTACGTTCTCCTCCACGAGGGACGTACGGGGCAGCTCACGAGGGCCCTTCCCCTCGAGCAGCCTAAATTCATGCTAAGCCTATGGCTCCCTTCTTGAGGAGCCTATAGGACATGTATTTTCTCTATGGTCTCCTCCACAAGGGACCTATGGGGCAGCTCACGAGGGCACTTACCCTCAAGCAACCTAAATTCATGCAAAGCCTATGGCTTCCTCCTCGAGGAGCCAACATGACATGCATTTTCCCTATAGTCTCATCCACAAGGGACCTACGAGACAGCTCATGAGCGCACTTCCCCTCAAACAGCCTAAATTCATGCTAAGCCTATTGCTTACTCCTTGAGGAGCCAACAAGAAACCCATTTTCCCTATGTTCTCCTCCATGAGGGACCTACAAGACGGCTCAAGAGGGCACTTCCCCTAGAGCAGCCTAAGTCCATGCAACGCCTGCGTCTTCTCCCTCGAGGAGCCGACAAGACGCGCACTTGGCCCACGGCTTCCTACACGAGGGGCCCACGGGACGGGTCTCAAGAGAACTTCCCCTCAAGGGGCCTAGAATCACTAGAACTAACGGTAATTATGTTCGTCCTACAACTTCCCTATAACAGAACCTATAAGGGTTTCTTCCTATCGCAAAGCCTAACACAGACACATGCGTCTTCCCCCGCACTGGCATGGAACCGTCTATTGCCGCCAAAAACTTGCACGGAAGGAGCACGAGAACAAAATGCAGACACGCGTGGGCACTAAAATCACCCCCTCAAGGGGTACACAGGGCTGCCATCCTCAAGGGACCGTCTCTCCACGAGACCATGGAAGAACCCTATATGCGAGGACTCGTTTCACGAAGCTAAGTTCCAGGACTTTTCAGTACAATTCCCTCTTCACGCTCTCTCCTTTCTCTTGAGCCATCGGCAAGGTTTTCTTCTCTGTGAAATCGCGGACGTGCCAACAGGGGCTTCGAGAAATAATCTCGCAGCCATACCAACCACCTCGTGTGGATCATGGCCAGCGCTTAGCGTCACTTTGCCCGGAGGCTGGTCGCTAATAGCATGGCATGACAGAATGCACAAAAGAAAACACGCGTCGTAAGGGACTAGAAATAAAGTAGCAAGAGAATTCACTGAGATATATCCATTACAGGCATGCCCACGAGGCAAATACTAGAGCATTAATACATATTAATGTTCACAGGATCAACACCACTTTGGAACAAAATGAGCCAGACTATTAGGGCTAGGAGGGGCCAAGGAAGGCTGGGAGCGGCAAAAGGCTCAGGCTACTTCCCGAGGCACGTAAGCAGGGACATCATAGAAACTGCTTACCTACCCCCTGAGGTGGAGTGGGTAGTCAATGCAAAATAGTGATGTGTCGAACACTGGGATGGACAAGTTTCCCCCGTCGTGGTAGCAGAACCGCAACACAAACCTGTGCCCGATGTTGTGCTCCCATCCGATGGTGAAGAACATGGCCCCCAATGCCAGGGCCTCAACGTTCATGCTCCAGCCATCGCCACCACTAGAATGTTGTAGCCAGGCACCCCTAGCATAGTTCTCGCGCGCCAAGTGCAAAACGCTCAGGGAACTTCACCCTCCTAGCCCAATCTAACTCATAGAGGATGATGACGTAGTCGATGACCATCTCGAGCTTGTCCTTGTTCCTCCCCACTACAGGTGGGGGAGGCGGTGATGGCATCGGCTCCCAACCACTTCCTCGACCATTGTCGCGTCCCCCGGGATGCCCTCGACGGCTCCCACAAGGGCGACCATGGCCGCGCTTAACCGACACTTCTCCTGTGGCTGTAGTGATAGCTATGGAAGTAGACACGGCACTGACACTACACCCGAGGCGCCCCCTGTGGTCTCCCCGGCCGTGCTTCACCAATGGGCCCTCCATCGTCTCCACCATCGTGGCCTTACCCTTGTCGGTAGTAGAGGCTTGATTCGGCGCCATGGAAAGGACCTAAGCACCGACATGAGAAATTGGGAAGAAAGGAGAAGGAGCGGAGTGGGCGGCATTAAGGAGAAAAGTCATCGAGCCTTCACTCTTATCAACCGAGACAGATGAGTATCGGGCATTAACCGCCGGTATATCCCACGCACTATCAATCATGGTGTAGCAACTTCCGAGATGTGATCGGCCCCGTGGAGCTTCCTGATCTAATGGTAGGAGACACATGACTACTTGATGTGCATGGCTACAATGCTCTCGGGAGCGACCCCACGTTGACTCAAGCAGCGGCAACGACCCCATCAACCGTTTGGGCCCTTGCTAATGAGGGCATCCCTACACTTATACCTTCCCAACTACTAATGAAGATGTTCCAGTTGTTGCTAAGAAGATTCAGTCCAGTGAGATTAGAATTGAACCCATTGCAAGAGCTTGTGCTAAGCTACTAGAACAACAGGTGAACTTGTTTCTTAATGAACCTGGTGTTTTAATTAATGAGAACTTTATACTACCTAAGTCATTGTGCTATTGTATGATCAGGTACATGGGAGAAGAAGGCGTAGCACGGAGCAAGGAGCTGAAGCATATGGAGCATGGCGTGTTGATCAATGGAGAATGCACGAGGGAGGAGAGGGAGGAAGCGCAAGGAGCTGAAAGAGAGAAGATCAACGCATGGTAGAGGTTCTCTGTTGCAGCACAGAAAACATTGTTTTCTGCCACGGCAGGCTACCGCGGCACAGAAACCGCCACTTTTTCTGCCATGGCAGGCTACCGCGGCACAAAAACGGCCACGTCTCTGCCACAGTAGAACATGTGCGCCTTGGGCCGCACCCAACCTATGGGTCTGTTTGTATCTAGGTTAAGTCAAACCTTATGCATTTTCCTAGCTTGGCCGCCGCCCCTAGTCCTTTCAGTAGATGGGGCGCCATAATACTAGGGTTAGACCACGTTAAAACTATTTTGGAGTTGTTTCTTGGGAAAACCTCTGGAATTCCCTGTGATCGAATCTAGCTACTACAATTGAGTGTGATATGTTGTTCCTTGGGGAATTAGTAGATTGCAAACTACCGTTCATAGTCGATGGCTGCGTGCACAAGAGCATGGTGTTGTGAATATCCCACAAGGTTCAAGAGTTGTTGCATCGGCAACAAGGTTCGAGCGGGAGAGTTCATAGCTACAGGCTAGTTATCTACCCACCACCATCATCATCGCCATATGCTTGCTGAGAAGATCGGGCCACCCCATATCACTTTCCACTTCACATCTATTGAAGAACACGTGCGGGGCAAGCGCCTGGGGACTACTATCGGGTCACTGGCAACCGGGGTACCCAGACCCACCGGACACTAGGCCAACTTTCAAAGCAGCGATGGCATTGCGAGGCCACATCTTCTCGACATGCATGTTCAGGTGCTAGAGGAGGAACGAGTAGTCCTTCGCGAGGCCCGTTCTGCTAGGATGGGACCTCGACCAGGTTTCCTCGAGAGTAAGGCTTCAAGAGGAGGCAGTCCCCTCTATGAAGGCCTCGGATTCTCTCCCAATGTGCCCTAGGGGGATGCTCATAATCTTGCCGCAAAATGGGAAAGGCAACAAGCCCAACGGGTAGTCCATGGACATGCACACTGCGTGGTCCACCTCGAAAAAGAAGAGGCACTATCTAGCTTCTTTGGTGATAAACAAAGGCTGGCGGCACCAGCGTAAGCCCCCTCCCTCTTTGCCACTTTGGTGCAAAGAAGCAGTGGATGGCGCCGTGCTGAAGTGAGACGTCACCAAAGGCAACGACTTTATGATCGACCGGCGCCCCCTGGAGGATCCTAGACCTAGTCCATGTAAAGTAGATTTGTAGACCAGCTCTTCCCTAGGCAGCAATGTGGTAATCCTTCCCGCCTAATGAATTGGGGGAAGAGGTTCAGCGCCACTATAAAAGGGGAGCCACCCTAACCTTATAAAGGGTCGTATCCTTACGATCAGAAACCATAGGGCATTCACCTGTGATCAAACCCTCGTGAAGCAACAAGAGTAATACAACCAAACAGGAGTAGGGGCTTTACCTCCTCACGAGGGTCCCGTATCTGGGCAAAAAACCATCATGTCATCTCTGTGTCATGCGCGAGTTCCTTTGCTGACATCGTCTCTGATGAGATCTAAGCGCGTGTTTAGTACCCTCATGAACTTGGGGCTCGTCGGTGACCCTATTCTTTCGTGGGACAGCAATCTCCAACAACATTAAGTACTCGGGTCCTAGGTGGACACAAGTGGGCGGGATAAAATCCAAATCTAAACTATTTCCCACCGGCCACTTTATTAATTATATCTATCCCCAACATTTTTATTATCAAGTTGTAAGTAAACCACGATTATCTCCATGATTAAGCATGTGACAACCTCCCAACAAATGTAGAACTCGACGACTCGAACCAACACCTGAGAAAGCAACTACGACTCACAAGTCCAACTATATACCAAAACAACATGCAATAGGAAGGGACCAAGGAAATATAGGGGCAGGGAACATAAATGGTACGGAAACTAAAGCATCACAAAATGTATAGCAATAGAGATAAGTAAAGCCATAAAGCAAAAAATAGGTAGCAGGGAGAGAATTCTCGCCTTGGAACCATTGTCGAAGACATATCCGAAGAACTTTTTGAAACTCACAACATCTCATCGTCCTATCCGGGTAGAAGGAAAACACTAAAAGGAACAAGCGATGCAACAACTACAATTAATGCGGAAGAACCAGCACGATCATGATACGAGGCATGACATGGAAAGTTATGGACGCAAACCATGTTGAAAAGGTGTCATTTGCATAGCACATTGATGATACAACATTAGTGAGGCATTATTAACAAGAAATAATTATTTTCCAATTTTATTCATCATATTTTCTTTGCCTAAACAGTTCTGATTTTACAAGTTCTCCATAATGCATGATGCAATTACAAGTAAGGAATGGATAGTTGGAAAGTGCTTGTAGCATTGATCGATATAGACATATCATTTGTCAAATTTCGATTTACGAAGTTAAAGTTATCAATTTATTAAAAAAAGGGCATTTAATAACATTAAATAATTTCGAAATTTTATCTGTCCAAAAAATAATTTGGATATCATATTAATGATCCATGCATATTTATGATCACAAAAACATATATAAAATGCCCTATTTGGATTTATGAATTAAAAGGTGTGATTTAATCATTTAATAAAGCATTTATTATTAATACGCAAATATTTATTATTATTATTTTTTGTCAAAATAAATAGAAGCATACTGTTGTAGGGAATGTCAAAACAAGCCACTTTCATGTTTTGAGTTTTTCCAAAAACATTTTAGAATTTCTACAAATCTTTGTCAAAGTTATATTAGGGTTTTCTCACTAAGCGCAGCGCTAGCCATAGACAGGTGGTCCTGCGGCTGACGGGACAGCTGCGCTAGATGGGTGCTTCTCCGGATGACAGGTAGACCAAGCGGGGGAGACCAGGTTGAGAAACAAAAAAAACATAGGGGTTATCTGTGAAAGGTTCTGCAAGGTTTGTTTGATTACTAATGAAACTGAAATTTTGCAGCATGATACAGCTAGTTGGTTTGATCTATGGAGGAAGATGGTGAGCAAACAGTTGGGAATTTCTCGATGCCGTAAAAATAAAAGATGTAAAGGAGGTCAAGATCTTCAACTCTCGTGAAGGAATAATCACCGGAGATCGAGTGTAGCCCTTTGTAAAAGTAGATGAACAGAGAGGGTTCGCGCAGTTTCAAAAGACGGATAAATTCGAAAAAACCTAGAGGCTGGACGGATCTTCTCCAGATGATAACCACCGCTGTGGTCCATCGTTTCAATCGAGATTTGGTCCTATGCATTTCTCGATCTACCGAGAGGAGTCTCCTAACTGGGGTTTTCGTCGGAGGCGGAGAGACTTCACTAGAATTTGATGAAGTTCAGAGGTCCCGCGAGATGCATACTGCTAATGTTCGCGGCGAGCGAGAGCGACACCAGATGCCGGCAGTCCGAAGGTGTTTGACGGCGACTATGACAATGCTAGGAAGCAACAAAGAGGGGGTCGGGTAATGGGGGGACGAGAACCTCACCTAGACCTTGCAGACAAGGTTTCCGAGATTGAGGTTGTTGGGGACGACGGCCAGTGGACATGGCTAGCATGGTTGTTGGTGCTGCTACACACGCGCGCCGTCAGTTGTACTGGAGCTTCTCCTCCGTGTCCAAGAGCTTGGGCAGCTACATCGGCTTTAAGCTCTACTGTCAGACATGGTGGCACAGCGGCGGTGACAGCAGATCAACAGTGGCAGAGGAGGCTGGCTAGCTAGGTTTCGGGCCATGGCTATGGTTTTGGTTGACGAGGGGGAAGATGCCCTCCAAGATCTCGATCTGGGAGTTGTTGGAAGGATGGGGATGGGTGGCCAGCTATTGTTCGTTGCTTTTAAGCAGAGGAGGAGAGAGGGCACAAGAGAAGCATGGTTGATGGGCTATGCGGTTGCACATGATCGCAGCGGGAGAAGAGGAACACGGCCGGGTCGGTGTCCACCATTGTTGGTTGGGTGCGATCAGGTCTAGGGAGAGGGGGTGGCCACAGTTAGGTTGGGTTCAGGCAAAAGCTAGCTAGCTAGCTTGTTGTGAGCATGTGTGGCTTATGTGTGTTTGCACACACGGCAAGGAACTTAGGCTAGCTTAGAGAAAGAACAAGAAAGGTGTTAGGGCATGGATAGACTAAGCCATCATCACGTGAAGCTCTTGGGAGTTTCAAAAGAAGGCCAAAATTACATGTATCTCTAGAAAATTTTAAGAAAGCCACACGGAAATTTTTTGATATATGGGAAAACAAGAATATGTGGTATCCATATATACAAATGTAAGATGATGTTTTTTTGATTTTGAACATGTTGGTCAAAATCAAATAAGCCAAGAGATTCCAAGAATTTAATTAGAAGGACAAAGTCACAAGTAGCATTGACATTACATGTGACTAGAGATGGGCTTATTATTGCATGTGGACTAGAGATAGAAAGAAATATGGCACATTCAATTGAGGAAGATCGAGAGAGAGGAAGCACAAGATTGAAATATGGCAAAGTTGGGATGGAATCCACAGAACAACATATGAGCATGATTTAAATCACAAGGCACAAATATTAATCATGTCTGTGGTAGATTTAGAACAAGATCACATGGCACGATAGAATGATAAGTTAGTAGTAGAAAGGAACTCAAAAGATGATGCCCCCAAATCAATTTGGGCATTTTGTCAAATATAAAAATAACAAGACTCCCAAAATATAGAATTAGAAATTGTGGTTTCATATCACATGGCACCAACTAAAGATAGAATAGAGAGAGGCTACATAGAGAGAGTCAAAATACAAATATCAAATACACTGATCAAGAACCAAATGTAAGTGCCAAATTATAAAGCAACAATTTATTATATGTTCCATGCAAGGTGGCATGATGAACATGGTGATGCATGATGATTTCATGATGATGCAAGAAAAATAAAATAGCAAGCAATTTCTAATTAGGGTTTTTCCACGGTGCTACATCTCTCCTAGCGGACTCGCCCGTCGTGTACTCTCCATGCTCAGGGACTCTCCCCTCGCGGACTTGCCCGCCGCGTACTCGCCATGTTCCGGGACTCTCCCCTCGCGGACTCGCTTATCGCGTACTCACCACGCTTAGGGACTCTCCCCTTGCAGACTCGCCCATCACGGACACGCCACGCTTAGGAACTCGCCCGCCGCGGGATCGCCTATCGTGGAGTCGCCTGCGCCGACTCGGCAATTTCATTTTCAACAACTTGGCGGCCTCCACGTCTGTTATTCGCCAGCCTCTACAACAAGAAGTTAACAAGGCGTCAGTCAAACTTCTCCAAGGGGCGACTCCATCCAATGGCGACTCGCCTGGCGCATCGACTAGCCTAGGTGAATGAACTACTTCATGAGCTATTTCTCTATTTTCAGGAGCATGCCAATGAATCACCATCGACTCCTCCCTAGAATCGCCAGCGTCAATCCGGCGGCTTGAAGTCATCGCCGAGTCCCTGACTCGCTCGGGGACTACTGATGGGGAATTCTAGACGGGGCATACACATGAAGTGGAGTCTCCATGATCAGTCACCCATGGAGAGTCGCCCATGGAGAGTGGCCCACGAAGCGGAGACTCCATGGCCAGTCGGTATTAGAGAATGGCCCGTGGAGAGTGGCCCATGAAACAGAGTTGACCATGGAGAGTGGCCCACGAAGCGGAGTCTCCATGGCCAGTCACCCCTGGAGAGTGGCCCACAAGTAGAGTCGGTAACTGACTCGGCCCCTATCTTTGTAAACCCTAGTGAGGTGCGAATATATAAACCTCGCCAAGGAGTCTCTCGAACGACCTCTACTCTCAACCCCATACGCCTCCTAAGCTATGAAGCACGACGACTCCCATGTAAACCAATCTGTGATCATATACTACATTGATAGCAGGACATAGCGATCCTCCACCGAGGGGACGTGAAACTGGGTACATTGTGTGCCAATCTCACTCCCGAATTATCCTACATTGCCTTGCCCTTCTCTCCTCTACGTAAGCTACCCTGTAGCATATGTCGTGTCAATACCACGATAGTTTTACCATTCTCTCCTCCATTGTTTCCTTTGAAGATCTTCCCCTTCCTCCCTCTCCCTCCCATGGTTCTTGCATATTTTTGAGGGAAACGAGAGAGGAGATCTAGATATACATTTTCAACAATCAATATCTTCTCTAAGTGAGGAGAATCTATTGGATCTAGACCTTGGAGTATTTTGTGGACTTCCTCTTGTGTTCTTTCTCTCTTATTCTCCCATAAGATTTTGTAGCTTAGGTGGAATTTGGGAGTGAAGGATTCGAGCACTTGCGTTCTTGACATTGCATTAGGTGTTTCGGTTTGAGTTCTCTACGGAGAATCGGTTGGTGAAATTTGAGAAGCTTGTTTCTCTCGGGAGCTTGTTCCCAGATCTTCTCCCTCTTGGGTTCTTGGAACCCTAGACGGTATTGTAGACTTGGTGGTGTTTCTTGGGGCCTCCAAGTAAGTGGCCTCTTGTGGTACTATCTTGGGAGCCTTGAATTGACTTGTGGAGATTGTCCCAAGCCTGTGCAGGTTCTGTGACCTCCCTCAAGTGTCCCATAGTGGATTAAGGACTTCCCTTTTGGTGGGAGGGCTCGGAGAGAATAAAGTGAGCCATTGTGGCATTTGGGGAGTGTTGTGCCTCCACACCACTTAAAATGAGAGTAGCATCCTCAAGGGTGTGAACTTTGGGATACATTGTCGTCTCCACGTGCCTTGATTATGTCTATACACGAGTCTCGTTACTTATGCAATTTACTTTATTATAGCTTTCGTGCTTGAAGTTCTATATCTTGATATCACCTTGTTACTTGTCTTATTTAGCATGCGTTGTTGGTGCACTTAGTTGAACCTAGATGATTTAGCTTTTGTGCTTGATAAATTAAATGGTAGTTTTATTCCACATTTATTAGATCCAAAACCATAATAGTTTTAAAATACCTATTCACCCCCATCTAGATGGCATTCGTGTGCTTTCACTGATGCTATAACTCATTTCAATTGTGGTGTGTAAAATTTATCACCATGATGCTTGTGACATTTTTAGGTGAAATGGTTTAAGTTATGAACCAAATGGTTGTTTATTTTAGTTATGAACCAAGTGACTAAATTAAGAGTTGGCATAATGTGTTGGAAACTAAAACAAACATTAGTGGATTTACTCTTCTTTGCTCTTCAGGGTGTTAGGCAATATTTTGCACCCATTTGTCACCCCGAGAACATGTGATGTTGACCTTCTTAATATGTTTACTATCAAACTATATATTCACATCCTTGTACTCCAAGTTGTTCCTTAGGTGATGTCAAAAAAACCAACCCCACAAGAATCAAAGACATGTGAGCCAACTCTCCAGAGAGAGTGTCCTAGAAATGCACCATTGTAACAACCCAAGTTTGTAATATATGTATCTAGTACTTAGCAAGACATGCATTTGTTTAGTCAATCAAAAAATCAATGCATGTGAGTAACAAGTTATGAACAAATGCAAGTGCAAAACCCTAACTATTTGCAAATGATTTCAAAATGTGTTCCAAATTTAAATTTTGGAATGTTATAGTATTTACCAAGGTGTCCTTGCCTTTTCTATAATTAAAATGGCTTTAAAAACAATTAAAAGGAGCATTTTATAACCAAAACAATCAGGGTTTTAATTAAACCCATGGGCTTCTCTACAAAATCCAGTCCCTAGAGAGCGTAGACTGGACCGCGTGTTGATTCTCTGGTTTTCTAGGGGGTTTTATGCAAAATGGGCTTTTGTATTCCCCCAGCTGGAAGCAGCTCCGTGTCGTCGTCGCCGTCGTCAATGCCCACGCAGCGATTCCTGCCCATCCGCTCCTATGGAGCGGGGGATAAGTCTGCGTCGAGCCATGGGCATCTTCCTCTCATCCTCTCTCTCCCTAGTGCCTCTCTATCTTGCTCTCGCCCGCGTAGAGCTGAAACCCTAGCCACCATGGCCGTCGGCTAGCCGACGCTCCCATCGCTCCATGTCTCGTTAACCGTGCCACGAGCTTCTCATCGATGCTCGCTTCCTCCTCACCATTCGAATCGAGCTCGGACGCTCCCAAATGCCTGCATTGACATCGTCTTCTGCGACACCGACGAGCTCTACCGCTTGCCTCGCCGTCGTTCTGGCCCTTCTCTTGCCTCTTTGACATCACTGTAAGATTTTTTGTGAGATTATGAGCCTTCCCGTCCTACATTGCTTCCTGGCTCGGTCTGTATCACCCTAGCTTCATGCACCGCCGCTCGCCGTTGCATACCACCACCAAGTAGCGTGCTTTGGTGACCATTAGCTAGCGGCGCTACCACCATCTGCCTTACCTCGCTCGTGCCCGTCAAATGCTCTTAGCCGCGCTTGCTGGAACCGCCGTAAACATCGCCAGCGACCACCATCTGTCGCGTCCCCGACGAGTCCAACATGGATCCCATGTGTCACCGCGTGGCTGCCGCATGTGTTGATGTGGCGCTGACGCTAGCGCCCGGAAAGCCGACGTGGCCCATACCCCACCCACCAGCGTCTATGGGTAGATTAGAACTCGTAAGAAAAGTATTGGACTAAGTTGATGACGTCAGGCTAACATCATAAATCATTTAAATATTTTCAAAATTTGCATAAATAGTATTAATGTTCTAAAATTAATAAATTTTAATTTGTATATCTGAAAAATATGTATAACATATCAAAATGTTCAGAAATATGATATTTACCTATTGAACCTATCAGCATACATTGTTAAGCAACCTAAAACCCTAGTTTATCTAGAGGAACATCGAATCCCCTTAAGTACATATGGGTACGATGGTGTGCCTTTACCAAGACATCCTGAACCCTCTTCAATCGATGTTGCACCTAGGGTTGAAGTACGATCTCTAATATGACAGGTCATACATGTTGTTTGAGCATTGTATTGTACCATGTCTTGAATGATCAAAGTATTGTATACTTTTGTGACCATTTGGTAGTTCCGAAGAGAAAAAATTTAAGGTATTTAATTCTCCGAGAGGATCATGAATCACCTCTTTCCATTCACCCCGGAGGTACCGTCGGGATCTTCATCAAAGATTCTGGTGGTCTGATATGAAGCAAGACATTGCTCTTTTCATTGTTGAATGTGACATTTGTTGTCGCGTCATGGCTGAACACTAAAGACCCGCTGGTCTTCTGCAACCGCACCGTATTCCTGAGTGGAAATGGGATGAAGTTGGTATGGATTTTATGACTGGTCTTCCTAAGACTCAAAAAGGAAATGATGCTACCTGGGTAATCGTTGACCATTTGTCCAAGGTTTCTCACTTCCTACCTATTCATGAGAGCATTACTACTAGTAAATTGGCAGATCTATACATCTCTCGAATACTCGTCCTTCCTAGAATTCCGAAGAAAATTGTCTCTGGCCGAGGGAGTTTCATTACTTCAAAGTTCTGTACAAGTTTCCAATAAGCTATGGGAACTCGTTTATCCTTCAGTACAGCTTATCATCCTAGCAATAGTGGTCAGAACGAGAGGGTGAATCAAATCCTTGAAGACATGCTCACAGCATGCGTCATATCTTTTGGCAAGAACTAGGAGAAATGGCTTCCTTTTGCTGAATTCTCCTATGACAACAATTATCAGTCCAGTATAGACATGGCATCCTTCCAGTTCTTATATGGAAGAACATGTCGTACCCCTCAAAATTGTTCTGAAACCGGTGAAAGAAAGTTCTTTGGACCAGATATGATCAAGGAAGTAGAAGATCAAGTTGTATCATTCGAGATTGTTTGAAAACTGCTCAGTCTCGTCAGAAGAGATACCATGATTGTCACCATCAACATGTTGAATATGAAGTTGGTGATCAAGCTTATCTTCAAGTCACTCCTTTAAACAGTTTCCATCAAATCGGTATCAAAGGCAAACCGACTCCTTGCTATGTTGGTCCTTTCCACGTTCTTTCCAAGCAAGGTAAGCTTCCATATCAATTGGAGCTGCCTTCAAACTTCCCTAAGGTGCATGCTGTTTTTTATGTGTCTCAACTTAAGCGTTGCTTCAAAGACCCTGTCAGTGGTGTTGAACACCAGACTCTTGACCTCCAAGAGGATCTGACCTATCGAGAGTATCCTATTCATATCCTTGATGAAGTCAAGCGCAAGACTCGTCATCAAAGTATCAAGTTCCTGAAAGTTCAGTGGTCTCATCACTCTTAGGACGAAGCAACCTGGGAAAGAGAAGATCATATTTGATCTGAGTACCCTGCCTTCTTTTCTAAAACTTAGGAATATCGCGACAAGATTCTTATAGGGTGGTAGAGATGTAACAACCCAAGTTTGTAATATATGTATCCAGCACTTAAGCATGGCATGCATTTGTTTAGTCAATACAAAGGGTTAATTATTGGTTTGCCACTAGAGGCCACCATATGCTCAATTTTTCCACTAGCACGGAATGGTGCTCAGTTTTGCCACTATTTTGGGCGCAGCTGCTATGGCGAGGCCAACCGGCCAGTTTAAATATGCATAACAAATTCAAAAAAATAAAAAAAACCAAAGGACATGAGCAAGTGTGAACTTGCCTTTTGTGATTGCAAGATTATGCACTCACGGTCTTCAAGATATTAGAAGATCCAAATTCTGTAAACATCATCATTCCGGTAAGGATGAATGTTTAAAGAAGCAAGATGCAATTATGCATAAGTAATGTAATGCAGTTTGATAAACGCGAATCCCCGGAATAATTGTATTTGATCTAGGGTTTGAAGCTTATGATGAGTTCTTTAGAATGGGTTGCACTTTTATACCAGCTTCACACTTGTGCTTCTTTTTAAGGTTTGTGAGTGCGTGAAATAAATAACAGGTACAATAAAGTAACACACATTATGTAGCACCCAAAGTTTTGATATTTGGTTAGAGGATTATTCTTTACAAGCTTTTTATTAAAACTTAGAGACTTAAAGATATGCTTAGAGTTCATTTTTAATTACTTCAAAAGAATAAACTTTGAAGAAAAACATACTTTACAAAGGAGAAGCATTTCAACTTGAAGTTACACTTTTAGGGTTTCTTATTCACTATAATTATTAAAGAGAAAATCATTATTATATTAAACAATCATAACACATGTAGTGGGGACTTATATATTTTGAATATGTGTTATATTATATTTGGTTCACTTCTTGATGTTTTATAAAGGGAAAACACAAGTAGTTTTAAGTGTGTTGTGTTTAAATCCTTATCAAGTTCCAAGATTATGATAAGGATGATTAAGAGTGTCAGATCATTCACTTCCAATTTAAGTGAATGATGAGTTTAAATGTGATTTGTTATTATAAATATAATTTATCTTATTAAGGAAAGTAACTTTAGATGATGTTATGGATATGTTAGAATTTGAAGTCATGTTAAGAATGGTTAAAAGATAAATAGCATTCACTTCTATTATAAGTGAATGATGTTTAAAATTTACTTAAAGTTGTTGGTTTTAGTTTGGATTTATGATTTTTTTAAAGAGTTTTATAAAGTTAATAAGTTACACTTAAGTTTTATTATAAATCCAAATTATGGCTTTGGACTTCGCTTTTAGTTTTAAAGTATTTAAGGTTTTATATATAGACTTGTGATTATTTCTTATTTAAGAAATGTTTTTAAAGAATTTACAAACTAGGTCTTTTATAAGATAGGTAAGGATTTATTTCCTTAAAAAATCTTAAAAATCTTTAGTGTTTTTCTAGTAAAATATATTTACTCAAGATCTTAAAAGTGATTTTTATTTATTTTTAAGTATTATTTGTATTTTTATAAAACTCCACAAAGTATTAAATGTATTTGAATATTTGCTTCAAGTTTTATTTGTAGAAAAATTAAGTTAATATTTTTATAAAATGGTAGGTTGATTTTATTACACATAATTGTTTTTTTATTGATTTTTAGGACTTTTACTTATTTTATGAAATTTCATTTAGGATTTAATAGTGTTAATATTCATTTGCATTATAACTAGCTTAAACAAGTAGATTTGTATTTTTATGAAGTAGGGATTATTTTTTGTGATCATTTTGATATATTATAAAAAAATTAGGAATATTCTATATTTTTTAGAATTCAAAATGTTTTGAGTGTATTTTAGTAATTTCCATTAATCCCCTTTTAATTTATTTTCCTCATTTCCTTTAAATTCTCAGACCTGGCCCATAGGTCAGTCCAGTCCACTTGGTTGGGCTAGACCACCTAGCCCGGTCCAATCGGTCAGTCGACCCCGACCCGACCCTCTCCTCCCCTCCTCCTCTCGAGGCTCTCACCTCCCTCTCCATGGCGATGCCATGGCGACACCGTTGCCGCGTGATTCCGGCCTCCTCGGGCCTCTCCGGCCGCCACCGTGGTGTGTGACGAGGCAGTCAGTGATGCTCTGTTGACTAGTCCTACTCGATTTGTTGCTAGGCCTCTCTCCTAACCATGCCGCCGCCATCCTGAAAGCTAGGGTTTGGTGGTCACTAGCGATTCGGTTCTCCGCCGACCCTGTCGTGCTGCTCCGATGCCCTGGTGGCCCTATGGTATCGCCATCGCTGCTCGTGTGGCTGTGGCCTCCATGCTCGCGGCTTGGCACGGGTTGCAGCGCCTCTGGGTGCTCCACGTGCCGTCGTGTACACCCTCGTCGGATGTTCTGCTTCCTCTACTAAGTCTCAGCGGGGACCACAGGTAAGTTTGTTTCCTTTCTTTGCTTTGTTCTTGGTCCCCCTTGCTATGCTCGGCGTGGATGTTATGATGAATTCCTAATTAGAGTTCATCCTTGTTCTAGGATTCATTCCTTTAGCTATGGTTAACAGTGATAGTTTGAATGGTTTCCATTGTAATTCCTTTATGATATAGGTGAGGAACCTGATACCATGTTTGATTAGGCATTCCTAACAGTACCTCCTATCAGGTTGGATTTTCCCTTAATCCAAGCTTTATTGTTATCTAGGTGGATTTATATAGATGTTGTGATGATGGTCTTGGATTGATATATATCTATTGGGTTGTGATTGAATTGCTTCAATATTGAAGCATGCTGGCTATCTATTCTGGTTATTCTTATGAATTGATTAAGATGAATTCTAGTGGTTTACTCTAGAGCTTGCTTCTGATGGTATATAGATACTATGAATTACGTGTGTCCTAAGTATTATCCATATGACAATGTAATTCTATATATGCACTTTATTCTTAGGGACAATGACTAAGAATAAAGTTATGAATTGGTTTCTTTGATTGTTTGCTGGCTTCTTTGATAAGAGATGATGATCACTGGTTCATGTGCATAACTAATGATCCACTAGTTTCTATACTGGTGGATTATAGAATGATGGTTGACATGCTTTGGTATGAAAGAATTGGAATTGGATATCTAATCCAATTGTTCTCTGATAATTTCTGATAATAGAATGTATAGATGTCAAAGATGATTCCTAATTGTTATTTTAGGAAAATGATTAAGTCTGTTTTTGGGAGGATTTGACTATGTAGCCTGTGTATATGGATTGCTTATCAAGCCTAGTTATTGTGACACCATCTATTGAGTGGTACACAATTCTTGTTTTGGATACTATGGATTGGCTTATCTTGCAAGATTGGAAAGATTCTGTTATCTATAGAGCTATATTGGATGTATTGTTTAGTCTATGATGCTAGTCTGAGACTCTGCTAGGTAGAAACAAAGGTTTTACCTATTGCTTCCTATCTCACATATCCTATGATGGATAATTCCTAGGTATGATTCCTACAGTGTTTAGGAAAATGATTTAATAGTCTTATGTAAGGATAGTATGGTGGATCCTTACTGTTTAAGATGTATCATTTCTGAGGTGCTACCATCCATAGGATGTGCCCAGAAATGTTCATTCAAAGATTCACTAGAGATTTCTATCCAAGACCAGTGATGCAAAGGCTGAGATCTTGGTGGTAGTTTGTAAAGATTTATTATTGGCTTTGTTCACTTTCCTCCCTGATGGATATACACCTCACATGGGTGTTTTTCTAAGAAGAACATGGGTGGAAAAAATCATGTTCTTATGGAATGGATAACTCAATGATGGTTTTGTATGAACTCACCACACAACTATTGTTGGTTGTGCTTGTTGGCTTGATCCTGGAGTGGTGATCACTCTCTGGACCTTGTCCTTCACCTCCTAGTACTTGTCCAGCTCCTCCTAGTGCAGGAAATATGCCCTGAGAGGCAATAATAAAGTTGTTATTATATATTCCTTGTATATGATAGATGTTTATTTTGCATATTACAATTGTATTGATTGGAAACGTCAATACATGTGTGTTTAATAAACAAATAAAAGGTTCATAGTTATGCCTCTCTTATAGACTAGCTCGTTGATTAACAAGATGATCAAGGTTTCCTGATCATGGACATTGGATGTTGTTAATAACGAGGTCACAACATTTGTGAAATGATGTGATGAACACTCATCCAAAGTATAGCATAATGAACAAAGTCATTATGTTTATATTTCTATAACATCATATGAAGTAATCTTAGTCCTTAGACCATGAGATCATGTTAATTGCTAACATCGGAAGAGTGACTTGATAACATCAAATGTCACACCGTAAAAGGGTGACTATAAAGGTGGGTTCAGATACTCCGAAGGTGTTATGTTGAGGCTGATGGATCAAGAGTGGAATTTGTCAATCCTGATGATGGATAGATATACTCTGGGCCCTCTCGATGATATCACATTAAGATAACTTGCAAGCAAGTGATGTGATCACTAGAATGTTATATCACGGGAACGAGAAAAGAGTGCATGTCGGTAACAAGATCAAACTAGGTATTGAGATACTGATGATCGAATCTCGGACATGTAATATATTGCGAGACAAAGGGATTTAGTTGCTATCATTAAAGGTTCTCACGATCACAAAAGTCATCGTTGAATGTGTGGGAGTCAGTATGGATCTCCAGGTCCCGCTTCTGATTATTGATCTGAGAGGGGTCTCGATCATGTCTGCATTATTCACGAACCGTAGGGTGACACATTTAAGGGTTGCCAACACCATTTGGACCAAATATGTTCTAGACGAAAGAATTACAAAGCGCTGGAATTATTTCAATAAACACCGGAATTGTTTTGGGTGAAATTGCTGAAATTGATTCTGCATGTGATATTGAAATATTACAAGGGGTTTTATGTCAATGTTTGTTAATTAAAGTAATTAACAAAAATCTGAATAAAATAAATAAAAGAGTTTTATTAAATGAGAGTTGTATTAAATTTGGTGGAAATTTAATACATATGAGTGGGATTTTTTAGTGGAGAAAATGGAGGGGCGATTTATGTGAGTGGAGCTCCCTCCACATGAATGAGGAAGAGGTGGGGGCACCCCCCCCATGGTGCGCCGGCCATGGGGAGGGGCTTCCCCCCTCTCCTATATAAATCCCCCTCTCACTCCTTCTCACTCACACCTCCTCGTGAAGGATCTCTCTTCCCCTCTAGAATTATTCCCATGGTCTCGGATTAGCGAGATACATGTTCCTGGTGGCATTTAAATGGAAGGAGTTGCTTCGCCTTGCCGCTAGAGCGAGGAGGTGGAGGTTGTCCGGTGGCCTGAACGTGTGTGCGAGGACAGATGCGCTGCTGATTTGTGGCGCTAGGACTTCCACACGATCTTGAGATCGGCAAGCGTTCGTCTACATCATCCACGAGTTCAATCTCATTACACTTTGTCAGTCTTCGAGGGTATGGTATCTTTGGATGTATATCCACTTGTTGCTTGTATCTAGTAGATAGATCTTGGCGTATCGTAGGAATTTTTTGTTTTCTATGCTGCGAACCCAACAGTGGTATCAGAGCTTGATCTATGCGTAGATGCTTTGCACGAGTAGTACACATATGACTATGTGGGCGATGATGATCATGTTATTACATCTTAGATGTATTTTGGATACTGGTGGCATAGTGGGATGAAGCGGCCCGGACTAACTTTACATGTCCTCGCACATGTGTCGTGGTGGTGGCACGGCAGATGCCATGGATAGGCTAAAGATGGGACCAATGTGTTCTTGGGGAATCCAGGGAGGGAAAATGTGGTGATTCCACACACAGAGGTTTTTGTATTTGTTCTATCAATGGAGTTTACAAGTGCTCCTCAAGCTAATGGTGAGAAGGAGACTATGTCTCTTCCTCCCCACAAGCTAGCTCTAGAGTTCTATCTTAGACAGAGAAAATGATCGATCCCCCTCTATGGAGGCCCCGGTGCCCCTTATATAGGGGAGACCGGGTTACAAAGGTAGGGCACACGTGGCAGCATATTCCCCGAATATGCTCCTCGACTAAAGCTAGATGCTTCTTTATTCTCTTTAACGGCTCGTCCGGTCTTTAGACGTAATCCTTGTCTTTAAGCGTCACCAGACACGGGCTATGTCAGCCGACATTGCCGCATCACCTTGGTTTCCCCTGACCCACTGGTCCTCCTCTTTGCTTTGCTTTGCTTTGGTCATGCTACAGCTAATAAATCCACCTTTTGACCGGCAGGATATTCCTTCCTTCTCTTGGAAGCCACTTGATAGTCCGACTAGCACATGGCTAACCCGTCTATGAGGGTACTTGCACAATAGATAGATAAACATGGCCGCTATATATTTTATGCCGGCCGGGCTACGGCTAAGGAGATGCTCCACGGGCCAGGTTACTCCGTGGTTCGGCCTGCCTTGAGGTGACCCGGCCAGCAGTTGCTTTGACCGCGCCGTACCTCGGCTAACTCGGACTTTATACCCCGGCGTTACCCTACCCGGGGGTATCCCCCCAACATTAGTCCCTGAAGCTGGTGCGGTCTTAGCAACTTTAGTTGTTAAGGCCACAGCAGGTTCCCATATCCGGATCTTTGCCTCTTTGGCCGAGTTATCCCGTAATCCGAAGCTTTTCCTCTTTGCGATCCCTTGGCTCATTCCGAGTTATTCCTCGTTGACCGGGTCTTTTGCTCGCTTATCCGGGTTATCTTTTCCTTCTCTCGTACGCTTCCCCACGTCCTACGTGGAGGTTAATCATCATTTTGCCTTATTTTAAGGGCCACACGCATTTAATGCGCTAGTTACTGTTGCAATGTCAGGAATAACTGTTGCGCGCGTTCCTTCACTGCAGCGCCTCGTTAACTGTAACATTACATCGCGTCATGGGAAATTCTGCTACATGTGGCCCTTGCTGTGACCATGCTCTCATTGGCTGCCTCAGCTACGTACACGCCTGTTGCGTGTGGCGTGGCAACTGCAAAGGATCCCACTACGCACCCTCTCTCGCGGTTAAGTAGGGGGCCTAGGGCAATCTTTGGGGAAGTTCCCCATTTCTCTCTCGCTTCCCAGCCTCCTTTCTCTCTCACTGCAACTCCACCACCGCCGCTGCTTCTTCGTCATAACTGTGCCGACACGACCATGCTCAAGAAGCACCTTGCGCATGTGCCACTGCTCCCACTCAAGATCTTCACCACGGGGCCCTGCGCTTCCTGGTTCCCCACCACCAGTTATCTTTACTCTGATTTCCTTCTCGAAGACCTCGAGTTCGCCATGACTGAGGAGGAAGCTGCCGTGGTCGCTCAACAGGAGGAAGAAGAAGAGGGTCGCGAGCGCGGCTGCTGGGATGGCGCGTTCGTCTGCGAGGATGACCTGGATTGGCTCCGTGCCATGCGTCGCATTCCCACCGGTGTCTCCTATCGCCTCACCACCGACGAGATTTCCCCCCTCCCAATCCTAGAGAGTATGTTGTTTTTCTTTCTCATTTTCAGCGCGGCTTCGGCCTGCCTACCTCTAATTTCTTCTTCGATTTCATCTCCATGTATCAATTGCAACCACATCATCTCCCTGCCAATGCCATCACTTCTTTATCCTCTTTTGCCTCAGGCATAGAGGGATACCTCAGCCTCTAGCCATCTAAGGAGTTGTGGATCAAGTTCTTCAGCCTCTAGAAGAACGTTGTTCCGGATCCGGAGCTTGCCCTGAAAGACAAGCACCTGACCCAATGTGGTGCAGCCTCCATATCTCCCTGCAAGAACTCCATATTTCCCCAGGTTACCGGGCTCGAGTCTTGCAAAGGCTGGGCCCGGACTTTTTTCTATGTCCGGAACACTACCGAGGAAGATCAGATCCGGCTCCTCCCCTTCAAACTCGGACCTCCAGAAACTTCTCTTTGGGAGAGTATCGCCAAGCGACCCACAGCCCTGGCGAACCAAGTGGAGCACCGGATCAAGGAGCTGCTCAAGGAAAAGCTTCAGGGGGAGGATATCATGATCACGTTCATTAGCTGCCGGGTCTCCCCCCCTCCAGAAGCGTGCCCACAAGATCTGCTACCTGAGCGGCCCCCTCGACCCCCACCGGACCTCCTCCTCCGAGCTTGATAACTCGGCGGTTTACCGCCAGGTGAAGGCCATTTTCAACATGGAGAAGGAGTTCTCTGAAGATTGGGGAATGGGGGCTCGAGCCCTTCACCCGGGACAACCCTCCTCCAAAGGTAAACTTGCTTCTTAGTATTTTCTGGATCTTCTCTGTATGTCGGATTATTTTCATAACTTAGAAATTGCTGTCTTGTTCTCAGCGATTCCTCCAACATCCACTAGAAGATGGCGAGGTGCTGGCGAGCAAGTGGGTACCGGACCGCACCGAGGAAGATGAGGTGGAGCCTGACCCGGAGACTTTCCTGGCCACTCCGGACGTCGTCAAACGCAGCTCTGGTAAGGCCTCTTGTTTAAGGGATTGGCCTGATGATGATGACTCAGACGTTGACGTCCTGGAGGTACTTGACCCGGTTCTCATCTCTTACACATATCTGGTTATGTTCGAATCTTGAGCTAACCCGACCGGTCAGGTCCACGAGGTTCCCCCCTTGCCACGGGTGGTCCGGTCGCTACTCCTTCCCAAAAGTGCGCGGCTACCTCGGCTGCAGCTTCGGAGGCGCCGCCGCCCAAGAAGAGGTAGAAAAAGTCCAGGGTGAAAGCCTCAACTAAGCCGGCCGCCAAGAGCACGGTCCGGAGGACGCCCAAACCTTGGGCACCCCCAACCTCGGCCGAGTAAGTCTCTTTGCATTTGCACTTGGGGTTTTTTCCTTTCTGTGTTTGCCTTTGTCTCTTATCGGTTCTTTTTTCTCTTTTTGACTTGGTGATTTTCTCCTTTTCAAAGCTCCTAGGGTCATTCCCCAGAGCGGCTCCGGCATAGCATCTCCAATCCGGAGTAGCCCTTCTCCCCCTGTGATGATGACACTTGCCCGCTCAGCCCTATCAAAGAGGGCTCCGCAGCTGCGCCTGATTAGAGCCCACCTCGCCATGAGGAGGGCAATGTCAGCGCGTGGGGTGGTAGGGCAGCTCAGGATACGGCCATGCCAGATCGCCCTAGCTCTTCTTCGGCCCCAGCACTCAGTATTGAGGTGCCAGTTTCATCGGCACCGCCCCAAACAAGTTCTCCTTTATCTCCATCAGCAGCACCAGCACCAGCATCAGCGGCACCAGCACCACTAGCATTAGCAGCAGCACTACCATCACCAGCACCAGCACTAGCACCTGCATCAGCAGCACCACCAGCACCGGCACCAGCAGCAGCAGCCACAGCATCAGCAGCAACAACCTCAGCGGCTTCCACTAAGCCTCCCAAGAGGAAAACCCCGTCAACTCCCTCTAGATCAACTATGCCAATTGCAGATATCTTCCATCCAGCTCCTCAGGCTTCATCTAGATCAGCAGCCTCGGATCTTCCGTCGCGTCCTCCATCATCCGGCAAGCTCAAGAAAGCTACCGGATCAGCCAAGGGCATCACCTTTGGGTCTCCTGCTGCCGAGTCAGAGGGTAGCCGGCAGCTGGTCCTACATACCAGCCCCGCTGTAGCTCAATCTTCCAGGCGAGAAGCCCATGTCAAAGGCTTGGTGGCGAACTACTCTCCCAGCGGCAAAAGTTACAGTCCACTGCTCCTAGAGTATGTGAGTAACTGGAACAATGCTGAATTCATCGATCCAAAGGATGATCTGCCGCAGAAGTTCAGCCCAGCCGAGTTCAGCGCGCAGATGAACTCCGCCACCAAGGCCATATCTTTGGCTAGCCGGATGATGGAGGTAACTCTCTTCCGCTGCTGTGGTACTTTGTATGCATGAGAACTTGTAGATATATCCCCTAGTCCCCGAGCCTCCGAGGGAGTAACTTGTTACTCGGTTGGATGCTGCTAGAGAATTTATTTTTTGTTCTTAGCAATTTCAAATATTGACAAAGTTAGAGCCGGTTAAGTTCCCTTGGCCCGGATCTTGGACACTTCGAATATCCACACACCTAAAGCCGGGTTAAGTTCCACTTGGCCCAGATCTTGTAGACTTCGAATATCGACACACCTAGAGCCGGGTTAAGTTCCACTTGGCCCGGATCTTGCAGACTTCGAATATCCACACACCTAGAGCCAGGTTAAGTTCCACTTGGCCCGGATCTTGTAGACTTCGAATATCCACACACCTAGAGCCGGGTTAAGTTCCACTTGGCCCGGATCTTGCAGACTTCGAATATCCACACACCTAGAGCCGGGTTAAGTTCCACTTGGCCCGGATCTTGTAGACTTTGAATATCCACACACCTAGAGCCGGGTTAAGTTCCACTTGGCCCGGATCTTGTAGACTTCGAATATCCACACACCTAGAGCCGGGTTAAGTTCCACTTGGCCCGGATCTTGTAGACTTCGAATTATTTTTACTTTGCCTTTGAACTTGACATTGCCTTTCTTATTTCAGATTACCACTAACCGCCGATCTGCTGAGTTCCAGCGCCTGTTGGACTCCTATAAAGACGTTCGTGCGCATTATGGCAAACTCCTGGAGGAGCACCAGAAGAAGGGTAATGTTTCTTACTTAGACTTTTCATTCTTCCATTTTTGTTCGTTTGAGTTATTTCTGATCCATATTAATTTGTTATCCGAACCATGCAGCCGAGGTTGAATCTGAGAATATTATCATGCGGAAGAATCTGGCTGAGATCAAAGGTATCTTATCTCGTTCACCCCATCATTGTGCGTTCTTTTCTTCATCCGGTGGGTATTTATACTCTGGCTCTGCCGGATTAATCCACTGTTGCAGTTGCTCTTGAAGACAGCATTCCTATGCCTGATATGATGACCCATTTCCTCGATCAAACAGGGAAACATGAGGCTGAACTAAAGAAGAAGGACGATGAGATAGCTCGGCTGCAGCTCCAGGACTCAGAAATTACTCGGCTGGATGCTGAAATTCAGAGGCTTAAGGACCTCCATAAGTTCGAACTGGAGAAATCTGACCAGGAGTTTTCCGAGGAAAAAGAGCGTCTAACCACGCAAATTTCCAAGGACCAAAGCTTATTGCAGGAAGCCGACGTCAAACTTACATCGGTGACCTCTGAATATGAGAAACTCCAGGCCCACAACGCCAATGTCCATGCCGAGCTTCAGCGACTCCTCTTCCAGATTGCCCGTGAGTTCTTTGCCCTTGCTTAACTTTCATTCCTTCGGGTTTGGTGCTTTTGTTTATTGTTTCCTCTGCTCTGTTCTCAGGCAAATTTCCAGAAGGTGATACTATTGCTGCTGCTGCCGTAACCCGGTCCCGTGAACAACGTGGTATCCCCACAGGCCCTGATGCCGAGCCAATCCCGTATGATACGGAGGATCTACTGGCGAGCTTCTCCACTCACCTTGAGCTAGTGAAGAACTACGGTGCAGACAATATACCGCAGAAACACGGATGTTCAGCTCCCTCTGTCCCACTGAGCCCATTCCCAAAAGAAATACGACTTTCATAGCCAAAATGATGGCGTGCGAGCATCAGCTGAATTTGTGGCATGAGTCGGATGCACGAGCCGGGTCTGACATTGCCTTGCAGTTCGTCCTCTCGTGGTACGAAGGAATAGATCTAGGGCTGCTTACCCGCATGCACACTGGATCCAAGTGGACCAAAGATCCGGCGTGGGTTGCGCACCGCAAAGCTAGTGCTAACAAACTTATCCAGTATTCCTTCTACCATGCTTGGAATGATGGGCCGAGCTACCTTGACGTTTTCGATGATGAAGTTGCTTCTGAGGATGAAGAAGATGAAGGGAGTGAGGGTGAGGCCTCCGAGCTTGGCGACGAGGCCAAAGACCTAGAGGATGGCGAGGCCAACCCCGAGGATGAGGCCGAGGCTAGCGCCCCTCCCCCAAATTCTGAAGTACCTCCTTCTTTGGCTGATGATTCGGCTACTGCCCCTGCTCCTTAAAAACACTTGATCGTATTTGTCAGATCCCCGGAATGCCGAGCGGAAATGTATTCAAGTACCTTGGTGTGGTTTTGCTACAATTTGTGTTGTTTACAACTAAGTTTTTAACATCGGATTATCATGGGCGAAGTCCCCGAGTTTGCTTTTCTTGTTCTCCCAATTTTTGACTCGGCTCGCATCTACCTTGATTCGGTTTTTCGACTTACGAGTCCGAGATTCAAAAAATCGGATTAACAATATTTGAAACTTTGAGATTAGCTCATAATAATCTGGCACGAAATGAATGCAATAAACACTGGGTCGGTCTGGATAACAAATGTCGGCGCGTTTAGGATATTTCCCTTAGTCGTTTTTCATGTGTTTTCCAATTCTAAACTTGTTCTCTTGCTTGCCATGAAGCCAATTCTTGTTGGACAGCAGCAAAGTCGAAGAGTTGGATTTTTGTTGCTCACACATTACTAATCCGGCTAAGTTTCAAGTAATGTAAGCCATCCGACATATATAAAGAACGTAAAACAAGAAAGACAATTATTATGGCAGTCCCCGAGTTTCTGCCGAGGTGCCGAAATTTCATTGATAAGCTCCATACCAACATGCGAGTGACTCGGATACATTCACCTCTTTTGTCAGGTGTAAAAAGGACGAAGTAGTGCTACATTCCATGGTCGCTTAGATTCCTCTCCGGACCTATCCTCCTTGTTCTTCTCCTATGGTTGTGCATCAATAAGATAGTAGGAATCATTGTGCAAAGCTTTGCTTACAATGAAAGGTCCTTCCCATGGAGGGAACAACTTATGCATGCCAGCAGTGCGCTGCACCAACCGGAGTACCAGATCACCTTCCCGAAAAACTCGGGGGTTTACTTTCCGGCTATGATAGTGTCGGGGATTTTGCTGATATATGGTGGATCTGGACAAGGCCAGTTCTCTCGCTTCTTCCAGCTGATCAACATCGTTTTGCCGGGCTTCACGCACTTCGACTTCTGTGTATTGGGTGACTCTTGGCGAATCATGCTCTATGTCGGCTGGTAATACAGCTTCTGCCCCATATACCAGAAAGAATGGCGTATAGCCTGTTGATCGATTCGGAGTTGTTCTTAAACTCCACAGTACTGCTGGTAGTTCTTCTATCCAGCACCCCGCTGATCTTTGTAGCGGCTCTATGAGCCGGGGTTTTATCCCGGACAATACCAGTCTGTTGGATCTTTCCACTTGCCCGTTCAATGCGGGGTGGGCCACTGAATCTATATCTAGCCGGATTTTCTTTTCTCGGTAGAACCTCGCAAATGCTCCTTCAGTGAAATTTGTTCCATTGTCGGTGATGATACTATGGGGATAGCCATATCTTAGGATTATATCCTTGAGGAATTTTACTGATGTTGCCCCGTCACATTTCTTAATTGGCTTTACCTCAATCCACTTGGTAAATTTGTCCACCATGACTAGGATATGGGTCATTCCTCCTTTAGCCAGCTTAAATGGTCCTACCATATCTAGGCACCATACAACAAATGGCCAAGTGATGGGGATAGTTTTGAGTTTCGACATTGGTAAATGAGTTTTCGTGGCGTATCTCTGACATCCATTGCATTTTCTCACCAAATCTTCTAATTGCTCGAAAGCACTTGGCCAATAAAATCCATGCCAGAAAGCTTTCGCCACTAATTCTCTTAAGGAGGCATGGTGGCCACATTCTCCTTGGTGAATATCTCGGAGTATGTCAAGTCCTTCCTACGGGTCAACACACCGCTGCAGTATTGTTGTCACACTTCTTTTATATAATTCGGCATTGATAATAGTATAGGCCTTTGCTCTCCTTTGGATCTGCCTTGAGAATATCTCATCATCCAGCAAAACTCCTTCTTTTAGGAAGTCAAATATTGGCTTGGCCCAAGCTGGTATAGCCCGGATGGGAAATGGTTCTTCGTAAATTTCCATCGCATCCACCGACATAACTCCTACCAGATCTGGCTGAACAGTCCGCGAGTTTGCTGAGGTAGTCCTCGGTTTGCCGAAGCAGTCCCTGGGTTTGCTGAGGTGCCTCCCCAATCTATCTCCATAGGTGCAGCTCCTGATCCAGAGAGTGCCGGGATATAAATTGAGACTTATTCAGGCGATGGTGTGATGGATGGTTTTCTCAAGTTCTCTAAAGCAACATTTGGCGGGATTGGCTGCTGGGATGAGCCTAACTTGGACAGTGTATCGGCCGCCTCGTTTTCAATCCGAGGTATTGTGATGGAATTCACATCCTTCGAAAAATCCGCTTATCTTTTGAACATGGAATCTGGAAAAGGGCCATGTTAGCATCCAAAGCATCCCAGTTTCTAGACACTTGTTGCACCACCAAATCCGAGTCACCAAAACACTGTATCCGATGTATCCCCACTTCTTTTGCTACTTTGAGACCATGTACTAGTGCTTCATATTCTGCGACATTATTTGAGGCACTGAAGTGGATTTGAAGGACATATTTCAATTGATCCTTCTTGGGCGAGGTAAGCACTACTCCGGCGCCCAACCCTTCTTTCAGTTTTGATCCATCGAAGTGCATTCGCCAATAATTGGAGTCCGGTAGAGGTGGCTCATATTGCATCTCGGCCCAGTCCACAAAGAAATCCACCACAGCTTGCAATTTGACCGCATCTCTTCTGTCAAACTGCGGTGCATATGGGGCTAGCTCAATTGCCCATTTTGCTATCCGGCCACTCGCATCTTTGTTACTCATAATCTCTGATATTGGTGCCTCACATATTACCTTGATGGGGTGTTCCTCAAAATAGTTTTTGAGTTTCTTGGCTGACATATACACGCCATATGCCATCTTTTGATAGTGTGGGTAATTCTGTTCTGAAGTAGATAATACCTCACTCAGATAGTACACTGGTCTTTGCACCGACTTTCCCTCTTCTTCGTGTTCCACTACAATTACTGCACTTACGACTCGGTTGGTCGCGGCTACGTAGAGCAACATAGGCTCCTTGGGTAGTGGTGCGGCTAGGATTGGTGCGGTAGACAACATCTTTTTCAATTCTCGAAATGCTATATCCGCCTGTGGCATCCATGTGAATTTGTCTGCCTTTTTCATTAACTAGTAGAGGGGCAGGGCCTTGTCTCCCAGCCAACATAAGAACCGGCTTAAGGATGCCAGGCAACCAGTGAACTTCTGCACATCGTTAAGGCATTTTGGCAGTTCCATTCTCTCTATGGCCTGGATTTTCATCGGGTTAGCTTCGATACCTCGGCTAGACACTAGAAAACCGAGTAACTTTCCTGTAGGCACGCCAAAGGTGCACTTCTCCAGGTTAAGCTTCATCCGGAACCTTCTCAAGTTTGCGAATGTCTGCCGGATGTCATCAAGGAGCGTATTGCTTTCCTTAGTTTTTATCACCACATCATCCAAATAAACTTGCACGTTTTGACCTATTTGGTCATGTAAACACTTTTGCATGCATCGTTGGTACGTTGCTCCAGCATTACATAATCCAAACGGCATAGTGTGATAGCAATAAGCCCCGTACTGGGTAATAAACATAGTCTTTATTTGATCATCCGGGTTTAAGGGTATCTAGTGGAAACCAGAATACGCATCAATGAATGACAATAGTTCGCATCCGGCAGTTGAGTATATGACTTGATCTATTCTAGGGAGTGAGAATGGATCTTTGGGACACGCCTTATTTAGATTCGTGTAATCAATGCACATGCGCCATACCACAACCATGTTCGGATCATCCTTCGTCTTTTCCACAAGCACCGAATTAGAGAGCCAATCCAGATAGAGTACTTCCATGATAAACTCGGCTGCAAGGAGCCTAGCTATCTCATCCCCAATGACTTTCCTTCTGTCTTCAGTGAAATGCTGGAGAGGCTGCTTCACTGGCTTAGCCATGGGTCTTACGTTCAATGAGTGCTTGGCCAACTCCCTCGGCACACCTTGTAGATCCTGTGTGGACCAAGCAAAGATATCCCGATTCTCACGGAGGAAGTTGACGAGGTCGCTTTCCTATTTGCTACTTAACTCGGCTCCAATGGTTACGGTGCGCTCTGGGAACTGATCATCGATAGGCACTTTCTTTGTATCCTTGGTTGCTTGAAATGACACGCTTCCATGCGGGTTGGTCAGAGCCGGCATATGCTACTACGCGGATTGAGCCAATGCCACCATTTCCAATATCTTCCTTTTTTCCTGAGCTATCATGAGTGACTCGGCTAAGTTAGATCCGGCTGAGGTGCACTCGATCAAACGCCTGAAGTCCCCTGATACAGTTATCACTACTCTAGGTCCGGGCAGTTTCATCTTAAGGTAGCTGATGTGAGTACTTGCCATGAACTTGTTCAGTGCGGGCCTGCCGAGTAACGTGTGATAAGCGCTCTCCAGATTCACCACTTTGAACTCCAAATTTTCAGTCCGGCAATTATCCCTTGTGCCGAATAACACATCAACCCGGACTTTACCAATTGGCTCACAGGAAATACCTGGCACAATGTCGTGAAAGGTGGTCCTTATTGCTTGCAGCATGTTCTCTGTTATTCCCAACTTGTGCATGGTATCCTTGTACATAATGTTGATGCTATTGCCATTGTCAATAAGTACTTTGGAAAACCTCACATTGAGATTCAGCCCGATGAACGTCGGATCCAGGACCAGTGCATAGGTCCCTGGACTAGGCATGATCTTTGGGTGATCTTTGATACTCCACGTAATCTTCTGATCCAACCAAGGCATATATCTCACTACTGTCGGCATTACCACATTTACCTCCATATGCCGGCGCTACAAGCTTTTCCGGTCAGTTTCTTCCGTGGTAAACACATAGTAGCTTTGATGATGCTCCCTGTATTCGTTTCGTCCCTCATTCCCGTGGTAACTTTGGCCTTGTTGCTGGTTATTGTCCACTTGATGCACAACATCCCTCCTTTCTTGATTTTCTATCTCGGCGGAGGTGGAGGCAACATTAGTTGCTTTCCATTTCCTCCTGTCAGTAATGGCTGCCGTGGTGCCTCATTCCTAGGTGCTTCGTTCTGAGGTGCCTGAGCATTCCCTGAACTGCCGTGCTCTAAATTCCTCATCCACTCACATTGTCGGGTCATGTGATTCGCCAGGATATTCGGACTTGGTGTATGAAACTTGAAAGGTTGGTCCAACATAGACTCGAACGTATACCTCGGTCGATCTTTCCACTCTTGCCATTGCTTTTTCTGCTCCGGGGTCCAAGGCTTCTTCCCTTCATTTTTCTGTTGCCAGTTTTGCCCTCCAGTTTTCTAGTGTTGGCTGGCGCTGGCATTGGGCTGATCCCGATCTACCACTGCCACCTGTTGCGAGTTATATCTGTAATCCGGAGCTCGTCTCTTCTCTTTCCTCGGAAATCATTTCTCTTTGACGTCCCGGAGCAATCTCGATTGTAATATTCCTCGTTTGCCTCGCTCGACATTAGCCGGGGTTGCGTTGGATATCCCAAGGCATGCGAATTTACGATCCCGATTGTCTCAGCCAAAATGGTTGGCATATCTCATTGCAGCCTCTGCCATAACATACTTCCATAGCTGCAGCCCTGGGCGAACCACGCAATCGCTTGTGATTCAATTACTCCCTCGCATGAGTTACGCACGTTGCACCATTGAGTCAAGAAATCCCGGTCTGGCTCATTCGGTCTTTGCCGGCATAACACCAAAGTCTGTGGCCTGTTGGGCCTCTTGTAAGTTCTCGAGAAGTTTCTAACGAATAACTCCTCAAAATCTAGCTAGCAGTTAACACTTCCTGGTGGCAAATTGTTCAGCCAAACTCTCGCTGGTCCTTCAAACATTTGTGACACATACCTCACTACCCATCTCAAATTTCCAGTTGCGATCTTGACCGCCGTTGCGTAATCAATCAGCCAATCCTCTGGCCTAGTACTACCATTGTAGGTTTTGGTTCCTCAGGCCAACTGAAAGTTCGGCACCGGTGCCTCCTTCATGATCCGGGACCCAAAGCATGCCGGACCAGGAGGACTTTGTACCTCGATTAGCTCCAACATGTAAATTCTATCCAGTTTCAGCCTCGCATCATCTAGCTGCAAGTTTCTGCTTCCCAGCCTTGACCCAATTATGTGGTGATCCGGTCTGGGGTATCCATCATTGATCATCGCTGAATAACCATCATTGTATCTTTCCTGATCCGGACAAGCATTCTGTTGTTGCACTGCTTGTCCTGCACTTCCCTCTTACCGAGGTGCGTGCTGCTGCTGCTGCTGCTGCCGAGGTACGTTTTGTCCCATTCTCGCGGGATCACGCTGTCCGGCATTGCCGTTGGCAGCATTCCTTTGACCGACATTGCCTTGGTCACGGTTACCTCGGCCAGCCTCGCCACGGCTGGTACTGTGTTGATCTTCATCAACTTGCACTGCTTTGCCTTTACCTGCTCTCACCGGGTCATAGGGCACCATCTGATTGTCTCTTGTCCCGGAGTTTACCACCTCTTCTCTCCTAGGATTGTGACCCGGAGATGATGTGGCTCCCCCGGATCTTGCCGGGTTATTTCTAGCTGAATGTAGCACGTGTGATGCTCCCAGAGGTGCCGGGTTTGCTTTATTTATTTCTTCATTTTGTTGGCAAGCGACCCTCAGCAAGTGGTTCACCCTCTCTTGTTGCCTTTTCCGGGCCTCTCCGGTTAGACCTTCTAACTCGGGCGCGGCCGCATTTGTTGCCCTGAGGTTCTTTGCCAGGGTACTATACCTCTCCATCCCTCCTGTGACTATCGTGGCTATCTGACCCGGCCTAGGCTTGTATTCTCTATCAATCTCAGTAATCAGGTTTCTACCTCGGATTTTTACTCCATCTATGCGGTTTGCCTTTGCATATTCTCTCAAAGTAATGTTCAAGGACTGATGCAACTCTTCTACTTTCTTTGCCCAACTAACATTTTCTGCCTAGTTTCTTCTAACTCAGCTTGGACCTGAGCCGGATCTACCACAAGTGCTATCGATGTTTCTAGGCTATCTATTGCCTGTTGGAGCACATTCTCCGGCCTCTCTAGTGGGGGGAACCTAGACCTGGTCTACTTCGGCGTGACTTTCGGCTCTGGTGCTGGGCCCTTGCTTGCTCCTGCCTCTGGCGCGGTCATCAGGACCTCAACGCGGCTGGTTGGGCTAGTGATACGCACACCACGAGCTATGCTGAGAGGTGGTTCGCCTCCCTCGATGATGTGCCGCGGATGAACATAGGACTCGTCCACACCAACGTAGATCTTGTGCATGCCAAGTTTGATGAAGACGCCGTTGCACGGAGGGGGTGCCTGCCGAAGCTCCCTGTGTTGTCGCTGACGTAGTCCAGCACTCCAAAGTGCTGAATGATACATTGCAAATGTATCTATAATGTTTGATGCTCCATGCTTGGTTTTATCCACTTTCTTGTGTTTTGTCCACACTTTGGAGTACTTTTCATATGATTTCTTGGACTAACCTATTAACAAGAGCCACAAAGGTTCGCTGCCTGCTTTTCTGCTATTTTGGTTCTAGGAAAGTCGAAAATGAATATTCTCGAATTGGACGGGACAAAACCAAAGTGCCTATTTTTCCAGAAGACTCAGAGCTGAATCAGACGGAGGAGGGCCAGGGGCTGGCCACACCACCCCCAGGCGCGGGCTTGGCCTGGCCGCGCCAAGGCATGGTGTGGTGGCCCCAGGCACCCCCTCGGCCTCTTTCTTCGCCTATAATGAGCCTTCTGACCTAAAAACTTCGGGGGGTTCAACGTTTTTCCAGAAAAAGTTCCGCAGCGCCGCCACCACCGAAGGGGAGATTCGGGGGACATAAAGTCTCTGTTCCGGCACCCTGCTGGGACGGGGAAGTGCCCCCGGAGCCATCTCCATCGATTCCACCATCATCTCCATCGACCATGCATGTTTCCCCCATCTATGAGTGAGTAATCCCCCGTTGTAGGCTATGGAGATGGTAGGGATTGGATGAGATCGTTCATGTAATGGCATCAGATTGTTAGGGCATGGTGCCTAGTATCTTTTATTAGTGCTTTATGACTTTGTTGCAACTTGTTGTGCTTAATGCTTGTCACTAGGGCCCGAGTGCCATGATTTCAGATCTGAACATGTTATTGATTCATTATGATAGTATTGTTTTTGGTCTTATCTGCAAGTTGTATACACACGTTGTTGTCCGGAACCTATGGCCCGGCGATGTAAATCGGGATAACCGGAAGGGAATGGCTTTGATGTGAGGATCACATGTGTTCACAGAGTGTTAATGCTTTGCTCCGGTGCTCTATTAAAAGGCGCACCTTAATTGCCAGTAGTTCCCTAGAGGCCCCGCTGCAAACGGGCTGGCAGGACAAAAGATGTTGTGCAAGTTCTCATTGTGAGCATGTACGACTATATATGGAACACATGCCTAGGATTGTCTAGTACTTGGATGCTTTATCTTATTTATCTACAATTGCCCTATGTTCTGATTGCTATGTGAATTGTCTTGTCCATGCAACGCCCGTCCATCCATCCCTATGCCTACCGCACTCGAATCCCACTGTTTACTGCTATTGTCACTGCTGTCTTTATTTTACTACTGTTGTTACTTTGCTATTCCTACTACAAAACTATTGCTACTGATAAACTGCTGTGAGTAAGATTGTTTCCAGGTGCAGCTGAATTGACAACTCAGTTGTTAAGGCTTATAAATATTCTTTGTCTCCCCTTATGTCGAATCAATAAATTGGGTTTCACTTCCCTTGAAAATACTGCGATACACCCCTATACTTGTGGGTCATCAAGACTATTTTCTGGCGCCGTTGCCAGGAAGCATAGCTTTATTTATCAAGTCCACTTGGATTCACTATTGTTCAAGCTAAGTTTATTTTCTCCTTGTTTGCTTGTTTCTTTATCAAAAATACAAAAAAAATTAGTTCCTACTCTAGTTGTTATTTTCGTTGGTCTATCATTGTCTTGATTTGTCATGCTTGTTGTCAATGGTTGGTTTCTTTGAAACTGAAGCTTATTGGCAAGGTGGGTTCACGGAAGATCAAAAATATTATTATAAGTAACACCGCTTGTCACAAAAAGGGAAACACTTATGGGAACAAATTGATAGATTGTATACCATTGCTAGAAACGTGTGCTCTATTTATAATGCTACTTATTGTTGTGATGAATCTCGTTGCAGAAAGAGGTATAAACACCTCCCTTTTCAATGTGAGTATAATGATAATGATACCATATCTTCCTATGCTAAAGGAATTTATGACTTTTATGATGCGGAACAAATTGAAGAATTTATTGCTTGGAAGGGTGCTTTTGAGCTTGCTAGTTTGCTTGGAAGTATTGATGATTCACCTTACAAATATGTGGTTTATGGTATACTTAAATTTTGCTTTGATAATTACAGGGATGAAGAATATTTTAATAGATGCTTTCCACAAATGGAAGAGACTAATGCCTTGCAAGATCCTATGGAAGAAGAAATTGATGAACCTGAAATCTCATTAGATGAAAAAGAGGAGGAGAGTGATGAACAAAAGGAGGAAAAATGGATTAGCTACCCATTCCTACCTTCTAATGAGAGTAACTCTTTATCCCTTACATTATTTGATTGTCCCCCATGCTTACTAAAGGAGAATGAATGTTATGTTCCTAAGGTTTCTTTTGAAAATGTTTATAATAAAGCTCTAGTGCTTGTAGATCATGAAGAGCATGCTTTATGTGATAGTTATATTGTTGAGTTTCTTCATGAGGCTACTGAAAATTATTATGAGAGAGGAAAATATGGTTGTGGAAGTTTTCATGGTATTGAAACACCTCTCTATGTGTTGAAAGTTTTGAAATTACTCTTGTTTTATCTTCCTATGCTTGTCACTTTGTTCTTTGTGAATTTATTTGCGTACATGATTCCTATGCATAGGAAGTGGGTTATACTTAAATGTGTTTTGAATTTGATTCTTGATGCTCTCTTTTACTTCAACTCAAATTTCTTATGAGAGCATCCTCTCAAACTATTATGCCTGAAGATGATAATATGTCTATTATTCTTGGGAGACCTTTTTCTTAAATACTGCAGGAGCTATTATTAATTGTAATCAAGGGAAGGTGACCTTCAATGTCAATGACAAGGAACACACTATCTATTTCCCCAGGAAGATTGAAAGGACTTATGGTTTGAATTCAATTGAACATGTTGAGGGCATTCAAGTTGGATAAATATATTATCCCATACCAAGAGAAAAATTTGAAACTATTATGATTGGGACCATTGCTATCAAGGTTGAGGTAACATAATCATTAGTGGGATACAAAATTTTGTCTCATATGGAATTGTTTTGGTAACAAGACCTGATAAACCTTGTTAACAAAAGGATTTCATTAAACAAGACAATGTTTTCACTATGATTATCTCCGTTTACTTCTATTTTATCCATTTTTAGTTTTTGCTTTTGCCTAACTTAAAGGCGTTAAAGAAAAGTACTTATTGGGAGATAACCCAAAAGTTTTAGATGAGTCTTCGAAGTTATTACTTCAGTAATAACCGCTCGTTATCCTTTTTATTTGCTTTTTGTGCCAAGAGTAACCTCTAATGAGAGAGAAGTAATGATTGGGAAAGTTGCTGTCCCGAAACAGATTTCTGTGCTTCACCGTAAAAATTCGTGTAAAATCTCTGTACGTCCTTTTGAGGCGTGAATTTTTTTGCTTCTGACCCAGGTTGTTTTCTAACTTTCGTTAGTTCAACACTTTTTGATTTGAGCAACAGAAGGTCTTCGAAAAAATTCGTCTTTACCTGCTGGTCTGTTTTAACAGATTTCTGCCATTTTCTGCATTTGCTTCTTGTTGGTTCCTTTTTGAGTTTTTTTGGGAAATGAGATTTTTGAGGGAAGTACTACAGTATCTAGTGTTCTAATGGAAGTTTATTTGGTGTTAGAACTGAACCTTAAGACCTATTATCTTGAGTGCACTAATGTTGCTAATAAAGATTGTGTAAAGTTTTGTATGAAGGAAAAATTTCAGGTGTATGGAAGGAATGAGTAATGAGATGAAGGATGGACTAAAGCTCAAGCTTGGGGATGCCACGCATGTCACCCCCAGAAATATCCAAGAAGTACAAGCGTCAAAGCTTGGGGATGCCTAAGGCATCCCCTTCTTCATCAATAAAAATCCCAGGTTTCTTCCAAACACTTCATTTTTATTGTTTCATGCACAGTTGTGTTGTTCTTGGAGCGTCTTCTTTTTCATTTTCGTTTTGGTTTTTATTTTGTGTGGTTTGGTTAGTTTGCTGAATAAATTGGTTGGACCTCCTCTTTCATTTATTGGTGTTCAAATAGTTTGGTTTGGTTTGGTTTGGAAAAGAGTAGGAAAGCTCATGCTTAAGTGGTAAAGAGAGCTTGTTTTTTGACTGTGGCCTATGCTTTGTCATGCCATGCTTGATATTGTTTTGGCTTTATGCTTAGTATTCTTTGATGTAGCATGACTTGTTATAAACAATTGAGATTTCTTAATGTCCCTTGGACGAATCATGCATTGTTTTATCATATTAAATCATAAGTATAGTGGTATTCTCCTTTGATTCTTTATTTGGGTTGACTTGACGCATGCTCACACCATGTTATGACTATCTCAAGTCACCTTAAGCCTTTATGATCCTTTAGTTTTTAACTTGTAGTATCACTTTATGCTTTGATCAATGATGTTTTGTCGCTCTGCATGATTATGGCCATTATTGCTCTCTCGTTTGTCGCTCCCTTACTATTGCTAGCCTTCACTTCTACTGAGTGTTTACTCATGTTTCCAACTCCCTAAACCAAATATTTCCAAAGTGTCCACCATACCTACCTATTAGCATCATTTGCTACTCCCGTGCATATTCATTATGCCTTGTTTTGTTCCGAATAAAATGTTTGCTTGTTATAGGAAAATTAGTTAGTAAAGCTCTCACGAACTTAATGGCACACTTTATTTCCTGCACTTAATAAACCTAAACCATTGTGAACTCTCCATGAAAGTTATATGCTTGCAAATTATAGGCTGGGGATTAGCATAACTGTGTTGTCACGGGGAACGCTTTCAACACTTGTAAATATATACCCAGTTGATACCTTGCTCTTTTGTTTGCGGATGTCGTCGGTGTGAAATAAAAGGGGAGCTTGTAAGTCCATGGAGTTATGTATGTGTGTTAGAGAAACGCCTGGGCTGCTGGTCTAATCCATGCTGACATGGTGGAAACTTGCAGCGTAACCATAATGATATCTATGAAGCATTCTTCTTATTAAAAAAAGAGAGATAGCTATTGAGAAAAGAAAAAAAAGAGATTTATGAAAAGAGGAAAGAGAGAAAAAGAACCATTTTCCCATGGTAAATAAGAAGATTGCTGAGATACTCATTGTCTGCTTGCCTTGTCATTTTGATATGGGGATTCTTCCGTATCATCAGGCAAGGGGTACCTGCTACGGTTCTCTATGATACTACATACTTACGATGACAAGAACTTACCAGAATAACTAAAGTTGAGTAGCATGAGGAGCGGCCCTCGTACTCAAGGGACTTGGGATTTTCAGTTTATAGTCTGTCAAGCATATAACTCAGATTGGACCTCACTTTCACCTTAACCACATTAAAGATGCTTATGATAGGGGCAATGAGATCTCAAAGCTAATGAGTACCATACTTTCAGCATTTGAAAGCCTTTCAAACTTTCCAAAACCTGTTCATTTCTTTGTTGAGTCTCCACATATTCTATGAGCACCTTCTTGAGAGTATAGTGGCCATTCTTAGTTCTATGTGCATTGTCCCAAGACTTGTTGATTGATGCATAACTTGATATTTCTTGTTTTAAACTATTGTATCTAGTCACTCTTATAAACTTTGAAGGTGTCCTATGCATTTATGTTTGCTACTCTATGAGGGACAAGCTGAATGCCACTATGCTATGTTTTCTTTATGTGAAACAAACAAACGTCTTGCAAGGCATTGTTATTCATGAATCTTTTGTTTGTGCCTTTTCATGTTGCATCATAGTCTCTTTGTCTTATTGCTAGAACTTTGTCTTTCATGTTATGATTGAAGTACTATGATCCCAGCTTTGAATGTTTACAAATACTTTGGTCATATCTTTGATGGTGCATGTCACCTCAAAAATTATTCTTTCTTTTTATCACTTACCTACTCGAGGACGAGCAGAGTTAAGCTTGGGGATGTTGATACATTGCAAATGTATCTATAATTTTTGATGCTCCATGCTTGGTTTTATCCACTTTCTTGTGTTTTGTCCACACTTTGGAGTACTTTTCATATGATTTCTTGGACTAACCTATTAACAAGAGCCACAGTGCCAGCTGCCTGTTTTCTTCTATTTTTGGTTCCAGGAAAGTCAGAAAATGAATATTCTCGGAATTGGATGGGACAAAAACCAAAGTGCCTATTTTTCCAGAAGACTCAGAGCTGTACGAGACGGAGGAGGGAGGGCTGGCCACACCACCCAGTGCGGGCTGGGCTGGCCGCCAGCCAGCATGGTGTGGTGGCCCTGTGCACCCCTCGGCCTCTCTTCGCCTATAAGGAGCCTTCTGACCTAAAACTTTGGGGGTTCGTTTTTCCAAAAAGTTCCAAGAGCACCGCCACCACCGAAGGGGAGATTCGGGGGACAGAAAGTTTCTGTTCCGGCACCCTGCCGGGATGGGGAAGTGCCCCCGGAGCCATCTCCATCGATCTACACCATCATATCCATCGACCATCCATGTTTCCCCCCATCTATGAGTGAGTAATCCCCCATTGTAGGCTATGGGGATGGTAGGGATTGGATGAGATCGTTCATGTAATGGCATCAGATTGTTAGGGCATGGTGCCTAGTATCTTTTATTACTGCTTTATGACTTTGTTGCAACTTGTTGTGCTTAATGCTTGTCACTAGGGCCCGAGTACCATGATTTCAGATCTGAACATGTTATTGGTTCATTATGATAGTATTGTTTTTGGTCTTATCTGCAAGTTGTATACACACGTTGTTGTCCGGAACCTATGGCCCCGGCGATGTAAATCGGGATAACCGGAATGGAATGGCTTTGATGTGAGGATCACATGTGTTCACGGAGTGTTAATGCTTTGCTCCGGTGCTCTATTAAAAGGATCACCTTAATTGCCAGTAGTTCCCTAGAGGCCCCGCTGCAAACGGGCTGGCAGGACAAAAGATGGTGTGCAAGTTCTCATTGCGAGCACGTACGACTATATATGGAACACATGCCTAGGATTGTCTAGTACTTGGATGCTTTATCTTATTTATCTGCAATTGCCCTATGTTCTGATTGCTATGTGAATTGTCTTGTCTATGCAACGCCCATCCATCCATCCCTATGCCTACCGCACTCGAATCCCACTATTTACTGCTATTGTCACTTTTGTCTTTATTTTACTACTGTTGTTACTTTGCTATTCCTACTACAAAACTGTTGCTACTGATAAACTTCTGTGAGCAAGATTGTTTCCAGGTGCAGCTGAATTGACAACTCAGTTGTTAAGGCTTATAAATATTCTTAGCTCCCCTTGTGTCGAATCAATAAATTGGGTTTCACTTCCCTCGAAAATACTGCAATACACTCCCTATACTTGCGGGTCATCACTGAACCAGGCCGAAGACGACACGCTCGCCGGTGTTGGAGATGCTTCTCGTCTGGATTTTCACCCTTGCTAGCACTGCTAGCCCCACGGTGGGCGCCAACTGTCGTGGTGGTGGCACGGCAATGCCATGGATAGGCTAAAGATGGGGCCAATCTGTGCTAGGGGAATCTAGGGAGGGAAAACATGGTGATTCCACACATAGAGGTTTTTGTATTTACTCTATCAATGGAGTTTACAAGTTCTCTTCAAGCTAATGGTGAGAAGGAGACTATGTCTCTTACTCCCCACAAGCTAGCTCTAGAGTTCTATCTTAGACAGAGAAAATGATCGATCCCCCTCTATGGAGGCCCCGGTGCCCCTTATATAGGGGAGCCTGGGTTACAAAGTTAGGGCACACGTGGCAGCATATTCCCCGAATATGCTCCTCGACTAAAGCTAGATGCTTCTTTATTCTCTTTAACGGCTCGTCCAGGCTTTAGACGTAACCCATAAAATAATCCTTGTCTTTAAGCGTCACCCGACACGGCTACGTCAACCGACATTGCCTGTGTCACCTTGGTCGCCCCTGACCCGCTGGTCCTCCTCTTTGCTTTGCTTTGCTCATGTTACAGCTAATAAAGCCATCTTTTGACCAGCGGGAGATTCCTTCCTTCTCTTGGAAGCCACTTGATAGTCCGGCTAGCACATGGCTAACCCGGCTATGAGGGTACCTACACAATAGACAGATAAACATGGTCGGCATATATTTTATGCCGGCCGGGCTACGGTTAAGGAGATGCTCCACGGGCCGGGTTACTCCGTGGTTCCACCTGCCTTGAGGTGACCCGACCAGCACTTGCTTTGACCGTGCCGTACCTCGACTAACTCGGCCTTTATACCCCGGCGTTACCCTACCCGGGGGTATCCCCCCCAACAACATGAGACCTGTTCCACGCTTGACATGCAACTAGTTTTGCATAAGTGGCTAGTGGGAGTCTGTCTCTCCTACTATAGTCAATATCTGATTTAAAACGAGTTGCTAATAATTTGGTTATCATCATTGTGGCTCCATGTTCATAGGTAAGACCGGTTCTATCTTCGAAAGTCCTAAGCTACGTAAAACTTGAAATTGATAAATTAGAAGCATCTAGTTTAGATCGTTGTTGGGCTAGTGTCATGATATGGTAATGTTGTAAGTTGATGTATAGTTGATACTATTACAACACACCTAACGTGTAAGTTCCATAGACCTTAGCCTTACACACAAAGGAATGATAAAGATCATACCACGATGCACATGATAGTGATCAAGTGCAAAAACCATGTCGTTTCACTCTACACATATGATGTTTGCATCTTATATTGCTTGTTTGGCGTTTTAGTAGCATTATAAGATGATCCCTCATTTAAATATCAAGATAAATATGTGTTCTTCCTTAAGTATGCACCGTTCTATGGATCGTGTTTCGAGACATCACGTGATGATCGGGTGTGCTTGACTCTACGCTTTCATACAACGTGTGTAAGATAGTTTTACACACGCGAGTACTAAGGTTCTTACTTGGCGAGCCTAGCATGTACAGACATGGCCTCGGAACACGGACCGAAAGGTTAAGCATGAGTCATATAGTTGATATGATGCCCATATAGATGCTCGCCTTTGAAGCTACACCGACTCACGTGATGATTGGACTTGGTGTAGTGGATTTGGTTCATGTAATCACCAAAAAGACACGAGGGATGTCGTTTTTGAGTGGGAGTTCATTAGTAATTTGGATTAGTTGAACTCAATCTATCATAAACTTAGTCTAAATAAACTTTACAAATTCTGTTGTAGATGGCACCACCTGCTTTTAATTTCAATGTGTTCATGGAGAAAGAGAAACTTGCTTCGAATGGTAGCAACTTCACCAACTGGGCTATGAATTTGAGGATTCTCCTCATCACGCACAAAAGCAATATGTGCTAGAGGCGCCGCTAGGCCCCCCACCAGCTCCTGATGCCCCTGACGAGGAAAAAAATGTCTATATAACTCGTTAGGAGGACCACAACTTAGTTCATTGCGGCATACTGTATGGGCTAGAGCCAGAACTTCGAAAGCGTTTCGAAAATGGCAATGCCTTTGATACCATGGGAGAGTTTAAAATGATTTTCAATACCCATGCTGCTGTAGAGAGTTATAATGCTTCTGAAAAGTTCTTTAGCTGCATGATGGAGGAGAACAGCTCCATTAGTGAGCACGTACTCAAAATGTCTGGGTACGCCGATAAGCTTGTGTCCTTGGGAATAACGATTCCCATTGACTTAGGCATACATCGTGTTCTCCAATCTCTGGCACCTAGCTACAAGAGCTTCGTGATGAACTATAACATGCAGGGCATGAAGAAGTCTCTTCTCGAGCTTTTGTCAATGCTTAAGACTGCAGAAGTGGAGATTAGGAAAGAACATCAAGTGTTGATGATCAATAAGACCACCGGTTTCAAGAAAGACAAGAAGGGCAAACAGAAGGGAAAGAAGGGCGACAAATCTGTTGCCGCACCTGAAAATAAATCCTGAGCTGGCCCTAAGTCTGGTACCGAGTGCTACTATTGCAAGGGGACTGGCCATTGGAAGCGCAACTGCCCCAAGTATTTGGCGGACAAGAAGGTCGGCAAGGCAAACAACGGTATATGTGATATACATGTTATTGATGTGTACTTGACTAGTACTCACAGTAGTACCTGGGTACTTGATATGGGACCGGTTGCTAATATATGTAACTCGATTTAGGGGCTGTGGAACAACTGACAGCTAGCAAGGGATGAGGTCACGATGCGTGTCAGCAATGGATCAAGAGTTGATGTGATCACCATCGGAATGCTGCCTCTCCATATGCCGTCGCGATTAGTGATAAATCTAAATAATTGTTATTTGGTGCCTGCACTAAGCATGAACACTGTATCCGGATCGTGTTTGATGCGAAGTGGTTATTCCTTTAAATCAGAAAACAATGGTTGTTCGATTTATATGAATGATATATTTTATGGTCATGCACCTGTGATGAATGGTTTATTTCTGTTGGATCTCGATAGTAGTATTACGCATATTCATAATATTGATGCTAAAAGGATTAAACTTGATAATGATATATCTGCATATATGTGGCACTGCTGTCTAGGTCATATTGGTGTTAAACGCATGAAGAAACTCCATTCTGATGGACTTTTGGAATCATTTGATACATGTGAGCCATGCCTTATGGGAAAGATGACTAGAACACCGTTTTCCGGTTCAATGGAATGGGCGATAGATTTATTGGAAATCATACATACTGATGTATGTGGACCAATGAGTGTGTCGGCGCGAGGTGGATATCGTTATTTTGTTACTGTCACGGATGATTTGAGTAGATATGGGTATATCTATTTGATGAAACATAAGTCTGAAACCGTTGAAAAGTTCAAATAATTTCAGAATGAACGGGAAAATCATCATAACAAAAAGATCAAAAATTTCTGCAGTCTGACCGTGGAGGAGTGTATCTTAGTTACGAGTTTAGCGCACATATGAAAGACTGTGGAATAGTTTCACAACTCATGCCTACCGGAACACCACAACGTAATGGTGTGTCGGAATGTCGTAATCGTACTTTTTTGGATATGGTTCGATCTATGATGTCTCTGACTGACTTGCCACTGTCATTTTAGGGTTATGCACTAGAAACTGCTGCATTCACTTTAAACCGGGCACCATCTAAATCCGTTGAAACGACACCGTTTGAATTATGGTTTGGAAACAAACCTAAGTTGTCATTTCTTAAAGTTTGGAGATGCGATGTTTACGTGAAGAAACTTCAGCCGGATAAACTCGAACCCAAAGCGGAAAAATGCGTCTTCATAGGATACCCTAAAGAAACGATTGGGTATACCTTCTATCACAGATCCGAGGGCAAGGTTTTTGTTGCCAAGAATGGATCCTTTCTTGAGAAGGAGTTTCTCGCGAAAGGTGTGAGTAGTCGGAAGGTAGAACTTGAAGAGGTTATTGAACCTTCTCTTCATGAAATGGCGAGTGGCGCAGCACCAGAAATTGTTTCAGAGTTGACTTCACCTGATGAAGAGAGAGCTAATGATAATGATCATGAAACTCCAAAAGAGGACACTACCGAACCTCGCAGGTCAAGCAGGACACGTGCAGCTCCTGAACTGTACGGAAATCCTATTATAAATTTCATGATTGATGAAATAGATGACCCTGTGATGTATGAAGAAGCGATGATGAGCCCGGATTCCAACAAATGGCTAGAAGCCATGAAATCTGAGATGGAACCCATGTACGAAAACCAGGTTTGGATATTGGTGGACTTACCTCACGATCGAAAGGCCGTTGAGAAAAATGGATTTTCAAAAGAAAAACTAATGCTGATGGTAATGTGACCATCTATAAAGCTCGACTTTTCGCAAAAGGGTTTCGACAAATTCAAGGTGTCGACTATGATCAGACATTCTCTCCCGTAGTGATGCTAAAGTCGGTTAGGATTATGTTAGCAATTGTTGCATATTTTGATTATGAAATATGGCAGATCGATGTCAAAACTGCGTTCCTCAATGGTAATATTTAAGAAGAGTTGTATATGATACAACCTAAGGGTTTTGTCGATCCTAAGGATGCTGATAAGGTATGCAAGCTTCAGCGATCCATCTGTGGACTTAAGCAAGCATCCTGGAGTTAGAATCTCCATTTTGATGAGGTGATCAACGAATTTGGATTTGTCCAAACTTATGGAGAGGATTGTATTTACAATAAAGTGAGTGGGAGCAATGTGGCATTTCTGATATTATATGTGGATGACATATTATTGATTGGAAATGATATAGATCTTTTAAAAAGTGTTAAAAGTTATCTAAACAGCAAATTTTCGATGAAGAACCTTGGTGAAGCTTCATATATATTAGGCATTAAAATCTATAGAGATAGATCAAGGCGCCTAATTGGGCTATCGCAAAGTACATACCTTGATAAGATATGAAAGAAGTTTAATATGGACGGAAGTAAGAAGGGGTTCTTACCTATGTTGCAAGGCAAGACATTCAGTAAGACTCAAAGTCCGGCTACGGCGGAAGAAAGAGAGATAATGGATAAGATCCCTTATGCCTCAGCCATAGGCTCTATAATATACGCCATGCTATGTACAAGACAAGATGTGGCACATGCTATTAGTTTGACTAGTAGGTACCAATCTGATCCAGGTCTGGAACACTAGATAGCGGTCAAGAATATCCTTAAGTACTTAAGAAGAACTAAGGAGATGTTTCTTGTATACGGAGGTGAAGAAGAGCTAGTTGCTAAGTGTTATGTCGATGCTAGCTTTAACACCAATCCGGATGACTCTAAGTCTCAATCCGGATATGTATTTATCTTGAATGGAGCAGAAGTTAGTTGGAGGAGTTCCAAACAACCTGTGGTGGCTGGATCAACAACGAAGGCGGAATATGTTGCTGCTTCAGAAGCGGCGCAGCAAGCGGTTTGGATGAAGGAGTTCATAACAGAACTAGGTGTGGTTCCTAGTGAATTGGACCCAATGGTGATCTATTGTGACAACAATGGAGCCATAGCCAACGCCAAGGAACCAAGGTCTCACAAGAATTCCAAGCATATTTAAGCGCCGGTTTCACTCCATCCGCGAGCATGTCAAGGATGGAGATATAAAGATTTGTAAAGTACACACAGACCTAAATGTAGCAGATCCATTGACTAAAGTTCTCCCTAGGGCAAAACATGATCAACACCAGAACTCCATGGGTGTTAGATTTATCACTTTGTAAACTAGATTATTGTCTCTAGTGCAAGTGGGGAACTGGAGGAAATATGCCCTGAGAGGCAATAATAAAGTTGTTATTATATATTCCTTGTATATGGTAGAGGTTTATTTTGCATACTATAATTGTATTCATTGGAAATGTCAATACATGTGTGTTTAATAAACAAATAAAAGGTTCCTAGTTATGCCTCTCTTATAGACTAGCTCGTTGATTAACAAGATGATCAAGGTTTCCTGATCATGGACATTGGATGTTGTTAATAACAAGGTCACAACATTTGTGAAATGATGTGATGAACATTCTTCCGAAGTATAACATTACAATCAAATTCATTACGTTTATATTGCTATAACATCATATGAAGTAATCTTAGTCCTTAGACCATGGGATCATTGCTTGCTCAATATGTAGAGCTCGTTGGGGAACCCCAAGAGGAAGGTATGATGAGCACAACAACAAGTTTTCATTCAGTTATGAAACCAAGGTTATCGAACCAGTAGGAGCAAGGAAACACCTCCAAGGTGTTGTTTCCAACTTGGAATCCTACACAACACAATCACAGAACTTTGCCCCCAACTTACAGTGAGGTTTTCAATCTCACCGGTTTTGCTGAAAACAAAGGATTAAACGTATTATGTGGAAGATAGTAATTGCTTTGCAGAAAGTAAACAGAAAATAGTAAATAGATTGTAGATTGATGGTAAAAGAATGGACCGGGGTCCATAGTTCACTAGTGGTGATTCTCCTTAAGATAGATGACATGTTGGGTGAACAAATTACAGCGGGGCAATTGACAAACATCAAGAAAGCATACATGCATATACTAATCATCTTGACTCCTATGAGATTTGATTGGGCATTACAACATTATACATAGACTGTAATCCAACTGCATCTATGACTAATAATCCACCTTCAGGTTATCATCCGAACCCCCTCCAGTATTAAGTTGCAAGCAATAGATAATTGCATTAAGCAAAGTGTGTAAAGTAAATAATACGATTGTTCTATGAACAAAGGATTGCTGTTTTCTCCCTAGTAGCAACAGCACATCTAGTACCTTAGAGATTTCTATCACTTCCCCAGATTCCTAGAGGCATGAACCCACTATCGAGCATAAATACTCCCTCTTGGAGTTGCTAGCATCTACTCGGCCAAGATAGCTACTAACAACGGAAAGCATGCAAGATCACAAATAACAAAGTCATGATAGAATCAATAATCAAACTAAAATAGCATCTCAATATCCATCGGATCCCTGCAAACACAACATGCAGAATTACAAATAGATGATCTTAATCATGAACGGAGCTCACAAGATCTAAACATGGTGGCACAAAGGAGGAGAACCAACCATCTAGCTACTACATGGACCCACGCATCACACCAGATGCAGGCATGGTGATGAAGAAGGCCTCTAGGGTGATCTCTCCCCTTCGGTAGGGTGCCGGGAAGAGCTTCAGATCCCTCCTGGTCTAGGGATGGAGATGAGGGCAGCTACAGACTCTTTCATGGAATTTTGATCGGGTACTTAGGGTTTTCGTCCTGGAGGCAATATATAGGCGAAGGGGCAAGGTCGGTGGAGTCCCAGGGGGCCACACCACCAGGTGGCGCGGCTAGGGTTGGTTGCGCCACCACCAGGTGTGGCCGGCCTGGCTCCCCCCTTCGTCTCCCCTCTGGACTCTGTGTTCCTTCTGGTGAAATATTGACTTGGGCTTTTGTCTGGTCCAATTCCGAGAATATTTCCTTACTAGCTTTTCTAAAACCAAAAACAGCAGAAAAAAGGCAACTGGCACTGTGGCATCTTGTTAATAGGTTAGTTCCAGAAAATGTGTAAAAATACTCCAAAGTGTGGAAAAAACATAAGAAAGCAGATATAAAACAAGCATGGAACATCAAAAATTATAGATACGTTTGCAACGTATCAATATCCCCAAGCTTAACTCCTGCTCATCCTTGAGTAGGTAAGTGATAAAAAGAAAGAATAATTTTTGAGGTGACATGCACCATCATAATCTTGATCAAAGTATTTGTAGAACATTGATACCTGGGATCATAGTACTTTAACATAGCATGAAACATATAGTTCTATCAATAAGACATAGCAACTATGTTGTAACATGAAAAGGTACAAACAAAAGATTCATGAATAACAATGCTTTGAAAGACGTTTGTTTGTTTCACATAAAGAAAACATAATGAGAATGGTATTCAGCTTGTCCCTCATAGTGTCGCAAAACACAAATGCATAGGACACCTTCTAAGTTCATAAGGGTGACTAGATACAAATAGTTTAAGAACAAGCAATATCAAAGTTATGCATCAATCAACAAGTCTTGGGACAATGCACATTAAACTAAGAATGGACACTATGCTCTCTTAATAGGTGCATAAAAGTAGAATATGGAGACTCAACATAAAAGTAAAAGAAAGGCCTTCATACAAGGAAGCAGGGATTCAAGTCTCATAAAGAGCTTCCAAAAATTATGGTACTTATTAGCTTTCAGCTCTCATTGCCCCTATCATAAGCATCTTGAAGTGATTAAGGTTAAAGTGAACAAACTATGGAGTCTATGCTTGACAAAGTATAAGTTGGCAATCTCATGTCCCTTGAATACGAGGGCCGCTCCTCATGCTACTCAAGTTTAGTTACCGGTAAGTTCTTGTCATTGTAAGTACATGTGTATCATAGAGAACCGCCAACGGGTAACCCCTTGCCCGATGATATGGAAGAATCCCCATATCAAAATGACAAGGCAAGTAGACAATAAGCATCTCAGCATCATCTTAATTACCATGGGAAAATGGTGCTTTTTCTCTCTTTCCTCTTTTCTCATCTCCTTTTTTTTCCTTTTCTCAATCTCTATCTCTTTTTTTTAAAAGAAGAATGCTTCATAGATTGCTCATTATGGTTACGCTGCAGGTTTCCACCATGATTAGGCATGGACTAGACCAGTGGCCCAGGCGTTTCTCTAACACACATACATAACTCCATGGACTTACAAGCTCCCCTTTCATTTCACACCGACAACATCCATAAACAAAAGAGCATGATATCAACTGGGTACAATGTACAAGTGCAATGTTGAAAGCGTTCCCCATGACAGCATGGTTCTACTAATCCCCAACATATAAGTGCAAGCATATACAACATAGATGACACAATGGTTCAAGTTTATTAGGGGCAAGAAAAGTAAAGTGTGCCATCAAGTTCGTGAGAGCTTTAATCACTAATTTTCACATAACAAGTTTAATTAGGAAGGTAGATAAAACATGAATATACTTGGAATAGAAAATGCTAATAGGTAGGTATGGTGAAATCTTTTGAATAACTTGGTTTTATTTGGAGTTGGATGCATGAGTGGAACTCATACTTGGTATGGAGGCTAGCAAAAGACTGGGAGCGACCAACTAAGAGAGCAATAATGGCCATAATCATGCAAAGTGACAAAACATCATTAATTAAAGCATAAAGCGATATTACAAGTCGAAAACTAAAGGATCATAGAGGCTATGGTGGCATGGTATAGTCTTAACATGGTGTGAGCATGCGCCAAGTCAACCCAAATAAAGCATTTAAAAGAGAATACCACAATACTATGCTTTAATATGCTAAAACAACACATGATTATTTCAAGGCACATTAAGAAATCTCAATTGTTTATAACATGTCATGCTACAGCCAAAATCACTAAGCATAAAGCCAAAAAAATATCAAGCATGACATGACAAAGCATAGGCCATAGTCAAAAACAAGCTCCTTTTTACCACTTAAGCATGAACTTTTCCTACTCTTTTCCAATCCAAACGAACTTATTTGAAAACTAATGTATGAATGAGGGGGTCCAACCAATTTATTCAAGCAAACTAAGCAAATGAAAACCAAAAACGAAAACAAAGACGCTCCAAGAACAACACAACTGTGCATGAAACGGTAAAAATGAAGTGTTTGGAAGAAACCTCAGATTTTTATTGATGAAGAAGGGGATGCCTTGGGCATCCCCAAGCTTTGACGCTTGTACGTCTTGGATATTTCTTGGGGTGACACGGGGTGGCATCCGCAATCTTGATCTTTTGTCCATTCTTCATCTTATTAAATTACTCTTTCCTACACTTTAAAATTTCCTTCATACAAAACTTCACACAATCTTCATTAGCAACATTAGTGCACTCAAGATAATAAGTCTTTTGGTTCAGTTTCAACACAAGTAAAACTTCCAATTAAACACAAGCTACTGTAGCACTTACTTTAAAAAGTTCAAATGATCAAAGAGAAAGAGATTAAAAGGCAAATGCAAATAATGGCAGAAATCTGCCAAAACAGACTAGCAGGTAAAAAACCAATTTTTTCGAAGACCTTCTGTTGCTCAAATCGAAAAGTGTTGAACTAACGAAAGTTGGATAACAACCTGGGGCAGAAGCACAAACAATTACAGCTGAAACCGACATACAGAGATTTTTCACGAATTATTACAGAGAAGCACAAAAATCTATTTTGGGACAGCAACTTTCCCAAGCAATACTTCTCTCTCATTAGAGGTTACTCTTGGCACAAAAACCACACAAAAATGATAAGGAGAGGTTATTACTGAAGCAATAACTTCCAAGACTCAACTAAAACTTTTGGGTTATCTCCCAATAAGTACTTTTCTTGAACGCCTTTAAGTTAGGCATAAGAGGCAAGAAAAGAATCAAGTATTCTCAAATGAAGAAGCATTAAGAGCAATTTTGTTTTAATAGGAGAGGCAAAAAGAATATTTTCTCTCTTCTTAGGGAAGTGTTCTATACCTTTCTTGAGTGGAAATTGATATTTAATGGTGCCTTCTTTCATATCAATAATGGCACCAATAGTTCTAAGAAAAGGTCTTCCCAAAATAATAGGACAAGAAGCATTGCATTCAACATCCAAAACATAGAAATGAACGGGGACATAGGCATTGTTAACCATAATAAGAACATCATTAATACTCCCCATGAGTTTCTTTTTAGCATTATCATCAAGTTGGACATTTAAATAACAATCTTCCAATGGTGGCAAATCAAGCATTTCATAAATCTTTCTAGGCATAATAGAAACACTACTATCAAGATCACATAAAGCTTTGAGATCAAAATCATTTACTTTCATATTAATGATGGGTTCCCAACTATCTTCTAATTTCATAGGAATGGAAGCTTTATGTTTCATCTTTTCTTCTTTAATATTTATGAGAGCATCTGTAATGTGTTTTGTAAATGCCATATTCATAACACTAGCATTAGGACTTTTAGCAAGCTTTTGTAGGAACATAATTACTTCAGAGATATTGCAACCATCAAGATCAAAATCATAATTATCATCTAAAGTAGTAGAGCTATTGTTTCCCATATTTCAAAGAATTTCAGCATTTTTATTAGAAAAGGTTCCATTGGGTTTACTAGCTTCAACATTAGTGGTAGTGATAGTAGAAATACTAATATTTCTAGCAATTTCATCTTCTCTTTCCCACTTAGCATGCAATTCAACTAATAGTCTCACATTTTCATCAATTCTAAGTTGTATGGCATTAGTAGTAGCAAAGGGATTTTCAATAGTTTCAGGTTTGGCAACCATTTTATTCAAGGAAGATTGTGCTTCAGACAATGATGCTATATTTCTTTCAGCATTAGAGAGTTTTTCCTCAATAGTTTTATTGAAAGTAGTTTGTTTACTAATAAAATCTTTAAGCATGACTTCAAGTTCAGAGGGTGCACTCCTATTATTGTTGTAGGAATTTCCATAAGCAGTACCATTATTGGGAGGATATGGCCTATAGTTATTATTACCAAAATTATTCCTGTAGGCATTATTGCTAAAATTATTATTTCTAATAAAGTTCACATCAACTTGCTCCTCTTGAGCAACCAAAGAAGCTAAGGGAACATGATTTGGATTAATATGGACTTTCCCATTAACAAGCATAGACATAATAACATCAATTTTATCACTCAAGGAGGAGGTTTATTCAACAGAATTTACCTTCTTACCTTGTGGAGCTCTCTCAGTGTGCCATTCGAATAGTTAACCATCATATTATCCAGAAGCTTTGTTGCAGCACCCAAAGTAATGGTCATAAAGGTACCTCCAGCAGCAGAATTCAGCAGATTTCTTGAAGAATAACTCAGTCCTGCATAAAAGGTTTGGTAATCATCCAAGCAGTCAGTCCATGAGTAGGACAATTCTTTACCAAAGATTTCATTCTTTCCCAAGATTGAGCAACATGTTCATTATTAGATTGTTTAAATTTCACTATTTCACTTCTCATAGATATAATCTTAGCAGGAGGATAGTATTTTCCAATGAAAGCATCTTTGCATTTAGTCCAAGAATCAATACTAATTCTAGTTAGGGATTGCAACCATTCTTTAGCTTTTGCTCTCAAAGAGAGAGGAAACAATTTAAGCTTAATAATATCCCCATCTATATCCCTATGTTTTTGCATCTCACAAAGTTCAACAAAGTTATTAAGATGAGCAGCAACATCTTCAGTACCAATTCCAGAAAATTATTCTCTCATAACAAGATTGAGCAAAGCAGGTTTAATTTCAAAGAAAGTAGCTTCAGGAACAGGTGGAGCAATAGGTGTGCAAATGAAATCATTGTTGTTGGTGCTAGTGATGTCACACAACTTAGTGTTTTCAAGAGTAGTCATTTTTTGTGTTTTTAATAAAGAAAGCAAACTAGTACAACTAATTTTTGTGTGTTTTTATAAAGAAACAAGCAAACAAAGCAGGATTATGGATGACGCTGATTATTCTTCGGGGCTCCTAGCTCAATTTGCATCTTATCCGTACTCGGATGTGTATCATTTTCCAGGTGATTTGGATGTTTGTACTGTATTTATGTATTCTTGACTCATTGAGTCGTTGTTGTATATGTATGTTTTGTGGGTTCCATCATGGACTATTGTGTAATGATATTACTTCGTTTTCCACCCGCACGCAAGTGCCTGGTGGGCATCTTTGAATCGTTTCTATGCGGGTTTTGTGGAACCGCTAAAACTTGCATAGGGCCAATTCGAGGGTGTTACAATGGTGAATCAGAGATGCCAAAGAATATATAAAGGTAAGTGACATGGGTATACCCTGCAGGTACTCGAGTTTGGTATATACGGCCTGAATACAATGGAAGCCCGCTGTGTCCCCAAGGCCCAAATGAAGAGCTCGAGTAGCCTACGGACTCTCGATTGCTTGAAGAACAAGAAGAAGCAAAGATAGAAAGTTCAAAGGGGAAACCCTAACCTGTAACCGACTTGACCTGCTACCCGAGACCTAGCCTATCTATATAAAGGCTAGGAGGGGGCGGCGAGGAGGACACACGCAACCCTAGTTTCCATAACCCTCGCTAGATTGCATCTGCGCACCATTGTAATCCTCGATTTCTTTGATAATTCCACGAGCAGACAAGCAGGAGTAGGGACCTCTGCGAGGCCTGAACTTGGGTAAATCTTCGAGTTCCCTGTGTGCTTGTTTGCTAGCCGATAGATATCTCCAGCGCTCCCTCCTTCTCCAAAACACAAGTCCATAACAATGGGCATTGATGAGTTAAACCCTCGTCAATTGGCACCGTCTGTGGGAATTGGGAGTGCTGATGTTGCGGCTTCTTCGGCCCCATCAACCGCGATCTACAACTCCGCAACAACGGAGATTCGCCAGCTCTTCGGTGCGTTTGACTTCACCGTCCACACGCCGGCCACTCGCCCGGCTTTCGAGTCCGTAGGCGACGGAATCAGCTTGGCGACCGGGAGCTTCCGCTTCCAAGTTGGTCAGACGGGCACGCTTCGCATGCCTAACCAGCCGACGACACCATTGATTGATCCAGCATCATGGTTCCCTCTGTCGATCGGCACCCTCAGTGAGCTTCATGCCTCGACAACAGTCGAGAATACGGTCAGCGACAGCAGTCGTGAATCCGATCTGGGCGATCTGGCAACTGAAGACGGAGCCTACGGTTCCGGATCTGAAAGTTGCGGGAGCAGTAGCTTCCCTAACCACTTCATGTGCGCCGTCATCAACACAGGCGACTCCTCCGTCAATCGCAACAACACGGGAAATGGTGGCCATGGAACTGACCCGCCAAACGGCGGCATACCCAATGGCGGGCCACCGCCAAACGGCGGCCCGACTAACAGCGCCCCCGTTAACAACGGAGGGGCAGTCGAACCTCCAACTATGATAAACGAGCAAACTGGCGAACGCGTCATGATCAAGCTCAATGACCTCGAGTGGGCTCGCTGCCGAGAATCCCTACGAGGCCACCCTCTACCATTCGGCTCCCCACAAGAACTGTTGATGGGATACCATTGGCTCCTGAAAGAGGAATACAAGTGCCAGCTACAAATAATCGCTCAACTCGAGGCGTGTAAAAAGGTGGCTGATGAATCAAGCCTCCGACGAGCTGGGCTCTCCTCCCACGGAGGATCCTCCTCTAGGTGCAAAAAGTACATCGCCAACAAGAGACGATCTCGACTCGCCCACCGCACCGAACAAGAACGTGTAGAAGCCGCCAAAGTCCTCGACTTCGGCTCCATGACGGTGGATACGCGCGGCAACATGCTCCCGAAAACACCACAAGCCGTGGTAATAACGGCCACAATGTACCTCCTCAACAACCAGCCGCCAGCTGGAGACCCTCAAGCCGCAATGCACCGATCTACGATCGCAGGCTTGGGGTTAATCGAGGCTTCCCTCAACAAAGAGCCAGCATCGGAACCGAAGAAAGGCAAGGCTCTGGCAAAACGCTACTCCTCGCCCTCATCTGGCGACGACAGTCACGATCTGTCTCGACGTCGCCGCTCACGGTGACACGACCACGACTATGACGCGCGCGATGACCTCACGCAGCGCAAGATTGACAGATCAAGGGTGCCACGCGCCCGATCGACTGACTCAGAGGACGTAGACATGGAGCTCTGTGGCGCTAGATGCTTCAGTAGAGCCATCAGACAAAAGCGAATGCCGAAGGGGTTTAAGATCCCGTCAGAGAACCCAAAGTTCGATGGCCTGCAGGACCCAAAAATCTGGTTAGAAGACCATATCTCCTCCGTCAGGCTCCACGGCAGGAGTCGAAGCACGACCATGCAATGCCTGCAGCTACAGCTATAGGGCGCCACCCGAGCATGGCTCAACAATCTCCCACGCAGATCCATTCGCAGCTGGGAAGAGCTGGTCTACAGTTTTGTGCGCAACTTCAAAGGCACCTACAAACGTCCTGCATCAATCGAAGAGCTAAGATGCTGCCAGCAAAGGTCAGGCGAGTCGCTACGCTCATACATCTAGAGGTGGTCCATCATCAAGAACTCCGCAGAGAACATCTCGGAGGATCGCGCGATTGACGCATTCAACGGCGGCGTACGCTGCATAGAGCTTAGGGAGGAGCTGGGCTGCTCGAAGCCCAAAACCATCGACCACCTGATGGAAATCGCGAATCGCTAGGCAGATGGAGAAGATTCGGTGAAAAATCACGCTCACTCTGACGACGAGGCAGAACCCGAATGCAGACGTGATCACCGAAGCAAACGTCGCATGCGCATCTACGATGTCCGCGATGACGTCAACATGGTCGCAGCCGGCTACACCGACAAACGCGGCGACAACCGCAACAGTGGCTACCGCAGCGGTGGATATCGCGACTCTAGAAAAACCACGCAAGTATGGCAGCGCCGCAATCACGATGAGGCACCCGCAACATCCATTGAAAACAAGCTGTTCGGGCCATGCACTATGCACTTCTACATCGACAAGCATGACGGAAAAAAGAAGTCCAGCCACCTCCTCAAGGACTGCCGCGAGTTTCTCAAACTACATGAGGGACTGGCTCAGATGAATCGCAACGTAGTCGAAAGGGGCTACGGAGCCGCCCCAGGCGCCGTGGTACATGGAGCTCCACCACCACCACCTAGACTACCCCCAAATGCAGCTGCGCCAGACTAGCACCACGGAGGCGAACCATACCCACGGGCCATGGGTACCATGATGATCCAGAAGGGACGCCCCTCGAATCGGGTGTAGAAGGCCATCACTCGCCAAGTCAACTTGGAAACAAACTCACCACCATCCACCACTGAGTACCTCAGTGGAAGCGACTCCTGCATCACATTTGACAAGCGCGACCACCCGTGCCAAGTACCTCGTCCAGGCCATTGTCCCCTCGTCCTTGAGGCACAAATTGGAGGCTTCGACATGAGTCGCGTCTTCATGGACGACGGAAGCGGCATTAACCTTATGTTCGCGAGTACCTTGCGAGCAATGAGGATCCCTCTGACCTGCCTAGAGGCCTCAGACACAACATTCCACGGCATCGTCCCAGGCAAGGGTGTATATACCCTTGGCAAAATCAACCGCGACGTCATCTTTGGCACACCGAAAAACTTTCGACGCGAACGCATCGACTTCGAAGTCGTCGACTGGCCCTCACAGTACCACTGCATCCTCGGACGTGTCATGTTCGCTAGGTTCATGGCGGTGCCGCACTACGCCTACCTACAGATGAAAATGCCAGGACCTAATGGCGTCATCACAATCAACGGGAGCTTCGAGAGGTCCGATAGTTGCGACAGGGAATTCAACAGAATCTCCCAGTCCTTCGGCATGCAGGAGGAACTCGCAAGATTGAAGGAGTCGGCAAACAACAGTCTGCCTCTCCTAAGCCAGCCAAGCTCACCCGAATTGTCCTTCGACTCATCAGTGCACACGAAGAAAGTCCAGGTCCACCCATCGGATCCCTCCAAGACGGCTCTCATCGCTAACAACTTAAGTTCCACATAGGAACTCGCGCTCGTCGAATTCCTCCGTGAGCACTGGGAAATCTTCGCCTGGTGTCCAGCGGACATGCCAGGAGTTCCCAAGGAATTCGCCGAGCACGCACTTAATGTCAACCCAGACGCAAGGCCAGTCAAGCAAACAATTAGGCGACTATCTGAACCAAGAGCAAAGGCAGTCGGGATGGAGATCAACAGACTCCTCGACACCAAATTCATACGCGAGATCAAGGAAAGCACTTGGCTCGCCAACACGGTGCTAGTACCAAAAAAGGACACGGATATCCTAAGGATGTGTGTGGACTTCACCTCTTTGAACAAGCACTGTCCGAAGGACCACTTCCCGCTACCGCGAATCGACCAGATCATCGACTCCACCGCGGGATGCGAGCGCCTCTTCTTCCTCCACGCCTACTCAGGCTATAACCAGATTTGAATGAAGGAGGAAGATCAAGAAAAAATAGCGTTTACAACGCCCTTTGGTGTGTTCTGCTACAACATAATGCCCTTCGGGCTAAAGAACGCAGGAGCGACCTACCAGCGGTGCATGCAGGCTTGCCTCAAGAACCAGCTTGGTCGCAACATTCAAGTCTATGTCGACAACATAGTAATCAAGACCAAAGAGGAAGCCTCACTAATCGACGATTTGCACGAAACCTTCGCCAACCTCGACCGCCACCGGATCAAGCTCAATCCGGACAAATGCGCCTTCGGCGTACCATCTGGGCAACTACTCGGGTATCTTATCTCCGCGAGAGGGATCAAAGCAAACCCGAAGAAAATAAAAGCCATACTGGCAATGGAGAAGCCGAAAAACATAAGAGGCGTCTAGCAACTGGCTGGGCGAATCACGGCGCTAAGTCGATTCATCAGTCGAATGGGCGAGAAGGCACTACCTTTCTACCAACTCCTCTGCAAAGCCAACAAATTCCAGTGGACCAACGAGGCACAGGAAGCATTCGAAGACCTCAAGCGCCTACTATCCACCTCGCCAGTACTGGTGACCCCATGCGAAAGGGAACCACTGTTGCTATACATCTCCGCCACCAACCAGGTAGTCAGCACGGTGCTCGTGGTAGAACGATACGAGGAAAACAAGGTCCATGGAGCACAACGCCCAGTCTACTACCTCAGCGAGGTACTTACGCCAACAAAACAGCGGTACCCGCACTACCAGAAACTGGCATACGGCGTCTTCATGATGGCCCGGCGACTGCGCCACTACTTCCAGGAACACCCAATCGTGGTAGTCAACGACGCCACGCTTGGGCACATCCTCAACAATCCTGACACCACCGAATGAGTCGCACTTTGGGGAATCGAACTGTCTCCACGAGACATTACATATGAAAAACGCGACGCAATCAAGTCGCAAGTTCTCCCTGACATCCTTGTGCACTAGATGGAGAACCAGCTCCCTAAAAAACCAGATATGACCTACCTCTGGACAATGCACTTCGATGGATCCAAGCGAAAGGACGGAGTTGGCGCCGGTGTCATACTAACATCGCCCCAGGGAGACAAGCTGAAGTATATTCTGCGAATGCAGTTCACCGCCTCCAACAACAAAGCTGAATACGAGGCCCTACTACACGGGATGAGGATGGAAAAAGCCCGCGGCGCCAAAAGGCTCATAATATATGGTGAATCCAAGTTGGTTGTCAACCAGACAATGCACGAGTGCGACGCACTGAATGACAACATGATCGCCTACCGCGACCTCTACGACACTCGAAGGGGATTTTGACAGCTGCGAGCTGCAACACATAGGTCGCAAAAGCAATGAAGAGGCGGACACACTTGCCAACATAGGCTCTACCTGCGCCCCCATACCACCCGGGGTATTTCTCGAGCGCATCTGCGAATGCTCCATCAAGCCAAAGACCACATAGAAGAAAACAGGCGCGGCAACAGACTCGGGGGCTACGCCGCCCAATGAGACAATGTCACTCGACGACTTGGAGTTGGATACAGGACTCGAAGGACCAATGAGCGTCATGATGATCGAGACATCCTGGAGCCAACCATACATTACGTACCTCCTCAGCAAGAGGCTACCGAACGATCCGTCTGACGCCCGACACATCGCACGGTGCTCCAAGGCATTTGCTGTTATCAACAGTGAACTATACAAGCACAACATCACAGGAGTACTCCAACGATGCATATCCATGGCCGATAGAAGAGCTGTTCTCCTCGACATCCATGAAGGGACCTGCGGGCACCATGTCGGCAGTCGCGCCCTCGTTGCCAAAGCTCCACGAGCCGGATTCTACTGGCCTACGGCCATGCGCGACGCCATGGACATCGTCCAGAAATGCAACGCGTGCCAATGATTCGCAGACAAGACATACGCACCTGGTGCAGAGCTCCGGCCAATCCCATTGGCCTGGCCCTTTGTGCAATGGGGACTCGACATGGTCGGCAAACTCCCAAAGTCCTCACGAGGAGGCTACGTCTACCTCCTGGTCGCAGTTGAAAAATTCACCAAGTGGATAGAGGCCATGCCAGTGACTAATCAGTCAGGCTACAGCGTAGTCAAGTTTTTCGAGTCCATCGTCTATCGCTTCAGAGTGCCACACAACATCATCACGGACAATGGGACAAACTTCACATCCAAGGAGTTCCAGGAATTCTGCGAGAATCTAGGAATCAGTGTCAGCTATGCCTCTGTAGCACATCCATGGACCAACGGCCAGGTCGACAAAGCTAACGGGCTTGTCTACGGCGGCATCAAGAAGCGACTCCTTAGACCACTCGAACAGGCCGCGGACTGCTGGCCAGATGAGCTGCAATCGGTACTCTGGAGCCTACGCACAACTCCAAACAGCGCCACAGGGTACACCCCGTTCTTCATGGTGCATGGGGCTTAAGCGGTGCTACCCGCCGAAGTACGATACAAAGAACCACGTGTGGTCGCTTACAGCGAGCAGGAATCAACTCTTGCACTCGAAGACTTCGTGGACCTCCTTGACGAGGCAAGGGAAATCGCCGCGAAGAGATTAACGATCTACCAGCAGAACCTGCGCAACTACCACAGCAGGAGGCTACGCCCCAGGTCCTTCCTAGAAGGCAACCTGGTCCTGCGACTGAACCAACAAGGGCACCTCAAACTCGAGTCACCCTGGGAGGGACCATACGTGATTACAGAAGTAATCCCAGGTGGCACCTATCGCCTTCAAGATTTAGAGATAGGAATCGCATACTCCAACCCCTAGAACGTCGCGCAGCTGCGATGCTTCTACCCTTAGTAGCTTTTACTTTTACATTGCAAATAAGGCTACTCAGCCAAGGCTACTTAGCCACACATTGTACCTCATACTATCTCATGAATATATAAAGCTAAGTGCCCTGAAACTCTATGTTTTTCTTTAATTTTTTGCAAATTATCCACTCGGGGGCTACGCCACCCTATACACATCTGTTCTACGAACTAACGCGATATCCTGAGTAGATGGCACACCAATCGAAACCCTTGACAAACATCAACCTAGTTGCAACGCACCTGACAGGTTGACAAGGGACTGAGATAAACACAAAGTCAGGCTAACGAAAAGGAGTCGCATAGTGCAATGCACTCGCAAAATATACACGCTAACAAGCCTTCTATATACATCAATATTAATCAATTATACACAGCATGTCTATGAACTTTACAACACTGGTGCAACTATGTGCAGGATACAAACTAAACTACTGTTGCAGCAAAAGAACATTGGTCTGCTCCTCAAAGAAGTCGACGATCTCCTCCACTGGGCGATCCACCGCCTGGTAGTGAGGAACCATGTTCCAAGTCAAACCCGCTGGCGGTGCTGGGGGTCTGGCCGCAATCGCTGCAACGTCCACATTAGGCCTATGCAGTCGCACCAGTGACAGAGCAGCCTTGGCACCAGCCACTAACTGTTGCCGTACAAACTCGCGGACCGCACTCAAGTCCTGTAATTTAGTGAGAAGGGCCAGTAGGCTCGATGGAACGACGTCCAACGGGAACATCGTCTGGTAAATATTATTCAAACATGATTGCGACTTCTTCAAGAAGTGAAGCACTCGCGACGCACGATCCTGCAGGGTCGCCAATGCAATTGCACGATCATGATCTACCCAGAAGTATCCACTCGCCTGAAGCTGCTCTTGGGTCAGGTCATTCATGCGAATGGCAATCCTATCCTTCTCATCCTACGGATGGCGTGTGCTGACAACTATACCAAGAAAAGGAAAAGTATGAGGACAACCAACTACTACGAGTGACTACACAGAAACGACAAGAAGGAAGAAGACTAACATCTGAATTGGTCACCCAGCTGCGTCACCTCCCCTAGCAGATATTGTTCTCGGGCGGCGGCCTTCTCCGCCTTCGACTTCCATACATCTGCATTGCCTCGGAGTATGGGCAATTCATGCTCCAACTGCTTCACGCGATCACGGAGTCGCTAGAGCAGAGACAGCTCATCCACCCTTGAGCGCGGCGGTGCCAAAGTGTCATCAAGGAGAGGCGAATCCTGAGGCTCCCTCAAAGGATCACTCGATGTACCCTATCACAAGTCAAGCAAGAGACAAATAAGAGGATTAAGGAGAGGCATGGACAAAATGACTCGAGTACATTCAAGATCAATAAAGTATCAGCAGATACATTTGCCAAAAGGCATGTTCTCGACAAAATACATAAGCTATCTAACTATTACAAGATGCGACTACTAAGGAGTGATTGGCTTCTTCGACTTCGACTTCGGTTTTGGGGGTCTCATTGAGTCTGTGGCAGTGTCAGACGCCACAGACTTTCCCCCGGCCCCTGACGTCGTAGCCTTAGCCATCTTCTTGGCCCGCTGAAGCTCCTCAGAGTACTTCGCAACTGTATTGATCAGCTGCGGGCCGTACCTGCCACAAGCAGTCGCGAATGGAGCAAAAACTACCTGCTGGCCATCAGCGCTGATAGGCATCACCTTGGAGACTGCTGCAGGATCAACTTCGACTCCGTGTGCTTGAACCATGGTGAGTGAGATTGAAGCACCAGCCGCACGGAGTGAGTTCTTGAAGCTTGAAGGAATGCCCCCGACAAAGGACTCCACCAGCTCATCCATATTCTCGATCAACTCAGATTTGGGCGACAGCTCTTCCCGGAGGCGACTGAGCACGCCCTTGGCCTTGGTGAGCGTCCCCTGAACGGCAGCACTGCGATCTTCGACTGCCAAAATGGCACCCACCAGGGCGTCATCACGACGGAGTGCCTGGGGGTCGAAGCTCAAACCGCTGGCATCTACAACCAAGCACATGCAGAAGGGTCAACACCAACAACAAATTCGAAAGAAGAGAAAACACCAAAAATTCAGACAAGGGAATACCTGAGAGAGCCTTGGCAATTGAAAAAATCTGTTCCTCGAACAACTTCTCCCTAGCCATGATGAAGGCGCGCAGATCCTCCTCGCGCTTCCGCGACTCGGCACATGCTGCGATTGCCTCATCCCGGCTCTTTACCGCCGCAGCGAGCGTCTTCTCGACGGAAGCAGTGCTGCACAGGAGCGCATTATGCTCAGCTGTGACGCAAACAAAGATAAAACCGTTAGTCAAACACATCAAAAGGATGCAGAGGAAAAATAAGAGTCACTCACTTTCTACCGCACGATGGGGATTGTCTAGCATTGCGTGCTGACGACCCATCGCAAGCACCTGCTCCGCAAGGCGAGCGGCTTCCTTGACAACAAGCCGCGGCAGAAGACATAGTAAAGGATCAACAGATGGCATTGATGAAAATTCGACTGCAAAATTAGAAGAAGAGATACTACACTTACATGATCCACCAAAGACTCCGAAGTCGATGGATTAGCAGGCGTCCGGATAACCATCTGGTGCTCCACATTGTGTGGAGAACTTGACGAATTATGCCCGGAGTGGGCCGCCAATGGAGGAGAAGGAGTGCGCTCAGCCACTTTCTTGGCCTTGGAGGTCGCGACTCTAGATTCTTTCAAAAATTGGACGTCACCAGAAGACGACGACGCTGGCTGACTGCAGAACAAAACCAACATCAAGAGAATGCAACTCCAAAGAAGAACCAAAAGGAAGACTTGAATACTTACCAATCAAACTTGTCAAAATCGAAGGTTTGACCCCTCGACTCTAACGACGACTCCTTCGGCAGCCGCATCTTCTTGCGAGAAGATGGCGCCACGGCACTCACAGGAACGGCAGGTATCGGCGACTCTGCACCAACACCTACACCTTCCGGAGTCGAAGGGGACGACGCATCCGAATCCTTGTTGCGCGAACGCTTGCGAGTGTACGGACCACTCGACTCGGGGGCTTCCTCCTCCACATCAGATGGGACGGTCGACTCCGACTCGTCCTCTTCCAAGGCTTCACGAGGGATAACCCCCTCAGGAAGAGGGGGAATACAGGGTGACACTGCCCAATCCTACATATACAGAAAACAATTTTAGCACAACGTCATGCAATAGAAAAAAAGCAGTCAACAAAGTAAAGCTACTACGTAGCACAATTGTACCTCGGGAGGAGGGTTAGCAGCATCGAACGGAGGAACGTCTGGTTCACTAGGGAGCACATCCTTGGCGGTGTACTTGGTGACCAGTCGCACCCTTTTATCTACCTCACTCGCAGACATGCCATCGGCAGACACGCGAGTGACATCGTCTGCGCCAGCCCACTGGAACATAGGGTGGACTCTGGCCTGCAGGGGCTGGACACGACGACGCAGCCATGTGCGAATGAGGGCACAGCCTCCCTCCTCTTTGCCCATGTGACTCTCGAGGTCGCAGACACGCTCGTATAGCACATTTGTTTCTGCGGACTCGCTGGGCATCACTATGTTCTTCCAGGAACGCCTCCTCTTTCACGGCGTTGCGGGATCGAAGGGCGCGAGTCCGAAGTGGTCTCCATCGGCCTTCAGGTCGCGGATGTAGAACCACTTGTCCCTCCACCCTTGGACGGACGTCATGAGTTTGATGTCGAAATATGTGGTGGAGGAATCAACGTGGATACCGCAGCCACCTACATCGTAGACTACGGAGCCAGATGCCGATTGGCGCTTCAGCTTGAAGAGGCGCTTGAAGAGACCAAAGTGTGGCTCGATTCCGAGCCAACACTCGCAAAGAGTAATGTAGCAAGCTACATGGAGGATGGAGTTTGGGGACAGCTGATGGAGCTGGAGCCCGTAAAAACAAAGAAGGCCCCGGAAGAAAGGATGCAGGGGCAACGAGAGACCATGGATGATGAACGCTAGGAACATCACCCGAAAGCCGGCAGGAGGAGAGGGGGTTACCTCGCTGCCAGGGACACGCGCGTCAGTGACTGCGGAGGACAAAACTCCGTCTTGGCGTAGAAGACGAAGCTCTGAAGACTTGATCACGGATGCACGCCACGCACCATTGGTGACGCGAGTGCCCGTGCCTTTCTTTTTCCCGGCGGCGGCGGTGCTGGGGTCCACAGTGGCGGAGCCACCCTTCTTCTTCGTAGCAATCGTGGCGGCGGCGGAATCGGTCGCGGACCTTCCTTTTTCTTCCCCATTCCGCGGCGGCGGTGTGACCGGAGGAAGTAGCTAGGAAATACGTGGAGATGGTCCAGCGCCGCGAAGGAAAGGAACACAAAGGAGCAGAGGAGCAGCAGCAATGGCGACGGAGGCAAAGGCAGAGAAAAGAAGCAGATGTGAAAATTACCGTCGCCGCATCGCTACTTAACTCCCTGGAAGATGCAATCTAACGGTCAAGAAAAACCCTACCAGACGTGTGGCGTTTATCACGCTCGACACGTGGAAGAACCGAAGCGTGAACCGTCCCCCACTACCTCCATTATGCGCGGAAATCGAGGAGGTGCAGTTAAAATAAAAGTTACGCACGCCCGGTCAAGTCAGAGTAAGAAAATGGGACCCACCGCTTGTCACGTCCCGTCAAACTCGCTCACGCGGGAAACTGAGGTCATGGCATCGTCAGCACTGACGTCACCCAAAATTACGCAGCAGAAGACTTCGACTACTTTAGTCCTTGCTCGAGTCTTCGACTCCACCAAGCACTCGGGGGCTACTCCCATAGGGAGCATTGGTCACGCACCCTATGATTTTTTCTTTCTTTTTCTTTTCTGCAGGAACATGGGCAATCGAAACAAACCCAACCACTCCAATCCGCGGTTCGATTATGGACGTGTGTTACTCCCATAGGGAGCGCTGGAAATAAATTTGACTGAAACAAGCAAACAAAAGACGACAGCAGTCACAAAAGTTCTTTAGTCCCTGCCTGAGTCTTCGACTCAACCAGGCACTCAGGGCTACTCCACGAGGCGCTGGTCGCGCACCCTATGATTATTTGTACATCATACTGTGTGTTGATGACATCCACACTCGAAGCTTATGGCGACACCGCCTCATGACATTTCCCTACAAAGAGACTGCGTCTCCTGGGTCACCCGAATCATCTCCGCGATGACAAAATTTGGATGCCACGCTTGCAGCGTGAAGATAAGACCTGAATAAGGCCTGGCAACGCATTTTCTGCGGACTACCAGAAATATATCCGTGCCAACAGGTACGATGAACATGCCTTGACGGACGCGTCGAGTGCTCACACCCATATACTAGAATTCGACTCCTGTAAGACCTCCGCGGCTTGAGTCGAATAACACCAGCATGTTTCCGGATTCGAGTCCAGGGACTCGAGTTCGAGTAGATGGCGTTGTTTTACCCTAAGGTAGTTAAGTGATACCGATACATCGGTTGAATCAGGCACCCACATCAACAATCCCTACAACACAAACAAAGCAGTCGAAAAATATACTCACTCATGCACTCGAAAGGATTCATAAAGTCCCTAGTCGAATCTACGATTCCACTGGACACTCGGGGGCTACTGACATGGGTATACCCTATAGGTACTCGAGTTTGGTATATACGGCCTGAATACAATGGAAGCCCGTGGTGTTGCCAAGGCCCAAATGAAGAACTCGAGTAGCCTACGGACTCTCGATTGCTTGAGGAACAAGAAGAAGCAAAGATAGAAAGTTCAAAGGGGAAAACCCTAACCTGTAACCGACTTGACCTGCTACCCGAGACCTAGCCTATCTATATAAAGGCTAGGAGGGGGCGGCGAGGAGGACACAGGCAACCCTAGTTTCCACAACCCTCGCTAGATTGCATCTGCGCACCATTGTAATCCTCGATTCCTTTGATAATTCCACGAGCAGACAAGCAGGAGTAGGGACCTCTGCGAGGCCTGAACCTGGGTAAATCTTCGAGTTCCCTGTGTGCTTGTTTACTAGCCGATAGATGTCTTCCAGCGCTCCCTCCTTCTCCAAAACCCAAGTCCATAACAATGGGCATTGATGAGTTAAACCCTCATCAGTAAGAGATGGAGATATGATCGGAGGTGACAACTAAACATGCTAAGGCTTGTATGGGAGGTCGTAACGCCCCCGAATCGGGACTATGCAGATCTCAACATTTTCCGCCAAAACCCGCATAGAAGTGATTTAAAAACACCCACAAGACACTTTCGTGTGGGTGGGATTTGATTACAAGTAGTTACCTCTAAGTAGTTTATAACAGAGTCCACAAGAACTTATATATACAACAATGACTCAGCGAGTCAAGAATACAAATGATACAGATCATAAAGAAAGACAAGTAGTATCCGAGTACGGATAAGATCCAAATGGGACTAAGAGTCCTGAAGAATAACCAAGCGGTGTCCATAACCCTGCCCAGGCCAAGCCTGAAGGGTAACCTTGCTAACATCGTCTAGCATTTACCTGTCAAGCCAAAGGGTGTCGGCAAAGGGCAATGGAAAACAAAAAGAGAGCAGTCAGTACTGAGGCCAGTACACGGCGAGTCTAGGATTCGGCGGTCCTCACCTACATAGGTATGGTGGGCTCAGCGGCAGCAAAGCTTTCACTATCTAACTTATAGAGACACGTTACATCTTCAGCTATTAGAGCGAGATAGGAGAGCGCTATGCGGTAAAAATAATATAACACTAGGCATAACCCATCCGAAAATTTCCCCCTCGAATACCAGTCGAGGAAGTCCTCTTGCGAACACACATGGTGGCAATTTTAGTTAAGCAGGCGTTTAGTTGATAAGACTAAGTACTAATCCTATTATTAGAGGCAAAACATTAGTGACATTGTCTATGATCATGACACCGTACTCCTGAGGCGTCCATAACCGTGGACACACGGCTTCTCGAAAAGATTTACCCTGCAGGGGTGCACTACTATACCCAAACGCATGTTCAACCCTTCAGGCAACATAATACGCGTGCCATCTGATTCTCACAACAATAACTGTCGCATAACTACGTGCATATCCAGAGGTATCACCTAATGTGTGGAACCAACCAAGAGGCATGACGATTATCAAGGAAGCTACGCCTACTGGTTGATCGGGCCCTGCGGGGTAACTTGTACACACCGTGGGTGTCGTCATCGTGTACTGCAATTTATGTATGCAGGCCATGGCAGTCCACCAAAATATCAAGTTCGAAGACATATTCAACTCACCCATGTCTAAGGACATATTATGTGTATGCACCAAATGGAAAACCAATTTTGTGACCCTCTGGATAAACGAATAGCACCGGTAGTTGACGGGGGATCCCAGGGGCCCCACGTTTCGTTAGCGCGATCAACTCGGAACTAGTATCATAGAATGATTGGTTCCTAGGTCAGCTCAAGCAGTTCCCATAGGTGGTCCCTGTCAGGGCCTTATCATTAGGTGTAACCATAACCATAGTCATAACCAACCTATTTAATTTGAAGGGTTCCATAGCAGAAAACAAAAAAATCCTACGTTGGAACTCCCTAACGCCAAGATCTATCTATGTAGTAATCCAGTAACAACCAGAGCGTATAGAATGCATACCCTTGTAGACCGTACGCGGTTAATATTCGGAGGGGAACATGGTTGAAGTAGTCAAACTCGTAGCCGACCTCAAGGTCGCGAAGCTCCTCGCAAGTCACCCCTTGCTCCTTCTTCATCATGAAGCGGCTCTGGCTCACGACATCCAAGGTGCCTCAACTGAGGCCCCTCGTGGTTTCATACACATACGATGTATGATGATGACCTCTGACTCCTTGATCTCTGCCAGGAGTGCGGAAGTAAATCTCCATCTTGGAATCCCTTTGCAAGGTAACTTGTCAGAGTCTCTTGTGAACAGTCCTTTCTTGGGACCATGCCAACTCGTGGAGACAACTATGTAGAGAGAGAGAGGGAGGATTTGTCTAAGGAAAATTCCTTAGAGAACATCTCAATTTTGTGTTTAATCCCACCGATGGGCACCCCTTTATATAGGGGGAGGGAGGTGTGCCGTCCCCTTTGGGTTTCCCATGTGGGACTATTCAAGGGAGAGAGGAGGGGAGGCACATGGGCCCTTAGCACACCATGGGCCAGCCGGCCAGTGGTGGACCCCACCCCGCGCACAGCCCTAGGCTGGCCGGATGGGCCCCCTTGAGGCGGCTAGGCCTTGGCCCTTTGCCCTTCCCTCCTTCGGTTTTCCCTCATGAGACCTTTTTACCTAGGAGGTTTGGCCCATTAGTGGAATACCCCTTCAAATTAGATTTTAATAGTATATTTAATAATAATTACATTAATTAATATGTAAATAGATATTACAAAATCTGATTTGACCCAAAACACCTTTCGGTTCCCTTTCGATTTCTTCCGAACGACTTTGGAACTTTTCCGGAACGATTCCGATTCTCTCACGAAACTTTTCCGGCTTCCTTTTCTCTTTCATATGGTGATTCCAACTTACAGAGGATCTCTAGCTCATCATGCCCTTAAGTGTATTTTGCCACGGCTCGGGAATGACACAGACATGATCTCCATCAATGATCAATAGTGGGATCGGGATGCCCATAATGACCCCTGTGCATTCCACGATGATAATATCGTTTGAACCGTAAATGTCGTTTCCCATTCCCTTTGCCACTTGATACCTAGTTCACCCGAGATTTGATATACCGTATCCCTATACCTTCGTTCAATCTCGTTACCGATGAACTTGTTTTCTCGTTCCCATGTCGTTGCATTCCGTGACCTAGTCACATGCTTGCAAGCTTCATTAATGCAACGTCACCGAGATGGACACATATGTATCTATCTGTTACATGGATTGGGAAATCCTGGTCTTGATATGTACTCCTCTACCCGCCCCTTTGGGAAACCTAATAACACCTTTTTGATCACCGAGTCACGGAATGATACTTGATAACCATCTTAGCTCCCTCTATAATGGTGATTTGCATTATCTCACAGTCTAAGGATCAGGTTGCGAGATTTCCTTAGTTTATAATTAATGGTGAACTTTGTAACTAGATCTCATTAAGATACAACTTGTTGGGCTATTTTTCTATCACGTCATTCAACAAATGACATGACCTCATTGTTAATTGGCATAAATGCCCATGATCTCGAAACCCTAGATTATCCTCATGACCAATGAACTAGTTCGCTATAGGTAACTAGAGACATGGTTTGTTTACTTACCACACGTGTATTAACGTTTCATATTAATATAGTTAGAGCACAGTATGAATCTATTATGAACTAATTGACATATGACAATAAAACCTATTTATTATTTGCCTCTAGGGCATATCTCCTTTAGTCTCCCACTTGCACTAGAGTACAAATAATCTAGCTCGCATTTTACTCATCATAAACCATATCACATATGCGTTTATTGATCATGCATGCTTATGGAAAACGTCTTGTCCATGTTCTGTTTTACTAGATCATTATGTCTTTGCAAATCGTTAATGTCTTCCTAACTTTGACATTCATACCATTATCTCATAATGGGATGAAGTATTTGTTTGATGACAAAGTGAGACTTTTTTCTAGTATTTACCGTGATGGTCACTTTCATTATTGTCATGTAAACTTTGAAACACACTTTGCACTCCTTTGTCTGTATATATAGTAGTTATGGAAACAAAGTGAGGTTGGTATCCAGGAGCCAACAGTGACGTTAGATCAGCCAAAACGAGCTTTCTCATGGGCACTGTGCCCTGAGACACACCCTTTGCGTAAAGACGAACTAGTCCCACCATAACAATATACATCACGTTAGATACCTCTTTATTTATGTATATCCTAGTGCATGAAATACAACTATGCGCCTTATTTTGATTCTTGCCATTTAAGGACAAACTTAATTCTAGTTCAGTGATTAACTCAAGAATCACTTAAAGACATGTTCTAACAGTTAAGAGCTTGTCCTTCCAACCAGAACCTCAGGTCACATTACATCGAGTATACAATATGGTTGTATGGAAGAACCTGTGACTGAGGCATAGGAGATGCAACACATCTCTTTCTTTCTTTGAACCATGGTTGTAATACTTAGACTAACTCAATGCTTCATACAAGTAAGAACCTCTTTATTTTCCTTATTCCATTTTGAATTACTTTAGAATCTTATCTAGGATATTCTGAACATCTTCACAATCAACTTCAAGAAGCATTCAACTATGATGTTTATTAAACTTACCAATCTATCTCAATAGATCTTATTGTTTAATAACTTGTTCAACTTCATTCATATTTACTAACTTAAATGTTATCAATACCAACCACATCATTCATATATGTTGTCCAAATATCTCAGAATGATTTCACGCTCCCACTCAAATATGGCATCCATATATGAGATCCAAGGATTTCACTTATCCCCCACTCAAAATATGTATACTACATATTAAGATTTGGCCAAGCTACTTAGTTCCCACTTAAACTATGTCTCTTATATATTAAGATTTGGGCAAGCTAATTAGCTCCCACTAAAATGCATGTCCTCTCGATAATCTTGGACATTCCAAAATTCTTTGATCATCATCAAATTGAGAATTCTACCTACGAGATTCCAATATCCATATATTGCTGGTGTAAATCCAATAGACTCAAGCATCGCTAAATTTGTAGTCAACTCCTTGAATTTTTCCATACTTTGTGACAAATCGAGCTTTACGTCTCCATTAAGTTTCATTTCCATCTTATGACTTTGAAGTCATTCAAAAATATCAAGTAAACTTTTTTACTTAATAATATCAAGTAACATATTACTTTGCAATCTTAAATGTAACTTAATATAGGATTTTACGACTCCTAGTTATTTCTCGCACTTAGGTCCATCACGCTTCTTTGTAGTTCGTAAGAATGTTTTGTTCAAATAACATGATAAGTGAATCAATAATACAATTCTACAAACTTGCAGAATATATCATTGAATCCTATTTTCATAGTAAAAGTATTCGCTAAAACTTTATGATCATTATCAATAGTTTCTCTATTTGTAGAGTTCTATTTCACGAAACAAATTCCGATGCGCCACTCAACAATCAGGAGGTAAGGTCAAATACCTTGTTTTGAACTTTTGCTTTCTTCCACATGTATCTTCATCAAGACATATCAACTTTGGACAACAACAGGTTTGCCCCTTGTGGAACATGTATTCATAGTTGCCTAAGAATATGCTACAAATACTTGTTTATTCACCATGATGTCGAATTATCAAAACCTCTAGAAACTCGAACATGACATAACTCTTATGGTGTTGTTTCCATGAATCTTTAGATGTTCCTTTTGTATGTAAACCTAGTGTTTGCTCATTCGATATCTAACTCTAAATGATAACTATAACCCCGATAAGAGATAATATTATACCATATGTATCTAATACATAATGGTTATGATATTTAGATATTTCAATACACTTTGACTTTGTCCTATTATCATAATTTGTGAAACCTCTTTCACATGTCCTTTTATGCCAAAATTAACTTAAATACTTTAGTCATGTCGATCAAATCGAAGAGACTTTTGTATTCTTGTTAATCCAATATCCTCCTTCACTTTGAAATCTTTTGAACAATTCAAAATAGTTTCAAACTTATGTTTCATTAAGTAAATAAGCCTATTCACTTAAGTCCATAATTGACTAATGATTTCCACTATCTTGTTGAAAATACGATACATCACTATGTGTCAATTTCAACATGAAGTATAAATAATGGTTTCCACTATTTGTTGAAAATACGATACATCGTTATGTATAAAGTTCAACATTTCTTCACATATCACTGTTTTACCAGAATGCGGAGTTTTAGTCATTCTGCCCAACAAGGCATGGTTTTGAAAAGTCTCTAGATTAAGCATCTAAGACCCGATCTTCATTTTTAATGAAGAACATGCAATAACCAAAATGACTTAAACTATAGTGTCATATCATTATTAAACTTTGGATATCTTTTAGCATTCTAATCCTTTATAAATGTTTAAACTATTATCATTAACCTAGTGATGAGAATAACTCATTTATAATCGTAATGTGACCATAATGGTATTATTCATAAGAATAGTACAACTGGATTGTAACTTATTTATATGAATAATTGTCTTGCTAAAAGAAAGACACACAAACAAGGATTACAAAATTATATTCAATTCCACTAATACAAATGATAAACCTTGAGGGAATGAGTGATGTCGGTCGTTAATCAGTTTTCTCGCCGTCATCAAGCCACATTGCCTCAATTCTAGCAATTCTTAATCAGACTATCCTGTTTTCACAAAACGGGACAAGTATCCAATACTTTTGTAAACTGCAGAGTTTTGCAAAAATTACATTTATAACTTTGTATATCTAAAATATACCCTTTTTCATTCATGACCTCCATTGCAATCAAGCCCTTCCGAGAGTTCATAACTCTAATGCAAGATTACTAAGTGTTTCTCCAAATATTCTCTTTTCATCCATCATGAAAGAAAACTCATCCAACGGCTCATACTTTATGTGCCAAATCTTGCATAATACAAAATTGTAGTCCAACTCACCATAGAATGGAGAATGGTTTATTGGATGATTATGGAGAAAACACAAACATTGTGGAGTCATCGGATTATCTCCTAATGGTCATTGTGTCAAGAAGAGAAGATCACCTTTTACGAGGATATCCCTCAGGCGTGGGTATTAATCTATGAAGTTGGACCCTTTTGCTAAGTTCCATATCAAGCAATAAATTTCCCAAGGTCGCAAAGGGCCTCAATGGGATATGCCATGATCTACTAATATATTTGCAAACAGACATATAGACTAAGTTCATAATATGAGTTCAATCCTAATTGAGCTCCCACTAAAATTGTCATCCCCTGGACGATTTTAGTGATCACATGATCCCAAATCCTCTTCACCTCCCCTGATCGTCATGGCCATCAGTGTAGTATCAAAGGTAGACATTTCCTAATGGAAATCACATCATCCATGTGACTCATGCTCGATCTTTCGATCTCTTGTGTTCCGAGGCCATGTCTACAGATGCTAGGCTCGCCAAATCTAACTTGTGTGTATTTGCTGTGCAACATGCCTTACACCCACTATATGCGAATGTAGATATATCTAGCCCCCGATCATCACGGCCGGCTTCATAACAGCAAACTTTCTTGGTGGTGCCCACACAAGGGGAACACTATTATTGGAATTATTTGGGGATTATCTAATTTTCTACCGTTGAGTATCTAATACTAGCATATAATAAGATATAAAGCATGTATCAACATCACATGTGTATTGTGATATGATATGGTCCTTCTTCTTGCGCCTTGATATCAATCGAGCGCTCCGGCATGATCTCCATCTTGCCCTGGTTTGACGCCAAGTACATGACGCCACCAACAGGTCGTCCATCGAGACGATGGCTATTACTATACTGCTTAGTAACATAAAAGTAAACTATTTTACCTTCGTAACGACCAATACCATATCATAACACAACCCCTCCTGCAAAATAAAGTTAGACACCTCTACTTCATCTTTGCAAGTTTTACGTGGTTATTAGGGCTTTTGCAATAGAATCATTTCTAATCTATGAACTTTCCAACCACAACATGGATCCAACAGTTGTCTCTACTACACCCCTTTCGGGGCCCTCTTTTGTAAATGCTATATCAACTATTGAATGAGAGACAGACACCCGCTAGCCACTTATACGGATCAAGCCATATGTCGAGCGTGGAACTAGTCTCACGTACGAATACACGTAAGGTCGGTCCGAGCCGCTTCATCAAACAATACCATGATATAAACAAGTACATGTTAGAGGGTAACAACTAATGGATCAATGCCCGCACAATACTTGTGCGTACTGGTCGTATAGCACTCCTACTCATAGATCAGCTCTGATACCACTGAAGGGTTTCGTAGCAGAAAACAAAAAAATTCCTATGTTGGAACTCCCTAATGCCAAGATATATCTATGTAGTAATGCAATAACGACCAGAGTGTATAGAATACAAAGCCATGTAGACCGTACGCGATTAACGTTCCTAGGGGAACGTGGTTGAAGTAGTTGAACTTGTAGCCGACCTCAAGGTCACGAAGCTCCTCACAAGTCACCCCTTGCTCCTTCTTCATCATGTAGAGGCTCCGGCTCACGACATCCAAGGTGCCTCAAGTGAGGCCCCTCGTGGTTTCGTACACATACCGTGTACGATGACGACCTCCGACTCCTTGATCCCTGCCGGGAGTGCGTAAGTAGATCTCTGGCTTGGAATCCCTGTAGCGCAATGGCGTGCTACAGGTGCGCTGTCTCTTGCGCGAACAGTCCTTTCTTAGGACCGTGCCAAGGCATGTAGACAGCTATGTAGAGAGAGGGAGGAATTCTCTAAGGAAAATTCCTTAGAGAACGTCTCAATTGTGTGTTTAATCCCACCCATGGGCACCCCTTTATATAGGGGGAGGGAGGTGTGTCGTCCCCTTTGGGTTTCCCATGTGGGACTATTCAAGGGAGAGAGGGGAGGCGCATGGGTGATGGCTGTGATATACAGCACTTTTTAGCAATATAAATTGTGTCGTTTGCCTATCATATCATGCTCCATCTAACTATTGCTATGCTTAATATGCATGATTACTTGTTTTTGTTAAATTCAATATGAGCCTTGCACATTTAGTAGTTTAGGTTGAATTTTATCCCTCTTCCTTGTCTTTGACATGTGTATAGGTGTTGATGATGATTATGGACAAAACAAAGGCAAAAGGAACAATGAGAGCATAGTATGGAAGAGCTGCAGGGACCAGACTTGGCCATTTGAGAGGTTGAAAAAGTGATTTTTTTCCAACTTCTCAAAATAAATATCCAAGACCACAGGGTTGTAGCCCTCGAAGATACGAACTCAATGAGTCCAAGAACACCCAAAAAGGAGTTCGTTTGAATAAATGGAGGCCAGAATACTGAAAGCATCTACAAGTTTAACGAGCAACTACACGGCCAGAGCTATATTTTTGGTCGTATAGCTCCGCCCGTATAGTTGCCAAAAAGGTTGGAAACAATGGTATTTTGCTCTAGAAAAGCTCCAGAACATTCTCTAAGTCATATGACGGTATTTGGGGAACCCTAGGGCACCCCCAAGGCCTATATAAAGGAGGGAGGACCCAAGAGAGAGCCACCAAGCCATAGCCCTTTAGGGGCGGAGCTCTGCCGCCGCCACCCATCCAATCTCCATTGCGGCGGAGCTCTGCCTCAACCATACCTCCGAGATCTAGATCTCCCTCAACACCATCACCATCAAGGCATCCAAGCAAGAAGAAGGGGAGGAGCAGGAAGATATCACCACCACGCATCGATCTCCATCTCCATCATCATCTCCATATTCCTCTCTCTCATGTGTTTAGTAATTGTAAGAATGAACACGGTTGTGATATCATTATATATTTATATATGTTTTGATGTTCATCCATGTGTGTGTGATTTATTCAACTCTAGGTTGAGGTATGATCTAGTGCGCTAAGTTAGAATTTATTGTGATCTAAGATGATTTTATGTGATCCTTTGGTCCGGAAGTGCCTTTTCCCTTGTGGTGACGCGCGAGAACCATGCATAGTGCACACAGTGTGACAACCCGGTAATAAATTGGGGAACGTTTATTTGTCTGAGTAATCTCTTATAGATCACACATATATTTGCTTATCTAGTACTAGTGAGACCTAAGACTAGAAGCCCTCTCTCATTCCATTCAATCCTACAACTACAATCTCTTTAATTCAGTTCATATTCCTGTTTACTTTCCGTCTTAGTTTATTTTGTTCTTCATAAAAGTTCTTTATTATTAGATACTTTAAACCTCTCTCAATTATCATTGTTCTAGTAATTTATAGAATAGAATATTTCCAAACCACGGTTTGGTGCGAAACGTGGCCGCATTGACAACGTGGCTGTGGGGTCGTGTTGTTTCCGTTCGACGATGTCCCATCGGGACAAACTCTTAAATATTTGCTGCTACAAGTGATGCAATAACCCTATTGTTGGTGCAGGAATCCAGTCATCAATGGGACCTTAGGGCACCATGGGTCGGCCGGCCAGGCGTGGGCCCCACCCCGCGCACAGCCCTAAGCTGGCCGGGATGGGCCCCCTTGAGGCGCTAGGCCTTGGCCCTTGGCCCTTCCCTCCTTCGGTTTTCCCTCATGGGCTCTTTTTCCCTAGGAGGTTTGGCCCATTAGTGGAAATACCCCTTCAAATTAGATTTTAATATTATATTTAATATTAATTACATTAATTAATATGTAAATACATATTACAAAATCTGATTTGACCCAAAACATCTTTCGGTTCCCTTTCGATTTCCTCCGAACGACTTCGGAACTTTTCCGGAACAATTTCGGTTCTCTCACGGAACTTTTCCGGTTTCCTTTTCTCTTTCATATGGTGATTCCAACTTACAGAGGATCTCTAGCTCATCGTACCCTTAAGTGTATTTCCCCACGGCTCAAGAATGGCACATACATGACCTCCATCAATTATTAATAGCGGGACCGGGATGCCCATACTGACCCATGTGCATTCCAGGATGCTAATGTCGTTTGAATCATAAATGTCGTTTCACATTCCCTTTGCCCCTTGATACCTAGTTCACACGAGATTTGATCTATGGTATCTCTATACCTTCGTTCGATCTCGTTATCGATGAACTTGTTTTCTTATTCCCATGTCGTTGCATTCCGTGACCCAGTCACATGCTTGCAAGCTTCATTAATGCAACGTCAACGAGATAGCCACATATGTATCTATCCATTACATGGATTGGCAAATCCTGGTCTTGATATGTAATACTCTACGCGCCCCTTTGGGAAACCTGAGTAGCACCTTTTTGATCACCCGGTCACGGAATGATACTTGATAACCATCTAAGATCCCTCTAGAATGCTGATTTGCATTATCTCACAGTCTAAGGATCAGGTTGCGAGATTTCCTTAGTTTATCATTAATGGTGAACTTTGTAACTAGATCTCATTAAGATACAACTTGTTGGGCTATTTGTCTATCACATCATTCAACAAAAGACATGACCTCATTGTCAGTTGGCATAAATGTCCATGATCTCAAAACCCTAGATCATCCTCATGACCAATGAACTAGTTCGCTAGAGGTAACTAGAGACTTGGTTTGTTTACATACCACACGTGTATTAACGTTTCGAATTAATATAGTTATAGCATAGTATGAAACTATTATGAACTAATCTCAAAACCTATTTATTATTTACCTCTAGGGCATATCTCCTTCATAATTATCTTAGTATCAACAATATCCAAATATCATGGTTCAATTGTATGAGAGCAGTACTAAGCATGCCTATGACTCGCAAGGGCAAATCTAGCTAATCGAACAATGCAATAGGACAACCATGGCTATATAGTAGAGCAGGTAAATAAAGGGAGCGATACTAGAACATCGATAATAAGGAAGTAAAGACTATAAATGCAAAATAGGTAGAAGAGGGAAGAATGCTTGCCTGAGAATATCATCTGAAGGCTTGTCGTATCTCTCATCAACTCAACGGCCTATCTGGTGAAGAAGCAAAACACTAGAACGAATAACCGGTGTAATATTTAATACTATGGCGGAAGATCCCACATGTTTATGATATGATGAATGGCATGGCAATATGCGGTCTATCTTAGAAATGTTAAGCGGAATCGAAATCCCGATGTTTAATATCATGGTTCAAATTATTTAATTACCCCACAATTTAAATATTGAATTAAAATGTGTTAGGGGATAACCCCCGGGTAGGGTTAAGCCGGGGGATAAAGGCCATAATAGCCGAGGTACGGCAAGGTCAAAGTGTAAGCTGGCCGAGTTACCTCAAGGCAGGACGACTTACGGCAGACCCGGCCCGGACGGAGTTCATCCAATGTTACCTCGGCCGATGTAAAGTATATGTCGGCAGTCTCTTTCTAACTTGTATGCAGGTACCCTCGGGGCCGAGTTAACCAGACCTGGGCCGGGTTACTACTTGGCTTACAAGAGAAGGAAGGAATCTCTTTGGTCAAAGGTTTTCTCTCTCCACTGTAGTGTGAGCGCAGAGGACAGAGGGAAGGCCAGCGGGTACGGGCCGACAAAGGTGACGTTGCCTATGTCGGGTGACACCGTACCGCAGAGGGGCTTAGAGAGGCTTACGCCATGAGTCCAAATCAACTTACGAAGGAGAAAAGAGGTGCACCGCTTTACTAGCTTGGAACCTGGGCTCCCCTATATAAGGAGCACCGGGTCATCCATAGAGAGGGTCGGCCATTTTTACTAAGGGAAACCCCTAGAGAGTGAGGTGGGGTAGTAGAGAAGTTCATCCTCTTCCTCCCCACGAACAACTCAAGGAGCACTTGTAATCCACTATGGATTGAGAGAATACAAAGCATCTGTGTGTGGAATCACCACACCATCCCTGCCTGGATACCTCTAGCACACTTTGGCCCTATCTTTAGCCTATACATGACATCTACCGTGCCACCACCATGATAGTTGGCTCCCACCATGGGGCCAGCAGTGGTGCTAGCTAGAGTGAAGATCCAGACGGGAAACATCATCGCCACCTGGGAACGCATCGTCTCTAGGTTGGTTTAGCGCTTTGGAGTGCTGGACTACGTCAGCGACAATGCTGGCAGCTTCACCAACCGCCCTCCTCCATGCAACAGCCTCTTCATCAACCTCAGCGCTCACAAGATCTACGTGGGCATGGATGAGTCATGTGCTCACCCGTTGCACGTCGTTGAGGGAGGCAAACCACCTCTCAGCGTGGCTCGCAGCCTTTGTACCACTCGCCGCTAGCTACATTGAGGTCATGATGATGCGCCAGATGCAGGAGCAAGCAAGGAGCCGACACCAGATCCAGATGCTACGCCTAAAGTATCTAGGTCAAGGTTCCCTCCACTAGAGAGGCCAGAGAATGTGTTGCAGTAGGGAATAGATATCTTAGCAACTCCCATAGCACATGTAGTAGATCCGGCTCAGGCACAAGCCGAGCTAGAAGAGACCTGACAGAAAATGCTAGCAGGGGCAAAGAAAGTAGCTAAGTTGCAGCAGTCACTGAACATCACCCTGCATGAGTATGCGAAAGCAAACCGGATTATCCCCACTCATTTGGATGGAGTGAAAATTAGGGGTAGAAATCTGATCACTGAGATAGACAAAGAGTATGTGCCTAAGCCAGCGCATTCAGCTACCCTTGTGACAGTAGGGCTGGCGAGATATAGCACCCCGGTGGAGAACCTTAGGGCTGTAGAGGCAGCTGCGTCCAAGTTAGAGGGTCTGACCAGAGAAGCCCGGGAGAGGCAGCAGGAGAGAGTAAACCACTTAGTGAGAGTAGCAACTAAGAAGAACAAGGAAATACTCAAAGCAAACTCGACGATAGTAGGAGGCTCTCATATAGTTCATTCGGCAAGGGGTAACCCGATGACCGCCGGGGCAGCATCATCACCTCATGATGGCCCTAGAAGAGAAGAGGTGGTAACCTCGGGGAGAAAGAACAAACAGATAATGCCATATGACCCCGCAAGGGAAGGAAAAGGAAAAGTAGTGCAAGTTGAGGAGGATCGCCATAGTGCCAGCCGAGGTGAAGTTGGCTGAGTTAATCGCGACCAACGCAATGTCGGTCAGGGAAATGCTGGAGACAGTAATGTTGGACAGTGTAACTCGGCAGGATCAGGGTAGAACCCACCTTAGCAATAGCAGCAGCAGAAAATACCTCAGCAGGAGCGAAGTGCTGGACCGGCAATGCAACAGCAATATGCTCATCCGGGTCAAGATAGGTATAATGATGGTTATTCGGGAATAGCTGATGTCGGGTTTCCTAGACCAGAGCACCATGTGATAGGATCAATATTGGGAAACAGGAACTTGCAGCCGGATGATGCAAGAATGAAGTTGGACCAAATTTATAGGTCGGAAATGATTGAGGGACAAGTTCCTCTAGGTCCAGCATGCTTTAGACCTTGGATTATGAGAGAACCACTTGTGCCAAACTTTTAGCTGACTAGGGGAACAAAGACGTATGACGCAAGCACCAAGCTGGAGGATTGGCTCATTTACTATGCAACTGCTATGAACATTGCCATGGGCAATTTGAGATGGGTTGTGAGATATGTACCCCAGATGTTGGAAGGGCCAGCAAGAGTCTGGTTGAACAATTTACCCCCAAGAAGTATTAACTGTTGGATAGACTTTGAGGACTTGTTCATTAGCAACTTTGTCGGCACCTATAAGAGGCCAAATAGGCCATAGACATTGGCAATGTGCAGCAAAGGCCAAATGAGACTGATCGGGAGTTCTTAACTTGCTGGTGCAATGTGCGTAACTCCTATGAGGAAGTAATTGAGTCATAGGTCATTGCTTGGTTTGCGCAAGGATGTAGGCATGCGAGCATGCTGTGGCAGAGGCTGCAAAGGGATATGCCAACTATGTTGGCTGAAACGATCTGGATAGTTGATTCATATGCATTGGGTGATCCAACTCAACCCGTTTTACACTTAGAGAAAAGTGTATGTATCTCGAACCCTCATATGTCGGCCTATATGTCGGCAATGAGCTTATCAATGAAACCTCGGCACCCCGAGCAGAAACTCAGGGACTGCCTTAATAATTGTCATTTTCCGTATTTACTTTTATACGTTGACTGGCTTAAATTACTTACACCTTAGCCGGATTAGTAATGTGTAGGCACCAAAAGCTAACTCTTCGACTTGCTGCTGTCTAACAAGAATTGGCTTCATCGCAAGCAAGAGAACAAGTTTGGAATTTCTAAGCACATGAAAAACGACTAAGGAAAGGAACGTAATCGAGCGGATGTTTGTTTATTTAGACTAACCCCTAAGTTCATTTTATTTCTGCTATGTTGAAGTATTTTGAGCTAATCCTAAAGTTTTAAGTATTGTTAAGTCAAATTTTTGAACCTCGGACTCGTAAGTCAAACACTGAATCAAGGTAGACGCGAGTCGAGTCATGAAATTGGGAGAACAAGAAAATGAAACTCGCAGACTTCGCCCAAGATAATCCGACATAAAATACTTAGCAGTAGCAAAATATCACATTATGCATAATACATCTGCGCTCGGCATACTAGGAATTTAATAAATTTCAAAGTGTTTTTTCTCAAGGAGCAGCAACATCTGAAGTATCCGTAGCTGGAAGAGGCAAGTCAGCTTCAGGGTGGGGAACTTTGATTTCAGCCTCGTCGTCCGGGTTAGCCTCAGCTTCTTCAGTGTTTTTGGTTTCCTCAGCGTAGTCCAAAGCTTCCTGCTCTTCACCATCCGAACCATCTTCGACATAAGCATCATCGATGACTTCAAGGAAACTCGACCCCTCATTCCATTGATGGCAATAGGCATACTCAATGAGATTGTAGGCATAAGTTTTGCGTTGGGCAATGCAGTCCGGATCATTCGTCCATCTGGACCCAGTGCGCATGCGGCTGAGAACCTTTAGGTCAAGACCTTCGTACCAAGATAGCACGAAGCTCAGGGTTGTGTCGGCTCTAGCGCGCGTAGCGGATTCCCTCCACAAATCAAGTTGAGTCTCGCACTCCATAAATTTTGCAATCAATGGGGTAGGACCCTTAGGAGTAGGCTCGGAGGGCCAAAGGGCACTGAAGACCCGGACAGCTGCATCCATGATGTCTGAACCATAGCTCTTCATGGGTTCCACCTGGGCTGCGAGGCTCACCAATGTATCCTCCATGTCATAAGGAATTGGCTCGGTAGAAGGACCAACCTGAGTGCCTCTCTTCAACCGGAACTTGTCAACGGCAGTGGCAGCAAGGGAGTTGGTCTCTGGAAAGTTGCCTGAAAATGAGACAAATAAGATAAGTCAGTAAGGGCACAAGACCTAGAGAAAGAAATGTTGGTGCAGGAGAAAAACTAACGAGAGATATAACTGTTGATCTGAGTCAGCTCCATGAGCCACGCATCATTCCTTTTCTTGAGTTTTTCATACTCGTTGTTCATCAACTCAAACTTGAGGTTGGTGTCCTTCAGCATGTCCTGGCTCTTCTAAAGGTTGGTCTTTAGCCGCTCTTTATCCTCGGAGAAGTTTTGATCAATTTTCTCCAACTCAGCCTTGTGGAGATTTTTTAGTTTTTTAATCTCAGTATTGAGTCGAATGATCTCATCATCCTTCTTCCGAAGTTCAGCTATTTCATCATTTTTCTTCTTCAACTCGGCATGATGCTGCCCTGCTTGTTAAAGAAAGTGGAGCATCATGTTAGGCAAAGGCACGCTATCTTAAAGAGACACTGCAATAATTTGTTGACCCGGTAGAGCCGAGGTATAATTATCTGTTGAGTCAAAAGGAAAAAAGGACAAAGGTTGAATAACCAAGGAGAGTTACCTTTTATCTCGGCCAATTTCTTCCTCATGATGATATTTTTAGCCTCAACTTTGGCTGCGCAATCCGAGTCACGAGTTAGTTCGACAATCCAAACGATGATAAGGTAAAAAGGAGGCAATATGAAAAGAGAGAAATTTACCTTTCTTCTTCTCCTCAGGTAGCACGGCCTTATGCTTCGCGCACAGCTCTTTGTGGGAGTCCAAGAGCCGCTTGTGGCATCCCGCAAAACCACTACTAGAAAATCGCGTTGTTTTCGTGCATTGCATCATCATGACCGCATGCTCATGTCATCATGCCACATTGCATTTGAGCATCGTCATCATCTTGCATTTGCTTGCATAAAACTATTTGCGGAAAAACCTGTTTGTGTTTTCTAAACACCCCGTCTTTATTCAAACGCAAACCCCGGGTCACCGGATTATTTTGTTTTGTTTGCTATCGGTTTGCAAAAGTCTGTTTGAAATAAATAAAACATTCAATTATTTTTAGCGGGGGCAGTCGAACGGGCCGTTTCGACCGAACGACCACCCCCAGGATTTTACAAACGGTCCACCCTAATTCCTAAAGCTACCCAACTTCCTACCCACCCTTGCCTCCACATCACTCTGGCCAATCAGAACATGCCACCTCACTTTTTCTCTTCCCCCACCCAACCACCAACCGCCACATCAGCCTCCACTCCACCACTCTCTCCCTCCCTCCAAAACCGACCCCCACTCCCACCTTACCCCGACCCACCCCTGGTCAAACCCACTAACCCACACCTGCCACCCTGGCCCGCCTGGGACCCACCTCCCCGCCTGCCCGCGTCCGGACCCACCCCGCGCCCCACCGACGCGTTCCCAAACTCCCACCCTCCTTCTTCCTCCTCTGCCTCTCTCTCCTCCCCGCCTCCTCCTGGCGCTTGCCACCGGCTGGTCCGCCACCACTCACTTTGCTCTGCTGCCTGGCAGGCTTCGCCAGCCGCCGTGCACGGCCACCTCCTCCGCCGTTCCACAGGCCTTCGCCTCGCCTGTGTCGCCTCCCCAGGAACCCGCGTGCTCCGCCCCTCAGCCAGCCCCCCATGGACCGCCTCGCTCGTCGCCCGTCTCCCAGGCCTCCAGCCGGCGCCCGTCGAGCTCCTCCACCGGCCTCCTCCCGGCGCTGTTCGCTCTGCCTCGCCTCGCCCGGCCTCGACCCAGCGCCGCCGTCGCCGCCTTCCCTCCGGTGCCAGGCCGCCGCCTCCTCCCTGCACCCCGTCCCCAACCTCCGTCCCGCTGCCTCCTCCGCGGAAGACCCCGACCGCCCGCCGCCACGCGACCCAGCGCCTCGCGCGCGCCGCCACCGCAGCCATGTCGTGCTCCTCCGCCTCGCCCTTCTCCGGTCGCCCCAAGCGTGTCGTCCTCGCCTGTGCGCGTGTGTCCACAGCGAGCCCGTCCCACTGAAGCCGAGCCAGCGCCTCCGTCGGCCGCCAAGTGCAACAGCAGGTTTTTGCTCAGATGTTGTGGAGACGTGACAGTGTGGTGGTGGCTATAAGCTACGCCAGCCCGGCGGTTCCTCCGATTCGTTTGATAAGATGTTGGTGTTGTTGTTTGCGGTGACCCAATTGATGTGGCTGCACGAGACCCGACGACGAACCAAGTCCGTCAACGACAAACAAGTTAGAACCCCAAGATCTTCCCCGACACCGAGGACGCCTACACGGAGCGACAAGATCTACCGCCGGACGCCAAGTACTCCTTCACGGACCCGAGGATCCGAAGGTCTTCTTCCCGGATCCGGAGACCGAACCCGGGCGCGCCAAGTTCTTCGACCCGAGACCCCGATGCGACAAGTACTTCATCCCGGACGCCATGACCGTCGACATGACCCGAAAACCAGGATGCGACAAGACCTACTCCGTTATCCGAGAACGATCCCGCCGAGACCGATCCCGTCGAACCCTGAACCCTGAGACCGACCCCGAACCCCCGGACCAAGATCTTCGACCCCTAATGTGTGACCCCTTTTCTCGAACCCTATTTTATAAATATAACATTACCTGTTGCATATTAATTTGTTCATGCATGCATACTTGTCCTGTGGTTTGGGGGCCTTATGCCGGTTCACCTTATAATTAAATATGGGGCCCATATGTGGGCAAATCCAGTCGTATATTGGTCCCATTTAAATTGGTGTAGCGAACCGGTGCTATCTTTTGTTTTGATAAAACAACATTTAATTTGCGGGGTATCTAAACAACTTGAACCATTCAATTAATTGTCGGGACCCCGGTTCCGCTTAATCTGGCCTAATTGCATCGCACATTGCCATGTCATACACCATACATGCATCATGCCCGATCTTCTGCCGTTGTATTAAATATTGCATCCGGTGTTTATTCTAGCGTTTTGCTTCTTCGCGGATAAGGCCGATGAGTTGATGTGAGCTTCGCCCCGATCTTCGGTTGAACCCTTCGACAATGTTTTCAGGCGAGCATCTCCCCCTTTCTACCTATCTTACTTTTATAGTATTTATTTCCCTCCTGTTGATCTATTGCTATCTGTGTTGCGATGCTTTAGTTTTCCGTGCCCGTGATATCCCTTGCAGCCCTATATTGCCTTGGACACACCCTATTACCTGTTGTTTGGTAGATAGTTGGACTTGCGCGTCGTAGTCGCTTGCTCAAGTGCTGTTGCGTGTCGTCAAGTGCCACAGTTGTTGATGTATTGCCGCATGTTGATGTTGGAGATGATCATAGTTTTACTTATCGCTCACTTTGATTCCTGTTAAACAACAAAAATTGAAATAAGCAGAGGCATCGGTGGGTGATAGATAATATTTGGTTTCCGAACGCCCACTTGTGTCCCGTAGGACCCCGAGTACTTGATACCTGTTCCTTGATTTATCGCGCTATCCACATCCGGGAGGCTTATGGACCCCCGAGCGAGCTTGATTCATTCTTATTTCTTGGGGCCACAACTAGTTTGAGGTTTTATTTACTATCCTGTACCTATGCCATGCTTTACTGCTTTATTTACGATTGTGTGAGGAGCACGCTGTACTGTTTAGGAAGCGGAGTGTTTTCGGTATCGACAGGTCCAGCTTTTGGGATCTGCGCCGTTCTGACCATTGGCGCAAACCTTGAGTCCGTCTGAGTCAGCTAACTCCGTTCTATGGTAGCTTAATGGGGTGGCCCCTGAAATATTTCTGAATCCTGTGATTGCTTTGTCGTGATCGCCTCGTTGGGTTTTGATTTGGTTTTTCCGAGGCATATCGAGTGTGTGTTGCTATTTGTGCACCCTGCAGGTAAAACTTTCTGAAGCCGTGTCCATGATTATGGACGACTTGGAGCACAGATCTCGACCATAGACAAGCATAACTAAAGTTTATTGCTATAAATTTGACTTTATAATGACTAGTAATCAGCTTCACTATAATGGAATGGCTAAATAAAACTGCCAACAATTGCTTGCTTGGGTGTCGCCGCACGACCATTGTATCGACTAGTAAGTATTGCAACTTCAACGGAATGGCTGAATAAAAGTACCAACAACTGCTGGGTTTTGGGGTTATCTCATGCTAATTGTATCGACTAGTAAGTGTTGCCACTATAACGGAATGGTTAACTAAAGTGCCCACCGCTTACTTTACCAGGATGATTATCTAAACCTGACTAGTAAAGTGCCGCAACTATAACTGGATAATTAAAACTGCCAACTGTGTGAGTTCCTCGGTTGACTTCCTCGATTGGTCTCGAGGGGGAAACACCAGGATGGGTTTGTTTGGTGGTAGAATCAGGTTGGATCCGAATAGGTCTTTCTTACCCCTCTCTGATTGCCGCCAGTTGTAACGAGTCTCTATAGGTTGATTAGTGCATGCTGCCGCTGCTTGATCCACCATACCTGTGTAGGCGAGGACCGCCGAATTCTAGCCTCGCCGTGTACTGGCCTCAGTACTGACCGCTCCTCTTTTTCCTTTGCCCTTTGTCGGCACCCCTTTTGTTTAAGCAGGTTTTGAGATCGACGTCGTTAGCAGGGTTACCCTTCCGGCTTGGCCTGGGCAGGGTTATGGACGCCATTGGTTATTCTTCAGGGCTCTTAGCCCCATTTGCATCTTGTCCGTAGCTGGACGCTCTATCCTTTTCAATGTGATTTGGATCTTTGTATATTATATCTGTATTCTTGGCTCTTTGAGTCGCTGTTGTATATATCTGTTCTGTGGGTCCCATCGAGGACTGTTGTGTAATGTTATTACTTCGTTTTCCACCCGCACGAAAGTGCCTGGTGGGCACCTTTGAATCGTTTCTATGCGGGTTTGGCGGGTTTCGCTAAAACTTGCATAGGTCCGATTCTGAGGGTGTTACACCGCTGAAACTCAATAGTTCGGCGGTTGGTGGTGATCTGAAAAGGGAAATGTTAGCTAATGTATCATAAGGAATATTTGAAAATACTCAAGACCCGAGCCAAGTGGAACTTAACCCGGCTCTAGATGAGTGAATATTTGAAACTACTCTAGACCCGGTCCAAGTGGAACTTAACCCGTCCTAGGTGAGTGAATATTTGAAACTACTCAAGACCCGGGCCAAGTGCAACTTAACCTGGCTCTAGATGAGTGAATATTTGAAACTACTCAAGACCCAGGCCAAGTGGAACTTAACCCGGCTCTAGGTGAGTGAATATTTGAAACTACTCAAGACTCGGGTCAAGTGGAACTTAACCCGGCTCTAGGTGAGTGAATATTTGAAACTACTCAAGACCCGGGCCAAGTGGAACTTAACCCGGCTCTAGGTGAGTGAATATTCGAAACTACTCAAGACCCGGGCCAAGTGGAACTTAACCCGGCTCTAGGTGAGTGAATATTCGAAACTACTCAAGACTCGAGCCAAGTGGAACTTAACTCGGCTCTAGGTGAGTGGATATTTGAAACTATTAAGGAATCTAGCATAGATAAAATACTTTGGAGTTGAGCATCTGGCCGAGTAACTCATTACCCCACCGGAGGCTCGGGGACTGGAGGATATATCTACAACTACTTGCGCATATGTAAAGGCATGACAAAAGGATTTACCTCCATCATCTTGCTGGTGAGGTTGATAGCTTTGGTTGTTGTATTCATCTCCGCACCAATCTCGGCAGGACCAAACTTCAGCATGTTATTGGAATTGATGTCGATATATTCAACGTTGTTCCAGTTGTCCGCATACTTAGAGAGTGAGACGTAGATCTCCTAGCTAAGAGTTTGGGCCACCACCAAGCCCTTGGCGTGAGTAGTTTTCCAGGCAGTTTGAGCTGCTACCGGGCTGGTGTGCAGAGTAAGCTGTTTTTCAGCGGTGGAGCTAGAGGCAGTGCTCCCCTTTTGTATCATGGACGCAAGAGTGCGCTACCCAGACTCGGCCGTTGTTCCTTTGGGGGGCTTGATCTTGGTCACCTCAGAAACTTTCTGGCCCTTGGAAGCATCGACACCCTTCTTGGCCTTGGTGACTGATTTGATCTGCTGCGGCACAGAGGTGGTTTGCTCTCCGGGTTTGGTCTAAGGCTTTTGCCAAAACATGTATTTGGCTGAAGAAGTTGGTGCAGAGGGTTTGCATTCGGGCTGGGCCGAGTTTTGTCATCTCGTCGAGTCTTGGAAGACCCGGACGAGGCAAGAGTTGCTTGTGCAGAAGAACTTGGAGCTGGAGCTAGAGCTGGAACTGGTGGAGGTTGAGTTTGGGTTGGTGTCGGAGTCACTGGAACCTCGGAAGGAGTTTTATCGATGCCAATATTGTTGGCACCATCATCATATGGTTGTGGCTAAGCCGAAGAGGAGCTGGGTTGATCGAGCATGACCACATCCTCGGAGGCACCACCTCCCTCTGCACCGAAGTTGCCCTCCTCTTGCCGAGGTGGGCTGAGATCTAGTGCGGACGTGGAGCTCTCCTAGATGGGGCTCAAGGGACGAGCGTCATCATGGCAAGGAGAAGGTGGAGCATCTCAGAGAGTTGAGTCTATGCTCAAACCACTCTAGGAAATGTCCTTGGGTCCCTGTCGGGTCAGACAGAGAACAAATAAACAAGTTAGAGCAGAAAGAGAGAAACAAGAAATACACGTAAAGGGAAAGAACGTAATTGAAGGACAAGGAAGGAGAGAGGAATTTACTCGGATGTAGTAGGAGGCTCCCTAGGCTTTGGGGCTCTCCGAATCATGGCCTTAGTCATGGGCTTGCTGCTAGCCTTATCACCGGATTTGTTCTGTCTCTTCTTGGTTCAGGTGGCTCGGAAGAAGGAGCCGAGGTAGCAGCTCGTTTCTTCGCAGGGACAGCAACCGGATCACCCATGGCAAGAGGTCGATCGGTGTGGACCTGACCGGCTGGGTTAGCTGGAGCCAAATCAACTTGAAAGGCATATGAGATACGAACACGTCATATACCTCCAAGATCTCAATATCAGGGTCTTCGTCATCATCCGGCCAATCCCTTAAGCCAGAGGTCTTACCAGAGGGTCGTCTGATACTAGGGTCCAGAGTAGGCAAGAAATACTCGGAATCCGGCTCCTCCGTGTCCGAGGTACCTCGGTCTTTACCGCACTTAAGGGACGGCTCCGCACCATCCTCGATCGTTTGCTGAAGAAATATCTAGAAGGAGTAATGCAAAAGGATCAAGTAAATGATACGGTCTGACATCAAACGTAACTCGGAAAAGGGGTCAAATAAGAAATATACCACATGAGGTAGCCTATATCGGTAGAAATGCTCGTACCCCCACTCCTAGTCTTCATTCATGTCCGCGGTTATCTTGAAGACAGTTTTAATCTGGCGGAAGATCTAAGTATTGTTAAGCTCATGCGATGACCCAGCATACCACTGCATGATGTAGTACACTATAGTCATTGACATAACACCAATGAAACACCGTCCACTAGTATTACATCCCTCAGAGTGGTACAACAGAAACACAGCAGGTCCAAGACATGACTATAGACTACAACACGGCTCTTTACAAAAGATCCAGAGAACACTCTAGGTTAAAGAGAGAGAAAGAACTTCTTACAAAGAAGAACCAAAAATAATAACTCAGAAATATCTAGTAACTAAGACTAGCATCTAAACTATTTGGCTTGCCATTGCTGCTATTGCAATGCTCTACAGAAATAGGTTTTATGGCAAGAGAATCTACTCCTATCTAAACCGACACTTTATCTTCACTTCAGATGATATATATGTTGACTGTGTTGACTTTATTGAAGGACTTGAGTTGTCAATGATGGTTTCTTGAGCAGAAATTAACGTTGACGTCGTCTTAATGGCTTAGAACCTAGCAAGGATTAGGAAGGTACAGTTGAGTACGAGCGTACTCAGCAAGTTCACTAAAAAGGAGTGTATGATGCACTATCTCTACAACCATAGACCATAGGTCGTAGGCAATGCAGGTTTTCATAAATATTTCTTCAAAGGTTGCTTTTATTCTGAAAACTATGTCCGACAGCCTTCACAGGTTGACCAGAACTTTATGGAGTTCCTTTCCTGTCGCGTTCGTAGCTCCTTCCCGGAACAGTAGCATGTCACAATTCTTACACTCTGCAGAGGTGCGTCACTTTTCCCACAAGATACCTTAGCTTTGTTGCACAACCGGGCAGCTTATTCCCGTCCACAATTCCTTGATGTGGGGCCCAGTCTAAGATCCAAGCCAATCGATGCCCTCTCCGCGACCCCATATGTCTGCACAATCCTCCGGGGCTGACTCCACATCCGTTAAGCCCCCAACTAGGGTAGGATATAACCATGGTGAGTTCCCAAAGACTTTATGAGCTGGTGATGCCCCCTGGAGGTCCGGCTATACCTCTGGCAGTCACTCATAAATAATCTAGAAACCAAAATCGTGGGGCCTAAGGGTGCCCACCCATATGCTGGATCCACACAAGGAATCACAACGTCACGATAAGGTCATCTTGCCTCCATATGAAAGGAAGAAGATACAACTGACTTCTCTGTCCCATTCCAAATCTCATGGTTGACGCGTAATATACGGTGCTAGAATCACTGGCGACATTGGTTGTTAAGTCCTAGATGATACATTACTGGACAATGGCATTTCCATTGCTAGTTATTATAGATTAGCTAATCACCCTAGATCAGTAACCAATATTTCTAGTTAGTTGTGAAAATAGTGTTTTCGACCTTTTTAAAATGTAGGTGATGACACAGTTGAGTTACAAGCATAGAAAATAATCAAAGGACATGAGGAAGTTGTGAACTTGCCTTTTGTGATTGCAAGATTATGCACTCATGGTCTTCAAGACAATAGAAGATCCAAATTCTGTAAACAGCATCATTGGTTCGGTAAGGATTAATGCTTAAATAAGCAAGATGCAACGATGCATAAGTAATGTAATGCAATTTGATAAATGTGAATTTCCGGAATAGTCGTATTTGAACTAGGATTTCGAAACTGGAAATGAGTTTTTAGGTCTGTGTTGCACTTTTATATCATATTCACACTTGTGCTTCTTATTAAGGCTTGTGAGAGTGTGTGAAACAATAAGTAAATACGACAAGTAATATGCAATATTAACACACTCAAATGGGTATGGTATCTGAAATATTGCTTAAACAAGATTAAGAATTAGTTAGAGATTTTAAAGAAGTGTTTATGAATTACTTTGAAGGTTTTTTTTAAAGAATACTTTTGAGGAAATATTACTTTATAAAGTAAAAGCATTTAAACTTAAAATTAATACTTTAAGTTTTCTTATAAATTATAAGTACTAAAGTAGAACACAACTAGTATTGTTGAGTAGCTATTCTACTAGTAAATGGAGAATTTTAACACTCCATGAAAGTGAAACAAAAGTATTATGTATTGATAGAAGTGGTGTTTTATTGATTTTATAAATGGATAGAATCACTTACTTACTATAGAATTAATACTCATTTCTATGAACATGGGAATGGCATCATGTTAAATACTTACAAACTTTCCTTAGCCTTTAGAGTGGATTCCCAAATTTGTAAAAGAATCAATATTCAAATCTTGATGATTTTATAAGTGATAAACTATTTTTGGAGTAAGATTTACTTAACTCTAAATGGTAGTTTTAGTAAGTACAACTTAAAATGGTTAGACTTATGTTAGCTTCAATTAAACATTATTTAAACTTGTTATTATATTTTTATACTCTAAACAAATAATGGTAAAGACATTAGTAATGGTTTATATTTATTTTTAATGAATTAAAATAACAGAAAGGGTTAAAATAAGATTTATTAGACCTTTACCTTTTATTTTACTTCAAAAGTAAGATTTGACATTTTTAATGTATAGAATTTATTTTTGTGATCATTTTGGTATATTATAAGTATTTTTGTGATTTTTTAAATAATAAGATATGATTTTTATAAGTTTTATTACTTTATAAATACTTAATAAATAAAACATATTAGTTAAGTGATAGAAAAATAATTTAAACAAGTTTGTAAATGTAGATTTTGTTTTTATAAGAATTTTGGTATATTATTTATATTTTTTCTTATTTACTAATATTAAAATATGAATTTTTAAAGTTTTATTACTTACAAAATCTTTATTAAACAATAATTATTTAAATAATTGGCACAATAATATTTGATAATAAGGTTAAATTATAGATTTTATTTTTCTAAACATGTTGATATATTATATATATTTCTAAATTAAAAAACAAAAGATATAGAATTAAAACGATTTAATCCTTTTATTAAATTTTTGGAATTATATTTATATTAAACTTATTTGGTTTTATCTATTTACTAAACAGATAATCCTTTTTATACTAACACTAACCCTAGACACAGTCACAAACATGTGGGCCTGTGGCCACGTCACCTGCTACGCGGGACAAAAGACTTTTTACACCTAACTTGTTCTACCCTAGAGCCACTGACTAGTGGGGCTATTGCCACGTCGATGCCACGCGAGCGGAGACTGGTCAAACTAGCAGAGGTGGTCGAGGATAGCGTGGACGTGGTGTCACTATGACGTAAGCGCCTCTGCCACCACCAGATCGAGGTCGTCGACGGCGAACTACGGCGTATTAGCTCGTGTGGTTTGCTGTGTTGAAAAGAGGAGAACGAGGCGAATCTAATGGTACTAGCTACGCTCGTTTTTGGTCATCGGAACCTCGTCGGCGATGAGCTCCCGTGGCGGTGCGGTCGGGCCTCCCACGGAAAGATGGCTACGATGAGCGGGCGGCGAATCGGCGAGCACCACATGAACGAGAAACTCACCGGGAACACGATGATGCGGTCGGTGAAGCGAAAGTGCAGCCGGAATCGCCAGTGATCGCCGGTGACAAACGGCGAAGTGATGCTTCAATTGGCTCGACTGTGGGTTCCTCGGCTTCCGTGGGCTAGCTAATAAGAGCAAGAAGGATACGGCAAGCACGGGAGTGCCCTCCGTTGGACTTAGGGTGGTTGGAGACGGCGAGACAACGAGCTCCAGCGAGGTAAGTTTCTGCTCCTCACAGCAGAGGGAGGAAATGGAAGAGAGGAATTGAGGATGAGGATGGACAGAGCATTGCGGTGGCCTTCTTATCCCCTCCAGGCATCGGTGTCATGAATCTAGACGAGGCCTACGTCACGACACGGCGGTGGACGGCGAAGCTCCGGCCAGCGAGCAGCCTGTGTGCGTATCAGTGACGACGACGTCTAATGTTGCATGAAACCCCCTGGCCAAAACTCTGGCTCAACCCGCGATCCTTTTTCGGTCCCATTGGTCAGTCAGAGAGTGAGAGCTAGATGGGCTGGTACTGGGCTTTTGCATAGCAAGCGGAAAACTACTACTACTGCTCGTGAGCTGGAAGTAGGGAATGGGCCGTGGGCCGGTTCTGCTGTGCTGCCTTTTACTTTTCCATTTTGATTTTCTATTTTCTATTTTCTTTAATAAATTCTTTTCAAATTGAAATTTCTTCAAGGATTTAAATATCCAGAAATTTGGTAAGTTAGAAACATTACTATATGAAGGGATTATAACTCTTTCCTCTATATTTATTATTGTGTATAAAGATATTCCTAACTATATGAAGGATTCTTTTATTTAATAAAGTAAATATAATTTAGGATTTTAGGGTTTGTTTCTTATAATAAGATTTCACAAAGATGATTATAATTTCACTTGACAATCTTAACGGTACTGGTTTGAGATGTGTATTCATGTATATAGAATCTTGTTCCTACTTATCTTCATAAAGGATTTATCTAAATACATTATAAGGAATTAATCTTTGTGGTTTTTAATGGGATGATATAAGTTTCATGGTTCTCCATATCTAGGGATTTGCCAAATCCAATTCTACTTGTTTTTTAAAATTTAGAATTACCACAGAACACTTTTGGTTAGGTAGTAATGAACCAACATTAATCATTGGTAGAGAAATACTAAGGTTTATTCAAATATAGGTACAAAGGTTTTGAGAGGATTTAATAACCCATATTCAATTATAGATAGGGACAAGGATCAAGGTTTAGGGATACTACTTCTAAATCTATGAGTGGGTTTGATATCTCCACATAGAGTGAGATCTTAGAATTACTTAGTAATGTGATCATGATAATTCTATCATTCTGGATTCCTATTAGAGTTTAAGACAATCAACTAGACAGAGCTTCTCAAACACTCACTTGGTTCTCTAATTACATCTTGTACACTTTAGTTGTCCAAGAGGTATTGTTCAATAGTTACCTAGGAATAGGAAATGGTTTCACTATCCATTTGATTCTAGGGTATTGAATAATACATTAGACATGGGTCTTTTCATGGCTTGATATATTCTTGGTTAAGGCTTCTAAAGAATCCTTACCTTAATACCTCACTAAGGATATCTTGAGATAAGGAATTCCTTTCCTAAATATACTCTATAAATCTCTCTTATCTTATTCACAAAGATCACATCTTCCTGAATAAGACAATCATCTGACTCCACCATATCCATCATCATATGATGACATGGTCATGCCACTTCAACATTACTCCATCCTTACTCCTAGTATATAAATTCTCTTAATTAACTACCATTGATGCACCTATCAATGTAGCTACTGCTAACTCCATCTATTAACTTCCTTAACTTCATCTTGCAACTACTTCCAAGGTTTACAAGACTACAATCCTTACTATACATACAAAGGATATCAATCCTTTGAAATAGGTATAGTACTACTCCCATAATACCAGTTGTCCTTATATTAACTTGGTTGAGCTACTATGCCTCCAACTATTCCATACAACTCATCAAATACTTCATCATACTCTAGCTTGACTTCTAATGATCAAGCTAGATGATTCAGCTTACTAGGACTTGCCTAACTTGGTATATTCATAACTCTTCTTCAACACCTAATCATCTATTATCAAGTGACTTGAGAATAATGACAACCATCATTTGATAATACAAAGCTTAGGCTTCTAATTGTTTGATCAAGACCTATACTCAACTAAGTAGTAAACTTGTATTAGTCTCTCTATAGACTTATCTTGTTAAACAAGCTTATTCTAAGTTTATATCCACTTGTCCTAACAAGATTGTTATCTAATGTACTAATACTACTAGCTTTCTCATAGCTTCTCCACTATTAGCTTAACTCTTGAGTTTAGGTACTGCTTCTAGTTAACTCATGAGTGAGTTAACTCCTCCAACATCAAATGGTTTGATCTCCACTAAGGATCACATTCCATTGATGATGGTACACTCAACCATATCTAGTTCTTCCTTCAAATTAATTTACTTAAGGTCTTTGAAAGGATAACATAACAGGTCAAAGCTAAAGGTTAACAAGTCAATGAGTGTTAGGTCAAGCATTGATCACACACATTGATGATCAATAGACACTAGGACTTGGTTAAAAGGAATGTCACCTCTTAATATCATATTAAGAGTATATGATGGACGGTCTTGGCTTGACTTCCTTTCTACTCTATCTGTGACAAGAGTTAATGTTTAAGAACTACCATGATACCCATGGTAAGAGTAACTATGGCAAACAAGTGTTTCAAGATTTAGTTATAGAGTTTCTTTTACTTAAGTTATATACTTAACTTGGTATACAGAGTTTCTGGTAGGTAATATATTAATATCATCTTTAGAATATTAAGTATTTATCTTTGAGTTGTGGTATGGAATACCATGTAATGATCTCTAGAAGAGCAAGTACTCCTTATTAAGTAGTGTGTTGTGACTTAGTTTTATTACATTTGATCTACCCTTAGATCAAATTATATTACCCAAAGATAAGGTTTTAGCAAAGGTCATATAGAAACTTATCGCAGTCAACTTGATGATCTACTTCAGTTCCACCAAGTTAAGAGAAGCTTCAATCACTTTGACAAGTTTTATTTAAAAGCGCGAAAATTATCCGGATTTTCTATGCATGAATGCAATGCACACACCTATGTTTAGCTTATTTCTAAGCTCTAATGCTGGGACGTTAGAGGTGCCGGATCTCCTCTGAAGCTGGACCCATAAGGTCCTATCAGGTACGCCGAGTGAGAAGGGAAGTAGTTGAATCTTATCCACCTCAGTATCGTTCTTCACATAGAAGAACGTCTTGGCCCATCCCTTGCAGGACTCCAAGCCGGTGACTCAGGGAAAGACGAAGTTCTTCTGAGGTGAGATGAAAGCCGCTCCGCACTGAGTCGGAGATCTGTTGGCAGGGGCAGTATCTGGATCCGGGATGACATTGGCCCTAAAGCCGAAGAATTTGTACCAGATATGAACGGAGGGCCAGAGGCCGAGGTAACCCTCAACCCCGGAAGCGAAAGAAGAAAGTGAAGTGATGGCGTTAGCCGGAAGATGGTGTGGTTGGAGAGCAAAGGTGGTGGTGAATTCACGGAAGAAGTCACTGACAGGAAGGCCAAACCTGCGTTGGAAATGTGAAAGTAAAACAACAAACTCACTTGAATTGGGAGAGGGAGTGATCTCCTCGCAGGGGAGGTGACAGGTAACACCAGCGGGGATGCGGCGGGTCTGGTACAGCCAGTCGATGTCGTCTTGGCAGACCCAGGAACCGGCCCAGACATCGCGCTCTTCATGTTCTTCAATGACAACCACCTCCTCCAATTCAGTCATCTCCAGATCTTTGCCTTCGCGGATCCAATCTGAAGCAAATGGTAGATGTTTGGATTGGCGTGGACCTATGGCGGCTATGAGCAGCGCAGCGATGTCGCGGGTACGGCGGAGAAAAACAACGACAGGGCATGGCAGCGGCGACGCTGTGCTAAGCAGAAGCGACGGCGGCGGCGGTGTCGCGCAGAAGAAGAAGAAGCAGAAGGGGCAAATGCGCGAGCAAACGGGGGATATGGCCAAGGGGCCCCCCTCATCCTCTATTTAACCACGCCCCTGATGGGGGTAGTGGGATCGTCTTGCGTGGTGAGCCACACGGTGTGGCCGTGTATCTGCGGAACCCACCAATCACCAGCAAGCCGCACAGGAGGTCACATGGCGTAGTGGATCCCACGACGCGACGTGGTGTTACGGTTATCGAAGGGGTGCCAAGACATGACGTTCGCAGCGGTTATCCCTGACAACGTGCACAGTAACTGGCACAAGCCCTTAAAATGAGGCAAAATAATGATTACCCTCCACGTAGGACGTGGGAAAGCGTACGCGAGAAGGAAGGAATCTAAGGGGTAACCCGGATATGAGAAGGTAACTCGACCAACGAGAAATATCTCGGAATGACCCAAGGGAAGTCAAAGGGATTATCAAGTCACAAAAGTAAGTAAGCCGAGTCACCGAGTAACTCGGCATGAGGAACAAAGAGTTTGGTTGGTTGAACCCGTTGTGGCTTTATCAGCTGAAGTTGCTAAGACCACACCAGCTTCGGAAACTAATGTTGGGGGATAACCCCGGGTAGAGTCAAGCCGGGGTATAAAGGCCATAATAGCGAAGGTACGGAAAGGTCAAAGTGTAAGCTGGCCGAGTTACCTCAAGGCAGGCCGACTTACGATAGACCCGGCCCGGACGGAGTTCATCCAATGTTACCTCAGCCGACATAAAGTATATGTCGGCAGTCTCTTTGTAACTTATATGCAGGTACCCTCGAGGACGAGTTAACCAGGCCTGAGCCGGGTTACTACTTGGCTTACAAGAGAAGAAAGGAATCTCCTTGGTCAAAGGTTTTCTCTCTCCACTGTAGCGTGAGCGTAGAGGACAGAGGAAAGGACCAGCGGGTACGGGCCGATAAAGGTGACGCTGCCTATGTTGGGTGACGTTGCCTATGTCGGGTGACACCGCGCCGCAGAGGGGCTCAGAGAGGCTTACACCATGAGTCCGAATCAGCTTACCTAGGAGAAAAGAGACGCACCGCTTTACTATTTTGGAAGAGGCATATTCAGAGAATATACCTTCTATGTACGTCCTAACTTGTAACCTGGGCTCCCCTATATAAGGAGCACCAGGACCTCCATAGAGAGGGTTGGCCAATTTTACTAAGGAAAACCCCTAGAGAGTGAGGTGGGGTAGTAGAGAAATTCATCATCTTCCTCCCACGAATAGCTCAAGCAGCATTTGTAATCCACCATTGATTGAGAGAATACAAAGCATCTATATGTGGAATCACCACACCATCCCTCTCTAGATACCTCTAGTGCATATTGACCTCATCTTTAGTCTATACATGACATCTGATATGCCACCACCACGACAAAATGCAAAATATGGCATCGGTTCGCTACATAAATTTAAATGTAAACTCTCCATGTTTAATTTAGGTGAACTTGTATTTAGCCAAAACCACGATATGACACGTATGCAAGCATGAATTGATTTAATGCAACAAGATATATGCATTTATAAAAAAAATAGGGATATGGGTGGGGCTCACAATTTGGATTGGGTACGAAAAGACGATCTTCAGATTGTAGTTAAAGATACGCGAAGTGTTGGACGCCGGGAAATAGTCGCGTGAATAACGTCTATATATTCTTGGGTTGAAGTTGCCAAACAAACGCTGGTGGGAAGAAACCAGTCTGATCTCCCACGTGAGTTTTGTCAGGAAAACGCAGAAATATAGGAACGGCTTTACTGACGCCAGAATTACCTGATACACTGCATAGAGATTGTTGACAGTTAACCTGGTTGGCAGCGGAAACAAAGAGACTGAAGTAGAGCGCGTCTGGCTACGATCGGCCGACATGCGGGTCCGCGTCCGCGCGCTGGTTGGAGCTGCAGGGCCAACCGGCTGTCGGCGAGATGCTGTTGTGGCGTGCGTGCGTCGATCCAGTGGTGGCGTGGAGCTGGGCTGCTGCGCACGCGCGAACAGGCAAGGTGCAGGCCCGGGTGCTGCACTGCTGCACGGGAACAGAGGTGCAGGCAATGGCTATGTGACCCTGGGATATTTTTGCTACACGTTGATTGCTCCATGTATACAAAGGGGAAGAAAAAATAATCATACTCGATGGTGCTGTGAGCATCAATTTTAAATTGAGCTGCTTGCATAGGCAGATGCAGGGCCCCTATTTTCCCGGCACTCGCCAGGCCTTTCGGCCGGTCAGAGCAGCCTAATTTACTGTTCATTAAAAATAAATGTAATGTTATTAGCTTTTAAATTCATAGTTTTTGAAACTTTGATTAGTTATTGGGTCCGCCACTGGCTGCTTGTATATTGGCCACGGAAAACAAACGATGACACGCAGAAACAAAGGTTGTTGGTCAGAAGGATTTAAACGAAGGAGAACGGCAGCCCAGAGGAAAAGGGCGTGGCGGCGCTGAGCAAAATGGCACAATGGCGATGCAGGAGAAATAGAGGAAGAAGCGAAGAAAGAAGATAGATCTAGATCTTGTCTCAGATTTGTGGGCTAGGGTTTCGAGAGGAAGAAAGGGATTAGGCTATTTGTCTAGTTCAAAGTAGACTAGATAGGGTTAGTTTTGGACCAAAACTTTCGACAGACTTTTATCTATTTATTAAAAAAAGCCTTTGTGATCATACGACGGACCAAAAATATTATAATTTTTAATTTGAAATAAGAAAAGAAAGGGTGACTTTATATTTTAAACCGTACAATTATATTAGCACCAAAATAGCATTTGATAAAAATAATTTTAGCAGCAAAAATATACATGATGATGCAAAAATAAAAAATAAAAAAATTCTATTTGAAATATTTTCTGGGCATTACAACTCGACACCACTAACAAGGATCGTGTGCCGAGATCCAAGTAGAGACACCGGGGGAGAGAGATAGGATTATTGAATATTCTTGCATCAGGTTGATGGTCGTGACACCACTAACAAAAAAATTGCTCCATCTTAAAATTGTCGACACCACCAAAAGGATTGTAGCTCACGTTCTTCGAGAGAACACTCCGGAGAGGTAAAGGCGAAAGTAAAGGTCTCAAAGGTAAGACCACCTCTAACTTCCGTGAAAGGAGTAAAGTTGTATTGATTCGCTAGTTCCATATACAAGCGCGAATGATAAGAGTAGTCGGATGGGGATCAGTTCATCGCGCACCCAAACCATTACTCTATACATGAATAGAAAAACCATGCCACCAAACTCTTAGAACCGGATTGAAGATCTTGATAAGTGGTATCCGTAGAGATTCAGAAAGATGATGTCATCTCAGGAGTCGCAAAACATCGGAACATATAAAGAGAGATTAGATAGAATGAAAACTAGATGTAGCTCCACCGTCACAAAAGGGAATGAAGCAGAACCCTAAAGGTACAATAGAAACCCAACCACGAGAATCCTAGACTTGAAAAAAGATAAGAATGCGATTTAAAACTCATAAAGATAAGGATAGAAAGAAAATAGGTAAGGAGAAAAATCACATCTATCCAACGCATTTGTAGTAAAAAAGTTTTAATACTCTACTACGTCTGTTATCTAGTTTATCCTATAGGCTGGATCAATAGGGTATCGTAAACCTTTATAAAAGAGCATGTGGACCCCATGTGTGATTTTGGTAATTAATGAAATTCTTTATGAACTAATATGTCTATTAAGTTATACTTGTAGGAATTGTCCATTGGCATTGCTTGGAGCATGTGTTGGCTTCAATGTAGAAGATATGAAGAAGAAGATGTGTTGTGCAAGCTCAAAATACGCCATCCCTAGAAGATCTCTTGTTTGATGCTTGCCATCCTCGGTGTTTACGGATCGATGAAGACAAGGTCATAGGATGCTCAAGGAAAAGGTATTCTTGATCATTTTTTCCTTTTGCCGGTCTCGTGTTGCTTGTTGAGAGAGCAGGTTTAGGATAGATAGCCGTACTATCAAGAGAGGCTCTCGAGTGAGTATCTCGATCATATCATTTGGAGAGAGCTCAAACCTTTGCATACTTGCACCATAATATTTGGTTGTTATTTGGTCCTATCCATGTGAGGATATAGAGCTTGTGTTAATCTTCATAACAAGCTCTTGTTCATCAAAAACGGATTTACCTTTTATATATTGTTGCGTTTTTGTTCTCAGAGCTTTTTGGATGCTTATCGAGTGAGGTATCGCACATTATACTGATACTCTCTCACTTGGTGATATCCAATATTGATAGCTCTTATCGTCCTCTTTCCAACGCAGTTGGATTCGGCTCAATCGAAGTTACCAATCAAAAGTTATAGCCGTTTGTATTTTGCTATGTTTTATTAAAAAGAAAATGAAAAGGTTTTGTCTCTGGGCCGAGCGTTAGTACCGGGCCGCTATCGCCCGGCCCCTGCCCGCGCGCCTCCTGTCTGCCTTGACCGGTAGCTGGGTCCGGCACTACCGGCCTGGCCCGGTAGTACCGCTCGGGTGGACCGGTACTACCGGCCGGCCCAGGTCTAACTGCCCAGTTCCTAGTCGCTAGCTAGCCCAACTCCGAGCTGCTTCCCCTGCCGCCTCCGCTCGCTTGGCTCGATCCTGCTCTGCGCGCCCGCTCGCTCCCTGGCTCCCGCGTTCGCTCCGCTCGCGCTCGCCCCTCCTGCTCGCCCTCGCTCGCTCCTTGGGCCAGCTGAGCTGTTGTCGCTGCTCTCGCGCGTCGCTGGCCCAGCTCCGCTGTCGTGCTTGCTCGCTCCCGCCTCGCCTCCCGCGCTCTCTATCGTGCACGCGTTGACCGAGCGCTGGCTCACTCGCTCGCTCGCTGGCGGCCGCCTGCCCCCCCTCCCTCCCGCCTGCCCCGATCCCCTCTCTCGTTTGATCGCCCCTAGGAGCTGCGCCCATGTTGACCTGTGCCTACACTATAAGGAATGTGTTATTCTATGACCTTCTAATAGTGACTGTGAACAAAATCGTCATAGAGTTATGACGATTTCACACTAGATGGTCGTAAGCCATTTTAGAGGTTCAAAACCATAGAAATTTACGATGATTTTGTTCAGAAACGTCATAGTTTCATTAGCTGAAATCGTCATAACCTAGCAGATATAGCCTAAGACGTTATTTGTAGCTCACTACGACGATTTAAAATCGTCATAGCGTCCAAATTAGGATAAGATGAAATAGGTACTCAGTCACATCACCAATTGTGCCTATGTGTCATGTCTATGTATCAGCTTTTGACTGCGTGTCATATACATGTGTCAATATGACCTTATGTGGCACTATTTAAATCTACACGATTTAATATACACGTGAACCCACAAATCCTGAGCTATTTCGGTTATTTAAAAAAAAAATAAGACCCCCCAGGAGTCGAACCCACGACCTCCACCTAGAGGAACACGCCCCTTACCACCAGACCAAGGAACCTTTCTTGTAGTATTAACAACTTGCGCCCTTATATACTTAATTCATCTGTTGGGCTTGCTCGATTTATCAATAGACTGGGCCTCGGTAGGAAGCGAGATGGGCCGCGGTGGGTGGGCCTTGGCCTTGCACACACCCCACAAATTGAACTGCGAGCGGGAATAATAAGCAAAAAAGGGGCTGCAGGGGGCTCGAACCGGAGACCTAACCATAGGTAGAAACCACCTAACCACCAGACCAACACAACTTAATTGTCTCATAGCCGCGCTCAAACAATTTGACTATGACCCGCGATCGAAACTGGGCCTGGAGGCCAGGTTCTCCCTAATGGGCCTCGTTGGGAAGGTCTATTTGGGTGGTTCGGCTATGTTTTTTTTTCCTTTTTTGTGTTTTCATAATTCTTGTGTATCTTTCTCAGAAGAACTCCAAAATAATTGATTTTTGTCTCTAAATTTTTATAAATTTTATTAGATCATACTAAGATGTTAATTATGAATAGTATGATTACTTTAAATTGTGGATCTACTAATACCATGTTAGTCCATAGTAGGGACAATATCATAATTCAAAATATGGTTTGGAAACTAGGATTTTGAAGGTTCTTAGCTCAGGGTTGAGCCTTGCTAAACTTGCATTAGATCTCTGAACAAACATGATATTGTGAGTCTAAAAATCATTTTTTTTAAAATAATGGGCATCAGATCATATACCTGTAGTTCAAATCGGACTCACTTCCTTCCGATTCGGCAGCAATTTGTCTTTTTTGCTAGGGGTGGACGGAAATGTTTGAGATACCCCGGTTGGGACATTTGGCCATGTAAGGTGTCCTATTATTTTTGGAAAATGGGATGGTAGCATTTTGAAACTTTCATTTGGTGGTTGCTTCACAAAACGACCCATTTTTGTGCTCAGAAAATGGAAAATGGTTTTTTTGTGTGACGAAATGGAAAACTTCCGCCTGCAATATTGTTCGTCATCCCATGATACATATGGGTGCATAATATGGGCATATTATAACAAACTATGTCATCATTCTAGCCATAACATTGGTCGTTTGGCCCGAAAGCCATGAAACCTCGAACATGATAGCTCATTTCTGAGAAGGTTTTTTCGATACACTTGCAATATATCAAGTTTGGTATTCTTACTTACAGCTATGTCACATAATAAGACACCACACGAAAGATTTGCATTGATCGGACCGTTTTTTAATTGTTTATGCCCGTTTCAAACTATGGTCAAAACAGCGGGTATGAAGGTTCTTAGCTCGGGGCTGAGCCTTGCTAAACTTGCATTAGATCTCTGAAGAAACATGATATTGTGAGTCTAAAAATCATTTTTTTCAAAAAATAATAGGCATCATATCATGTACCTGTAGTTCAAATCGGACCCACTTCCTACCGATTCGACAGTAATTTGTCTTTTTCGCCAGGGGTGGACGGAAAGGTTTGAGATACCCCGGTTGGGACATTTGGCCATGTAAGTTGTCCTATTATTTTTGGAAAATGGGATGGTAGCATTTCGAAACTTTCATTTGGTGGTTGCTTCACAAAACGACCCATTTTTTGTGCTCGAAAAATGGTAAATGGTTTTTTTGTGCGACAAAATGGAAAACTTCCTCCTGCAAAATCGTTCGCCATCCCATGATACATATAGGTGCATAATATGGATATATTATAACAAACTATGTCATGATTCTAGCCATAACATTGGTCGTTTGGCCCGAAAGCCATGAAACCTCGAACATGATAGCTCATTTCTGAGAAGGTTTTCTCGAGACACCTGCAATATACCAAGTTTGGTATTTTTACTTGTATCTATGTCACATAATAAGACACCACGCGAAGGATTTGCATTGACCAGGCCGTTTTTTATTTTTATGCCCGTTTCAAACTATGGTCAAAACGGCGGGCATGAAGGTTCTTAGCTCGGGGCTGAGCCTTGCTAAACTTGCATTGGATCTCTGAAGAAACATGATATTGTGAGTCTAAAAATTATTTTTTCAAAAATAATGGGCATCAGATCATGTACCTGTAGTTCAAATCGAACCCACTTCCTACCGATTCAGCAGCAATTTGTGTTTTTTGTCAGGGGTGGAAGGAAAGGTTTGAGATACCCCGGTTGGGACATTTGGCCATGTAAGGTGTCCTATTATTTTTGGAAAATGGACTGGTAGCATTTTGAAACTTTCATTTGGTGGTTGCTTCACAAAACGATCCATTTTTTGCGCTCAGAAAATGGAAAATGGTTTTTTTGTGCGACGAAATGGAAAAATTCCTGCTACAACATTGTTCGTCATCTCATGATACATATGCGTGCATAATATGGGCATATTATAACAAACTATGTCATGATTCTAGCCATAACATTGGTCGTTTGGCCCGAAAGCCATGAAACCTCGAACATGATAGCTCATTTCTGAGAAGGTTTTTTCGAGACACTTGCAATATACCAAGTTTGGTATTTTTACTTGCAACTATGTTACATAATAAGATACCACGCAAAAGATTTGCATTGATCGGACCGTGTTTTAATTTTTTATGCCCGTTTCAAACTATGGTCAAAACGGCGGGCATGAAGGTTCTTAGCTCGAGGCTGAGCCTTGCTAAACTTGCATTGTATCTCTGAAGAAACATGATATTGTGAGTCTAAAAATCATTTTTTTTTAAAATAATGGGCATCAGATCATGTACCTGTAGTTCAAACCGGACCCACTTCCTACCGATTCGGCAGCAATTTGTCTTTTTTGCCAGGGGTGGACGGAAAGGTTTGAGATACCCTGGTTGGGACATTTGGCCATGTAAGGTGTCCTATTATTTTTGGAAAATGGGATGGTAGCATTTTGAAACTTTCATTTGGTGGTTGCTTAACAAAACGCCCCATTTTTTGTGCTCAGAAAATAGAAAATGATTTTTTTGTGCGACGAAATAGAAAACTTCCTCCTACAACATTGTTCGCCATCCCACGATACATATAGGTGCATAATATGGGAACATTATCATAAACTATGTCGTGATTCTGGCCATAACATTGGTCGTTTGGCACGAAAGCCATGAAACCTCGAACATGATAGGTCATTTTTGTGAAGGTTTTTTGAGATGCAATCAATATATCAAGTTGGGTATTTTAACTTATAACTATGTCACATTATATGATACCACGCGAAGGATTTATATTGTTCGGACTGTTTTTGAATTTCTTATGCCCGTTTCAAAATTTTCCTATTTTAAACTATGGTCAAAACGACGGGCATGAAGATAGGGGATGAGCCTCGCTAAAATTGCATTGGATCTTTGAATAAACATCATATTGTGAGCCTAAAAATAATTTTAAAAAAAAATCATGAGCATCAGATCATTTACCTGTAGTTCAAATCGGACCCGCTTCCTTCCGATTCAGCATACATTTGTTTTTTTCACCAGGGATGGACAGAAAGGTTTTAAAATCCCCGGTTAAGACATTGTTCATATAAGGTGGTCTAGTATTTTTGAAAAATAGGGTGGTATTATTTTTGAATTGAATATTGCTTCACAAAACGCCTTGATTTTCCATGCATAGTCTTGGCCAGCCAATCAAAACACAGTAAAAGGGCTACCCATGGATCACCCACTGAAGTAGATCTCAGCCGTTCACTACTGCTAGATCCAATGCTCTAGAATTTGGCACGTACCCACCGAAAATTTAGAGAAGCGGCGCTCGATTTTGGGCCGCGGGAGCGGGAGACCAATATTTGGCCCGAAACTCATCTAGGTCAGGCCGCATCCAACCCCGCCTCCCCATCGTGCACACTCCTTCCTCCTCTCCTCAGATCCACCTGCGGCGCCGCCTCCATCCCGATACCATCTCCTCATTCTCTGCGCCACATCGCTGGCCACCCCAAACCACCGACATCCTTCCTTCCCTCCGCACCACCTCCGACCCCTCACCCTCACCCTCGACGGGATTTCTCCCATACGCCCGACCCGATCCAGCTCGAGGGAGCACCCGCGTTGTCCTGCCTCTCCTTGCCGGTGGCCAGGCATTGACCCAGCAAGTGCAGGGAAGGGCGCCAGATGGGTTCACCAGTGGCGCATGAATTGCCGGAGCCCCCATCCCGTTACTCTCCCCCATAGTCGGAACCTCGCCACGGCAAGATACAACTCAGGACCACTTGGACTCCGTCGACGTCGCCATGACTGTGGAGGTGTGCGTCAAGGCCGTCGTCGGCCACCTCCGCACCACCTCCAGCCCCTCACCCTCACCCTTGAAGGTATTTCTCCCATGCGCGGTCTGGCGGTGGTCAAGATCTCTCCCCTCCTCCCTGTCCTAACGGCTTACGCATCTGGCCCGTGCTCGCAGGTTTCTGGGAGCCGCTCATGCGTGACACTGGGATGGAGGCGGTTGGCGCGTGCCAGTGTCCTGGATCTCATCGTTGGGGAATCTACGTGAGGTGAGGAACGCCGTCAGGTCCTCTTCGCGAGTCCATCCAGGAGTGCGTCTCCAAGTTCATAAGCTTCATCAGCAGCGAGTAAGTGCCTCCTCCCCTCTCTCTGATCCCTCCACTTGCACAGATGCAAAATATTCGATTAGTAGCATAAGATTGAACTACATGATATGCATTTACTTGTAGTTTACTTGAGTAATTTGTAGCAAAGCAGTATTAGAAATTTCCATAGCATAAGATCTAGACTTCAGTAATAGGTTAGTGGAAATTTTGCATAAGAAATTAACCTAGTCTGAAGAATCTGCTAGTGTTAAAACTTAAGAGAAGGTTCATACTTCAGGATTCCCCTCACAAATACTCTGTCCAGTACTTACAGTTAGTTATAAGTGTGACCTGGGTTAGGTGTAAACAGCTGCAGGTAGGAATGCATTGCAAAGGATGTGGTACTTGTATCCACTCTCTCTGGTGTCTATATTTTTGATGATTATTCTACACTGGCCTAGTGTGGTACTGGACATGTACCTAGACTACATGTTGAGAAAACATCTTGTCTCGGGTCAAGTTTGTGGTGTACTAGACATACACACTTGCATGGGCTGCAGAGACAAATTGAGACTCAAGAAAAAACAGGGGATAAGTCCATTTTATTCAGATCCTTGGCATGGTTTGTAGTACTCTTTACCTTTGCATATTCTTTGGAGTACTCTTTACAGAGTAGTATAGGTTGAGATTTTGTATAGTTGATGGAGAACTTGAATAATAACATCTTAACTTCTTATTAGATTTGTCAATTTCTTATTTGTGCAACTTTTTAGCTCCTTAGCTCAGATATGTTCGTTGTGTGACAACCAAATTAGTAAAAATGTTGCTCATGTCATTCTACAGGTTATTGAAGCATGCCACATGAAATCCCGTGTTCGACGATGGTCGGAGGTGCATCGGAAGGACGACATGTTCATCCAGATGCGTTGCCGCTGCAATGTTGAAGGCAACCTGCTGCTGCTGCTCTCCTCCGACGGATTAGATAAGTCTTCTATATATCATGTTCTCTTTTTTACTTGGTTGATGATGGGACATGTTCTGCTGGCATTTGGTTATCTTGGAATGCGCACAAATTAGTGCATTACTTGGCTGTATGCAATGGCTAATGCTTTTTCACCTTATTTTCTACTTGTCGTGAACTCATGGTATTGACCTGGAATAGTTTGTGTTTTGACTGTTTGATCCTGCTGTTCTTTGCTTGAAGCTAAATGTCTATTGGTTGATCTACGCTTGTTGTTGGTCGTCTGATATGGGGTGTTTGTTTGTGGTTGGTGTAGGTCAAGCTATAGCAGAACAAACCTGAGGTATAGAAAGTTAAGTACTCTTAGTCATTGATTCTGAGATGGAACTTTGCTATTTCCATATGTTTGAGATGGAACTATGCGTGATGTTCTGCTGTTTGCATTTTTTGTATGTTCGATATAGAACTATGCATGATGTACTGCTATTTTCCATTTGCCTATCTCTTGACTTGTGTGAGAACTAAGTAAGAACTATGTGTTCTCCTGTACTATTGTTTTACTATTTTATCTCATCTTTTTGACAACCTATTGTGCTAGAACTGTAGATATTATAATTTGCTCAGTCTGCAAATCAATATTATAATTGACAGGTAAAAGTCTGTACAATTTGCAACTATAAGCACTCAATAGTTGGATATGACTCTGTTATTGGTTGTATAGCTGTTGGTATATTTTGCAACTAGCTGTACTATGATCTAAAATAATATTAATGTTGTTGCATGTGATTTTATTAGCTGTCACAATTGATGGAAATGCTAGCTAAGACGGTATGAAAACCTCGTGTTTGTAGATGGTAGCAATCTTTTTTATGTTTGCATGTATACTTAAGCTTAGTATAAGATTATTTTTTCTAATGATAGCACAAGCTTCCTAGAGTTACTCGATATGTGTAACCCATGGTTATTTTTGTATTCTGTTGCTCTACAAAATTTAAGGTTTCCTTGGTTTTCATTGCCCACTCAATGTTTAAGGTGTTGATGTAGCTGGTGGGAGAACCTAGAGGTTGGAGCCGAGTCCGGCTGGATGGACATGCTCTATTTCTTAGCATCGACTGATGCTGGATGTATATGTTGGATGCAGCCTTCTGTAGTTGTGTGCTGGGGTTTAAATTTTGGGCTAGATTCAGTTGCAGCCTCCTGTCATTCTGGGTTATTATTTTGTATATGTGATTTGAATCGTGGAAATATTGTAATAGACATGATTGTTGCTATTATTAGAACAATGTCATCTGTTCCTTCGGTTCTGATTAAATTGTTTGTTGTTTAATTGTTGTCTAATTGTTGGTAAATAAGCATGACAAGTGGGACTAGTTGGACAACGGAAACCGACATGCGGGACTAGATTATTTGAATAGTCTAACAATTGGGACCCATCTGATTGGTAGGACCAGCCCAAAAAGAGGTCGACCTTAGAAAGGCCAAGGTCCAAAATAGAAAAGGTTGTAAAAATGCTAAGGCCCAATAGAGAAATGGACCATAACAGGCAAAAACACAGTAAATAAATGGCTGAAATTATTGGGCTGAGCCCATATGGACCATAGAAATGGACTGGGCTGACTTCGATTTAAGAGGATTTAATTTTGTCACAATTTTGCCACGTAGGATCTGACTTGGCTAGGCTAGATGGCCTATGACGATATTGGATCGTCATAGATGTTATGACGATTTTACCAAAAACATTGTTATAGTTCATTTGCGACGCCCAGCTTTCGACGATTTCAAAATCGTCATAAACGGACTATTATGACGATTCTGTGACAAAAATGGAGCGTCATATATAGCCAGATTCCTTGTAGTGCTACTCGGGTGCAGTAGTACCGGAGAACTCCTTATTCTTTTGGGTTGCTTCTTCCTCTATTGTTCTTCAAGCTTTGCCTATTCTCTGACACATATCTTGGCTTGATTTTTTCCTCCCCCTCCAATGATTCTTGCCAATATTTGACGGGAAGTAAGAGGGGATCTAGATCTATATATTGACCAAACCAAATCACCTCTTTGTTAGTGAATCTTTGGGATCTAGATATTTGGGGATTTTTGTGTTCCCCTTTTGTGTTCTTCCTCTCTTGTTCTCCCAATTGCTTTAGTAGCCTTGTTGGAACTTGAGAGTGAGGATTTGGGGCATCTTTGTGGTGTTCTTGCCATTTGCATTAGGTGCATCGGTTTGTGTTCTCCCGGGAGGATTTGTTCGGTGATATTCATTGAAGCTTGTCCCTCTTGGGTTCTTGGAACCCTAGACAGTTGTGTGGCTTTTGTGGCGTGTTCTTGGGGTCTTTAATTAAGTTGTGAAGCTCCCCCAAGATTGAGGCCTTGGTGGCGATTATTGGAAGCCTCCAATTAAGTTGTGGAGATAGCTCCAATCTTGTACGGGTTTGGTGACCACCCTCAGTGTCCCATAGTGGAACGGGTGCTTGCCTGCGTGGTGGGTACTTGGGAGAATAGGGTGAGTCCTTTGCGGCGTTGGTGGTCTTAGTACCGCCCACCCCTCCAACGAGACGTACTCCCTTGTTCGGAGGAACTCGGTAAAATTTCATCGTCCCCGCGTGCCTCGGTTATCTCTATACGCATAATATGTCCTCACCCATGTCTGAGGACATATTATGCGTATACACCAAATGGAAAACCAATTTTGTGACCCTCTGGTTAAACGAATAGCATCGATAGTTGACAGGGGATCCTGGGGTCCCACGTTTGGTTAGCACGATCAACTTAAAACTAGTATCGTAGAATAAATGGTTCCTAGGTTGGCTCATGAGTGATCTTGAGGAAATTAAATCTTAAATGGGCGGTGCATCCTAAGCTGCTATTGCCTCCGCAAATCACTTATAGCAAATAGCCTATTAGTTCTACCCACGGAATTGTCAGGCCCATGGAAGAGTAGAGACTAATGATAAGTTTTGTGACACTCCGTGAATCCCTAGTAAATTCATCAACAATGGATTGGACGTCTCCAATCACTAGAATAATATCATGTATAGAACACTGTAAAGATAAAGCAAAAACATATTAATAACAAGAACACACCACACTTCAATTACTCAAATCATCATAACATTAATAAAAGGGGATTCAAGCCATGTTACAACCCTTCACGGAGATCATGATGGGGAAGGATGAAGGAGTAGTAGCGATGGAGATGGTGATGACAGCGCGGTGATGGTGGCGTCGACGTGGTGATGGCCGTGTCGTCCTTCTCCTCCTCTTCTTGTTTGGATGTCTTAATGGTGTTGATGAGATCTAGATCTTGGTGGAGCTATAGAGGCTATGAAGGCGGCACGGCGTAGCCGTGGAGGCGGTAGATGGGATCTAGATCTTGTATATGGTGTATTGTGGCTTCCTTGGGTCCTCCCTCCTTTATATAGGCCTTGGGGGTGCCCTAGGGTTCCCCCAATACCATCATATGACTTTGGAAAGGTTCTGGAGCTTTTCTGGGGCGAAATCCCGTCGTTTCCGACCTTTTTGGCAACTATACGGGTGAACTATACGGCTGGAACTATTGCTCCGGTCGTATAGTTGCTCGTTAAACTGTATGTCCCCTTTAGTATTTTGGTCACCATTTTTTCATACGAACTTCGTTTTGGGTGTTCTTGGGCTCGTTGAGTTCATATTGTCGAGGGCTACAACCCTGTGGTTTGGATCTTTATTTTGAGAAGTTAGAAAAATTCACTTTTCCAACACCTCAAATGGCTAAGTCTGGTCCCTACAGCTCCTCCATACTATGCTCTCTTTGTTCCTTTTCCTTTGTTTTATCCATAATCATCATCAACACCTACACACATGTCAAAGACAAGAAAGAGGGATAGAATTCTACCTAAACTACTAAATGTGCAAAGCTCATATTGAATTTAACAAAAAAAAGTAATCATGCATATCAGGCATAACAATAGTTAGATGGAGCATGATATGATAAGCAAATGGCACAATTTATATTGCTAAAAAGTGTTGTATATCATAGCCATCAACTTACCCAAGCTAGATCTTGCTTGTCCTCGAGCAAAAGGGTTCGATAACTTAATGGATGTGATCTTGATTATCATTGGAAATCAATGTGTTGTATCCTTGTTTTTCCTCCAAGCTCAAAGCAAGAGAGCACATAATCATACAAGGCAATATAAGCTCAGTTATATTATACCAAACCACTAGAGATTTGTCAAAAACTTATATGCCCCATGTCAAAGTTAAATCTAGCTTGCAAGTAAACTTGTGATCCTTCTATACGCACTTTATTGTTTTTTTGTATTTTTTATTTGTATAAGGAAAACCTGAACACTATTAGTTATCAATCATAAATAGAAATAGAGTTTTCCGATGCTGCCCACTCATGCCATCTATTAAAATCTCTCAAGTGCAAACTTCGATTGTTGAGCTCATAGAAAATATATTTCTTAGTAGCGAGACCATGCCAAAAGAGTGGTATATGTATAATCGAGACTGCAGGCTAGGAAGGAAACTCGTGACCATTACCAAGGTTTCCCTTTATGGTATAATGATTTCTCATAATGGTCAGAGGAGTATTCCGACTTTTGCTTTTAACGCAGGCCCATGAAAATACCAATGCATACCCAAATATAGCATTTTTGCTACATATGTTGGGCAACTCATAGCCAAACTCCAAGAGTTTCATCTTTTTGGATTGTTTAAAGGCCAACGGAGTTGTTAGCATCCCATGTTGTCCGACAGTGGCGCAAGACACGCATAAAGCAATATCTCAATTTGATTTCCAAGACAAAATTTTGGCATATGTAATCTCGAAACTTTGAAACATCATTTCTTATTTAACAACTCACTCAGTAAGCATCTATTAAGACCATCATTTCCAGCAGTATGGGGTCGTGCAACTCCATAACCATTCACTTAGACAATTCTAAACAGTGACAACTAGCAAGTTTCAAAGAACTTCTTTATTATATATTTTTTCTTTTCAAAATGTAGAGAACATGGCAATGTATATTTAGAGGATCACAATATTTTTCACAAGCTAGATAAAAGTTGAATAGGGTGTATCAAAGCTATGGCTTGTCTCCTATGGGGCCTAAAATGAGCAAGTATATCCCTTATATAAATATGAACAAAATCTCACATAAGCAAGCATTCAAAAATAGAGAGATACACAATAGCAAAACTTTTTAAGATAAAAAACTTTACACAAGACTCTACGCATGCAAAATAACCTCCCCAAGCTAAAAACTTTGAGAAGATCATGAAAACAAAAGAGAAAATGCAGTTATCAAAAGAGAATATAAGAAGTGGTTTTCTCCCCAAGCTTAAGTTAAAGCAAGGATGACACACTTTAACGTTGAGGTTCTTTTAACCTCTACTTTGATGAACAAAGAACATTTGCTTTAATGAATGTTTTGTAATCCGGTGTATACCTTCCTTAAGAACCCGGTAGGAACAAGACTATAAAGAAGACAAAATATTTTTGTGTTTTTGAAGACACGGGGTTAGCTCACAAGTGATAAAAATACAATTCCCACTTAGTCGATTCATCAACCTAAGCACCACGCTTAAGTCAACAAACTAGTTCTAGAAGTGGCCTCTCCTAGATTGTGATGAGGTGCAAGTGAAACAGAATACGAGACACGAGTGTGCAGCCCCTCTGTGCTTATTTAAAAGAGGTTCAAGTTGAAAGGTTTTACCAGACACTGATTGTTGAAACGCTGAATTGAAGCAACCAGGTGGCTCATGCGAGTATTTACACGGTTGGCACTACCGTACACATCGTCACACAAGGTTCAAGTCCCTGCGAAAATAGCACATAAAATAAAAGACAACGGTTTGGTGTACGAACAAAGTTCGTTCACCTAACTAATAAAAGAAAAAAAAACATGAACTACTAAAGAGAATTACAACTTAAGGAATTTCTGAGATAGAACTTTATTGTTTACATATGCTCGGCTTCTCTAAAACATGGGAGAAGCTCCCAGGTGGTGTTCCGAGGTTTTTAGAAGAAGAAGGAAGAAGAAAGAATGAAATTTTGAGCAATGGTTACCTTCCACACTACAAGAAATGTGTTTACTTGTGACCTTCTTATAGTGACAGGGAATGAAATCGTCATAGATCTATGACGATTTTGCACAATAAGGTCATAGGCCATTTGAAGAGGTCAAAACCCTGCATAATTACAACATTTTTTATCGGAATCATCGTAATTTTATCAAATGAAATCGTCATATCTATACAATACAGCTTATGCGCTTACTTGTATTCTATTATGACCAATTTAAGTCGTCATAGTGTCTAAATTCGGATTTATTGATATGACTAGTCGGCCACATAAGCAATTGGGTATGTGTGTCATGTCTACATATCATTTTTTGCACACGTGGCTTGTCCACGTGTAAATATTTTGCCACAACCAACCAAGCTAACAAGTAGGCCCCACCCGCGACCTGGCAGGAAGGACCCACAGCGACCTAGCAGGGTGGCCCCACCCGTGACCTGGCATAAAGGACCCACCGCCATTGGGAGAATTTCATAAAAATAGTTCGACTATGGGAGTCGAACCCGCGACCTCCACCCCTCTCCCCATCACACCAACCACTACACCACACATTCCTTCTTGTAAACAAAACGCGTCGGTTCCTTATAAACTTTATCTCGTTTGTTGGGCCTAAGCCCAAATAGACCGTGTCCTCCTTTTTTGAATCTGGCGCACCTGTCATTGAGCTAGGCTAGCTTCACATAGGTGCAAAATACCCGACCATGTCAGTGTCCAGTCAGCATCACTAGGCCCACCCGTCATTCTGTGCAGCTCACTCTCTCTGAGGTGAGAAAAGCTTCTTTTTACAATATTTGATTTGGTTTAAAATTCTAGAAAAAGCTTTTATATGGCATAATTCATATATTTTTATTGGTAAGTTAAAATAAAATGTTTTATATAAAAAATTGAGCAGAAATTATGAATATCACATCTATAATTAATTATGGATAATTAAAATTCGAAATCTTTTTAAATCTTTAGAAATTACTTAAATCTTGCATAATTCGTAACTTTTACTTCGTAAATCGGAATTTGACAAATAATATGTCTAAATCGATGAGCGAGACAAGACTGGTCCAACTATGCATTCCAAAAGTGCAATTGCATAATGTAGCATGGAGAACTTGAATAATCAAAACTGTTTATGTAAGGAAAACATGATAAATAAAATTGGTTTTTATTAGTTTCTTGTTGATAATGCCTTGCCAATGTTGTATCATCAATGTGTTATGCAAATGACATATTTTTAACATGTGTTGCATCATTAACTGACCGTTCCCTTTTTTTGCCATTTGTTAGTGTGGCATCCCGCTAAAACCATTACTAGCAAATCGCGTTGTTTTTGTGCATTGCATCTTCATGACCGCATGATCATGTCTTCATGCCACATTGCATTTGAGCATCGTCATCATCATGCATGATTTTTGTCTAAACTATTTTCGAAACGCCTAGTTTTGTTTTCTAAATATTCCCGTTTTTATTCAAATTAAAACTCGGGTCTTCGAAATATTTTTGTTTCGGCTACAAACAGATTTCAAACGCCCGTTTTAAATAAATAAAATATTTAATTTATTTTTGGGAGGCAGCCCGCTAGGCCCGAAAGCCCGGCAGGCCACCTCCAAGCCCTAAACTAAAACCTAGTCTAATCCTAACCAAATCCCCACCCCACCTACTCCCTACCACAGCCGCCACACCCCTCTCCCTCCCTGCCAGCCAAACCCAACACCCACACGTGAAAACAGCCACACACACGCACTCACACAGGTGCACCCGCGCACAGCCAGCCGCACCCACCACTCACCCCGCCACCTGGCCCAGCCGCCACCTCACCCCGCCCAATCCGGGCCTGCCACCTCACCTCCCTGGGACACTCCCTTTCCACCTAGGCACGCACACCAGCCAAACTCTCGCCCACCTCCTGCCGACCGACCACCCCTGGACACCGATCCCCGCGCCCACTCCACCTACCACGCGCCCCGGTCCCTCCCACCATCGACCGCCCACGCGGGACAGGCCCCTGCCTAGATCCCACCCCGCCTCGATCCTATAGCCAACCAACCGCGCCTCCCCGCGTAGCCCCACCCCGCGAACCACCTCCCCACGCCACCAACCCCAACCTCGCGACCACACCTCCCTGCAACCTCGTGCCCCGCCGCCGCCCTCCACCGTGTGCCCCGCCGCCCCGTCCCTGTCGAGCCGGCCCGCCGCCGGGGTCGCCCCTCTCTCCTCCATCGTTCGCCACGCCACCGCGGTCCCGCCTCCTCCTCGGCTGGCATGACCTCGCCACGCGCTCGCTGCGGACTCCTCCTCCCCTACGAGTCCTGCCGCTGGCGGCCTCGTCCGCCCTCGCCTCGGTTGCGCCCCGTCGTCCACGGGCGACGCTCGCCTCGGCCGCGTCCCAGAGCAGGGTCCCGCCTCCATGTGCCGCCGGCCTCGCGCCTCGTCGTCAGCCAAGCTTCGCCGCAAGGTCATCCACGCCAGCCTCCGCTGCAGAAGCACGCCGCCACCCTGTCGTTGCTCGCCTCACCTATGCCCCTGTCGTCCGTCGCCCAAGAAGCGGCGCCGCCCCGAGCTCGTCTCCCCAGGCCGCCGCTGGTCCTCGTCCTCTTTGATGCTCGTGGCAGCGTGTCCCCATCCTAGACAAGGTTCCGCAGCTAGCCTCGTCGGTTTTGTTGGTACCTGATCCTGTATTGCTAACGTGAGGCCGTTGTGGTAATGTTGTGGAGGAAATCGTTTTGGATGGTGTAGTGGCTCCACAATGGTACCAAGATGGTGTGGATGCAATTGTTCCGACAGTCCGAAGCCTCCGTGTCCAAGTCCAAGAATACACTTACCCGTCCCTCCGTAAAGATCTTCCCGACGATAGGGACAACAAGATCTGCCGAAGACCCCGAGTGCGCCTACACGGATCTGATGACCGAAGGTCTTCTACCCGGACGCCAAGATCGCCCACATGGAACCGAAGACCGATCCTGCCGATCCCGAACCGTCGAACCACCGGGCTCTCCTTCCGGACCCGAAGACCGATCCCGCCGAGCCCGATCTCGTCGACCCCTAGACCTCGGAGCCCAAGATCTGCCAAACCCAGATGTGTGAACCTTTTACGAGCCCCTATTTTATAAATGCTATATATAAAACCTGTTGCATAATAATTGTTCATCTCGCATGCATATCATAATCATGCCGGATCTTCTGCCGTAGTATTAAATATTGCATCTGGTGTTTCTTCTAGTGTTTGCTTCTTCGCAGACTAGGCGGATGAGTTGATGCGAGTATCGACAAGTTCTCCGGTTATGATCCTTCGGCAGTGTTTCCCAGGCGAGCATTCTCCCCCTTTCTACCTATTTTGCATTTATAGTCTTTATTTCCTCCTGTTGATCTATTGCTATCCGTGTCGCGATGCTTTAGTTTCCGTGCACCAGTGCTATCCCGTGCAGCCTCTATATTGCCATGGACACCTCCTAATACCTGATGTTTGGTAGATAGCTGACCTTGCGAGTCGTAGTTGCTTGCTCAGGTGTGATCTTGTGTTGTCGAGTACCACAGTTGTTGGTATGCTGGCAGATGTTATGGTGGAGATGTTTAGTGGTGGAGTTGATCATGACTTTAAATACAACTATTAAAATGCTAGATATAACTAATGCAGAGGCATCGGTGGGCAATAGATGTTATTTGGTTCTTCCACGCTCACTTGTGTCTCGTAGGACCCCGAGTACTTGATACCTGTTCCTTGATTTTTCGCACTATCCACATCCGAGAGGCCATGGACCCCCCTGAGCCAGAGCTTGATTCATTTCTATTTCTTGGGGGCACAAAGTAGTTTGGAGATTTATTACTATCCTGTAATTATGCCATGTTTACTGCTTTATTTAAGATTGTGCGTGGAACACCTGTACTATTTAGGATCGCAGAGTGTTTTTGCGGTATCGACAAGCCCAGTCACACTTTCGGGTTCCTAGTCGTTTACAGCCATTGACGCAAACCCTAGGTCCGTTCCGGAGCCAGCCAACTTCGTTGTGGGTAGCTTAGTGGGGTGGCCCCCTGAAATATTTCTGAATCCTGTGATCGCTTTGTCGTGAATGCCTCGTTGGGTTTTGAGTTGGTTTTTCCGAGGTTGATCGAGTGTGTGTTGCTATTTGTGCACCCCTGCAGGGTAAAACTTTCTGAAAGCCGTGTCCGCAGTTATGGATGACTTGGAGCACAGTATCTCGATCATAGACAAGCATAACTAAAGCAGTCCTATAAACTTGACTTAATATATGACTAGTAATCAGATTCAACTATAACGAAATGGATATTAAAAATGCCAACAGCTGGTGGATCTGGGTTGTTTTGTGACATACTATATCTGCCTAGTAAGTATTGCAACTCCAATGGAATGTGATAAAAGTGTCAACAACTGTTGGGTTTGGGATTCCTCAGGACAATTATATCTGACTAGTAAATGTTCCAACTACAACGGAATGTTAACTAAAACTGCCCATTACTTATGCTATCAGGATGACTCATGCTATCTATATCTGATTAGTAATTGCTGCAACTATAACAGAATGAGTAAAATTGCCAACTATGTGAGTTCCTTGGTCTGACTTCCTCGTTTGGTCTCGAGGGGGAAATACCCGGAGGGGTTTGTTTGGTGTTAGCTTCAGGTTGGATCCGAATAGGTCTTTCTTATTCCTCTCTGATAACCGCCAGTTGTATCGAGTCTCTATAGGTTGTTTAGCGCTGCGCCGCTTGTGCCACCATATCTATGTAGGCGAGGCGCCAATTCTAGCCTCTGTGTCGCCTCGATCGACGCTCCTCTTTTTCCTTTTTCCTTTGTCCTTTGTCGGCACCCCCTTTTGTTTTAGCAGGTTTGAGGTCGATGTCGTTAGCAGGGTTACCCTTCCGGCTTGGCATGGGTAGGGTTATGGATGCCATTGGTCATTCTTCAGGGCTCTTAGCCCCATTTGCATCTTGTCCATAGTCGGACGCTCTATCATTTTCAAGGTGATTTGAATCTTTGTATAGTATATCTGTATTCTTGACTCATGGAGTCGTTGTTGTATATATATATATATGTTCTGTGGGTTCCATCATGGACTAATGTGTAATGGCATTACTTCGTTTTTCACCCGCATGAAAGTGCTTGGTGGGTGTCCTTGAATCGTTTCTATGTGGGTTTGGCGGAAAGGGCTAAAACTTGCATAGGGCCGATTCGAGGGTGTTACAGTTAGCACCCGTACGACTTTGACATGTATGAGTTTGACGATGTTATCAAGGAGAGACTGTCCTACTGGAACATTGTTCGCCATCCCAAGATGCACATGTCTGCACAATATGGGCTCATTTATCACAAACTATGTCACGATTCTAGCCATAAATTGGTCGTTTGTCTTGAAAGTCATGAAACCTCAAACATGATAGGTCATTTCTATGAAGGTTTTTTTGAGATGCAATCAATATACCAAGTTTGGTTATTTTTCTTGCAACTATGTCACATAATATGACACCACGTGAATGATTTACATTGTTCGAACCGTTTTTGAATTTCTTATGCCCGTTTCAAAATTTTCTTATTTCAAACTATGGTCAAAACGATGGGCATGAAGATAGGGGATGAGCATCGCTATACTTGCATTGGATCGCTGAAGCAACACCATATTATGAGCCTAAAAATGATTTTTTCAAAAAACCATGAGCATTAGATCATGTAGCTGTAGTTCAAACCAGACCCACTTCCTACCGATTCGGCAGACATTTGTCTTTTTTACCAGGGGTAGACGAAAAGGTTTTAAAATCCCTAGTTGGGACATTGTTAATGTAAGGTGGTCTAGTGTTTTTGAAAAATGGGGTGGTAGCATTTTTGAATTGAACACTTGGTGTTGCTTCACAAAAGGCCTCGATTTTGGCACTCAGAAAATAGAAAATGGCTTTTCCGTGTGATGAAAAGGAAAACTTCCTCCTGTACCATTGTTGTCCATCCCAAGATGCACATTCCTGCACAATATGGGCTCATTATCACAAACTATGTCACGATTATAGTCATAACATTGCTCGTTTGTCTTGAAAGCCATAAAACCTCGAACATGATAGGTCATTTCTATGAGGGTTTTTTGAGATGCAATGAATATACCAAGTTTGGTATTTTTTTCTGGCAACTATGTCATATAATATGACACCACACGAAGGATTTACATTGTTCAGACCATTTTTGAATTTCTTATGCCCGTTTCAAAATTTTCCTATTTCAAACTATAGTCAAAATGACGGGCATGAAGATAGGGGATGAGCCTCGCTAAACTTGCATTGAATCTCTAAAGAAACATCATAATGTGAGTATAAAAATGATTTTTTTCAAAAAATCATGAGCATTAGATCATGTACCTATAGTTCAAACCGGACCAACTTCCTATCGATTCGGCACACATTTGTCTTTTTCACCAAGGGTGGCGAAAAGGTTTTCGAATCCCCGATTGGGACATTATTCATGTAAGGTGGTCTAGTATATTTGAAAAATGAGGTGGTAGCATTTTTGAATTGAACATTTGGTGTTGCTTTACAAAACACCCTGATTTTGGCACTCGAAAAATAGAAAATGGCTTTTTCGTGCGACGAAAAGGAAAACTTCCCCCTGCAACATTGTTCTCCGTCCCAATATGCACAGGCGTGCATAATATGGGTATATTATCACAAACTATGTCACGATTTTGGTCATAACATTGCCATTTGGCTCGAAAGCCATGAAACCTCGAACATCATAGGTCATTTCTTTGAAGGTTTTTTCGAGATGCAATCAATATACCAAGTTTGGTATTTTTTCTTGAAACTATGTCACACAATATGACACCACACGAAGGATTCGCATTGTTCGGACTGTTTTTGAATTTTTATGCCCGTTTCCAAATTTTCGTGTTTCAAACTATGGTCAAAACGGCAGGAATGAAGATATGGGATGAGGCTCGCTAAACTTGTATTGGATCTCTGAAGAAATATCATATTGTGAGTAAAAATGATTTTTCCAAAAAATCATGAGCATTAGATCATGTACCTATAGTTCAAACCGGACCCACTTCCTATCGATTCGGCAGACATTTGTCTTTTTCACCAAGGGTGGACGTAAAGGTTTTAGAATACCCGGTTGGGACATTCTTCATATAAGATGGTCTAGTATATTTGAAAAATAGGGTGGTAGCATTTTTGAATTGAACATTTGGTGTTGCTTTACAAAACGACCCAATTTTGGCACTCGAAAAATAGGAAATGGCTTTTCTGTACGACGAAAGGGAAAACTTCCTCCTGTAATATTGTTTGTCATCCCAATATGCATATGCATGCACAATATGGGCACATTATCACAAATTATTTCAGAATTTTGGCCATAACATTGGGCGTTTAGCTCGAAAATCATGAAACCTCGAACATGATAGGTCATTTCTGTGAAGGTTTTTTCGAGATGCGATCAATATACCAAGTTTGGTATTTTTCCTTACAACTATGTCACATAATATGACACAACATGAAAGATTTACATTGTTCGGACCGTTTTTGAATTTCTTATGTCTGTTTCAAAAATTTCTCGTTTCAAACTATGGCCAAAACGGCTGGTATGAAGATAGGGGATGAGCCTCACTAAACTTGTAGTGGATCTCTGAAGAAACATCATATTGTAAGCCTAAAAATGATTTTTTTCAAAAAATCATAAGCATTAGATCATGTACCTGTAGTTCAAACCGGACCCACTTCCTACAGATTTGGCAGACATTTGTCTTTTTCGTGAGGGGTGGACGAAAAGGTTTTAAAATCCCTGGTTGGGACATTGTTTATGTAAGGTGGTCTAGTATTTTTGAAAAATAGGGTGGTAGAATTTTGAAACTTTCATTTGGTGGTTACTTCACAAAACGCTCCGGTTATGACACTCGGAAAATGAAAAATGGTATTTTTGTGCGATGAAAGGGAAAACTTCGTCCTGCAATATTGTTTGTCATCCCAAGATACACACGTGTGCATAATTTGGAGGCATTATTACAAACTATATACCATGAATTTGACTACAATAAACCTATTAGCCAGCAATATAGAGCTAGCTAATCAGATCAAAGCATCAGCCTACCCACAGATCACTCCACAAATAAAGATCTCAACCGTCTGTCTATGTTTGACGATCCAGATCCGACGTATCCCGGTCCCCCGCTTCTGACGGAAAATGACCTACACGCCCGCAGAAATCCCAACTGCTCCGCCGAAATATTCAGGGATAGTTTCGTCAAAGTCTATTTCTAACCCTAGGCGTGCACGTTAGGTCAAGTCGCATCCCACCTACCCCGTCGCATAGCCAGAAGCGCCGCCTCCCTCTCCCTTCCCACCCACCCACGAGCGCCGCCTCCACCTCGATACGATACCCTCCCCATCTCCTTCTTTCCGCCTTGCCATCACCGCTCTCTCCCTGTTCTCCACCGCCCTTCCGTCGCCGCCCTCTCCCCAGAATTCCTTTGCGATGCCTCCCCATCTCTCTTGAAATCGAACCAGGCCCCACTCGGCTCTCGTGAGAAAGAGCCGGGCGTCACCTGCTCCCCTACGCGCGATGGCGAACCCGATGTATGGCTCCAGACCAATGCGATCCAGGTAAACCCCATCCGATCCTCTAGGTCTCTTGGTCCAGTCCGTGCCCTCTGCTATTCGAATCGATCTACTCCTTCATCAAACAAAACTGAATCGGAACCTGTGACAAATTCGGTGTTCGCAGGAACGCGTCGACCTTCGACGAGATCCAGCTACGGATCAACCCGCACCCCGGCGCCAAGCCCCCTTGGTTCCGTTCAGCGTCCTACACCACTACGCCGCCACGCCCAAGACAGAGGAGGAGGACGGGGCTCCTTTGCACCACGACCTACTGCCGGTGCCGAAGCGGGTCGGCTGGAGTAGCGGCGCCTAGAGGCCATGCGTAACCTAGAGATCGAGCGCATGCAGGTCCTCGTCGATGTCACCGTCTCCGCCCCCACATATGCGGAAACCCCATACACCGCTCTCGTTGGTGAGTTCTCTGTTGTTGCCTGATCCCATGTGCAGCATGTCACGACCTCGTTATGCCACCATTGTCCATGCTTAATGATTGTTGGTACCTGTTTGAATTTGGATGCAAATCTGCACCTACCGAGAGCACTTATCTTATGCATCATCATCATAATGGAATTGGTAGTTTGGACAGGTGGATCCTGTGTAGTTTCTTGCTTTCCGCTTGAGAGAGATGCATGGATAGATGTAATTGATACAGTAGTCCTTGTATCATCTTAGCCACACAGATTTTGTGCTCTGTTTAGTAGTACTGCTATTTCATATTGATCCATGGTTAGTATGTTTAGTAGTACTGCTAGTTTTGGAAGTCAATTAGGTTGTTAGTATTTGGACGCTCAAATTGATAGTTCTGGAAATTATTTGTGTCTTCTTGCTTCAGATGTTAGTGGGTGCTCAAAGTAACTAAAGTGTGTGTATGTACATGCTTAACTGTATTTATACACTGCAGTTTATCAAGCTTGGTTTATGAATTTCATAAGTCGTGTTGCATTTTATAGTTCTATGGCAATTAAATCTTGTGCAATTTTGTGGTTAGATAGTTTACTAAATCTACTGATGGTCTAAATCCATTGTGTATTACTTGTGCAACTAGTTTTACTGTAGCTAGTTGTTTATCCTTGATATTTTTGTTCTTCTCCACAACAGAGCCATAGCTACTGGTCGATAGATGGATATAGGATGGATTTTCAAGGGATAATTATCTTTGTTAGGTAAGCTGCATTTCCTTTATTCTATGTTTCTGTACTCCATTGAAGACTAGAGTAGCAAATGGTTTTTAGGAATAGACGTATGACATGGGGAACCAAACTGATCTGCAATTTGTTGGTTCCATATTTTCCTCATATGAATCATAGCTTGTACTGATCTGAACTAGGTTAGTAGGTTTAGCCAAATAAAGTACTCTAGCTTATGCCTTATAATACAAATATTTGTTTTAAATAGAAATTATTGCTATGTAATAGAAAGTACTTTCCTGGACGAAAATGTACATAGCTTAAATAGAAACTACTCCTATCAAATAGAAATATTCTCATGCCTTTATTTCTGAGATCAATTTGGTATCCCAGGTCCTTCCATATCTAAGATCAAATTTTGTTTCTCAGGTTCTGCTGCATGCAGTCCAAGGCCATGGAGTTGTACCTATGGTTGGTCCGCATAGACTGGGAAGACATGTGAAGTTTTGTTCTCTTCATTTAGTGGTTTGAGGTCTCTACAGGTTAGTATGCTCCTAGTCATATATAGAGCAATCTGTTAACTGTGTTGTGAAAGGATCTGAAATGTATGCTTATTGCTATTGCTAATGACTCAATTTGTGCAAGGATCTGAAATGTATGCTTTTGTTGTCAAGAAAATTTGAAAGGTACGAGTGCATTAGTTATTCATATCTGAGGGTAAATTGCTTTGCTTGTACCCATGATGACCATCTCTGTTAATTTTGAGCTTATGTTGCTGTGGGAATGTACCTTACCGATATCATCTGAGAATTTATTGTACACTTTTTGCATGAATAGGGATTGTGGTAGTTCCATTGCATCATTCTATTACGCACAATGAAATCGGATATTGAGTAGTGCGTGTTCTTTGGCAAATCAATACTTGTAGAGTAACTAGTATCTATTTTGATGCTTATTAAGAATCTGTTTTACCAATTTTATTAATTGTCATGTGTTTTTGTGCTAGAACCAAACATATATAAGGATCAACACCCAGCAGCGACGGCTGGTAGCATGGAGGAGCAGTGGCGACTGACAGTGGCGGTTCGCAGCATGGAGGAGCAGCAGCAACGCCCCTAGGATTGGGGGGCTGACAGCATGGCCGGCTGAGCTTGTCTATTTTGTTTTCTATGTGTGATTTGTGTGATTGGTCTTTTAAATCCTTATTAACTATGTTGATTATCAACAGATGAGATGTATCTTTGGTTAAATGTTTAGATGCACCAGCGAAATGCTTTGTTGCTTTACATTATTCTGCCTGCTTGTGTTGGGGAGGTAACCCTGGATAGGGTAAAGACGGGGAAAGATGAAAGATGAAAGGGTGTTCCCCGTCTAGTTTCCGAGTTACACTCTGAGTCGGCCGAATCCTGTAGAGGTCGGCCGAGATAGGAAAGGACATGACCCTTGTGGTAAGGGCAAGGCATTACCCGGCCGAGATACAGCGTAAGTCGGTTGGGTTAGCCCAAGTAATCTTGATGCAGGTGAAGAACAAGCCGAAGTTACGCGAGGCAGGGCCGAATGATACGAAGCTTGCAGGAGAAGGAGAAGCCTAAAGTCAAACTCTAGTAGCGGGCTAGGAAGAATCAGAGCGAAGCCAAGCACTAGGGACAAAGGGGCAGAGCGACAGAGACAGAAGGAGGTCACGGAGGTGGCGATCCTGGCTTGAGGCACAGGAGGGCCCCTCTGGAACCTTGCCATCATTAGGGGAGCGACAGGGAAAGGGGGGCACCGAACTACTATATTGGGACAAGCATATTCCTCGAATATGCTTGCCACATCAGCCCTAAGGGAACTCAAGGTTCTCCTTTATAAGGGCAGGCTTGGACCCTGAGGAAGGGATCGACTCATTCTTGGTACCATTAGGCTGGTAAAGTTCTCTCTTTCTCCTTGTATACAGCTCAAGGAGCACTTGTAACTCAAGGAAGGAGAAATACATATCTTTGCGTTAGCTTTCTGTGTGTAGAATCCACTACATCTTCCCTCCCCAGATCCCACTAGCATCCATTGGCCCCTAACTTTAGCCTACCCATGGCATCTGCCGTGCCACCACCACGACAGTTGGCGCCCACCGTGGGGCCAGCAGCGGTGCTAGCTGGAGTTATGATCCGGACGGGAAACTTCATCAAGACCGGCGAGCGCGTTGTTTCTGGCTTAGTCCAAAGATTTGGTCTGTGATTATGTCGCGACAATGCGAGGAGCTTCAGGAAAGCTCCCCATAAATGGTGTCTTCATCAACCTGGGCGGGCACCAGGTTTGCGTCGGCGTCGACATCTCCAGCGTTTATCCTCACCAAATTGTTGTTGCAGGAGATCCACCTCTTAACGCTGCAGGCCATCCGCCTGGAGCGCATCCTGCAGGTAGCGTCGAGGTAATGGTCGTGGCCGGGGTGCAAACTGGAGTAGAAGCTGCCGGATCAGGCAGAGAACCCGCCACCGGTGTACAGGGCGCACACAGGCAGACAACACCAATGCCCTCCGAGGTAATCCCACCAGCAACCAACCTGACCGAGGTGCAAAACACCACCCCAAAAGCACCAAGAGTAAGAGGGCCACCTCTGGAAAGGCCAGAGAATATTCTTCAGGCGACCATAGAAAACTTGACTACACCTGTAGCGCCGATACTTAACCCGGCAAATGCTCAGGCAGAGTTGGAGGAAACCAGGCAAAAGGTGCTGATAGAGGCAAAAAAGGTGTCGGCCTTGCGGGAGTCCTTAAACAGGACCCTGCGAGAGTATGCCAAAGCAAATAAGCAGCGTCGCGCCCGAGCAGGTGGGCGAACTAAGATTGAGAGGAAGAACCTCATGGATGACATCAATAAAGAGCATGAAGCTCATAAAGCGTAATCGAGGATTTAGGTTTGCCGAGGTACAGTACCCCGGCAAGAAACCTAAGAGCGGCAAATGCCGCAGCTTTAGAGTTAGAGGGGTTGACCGGAGAGGCCCGGCAGAAACAACAAGAAAGAGTAAACGAGCTGGTGCGCATCGCGAACCAGCAAAAGCGAAATGCTCGAGCAAACCGGCGAGGCCGGGGGCCTCACGAATGGTTCATTCGGCAGGAGCAGCACCAGCTCTGTCTGTGGCAGCAGCATCTTCACCCGGAAATAATGCTCGAAGAGACAAAGCAGTAACCTCGGGAAAGAGGAACAAGCAGATTGTCCCGTATGATCCGGCAATGGCCGGAAAGGCAAATGAAAACAGAGGCAATGCAAGCCGAGGTAACAGTGGGGAGAGGAACCACGGCCGTGTGGAGAAAGACGGCGGAAGCCGAGGCAACGGAGACCTCGGCGAGAGAGCCCCAGAGGCAGTCATCAGAACAACACCCCGGTCGAAGTAAGGAGAGAACGGCCACTCAACCCGCAACCGAGGCATGAACCCCAGCAAGAAAGAGAAACAAGGCCAGCTCGCCACAATCAAATTAATGAGAGATACAATGATGGTTATTCCGAATTGGAATATGCAATCCATGGCGGAAAAAATCATTATGGAATACAGGACAGAGTTCTGTACAGAGATTTGCCATCAAATGATGCAAGGGTGAAGCTGGACCGGCTATACTGGTCCGAGTTGTTGGAAGAACAGGTCCACTGTGGCCAGCATGCTTTGGACCACGGATCATGAGCGAACCTCCTGTGCCGAACTTTCAGCTGGCAAGGGGCACGAAAACATACAATGGAAGTACCAAACCACAAGACTGGTTGATTGACTATGCCACTGCTGTAAAAATAGCGTGTGGAAACTTACGATGGGCAGTACGATATGTACCACAAATGCTGGAAGGACCAGCTAGAGTTTGGCTGAATAATCTACCGGCGGTATCAATCGTTGGCTGGATTTTGAGGAAATGTTTGTCGGCAACTTTACCAGACACAGGAGGCCAAACAGGCCACAACAGTTAGCCATGTGCAAGCGAAGGAATGAAACAGATAGAGAATTTTAACTTCGGTGGTGCGACCTGAGAAACTCTTGTGAAGGAGTCATAGAATCGCAAGCAATAGCGTGGTTCGCAAGGATGCCGTTATGGCAGCGTATGGCAACGTTTGCGAGAGATATGCCACCACTGGCGAAACTATCGAATAGCGGACTCCCTCGCATTAGGAGATCCTACGCAACCAGAATTAATGTCGGCAGATCACCACGAGCAACAGGATCATTATGCAAGAGATTTCACCGGGTCATCCAGGCGCGGTGATTTCAGAGGAAGAAGAAGAGAGGAAAGACCGGATTATAGATATAATTCGGCCCAAGTAGCGGCAGTAGCGCAAGATCAGCCGAATCACGGAGCAGCTCAACGGCAAAAGAATGGTCCTCAGCAGTGGACACCAAGGAATGAAGGAAAAGGGCGATGGACCCCCGAACAAAAGAAAGCGATGGCGGAAAGGCTGAAGTACACATTCGAATCCATGTTAGATCAGCCGTGTAAATTTCACACGTCAAACCCATCCAGACCAGCTAACCATACAACCCGCCAGTGTGCATGGATGAAAAATGCAATGGGTAACCCCGCAGCGGTTCAGGCACCCCATCAAGTACATCAGCAGCGTCAACCACGATTGATCGGAGCAAATGCACAGCAACTAATGTTACCGCCCCCTCCCCCGAGGTACGATAACTCGGATCAGAGAGCGGTGCATCAAGTGATGAACCAAGTCCAGGATGGAAGAACAAACCCGGCAAATACGGGACGCAATGATTCTGAGAGAACATCATCGGTCTTATTGCGTGTTCACAACGGAACAGCAAGACAAACAGAGTGTGCAACGGCATATGGAAGTAAATGCAGTTATGCGGCGATTCGAGATATGTGCCTTGGTCTGATCAGGAAGTAACTTGGAGCATAAAGGATCATCCCAAAATAATGCCGAATCCTGGGTCATATGCACTCGTGTTGGATCCGACATTTGTCGGACCAAGCATCAATGTGAAATTCTCAAAGGTACTCATTGACAATGGAAGTAGTATCAACATCATGTACAAAGATACCATGCATAAACTTGGAATATCGCAGAACATGTTGCAGTCCCACAAGGACCACTTTCCATGGGATAGTGCGGGCTTTCATGTGAACCCATTGGTAAGGTCCGAGTCGATGTCTTATTGACAAGAGATAATCTGCAGAGCGAAAACTTGGAGTTTGAGGTGGTGGATCTAGAGAGTTGTTATCATGCTTTACTCGGACGGCGTTGGCCAAATTCATGGGCATTTCATGTAAGTTATCTGAAGATGAAGCTACCGGACCACAAGGAGTGATAACGATTGCGAGGATTACAAGAAGTCAATGGAGTGTGCTTGGCCGGGTCAAATTTGGCGAGTCATTGGTTATAGCAAGAGAAAAAGAAGGATTCAGGAGGTAGCAGCTCGCTCGATCGGTATGACTGAACATGCCGGCACTAGCCAACCCGCATGGCAGTGTTTCTTTTCAGCCGACTAAAGAAACGAAGAAGTTTCAAATAGATGAGCAATTCCTAGAGCGTACTGTTACTATTGGTGCAGGCCTGGACGCTAAATAGGAAAGCGAGCTCACCAACTTCCTCCGTGAGAATCGGGACATATTTGCGTGGTCAACTCAGGATCTGCAAGGTGTCCAAGGGAGTTGGCTGAGCACTCTTTGAATGTAAGGCCTGGAGCAAGGCCGGTGAAGCAACCTCTCCGCCGCTTCGCCGAAGACAGGAGAAAAATAATAGGGGATGAAATAGCTCGGCTCCTCGCAGCCGGGTTCATCATGGAGGTGCTGTACCCGGATTGGTTGTCAAATCCGGTGCTGGTAGAAAAGAAGAAGGATGATCCCAATGTAGCCATTGTATGGCGAATGTGTATCGATTACACGAACCTGAACAAGGCGTGTCCAAAAGATCCTTTTCCATTACCTAGAATAGACCAAGTCATTGACTCGACCGCTGGTTGTGAGTTATTATCATTTGTAGACGCGTACTCTGGTTTCCACCAGATACCGTTAAATCCGGCCGATCAAATAAAGACTGCATTTATTACCCCGTACGGGGCTTATTGCTATCGCACGATGCCATTCGGCCTGCGAAATGCAGGAGCAACATATCAGAGATGCATGCAAAAATGTCTACACGATCAAATAGGGAAAAATGTACAAGTATATGTAGATGATGTGGTCATCAAAACCAAGGAAAGCAAAACCTTACTGGAAGATATACGCCAAACTTTCGTAAACTTGAGAAGATTCCGAATGAAACTTAACCCGGAAAAGTGCACGTTTGGCGTGCCGGCAGGAAAATTGCTCGGTTTTCTTGTATCTAGCCGAGGTATAGAGGCCAACCCAACGAAGATAAAGGCAGTAGAAAGAATGGAATTGCCGAAATGCTTAAATGATGTACAAAAATTCACAGGTTGTCTAGCCTCGCTCAGCCGGTTTGTGTGTCGGCTGGGAGAAAAGGCACTACCACTATATCAGCTGATGAAGAAATCAAATAAATTCGTTTGGACTCCACAAGCGGACAACGTGTTTCATGAGTTGAAAAAAATGTTGGTCACAGCACCTATCTTGGCTTCTCCATTATCAAAAGAGCCTATGTTACTCTACATAGCGGCCACAAATAGAGTAGTGAGTGCTGTAGTCATAGTAGAACGACTCGAAAATAATAAGTCGGTACAGAGGCTGGTATATTATTTGAGTGAGGTGTTGTCCACTTCAAAACAGAATTACCCACATTATCAGAAAATGGCTTATGGGGTGTATATGTCAGCGAAAAAGCTTAAACATTATTTCGAAGAGCATCCCATCAGAGTGATTTGTGAAGCACCCATAGCCGACATATTGAGCAACAAAGATGCAAGTGGCCGAATAGCAAAATGGGCAATCGAATTGTCACCTTACGCTCCACAATTTGATAGGAGAGATGCAATCAAATCTCAAGCAGTCGCCGACTTCTTCGTAGATTGGGACGAAGTGCAATATGAGCCACCATTACCAGATCCAAATTATTGGACGATGCATTTCGATGGTTCCAAACTAAGAAATGGTTTGGGGGCTGGAATAGTATTAACTTCGCCTAAAAGAGATCAGCTAAAATATGTGCTACAGATACATTTTGCTGCATCCAACAACGTAGCCGAATATGAAGCATTGGTCCATGGATTGAAAGTAGCAAAAGAGATTGGCACACGCCAAATCTTATGCTATGGGGACTCGGACCTAGTAGTACAGCAAGTCTCTGGCAATTGGGATGCACTAGATGCTAATATGGCCTTATACAAATTTCATGTGCAAAAGACCAGTGGATACTTTGAAGGATGTGAGTTTCACCACATACCTCAGGCAGAAAATGACGCCGCAGACACATTGTCAAAGCTCGGATCAACCCGGCAGTCAATTCCACCGGGTATTGCCCTAGAACACCTCAGAAAACCATCAATAATCCCTTCACCAGAATCCGAATCTATCTTTATCCCGGCTAATTCTGCGGCAGACAATGTGCCGATGGAGGTAGACCAGTAATATAACTCGGAATCCCCCAAGAGGAGGACAGCAGAAGTAAGCACAATTATGGAGAAGGCCGAGGTAAATATGTCGGCAGAAAATATGGAAATAGACAGTGAGACCACACCAGAAAAAATCACACCGCCATGGGCGCAACCCATATTGTCTTACCTTAAAGACGCGATATTACCAAGCAATGAAGTGTTAGCAAGACAAACTGTAAGGAGAGTGAAAGCTTATACGATCATAAACAATGAGCTATATAAAAGAGGTGTCACAAGCGTATTGCAGAAGTGTGTGAGTTCGGCAGAAGGCCGGGAAATCCTCCTAGATATACATCAAGGAGAGTGTGGACATCATGCCTCATCTCGTGCATTGGTAGCCAAAGCATTCAGGCATGGATTTTATTGGCCGGCGGCGTTGAAGGAAGCCAAAGAGTTGGTGGAAAAATGCAATGGTTGCCAGAGATACGCAACCAAAATACATATGCCATCGGCCGAGTTAAAAACAATACCCATCACTTGGCCATTTGCTGTATGGGGCTTAGATATGGTGGGACCATTTAAGCCGGCCTGAGGGGGAATGACCCACATATTGGTTATGGTGGACAAGTTCACAAAATGGATTGAAGTGAAACCAATAAGAAAATGCGATGGGCCCACAGCAGTGAGATTCCTCAAAGATATTATTTTAAGATATGGGTACCCACACAGTATCATTACAGATAATGGCACAAATTTTGCAGAAGGAGCCTTTGCAGTTTTGTAGAGAAAATACATAAGGTTAGATATTGCCTCTGTGGCTCACCCATCTAATGGGCAAGTGGAAAGGTCTAATGGACTAGTATTGTCCGAATAAAACCACGACTTGTTGAACCACGCAAAGGTCGGCAGGATGTTGGATTGAGGAACTCCCGTGTATTATGGAGCCTCGAACTACTCCAAATAGGTCAGAGTACACACCATTCTTTCTAGTATATGGGGCGGAGGCCATGCTTCCAGGACATAATACATGACTGCCAAGAGTTACTCAAGATACAACCTCAAGTGAACGAAATAGCTCGGCAAGAATCAGTAGACCTGCTAGAAGAAGCCGGGAACTGGCACTATCACGATCAGCTATTTATCAGCCAGAACCTCTGACGATATCACAGCAAAAAGGTGAATCCAAGGGTATTCAAATAAGGAGATTTAGTCCTCGACCTGGTACAACGCACGGCCGGCATGCACAAGTCATCACCTCCATGGGAGGACCATTCATCGTGAGCAAGGCATTACATAACGATGCCTATTATCTAATTGATGCTCAACCCCGGAAAGGACAAGGCGTACAAAGCTGGCGAAGAAAGCGGCGGCCATGGAACGTAGCCCTGCTTCGTCCATTTTACTCATAGCATAGTATTTCAAGGTCAAGGACCAATGAAGTATTAAACCTCGGCATCCGGAGCAGTGACTCGGGGACTGCCATATGTTATTTCAATTTCATGTTATGTATTGAACCTCGGCATCCGGAAGCGGTGACTGGGACCGCCATATGTTATTTCAATTTCATGTTATGTATTGAACCTCGGCATCCGAGCATGATGACTGGGACTGCCATATGTTATTTCAATTTCATGTTATGTATTTAACCTCGGCATCCAGAGCAGTGACTCGGGGACTGCCATATGTTATTTCAATTTCAGATTATGTATTAAAACCTCGGCAGTCAAAGCAGCAGCTAGAAGACTACCATATACCGCCCCAGAGCTATGTTGAGCACCAAAACTTGACGCCCTGAGCAGCACCTCGGTGGTGGTCTTGTATTTTTTCTGAAAGTTAGTTTGCACACTAGACTTCACAGAACAGGCAATCACTCGGGGACTGCCATGAATTGTTCCAAAGTGGTAGTCAATCTTTGATACGGAAAGGGTATCACACTTCGGCACTCAGGATAAGAACAGATCAACCCCGTATGATGTTCGAAGCTCACACACAGATTACTTGACTAAAACATGAGAAAACAAAGACAAAGATAAATTCTAACACCAAAGTATACAGGATATCAAAGCAAGAATTCGAATGGCAACCAACTTAAGCAAAGTTATAATAACTGCAAACTTATATGTCGCAGCAATGTACGGCAAAAGGAGATTCAAGGTCATACAGGAAGTAAATGAGTATTCCACGGACATCGTATGCCCGGCATACCAGGGATAGAAAATGACTTAAACATTTTTCACTGGAGAGACGGCAACCTGGTCAGGGGCTGGGGACTCCGAGGTAGGAGGAACTTCGGCTGAGGTTACCTCGCCCTCCGCAGACCTAGGTGCAACCTCGGCCGAAGCCTGAGGCTGCTGAGGAGCATCAATTTCTTGATGGAATGCCGGTACCCTTGGAGGAGGATCGCGCGTCGTTGTTGTCATCCGAGCTCGAACTGGAGTCACCAGAAGTGGTCGAGTCATCTTCATCTCCCCACCGAAGTCATCGATGCATCCTCGACTACGACCTCCTCGTCCGGGTTTGAAAGGAAACTCGGCCCTTCATTCCAGGTGTGCACGTCGGCATACTCGACGAGTTGAAAGGCGCGAGCTTGCCGAAGAGCAACAAAGGTGGGATCCTCAACCCAACGGGAACCTGTGCGAAAATTCCTCAGGATATCAAGAGAAATGTCTTCGTACCATGACATGATAACGGTGAGGGCCATATCCGCCATTCAGCAGATTCCTCCAAAGACTTAGTTGCTTTTCAGTGGCATTCAATCTAGTCACCAGCAATTCGATCTCGCTGATCTTAGGAGTTCCAGAGGTATTCGGCCAGAGAGCACGGTGGGCTCGAATAGCTGCCGGCACCAAGTCCCTGCCCATGATTTTCACCGGACCAAGGGCAGCGCCGACAGAAACCAAGAAATCTTCTATTGAATATTCAAAGTTCACATCAACAGGGAGACCTCGGCGCGCACGAGCAGCAAGGACCGCTTTAGAGCTCACGGGCTTAGCTTCAGGAAAATGACCTGCGCAAAAAAAGGGAGGCGTCAGAGGGCAGCAGAAGGAAGAAAGATAATCCGGCCGTGTTAAGATGCTTACGATGAATGTAACTCATCATCAGCTGAAGGTCCTTCGCCCAGTCAATCTTGTTCTTCTCAAAGCGAGCAATTTCCTCGCTCATTCCTCGAGTTTTCAGCTCGGCAGCCTCTAAGAGCTCTTTATTCTTTTGCAATTCCAAAGCCAGCCGGTTCTTCTCCTCGGAGAACTCCTGATCGACCTTTTCTAGCTCGGATTTCTGAGAAAGCTTAAGGGCCTTCACCTCGGCACGTAGGCGAGCTATCTCGTCATCCTTTTCTTTTAGCTACGCCGAATGAGTGGTGCCTTGTTCTAACAAATGCAGCATTACATCAGGCATGGGCGTACAATTTTGGTGAGATGATGCAAAGGTTCATATCTCGGCTTTATCAAAGCCAAACAAAGTAAAAGAAACTTAGTGCACATCTTAGAAAGGGAAGAGTACGAGGTAGATGGAAAACTAACCTTCCAAGCTCTTGACTTTCTTCTCAAGACGAATGTTAAGATTATTGATGTTACCTGTTAACCCACAAAGTAAGCCGGCATCCCGCAGACAAAACAATGACAATAATAGAGATGACAAGGAAAATGATCGGGCATACCTGCTTTTTTCACCACAGGAATAACTTTTTCATATTTTTCTTCCAACTTCTTGTGCGAGAACAGCAGTCTTTGAAATTCAGCAGTCCGCCGGTCATGCGCAACCTGAGCAATGGAACAAACAATGAATGGATATTCGAAGCTAAACCAGATTCGAGTTAAGCGAGAACTTAACCCAGATCTAGGTGGCTGGTTATTCGAAGCCAAAACAGATCCGAGCTAAGCGAAAACTTAACCCGGATCTAGGTGGCTGGATATTCGAAGCTAAAGCAGATCCGAGTTAAGCGAGAACTTAACCCGGATCTAGGTGGCTGGATATTCGAAGCTAAAGCAGATCCGAGCTAAGCGAAAACTTAACCCGGATCTAGGTGGCTGGATATTCGAAGCAAAAGCAGATCCGAGTTAAGCGAAACTTAACGCGGACCTAGGTGGCTGGATATTCGAAGCTAAAGCAGATCCGAGTTAAGAGAAAACTTAACCCAGATCTAGGTGGCTGGATATTCGAAGCTAAACCAGATCCGAGTTAAGCAAAAACTTAACCCAGATCTAGGTGGCTGGATATTCGAAGCTAAACCAGATCCGAGTTAAGCAAAAACTTAACCCAGATCTAGGTGGCTGGATATTCAAAGCCAAAACAGATCCGAGTTAAGCGAGAACTTAACCCAGATCTAGGTGGCTGGATATTCAAAGCCAAAAGTAGATTCGAGTCAGGCGAAAGCTTAACCCAGACCTATGTGGCTAGACATTCAAAGAACAGCTAGGGAAAATTTAAGCAAAAGTTTAAGATAGATCTACTCGGATATAGGCTCGAGCCATAAATTAAGTAGAACTAAGTATAGCACTATAAAAACTTCCAAGCGAATAACAAGTTACTCGTTTGCAAGTTTCGGGGACTAATGTATATATAATAGCATATGGAGAATCCGTCTAAACCCCGAGAAGTAGCAATTACCTCGTTCATCTTGTTGCTATCCAGAATGATCTTGGCAGCTTGATCCAAGCGGGTCTGATGTCGGAGAGTTGAAGCAGTGCTTTGATTGCCCTCAAGCTGATCAGCATTCGATTATGAGCATATTCCACCCGAGCCGAGGCTGTTCCCACTAGCCGTCCGGGTTAAGACTTTACCTCGGACATGTTGTGTAACCACTGCAGCCGCAGGGCTTGTATGAAGAGCAAGCTGGGTGTTGGCAGAGGTAACAGAGGCTTTGGTAGGCGCAGTTCCTTTGCGCAGCACGTCGGCAATACTCGGCTGAGAAGAGCCGGCAAGACCTTTTGGGAGGTGGAAGTTTTAGGAAACAGTTTTCTTATTGTGGAGGCACCAAAGAGTGATACCTCGGCAATGGGAACAGTGCCCTTAGAAGCGGGAGGGATTACAGAGGAGGCGCCGGGTATTATTGACCACGGCCATGCAGGGGTTACTGAGGAGCTGAGGTAGAAGGAGGCTCGGTGGACATGCTCAGATTCAGTGGAGGCAGCAGGTTCAAGAGAAATCTCGGGCTTGAATATCGGTAGCGCATCGTGACAAGGGGTGACATAGGTGGAGCTGGAGGAGGCGTGTAACGAGCAGGACTAGGAATCCTAGTATCTTCAAGCGGCGAGGAGACGATGCCGAATCAGTGGCTAGTCATGCTAGGACCATGGGCTTAACGGGAAGCTGAACCGCGAAAATAAGAAAGAAAAAAGGGTGTTAGGATGAAAAACAGAAATAGGAAACAAGAAATACGAGCAAAAGCAGACTTACCTGCGACCCCGTGCATGGTCTTGCGCTGGGAGGGTTGAGCAGACTTCTTCATTCGTTTCTTGGGGGCCACCTCTGAAGCACTAGCTGGAGCCCCGCGTTTCCCCGAGGTAACTGGGGGCCAGGATGCAATAGGCTCGGCGTCGTGGACCTGACCAGACGGATTAGCTGAGAAAGTAGAAGCCGAAATGCATAAGAAATAGGCATTGCGGCAACTACCTCAAGAGCTTGGACCTCGTCAATCACCTTCCTCCTCATGGACCGAAGTTTTGCCACGAACGCCGTGGCGAGGATCCGACTTAGGGACGAATTCTTGAGTCCGGCTCCCCAACGTCGGTATTCGATCCGCGATCCAGGCGACAAAACCTTGGCGTCCTCGTCCTTTTGCTCCATGAACCTCTATGAGGCGAAGGAGAAGGAAGGTTAGGAAAACATCTATGAAAACAAAAAGAATCAAAGCGTTAAGGGTTAAAACTTACTGCGGGAGGAGGACGCCATGGTAAACGGTTTCAATCCCGTGTCCAATCTTCAGCATCTCCGTCTTAAATATAGCTCGGACGGCTTGAAGACAAGGTAATTGTCCAGCTCGGCGGTCGAGACTCGGTTAGGATCAAGTGGACCACTCATGTAGCAAAGTTTGTCGTCCTTTTTCGAATGGGCAAATTGCCTCGATGAAGGTAGCCATCAAGTCCTCGCCACGTAACCGGCGGATCAACTCTTTGAGCCGAGTCTCAAGAGCTCGGCCAAGACGTGGCTCCTCCTTGGATTGTAAGTCCGGTTTACCTTGGAAGGTGGACCAATGGAGAAAGCGGGGGCGAATCTTGTCTTGTTCCTCTGTTCTTGGCGTAAAAGAAAGATTTGTGCCACTTCTTGCACAATTCTAACCCGGTGACACGAGAAATACAGACTTCCTCCAGGTGTAATGGATGCCGCCCCTTGAGTAAGCAGTTTCTCGGAAGGGTGCAGAGACTTGTCAGGGACCACATTGGAACGAATCTGGAAGAACTTCGCCCAGACATGAACGGACGGCCATAGGCTAAAGTATCCCTCCGAGGTGGAGATGAATGCAGAAAGAGAAGCGATGGCGTTCGCAGGAAGATGATGCGGCTGAAGGCCGAAGTAGTCGAGAAACTCTCTCGCAAAATCGCTAAGAGGGAGACCGAAGCCGCGCGAAAAATGTGACATAAAAACTACATACTCACCCTCCCTGAGTTACGAGATAACTCATTGCGGTAAACGACAAGAGACCTCGGCGGGAATCCTCCGGGTTCGGATGAGCCACTCGATCTCCCGCCGGGTAACTGAGGAGCCCTGCCACGAGCCCCGCTCGGGCCCAGAGCCAGCATCATCATCCTCAACCAAGGCACCACTAAAGGAACTAGACATGATTTCGCCGGAAAGATCGCCGGAGGAACAGCTCGCGGCGGAGGAAAACTTAGATCTACGAGGCCCCGTCGCAGTTCTACGCAAAAACAAGCGGCGGAACGAAGATGAACAGTAGCAACGAACAAAGAGGAAGCGAAGAGATCTAGAGGAAAGTCTAGCGCACACGAAAAAGAACTCACCGGCAGCTGACGCGCCGAAAGTAAATGGCGACTAGGCAGGTGGAGCAGCGCGGCGGAGTCCCCCTTGTCGCAGAGCCAGTTGAGCGCGCGGCGGCGGAACCATGAACAAGCGAAAAAAAACGCGAGGAAGAAGAAGGTGCGAAGCGGCGAGAAGGAAAAAAACTCCAGTGCCGCGCCTTTATTACCAAGCCGCAAGAAAGGTTGTGGGATCGTGGGTGTTGCAGTTGGCGGCGGATCGTGTCGCAACGCAGCCACACGTCGCTAAGCGGAACCGCATCAAGGCCACACACGATTGACCAAGGAACTCACGATCCCCAACAAGAGCGAGCCGAGGCGTCGCGACAGCGGCGCGACGATAGCGAATGTAGCTTGTCGATGCGCCTGTAGAGGAACAAAAACTAGAGAAATAATGATGAGAATGACACGTGGGGGCGTGCGCTACTAGATACTGGCTCTATCACCACGACAATATAACTCGGAAACAATACATAACGGCGTCGTGAAATCGTCGACCCGGCCAAGGTTATCGGCGGAACGTACCAGCTTGGGGACTAATGTTGGGAGGTAATCTGGATAGGGTAAAGACGGGAAAGATGAAAGGGTGTTCCCGTCTAGTTTCCGAGTTACACTCTGAGTCGGCGAATCCTGTAGAGGTCACCGAGATAGGAAAGGACAGACCCTTGTGGTAAGGGCAAGGCATTACCGGCCGAGATCTGACGTAAGTCGGCGGGTTAGCTAAATAATCTTGATGCAGGTGAAGAACAAGCCGAGAGTTACGCGAGGGCGAATAATCTGAAGCTTGCGGGAGAAGGAGAAGCCTAAAGTCAAACTCTAGTAGCGGGCTAGGAAGAATCGAGGCGAAGCCAAGCACTAGGGACAAAGGGGCAGAGCGACAGAGAGATGTAAGGAGGTCACGGAGGTGACAGTCCTGGCCCGAGGCACAGGAGGGCCCCTCTGGAACCTTGCCGTCATTAGGGGAGCGACAGGGAAAGGGGGGCACCGAACTACTATATTGGGACAAGCATATTCCTCGAATATGCTTGCCACATCAGCCCTAAGGGAACTCAAGGTTCTCCTTTATAAGGGCAGGCTTGGACCCTGAGGAAGGGATCGACTCATTCTTGGTACCGTTAGGCTGGTAAAGTTCTCTCTTTCTCCTTGTATACAGCTCAAGGAGCACTTGTAACTCAAGGAAGGAGAAATACAGATCTTTGCGTTAGCTTTCTGTGTGTAGAATCCACTACATCTTCCCTCCCCAGATCCCACTAGCATCCATTGGCCCCTAACTTTAGCCTACCCATGGCATCTGCCGTGCCACCACCACGACAGCTTGGCTGTTGTACTATTGTACCATTGAAATGTATTATACATGGCCGCTTAAACGAGCCAGATCAGCCCCAAAACACATTTGATCTGTGTCCATTTCAGCTAAAAAAGGCCAAAGCATACAAACTAAATGGCCCGAAAGAAAAAGAAATGTACCATGGAAAGGATGAAGCCTAAAAATTAAATAAATAGAAAAAGGTCAAAGCCTAATATTGCAATGGATTATAAAACTGCCTAGCTATAAAAGAAAAAGGGCACAAAAAAGGCCAATGCCCATTTAATAAAAAGCTCATTTGTTGGACTCACCCCATATATAACACAGAAATGGACTGGGCTGAACTCACATTACGACGATCTCGTTTCGTCACAATTTTGCCACGTCGGACCAGCCACGTAGGATCTGACCTAGCTTGGCTAGATGGCCTGTGACGATATTGGATCATCGTAACGGTTATGACGATCCAATATCGTCATAGGCGGTTATGACGATTTCGCAAAAATCGTCATTATAGTTCATTTGCGACGCTCAACTTTCGACGATCTCAAAATCACCATAGAATCGTCATAAACAGACTATTGTGACGATTTTGTGACGAAAATAGAGGGTCTTATATAGCCAGATTTCTTGTAGTGTCAGTTGGCGTTTGAGGGGTTTTCCCAACTATATGGGCACAACTATACGGCCGGAAAAATGTGTTCCCACCGTATAGTTGGTCGTTAAACTTATAGTACCTTGAACATCGAAGGGTCGATATCTATACGGCTGCAACTATACGGCCGGACCAAAAAGGTATCGCAGTATAGTTGGTCGTCAAACCCTCTGTACCTGGAAAAGAAATTGTACGAAAGCATCAATATCTATACGACCGGAACTATATGACCGGATTTTTTATTCCCGCCGTATAGTTGGTCGTTAAACCATCAGTAATTATGAAAGAAAAATTGTCGATGGCAAAAATATCTATACGGCCGGAATTCTTATTCCCGTTGTATAGTTGGTCGTTAAACTCTCTGTAGCCATCAAAAAATTCTGTTTCTTCGAGAATTATTTCTTATTCTGAAACTTAGCGAAATACCATGTTTTGACAGTAAAATAACAACTTTAATTTTTGATCAACAAATACATATAATTGAAAGATTCACCTGAAACTGATTTTCTCTTCCTTTTTACTGAGTTTATGCAACACATAATATAGTAACAATAAATTCTACCTTTTGAAAACTACCACAAGATTACTCTAATAGAAAGACATGCGAAGAATAAAGGTGCCAATGCAACATGAATGCAACTAGACTCAAGACACAAAACTAAGAAAGACGCCTAATGACTTCCGGATTGCCTCCCGGGAAGAGCTCTCTTTAAAGACATAAAGCCAGGCTAAAATACTCCATACATTACCCACCTAGATCCCAAGGGATATCGACTTGAGTTGAGGTTGTACATACCAACTTGGAGCATCTTGAAGTAGAGTTCGGTCGGAGTCGTACCCGCTTATGGTGCATCGGCATCATGTAGATGAACAAGTTCTCGCTTTCAAGCGAGTGTTGATGCACCAAGATTGGTGAACATGCCTCCGTGTATAGCTGCAATGAGAGGATTTGAGATTCATATAAATTCTTAAATCTTTACCTTGGTTACCTGTGTAGGGGAACACTTCATAGTATTCTTCCTTCATAGCAGGGAGTTTAGGATCCTACATGTTAGTATAGCAAGTTCCTATCTCTAGTTCATTATTATTAATGCTCTCCATACGAGTGTCTAGGCACAAAGCCTCCGCAGAACAATTATCAACAATTTTAGCATCATAAAAATCACTACTAGAGTGAGAGGCATCACAAACAAAAGTTGTAGTGTGAATCTCTTTGTCAACCTCACCTTTTTGTTCCTCCTTTTCATCGTCTAGTGTTTTAATACCAATGATAGAATCAAAAGTAGGAGTCAAAGGTGTGAGCGGGTGATCAATTCGTTCTTCCTCCGTGTGCTCCTTTTCCTCTCCACTTAAATTATTTTTGCAATAGAGGAATATGAGGTATACTAAATTAAAAACCCCATCAAGTGCTTCACTTTCAACATCAATACTTCCTAGTCTAAATACCATTTCAGATGCACCTTTGAAAATAACATATTCTAGTACCTCCAAACTAGCATAGGATTTATCTCTATTATAATTTGCTAGAGCAGGATTGTTGGAATACTTACATTGAAAATTAAGGTGGTCATCTATTATACAAGTTGTACAATAAGATCCATCATTAGCACGCAACCATAATGAATGCCTTTCCAATTGGTCCAATAGTTTCTTTATCAGCTCATGTCTAGCAACCAGGCTTGATGAACTTGAATCCTTTATCTCCTCCAATACTTGTATTATCTCTTGAACAAAATTTATCTCGGAAGACATGATTAGTAGCAGCAGTTTTTATAAACTTTTTGTTTTGTAATTTTTTTATTTTTTCAATATAAAAGAAAGCAGTAAGATAATAGCAACAAACGGAAATAAACTATGTGTGAGTAGATAACCAAACACTTTTCTCCCCGACAACGGCGCCAATTTCATGGGTTGGGGTTCCTACACCAAAACAGGGTTATTGCGGTACTTGTAGCATCAAATATTTAAGAGTTTGTCCTGATGAGAGCTCGGCGAACATGACCCCCGCAGCCGTGTTGTCAATACAACCACGTACGCACCCACACTGTGGTTTGGAAATAGCCTATTCTATAAGTTGCTAGGATAAATGAATTTAAGATGTTTTATAATAACTACTACTAGGACTTGAAAGAAAACTAGAACGAAAGTAAAATTGAAAAGAGTTGAATGCAATGAGATGAAATATTAATGCTATGATTTCTCAAGTAATGTTTGTGTATACCGGTGTGCATGATAAGTTCTTATGGAATAGCTATTAACTATAATTGTGGCAGTCCCTCATTTAATGTTGCCTCCCACCGTTGGTAAGTGGCAACTAGACAACTCAATTGTCCACACCCTCTCCGAACATGGGTCATCCGTAAGAGAATAGTGTATTAAGGTAACAAGACCAATCAAGGTAAACCAGAGCAAAGGAATTAAGTTCTATGGACAACCGTACTCCTAAGCAAGTGTGCTAGTCACAAGATATCTCATATGTCACTTTTGGGGTGAAGCAATTCACAAAACTATACCTATCTATATCATGAGTGATATCAAGGAAATTAAATCTTAAATGGACGGTGCATCCTAAGCTGCTATTGCCTCCGCAAATCACTTATAGCAAATAGCCTATTAGTTCTACCCACGGACTTGTTAGGCCCATGGACGAGTAGATACTAATGATAAGTTTTGTGACACTCCATGAATCCCTAGTAAATTCCTCAACAATGGATTGGACGTCTCTAATCAGTAGAATAATATCATGTATAGAACAATGTAAAGAGAAAGCACAAACATATTAATTAACAAGAACACACCACACTTCAATTACTCAAATCATCGTAACATTAATAAAAGGGGGTTCAAGCCATGTTACAACCCATCACGGAGATCATGATGGGGAAGGATGAAGGAGTAGCGACAATGGAGATGGTGATGACGGCGCGGTGATGGTGGCATCGGCGTGGTGATGGCGGTGTCCTCCTTCTCCTCCTCTTCTTGCTTGTTTGGCTTGATGGTGTTGATGAGATCTAGATCTTGGTGGAGTTGTAGAGGCTATGGAGGTCGTACGGCAGTAGGGCGCCGACATGTAGGCGGTAGATGGGAAATAGATCTTGTATATGGTGTATTGTGGCTTCCTTGGGTCCTCCCTCCTTTATATAGGTCTTGGGGGTGCCCTAGAGTTCCCCCAATACCGTCATATGACTTAGGGAAGGTTCTAGAGCTTTTCTGGGGTGAAATCCCATCGTTTCCGACCTTTTTGGCAACTATACGGCTGGAACTATTGCTCCGGTCATATAGTTGCTCGTTAAATTGTCTGTCCCCTTTAGTATTTTGATTGCTATTTCTTCGTACAAACTCCATTTTGGGTGTTCTTGGGCTCGTTGAGTTTGTATTGTCGAGGGCTACAACCCTGTGGTCTTGGATCTTTATTTTGAGAAGTTGGAAAAATCACTTTTCCAACACCTCAAATGGCTAAGTCTGGTCCCTGCAGCTCCTCCATACTATGCTCTCTTTGTTCCTTTTGCCTTTGTTTTATCCATAATCATCATCAACACCTACACACATGTCAAAGACAAGAAAGAGGGATAAAATTCTACCTAAACTACTAAACTTGCAAAGCTCATATTGAATTTAACAAAAACAAGTAATCATGCCTATCAGGCATAGCAATAGTTAGATGAAGCATGATATGATAAGCAAATTACACAATTTATATTGCTAAAAAAGTGTTGTATATCATATCCATAAAAAATAAAAGGATCCAAGAAGTTGCAGCACTGGCCTAGTCCGCGCAGCTGAATATGCCGGCTCTGAGTAACCCGCGTGAGAGTGTGTCATTTCAGCCGACAAAAGATACCAAGAAGGTATCAATTGATGATCAGTTCCTAGAGCGCACCGTGACTATTGGTGCGGGCCTTGGTGATAAATAGGAAAGCAAGCTCGTCAGCTTCCTCTGTGATAATCGGGTATCTTTGCTTGGTCCACACAGGATCTACAAGGTGAGCCGAGGGAGCTAGCCGAGCACTCTTTACACGTCAGACCTGGCGCAAAGCCAGTGAAGCAACCTCTCTGCCACTTCGCCGAAGACAGGAGAAAAGTAATTGGTGACGAGATAGCTCAGCTCCTTGTAGCCGTGTCTATCATGGAAGTACTTTACTCGAATTGGCTGTCTAATCCGGTGCTGGTAGAAAAGAAGAAAGATGATCCAACTTAGCAGTGGTGTGGCGTATGTGTATTGATTACACGAACCTGAACAAGACGTGTCTAAAGGACCCATTCCCTTTGTCGAGGATAGATCAGGTCATTGACTCAACTGCTAGGTGTGATCTCTTGTAATTCGTAGATGCATATTCTGGTTTCCACCAGATACCTTTAAACCCGGATGATCAAATAAAGACTACTTTCATTACCCCGTACGGGGCTTATTGCTATCCTACTATGCCATTTGGCCTAGGTAATGCAGGTGCAACATATCAAAGGTGCATGCAAAAGTGTTTACATGATCAAATTCACAAAAATGTCCAAGTGTATGTCAATGATGTGGTGATAAAAACCAAGGAGAGTCACACTTTCTTAGATGATATCCGGCAAACATTCGCGAACTTAAGAAGGTTCTGAATGAAGCTTAACCCAAAAAGTGCACCTTCGGTGTCCCGGTCGAAAAATTACTCGGTTTCCTCATGTCCAGCCGAGTTATTGAAGCAAACCCAACTAAAATCCGAGCTATCGAGCGAATGGAATTGCCGGAGTGCCTCAATGATGTCCAGAAGTTCACTGGTTGCCTAGCGTCATTAAGTCGGTTTGTATGTCAGCTAGGAGAAAAGGCATTGCCTCTCTATCAGCTAATGAAAAAGTTAGATAAGTTCATATGGACACCATAAGCAGATAGTGCATTTCATGAGCTCAAAAGGATGCTAGCCTCCGCACCTGTGTTAGCTTCGCCATTATCCAAAGAGTTGATGTTGCTCTACATAGCAGCGACCAACCGAGTCGTAAGTGCCGTGATAGTGGCCGGATCGCCCTATAAAGGAGATATGTGAAGCACTTATATCCGAGATAATGAGCAACACGGATGTAAGTGGCCGGATCGCAAAATGGACACTTGAGTTAGCCCCATATTCTCCACAATATGATAGAAGGGGCGCAATCAAGTCTTAGGTTGTGACCGACTTTTTTGTGGATTGGGAAGAAATGCAGTATGAACCACCCTTATTGTCATGGTGCGGAACATGGCAGTGCCATCGGGGATGGCATGAGAGGGTACAATCAGGATGCTATCGGTGGCTACTCACAACGGGTTGGGCACAGATACTGCAAACACAACAATGTACCCAGGTTCGGAGCCCTCTTGTCGAGGTAACGCTCCAACTCCTGCAAGGATCTACTATCAGGGGGCGAATGCCCAGTACAAGTGCTCCTTGAGCTGTTTCCCTAGCTGCTCCTTGCTAGAGGAAGAAGATGGACTACTCAACTTAACCACTCTAGAGAACTTCTAACTTGTAATTGTCTACCTAGAACCCTAGCACTACCCCTCCTTATATACTAGTTGGGGAGGTAGTTTACAAAGTGGGTTCTAGGGTTTACTATTTGGATATGGGCTTACAAAATGGGCCGGCTAGATGGGCCCGAACGGTAGGCCTGGGTCTAGTCAAGCCTCCAGTATAGGGGGGACAGTGCTACAGTCTCCAGTGCCCTTGCTTTACTCATCAGCCAGCTCTTTATCCGTCAGCCAGCTCTTTATCCGTCAGCTAGAGCTTTACTTGTCAGCCGGAGCTTTACTCATCAGCCTCCAGCTTTGGTGCAGTTGTCTGGTAGCGCCGACCGGGTGAGCCAGCATGTCCGGTCAAAGATGCGCTCAGCGAGGAGCGTCATATCCACCGTACCTTGGCCAGCAGATCCGAGGCGGCTGGCTAGGAGCAGCCTCCCAGCCGGTTCTTCTAGCTACCCGGCTAGACAGGCCAGCCGGGGAAACTTGGGTGCGGACCAGGTGGAGATTCCCACTTGGCTAGAGTTCCTCCTATTGGGCCTAGATGGCCAGGGCTCCGAGGAGTCGGCCAGTTGAGCCTGTCTTGGCCTACCCGGGGGTTATCCCCCTAACACTAGCCCCCGGGCGCGTTAGGACTTCACCTCGTGGAGAAGTTCTTGCATGATCATTGGTTGAATTTGAAATGATTAGTGATGCAGAAACTTGTGGCTAGTTTTGTCTAGTAGTTCTTGTCATCTACCGGCTCGATATTCTTCATTGATTTCCCGGCTATGGAGCCGATGGCCCTACCCACAGGGTGTGAGTGGTGACTTCATGTATCGACTGCCACATCCGGCAGGGAGATGAATTTCCTGTTTGTTGTCGTCATTGCCCGCGTCAGCCACACCTGCCATTTTTGGTGAGCGTCACGGCAGTTTGACCTCTTGGCCTACCGCGGCAGTTTTTGGTAACTGCGCGCACGCCTCCATCATTGCGGTTCCTTGGAGATTGTGGGTGTGGTTTTCCTTCTGCAGGAGTTCTGTAGAGGTTGTGCCAGTGCACGCGATCCACACTAAAGCGTTGCGGGGAAGGGGCAGTTGCTCGCCATGTGGTGGGGGGTAGTTGCCGCGCCTCTTCTGCCTCGATAAATAGGGGCGCAGGGGAGCGGTCTCCCTCACTTCATCTTCCTGTGCTTGTTGTTGTCACCCTCTTTCGCACTCTGCCTTCTCTCTGTTTACTCGCACCGCCGTTCTTTGGCTGCCGGCACAAGCCTTCTTCCGCCGCGACAATGGGTCCACGCGTTTCCAACACGGCAACCTCCACCGACGAGATGCTACCGGAGCACGCCGGCGGGTGGTGCGGCTCCTACGTGACCGAGGAGCTCGTGCAGAAGTACCGGTGGGGGAATTCCTCTCGCCGGAGCGCTTGGTGAAGCACCGCCTTGCGCCGGAGGGTGAGCGGGTGCCCAACCCCCAGCCCGGCGAGGCCGTCATCTTCCTCGCCCACTTTGCTCGTAGCCTTAGTCTACCGCTGAGCAGGTTCGTCCTGGAGCTCCTCGGCTCCTTCGACCTCCAGCTCCATCACCTGGGGGCCAACACCGTGGCGATGCTGTCACATCACGCAGCCTGCTGTGAGGCCTACCTCGGCATTTGCCCCGACGCGGCCAACTTCTTGAAGTTCTTCCACTTCAAGGTTCAGGTGGTGGGGAAGGGGGGCCGCTGACGGAGACAGGCTGTTGCGCCATGTACACGTGGACATCGGCGGTGATGCCGCGGCTGGACCTCCCGGACACCATCAAGTTGTGGCAACGCTCATATTTCTACATGCGCAACGCCACCGATGTTATTTGGATCAAGGTTCTGATCTTCGCCAATGTCCCTTCCACCTGGAAGGCCTGGAGCGTCCAGAACTTGGGCGCCCAGGTGGACACCGACCGGATTGCCGCCTGGCTGGGGGTGCTGGTGGAGAAAGAGCGGCTCACCGCCCGGGATATCCTGCTGTCCTGGATGGCGAGCCGTGTGCTCCCTCTGCAGCAGCGGTCGCATAAGATGTGCCACCTCTCTCGCCATCTGGATCCCACCCAGGTCTCCCGGCTAGACGTCCCGTTCGCGGCCCTCCGCGAGTGGCTCGCCACTATCTCGAAGGAGACGCTGGTGGAGGACTGGGAGTTCTCCTATCAGCCATACCACCGCGGATGGCTGCCGCCGAAGGTAAGCCCCTCCTCTTCTTCTCCGGGTGGATTTTCCCCAGGGATTTTTGTTTCGTGCTTCTTATCTGCCCCTGTTGAGTAGCTTTTATGGCACAGCTAGCAGAGGACGGCATGGGTGATGGAGAGCTCCCCTCCTTTTTGGCGGACTTCAAGCCTCTGAAGTACCCGCAGACGGAGCCAGAGCGGTTCCCCACCCGGGCCGACGAGGGCTGCGAGTTCCCACCCAGTGAGAAATCTTTCCTTGCCCTATCATTCTTGCTCCTCTTGTGCTAGCCATAAACTTGATGTTTTGTCTGCGCGTTGAAGTAGCCGCGCATGGCGAGGATGCGGACCCGGTTGAGGTGGCCGCACCCAGGGCCAGGGGGAAATGGGCCGCCTCGACCAGAGCTGTCCCGGCTGGAGGTGCCTGGAAGAAGAGTCACCGCCCACGAGCTGCGGCCGTCAGGCCAAGCGTCACCGGTTACGTGCTCCTGTAGCCCTTGCTTGTAGTGGTAGGCTTGCATTTGTTTATCGCGCCATTGTTCTTCGTGCAGTGAGGTGATGGCCTTGCCCGGCTCCACGACCATCGCCACCGCGTCTTCCCCTCCGCCTGCCGGGGATGAGGGCTCTGCAGCGCCGGCTGCGGCTCCCAAGGCTGCGTTGCTAAGGTTGTTGTGGACACGGCAGAGGTGGTGCCACCGACTGCGCCCGTGACATTGCACTGTGGTAGTGTCGTCTCTCGGCTTGCCGAGGCGCTCTTGCCCGGGCGTGGTGGCACGGCCGCACCTCCACCTGGCCCGACTGCGGGAGCTGGTTCCGCCGCCTACCAGGTGGAGGAGCCGGTGGAGGTGCCACAGCCGGGGGTCTCCATGCAGCCGGCGGGTGGAGCGGGCAGTGGAGCCCCGGGGACGTCCAACACGGGAGCCGACAGCGACGACGACCTCTAGGTCACCGGCTGGATGCCGGCCCGGGCCATGCCGTCACTGGACCCTGCCTTGGCGCAGCTTTCTAAGGCGGTGCCCCTAGCTCTTGGCAAGGCACGCCACCTGGTCGAGGTGCTGGAGCAGGGGCTCGGCTAGGCCAAGGTGCTAGGGGCCTCATTGGAGGTATGTATCCCTTTGCCGTTTCTCGTTATCTTTCGTTGCCTTTCCCTTCAGTCGGTGCTTTGGTTCTTACTTCCTTCTTTTCCGCAGAGGGCTCTTGCCGACGCTGCTAAGGCTCTGCAGGACCTGGGTCGTAAGATCGTGTGCTCTACCGTGTCCTCTCAATTGTGCGACTTCTTGCGCTTCTTGTTGACTATCGGATACCCTCCTGCAGCTCTGCTGGCGGACCGGGATCGAGAGGTGGCCAAGCTGAAGGGGGAGGTTTCCCGGCTGGAGGAGTCCAAGAGGGCTCGCCAGGACCAGATCGGCTAGCTGGCTGCGCACCAGCAGCAGATGGAGGTCAAGGCCGGCCAGGCCAAGAAGGTGGCCGACATCCAGACCGTGGCACTTAAGAACCTTGAGAAGCTCCATGCCACTCAGGCGGAGGCTCTTAAGTTGTCTCGGGCCAAGGAAAGGGCGGCGTTGGGGGAGCTTTGCCAAATTGCTGAGATGGTCGTCAGTAAGTAGCTTTGGACCAGTTCTGCCCTGCTCCTTATCTTCCACAGCTGACACTGACTGGTGTCTCTTCACTGGGTGCAGCTCACTACCCTGAGGCGACTGACCAGGCTTTGGCGCGCATCCCTGAGGTGGACGCCGGGCGCGACCTCCATCCGGAGGAGCTGGTGGCAGTTGTCAGCGAGGAGGCCAAGCGGCTGCGCACCGCTACCCTCGAGGTCTATGACTATGTATGGCCTGACACCGACCAACCGGCCACCATGGATGCTCTGACTGAGAAGCTCTTCGGTGCCCCTGACCTCATGGATGTGGCGCGGGAGTGGGCGCCATGTGGCGGTGCGGAGATGGTGCTTGCCCTGCTGAACTCTTGGTACCCGGACGTGGATCCGCGGAGCCTCTCTCACGGATTCCGCCAAGGGACCAACTACGAGCAGCTCCACGCCGAGGTTCCTGATATCCGCTCTTGTGGCATGAAGATTGGGAGCTTCATCCAGCTGAACCGGGACTTCAGTGACCCGGCTGGCACGGAGCCATACCACTTCAGCCCGGCTGTGGCGGATGATGAAGCTCCGGCTTCGACGGACGCGGGTGCCTCGGCTGCGATAGAGACCACCTCGGCCGACGTCGCCTCCGGCAGCAAAGCTCCAGCAGATGCCCCTGGTTCCTCCGCCAAGCCCCAGGCCTGATCCCCAGTATGCTGGGAGTATTTGTCGCTAAAAAACTTGTTCTCTTTTGTTGTTGGTGAATAGTTGTCTTTGTTTGGTACTGAATTATGGTGGGGGCATTGCCTCCCCTGTGATATCTCTTCGTGCTTGTGTTTGCACTTTCTATTTTGTTTGATCTGCACTTGTTGCATGCTTGCTGCTGTGTGGGGGCGCGTTAGCGCACCCACAGGGTGTAGTCCCCAAGGTTCGGGCTGGCTGGAGGATATAACCGGGTCGAAGCTCCTTTATTTTTCTATTTCTTGCAGGTTTCTGTGTGGGGGCGCACGAGCGCACCCACAGGGTGTAGTCCCCGAGGTTCGGGTCGGTTGGAGGATACAGCCGAGTCGAAGATCCTTAGCCTGCTTTTCTACCATCTGGGAGGCTACTAGCCTCCGGCCCTAGTGCTTGTCTTAGAACTTTGGCTCATGCAAAGATAAAATCAAGTATGATGTTTGCCTAGTTAGACAGATGTAAGAGGAATCGTAATCTGAAGTTCCCTAGGATTGAAATCGTGTTTTTTGTGCTAGGCTGATGACTTTGTCCTTTTCTCAGTGAGCATTGGCTAGTTGATGTTGTGCCCTTGCCGGTTGTGAGCCAGAGTCAAAGAGGTAGCTAGTAGGCGTGCTGCACGATACTTCGGGTTTGGGCCATTAACTTCGAGCGAGTGAGTGCAACTGGAACATCCAGACGTTCTTGTGTTCCTCATGGCCTTTTCGTGTAGGGGTCTTGTAACACCCCAAAAATATTAATCAAGATTATGAAGTTCTAATCACCCAAGTTTAGGGTTAACAAAAACTTTTATTATAAAATCAAATATGAGTGGTGTGTGAAATGCATTTGTGTATGCATGAGTTAGCCATGTTTGATTGCTACAAATGAGAAGAAATGGTTTAAAGATGAATACTACATCATCTAGGCCAATTACAAACAAAATCCAAAGAAAAGAAATTCAAACATGAAGCATATGATCAAATGGTCATTTTGACCAAAGTTAACCACTAGACCACTCTGAGTGTTCCTAGTAAAATATTTCTAATAGAAACTTTCTCAATTCTTTTCACCCCTTGCTAGAGCAAGTAAAAGTGAACCCAAGCCCACTTTACAAACCAACAGAAACAAATTCCAAATATATTTAAAGGACTTTGCAAAATTGAATCAAGTTCATATGCATAGATCACCATTTTTGAAAAACCACTCAAATTAATTCACCTTGGCAAACCCAAGAAACCATAGGCACTCAAGCATGTGACAAACACACTCACCAAATTTCATTCAAACATTCAAAACTTAAACTCATGTGGCCATTTTGTCGAGCACCTTGCAGACACAGATAAACCACTGCCTAACTTCTACTGTTTGGAGCAATGATCAATCACCACTAGTGCCTCATTTCTCTCCCCTGTCTCCCCTAGTGTCTAGCAGTGCAGTGGATAGCTTCCCCCTTTGCCGTTTGCGCCAGTGCAACGCCGCCCGAAGCTCACCGTGCCGGTCGACCAAGAACCCCTCGCCATAGCCAGCACTGCCCTCTCCCACGATGTCCAGGAGACAGGCGACCGTCCACTGCCACCCTCTGTCCACCCCTCGACCGCAGACACGCCATGGGCCACCCACAAGCGCTGTGCCCATATCTCTGCCAGCCATGCCGAGAGCGCGCCAGAGCACCGCAGCCGACACGCACACACACACCACGCCTCGCCCTCACCGCGCGTGTCCGCACTCGTCGTGACCCTAGCTACCCCCAGACATGCATGTTCGCCGCCGCGTGGACCGTAGACACTGTGCACAGTCTCGAACGCCGCCATTTCCGCCCAGAGCATCGAATCGACCATTCCCAACCATTCTCAACCGCCCCTTGTCGTGCCATCACTCGCACGACGACCGCCCTGAAGCACCGCATCGACCCTACACCCAGCCATGCCGCTAGCCCCCTGTATCGATGTCGCCGATGAGCCCGAGCCATGCTGCTCTGTCCCTCTCGCCCGGCTATAAATAGAGGTTGCCCCAGCTCCAATTCGCCACACCATTCCACTCCCCTCTCTCATAGACACCTCCCACACCTCTCCCCGGAGTAAGGCGAGCACCACATCGACGGAATTTCGCCGGAGCCCGCCGCTGTAGAGGAGAAGAGGAACCGGAGCTACAAGCCACCCTAGGAGCCGCCACGACCACCATTCTAACCACCGTCGTCTACCATGTCATTCGCCCCCATCACCGACATTAGATGGAGCCCAGGTGAGCCCCCACGTACCCCCACCATCACGTTAGGGTTCGTTCCTCGTCGGAGCTGTTAGCCGGAGACGACAAACCATGGCCGTAGATTCTAGTCTAATCGCACGGCCCAGATTGAAAGATATCGTTTCGGTTTAGATGAGCCGTCCTGTCAGCAGCCCGATGCACCAGCGCTGTGCAGTTGGGCCGGCCTAGTTAGTTTCCCGCGCAGAGTCCGTAGATTCAAATAGATTTTTTCTATTTTAGTTGAAACTAGATTATGTCAGTAGATTCAAAGATCAATTCAAAATGATTCACTGAACCAAATAGCATTATTCCCATTTTTTTAGAAAGGTATTCAAATTATCTATCCAAGCCTGTTGGATTCAAACCATTTGAAATTATAGATCACCGATAGTAAAAATAACAAGACAGAGACTTTTCCACATTCAAACATTTTTCAAAAATCAACCATAAATGCTTTTGAGTTGATTCCAAATCTCAAAAATCACATTTGACAAGATCTATCTGAATATGTAAAAATATTTAAGTTTACATGCAGTGATCTTGGACTAGTACTAAAAGAATGCTATATAGGCATTTCTAGTCACTTTAATTGTATTAAATAGAAATCTTAAACTTTATAAAATATGACCAACACTTTAAATCACATTCCCAAGTATTATAATATGTGGTGATGACATGTGTCAACATGATCCCATATTTTAATTGGAGAATATTAAATCTTAAGTAATTTCAATGAGTAGAAATTACTTTTCTAAAGTAAGATAAATAAAACTAGGTCTTTATTTCATGTGATGTTTGTGATGATGCTAGATCATCAAGTGTGAGCCTTAGTGTGCTAAATAGAAGTAGTTAAGTATTGTTTGGTGATTGTGTACCTTGTATTCATTTATAAACGATAGTACTGGCCCGGGATACGAGGAGGAGGAGTACTACCAAGAAGAAGAAGAAGAAGAAGAAGAAGAAGAGAACTTCAACCACTACACTACTCAAGGCAAGCTAGAACTATGCAAGTTAACACTTACAAACTTGATAACCTATGCAAGATGCATTAGGCATGCTTTGGTGATGCAACTTTGATTATACCAATCCCAAGTTTTACTTGCAAGCTTTATTCTTTTACTTTTACCAAAGTTCTTTACTCTTAGTTAATGATTTGTGAGTATTGGAAAAATGTATAGATACCATAAAGAGTATAAAACTAGGCCTAAGTAGTTATACTTAGATGTCATAAAAAGGCATAAAACTAGAGTTGGATAGTTACACTTGATTAGCACCCCTCATTAGTGAATATCCTCAACTTTAGTGGCTAGTGCTAAGCATAAAAGTTGATCACTTTAGATGGGAATACTTGGAGAAAATGATTATGAAAACCTTGGAATGATGATTCATTCTATTGAAATGTTTTGACATGTGTTATGGACACAAAAGGATTTTGATGATGAAAATGTTGAGGCATGAGCCTTAGCCCTTTATAAAAACTGATGGTTGGGTTCGGATGCGATACCATTCCAATTTTACCGTACAACCACAATACCCAAATTGGGTAGGGCTTAACTGGAAGTTATATGCCTTAGTATGGGTTCCCTCGCGGAAAGAGGTTGAGCTGAGGCTACCTCGTGAGTGTGAATGTCCACCTATGCAGTGCCTCGGATGGCAGATGGCCATGGCTGGGAGGCCAAGCTCATAGGGGAGGTGCCTATACTAGAGTGTGTAATTGAAAGGTTTGGATTGATTATCTGCATACCAAGTATGATGATTCAGGGTTATCCCTGACGGATGTATCGAATTTTGTGGTGAAAGTGTACCACCTCTGCAGAGTGTCAAACTATTCGAATAGTCGTGTCCGCGATCATGGACAGTTGGAGTGGCCATACTGTTCTGTTGTCAGATGTTTTCAAAAATGACTTGTGAACTGAACTATGACCTTGACTTGACCACAACAGGGTTGTGGACATGAAAACTAGGTTCCCACTTAGGTGATGTAGAAAATTAAATTAGTTTTCTTTACTTTTGAACTCAGTATGAAATAAACTTGCCTTTTTGCAAATAAACCTAGAGCTTAAGATTCCTACTAGAACTACCTTACTTGTTAGTGATAGTTTGTGAGTACTTAAAGAGTACTCATGGATTTCTCCCTGGCTATTCCCGTGGCCTGACTAGGAGGAGGACTACCAGGAAGATGGACAGCAGGAGGTCTATGACAACTAGGATCATCTCCCATCGTCACCATTGCCTGTGACCCTGAAGATGGAGCCCCTACTATGTTTACTTTCCGTTGCTTTGATTGTATTAAGACTGGATCATCAGATCCTTTATTTGTAAGACCTTTATTATGGTTTGTAATGGATGATGTACTGTGGTACCAACTTTTTTATGTCTCGCAAAAATGGTAATCCTGGGATTGTGATGTATGACATAACAGGCATCTGGGATTAAAAATCCAGGTGTTGACAGGTCTTCAAGCTTTCTGCTCTTGCCGGGTCTGTTAGCCGGCTTGCGGTATGCAGTCGGAACTGAAGAGGAAGCCCTCAGAGCCGCGTATAGTACTATGCCGGTGGAGATTGCCGGCTCCGGGGTTAAAATAATGCAGCTGGAAAAGCCAAAATTGTGCAGCATGATTTGCTAAATTATTGCGGAGTCTGGGAGACTGTGTCGAGGCTCCCATGCTTGTTCATACATAAAAGTAAGATACATACACTTCTCGTTCGAGTGTAAAATGGGCGAAGCAAGTTCGCGTTCCATGGGCGCTCAGTTTCTTTGCTTGAATGGTCCATCTTGTTCTTTTCCGGCTGGCGGGCGTCGATGAGGTAGTATGAGTTGTTCTGTAGTGCTCGGCTGATGATGAATGGGCCGTCCCAAGGTGGAGATAACTTGTGCATCCCTTTGGTGTCCTGCACCAACCACAGTACCAGGTCGCCCTCGCGGAACGAGACATTGCGGATCCGGCTGGCGTGGTAACGGCGTAAGCTTTGTTGGTAGATGGCGGACCTGGACAAGGCCAGCTCCCATGCTTCTTCGAGGAGATCGACTCTGTCCTCGCGTGCTTCCTTGGCCTGCTGCACTGAGTATAACAACTTGCAGGGTGCGTCGAACTTGATATCCATTGGCAGGACCACCTCCGCCCATAGACGAGGAAGAATGGGGTGTAGCCGGTGGACCGGTTGGGCGTGGTGCGCAGGCTCCATAGCACAGCCGGCAGCTCCTCTATCCAGCATCTAGGGGATTGCATCAGTGGTTCGATCAGCCGGGGATTGATTCCAGCCAGAACCAGACCATTTGCTCGCTCGCATTACCCGTTGGATTGGGGGTGTGCCACAGAGGCAAGGTCCAGACGGATGCCCTTGTCTCCGCAGAAGCGTGCGAAAGCCCCTTTGGCGAAGTTCGTGCCGTTGTTGGTTATGATGTTGTTGGGGTAACCGAAGCACGTGATTATGTCGGTGAAGAACTTGACCACCGTCAGCCCATCCAACTTATTTATTGGTTTGGCCTTGATCCACTTGGTGAACTTGTCCACCGCCACCATCAGCTGCGTCATGCCGGATTGGGCTGTTTTGAAGGGCCGACCATATCCGACCCCCAGACGGCGAAGGGCCAAGTGATGGGTATCGCCTTGAGTGCAGCAGACAGGGTGTGATTTTGTTGGTTGAATCGTTGGCAACCGTTTGCGGTGACCTAGCATACCACTTCATGATGTAGTACACTATAGTCGTTGACAGAACACCAATGAAGCACCGTTCACTAGTATTACATCCCTCAGAGTGGTACAACAGAAACATAGCAGGTCCAAGACATGACTATAGATTACAACTCGACTCTTTACAAAAGATCTAGAGAACACTCTAGGTTAAAGAGAGAGCAATAAACTTCTTACAAAGAAGAACCAAAAATAATAACTCAGAACTATCTAGCTAAGCAGACTAGATCTAAACTATTGGGCTTGCAATTGCTGCTAGTGCAATGCTCTATAGAAGTAGGTTTTATGGTTAGAGTATCTACTCCTATCTAAACAGAGACTTCGTCTTAACTTTGGCTGATGTATATTTTGACTTCATAGACTTTATTGAAGAACTTGAGCTACCGATGATGGTTTCTTGAGCAGAAATTGATGTTGGCATCGTCTTCAATGGCTTAAAACCTAGCAAGGTTTAAGAAGGTACGGTTGAGTACGAGCGTACTCAGCAAGTTCACTAAAAAGGAGTGTATGATCCACTATCTCTATAGCCCAAGACCAAAGGTCGTAGGCAATGCAGGTTTTCGTAAACATTTCTTCAAAGGTTGCTTTTATTCTGAAAACTATGTCCGACAGCCTTCACAGGTTGACCAGAACCTTCGTGGGGTTCCTTTTCTACCGCATTCGTAGCTCCTTCCCGGAACAGGGAATAACATGTCACAATTTTTACACTCTGCAGAGGTGCATCACTTTTCCCATGAGAGACCTTAGCCTTGCTGCACATCTGAGTTGCATTCTCGCCCACACTTCCTTGGTGTGGGGCCCAGTCTAAGATCCAAGCCAATCACTGCCCCCTTCGCGACCTCGCATGTCCCCTTGGTGTACGCCATACCCACATCTTGAATTACGGGAATGGTTAGTACAGACCATCAGATGCCAGAACTATCATGGGACGTTGAGGGCTCCCACCCATATGCTGCATAACCTCTATGAATTACCAATAAATGCACGCTACAAGGATAACAGCCACGAAATGGCCATCCAAATGCATGCGAGAGGAAGAAGATACAGCCGACTTCTCCGTCCCATTCCAAATCTCATGGTTAACGCGTAATATATGGCGCTAGAATCACTGGCGACATTGGTTGTTAAGTCCTAGATATTATGTTCATTTACCACTAGAACTGTATCAATAGATTATTACCATTTGGTAAATAATCTGTAATCATATTATTATGAAAATAGTGTTTTCTTACATTTTTGAAATGCAGGTGATGACAACATTTGAGTTACAAGCATTTGATAGAAAATAACCAAAGGACATGAGCAAGTTGTGAACTTACCTTTTGTAATTGCAAGATTATGCAATCACGGTCTTCAAGACAATAGAAGATCCAAATTCTGAAAGTAACATCATTGGTCTGGTAAGGACTAATGTTTAAAGAAGCAAGATGCAACGATGCATAAGTAATGTAATGCAATTTGATAAACATGAATCCCTGGAATAGTCGTATCTGATCTAGGGTTTGGAGTTTGTGATGAGTTCTTTGGAATGTGTTACACTTTTATACCAGCTTTACACATGTGCTTCTTATTAAGGCTTGTGAGAATGTGTGAAACAATATGTAGATACAACACGTAATATGCAATATTAAAGCACTCAAATGGGGCATGGTATCTGAAAGATTCCTTAAGCCAGATTAAGAATCAATTACAGCTTTTGAAGAAGTGTTCAAGGATCACTTTTAATGTTTCTTAAAAGAATAACTTTTGAGGAAAATATTGCTTTACAAAGTAAAAAGTATTTAAACTTAAGGCTAACACTTTAAGGTTTTATTATTAGCTAAGATTATTAAAGAGGAAAACATTACTACATTAAACAATCATAGCATAAGTGGTGGAGATTTACATGTTTTGAACAAGGCATCACATTGTAGATGGTCAACTTCTTAACATTCCACAAAGTTAGAATTTAAGTATTATTACTTGAATGAGGTGGTGTTATAAGTGAGTAGAATTACTTTCTTATTAATGCTTATATTTTATAAGCACGGATAGGATATTGCTAAAATTACTTAAAAACTTAGTTTAATTCTTTAGGTGGATTCCTAAACTGGTAAAAGAATTAGTACTCAAATCTAGATGATTTTATAATTGATAAAATATTTTTGGTGAGTAACACTTACTTAATTTTAAATGGTAGTTTAGCAAGTACAACTTAAAATAGTTAGACCTATTTTGCCTTTACTTAAACATCAATTGAACTTGTTATTACATTTTTAAACTTTAAACAAATAATGCTAAAGGCAATAGTAAATGTTTATATATTTTTAATGAATTAAAATAAAAGAAAAGAGTTAAAATAAGATTTATTAGACCTTTACCTTTTATTTGACTTCAATTAAGAAATAGGACATTTTTAATATGTATAATTAATTTTTGTGATCATTTTGGTATATTATAAGTATTTTTGTAATTTTAAAATATTAAACAATGATTTTTATAATTTTTATCACTTTATTAACACTAAATAAATAATAAATACTTAGTTAAGTATCAAAAAATGTACAAAACTAATTTATAAGTCTTTATTTTGTTTTCTAAGATTTTTGATATATTATACCTATTTTGGGAATTTTTAAATAATAGAATATATTTATTTAAGATTTATCTTTAATAAGGTATTTAGTAATTAGTACTAATTATTTTAATTAAGTTGGAAAATAATTAAAATAATAGGTTTATATTATAGATTTTATTTTCTGAACATTTTGATATATTATATATTTTTCTGAATTATAAAATAAAAGATATTCAATTAATAAGATTTAATCATTTTATTAAATTCCTGGAAATCATTTATACTTGAATTTATATTAATTTACTTGTTTACTAAATAGGGAATTTAATTTTACACTCACCCCTACTCTAGCCACACACACTGACCCGTGGGCCATTGGCCACGTCGGTAGCCACGTGGGCGTGGACCAGTCAAACCACGACGTGGCAAGGTAGTGACGCGGATCTGACATCGTGGTGACGTCACCTCGCCGGAGACGGTCGGACAGCGAATGACGGCTATAGTTGGGAGGGTTTTGGCAGGCTCGGTTGGGGTGGTTCGAAATAGGAGAGCGAGGCGAACCATCTGGTGGTGGCCTCGCTACGATATGGTCACCGGAGCGGCGATGAAGACTAGCTACTGCGGCGGCGGACGGCGAGCTGCGGTGATAGATCGATCTAGAGCAATAGGAAGATATTGAAATGGTGCCTAAGCACCACTGGCTCACCGGTTGAAGTGGAGGGGTTGCTAAGGCTGGAGGAGCTCAGAAGACGGCGAATCGATGGTGGCCGGTGTCGGGGCAGAGGTAGCAATTCCGACGCCCGGAGCTTCTTCGGCTTTTGCAGACCGGGGCAATCGAACCAGAAGACACATAGGAGCATCGTGTTGGCCTCAGATAGCCTTGGGGTGGTCAGGAGCATCGGATTCAGTGGGCTCTGGCGAGCTAGGGTTTCGGCCCCTACTATGGAGAGGAAAAGGAGAGAGAGAGAGAGAGAGCACGAGAGAGAGCGGATAGGGATGAGGATGAGCGAGGGCGTCATCGTGGCCTCCTTATCCTCTCCAAGCGATGGCGACACGGATCTCCACGCCGGCGAGCGGCGGCGCTGGCGCTAGCGAGCTGCTTCGGCTGCTACGCGAGGTGGACGACGGAGATAGATTGGACGAAATGGTACTCAGGCGGGGCTGCTACTGGGTCGTGGCTGAGTGAGCGAGCAGCGGTGGCTAGCGCACGCGGGCGACAGATAGGTGGGAATAAAGTGGGCCGTGGGCCGAGCTACTGTGCTGCTTCTATCCTTTTTCTTTTTCAATTACATTTTATGTTTTCTCTTCTTTTGCAAAACCTTTTTAAATTTGAATTTCTTTGGGGATTTAAATATCTAGAGAATTTATAAGTCAAGAATAGTATTGTATAAAGCAAGTATAACTCTCTTCTCCTGATTTCTTATTTTGCATTAAAATATATTCATAATTATATGAAAAGTCCTTTTCATTAGGAAGTATAAATAAATATTAGGGTTTTAGAAATTTGTTTCTTATAATAAGATTTCACAAATATGATTTTGTTTTCACTTCATGATTATAATGGTAAAGATTTAAAATGGTGAAGGATATATATAGAATCTTATTAATGCTTAACTTCCTGGAGGAATTATAAATATTCATTATAAGATATTAAACCTTGTGGTTCTTAACATGTTGATTTGATTTTTATGGTTCTCCATACTTGGTGATTTCTCTTATTCAAATCCTTCTTGATTTATAGTGCTTAGGATTACCATGGACAATCTTGGTTAGGTCATTATGAATCAATAACAATCATTGGTAGATAAATACTAAGGTTTATTCAAATATAGGTATATGGGTTTGGAGAAGATTTAATAACTCATTTTCAATTAGAGACATGGATGACTATTAAGGCTAAGACATAGTACTATCATGTTTTGTGACCATGGATAATAACTCATCTTAGAGTGAGATATTGATAGTATACGAGGCTAGGTCTTTATTAGTATTTAAGACAATCAGGTGGACAAGGCTTCCATCAATACACTCTTAGCTGGTATTCTACGTATCTCTTAGACATTTTATTTGGCTAAGAGATACTATCCATTCGTTGCCTAAAAACAGGAATTGGTTTAACTACCTTCTTTATTCTAGGGTTTTAAACAAAGAGGTAGACATGGTTCTACCATGGTTTGATATGATCTTGGTTAAGGCTTCTAAAGAATCCTTACCTTAATACCTCACTAAGGTTATCTTGATATAAAGAATTCCTTTCCTAAATATACTCTATTAATCTCTCTTATCTTATTCACAAAGATCATATCTTCCTGAATAAGACAATCATCTGACTTCACCATATCCATCATCATATGATTACATGGTCATGCCACTCCAATAATTCTCATTCTTCATTCTTCTATATATAATTTCCATCTTTAAACTACCTCTCAGATAATTCCACTAAAGTAGATATTATTAACTTAATTCCATAAACTTCTTCATATCTACCTTGCATTTACTACTAAGGCTTGCAAGATTACAATCCTCTCCATATCACATGTGATATCAATCCTCTAGGATGGGCATGGTACTACTCCCATAATACAAGTTTGTTCTTGTATTACCTTTGTTAAACTATTATACTTCCAACTACTCCATACAACTTATGTTATATACTTCATTATACTCTAGCTTGACTTCTCGTAATCAAGCTAGATAATTCATCTTACTAAGGCTTTACCTAATTTGGTATACTCACAACAATTCTTCAACACCTAGTCATCTATTCTCAAGTGACTTGAGAATAATGACCACCATCCTTTGATCATACAAATCTTAGGCTTCTAATTGTCTCATCAAGATCTATAATCAACTAAGTAGTAAACTTGTACTAGTATTTCTATAAGGCTTATATTGCTAAGGAAACTTACTTGAAGTTTATTCCCACTTTGCTTAACAACATTATTATTTGATACACCAATACTACTAGCTTTCTCATAGCTCCTCAATTACTATCTTAACTCTTGGGTTTAGATATCTTCTCTAGTGAACTCATGAGTGAGTTAACTCCTCTAATATCAAATGGTTTGATCACCAATAAGGATCACATTCCATTGATGATGGCACACTCTACCATAACTAGTTCCTTCTTATTAATTTACTTGAGGTCTTTGGAAGGTCAATATACTAGGTCAAAGCTATGAGTTAATAAGTTCTAGGTCAAGCATTGATCACACACATTGATGATCAATAGACACTAAGACTTGATTAAATAGGATTGTCATCTATTAATATGACACTAAGGGTATGTGATGGATGGTCTTGGTTTGACTTCCCTTTCTACTCTATTTGCAATAATAGTTAATGTTCAAGAATTATCATTGTACCTATGATAAGAGTAACTGTGGCAAACAAGTGTTTCAAGATTTAGTTATGACTTACTTTACTTAAGTTTATGTGCTTAACTTGGTATTCCGGGGTTGTGGTAGGTAATATCTTGATATCATCTTTAGAATATTAAGTATTCATTCTTGAGTTGTGGTATGGAATACCATGTAATGATCTCTAGAAGATCAAGTACTCCTTATTAAGTAGTGTGTTGTGACTTAGTTTTATTACATTTGATCTACCCTTAGATAAAATTATATTACCCAAAGATAAGGTTTTAGCAAAGGTCATATTGAAACTTATCGCAGTCAGCTTGATGATCTACTTCTGTTCCACCAAGTTAAGAGAAGCTTCAATCACTTTGACAAGTTTTATTTAAAAGCGCGAAAATTATCCAGATTTTCTATGCATGAATGCAATGCACACACCTGTGTTCAGCTTATTTCTAAACTCTAATGCTGGGGTGCTACAGTCTCTCCCCCTTTAAATAAACTTCATCCCCGAAGTTCATACTCTCTTATGTTTCGAAACAAGGAGTTGACTTGTATTGATCACGACGTTTCTCAAATTCCATTGTGATCACAAATAGGGATAATTGTGATATCCCGTATCCAGATCTTTTTCCTTGAATCCTTTTCATTCCGACAATATCCACTGTCCTTTCTTACTTACCCTATAGTTCATTTTACCATATCTCTTTGGGCTTATGCCTCTACATTCCTATTTATATTTGGTTGTGGACACATTTTGTCCCTTTCAATAAGGTTTCCCTACTACTATACACTAAAAAAATTTACCAGGGTCTACTCCTTCTTAAGGACAACTTATGAGTTGTTTCTCCTAAAACTAGTCCACTAGGTTTAATCTATTATATCTCCTTCGATCTTTCATCTGGACATACTCTCGGAAATACTTTATAATGAGGGCTTCTTATAACCTTATGAAAATAAGGCTTAACCTCATCCTAACTTTCTACTTCTTCTCCAACCTTTAGTTAGAAAGTTAAACAACAACACTTCAGTGTTTATTGTTTACTCTACCCCTTGGGGTTTCCTAATGGTCTCTAAACTTCATGTATAATACCCAATAGTTAAGATATTGGTCTCTGTTCAGCTTATATCTTACCTATATAAGGTCTCACGAAAGAATTTGCGGTACACCCACACAGTTGTGGATCTCCGAAATGAATCTTCCGTCATTACTTGACTTACTCTTAACCTTTTTGGGTATTGTTTCTCACTGATAACCCCGATTTCACGAAACGTCTCGAAAGCCGTTCGCTTAAATTCTATACTCCTTTATGTCCTTCTTAGCTTAGGCCAAGTTTTATGCTCTTTAAATCATACAAAGATGATCTAATTAGCTAAACCGCTAGGATACCAGCTACGGATACTAGCTACAGATCCTTCTAGGTGTATGGATTACCCTATAGGTTCTGGACTTACTACTAGCATTCTCTCTGAGTTGTTAGAGCTTGAATACCAGCCTTATTCCAAGACTCCTTCTTTGCACTGATTCATGATACTTCCATGAACTAGGTACAACTACTGCATTAGCTTCTGGGAAACATCACCTATGTTGAATGAACTAAAGTTCATTCCTTCATATTGCTCTACACCTTTTCTGCACCAATATTCCTTCTTATTGCCAGCTCATAATTAGTTGTGGTTGATCCATCCTTCAAAATAGTGTTGACACTCCTTATATTTAGCTTCCTTCTTCGTGCAAGTATTCATCTTGATCTTCGGAACTTGTCACTCCCTTAGATGACTTCCCTTTTCTATCTAGGTCTATAAAATCAAGTAATAACTTGACGATGCAACATGCATTTGTACACCAAGTCAAACTTCATGTACAGATCTAGTCAATCAAGAAGATCCAAGAAAAACCAAAAAATCCAAATGTGGTACATATAACACACATCATTCTAAGCCCAGAATATAGTAGTTGAGTTTAATACCTCTAGAATTCAGGCTTAGCTGTGTAGTATATGACACCTCGTGATATAGGTTCACTTCGTGATACTTAGCACTTAGGTTTAAACTACTCTTTGTCCCAATATTTACCCAAATTGCTCAGTTGCAACATGATAATATTGAGCAAAGTGATCTCACTTTGGTTTTGACTAATCACTTACCTTTCCTTTAGGACTACTAAAGACTACCAACCCGCTAGTATTCATAAAGTATCCTCACATTATCTCTCAACACTACTAACAACATTGTAGTTACTACCTTAATCCAAAAATCATCGTAATGTTATGATACCCATGACTTCTATCATAGACCTACACTGTTCTTTACTTACTGTTATTACAAGATTTGTTACTAAGTACTTGTCCTAATTACAGACTTATCATGGTCTCGGAGCTATTCTCACCACGAACTTATTAAGATTTACCTAGTCATCATGATTAAAGAGCTAATCCCACCATGACGACTCTTCTTATTAGCTTACTATTAATGATTCTTAACAAAATTCTACTCCATCACATGGAATTCTCAAGTGAACGCCACATGATTTACTTCCAAGAGTATCTATACATACTCTGATGGTCTACCCTATATGGTATAGTGGTATCAACTAGTGCTAAGATTCTGCTACTTCACAGGGGTTCTAAATATAGACTCCGTCACTAATACTACTCCACATGATATCCTAATCCTAATCGTAACCTTCTTTGATATTTTAACTTACGTAAGATATCTTAGTGGTGTTATACCTATTTCGAACTACACTCAAATGGCCTTTCTCTAGAGAATACATATAACTAATCCTTAAGAAAGATGACAAAAACATCCAACTTAAGTGTGACAAGGTTTATCCTAGAGGGGATATCTATCACAGTTCTTGGTTTAGATAAGATGGCTCCTATAGTCACTATCCAACCTATAGATCTTCCTAAAAGGGTTTTAATCTAGGTCAAAGCATATGCTCTGATACCAGCTGCGGTGACCCAGCATACCACTACATGATGTAGTACACTATAGTCGTTGACATAACACCAATGAAACACCGTTCACTAGTATTACATCCCTCAGAGTGGTACAACAGAAACATAGAAGGTCCAAGACATGACTATAGATTACAACTCGACTCTTTACAAAAGATCCAGAGAACACTCTAGGTTAAAGAGAGAGCAATAAACTTCTTACAAAGAAGAACCAGAAATAATAACTCAGAACTATCTAGCTAACAAGACTAGATCTAAACTATCGGGCTTGCAATTGCTGCTAGTGCAATGCTCTACAGAAGTAGGTTTTATGGTTAGAGTATCTACACCTATCTAAACAGAGACTTTGTCTTCACTTCGGCTGATGTATATTTTGACTTCATAGACTTCATTGAAGAACTTGAGCTACCGATGATGGTTTCTTGAGAAAAAATTGATGTTGGCATCGTCTTCAACGGCTTAAAACCTAGCAAGGGTTAAGAAGGTATGGTTGAGTACGAGCGTACTCAGCAAGTTCACTAAAAAGGAGTGTATGATGCACTATCTCTACAGCCACAGACCAAAGGTCGTAGGCAATGCAGGTTTTCGTAAACATTTCTTCAAAGGTTGCTTTTATTCTAAAAACTATGTTCGACAGCCTTCACAGGTTGACCAGAACCTTCGTGGGGTTCCTTTCCTACCGCGTTCGTAGCTCCTTCCTGGAACAAGGAGTAACATGTCACAATTCTTACACTCTGCAGAGGTGCGTCACTTTTCCCATGAGAGACCTTAGCCTTGTTGCACATCCGAGCTGCATTCTCGTCCACACTTCCTTGGTGTGGGGCCCAGTCTAAGATCCAAGCCAATCACTGCCCCCTTCGCGACCCCGCATGTCCCCTTGGTGTACGCTATTCCCACATCTTGAATTACGGGAATGGTTAGTACAGACCATCAGATTCCAGAACTATCGTGGGACGTTGAGGGATCCCACCCATATGCTACATATCCTCTATGAATTACCAATAAATGCACGCTACAAGGATAATAGCCACGACCTGGCCATCCGGATGCATGCGAGAGGAAGAAGATACAACCGATTTTTTCGTCCCATTCCAAATCTCATGGTTAACACGTAATATACGGCGCTAGAATCACTGGCGACATTGGTTGTTACATCCTAGATATTATGTTCCTTTACCACTAGAACTGTATCAATAGATTATTACCATTTGGTAAATAATCTGTAATCATATTATTATGAGAATAGTGTTTTCTTACATTTTTGAAATGCAGGTGATGACAACATTTGAGTTACAAGCATTTGATAGAAAATAACCAAAGGACATGAGCAAGTTGTGAACTTGCCTTTTGTAATTGCAAGATTATGCAATCACGGTCTTCAAGACAATAGAAGATCCAAATTCTAAAAGTAACATGATTGGTCTGGTAAGGACTAAGGTTTAAAGAAGCAAGATGCAATGATGCATAAGTAATGTAATGCAATTTGATAAACGTGAATCCCCGGAATAGTCGTATCTGATCTAGGGTTTGGAGTTTGTGATGAGTTCTTTGGAATGTGTTACACTTTTATACCAGCTTTACACATGTGCTTCTTATTAAGGCTTGTGAGAATGTGTGAAACAATATGTAGACACAACACGTAATATGCAATATTAAAGCACTCAAATGGGGCATGGTATCTGAAAGATTCCTTAAGAAAGATTAAGAATCAATTAGAGATTTTGAAGAAGTGTTCAAGAATCACTTTTAATTTTTCTTAAAAGAATAAACTTTGAGGAAAATATTGCTTTACAAAGTAAAAAGTATTTAAACTTAAGGCTAACACTTTAAGGTTTTATTTTTAGCTAAGATTATTAAAGAGGAAAACATAACTACATTAAATAATCATAGCATAAGTGGTGGAGATTTACGTGTTTTAAACAAGGCATCACATTGTAGATGGTCGACTTCTTAACATTCCACAAAGTTAGAATTCAAGTATTATTACTTGAATGAGGTGGTGTTATAAGTGAGTAGAATTACTTTCTTATTAATGCTTATATTTTATAAGCACGGGTAGGGTATTGCTAAAATTACTTAAGAACTTAGTTTAATTCTTTAGGTGGATTCCTAAACTGGTAAAAGAATTAGTACTCAAATCTGGATGGTTTTATAATTGATAAAATATTTTTGGCAAATAATGCTAAAGGAAATAGTAAATGTTTATATATTTTTAATGAATTAAAATAACATAAAAGAGTTAAAATAAGATTTATTAGGCCTTTACCTTTTATTTGACTTCAATTAAGAAATAGGATATTTTTAATGTGTAGAATTTATTTTTGTGATCATTTTGGTATATTATAAGTATTTTTGTGATTTTAAAATATTAAACAATGAATTTTATAAGTTTTATCACTTTATTAACACTAAATAAATAATAAATACTTAGTTAAGTATCAAAAAAATGTACAAAACAAATTTATAAGTCTTTATTTTGTTTTCTAAGATTTTTGATATATTATACCTATTTTGGGAATTTTTAAATAATAGAATATATTTATTTAAGATTTATCTTTAATAAGGTATTTAGTAATTAGTACTCATTATTTTATTTAAGTTGGAAAATAATTAAAATAATAGGTTTATATTATAGATTTTATTTTCTGAACATTTTGATATATTATATATATTTTTCTGAATTATAAAATAAAAGATATTCGATTAATAAGATTTAATCATTTTATTAAATTCCTAGAAATCATTTATACTCGAATTTATATTAATTTACCTGTTTACTAAATAGGGAATTTAATTTTACACTGACCCTACTCTAGCCACAGACACTGACCCATGGACCATTGGCCACGTCGGTAGCCACGTGGGCGTGGACCAGTCAAACCACGACGTGGCAAGGTGGTGACACGGATCTGACATCATGGTGACGTCACCTCGCCGGAGACGGTCGGACAGCGAACGGCGACTATAGTTGGGAGGGTTTTGGCAGGCTCGGTTGGGGTGGTTCGAAATAGAAGAGCGAGGCGAACCATCTGGTGGTGGCGCCGCTACGATATGGTCACCGGAGCAGCGATGAAGACTAGCTACTTCGCCGGCGGACGGCGAGCTATGGTGACAGATCGTTCTAGAGCAATAGGAAGACATTGAAATGGTGTCTGAGCACCGCTGGCTCACCGGGGTTTAAGCGGAGGGGTTCCTGAGGCCGGAGGAGCACAGAAGACGGCGAATCGATGGTGGTCGGTGTCGGGGCAGAGGTAGCAATTCTGGCGCCTAGAGCTTCTTCGGCTTCAGCAGACCGGGGCAATCGAACCAGAAGACACAGAGGAGCATCGTGTTGGCCTCAGATAGCCTTGGGGTGGTCAGGAGCATCGGCTTCACCGGGATCCGGCGAGCTAGGGTTTCGGCCCCTACCGTGGAGAGGAAAAGGAGAGAGAGAGAGAGAGAGAGAGAGAGAGAGCACGAGAGAGAGTGGATATGGATGAGGATGACCAAGGGCGTCGTCGTGGCCTCCTTATCCCATCTAAACGACGGCGGCACTCACTCCGCCATGAAGAAGCGGTGGCCAGCGCCAATGACGGCGCCCGGCCAGAAGCGACGGCATGCTGGCGCTTGCGGCTTTCGTCGTGAGGTGGATGACGGAGATAGATTAGACGAAATGGTACTCGGGCGGGGCTGCTACTGGATCGTGGCTGAGTGAGCAAGCAGCGGTGGCTAGCGCACGCAGGCGACAGATAGGTGGGAACAAAGTGGGACGTGGGCCGAGCTACTACGCTTCTTCTATCCTTTTTCTTTTTCAACTATATTTTCTGTTTTCTCTTCTTTTGCTTTAAATTTGAATTTCTTCAAGGATTTAAATATCTAGAGAATTTATAAGTCAAGAATAGTATTGTATAAAGCAAGTATAACTCTCTTCTCTTTATTTCTTATTGTGCATTAAAATATATTCATAATTATATGAAAAGTCCTTTTCATTAGGAAGTATTAATAAAGATTAGGGTTTTAGAAAATTGTTTCTTATAATAAGATTTCACAAAGATGATTTTGTTTTCACTTCATGATTATAATGGTAAAGATTTTAAATGGTGAAGGATATATATATAGAATCTTATTAATGCTTAACTTCCTGAAGGAATTATAAATATTCATTATAAGATATTAAACCTTGTGGTTCTTAATATGTTGATTTGATTTTTATGGTTCTCCATACTTGGAGATTTATCTTATTCAAATCCTTCTTGATTTATAGTGCTTAGGATTACCATGGACAATCTTGGTTAGGTCATTATGAATCAATAACAATCATTGGTAGAGAAATACTAAGGTTTATTCAAATATAGGTTTATGGGTTTTGAGAGGATTTAATAAATCATTTCAATTAGAGACATGGATGAGTATTAAGTCTAAGACATAGTACTATCATGTTTTGTGACCATGGATAATAACTCATATTAGAATGAGATATTGATAGTATATGAGGCTAGGTCTTTATTAGTATTTAAGACAATCTGGTGGACAAGGCTTCCATCAATACACTCTCAGCTGGTATTCTACTTATCTCTTAGACATTTCATTTGGCTAAGAGATACTATCCATTGGTTGCCTAAAAATAGGAATTGGTTTAACTACCTTCTGTATTCTAGGGTTTTAAACAAAGAGGTGGACATGGTTCTTTCATGGTTTGATATAATCTTGGTTAAGGCTTCTAAAGAATCCTTACCTTAATACCTCACTAAGGTTATCTTGAGATAAGGAATTCATTTCCTAAATATACTCTATTAATATCTCTTATCTTATTCACAAAGATCATATCTTCCTGAATAAGACAATAATCTGACTTCACCATATCTATCATCATACGATGACATGGTCATGCCACTCCAATAATTCTCATTCTTCATTCTTCTATATATAACTTCCATCTTTAAACTACCTCTCAGATAATTCTACTAAAGTAGTTATTATTAACTTCATTCCATAAACTCCTTCATATCTACCTTGCATTTACTACTAAGGCTTGCAAGATTACAATCCTCTCCATATCACATGTGATATCAATCCTCTGGGATGGGCATGGTACTACTCCCATAATACAAGTTTGTTCTTGTATTACCTTGGTTAAACTATTATACTTCCAACTACTCCATACAACTTATGTTATATACTTCATTATACTCTAGCTTGACTTGTCATAATCAAGCTAGATAATTCATATTACTAAGGATTTAGATAATTTGGTATACTCACAACTCTTCTTCAACACCTAGTCATCTATTCTCAAGTTACTTGAGAATAATGACCACCATCCTTTGATCATACAAAGCTTAGGCTTCTATTTGTCTGATCAAGATCTATAATTAACTAAGTAGTAAACTTGTACTAGTCTTTCTATAAGGCTTATATTGCTAAGGAAACTTACTTGAAGTTTATACCCACTTGGCTTAACAAGATTATTATTTGATACACCAATACTACTAGCTTTCTCATAGCTCCGCAATTACTAGCTTAACTCTTGGGTTTAGATATCTTCTCTAGTGACCTCATGAGTGAGTTAACTCCTCTAATATCAAATGGTTTTATCACCACTAAGGATCACATTCCATTGATGATGGAACACTCTACCATAACTAGTTCCTTCTTATTAATTTACTTGAGGTCTTTAGAAGGTCGATATACTAGGTCAAAGCTATGAGTCAATAAGTTCTAGGTCAAGAATTGATCACACACATTGATGATCAATAGACACTAAGACTTGATTAAATAGGATTGTCATCTATTAACATGACACTAAGGGTATGTGATGGATGGTCTTGGTTTGACTTCCCTTTCTACTCTATTTGCAATAAGAGTTAATGTTCAAGAATTATCATGGTACCTATGATAAGAGTAACTATGGCAAACAAGTGTTTCAAGATTTAGTTATGAGTTACTTTACTTAAGTTTATATGCTTAACTCGGTATTCAGGGGTTGTGGTAGGTAATATCTTGATATCATCTTTAGAATATTAAGTATTCATTCTTGAGTTGTGGTATGGAATACCATGTAATGATCTCTAAAAGATCAAGTACTCCTTATTAAGTAGTGTGTTGTGACTTAGTTTTATTACATTTGATCTACCCTTAGATCAAATTATATTACCCAAATATAAGGTTTTAGCAAAGGTAATTTTGAAACTTATCGCAGTCAACTTGATGATCTACTTCAGTTCCACCAAGATAAGAGAAGCTTAAATCACTTTAACAAGTTTTATTTAAAAGCACGAAAATTATCCGGATTTTCTATGCATGAATGCAATGCACACACCTGTGTTCAGCTTATTTCTAAGCTCTAATGCTGGGGTGTTACACTGTTGCATGATTTTACCATCTGCTCGGCGTCCTCCAGCGTCGTGGGCCAGTAGAACCCATGGTGAAATGCTTTTGCCACTATGGCCCTTGGTCCACCCTCTGGCATCGCCCTTTCACCTATAAAAGCCTCCCTATGAGAAAACCCTAAATCATCCAGCCTCCAGCCACGAAAAGTTCCGCAGCGCTGCCGCCACCGAAGGGGAGATTCAGGGGACAGAAAGTCTCTATTCCGGCACCCTGCCGGGATGGGGAAGTGCCCCCGGAGCCATCTCCATCGATCTCCACTGCCATCTCCATCGCCGTTGCTGATTCCCATGATGAGGAGGGAGTAGTTCTCTCTCGAGGCTAAGGGTTCTACCGGTAGCTATGTGTTCATCTCTCTCTCTATGCATGATCATATTGTGATCATGAGCTTTGTAATCAAGTAGATCTTCCTTGCTACTCAAGTGCTTTAATAGATCTCTGGGTCTCCCCACGTGTGTGAAAGTGATAGCGTGCACACCATGGTGGCACTTAGGCTAGAGATTACAAATACTTGTTATGAGTTATATTTGGAGTTGGATGTCTCTATGAAATTGTGGTGTTTGTTGGAACCATCTAGCCCTCAAGGTGATAGTGAGGGGTTATCTAGATGGGGAAAGCGAACTTTGAGGAGTGTTGTTATAGCCCTACCATGGATTAGAGTTTCCAACCGGAGAGTAGTTTAGAGTAGTATCATAAAGAGATGATATTTATATAAGAGTGTTCACTAGTGAAAGTATGATCCCTAGGCCTTGTTTCTAAGCATTGAAACACCGTTTGCAACTAGATCTGTTACATGTTTGCTTGCTTCCATCTTTATTTCATATTGCCTTTAGTCTCTTCCCACCCGTCAAGCTCTTTTCTGGCACCGTTACCACTTATAATTATCCATACCACTTGTATTTCACTATCTCTTCGCCGAACTAGTGCACCTATACACCTGACAAGTGTATTGGGTGTGTTGGGGACATAAGAGACTTCTTGTATCTTGATTGCAGGATTGCTTGAGAGGGATACCTTTTACCACTTCCTCCCTGAGTTCGATAAAACTTGGGTAATCCACTTAAGGGAAACTTGTTGTTGTTCTACAAACCTCTGCACTTGGAGGCCCAACAACTGTCTACAAGAATAGAAGTGCATAAACATCAAGCTATTTTTTGGCGCCGTTGCCGGGGTGGTAAGGTAAAAGGTACTCACATCCTCTGGCTACTAAGCTATCTTCTAGTACTGTTGCTGGTGTGTGAGTGCTCGAAGTTATTTCCTTTAGATTCTGCAATTATATCTTTTTGTTTCTTGTTTTTATTTTCACTAGTTAGGCTTAATGGAAAACAACAACAAAATTAGAGAGCTTTATAGTATTTATCTTGAGTTAGGACGTGAAGTGTTTGAAGAGAAAATTAAAAAACCTACGGAACTTTATTTGCATGCTAATAACAATGTTATTAGTATGAATTCTCTGAACACCATTATTGCTAATGCTATGGAAAAGTCGAAGCTTGGGGAAGCTGGTTTTGATGAGCATGATATTTTTAGTCCCCCAAGGATGGAGGAGAAAATTTACTTTGATGATACTATGCCTCCAATATATGATGATTACAATGATGAATATGATATTTTAAGTCCACCTACTATTGAGGAGAAAATTAATTACGATTACAATATGCCTCCTATATTTTATGATTATGGTGATGAGAATAATAATGATAGCTATTTTGTTGAATTTGCTCCCACTACGATTAATAAGAATGACTATACTTGTAGGGAGAGTAATAATTATTTTATGCATGTGGCTCATGATAAGAATGTTTCATGTGATTGTTATATTGTTAATTTTATTCATGATGCTACTGAGAGTTATTATGAGAGAGGGAAACGTGGTTTTATGCATCTCAATAATATTAGGTTTCCCCTCTTTATATTGAAAGTCTTGAAGTTGCACTTGTTTTGCTTTCCTATGCTTGTTGCTTTGTGCTTTCATGACTTGTTTCTTTACAAGATTCCTATGCATAGGAAGTGGGTTAGACTTAAATGTGCTTTGAATTTGCTTCGATGCTCTCTTTTACTTCAATTCATATTTCTTATGTGAGCATCTTCTTAGACTATCATACCTAACTTAAAGGCATTAAACAAAGTACTTCTTGGGAGATAACCCAAAAGTTTTAGTTGAATCTTGGAAGTTATTGCTTAAGTAATAACCTCTCCTTATCATTTTTGTGTGGTTTTTGTGCCAAGAGTAACCTCTAATGAGAGAGAAGTAATGCTTGGGAAAGTTGTTGTCCCGAAACAGATTTTTGTGCTTCGTTGTAAAATGCGTGAAAAATCTTTGTACGTCGGTTTGAGCTGTAATTTTTTGTGCTTCTGCCCCAGGTTGTTATCCAACTTTCGTTAATTCAACACTTTTCGATTTGAGCAACAGAAGGTCTTCTAAAAAATTGGTTTTTACCTGTTGGTCTGTTCTGATAGATTTCTGTCATTATTTGTATTTGCCTCTTAATATCTTTCTCTTTGAGTTCTCTTTGATCATTTTAACTTTTTAAAGGAAGTGCTAAAGTAGCTTGTGTTTTAATGGAAGTTTTACTTGTGTTGAAATTGAACCAAAAGACTTACTATCTTGAGTGCACTAATGTTGCTAATGAAGATTGTGTGAAGTTTTGTATAAAGGAAATTTTAAAGTGTAGGGAAGAGTAATGGAATAAGATGAAGAATGGACAAAAGCTCAAGCTTGGGGATTCCACCCGCTTCACCCCAAGAAATATCCAAGAAGTACAAGCGTAAAATCTTGGGGATGCCCGAGGCATCCCCTTCTTCATCAATAAAAATCTCAGGTTTCTTTCAAACACTTCATTTTTATTGTTTCATGCACAGTTGTGTTGTTCTTGAAGCGTCTTCGTTTTTTTTGGTTTTTGTTTGCTTAGTTTTCTTAGTTTGCTTGAATAAATTTGTTGTACCCCCTCATTCATACATTAGTTTTTAAATAAGTTGGTTTGGATTGGAAAAGAGTAGGAAACAGTTCACGCTTAAGTGGTAAAAAGGAGCTTGTTTTTGACTGTGGCCTATGTTTTGTCATGTCATGCTTGATATTGTTTTGAATTTATGCTTAGTGATTTTTGCTGTAGCATTACATGTTATAAACAATTGAGATTGCTTAATGTTCCTTGAAATAATCATGCATTGTTTTAGCATATTAAAGCATAGTATTGTTGTATTCTCCTTTGATGCTTTATTTGGGTTGACTTGGTGCATGCTCACACCATGTTAAGACTATACCAAGTCACCATAGCCTCTATGATCATTTAGTTTTCATCTTGTAATGTCACTTTATGCTTTAATTAATGATGTTATGTCGCTTTGCATGATTATGGCCATTATTGCTCTCTTAGTTAGTCGCTCCCAGTCTTCTACTAGCCTCCATACTGAGTATGAGTTCCACTCATGCATCCAACTCCAAATAAAACCAAGTTATTCAAAAGAGTCCACCATACCTACCTATTAGCATTTGCTATTCCAAGTATATTCATGTTTTTATCTACCTTCCGAATTAAACTTGTTATGTGAAAATTAGTGATTAAAGCTCTCGCGAACTTGATGGCACACTTAACTTTTCTTGCCCCTAATAAACTTGAACCATTGTGTCATCTATGTTGTATATGCTTGCACTTATACGTTGGGATTAGCAGAACCATGCTGTCATGGGGAACGCTTTCAACATTGCACTTGTACATTGTACCCAGTTGATATCATGCTCTTTTGTTTATGGATTTCGTCGGTGTGAAATGAAAGGGGAGCTTGTAAGTCCATGGAGTTATGTATGTGTGTTAGAGAAATGCCTGGGTGACTGGTCTAATCCATGCCTAATCATGGTGGAAACCTGCAACGTAACCATAATGAGCAATCTATGAAGCATTTTATTCTTATAAAAAAGAGATAGAGATTGAGCAAAAAGAAAAAAAGATGAGAAAAGAGGAAAGAGAGAAAAAATAACCATTTTCCCATGGTAAATAAGAAGATGCTGAGATGCTTATTGTCTGCTTGCCTTGTCATTTTGATATGGGGATTCTTCCGTATCATCGGGCAAGGGGTACCCCATTGGCGGTTCTCTATGATACACATGTACTTACTATGACAAGAACTTACCAGTAACTAAACTTGAGTAGCATGAGGATCGGTCTTCGTATTCAAGGGACATGAGATTGCCAACTTATACTTTGTTAAGCATATATTCCATAGTTTGTTCACTTTAACCTTAATCACTTCAAGATGCTTATGATAGGGGCAATGAGAGCTGAAAGCTAATAAGTACCATAATTTTTGGAAGCTCTTTATGAGACTTGAATCCCTGCTTCCTTCTATGAAGGCATTTCTTTCACTTTTATGTTGAGTCTCCATCTTCTATCTTTATGCACCTATTGAGAGAGCATAGTGGCCATTCTTAGTTTAATGTGCATTGTCCCAAAACTTTTTGATTGATTCATAACTTTGATATTGCTTGTTCTTAAACTATATGTATCTACTCACCCTTATGAACTTTGAAGCTGTCCTATGCATTTATGTTTTGCTACACTATGAGGGACAAGCTGAATACCATTATCATTATGTTTTCTATATGTGGAACAAACAAACGTCTTTCAAAGCATTGTTATGCATGAATCTTTTGTTTGTACCTTTTCATGTTACAACATAGTTGATATGTCTTATTGTTAGAACTATATCTTTCATGCTATGTTAAAGTACTATGATCCCAGCTATCAATGTTCTACAAATACTTTGATCAAGATTATGATGGTGCATGTCACCTAAAAAATTATTCTTTTTTATCACTTACCTACTCGAGGACGAGCAGGAGTTAAGCTTGGGGATGTTGATACGTTGCAAACGTATCTATAATTTTTGATGATCTGTGCTTGTTTTATATCTACTTTCTTATGTTTTGTCCACACTTTGGAGTATTTTTACACATTTTCTGGAATTAACCTATTAACAAGATGTCGTAATGCCAGTTTTCTGTTGTTTTTGGTTTCAGAAATACTGGAAAAGAAATATTCTCGGAATTGGACCGGACAAAAGACAAAGTCGATATTTTACCGAAAGACTCACCTAGCCAGAAGACGAGATTGTCAACACCCAGATTTTTAATCCCAGATGCCTGTTATGCCATACATCGCAATCCCAGTATTACCATTTTTGTGAGACATAACAGATTGGATATCATAGTACATCATCCATTACAAACCATAATAAGGTCTTACACAAATAAAGGATCTCATGATCCAGTCTTAGTACAAACAAGTAGCAGAATAATTAGCGTAGCGGTGGGCTCCATCTTCAGTGTCACAGGCAATGCTGACGATGGGAGATGATCCTAGTTGTCGTAGCCGTCCTGCTGTCCTCCTTCAGGGTAGTCCTCCTCATAGTCTAGCCATAGGAATAGCCAGGGACAAAGCCATGAGTACTCTTTAAGTACTCGCAAACTACCACTAACAAGTAAGATAGTTCTAGTAGGAATGTTAAACTCTAAGTTTATTTGTAAAGTTAAGTTTGAAACCAAAGCTGAGTTCAGAAACAAAGAAAGATAAAATAAAGTTTGAAAACACCTAAGTGGGAACTTAGTTATTATAGTCACAACTCTGATGTGGTCAAGTCATGTCACAATTCATTTCATAAGTCATTTTGAAAACATCTGACAACGGAACAGTATGGCCACTCCAACTGTCCATAACCGCGGTCGCGACTATTCGAATAGTTTGACACTCTACAGAGGTGGTACACTGCATAGGTGGACAACAAAGGTGGACCATCTGTCATCCTGGGCACTACATAGGTGGACAACATTGAGAGGTAGCCTCAGCTCAAACCTCTCCTACGAGGGAACTAATACTAATGCATATAAACTTCCGGCTAAGCCTTACCCAATTCAGGTATTGTGGTTGTACGGTAAAATTGGAATGGTATCGCATCCGAACCCAACCATCAATTTTTACAAAAGGGCTAAGGCTCCCGCCTCAACATTTTCATCATCATCATAAACCATTTGTGTTTCTCAACACATGTCAAAACATCTCAATAGAATGACTCATCATTCCAAGGTTTTCACAAATCATTTTCACCAAGTATTCCCATCTAAAGTGATCAAGTTTTGGTTTAGCTCTAAACTACTAATTTAAGAGTGTTCACTAAGGTGGGGTGCTAATATCAATCTCATGCCATAGAATGACCTCTAAGTCTAACTAGATAGGTCAAGTTTTATACTCTTTATGCTATATATAAACAAAGTAAAGAACTTTGGTAAAGTAAAGAAAGTAAAGCTTGTAAATAAGACTTGGAGTAGGTATAAGTCAATAGGTATAATCAAAGCATGCCTAATGCATTTGTTTAGATTATCTATCTTGCAAGGGTTAGCTTGCATTGTGAACGATGGCTTGCAAGTAATCACTTGCATGGTTAACTTGTATAATGCTAGATTGCCTTGGTTGGTGCAGTGGTTGAAATTCTCTTCCTCCTCCTCTTGGTAGAACTCCTCCTCCTCGTAGACTTGGTCGGTACTATCGTCTATAAATACATACGGGATACACAATCACCAAACAATACTAACTAGTCTACTTAGCACACTAAGGCACACATTTGATGATCTAGTATCATCACAAACATCACAATGTTTAATGAAATAGTTGCATTTATTTTATTTGAGAAAAGTAATTTCTACTCATTGAAAATAACTAAGATTTAATATTCTCCAATTAAAATATGGGATCATGTGGACACATGTCATCACCACATATTCTAATACATGGGAATGTGATTTAAATGTTGGATCACATTTTAATAAGTTTAAGTTTAATATTTAATGATTTAAAGTGACTAGAAATGCCTATATAGCATTATTTTGGTACTAGTCCAAAGTCACTACATGCAAACCTTAGCATTATTTTGGTACTAGTCCAAAGTCCAACAGAATCTACGGCTGGGGCTTATTGTCGACGACGGACTCGTCCCCGGCGAGGCTGAACCCTAGCGGCTCGGTGGGGGTGCGGTGAGGTCGTACCAGGGCTCTAACGAGTGCGGCGAGGCGGGCAAACGAACAAGGAGACAACGGCAAGCTCAGGCGAAGTCGCGGCAGAGGCTAGCGTGGACGAAATCGACGGCAGCGTCTCATCCTCTGTTGCGGGTGTCTCCGGCTCAATTCCGGCGACTGGCTGTTCGAACTGCTCCGGCGAGAGGTGGGGAAGGATCAGTGGAGAGAGGGGAGTGTGAGAGTTTGAAGAATTCGTGCTGGGGAGGCCTCCTTATATAGGCGCGGCGAGGCGGCAGAGAGGCATGGGCGGAGCTCGTCGGTGACAACAGCACAAGGGGCTATCAGTGTGGGCGAGGTAGGCAGACGGTGGACGGTTCCCTGGCGGTCAGCTAGGGCGTAATGGTGATGCCAGGGGCGGTGGATAGTGATCGGGCACGTCTCGCGCTCTGGGAGACAGAGGCGATGCTCGACGCGGTTCCCGGCGACTGTGGGTCGAGCGGCGGGGTACGGGCGTGTCTGGCAGGTTGAGGTGGTCAAGGCGGAGCGGCACGAGCGGTCTGGTGTCGAGGCGCGACGTGTGGCGTGCTGGCGGTGATGGCGCTTTGGCGCGGTGAAGAGACTCAGTGCGGGGCTGCTCTAGGGTGGTCTAGGGGCTAGCAGTGGTCGTGGGGTAGACCGTGGATGGCGGTGAGGTGGCGCCTGCTTTCCTGGAGCGACGGAGAGGGGCTGGTGGTCTGCTGCGAGCTGCACATGATCGACCAACGAGCATGGCCTCGGGGTGGCGTGGTACTGGCGCTAGGGACTAGGGGATGGGTTGTTTAAGGCTTGGTTTGATCAAAGAGGGACAGAGGGAGTAAATGGGGTGCAAATGGGTGGCAAAACCCTGTGGAAATAGTGAAGCTAGACTAGAGTGTGATTAGTGCATGCCAAGTGTTCGACCAAATGGCTACATGAAGAAAACTTTTGAATTTTTCAGAGATTTTTGGTGGAGTGGTTTGTCACATGCTTAAGCATCTGTGTTGCTTGGGATTTTCAAATTGAGTTCATTTGGATGGTTTTTGAAAAAGCGTGATCTATACATATGAACTAGATTCCATTTTCAAATGTCTTTTAAATTTAGAGTTTGAAAATTTTTGGAAGATCACAAAGTGGGCCTTGGTACATCTTAACTTGTACTAGCAAGGGGTGCAAAGATCTAGATTTGTTTCTATTGGAAAATGAGTGCTAGGAACACCCAAAGTGGGCTAGGTGATTAAAATGGCAAAAGTGAGCATTCCCTTTATTAATTGTATTTGATTTCTTTTTCTTTGGTTTTTGCTTGGAATTTATATAGATGATGTGGCATTCATCTTAGAATCATTTTACAACCATTAGAACCAATAATCATGGCAATTCAAAGTAACTCCTATTTAATGCAACACACATATGAATTCTTAAAGATTTTAAATGGAAAAAGGTTTTGTTAACCCTAAATTGGGTGATTTGGATCTTTATATATTGGATTAAAGTTTTGGGATGTTACAAACCTTCCCCCCTTAAACAAAATCTCGTCCCGAGATTTAAGAAAGAAAACTAGGAACTAAAGAGATCTGGGAACTCAGTCCTAATGTAATCTTCTCGTTGCTAGGTGGCTTCTTCTTTGATATGGTTGCTCCATTGGATCTTGAGGAACTTGATACTCCGGGTCCTGGTGGTTCTGTAAGCTTCCTCCAAGATACGGATGGGCACTTCACGATATGTCAGATCCTTATTGATATCAACAGCTTGGTGATCGATGTTCTTGAAAACTTCAGTCTTCTCCGGCACTTCTAGGCATTTGCGAAGTAACGAAATATGGAACACATTGTGGATGGATGACATCTCTTCTGGCAGTTCCTGTTGATATGATACTTCTCCTCAGCGATTCAGAATCTTGAAGGGTCCGATATATCTGGGGGCTAACTTTCCTTTCAGACTAAAACGTTGGGTTCCCTTTAATGGCGAAACTTTGAGATACACAAAATCTCCGACATTGAAAGTCAGGTCTCTCATCTCTTGTCAGCATAACTCTTCTTTCTGGATTGGGCGGTCTTGAGGTGCTCACGGACATTGTGAACCTTCTCTTCGGCTTCTCGTAGGATGTCGGGTCCAAAAAGCTGACTCTCTCCTACTTGCGACCAATTCAAAGGGGTACGTCACTTTCTTACATATAAGAACTCAAATGGTGCCATTTGCAAACTGGCTTGATAACTGTTGTTGTATGAGAATTCTGTGAAAGGCAGGCAATCTTCCCATTTTGATCCATACTCTAACACACAATCTAAGATTTGGTTGACTCTTTCAGTCTGTCCGTCGGTTTGTGGGTGATAAGCTATGCTGAAATTCAACTTGGTTCCTAATCCTTCTTGGACTTTCTGCCAAAATCTTGAGGTAAATTGGGTTCCTCGATCCGACTCTATGGTCTTGGGGGTTCCATGTAAAACTGACGATTCTAGCAATGTACAACTCTGCTAGCTTCGAACTCTGGTAGGTTGTCTTGATAGGTATAAAATGAGCTACCTTGGACAGTCTATCAACGATGACCCAGATAGAGTCATTTCCCCTACTAGAAGTAGGCAAACCGATAATAAAGTCCATTCCGACGGAATCCCATTTCCATTCCAGAATCTGCAATGGTTGCAACAGTCCTGCAAGTCTCTGATGTTCTGCTTTGACTCGCTGACAGATATCACACTTGGCTATGTAGCTTCCAATTTCTCTCTTCATCTTGTGCCACCAAAATTGCTCCTTCAAATCCTGATACATCTTCGTTCCTCCGGGGTGTATAGAATAAAGAGTATCATGAGCTTCTTGCATGATGAATTGCTTCAGTTCCGAATATGCTAGCACACAGATACGTCCTTTGTACCATAGAACTCCTTCTTCGTCTTTAGTGAATCCAGGTACTTTTCCTGTACCAATATGACGCTTGATTCCGTCAATACTTTCATTTCCCTTATGGGCTTCCTTCATTTGGTCAATCAAAGTGGGTTGAAGTTCAATGCTAGTTAAAAATCCTTTGCTAACTAGCTCAGTTCTAAACTGCTCCAACTCCTCATACAAACTTGGTTGCTTCTCCTTGATCATAGTGTTTAACCTACACGACAATCTGCTAAGAGCATCCGCTACCACATTGGCTTTGCCGGGGTGATAGTGGATGTCAAGGTCATAATCCATGATTAACTCTATCCATCTTCTTTGCCTCATATTTATCTCCTTCTGAGTGAAAATATACTTCAAGCTCTTGTGATCTGAGTAAATCTCACAGTGATTACCCATAAGGTAATGATGCCATGTCTTCAATGCCAAAACTATGGCTGCTAACTCAAGATCATGGGTAGGGTAGTTCTGCTCATGTTGCTTTAGTTGTCGAGACAGATATGCGATGACTTTGCCTTCTTGCATCAATACACATCCGAGACCAATCTTGGATGCATCACAATACACATCAAACGGCTTCTTGATATCTGGCATGATCAATATTGGGGCTAAAATCAAACTCTTCTTCAGCTCTTGGAAACTTGCTTCACATTTGTCGGTCCATTCAAACTTCTTGTCCTTCTTCAACAATTGAGTCATGGGTCTTGCAATGCTCAAAAATCCTTCTACGAACTTGCGGTAATATCCCGGTAATCCGAGAAATGCACGGAGTAGGGTTTGAGTGGTTGGGGCTTCCCATTCTTCGACATCTTTGATCTTGGCGGGACAACAGCGACTCCTCCGGCAGACACAATATGTCCTAGGAATCCTACTTCTTTCAGCCAAAACTCACATTTCTTGAACTTGGCATACAACCTATGCTCTCTAAGGGTTTCAAGGATGATTCTCAGATGTTGCTCATGGTCTTCTTCTGACTGGGAGTAGATAAGGATACCATCGATAAACACAACGACAAACTTATCCAAAAAATTCATAAAGATCTTATTCACGAGGTTCATGAAATAAGCAGGGGCATTGGTTAATCCAAAAGACATGACCGTATACTCGTATAATCCATAACGAGTAGTAAAGGCGGTCTTCGGAATATCCATTGCACGAATCTTAAGTTGGTGATAACTAGTCCTAAGATCAATCTTAGCGAAAACACTGGCACCATTCAACTGATCAAATAGATCCTCTATCTTTGGCAAGGGGTACTTGTTTTTGATTGTGACGTCATTCAGCTTCCTGTAATCTGTGCACAAACGGTTGCCTCCATCTTTCTTGTCGATGAACAAAACAGGCGATCTCCATGGTGATGTGCTTGGTTGAATCAAGCCTTTCTCCAGCATAGCATCCAACTGCTTCTTCAGTTCCACTAACTCTGAGGGGTTCATGCTATAGGGTCTCTAGGCTATGGGTCCAGTTCCAGGGATTAGTTCAATAATGAACTCAATATCCCGATCCGGGGGCATACCAGGCAATTCATTTGGGAATACGTCAGGGTATTCACAAACTACTCTGACTTGGTCTATGGTGGGTAGGGCTAGACTCTTATTGCACTTGAACTAACGGGGTAAGATTGACTGTGCCAAGAAAGCCATCACCATGACTATACATTCCTAGTACTACTTCCAAACCTTTGGTTCCAAGTACTATTAGGTTGGCATAAAAATCTATCCCATGTATTCTGATAGGCAACTTTGCAAATTTTTCTAGCTTTTGTAGTTGAACCAGGGATTTGAACTATCATGACATGCTTCAAGTTGGTTGGGTGAATCTTACTAGTGCATGCAAATTCTTCGGTGACAAATGAGTGCGATGCTCCAGAATCAAACAACACTCTGGCTAAAACTGAGTTGACAAAAAACATACCCAGCACTACATCTGGCACTTCTTGGGCTTCCTCGGTGTTCATGTGGAAGAGACGGCCATTGCAGTTGTGAGGGTTCCCTGGGGCGAATCTTCTTCCTGGTTGAACATGACGCTGCTGTTGAGCTGGGGCATTCATATTGGCAGTGGCAGCAATCTTCTTGGGACACTCATTGGAGTAGTGACCCTTCACTCCACAGTCGAAACAAGTAATCTGAGACTTGTCTTTTGCTGCCACGGGCACAACATTGCTTCCAATTCTGGGTGCAGTGTTGTTGTTGTTGTGCTTGGGAGGTGCATGGTTAAAATTGCTAGAGTTGCCGGGGTGATAGTTGTTTCCTCTGGACTTCACATTTCTTTCGCTGCGGTTGGGGTAGCTTGGGCGAGACATTGGGGGTCGATTGTTCCGCGGTGCATATCTGGCAGACGGGTTGGGACGGTACTTCTGGTGGCTGCTAGATCCAGCTTGGTGCATCATCTGACGTTTGTGGTTGTCGTTTGCCTGATTAATCTTCCCTTCCATCTGAATGGCAGAGTCGACTAGCTCTTCGAGATCCTCGAAACGGATGTTGATGAGGACAGTCTGCATCTCATCATGTAGTTCGTTCAGGAATCTCTCCTTCTTTTTAGCCTGTGTGTTGATCTCATCAGGTGCGTACCTGGCGAGGGACAAGAATCTGTCATGATACTCCACTACAATCATTCTGCCTTGCTTGAGCTCTCTGAATTCATCCCTCATTCTGGTGACTAGACCCTGCGGCATGTGGGTGCGGCTGAACTTGACTTTGAAGGCTTCACATGTCATCACTTGACCATGGTTCATTGTGCGGGTGCTGTTCCACCATGCTCTTGCATCTCCTGCCAAATAGTGGGTGGCAAAAAGAACTTTCTCGTTGGCATCCACTCCGGCTACTTCTAAGTTGTTTTCCATTGTGTACAACCAATCATTAGCATCCAGTGGGTCTTCAGACTTGCTAAAGATTGGGGGATTGGTATTCTGGAAGTTTTTGAGTTTGGATCCATGATGATCCTGATTTCCATAGTTCTGATTGTTATGAGCCATCTGGGCGATCTGCTGCAGTGTTGCTAGATTTGCTTGGTGCTCTGTCCTACTAGCTTCACAATCTGCAATTAGAGTCTGCAGAATCTGCAGCATTGGGTCTTGCGATGAGCTGCTCCCTCCTTGGTTTCCACGATTCATCTGAAGATTGAGGTAGATAAAGGGGTAAGAGGGAAAGTTCTAAGGTTCATGGTTTTGGTTTCAAAGCTAAAACTTTGAGTTTGACTCAGGTTTTGCAACTAACTTATTTTCATTCATTCAAGCAAAGCACACGATACAAACACACACACACACCACAACAAAAGGAAAACAGATGGTTTTAAGAACCATTCTGTAAGCTACGATACAATGGGATCGATACTCATCACTCCTACGATAGTGCTCTAGTGCATCTACTCATCATCGATGAAGTCGGAGTCATCATTGTTAGTGTAGAAGTCCATGGCATCATCCTCCAGATAGTCATCATCATTGTTGACGTATGAGTCAATATCCCCTTGGATGTCTTCACCTTCCTCTTCTTCTTCTTCTGCTGCAAGCTGAGCTTCTTGCTCCTTGATGGTCTTCTCGAGGTCGGCCACCTTCTTGCAAAGACGGTCGATGGTGCGATCCTTCTTTGCGTGTTGACAGTGAAGAGACTGACGATCCTTAACGAGCAGTGAGAAAGTCTGGGCCTTCTGGGCGGCAATAGCGAGGTTGTGGTTGGTGAACTCTCTAGCATTGTCCAATTCCTTCTGTCTGTCGTACAACAGGAAGTCGAGGTTCTCCCCTTGACGCTTCAACACCGGGTGACTTGGCATCTCTAGAGACATTCCCATAGAGTCACGCCTTGCATAGTGAACAAAGCGGGTTTCTTGGATTAGGTTGACACTCTGGGCGCAAAGACGAACGAGAGCTTCATGCAGTGCCCTGGCTAATCCATCTAGCCAGTTGTTCTCTCTCACGGAGAACTGAATCCTCTCAGACATTGGTGCTTCTAACTTGCCTCGAAGATTAGCAACTACTAGCCATTGTAAATCTCCTCCTGGTGGACCCGGGAGTTGAGCTCCAAGAAATTCCGGATGAGGACGCTCCAAGTACTCAGATAGTGAATCAAGATCCCTCTCGAAGATCAGTTGGCCTCCGTTGCCCAACTGGTAGAACTTGTTGTACTGAACTTCCATCTATAAGAATTTAGGATGAGAAAGTTAGTGAAGTGATCAAGTGTGTCAAAGTTTTATGTAGTAATGTAAGAATTTTGGAGGAACATGAATTTTTTTGAGAGAAAGAATCCCAAGGGTAAGAGAGGAAATAGTTTTCACAAGTAATCACTTTGGTTTTTGCAACTAAGTTTTTGTTTCGGACGTTCATTCTAACTAGGGTCTCCTATGGTCAGGATGGCTCTGATACCAACTTGTCAACACCCGGATTTTTAATCCCAGATGCATGTTATGCCATACATCACAATCCCAGGATTACCATTTTTGCGAGACATAACAGATTAGATATCACAGTACATCATCCATTACAAACTATAATAAGGTCTTACACAAATAAAGGATCTCATCATCCAGTCTTAGTACAAACAAGTAGAGGAATAATTAGTGTAGCGGTGGGCTCCATCTTCAGTGTCACAGGCAATGCTGGCGATGGGAGATGATCCTAGTTGTCGTAGCCATCCTGTTGTCCTCCTTCAGGGTAGTCCTCCTCATAGTCTGGCCATAGGAATAGCCAGGGACAAAGCCATGAGTACTCTTTAAGTACTCGCAAACTACCACTAACAAGTAAGATAGTTCTAGTAGGAATGCTAAACTCTAAGTTTATTTGTAAAGTTAAGTTTGAAACCTAAGCTGATTTTAGAAACAAAGAAAGATAAAATAAAGTTTGAAAACACCTAAGTGGGAACTTAGTTATCATAGTCACAACTCTGATGTGGTCAAGTCATGTCACAATTCATTTCATAAGTCATTTTGAAAACATCTGACAACGGAACAGTATGGCCACTCCAACTGTCCATAACCGCGGACACGGCTATTCGAATAGTTTGACACTCTGCAGAGGTGGTACACTTTCACCACAAAATTCGATACATCTGTCAGGGATAACCCTGAATCATCATACTTCGTATGCAGATAATCAAACATAACCTTTCCTTTACACACTCTAGTATAAGCACATCTCCTATGATCCTGGCCTCCTAGCCATGACCATCTATCATCCTGGGCACTGCATAGGTGGACAACATTGAGAGGTAGCCTCAGCTCAAACCTCTCCCGTGAGGGAACTAATACTAATGCATATAAACTTCCGGCTAAGCCTTACCCAATTCATGTATTGTGGTTGTCTGGTAAAATTGGAATGGTATCGCATCTGAACCCAACCATCAGTTTTTACAAAAGAGCTAAGGCTCATGCCTCAACATTTTCATCATCATCATAAACCATTTGTGTTTCTCAACACATGTCAAAACATCTCAATAGAATGACTCATCATTCCAAGGTTTTCACAAATCATTTTCACCAAGTATTCCCATCTAAAGTGATGAAGTTTTGGTTTAGCTCTAAACTACTGAGTTAAGAGTGTTCACTAAGGTGGGATGCTAATATCAATCTCATGCCATAGAATGACCTCTGAGTCTAACTAGATAGGTCAAGTTTTATACTCTTTATGCTATATATAAACAAAGTAAAGAACTTTGGTAAAGTAAATAAAGTAAAGCTTGTAAATAAGACATGGAGTAGGTATAAGTCAACAGGTATAATCAAAGCATGCCTAGTGCATTTGCTTAGATTATCTAGCTTGCAAGGGTTAGCTTGCATTGTTAATGATGTCTTGCAAGTAATCACTTGCATGGTTAACTTGTATAATGCTAGCTTGCCTTGGTTGGTGCAGTGGATGAAATTCTCTTCCTCCTCCTCTTGGTAGAACTTCTCCTCCTCGTAGACTTGGTCGGTACTATCGTCTATAAATACATACAGGATATACAATCACCAAACAATACTTAACTAGTCTACTTAGCACACTAAGGCACACATTTGATGATCTAGTATCATCACAAACATCACAAGGTTTAATGAACTAGTTGCATTTATTTTATTTGAGAAAAGTAATTTCTACTCATTGAAAATAACTAAGATTTAATATTCTCCAATTAAAATATGGGATCATGTGGACACATGTCATCACCACATATTCTAATACATGGGAATGTGATTTAAATGTTGGATCACATTTTAATAAGTTTAAGTTTAATATTTAATGATTTAAAGTGACTAGAAATGCCTATATAGCATTATTTTGGTACTAGTCCAAAGTCACTACATGCAAACCTTAATATTATTACATATTTAGATGGGTATGGTTAAATGTGATTTTTTAGAGTTGGAATCAACTCAAAGCTATTATGGTTGATTTTATAAAAATGTTTGAATGTGCAAAAGCTTCTGTCTTGTTATTTTAGCTAGGAGAGATCTATAACTCTAAATGATTTAAATCCAACGGGCTTAGATAGAGATTTTAATTAGATTTCCAACAAAATTGTAATCACTCAATTTGGATTTGTAAAAATCCCTGAATTGATTTTCAAACTAAAGGACAGAACTAGGTTTCAGCTAAAAAGGAAAAAGCTAAATTTGAATCTATGGGCTTAGGCGGGAACACTAATCGGCCGGCCCAAATTCACTCCGCGGCGCTGAGGACTGCTGACAGGGGGGTCCCACCTGTCAGTGGATCATTAAACATGAAGCGGTATGGGGCGAGATGGACCGTAGGATTAGAACAGAATCTATGGCTGGGGCTTATCATCGACGACGGACTCGTCGCTGGCGAGGCTGAACCCTAGCGGCTCGGTGGGGGTGTGGTGAGGTCGTACCAGGGCTCCATCAAGTGCGGGGAGGCGGGAAAACGAACGAGGAGATGAAGGTAAGCTCAGGCAAACTCACGGCAGAGGCTGGGGTGGACGAAATCAACGGCAGCGTCTCCTCCTCTGTTGCGGCTGTCTCCGACTCAATTTCGGCGACTGGCTGCTCGAACTGCTCCGGCGAGAGGTAGGGAAGGATCATTGGAGAGAGGGGAGTGTGAGAGTGTGAAGAATTGATGCTGGGGAGGCCTCCTTATATAGGCGCGGCGAGGCGGCAGAGAGGCATGGGAGGAGCTCGGCGATGACGATGGCATAGGGGGCTATCGGCGTGGGCGAGGTAGGCGGACGATGGACGGTTCCCTAGCGGTCAGCTAGGGCGTAATGCGGTGCTAGGGGTGGTGGATAGTGATCGGGCGCGTCTCGCGCTCTGGGAGACAGAGGAGGTGCTCGATGCGGTTCTCGGCGACTGTGGGTCGAGCGGCAGGGTACGGGCGTGTCTGGCGGGTTGAGGTGGTCAAGACGGAGCGGTGCGTGCGGTCTGGTGTCGAGGCGCGGCGTGTGGCATGTTGGCAGTGATGGTGCTCTGGTGTGCGCTCACGGGCGAAGAGAGTCAGTGCGGGGCTGCTCTGGGTGGTCCAGGGGCTAGCAGTGGTCGTGGGGTGGACCGTGGACGGCGGTGAGGTGGCGCTTGCCTTCCTGGAGCGGCGGAGAGGGGCTGGTGGTCTGTTGCGAGCTGCACATGATCGACCGGCGAGCATGGCCTCGGGTGGCGTGGTACTGACGCTAGGGACTAGGGGATGCATTGGTTAAGGCTTGGTTTGATCAAATAGGGACAGATGGAGTAAATGGGGTGCAAATGGGTGGCAAAACCCTATAGAAACAGTGAAGCTAGACTAGAGTGTGATCAGTGCATGCCAAGTGTTCGACCAAATGGCCGCATGAAGAAATTTTTTGAATTTTTCAGAGATTTTTGGTGGAGTGGTTTGTCACATGCTTAAGCATCTGTGGTTTCTTGGGATTTTCAAATTGAGTTCATTTGGATGGTTTTTGAAAAAGGGTGATCTATACATATGAACTAGATTCCATTTTCAAATGTATTTTAAATTTAGAGTTTGAAAGTTTTTTGAAGATCACAAAGTGGGCCTTGGTACATCTTAACTTGTACTAGCAAGGCGTGCAAAGATCCACATTTGTTTCTATTGGAAAATGAGTGCTAGGAACACCCAAAGTGGGCTAGGTAATTAAAATGGCAAAAGTGACCATTCCCTTTATTAATTGTATTTGATTTCTTTTTCTTTGGTTTTTGATTGGGATTGATCTAGATGATGTGGCATTCATCTTAGAATCATTTTACAACCATTAGAACCAACAATCATGGCAATTCAAAGCAACTCCTATTTAATGCAACACATATATGAATGCTTAAAGATTTTAAATGGAAAAAGGTTTTGTTAACCCTAAATTGGGTGATTTGGATCTTAATATATTGGATTAAAGTTTTGGGATGTTACAGAGACGGAGAGGGGCCAGGGGCTAGCCACACCATGTGGTGGTGTGGGTCCCCCTGGCCGTGCCACCAGGTGGTGTGGGCCCCTAGTCCACCCTCTGGCATCGCCCTTTCGCCTATAAAAGCCTCCCTATGAGAAAACCCTAAATCATCCAGCCTCCAGCCATGAAAAGTTCCGCAGCACCGCCACCACTGAAGGGGAGATTTGGGGGACAGAAAGTCTCTGTTCCAGCACCCTGCAGCCGGAGAAGTGCCCCTGGAGCCATCTCCATCGATCTCCGTCGCCGTTGCTGATTCCCATGATGAGGAGGGACTAGTTCTCTCTCGAGGCTAAGGGTTCTACCGGTAGCTATGTGTTCATCTCTCTCTATGCATGATCATATTGTGATCATGAGCTTTGTAATCAAGTAGATCTACCTTGCTACTCAAGTGCTTTAATAGATCTCTGGATCTCCCCATGTGTGTGAAAGTGATAGCGTGCACACCATGGTGGCACTTAGGCTAGAGATTACAAATACTTGTTATGAGTTATATTTGGAGTTGGATGTCTCTATGAAATTGTGGTGTTTGTTGGAACCATCTAGCACTCAAGGTGATAGTGAGGGGTTATCTAGATGGGGAAAGCGAACTTTGAGGAGTGCTGTTATAGCCCTACCATGGATTAGAGTGTCCAACCGGAGAGTAGTTCACAGTAGTATCATAAAGAGATGATATTTATGTGAGAGTGTTCACTAGTGAAAGTATGATCCCTAGGCCTTATTTCTAAGCATTGAAACACCATTTGCAACTAGATCTGTTACATGTTTGCTTGCTTCCATCTTTATTTCAGATTGCCTTTAGTCTCTTCCTACCCGTCAAGCTCTTTTTTGGCACCGTTACCACTTATAATTATGCATACCACTTGTATTTCACTATCTCTTCGCTGAACTAGTGCACCTATACACCTGACAAGTGTATTGGGTGTGTTGGGGACACAAGAGACTTCTTGTATCTTGATTGCAGGGTTGCTTGAGAGAGATACCTTTGACCACTTCCTCCCTGAGTTCGATAAACCTTGGGTAATCCACTTAAGGGAATCTTGCTGCTGTTCTACAAACCTCTGCACTTGGAGGCCCAACAACTGTCTACAAGAATAGAAGTGCGTAGACATCATACACCAACTTCTGGTAATGGGGGTAGTTCTGCTTTGAGAGCGAGAGTACCTCACTCAGGTAGTACATCGGTCGTTGCACCGGCTGCGCCTTTCCTTCCTCTGGTCTTTCCACCACCAGCACCATGCTGACTACCCGGTTGGTGGCCATGATGTACATCAGCATCGGCTCCTTTGCCGCTGGCACTGCCAGTATAGGCGGCGAGGTGAGCATACGTTTGAGGTCGCGGAAAGCTTCATCCGCCTGTGATGTCAAGACGAATTTGTATGTCTTCTTCATGAGCTGGTATAGCGGAAGTGCTTTCTCGCCCAGCCGGCTAACAAACTGACTGAGGGAGGCCAGGCATCCGATGAACTTCTGGATGTCCCGCAGGTTCTCAGACGGTTGCATGCACTCGATTGCGCCAATCTTCTCCGGGTTCGCCTCGATTCCTCGTTCTGATACGAGAAAACCAAGGAGTTGGCCGGCTGGGACACCGAACATGCACTTCTCCGGGTTCAGCTTCATCTGGAATCGGCAGAGGTTGGTAAATGTTTCCTTCAGATCTTCAAGGAGTGTTTGGTGCTCCTTGGTCTTGACTACTACATCGTTGATGTAGGCGTGTACGTTTCTGCCGATCTACGTCTGCAGGCACTTCTGCATGCAGCGCTAGTATGTTGCCCTATCGTTCTTCAGCCCAAATGGCATGGTGGTGTAGTAGTAGGATCTGTAGGGAGTAATGAATGTTGTCTTTATTTGATCAGTGGGGTTCAGCCGGATCTAGTGGTAGCCAGAATACGCATCCAGAAACGACAACAGCTCGCAGCCGGCCGTGGAGTCGATCACTTGGTCTATCCTTGGCTGGGCAAATGGATCTTTGGGGCATGCTTTGTTGAGGCTGGTGTAGTCCACACACATGCGCCAGGTCTTGTTCTTCTTCAACACCAATACCGGGTTCACCAACCATTCCGGGTGGAAAATCTCCATGATGAATCCGGCTGTGAGGAGCCGCGTGATTTCCTCACCGATGGTTCTTCTCTTTTCCTCAGCGAAACATCATAGGGACTGCTTGACAGGCTTTGCATCTAGCTTGACATGTAAAGAGTGCTCGGCAAGCTCCCTCGGAACACCTGCATGTCCTTGGGGGACCATGCGAAGATGTCTCGATTCTCACGGAGGAAGTCAACGAGTGCGCTTTCCTATTTACTATCGAGGTCGTCTCCGACCAGGACAAACTTGTCCGGCTTGGCTTCGTTCAGCCACATCTTTTTGGTGCCCTTGGATGGCTTCAACTGTGCTTCTCCGGCCGGCTTCGGCTCGCCAGCCAGCATATCCGCCTGCAGGGCTGCTATGTTTTGCAAGATGACGCGCTTTTCTTCCGTGATGATCATGGCCTCCGCTATCTTGGAGTTGTTGGTGGTGCACTCCACAGACCGCTTGTAGCAGTCGGCCATGGTGATGACACCCTTTGGCCCTGGTAACTTCATCTGGAGGTACGCGTAGTGTGGTACCGCCATGAACTTGGTGAGCGTTGGGCGCCCCAAAATTGCGTGATATGCGCTGGAGAGGTTGACCACCTCGAACCAGATAGGCTCTCGGCAAAAGTTGTCTTCTGTCCCGAAGATGACGTCCAGACGGATCTTGCCGATGGGTGAATGCGATGGGCCCGAAGTGGCTTCGTGGAAGGAGGTGCTAGACGGCTCCAGCTACGAATCGCAGATGCCAAGCCGGTATAGCGAGCTGCGGTACAGGAGGTTGATGCTGCTCCCACCGTCTACAAGGACGTGGGAGAATCTGCAGGAATGCTTATTGGAGACGATGATGGGATCCAGGACCATCACGTAAGTGCCTGGGTGAGGTAGCACAGACGGCTGGTCCTTTCAGCTCCACGCAATCTCTTGTTTTGACCAATTGAGGTACTGGGGGACGGGAGGAACGATTGCGTTCACCTCCGCCTCGCGGCGTCTCTTGTTGTGCTTGGTTTCCGGCTCCGTGGTGAAGGTGTGGTAGTTTCCCACCTGGCGGGGATAGTTGTCATCACCATCTTCCCTCCAGCGCTGGTTATTGCAGTCGCCTGGCGGCCCACTGGCTGGGGGTGGTGCTGCCTGCACAGCTGGTACGCCAGCGATCTCCGCCATCTTCTTTGTCCAGGTGCACTAATGCGTTGTATGTGTAGCTGGTTTGTTGCCTCTGTTGTGGAACTTGCTTGTCCCATCAAGCATTGACTCGATGGTGTACTTGGGCCTCGGAGGCCGGTCATTAGGCTTTTGTCTCCGGCTACCACCTACAGCCGGATCCTCCAGCACCGCTGCCATCTGCCTGGAACCATATTGGTTATCCGGCTGGTCGTCCTTTCTCTTGCTATGACGGTTGTCATGCCGCCTGTGGTTGTGGTTGTTCCCATCCGGCTGGTGTTGATCTAGAGCAACGTACATGATGATTTGCCCCTGGCCGTCCACCCAGACGGATCTTTTCATCGCTGCGTCGGCGGTGGCGTACTTGTCCACGATGTCCATGGTCTGCGCCATGGTGGTAGGCTCCACCCGACGAAGCTTGTGCTTGAGCATAGTGCCATCTCTGCAGCCGTTGACGAAGAATTCGACCGCCTGGTGCTCGCGCACCCCTTCGTAGGAGTTGTGCATACTTGTCCACCGGGTGATGTAGGAGCGATCGGATTCGTCTGGACCTTGTACGCAAAGGGCGACCTCGCCGAGTCGGCCTGGGCGTTTGTAGGTGCCGGTGAAGTTGCGGACGAACGCCTGCTCAAAATCGATCCAAGCGTTGATGTTGTTGTTAGGGGGGCTATTGAGCCATGTTCTGGCCGAGTCGAGGAGAATGAGGGGGGCATAGCGCACAGCTACCAGGCGGTTTCCATTTGCGATGCCCACCGCGGTGGTGTAGTCCACCAGCCAGTCCTCCGGCTTGACCGTGCCATTGTACTTTGGCGTGTCCCTCGGGAGCGAAAATCCCTTTGGAAATGGCTCATTCTGGATGCGCGGTCCAAAGCATCTTGGACCGGCCGGGCTTTCTTCTTCCAGCGTGCATGACTGCACTAGCAGGTTCATGCGTGTGCGCGTGTCTTGCGGTTCTTCCGGCTCAAGCAGTCCCGGCCAGCCATATAGGTGGGACTTGGGCAGCGCTTGGCCTCTCCCGGCTTCGTCAGCCGGGTCGCGGTTTCGGCTGGTGACGGCCGCGGTGTTGCGGGCGTTGTGCCCACGGCCTGCTGATCCGCCGCGTGGATGGTTGTTTGGCCTCGTGTCGTTTGGGGAGGAGGCCTTGCTGGCGCCTACAGCCGGGTCCGCCATCCGGCGAGACGGTTGGGTCTTGCTATTGCCTCCTAGGCTGAGTTCTGCCTCCACCTGTTGCTTGTTCACCGTGACCATGAGGAGTTGGACGCATCCTTGCTGGCGGAGCAGCTCCTCGCTCTCCAGGTGGCTCAACTCGGCGACTACCACCTCCGCGGCTCTCATATTCTTGGTAGGGGTGTTGTATACTGGCTGAACCGCAGGCATACGCGGGTCAGTGGCTCGATCCAGCTCTGAACCGAGGTTTCAGCCTTGGGGCTGGGCCGGGCGGGGGGCGAAGCCGTGCACTATGTTGTACTCGTGCATAGTCACGTTCATTCGTCGTTGGGCGGCTGCAACCTTGCCAGCTTCCTCCAGGAGGCTCTGGCGGTCCAGTGCTGCTGTGGCCGCTGCCGGATCCGCCTCGATGGGGGTGATGGGGTTGCGGAGGTGCTCAATGGATGCGGTGAGCAGGTCCTGGACGCACAAAGTGGCGCCGCGGCCTTCTCTGTTACGCTCCAGAGGTGGGCGGTGGTTCTCGCTTGAGCCCGCCATCATGACCTCGACGTTGCCACTTGGGACGCGGGAAGCGGAGAAGCCAGGTGGTGCGTCGGACACAGTGACAACCTCGTGAGGGAAGGTCTCGGCGATGGTGGCAACGTAGACGTGATGCTCGCTGAAGTGCATGATGGAACCGCCACTTGGGAAGGTTCCCCCATCGAAGCAGGATGCGTTGTCGAGGACGAGGTCGAAGGAGCCTAAGGTGAGGATGAGGCTAGAGGCAACTTGCTCACCGGCGACAAGCGGAAGTCCCGTACTAAAGATAATCCCAGCCGAAGCGATGTGCCCCATGGTGTGCGCCAACTGTCGTGGTGTGGAACACGGCAGTGCCATCGGGGATGGCATGAAAGGGGACAATCAGGATGTTGTCGGTGGCTACTCGCAATGGGTTGGGCATAGATACTGCAGACATAGCGATGTATCCAGGTTCGGAACCCTCCTGTCGAGGTAACGCTCCTACTCCTCCAAGGATCTACTATCAGGGGGCGAATGCCCAGTACAGGTGCTCCTTGAGTTGTTTCCCTAGCTGCTCCTTGCTAGACGAATAAGATGGAATACTCAACTTAACCACTCTAGAGAACTTCTAACTTGTAATTGTCTACCTAGAACCCTACCACTACCCCTCCTTATATACTGGTTGGGGAGGTAGTTTACAAAGTGGGTTCTAGGGTTTACTGTTTGGATCTAGGCTTACAAAATGGGCCGGCTGGACGGGCCCGAACGGTAGGCTTAGGTCCAGTCAAGCCTCCAGTACAAGGGGGACAGCGCTACAGTGTCCAGCGCCCTTGCTTTACTCATTATCCGGCTCTTTATCCATCAGCCGGCTCTTTATCCGTCAGCTAGAGCTTTACTCGTCAACCGGAGCTTTACTCGTCAGCCTCCAGCTTTAGCGCAGTTGTCTGGTAGCGTCAACCAGGCGAGCCAGCCTGTCCGGTCAAAGATGCGCTCAGCAAGGAGCATCATCTCCATCGTACCTTGGCCAGTGGATCCGAGGAGGCCGGCTAGGAGCGGCCGCCCAGCCGGTTCTTCTGGCTACCCGGCTAGACGGGCCAGCCAAGGAAACTTGGGTGCGGACCGGGTGGAGATTCCCACCCAGCTGGAGTTCCTCGTATTGGGCCCAGACAGCCAAGGCTCCCTGGAGCTTTACTCGTCAGCCTCCAGCTTTGGCGCAGTTGTCTGGTAGCGTCGACCAGGCGAGCCAGCCTGTTCGGTCAAAGATGCGCTCAGCAAGGAGCATCATCTCCATCGTACCTTGGCCAGTGGATCCGAGGAGGCCGGCTAGGAGCGGCCGCCCATCCGGTTCTTCTGGCTACCCGGCTAGACGGGCCAGCCGAGGAAACTTGGGTGCGGACCGGGTGGAGATTCCCACCCGGCTGGAGTTCCTCGTATTGGGCCCAGACAGCCAGGGCTCCCTGGAGCTGGCAAGCTAAGCCTGTCTTGGCCTACCGGGGGTTATCCCCCCGACACTTGCCGGATTCGAACTATTGGATAATGCACTTTGACGGATCCAAATTGAAGTACGGATTAGGGGCTGAGGTAGTCCTTACCTCACCCAAGAAAGACCAATTGAGATATGGTGCTTCAGATCCATTTTTGAGCATCAAATAATGTGGCCGAGTATGAGGCGCTCGTGCACGGGTTGAAAGTAGCAAAGTAAATTGGGATACGTCGGATATAGTGCTTTGGAGATTCAGATTTGGTGGTGCAGCAAGTTTCTGGTCATTGGGATGCACTGGACACAAACATGGCCCTGTATAGATTCACGTACAAAAGATATGTGGTTACTTTGAGGGATGCGAATTCCATCATGTGCCAAGAGCTGAGAATGATGCATACAACGTGTTATCTAAATTGGGTTCATCTCGGCAAGACATCCTGCCAGGAGTTGCTTTGGAGCATCTGAGAAAACCATCTATTACCCCCTCACTAGAACCGAACCAATTTATATCCCGGCAAACCCCGGATCAGAAGCTGACCCAATGGACATTGACTCAGGGAACAGCTCGGCAAACCCAGGGACTACCTCGGCAAACCCGGGAACCACCTCGGCAAACCCGGGGACTGCCTTGCAGAACCCAGGGACTATTCAGCTTAATCCAGTAGAGGCTATGTCGGTTGATCCAATGGAGGTTAACAAAGTACTTTTCCCGGCCCGTGCTGTACCAGCATGGGTGCGGCCAATATTTGGATTCTTGAAGGTGGGAGTTTTACTAAATGATGAGGTACCCCCAAGAAAAGTGCAGAGGAGAGCAAAGGAATATACCATAATCAATGCCGAGTTATACACGAGAAGTGCCATAAGTGTTTTGTAGCGCTATGTTGATCCGGTAGAAGGGCGGGAAATCCTTCGAGATATACATTAGGTCGAATGTGGGCATCATGCCTCGTCTAGGTCCCTAGTAGCCAAAGATTTTCGGCATGGATTTTACTGGCCCAGTGCTTTGCAACAGGCTAAAGACCTTGTGAAAAAATGCAATGGGTGTCAGAGGTACGCTAACAAGATACATATGCCGGCCTCTAAACTCAAAACTATACCTATTACTTGGCCATTTGCTATGTGGTACTTGGATATGGTTGGACCATTTAGGCCGGGCCGGGGAAACATGACCCATATCTTAGTCATGGTGGACAAGTTTACAAAATGGATCGAGGTAAAGCCAATCAGAAAATGTGATGGAGCTATAGCCGTGTCATTCCTCAAGGACATTATCTTGAGATACGGGTACCCACACAGCATAATAACAGACAATGCCACACATTTTGCTAAGGGAGCATTTGCTCGGTTCTACCAAGACATAAGAATTCGTCTAGATGTCGCATCAGTGGCACACCCCGCATCGAATGGGCAAGTTCAAAGATCCAACGGACTAGTATTGTCTGGGATAAAACCCCAGCTCATTGAGTTGCTACAAAGATCAACGGGATGCTGGATTGATGAACTCCCATCAGTATTATGGAGCCTAAGAACGACTCCAAATTGATCAACAGGCTATACACCATTCTTTCTGGTATATGGGGCCGAAGCTGTATTACCAGCCGACATAGAGCATGACTCGCCCAGAGTTACCCAATACACATAAGCCGAAGTGCAAGAAGCCCGGCAAAATGATGTTGATCTGCTGGAAGAGGCAAGAGAGTTGGCACTATCTAGATCCACCATATTTCAGCAAAACCTCTATGGTTATCATAGCCGGAAAGTGAACCCCGGAGTTTTCCGGGAAGGTGATTTAGTACTTCGGCTGGTGCAACGCACTGTCGTCATGCATAATCCTCACCACCATGGGAAGGACCGTTCATTGTGAGCAAAGCTTTGCACAATGATGCATACTATCTTATAGATGCTCAATCGCAGGAGAAGATGTAACACCCTCGGATCGGCCCTATGCAAGTTTTAACGAATCCCGCCAAACCCACATAGAAACGATTCAAAGGTTCCCACTAGGCACTTTCGTGCGGATGGAAAACAAAGTAATACCATTACACATTAGTCCATGATGGAACCCATAGAACAAATATATACAACACGACTCCAGGAGTCAAGAATATAGATAAATAGTACAAAGATCTAAATCACCTTGAAAACGGTACAACGCCTGACTACGGACAAGATGCAAATGGGGCTAAGAGCCTTGAAGAATAACCAATGGCCTCCATAACCCTTCCTAGGCCAAGCCAAAAGGGTAACCCTGCTAACGACGTCGATCTCAAACCTGCTAAAACAAAAGGGGTGCCGACAAAGGGCAAAGAAAAAATAGAGTGGTTAGTACTGAGGCCAGTACACGGTGAGTCTAGAATTCGGAGGCTCTCGCTGAAGGGAATATGCCCGAGAGGCAATAATAAAGTGCTTATTATCTTATTCCATGTTTATGATAAATGTTTATTTTGCATGCTATAATTGTATTAATTGGAAACATTAATACATGTGTGTTTAATAAACAAAATACAAAGTTCCTAGTAATGCCTCTCATATAAACTAGCTCGTTGATTAACAAGATGATCAAGGTTTCCTAATCATGGACATTGGATGTTGTTAATAACGAGGTCACAACATTGGTGGAATGATGTGATGAACATTCATCCGAAGTATAGCATTATGATCAAAGTCATTATGTTTATATTGCTATAACATCATACGAAGTAATCTTAGTCCTTAGACCAAGAGATCATGTTAATCGCTAACACCGGAAGAGTATCTTGATAACATCAAACGTCACACCGTAACAGGGTGACTATAAAGGTGGGTTCAATGATACGAAGGTGTTATGTTGAGGCTCATGGATCAAGAGTGGGATTTGTCCATCCCGATGACGGATAGATATACTCTGGGCCCTCTCGGTGATATCACATTGAAATAGCATGCAAGCAAGTGATGTGATCACTAGAATGTTATATCACGAGAACGAGAAAAGAGGGCATGTCGGTAACAAGATCAAACTAGGTATTTGGATGCCAATGATCGAATCTCGGACATGTAATATATCACAAGACAAAGGGATTTAGTTACGACGATAAAGGTTCACACGATCACAACTTCACAAGAGTCATCGTTGAATATGTGGGAGTTAGTACGGATCTCCAGGTCCCGCTGCTGATTATTGATCGGAGAGGGGTCTCGATCATGTCTGCATTATTCGCGAACCGTAGGGTGACACACTTAAGTGATACCAACACCATTTGGAGCAAATATGTTTCAGATAAAGATTTAAGAAAGCGCTGGAATCATTTCGATGGAAACCGGAATTGTTTCGGGTGAAATTGCAGAAACTGGTTTTGGATGTGATATTGAAATGTTGCAGGGGGTTTTATGTGAATGTTTGTTAATTAATGTAATTGAAAAAATTCTGAATAAAATAAATAAAATAGTTTTATTTAATGAGAGCTTGCATTAAATTTGGTGGAAATTTAATGCATGTGTGAGTGGAATTTTGAGTGGAGGCTTTTTATGGAAGTGGGAGCTCCACCCACATGAATGTGGAAGAGGTGGGGGCACCACCATGGCTGCCACGCCATGGCCCTTGGGTGCCCCCCTCTCCTCCTCACAACACGCACCTCCTCGTGAAGGATCTCTCTCCCTCTCTAGTTATTCCCCATGGTCTCGGATTAGCGAGATACATGTTCCCGGTGGCTTTATCTGAAGAGGAGTTGTTGCTTCCGCTGCTTTGCTGGAGTGAGGGGCGGAGGTTGTCGGGGTACCGGACGTGTGTGTGATCACGGATGCACCGCTGCTTTGCGGTGCTAGACTTGGTGGTGCTGGATCTGATGGACATGTTGAAGCCGGACCTGCTGGATTTCATCACGATCTTGAGATCGGCAAGTGTACGACTACATCATCCACGAGTTCCAACCTGTTAACAAAGCTTTGTTGTCTTCGAGGGTAAATTCTATGTGGATGTATATCCACCCGTTGCTTGTATCTAGTAGATAGATCTTGGCGTATAGTTCCCATCGTAGGAAATTTTTTGTTTTCTATGCTGCGAACCCAACACTCGCCTACATAGGTATGGTGGACTAAAGCGGCAGCGGAGCATGCACTAAACAATCTATAGAGACTTGATACAACTGTCGACTATTAGAGAGGCATAAGAAAGACCTATTCGTAACCAACCTGATACTAACACCAAACATACCCATCCTGGTACTTTCCCCCCGAGACCAAACGAGGAAGTCCTGCCGAGGAAAACTCACACGGTTGGTAGTTTTATTCATTCTTTCCATCGTGGTTATCCAACTTACTATTCATATCCGATACAAGTCAAATTATAACAGTAAACTTTAGTGATAGTTGTCTATGATCAATAAACTATGCTCCAAGTCATCCATAGCCGCAGACACGGCTTTTCGAAAAGATTTAACCCTGCAGGGGTGCACCAAAGTTTCCACACGCACTTCAACCCTTTTTGCCAAATCAATTAACATACTTCCATCGGTACGTCGACGAAGCCTCGGACACGACGCTTTCCCAGACCCAAAGCAAGTACATGGGGGCACCTGAAAGAGCTACCTGTACGAGGTATAGCTAATCCTCCTTGTACGGACCCTGAGGTTACATGCACTTGTCACGCGAGCAGAGGCCATAGACAATATATTCCCGTGACAGAGTGCCGTGATCCTACGCAACAAAGACTCATCGAGCAACAGGTAATAAACATGGCATACATGGCATAGGTATAGTAGGTAACGTATAAAGTCCGAACTAGTTTTGTGGCCCCTAGCACAGTACTTTGAAATTATATAATAAGCCGTAGGGATGCCCGAACACCCCACATGTGGTTAGCACGCTCAGTCTCAGAACAGGTGTCAAGAACTCGGGTCCTACGTGGACACAAGTGGGCGGTTAAAAACCAAATATTGACTATTACCCACCGGTGCCTCTCCACTATATCTATTTCTAGGATTTTTAATAACAAGAAGTAATTAAATCCATGATCATATCCATCATTAAGCATCTGCCAACCTCCCAACAACGGTGGAACAACAACGACGCGAAGCATCACCTAAGCAAGCAACTACGACTCGCATGTCGATTGTCTATCAAACAACATGCAATAGGATGTGTCCAAGGCAATATAGGCTACATGAGATATCAAGGTATAGAAAACTAAAGCATCAATAATAAGGATAGCAATAGATCAATAGGAGGAAATAAAGACTATAAACTCAAAATAGGTAGAAAGAGGGAGAATGCTCGCCTAAAACATTGTCGAAGATACATATCCGAAGAACTTGTCGATACTCGTATACACTCAACGGCCTAATCCGCGAAGAAGCAAAACACTAAAAGAAACACCGAATGCACTATTTAATACTATGGCAGAAGATCGGGCATGATGCATGTATGATGTATGCATGACAAAGATGCGATGCGACTAGGCAATATTAAGCAGAACCGGGGTCCCGGCAATTAATTAGATGATTCAAGTTATTTAGTACCCCGCAATTTAAATCTTGTCTTCACAAGGCAAAATATGTCATTGGTTCGCTACACAAATTTAAATAAAGGCAATATAATGCTAGATTTGCCCGCATATGGTCTCCATATTTAATCATCAGGTAATCGGCGTAATGCCCCCAAAACTACATGTCTTGAGTGTAATCATGTTCAATTTAAATGCATCAATAGATATGTCATATTACAAAATAGGGTGGGTTAGATAGGGGTCACACATCTCGGATCAAAGATCTTGGGGTCTCGGAGGGGTTCGGTTCGGTCTTCAGATCAGGTTTCGATGTTCCGAGGGAGGTCTTGCCGAGGTACGGGTCTCGTCTTCAGGCCCGGTCTTCGGTTCTAGGGTCGGGGATCTTATCGATTGCCCCTCGATGTCACCAAGTTCATTCTTCCGAGGTATCGGTCGACAAGAAGATCTTGTGGTAACTTGTCACCTATCAAGTACATAGCTTCCTAGCAGATCTTGATGAGCTTGGTCTTGGATGACGGGGTTCAGACGGCAGAACTTGAAGGGCTCAACGCATTCGCACGACAGTAGTACCACAGTAGCAGCAGCATTTTAGCCCTGCACATGCGGCAGGCCGAGCAAGGTCTGAACCGTGGGCAGAGAAGGTCGAGGCGGAGGCGGGCTGTGCATGAGGCTGGTAGGAAGGGAGGAGGAGGCGACGATGCACCATAGAGGCACGCGGGGTCATGCGGCCAGGAGATGCAGAGGACGGCGGGGACCTCGATGGCGCTGCAGGACAAGGGCTGCGGCAAACAAGGACGGCGAAGTTCGATGGAGAGGGCTCGGCGAGGTAGGCTCGAGGGGTACCGCGGATGGAGCGGAGGCCGGACTCAAACGGCGGGCTTGGTGACGTGGCGGTCGGCGTGCTGCAGGGCAGAGGCGCGGGCTTAGCGGAGGTAGAGGCACTGGTGGCCTTGGAAGAAGCTCTACACGCGGGGATCTGGCAGCGGCGCGAGGGGTCGGGGTCGACGGTGATGGGGCGCAGACGGCAGTTTGACGAGGGGCACGGGTCCCCGTGGGCGCAGGCGGCGGTGGGGATCCGTAGGAGAGGCTCCGGTGGCCGGGGAAGAACGAGGGGGCGGCGAGGCCCGAGAAGCGCGGTGCGGCGCAGGGGACCGAGCGACGGTGGCTCGGGAGGAGAGCGATGGGGCACCAGCGCCAAGCGGGGCCAGAGAGGGCGACGGGGAATCACGAGGAGGATGGAGGAGGGTGGGGATCGTGGGGCGGTTGGTGAGCGACGAGGCGGGATCAAGTGGTGGGGCCGCGTCGCTAGGATTTGGTGGAGATTAGAGGCGATGACGGGGCGATCGAGCGGGGTGGTGTGGTGCGTTGCGTGCACGGTGTACGCGAGCGAGGCTGCTGGCAACGCATCGCGAGTGAGCGGGCGGGTACGCTACCATGCGGGAGATGGGTCGGTCTACGTCGTGTTGACGCTAGGGAAGCGGGACACTGGGTCGTGGGTAGGCCAGCGCGGGGTGTGGTGGTGGTAGCGGCTACATGTTAGATGGAGGTTGGTAGGATTTAGGGTTAGGTATTCGATTGGGAATTAGGGTTTGTTATCTAGGATAGTAGGCTGCTGCTGGTTGGGCCTTTGGGCCTGGCCGATGACGGCCTTCCCAGGTTTTGATAAAATGTTTTATTTATTTATAATATTATTGTGATTAGTTTCTAGGACAAACAAAATATCCAGGTAGGCCTAGAGTTTTAATTTGAATTAAAGGAGGGGATATTTAGAAAATAAACATGGGCTTTTAGAAAATAATTTCAGGCAAATTATATTATATGCATGAAAACATGAAGATGCTCAAATGCAATGTGGCATGATGACATGAGCATACAATCATGATGATGCACAAAACAGAAATACAACGATTTTCTAGTAGTGGTTTTACTCGGGGTGCTACAATTCGACACCACTAACAATGGATCTCGCCCTCGAGATCCGCCTCATGGTATCGGGAAGGAGGCCAACGATCTAAATCTTCTCGCTTCACGACACCACTAACAAGGGTTCCTTCTCCATCTTGAAATCGGCGACACCACCAACAAGAGGTTATTGCTCACGTTCATTGAGGGAACACTCCGGAGAAACAGAGGGCAAAGTTAAAGGTTTCAAAAGATAAGGCCACCTCTAACTTCTGTGAGATGAGAGAAAAGATGCATCCTAATCCACTTCAATGTACAAGAGCGAATAGAATGAGTAGTCTGCATGGGGGCAATCCATCATTCACCCAAACTATTACTCCGCAAATGCAGTAGAAAAGCGTGCAACCCATTCTCGAAATTCAGACTAAAGATCTTCACAAGTGCTGTTCGGAAACAAAGGAATGATGCAGGATCTTCATCAGATCTAATACAGATGATGTCGTCGTGTTGGAAAACACCGGTATATACAAAGAAAAGTTTTAGTGAATTTTTGGTCCACAGAAAGATACAAAGAGGAAAACTTCCTCAGATAGCACGAACGTCGGATGTAGCAACACCGTTACAAGAGGAAGGAAGCAAAACCCTGAAGGTGCGACGGAAACCCAACCACGAGAATTCCTAGACTTTAAGAACGTAAGAGAGCAGATTTAAAACATGCAAAGGTAAGATGAGAAGAGCATAGAGGTAAGGAATAAAATTAGACCTAATCAGATCTACCCAATCGATTTTCAAAATAGTTTTGACACTCTAGATCGTCCATTAGCTAGGTTATCCTACATGCTGGACCAGTGGGGTATCATAAATGCTGAGCTCTAATACCACTTTGTAACACCCTCGGATCGGACCTATGCAAGTTTTAGCGAATCCCGCCAAACCCACATAGAAACGATTCAAAGGTGCCCACCAGGCACTTTCGGGCCAGTGGAAAATGAAGTAATACCATTACACATTAGTCCATGATGGAACCCATAGAACAAATATATACAACACGACTCTAGGAGTCAAGAATATAGATATACAGTACAAAGATCCAAATCACCTTGAAAATGGTATAACGTCCAACTATGGACAAGATGCAAATGGGGCTAAGAGCCCTGAAGAATAACCAATGGCGTCCATAACCCTGCCCAGGCCAAGCTAGAAGGGTAACCCTGCTAATGACGTCAATCTCAAACCTGCTAAAACAAAAGGGATGCCGACAAAGGGCAAAGAAAAAAAGAGCGGTCAGTACTGAGGCCAGTACACGGTGAGTCTAGAATTCACCGGCTCTCGCCTACATAGGTATGATAGACTAAAGCGGCAGCGAAGCATGCACTAAACAACCTATAGAGACTCGATACAACTGTCAGCTATTAGAGAGGGATAAGAAATACCAATTCGGAACCAACCTGATACTAACACCAAACATACCCATCCTGGTATTTCCCCCTCGAGATCAAACGAGGAAGTCCTACCGAGGAAAAATCACATGGTTAACAGTTTTATTCATTCTTCCCATTGTGGTTATCCAACTTACTATTCATATCCTATACAAGTCAAATTATAACAGTAAACTTTAGTGATAGTTGTCTATGATTGAGAAACTGTGCTCCAAGTCGTCCGTAACCGCGGACACGACTTTTCGAAAAGATTTAACCCTACAGGAGTGCACCAAAGTTTCCATACGCACTTCAACCATTTTTGCCAGATCAATTAACATACTTCCATCGGTATGTTGGCGGGTCCTCGGACACGACACTTTCCCAGACCCAAAGCAAGTATATGGGGGCCACCTGAAAGAGCTACCCGTACGAGGTATAGCTAATCCTCCTCGTACGGACCCTGAGGTTACATGCACTTGTCACGCGAGCAGAGACCATAGACAATATATTCCCGTGACAGTGTGTCGCGATCCTACGCAACAGTAATAAATGCTAATCGACCAACAGGTAATAAGCATGGCATACATGGCATAGATATAATAGGTAACGTATAAATCCCGAAGTAGTTTTGTGGCCCCAGCACGGTACTTTGAAATTAGGTAATAAGCCGTAGGGGTGCCCAGACACGCCACATGTGGTTAGTGCGCTCAGTCTCGGAACATGTGTCAAGAACTCGGGTTCTAGGTGGACACAAGTGGGCGGTTAAAAACCAAATATTGACTATTACCCACCGGTGCCTCTGCATTATATCTATTTCCAGCATTTTTAATAACAAGCAGTAATTAAATCCATGATCATATCCACCATTAAGCATCTGCCAACCTCCCAACAATGGTGGAACAACAACAACGTGAAGCAGCACCTGAGCAAGCAACTATGACTCGCAGGGTCGACTGTTTATCAAATAACAAGCAATAGGATGTGTCCAAGGCAATATAGGCTGCAGGAGATATCAATGGTATGTAAAACTAAAGCATCGATAACAAGGATAGCAATAGATCAATAGGAGGAAGTAAAGACTATAAACTCAAAATAGGTAGAAAGAGGGAGAATGTTCGCCTGAAACATTGCCGAAGATACATATCCGAAGAACTTGTCAATACTCACATCCACTCAACGGCCTAATCCGTGAATGAACAAAACACTAAAAGAAACACTAAATGCACTATTTAATACTATGGTAGAAGATCGGGCATGATGCATGTATGGTGTATGCATGACAAAGATGCGATGCAACTAGGCAATATTAAGCGGAACCTGGGTCCCAACAATTAATTAGATGGTTCAAGTTTTTAGATACCCCGCAATTTAAATATTGTCTTCACAAGGCAAAATATGTCATTGGTTCACTACACAAAATTAAATGGAGGCAATATAAGGCTAGATTTGCCTGCATATGGTCTCCATATTTAATCGTTAGGTGAATCGGTGTAATGCCCCAAAAACCACATGTTATAAAAGCAATCATGTGCAATTTAAATGCAACAAGAGATATGCCATATTGCAAAATAGGGTGGGTTAGATAGGGGTCACACATCTTGGATCTAAGATCTTGGGGTCTTGGAGGGGTTCGGTTTGGTCTTCAGATCAGCGCTTCAGGGTTCCGAGGGAGGTCTTGGTGATCCAGGAGGTCCGGATCTCGTCTTCGGGCCCGCTCTTCGTTTCCAGGGTCGAGGATCTTGTCGATGGCCCCTCGAGTGTCACCATGTTCATTCTTCTGAGGTACCGGCCGACAAGAAGATCTTGTGGTAACTTGTCATCTCTCGAGTACATAGCTTCCCAGCAGATCTTGATGAGCTTGGTCTTGGATGAGAGGGTTCAGACACCAGAACTTGAAGGGCTCGACGTAGTCGCACGACAGTAGTACCACAGTAGCAGCAGCATTTTAGCCCTGCACGTGTGGCAGGCCGAGCAAGGTCTGGACCGTGGGCAGAGAAGGTCAAGGCGGAGGTGGGCTCGTGCACGGCTGCAGGCTGAAGCAGGCATCCGCTGGCGGCAGCGGCTGACAAGGAAGGGAGGAGGGCAACCGATGATGCACCAGAGAGGCACGTGGGGTCGCGTGGCCGGGAGATGCAGAGGACGACAGGGACCTCGACGACCCTGCAGGACAAGGGCTATGGCAAACGAGGACGACGGAGGTCGACGAAGAGGGCTCGGCGAGGTCGGCTCGAGGGGTACCGCGGACAGAGCGGCGGCCGGGCTCAAACGACAGGCTCGGTGACACGGTAGCCGGCGTGCTGCAGGGGAGAGGCACGGGCTCAGTGGAGGTAGAGGCGTCGGTGGCCTTGGAAGAAGCTCTGCACAAGGATCTAGCAGTGGCGTGAGGGGTCGGGGTTGATGATGACGGGTCACAGGCGGCGGTTCAACGAGGAGGGACACAGGTCCCCGTGGGCGCAGGTGGCGGTGGGGATCCGCAGGAGAGGCTCCAGCAACCAGGGATAAATGAGGGGGCGAAGTCCTGAAGCGCTGGCAAGACAGGGGGGAGGAAGCGATGCGGAGAGGAGAGCGATGGGGCATCGGCGCCAAGCGGGGCCAGAGAGGACGAAGAGGAATCGCGAGGAGGATGGAGGAGGGTGGGGATCATGGGTGTGGTTAGTGAGCGACGAGGCGGGGTCGAGTGGTGGGGCCGCATCGCTGGGATTGGTGGAGATTAGAGGCGATGACGGGGCGATCGAGCGGGGTGGTGTGGTGTGTTGCGTGCACGGTGTACGTGAGCGAGGCTGCTGGCAACGCATCACGAGTGAGCGGGTGGGTTCGCTACTACGTGGGAGATGGGTCGGTCTGCATCGCGTTGACGCTAGGGAAGCGGGACACGGGGTCGTGGGTGGGCCAACGCGGGGTGTGGTGGTGGTAGCAGCGACATGTTAGATGGGGGTTGGTAGGATTTAGGGTTAGGTATTCGGTTGGTAATTAAGGTTTTTATCTGGGGTAGTAGGCTGCTACTGGCTGGGCCTTTGGGCCTGGCCGATAGCGGCCTCCCCCGTGTTTTGATAAAAAAATTATTTATTTATAATATTATTGTAATTAGTTTTTGGGACAAACAAAATATCTAGGTAGGACCAGAGTTTTATTTTGAATTAAAGTAGGGGACATTTAGGAAACAAAGATAGGCTTTTAGAAAATACTTTCAGGCAAATTATATTATATGCATGGAAACACAAAGATGCTCAAATGCAATGTGGCATGATGACATGAGCATGTAGTCATGATTATGCACAAAACAAAAACACAGCGATTTTCTAGTAGTGGTTTTACCCGGGGTGCTACAGAAGAACAAGGTGAACAGGGCAGGAGAAGAATCAAAAAGGCCATGGAATGTGGCACTACTTCATCTATTTTACACTTAGCTAAAAGTGTATATATCTCGAACTCTCATATGTCGGCATGTATATCGACAATGAGCTTATCAATGAAATCTCGGCACCCTGAGCAGAAACTCGAGGACTGCCTTAGTAGTAATTGTCTTTTCCGTATTTACTTTTTATATGTCGACTAGCTTAAATTTCTTATCCCTTAGCTGAGTTAGTAATGTGTCGGCACCAAAAGCTAACTCTTCAACTTGCTGCTTTCAAAAAAGAATTGGCTTTATGGCAAACAAGAGAGCAAGTTTAGAATTGTCATACACATGAAAAACGACTAAGGAAAGAGACGTAATCGAGCCAGCATTTGTTTTTTTGGACTAACCCCTGTATTTACTATCTTTACTTACTGTTATGCCAAATTATTTTGAGCTAATCCTCAGACTTTCAAAAGTATTGTTAATTTAGTTTGTTGACCTCAGACTCGTAAGTCGAATGTCGAATAATGGTAGACATGAGCTGAGTCATCAGATTGGGAGAACAAGAAAATGAAACTCAGGGACTTCGCCCAAATGAATTCGACATACAAAGCATAATTGTAGCAAAATGACCCATTGTTTAATACATCTGTGCCCGACATACCAGGGATTTAACGAAATTCAAAGTTTTTTCACTCAAGGAGCAGCGACAGCCGGATCATCCGCAGTGGGAGGTGGCACAGTAGCCTCAGGATTGGCAACCTCTGCCTCCTCTTCCTCATCCAAATTTGCCTCGGCATCTTCGGCATCCTCGGCGTCGTCCGGATATTCTTGGTCCCCATCAGCGCCCTCCTCAACATACCCATCATCCACCTCATCTAGGAAACTCAGCCCATCAGTCCAAACATGGATATGGCCATATTGGATCAGCTGATAGGCTCGAGCCTTGCGCTGCTCGATGAGGGCCGGATCACTAGTCCACCTTGAGCCATCGCGCATGTTCTGAAGGGTGTCCAGATTGAGACCAGTATACCATGACAGCACGAAGGCCAAGGTTATGTTGGTTCCAACCCATGCGGCAGATTCCCGCCACAGATTAAGTATGGTCTCACTCTCCATGAGTTTCTCGGCCAGCTGAGAGGGACCCTTGGGTGCGGCTTGATTCGGCCAAAGGACGTGGAAAACCCAGACGGCTGCATCTAGAAGATCCACCCCAAATGACTTCATCACTTTGACTCGGGCCCAGAGGCTGACCAATAAGTCATCCATGTCATACACAGCGGTAGAGTTAGCGGGAATGCCTCTCTGAGCCCAGGCTTTCTTAACAGCAGTGATGGTGCAAGCATCGGGTTTAGGGAAGTTACCTGGAAAAAATGAAAGGAACAAGTTAATGCAAGAAACAGATGGCATAACGGGTATGTCGGCAAATAAGAAAAAACCCAGAAAAAACTTACAGGTGATGACATTGTTGATTCGCGTAACCTCCATCAACCAAGCGGCAACCTTCTTCTAGAAGTTTTCCAGCTCAAGATTCATCGAGTTAAATTTGACCTCAGCATCTTTCAATAGATCTTGCTCCTTCTTGAGCTGGGTCTTGAGCCATTCCTTCGCTTTGGAAAACATCTATTCAACCTTATCAAGCTCAGTTTTCTAGAAGGTTTTTAATTTCTCAATCTTGGCATGGAGCCGAGAGATCTCTTGGTCCTTCTCCTTTAGCTGGGCTTGATGTTGGCCTGCTTGTTCGAGAAAATGCAGTGTCAATTCAAGTATTGAAACACAATCATGTAGAGATACTGAGAAATTTTTGACCCGGCAGAGCTGAGGTATAATTACCCGCCGAGCCAGAAGGAAAAAGACAAAGGATAAAGATCAAAAGAAAAGTACCTTTCAGCTCGGCCACTGATACGTCCAAAACGTATCTACTTTCCTGAACACTTTTGCTATTGTTTCTCCTCTAAACTTGTGTGATTTGGATACAACTAACACGGATTGACGCTGTTTTTAACAGAATTGCCTTGGTGTTTAGTTTTTGTGCAGAAAATCAACTATCAAGAAAAATCCTGGAAAATATGCCAAAAATCCTATTTCACGAGAAGACTCCCGGAGCCAGAATACGAGACGGAGGGGGCCCAGCCACACACCACTGGCGTGGGCTAGGCCTGGCCGCGCCAGGGGGTGGTCTAGCTGCCCTAGACACCCCCTCGGTCTCCCTCTTCGCCTATAAGATGCCTTCTGACCTAAAAACTCAGGGGGGTCGACGTTTTTCCAGAAGGAGTTCCGCTCCGCCGCCACCACCAGATTCCACGAAACACCACCAGAAACTTCGTTCTGGCACCCTGCCGGGACGGGGAATTGGAGGATATCATGGCCATCATCATCACCATCGCTTATCCATCGACCATCCATGTTTCCCCCATCTATGAGTGAGTAATCCCCCATTGTAGGCTATGGGGATGGTAGGGATTGGGTGAGATCGTTCATGTAATGGCATCAGATTGTTAGGGCATGGTGCCTAGTATCTTCTATTAGTGCTTTTTGACTTTGTTGCGACTTGTTATGCTTAATGCTTGTCACTAGGGCCCGAGTGCCATGATTTCAGATCTGAACATGTTATTGATTCGTTATGATAGTATTGTTTATGGTCTTACCTGTAAGTTGTATACACATGTTGTTGTCCAGAACCAATGGCCCCGAAGTGACAGAAATCGGGATAACCGGAGGGAATGGATTTGATGTGAGGATCACATGTGTTCATGGAGTGTTAATTCTTTGCTCCGGTGCTCTATTAAAAGGAGCACCTCAATTGCCAGTAGTTCCCTTGAGGCCCCGCTGCAAATGGGCTGGCAGGACAAAAGATGTTGTGCAAGTTCTCATTGCGAGCACGTATGACTATATATGGAACACATGCCTAGGATTATCTAGTACTTGGATGCTTTATCTTATTTATCTGCAATTGTCCTATGTTCTGATTGCTTTGTGAATTTTCTTGTCCATGCAACGCCCGTCCATCCATCTCTATGCCTACCGCACTTGAATCCTACTGTTTACTGCTATTGTTACTACTGTCTTTACTTTACTACTGCTGTTACTTTACTATTGCTACTACAAAATTGTTGCTACTGATATACTACTGTGAGCAAGATTGTTTCCAGGTGTAGCTGAATTAACAACTCAGTTGTTAAGACTTATAAATATTCTTTGGCTCCCCTTGTGTTGAATCAATAAATTGGGTTTCACTTCCCTCGAAAATACTGCGATACACCCCCTATACTTGTGGGTCATTAAGACTATTTTCTAGTGCCGTTGCTGGGGAGCATAGCTTTATTTATCAAGTTCACTTGGACTCTCTATTGTTCGCTGCTATCCATCCATCATGGGTAAGTCTCGTGATGGCAAGGTTCCTATTTTACCATCCACTACAAGAAGAGGTACGGTTCTAAACACCTCTGTTGCTCTTGATTCACCATCTGTTATGAGTAAGCTCGTTACACCACCACATACACATGCTACACACACTGCTACTACTGCTAAATCTGAAACTTCTGATACTTATGATGCTGCTTCTACTGTGCTTGATAAGAGTGGTTCATTAGGTCCTTTCCTAGATGCTACGATTGCTAGAACTATAGCTGGAAATACTGAAACTCCTAATGAAGATACTACTACACCTGTTAGTTCACCTGAGTCTAGTGAGAGTTATGATATTGAAGACGGTTATGTTGAGATGACCGATGAATTTATTAAAGAATGTAAAAACACCCATGATAGGAGCGCTGCTAAGAGTCTCCTTGAGAGGCGTACTATTAGACCCAAATTGTCTCATATTGCTAAGTTTGCTACTTCTCCCATAAACATTAAAGATAAAGATTATGATTTCTCTCTTGATCTATCTTATATAGCTATTGTTGAGAAAGAACCTTTTTGTGGGACTAAGAATGAAAGTGCGGTAGCACATATGACTGAGCTTTCTACCATGAGTGGCCTGTTTTCTGATGATATTAAGATGCGTACTTACTTTGTTGCTAAGATTTTCCCCTTTTCACTAAAAGGAGAAGCTAAAACTTGGTTTAGTAATTTACCTCCTGGATCTACTGATAGCCCTGATTGCTTGATTAGTACCTTCCTGCAGAAATATTTTCCTCCTAGTTCTAGACATGCTATTTTGCAGGAACTTTTTGATTTTAAACAGGGAGAAAAAGAGATATTGCCTGAATCATGGGCAAGGTTTTGTGCTTTGATTCATGCATAGGCTGGAAGTCCATTACCAAAGAATGAGCTTCTTGATATATTTTTAATGGACTAAATGAAGAATCTAGGACATACCTAGATAGTTGTGCCGATTCTGTTTTTAGGAATAGGACTCCCAAGGAAGCTGAGAAATTAATGGCTAAAATAAGAAAGAACTATGAAGATTGGACTCCTCCTGAACCAGCTATATCTGAAGTAATCATACCTGAACCAGCTATACCGGCGCCTATACCATTATCTAAGAAGAGGGGAGTTATTGAATTAAAAGATGAAGTGATGAAGGAAGCTAAGAAATGTCTTAAGGAGAAGGGAATTAAAGCTGCAGATGTCAAGAATTTACCTCCTATAGAAGAATTATGTAAGCCTATCCCCCATTCATCCACTATTGAGGTACACTCTCTCCAACACTTTGATGAAGGTGATATCCCTTACTCTAAACCTCTTGATCAATGCTTAGAAGAATTCGATATTATTATTGTTAAGCAAGATAATTTTAATAAAAGGGTGCAAAATCATCTAATGGAAAACTCTAGAGCTATTGTTGAGTTAAAAGATATTGTGGAAAGAACCTCTAATGATGTTAAAATGATTGTCAAACATTTTCAAATGGTTCAAACTCAAATAGATCAACTTATTAAGGTGCAAAAAGACTTGCTAGTTAATGCTGCCAAAGAAAAACATGCTTATGAAATTAGAACTAGAAGTGGTGCTGCTACCCAGGATCCTCTATATCCTGAGGGGCATCCCAAAAGAATCGAGCAGGATTCCCAACAAGCTGAAAATAGTGGTTCTACTCGTAAGAAAAGAAAAAATAAACATAAAACTATTGTAGAACCCTCTGAACCTGCTAAAGATCCTAATAGTATATTTATCTCTGATGCTGAAACTAAAAGTGGTAATGAAGAAAATGATGTTCCTGATGAAGAGAAAGTTGAAGAAGAACCTGAAAAGCACACTAAGAATACTAAATATACTAAAGAAGATTTTGTTGCTAAGAAACACGGTAGTGAAAGAGAGCCTTGGGTCCAAAAACCTATGCCTTTCCCTGATAAGAAACACAAGTCAAAGGAAGATGAACACTATAATAAGTTTTGTGAGTGGATGAAACCTTTATTCTTGCAAATTCCTTTGACTGATGCTATTAAACTGTCCCCTTACTCAAAGTATATGAAGGATATTGTCTCGAATAAAAGGAAGATCCCTAATTTAGAAATTTCTACTTTGCTTGCTAATTATTCCTTTAATGGTAAGGTTCCAAAGAAACTTGGGGACCCAGGGATTCCAACTATCCCTTGCTCTATTAAGAATAGTTATGTTAGAACTACTTTGTGTGATTTGGGAGCTGGAGTTAGTGTTATGCATTTCTCTCTCTACAAGAGACTTCAACTTGAAAAACTAATACCAAGTGATATATCTTTGCAAATGGCTGATAAATCTACCACTATTCTTGTTGGTATATGTGAGGATGTACCTGTTCAAGTGGCTCATAATTGCTTGATATTAACTGATTTTGTTGTGCTTGAAATGCCTGAAGATGATAATATGTCTATTATTCTTGGGAGACCTTTTCTTAATACTGCAGGAGCTGTTATTAATTGTAATCAAGGAAAGGTGACTTTCAATGTTAATGACAAGGAACATACTGTCTATTTACCCAAGAAGATTGATAGGACTTATGGTTTGAATTTGATTGAACATGTTGAGGGCATTCAAGTTGGAGAGATATATTGTCCCATACCAAGAGAAAAATTTGAAACTATTATGATTGGGATAATTGCTATCAAAGTTGAGGTAACATAATCATTAGTGGAATACAAAGTTTTGTCTCATAAGAAATTGGTTTGGTAATAAGACCTGATCAACCTTGTTAACAAAAGGATTTCATTGAACAAAACAATGTTTTCACCACGATTATCTCCGCTTACTTCTATTCTATCCATTTTAGTTTTTGCTTTCGTTTGGTTTTCTTTTTTGTTGTTAGTTGCTTGCATGTTAGAGTGTCTTGGAACTTCTGTAGTTCTATCCTTATTTTTTCATTGCATCATTCCAGAAAATCTTTTTCAGTCAGAAAATCATTCATTTATACCTGAAAATGCCCAAAATTAAAGTGTCTCGAAAAATTCCAGAAAATTCATATTAAATTTTTACGTGAAAAAAAGGGGTAGAGGAGTGCCTGGAAGGTACCAGGGGGCCCACCAGGCAGGCACACCACCTGGTGGCGCGGCTAGCCCTGGGGCACGCCTGCCTATGGTGTGGGCCACCCCTGGCCTTCCACTCACTCTCTCACTTGCCACTTTCTTCTCTCTCCCAAGTAGACACCAGTTCATTGCTCAAAATCGCGTCCTTGTTGTGCTTGCCCTCGATTTTTCGATCTCCTTGCTCAGCCCATCTTTGCTGCTAAAATTTGGAGCATTTGTTCTCCGGTATGTGACTCCTCCGCTTGTCCAAGTAGATTTGTGTTTAATGTTTTATATCTTGAGTATTTTGTGAAGGGAATATGCCCAAGAGGCAATAACAAAGTGGTTATTATCTTATTCCATGTTTATGATAAATCTTTATTTTGCATGCTATAATTGTATTGATCGGAAACATCAATACATGTGTGTTTAATAAACAAAAAGGGTTCCTAGTTATGCCTCTCTTATAGACTAGCTTGTTGATTAACAAGATGATCAAGGTTTCCTGATCATAGACATTGGATGTTGTTAATAACAAGGTCACACCATTGGTGGAATGATGTGATGAACATTCATCCGAAGTATAGCATTACGATCAAGTCATTATGTTTATATTGCTATAACATCATACGAAGTAATCTTAGTCCTTAGACCATGAGATCATGTTAATTGCTAACACCGGAAGAGTATCTTGATAACATCAAACGTCACACCGTAACAGGGTGACTATAAAGGTGGGTTCGATTACTGAAGGTGTTATGTTGAGGCTCATGGATCAAGAGTGGGATTTGTCCATCCCGATGACGGATAGATATACTCTGGGCCCTCTCGGTGATATCACATTGAAATAGCTTGCAAGCAAGTGATGTGATCACTAGAATGTTATATCACGGGAACGAGAAAAGAGTGCATGTCGGTAACGAGATCAAACTAGGTATGGAGATACCGATGATCGAATCTCAGACATGTAATATATCGTGGGACAAAGGGATTTAGTTACTAGCGTTAAAGGTTCTCACGGTCACAGAATTCATCGTTGAATGTGTAGGAGTCGGTATGGATCTCCAGGTCCCGCTGCTGATTATTGATCGGAGAGGGGTCTCGATCATGTCTGCATTATTCGCGAACCGTAGGGTGACACACTTAAGGGATACCGACACCATTTGGAGCAAATATGTTTCAGATAAAGATTTAAGAAAGCGCTGGAATTATTTCAATAGACAATCAAACTGCTTTGGTGGAATTGCTGAAATTGGTTCTGCATGTAATATTGAAATGTTGTAGGGGGTTTTATGTGAATGTTTGTTAATTAAAGTAATTAACAAAATTCTGAATAAAAATAATAAAAGAGTTTTATTAAATGAGAGAGCATTAAATTTGGAGAAATTTAATGCATTTAAAGTGGAGACTTTAAAAGAGAATGTGAAGGGGCAAATTTATGTGGAGGGAGTTACCACCACATGAATGGAGGAGGTGAAGAGTCACCTCCCCCATGCGCCGGCTATGAAGGAGGGGTACCCTCCCCTCCTCCTATAAAAGCCCCCCCCCCCTCTTCACTTCTCACACACACCTCCTTGTGAAGGATCTCTCTCCCCTCTAGTATTATTTCCCCATGGTCTCGGATTAGCGAGATACATGTTCCCGGTGGCTTTATCTAGAAAGGAGTTGTTGCTTCCGCTGCTTTGCTGGAGCGAGGGATGGAGGTTGTCGGGTGCAGACGTGTGTGCGATCACGGATGCACCGCTTTGCTGCGGTGCTGGACTTGGTGGTGTTGAGCTGGATCGATGGACGTCATGAGCCGGACCTGCTGGACTTCATCACGATCTTGAGATCGGCAAGTGTACGACTACATCAACCACGAGTTCCTACTCGTTAACAAAGCTCGTTGTCTATGAGGGTAAGTTCTCTTTGGATGTATGTCCACCCGTTGCTTTGTACCTAGTAGATAGATCTTGGCGTGTAGTTCACACCGTAGGAAATTTTTTGTTTTCTATGCTGCGGACCCAATAGTGGTATCAGAGTCTGATCTATGCATAGGTGCTTTGCACGGGTAGTACACATATGTTGATATGTGGGCGATGATGATCATGTTATTGCTTCTTTCATGTATTTTGGATATTGGTGGCATAGTGGGATGAAGCGGCCCGAACCAACCTTACATGTCATCATACATGAGACCAGTTCCACGACTAACATCCAACTTGTTTTGCATAAGTGGCTGGCGGGTGTATGTCTCTCATACTATAGTCAATATCTGATTTACAACGAGTTGCTAATAACTTAGTTATCCTCGTTGTGGTTCATGTTCGTAGGTAAGAATAGTTCTATCTCCGAAAGCCCTAAGCCACGTAAAACTTGCAATTGGTAAATTAGAGGCGTCTAGTTTAGATCGTTGCTGGGCTAGTGTATTGATATGGTATTGTTGTAAGTAGATGTATGATAGATACTCTTACAACACACTCAACGTGTAAGTTCCATAGACCTTGGCCTTACACACAAAGGAATGATAGAGATCATACCACGAGGCAAGTGATAGAGATCAAATGCATGCACCATATCATCTCACTTTACACATTAGATGTTAGCATCTTATACTGCTAGTTTGGCGCTTTCTGTAGCATTGTAAGATGATCCCTCTTTTAGATATCAAGATAAAAATGTGTTCTTCCTTAAGTATGCACCGTTCTATGGATCGTGTTTCGAGACATCACGTGATGATCGGGTGTTCTCAACTCTACGCTTTCATGCAACGGGTGTAAGACAGTTTTACACACGCGAATACTAAGGTTCTTACTTGGCGAGCCTAGCATGTACAGACATGGCCTCGGAACATGGACCGAAAGGTTAAGCATGAGTCATATAGTTGATGTGATGACCATATTGATGCTCGCCTTTGAAGCTACACCGACTCACGTGATGATCGGACTTGGTGTAGTGGATTTGGTTCATGTAATCACCAAAAAGGCACGAGGGATGTCGTTATTGAGTGGGAGTTCATTTCTAATTTGGATTAGTCAAACTCAATTTGTCATAAACTAAATCGAAGTGAATTTGCATAATTTGTTGTAGTCATTGGCATCTGTTCACTACCTTACGCTTAGTTTTTATTTGAGATAATAGAACTATAGAATTCTGGATATTTACTTTACGAACTGGTATCATATTGTTTCGATGTCAATTTAAAGTTTATAAGTCCTATTGCAAACTTTCAGCAAACTCTATTTACTCCATGAAGTTTAATAAGTAGTATTAAATCAAGAGTAAGAATTCCAATGTTAGTATCTAAAGTATCATGTTTGCCTCCATGATTATTGATATTCAAAAAGTTGTTTTAATATCAAGATTATATTGGAGCTGAAAATTGTTTCAGAAACCATCATGTGTGAAAGATATTGTGATATCTTAAACAATGTTTTTTGGTTGCATTATGATAGAGTATAATTTAGCAAAATACATGTTCTCATATTGTATGAGAATTTGTGAAGGATGGAGATGCTAGGCATCCGAATCTACCAAAAAGGTTTTGGGAACTGATATTATACTCGCGATTCTTCCTTATAGGCTATAGTACCTTGATCATGAAAGTTGTCATGATAAGGATGAATAGAAGATGTAAGTAAAATGTTTACTACATTAATAGATTACTAAAGAATGGATTTTTGAAAGAACACCAAACATTTGATGATGGTGATCCACTTCAAAGTGCAAGTCCAAAGGTATTAGTATTTGACTATATACGCTTTGTACCATGTGTCATGTTGATGACACCACTATTGATGTTGATAGATTCTTTTAAAAGAAAAGGAATTGCTGAAAGAGAACCTATAAAATATTTGGCAGAAAATAAAAGGTTGGAGATGTCCAACTTAGGTATATAGAAGATATACATGTTATGGCTATATTCCTTGCTTGTTAAACAATGTGGTTCTTAGGTATTGGATACCGGTATTGGATACCGAATTGGTTGGTATGAAGTGTCATACAGGACAACGCAATTCATGAACTACAATGGCCTAAGTAAGTAGCAAGAGAATGAGTGATGATGTTCATCGAAAACAAATAAAGTGTTATTGTATTTTTCGTTGTCATCAAACCAAGCCTTCAAGATTTGTTTAAATAATTGTTATTTTGTTCCGGTATCATGAGAACAATGGCTGTTCAAATAATTACCGTATTCCATAAAGGATGGATGAACTTTTACAAGTCTAGTTGGAGAAATCACATCCATAAACACTATTGCTAAAATGTCGCAAGACAAATGATTGAAAGATCACTTATCAAGTGACATCGCTGTTTGAATTATATTTGAAAGAAAACATGAAGAAACTCCATGTTGATGGAATTTTGGAGTCCTTGATTTTGATCAATTGACGCATGTGAGACTTTCCTCGAGATAATTGAAACTCCGTTCATAGGCCAGAGAGGAACGGATGACTAGCTTATTGGAAATTGTACATGCTGATGTGCATAGTCCATTATGTGTAGCCATATGCGATGGATCTTTTTGCTTCATAAGCTTTCTCCAAAAATTTGAGTGAATATATCTGTATATTTACTTAATAAGGAAGAAGTATGAAACATTTGAAAATTGTTCAAAGACTTTCAAGATGAAGTGGAAAATCATTGTAACAAGAAAATAAAGAGTTTATGATTCGATCATAAAGGAAGATATTTGAGTTACATGTTTAGCAAAAACACCTAAGACTTGAGGAATTGTTCCATGATTTGTGTTTCCCGATAAACCATAGGAGTATGGCATATTCGAGAGATAAAATCAAACCATGTTTGACATGGTAAGATCAAGGGTGTCATTTATAAAACTGCCATTATGTTTTAAGGATTGAAGCTTTAGAGACTACCACTTTTACACTGAAAAGAGCACCATCGTGATCCATTGAAATGACACCATATGAGTTATGGTTTGGGATAAAACCCGAATTGTCTTTTCTTAAATTTTGGTATGCTATGCATAAGTAAAATGTTTACAACCAAAGTCGGATAAGCACGTCTTTGTAGGTTATCCCAAAGAATTTGTTGGGAATTTCTCCATAACACCGAGGACAAAAGAGTTTGTTACTTGGAACGTCAAGTTTCTTGAGAAGGAATTTTTCGTGAAAAGTTAAGTGGGAGGACAATAGAACTTTGATAAGGTTGTTGAACCTTAGCTATATGTGCTAAGTAGCACAGCGCCGGAAAGTGTCCCGGTGGCGGCCACAATGCTCATGGCTCTCGTGATTACAAAAGGTGTGATCTCGGAGATTAGAGTTCCTATAGAACCTTGTGGGTCAGTAAGAATCAAATAGTAAGATTTGATAAGCAAGTCGTTATTGTTTTGACAATGATGAACCGACTACATGCAAAGAAGCGATGATGGGCCCTGACTCCATAAAATGACTAGAAGTCATAGAATCCGTGATAGTATCCATACACGAGAAAACAAGTTTCTGAACTTGGAAGACCCTCCGGAAAGGCGTGAAGCCTATCGGTCGTGTTTGGATCTATAAAGAAATAAGACATGGATGTTTAACATCTATGAAATAGTCGACATGTCGGAAAGAAGTTTACGACAATGTTCAAGGAGTTGACTATGACAAGATTTGATCTTTCATAGCGATATATAGTCTTGACGGATTAATGTAGCAACCACTACATATAATTTGGTATATGGTAGTTGAATAAACAAAACAAGGTTCTTCTAATAGAACGGTAACCTAGGACATGTACATGACATGGTCCGAAGGGTTTTGTTAATTCAAAGGGTGCTAAAAGGGCATGTAAACTTCAATAGTTGAAGTAAGCATAGCGGAGTTGGAATCTTCACCATGATGAAAAGAGTTTAAATTCATCGGAGATGATGAAGATGCTTGCATTTGCAAGAAATTAAGTGGGAGCGCTGAGACATATTTCTAATACATTATGTAGAGGACATATTGTTGATTGGAATGATGTATCTTGAATTGACACAAGTTAAGAATTTCATTAAAATAAGATTTCGATGAAAGACTTGGGCAAACCCAGAATATTAGGCATCAATATCTATATGGATAGATTAAGGCGCTAATATGGTTGTGCCAGACATACATATATAAGATATTGAAAGGGTTCAATATGAGATATTGAAAGGGTTCAATATGGAAACAACAAGAAAGGTTCTTGCTGCATGGAAAGGATTGTATCAAGATTCAAGTGTTTCAACACTTGGTGAGTAAAATCACATGAAAATTTTGATTGATTATACCATGATATGTATATATCCAAAATGTCCTATGCTCTAAATGTTATGAGCATATACCAGAATGATTCATAAGATGATCATTGGACAATAGTAAAGATATTCTTATGAGCTTTGGAAGAACTAAGAATATATCATGTATAAGTGACAAATAGTTAAAGGTAGTTCATTGTAAAGTGTTACATTGATACTAGTTTTGTCACAAGATACAAATTAAATTTATCTCAATTTAGACTATGGGTGGCACAATATAATGGAAAGGATGTTCCATGATGGATTTGGATGAGTTCCAAAGTTGAGATATTGTGACGGATACTACGACAAAAGGCTAAGTATATGACTGCTATAGTAGCAGCATAGGAGGGCATTTGTGTTAAGTAGTTTGTTATCAAACTAGGTGTGGTTCAAAGTGGGCTAATACTATGAAGATATATTGTGTGACAATAATATCAACATATTTTAACCCGAACGAACTAAAGGTCTCACCAGAGGACCAAATTTATACAATGCCATCTCATTTGAGAATGATTGATGCGTAGAGACGCAAAGACATGCAAATACACACGGACCAGAAACTGTCAGATCTGGAGATTATGTTAACCACTAGCAATAGCGTATATGCAACACCAGAAAGCCATAGGTGCTCAATACGCAAAGTTTTTCAAACTAGATTACTGACTCTAGTGCAAGTGGGAGACTGAAGGGAATATGCCCGAGAGGCAATAATAAAGTGCTTATTATCTTATTCCATGTTTATGATAAATGTTTATTTTGCATGCTATAATTGTATTAATTGGAAACATTAATACATGTGTGTTTAATAAACAAAATACAAAGTTCCTAGTAATGCCTCTCATATAAACTAGCTCGTTGATTAACAAGATGATCAAGGTTTCCTAATCATGGACATTGGATGTTGTTAATAACGAGGTCACAGCATTGGTGGAATGATGTGATGAACATTCATCCGAAGTATAGCATTATGATCAAAGTCATTATGTTTATATTGCAATAACATCATACGAAGTAATCTTAGTCCTTAGACCATGAGATCATGTTAATCGCTAACACCGGAAGAGTATCTTGATAACATCAAACGTCACACTGTAACAGGGTGACTATAAAGGTGGGTTCATTAACTGAAGGTGTTATGTTGAGGCTCATGGATCAAGAGTGGGATTTGTCCATCCCGATGATGGATAGATATACTCTGGGCCCTCTCGGTGATATCACATTGAAATAGCTTGCAAGCAAGTGATGTGATCACTAGAATGTTATATCACGGAACGAGAAAAGAGTGCATGTCGGTAACGAGATCAAACTAGGTATGGAGATACCGATGATCAAATCTTGCACATGTAATATATCGCGGGACAAAGGTATTTAGTTACAAGCATTAAAGGTTCTCACGATCACAGAAGTCATCGTTGAATGTGTACGAGTCAGTATGGATCTCCAGGTCCTGCTGCTGATTATTGATCGGAGAGGGGTCTCGATCATGTCTGCATTATTCGTGAACCGTAGGGTGACACACTTAAGGGATACCGACACCATTTGGGGCAAATATGTTTCAGATAAAGATTTAAGAAAGCACTGGAATTATTTCAATAGACACCGAAACTGTTTCGGGTGAAATTGCTGAAATTGGTTCTGCATGTAATATTGAAATGTTGCAGGGGGTTTTATGTGAATGTTTGTTAATTAAAGTAATTGACAAAATCCTGAATAAAAATAATAAAAGAGTTTTATTAAATGAGAGAGCATTAAATTTGGAGAAATTTAATGCATTTAAAGTGGAGACTTTAAAAGAGAATGTGAAGGGGCAAATTTATGTGGAGGGAGTTACCACCACATGAATGGAGGAGGTGAAGAGTCACCTCCCCCATGCACCGGCCATGAAGGAGGGGTACCCTCCCCTCCTCCTATAAAAGCCCCCCTCCTCACTTCTCACACACACCTCCTTGTGAAGGATCTCTCTCCCCCTCTAGTATTATTTCCCCATGGTCTCGGATTAGCGAGATACATGTTCCCAGTGGCTTTATCTGGAAAGGAGTTGCTGCTTCTGCTACTTTGCTGGAGCGAGGGATGGAGGTTGTCGGGGTACCGGACGTGTGTGCGATCACGGATGCACCGCTGCTTTGCGGTGCTGGACTTGGTGGTGCTGGAGCTGGATCTGATGGACGTGCTGGAGCCGGACCTGCTAGACTTCATCACGATCTTGAGATCGGCAAGTGTACGACTACATCAACCACGAGTTCCTACTCATTAACAAAGCTCGTTGTCTACGAGGGTAAGTTCTCTTTGGATGTATGTCCACCCGTTGCTTTGTACCTAGTAGATAGATCTTGGCGTGTAGTTCACACCGTAGGAATTTTTTTGTGTTCTATGCTGCGGACCCAACATTTTGCTGCTGTAGGTGACAGGTTTTGAGAGCTTGTCAGCTTGTTCATTGCTTAGAGATGTAGTTTTGATGCATGTTTAGGCCTCTTACAAGTCCCTATGAGTAGTGCCCTTCATTATATTCACTTTGCAATCACTTGTTTCATAGATGTTTAAATTTCAGAATAGAAGATGAATGAGCATCAACTAAACCAACATGAACTGAGGGTGCTTGAGGTTATGAAGGTTCACTGAGAGGAGTAAGTTTTTCCTTCCATCTATCCATGCTCCGAATTCATGAGAGCTGCAGGAATTTCCCAGGACTTCCATACTTTGGTTGCTAATGTAGGATTGGAGCACTTTTTGGAAGATGAACCTTGTCTATTTGTTAAACTAACGATGTCTGTAGTGCAGGACTTTCAATTTAGTTACTCTTTGTCTAACCCCATGGTCCACTACAAAATTTACAATATAGTTGTCGACCTTTCTCTCGATGATTTTTGTGTAGCTATTAAGGTACCTCAGTGGGGATCATGTGGAAGGATTAAGGAGCGTCCTGCACCACTCATGGATTTATATGTAGAAATTTGCCAAGGGAGCAGCTTCTCGAAGGAGAGTGGGAAAATCCGTAACATTCATCTCCCCTCCATTCGCTACTTTGCCTACTTTATTGCCAAGTGTGTTCTTGCTAGGAAAACTGCCAATACATTATCTTCATATGATCTAGCATTCATCTCTGCTGCTCTTAAACGAGATAGGTCTTACAACTTGGGTGCTTTGATAGCTTCCCGTCTTGCTGCTAACCGCGAGAAAGGTGGAATTTGTGGGGGCCTCATTGCTTCTCGTTTACTAGCATTGCATGGTTTAGTGCCTCATCATCTAGACATACAGTTTCCCATAGAAAGGCTTGATCTTAATTCCATGATACAGCATAAATTTGTTTCTTTGTGGGCTAGTTTGAGTGAGTTGTCTTATGAAATAACCTTTCTCAAAGCTGGTTGGAGAAGGAGCAAGTCCGAGCGTGTTGTTCTTTTGCCTACACCTGTTTTGTTTAACCTTGATAACAGGGTAGGATGGTCCCTCACGGAGGAGGAGTTTGATACATACTTGGGAGAGCTCTCTCAACAGGAGCAGGATACTAGAAGGGAGGTCACGGATGATTCGGTCCAGCCCTCGAATGAGGGGGAGTCTTCATATCAGCATCCTAATTATGATTGGGGAGCTTCTTCTTCTTCCCACGGGCCTAACTACGATCATTCTTACAATGACCCGCCTTCTTGGAACCCTTACTCGTGCATGGATTGACACCCACTTAGGCCAAAAGCCTATGCTTGGGGGGAGGTACGCCGACATCGCACTCATCTCCATATCATTTTGCGTCGGTACTTTGTATATTCATATTTCGTTCTCTTTTTAGCTTTCGTTCTCTTTTTGCTTTTGCTTTCTAAAACACAAAAGACCAAAAATATTTCCGTTGTTTCTCTTTGGTTTGCTTCTTTTTCTTTTTGCCTTGGTTTGCTTTTTTCCTTTTTGCTTTGTTTGAACTATTCGAAAAACCCAAAAGATTTTGCTTTGCTTGTTCTTCCTTTTTGGTTCTTGTTTTAAAAACCGAAAACACCAAAAATATTTGTTGTTCTTCTTTGGTTTTGTGAGTTTTGTTGCAGAGTTCAGCAGTCCTCAATGAGATTTGGTTTCATATTATTATTATTCAAGCCACACAAGTGAAGGGCAATAATGAGGATTAATGACAACTTGAGGTGTGGTAAGAGGCTGGTAATGAACTCTATTTGTTTTCATTTTTTGTACATATACTCATCATTGTGGGCATGCTTAGTCTGTTCGTGTAGGGTGTATGTTATTCATGGATGCTTAGTAGTTCTTTCTTTCTTATGATTAGATTCCAGCTTGCTAAAAGTTTGTAGCATGTCATATGAATGTTTGCTTGCATTACTCTATTCATAACTTGGTATGACACCGTGGTATCCTCCTCTGAATGTTTCACTTGAATTGACTTGGCACATGCTCATGCATGCATATGACTGAAATAATCAGTTAAGCCTTGATGAATTATTTTGCCTTGAGGGTCTTGAATCACTTTCATGCCATGATTAGTCCTGTTTTGTTGCAAGCATGATTATGACAGCTATTGCTCTCTCGTTTTTCGCTCCCTTACTATTGCTAGCCTTCACTTACACTGAGTATGGTTTACTCGTGTTTCCAATTCCCTAAACCCAAATATTGCCAAAAGTGACCACCATACCTACCTATTAGCATCATTTGTTATTTCCGTGCATATTCAATATGCCTTGTTTTCTTCCGAATAAAATGTTTGCTTGTTATGAGAAAGTTAGTTAGTAAAGCTCTCACGAACTTGATGGCACACTTTATTTCCTACACTTAATAAACCTGAACCATTGTGACTGTCCATGAAAGTTATATGCTTGCAAATTATAGGTTGGGGATTAGCAGAACCGTGTTGTCACGGGGAACGGTTTCAACACCTGTAAATATATACCCAGTTGATACCATGCTCTTTTGTTTGTGGATGTCGTCGGTGTGAAATAAAAGGGGAGCTTGTAAGTCCATGGAGTTATGTATGTGTGTTAGAAATGCACGGGCACTGGCTAATCCATCTTTGTCATGGTGGAAACCTGCAGCGTAACCATAATAAGTATCTATGAAGCATTCTTCTTATAAAAAAAGAGAGAGATAGCTATTGAGAAAAAGGAAAAAAGAGATTTGAGAAAAGAGGAAAGAGAGAAAAAAGCACCATTTTCCCATGGTAAATAAGAAGATTGTTGAGATACTCATTGTCTGCTTGCCTTGTCATTTTGATATGGGGATTCTTCCGTATCATCGGGCAAGGGGTACCCCGTTGGTGGTTCTCTATGATACGCACGTATTTACGATGACAAGAACTTACCGGTAACTAAAGTTGAGTAGCATGAGGAGCGGCCCTCGTACTCAAGGGACATGGGATTTCTAGTTTATAGTATGTCAAGCATATAACTCAGATTAGACCTCACTTTCACCTTAACCATATTAAAGATGCTTATGATAGGGGCAATGAGAGCTCAAAGCTAATTAGTACCATACTTTTAGCATTTGGAAGCCTTTCAAACTATTCAAAACCTTTTCATTTCCTTGTTGAGTCTCCACATATTCTATGAGCACCTTCTTGAAAGCATAGTTGTCATTCTTAGTGTAATGTGCTTGTCTCAAAACTTGATTATTTGTGTTATGACTTTGATGCTTGTATCTTTGATATCTTTACTTCTAGTCTTCACCTGAACTTCAGAGGTGCCTTGGCATTCACAATCAAAGGCAAGCGAGATACCCCTCTATCATACCTTATTATGAGCATTGTAATGTTGCTTATGTTTATGCTTCATGCTACTTATTATTTTTTAGTTGGAATCTATTCATAGCTTGCAATGCCTATTAAGTAAACTTAGTTGCATACTCTTTATTATGAATTGTCTAAGTAGTTGATCACATGCTGAGAATATATACATCATATGTAGCAAATGTGTTCGTGAAAGTTTCTTTTATCGCACTCAGTTTTCAACTGAATTGCTTGAGGACAAGCAATAAGCTAAGCTTGGGGGAGTTGATACGTCCAAAACGTATCTACTTTACCGAACACTTTTGCTATTGTTTCTCCTCTAAACTTGTGTGATTTGGATGCAACTAACATGGATCGATTGTTTTCAGCAGAATTGCCTTGGTGTTTAGATTTTGTGGAGAAAATCAACTATCAGGAAAAATCCTGGAAAATATTCCAAAAATCCTATTTCACCAGAAGACTCCGGAGCGAATCTGAGGCGAGGGGCTGGGCCCAGCACACCACCGGCCACGCTGCTAGGCCTGCGCTAGGGGGTGGTCTGGCCGCCCTAGACACCCCCTTGGTCTCCCTCTTCGCCTATAAGATGCTTTCTGACCTAAAAACTCAGGGGGGGTCGACGTTTTTCCAGAAGGAGTTCGCTCCACCGCCACCACCAGATTCCACGAAACACCACCAGAAACTCTGTTCTGGCACCCTACTGGGACAGGGAATTGGAGGAGATCATCGCCATCATCATCACCATCGCTTCTCCATCGACCATCCATGTTGCCCCCATCTATGAGTGAGTAATCCCCCGCTATAGGCTATGGGGATGGTAGGGATTGGGTGAGATCGTTCACGTAATGGCATCAGATTGTTAGTGCATGGTGCCTAGTATCTTCTATTAGTGCTTTTTTGACTTTGTTGCGACTTGTTATGCTTAATGCTTGTCACTAGGGCCCGAGTGCCATGATTTCAGATCTGAACATTTTATTGATTCATTATGATAGTATTGTTTATGGTCTTACCTACAAGTTGTATACACACGTTGTTGTCCGGAACCAATGGCCCCGAAGTGACAGAAATCGGGATAACCGGAGGGAATGGCTTTGATGTGAGGATCACACGTGTCACGGAGTGTTAATGCTTTGCTCCAGTGCTATATTAAAAGGAGCACCTTAATTGCCAGTAGTTCCCTTGAGGCCCCGCTGCAAACGGGCTGGCAGGACAAAAGATGTTGTGCAAGTTCTCATTGCGAGCATGTATGACTATATATGGAACACATGCCTAGGATTATCTAGTACTTGGATGCTTTATCTTATTTATCTGCAATTGCCCTATGTTCTGATTGCTTTGTGAATTGTCTTGTCCATGCAACGCCCGTCCATCCATCCCTATGCCTACCGCACTTGAATCCTACTGTTTACTGCTATTGTTACTATTGTCTTTACTTTACTACTGCTGTTACTTTACTATTGCTACTACAAAACTGTTGCTACTGATAAACTGCTGTGAGCAAGATTGTTTCCAGGTGCAGCTGAATTGACAACTCAGTTGTTAAGGCTTATAAATATTCTTTGGCTCCCCTTGTGTCGAATCAATAAATTGGGTTTCACTTCCCTCGAAAATACTCTGATACACCCCCTATACTTGTGGGTCATCAGCCACTTGTTTCTTCAGCTCCACGTTCTGGGCCTCCACATTGGCTGGAAAAATCCGAGTCACAAGTTAATTCGGCAGAATAAGATCAAGAGGAATCAAACTGAGAGAAATAAAGCAAAGGTTTACCTTTCTTCTTCAGCTCTGGCAGCAAGGCCTTATGCTTTGACAAAAGCGCCTTGTGCGTGTCTAAAAGCCGCTGGAACTCAACAGTGTGACAGTTGGTGGTGATCTGAAAAGAACAACTGTTAGTTCATGAGTAATAGAATATTTGAAGTTATTCAGATCCGAGTCAAGTGGAACTTAACCCGGCTCTAGGTGATTGGATATTTGAAGTTATTTAGATCCGAGCCAAGTGGAACTTAACCTGGCTCTAGGTGATTGGATATTTGAAGCTATTCAGATCCGAGCCAAGGGAACTTAACCCGGTTCTAGGTGATTGGATATTTGAAGTTATTCAAGATCCAGGCTAAGTGGAACTTAAGCCGGCTCTAGGTGGTTGCATATTTGAAGTTATTCAAGACCCGAGCCAAGTGGAACTTAACCCGGCTCTAGGTGATTGGATATTTGAAGTTATTCAAGATCCAGGCCAAGTGGAACTTAACCCAGCTCTAGGTGATTGGATATTTAAAGTTATTCAAGATCCAGGCCAAGTGGAACTTAACCCGGCTCTAGGTGATTGGATATTTGAAGTTAATCAAAATCCAAGCCAAGTGGAACTTAACTCGGCTCTAGGTGATTGAATATTTGAAGTTACTCAAGAGTTGAACCGAGTAAAACTCGATTCGAATCTAGGAGGCTGGCTAACTCAACTATTGGCCTAAGTTTTAATGGCTAAGTTAAAATACTTCAAAATTGAGAACAAGATACGAAAAAATTGCGCAAGTTTATTGCTAAGAACATCCGGCCGAGTAACATGTTACTCCCCCGGAAGCTTGGGGACTGGAGGATATATCAACAAGTACTTGTGCGTATGTAAAAAAGATGGCCAAAAGGTTTACCTCCATCATTTTGCCGGCATAAGCAATGGCTTTGCTAGCAGTATTTATTTGCGCACCAATCTCTGCAGGGCCGAACTTAGCCAGATTATCGGAGCTGACATCAACATATTCAGCGTTATTCTAGTTCTCGGCGTACTCAGCGAGTGAGCCGAGGCTCCCACCACTGAGAGTCCGAGTCATGACTAACCTTTTCTCGTGTTCGGCTTGGCGAGCGACCTTGGCAGCGGCTAGACTAGTGTGCAGCGTGATCTGCTTATCCGAACTAGGGCTAGAAGCAGTGCTACCATGTTGCACTATGGAAACAATGGTGCGCTGCCCAGACCTAGCCATTGATCCCTTGGGCATTGCCTTGGTCACCTCGGCAGTTTTCTTAACCTTGGTCACCTCAGCAGCTTTCTTGGCCTTGGCTGCTGGCTTGACCTGTCGCTATGAAGCTGAGGGTTGAGCTTCGGTCACTGAAGCTGGCATGGTACACTTGGTCGGCGATCTCTGCCGATGTTGATCTTCTCGCCGAATATGGAAAGACTCGGACGAGGCTAGCGGGGCTTGCTGGAGAGAACTTGAAGCTAGAATTTGTTGATGTTGAGGCAGAGGTTGAGTTTGAGCTGGTGCCGGAAGCTGATGTTGCTAGCACAAAATCTTCTTGTTGGGTGATGGAGGAAGAACCCTGCTGATCCGGCATAGGCGTGTCCTCGGGGGCGCCCCCTCCACCTATGCAGACGTCGCCCTCCTCCCGCCGAAGTGGACTGTTATTCGGCGTAGCGGGAGAGTTCTCCCGAATTGGGCTCAGAACAAGAGCGTTGCCATGGGGAGAAGGTGGTGCCTCATGAATAGGAGAGGCAATGCTACAGCCACTTTGGGAGATGTCTCCGAAATCATATAAGGAAAAGGATGAGCTAAATAGAAAAAAAGAAACAAGAAATACAAGGAAAAGAAGAAGAACAGAAAACACAGAAGTAACCCGGAGAAAAATGCTTACCCAGATACAGAGGGAGGAGGCTTAGGCGTAGGAGCTCTCTGGATCACATGCTTCTTGCCGGATTTCTTATACCTCTTGTCCGATTTGGCTCGATCAGCCAGAGGAGCTGAGGTAGCCGCTCTCTTCTTCACAGTGCTGATGATCAATAAGACCACCGGTTTTAAGAAGGACAAGAAAGACAAGCAGAAGGGAAAGAAGGGCGGCAAATCTGTTGTCGCACCTGAAAAGAAACCCTGAGCTGGACCTAAGTCTGACACCGAGTGCTACTATTGCAAGGGGACTAGCCATTGGAAGCACAACTGCCCCAAGTATTTGGCGGACAAGAAGGTCGGCAAGGCAAACAAAGGTATATGTGATATACATGTTATCGATGTGTACTTGACTAGTACTCGCAGTAGCACCTGGGTATTTGATATGGATCGGTTGCTAATATATGTAACTCGATTCAGGGGCTGTGGAACAAGCGACAACTAGCAAGGGATGAGGTCACGATGCGGGTCGGCAATGGATCAAGAGTTGATGTGATCACCATCGGAACGCTGCCTCTCCATATGCCATCGGGATTAGTTATAAATCTGAATAATTGTTATTTGGTGCTTACACTGAGCATGAACATTGTATCCGGATCATGTTTGATGCAAAGTGGTTATTCGTTTAAGTCTGAAAACAATGGTTGTTTGATTTATATGGATAATATCTTTTATGTTCATGCACCTGTGTTGAATGGTTTATTTCTGTTGGATCTCAATAGTAGTATTACGCATATTCATAATGTTGATGCTAAAAGGATTAAACTTGATGATGATATATCTGCATATATGTGGCACTGCCGTCTAGGTCATATTGGCGTTAAACGCATGAAGAAACTCCATTTTGATGGACTTTTGGAATCACTTGATTTTGAATCATTTGATACATATGAGTCGTGCCTTATGGGCAAGATGACTAGAACGCTGTTTTCCGGTACAATGGAACGGGCGACAGATTTATTGGAAATCATACATACTGATGTATGTGGACCAATGAGTGTGTCGGCGCGAGGTGGATATCGTTATTTTGTTACTTTCACGGATGATTTGAGTAGATACGGGTGTATCTATTTGATGAAACACAAGTCTGAAACTTTTGAAAAGTTCAAGGAATTTCAGAATGAAGTGGAAAATCATCGTAATAGAAAGATCAAATTTCTACGGTCCGACCGTGGAGGAGAGTATCTTAGTTACGAGTTTAGCACACATATGAAAGACTGTGGAATAGTTTCACAACTCACGCCTGCCGAAACACCACAACGTAATGGTGTGTCGGAACGTCGTAATCGTACTTTATTGGATATGGTTCGATCTATGATGTCTCTGACTGACTTGCCACTGTCATTTTGGGGTTATGCACTGGAAACCGTTGCATTCACTTTAAATCAGGCACCATCTAAATCCGTTGAAACTTCACCGTATGAATTATGGTTTGGAAACAAACCTAAGCTATCATTTCTTAAAGTTTGGGGATGTGATGTTTATGTGAAGAAACTTCAGCCAGATAAACTCGAACCCAAAGCAGAAAAATGCGTCTTCATATGATACCCTAAGGAAACGATTGGGTATACCTTCTATCATAGATCTGAGGGCAAGGTTTTTTTTGCCAAGAATGGATCCTTTCTTGAGGAGTTTCTCGCGAAAGGTGTGAGTAGTCGGAAGGTAGAACTCGAAGAGGTTATTGAACCTTCTCTTCATGAATTGGCGAGTAGCACAGCACCAAAAGTTGTTTCCGAGTTGACTTCACCTAATGAAGAGAGAGCTAATGATAATGATCATGAAACTCCGAAAGAGGACACTACCAAACCTCGCAGGTCAAGCAGGACACGTGCAGCTCCTGAACTGTACGGTAATCCTGTTATGAATTTCATGATTGATGAAATAGATGACCCTGTGAAGTATGAAGAAGGGACGATGAGCCCGGATTCCAACAAATGGCTAGAAGCCATGAAATCCGAGATGGAATCCATGTATGAAAACCAGGTTTGGACCTTGGTGGACTTACCTCACGATCGAAAGGCCATTGAGAATAAATGGATTTTCAAAAGAAAAACTGATGCTGATGGTAATGTGACCATCTATAAAGCTTGACTTGTCGCAAAGGGGTTTCGAAAAATTCAAGGAGTTGACTACGATGAGACATTCTCTCCTGTAGCGATGCTAAAGTCGGTTAGGATTATGTTAGCAATTGCTGCATATTTCGATTATGAAATATGGCAGATGGATGTCAAAACTGCATTCCTCAGTGGTAATATTGAAGAAGAGTTGTATATGATACAACCTAAGGGTTTTGTCGATCCTAAGGATGTTGATAAGGTATGCAAGCTTCAGCGATCCATCTATGGACTGAAGCAAGCATCCCAGAGTTGGAATCTCCGCTTTGATGAGCTGATCAAAGAATTTGGATTTATCCAAACTTATGGAGAGGCTTGTATTTACAAGAAAGTGAGTGGGAGCAATGTGGCATTTCTAATATTATATGTGGATGACATATTATTGATTGGAAATGATATAGATCTTTTAAACAGTGTTAAAAGTTATCTAAACAGCAAATTTTCGATGAAAGACCTTGGTGAAGCTTCATATATATTAGGCATTAAAATCTATAGGGATAGATCAAGGCGCCTAACTGGGCTATCGCAGAGTACATACCTTGATAAGATGTTAAAGGAGTTTAATATGGACGGAAGTAAGAAGGGGTTCTTACCTATGTTGCAAGGCAAGACATTGAGTAAGACTCAAAGTCCGGCTACGGCGAAAGAGAGATAATGGATAAGATCCCCTATGCCTCAGCCATAGGCTCTATAATGTATGCCATGCTATGTACAAGACCGGATGTGGCACATGCTATTAGTTTGACTAGTAGGTACCAATATGATCCGGGTTCGGAACACTGGATAGCGGTCAAGAATATCCTTAAGTACTTAAGAAGAACTAAGGATATGTTTCTTGTATACGGAGGTGAAGAAGAGCTAGTCGCTAAGTGTTATGTCGATGCTAGCTTTAACACCGATCCGGATGACTCTAAGTCTCAATCCGGATACGTATTTCTCTTGAACGGAGCAGCAGTTAGTTGGAGGAGTTCCAAACAACCTATGGTGGCTGGATCAACGACGGAGGCGGAATATGTTGCTGCTTTAGAAGCGGCGCAGGAAGCGGTTTGGATGAAGGAGTTCATAATGGAAATAGGTGTGGTTCCTAGTGCATTGGACCCAATGGTGATCTATTGTGACAACAATGGAGCCATAACCAACGCAAAGGAACCAAGGTCTCACAAGAATTCCAAGCATATTAAGCGCCGGTTTCACTCCATCCGCGAGCATGTCAAGGATGGAGATATAAAGATTTGAAAAGTGCACATGGACCTGAATGTAGCAGATCCGTTGACTAAAGTTCTCCCTAGGGAAAAACATCCTCAACACCAGAACTCCATGGGTGTTAGATTTATCACTATGTAAACTAGATTATTGTCTCTAGTGCAAGTGGGAGACTGAAGGAAATATGCCCTGAGAGGCAATAATAAAGTTGTTATTATGTATTCCTTGTATATGATAGATGTTTATTTTGCATGCTATAATTGTATTGATAGGAAACGTCAATACATGTGTGTTTAATAAACAAAAAGGGTTCCTAGTTATGCCTCTCTTATAGACTAGCTTGTTGATTAACAAGATGATCAAGGTTTCCTGATCATGGACATTGGATGTTGTTAATAACAAGGTCACAGCATTTGTGAAATGATGTGATGAACATTCATCCGAAGTATAGCATTATGATCAAGTCATTATGTTTATATTGCTATAACATCATACGAAGTAATCTTTATCCTTAGACCATGGGATCATGTTAATTGCTAACACCGGAAGAGTATCTTGATAACATCCAACGTCACACCATAACAGGATGACTATAAATGTGGGTTCAGTGCTACGAAGGTGTTATGTTGAGGCTCATGGATCAAGAGTGGAATTTGTCAATCGTGATGACGGATAGATATACTCTGGGCCCTCTCGGTGATATCACATTAAGATAGCTTGCAAGCAAGTGATGTGATCACTAGAATGTTATATCACGGGAACGAGAAAAGAGTGCATGTCGGCAACGAGATCAAACTAGGTATGGAGATACCGATGATTGAATATCAGACATGTATTATATCATGAGACAAAGGGATTAAGTTACTAGCATTAAAGGTTCTCACGATCACAGAAGTCATCGTTGAATGTGCAGGAGTCAGTATGGATCTCCAGGTCCCGCTTCTGATTATTGATCTGAGAGGAGTCTCAATCATGTCTGCATTATTCACGAACCATAGGGTGACACACTTAAGGGTTGTCGGACACCATTTAGGAGCACAAATTTTTCAGGAAAAAGGTTTGCAAAGCGCAGGAAATGTTTCGTTAGAAACAGGAATTGTTTCGATAGAAACCGGAATTGTTTCGGGTGAAATTGCAGAAAGTGGTTCTTCATGTGATATTCAAATGTTACAAGGGGTTTTATGTGAATGTTTGTTAATTAAAGTAATTAACAAAATTCTGAATAAAATAAATAAAAGAGTTTTATTAATTGAGAGTTGCATTAAATTTGGTGGATATTTAATGCATGTGAGTGGAACTTTGGGTGGAGCTTGAATTGATGTGAGTGGAGCTTCCACCACATGAATGAGGAAGAGGAGGGGGCTCCCTCCTTGGCCGTCGGCCATGGTAGGGGAGGAGTCCCCTCCTCTCCTATAAAAGGCCCCCCTCTCCTCCCTCACAAAGCACACCTCCTCGTGAAGGATCTCTCTCCCCCTCTAGATATTCCCCCATGGTCTCGGATTAGCGAGATACATGTTCCTGGTGGCCTTGCGTCTAGAAGGAGTTCCTGCTTCCGCTGATTCGCTGGAGTAAGGAGGTGGAGGTTGTCCGGTGGCTTGAACTTGTGTGCGAGGATGGATGCGCTGCTGATTTGTGGCGCTCGGACTTCCACACGATCTTGAGATCGGCAAGCGTACGACTACAGCAACCACGAGTTCCTACTCGTTAACAAAACTCGTTGTCTTTGAGGGTAAGTTCTCCATGGATGTATGTCCACCCGTTGCTCTGTATCTAGTAGATAGATCTTGGTGTATAGTTCTCATCGTAGGAAATTTTTTGTTTTCTATGCTGCGGACCCAACAGCAGGCTTGCCTCAAGAACTAATTTGGTTGCAACATCCAATTCTACGTTGATTACATCGTCATCAAAACAAAAGAGGAAGCCTCGCTAATCGACGATCTATGCGAGACCTTCGCCAACCTCGACCGCTACCGAATCAAGCTCAATCCGGACAAATGCGTCTTCGGCGTACCATCTGGGCAATTACTCGGGTATCTCATCTCCGCGAGAGGGATCAAAGCAAACCCGAAGAAAATAAAGGCCATACTGGCCATGGAGAAGCCAAAGAACATAAAAAGCATCCAGCAGCTGACCGGGCGAATTGCGGCGCTCAGTCAATTCATCGGTCGAATGGGCGAAAAGACACTGTCCTTCTACCAACTTCTACGCAAAATTGACAAGTTCGAGTGGATAGACGAGGCGCAAGAAGCATTCGAATATCTCAAACGTTACTATCCACCTCGCCAGAAAAAGAGCCGATGTTGCTCTACATCTCCGCCACCAACCAAGTAGTGGCAATGATCTGCCTTAACTCAATGACAAACTGCACACTCATGTAAAAAAGTTTCAACCAGGCAATCAAATCACTTTTTGACCCTTTGATAAGTAACCATAATGGAGTTGTGAAGTGAATCAATGATTTGATGTTTAAGAACAGAATCTAAACCCACATATATTCTTTCTATCTTAAAATGTCTGAATTTAGCCTGTGCATATGAGAGGGCTAAGATTATTTCTCTAGCAGTCGTGCATAGTGCCGCATCAAACATGCTCGCGTAGCTTAAAAAAATTAAGATCTTATCAAGATTATGCGCGTCACATTTGCTTTTAAATTTTAATTAAAACTATTGAAATTTTATTCATAATTCTTTTCAACTGATTATATTGAGAAGTGTCTTTACATAATCACATAGGTCATTTTACCTGTCCTAGATGTTAAACATAATGGTTCCTAAATAGGTATATTCTCTCAGTATATCATATACGTGTTCTACATTTGTAAAACTAATTCTAATTAGCAGTTGCAATATTCAGTGTTCATATGACACATTTTATTACAAAGTTAGTTGTTATTTTAGTTGATTTGAAATAAACGATGATAGCATGTAAAATCAAGACTTGCAAGATGACGCCATAGATCTCGGGTATAGTGCATGTAGGATGATATCGATCCACTGAAGCACTTTTTGGGTACATAACTCGACCTTTGTTTAAAGATAAGTACTAGATGATGTTTAAATTTTTTCTTAAAGTGTTGCTTCCAATTGAGATTGAATTGTGATATTGTTGCAACTAATTATACAATATTTTGTGTTCATGGATTTTATTTAATATCCTATGTGAATCCTACGGTGCATGCTAGAGTGATGGGCCACGAGACCAATCAACTCGATAAACAAAAGGTACATAATAATAGAAAACCAACTCGATAAAAAGTAAATATAAAGACATATTATATTTTAGAGACGTGTAACGCACGTGAAGTACAATAATAAAAATAAAGTAAATGAGCACTTAGTAGTCGCGCTTCAGTGTCCTGTGACAGCGTTATCGTGTACTCTTCTGAGTTCATTTTCGCTAGCTACGCTTCAGGACGAATTCTTTTCAGCTTCTGAAATAGATTCTAGGCTCAGAATTGTAGAAGCCTAAAAGAAAGGGTCCGACTCTGGCCAGCTTTGAAAGGATCGTATGGGCACCTAGAGGGAGGTGAATAGATGTTACTCCAAATTTTACTTTTTTCAATTTAGGATTTGACACAAAAAAGGTAAATTCTCAAGATTATGCAACTATGGTGAATTTACCTATATGTCAACCTAGCACAAGAAATAAGCAAGAACTAAAAAAGCAAAGTGCGGTAAAGAATAGAAGTAACCAAAGTGGAGCGCTCGGAGACACAAGGATTTGTTTCCGGTAGTTCCTTCCTTTTGAGGGGAAGTACGTCTACATTTGGAGAGGGGTGGTATCAAACCACCAATGCCACGAGAGGCCTCCCTTGTTCTCCGATGAACCTCACCCCAAGGGGTTCGATTCACCTCTTCCACTATACAACAACCTTCGAGGTGAAAGCTGACACCTTTATAACGAGTTCGGGGCACACATCCACAACTTAATTGGAGGCTCCCAAATACAAGCAAGCTGTCAAACAATCAAAGACAAGCTTGTAAGAACCAAATCAAAACCTAGGGTTTCCAACAAAACACTAGAGCATGGGGACCCTCAAGTGAATGAGGGGGAAATGAAGATCTCTCTTGGTGAAGCTATAGATCAAGGCCTCCTCCTTCGATTCTCCAAAGATCAAAGACTTTGGATGGTTGGATGAAGAGGTCTTGTTGATTTGGTGGCTCAAATGGACATGATGTTCTTGAGGTGGATGAGCAACTGGAGGAAGGGGATAAGGTCCTCTATTTATAGCCCTTCGCACCAGTGAACCGTTTTTTAACCGTTGGAGAAGAGTCAGACCGGAGACTCTGGTCTGCACACCGGAGACTCCGGTCAATCTCCGGACCAGCCTCCGAACCGTCAAACAGAATGACCCAACCCACTTGTGAGACAAGTGGACCGGAGACTTCGGTCCCTCTACACCGGAGACTCCGGTCTGAGGCACAGACCGGAGACTCCGGGCCTTCCTCCGGACCAATCTCCGGACCACCTCTCTGGCTGACCCAGGCAGGAAAACAGAAGACCCCCCGGAGACTCCTGGGGAAACTCCGGACCACACCGGAGACTCCGGTCTTGGCAGACCGGAGTCTCCGGTCTGGAATTCCCAAGAGACATGCATGGAATGTTTCGCATGCCTATGGTCCTTTTCACTTTGTAATATATCAACCTGTAGACAATAGCAAACTGTAAAACATGGTCTACTAGTTGTTACCGAACACCAAAAGTGATTATGACAGTATATGTCCTTCCAATCTCCCCCTTTTTGGTGTTCGATGACAACTAGTGATTTAGCATGAAAAAAAGTTTGCAATGACTTATGACAGAGTATGGACATGCTCCCCTGGCTATGTGCACAAAGATAAACATGGAAAGCAAGCATAGTAGGCTGAACATGGATAAAGCACATAGATATCACATGAGTTACAAACATGCATGTAGGAGCACCCACAGAGTCATACACAAATAGCAAATAGTGTCTCGCACAAACATTAAGGCAAATAGATACGAAAGTCGAGATAGCAAGCAAGAATTAAAGCCCAGTCCCATGCAAATCCTGATGACAAATGTCTTCTCCCCCTTTGGCATCGAGACATCGAAAAAGGGAAAAGACTTAAGCTAGCGCCCCAACGGATCAGTAGTCCTCGTCATCATCCTCCTCGTCCTCCTCATCCATATCCTGATCCTCATCATCATCATCATCATAGTCCTCATCACCATCTGGAGTTGCAGGTCCTTTGCCGTGAGGGCGAGAAGAGGATGTACCTTGGTACCCAAAACCAGAAGTGGCATCAGAAAAGGTCTTCCAATCCACCAAGCTGTCCTGTTGGGCATTCCATGCCCCAAACGAAAGAGTGTGATCTGACTCGGTGGATGGCTGAGCACCATGCTCATCGGTGTACTCATCCCCACCGTCCTCATCATACACTTCACCCTGAGCCTTGTTCTCCTTGATTAGTTTCTCGATGCGACAGTTGCTCTTGTAGGAATCATGTTGTTGCTTACGGATGTCCACATTCATGCAGCATAGGGTCCTCTCCCAGAATTAGGCCTTCTTGACCTTCTCATGTACATAGTCACGTGTCATGGTGGGAAGAGGTGCATTGGAAGCATTCTTCCTCCGAGTCCTAGGAGGAGAGGGGGCCCTCTCGGTCTCTGAGATCTCCTCCTCCATATGTGCATGGGAGCGTTTAAGAGGGGCCCTCATTTCCCCTTTCTGCTGTAGAGATACGAGAGTATGCTCGGTAAGGTTGGGAGGCAGAGCAAGCGGAGAACCATGTTCCTGAGTGTTGATGAGTCTCATGACTAATGGTGCATATGGTGGGGTCTTCTTGTATAAGATGGCATGGTACATTTCCTCAAATATGTAATCTATCACATCAATAGGATCAGCATCTGCATCGGGGCCAGACATGTAAATCTTGTGTGTGTGATATAGCAAGTTGACCAAGCCACATCTGATGGCATCATCATTCCCAGCACTAGGGGAAATGGTCTGGCGAAAGATCCTCAACATCATATTGTAGAGAGGCTTGAGTCCCTTGGACCCTCCCATAACACCCTCACTACCATATAAAGGGCAAGCTTGTTCTTGTTCACCCCAAGAGCTGCTGAGTGCATGCGAACTCCAACATGAGTCGATACCCCCTGGAATGTCTCAAAAATGGCCTCAGCAAAGTCGTAGAAAGTTACAGAACAGCGGTGGTTACCAGTCATCCAAGTCATAGTCCTGGCTTGGTCAGTCCCAAACACAACTATGGCATAGAACTACTGCACAAGGGTGATGTTGTAGTCTTCACGGAGCTCCATCAAGTTGAACAGCCCCAACTTCTCACTAATACATAGTGTATCAGAGAAGTAGGAGCTCTTCCTCATCTGCTCAACACTCAAGTACTTCTGGGGGCACACGGGGGATCTCTTGAGCATGCTGTAAATGTCTTTCATGAAGACAGCTTGCTCCTTTCGCCAGTAGCATGGGTCATCACTGGTGCGAGGCAAAGCATAGAAATTAGTCTTCCGCAGCTCACGGTACTCTTGCTTAGACATACGGGCCAAAGACTGAAGATTGTCGTATTTTGCCCTCTTAGCACGGTTCTCTTCCTCAACCCTTTCCTGCTCCCTCTACATATAGGCTGCATCACGGGCTTGCTGTCTAAGGTTGGATGGGGGCACAATGTACTAGCCCGCTGACTCATCATAGTGAGGATCCCCTCTCTTCATCTTGGCCTTGGTGCGAGGAGGACGACGGGAGCTAGAACCTGAGAGAAGCAGCGAGGGAGATAGCATGGAGGTAAGTATATATGTCCCATGGAGGCAGCACAGGACCCTTGAGACCTTGCAAGATGTGTCAGATTCAAACCACACCGAAGTCTCCGTGGTCCAGACTGGAGTCTCCGGCCCGTGGGCCGGAGTCTCTAGTCAGGAGACTCGTGAGAAGATCAGGAAGGCTCCAATGGTGTTGAATCCAGCAGATCGGGCAGGGTAACAAGGGTAAAGTACTCAAGTGCATGCAAACAAGGGATTCCTATGGTAAAAACTAGTACCAATCCTTAAAAACCAAGCAAGGGAAGAACCCTAGGTGAGAAAAAATGAGGAGAGGTACCAGATCTATCCATGGGATTGATTCCACCGGTGGGAATCACCCAATGGTGGAAAGGAGATGATTGGCCAGCGGCACGGCGGATCCCGGGGGCTTCTTGACCTCCAGGGAGAAGATTTGGAAGAGGAGGTGACGGGTTAGAGAGGGGAGGACGGGGTGGATGAATGAAACTGGTGCTTCAGTTCACCCCGTCCTCCCCTTAAGTGGATAGAAACCATCCGGACCGGAGACTCCGGTCTACACCGGAGACTCCAGCCCACACCGGAGACCACCGAAGACTCCGGTCCTCCTTGACCAAACACTCCAAGATATGTGTATGGGGACATATATTAGATAGAGATAGTTTTCAGGACAGAGAGAAGGCTTGGGTTAAGATGTCATACTGTGAAAAGTCAAGAAAACCACAGAAATCTATTCAAATGTTCATTAATGCACCAAATAAACCTGAACTAAGAACCAACATATCAAATGAGAAGAGGGTGGTGGCCGAAGCCACCATGTAGGAGTTTGTGGCATGACACCATGACGAATTATCCTTGGGTCCATAGCCACTACTCATCAATGACGCTCACATATCGCTAAATGATACTAAGAGGATTGAATTTCTTAATGTTGGCATTATTGGGGGAGGGATAGTCCAATGAATTAGAACCACACTCCCCCTATCCCCATGCCTGCACCTACACCAAATATGGGTCAAGACATAGGTGAGTATGCAAGGTGATCAAATCAAGCTCCTAGAATCCACGATATTTAGTTCATTCCTCAAATAACAAAACCTTGCTTCATCAAGTGGCTTCGTGAAAATGTCGGCAAGTTGGTCTTTGGTTTACACATATGATAGCTCCATATCACCTCGGGCCACATGATCTCTAATGAAGTGGTGACGAATCTCAATATGTTTTGTTCTTGTATAGTCCACTAGGTTATATGCAATCTTGATAGCACTTTCATTGTCACATAGAAGAAGCACTTTGTCACAATGGACACTGTATTACTTTAAAGTTTGCCTCATCCATAGCAATTGTGTACAAGCACTAGCAGCAGCCACATACTCGGCTTCGGCGGTGGAAAGAGATATACAGTTTTGCTTCTTAGAAGACCAACACACCAAGGACCTCCCAAGGAATTGGCAAGCCCCATAGGTCGATTTTCTATCATCCTTGTCACCGGCCCAATTAGAATCCGTGTACCCACAAAGAGAGAAAGTTGAGCCCCTAGGATACCAAATACCATAGTTTGGGGTATGAACCAAATATCGAAAGATTCTCTTGACTGCCATCAAATGGCTTTCTTTAGGAGTTGCTTGATATCTTGCACACACTCCTACACTCAACACAATATCGGGTCTAGATGCACAAAGGTAAAGCAAAGAGCCAATCATGGACCAGTATACCTTTTGATCCACATCTTTACCAGTTGGGTTTAGTTCAAGATGAGTCTTTGTTGCCATGGGAGTGGGAGCTCCATTTAGGTCTTTCATGTTGAATCTTTTGAGCATATCTTGAGTATACTTGGCTTGGTTGAAGAATGTACCTCCTCTCACTTGCTTGATCTCAAAACCAAGAAATACTCTCAATTCTCCCATCATAGACATCCTGAACCTGTCAGTCATAAGCTTTGAGAATTCATCATTAAAAGCTTTGTTAGATGAGCCAAAGATAATATCATCTACATAAATTTGGCATACAAAAAGTTCCCCATTGACCCTCTTGGTAAAAAGAGTGGGATCGATTTTCCCAACCTCAAACCCACGATCTAACAACAACTCTCTAAGGTGCTCATACCACGTGCGTGGGGCTTGCTTGAGCCCATAGAGTGCCTTATCGAGTTTGTAGACGTGGTTTGGAAAGTTGGGATCCCCAATCCCGGGGGTTGTTTCACATATACAAACTCATGCAATGGACCATTAAGAAATGCACTTTCTACATCCATTTGGTGTAGTTTAAATTTATGATGTGTCGCATAAGCAAGAAGGATACGGATGGACTCAAGGCGAGCCACGGGTGCATAAGTCTCTCCATAATCAATGCCTTCACTTTGAGAGAACCCTTATGCAACCAATCTTGCCTTGTTCATTATCACAATTCCATGCTCATCTTGCTTGTTCTTGAAAATCCACTTGGTGCCTATAACATTGCGGCAATCTTTTGGCTTTTCCACTAACTTCCATACTTTGTTTCTCTCAAAGTTGTTGAGCTCTTTGTGCATTGCATCCAACCAATCTGAATCTTCAAGAGTTTCCCATACTTTCTTTGGTTCCACCATGGAAATGTGTGCTTGGTGCTCACCAAAGTTCTTCAGTTGTGCTCGAGTAGATATCCCTCTTCTTAGATCTCCTACCACATTCTCAAGAGTGTGGTCTCTTAATTCCAATATTCTATCCATTCTAGCTTGGCGACGAGTTTCGATCTCCTTGTTGTTTCTTGGGGGATCACTTCATCATTTTGGTCCTCGTCTTGACCATCAACTTGACCTTGATCATTATTGGAATTATTTTCTTCTGTAAGAGGCAAAGATTGACCTTGGTCTTGATCAAGCATACTCCTAGACAGGCATTGAGCTTTCTTTATGGCAGTTTCTATAGATCTTCCTTGTGTAATAGCCTTTGCACCACTGGACATTCTGGCAAATGGAGATTCAAGTAACTCCTGGCTAGAGGTTTCTTCTTGATCAGCAGGTTGAGGGTCCACAACTTGTCTTTGGCATGGCTCAATGTCCTCCTCGACAGTAGCTTGTTGAAGTTGTGAAGATGAGGGCTCCACTTGAGTAGATCATAGTTCTTCTCGATCCACCATAAGGGGTTCCTCAATAGGGCGGATGAAACCCGCACCCATTCTTCCTATGGCATCCTGAGGAATTTCATCATCTACATCACAAACATCAACACGCCCCGCTTGGGGACCATCATATTCTTCAAACACCACACTACAAGATTCTATGACAATTCCTGAGAGCTTGTCATAGATTCTATAAGTGTGGGATTCGAGACCATAACCAACAAAAATGCCCTCTAATGCTTTGGAATCAAACTTGGATAAACGAATGCCCTTAATGCGATAGAAGCACTTACAACCGAATACCCGGAAGTAAGAAACGTTAGGCTTGTTACCGGTAAGGATTTCATATGGAGTCTTGATCAATTCTTTGCGGAGGTAGAGACGGTTTGATGCATGGCATGCGGTGGAGATAACTTCAGCCCAAAAATTGTATGGAGATTTAAATTCTGCCAACATAGTCCTTGCCATGTCAATAAGAGTCCGGTTCTTCCTCTCAGCTACACCATTTTGTTGAGGGGTATATGCAGCGGAATATTGATGTTTTATTCCCTCATCACTAAGAAATCCATTTAATATGTAGTTCTTGAACTCGGTACCATTGTCACTTCTTATTGTTAACACTGGGACATTGTGTTGACGTTGAGCCATGTTGATGAAGTCAATGAAGTTCTCTTGGGTCTCAATTTTTAACTTGAAGAAATATACCCAAGTGTATCTTGAGTAGTCATCAACAATCACCAAACAATATTTCTTCCCACCAAGACTCGCATGAGACGGAGTACCAAAGAGATCCACATGAAGGAGCTCCAAGATCCTCTTGGACTTGATGTAGTTCTTTGGCTTGTGGGGAGAATCATGCATCTTTCCTTCAACACATGTCCTGCAAATACGATCTTTGGCAAAGCAAACATTTTCTTTTAGTCCAACAATATGACCATCCTTGTGGAGGCTTTGCAAAGTTCTCATGTTAACATGGGCTAGACGGTGATGCCATAGCCAACCCACATCGGCCTTTCCGAATAGGCACATCAGACTTGTAGTGGTTTTCCCTGAGAAGTCCACCACATACAAGTCATTCTCGACGTACCCAATGAAAGCGACCTTTAGAGACTTGCTCCACATGAGGATCATAATGTCATTATCAATAAATACGGCAAAACCCATCTTTCCAAGAGCACGGACTGAAAGTAAATTATAGCTAAGGGTCTCAACAAGCATGACGTCCACGAGAGTGATATCAACCACAACTTTGCCGAAACCCATTACCTTAGAATTTGACTTGTCGGCATATGTCACGGATATTTGATCAACATTTGGTCTCAACTCCTTGACACTAGACCCGCTTCCGGTCATATGACTTGTGCATCCACTATCAAGCACCCATTTTGACCCTCCGGAAGCATAGGTCTACAAAAGATCAAACTAGTTTTTAGGTACCCATTTTTCAATGGGTCCTCTTTTGTTAGCAACAAAGGTCTTGGGAACCCAAATAGACCATGCAATATAACCATCAAATGGGCCAACATATTGTGCATACACATCACCATAATAATCACGCATTAAAACATAATGAGGGTTAACACTACCCGCAAAATCATCATGAGACATAGTTTTGCCACTTGCGGTCTTACTTCCCACAATGACCTTGTTCTTTTCTTGGGCGGGCTTGGCCTTCTTCTTGTTGTTGTTCTTTTTCTTCTTGGCTTTAGGGATAAAACCAATGCCCCTTTTTCACCATTTGACCTTTGCTTGCTCAAGATATCATCAATAGACTTGTTTCCTTTTGGAAAGGAGGTCTTAGCTAGCTTCCCCTTTAACCTAGCATGTTCTTCAAGTGTATTTGTACAACTAGAAGGAATGAACGTACTAGGTGAGGGAGTATTGATCAATTGAGTTTGAAGCTTTTCACAAGACTTTGTGAGCGATAAGAGTTCACCTTCCAAGGCCTTGTGAGCCTTGTCAAGTGACCTAAAGTCCTCGGCAAGTTTTTCATGAACAGCATCAAACTCAATCTTGTCCTTTTTAGCATTTTTATATTTAGCAATAGCATGATCACGTTCCTTGATGAGTTTATTAATAATGAGATCATTTGCATCATCAAGACCCTCTAGTTTAGTTTCAAGAGATAATCTAGTTTCTTGTTCTTCTTCTAGGGCATTATTTAGAGCTTCTACCTCAATCATGTGCTCTCTCCCTAATTGACATCTCTCATCTAGAAGTTCTTGTGTGTGTGCAAGTTGATTTAAGAGGTACATAACATGTTTCTTGTGTTCCCCTTGCAAGTTTTTCATGAACACATCAAAATCAACTAATTCCTTTTTGACCTCAAGAGACAACTCATCATCAAAATCATCATCATTGATTAGGGAGGTGGAGTGCGTTGATGATAATACCTCCGTTCCTCTTGCCATAAGGCAAGTGACATTCTTGTTGGAGATATTCTCATTTGGAGAGTCGAAGAGGGAGAATGACGGGGTAGAGGTAGTGGCAAGAGCCGCCACACCACTTGATGTATCCTCTTCTTCATCTTCATCATCCTCATCAGAGGAGTACTCTTCATGTGTGATCAAGACAATTTCTCCCGGCTTCTTGTTGGTTGAGTTCCTTTTGATGAAGGGTTTCTTGTAGGGAGCTTTGGAGGTCTTTTTCAACACAAGTTTACCCCCATGGTCTTCTCTTTTCTCATAGGGACAAGCCGCAACAAAGTGATAGCGGTCACCACAATTGAAACAAGTTCTCAACTTGGACCCGTTGTCTCTTCTCCCATTGGGGTTGCTTCTTCGTTGCATTTCCATCTTGGCCTTGGCGGGATCTTTCCAAAAGATTCTTGCATAGAAGGCCATGTATTCACCATGATCAATCTTTACATCTTAGGGGTGGCTCACTGAAGGTCCCTCATCACTTCCTTCATCTTCATCATACTCCACAACCTTGGCCTTCAAGGCAAGGTTGACACCACTACTCATTCCAATGGCACGAGCACGGGCGTCTTTGGCATTCTTGGCAGCAACCTTGAAGGCAGCCATCTCTTGCATCACTTCATTGGAGGTCATGAGATGGTAGTTGTGTCTTCCTTGGAGACTCTTCAAGTCAGTAGGCTCGAAAGGCATGAGTGCACTCACATACTTCCTCTTGATCCAAGCATCATCAATGTGAGAGGCGCCAAAATTCCTGAAAGCGGTGGCTGTGGATTTGAGTCTTAGATACATGTCTTCATGATCCTCACCATCCTTCATGAAGAAACCTCCGGCCTCATTGCTTAAGGCATCATATCTATTTCTCCTCATACTCTCATTGCCAACAAACAAGTCAATGAGAGCATCCCAAGCTTCCTTGGCGGTGTTGTAGTGCTCAATGTGGGGAAAATCCTTTGGCCCCACCCAAGTTGGATCATGTGTAAGGCAGTCGCATTGAGTTGGCTATTGACCACTTCTCTTCTCGTCAAGTTGGTTGGATCCTCAATCTTGAGTCCTTCTTCAATAATATTTCACAAATCAATGCAAGAGCTGCGCACATGAGATTTCATTAACACTTGCCATTGAGCAAAAGTATGTGCAACTAACTTAGGTGGGTCTCCTCTATTATTTATATGCGAATGAGGGATAGGGGGGTCGGGAGAGTACCATCCGGGAATCATATGGAACTCTTCCTTCCCATCACCCTTTTTGGTGGTGGAGTTAGTGGAATTATCTTCATCCCCCACCACTTCCTCCAAAGGCTTAGCCGGAGCATTAGCCTTTGGGTTTGGTGGTGTTTCCTCGGGAGAGGGAGGAGGTGAGGTTTGCTTATCCCTAACAAGTTGCTCAACAAGTTGACGCAACTGTTGGATTTCGTTGCCCAAGGTAGAGCTCAAGCTTGTTTCCAACTTCTTAAGATCTACCATGGTCACCGAATGGCTAGCCTCACTTTCTCCCTCCTTTGGGTTGCCCATAATCTCTTAGGCGGTCAAGCCCGAATAAAGAGCCGAGGCTCTTATTCCAATTGAAAGGATCGTATGGGCACCTAGAGGGGGGGTGAATAGGTGCTACTCCAAATTTTACTCTTTTTCAATTTAGGGTTTGACACAAAAAGGTAAATTCTCTAGATTATGCAACTATGCTGAATTTACCTATATGTCAACCTAGCACAAGAAATAAGCAAGAACTAAAAAAGCAAAGTGCGGTAAAGGATAGAAGTAACCAAAGTGGAGCGCTTGGAGACACAAGGATTTGTTTCCCGTAGTTCCTTCCTTTTGAGGGGAAGTACGTCTACATTTGGAGAGGGGGTGGTATCAAACCACCAACGCCACGAGAGGCCTCCCTTGTTCTCCGATGAACCTCACCCAAGGGGTTCGATTCACCTCTTCTACTATACGGCAACCTTCGAGGTGGAAGCCGGCACCTTTACAACGAGTTCGGGGCACACATCCACAACTTAATTGGAGGCTCCCAAATACAAGCAAGCTGTCAAACAACCAAAGACAAGCTTGTAAGAACCAAATCAAAACCTAGGGTTTCCAACGAAACACTAGAGCATGGGGGCCCTCAAGTGAATGAGGGGGAAATGAAGATCTCTCTTGGTGAAGCTGTAGATCAAGGTCTCCTCCTTCGATTCTCCAAAGATCAAAGACTTTGGATGGTTGGATGAAGAGATCTTGTTGATTTGGTGGCTCAAATGGACATGATGTTCTTGAGGTGGACGAGCAACTGGAGGAAGGGGATAAGGTCCTCTATTTATAGCCCTTCGCACCAGTGAACCGTTTTTTGACTGTTAGAGAAGAGTCAGATCGGAGACTCCGGTCTGCACACCGAAGACTCCGGTCTACACCGGAGACTCCGGTCAATCTCCGAACCAGCCTCTGGACCGTTAAACAGAATGACCCAGCCCACTTGTGAGCTGTTGGGGGGATACCCCGGGTAGGGTCACACTGGGGTATAAATGCCAAGATAGCTGAGGTACGGCAAGTTCAAAGCGAGTGCTGGCCGAGTCACCTCTAGGCAGGCCGAATCACGGAGTAACCCGGACCAGGGGATGTCCACCTAACTGAGTCTCAGCCGACTTATGTAGTATGTCAGTAAGACGTATCTAACTCGTATGCAGGTATTGGTGTGGTCGGATCATCTAAGTGTGATCCGGGTTATATCAAGATTGTAAGAGAAGGAAGGTATCTCGCTGGTCAAAGGGTGACCACTGTATGCAAAGCATGAGCAAAGCGGACAGAGGCCAGGACCACCGAGGCGTGGCCGACAAAGGTGACGATGCCTGTGTCAGATGACACGGGCGCCGCAGAGGCTCATATAGCCTCTTCATGGATGACGCTGGGCAAAAGTGACCCGGTCGGCTTACTATTTTGGGATGGAATATGCCTCCACGTATGCCCTAATTGGAGACCTAGCCACCCATATATAAGGAGGTCTAGGGCCTCTGTAGAAGGGGTTGGTCTTTGACTGTTTAATCTCTAGAGAGTTGTGTGTGTTCCTGAGAGCTAGCTAGTGGTGAGAGTAAGAGAGTCCCTTCTTCCTCCTCTCCCCAATACAGCTTGAGAAGCACTTGTAATCTGTGGAAGTGAATCAAATACAAAGCAACTGAGTGTGGAATCACCACACTATCCCTTCCTAGATTCCCCTAGTGCATTTAGTCCCCACCTTTAGCCTATTCATGGCATCTGCCGTGACACCACCACGACAGTTGGCGCCCACCGTGGGGCTAGCGGCGCTAGCAGGGGTGAAGATCCGGACAGGAAACTTCATCGACCGCGAACGATCGCTCTCGACTCGTTCGCGCTTTGAGCGCTGGACTTTGTCGATAACGCCGCCGCTTCGCAAGCGTCCTCTTCCGTGCAACGGCCTCTTCGTCAAGCTCGGCGCACACAAGATCTATGTTGCTGTCGATGTGTCGTGCGTTCACCCGTGACACGTCGTCGAAGGAGGCGAGCCACCCCTTAGTGTGGTTCACGGGGCGCGTACCACTCGCTCCCCGGACCGTGCTGAGGTGATGATGACTGCGCCTGGCACTGGCGCAAGCAAGGATCCGGCACCAGATCCGGAGGTAACACCAAAAGCACCAAGGAAAAGTAGAGGTCCTCCTCTAGAGAGGCCAGAGAATGTGCTGTAGCAGGCGATGGATAGCTTGGCAAACCCAGTAGCAGCAGTAGAAAATCCGGCTCAGGCACAGGCCGAGCTAGAGTAAACTAGGCAAAAAATACTAGAGGATGCGAAAAAGATAGCCGCGGCTCAGCAGTCGTTGAACATGACACTGCGTGAGTACGCAAAGGCAAATAAGGTAGGTGCTATAAAAGTGAAGGGGAGAAACCTCATGAGTGAAATGAACAAAGAAGGTGATACTAGGATTGAGGAATCAGAGAACTGTTTGTCCGTGGGGCTGCCGAAGTATAGTACCCCGGCAAAAAACCTCAGAGCAGCAGATGTCGCTGCATCCGAGTTAGAGGGTCTGACGGGTGAAGCCCGTCAGAGATAGCAAGATAGGGTCAATGAGTTGGTTCGAATCGCGAGAAGGCAAAATGAGGAATTGCTCAGGGCTAACCCAGAGAGAGTTGGGGCCTCCAAGATCGTTCATTCGGCGGTGGGTAACCCGGAGAAATCCGCTGGAGCTATATCGTCTCCTCATGGTGGTCCTAGGAGAGAAGAGGTAGTAACCTTGGCCAGGAGGAACAAGCAGATAGTCCCGTATGACCCGGCAAGGGCAGGGAAAGGAAAAGAAGTGCAGAGAAATGAGGATCAACGAAGTGTCAGCCGAGGTGAGGCTGGCCGAGGTAACTGTGACCAAGGCAATGCCGATCAAGGGAATGCTGTAAACGGCAATGCCGGACAGCGCAACTAGGCAGGCGCAGGGCAACCGCAACAGTGAAATATACCAAGGCAAGAGCAAAGTGTCGGCCGAGGTATGCAACAGAGAGGTGTTCCACGAGAGCAAGACAAATATAATGATGGTGATTCGGAAATGGTGAACGCAGGATACCCAAGGCCGGACTATCATGTGATAGGGTCAAGATTGGGGAGCAGGGATTTGAGGCCTGATGATGCCAGGTTGAAGCTGGATCGGCTATATAGGTCAGAGCAAATTGAGTGTCAAGGTCCTCTGGGTCCGGCATGTTTTGGGCCTCGAATCATGAAGGAACCTCCGGTACCAAACTTTCAGTTACCCAGAGGCACAAAAACGTATGACGGCAGCACAAAGCTGGAGGATTGGTTGATCAACTACGCTACAACGGTGAAAATTGCTACAAGCAACTTGAGATGGGCTATGAGATACGTACCCCAGATGTTGGAGGGGGCCAGCGAGGGTATGGCTAAACAATTTGCCGCCCGGAAGTATTAACTGTTGGATTGACTTTGAGGAAATGTTTGTAAGCAACTTCTCGAGCACGTATCAGAGGCCGAATAGGCCACAGACCCTAGCAATGTGCAAGCAGAGACCAAATGAGACGGACCGGGAGTTCCTAACCCGGTGGTGTACCGTGCGAAACTCCTGTGAGGGTGTAATTGAGTCACAGGCCATAGCATGGTTTGTGCAAGGATGCAGATATGCAAGCATGTTGTGGCAAAGATTGCAAAGGGATATGCCAACTACATTGGCAGAGACAATCCGGATTGCTGATTCATATGCATTGGGTGATCCGACTCAACCCAGACTTGTGTCAAACGAGTCAAATGAGGAGTACTACCAGAGACATGGAGCCGGATCATCCCGGAGGAATGACTACCGGGGTAAAAGAAGAGATGACATACCGGATTACCGGTACAGTTTGCAACAAGTTGCTGCTGTGAATCAAGATCAACCCAGAGCAGGGGGCAACCAACATCAGAAAACTGGAGGACAACAATGGACTCCGAGAAATGATGGCAAGAAAACTTGGACGCCAGAACAGAAGAAACAGTGGCAAGAAAAGAAGGATCGTCTGAGGTATACCTATGAGGCAATGCTGGATCAGCCGTGTGAATTTCACACGCCAAATCCAAGTAACCCGGCGGGTCACACGACTCGGCAATGTGAGTGGATGAGGAAGATAGAACAAAGTGGTTCGGGGAATGGTCAGGCGCCTCGGAATGATCAACCTCGGCAGGAGTTACCCTGGCAACAATTGCTCTCCGGAGCGAACACGCAACAGTTAATGTTGCCTCCCCCTCCGCCGAGGTATGACAACCACGAGAGAAGGGATGTAGTGCATCAAGTGGAAGACCAGCATCAACCGGATCAGAGGTACCCCGGAAACGAGGGAAGGAATGAGTACAGAGAGCATCATCAGAGCTACTGTGTGTTTACCATAGAAGAGACAAACAGAAAGAGTTTGCAGCGCCGACACATGGAGCTGAATGCGGTAATGCCCACAGTGACGAGGTATATGCCTTGGTCAGATCAGGAAATCACCTAGAGTATCAAGGATCACCCCAAGCTTATGCCTAGCCCGGGTTCGTATGCGCTAGTGTTGGACCCAACATTCATCGGGCCAAACATCAATGTGAGATTCTCCAAGGTGCTGATAGACAATGGCAGCAGCATCAATATCATGTATGCGGATACGATGCGCAAGTTGGGTATCTCGGAGAACATGCTTCAGGCTACCAGAACAACGTTTCATGGTATTGTGCCAGGCATATCCTGTGAACCCATTGGCAAAGTCCGAGTCGATGTGTTATTCGGCACGCGAGATAACTGCTGAACTGAGAATTTGGAGTTCAAAGTGGTGAACTTAGAGAGTGCGTATCACGTTACTCAGAGGCCAAAGACGAACAAGTTCATGGCAAGTTGTCACATCAGTTACTTGAAGATGAAGTTGTCTGGGCCAAATGGAGTAATTACCATAGCTGGAGATTTCCGACGTTCCATTGAGTGTGCGTCAGCCGGGTCTAACCTAGCCGAGTCACTTGTGATTGCGCAAGAGAAAAGAAAGATATAGGAAGTGGCGACATTGGCTCAGTCCACGCAGCAGTATATGCCGGCGCTGAGTAACCCGCATGGTAGTTTTTCGTTCCAGGCGACAAAAGATACCAAGAAAGTGCTTGTTGATGATATGTTCCCAGAGCGCACTATAACAATTGGTGTCGGGTTAAATGATAAATAGGAAAGCGAGCTCGTCAACTTCCTCCGTGAGAATCGAGATATTTTTGCTTGGTCCACATAGGACTTGCAAGGTGTTCCGAGGGAGTTGGCCGAGCACTCTTTGAACGTGAGACCCGGAGCAAAGCCGGTGAAGCAACCTCTCCACCGCTTTGCCGAACATAGGAGAAAAGTCATAGGAGATGAGATAGCTCGGTTGCTAGCAACAGGATTTATCATGGAAGTACTTTACCCGGATTGGATGTCTAACCTGATGCTGGTGGAGAAGAAGAAGGACGATCCGAACGTGGTAGTGGTTTGGCGCATGTGTATCGATTACACGAACCTGAATAAGGCGTGTCCGAAAGATCCATTCCCACTGCCAAGGATAGATTAAGTTATAGATTCAACTGCTTGGTGTGAACTGTTGTCATTCATAGATGCATATTCTGGTTTCCACCAGATACCCCTGAATCCGAGTGATCAATAAAGACTGCATTTATCACCCCGTATGGGGCTTATTGTTATCGCACCATGCCATTTGGTTTACATAATGCAGGGGCAACGTACCAAAGATGTATGCAGAAATGTTTGCACGACCAAATTGGTCAAAATGTGCAGGTGTATATGGATGATGTTGTTATCAAGACCAAGGAAAGCAAAACGCTCCTTGACGATATCAGGAAGACATTCGCGAACCTAAGGAGGTTCCGAATGAAGCTTAACCTGGAAAAATGTACCTTCGGTGTCCCGGCTGGAAAATTACTCGGATTTCTTGTATCCAGCCGAGGTATTGAAGTCAACCCAACTAAAATCCGGGCCATAGAGCGAATGGAACTGCCGAAGTGCCTTAACGATGTCCAGAAGTTCACTGGTTGCCTGGCATCCTTAAGTCGGTTTGTATGTCGGTTGGGAGAAAAGGCACTGCCTCTCTATCAACTGATGAAAAAGTCGGACAAGTTCATTTGGACGCCACAGGCCAATGAAGCCTTTATCCAATTAAAGAAAATGTTAGCCACTGCACTAGTGTTAGCCTCTCCACTATCAAAGGATCCAATGTTGCTCTATATAGCCGCAACCAACCGAGTTGTAAGTGCAATAATTGTGGTAGAGCGCGATGAAGAGGGTAAGTCAGTGCAAAGGCCAGTATATTACCTAAGCGAGGTATTATCCGCATCAAAGCAAAATTATCCGCACTATCAGAAAGTGGCATATGGTGTGTACATGTCAGCTAAGAAGCTAACACTATTTTGAGGAGCACCCCATCAAAGTAATATATGAAGATCCCATATCCGAGATAATGAGTAACAAAGACACAAGTGGCAGGATTGCAAAATGGGCAATTGAGCTAGCCCCTTATGCACCACAGTATGACAAAAGAGAAGCAATCAAGTCTCAGGCTGTGGCCGACTTTTTTGTGGACTGGGCCGAGGTGCAATATGAACCACCATTACCAGATCCGAACTACTGGAGAATGCACTTTGACGGGTCAAAAACAAAAAACGGGTTAGGCGCCGGAGTGGTACTTACCTCGCCAAAGAATTACCAGCTGAAGTATGTGCTGCAGATCCATTTCGCAACATCAAACAATGTCGCCGAATATGAGGCACTTGTGCATGGGCTCAAAGTGGCAAAGGAAATTGGGATACGTCAAATCCAATGCTTTGGCGACTCGGATTTGGTAGTTCAGCAAGTTTCAGGGCTATGGGACGCTCTTGATCCAAACATGGCATTATACAGATTCCATGTGCAGAAGATATCTGGTTACTTTGAGGGATGCGAATTTCACCATGTACCGCGGGTGGAAAATGAGGCTGCCGACATATTGTCAAAACTCGGATCAACCCGACAAGCAATTCCACCGGGAGTAGCATTAGAACACCTCAGAAAACCATCTATCAGGCCGTCCCCAGAAACCGACTCAATCTACGTCACGGAAGATCCGGAATCCGGAGCCGTACCTATGGACATTAACATGGGAGGTGGTACGCGAAACCTGGGACCGCCAAGAAACTGAGGATCGCCAAGACCCGGGATCGCCAAAGATGATCCTACCGAGGTTATGCCGGTGGATTAGATGGAAATTGATGAGGATGTGTTCCCAGTGCGAGCTATACCAGCTTGGGCATTGCCCATATTTCAATTCCTGAAAGATGGAACCTTACCCGCTGAGGAGGTGCTTTCTAGGCAAACTCAGAGGAGAGCAAAAGCATACACGATCATCAATTCTGAGCTACACAAAAGGAGTGTGACAAACGTTCTCCAGCGATGTGTTGACCCGGAAGAAGGGCTTGACATCCTCCGAGATATACATCGAGGAGAATGTGGGCATCATGCCTCGTCCAGAGCCTTGGTAGCAAAAGCTTTTCGGCATGGATTCTACTGGCCAAGTGCCTTAGAACAAGCAGAGGACCTGGTAAGAAAATGCAATGGTTGTCAGAAGTATGCTGCCAAGACACATATGCCAATGTCGGAGCTCAAGACCATACCAATCACCTGGCCATTTGTCGTATGGTGTTTGGATATGGTTGGCCCATTCAAACCAGCAAGGGGAAATATGACTCACATTTTGGTCATGGTTGATAAATTTACCAAATGGATTGAAGTAAAGCCAATAAGAAAATGTGATGGAGCTACGGCCGTGACATTCCTCAAAGACATCATCTTGAGATATGGTTATCCTCACAGTATCATAACAGATAATGGCACAAATTTTGCTGAAGGAGCATTTGCATGATTCTGCCGAGATAAGAAGATCCGGCTGGACGTTGATTCGGTAGCCCACCCCGCATCGAACGGACAAGTGGAGAGATCCAACGAATTAGTATTATCCGGGATAAAACCTCGGCTCATTGAGCCGCTGCAGAGATCAGCGGGGTGCTGGATAGAAGAACTACCAGCGGTATTGTGGAGTTTAAGAACAACTCCGAATCGATCAACAGGCTATACGCCATTCTTTATGGTATATGGGGTAGAAGCTGTATTACCAGCCGAAATAGAGCATGACTCGCCTAGGGTCACCCAATACACAGAAGCCGAAGTGCAAGAAGCCTGGCAAAATGATGTTGATCTGCTGGAAGAAGCGAGAGAATTGGCATTGTCCAGATCCGCCATATATCAGCAAAATCTCCGACGCTATCATAGCCGGAAAGTAAACCCCCGAGTTTTCCGGAAGGTGATCTGCATCGTTGGTACAACGATCACTGGCATGCATAAGTTATCTCCCCGTGGGAAGGGCCATTCATTGTGAGCAAAGCATTGCACAACGATTCTTATTATCTTATCGATGCAAAACCACAGGAGAAAAACAAGGCGGACAGGTCCGACGAGGAATCTAAGCGTCCATGGAATGTAGCTCTACTTTGTCCTTTCTACACTTAGAAAAGAAGTGTATGTATCCGAGTCACTCATATGTCGGTATGTATGTCGGCAATGAGGTTATCAATGAAATCTTGGCACCTCGAGCAGTAACTCGGGGACTGCCTTAATGATACTCGTTATTTGTTTTCTGCATTCATTATTTGTGCGTCAGCTGGTGGAAGTTGCTTCTGCCTAAGCCGGATTAGTAGTGTGTGAGCACCAAGAACCTAACTCTTCGACTTGCTGTTGTCCAACAATATTTGGCTTCATGGCAAGCAAGAGAACAAGTTTGGAATTGCGTAGCACATGAAAAATGACTAAGGAAAGGAACTTAATCGAGCCGATGTTTGTTTTTGGACTAACCTTATGCTTACTTTAAATTTACTTTGCTGAATTATTTTGAGCTAATCCTAAAGTTTCCAAGTATTGTTAAGTCAATTTTTGAAACTCGGACTCGTAAGTCATAAAACCGAACCAAGGTAGACACGAGCCGAGCCAAGAAATTGGAGGAACAAGAAAATGAAACTCGGGGACTACACCCAAGTTAATCCGGCACAAAAACTTAGTAGCAAAATATCATTCATGTGCTTAATACAATTGCACCCGGCATACCAGGGATCTGATGAAATTCAAAGTGTTTCTGATTAAGGAGCAGCGGGAGGAGGTAATTCGGCGCCAGCAGGTGCAGCTCCAGCTTCGGCTTCAGCGTCCTCTTCATCCTCTTCAACATCCGAGGCTTCGTCCTCTTCTTCATCACCTGAACCCTCTTCGACATATTCGTCGTCAACAGCACCGAGGAAACTTGGTCCCTCATTCCATTGATGGATGGGGGCATATTGAATGAGGCTATGGGCGCAAGCCTTGCACCGAGCAATCCAATCCGGGTCAGTGAACCACCTTGATCCGGTGCGCATGCGTTCGAGAAGCTTCAGGTTTATCTTTTCGTACCAAGTGAGCATGTAGTGGAGGACAATTTTAGCTCCGGCGCGTCTAGCAGATGCTCTCTAGAGATCGAGATGAGTCTCGCACTCCATAAGCCTGGGAAAAAGAGTAGTGGCACTCTCCGGGGTATCTTCTTCAGGCCAAAAGACATTGAAGATCCGGACTACTACGTCCAAGATATCCTTGCCGTAGTTCTTCACGATCTCGACTCGGGAGGACAAGCTGACTATCAAATCCTCCAGATCAAGAGGAATGGTGCCAGGACCAGACGTAGTACCTCTCTGCTTGCGGAACTTGGTAACAGCATTGGATGCAATGACATCACTCTCTGGGAATTTGCCTGAAAAAACAAGACAGGTGGAGTAAGTAAAGGAAGTAGACCCAGAAAGATCAACGTCGGTTGAAGGAAAAGAACTTACCAGAAATATGGCTGTGAACCCAGGTCAACTCCTTGGTGCAGTTGTCGCGCCTCTCCCGGAGTTGCACAAGTTCAGCATTTGCCGACTCAAGCTTGACGGCGGCATCCTTAAGCAATTCTTGGTCCTTGGCGATCTGGAGGTTGAGGCGCTCGCGCTCTTCAGTAAAGTCTTGGCCTGCTTTCTCCAGTTCGGATTTGTGTTGCGCCTTGAGCTTCTTCATGTCTGCCTTAAGCTTGGCAATCTCGTCATCTTTGGTTCGGAGGAGGGCAAGCTCATCATCTTTCTTTTTGAGTTCGGCCTGGTGTTGCCCTGCTTGTTCGAGAAAATGCAGCATCATATCAGGCACGGGCACACTATCTTCAAGAGATGCTGAAATAGTTTGTTGACCCGGCAAAGCCGAGGTATGAATATTTGCCGAGCCAAGAAGAAAAGAAGATAGGGCACAGAGAGAGATTGAGCAAGAATGACTTACCCTTTATCTGATCCAGATTTTTTCTCATGAGGATAATCTCAGCCTCCACTCCAGCTGCAAAATCCGAACGATGGATTAGTTCAGCGAAAAAAGACAAAGAGAAATGAAAATTGCCAAGGAGAAAGCTTACCCCTTTTCTCGTGTTCGGCGAGAAGCGTAATATGTTTGGTGCACAACATCTTGTGAGTATCCAAGAGACGTTGAAACTCAGCGCTCTGGCGATTGGTGGTCACATGAAAAGAGTACAAAAAGATAGCTTAGTCTTGTGCATATTTGAAGTGTACAAAATCCGGGCCAAGTGGAACTTAACCGGCTCTAGGTGTGTGCATATTCGAAGTGTACAAAATCCGGGCCAAGTGGAACTTAACCCAGCTCTAGGTGTGTGCATATTCGAAGTGTACAAGATCCGGGCCAAGTGGAACTTAACCCGGCTCTAGGTGTGTGCATATTCGAAGTGTACAAGATCCGGGCCAAGTGGAACTTAACCCGGCTCTAGGTGTGTGCATATTCGAAGTGTACAAGATCCGAGCCAAGTGGAACTTAACCTGGCTCTAGGTGTGTGCATATTCGAAGTGTATAAAATCCGGGCCAAGTGGAACTTAACCCAGCTCTAGGTGTGTGCATATTCGAAGTGTACAAAATTCGGGCCAAGTGGAACTTAACCCGACTCTAGGTGTGTGCATATTCGAAGTGTACAAGATTCGGGCCAAGTGGAACTTAACCCGACTCTAGGTGTGTGCATATTCGAAGTGTACAAGATCCGGGCCAAGTGGAACTTAACCCGGCTCTAGGTGTGTGCATATTCGAAGTGTACAAAACCCGGGCCAAGTGGAACTTAACCCGGCTCTAGGTGTGTGCATATTCGAAGTGTACAAAATCTAGGTCAAGTGGAACTTAACCCGGCTCTAGGTGTGTGCATATTCGAAGTGTACAAGATCCGGGCCAAGTGGAACTTAAACCGGCTCTAGGGGTGTGCATATTCAAAGTTATTAAGGATCTACGTTAGTTCTCTAAGGAGCATCCGGCCGAGTAACAAGTTACTCCCCCGGAGGCTCGGGGACTAATGGCTATATCACTAATATCTACTACATGTTAAGGAAAAGACGAAGTAACGTACCTCCATCATCCGACCTGCAAGGTTAATTGCCTTGGTAGCGGTATTCATCTGGGCAGCAAACTCAGCGGGCCCGAATTTCTCCGGGAGATAATCATTGTGAACGAACTCCGCCTTGTTCCAGTTGTTTACAAACTCGATCAAGGTCGGAGGATAACGTTCGCCGCTAAGCATGTGGGGTGCAACTAGACCCTTAGCGCGGGCTTCCCTCCTCTCAACCTGGGCAATGGTGGGGCTAGTGTGCAAAACGAGTTGCACATCAGCTGACCCGGCGGAGGTGTCAGTTGTCGGTGGGGTTTTCTTCGAAAGCATGGATGCGAGTGTACGCTGTCCAGCCTCGATTGACGCTGCCCTGGTGGCGTCAGGAGCCTTTTTGCCCTTGGGCTGCTGCTGGGAAGTTGAAGTTGCTGCAACGGATTTTCCCTTGGGAGCTGCCTTGGTGCTAGCCTTGGTACTGCTGGTGTCTTCTCGCCGAGTCTTGGAAGACTCAGACGAGGCGGAGGGGCTCGGTGCTGTTGCTGGCGCTTTTGTTGTTGCTGCTGGTGCTGGAGTTGATGCTGGTGCTGATTTCTATTTCGGCGGGGGTGCTGAAGGAACCTCGGTGGTGGCTAGTTGCGGCTGTGCCGAAGAAGGAGCAACCGCTGCATCGGCAAAACCGCTTCCCCCTGTTCCGAGGTTGCCTTCCTCTTGACGAAGTGGGCTAGAACCCGGAGCAGCCGCTGAACCCTTCTAAATGGGGCTCAACGGGCGTGAATCGTCGCCACGAGGGGGAGAAGGGCTATGTCGGAGCAGCGAGGCTATGCCGGATCCACTCTGCGGAACCTCCACCACGGCCCTGCCGAATCAGATCATGAATGATGAGAAACTTTAACAAAAGAAGAACAAGTAAATAGCAAAGGGAGAAGTGACTTACTCATCCGAAGTCAAGGGATCCTTGGGCTTGCGAGCTCTCCGGGCCACGACCTTAGTCGTGGCCTTGGTGGCAGCTTTGTCCATGGACTTCTTTCGCCGTTTAGCCGGCTGAGAAGGTCCGGAGGAAGAAGCAGATGCGGCCCCCCTCTTCTTCGGCGCAGCCGGGACAGGCTCACCCGTGGCAAGGGGAGGATCTTCATGGATCTGCCCACCGGGGTTAGCTGATGTCGGAAAAGCATAAGAAAGGGGGACAGCGTCAAATGCCTCCATCACCTCAACGTCCGAATCATCTTCATTGTCGGGACAATCTCTAATGGAAGAGAGTTTACCGGTGTGCCGCTTGGTCGCATCAGCCATCGGCAGGAACATCTCCTGATCCGGCTCCTCCTCATCCGAGGTGTCTCGATCAGGCGCCCATTTGAGAGAAGGCTCGGTGCCATCCTCAATGGTTTGCTGAAGAAACATCTAAGGGAAAGAAAAGACAAAGGGATTAAACCTACAACAGAAACAGACATATGATTTAGCGACATATGGTTTGGGGCACGAGACTTACCGTAGGGGAAGCCTATCTCGGCAGAAGTGTTCGATCCCCCACGTCCACTCAGCAGAGAAGTCCTTCTTAGTGGTGAAGAGGGCCTTGACCTGGCGGAAGATCTCGGTGTTGCTCAGCTCAAATGAGGAGGTCCGGTTGGGGTCACGACCCCAGCTCATGTGGCAAACTTTATGTGTACGCTTTCGAGGGGGAGATCCGTTATGACGAATGTGATCATCGCGTCCTCGTTGCGCAATCCCAGGTCCTTCAGCTCCTGAAACCTTTTGTTGACTTGGTTCGCCAGGACGGTGGCTTCTTGGGGACCTTGTCGCACAGATCCGGATTAGGAGGACCCGGAGCGTAGGGGCGCAAACAGATCAAATCTTCAGTTGTGTCGTTTCGTACATAGAAGAAGGTTCGGGCCCACCCCTTGCAGGAGTCAAGCCCCGTGACTCGGGGGAAGATGGACTGCTTCCGGGGAGAGATGGAAGCTGCGCCGAACTGCGTGAGTTGCTTGTCCTCCGGATTAAGCTGTATATTCGGAATCACGTTCCGGCGAAGGCCAAAGAACCGGATCCAGAGCTCCTTTGTGGGCCACAGTCCAGCGTAGCCCTCGATGGTGGAGGCGAAAGCAGAGAGTGAGGTAATGGCGTTAGCCGGAAGGTGGTGCGGCTGAAGCTCGTAGGTGTTGAGCCAGTCGTTGAAGAAATTGCTAACTGGGAGCCCGAGCCCACGTTGGAAGTGGGAGAGGAATACCACATACTGTAACATCCCAAAACTTCAATCCAAGTTTATCAAAGATCAAATCATCCAAATTTAGGATTAACAAAAACTTTTCCATATTTAAAATGAAAGCATTCATCTATGTGTGTATTTAAAATAGGAGTTGTTTTGAATGGCCATGATTGTGTGATCCTTTGCTTCTAAAATGTTTCTTAGGTGATTTAAACATCATCTACACCATTCCCAAACTTTTCCTAAAAGAAATCAAATCAAAAAGAATTAAAATGAAGGAATGGTCATTTGGACAAATTTAACTCTCATGCCTACTTTGGCTATTCCTAGTACTCAATTCTTAACAGAAACAATTCTTGATCTTTGCACCCCTTGCTAGTACACATAATGAGGTACCAAGGCCCACCTTTTGATCTACTAAAACCTTCAGAACTATTTTAAATGACGGTTTAAAATTGAATCTAATGCATATGCATAGATCACCCCTATTTCAAAAACCATGTATTTGAGCTCCATTTTCAAAACCCTTGCAACCAGAGACTACCTAGCACTAGTGGAGATCACCCAAAAATTTTGAACTCAAAATTCAAAACTTTTTCTCTTATGCCATTTCATCAAACACTTGGCGTGCAGATTACAAACTAAACAAATTTCACTATTGTAAATAGTGTTCGCCAAACTTGTTCCCCAAATTGCCACCAAAACCTCTCCACTACTCCCCTAACCCTCTCTAGCCCAGCCCCACACTGCGTCACGAACAAATGGTCATGGCCATTAAGGCAACCCCACTTGGGCACCCCACCACCAGCGCAGCCACGCCAAGAGCCATCCATCGTGTCTCGAGATAGCTGGTCCACCTCCACCGCCCAACCAGTCCCACCCCAAGGACAGCGACCAACGACCAGAACCGCCGCTACCGAGCCTGCCGACCATGCCGACGCTCACAGAGCACGAGACTGCCCCTCACGTGCACAAGCCGCCGACACCAGCCGCCACCGCCTCCGCCGACCTAGAGAACAACCCTGACACCTCCGTCACGCCTAAAGCCCCACAGCCACTGCTCGCCGTGGACACACCGCTTAGGCCGCGCAGAGCGCCACCTCACCCGATCAAGATGCCACCGCCCCACGGCCGCATTGAAGCGCTTAGAGCACCGCAGGGACCGCCCATCGATCGCCATCCCAGCCATGCCGCTTAGCTCGCCCAGTAGCCATGTCGCCACCGTCGATCGCCCATCCCGCTTGGTCTCACCGTCGAGCCTATAAAAGGAGCCTCCCAGACAAAAGACGACACCATTCCACTCCTCACCTCTCAACCTCAACCACCCCTCGGAGCAAGTGGAGCAGCAGCTCGCCGAATTGGATCCGAGCCGCCTTTGAGAAGAAGGGTGCCGTTGATTCCGCCACCCCAAGCTCCGCCATGACCACGCCGCCTCGGCTGCCTTCCACTTTGTTCGCCCGCATCGCCGACCCGCTGGAGCCCTGCACGCCTCAGAGACCCCCACCGAGCCGCTAGGGTTCGAGGCTCACGGCGACCGTCTGTCAGCCGACGCACCTCACCAGAGATCTAGCTCTCTAATCGCACGCCCACAAAGACGCTGCACTGCTTTTAAGTGCCGGCCGTCAACAAGTGGACCCTCATGTCAGCGAGCCTCAAGCTGTAGCGCCACTAGGCCGGCCCATTTCCTTTCCCGCGCAAGCCCGTAGATTCAAATCTAGGTTTTTCTTTTTAGTTAGAATATAGTTTCTGTCCAGTGTTTCAAAATTCAATTTTGTGAGTTTGACAAATCCAAATTACATGAAACTAATTTTGTCTGAAAGGTATTGAAATGCTCTATCCAAGCCCGTTGGATTTAATTCATTTAGAGTTATAGATTTCTCCTAATAAAAATAAGAAGACAGAAGCTTTTGCAACTTGAAACATTTTTGTAAAATCAACCAAGTTAGCTTTTGAGTTGATTCCAACTCTCAAAAATCACATTTCATCATATCTATCCAAATATGTAATAATATTAAGGTTTACAGGCAGTGACTTTGGACTAGTACCAAAATAATGCTACATAGGCATTTCTAGTCACTTTAAATCATTAAATAATAAACTTAAACCAAAGTAATATTGATCCAACCTTTAAATCTCATTCTCACATGTTATAATATGTGGTGAGGACATGTGTCCACATGATCCCATATTTTGGTGGTGAATATTAAAGTGTAGTTAATATTTCAATGAGTAGAAATTACTTTTCCAAAATAAAACGGTTGAAACTATTGAATTAAAACTTGTGATGTTTGGGATGATAATAGATCATAAATTTTGTGGTTTAGAATACTACTTAGCCTAAGTTAAGTATTGTTTGGTGATTGTGCACTCCCTATGTATTTCTAGACGCTAGTACCGACCAAGCCTTCGAGGAGGAGGAGTTCTACCAAGAAGAAGAAGAAGAAAACTTCAACCACTGCACCAACCAAGGCAAGCTATTAGTGGCAAGCTAACCCTTGCAAACATGCTTTAGTAAGCTATTGTAGCAAGCTAGAATAAAACTAGATAGTTTAGTAAAGATGCCTTAAGCATACTTTGATCACACCCCCTTAGTTTACACAAAGTTCTTTAATTAAATTTGAAGGTATCATAAAGAGTATAAAACTTGACCTAATTAGAAACCCTTAGATGTCATTCTATGGCATGAGATTGATCCCACCTTTCCACCTTAGTGAACACTCTTAACCTAGTGTTTTAGAATAGATCAAACTTGAGTCACTTTAGATGGGAACACTTGGTGAAAATGAGTTGTGAAAACCTTGGAATGATGAGTCATTCTATTGAGATGTTTTGACCTGCGTTGAGAAACACAACTGGTTTATGATGATGAAAATGATGAGGCATGAGCCTTAACCCTTTTATAAAACGATAGTTGGATTCGATGCGATACCATTCCAAATTTACTGCATAAACCACATTACCTGAATTGGGTAAGGCTTAATGGAAATTTATATGCATTATTATTAGTTCCCTCACGGAGAGGTTTGAGCCGAGGCTACCTCTCATGATGTCCACCTATGCAAAGGCCCAAGATGACCGATGGTCATGGTTGGGAGGTCATGCTCATAGGAGAGGTGCTCGTACTAGGGTGTGTAAACGAAGGTTATGTTTGATTATCGCATACCAAGTATGATGATTCGGGTTATCCTTGATGATGTATCGAATCTTGTGGTGAAAGTGTACCACCTCCGCAGAGTGTCAAACTATTCGAATAGCCGCCATGCTTATGGACAGTTGGAATGGCCATACTGTTTCCTTGTCAGATGCTTTCTAAATAACTTGAAATGAATGATGAACCTTGACTTGACCACAACAGGGTTGTGTAGATGAAAATAGCTTCCCAACTTAAGTGATTCTAGAACTTTACTTTATCTTTTCTTGTTTCAGAACTCAGCTTAGGTTTCAAACTTAACTTGATAGTTCTTCTTTCAAAAGATTTTAACTTAGAATGGTAACCCTTGTTAGTAGTAGTTTACAGTACTTAAAGAGTACTCATGGCTTTTGTCCTGGCTATTATCATGGCCAGACTATGAAGGAGATTATCAAGATGATGGTCAAGATGACGGCTATGATAATTCAGGACTATCTCGCCTCGTCAAGATTGCCCGTGCCTCAAGATGGACCCCACCGCTACGCTATCGTTTATTTCCGCTGCTTGTTGTATTAAAGACTGGATCATGAGATCCTTATTTGTGTAAAACCTTATGTATGGTTTGTAATGGATGATGTACTATGATATCCAATCTGTTATGTCTCACAAAAATGGTAATCCTAGGATTGCGAGGTATGGCATAACGGGCATCTGGGATTAAAAATCCGGGTGTTGACAAGTTGGTATCAGAGCCATCCTGACCATAGGAGACCCTAGTTAGAATGGACGTCCAAACCAAAAACTTAGCTTCAAAACCAAAGTAAGTATTTATAAAAAACTATTTCCCCTCTTACTCTTGTGAACTCATTCTTTCTCAAAAATACATGTTCCTCAAAATTCTTACATTACTACTTAAAATTTGACACACTTGATCACTTCACTAATTTCCTCATCCTAAATTCTTGTAGATGGAGACTCAGTTCAACAAGTTTTACCAGTTGGGAAACGGAGGTCAGCTGATCTTCGTGAGGGATCTGGATTCACTGTCAGAATTATTGGGACGCCCACATCCGGAGTTTCTTGGAGCTCAACTTCCAGGACCCCCAGGAGGAGACCTACAATGGCTAGTCACCGCAGATCTTCGAGGAAGCATTGAAGCACCAACTTCCGGGAGAATTCAGTTCTCTGTGAGAGAGAACAATTGGCTAGATGGATTAGCCAGGGCAATGCATGAAGCTCTCGCACGTCTATGTGCCCTCAGCGTCAACAAGATTCAAGGAACCCGTTTTGCCCACTATGCCAGACGTGACTTCATGGGAATGCCCATGGAGATGCCAAGTCACCCAGAGTTGAGGCGTCAAGTGGAGAACCTCGACTTCTTGCTTCATGACCGACAGCAGGAACTGGACAATGCCAGAGAGTTAGCCAACCGTAACTGCCATCGCCACCGTAAGGCCCTGGACTTTCACACCGCTTGTCCAAGATCGCCACCTCTTCGCTGCCAGCGCAAAGAAGGATCGCACCATCGCCTGCCTTCGCAAGAAGGTGGCCGACTCGAGAAGACCGTCAAGGAGCAGAAGCTCAGCTTGTCGCCAAAGAAGAAGATGATGAGGAGAAGACATCCAGGAGATATGGATTCCTACCTCAAAGAACGATGACGATTTTCCGGGCAGAGGATGTTGTGGACTTCTACACTGATGATGAAGACTCACTTCATCGACGATGAGTAGATGCACTAGAGCATCGTCGTAGCATGAGATGTATCATCTCATTGTATCATAGTTTGCGTAATGGTTCTTCAAACCATCTGCTTTTCCCTTTGATTGTTGTGGTGTGTTGTATCGTGCTTGCTTGCATGAATGAGAATGAAGTTAGTTGAAAACCTGAGTCTAACTCAAAGTTGTAGCTTTGAAAACCCAAAACCATGAACCTTAGAATTTCCTCTTACCCCTATATCTATCTCAATCTTCGATGACTCGTGGAAACCAAGGAGGAGCAGCTCATCGCAGACCTAATGCTGCAGATCTTGCGTAATCTCATCATGGACCGTGAAGCAAGCGAGCGGCCAAGCCAACTTAGCAACATTGCAGCAGATCACCCAAATGGCTCTCAACAACCAAGGACATGGAAAACAGGATCACCATGGATCTAAACTCAAAAATTTCAGAACACCAATCCCCAATATTCAACCAATCAAAACCCATTAGATGTCAAGGACTGTTACAGACCATGGAAAACAACCTAGAAGTTGGAGTTGATGAGAATGAGAAAGTTCTTCGCCACTCACTATATGGCAGAGATGCAAGAGCTTGGTGGAATAGCGTCCGCAACATGAACCATGGCCAGTGATGACCAGGAAGCATTCAAGGTCAAGTTCACCGCACCCACGTCGCAAGGTCTTGTCAACAGGATGAGAGATGAATTCGTGAACTGAAGCAAGGAAGATTGATCAGTAGAGTACCGTGACAAATTCTTGTCACTTGCCGATATGCACCGGATGAAATCAACACGGAGGCCAAGAAGAAAGAGAGATTCTTAAACGGACTACATGATGAGATGCAGATCGCCCTCGTAAACATCCGCTTCGTGATCTTGAAGAACTAGTCGACTCGCCATTCAGATGGAAGGGAAGATTAACCAGTAACGACAACCGCAAGCGTCAGATGATGCAGATGGATCCTAGTCACCGTAAGTACCGCCCCAACCCTCACCAGATATGCACCAAGGAACAACCGACCCCAAATTCTCGCCTAAGCTACCCCAAATCAGAAGCGGAGGAAATGTGAAGCTCAAGAAAACAATCACAACTCCGCAACGCCAACAACTTCAATCGTGTTCTCCCAAGAGCAACAACAACAACATCGCCTCAGAATCGGCAAAGAATGATGTAATTGCCGCACCAAGGACAAGTCCCATCACTTGCTTCGAAAGTGGAGTGAAGGGTCACTACTCCAATGAGTGTCCCAAGAAGACTGCCGCCAATGCCCCTGTGAATGCCCCAGCTCAGCAGCAGCGTCGTGTTCAACCAGGCAGGAGATTTGCCCCAGGGAACCTAATTGTACTTGGAACCAAAGGTTTGGAAGTAGTACTAGGTATGGACTGGATGTCAAGGCATAAAGGACTGATAGACTGTGCTAAGAAAGCCATCACCATGACCAGTAGTTCTGGAGTACAATAGAACAACCTTACCAAACCAATTCAAATGCAATGCAAAAAGTGTAAAAGCCTACCATGACCATTGAGTCGAGTAGTCAGAGTAGTCTGTGGCAATTGCGAATTAGTATGCCCGGATAGGGATAGGGATAGAGTTCATATCGAACTAATCCTATCCGGACCTATAGTGAAGACCCTATACCATGAACCTCGAGTTAGTAGAATCAAGAAGCCTGGATGCCATGTTAGCAACAGCTTGATTGCCAAGCGCATCGCCATGGAGATCACCGGTGTTATTCGTCGACAAGAAAGATGGAGGCAACCGTCTGCGGTACGTATTACGAAGTTGAATGATGTCACCATCAAGAACAAGTACCCTTGCCAAAGATAGAGGATCTATTTGATCACTTATTTGAGCTCGTATTCTCAAAGATTGACCTTAGGACCGGTTATCACCAACTTAAGATTCGCTCAACGGATATTCAAGACCGCCTTTACTACTCGCTATGGTTTATACGAGTATACGGTTATGTCTTTTGGATTAACCAATGCCCATGCTTATTTCATAAATCTCATGAATAAGATCTTTATGAATTTCTTAGATAAGTTTGTAGTTGTGTTTATCGACGACATCCTTATCTACTCCAAGACAGAGGAAGAGCATGAGCAACATTTGAGAATCATCCTAGAAACCCTGAGAGAGCATCAGTTATATGCCAAGTTCAGCAAGTGTGAGTTTTGGCTGAAGAAGTAGGATTCCTAGGACATATTGTGTGTCCGGAGGAGTCTTTGTTGATCCTAGCAAGATCAAAGATGTCAAGAATGGAAGCCCCAACCAATCAAACCCAAGTTCGTTCATTTCTGGATTAACGGATATTACCGCAAATTCATAGAAGGATTCTCGAGCATAGCCGACCAATGACCCAATTATTGAAGAAGGACAAGAAGTTTGAATGGATGTACAAGTGTGAAGCCGGTTTCAGAGTCAAGAAGAGATTGATATCACCCAATTTTGATCATGCCGGACATCAAGAAGCCATTTGATGTATATTGTGACGCATCAAGATTGGTCTAGGATGTGTATTGATGCAAGAAGGCAAAGTCATCGCAGATTCGTTCGACAACCCAAGCAGATGAGCGAACTATCCGACCCATGATCTTGAGCTAGCGGTGGTTCTAGCATTGAAGACATGGCGTCATTATTTGATGGGTAATCGCTGTGAGATTTACTCAGATCATAAGAGCTTGAAGTATATCTTCACCCAGAAGGAGTTGAATATGAGGCAAAGAAGATGGATAGAGTTAATCAAGGATTATGACCTTGACATTCACTATCACCGCGGCAAAGCCAATGTGGTAGCAGATGCTCTTAGCAGATGGCTGTGTAGGCTTAACACCATGATCAAAGAGAAGCAACCAAGTTTGTATGAGGAGTTGGAGCAGCTCAGGACTGAGTTAGTTAGCAAAGGATTCCTAGCTAGCATTGAACTTCAACCCACTTTGATTAGCCAAATCAAGGAAGCCCATAAGGGGAATGAAAGTATCGACGGAATCAAACGTCGTATTGGTACAGGCAAAGTACCTGGATTCACCTAAGACGAAGAAGGTGTACTGTGGTACAAGGGACGATTCTGTACCAAAGATTGATTCGTAGCTGAAGGAAATTATCATGAAGGAAGCTCATGATACTCTTTATTCTATCAACCCTAGAGGAACAAAGATGTATCAGGATTTGAAAGAGCAATTTTGGTGGCACAAGATGAAGAGAGAGATCAGAAGCTACATCGCCAAATGTGACATTTGTCAAAGAGTCAAAGCAGAGCATCAGAGACCTACAGGATTGTTGCAACCATTGCAGATTCCGGAATGGAAATGGGATTCCGCCGGAATGGACTTTATCACCAGTTTACCTACTTCTAGTCGGGGAAATGACTCAATCTGGGTCATAGTTGATAGACTATCCAAGGTAGCCCACTTCATACCAGTCAAGACAACCTACCAGAGTGCAAAACTAGCAGAGTTGTACATTGCTAGGATTGTTAGTCTGCATGGAACCCCCAAGACCATCGTATCAGATCGAGGGACTCAGTTTACTTCAAGATTTTTGGCAGAAAGTTCAGGAAGGTTTAGGAACCAAGTTGAATTTTAGTACCGCTTATCACCCGCAAATAGATGGACAGACTGAGAGAGTCAACCAGATCTTGGAGGATATGCTTAGAGCTTGTGTGTTGGAATACGGATCAAAATGGGAAGACTGCCTGCCCTTCGTAGAATTCTCATATAACAACAGTTATCAAGCTAGTTTGCAGATGGCACCCTTTGAATTCCTATACGGAAGAAAGTGTCGTACCCCTTTGAATTGGTCGCAAGTAGGAGAGAGTCAGATCTTTGGACCCGACATTCTCCGAGAAGCAGAAGAGAAAGTTCACAAAGTTCGTGAGCACCTCAAGACCGCCCAATCCAGACAGAAGAGTTATGCTGACAAGAGAAGAAGAGACCTGACTTTCAATGTCGGAGATTTCATATATCTCAAGGTTTCACCATTGAAGGGAACTCAACGCTTTAGTCTGAAGGGAAAGTTAGCTCCCAGATATATCTGACCTTTCAAGATTCTGAACCGCCGAGGACAAGTATCGTATCAACTGGAGCTGCCTGAAGAGATGTCAGCCATCCACAATGTGTTCCATATCTCGTTACTTCGCAAATGCTTGGAAGTGCCTGAGAAGACTGAAGTTTTCAAGAATATCGATCACAGAGCAGTGGAGCAACCATACCGAGGAGGAAGCCACTTGGGAGCGCGAGGACTACATTAGGACAGAGTTCCCAGATTCCTTTAGTTCCTAGTTTTCTTGTAAATCTCAGGACGAGATTTTATTTAAGGAGGGAAGGTTTGTAACATCCCAAAACTTCAATCCAAGTTTATCAAAGATCAAATCATCCAAATTTAGGATTAACAAAAACTTTTCCATATTTAAAATGAAAGCATTCATCTATGTGTGTATTTAAAATAGGAGTTGTTTTGAATGGCCATGATTGTGTGATCCTTTGCTTCTAAAATGTTTCTTAGGTGATTTAAACATCATCTACACCATTCCCAAACTTTTCCTAAAAGAAATCAAATCAAAAAGAATTAAAATGAAGGAATGGTCATTTGGACAAATTTAACTCTCATGCCTACGTTGGCTATTCCTAGTACTCAATTCTTAACAGAAACAATTCTTGATCTTTGCACCCCTTGCTAGTACACATAATGAGGTACCAAGGCCCACCTTTTGATCTACTAAAAACCTGCTGTAAACTATTTTAAATGACAGTTTAAAATTGAATCTAATGCATATGCATAGATCACCCCTATTTCAAAAACCATGTATTTGAGCTCCATTTTCAAAACCCTTGCAACCAGAGACTACCTAGCACTAGTGGAGATCACCCAAAAATTTTGAACTCAAAATTCACAACTTTTTCTCTTATGGCCATTTCATCAAACACTTGGCGTGCAGATTACAAACTAAACAAATTTCACTATTTTAAATAGTGTTCGCCAAACTTGTTCCCCAAATTGCCACCAAAACCTCTCCACTACTCCCCTAACCCTCTCTAGCCCATTACACTATGCCACGACCAAATGGTCATGGCCATTAAGGCGAACCCACCCAGGCACCCCACCGTGACAAGAAGCTGCCACAGTAGCGCCATCCATCGTGTCACGGAGATAGCCAGTGGTCCACCTCCACCGCCAACCAGTCCCAGCCCAAGGACCGGGAATTCACGACCAGAAACTTTGCTACCCCGAGCCTGTCGACCATGCCGACGCCGCCAACCAAGGCAAGCTATTAGTGGCAAGCTAACCCTTGCAAACATGCTTTAGTAAGCTATTGTAGCAAGCTAGAATAAAACTAGATAGTTTAGTAAAGATGCCTTAAGCATACTTTGATCACACCCCCTTAGTTTACACAAAGTTCTTTAATTAAATTTGAAGGTATCATAAAGAGTATAAAACTTGACCTAATTAGAAACCCTTAGATGTCATTCTATGGCATGAGATTGATCCCACCTTTCCACCTTAGTGAACACTCTTAACCTAGTGTTTTAGAATAGATCAAACTTGAGTCACTTTAGATGGGAACACTTGGTGAAAATGAGTTGTGAAAACCTTGGAATGATGAGTCATTCTATTGAGATGTTTTGACCTGCGTTGAGAAACACAACTGGTTTATGATGATGAAAATGATGAGGCATGAGCCTTAACCCTTTTATAAAACTGATAGTTGGATTCGGATGCGATACCATTCCAAATTTACCGTACAACCACATTACCTGAATTGGGTAAGGCTTAGCTGGAAATTTATATGCATTATTATTAGTTCCCTCACGGGAGAGGTTTGAGCTGAGGCTACCTCTCATGATGTCCACCTATGCAGTGCCCAAGATGACTGATGGTCATGGTTGGGAGGTCATGCTCATAGGAGAGGTGCTCGTACTAGGGTGTGTAAACGGAAGGTTATGTTTGATTATCTGCATACCAAGTATGATGATTCAGGGTTATCCTTGACAGATGTATCGAATCTTGTGGTGAAAGTGTACCACCTCTGCAGAGTGTCAAACTATTGAATAGTCAGCCCGTCATGATTATGGACAGTTGGAATGGCCATACTATTTCGTTGTCAGATGCTTTCTAAATAACTTGAAATGAATGATGAACCTTGACTTGACCACAACAGGGTTGTGTAGATGAAAATAGCTTCCCAACTTAAGTGATTCTAGAACTTTACTTTATCTTTTCTTGTTTCAGAACTCAGCTTAGGTTTCAAACTTAACTTGATAGTTATTCTTTCACTTCAGTACTTTAACTTATAATGGTAACCCTTGTTAGTAGTAGTTTGCGAGTACTTAAAGAGTACTCATGGCTTTTGTCCCTGGCTATTATCATGGCCAGACTATGAAGGAGATTATCAAGATGATGGTCAGCAGGACGGCTATGATAACTAGGACTATCTGCCTTCAAGATTGCTGTGCCTGAAGATGGACCCCACCGCTACCCTATCGTTTATTTCCGCTGCTTGTTGCATTAAAGACTGGATCATGAGATCCTTATTTATGTAAAACCTTATGTATGGTTTGTAATGGATGATGTACTGTGATATCCAATCCGTTATGTCTCGCAAAAATGGTAATCCTGGGATTGCGAGGTATGGCATAACGGGCATCTGGGATTAAAAATTTGGGTGTTGACACATACTCACCCGGATTGGGTGAGGGGGCAAGCTCCGCAGCGGAAAGACGCACGATGACGCCCTCCGGGATACGCCGGGTGCGGTACAACCAATCGAGGTCGTCCTGGCACACCTGCAACCTAGCCAGGCGCCATGGCGTTCCTCGCTCTCCTCCATCTCCTGCTCATGACGCGAGCTCTCCTGTCATCTCGAGTTCATCGCCTCACCGCGCTAGCGGCGGGAAGCGATGCCTGATCGCGAGGACCCGTGGCGGAGGAGATGCGCGCAGATGGCGGCGACGCAAGTGCGCGAGGAAACGGTGCGGCAGCGGCGCAGCTACGCAAGTGCGGTGGCGACGGCGCTGTCGCTGGAGATGAAGAGGAAGAAGAAGAGGCAGAGGGGCGCGAGAGTAGGGAAAGGACCCAAGGGGCGCGCCCCTCCCCTATTTAACCACGCCCTTAGGGGGTAGTGGAATCGCGTTGTGCGGGCGGGCCACACAGTGTGGCCGTGTATGACCCGGATCAGCCAATGAGCGATGAGCCACAAGAAGGGCCACATGGCGCAGGAGATCCCATGACATGACGTTATGATACAGTTAACGAGGAGGCAGGCACGATGCGACGTGCGCTACAGTAATATCTGATAATAACTATGGCGGTTACTGTCGCAGGCCCTTAAAATGAGGCAAAGTAATGATTAGCCTCCACGTGGGGAAGCGTATGAGAGAAGGAAGAATGACCCGGATAAGTATGAGGTGACCCGGCCAGCGAGTGAAAACTCGGAATGTGCCAAGAGAAAGTAAACCTATGAAATCCAGACTATGAAATAACTCGGAAAAGGAGCAAAAGACTCGATAAAATTGAACCTGCTGTGGCCTTAGCGGCTAAGGCAGCTAAGACCGCACCAGCTTCGGGGACTAATGTTTGGGGGATTACCCCCGGGTAGGATCACACCGGGGTATAAAGGCCAAGATAGCCGAGGTACGGCAAGGTCAAAGCGAGTGCTGACCTAGTCACCTCAAGGCAGGCCGAATCACGGAGTAACCCGGACCAGGGGATGTCCACCTAACTGAGTGTCAGCCGACTTATGTAGTATGTCGGTAAAACGTATCTAACTCGTATGCAGGTACAGGTGTGGCCGGATCAATTAAGTGCGATCCGGGTTATATCAAGCTTGTAAGAGAAGGAAGGTATCTCATTTGGTTAAGGGTGACCATCAGACGCAGAAAGCATGAGCGGACAGAGGCCAGGACCACCGAGGCGTGGCCAACAAAGGTGACGATGCCTGTGTCGGATGACGCGGGCGCCGCAGAGGCTCACGTAGTCTCTGCATGGATGACGCTGAGCAAAAGTGACCCGATCGGCTTACTATTTTGGAAGAATATGCCTCCACGTATGCCCTAATTGGAGACCTAGCCACCCCTATATAAGGAGAGCTAGGGCCTCTGTAGAAGGGGTTGGTCTTTGACTGTTTAATCTCTAGAGAGTTGTGTGTATTCCTGAGAGCTAGCTAGTGGTGAGAGTAAGAAAGTCCCTTCTTCCTCCTCTCCCCAATACAGCTCGAGGAGCACTTGTAATCTGTGGAAGTGAATCAAATACAAAGCAATTGAGTGTGGAATCACCACACTATCCCTCCCTGAATTCCCCTAGTGCATTTAGTCCCACCTTTAGCCTATTCATGACATCTGCCGTGACACCACCACGACATGAGCCAAGTGGACCGGAGACTCCGGTCCCTCTGTACCGGAGACTCCGGTCTGAGGCACGGACCGGAGACTCCGGTCTGAGGCACGGACCGGAGACTCCGGGCCTTCCTCCGGACCAATCTCCGGACCACCTCTCTGGCTGACCCAGGCAGGAAAACAGAAGCCCCCTCTGGAGACTCCTGGGGAAACTCCGGACCACACCGGAGACTCCGGTCTAGAATTCCTAAGAGACATGAAGGGAATGTTCCGCAAGCCTATGATCCTTTTCACTTTGTAATATATCAACCTGTAGACAATAGAAAACCGTAAAACATGGTCTATTAGTTGTTACCGGACACTAAAAGTGATTATGACAGTATATGTCCTTTCAAGCTTTTTTCCACCGTGAATCTCGTTTCCTTCATAAACTAAGAATCGGGCCAGGAGCCGATTCTAGGCAGATTGCCAGGATTTCACGAAAAATATCCATCTCTAGACTTATCGTTGCTTCAATTACAGAGGAATGTTAGGAGGAGAAAAAATGAAACACCAACCGCTCGCGTAGCTGGGACTCGCCCCGCACCCCGCACGCATTCAACGCTTTGCCCATACGCACTGCGTTTGTTGGCTTGTGATATTTTAAATCTGTTGTGATGAACTGATGGCTGATTAAGTTTCGGATTAGTTAATGCAATCTATTGTCTAAGCGCATCAACAACCAGCAACTAGCAGCATGCATTGTCCAATTAATTAACGTATAAGCATCAAAATAATTAAACGGAGTTGAATTCAGCAAGTATCAACTGGTACGAAAAGTTGAGTGAGGTAAATGTTGTGTAATTATTTTTCATTGTAACTATTTACAATCTTTTTTATTCATTTCTATCTCAATATGTACTAAAAACTCGCATACACATTGTATTATCACTTATTTAAATCATATATAAAATTTAGAGTTATTATAAATATTTTACACTTAACACATCAAACAAACCAATATTTAAAATAAAATAAAATGTAAGAACCAAATTCTGTGAGCTTGTCGCTACTACGACTTCTTCCGCAATCTTACAAAAGGTAGCTTCCGTCTAGAATCACAAACTGAAAAGAAGTCGGTCTCAGCCCAGCCACTTCCCCTCCACTGCTGCCCCACGCGACAGAGATGACTGGAGCACCCGCCCCCATCGCCAGTTGATCCCCTCCCGCTCCGCCTCCGTCGACCCCGATCCCTGACGGCCGGCGAAATGGCCCCGTGGTGCCCCGCCGAATCCACCAAGCCGGTCCTCGTCGGGATCTTCGGGGCCATACTCGGCGGCTTCGCCGTCTCCGCCCTCTTCTTCCTCCTCTCTTTCTCTTCCCTCACCGCCCCCACGCTCCCCTTTCCGGCCCTCACCACCACCACCAACCTCTCCGCTCCCTCCACGCCCGCCCAGCCAGAGACCATGTACAACCTCCCCATCTGGAAAGCCCCGCCACGGGGGTCGCGGATGCCTTCGCCTCGCGCGTTCCGCCTCACCCGCGACATGGTGCGCGCACGCGCTCGCGACGGGGTCATCGTCGTTACCTTTGGGAACTACGCCTTCATGGACTTTGTTCTCACCTGGGTGCACCACCTCACCGGCCTCGGGCTCGACAATCTCCTCGTAGGCGCCATGGACACCAAGCTGCTCCGGGAACTCTACCTCAGGGGCGTGCCCGTCTTCGACATGGGCAGCAGGATGGCCACGGAGGACGCCGGCTGGGGGTCCCCCACCTTCCACAAGATGGGCAGGGAGAAGGTGCTGCTCATCAACGAGCTCCTGCCCTTCGGATACGAACTGCTCATGTGCGACACGGACATGGTGTGGCTCAAGAACCCGTTGCCCTACCTCGCCCGCTACCCTGACGCGGATCTCCTCACCTCCAGCGACCAGGTCATACCCACGGTCACCGACGACAGCTTGGAGGACTGGAGGCAAGGTAATTTACTAACAATTGAATTATGAACTGCATTCACCACCAAGTGTTGAAAAGAGGCAGTGCCTATAAAGAGAGACATTGTGATGCATTATCTATTTTTTTAATCTTTATCTGATGATAACAACCTACCAAAGAGGTTTTATCTGCCTCGCCATTGTTCACTATCTAAACTGAACATTACTGAGGGTAGCCTTCATGCCCTCTTCAGACTGTTAAATACACTTTGATGTAATTTGAGCTCCTTGCCAATCATGCGCTATATCTTCTTTCTTGTCATTCCCCGGTCTTGAAAATTTCAAATGAACTTTAGTTGAACTACAAAACTATTTTGTCAGTGGTTACAATCCAAACAGTTGATGAAACAGTGGTTGTAAAAAGTTGGCATAACTTAAGAATGTAATATATTGCTATTTCTCCATTTTCTTATTCACAGTGAGTGGGGCATACAATATTGGTATTTTCCATTGGCGACCCACGGAACCTGCTAAAAGGCTGGCAAAAGATTGGAAGGACCTAGTCTTATCTGATGATAAGATATGGGACCAGAATGCTTTTAATGATCTTGTACACAAAGATTTTGGACAACCTGTCCAAGGAGAAGAACTTGTGTATTCATATGATGGAAAACTGAAGCTTGGAGTCCTACCAGCAAGTATATTTTGCAGCGGCCATACTTACTTTGTGCAGGTAGGAGCATTTTTTGTTTGAGGTGGGTAAGTAACCATCTTGAATGCCAATTCTTTGTGATAGTTTACATATTGTGTTCTTTTTTTTGTTCTTCAGCTTTTTAGTTCACATGTTCTGTTTTACTATTTTGCAATTAGAATTCATATAACTAACTGCTATCTGTACTTGATTTGTCAGGGCATGTATCAGCAGCTTCGGCTAGAACCGTACGCTGTGCACACTACTTTCCAGTATGCAGGTACTGAAGGAAAGCGCCATAGGTTACGCGAGGCAATGCTTTTCTTTGATCAACCACCGTATTATGATTCACCAGGTATGTTCATTGTCTACCCTCACCATAAATATTATGGTAACCAATCTTTGGGAATAGAGATCCATGCTTACAACTCTTGGTGGTGTGTCCTGGCCTACTTGTGCTTCTTCTGTATATGTCATCTCAAGCTTACTGGTGTTGTGGACACCGGGTTGCCCGATCTTCACGGATTCGTAGGTTTTGAAGGGGATTCGAGGGGGAAGGCGGAAAACACGGTGGTAAACACACGCACACGTGGAGATAAATAGCAAGTCAAACCCGTAGAATCGATCCCGGCAATAAACCCCAACGGAGCAAACCTCTGGAACTCGAAAGACAAGTCAACACTCGCTCTAATCATGGTTTCAAGGCGTTAAGGCGTCTTAGAGCGGTTCGGGGGCGCTCCGACGCCTAAGCGGCGGTTAGGTGGACACTTTAGGCACGGTCGATTTTCCAAGGCAGAGGGGGGACGCCTTGACGCCTAAGCGTTGCCTAGGCGATGCCTAAGCGATGCCTTGAAAACCATGGCTCTGATTGAAACCGATTCATTTTTACCGGCCAGTCCACTGATCCAATAGAACCCTAACAAGGAAGAATAGCAACCAATAGAACACTATGGAAGATTGGCACTACTAGAACTTTCATAGTGAAGATTGGCACATGCATGTTAGAATCCACATGGGGGAAAGAGTAGCTATATGAAGATCCCGAATCATCTCCGTAGAAGTTCCTCACAAGGGGGAAAGAAGCATAGCTCTCTATAATTCATCATCTCAATCTATGGTTTCTAGGAGGAGGTGGGGGCATATTTATAGGCAGCCACTTAAACAGGGGTAGTTTGGGCATAAATAGGAAGTTCTGAACGAATTGGGGGTTACATGGGCCGAGGCCCAGCTCTTGGCATGCATGCCCACTACTTAGGCCGGAAACTCCGGAGTGGCCGGAGACTCTAGGGGTGGTCTCTGGGATAAATTCCAGGGGCTTTTGGTGAGGGGTGGACACTTTGGTGTCGGTGGAGCAGAGACTCCGGTCCTAGAACTGCTGCTTCTTGCGCCTTCTCTTCCAGGCTTCTTGATTGGGGGTCTTGGCTCCTCGGGCACCCTCTGCATCTCCTCTTGACATCATGATCATGGGTATGGACCTAGTCATAAGATGGACATTTGTCTCAAGTAGGATCCCGTTCAAGTGAGGACTAAAGGAGGGCAAGAGATGGGAAGAGTTCACCTTAGGTGCATTTGTTGGAGTAACGTGGCTTGGTTCAATGGGTGGCATGGTGATTGCCATATGATGGGCTGCATCAACTGGTCATCGTAGTTGCACCATAGATGTTGAAACCGTTTGTCATGCAACCACATTTGATCAGTAAAAATAGAGAAAATCGGATTAATGAAGTTATTGTCAGTTTAACATCACGGTCCAGTCTTGAAAGATTGCTTTTGCTTTTATTCTCATTATTATTCTTATAAAGCTTCATTGGTTCATTTCCCACTGCATGGATGCGAAATACAGTTTTAGCCATTCTTATTTCATCATGTACATAAATTATGTGGTCTCACGTTGCAGGAGGTTTCCTATCATTTAAACCTAATATTCCCAAACAATTGCTGTTAGATGGTGCCCATACCATTGAATCGCATTTTCAATTGGTTAACTACCAGGTATCTTCTGCCATATCTTTATTTCACCAATTTTCTAGTTGTACTTCTTTTATTGAAAGTTGTATGTCCATTGCCTATCAGCCATTTACTTGAAACTTTCCAGATGAAGCAAATAAGAACAGCGTTGGCCATGGCTTCCTTGTTAAAGCGGACCCTGGTCAGTGAAATTTCCATTTGATACTCCAGAGGTTCGACTGAACTACAGTTAAAAAAAGAAGAGTGAACTAAACGGAATAGTTTTGGGGGCTTATGGTAGCAATGTTTGTATTATTGTTTTGTTTGTTGAGCTGTGTGCAAGCATGTGAATGATCCTTTTCTGACTACTGTTGGTACTTTTAGGTAATGCCTCCATTATGGTGCAGGCTTGATAGGATGTGGTTTGGACATCCTGGAGTTATGGAAGGTACATTGACAAGACAACCTTTTCTCTGTCCAATGGATCATGTATTTGAGGTAATTACTCAAGGAACAAAAATCTTCTTTCATAATTTTACTTATACTCATATATGTTCTGTCAGGAGGCATCAATTGCCCTTTATCCATTTGCATGCTATATGTTCAGTTGACTCAAAGGTAGTAACCATCTTTATGTAATTGGTTGTCGTAGAAGTTACATTTTCCGGGAAACTTGTCACAAATAGGTTCTGTTGGAGACTGTCCTAGGAGAGCCTAGAATACTCCAGTGAGTGTTAGTATAGTAGTACTGTCCTAGGAGTGCCTAGAACATTCCAGTATGTTGTAGTCTAAGTTAGTGTCCTACCTGATTCTAGAGTATTCTATAGTGTACTAGTTAAGATGTACCTAAGTTCAGCTATATATATAAGAGGGTGTGGAGGTCCAAGGGACTAGCCCATCCCAGATTTTCCCCCCTAAAGACTACATGGTATCAGAGCAAGGTTCTCTTGAGAAGTGGCAATGGTGATGAAGGTGGTCTGCTCAGTGGTATGTTTAGGAAGGGGCGCTTGGTGGCCGGTCGATGGTGAAACAACGGCTTGTGGAGGAGCTCCAGCGTTCAGTGTGTGAGTGCAGACAGGTAGCTAGCTCGTGTGGAAAAGTGTTGGCCGTGTTCAGTGTGAGCGCATAGGACAGTAGCTAGCTGTGGAAAAGTGTTGGCGAGTTGACTCGAAGGAAGAAGTAAGGAGTTGCAAGGTGCTCAAAGCAGAGGTGATTGTTGTTTGCGGTGTGTGCTAGCAAAGGAAGAGAGAGCTTCAGGAGCTCGTGTCTCTTAGCAAAAGCAACAAGGACCGGACGTTGTCCGCTCCACTTTGAGGTTTCTATGGTGGCGGACAGCGGTGTGTGTGTAGCACCAGAGAAGTGGTCGACGGGCAGCTAGGAGTGGTCAGACCAAGAACGGAGGAGCGGTTTGGGTTGTGCTATAGCTACTAAGAAGAGCGTAGTGTCGGACTCAGAGAACAAATTAACAACGCTAGGATTCCCTCAAGCATCAACCTAGCCGTTCACTATTGTTGCTCAAGTGATCTCCAAGAGAAGGTCAACTAGGGCAGATAGGAGTCATAGAAGCTTGTTTGTTGGTGCTTTTCAGCAACACTGATCAATAGGGGAAAATCAAAGAATTGAGAAGCTACTTTAGAAAATGACTAAATTGATGAAGGAGATAGAAGAATTGAAAGAGTCGAAGAAGATTGCGGAAGTTCCAAAGCAAGGTGAAAAAACAACAGCCCTACAAAATTGTGTAAATCTCGCATAAGCGGAAGAAGGTATGTCAAATCGAGCTCCTACGTTAAACGGAACTTGTTCAAATTGGATACTAGATTTAGGAGCATCTGCACATGTCACAGGAAGGTGGAGTGCGTTCGCATCATATGCGCCAAATCCATCCATGCATAAAGAGACCATCCAAACAGCTGATGGAACTTGTCAGCCCGTCAAAGGAGTCGGCACGGTGAAATGCATTCCGTCAATTACATTGTCTTCGGTCTTGTATGCTCCATCATTTCCAGTGAGTTTGGTGTCTACGAGTGCCTTGGTTGACGATATTGATTGTCGAATTATTGTTGACCGATACAAGTGTATAATTGAGGAGAGGACAACTGGAAGGGGACTTGGGGTTGGCGTCAGGCATAAGGGACTATGGTACTTGGATAGACATGAAACAGATGATGCATTATGCACTGCTTTGACAATTGTTGCTGGTGACGATGAAGCAAAGGTGATACTCTTACATTGTCGAATAGGCCATATGTCCTTTGATACTATGAGTAAGATATTTCCCGAAGAAATGAAGAAGGTGGATAAAGAAAAACTTGTGTGTGATGCTTGTGAATATGGAAAACACACAAGGACATCATATGTGAGTCGTGGACTCCGAAGCACATCGCCTTTCGTGTTGATTCACTCTGATGTCTGGACTTCTCCTGTGGTCTCTATTAGTGGAATTAAGTACTTTGTCACCTTCATTGGCTGTTACTCGCGGATGACTTGGATATTTCTCATGAAACAAAAAAGTGAGGTGCTTAGTTGTATCAGGGACTTCTATGCATATATCCAAAATCGTTTCGACATTGGTATTCAAATTATCAGGACTGATAATGGGACAGAGTATGTGAACCATGAATTTGGCAACTTTCTTTCAGAAAAAGGACTACTTCATCAAACTTCACGCCCTGATACTTCTCCACAGAATGGAGTATCTGAGAGGAAGAATTGACATCTGCTAGAGGTAGCCCGATCGCTTATGTTTACTATAAATGTGCCAAAATTCTTATGGAATGAAGCAGTTATGACTGCTACTTATCTCATCAAGCGAATGCCATCAAGAATTATTGGGATGAAGACCCCATATGAAATGATCTTTGGTAAAAATGAGTTCATTGTTCCACCAAAGGTGTTTGGGTGTACATGCTTTGTCAGAGACCATAGACCTTCGGTAGGAAAATTGGACCCACGTGCTGTGAAGTGCATCTTCATTGGATACCCATCTGGACAAAAGGGCTACAAGTGTTGGAGCCCTAGTGAGCGGAGAACATTTGTTAGCATGGATATGACATTTAGAGAGTCTGAGCCGTTCTACGGAGAGAAGACGGACCTCAGCTCGTTGTTTGACTTTGACTCTCCTAGCACAATTGATGCTAGTCGAGAGGAGACCGAATCATGAGGACAAAGGAAGATGAACAATCGAGAGTTGTTGTTGGTTCAATTCCATCTCCTGCAAGTGAAGATAGATGGAGAAAGCCAAATGAGGAAGAAAACTTAAAAGTGTATACACGGAGAAAACCACAACATGAGCAACAAAGAAGAGGCTCCTCTGAGGTGACATACAAGTGCGAGGGCAACATGCTCCAACAAGTGGTGGAATTGTTGAATCGACCGAGGCGACTCCTACAAAGAAGTGACACAGATGTCGGGAGCAACATGCTCCAACAAGTGTTGAAATTGTTGAATTGACCGAGGCGCAGTCCATCTAATCTACGCATCCAATGGACTTGCCCATTGCCTTAAGAAAAGGAATCCGAGTTGGAGCTAGAAAACCTCCAAATTGGTACCGAGATGAGCATGGCATAGCTAATTATGTATCATATACATCTCTATCAACAAACTACTTGGCCTTCATTGCATCATTGCAACCCGTGGTGATCCCAAGAGACTGGAAAGTAGCAAAGCAAGACCCGAAGTGGCGCGAGGCCATGATAGAGGAGTTAAATGCTCTCGAAAGGAATAAAACTTGGGAACTTGTACATCTTCCAGAAAGAAAGAGGGCTGTTGGGTGTAAATGGATTTACACTGTGAAACAAAATCCAGAAGGGAAAATTGAAAGGTACAAGGCAAGACTAGTTGCCAGAGGATATAGTCAAACATATGGGATTGACTATGATGAGACATCTGTGCCGGTGGCAAAGATGAACACAGTGAGGATCCTAATCTCTTGTGCAACTAACTTTGGGTGGCCTTTGCATCAGTTGGATGTCAAGAATGCATTCTTGCATGGAGATTTACAGGAGGAGGTATACATGGAGATCCCACTTGGTTTCTCCACTCCTAGAACATTAGGAAAGGTATGCAGATTGAGAAAATCTCTATACGGCCTCAAGCAATCTCCACGGACATGGTTTGATAGATTTAGACGAGTTGTATGTGGTATGGGATATAAGCAGTGTAATGGGGATCATACGATGTTCTATCGGCACTCAAATAGCCAGATTACAATCCTTGCTGTATATGTTGATGATATCATAATCACATGAGATAATGCAATGGAGATATCACGACTAAAAGACAACCTACGCAAGGAATTTGAGGTAAAGGATCTTGGTCAACTCAAGTACTTTCTTGGCATAGAAATTGCTAGATCCCCCGAAGGGATTGTGCTCTCCCAGCGGAAGTATGTTTTGGACTTGCTTAGTGACACGGGCATGCTTGAGTGTCGGGTTGCATCAACACCTATCGACCAAAACCACAAATTATGTGTCGAATCTGGTGATCCAGTGGAGAAGGAGAAGTACCAGAAGCTTGTTGGAAGACTCATCTATCTATGTCACACAAGACCTGATATTTCATATGCAGTGAGTGTAGTGAGTAGATACATGCATGATCCTAGGAGCGGACACTTGGATGCGGTCAATCAAATCCTCCGGTACTTGAAGGGTAGTCTAGGAAAGGGACTATGGTTCAAAAGGAATGGTCATCTAAATGTGGATGGGTATTGTGATGCTGACTGGGCAAGTTGCTTGGATGATAGGAGATCAACTTTGGTTATTGTGTGTTTGTGGGGGGAAATTTGGTGTCATGGCGAAGTAAGAAGCAGCAGGTGGTTTCAAAGTCAACAGCTGAAGCTGAATATAGAGCTATGTCGCAAGGTTTGAGTGAGATGTTATGGGTAAGGAGTCTTTTTTCAGAACTGAAAGTGTTGAGGAAAGACCCTTTAAATTTGTGGTGTGACAACAAGTCGGCGATCAACATCGCAAACAACCCTGTTCAACATGATAGAACCAAACATGTGGAGATTGATCGCTTCTTCATAAAGGAGAAATTGGATGACGGTATAATTAAGATAAATCATGTAACCTCTAGCGAGCAAATTGCAGACTGTTTAAATAAAGGATTAGGAAATAAAGAGTGTAGTTCAGCTTGTAACAAGATGGGAATGATAGATATCTATCACCCATCTTGAGGGGGAGTGTTGGAGACTGTCCTAGGAGAGCCTAGAATATTCCAGTGAGTGTTAGTATAGTAGTGCTGTCCTAGGAGTGGCTGGAACATTCCAGTATGTTGTAGTCTAAGTTAGTGTCCTACCTGATTCTAGAGTATTCTGTAGTGTACTAGTTAAGATGTACCTAAGTTCAGCTATATATATATAAGAGGGTGTGGAGGTCCAAGGGACTAGCCCATCCCAGATTTTTTCCCCTAAAGACTACATGTTCTTCCTTGGGTCAACGAAATTGGAGTATTGGAATCAGTATGTTTTATTAGTTTTAAATGAAAGTGTGTCTTCTTATAAGAATACATGCGGTAGAGAAGTATTTGCCTAAAAGGATTTTCTTGAATTCTGTTTTCCGGATTTGGAGAAGTTCTGATTTTAAGAACACACCCTTTCATGATCTGGTAAACCACTTGTGTGGCTACGTCTGGCGGTGAAATGCCTTGTATATATCTTTCACACTTTGCCCCGAATAAAATCGTGCAACTAACAAGCAAGAAAACAACAGGTTTCACATTAGTTGCTCAATCCATTTCCAGGGTTTCATCTTACACGTGTCAAATAAATTAGTTCGATAAATTTTCAACACTTGAGAATTTTGGACACCATTTTTGTTGAATCCAATCGGATAATACTATTGAAGCCCCTCAATCAGTCACCGTCCAAGGTCTATCATTGTATAAAGCTCGCAATACTGTGTTTCTGGTCCTAAATTAGGTCTTTTCGGGCCAACTTACTTTATAATCCAGACGACATTATTTGCTAAGAACCTTTTTCAACATCAGTTGTTGGTGGTCTATGACATTTTTGAGGACCTCTCATCGTTGCCTTGCAATTACTCGCAGGAGGTGCAGTAACCATTTTGCATTAAACAATGTGCCAAGTACTTAAGATTTTTTACCAACTAAACATATCGAGGTGATCATGTTTTGGATAAATATGGTAAAAGTATGGAGAGAGGATGGCTCCCGAGCTCCAATGAGCTCGGTATTTGAAAAATTCAAAATTTCGTACTTTTTTTGTTTCAAAAAACATCCAAAATTTATTTCGGGGATACATATTTGCGGGTTGAATGACCGTGGCAAGTTTTGGTAAAAAACTCGTTTTGTTTTGGGCTACAGACAAAAAATCCCAGCTGTATATAGTATAAAAGGCACGTATTTCTGTCAGAGATTTGTCCTTTTTGTATTTCGCAAAATAAAATTTATTTTTGTCTGAAAATTCTTGCATACCTTCGAAATGTATAAATGTTTGTGCGTGCTTTTTTTTTCATATTTTTTGAAGTCCTAAAAATACTTTTTTTTCTTCAAAAAACGAGCTCCAGTGAGCTCTGGAGCCACTGCCACTTTTCTAAAAGTATGACTCTAAAATATCAGGAAGAACAACACGTAAGTGAAATTAAGGATTTTGTTGGTACAGTTACCTTTGCTATTGTGGGCAAAATATGTCTACAAATGTGAAAGTGCAACACACTCCTTGACGCCATGCTAGTGTAGATAGAACCTTGTGCTTCCACCAACACCAACTGGCTGGCAGTAGAGTGTGTCAACACCCGAATTTTTAATCCCAGATGCCCGTTATGCTATACCTCGCAATCCCAATTTTTGCAAGACATAACGGATTGGATATGACAGTACATCATCCATTACAAACCATACATAAGGTTTTACACAAATAAGGATCTCATGATCCAGTCTTTAATACAACAAGCAGCGGAAATAAACGATAGCGTATCGGTGGGGTCCATCTTCAGGGGCACAGGCAATGCTGATGAAGGCAGATAGTCCTAGTTATCATAGCCGTCCTGCTGACCATCATCTTGATAATCTCCTTCATAGTCTGGCCATGATAATAGCAGGACAAAAGCCATGAGTACTCTTTAAGTACTGCAAACTACTACTCTCGTGTTCGTAATCTTGAAAGGTCCGATATATCTCGAGCTAACTTTCCTCCGGACTAAAGCGTTGAGTTCCTTCAATGGTGAAACCTTGAGATATCTGAAATCTCCGACATTGAAAGTCTCTTCTTCTCTTGTCGATAACTCTTACGTCTGGATTGGCGGTCTTGAGGTGCTCACGAACTTTGTGAACTTTCTCTTCGCTTCTGAGAATGTCGGGTCCAAAGATCGACTCTCTCCTACTTGCGACCAATTCAAAGTGCGACACTTTCTTCCGTATAGGAATTCAAAGGGTGCCATCTGCAAACTAGCTTGATAACTGTTGTTATATGAGAATTCTGCGAAGGGCAGGCAGTCTTCCCATTTTGATCCGTATTCCAACACACAAGCTCTAAGCATATCCTCCAAGATCTGGTTGACTCTCTCAGTCTGTCCATCTATTTGCGGGTGATAAGCGGTACTGAAATTCAACTTGGTTCCTAAACCTTTCTGAACTTTCTGCCAAAATCTTGAACTAAACTGAGTCCCTCGATCTGATACGATGGTCTTGGGGGTTCCATGCAGACTAACAATCCTAGCAATGTACAGCTCTGCTAGTTTTGCATTCTGGTAGGTTGTCTTGACTGGTATCAAGTGGGCTACCTTGGATAGTCTATCAACTATGACCCAGATTGAGTCATTTCCCCGACTAGAAGTAGGTAAACTGGTGATAAAGTCCATTCCGACGGAATCCCATTTCCATTCCAGAATCTACAAAGGTTGCAACAATCCTGCAGGTCTCTGATGCTCTGCTTTGACTTTTTGACAAATGTCACATTTGGCGATGTAGCTTTCGATCTCTCTCTTCATCTTGTGCCACCAAAATTGCCTTTTCAAATCCTGATACATCTTTGTTCCTCCAGGGTGGATAGAATAAAGAGTATCATGAGCTTCCTTCATGATAATTTCCTTCAGCTCCGAATCTGCTGGTACAGATCGCCCCTTGTACCACAAGACACCTTCTTCGTCTTCGGTGAATCCAGTACTTTTGCACTAATCTGACGTTTGATTCGTCGATACTTTCATTTCCTTCTAGGATTCCTTGATTTGGCTAATCAAAGTGGGTTGAAGTTCAATGCTAGCTAGGAATCCTTTGCTAACTAACTCGATCTGAATCGCTCCAACTCCTCATACAAACTTGGTTGCTTCTCTTTGATCATGGTGTTAAGCCTACGGCAATCCGCTAAGAGCATCCGCTACCACATTGGCTTTGCGGGTGATAGTGAATGTCAAGGTCATAATCCTTGATTAACTCTATCCATCTTCTTTGCCTCATATTCAACTCCTTCTGGGTGAAGATATACTTCAAGCTCTTATGATCTGAGTAAATCTCACAGCGATTACCCATCAAATAATGACGTCATGTCTTCAATGCTAGAACCACCGCTGCTAGCTCAAGATCATGGGTCGGATAGTTCTGCTCATGCTGCTTCAGTTGTCGAGACAGATACGCGATGACTTTGCCTTCTTGCATCAATGTACATCCTAGACCAATCTTGGATGCATCACAATATACATCAAATGGCTTCTTGATGTCTGGCATGATCAAAATTGGGGCTGATATCAATCTCTTCTTCAGCTCCTGGAAACTGGCTTCACACTTGTCTGTCCATTCAAACTTCTTGTCCTTTTTCAACAATTGGGTCATTGGTCGGGCTATGCTCGAGAATCCTTCTACGAACTTGCGGTAATATCCCGCTAATCCGAGAAATGAACGAACCTGGGTTTGATTGGTTGGGGCTTCCCATTCTTCGACATCTTTGATCTTGCTGGGATCAACAGAGACTCCTTCGGCAGACACAATATGTCCTAGGAATCCTACTTCTTTCAGCCAAAACTCACACTTGCTGAACTTGGCATATAACTGTGCTCTCTCAGGGTTTCTAGGATGATTCTCAGATGTTGCTCATGCTCTTCCTCTGTCTTGGAGTAGATAAGGATGTCGTCGATAAACACAACTACAAACTTATCTAAGAAATTCATAAAGATCTTATTCATGAGATTTATGAAATAAGCATGGGCATTGGTTAATCCAAAAGACATAACCGTATACTCGTATAAACCATAGCGAGTAGTAAAGGCGGTCTTCGGAATATCCGTTGAACGAATCTTAAGTTGGTGATAACCAGTCCTAAGGTCAATCTTTGAGAATACCGAGCTCCGATCAATCGATCAAATAGATCCTCTATCTTTGGCAAGGGTACTTGTTCTTGATGGTGACATCATTCAACTTTCGTAGTCTGTACACGGTTGCCTCCATCTTTCTTGTCGACGAATAACACCGGTGATCTCCATGGCGATGCGCTTGGTGAATCAAGCTCGCTAACATGGCATCCAACTGCTTCTTCAGTTCTACTAACTCTGAGGGGTTCATGGTATAGGGTCTCTGGGCTATAGGTCCGGTTCCGGGGATTAGTTCGATAATGAACTCTATATCCCTATCCGGGGGCATACCTGGCAATTCATCTGTGAATACGTCGTGGTATTCACAGACTACTCTGACTTGGTCAATGGTAGGCAAGGCTACACTTTTGTTGCATTTGAATTGACGGGGTAAGGTTTCGTAGATATGTTCTCATTACTCGAACTCATGGTCATGGTGATGGCTTTCTTAGCACGCCTATCAGTCCTTTATGCCTTGACATCCACCATACCTAGTACTACTTCCAAACCTTTGGTTCCAAGTACAATTAGGTTCCTGGGCAAATCTCCGCCTGGTTGAACACGACGTCATTGAGCCGGGCATTCAGGGCATTGGCGATCTTCTTGGGACACTCATTGAGTAGTGACCTTCACTCCACACTAAGCAAGTGATCCGGGACTTGTCCTCGATCATGACAGTACATCATTGCCGCCAGGGCAAGTGTTGTTGTTGCTCTTGGTGGGCAGTTGAGTTGTTGTATTTGTTGTGATTGTTTTCTTCTTCTTCACATTTTCACTTCTGGCCATTGGGGTAGCTTGGGCGAAATGGGGATCGGTTGTTCCTTGGTGCATATCCAGGTGAGGGTTGGGTCACAGATCCGTGACCGGATCATCACGACGCTATGCGCTGTCGTTATTCGTTAATCTTCCTTCCATCCGAATGGCAGAGTCGACTAGTTCTTCAAGATCCCGGAAATGGATGTTTTCGAGATACCAGATCTCATCATGTAGTCCGCTTAAGAATCTCTCTTTCTTCTTGGCCTCCGTGTTGATTTCATCCGCAGCATATCCGGCAAGTGACAAGAATTTGTCACGGTACTCTACGCCAATCTTCCTTGCTTCATTCAGAATTCATCTCTCATCCTGTTGACAAGACCTTATGACGTGGGTGCGGCTGAACTTGACCTTGAATGCTCCCCGTCATCACCGCCATGGTTCATGTTATGACGCTATTCCACCAAGCTCTTGCATCTCCCGAGATAGCGAGTGGCGAAGAGAACTTTCTCATTCTCATCAACTCCTCGCAACTTCTAGGTTGTTTTCCATGGTCTGTAACCAACATCAAGATCTAATGGGTTTTCAGATTGGTTGAAGATTGAGGGATTGGTGTTCTAAATTTTTTTGAGTTTAGATCCATGGTGATCCTGATTTCCATGTCCTTGGTTGTTGAGAGCCATTTGGGCGATCTGCTGCAATGTCGCTAAGTTGGCTTGATTCGCCCTGCTTGCTTCACGATCTGCGATGAGATTACGCAAGATCAAGACATTGGGTCCTGCGATGAGTTTCCTCCTTGGTTTCCACGAGTCATCAAGATTGAGATAGATATAGGGTAAGAGGGAAATTCCAAGGTTCATGGTTTTGGGTTTTCAAAGCTACAACTTTGAGTTAGACTCAGGTTTTTCAACTAACTTCTTTTTCATTCATGCAAGCAAGCACACGATACAACACACCACAACAATCAAAGGGGAAAACAGATGGTTTGAAGAACCATTCTGCAAACTACGATACAATGAGATGATACATCTCATGCTACGACAGTGCTCTAGTGTATCTACTCATCGTCGATGAAGTCGGAGTCTTCATCATCAGTGTAGAAGTCCACAACATCCTCTGCCAGAAAATCGTCATCGTTGCTGAGGTACATCATCCATTACAAACCATACATAAGGTTTTACACAAATAAGGATCTCATGATCCAGTCTTTAATACAACAAGCAGCGGAAATAAACGATAGCGTAGCGGTGGGGTCCATCTTCGGGGGCACGTAATCGACGAAGGCAGGTACTCCTAGTTATCATAGCCGTCCTGCTGACCATCATCTTGATAATCTCCTTCATAGTCTGGCCATGATAATAGCCAGGGACAAAAGTCATGAGTACTCTTTAAGTACTCGCAAACTACTACTAGCAAGGGTTATGATTCCAAGTTAAAGTACTGAATTGAAAGCATAACCATCAAGTTAAGTTTGAAACCTAAGCTGAGTTCTGAAGCAAGAAAAGATAAAATAAAAGTCTAGAATCACTTAAGTTGGGAAGCTAATTTTCATTAACACAACCCTGTTGTGGTCAAGTCAAGGTTCATCATTCATTTCAAGTTATTTAGAAAACATCTGACAACGAAACAGTATGGCCATTCCAACTGTCCATAATCATGACGCTATTCGAATAGTTTGACACTCTGCAGAGGTGGTACACTTTCACCACAAGATTCGATACATCTGTCAGGGATAACCCTGAATCATCATACTTGGTATGCAGATAATTAAACATAACCTTTCCTTTACACACCCTAGTATGAGCACCTCTCCTATGAGCATGGCCTCCCAACCATGACCATCAGTCATCTTGGGCACTCCATAGGTGGACATCATGAGAGGTAGCCTCAGATCAAACCTCTCCCGTGAGGGAACTAATACTAATGCATATAAATTTTCAGCTAAGCCTTACCCAATTCAGGTAATGTGGTTGTACGGTAAATTTGGAATGGTATCGCATCCGAATCCAACCATCAGTTTTATAAAAAGGGTTAAGGCTCATGCCTCATCATTTTCATCATCATAAACCAATTGTGTTTCTCAACACATGTCAAAACATCTCAATAGAATGACTCATCATTCCAAGGTTTTCACAACTCATTTTCACCAAGTGTTCCCATCTAAAGTGACTCAAGTTTGATCTATTCTAAAACACTAGGTTAAGAGTGTTCACTAAGATGGAAATGTGGGATCAATCTCATGCCATAGAATGACATCTAAGGGTTTCTAATTAGGTCAAGTTTTATACTCTTTATGCTACCTTCAAAATTAATTAAAGAACTTTGTGTAAACTAAGGGGGTGTGATCAAAGTATGCTTAAGGCATCTTCACTAAACTATCTAGTTTTATTCTAGCTTGCTACAATAGCTTACTAAAGCATGTTTGCAAGGGTTAGCTTGCCACTAATAGCTTGCCTTGGTTGGTGCAGTGGTTGAGGTTTTCTTCTTCTTCTTCTTCTTCTTGGTAGAACTCCTCCTCCTCGAAAGCTTGGTCGGTACTAGCGTCTGGAAATACATAGGGAGTGCACAATCACCAAACAATACTTAACTTAGGCTAAGTAGTATTCTAAACCACACAATTGATGATCTATTATCATCCCAAACATCACAAGTTTTAATTCAATAGTTTCAATCTTTTTATTTTGAAAAAGTAATTTCTACTCATTGAAATATTAACTACACTTTAGTATTCACCACCAAAATATGGGATCATGTGGACACATGTCCTCACCACATATTCTAACATGTGAGAATGAGATTTAAAGGTTGGATCAATATTACTTTGGTTTAAGTTTATTATTTAATGATTTAAAGTGACTAGAAATGCCTATATAGCATTATTTTGGTACTAGTCCAAAGTCACTGCCTGTAAACCTTAATATTATTACATATTTGGATAGATATGATGAAATGTGATTTTTGAGAGTTGGAATCAACTCAAAAGCTAACTTGGTTGATTTTACAAAAATGTTTCAAGTTGCAAAAGCTTCTGTCTTCTTATTTTTATTAGGAGAAATCTATAACTCTAAATGAATTAAATCCAACGGGCTTGGATAAAGCATTTCAATACCTTTCAGACAAAATTAGTTTCATGTAATTTGGATTTGTCAAACTCACAGAATTGAATTTTTAAACACTGGACAGAAACTATATTCTAACTAAAAAGAAAAACCTAGATTTGAATCTACGGGCTTGCGCGAAAGGAATGGGTCGCCCAGTGGCGCCACGCACGGGCTCACGAGAGGGTCCACTTATCAACGGCACTTAAACGCGAAAGCAATGCAGCTACCGGGTCGCGATTAGAGCTAGATCTCTACGGCTGAGGTCGTCGACGACGGACGGGTCGCCGAAGCTCGAACCTAAGCGGCTCAGTGGGGGTCTCTGGCGTACAGGGCTCCAATGGTCGGCGATCTGGCGAACGGTGGAAGACGACGGCGAGGCGAGGCGTGGTCGTGGCGGAGCTTGGGTGGCGGAATCAACGGCACCCTTCTTCTCGAGGCGGCGGCTCGGCTCCAATTCGCGAGCCGCTGCTCCACTTGCTTCGAGGGTGGTTGAGGTTCGCAGAGGTGAGGGGAGTAGAATGGTGCGAGTCTTTGGTCGTGAGGGCTTTTATAGGCTCGACGCGTGAGACCCGGCGGGATGGCGGTCGACGGTGGCGACATGGCTACGGCGAAGCTAAGCGGCATGGCTGGGATGGCGATCGTGGGCGGTTCCTGGCGGTGCTATAGGCTCAATGCGGCCGTAAAGGCGGTGGCATGCGGTCGGGCGTGGTGGCGCTCTGCTGGCGGCAAGCGGCTGTGTCCACGGCGAGCGTGGCTGTGGGGCTTTAGGCGACAGGGGTGTCTGGGTGTTCTCTGTGTCGAGGCGGAGCGTGGGCGCGGGCTGGTGTCGGCGGCGGCTTGTGCCAAGGGCATCTGCGCTCTGCGGGCGGCGTCGGCATGGTCGACAGGCTCGGGGCGCGGCGGTTCCTGGTCGTTCGGGTCGCTGTCCTTGGGCTGGGACTGGTTGGACGGTGGAGGTGGACCACTGGCTATCTCCAGGACACGGTGGATGGCGCTGGCGGCGGCTGTGGCTTGCTGTCGCCGGTGGGGTGCCCAAGTGGGGGTTCGGCCTTAATGGCCATGACCATTTGGTCGTGGCACAGTGTGGGGCTGGGCTAGAGAGGGTTAGGGGGAGTAGTGGAGAGGTTTTTGGTGGCAATTTGGGGAACAAGTTTGGCCAGAACACTATTTAAAATAGTGAAATTTGTTTAGTTTGTAATCTGCCTGCCAAGTGTTTGATGAAATGGCCGCAAGAGAAAAAGTTTTGAATTTTGAGTTCAAAAATTTTGGGTGATCTCCACTAGTGCTAGGTAGTCTCTGGTTGCAAGGGTTTTGAAAATGGAGCTCAAATACATGGTTTTTGAAATAGGGGTGATCTATGCATATGCATTAGATTCAATTTTAAACTGTCATTTAAAATAGTTTACAGAAGGTTTTTAGTAGATCAAAAGGTGGGCCTTGGTACCTCATTATGTGTACTAGCAAGGGGTGCAAAGATCAAGAATTGTTTCTGTTAAGAATTGAGTACTAGGAATAGCCAAAGTAGGCATGAGAGTTAAATTTGTCCAAATGACCATTCCTTCATTTTAATTCTTTTTGATTTGATTTCTTTTAGGAAAAGTTTGGGAATGGTGTAGATGATGTTTAAATCACCTTAGAAACATTTTACAAGCATTGGATCAATCAATCATGGCAATTCAAACAACTCCTATTTTAAATGCACACACATATATGAATGCTTTCATTTTAAATTTCGAAAAGTTTTTGTTAACCCCAATTTTGGATGATTTGATCTTAATAAGCTTGGATTAAAGTTTTGGGACGTTACAGAGTGGAATAATGCTGGCTGTACCTTACATGATAGATTGGGCAGATAAGTTCAGTGGGCAGTGTTGGATGCATAAAGTAGTTCAAAATAATTGATATATCTGGACACTTATTAGAATAAATATATTAGTATATTGCTTAAGTTGTATGAAAAACACACTTGGCTGTAACTACACCCGTTAGTAGATATATAAATCAACTCACAAGCAAGACCAGTGTATGAGTATATTGCTCCTCTGCAGTTTGAGTTGTCCTCGATCCATGGACACTAGCATCCTGTGTATATTTTTATTTAGAAGAAGTGAGCACCTGCGGTGGCTGGGCCTTGAACGCGGGTGGGCGAGCATGTGGCATGCACTGCTAGCCAATTGAGCACTGTTCAAGCCAACTGAGCGCTGCTCAGTTCTCATGAGTTCAATAATATTGCATTTAACATATTCTTGTACATTAACCATGGAAAGAAATTCCCACTTCATTGTACAGGTACATGTTATGCTGAAGGACTTGCCTGAGGAAGAATTTGGTGCACATATTGATTTCAGAGAATACTCCTTTCTTGAGAATCCGTCATTGCCTAAACAGGTAAAATATACTGTTCACAGGCATTTTCACCTTTATCTAGAAACAAGATGGCTTTGTCTCCTAATTGGTTCCTGTTTGGAGTATTGATTTAGGTGAAAGAGTCATTTCGCGAGGTGCGGCTCTGTGATGAGCATGGAACCAGATGCTCCACAGCTAATGGAACCAATGAACACAGACCCCTTCTCTTACCAAGGAATAGCACGGAACAAACGGTAAATTATGAGGAACCTTCTGTAGTGTATACTTTCAGTTTAATGCAATACATCATTCACATGGTCACGCTTCTCCCATTATAAATGTACTTTCTGTTTTCTATAATCTCGTTCTATTTAGTTCATCAAAAATTATCTTGCTCCCAGATTTCAACTCCTAGTAGAAATCTGGTAGCAAGATAGTTCTTGATGAACTGTCATTTGGAAGTTTAGTGGCAGATAACCATGTTATTTGTATTTTTAGGTGAGGCGTGCAGTTTTTTATGCTTAGCACATAATTAAATATAAGTTATATGGACGGATTTGAAAAACGAAGAAAATTAACAAAAGGTTACAGCAATAATAAATGCATTTCGTGTTAGTGAAATTACAGCTATAATTTTAAGGTGTGCCAGTTTGAGTCTTTTATTTCTCTATCAGTCAATCAGTGAAGGCAAGTGGTATAAATATTTTTGAAAAGAAGTAAATGTAAAGGTGTACAGAGACAGATGCACCTAACAGTGTCCGTAGAAAGCAAATTAGGAGAACTACATATACAATTGGAAAAAGCTATTGCAGGGTTTGCTTAAGAGCTTTTTGCTGAAATGGATCCCTTTTGTTTTGCAGCTTTTGAATGTCCTCTCTTCGCATAAGAATGTCAAAGTCATACATTTCTCATCTATGGTTGATGCCTTCGGAGGTTTTGCTGATGCTGTAAGCCCATGATCATTTTTTACAGTTTTGGCTAAATTTCTGAATAAAAGTTTCCTGTCTTAATTCTAATTACCAAAAAAACAGGCTGTGGAGACACAGTTTCGGAATCGTGTGAAGAGGTATACGGGGATATGGTGCTGTGTGGAGTTGCGTGAAATTGGCCACATATACTATGACATGTATTGGGATGAGAAACCTGGCTGGAAGCCGCACCCACCACTGAATAGGGAAGAGGACCATCCACCTTGGTCATGACTTTGGAGGTACAGGAGAGAGATTAACTATGAAGAGGGATAACATTTTCCGATGAAGGCAAGATATAATACGTACCAATTCTTGGTTTCAAGTGCCTACTCTGAAGAAACTTATGGCAATCAGTTTTGTAGGTCTGTTCTGTAGATTGATAAACTCACTGGCGGAGCCAGCTGAGTGTCCCTAAGTTTTGGCCCAGGCCATTTATCAGCTACTAAAAAAATGGAAAAAAGCAAAAAATGGCCCACCCAACCTATGCATGCCCCACCCTAGCAAATTGGGCTCGATCTGCCACTGTCGTAAACTTCTAGCAAATCAGTTCCCTTGCCCTGTTCAAATTGGGCTCGATCGGCCACTGTCGTAAACTTCTAGCAAATCGGCCACTGTCGTAAACTTCTAGCAAATCGGCCACTGTCGTAAACTTCTAGCATCAGTTCCCTTGCCCTGTTCTTATTTCACGTATGTGCCAGAAAAGTTGCGTTGATGTAGCCTGAGATAACATTTTAGATACTGAGTATGCTCAAAACAGCTGCATCATGTTTATAGCTCATACAAGCACCAGCTACAAACCTATAAGGGAGGAGAGGGATCTGCCATGAAGAAGGCCGTAGATAATTCTGTCAGTCTGGTATGGCTATTGCCGGTTCCTGATCCAATTGGGTTTTTTTTGGGAAATTTCTAGCGGCTGATACTGAGATGTAAATCAGCTGGGTAAAAAAAGAGACTTGTAAATCTGGAAAGAATATGTCCATAACTTTTTTCCTGTCTAGAGGCCTGAAGGATTTTTGACCGGAGCGTGCCTGCCTGAATGGAATGTCGATTTTTATACTCCAGTTGTGTTAGCATGTGACATCAAAGACGTTAAATACACATTTTTTGGGCAACTCTTCCATCATAGACAATCATGGATCCTATATCAAAGTAAAATTGGTAACTCTCCCAGACTCCCACTGCTTTGACCTCGGATCGTTAAGGATCCTAAGTCCCTGTGATTAACATGCTAGTCCCTGGATCATTAGCTAGTACTTCACAGTCAATGAATATCATGTAAAACACAAGTCATTATTACACGAATAATCCAGAGTATAATTATTACAACTTACATAGCTTATAGCTAGCTCAAATAAAACAGCGAAACTAAGTGAGTCCAACAACGCCTCAGGCTAGTTGCGTGAAGTCCCGTGATCCCTACGCACCTTTCAGTCTTCGGATTCTGCACATAAGACGTGTAGCCAACAAGTTGGGTCAATACGTTGAATGTATTGGCAAATTACACCAAGGAAAGAATAAGACTATCTCTACATGCAAGGCTAAGTGTAGGCTTTGGGGTTCTTTTGCATAAGGCCAATTTTCTCTAAGTAAGAGGAAAAGAGGAAGAGTTTACCCTACTTTGTAAACATTGTTAAGTAGTATAGGGTCGAATGGAACACGTGGATATTACTCACCAAGTGTCCAATCAACCTAGCACTTAGATATTACGCACCAAGTTCCCAAAATCCCACCCAATGGTGATATTACTCACGCCTTGGGGTTTATAAAACTTTAGGTTTGGAAAAGAGAGAGGAAGATCTTTTAGAGGCTCCATCCTTCAGATGCTCAAAGTGTTCTTTTCCGTGAACTCGGCTGATCGATCAGATTGCAATACTCTCGAGAGGTTGTGCACTTTCCCCACAATCCACGATGAAGTCCTTTTACAGACAAGACCATGACGAAGCCTTCCCTTAGTAGCCCCTCTACCAGCTGGATCTAACCGTGCCAAGAACCTCCAAATGTTGGTACCCCGGTGAGGTTTCCCACTAAGTACTAAACCAAGACAGAGCCTATATGTATTGTGGTCAGACCGAAGCTTCAATTCAAACATGGCGACTTCTTTGATTCCTAAGTAGCCCTCCACCAAAATTCCACTCGTTGTCCCGACAACCATCCCGCCCAGAAGAAAACTTAGTTTTATTTTGAAGGAGGTTTTGAGAGGAAAAGGTTCGCTCGAGAGAGCTCTCATACTTAATTTTTTTTTGAGTCTTTCGAACCCCCAACGGTACTTAGTGTATATATAGCATAGCAAGCAATACTTAGCAAAAACAGGGGAACCTAATAGGACAGAAATTTCTAAATATAAAGCTACTCATGGCATACTACAAAACCGTACTTGTAAAATAGCAATAAGAAAATCTACTAAAACAATCCTACACATGCATACTACTATTTTGAAGAGCAAAACATGCATAGTCAAAACTGGGACATAGATATGTACAAGTGGTGTAACTTGCCTTGATCCGAGCAGCACTCTACACAACAATGCTCCTCAGCGCACTTCGAACAATCTAATAAAACACAAACATAGATCCAATCACAAATTGCACAAAACAATACCACGATGGTAAATATGCATGCATGCAACATGGTAATATGCAAGGATGGATTCAATTTTCGACCAAGGGTTTTATTCTAGGGTGTTGTTGGGTTGGGGATGTCATTAGTATCGATTCCCCACAGATTTTAAGTATTTTGGGTTAATACCTAAATAAACAAGCTCATAAACACTCTAAGCAAGTTATAACAATTTTCCACAGAAGGTCTCATAGATATAAAGCCAACGCAATAAGAATCAACTAAAACGGATCTACGGATATTTTTCTAGAATTAAAATACTCTAATCTAAACTTTAAATCCTACTGCAAGATTACTGCAGTAAACCAGCAATATTATTGTAGATCTGTGTTCTACTCAATTTTGTGAATCCAACAGTATATTATACGCAATTTTTGGACAAAAACTCGAATTACTATTTAAACGAGATTAAAACAATTTCTGCCTATTTTAGAAAAAAGACGAACAAACGGCCATTATGACGACAAGTGGCGACCGTGGATTGGTCCAATGGCCGACGCTGACTTCGACGCGGTAGCAGTCTCGCCGCGGCGCCGAGGGAGTTGCCGATACCCTTCTACTGGCCATCTAATCTGAGACGTCGGATTAGAATTAAACGGCTGGGAGGGGTGGTCGGCGAGTCACCGTGAGCGGGCGATGACGGCGGCGGACGGCGGCGTCGGTGGCCGGCGTTGGCGATGCTTCCGGCTCGGAGTAGACGACGGGCGGCCGCCTCTCGTCATGTTCCGTTCCCGGATGGCGTCGCTTCCTTCCTCGGCGATTTACGAGCGTACCGGAGCTCGCGGACTTCGGCGAAGCTCCGACGAGCAATTGCGGAGGCTGCGGTCTGCTACAGAGAGGGAAAACGGTGTGAGACGAACCGGTATAGCAAGGGGATATCGAAAAGGGAAAAAGGGGGGGGGGACAGAGGCCGCTGGACTCTTGCCATTGAGCGTCGGCGGTGGCGAACTCCGGCGAGGCCTATGGCGGCAGCCCGGTGGCGGTTGGCGGAAAAAAGCTAGGGTTTTTGGGGAGGCGGGTCAACCGGTATTTAAAGGCGGCCTGGCGTGGCGCGGGGGTCGCGAAACCGAACTCCGATTCGGCCGAAGTTCGTTCCACAGGCGGCGACGGAACGAGTTCGTTCCGAACTCAGCGGAGCGATGAGGACGACGGGGTGGGGTCGGGGCGTCAGCGTCTGCGGGGGCGCGGGCTGGCTGCTGCTGGCGTCTGCTGGGCCGGCCTACGCGCTACGCGCCGCCCACCCTGCCAGGCGGGGCGGTAGATAGGTCACAGGCTGGTCTAGCCGACCCGTTAGGCTAGAATCTTTTTTTTTCTGTTTCACTAATTGTTTCATATCTTTTGTAAACGGACTCCGAATTAAGTGAGATTGGTCTCTAAAAATTTATAAAAAGAAGAAGATTAGTATGGGGTTATAAAATAACACTTTTGCAAGGGTTTAGGAAGTTAAATTTTGTTTAACCCCTTTTTGCCTTTATAAGACTATAGGGTTTGGGAAAAGTATCTGATGCAGCCTTTTATTGTGTGATGCCATGATGCAAAGATATGATGCAGGCTTCTAGTAACATCTGCAATCGTGAAACTTGGGATGTTACACCCACCTCCCCATCCACTACTGAAATGCACCTGCCACGATCGATCCCACATGGTCACGTCGTCCCCATAGTGCCATGAGTTAGTGTGGTCATAGACAATGCCAAGATGACTATCGATGATGGCATCTTCCGATGCAAATTGCGGCACTCACAATTGATGAGGGTTAATCTTGTTGGTTGGCCTGATCTTCACGGATTTAGAGGGGAATTGAGGGGAAGGGCGATGAACTCGATGAACATGGCAAATGCAAAATAAAGATACAAACTCAACACAGACAGATCTGAGCTAGTAGGAGTCTATTTATAGTACTAGGGTGGAAGGACAAGTTATGGATAAGATTACATGGCCAAGGGCCAACTTGGGCTCACAGTCCCATGTTTGGGCGGTAGTATCGGCTAGTCTTTCATCTGAGCCTTTCTTGGTTTGACCGGTATAATAGGGGCGTGATAATCCCCAAGGACAGGGAATCACTGTAGCATAATTCGATGAGTACTTGAGTATCAAACCCACGAGTAGCTGAAGGTAAACTATCTATTCTCTAAATGCCTGTAATCAACTTATATGGCCTTTCGTGCTATACAATAACAAGAAGGTGTAAGATATTTTACTTCTAACTAGAAAATTGTAAAATGTTGAAACTAAATACAGAAAGTAAAACTATTATAGGTAAAGTAAAACATATAAAGGTAAAAATAAGTAACTCAAGGGAGTAAGTGTTCTGCCAAGTTGCTATTTCATTCGTTTGGTTGTCACAATTAGTGAAGCACATGGATAGTGAAAGGAACTATGGTTCATCAATGTGCACTAACAACTTATGCTAAGCAATACAAGCAACTATGTGATAGCAAGATATATGACTTCAAACACGAAGGCTATCACAAAGTAAATTGCATGAGTAAAGAGCTCGGGTATAGAGATAATCGAGGCACGCGAAGATGACGATGTTTTACCGAGTTCTTCCCAATAAGGGAGTACATCTCTTTGGAGGGGTGGGTGGTACTAAGACCACCAACGCCACAAGAGGCCTCACCCTGTTCTCCCAAGCACCCGCCACACGGCAAGCACCCGATCCACTATGGGACACTTGAGGACGGTCACCAAACCCGTACAAGATTGGGCAATCTCCACAGCTTAATTGGAGGCTCCCAATAAACACCACCAAGGCCACTAACTTGGGGAGAGCTCCACAACTTAATTGAAGGCCCCAAAACTCACCACAAAGGCCACACAACCGTCTAGGGTTCCAAGAACCCAAGATGAACAAGCTTCTTGATTTCACTGACCAAATCCTTTGAGCAGAACTCAAACTGATGCACCTAATGCAATGTCAAGTCCTTCACTCTCAAATTCCACCTAAGCTACAAAAACTTTTGGGGGAATAAGAGAGGAAGAACAAACGAGGAAATCCACAAAAGAAACCCTCAAGATCTAGATCCCAAGATGTTCCCATCACATAGAGGAGAGATGGATTGGTGGAGTTGTAGATCTAGATCTTCCCTTTCAAATCCCCCAACAAGATTTAAGAAATATGGGAGGGATTGAGAGTATTTGCAAGCTCTTGAAGGTAGAAACAATGGAGGAGAGAGAGAAAGCAAACAACCCTTTGGGGTAGAAGGGGGCCTTATATAGGCCCCCATGTCAACTAGCCGTTGCAGAACACTTACCCCGGAGTCTCCGGCCCCTAGGATCGGAGTCTCCGGGGTCCAGACTCCGACCAGGACTCTGGGCAAGCTCTAGATGCTCCCAGTACACCCCCGGAGTCTGGGCTAGAATTTGGGCCGGAGTCTCTGGGGCGCAACACCGGAGTCTCTGCCCCTTGAAAGCTGACAGAAGGCCAATACAAAAACAGCCATAACTTTTGCATCCGAACTCCGATTTTGATGATCTTCGGCTCGTTTTGAAGATAGTAACGAGCTCTAAAATATCATGTAGGGAACCATCATAGTCCAGAAAAGGGGGATATGATAAAATGATGTAGGGATTAACCTATCTATAAAAGACAAACCTCCAAATCGAAAATGCAATAGAGAATGCATATGAAATCGGTTTTCGATGAACTTGAGCTTGTCCAGGAGATTAACACAAGCTCTAAATCCTCTGATGGATAAAAACCAAATAAGAACCAAGAAAGATGATGCCAAGTATGCAAATGTTTGAGCTCTCTCCGAAAGATATGGTCAACATACTCACTCGAGAGCTCCTATTGATAGTACGGTTATCTATCCTATAAACCGGTCTCCCAACTAACAACACGAGACCGGCAAAAAGGGAAACCTATCAAGATCATAGCTTTTGTAACTACCTCGGTGAACTACGCTCTAAGTTGCATGCCTGGATGAGCGAAAGTGGTTAAAATAGTACGGTGGGGGCCCATGGGCCACCCACAGGTAGACTCGTCGGCCGTCCTAACCACTTTCAGAACATCGGGACAAGAACGAGCGGCGTAGTCGGCAGGCGAAGGGATCAACTACATACACAAGTGAGTATGTATGCAAGCCACCATACAACTGTTCTCAGAGCCATACCATCTAAAAGAAATAGAAATATTGCAACGCCATACGGCAAGATCCAAATATCCTAGATAGAGATAATAGGTCAGGATAGCTCCTCATACATCAAACATCAGAGTATCAGGCGGAAGCGGAAAATAAGATCCGAGTACGGATAAGACGCAAATCGGCATAAGATGCCACATAAATAAACACATCCCGCCCACAGATCTCGCGGATCCCCATCCCCGGAATCTCTACACCGAGTGATCGTTGCCAACATCATCTGTCTCCTCCACCCAAAGATCCATCTTGCGAATACACTGCTCATCCGAATCAAACAATTTATCGTGTGAGACCCTAGGGTACTCAAAGAAGTCTTTATGCCTCTAAAGGGACATATACCGGGTGACGAATTGCAGCAAAAGATAATAACTAACAAGTCTATAGATACCGCTAACCATCCGCCTAACCAATGATGTATTTAATGTCCGTTAATTAGTAACAACAGCTTATAATAGTATAATTAAGATCCATCATCCTTCTCGCTAGCAACGAGAAAGGACGAACAACCCATCCGCTGGCGCTTTATTAACCATTCCATGAGTATTGCACTATTTACTAGTCGTACTTAGTCAAATTAAAAGCGGACTTTAGTTATACTTGTCTATGATCGAGAAACTGTGCTCCAAGTCGTCCATAACCGTGGACACGGCTTTGAAAGATTTACCTGAGGGGTGCACAAATAGCAACACACACTCGATCAACCTCGAAAAACCAAATCAAAACCCAACGAGGCATTCACGACAAAGCGATCATAGGATTCAGAAATGTTTCAGGGGGCCACCCCATTAAGCTACCTGCAAAAAAGTTGGCTGGCTCCGAGACGGACCCAAGGTTTGCGCCAATGGCTGTAAACGACGGGAACCCAAAATGTGACTGGGCTTGTCGATACCGCAAAACATTTCGCATCCAAAATAAAAATGTGCCACGCATAATCTTAAATAAAACAAGAAAGCATGGCATAAGTACAGATAGTAACAAAGCCCCAAACTACTTTGTGGCCCCAAGAAATAGAAATGAATCAAGCTCGCCTGTGGGGTCCATAAGGCCTCTCGGATGTGGATAGTGCGAATAGTCAAGGAACAGAATCAAGTACTCGGTCCTATGGGACACAAGTGAGCATGAAAACCAAATAATGATATTGCTCACCGATGCCTCTTTCATTAGTTATCCCATTACTACTGTGTTAAGTTGTTTAGGTACCTGTTATCCATCGACACTCACATACCCTACACATGCTGTTCTACGACTCGCATGGCTCAAACAACTCCTGTAGTAATGGCTCATGGGATGGAGGAACAAGCTTCAGTGGGGTTTAAAAGTAAAGGCTATGCAGTACTTGGGATTCAAATTAATGCAATCGCGACTCAATGATGCAAGGATAAGATAGAGGCAATAGGTACTATATGTATGCAAGCATGTGGTAGTGCTTGCCTGGAAGCTCGGTTGAAGCGAGAGACGGATCTGGGTAGTACTCCTGGGATTCCTGGTATTTTCCCTGCTCGGCGTCTATTCGACAGAAGAACCAAACAAACAAGGGCCAACATAAATAAAGTGCACAAGCATATAAATAAAATGTGACAAGCAAACAAGCATGCCATGATGAATGATGCATAATTTACATGGCAATAATGTAGCATGGCATGGGTGAGGTGAGGGGTACAAGAATAAAGCATTTTATTAAGTTTTAGTCATGTTTGCTCCCATAACACTTGCTGTCCACTTAATATTTGTATGATGCATGCTGCAATTCAGAACATGGAATGCATAGTTAGAACGGGCTCATCGCGCTGATCGATTTAGACATATTATTTGTCGAATTTGGAGTTGTAGATTTAAAGTTATTAATTAATTAAGAAAAGGGCATTTTTATTGCATTTAAACAATTTCGAAATTTTAAAGTGCCCAAATAATATTTTGAAAAGCTTATTTGAATTCCTCACATTTTTCTGATTCCAAAACATATATTATTTGTATTATTTGGAATTACAATTTAAAAGTTATTAAAAACAGATTTAAATCATATTTAAACAAAAAACAGAAATGTTTTTGTTAAACAGAAAAAGAAACAGGGACTTTTTGCACTCATGGAGAGCTAGCAGACGCCGCACGGCAGTTGGTCAAGGCACCAGCAAGCAGTGGAATTGGGAATGCCGGCCGGCTTTTCCGCTTCTCAGGCTAAGCTTTACATGGTCGTGGGTCTGACGCTGCCGCCCTTTATACGCTGCGCTCGCCAACGGGCTTGCCACGTGGGGGATCCGGGGTAGCGCGGGCATGAAACAAAGGAAATTGGGGCCCCTTTCTGTAAAACGGCACAGGTCGACAGTGGGCTCGGAGGCCTTGGTGAAGGCGTGGAAAAACCTCCGGCTTTTCTCAAAGCGACGGCGACGCGGATCGACGCTTCGTCGTCACAGAGAAGTCAGGCTACGTTCTGCGGCAAGATTGCTAAATGGCGGCGAAGTTCGCTGCACGTAAAAAGGAAAATTGTAGAGGGATCTGCGGCCTACGACTTTCGTTCAGGTGGCATCGCCGGAGGAGGTCTACGGCACGCGGGGCACGACGAGGAACAGAGGGACCCAAGCGGCGGCGACGCCGGCAAGAAGGTCAGCGGCGTCACAAGGCGTGCGTCGGCTGTTCGACGGATGGCGGCGACGCTACGGGGCACCAGAGAGGAGGCGAGCAAGTCCGGCGAGTAGGGGGAGGGATCACCAGAGGGCTCTCATGCGGAAGAGGCTTGCTGGAGAGGAGGGGATCGGCGTAAGCGCTCGCGACACCAAGCTTCGGGAACATGGCGTCTACGGCGGCAACTCCGGCGACCTGCTGGAGGGGGTCCTGTTCAGGTCGAAGAAGAGGACGCCGGGGAGTCTCCTGGTGCCTTGCAGAGCTTATGCCACCATCTCGAGCCGGTATAGAGGGAGGCCGAGCTAGGGTTGAGGCCATGGCCATGGGAGGTGGCAGGGAGAGGAAGAAGAAGGGAGGGAGAGAGGGACCTGGCGCCTCCTGGATAGGATCAGAGGTGGTTGAGGTGGTGGGGTAGATGAGGGAGGAGGAGAGAGCACATGGGGAGGATGGTAGCTTTTGCAAAAGATGAGGAGGAGGTGATCGGGCTAGGTTTTTCCTCCCTCCTTCTCTTGTCCTGTAGCAACGAGTGGAGAGGGGAGAAGGACCAGAGGGGGGGGGGTGACGTGGGGGTTTGGTGGTTAGGGGATAACCGAAGCTAGGAAGGGTAGCTTGGCATGGTTAGGGTTAGGAGGATGGGGTGGTTAGTGTTTTAGGGTTTCTCATGAACAAAATCATGAGGGTGACATGGGGTGGCATGGGTGAGTGGAGAAGGATAAGGAGAGGTAGGGGTAGGGTTTTAGGGTTTTGGGGTATGATCTAACAAGATCCATCAAGGGTGTGGTGATGGCAAGGAGAGTGAGATGAGAGAAGAGGTGGTGAGGTTAGGGTTTTAGGTGTTGCATTATCATGTGCGTGACCAAGCATAAGGGGGGAGAAGATGGATATGGAGTGAGGTGAGGATCTTGATGCACATGGCAAGGAAACAAAGATCAATGTGAAGAGGTTTGAGAGAGAAAAATGGGAGCTCACAAAAGAAAGGATCCACTCAAAAACAAAGGAAAAACCAAAGGAGAATAAGATGGTGGTGATTTGCATGGCCCATGCATAGCAATAAATGCCCTGTTTATTCTTGTAAAAACAATAATAAAGTCCCATGACATTTATTCATGTGCATTCCAAAATATGGAGTAAAGGCCAAGCAAAAGGAATTAAAAAGGAGGTTCCATGTGGAGTAGATGGAGATGATCATATTTGAATATAATTTGGGACATGCTAGTGTGTGTGTTCCACTAGGTGTATAATATCCCCAATAATATTCCAACATGAGCAAATATTCCAAAACAATCCATATGGAAGCTAGAAAGAGGGATGCCACTCACAAAGCATGCAAAGGTGGCTCCACATATCAATAATGTGAAAACAACATGATGCTTGCATGTGAGCATGCGGATTTGTAAGAGGATCCATCCCAACCCATATGAGCTAGAGGTAAACCCAAATAAGATGTAAAGCTCACATATAGTTGGATGGTGGAATTATGGGGTGGTGACAAGAAAGGTGGTGGAGTTAATAAAAGATATGCCCCCAACTCAACTTGGGCATCAAGCATTTATCAAGAACCAAATACAATATATCAAGAGGCAAATACAATTAATAATGCATATGAGATAAGAACCAAATGAAAAAGGGTTTTATATGATGCTCAAATGCAATGTGGCATGATGACATGCGCATGATATAATTATGATGCAACAATTATATGTAGGAAGTAGCATATATATAGACTAGGCTAGTAGCATTGCAATTGTTAGACAATTGGGATGCTACACCTTTGCCTCGAGCATTCCACTTGAGCTTGATGTACACGACATTATCCTCCTCAAGATGGAACTTCTTTCTTGATTGCTCTTGCTCGCGCTTGCTTGATGAAGACTTGTGCATTGCTCCCCATACACTATGGGAAAACCCCTTCTTTGAACTTGTCTTCATCAAACCATGATCACCGAGGATGGCAAGCTTCAAGCATGTGATCTCTTAGAGATGGTGCATCTTGAGCTTGCACTTTATTTCTTGTAGCTCCATTATGATGATGTCTTTAAGATACACACGAGGAACTCTATCCTCCTCCTCCTCCCCTCCCCTCCCCCTCCTCCTCCCCCTCCCCCTCCCTGTCAACACCCGGATTTTTAATCCCAAATGCCTGTTATGCCATACATCGCAATCCCAGGATTACCATTTTTGCGAGACATAACAAATTGGTATCACAGTACATCATCCATTACAAACCATAATAAAAGTCTTACAAATAAAGGATCTCATGATCCAGTCTTAATACAATCAAAGCAGCGGAAAGTAAACGTAGTAGGGGATCCATCTTCAGAGTCACATGCAATGCTGACGATGGGAGATGATCCTAGTTATCATAGACCTCTTGCTGTCCATCTTCCTGGTAGTCCTCCTCATAGTCTGGCCACGGGAATAGTCAGGGACAAAGCCACGAGTACTCTTTAAGTACTCGCAAACTATCACTAACAAGTAAGGTAGTTCTAGTAGGAATCTTAAGCTCCAAGTTCTAGTAGGAACCCATACTAAGGCATATAAACTTCCAGTTAAGCCCTACCCAATTCAGGTATTGTGGTTGTACGGTAAAATTGGAATGGTATCGCATCCAAACCCAACGATCAGTTTTTATAAAGGGCTAAGGCTCATGCCTCAACATTTTCATCCTCAAATCATTTTGTGTCCATACCACATGTCAAAACATTTCAATAGAATGAACCATCATTCCAAGGTTTTCATAATCATTTTCACCAAGTATTCCCATCTAAAGTGATCAATTTTTGTGCTTAGCACTAGCCACTAAAGTTGAGGGGATTCACTAATGAGGGGTGCTAATCAAGTGTAACTATCCAACTCTAGTTTTATGCCTTTTGATGACATCTAAGTATAACTAGTTAGGCCTAGTTTTTTACTCTTTATGGTATCTATCCTATTGTTCCAATACTCACAAAGCACTAACTGAAAGTAAAGAACTTTGGTAAATTAAAAGAATAAAGCTTGCAAGTAAAACTTGGGATTGGTATAATCAAAGTTGCATAACCAAGCATGCATAAGGCATCTTGCACAGGTTACCTTGCAAGGATGACTTGCATAGTTCTAGCTTGCAATTAGCGATGGCTTGCCTTGAGTGGTGCAGTGATTGAAGTTTTCTTCTTCTTCTTGGTAGTACTCCTCATCCTCGTATCTCGGGTCGGTATCGTCGTCTATAAATGAATACAGGTACATAATCACCAAAAAATACTTAACTATTTTTATTTAGCACACTAAGGCTCACACTTGATGATCTAGCATCATCACAAACATCACATGAAATAAAGACCTAGTCTTATTTATTTTGTTTTAGAAAAGTAATTTCTACTCATTGAAAATACTTAAGATTTAATATTCTCCAATTAAAATATGGGATCATGTTGACACATGTCATCACCACATATTCTAATCCTTGGGAATGTGATTTAAAGTGGTGGTCATATTTTATAAAGTTTAAGATTATTAATTAATAGAATTAAAGTGACTAGAAATGTCTATATAGCATTCTTTTGGTACTAGTCCAATGTCGCTGCATGTAAACCTAATTATTTTTACATATTTAGATAGATCTTGTCAAATGTGATTTTTGAGAGTTGGAATATCAACTCGAAAGCATTTATGGTTGATTTTTAAAAAATATTTGAAATTGGAAAAGTCTCTGTCTTGTTATATTTACTATATGTGATCTATAATTTTAAATGGTTTGAATCCAACGGGCTTGGATAGATAATTGGAATAACTTTCTAACAAAATTGGAATCATGCAATTTGGTTCGGTGAATCTCTTTGAATTGATTTTTGAATCTACTGATAGAATCTAGTTTTAACCAAAATGGAAAAATCCTATTTGAATCTACGGGCTCTGCGCGGGAAACTAACTGGGCCGGCCCAACTGCACTGCACTGGTGCTGTGGGCTGCTGACAGGACGGTCCCACGCGTCAGCGACTAAACTAAACCGAAACGGTATGTTTCAATCTGGGTCGTGCGATTAGACTAGGATCTATGGCTATGGTTTGTCGTCTCCGGCGAATAGCTCCGGCGAGGAACGAACCCTAACGTGACGGTGGGGGTACGTGGGTGCTCACCTGGGCTCCAGCTAAGGTCGGCGATGGGGGCGAACGACGTTGTAGACGATGACGATTCGAATGGTGGTCGCGGCGGCTCCTGGGGCGGCTCCTAGCTCCGGTTCCTCTTTTCCTCTCTTATGGCGGGCTCCGGGGAGAGGTGTGGGAGGTTCTGTGAGGAGTGGGGAGTGAGATGGTGTGGTGAATTGGGGGCGGAGGTGGCCTCTATTTATACACCAGCGAGAGGGACATTGCGACATGGGCTGGCTCCTTCGGTGACGGTGGTACAACGAGCTATTGGCGTGGCTGAGGGTAGGGGGCGAGGCGGTGCTCCTTGGCGGTCGTCACAGGCTTAATGGCGCGGCACGGGACGGTCGAGAATGGTTGGGCGCGGGCGGTGCTCCGTGCGGAAACGACGGTGTTCGAGATGACGTACATTGGCTACGGGTCGCACGGCGGCGAACGAGCATGTCTAGGAGGTAGCTAGGGTCATGGCGAGTGCGTGCACGCGCGGAGAGGGCGAGGCGCGGCGTGTGTGCGCTGGTCGGCTGCGACGCTCTGGCATGCTCTCGGCATGGCGCAGAGAAAATGGGCACGACGATTCTAGGTGGTCCATGACTTGCCTGCGGTCGAGGGTTGGACAGGGGGTGGCGGTGGACGGTCGCCTGTCTCCTGATCGTCGTGGGAGAGGGCGGCGCGGTCTATGGCGAGCTGTCCATGGTCGATCGACGCGGTGAGCGTCGCGCGGCGCTGCACTGGCGTAACGGCAAAGGGGGAAGTGGTCTGCTGCGCTGCTAGGTGCTGGGGGAGACCAGGGGAGTGAAGAGGGGACAAATGGTTGTGTGATCACTGCTCAAAACAGTAGAGTTAGCCAGGGTTTGATCTGTGTTTGCCAGGTGCTCGACCAAATGGTCGCATGAATTCAAATTTGAAAATTTTGAATGAATTTTGGTGAGTGTGTTTGTCACATGCTTGAGTGTCTAAGGTTGCTTGGAAAAGTCAAGTGGAATTGGTTTGAGTGATTTTTGCAAAATGGTGATCTTAGTACATACACTTGATTCAATTTTGAATTGTCCTTTAAATAGATTTGAAAATAGTTTCTGTGAGTTTGTAAAGTGGGCTTGAGTTCACTTTTACTTGGTCTAGCAAGGGGTGGAAAGAAAAGGAAATGTTTCTGTCAGAAATTCTTTACTAGGAACTCATAAAGTGGCCTAGTGGTTAATTTTGGTCAAAATGACCATTTGCTCATATGCTTTATATTTTATTTCCTTTTTTTGGATTTTGTTTGTAATTGGCCTAGATGATGTAGTATTCATCTTTAAACTATTTCTTATCATTTATAGCAAACACACATGGCAATTGCACTCATTCACACACTAATGCAATTTACACATACGCTCATATTAGATTTAATAATAAAAGCTTTTGTTAACCCTAAACTTGGGTGATTAGCACTTGATAATCTTGATTACTATTTTTGGGGTGTTACAAACCTTGCCTCCTTAAACAAAATCTCTTCCCGATATTTAAGAAAAACTAGAAACTAAAGAGATCTGGAAACTAAGTCCTAATGTAATCTTCTCGCTCCCGAGTAGCTTCTTCTTCAGTATGATTGCTCCACTGGATCTTGAGAAACTTGATACTCCGGGTCCTGGTGGTTCTGAAGGCTTCTTCCAAAATACGAATGGACACTTCACGATACGTCAGATCCTTGTTGATATCTATGGCTCGGTGATCGATATTTTTGAACACCTCGGTCTTCTCCGGAACTTCTAGGCATTTGCGAAGTAACGAGATATGGAACACTTTATGTATGGATGACATCTCCTCCGGCGATTCCAGTTGATAAGATACTTCTTCTTGGCGATTCAAAATCTTGAAGGGTCCAATATATCTGGGGGCTAACTTTCCTTTCAGACGAAAATGTTGCATTCCTTTCAAAGGTGATACTTTGAGATACACAAAATCTCTGACATTGAAGGTCAGGTCTCGACGTCTCTTGTCAGCATAACTATTCTGTCTGGATTGGGCGGTCTTGAGGTATTCACGGACTTTGTGAACCTTCTCTTCGGCTTCTCGTAGGATGTCGGGTCCGAAAATCTGACTCTTTCCTAGTTGCGACCAATTCAAGGGGGTACGACACTTCCTTCCATACAGGAATTCAAATGGGGCCATTTGCAAACTAGCTTGATAACTGTTCTTGTATGAGAATTCTGCGAAAGGCAAACAATCTTCCCATTTTGATCCATATTCTAACACACAAGCTCTCAACATATCTTCTAAGATTTGGTTGACTCTTTCGGTTTATCTGTCGGTCTACGGGTGATAAGCTGTGCTGAAGTTCAGCTTGGTTCCTAATCTTTCTTGGACTTTCTGCCAAAATCTTGAGGTAAACTGGGTTCCTCGATCTGACACTATGGTCTTAGGGGTTCCATGCAAACTGACGATTCTAGCAATGTACAACTCTGCTAGCTTAGAACTCTGGTAGGTGGTCTTGACAGGTATAAAATGGGCTACCTTGGATAGTCTATCAACTATGACCCAAATAGAGTCATTTCCCCTACTAGAGGTAGGCAAACTGGTGATGAAATACATTCCGATAGAATCCCATTTCCATTCTAGAATCTGCAATGGTTGCAAAAGTCCCGCGGGTCGTTGATGTTCCGCTTTGACTCGCTGACAGATATCATACTTAGCTATGTAGCTTCCAATTTCTCTCTTCATCTTGTGCCACCAAAATTGCTCCTTCAAATCTTGATACATCTTTGTTCCTCCGGGGTGGATAGAATAAAGTCATCTTGTGCCACCAAAATTGCTCCTTCAAATCTTGATACATCTTCGTTCCTCCGGAGTGGATAGAATAAAGAGTATCATGAGCTTCCTGCATGATAACTTGCTTCAGCTCGGAATCTGCTAGCACACAGATACGTCCTTTGTACCACAAAACTCCTTCATCTTCGGTGAATCCGGGTACCTTCCCTGTACCGATACGATGCTTGATTCCGTCGATACTTGCATTTCCTTTTTGCGCTTCCTTGATCTGACTGATCAAAGTGGGTTGAAGTTCTATGCTAGCTAAAAATCCTTTGCTAACCAGCCCAGTTCTAAACTGCTCCAACTCTTCATGCAAACTTGGTTGGGCTTCTTTAATCATGGTGTTTAATCTACACGACAATCTGCTAAGAGCATTTGCTACCACATTGGCTTTGCCGGGGTGATAGTGAATGTCAAGGTTATAATCCTTGATTAACTCTATCCATCTCCTTTGCCTCATATTCAGCTCCTTCTGGATGAAAATATACTTCAGACTTTTGTGATCCGAATAAATCTCACAGCGGTTACCCATAATGTAATGACGCCAGGTCTTCAATGCTAAAACTATGGCTGCTAGTTCTAAGTCATGGGTAGGGTAGTTTTGCTCATGCTGCTTCAGTTGCCGGGACATATATGATATGACTTTGCCTTCTTGCATCAAAACACATCCGAGACCAATCTTGGATGCATCACAATACACATCAAAAGGCTTCTTGATATCCGGCATAATCAGAATTGGGCTGAAATCAATTTGTTCTTGAGCTCTTGAAAACTTGCTTCACATTTGTCCGTCCATTCAAACTTCTTATCTTTCTTCAATAACTGGGTCATCGGTCGTGCGATGCTCGAAAATCCTTCAACGAACTTACGGTAGTATCCTGCTAATCCGAGAAATGTGCGGACTTGAGGTTGAGTGGTTGGGGCTTTCCATTCTTCAACATCTTTGATCTTGGCAGGATCGACAGCGACTCCTCCTGCCGACACAATATGTCCTAGGAATCCTACTTCCTTTAACTAGAACTCACATTTGCTAAACTTGGCATACAACTGATGCTCTCTAAGGGTTTCAAGGATGGTTCTCAGGTGTAGCTCATGGTCTTCTTCTGACTTGGAATAGATCAGAATATTATCGATAAAAATAACGACAAACTTATCCAGGAAGTTCATAAAAATCTTATTCATGAGATTCATGAAATAAGTGAGGGCATTGGTTAATCCAAAAGACATGACGGTGTACTCATACAATCCATATCTGGTGGTAAAGGCGGTCTTAGGAATATCCGTTGCACGAATCTTTAGTTGATGATAGCCAGTTCTAAGATCAATCTTAGAAAACACTCTGGCACCGATCAACTGGTCAAACAGATCCTCTATCTTCGGCAGTGGGTACTTGTTCTTGATGGTGACATCATTCAGCTTCTGGTAATCCGTGCACAAACGGTTACCTCCATCTTTCTTATCCACAAACAATACATGCGATCTCCATGGCGATGCGCTTGGTTGAATCAGACCTTTCTCCAACATAGCATCAAGTTGTTTCTTCAGCTCCACTAATTCAGGGTTCATACTATAAGGTCTCTGAGCTATGGGTCCAGTTCCAGGAATTAGTTCAATGATGAACTCGATATCCCGATCTGGGGGCATACCGGGCAATTCATCTAGGAACACGTCGGGGTATTCACAGACTACTCTGACTTGGTCTAGGGTTGGTTGGGCTAGACTCTTGTTGCATTTTAATTGACGGGGCAGCGTCTCAGATACATGCTCTACTGATACCCCAGTGCTACTGGTCATGGTTATGGCTTTCGGCACAGTCAATTAATCCTCGATGTTTCGACATCCAATCCATTCCTAGTACTACTTCCAAACCTTTGGTTTTAAGTACTATTAGATTAGCATAAAAATCTATTCCATGGATTCTGATAGGTACAACCTTGCAAATTTTTCTAGCTTTGGTGGTTGAACCAGGTATTTGAACTATCATAACATGCTTCAATTTTGTTGGTTGAATCTTACTAGTGCATGCAAATTCTTCAGAATAAATGAGTGCGATGCTCCAGAATCAAACAACACTCTTGCAAGTACTTGAGTTAACAAAAACATACCCAAAGACGACATCGGCGCTCGAGCTTCTTCAGCATTCATGTGGAACAGATGGCCGTTGCGGTTCAGCGAGTTCCCTGGGGCAAATCTCCTTCCAGGCTGAACATGGCGTTGATGCTGAGCGGGTGCATTCACATTGGTGGCTGCTACAAGCTTCTTGGGGCACTCATTGGAGTAGTGATGCTTGACTCCACATTCAAAGCAAGTAATCTGAGACTTGTCTTTTCCTGCAATAGGCACAACATTGCTACCAGTCCTTGGGGCAGTATTGTTGTTGGTGTTGTTGTTGTTGTTGGACTTGGGTGGTGCATGGTTGAAGTTATTGGAGTTGCTGGGGTTGTTGTTGTGGTTTCCTCCAGACTTCAGGTTTCCTCCGCTACGATTGGGATAGTTGGGACGAGACATAGGGGGTCTGTTGTTTCTTGGGCATATCCTGCAGATGGGTTGGGGCGATACTTCTGGGTATGGTGGGATCTAGGCTGGGACATCATCCTGCGCTTGCGATTGTCATTGGCTTGGTTGATCTTCCCTTCCATCTGAATGGAAGAATCTACTAGCTCTTCTAGATCTGCAAAACAGATGTTGACCAACACAGTCTGCATCTCATCATGCAATCCATTTAGGAACCTTTCCTTCTTCTTTGCTTTGGTGTTAATCTCATCAGGGGCCTATCTAGCTAGTGACAGAAATTTGTCACGGTACTCAACTATCGTCATCCTTCCTTGCTTCAGTTCCCTGAACTCATCCCTCATCCTGGTGACCAAACCTTGGGGCACATGGGTCTGGCTGAACTTGATCTTAAATGCTTCCCAAGTCATCATCTGACCTTCGTTCATGGTACGGGTGCTATTCCACTAGGCTCTTGCATCCCCTTCCAGATAATGGTGGTAAACAATACTTTTTCATTGGCTTCAACTCCTGCGACCTCCAAGTTGTTCTACATGGTTTGTAGCCAGTAATCAGCAGGGATCTTCAGACTTACTAAAGATAGGTGGGTTGGTATTCTGAAAGTTCTTGAGCTTGGATCCATGGTGATCCTGGTTTCCGTGACCTTGATTATTATGGGCCATCTGAGTTATCTGTTGAAGAGTGGCTAGGTTGGCTTGGCGTTCGGCTCTACTGGCTTCACGGTCAGAAACTAGCATTTGCAGAATCTGCAGCATCGGGTCCTGAGATGAACTACTTCCTCCGGGATTTCCACGAGTCATCTGAAGCTTGAGATAGATAATGAGACAAGAGGGAAATCTCTAGGGTTCATGGTTTTGTTTCAAAAGCTTTCAACTTTGAGTTTGACTCAGGTTTTGTAAACTAACAACTTCCTCTCATTCATTCATTCAAAGCACACCATACAAACACACACCACCACACAAATAGAAAATAGATGGTTTTAAAAACCATTCTGCGAAACTACGATATAGTTGGACCGGTACAACTAACTCCTACGGTAGTGCTAAAGTGCATCTAATCATCATCTATGAAGTCGGAATCATCATCATCAGTGTGGAACTCCATGGCATCCTCCTCCAGGTAGTCGTTGTCATCACTGAGGTAAGAGTAAAGATCTCCCTGGATATCTTCACCTTCCTCCTCCTTCGCTTCAAGCTGGATTTCCTGGTCACGGATGGTCTTCTCGAGAGTGGCGACCTTCTTGCAAAGATGATCGATGGTGCGATCCTTCTTGTCGTGCTGACGACGAAGTGATTGGCTCGCCTTGGTGAGGATGGCGAGGGTCTTGTCCTTCTTGACTGCAATGGCATGGTTGTGGTTGGCGTAGGCACGGGCGTTGTCCAACTCCTTCTGCCTACCATACAACATGAAGTCAAGATTGTCCACCTGGTGCTTCAGCTCTGGGTGTCCTGACATCTCCAAGGGCATTCCCATAGAATCACGCCTTGCGTAGTGAGCAAAGCGAGTTCCCTGGATCTGGTTGATGTTTTGCCCACACAGATGGGCAAGAGCTTCATGCATAGCCCTGGCTAATCCATCTAACCAGTTGTTCTCCCTCAAGGTGAATTGGATCTTCTCCGAAGTGGGTGCTTCCATCTTGCCTCTAATATCTGCAACTATCAGCCACTATAGATCTCCTCCTACGTGATCGTTGAGTTGTGCCCCGAAGAATTCCGGGTGCGGGCGCTCAAGATACTCTGACAGTGCATCTAGATCCCTCTCAAAGATCATGTGGCCTCTATTGCCCAGCTGGTAGAACTTGCAATACTGGACTTCCATCTATAAGAATTTAGGGTGAGTACGTTAGTGAGGTGATCAAGTGTGTCAAATTTTATGTAGGAATGCAAGAATTTTTGAGGAACATGATTTTTTTTTGAAAGAATCAAGGATAAGAGTGGAAATAGGTTTCATAAATACTCACTTTTTTTGTTTTGAAACTAAGTTTTTGTTCGGACGTCCATTCTAACTAGGGTCTCCTATGGTCAGGATGGCTCTGATACCAACTTGTCAACACCCGGAATTTTAATCCTAGATGTCTGTTATGCCATATATCTCAATCCCAGGATTACCATTTTTGCGAGACATAACAGATTGGTATCACAATACATCATCCATTACAAACCATAATAAAGGTCTTACAAATAAAGGATCTCATGATCCAGTCTTAATACAATCAAAGCAGCGGAAAGTAAACGTAGTAGGGGCTCCATCTTCAGAGTCACAGGCAATACTGACGATGGGAGATGATCCTAGTTGTCATAGACCTCCTGCTGTCCATCTTCCTGGTAGTCCTCCTCATAGTCTGGCCAGAGGAATAGCTAGGGACAAAGCCATGAGTACTCTTTAAGTACTCGCAAACTATCACTAACAAGTAAGGTAGTTCTAGTAGGAAACTTAAGCTCTAGGTTTATTTGCAAAAAGCCAGGTTTATCTCATACTAAGTTTAGAAGTAAAGAAAACTAAGTTAATGTTCTAAATCACTTAAGTGGGAACCTAGTTTTCATGTCGACAATCCTGTTGTGGTCAAGTCAAAGTCATAGTTCAATTCACAAGTCATTTTGAAAACATCTGACAACGGAACAGTATGGACACTCCAACTGTCCATGACCGCGGGCGCAGCTATTCGAATAGTTTGACACTCTGCAGAGGTGGTACACTTTTACCACAAAATTTGATACATCCGTCAGGGATAATCCTGAATCATCATACTTAGTATGCGGATAATCAATCATAACCTTTCAATTACACACTCTAGTATAGGCACCTCCCTTGTGAGCTTGGCCTCCCAGCCATGGCCATCTGCCATCCTGGGCACTGCATAGGTGGACATTCACACTCACGAGGTAGCCCCAGCTCAACCTCTTTCCGCGAGGGAACCCATACTAAGGCATATAAACTTCCAGTTAAGCCCTACCCAATTCAGGTATTGTGGTTGTACGGTAAAGTTGGAATGGTATCGCATTTGAACCCAACCATCAGTTTTTGTAAAGGGCTAAGGCTCATGCCTCAACATTTTCATCATCAAATCATTTTGTGTCCATAACACATGTCAAAACATTTCAATAGAATGAATCATCATTCTAAGATTTTCATAATCATTTTCACCAAGTATTCCCATCTAAAGTGATCAACTTTTGTGCTTAGTACTAGCCACTAAAGTTGAGGGGATTCACTAATGAGGTGTGCTAATCAAGCGTAACTATCCAACTCTAGTTTTATGCCTTTTGATGACATCTAAGTATAACTAGTTAGGCCTAGTTTTTTACTCTTTATGGTATCTATCCTATTGTTCCAATACTCACAAAGCACTAACTAAAAGTAAAGAACTTTGGTAAAGTAAAAGAATAAAGCTTGCAAGTAAAACTTGGGATTGGTATAATCAAAGTTGCATAACCAAGCATGCCTAAGGCATCTTGCACAGGTTATCTTGCAAGGATGACTTGCGTAGTTCTAGCTTGCAAATAGTGATGGCTTGCCTTGAGTGGTGCAGTGATTGAAGTTTTCTTCTTCTTCTTCTTCTTCTTCTTCTTCTTGGTAGTACTCCTCATCCTCGTATCCCGGGTCGGTACTATCGTCTCTTAATGAATACGAGGTACACATTCACCAAAAAATACTTAACTATTTCTATTTAGCACACTAAGGCTCACACTTGATGATCTAGCATCATCACAAACATCACATGAAATAAAGACCTAGTCTTATTTATTTTATTTTAGAAAAGTAATTTCTACTCATTGAAAATACTTAAGATTTAATATTCTCGAATTAAAATATGGGATCATGTTGACACATGTCATCACCACATAATCTAATCCTTGGGAATGTGATTTAAAGTGGTGGTCATATTTTATAAAGTTTAAGATTATCATTTAATAGAATTAAAGTGACTAGAAATGCGTATATAGCATTCTTTTGGTACTAGTCCAATGTCACTGCATGTAAACCTAAATATTTTTACATATTCAGATAGACCTTGTCAAATGTGATTTTTGAGAGTTGGAATCAACTCAAAAGCATTTATGGTTGATTTTTGAAAAATGTTTGAAATTGGAAAAGTCCTGTCTTGTTATTTTTACTATAGGTGATCTATAATTTCAAATGGTTTGAATCCAACGGGCTTGGATAGATAATTTGAATACCTTTCTAACAAAATTGGAATCATGCAATTTGGTTTAGTGAATCTCTTTGAATTGATTTTTGAATCTACTGACAGAATCTAGTTTTAACCAAAATGGAAAAATCCTATTTGAATCTACGGGCTCTGCTGAAACTAATCGGGCCGCCCAATCGCATCATGCCGGTCTTGTGGGCTGCTGACAGGACGGTCCCACGCATCAACGACTAAACTAAACCAGAACGGTATGTTTCAATCTGGGTCGTGCAATTGGACTAGGATCTACGGTTTGGTTCGTTGTCTCCGGTGAACAGCTCCAGCGAGGAACGAACCCTAACACGACGATGGGGGTACGTGGAGGCTCACATGGGCTCCAGCTAAGGTCGGCGATGAGGGCGAACGACGTTGTAGACGACGACGGTTCGAATGGTGGTCGCGGTGGCTCCTAGGGCGGCTTCTAGCTTCGGTTCCTCTTCTCCTCTGCAGCAGCGGGCTCCGATGAAATTCCGGCGATGGGGTGCTCGCCTTGCTCCGGGGAGAGGTGTGGGAGGTTCTGTGAGGAGTGGGGAGTGAGATGGTGTGGTGAATTGAGGCGGAGGTGGCCTCTATTTATACACCGGCGAGAGGGACATTGCGGCATGGGTTGGCTCCTCCTTCGACGGCGGTACAACAAGCTATTGGCGTGGCTGAGGGTAGGGGGCGACGCGGTGCTCCCTGGCGGTCGTCACAGGCTTAATGGCGCGGCACGAGGCGATCGAGAATGGTCGGACGCGGGTGGTGCTCTGCGCGGAAACGGCGGTGTTCAAGACAGCGTACAGTGGCTACGGGTCGCGCAGCGGCGAACGAGCATGTCTGGGAGGTAGCTAGGGTCATGGCGAGTGCGTGCACGCATGAAGGTGGCAAGGCGCGGCGTGTGCGCGCTGGTCGGCTGCGGTGCTCTGGCGTGCTCTCGGCATGGCGCAGAGAAAATGGGCGCGGTGATTCTGGGTGGTCCATGGCTTGCCTGCGGTCGAGGGTTGGACAGGGGGTGGTGGTGGACGGTCGCCTGTCTCCTGGTCGTCGTGGGAGAGGGCGACGCGTCGTGCAGCGGTCCATGGTCGAACGCAACGCGGTGGCGTCATGGCGCCATTCTGTGGCGTAACGGCAAAGGAGGAAGTGGTCTGTTAAGCTGCTAGGTGCTGGGGAGACCAGGGGAGTGAAGAGGGGACTTGATAATCTTGATTACTGTTTTTGGAGTGTTACACTCCCCCTCCCCCTCCTCCTCCTCCTCCTCCCCTCCTCCTCCTCCTAACATGATTCCAATAGGCCCAAAGCCCTTGGACATTGCTTATTGTTCTTCATTTTTTTATTTCTTCAACCTTGAAGCCAACACATGGTCCAAGTGATGCCAATGGACAAATCCTACAAGTGTAACTCAATGCAAACATTAGTCCATAGATATTATCATTAATTGACAAAACCACACATGGGGCACACATGCCCTTTTAATCTCCCTCATTTTGGTAATTGATGACAATCCCTTTGAGAGGTTTTATATAAGTAATTTCAGCGAATAAGACGGTTGTGTCAACATCAAATACTACACAAGTATGTGATGTTGGTACAACCACAATATATAGAGTAAACTCCCCCACAATCTATGCATATGTGATGAACTTGAATTTCATTGCATATATTGCGAACCATTACTGCTGGTGGAGTTTCCTCTATTTGTTGCACATGCCAAGCACCAACAAATATGCAGGAGCATGAAAGATAAATGCTTAATAACAAACTCAAAGCATAAACCAAATTTCCTTAAACCCTCCAAAACTTCTTCCCTATTGGCATCGATTGCCAAAATGGGTGAAAAGTTCTAGAAGGCCAATATAGGGAGAATTCCTCCAAAGGTGTGCATTTTCACATATCTAGTGATGAATACTTGGGAGGAAGTAAAACTATATTGAGGACCCAATGATTGAAAAATGAAATAATATGAAGGAAGCATCAACAAATGAAGAAAGCAATCAAAAGATCAGAAATAACCAATTAAACACAACAAAATATTATGATAAGATCAGATGAGTGTTTAAATGAAATAGAGAAGCTCCCCAAGATTTGTGCACATATTAGAATAGTTGTATTTGAATACAAAATGCACAAATATGCAATCCTCCTCCTCCTCCCCCTCCTCCTCCTCCCCCTCCCCTCTCCCTCCCCCTCCCCTCCTCCTCCTAACATGATTCCAATAGGCCCAAAGCCCTTGGACATTGCTTATTGTTCTTCATTTTTTATTTCTTCAACCTTGAAGCCAACACATGGTCCAAGTGATGCCAATGGACAAATCCTACAAGTGTAACTCAATGCAAACATTAGTCCATAGATATTATCATTAATTGCCAAAACCACACATGGGGCACACATGCCCTTTCAATCTCCCTCATTTTGGTAATTGATGACAATCCCTTTGAGAGGTTTTATATAAGTAATTTAAGCGAATAAGACGGTTGTGTCAACATCAAATACTACACAAGTATGTGATGTTGGTACAACCACAATATATAGAGTAAACTCCCCCAAATCTATGCACATGTGATGAACTTGAATTTCATTGCATATATTGCGAACCATTACTACTGGTGGAGTTTCCTCTATTTGTTGCACATGCCAAGCACCAACAAATATGCAAGTGCATGAAAGATAAATGCTTAATAACAAACTCAAAGCATAAACCAAATTTCCTTAAACCCTCCAAAACTTCTTCCCCATTGGCATCGATTGCCAAAATGGGTGAAAAGTTCTAGAAGGCCAATATAGGGAGAATTCCTCCAAAGATGTGCATTTTCACATATCTAGTGATGAATACTTGGGAGGAAGTAAAACTATATTGAGGACCCAATGATTGAAAAATGAAATAATATGAAGGAAGCATCAACAAATGAAGCAAGCAATCAAAAGATCAGAAATAACCAATTAAACACAACAAAATATTATGATAAGATCAAATGAGTGTTTAAATGAAATAGAGAAGCTCCCCAAGATTTGTGCACATATTAGAATAGTTGTATTTGAATACAAAATGCACAAATATGCAATCCTCACTCCCCATAAACATTTAAAACACAAAAGGTGAGTAAGAAGACAAATGAGCATTCTTAAATAAATTAGAGAAGCTCCCCAAAGAGTATGCACCAATTATAATAATTGCATTTTGTAAACAAAGTGCATAACCATGGAATCCTCACTCCTCCAACTCATTTAACAATACAAGGCATGATAGATCCAATATGAGTGCCCGAAGATGCAAACACAAGATACAAGCACTTATTGGCAAGTAAATTTGGAAGCCACCGAAGCATAAAAAATAAATAAAAAGGTGGTCTCCAAGGAATACAATATCAACTAAAAATTTATCTTTTCTTATGCGTATAAGTTCCTAGGAGGATAACATCATAAAGACATATATCCATAAAGAAACATGCACACACAAAATAGATATACAAGAAAGCATATGAAAAGCAAGATGAAGTCATAGAATATACCAATAAGATTTTTGCTTGAAAGCATGGACAAAGGCACAATTTAATCTTATTGCACATTAATGAGCTTCAAACACCAACACACCACATACATTACAACTATAACCAAGGGAAAAGGAGATAGTTGGAATATATGGACAAAGACAACAAGTATCACAAAGGAAAAATCAACTTGCAAAATCTCACTATTGCACATGAGAGCAATTGAGGAAAAGATAGGAAATAATATTGCTAGATTGACATATTTGGGATTGATGAATCATATGAATGATTTTGTATAGTCCCAATTATACACACTCATCTCAAGTTACTCATATTTTCAATAAGGAGTTCTATTAAGACCAAAACATGAACAACAACATTTGTAATTGCAAAAGAAATCATGCCACGAAGCAACCTATAAAAGGTTTGAAGCAATATATGTATGCTTGAGTAAGGGATACTTGTTACCGAGATATAATTGGTAGGATGTAGAGGATATGAATTCATTGATCATCCTAGCTTGCCTCCAATTGTCATGTAGACGCCACTGCTTTCTAATTGAAGAGACAAGCATCCAAGATATCTCGAATGTACCTAAACGCATTAAGTACAAAATAGTCCCAAACATATTGGGTCCAAAGTAGCTAGTGCAATTAAAATACATAGGAGAGACTCCACATAAATATGTACATATAGATATGAAGTTGAATTTCATGCACATCTTAGCCTTTAGGATTTGGTGGAGTTTCCCCTATATATTGGATCAAAGAGAGCAAGTATGCCATAATATAAACATGTAGTGAATGTGCATACACAAGACTTTCAAGAACCAAAAGGAGATACAACTTGAACAAAAACACCAAGTAAACCAAGACAACACACACAAGAGTGTGACACGACAGAAGGTGTCCAAATTGTATCAAAGAACCAAATCAACACATGAAAGATTACAAGTTCAACAAATGAACTAAGCAAAAGTCAAAGAGCAAAATATATTTTAGAACACAAATGCTCAAGGATTTATCTCATTCAAAAAGGTCAAATCAAGAAACAAGGAATGCGACAAAACCAACTCCCAAAAAGAGCAAGGTTTCAATAAATAAACCAAACTCTTCACACTTCTCATGATGGCACAAAATACCAAAACAAAAAGATCGAACTTCCAAGAACATAAAATATGATATGGATCAAAAGAAGAAGCATAAGGAGTGTTCTAACTAATATAGGAGAGCTCCCCCATGAAGTGCATTATGTAGGATTTTGCTTTTGAATGCAAAATGCACATAAATGGGATCATCACTACTACCTACATTAAATAAAACACACGAGAACGCCAATAAACTCAAGTGATCCAAACGAAGCAAGGAAAACATGGGGGTCAACGCATAAAACCAATGTAACTACGATCAATAAATTCTACCATATATAGAGTACTAATTGTACAATGACAAGAAGTATAGGGATAATTTCCCGATGTAGATTGCAAGGATATCCAAGATCATATTCACAACATAAGCATATAAATTAAGCTCGATGCTTAAATAGAGAATCTTGATAGCTCCAAATAGCTACACAATCATTAATGATTAGAGTAACTTGAAGCAAATGGTTTCCATGGAGGATATAGAGGCCCAAATATGAGAAAACACATACCAAGAAAACTATCACAAACAAGATCCAGAAGATGAGAAACAAGGGCATTCAAGCAAAATTGAACTTGTTTGAGCAAATGTGTCACATAGGAGATAGATAATTATCAATGTCAATTCTAAGTGACAATACCTCGAATTTTCATATTTTCTAGGCTTGTAATATCCACTAAGCATATGACTCCCCCATAATGTGATAACCATAAATCTCAACACGAGGCAAAAAGATCCAAAATAGAGATAATGAATGCATATTATAGAACTTGAATTCCTCATGAGAATTACATACCACATAGAGACTATATAATATTTCAATATCAATACTAGGTGGTATTCCTCATGTACGCACATTTTTAGGATTGTGGAATCCCCAAACATACCACTCTCCCAAAATGGGATAGTCCAATAATCTCTCACAAGAGCCAAATAAGTACCAAATATATTCAAGAAAGGCTCCAACACAAGAACACATGTACATGGTGCCCAACATACACAAATAAACTTGATAACTCAAGATAAGTAAGTGGCAAGCACAACATATACAAAATCATGCAAGGTACAAAACGAACACATGCATAAGGGGCGAGTAACTTCCAATGTAATGAGTTAAGCACATGTTACCGCAAGGAAGAACATTGGAAATACGATAGAGGCAATATAACTATAACACCCTCAAATTGGCCCTATGCAGATTTTAGCGGTTCCCGCCAAACCCGTATAGAAACGATTCAAAGATGCCCACCAGGCACTTGCGTGCGGGTAGAAAACAAAGTAATACTATTACACAATAGTCCATGATGGAACCCAAAGAAACATATATATATATATATATATATATATATATATATACAACATGAGTCAAGAATACAGATATACAATACAAAGATCAAAATCACCTTAAAAATGATACAACATCCGAGTACGGATAAGATGCAAATGGGGCTAAGAGCCCTGAAGAATAACCAATGGCGTCCATAACCCTGCCTAGGCCAAGCCAGAAGGTTAACCCTGCTAACGACATCGAGCTCATACCTGTTAAACAAAAGGGGTGCCGACAAAGGGCAAAGGAAAAAGGGAGCGGTCAATACTGAGGCCAGTACACGGCGAGTCTAGAATTCGGCGGTCCTCGCCTACATATGTATGGTGGACTGAAGCGGCAACGGGGCATGCACTAAACAACCTATAAAGACTTGATACAACTGTCGGCTATTAAAGAGGGATAAGAAAGACCTATTCGGTAACCAACCTGATACTAACACCAAACATACCCATCCTGATATTTCCCCCTCGGGACCAAACGAGGAAGTCACCCGAGGAACTCACACAGTTGGCCGTTTTATTCATTCCATTATAGTTGCAACACTTACTAGTCAGATATAGATAGCATGAGTCATCCTGATATCATAAGAAGTAGGCAGTTTTAGTTAACATTTTGTTGTAGTTGTAGTACTTACTAGTCAGATACAATTAGCATAAGACATCCCGAATCCAGCAGTTGTTGGCACTTTTATTTACTCATTCCGTTGTAGTGAAACTGATTACTAGACATGTTAAAGTCAAATTTATAGCACTACTTTAGTTATGGTTATTATGATCGAGATACTGTGCTCCAAGTCGTCCATAACTACGGAGATGGCTTTCAGAAAGATTTACCCTATAAGGGTACACAAATAGCAACACACACACAATCAACCTCGAAAAAACCAAATAAAACCAATAAGGCATCACGACAAAGCAATCACAAGATTCATAAAATATTTTAGGGGGGCACCCCTCTAAGCTACCCGCAACAAAGTTGGCCGGCTCCGAGACAGATCCAGAGTTTGTGTCGACGGCGATAAACTACTGGGAACCCGAAAGTGTGACTGGGCTTGTCGATACAGCGAAAATGTGTCACAAGTCCTAAACAGTACATGCGCTCCACGCACAATCGTAAATAAAGCAATAAAGCATGGCATAAGTACATGATAGTAATAAAGCCCCATACTAGTTTGTGGCCCCAAGAAATAAGAAATGAATCAAGCTCTGGCTAAGGGATTCATGGTCCCACATGCGGATAGTGTGATAGTCAAGGAACATGTATCAAGTACTCGGGGCCTACGGGACACAAGTGAGCGGTTAAAAACCAAATATTAGCTATTGCCCACCGGTGCCTCTGTATTAGTTATATCTATTTCCAGCATTTTAATTATCAAGTTAAAATTAAAGTCATGGTCATCTCCAACATTAAACATGTGCCAACCTCCCAACAATGGTGGAACATCGATGACGCAAAGCAGCACCTGAGTAAGGAACTACGACTCACAATGCCGACTATCTATCAAACAACATGCAATAGGATTTGTTTAAGGCAATATAGAGGCTGCAGGGAATATAAATGGTGCACAGAAACTAAAGCATCGCAACAAGTATTACAATAGATCAACATGAGGAAGTAAAGACTGTAAACGCAAAATAGATAGAAAGGGAGAGATTGCTCGCCTGGGAAACATTGCCGAAGATACATTATCCAAAGAACTCGTCGATACTCGCATCAAATCAATGACCTAATCCGTGAAGAAGCAAAGCATTAAAAGAAACACCGGATGCACTATTTAATACTATGGCAGAAGAATCGACATGTTTATGATATGATGTATGTCATGGCAAAGGTGCGATGCAAGTAGGCAATATTAAGCGGAACCGGGGTCCCGACAATTAAATAGAAGGTTCAAGTTACTTAGGTACCCTGCAATTTGAATGTTGTCTTAACGAGGCAAAACATGACATCGGTTCTCTACACAAATTTAAGTGGAGCCGATATAAGCCTAGAGTTGCCCGCATATAGCCTCCATATTTAATTATTAGACGAGTCGACAAAATACCCCAAACCACAATATGTATGCAAGCATGTTCAATTCATATGCAACAAGATAGATGTCATATATTCTAAAAATATGGGTCAAGGGATCACATTAGGGTCCGGTGATCTTGGTCCGGAGGGGTTCGGGGCCGGTCTTCGGACTTGGGATCTTCAAGGCTCGACCATCGGATCCGGGTCTCAGGGTTCGACGGGACTCGGTCTTTGGATCCAAGAGGAAGAAGGACCTGGGTTCGGTCTTCAGATCCTCAAGATCAGGGCTTTGGATCCGTGAAGGAGATCTTCGAATCATCGGGACCGTGTAGAAGAACTTGCGGTGTCCGTGTAGGAGACCTTGTGGCTCCGGTTTCTACGTTAGGTGGCGAACTTGTGTCAGCGTCAACAGTTCATCGAGTCCATCTTCCTTCTTGACGGCATCACGGACTTGTGTCGGGCAACCGCACGTCACGAATTCCACGCCAACTCAACAGGGACAAACCAAAACAGCAGTAGGCAGAGCTGATGCTTTGCGTCTTGCGGGCGAAGTCGAGAACCAGGCACCATGTGGACGTGCAGGTTCTACGTGTGGCAGCACCCTGGTGGGACGCGCGGTGCAGACTTGCTAGGGCCGGAGAGGGAGAAGAGATGCAGCGACCTCCCTATAGACACCCAAGGACATGTCCTTGATCGTTAGAGATGCCTGCGTGGCTAGGAGCTCGAGAGAGGCGAAGCTCTCAGGGCGGCTCGCCCAGCAGCTGCAAACAGGGTAGGGGCCGAGCTTGCCGGTGGGTCGTAGACAAGGCCGAGACGGCATCAACAGGGGGATGGAAGCGACAGGAGTCCTTGGTGGCGGGGCTCGAGGGGATCCCGTCGAGGAGAGAGAGGAGGCGGATTGGCACCGCTAAAACTTGCTGCAGGGACCAGGCTGGGAAGAGGATGGAGCTCTGGGAGGCACCGATTTTGCTCGTCGTGCTAGCGGCGGGTGGCGACCGGAGTCGAGGAAGAGTGGCGGCGATGGTTGCCTTTCAGGGAACCAGGGGAAGGGGCGGCGAAATGGGGCGGAGAACGGCGAGGCACGACGGCGCCTCACCGGAGGAGGACGAATGCAGGTACGAGCTAGGGCGGCGCGGTGCTACAACAGGGCAGCGAGGAGGGTGTCCGGCCGGGGATCGAACAGGGAAGAGGTCGAGGACGACGCTGTCTCGGGAGGAATGTGGTGCCCCGCAAAAACCACTACTAGAAAATCGCTGTGTTTTTGTGCATTGCATCATCATGTCCGCATGCTCATGTCATCATGCCACATTGCATTTGAGCATCGTCATCATCTTGCATGGTTTGTTTGAAAACTATTTTCGAAAAGTCTGGTTTTGTTTTCTAAATGCCCCGTCTTTATTCAAACACAAACCCGGGTCTCCATATTATTTTGTTTCGTCTACCAACGGATTTCAAAAGCCCCGTTTTAAATAAACAAAATTTATATTATTTTTTAGGAGGCAGCCAACCAGGCCCGAAAGCCTGGCCGGCCACCTCCAAACCCTAAGTCTAAACCATCCCTACCTAATCCTAATCTACCCAGCCCCAGCCACCTCACCCCAGCCAATCACCGGTCGCCACATCACCTCCCCAAACCGCACCCAATCACCGCCGACACCCACCTCCATCTTATCTCCAATCCGCCACCTCACCTGCCTTTCCCCACGCGACGTAAAACCACCTCCGCTAATTTTCCCGCTGGCGTCTCTCCACGCACACGTAACCGCTACTTCAACCCTTTTCTCCCGCTCGCCACGTCCCGCACGAGGAAGCCCCGCCTGCCTCAGGCTCTCCGCCCCGCCCCCGACAAAAACCCCGCCACCTATCGCTCCGGTCCCCTCCTTGCGGCCCCACCCACACCCGCGTCTATCTCCTTACCCACCAACCGCGCCTCCCCTCCTCTCTCTCCCTGCTGCGACCCGTCCTCCCTGCGTCCGTCAGCCGCCGGCCAGCGCCGCCCGCCACCGCCCCGTCTACCTCGGCCAGATGCGCCGTCGCCTCCTCCTCCCGTGCTCGCTGCCGCGCAGTGCTCCCCGCCATCTCGGCAAGCGCCGCCACCATCTTCCCTCGCCGCGCCTTCCCCTGTGCTCGGCTCCGGCCACCGCCAGGCCCTGCGCGCCCCGCCCCCACCGGGTTTCCGGCCGCCACAACGCCGAACCCCGTCGTCGAGCTCCTCCACCCCAGGCCGTCGCCCCGCCTCTGCATCAAGCCGGCGACGCTGCTCACCAGGCCGCCTGCGGCCCTTCCCAGCCGACCCCGCCGCGTCAAACCACCGCCATCCCGTCTTCCCGCTTGTGCGATCACCGCGGCTAGGCCTCTTCCCCTGCAAGCTCTCCTCCGACCCGAGCTCGCCGGCAAGCCCACCTGCATCCTCTGAGTCAACTCGGCACCACGCCACCCAAGATCGCCTCGCCGGCAGCGGCTTCGAGGCCCTGACTCCTTTTTCCTCGTGTTAGTGTGATGCTGAAACCCGCACGGACGTCCTCAGCGTTGATCTCTTGTGTGCACTGCAGGCGAACGTCTTTGGGTACTTCGGCTTCTTCTCTTGGGGCCGCTGCAAGTGCTATGTCGTTCGTCCCTACAGTTGGCCTCCCGCACGTATGTCATGTGAACTATCTTGTCCTGCAATTATCTTTTGGTGTCAGGCGACCTCGCTTACTTCTGTGTAGGCGGCACTGTGTGCTTCTGTGTTTGGGAGAACACTAATCTACCTTGAGGTTTACTAGACCCTCACCAGCGTTGTCTTCTGCAATTCCTATCCGTGCCATGACAGTATGCTCGAGAAGTATGACGCCCTGAACCGTCGCCTAACTAAGTTCCCCGACCACCGAAGCCGGGACCCCAAGGCTATCGACATGGAACCCGAAGATCATCGACACGGAGCGACAAGGTCTCCTTCACGGATCCGATGCCCGAGAACCCGGAACAACAAGCGCTTCATCTCGGATACGCCAAGTACTTCACCCCGAACGCCAAGACCGACTCGATGGCGCGGTACCGACAAGATCTTCGCAACAACAAGATCGACACCGACCAGGACGAATCCGATGCGCCGCCGACGCCGAACCAAGTCCTTCTTCCCGGAACGCCAAGTTCTCCTTCCCGGACCCGAAGACCGCACCCGGCGTTCTTCTTCCTCTCGGATCCGAAGACCGATCCCGCTGACCCGTCGAACCCTGTCGAACCCCGGACCCTCGGAACCCAAGATCTGCCGAACCAGATGTGTGACCCTAAGCCCTATTTTTATAATATGACATTATCAACTGTTGCATATTAAATGGTTCATGCATGCATACCTGTCTGTGGTTTGGGGGCATTATGCCGATTCACCGCATGATTAAATATGGAGTGTTTATGCGGGTCATACTTGTATTATACCGCCTCCATTTAAACTTGTGTAGCGAACCGATACTATGTTTTGCCTTGTTAAGACAACATTTAAATTGCGGGGTAGATAAATAACTTGAACCGTTTAATTAAATGTTGGGACCCGGTTCCGCTTAATATTGCCTAATTGCATCGCATCTTCGCCATGTCATGCATCATATCATGAACATGTCCGACCTTCTGTCGTAGTATTAAATAGTGCATTCGGTGTTTCTTTTAGTAATTTGGTTCTTCGCGGATTAGGCCGATGAGTTGATGCGAGTATCGGCAAGCCCTTCGGATAATTGTACCTTCGGCCGTGTTTCCCAGGCGAGCATCTCTCCCCTTCTACCTATTTTGCATTTATAGTCTTTATTCCCCCTGTGGATCTATTGCTATCCGTGTCGCGGTGCTTTAGTTTCCGTGCACCTGTTATATCCCGTGCAGCCTCTATATTGCCATGGACACCTCCTAATACCTGTTGTTTGGTAGATAGCTGGCCTTGCAAGTCGTAGTTGCTTGCTTAGGTGCGATCTCGTGTTGTCGAGTACCACAGTTATTGGAATGCTGGCAGATGTTTATGGTGGAGATGATCATGTCTTTAAATACAACTATTAAAATGCTAGATATAACTAATGCAGAGGCATCGGTGGGCAATAGATGTTATTTGGTTCTTCCACGCTCACTTGTGTCCCGTAGGACCCCGAGTACTTGATACCCGTTCCTTGATTTTTCGCACTATCCACATCCGGGAGGCCTTATGGACCCCCCCTGAGCCAGAGCTTGATTCATTTCTATTTCTTGGGGCCACAAAGTAGTTTGGGGCTTTATTACTATCCTGTACTTATGCCATGCTTTACTGCTTTATTTAAGATTGTGCGTGGAGCACCTGTACTGTTTTGGATGCGGAGTGTTTTCACGGTGTCGACAAGCCCAGTCACACTTTTGGGTTCCCAGTCGTTTACAGCCATTGACGCAAACCCTAGGTCCATTCCGGAGCCAGCCAACTTCGTTACGGGTAGCTTAGTGGGGTGGCCCCCCTGAAATATTTTATGAATCCTGTGATCGCTTTGTCGTGAAAGCCTCATTGGGTTTTGAGTTGGTTTTTCCGAGGTTGATCGAGTGTGTGTTGCTATTTGTGCACCCCTGCAGGGTAAAACTTTCTGAAAGCCGTGTCCGCAGTTATGGACGACTTGGAGCACAGTATCTCGATCATAGACAAGCATAACTAAATTAGTGCTATAAACTTGACTTAATATATGACTAGTAATCAGATTCAACTATAACGGAATGGATATTAAAAATGCCAACAACTGGTGGATATGGGTTGTTTGTTATATATGCCTAGTAAGTATTGCAACTCCAATGGAATGTGATAAAAGTGCCAACAACTGCTGGGTTTTGGGATTCCTCAGGACAATTATATCTGACTAGTAAATGTCCCAACTACAACAGAATGGTAATTAAAATTACCCACTACTTGTGCTTCAGGATAACTCATGCTATCTATATCTAATTAGTAAGTGCTACAACTATAACGGAATGAGTAAAATTGCCAACTGTGTGAGTTCCTTGGTCCGACTTCCTCGTTTGGTCTCGAGGGGGAAATACCTGGATGGGTTTGTTTGGTGTTAGCTTCAGGTTGGATCCGAATAGGTCTTTCTTACCCCTCTCTGATAACCGCCAGTTGTCTCAAGTCTCTATAGGTTGTTTAGTGCCGCTGCGCTGCCGCTCCAGCCCACCATACCTATGTAGGCGAGAGCCGCTGAATTCTAGCCTCGCCATGTATCTTGGCCTCGATCGACGCTCCTCTTTTTCCTTTGCCCTTTGTCGGCACCTTTTGTTTCAAGAGGTTTGAGATCGCCGTCGTTAGTGGTTACCCTTCCGGCTTGGCCTGGGCAGGGTTATGGACGCCATTGGTTATTCTTCAGGGCTCTTAGCCCCATTTGCATCTTGTCCGTACTCGGACGTTGTATCGTTTTCAAGGTGATTATTCTTGACTCACTGAGTCGCTGTTGTATATATATCTGTTCTGTGGGTCCCATCGAGGACTGTTGTGTAATGCTATTACTTCGTTTTCCACCCGCACGAAAGTGCCTGGTGGGCATCCTTGAATCGTTTCTATGCAGGTTTTGGCGGAAAGGGCTAAAACTTGCATATGGCCGATTTGAGGGTGTTACAAGGAAGAAAGGACAGGAGCGAGGCAGTCACGTGGTTGGTGGGAGATCGATGTCAAGGCGGGCCCGGGTCCGATCGCCTGTGAGAGCGTGCGTCGTCTGTGGGGTGGACAGGCGTGTGGCAATGGGCCGTGCAAGGGGGCGGGGCAGCGCGGGGTGGTTGGTTGGTGTCACGGTGTGTGGCGAGTGTGGTGGCTAGGTGGGTTCCGGCGGCGACAGGGGTCTGGCTCGGTGGATTAGGGTTAGCCTTCAGTGGGGTGGTAGGTAGCTGGCTGCTGGGCCTTGGGCCTTACGGCTGGCTGCCTCCTCACAAAACATTTTTTTTATTTGTTTTATTTTTAGAGAGGCTTTTGTAAATAGTTTTTAGACAAATGAAAGATCTAGAAAAAATCGGGGTTTTGATTTGAAATAAAGAGAGGAATATCTAGAAAACACAAGTAGGTTTTTGGAAAATAGTTTTAGGCAAACATATGCATGATGACATGACGATGCTCAAATGCAATGTGGCATGATGACATGAGCAAGCGATCATGATGATGCATAAAACAAAAACACCAAGCGATTTTCTGGTAGTGGTTTTATCAGGGGTGCTACAATTCGACACCCCTAACAATGGATCTCGCCCTCGAGATCCGCCTCATGGTACATGCAGAAGGCTGATGATTGGGTTCTTCTTGCTTCGTGTGGATCCTCACGACACCACTAACAAAGATTCTTTCTCCGCCTTGAAATCGGCGACACCGCCAACAAGGGGTCGTTGTTCAGGATCGACAGAGAACACTCTGGAGAAACAAAATGCGAAGGTAGAGATCTCAAAAGATAAGGCCACCTCTAACTTTCGTGGAAGGAGTAAATTGCATTGATCCACCGATTCAATGTACAAAAGCGAATGATAGGAGTAGTGGTATGGTCGTGACTCCATCCCACACTCAAAGCATTAGTTTGTACATGAATAAAAGAAATATGCAACTAACTCTCTGAATTTAGACTGAAGATCTTAACAAGAAATGTCCGGGAAACAAAGGAGTGATGCATGCTCTTCATCGGATCTGGCGTAGATGATGTCATCGCGTAGGAGAACACCGTACGATACAAAGACCACTAAAAGGTACACAGAGGAAGAATCCTCAGATAGCATGAAGACCGGCTGCGGAACACCGTTACCAGAGAGAGGAAGCGAAACCCTGAAGGTAAGACGGAAAACCCGACCACAAGAAATCCTAGACTCGAAGAAAGGTAAGAGAACAGATTCAAAACACGCAGAGGTAAGATGAGAATAGCATAGGGTAAGGAGTAAAGGCAGACTTAATCATATCTATCTAATCGATTTTGCAAAAATAGTTTTGACACTCTATATCGGCCGTTAGCTAGGTTATCCTACATGCTGGACCAGTGGGGTATCGCAACTGCTGAGCTTTGATACCACTTTGTAACACTCTCAAATCGGTCCTATGAAGATTTCAGCGGTTCCCGCCAAACCCGCATAGAAACGATTCAAAGATGCCCACCAGGCACTTACGTGCGGGTGGAAAACGAAGTAATACCATTACACAATAGTCTATGATGGAACCCACAGAAACATATATATACAACAACGACTCCATGAGTCAAGAATACACATATACAATACAAAGATCCAAACCACCTTGAAAATGATACAACATCCGAGTACGGATAAGATGCAAATGGGGCTAAGAGCCCTGAAGAATAACCAATGGCGTCCATAACCCTGCCCAGGCCAAGCCAGAAGGGTAACCCTGCTAACGACGTCGAGTTCATACCTGTTAAACAAAAGGGGTGCCGACAAAGGGCAAAGGAAAAAGGGAGCGGTCAGTACTGAGGCCAGTACACGGCGAGTCTAGAATTCGGTGGTCCTCGCGTAGATAGGTATGGTGGACTTAAGCGGCAGTGGAGTATGCACTAAACAACTTATAGAGACTCGATACAACTGTCGGCTATCAGAGAGGTATAAGAAAGACCTATTCGGGAACCAACCTGATACTAACACCAAACATACCCATCCTGATATTTCCCCCTCGGGACCAAACGAGGAAGTCACCCAAGGAACTCACACAATTGGTAGTTTTATTCATTCCATTATAGTTGCAGCACTTACTAGTCAAATATAGATAGCATGAGTCATCCTAATATCATAAGAAGTGGGCAGTTTTAGTTAACCATTTTGTTGTAGTTGCAGTACTTACTAGTCAGATACAATTAGCATAAGACATCCCGAATCCAGCAGTTGTTGGCACTTTTATTTACTCATTCCATTGTAGTGAAACTGATTACTAGATATGTTAAAGTTAAATTTATAGCACTATTTTAGTTATGGTTGTCTATCATCGAGATACTGTGCTCCAAGTCGTCCATAATCCCGGACATGGCTTTCAGAAAGATTTACCCTACAGGGATACACAAATAGCAACACACGCACGATCAACCTCGGAAAAACCAAATAAAATCCAATGAGCCATCACGACAAAGCAATCACAAGATTCATAAAATATTTTAGGGGGCCACCCTGCTAAGCTATCCGCAACAAAGTTAGCCAGCTCCGAGACGACCCAGGGTTTGTGTTGACGGCGGTAAACCACTAGGAACCCGAAAGTGTGACTGGGCTTGTCGATACAGCGAAAACGTTTCACAAGTCCTAAACAGTACAGACGCTCCACGCACAATCATAAATAAAGCAATAAAGCATGGTATAAGTTCAGGATAGTAATAAAGCCCCAAACTAGTTTGTGGCCCTAAGAAATAAGAAATGAACCAAGCTCTGACGAAGGGATTTCATGGTCCCATATGCGGATAGTGCGATAGTCAAGGAAATAGGTATCAAGTACCTGGGGCCTACGGGACACAACTGAGCGATTAAAAACCAAATATTAGCTATTGCCCACCGGTGCCTCTGCATTAGTTATATCTATTCCTAGCATTTTAATTATCAAGTTGAAATTAAAGTCATGATCATCTCCAACATTAAACATGTGTCAACCTCCCAACAATGATGGAACATCGATGACACAAAGCAGCACCTGAGCAAGCAACTACGACTCGCAAGGCCGGCTGTCTATCAAATAACAGGCCATATGATGTGTCCAAGGCAATATAAAGGCTGCAAGGAATATAAATGGTGCACGGAAACTAAAGCATCGCAACGAGGATATCAATAGATCAACATGAGGAAGTAAAGACTATAAACGCAAAATAGATAGAAAGGAGGAGATTGCTTGCCTGAGACACACTGCCGAAGATACATTATCTGAAGAACTCGTTGATACTCGCATCAAAACAACGGCCTAATCCTTGAAGAAGCAAATCAGTAAAAGAAAAACTGGATGTACTATTTAATACTACGGCAGAAGAATCGGTATGTTTATGATATGATGTATGTCATGGCAAAGGAGCAATGCAACTAGGCAATATTAAGCGGAACCGGGGTCCCGACAATTAAATAGAAGGTTCAAGTTACTTAGGTACCCCGCAATTAAAATATTGTCTTAACAAGGCAAAACATGGCATTTGTTGTCTACACAAATTTAAATGGAGCCAATATAAGACTAGAGTCGCCCGCATATAGCCTCGATATTTAATTATTAGATGAGTCGACAAAATAGCCCCAAACCACAATATGTATGTAAGCATGTTCAATTCATATGCAACAAGATAGATGTCATATATTATAAAAATATGGGTCTCGGAAAAGGGATCACATTAGGGTTCAACGATCTTGGTCCGGAGGGGTTCGGGGCCGGTCTTCGGACTTGGGATCTTCAAGGCTCGACCATCGGATTCTGGTCTTAGGGTTCGACGGGACTCAGTCTTCGGATCCAAGAGGAAGAAGGCCCTAGGTTCAGTCTTCGGATCCTCAAGATTGGGGCTTCGGATCCGTGAAGGAGATCTTCGAATCATCAGAACTTGCGGTGTCCGTGTAGGAGACCTTGTGGCCCCGGCTTCTACAGTAGGTGGCGAACTTGTGTCAGTGTCAGCAGTTCATCGAGTCCATCTTCCTTCTTGACGGCATCACGGACTTGTGTCGGGTAACCGCACGTCACGGATTCCATGCCAACTCAATAGGGACAAACCAAAACAGCAGTAGGTAGAGCTGATGCTCTGCATCTTGCGGGCGAAGTCGAGAACCAGGCACCATGTGGACGCGTAGGTTCTGTGTGTGGTAGCACCCTGGTGGGACACGCGGTGCAGACTTGCTAGCGTCGGAGAGGGAGAAGAGATGTAGCGTCCTCCCTGTAGACACCCAAGGACATGTCCTTGATCGAGGTAGATGCCCGCGAGTCTAGGAGCTCGAGGGAGGCGAAGCTCTCAGGGCAGCTCGCCCAGTGGCTGCAGACGGGGTGGGGGCCGAGCTCGCCGGTGGCTCGTAGACAAGGACGAGATGGCAGCAACAGGGGGACGGCGGCGACGGGAGTCCTTGGTGGCGGGGCTCGAGGGGATCCCCTCGGGGAGAGAGAGGATGCGGATTGGTGGCGGCAGAGCTTGCTGCAGGAACCGGGCCAGGAAGAGGATGGAGCTTCGGGAGGCGCCGATTTCGCTCATCGTGCTGGCGGTGGGTGGCAGCCGGAGTCGAGGAAGAGCGGTGACGACAGTTGCCTTGCAGGGAACCAGAGGAAGGGGCGGCGAAACGGGGCGGAGAACGGCGAGGCATGACGGCGCCTCACCTGAGGAGGCCGGATGCCAGGGACGAGCTAGGACGGCGTGGTGCCACAACGGGGCAGCGAGGAGGGTGTCCGGCCAGGGATCGAACATGGGAGAGGGCGAGGACCGCACTGTCTCGGGAGGAAGAAAGGACGGGGGCGAGGCAGCCGCGTGGCTGCTGGGAGATCGATGCCGAGGTGGGCCTACGTCCGATCCGGAAAGCGGGGTGGACGCGGTGTGTGGACAGCAGGGTGGGGCCGCGCAAGGCGTGCAGGGCAGTGCGGGGTGGTTGGTTGGTGTCTCGGTGTGTGGCGAGTATGGTGGCTGGGTGGGTTCTGCCGGCAGCAGGGTCTGGCTCGGTGGATTAGGCTTAGGCTTCGGTGGGGTGGTAGGTAGCTGGCTACTGGGCCTTGGGCCTGGCGGCTTGCTGCCTCCCTACAATTTTTTTATTTGTTTTATTTTTAGAGAGGCTTTTGTAAATAGGTTTTAACAAATAAAAGATTCGGAAATGACCAGGGTTTTGATTTGAGATAAAGAGAGGAACATCTAGAAAATACAAGTAGGTTTTTGGAAAATAGTTTTAGACAAACATATGCATGATGACATGACGATGCTTAAATGCAATGTGGCATGATGACATAAGCATGCGATCATGATGATGCACAAAACAAAAACACCAAGCGATTTTCTAGTAGTGGTTTTATCATGGGTGCTACAATAACTCACATGACTTGACTTGTACAAATATAGTAGATGAAGATCCTTCAATTCTTCATGATGTAGCCAAGTCTTCAATGTCCTCCATAAACACCTATTGATCAAGTTTTGGCTTGTTGGTTCCCAATCAAGTTGGGTCCTAAGAAGTTAGTCACAAGAGGCTTAGCAACCCAAATGGTTCTTTTTTGACACCACATTGAGCACTAAGAAATTTGGCAAACACATTGCCAACCTTATCCTTGTGAAGAGAATAAGCATCATCAATCATGATAGGGTTGGATGAGGAGTTACCAATGGTGAATAAGGAAGAAATGTGCCCCTTCTTACGACATATGTAGCAAGTTCTTCTCTTGCTATCTTTCTTTTTAGATGAATAAACAACTTGAGGAGGAGCTTGAGTCTTCTTGGAAGGAGGCCCATCTCTAACTAGAGGTAGAGCTTGAGTAATATGTTGGCCGGATTATTGACTTGATCTTGGCCATTCTTCTTCTTGCCCTTATGCTTCAACTTGTTAGTGGACTTGTTCTTGATATTGGAGTTGAATCTAAGTCCACTCTTGTCATTGGGAGATTTTTTCACACTTAAGATGTGGTTGAGTGTGGCCTTCCCTTTATGACCCTTTTCAAGTCATTCTTTAAAGAAGTGACTTGAGCCTTGAGCTATTTAATTTCCTATATATGGTTAGTGACATGGGTATACCCTACAGGCACTCGGGTTTGGTATATACGGTCCAAATACATACAGGCCTACGGTGTCGCCAAGGCCCGGATGGAAGGACTCGAGTAACCTACGGACTCTCGATTGCTTGAAGAACAAGAAGAAGCTAAAGATAGAAAGATTAAAGGGAAAACCCTAACTTGTAACCGACACTGCCACACGAGACCTAGCCTATCTATATAAAGGCTAGGAGGGTGGCGAGGAGGACACACGCAACCCTAGTTTCCACAACCTTGGCAGATTACATCTGCGCACCATTGTAACTTCGACTCCTTCAATAATTCCACGAGCGGACAAGCGGGAGTAGGGACTCTCTGAGGCCTGAACACAGGTAAATCCTTTGTCCCCTGTGTGCTTGTTTGCTAGCCGATAGATGTCTCCAGCGCTCCCTCCTTCTCCAAAACCCAAGTCCATAACAATGGGCATTGGCGAGTTAAACCGTCATCAATTGGCGCCGTCTGTGGGGCTGGAGTCGATGTTGCTTCTTTTGGCCCCATCAACCGCGATCTACAACTACATAGCGTGGAGATTCGCCACTCTTGGCGCCTTGACTTCACCGTCCACACGTCGGCCACCCGCCTCTTTGAGCCGTGGGCGTGAAATCTGGCGATTGGGAGCTTCCGCTTCAAGTTGGTCGAGATGGGCACGCCAGATGCGACCAGTAAGCAACACCGACGATTGCCCCGGCATCATGGTTCCCTCCATCGATTGGCACCCTCAGCGAGCTCAACGCTCCGGTCAGCGACAGCAGTCGCGACTCTGATCTAAGCGATCTGGCCACTGAAGATGGAACCTACGGTTCCGGATCTAAAAGTTGTGGAAGCAACAGCTTCCCTAATCACTTCATGTGCGCCGTCATCAACACGGGCGACACCTCCGCCAATCGCGGTAACGGTGGCAACACCGGCAACGACACCGATCCACCCAATCGCGGCAACGGTGGTAACACCGGCAACGGCACCGACCCACCCAACGCCAGCAGCGGTGGCAATGGCGGCAACGGCGGTAATGGTGGCAACGGAGGAGCAGTCGAACCTCCTAGCATGATCAACGAGCAAACCGGCGAACGCGTCGTGATCAGGCTCAATGAGCAAGAGTGGGATCGCCACTGGAAGCCCTCGGTGCACCTCTACCCTTCGGGTCCCCGCAGGAACTGCTGATGGGCTACCACTGGCTCCTAAAAGAGGAATTCAAGCGCCAAAAACAAGCAATCGCGCAACTTGAGGCGCGTAAAAAGGCAGCGGACGAATCAAGCCTTCGTCGTGTTGGGCTCTCCTCCTACGGAGGATCCTCCTCAAGAGGCAACGAGTACCTCGCCAAGAAGAGGCACTCGCGGATGGCTCACCTCACCGAACAAGAACGCATAGATACCGCGAAAGTCCTCGACTTCGATTCTATGACGGTCGACACGAGAGGCAACGTGGTACCCAGGACACCGCAGGCCGCGGTGACAGCAGCCACCATGTACCTCCTCAATAACGAGCCGCCAAATGAGATCCCGAGCGGCCATGCACGATCTCGATCGCGGGCACAGGCTAATCGAGGCCGCCCTCGACAAGGAATCGGTACCAGACCCAAAAAAGGGCAAAGCGCTACTCCTCGCCCTCGTCCAGCGATGACAGTCACGACCTGTCTCAACGCCGCCGCTCACGGCGACACGATCGCGACTACGATGCACGCGACGAACTCACGCAGTGCAAGATCGACAAGTCAAGGGCACGACGTGCTCGGTCGACTGATTCGGAAGAGGAAGATGGGGAGCTCTGCGGCGCCAGATGCTTCAGCAGATCCATCAGGCAAAAGCGAATGCCTAAAGGGTTTAAACTCCCATCGGGAACCCGAAATTTGACGGTCTGCAGGACCCCAATATCTGGCTGGAGGATCACATCTCCTCCGTCAGGCTACATGGAGGCAGTCGAAGTACTGCCATGCAATGGTTACAGCTACAGCTGCAGGGCGCCGCCCGGGCATGGCTCAATAACCTCCCACGCGGATCCATTCGCAGTTGGGATGAGCTAGTCTACAACTTCGTGCGCAAATTTAAGACGCATACAAGCCCGCCTCAATCGAAGAACTGAGATGCTGCCAGCAAAGATTTGGCGAATCGCTGCGCTCTTACATCCAAAGGTGGTCCATCATCAAGAACTCCGCGGAGAACATCTCGGAAGACCGCGCGATTGATGCATTCAACGGCGGTGTCCGCCGCATGGAACTCAGGGAGGAGCTAGGCCGCTCAAAGCCCCATACCATCGACCACCTGATGGAGATCGCGAATCGGTGGGCCGATGGAGAAGATTCAGTGAAGAATCGCGTTCACTCTGACGAGGAGGCAGAAGTCGAACGAAGACGCGATCGCCGGGGTAAGCGTCACATGCGCGTCTACGACGATCGCGATGACGTCAACATGGTCGCGGCTGGCTACGCTGATAGACACGACGATAACCGCAACAGCGGATACCGCAGCGGCGAATACCGCGACTCTGGGAAAACCACGCAAGTGTGGCAACGCCGCACTCGCGATGAAGCACCCGCGACCTCCATCGAGGACAAACTATCCGGGCCATGCACGGTACACTTCTACATCGACAAGCATGATGGCAAGAGAAAGTCCAGCCACCTCCTCAAGGACTGCCGCGAGTTCCTCAAGCTACACGAGGGATTGGTTTGGATGAACCGCAATGCAGTCGAAAGAGGCTACGGAGCCGCTCCAGGCGCCGTGGCACATGGCGCACCACCACCACCACCACCTGGGCCACCCCCGAACGGAGCTGCACCGGACCAGCACCACGGAGGCGAACCGTACCCACGGTCCATGGGTACCATGATGATCCAAAAGGGGCGCCCCTCCAATAGGGTGCAGAAGGCCATCACTCGCCAAGTCAACTTGGCCATGCACTCGCCACCATCCACCACTGAGTACCTCAGTGGCAGTGAGTCGTGCATTACCTTCGACAAACACGACCACCCACCCCAAATACCTCGCCCAGGTCATTGCCCCCTCGTACTCGAGGCGCAAATTGGAGGCTTCGACATGAGTCGCGTCTTCATGGACGGCGGAAGCGGCATCAACCTCATATTCGCGAGTACCTTGCGAGCAATGAGGATCCCTCTAACCTGCTTGGAGGCATCGGACACAATGTTCCACGACATCGTCCCAGGGAAAGGCGTATACCCCCTGGGCAAAATCAACCTGGACGTCATCTTTGGCACGCCGAAGAACTTCCGGCACGAGCGCATCGTCTTTGAGGTCGTCGACTGGCCCTCACAATACCATTGCATCCTTGGGCGCGTCGCATTCGCCAGGTTCATGGATGTACCCCACTACGCCTACCTGCAGATGAAAATGCCAGGTCCCAACAGTGTCATAACGATCAATAGGAACTTGAAGCGTGCGGCGCTTGACAGGAATTCAACAGAATCTCCGGTCCTTGACATGCAGGAGGAACTCGCAAGACTGAAAGAGACGACAGACAACAGTCTGCCTCCCCTGAGTAGGACAATCTCACCTGATCTCTCCTTCGACTCATTTGTGCACACAAAGAAGGTGCAGGTCCATCCATCAAATCCCACCAAAACGGACCTCATCGCCAACAACTTGAGTCCCGCATAGGAACTCGCGCTCGTCGAATTCCTCCGTGAGCACTGGGAAATTTTTGCCTGGTGTCCTGCGGACATGCCAGGAGTTCCCAGAGAATTCGCCGAGCACGCACTCAACGTCAACCCCGACGCAAGGCCAGTCAAGCAAACAATCAGCGATCGTTCGAGCCACGAAGCAGCTTGAAATGGAGATCAACAGACTCCTCGAGGCCAAATTCATCGCGAGATCAAGGAAAGCACTTGGCTGCATGTCTGATCTTGGTGCCAAAAGGACACGGATATCCTACGGATGTGCGTGGACTTCACTTCTTTAAACAAGCACGCCCAAAAGATCACTTCCGCTACCATGGATCGATCAAATCATCGACTCCACCGCTGGATCTGGCGCCTCGCTTCCTCGATGCCTACTCGGGCTATAACCAAATTCGAATGAAGGAGGAAGACCAGAGAAGACCACGTTCACAACGCCCTTGGTGTGTTTGCTACAACACAATGCCCTTGGGCTAAAACGCTGGAGCCACCTACCAGCGGTGCATGCAAGCTTGCCTCAAGGAGCAACCGGGTGCAACATCCAAGTCTATGTCGGCGACATAGTAATCAAAACCAAGGAGGAAGCCTCTCTAATCGGCGACTTACGCGAAACCTTCGCCAATCTCGTCGTTACGGATTAAGCTCAATCCGGACAAATGCAGCCCAGCGTACCATCCGCAACCGCTCGGATATCTCATCTCCGAGAGATTGAGGCAAACCGAAAAGATAAAGGCCATACGGCCATGGAGAAGCCAAAGAACATAAGAGGCGTCCAGCAACTAGCCGGACGAATCGCGACCCTCGATCGATTATCGTCGAATGGGAGAAAAGGCCTTTGCCCTTCTATCGGCTCCTTCATAAAGTCGACAAATTCGAGTGGACCAATGAAGTGCAAGAAGCATTCGAAGATCTCAAGCACCTGCTATCCACCTCGCCAGTACTGGTGACTCCATGAGAAAGGGAACCACTACTGATGTACATCTCCGCTACTAACCAAGTGGTTAGTACAGTGCTTTCGTCGCGGCCGAGAAAACAAGGTCCATGGTGTACCTGGCCAAAGATACTACCTCGCGAGGTCCTCACGCCAACAAAACAGCGGTACCCACACTACGGAAAGTGGCGTCTGACGTCTTCATGACCGCCTACGATCGCGCTACTTCATTACTTCCAAGAACACCCAATAGTGGTAGTCAACGACGCCCCATTGGGACATATCCTCAACAACACCGACGCCACGGGGCGAGTCACGCTTTGGGGAATCGAACTGTCTCCACGAGACATTACATACGAAAAGCGCGACGCAATCAAGTCGCAAGTTCTCCCTGACTTCCTTGTGCATTGGATGGAAAACCAACTCCCGGATAAGCCAGATATGTCCTACCTCTGGACAATGCATTTCGACGGATCCAAGCGGAAAGATGGAGCAGGAGCAGGTGTCATACTGACATCACCTCAAGGAGACAAAATGAAATATATCCTGCGAATGCAGTTCACAGCCTCAAACAACGAGGCTAAATACGAGGCCCTGTTGCACGGGATGAGGATGGCAAAAGCCTGCGGCGCAAAGAGGCTCATCATATATGGCGACTCCAAGCTGGTCGTCAACCAAACAATGCACGAGTGCGGCGACCAACGACAACATGATCGCGTCTGGTGACCTCTACGATACACTCGAAGGAGACTTTGACGGTTCTGCGAGTTACGACACGTGGGTCGCGAAAAGCAGAGGAGGGGCCTTTTCGCCAACATAGGCTCTACCTGCGCCCCCATACCACCTAGGGTATTTCTCGAGCGCATCTGCGAACGCTCCATCAAGCCAAAGGCTGCAGAGAAGAAAACAAGCGCAGCAATGGACTCGGGGGCTACGCCACCCAATGAGCCAATGGCACTCGATGACTTGGAGCTAGACACAGGACTCGAGGGACCAATGAGCGTCATGATGATCGAACAATCCTGGACGCAGCCGTACATTACATACCTCCTCAGCAAGCGCCTACCGGACGACCCGACAGACGCATGGCACATCGCGCGACGCTCCAAGGCATTCGCCGTTATCAACGGCGAATTGTATAAACGCAGCATCACAGGCGTGTTACAAAAATGCGTCTCCCTGGCCGATGGAAGAGCAGTCCTCCTTGACATCCACGAAGGGACCTGCGGGCACCACGCCGGAAGTCACGCCCTTGTTGCCAAAGCTCTACGAGCTGGATTTTACCGGCCCACGGCCATGCGCGACGCCAAGGACATAGTACAAAAGTGCAACGCTTGTCAGCGATTCACGGACAAGCCGCACGCACCAGGCGCAGAACTATGGCCTATTCCATTGGCCTGGCCCTTCGCACAAGGGGGGCTCGACATGGTGGGCAAGCTCCCAAGGTCCTCGCAAGGAGTCTACGTCTACCTCTTGGTCGCAGTCGACAAGTTCACCAAGTGGATTGAGGCCATGCCAGTGACCAAACAATCAGGGCACAGCGCGGTCAAGTTCTTCAAGTCCATTGTGTACCGCTTCGGTGTGCCGCACAACATCATCACTAACAACGGGACGAACTTCACATCCAAGGAGTTCCAAGAATTCTGCAAAAACCTGGGGATCAACATCAGTTATGCCTCAGTCGCGCATCCACAGACCAACGGTCAGGTGGAAAAAGCAAACGGGCTCGTCTGCAGCGGCATCAAGAAGCAACTCCTTCGACCACTCGAACAAGCCACGGGTTGCTGGCCAGATGATCTCCAATCCGTACTCTGGAGCCTACGTACAACTCCAAACAGCGCCACGGGCTACACGCCATTCTTTATGGTGCACGGAGCAGAAGCAGTATTACCCGCCGAAGTAAGGTACAAGGCGCCGCGCGTAGTCTCTTACAACAAACAAGAGTCCTCTCTTAAACTCGAAGACTCCGTCGACCTCCTCGACGAGGTAAGAGAAATCGCCGTAGAAAGATCCATGATCTACCAGCAGAACCTGCGTAACTACCACAGTAGAAGGCTTCGCCCTAGATCCTTCGTCGAAGGTGACCTGGTCCTGCGACTGAAGCAGCAGGGGCATCTCAAGCTCGAATCCCCCTGGAAAGGACCGTACGTGATTACAGAAGTAATCCCAGGTGGCGCCTATCGCCTTCAAGATTTAGAGACAGGAGTCGCATACTCCAACCCTTGGAACGTCGCACAACTGCGATGCTTCTACCCCTAGTTGATTTACTTTTTACATCGCAAATAAGGCTACTCAGCCAAGGCTACTTAGCCACACATTGTACCTCGTACTGCTCTTGAAATAAATAAAAGCTAAGTGCCCCAAAACTCTGTGTTTTTCTTTCACTTTTGTCAATTTTATACTCGGGGGCTACGCCACCCTACATCATTCTTGAACCAATAAACGCGATATCCTGAGTAGCTGGCACATCAATCGAACCCCTTAACGCAAACTCAACCCAGCCGCAACGCGCATGGCAGGTTGACAAAGGGATGGCCAGGCTAACGAAAAGGACTCGCATAGTGCAACGCACCTGACGCTGACAAAGCTGTTTATACACATTCGACAATAAATTATCTACAACATAAATATGAACTTTACAACACAAATACACTTATGTGCAGGATACAAATCTAGCTACTGCTGCAAGAGAAGAACATTGGTTTGTTCCTTGAAGAAGTTGACAATCTCCTCTGCTGGATGGTCCACCACCTGATAGTGCGGCACCATATTCCAAGCAGATCCATCCGGTGGCTGGCGCCAAGCAATGGCGGCGACATCCACGTCAGGCCTGTGCAATCGCACCATCGAGAGGGCAGCCTTGGCACCAGCCACCAACTGCTGCCTCACGCACTCGCGAACCGCGGACGTATCTTGAAATTTGGCCAAGAGAGCCAGCAGGCTTGATGGAGTGTCATCCAACGGGAACATCGCCCTATAGATGTTCTTCAAACACGACTGCGACTTCTTCAGGAAGAGCAGCACTCGCGAAGCACGATCCTGCAGGGTCGCCAATGCAGTCGCACGATCATGATCTACCCAGAAGTATCCACTCTCTTGAAGTTGCTCCTGGGTGAGATCATGAAGGCGGATGGCAATCCTATCCCTCTCCTCCTGCGGACGGCGTGCGCTAACAACTACACGAAGCAGCACCAACAGCATGAGTACAACGTACCATTGCGACTAACTACAAAGGAAAAGATGAGGACGAGCAAACTAACACTTAAACTGGTCGCCCAGCCGCGTCACCTCGCCAAGCAGATATTGCTTGCGGGCGGCGGATTTTTCCGCCTTCGACTTCCACATGTCCGCATTACCACGGATCAGGGGCAACTCACGCTCCAGCTGCTTCACGCGATCACGAAGTCGCGACAGCAAGGATAGCTCCTCTACCCTGGAGCGCAGTGGTGCTACTGTCTCATCAAGAGATGGCGAATCCTGGTTTTCCCCCACAGGACCACTCGATGTGCCCTACCACAAGTCAAGACAAAAGCAAATAAGACGACCAAATCAACACAAAGGCAAGGGGAACAGACGCACTCAAGATAAGCATAAGTGTTTACAAACACACTCGCCAGTAGGCACGTCCTTAGACTAAAAGGACAACTGATCAATTATTACAACAAGTTAACTACGGAGCAGCTGGCTTCTTCGACTTCGACGCCTTCGGGGGCTTCATCTAGTCCGTGGTAGTATCAGATGCCACAGACTTTCCGCCGGCCCCTGAGGCCGAAGCTTTCGCCGCCTTCTTCGCACGTTGGAGCTCCTCCGAATACTTGGCAACAATATTTATCAAGGAATGGCCATATTTGGCGCAAGCAGTCGCAAAAGAAGCAAAGACTACCTGCTGACCATCCGTGCCAACAGGCATCGCCTTCGACACAGCAGAGGGATCTATCTCGACTCCGTGGGCTTGCACCATGGCGAGTGACATTGTCGCACCAGCCGCGCGGAGGGAGTTCTTGTAAGTAGCAGGCATACCCCCGGCGAGTGACTCCACCAGCTTGTCCATATTATCGACCAGCTCCGCCTTCGGCATCAACTCCTCCCGGAGGCGACTAAGGGCGACCTTGGCCTTGGACAAAGTATCCTGAATGGCGGCGCTTCGGTCCTCGACCGCAGATACCGCGCCGGCCAGAGCGTCATCATGACGAAGGGCCTGCGGGTCAAAACTCAAGTCGCTAGCATCTACACTGAAAATACACACATGGATCAAACTTCTAGTGCCACCCGCAAAAACTCTAGATGCAGAGAGGAACATCAATAAAATATCTACCAGTAAAGGTACCTAAGAGGGCCTTGGTGACTGAGAACAGTTGCTCTCCGAACAACTTTTCCCTGGTTGCAAAGGAGGCGCGCAGATCCTCTTCGCGCTTCTGGGAATCATCACGAGCCGCGATTGCCTCGTCGCGCCCCTTCACAGCTGCGGCTAATGTCTTCTCCAACGTGGCGACGTTGTGTAGTAAAGCGTTATGCTCAGCTACATGGCAGTTAATAATTGGCTATCAGTCGATTTTACCAAAACAGAGAGAGAAAAGAATAAGTATAGAGCATTCACTTTCGACCACGCGGTGACGCGTCTCCAGCATTGCATGCTGGCGACCCATCGCCATCACCTGCTCCGCCACCTGCGCGGCTTCCTTTACAAGGAGCTGTCACACAAAACAAGGAGTCAAAAGAGGGCAGCAGAAGGCGTTGACTGCCACATTAAAAAAGAAGGAAAGATATACTTACATGGTCCTCTAGCGACTTCGAAGAAGTTTGCTGAACCGTCATCTGAGCAACCATTCGATGCTCCCCTATGTGAGGAGAGCTCGAAGAATTGTGCCCGGAGTGGGCCGCCGTCGGAGGAGAAGGAGCGCGCTCGACTTCTACTTTGGCCCTTGAGGTCGCGACTCCAGATTCCTTCAAAAACTCGACGTCGCCAGAAGATCACGACGCCTCTTGGCTACAAGACCAAATCCACATTGAGAAAAGGAAAACTCCAGGGCAAAGCCAACAAGAAGAAAACATAAAAGAATTAGTGAACTCGCAAATTTACCAGTCAAAGTTGTCAAGATTAAACGTGGCCTCCGCCGACTCTGACGAAGACTCCTTCGGCAATCGCATCTTCTTGCGAGAAGATGGTGCCACAGCCCTCATAGGAACGGCGGGAATTGGCGATTCCACGCCAGCAGCTGTGCCTTCTGGAGTCAAAGGAGTCGACGCATCGGAATACTCGCTACGCGAACGCTTGCGAGTATCCGGGCTCTCGGACTCAGGGGCTTCCTCTTCCACATCAGAAGGGACAGTCGACTCAGACTCATCCTCTTCCAAAGCTTCGCGAGGAATAATACCCTCAGGGAGAGGAGGCATACAAGGCGACACCACCCAATCCCGCATAAAGACAGTGAAGATCAGCAAACAGAACAGGTAAGCAACAGAAAAAGCAATCGCGAAAATAAGCTCTCACAGAGTACAACTATACCTCGGAGGAGGATTCAAGCATCGAAAGGAGGAATGATCGCTCATTCGAAGCACATCCTTGAAGGTGTACTTCGTGACCATCGCACCCTCTTATCTACCTCACTCAGCGGACATGCCATCGGCGAACGCAGTGGCATCATCAGCGCCACCCCATTGAAACATGGGATGGACTCGCCTGGAGAGAGGCTGGGCCGACAGCCAGCCAAGTCCTGACAAGGGCGCAACCTCCCTCTTCTGTGCCTATGCGACTCTCGAGGTCGCAGACGTGTTGATATAGCACATCTGTCTCCGCGAGTTCGGCAGGCATGACCACGTTCTTCCAAGAACGCTCTTCTTGTAGGGAGTCGCGAGATCGAAAGGCGCGAGTCCAAAGTGCTCGTCCTTGGCCTTCTGGTCGCAAACATAGAACCATTTGTCCCTCCATCCCTGGACGGACTTGGCAAGCTTGATGTTGAAGTAGGTGGCGGACGGGTCGACATGGATTCCACAACCACCTACGTCGTAAACTAGAGAGCCAGGGTGGACTGACGCTTCAGTTTAAATAAGCGTTTGAAAAGGCCAAAGTGCGGATCGATTCCGAGCCAGCACTCGCAAAGAGTGATGAAACAGGTGATGTAGAGAATCGAGTTTGCGGACAGCTGATGGAGCTGGAGCCCGTAGAAACTAAGGAGACCCCTAAGAAAGGGATGGAGAGGCAAAGAAAGGCCGCGAATGACGAATGCAAAAAACATCACTCGAAAACCAGCGGGAGGCACAGGAATGGTCTCACCCATTGGGGCCGCTGAATCGGCGACTCGCCGCAGAAATAACTCCGTCTTGGCAAAGAAGATGCAGATCCGACGCCTTGATGATAGAAGGCGCCATGCGCCATTGTTCACGCTGTGGTGCCGCGACTTTATTTTCCGGCGGCGACGGCTTTGGTGCCCGCAGCAGCGGGCCACCTTCTTCTTCGCCACGCAGCGGTGGCATGGATTCAGCCGGCGCCTCCTTTCTTCTTTCCCATTCTTGCGGCGAGAGAAGAAAATAACTTGGAAACGAGTGGAGGTGGTCCAGAGTTGAGGAGGAGATGAGCGCAGGGAAAAGCAGATGAGCAGCAGCAATGGCGATGGCAGCGAGGAAGAAAAGAGTGCAGATGGAAAATTACCGCCGTAGCACCGCTACTTAACCCCTAGGAGATGCAATCCAACGGCTCACAAAAACCCTACTATCCGCGTGGCGCGCATCGCGCTCGACACGTGGAGAAGAGGAAGCGCGAACCGTCCTTCCACTGCTCCCATTACGTGCGGAAATCGAGGAGGCACAGTTAATAATAAGATTACGCATGCACAGTCAAATCAAAGTCAGAAAGTGGGACCCACCGCTCGTCACGTCCCGTCAAAATCGCTCACGCGGACAACTGAGGTCATGCAAGCATCAGCACTGACATCATCAAAGGCTACTTTAGTCCTTGCTGGAGTCTTCGACTCCACCAAGCACTCGGAGGCTACTCCCATAGGGAGCGCTGGCCGCACACCCTACGATTTTTCTTTTCTTATTGCAGGGATATAGGCAATCACAATCAAACCCAACCACTCAAATCACGGTTGGACTATGGACATGGGTTACTCCCATAGGGAGCGCCGGAAACAATTTCGACTGAAACAAGCAAGCAAAAGACGACGATGCATAAACGTGTTTTAGTCCCACGAGTCTTATTTGAAACAAACAAGCAAAGACGACAACAGTCGCAAAAATTCTTTAGTCCCTGCCTGAGTCTTTGACTCAACTAGGCACTCGGGGGCTACTCCCATAGGGAGCGCTGGCCGCGCACCCTATGATTATTTGCACAAAAACTGTGTGTTGATAACGTCCACACTCGCAGATCATGGCGACACCGCCTCATAATTTTCCCTGCAAAGAGACTACGTCTCCTGGGTCGCCCGAATCGTCTCCGCGATGATAAAATTCGGATGTCACGCTTACAGCATGAAGGTAAGACCTGAATAAGGCCTGGCAACGCATTTTACTGTGCACTACCAGAAATATATCCGTGCCCACAGGCACGATGAACATGCCTTGACGGACGCGTCAAGTGCTCACACCCATATAACTGGAATTTGACTCCTGTAAGACCTCCGCGGCCTAAGTCGAATTACACCAGCACTTTTCTGGATTCGAGTCCAGGGACTCGAATTCGAGTAGATTGCGTTGTTTCACCCTAAGGTGGTTAACTGATACCGATACTTTGGTTATATCAGGCACGTATATCAACAATCCCTATGACACAAATAAAAGCAATCGAAATATACTCATTCAGGCACTCGAAGGCTTCAAAAGTCCCCAGTCGAATCTGCGATTCCACTGGACACTCGGGGGCTACTGACATGGGTATACCCTACAGGCACTCGAGTTTGGTATATACGGTCCAAATACATACAGGCCCACGGTGTCGCCAAGGTCCGGATGGAAGGACTCGAGTAACCTACGGACTCTCGATTGCTTGAAGAACAAGAAGAAGCTAAAGATAGAAAGATTAAAGGGAAAACCCTAACTTGTAACCGACTCGACCTGCTACCCGAAACCTAGCCTATCTATATAAAGGCTAGGAGGGGGCGGCAAGGAGGACACATGCAACCCTAGTTTCCACAACCTTCGCCAGATTACATCTGCGCACCATTGTAACTTTCGACTCCTTCAATAATTCCACGAGCAGACAAGCAGGAGTAGGGACCTCTACGAGGCCTGAACCTAGGTAAATCCTTTGTCCCCTGTGTGCTTGTTTGCTAGCCGATATATGTCTCCAGCGCTCCCTCCTTCTCCAAAACCCAAGTCCATAACAATGGGCATTGACGAGTTAAACCCTCGTCAGTTAGTGTCAACAACAATAGTAGAGGAAGTAGAATCTACATTGTTAGAGCAACAAGGCACGGAATGCAATTCATCAAAAGATATAGCATGGTTATGCGAAGATGAATTACAAGGACTAGCACATGACAATATCACATTAGAAGTATAAATAGTTCTAATGTCCACATGAGACGCACTAGATGTTACCTTTGACACAATGGCCTCATGAGCTAACTTTAGCCTACCATGAGAGACTAGAAGATCCTCATGCAAGCTTGAGAGCTTAACATGAGTTTCTACCAATTTCCCATAGTTGCTAGATAGCAAAGCAAGTTGAGATTTTAGCTCAACAATCTCCTTCAAAATATATTCTTCACAAGAAATAGAGTTAGTAGCACAAGCATCATCATTAATTACAAGAGGTGAGGCAACTTGGCAAGCTCTTTTGAATATGAAGCTTTAAGTTGCTCATGCGACTCGGTGAGTTTGATGAGCTCACTCTTAATGACCCGAGAGCCATTTTCGAGGTGCTTAAAATCCTCAACAAGTTTAGCATCGGTAACAATGAGTTCATCATTTTTAGTTTTGAGAACATTTGCCACCACAAGTTCTCTATCACGGTTTTCCTTTACTCTAGATAGTTCTAGAGTAGAAGTCTCCTAAAGAGATTCCTTGGTGGTTTGTTCTTCTTCAAGGGAGCTCTTTAGATAGGAAATCTCGTTAGCATACCCACGCTCATGTTCATTCTTTTGAAATATGATATTTTCTTGATCCTCAATAAGTTTCTTGCCCTCAATAGCACAACCCAAAATTTCAAAAAAGTTGGAGCAAGCAATTTTATTTTTAGGAAGAGCGAGAAAGACAATATCTCCCATCTCTTGAATGGTGGCAATATCATAATCAACAAGATGATCACCATCATCATCACTACCATCAACATCATCATCATCATCATCATCATCATCATCATCATGAGATACAATGGAATCTAAAGAGGTTACCTTTGTTTTCTTAGCCATAAGGCATATGTGAGAACTTGAAGAAGGTAGTGATGAGATTTTACTTGAAGCTCCATTCAAACACTTTTCTTGACCCATAGAATCTCCAGTTTCCTCTACATGGTTAGCAACACAAGCACTAGTGGAAATAGAAGCATTTTGTCATGGCCACAAGACAAAGTAATCATATCATCATGAGATATATTCAAGTCATTTATACATAATATGCAAGGACTATCAACACAAACATGTAAGGAGTTTTGAGTGCTAGAAGTGTTAAGGTCCAAAGATAGAACATTGCAACTGGATAGAGATGATGGATTGCCAATAGTAAGCTCACTATCCACATTGCAATTTCTATCACCACTCACCATATCATTACCTTGTGAAAAATCACATGTTGGTGAAGTGGTAGAAGATGAGAACTCATCATGGCTCGAGGTGGAGGGAAAACAATCATCCTCAATAATGTTGGACACATCATATTTATCTTGAAGATTTGTCCATATCTCATGGGCACTCCGATAAGGCATGATTGAAGAAATAACTACATTGCTCACAACAAGTAAAAGCACTTTAGTAGCTTGAGCATCTATATAAGAGTTCATATTCTCCTCTAAAGATTCATTTTGTGGATCCATAGGAGAAAAACCCATATATACAATTACCTCAATAGGTGGGTGAATGCCCCGGAAATAATCAAGCATGTGAAATTTCCAATCATCATAATTTGTGCATTCGAATGTATGAAAGGAATTGTGATGCAGCCCGTCCTACGGACGTCCCTACATCTACACCACAAGTCCCCCAAGTGGACCAATGACTCGCGCCCGAGCCAAACTTCTACAAGCTAAAGTTAACTCACTCCTCTCCTGGTGTGACTTTGATACATCCTTGGATGGCTTGCTACTTCATGTGACTACTTTATGTATTATCAGCTATGAATCCCCAACGCATCACCAAGCCCCCATGGATGAAGTACAAGGAGCAGGACGAGAAGACGAAGCTGCTAGAGCTGATCACACCGAAGTCTCTAGTCCAAAAGACCAGAATCTCCGGACCGACACACAAGAGTCTCCGACCCTTCTCCGGACCAGCCTCTAGACTGAGCCCGGGGACATTCTGAACACCCCTCAGGAGACAGACCGGAATCTCCGGCCTACACCGGAATCTCCGGTCCACCACACCAGAATCTCCGGACCGCATGTCGACAGGCATGTAAAGGACTTTGGGCCTTTGGCCCATGTAACCCCAATTTCATCCAAACTTTACTCTTTATTGCGTAAACTACCCCTGAACCTGTGGCTAGCCTATAAATAGCCCCCACCTCTATTGTAAACCCTAGGCTTGATATTTGGAATTAGTGGACACCCCTTGTGGATCTATCTAGGTCTTGCCTCAGGCTCTTTTGATAGAGGAGCACCAAATATCCCCCACCTCATTGGAGTTTGCATCGTGCCTTCCTCGTTGTACAAGGCCTTGGCATCGGAGCCCCTTGCCAAGACGTCAAGATCTCACCGAGACTCCCCACTCGTCATGCTAGTTCGAGAGAGAGAGAGATCTTTGCCTGATGCTGATCCTAGGGATTGCGTCGGACCGATCACCACCGACGTGAGCTATTGGCTTGTATCGTGTCTTTGCATGATTGTGTTCATCGTGTTCTTCGTGCGTGTATTCGTGGTGTTCATCCCCTCTCTCTTTCCTCCCACACTTCCTCCTCGATTTCCACGGGAATTCATGGAAGATCGGGCACCCCGAGGTTAGCCCTCAACATATTGGTATCAAGAGCTTCGTTGCTCACGAATTTCCCCTCCAATTTTTCTTCTATCTACCAAAAATTCAAAATCCCCAAAAAAGAGCCCCAAATTTTCCTTTGGATCGATCTCTTGATTTGGAGTGTTATTTGTGGTTTTGATCCGACCAAATCTTGTCTTAGGTGTTCGTCCAGCTTTACGCTGCATTTTCCCAGCCCAATTTGGCCAATTTTTCACGGATTTGAGGACCCAAGACATGGATTTCCGCTCAAGAACACGAGCAGTTCGAGTGTTAGGACATTTTGTTGCTCATTTTCATAGTCGTGTCAATCCCAACAATCTCCACTTGTGTGTATATAGTCGTAGGTTTCCGTCACCCTCTTGAGTTGTTGACCCTTACCTTTGACTTGAGTTTTGTTTGGATTTTACCCACTTTTGACTATCCCTTTTCTTTTGGTTGGTTCTTTGGCATTCCACAACCCTAACCTACTATCAACAAGCTTTTGAGAGTATAGTGCTTTGTGTTGTGTGAGGTTTCTTTGTGATTTCACTTTTCAAGCTAATATTCTCTCTTGTGGTTTCTAGTTCGGTGCAATCCCCAAGGTGAGGTAAAAGGTTAACACCACCATATTAGACTTCCATATACAATCCTGGTGTGTTTTGCATGATGGATAGGCACGGTGAGTCGAGCCAACCACCTCCCCAAAAAGAAGAACAAGGCCCGTACATGACGTGCACAAGCCACTACATCATCCGACATGAGTTCCGCGAACATTGTGAGGCTCTTGAGACACGACAAGATGAACAATTCGGCGAGACTCAAGACGAGTTCAAGAACATCGACAACCGCTTAGATAGCCTCAAAAGACAAATGCATGCAATGCAACACAACTTTGTCCATCAAAATGAAGCGCTCCAACGTTCTGTCGCCAAAACAAATGACAAGCTTAGTCTCCTCATCAACGGAATCACAAACAACACAAGACCATGCTCACGCGCATCAAGCTCTTCAAGCTCGTCGCGCCACCATTCTCCTCTTCATCAAGATCATCATCCAAGTGCTCCAAGAAGCAATGACGCCCCTGTGGTTAAAGATGGAAGCTATTCACACTATGTACCTTCCCCATGGCACGCCGCAACGTCAAGCTATGATGGTGATTTCTCCTCAAGGCCCCAAGCAAGGCGAGAAGGACACCGTCATCACGCAAGGGCACTAATGATCCAACAAGTGCAACCACAAGTGGAACCTCAAGTATAACCTCAAGTCCACCACTATCGCCCGTGACAAATACTTGACACAACAAGTGATGACTCTAACTTGGAGGAACAAGCTAATCACCAACACAAAACCCTCCAAGATCCTCCTATTCGTCATCAACGTCATGAACATCCACGTTGACACCATGGTCATCACGAGGTGCCTCCTCCACCACATCAAGACATGGAGCATCAAATTGTACATGTTGAGCGACGCCCACCATGTCATGAGGCTCGAGACCATGATCTTCGTCGTGAGGCCCAAGTGCCTAACCCGCAACACCAACCGAGGAACGAGCCTCCTCTTCGTCAAAAACCGCGTCAAGAGGCTTCACATCCTCAACACCCTCATGTGGCGCAAGCGCCTCAACCTCGTCATCAACCGGGCCAAGAGCAAGAGCAAGCTCCTCAACAATGTCGCGAGAACCACATTCCACATCCCCAAAATGAGGCTCCTCAACCACAAGCACATCAACTAGCTCACCTAGGTCGTCGCAATAATTGCATGGAAGATGAAGACCGTCACCATCATGGCAACCATCTCCACCGTGACCACAATGAGGAAGAAACCTTCGGCAAGCTCAAGTTCACGATGCCCAAGTTCACCGGTTCAAATGACCACAAAGAATACCTCCCATGGGCGCTCAAGGTCGATAAGATCTTCCATATGCACAACTATAGTGATGAGAAGATGGTCGCCATGGCCTCGCTTGAGTGTGATGATTATGCAAACCTTTGGTGGGAACAAGTTCAAGTTGCTCGTGACATAAGAGAAGAGCCCCCAATCACAACTTGGCATGACATGAAGGCTCATATGAGATCCCGCTTTGTTCCTTCGCACTACACACGTGACCTCTTCAACAAGATTCAATCACTTAGTCAAGGGAAAAAGACCATGGAAGAGTACTTCAAGCAAATGGAGCTCAATATGATCCGCGCCAACATTGAAGATCTCAAGGAGCAAACAATGGCATGTTTCCTCATCGGCTTGAACCACCCAATCAAGCACATCGTCGAGTTCCAAATATACAACGATATGGTTGAGCTTGTGCACATTGCAACAAAGGCTGAGCATCAAGTACAAGAGGACATCAAGTACAACAATCCCAAGACGTACTTCACCTATAAACAAGCTTCAACCGCTGCACAAACAACCTTCATTGGAAGCTCCTCAAGTACCTCCAAACCTTTCTTCAAGCCCACACTTCCTCAAGGAAACCCACCCCAAGTGGCAAGCATACAAAGGATGACCCTCCATTCAATGGCGAATGCTACAAGTGTGGAGGCAAAGGACACAACTCGGACACTTGTGGAAACAAGAAAGTATTGTTCATCCATGACAATGGCGACGGAGAGTACTTGAGTGAATATGAATTCGATACAAGAGTCAAAGAAGCAATGACAAGGCAACATTTGTAAAATGACCAAGAACTCCTCATGTGTGAACATGACGCAAGTCCATCACTTGTTGTCACAAGGATCTTGACTACTCAAGCACAAGAGCATGAAGATCAACGATCCAACATATTCCAAACATGTGCCGACATCAATGGTAAATCTATCAAGGTGATCATCGATGGAGGGAGTTTCCATAACCTTGAAAGCACCGAGTTGTGTGAGAAGCTCAACCTCGCCCTCCATCCTCACAAGCACCCCTACCATGTCCAAAGGCTAAGTGACCAAGGTTCCGTGAAGATCAAGCACACTGTCCTGGTAACATTCTCTATTGGCCCATACAAAGACACGGTGGAGTGTGATGTCGTCCCAATGACGGTTTGCCACATGTTACTTGATCGACCATGGCAATTCGATAAAGGTGCCCTACATGATGGTCACAGAAATGTATACACCTTCAAGTGGCTTGACAAGACATGTGTTTTGCAACCGATGACTCCTAGCCAAATAATTGTGGACAATGCAAAGGCTTTAGCGAGGGCGCAAACCACAACACAAACTTGTGAGAAGAGTGGTGAGTGAGAGAACCACCATATAGCGAGTGAGAGCCACAAGCCTAACTCGAGTGAAAAAACTAAGAGTGTTCTCCTTGCCACCAATACTAAGATGAGAGATGTGAGGAATAACCCATCCATCTTGCACTACATCCTCATTTGCAAGGAACTAGCGCAAGGAACTAATGACATGATAAATATTCCTCCCTATTTGATGGCTATTTTGCAGGAATTCAAGGATGTGTTTCCCGAAGAGCTCCCTCATGGACTTCCTCCTCTTTGTGGAATAAATTATCGCATTGACCTCATACCCAGCGCTCCTCATCCAAACCGCGCCGCCTACCGCATGAACCCGAAGGAGACAAGGGGATCGAACGCCAAATCAACCAACTCATCTCTAAAGGTTTGATCCAAGTAAGCACTAGTCCAAGTGCGGTACCCGTGATTCTTGTTCCAAAAACAGATGATACGTTGCGGTTATGCATGGACTGTCGTCCAATAAATGCTATCACCGTGTGTTATTGACATCCCATACCATGCCTCGATGACATGCTTGATGAGTTGTGTGGAGCCAGTATTTTCTCGAAAATTGATCTTTTGTAACATCCCAGCATTAGGATCCAACGAAGGATAGAAATAGGAATATAAGTTTGTGCATGCATGCATATGTAAAATCAGGGTAAATTTTTTGCCAAACAAAAACACTAAAGGGATTAGAGTTTCTTTTGCTAACTAGAGGTAGGAATAGCTCTTGCTTAGTCATTGCTATGAATTTTGACATGACCTTTAGGCAGTATTAAGATTTTGGGGAAATTACTTTGAATTAAAATTTGAAATTCAAATCCATTTGAAAATATTTAAGTTATTAATGTTGAAGGGTTTTTCAAAAAAAACCTTATTAACATTGTTTGATTATATTAAAGAAATAGTAATCAACAGTAAGGATTAAAGGCAAGGAAAATTAAATAAGAAATACATTCTTATTTCTTTATTTCATAATAAGGATACAACTGATGATAAATAGATCAAAAGTATAAGGTTACAAAGAACAGAAATTAAACTTTATTAACTTGTAATAATATCTTTACAAGATCTTGTACAAAAAGAATACAAAGAAGGTTACAATTAAAACCTATACTACCTATCTACTCCTATACTAAATCTTGTATGTCCAGATCTTGTTCCTGCAAATAAGATAAACAGCTAGAAAGGAAATTAGGGGTTAGTTAGATAATTTTACTCTTAGTGGTGAACAATGAAATGCACTGTTCAAATTACATCATTGAGCAAATAAAGGGGAAAGTTTCACCAATGGTGAACTATCTGTTCTTTTAGTAAATAGTCAGAGACTACAGTAGAAGCCAAGTGGAAAGAAGTAAGTTTCACCAGGCTATCAACTAGTAAACAGGTAATAGTAAAAGCCAAGTTACTTGAGCTGATCCACATGCACAACTCACACACACACACAGCTTAGGCAGCTAACTGCATGGGGTGTGCTGTCAAGCCAATAGTAGCAGTACAAGCACTCAAACAGAGCACCAGTCGAAGTAAAGAACAGGAACTCACTTCTCCTTCTCAAGCACACACTCATAGCTTATTGAACTTGCCGAAACCAGCTTATTGAGCACCAGTCGAAGTAAAGAACAGGAATCTCTAGTTTTATAACTAGGTACACAAGCATCTTTGAATAAACATTTCTGGGCACATCCTATGGATGGTAGCACCTCAGCAATGACTTATCTTAAATAAAAAAGAACCATCTCAATATTCTTATAACAGCCTAGCCAACATAGATCATCAAAGAGGTAAAGCAACATATAAATATAGCCATTTTCCTGTGGTTTTGCCTCAGACCAACATCATAGAATAATCTATTCAATAGAAGGATCTGCAACTCTTAGGTACAGTAGAACATGAATAAAAAACAGCCCAGTTCAGAGATAAAACCTGTCTGCCACTCTATTGAGGGTATCACAAGAGTCTATCTTAATCAAATGGTTTCTGCCAGGCTACCATAATCCAATATTGCAATAGAACATTTAATCATTTTCCTAAACATAACACTTAGGAATCATGCTTTATAGATCTGAATCTTGTAATAGACAAGTATCAGAGGGTAATTGGATTAAATATCCAACTAAAATTCTTTCTACCAAAGTATATAAACAAGAACCAGAGAACTAATCTCAATTAGATCATAGCTATCATACAGGGTAATCAGAAAAGATTAGTTAACTGATTACAGCCAGAAACCACTGTCAACCATGAACATCAAAGTATAACAGTATGTTATACACAGCTAGATCCAGCAAGTAACTGCCTTAGATAAACATGACCTCAAGGGATGAACCCTAACACAGAGGGATTCACCCTAGTGTAATGAACATATGCAATTAGGGTTCATACATAGCCAGCACTCAGAGAACAACAAGGTAAACAAGAGATTCAGAGAGGGAGAGAGAGGTGACACTCACCCGTGGTCCTTGCTGTAAGTAGAAGAGGAAGCAGAGTCAATGGCGAGCACGCACGGCGGCACAGGGAGCACCCGAGGGCGCTGCAACCCGTGCCAAGCCGTGGCACGATGGCCACTGACTCACAGGCAGCAGTGGAGTCATCATAGGACCGCCTGGAGTCCAGCACAACGCCACCACAACGGCGGATCTCCACATCGCCGGCAACCCCCAAACCCTAGGGTTCGGGGTGGAGTCAGCCTGGACGGAAGAGGGGTTTGCAGACGAATCGAGTAGGACCAGGTTGTGGAGTGGCGTCGGTTACCTTGCCACACACCACGGCGATGGCCGGAGTAGACTAGGGTGGCCGGAATCAAGCGGCGACCACATCAGCAGCGCAGCGGCTCCGCGGGGGCGAGATAGAGGTGCGCGAGGGAGAGAGGTGAGGGTCGAGTGGTATTGGGCCGCTCGTAGCTGTTGGGTTAGACCAACCCAGATGGGCCGGGTCAGGGCTGGGCCAGCCCAACAGGCCAGGTTCAGTTTTAAAGAAAAAGAGGAAACATCCAATTAAATTGCTAAATGACCAAAATACCCGTAGTATTAAATGATTCCAAGAAATAAAAATAAAAATCTTAAAAATATAAATAATATATCTATGAACTCACAAAAATATTCTCTATTGAGTAAAAATAATCAATAGAATTTTTGGTAACTAAAAATTAGTCCCATTATTAATCTTGTGCCAATTACAGTTGAATTTTATAAAAATATATGAAACACTTAAAAATTGAATAAAAATCACTTTTAAGATCCTAAATTAATATACTATTATAGAAAAATATTAGTTTATATTTTTGAAAAGTAAATTCAGTGTGATAAAAATTAAGTCTTATTTCCTCAAAGGAATTTTAGTAAATATTTAAAAGAGAAAGAAATAAGTAAGTTCATGTTTTTAATAATACTTTTCTTTTATTTAATCAAAGAAAATATTAAACTTTTTACTAAGAGGGTAAAGCACGCAAGGAAGTAGATAATAAATCATTGCATGACATTACTATGCATTACATATTGCTTCTTTAAATATTGTCCTTACCGGGCAATAATGGTTCTTTGTAGAAACCGGAGCTCAAGGTCAGGTGGAAGCATCCGACTTCATTACCTTGTAGTCACAAGGCAAGTTCATAACTTGCTCATTTCCTTTGAAGAGTCTTTATCAAAGATATTGCAAATTGTGTGTTATCATCTATGATCTAGAGAGAGAAAATGTTATCTTCTCTAATAAATAAGATGTAGTTATCATCCTAAGTGATGATAAAGATCAGCAATGGAACTTAGGGTTCCAATTGCATAAGTCACATAGGCTTAACAACCCATGACATCAGTGATTCTAGCGCCGTATAATACGCGTTAACCATGAGATTTGGAATGGGACAGAGAAGTCAGCTGTATCTTCTTCCTTTCATATGGAGGCAAGATGACCTTATAGTGACGTTGGGATTCCTGGTATGGATCCAACATATGGGTGGGCACCCTTAGGCCCCACAATTTTGGTGTCTAGATTATTTATGAGTGGCTGTCGGAGGTACAGTCAGGCCTTTTTAGGGAGCTTACCAGGGGCATCACCAACTCATAGAGTCTTCGGGAACTCACCAGGGTTATATCTTGCCCTAGTTGGAGGCTTAACGGAGGTGTAGTCAGCCCCGGAGGATCATGCAGACCTATGGGGTCACAGAGAGGGCAGTGATTGGCTTGCATCACCTACTGGGCCCCACATCATGGAATTGTTGACGGGAAAGTATGCCCGGTTGTGCAACAAGGAGTTGGTCTCTCATGGGTAAAGCAACACACCTCTGCAGAGTGTAAGAATTGTGACATGTTACTCCCTATTCTGGGAAGGAGCTACGAACACGGCAGGAAAGGAACTCCATGAAGTTCTGGTCAACCTGTGAAGGCTGATGGGCATAGTTTTTGATAATAAAATCAATCTTTGAAGAAATGTTTATGAAAGTTGCATAGTACCAAGGACGTAGCGTCCGAGGTGGTAGATTGAGCATCAAACTTCCCACCTTGCATACAATGAACTTGCTGGGTAACGATGTTACTCACTCTTTCCTTTGAACCCCTGCTTAGACTCTAAGAATCCAGAAGACACTTCGATGTACGTAGCTGATGGACAAGAGGATGTTTGCTACGAAGAACCAGACCTGTCCAGAGGAGTTGAAGGGGTGGACTACGAGATACGCTATGGAGTGGAAGGCAACGAGTCCGAGTAGTTTCCTTAGTTATTAGTAAACCAATTGAGCCGAGCATCAGGAACTATATAGAATAAGTTGTTGAGGTCAATTCAAAGTATAAGTTTGGATTTTATATCTTCCGCTGAAACTACTTAAGTTTGGTTTGTAATTTCATAATGCTTGAAGTTTGAGAGCTTTGAGTTTGTAATAATGAAGTGTGTATATTTGTAATATGGACCCGCAATGTTTCTGTTGTACCACTCTGAGAGATGTGATATTTACGAAACGGTGTTTGGTGAATGTCATGTCAACGACTATAGTGTACTACACATGCAGTGGTATCTTTGGGTCACATGGTGGTATCGAAGCAATTGCTTTGACCTTAGGTTGGAAACCTAGTAAAGGGAAATAACTGTAGGAGTCTAGGAGCAATGGTAAAGAGTTCTCTAGATTATATGATGAATATTCAATTGTGAATATTTTGTTATATTTTTAGTGCGATAATTCTTTATTATGATGCATCATTATAATTAATGGATACTAATTATATTTATTTATATATAGTGGAAATGGCACCAAAGTTTCCAAAACAGACTTTGGCAAGGAAAGAAGAGACTCTCGATGATTATCAGGGGTCTTTAACTGAACAGCTTCGAGAACTTCTAAGGGTTTTTGGTTGCACAACTAATATCCCAGTCAATACCATGACATACCATGATGGGCGAATGTTAGCCAAATATCGTGTTAGCATCCAAGTACCAAAGAAGCTTGGTTTATATCACAATTTACCTATGGGGGAAGGTAGAAGTCACCTAGCAGCATATCATGTTGCTATTGTGGAGGCGATAGCCAATATGCGGGAGCATAAGGCAGAAGAGTTAGCTAGAAGCACATATTCTGTGATTCCCCATGACTCTATAGACGAGGAACTAGAACCGGATCATCTTACTTTAGTAAGGAAGCATCCAAAATTAGCTTCTAAGTTTATGGATCTGTATCGACTGATGGTTGGGTCTTTGTATAAGACACATCAGGTTATTATAAAATATCAGGTCGATATGTTAGAGGATTTAACGAATCCTAAAAGAAGGGAGAAATTAGCATCTAAGCTGGAGAATGAAGTAGTGGATAGGGTTAACCCAGATTTCAAGGATATACCTATAGATCCAGCATCTTTTACACCATAATCCTTACTCACCGATACCAGAACCCATTAGATATCCTGATGAGGGCACTAGTCATCCAGTACCACAGAGTTCTTGGGGAACGGAGGACTCGGAATTACCTATTGGGAATTCTGAAGGATGGAGGTACGGATCAATGGATGGATCTGTCGGGAATCCTATTCCTGTGGAAGATTCAGTTGGAGATATCGGGCAGACTAGTCGCATGGGTGTAAGATCTTATTCCGTTGATGGAAGAGATGTCCATGTGGAAGATGTAGAGTCCGAGGAGGAAGATCCCGAAGAAAGGGTGTTCGAGTCACTAGAAAATTATCCTACTCCAGATAATGTGCACTATCCAATCATCGCTGAGGACTATCGTACCCAGCAGAGTACTTGGGGGGCACCGGAAGGGGAATATTCTGTTGATTCCTCTAGAATCGGGATGTAGGAGATGGATGAAGAAGAAAGTGATGAGGCTGATTTGGTAGATACTTCAGATGAATTGGAAGGTATGGATGCACTTCAGCTGAATGATGTGTCAAGTCCGGAGACTTCTGATACTGAATATCGTCCGTCGAAGAGGCAAGTCGTTCCATAGATGGTGCATCGTACTTCACGTCGTCACGGTTGCACTCCGGGTATGTACGATGAACGACGCAACTGCTAGGGAGTGTGACTTTGACTAGTAGTATCTCTGTAGGATACGAGAGTTAGAGTCGGAGGACTTAATGTAAATAAATAAGTGGGATGGTACCACATGAGCTTGTAATTCTTAATTAGTAAGGGCTTGTAATCACGTTGTATAAATTATTGTGATGTATAATATGTGTGTAATGCATATTTGGTTCTTATTTGGATCTTGTTTTCCATTGTGTGACTAGTTCTATGCATGAAGTTGAGCTTAGAACACATATGCATGATGTAATTATTAGTATTCGCTTTATGTTACAGGACTAGGGGGGGTATGGAAACAGGTGTAGAAAACGAGACTGAGCAGCAGCACATAGAGCGCGAAGCCAAAGAAAAGGCGGATGAAGACGCCAGAATGCAAGCGAATTTACCACCACCACCAATGAGGCCGTTGATGGAGAAGAACTTTATGCAGTATATGCAAATGATGCAAGTGTCCCAGAACAAATTCATGGAGGTTTTGGTAGACCGAGTGGGACAGCAGAGGGCACCTCAAGGACGTGGTGTTCGGATTTCCAGGATACCAAGCCTTTACCTTTCGCATCCGCTCCTGAACCAATGGATGCAGAGGACTGGTTAACGGATACCAGAAGAAAGTTGAGAACTGTAGGATGCAATGAGGAAGAAAAGTTGAGGTATGCAACACATCTATTGACCGGACCTGCATCGTCATGGTGGGAAAGTCAACTACCTATCCAACCTCTAGGAAGAGAGTACAATTGGGAGGAGTTCAAACAAAGATTCCGTGAATACCATGTTCCGGAGAGTATCATAGAGTTGAAGCGTAGGGAGTTTGAAGAACTACAACAAGGACACTCCAGTGTCATGAAGTATATTCAGGAGTTTAGTGATTTATCTCGTTATGCTGCTGAAGAAGTTAGCACGGAGACGAGAAGGAAGAAGAGGTTCATGCGTGGACTAAATCCATTTGCGAAAATGCAGTTGAGGCTTGCCAACACTCAAACTTTTCAATAGTTGCTTGATGCAGCTATAACCTTTGAAGATGATTACAAAAATGTCCAAGAGGACCGTAGGAAGAGAGCAAAGAAGATAACGAAGAGGATTCAGGCAAGTAAACCCAAAACTAATTTGGAGTTTCAACCTAGGAACAGACCCTACAACAATAACAATAGGAGTAGCAATAATACTGGAGGACAATTCAATCCTAGAAGGAATGTCATATGTCATAATTGCAAACTTCTAGGACATATCAGCAAGGATTGTCAGAAACCAGTGATAATTTGTTTTGGATGTGGACAAAAGGGTCATATTAAGCCTGATTGCCCAAACAAACCACCCGGTGGTTGGACCACAAAAGGTGGAGGACAAGCAAGTGTTGGAGGAGGTGGACAGCCTAACCAAGGGGGAAGCTATGCCAAAAATAATAATGGCAAGAGAGGTAGACCTACGGGAAAGCTGAATTGCGCAACCTTGGAGGAGGTGGATAACTCAAATCAGGCGGTGATAGGTACGCTCAATATTCTCACAAATTCTGGAAAAGTTTTATTTGATACTGGTGCAACTACTTCTTTCATATCTGAAGAGTTTTGTGATAAATTCGGGATTAGAAGGGCACCGTTAGAAAAACCTATGACCGTAGTTACCGCCGGAGGGATCAAGGTAGTTAGAAATATTAAACTAAACCAAGTCATCTCAATCTGTGGTCAAACCTATTATGCGGATCTTTATGTGATCCCATTAAAAGGAATAGCAATAGTGCTGGGAATGGATTGGATGACAGACTATGGAGCTCAGATCAATTGTGAAGAGAAAACCGTTTCAATCAAGTCTCCAAGTGGAGGAAGGATAGTCTATCAGGCGGATAAACATAGTCATATCATGGTAGATCTGCAGTTGAACTCAATGAAGGAGGTCAAATTAGAAGATATTCCGGTGGTGAAGGAGTTTCAGGATGTTTTTCCAGCAGAGTTACCAGGAATGCCACCTGATCGGGAAATAGAGTTCACTATTGACCTACCTGGTACAACACCAATAGCTCAAGCACCATATAAGATGGGGCCAAAGGAATTAAAAGAGCTTAAGGAGCAAATTGATGAACTAGCCCGGAAAGGATTCATACAGGAAAGTGTATCTCCGTGGGGAACTCCGGTGATTTTTATGGATAAACGATATGGTGGATGGAGAATGTGTGGGGATTACAGAAATCTCAACAATGTCACTATCAAGAATAAGTATCCATTACCAAGGATACAAGATCTCTTTGACCAAGTCAAGGGAGCTGGAGTATTCTCCAAGATTGATCTAAGATCCGGATACCATCAGATAAAAATTAAACCTAAAGATGTTCCTAAAACAACATTTGTATCAAGGTATGGACATCACGAGTATTTGGTCGTACCTTTTGGTCTGACTAATGCACCAACAATATTCATGAATTTGATGAACAAAATCTTCATGCCTTACTTGGACAAGTTTTTCATAGTATTCATTGATGATATTCTGATATACTCCAAAGATATAGAAGAGCATGCAGAACATTTGAGAGTAGCATTACAAATCCTAAGAGAACATAAGCTTTATGCTAAGTTCAGTAAGTGTGAATTTTGGTTGGACGAAGTAGAGTTTCTTGGTCATGTGATCAATAAGGATGGAATTGCTGTAAATCCGTCCAAAGTCCAATCAGTACTAGATTGGAAGGCACCAACCAATGTGAAGCAAATCCGAGGTTTCTTAGGTATGGCTGGTTACTATCGAAGATTCATAGAAGGTTTTTCCAAGATAGCTGGACCAATGACCAAATTATTAAGAAAGAATACACCTTTCATATGGGATGAGAAGTGCGAAGCAAGTTTTCAGGAGTTGAAAATCAGGTTAACCACAACACCAATCCTAGCAATTCCAGAACCAGGAAAAGATTACACAGTATATTGTGATGCATCTAAGGAAGGATTAGGTTGCGTGCTTATGCAAGATCATAAAGTAATTGCTTATGGATCTAGGCAATTGAAACCACATGAAGTGAACTATCCAACCCATGATTTAGAATTAGCCGTAGTAGTGTTTGCTTTAAAAGGATGGAGACATTTTCTCCATGGGTCAAGATGTGAGTTATATACTGACCACAAAAGTCTCAAATATTTCTTCACTCAAAAGGAATTGAATATGAGGCAAAAACGGTGGTTGGAATTGATTAAAGATTATGATCTAACAATCAATTATACTCCTGGGAAAGCAAATGTTGTGGCAGATGCTTTAAGTCGGAAAAACACAGATATACAACCTATGAATAGAGAACTGCCAAAAGAGCTACAAAGGGATTTGGAAAGAATGGAAATACAATTTATAAGTACATCAGTTCTTGGAGGATTAGCTACCATGCGAGTAATTTAAGAACAAAGTAGTGATCTTCAACATGAAATTATAGGCATCAAGGTGAAGATCCTTTCATTACTGAAGAAGTTCGAAGAATCTCTCAAGGTCAAACCTTAGTTTTTCACCTAGGAGATTGTGGATCTTTATGGTTTCAAAACCGTCTTTGTGTACCAGATGTGATAGAGATTCGAGAAGTGATACTTCGAGAAGCCCATGAAACACCATATTCCATACATCTGGGTAGTACAAAGATGTACATGGATTTAAAAGAGTTATTCTGGTGGAATAATATGAAAAGAGATATTGCAAAGGATGTATTAGAATGCCATACTTGCCAAAGGGTTAAAGCAGAACATCAAAGTCCAGCAGAACCATTACAACCTTTGGAAATTCCAGAATGGAAGTGGGAAAAATTGGTATGGATTTTATCACAGGACTACCCATGACACCGAAGCGAAAGGATATGATTTGGGTGATTGTGGACAGACTCACAAAAAGTGCACATTTTATTCCAGTGAACCAAAAAGATAATGCTGAGAAATTAGTGGAAATTTATGTCAAAGAGATTGCGAGTAAGCATAGGGTACCCAAGAAAATTTTGTCTGATAGAGGATCTGTGTTTACATCAGCATTTTGGAAACAATTACATGCAACACTTGGTTCAAAATTGGATTTTAGTACGGCTTATCATCCAGAAACTGGAGGTCAGACAGAAAGGACCAACCAAATCTTAGAAGACATGCTTAGAGCTTATGCATTAGATTTCGGAGGTTCGTGGGAAGATCATCTACCATTGGCAGAATTTTCCTACAACAATAGCTATCAGAGTAGTCTGAAGGCAGCACTTTTTCAAGTACTATATGGAAGAAGGTGTAGATCACCTATATGCTGGTATGAACCTGGTAGTAGCGAAGAATTTGCACAAGGTTATATCAAGGAAACACAATATATCATCGATATTATTAGAGATCGGTTAAAGATAGCTCGGAGTCAAGAAAAGAGTTATGATGATCAAAGTCGTAGATCATGGCATCCAGAAGTAGGAGATATGGTGTATCTCAAAATAAGTCCGATGAAGGGAGTGAAGAGGTTCAGAGTCAAAGGTAAATTAAGTCCAAGGTACATTGGACCATTCAAGATATTAAGTCAGAACAGAACAATAGCTTATGCTCTGGAGTTACCAAAGAGGTTAGCTCAGGTTCACAATGTGTTCCATGTTTCACAACTTCAGAAATGTCTTAAAATTCCTGAAGATGCTATCACACATCAAGAGATTGAGTTACAAGGAGATTTGACTTATGTCGAGAAACCCTGTAAGATTCTAGAGGAAAACTGGAAAAGGTTGAGAAACAGGGCAATCAAATATTGCAAGGTACAGTGGGAACATCACCCAGAGCGAGAAACCACCTGGTAGAAAGAAGATGACTTGAGGGAAGCATATCTAGAATTATTCAGGTACCCATCCGCAAACTTTGGGTCGAAGTTTAATTTAAGGGGGGAAGTCTGTAACATCCCAGCATTAGGATGCAACGAAGGGTAGAAATAGGAATATAAGTTTGTGCATGCATGCATCTGTAAAATCAGGGTAAATTTTTCGCCAAACAAAAACACTAAAGGGATCAGAGTTTCTTTCGCTAACTGGAGGTAGGAATAGTTCTTGCTTAGTGATTGCTATGAATTTTGACATGACCTTTAGGCAGTATTAAGATTTTGGGGAAATTACTTTGAATTAAAATTTGAAATTCAAATCCATTTGAAAATATTTAAGTTATTAATGTTGAAGGGTTTTTCAAAATAAAACCTTATTAACATTGTTTGATTATAGTAAAGAAATAGTAATCAACAGTAAGGATTAAAGGCAAGGAAAATTAAATAAGAAATAAATTCTTATTTATTTATTTCATAATAAGGATACAACTGATGATAAATACATCAAAAGTATAAGGTTACAAAGAATAGAAATTAAACTTTATTAACTTGTAATAATATCTTTCAAGATCTTTTACAAAAAGAATACAAATAAGGTTACAATTAAAACCTATACTACCTATCTACTCCTATACTAAATCTTGTATGTCCAGATCTTGTTCCTGCAAATAAGATAAACAGCTAGAAAGGAAATTAGGGGTTAGTTAGATAATTTTACTCTCAGTGGTGAACAGTGAAATGCATTGTTCAAATTACATCATTGAGCAAATAAAGGGGCAAGTTTCACCAATGGTGAAGTATCTATTCTTTCAGTAAATAGTCAGAGACTACAGTAGAAGCCAAGTGGATAGAAGTAAGTTTCACTAGGCTATCAACCAGTAAACAGGTAATAGTAAAAGCCAAGTTACTTGAGCTGATCCACATGCACAGCTCACACACACATAGCTTTGGCAGCTAACTGCATGGGTGTGCTGTCAAGCCAATAGTAGCAGTACAAGAACTCACACAGAGCACCAGTCGAAGTAAAGAATAGGAACTCACTTCTCCTTCTCAAGCACACACTCACAGCTTATTGAACTTGCCGAAACCATAGCCAAATCCTCAACCAGATTACCCAATCAACCACCAGATCTTCACAAGATTGTAACATAAGGAGGGGGTGGAGCAGGTGGATAGCAAGGTCAAGCACAACATCACAGGAGCAACACCAGGAGGTGCATAGCTAAAGCAAGCCAACAAGCAACACCAAAACCTCATCAACCATCAAGCATCTGGTGAGTACAAATAACACCACCACATGATCAAGTCATCATAGAGTCAATGGAGCATGTATTGTTTATTTGATCTTCTCAGAAAAACACCCAAGTGAGGTGTACATCCATCATAGAAGAAAGATAAAAAAGGCAAATGATAAAACTTTACCAGTTACTCCCAAGATCTCAGCTTTTGCATCACTGATCTTGGAGAGGAATCTCTAGTTTTATAACTAGGTACACAAGCATATTTGGATAAACATTTATGGGCACATCCTATGGATGGTAGCACCTCAGCAATGACTTATCTTAAATAAAAAAGAACCATCTCAATATTCTTATAACAGCCTAGCCAACACAGATCATCAAAGAGGTAAAGCAGCAGATAAATATAGCCACTTTCCTGTGGTTTTGCCTCAGACCAACATCATAGGCTAATCTATTCAATAGAAGGATCTGCAACTCTCAGGTACAGTAGAACATGAATAAAAAACAGCCCAGTTCAGAGATAAAACCTGTCGGCCACTCTATTGAGGGTATCACAAGAGTCTATCTTAATCAAATGGTTTCTGCCAGGCTACCATAATCAAATATTGCAACAGAACATTTAATCATTTTCCTAAACATAACACTTAGGAATCATGCTTTATAGATCTGAATCTTGTAATAGACAAGTATCAGAGGGTAATTGGATTAAATATCCAACTACAATTCTTTCTACCAAAGTATATCAATAAGAACCAGAGAACTAATCTCAATTAGATCATAGCTATCATACAGGGTAATCAGAAAAGATCAGTTAACTGATTATAGCCAGAAACAACTGTCAACCATGAACATCAAAGTATAACAGTATGTTATACATAGCTAGATCCAGCAAGTAACTGCCTTAGATAAACATGACCTCAAGGGATGAACCCTAAAACAGAGGGATGCACCCTAGTGTAATGAACATATGCAATTAGGGTTCATACATAGCCAGCACTCAGAGAATAGCAAGGTAAACAAGAGATTCAGAGAGGGAGAGAGAGGTGACACTCACCCGTGGTCCTCGCTGTAATTAGAAGAGGAAGCAGAGTCAACGGCGAGCACGCACGTCGGCACGGGGAGCACCCGAGGGCGCTGCAACCCGCGCCAAGCCGTGGCACGGTGGCCACTAACACACAGGCAGCAATAGAGTCATCATAGGACCGCCTGGAGCCCAGCACAACGCCACGACAGCGATGGAGCTCCACATCGCCGGCAACCCCCAAACCCTAGGGTTCGGGGTGGAGCCAGCCTGGACGGGAGAGGGGTTTGCAGACGAATCGAGCATGACCAAGTTGTGGAGCGGCGTCGGTTACCTCGCCACACACCACGGCGATGGCCGGAGTAGACCAGGGCGGCCGGAATCGAGCAGCGACTGCATCAGCAGCGCAGGGGCTCCGCGGGGGCGAGATAGAGGTGCGCGAGGGAGAGAGGTTTGGGTCAAGTGGTACTGGGCCGCTCGTGGCTGTTGGGTTAGACCAACCCAGATGGGCCGGGTTAGGGCTGGACCAGCCCAACTGGCCAGGTTCAGTTTTAAAGAAAAAGAGGAAACATCCAATTAAATTGCTAAATGACCAAAATACCCCTAGTATTAAATGATTCTAAGAAATAAAAATAAAAATCTTAAAAATATAAATAATATATCTATGAACTCACAAAAATATTCTCTATTGAGTAAAAATAATCAATAGATTTTTTGGTAACTAAAAATTAGGCCCATTATTAATCTTGTGCCAATTACTGTTGAATTTTATAAAAATATATGAAACACTTGAAAATTGAATAAAATTCACTTTTAAGATCCTAAATGAATATATATTATAGAAAAATATTAGTTTATATTTTTGAAAAGTAAATTCAGTGTGATAAAAATTAAGTCTTATTTCCTCAAAGGAATTTTAGTAAATATTTAAAAGAGAAATAAATAAGTAAGTTCATGTTTTGAATAATACTTTTCTTTTTAGTAATCAAAGAAAATATTAAACTTTTTACTAAGAGGGTAAAGCATGCAAGGAAGCAGATAATAAATCATTGCATGACATTACTATGCATTACATATTGCTTCTTTAAATATTGTCCTTACTGGGCAATAATGGTTCTTTGTAGAAACCGAAGCTCAAGGTCAGGTGGAAGCATCTGACTTCACTACCTTGCAGTCACAAGGCAAGTTCATAACTTGCTCATGTCCTTTGAAGAGTCTTTATCAAAGATATTGCAAATTGTGTGTTATCATCTATGATCTAGAGAGAGAAAATGTTATCTTCTCTAATAAATAAGATGTAGTTATCATCCTAAGTGATGATAAAGATCAGCAATGGAACTTAGGGTTCCAATTGCATAAGTTACATAGGCTTAACAACCCATGACATCAGTGATTCTAGCACCGTATAATACGCGTTAACCGTGAGATTTGGAATGGGACAGAGAAATCAGCTGTATCTTCTTCCTTTCATATGGAGGCAAGATGACCTTACCGTGATGTTGGGATTCCTGTTATGGATCCAACATATGGGTGGGCACCCTTAGGCCCCATGATTTTGGTGTCTAGATTATTTATGAGTGGCTGCTAGAGGTATAGTCGAGCCTTTTTAGGGAGCTTACAAGGGGCATCACCAACTCATAGAGTCTTCAGGAACTCACCAGGGTTATAGCTTGCCCTAGTTGGAGTCTTAACAGAGGTGTAGTCAGCCCCGGAGGATCATGCAGACATATGGGGTCACGGAGAGGGCAGTGATTGGCTTGGATCACCTACTGGGCCCGACATCATGGAATTGTGGACGGGAAAGTACGCCCAGTTGTGCAACAAGGAGTTGGTCTCTCATGGGTAAATCAACGCACCTCTGTAGAGTGTAAGAATTGTGACATGTTACTCCCTGTTCCGGGAAGGAGCTACGTACGCGGCAGGAAAGGAACTCCATGAAGTTCTGGTCAACCTATGAAGGCTGATGGGCATAGTTTTTGATAATAAAATCAATCTTTGAAGAAATGTTTACAAAAGTTGCATAGTACCAAGGACGTAGCGTCCGAGGTGGTAGATAGAGCATCAAACTTCCCACCTTGCATATAATGAACTTGCTGGGTAACGATGTTACTCACTCTTTCCTTTGAACCCCTGCTTAGACTCTGAGAATCCAGAAGACACTTCGATGTACGTAGCTGATGGACAAGAGGATGTCTTCTACGAAGAACCAGACCTGTCCAGAGGAGTTGAAGGGGTGGACTACGAGATACGCTATGGAGTGGAGGGCAACGAGTCTGAGTAGTTTCCTTAGTTATTAGTAAACCAATTGAGCCGAGCAGCAAGAACTATATAGTATAAGTTGTTGAGCTCAATTCGAAGTATAAGTTTGGATTTTATATCTTCCGCTGAAACTACTTAAGTTTGGTTTGTAATTTCATAATGCTTGAAGTTTGAGAACTCTGGGTTTGTAATAATGAAGTGTGTATGTTTCTAATATGGACCCGCAATGTTTCTATTTTACCACTCTGAGGGATGTGATATTTATGGAACAGTGTTTGGTGAATGTCATGTCAACGACTATAGTGTACTACACATGCAGTGGTATGCTGGGTCACCGCAGCTTCGTAGTGGTTACCATCAAATACGTATGGCGAAAGGTAATGAGTGGAAAACCGCCTTCAAGACCAAACTTGGTATCTATGTATGGTTGGTCATGCCTTTTGGCTTATCTAATGCCCCATCCACCTTCATGCGCCTTATGAATCATATTTTGCATTCTCTCATTGGAAAAAGTGTTGTTGTCTATTTCAATGATATACTTGTTTATAGCAAGTCACTAGAGGAACATGTTACACATGACAAGGAGGTCTTACAAATCCTTTGACATGAAAAGCTATATGCTAATCTTCCCAAGTGTACCTTTTCTAAAGACAAGTTGATTTTTCTTGGATTTTTCGTTTCTTCGAAAGGCATTGAAGTTGATGTTTCCAAGGTAAAGGACATACGAGATTGGCCCATCCCCACAAATGTGAGTGAACTCCAAAGTTTTCATGGGCTGGCCTGTTTCTATCGTCACTTTCTGAAAGACTTTTCTACCATTGCTTGTCCTCTCAACAAGTTGACCAAAAAGAATGCCACCTTTGTGTGGGGCAAAGCACAACAAAAAGCTTTTGATGAACTTCAAAAGAGGCTCACCGAAGCACCTCTTCTTGCGTTACTGGATTTAACAAAAACTTTTGAGATAGAGTGTGACGCTAGTGTTATTGGCATTGGAGGAGTCCTCGTGCAAAATGGGCGTCCTATTGCCTACCATAGCGAGAAACTTGATGGTGCTCGCCTTAACTATCCGATTTATGACAAAGAGCATTTTGCTATAGTACGTGTCTTTCAAGTTTGGCAACACTATCTTTGTCCTAAGGAATTTATCATACATTCCGACCATGATTTGTTGCAATATCTCAAAGGCCAAGCCAACTTGAGATGACACGCTAAGTGGGTTGAGTGTATGGAATCTTTTCCTTACATTATCAAGTACAAGAAGGGCAAAGATAATGTAGTTGCGGATGCCTTGTCTCGCAAGCACACAAGCCTTCTTACTCGACTTCAAGTAAACGTGTTGGGTCTTGATGAAATCAAAACTTTGTATTCTTTCGGCCCGTTCTTTGAACCAATTTTCGCAAAGGGCTCCATTGACAAAGGAGTTGATGATTTCTATTTGCATAAGGGCTTTCTCTTTAAACAAAACAAGCTTTGCATTCTGAAGTCGTCTCTCCAACTTTTTCTTATCCAAGAATCACATGGTGGAGGCCTCATGGGTCACTTTGTTTGTGACAAGACATTGGACATGCTTTCCACTCATTACTATTGGCCCAAGGTGAAATGAGACGTGGAGCGCTACGTTCATCGATGCACAACATGCGTTCAAGCTAAGTCCAAGTCTAACCCCTTTGATCTATACATGCCATTTCCTATACCTCATGCACCTTGGTCCGACATTAGCATGGATTTTGTTTTAGGATTTCCTAGGTCTAAGCATGGTCATGGTTCTATAATTGTGGTCATGGATCGCTTTTCCAAAATTGCACACTTCATAATGTGCCATAAGACCGACGATGCTTCACATGTTGCCAATTTATTTTTCAGGGAAATCGTTCGTCTTCACGGTGTGCCAAGAACAATCGTCTCCGACCACGACGTCAAATTCATGAGTTACTTGTGGAAGACCCTCATGGACAAGATCAGCATCAAGCTCCTCTTATCATCCGCATCGCATCCGCAAACCGATGGCCAAAATGAGGTCGTCAACCAAAGCCTCGGTACTCTCCTTCGTGTGTTGATCAAGAAGAACTTGAAGGATTGGGAGGAATGCATTCCCCATGTAGAATTCGCCTACAATTGTGCCAAGCACTCTAAAACAAAGATGAGACCATTCATGATCGTCTATGGTTTTGATCCACTCACCGCGCTCAACATCCTACCTCTACCTCTCCATGAGCGCACCAACATGGATGTTGACAAGCGCACCCAAGCTACGAAGAAGCTTCACGAGGAAACAAGAGATACTATCAAGAAACAAGTCCTTCACCAAGCTTCAAGGTTAAATAAGGACAAAAAGGATATGATCTTTGAGAAATGTGACCTTGTGTGGATACACTTGAGCAAGGACCATTTCCCCAAGGAACGTGATTCCAAGCTCAAACCAAGAGGAGATGGTCCCTTCAAGGTCCTCAAGAGAATCAACAACAACGCCTACATCATCGACATCCCGACCTCCAAGTACCTTGTGAGCAATACATTCAATGTCAATGACCTCTCACCATACTAGGGAGATGTTCTAGATGCTAACCATGAAGAGTCGAGGATGACTCTTTCCCAAGGGGGAGTTGATGCAGGCCGTCCTACGGACGTCCCTACATCTACACCAACATGTCCCCCAAGTGGACCAATGACTCGCGCCCAAGCCAAACTTCTACAAGCTAAGGTTAACTCGCTCCTCTCCTCGTGTGACTTTGATACATCCTTGGATGGTTTGCTACTTCACGCGACTAATCTATGCATTATCTGTTATGAAGCCCCAACGCATCACCAAGCCCCCATAGATGAAGTACAAGGAGCAGGACGAGAAGATGAAGCTGCTGGAGCTGATCAAATCAGAGTCTCCGGTCCAGAAGATCGAAATCTCCGGATTGACACACCGGAGTCTCCAGCCCATCTCCGGACCAGCCTCTGGACCGAGCCCGGGGACATTCTGAACACCCCTCCAGAGACAAACCGGAGACATACCAAAATCTCTGTCCTACACCGGAATCTCGGGTCCATCAGACCGGAATCTCTGGACCGCATGCTGATAGGCATGTAAAGGCCTTTGGGCCTTTGGCCCATGTAACCCCAATTTCATCCAGACTTTACTCTTTATTGCCTAAAGTACCCCTGAACCTATGGCTGGCCTATAAATATCCCCCACCTCTATTCTAAACCCTAGGCTTGATATTTGGAATTAGTGGACACCCATTGTGGATCTATCTAGTTCTTGCCTCATGCTCCTTTGATAGAGGAGCACCAAATATCCCCCACCTTGTTGGAGTTTGCATCATGCCTCCCTCGTTGTACAAGGCCTTGGCATCGAAGCCCTTTGCCAAGACATCAAGATCCAGTAAGACTCCCCACTCGTCGTGCTGGTTCGAGAGAGATCTTCGCCCGACGCCGATCCTAGGGATTGCGTTGGACCGGTCGCCTCCGACATGAGCTATTGGCTTGTATCATGTCTTTGGATGAGTGTGTTCATCGTTTTCTTCATGCGTGAGTTCGTGGGGTTCATCCCCTTGCACTCCCCCCTCGATTTCCACATGAATTCGTGAAAGATCAGGATCCCCCGAGGTTAGCCCTCAACAAATCATGCACTAATCCCCTAGTCGACATCTTTACTCTCAAGGCGGTGAAGCCTAAAAGTGAGAGACTTTGCACTGATACTAGTTGAAAGGACACCGATGTCGCTTGGGGGGTGAATAGGCAGTTTAAAACTTTTACGAGATGGCTTAAGAAAGGCAGAATTAAACTACCATTTACTTTGTGAAGCACATAACCTATAAATACTATGGTTCACCTATGTGCACCAACAACTTATGCTAAGAAATACAAGCAACTATGCGATAACAAGATATATGACTTCAAGCATGAAGGATATCACAAAGTAAATTGTATAAGTAAAGAGCTTTGGTATAGAGATAACCGAGGCACGCGGATACGACGATGTTTTACCGAGTTCCTCTCAACAAGGGAGCACGTCTCGATGCAGGGGTGGGCAATTGAAAGGACATTTATTGTCCTAATATGTTTTAGTGTTTGTTAACAATATAAGGTTCATTTTACTGTGTGTTAATGTCTACAGGTCAATCTATTGAAAAGATAAAAGGCCATAATAGGGTGGGAAATTCCCTGGCCAAAACTAAGCTTTCCTCAAGATTCTAGACTGGAGTCTCCGGTGTGCAAACACCGGAGTCTCCGGTGTGGTTCGGAGTTTCCCCGAAAGTCCCTGGAGTGGACTCAAGAAACAACCCAAAGTCATTTTGTTAGGGGGTCTAGAGACGGACCGGATGTTGGCCGGAATCTCCGGTGTGGTTTCTCAGACCTGAGTTCCGATGTGGAAACACTAGAGTCTCTGGTGTCCCTAGTCCGGAGTTCCTATCAAAGTCTCCGGTGTGAGCATCAAGACAATTCCCAAGTCATTCAGAATGCCGGTCCGGAGATGGACCGGAGATGGGCTGGAGTTTCCGATGTAGACCGGAGTCTCCGGTCTGCTAGACCAGAGTCTCTGCCGTGGAAGGTCCCGAACGGTCAGAAAACTGTCTGCAACTGTGAGGTCTAAATAGGGGACCTCATCTTCTAGCTTTAGCTGCTCGTTCCAGAAAAGAAAGACAACACCATTAGAGCCACCAAAACTCTAAGATCTCTTCATCCAACCACCCAAAGTTGCTAATATTTGGGGAATCGGAGGAGGAGGCCTCGATCTACAGCTTCATCGAGAGAGATCTTCATTTCCCCCTCATTCACTTGAGGGCCCCTTGCTCTAGGGTTTCATTGGAACCCTAGGCCTTATTTTGGTTCTTACAAGCTTGTCTTTGATTTTTGAGATAGCTTGCTTGGATTCGGGAGCCTCCAATTAAGTTGTGGATGTGTGCCTCGAACTTGTTGTAAGGGTGTTGGCTACCACCTTGAAGGTGCCGATATAGTGGAAGCGTTAATCGATCCCTTTGGGGTGAGATTCTCTGGAGAATAAGGGCGGCCTTTCGTGGCGTTGGTGGTTTGATACCACCCCCTCTCCAAACACATACGTAACTACGGGAAACAAACCTTGTGTCCCCGCGTGCTTCACTTTGGTTACTTCTATCCTTCACTACACCTTACTTTATCTTATTCTTGCTTAGTTAGTTCTGCTTGTGTGACATATAGGTAAATTCACCCTAGTTGCATATCTAGAGAATTTACATCTAGATAATTTACCTTTGTGTCAAACCCTAATTTGAAAAAGAAGTAAAATTGGAAGTAGCACATATTCACCCCCCTCTAGGTGTCCATACGATCCTTTCAATTGGTATCAGAGCCTCGGCTCTTTATTCGGGCTTAACCGCCTAAGAGAAAATGGTGGAGAGGGTGAGGCTAGCACTTCGGTGACCATGGCAGATCTCAAGAAGTTGGAAACAAGCTTGAGCTTTACCTTGGGCAACAAAATCCAACTGTCGTGTCAACTAGTTGAGCAACTTGTTAAATAAAAGTCAGCCTCACCACCTCCCTCTCCTGAGGAAACACCTCCTAACCCTAAGGTAAATGCTCCGGCTAAGCCAACAAGTGTGGAAGTGGGGGATGAACATAATTCCACTAACTCCTCCACCAAAAAGGGTGATGGGAAGGAAGAGGACCATGCAGTTCCCGGATGCTACTCTCCCGACCCTCCTATCACTCACCCCCATATAAATAATAGAGGTTACCCACCTAAGTTAGCTGCACATAATTTTGCTCAATGGAAAGTTTTAATGAAATCTCATGTGCGCAACTCTTGCATTGACTTGTGGAACATTATTGAAGAGGGACTCAAAATTGAGGATCCAACCAACTTGATAAGAAGAGAAGTGGTCAATAGTCAACTCAATGCCACCGCCTTGCACATGATTCAACTTGGAGTGGGGCCAAAGGACTTTCCCCACATTGTGCACTACAATACCGCCAAGGAAGCTTGGGATGCTCTCATTGACTTGTTTGTTGGAAATGAGAGCATGGGAAGAAATAGATATGATGCCTTGAGTAATGAAGTTGAAGGTTTATTTATGAAGGATGGTGAGGATGATGAATACATGTATAAAAGACTCGAATCCACAGCCACCGCCTTCAGAAATGTTGGTGCCTCTCACATTAATGATTCTTGTATCAAGAGGAAGTATGTGAGTGCGCTCATGCCCTTCGAGCCTACTGACTTGAAAAGTCTCCAAGGAAGACACAACTACCATCTCATGACCTCCAATGAAGTTATGCAAGAGATGGCCGCCTTCAAGGTTGCTGTCAAGAATGCCAAAGATGCCCGAGCTCGTGCCATTGGAATGAGTAGTGGTGTCAATCTTGCCTTGAAGGCCAAGGTTGTGGAGTATGATGAAGAAGAAGGAAGTGATGATGCACTCTGTACGAGCCACCCCAAAGATGTCAAGGTTGCTCATGGTGAATACATGGCTTTGTATGCAAGAAACTTTTGGAAAGATCGCGTCAAGGCTAATATGGTGATGAGGATATATACAAGGATTATGATGATTCTGACTGCTTGAACCGGAAGGAAATATTGAGTCAAATCAATAATGACTATCAGGTGAATTCATTCCTAGTTGACCATGATGCTTTCATTTATAAGAATTTTATATTGCCTACGTCTTTGTGCTATTGTATGATCAGGTACATGGGAGAAGAAGGCATAGCACACAGCGAGGAGCTGAAGCATATGGAGCATGGCGTGTTGATCAATGAAGAATGCGTGAGGGAGGAGAGGGAGGAAGCGCAAGGAGCTACCAATAAGAAGATCAACACCTGGCAGGATCTCTACCGCGGCAGAGAAACGACGCATTTTCCTACCATGGCAGGCTGCCGCAGCACAGAAACAAAGTCCTTTTCTGCCACGGCAGGCTGCCCTGACAGATAAACCGGCCCAAACTCTGGCACAGTAGAACCCTGAGCCGAACCCAACTTTGGATCGGTTTGTATCCAAGTTAGGTGGGACCAAATCGTCCCAAGCTTAGGCCGCCGCCCCCAAACCTCATAAATAGATGGGGCGCACTAGTTTTAGGGTTTAGACCATGTTAAAATAATTTTGGAGTTGTTTATTTTATAGAACCTCTAGAATTACCCTGTGATCAATTTTACCAACTATAATTGAGTGTGATATGTTGTTCCATTGGGAATAGTAGATTTCAAATTACCGTTCGTGGTCAAAGGCTGCGTGCGCAAGAGTGTGGTGTTGTGAATATCCTACAAGGTTCGAGAGCTGTTGCATTAGCATCAGGGTTCGAGCGAGAGAGATCATAGCTACGCACTAGTTATATATCATCCACCATCATCATCGACAAGTGCTTGCTAAGAAGATCGGGACACCCCATATCATCTTGGTATCAGATTTCCTTGTTTACTCGGTAAGCAATCCACAAATCCTTCCATAGATTAGTATTTGTTTTGTCCTATATAGAAAAAGGCCCACAAAAAGAGTTGCCATAGCCTAGATTACATCGTATTCGAGTAATAGTTACTGGTCATGTTCCTCTTTTAGTCTAGTTCTAGATCTATTCTTCGTAGATCTAGTTATTGCTTTCATACGTGTTCCCCAACTTCGTTTTCCACCGCCGCAAGTTTAGATCCGACTCCATCATAAGAGTCCTCATTGTATACTACTTGGCAAGTCGGAATAAAAAAAATTCCTGCCGACTCTGCCGCGGCACAGAAAATGCCCGTTTTTATGCCGCGAGTCAGTGTCTGCCAGAGATCCGATTTCCTGCCGCGGCACGATTTCGTGTTGTTTTTCTGCCACGGCACACGTTCTGCCGCGAGGTACAGATTCTCTTCCACGACATAGTTTTGCCCCATTTTTCTGCCACGGCAGCCATCTAAAAAAAATTGTGAATTTTTGCAATTTTCCAAACCTTAGCTACAGCCATTCGATTTCAAAGGTGTAGTAACTTGCCCATTGGGACTAGTTTCTGCTCCTATAGGCCGCTCCTAGGATTTTGGTGCCGTGCTTTGTAATTTGGCCATGTGTGATATATATTCAAAAAAGAAGAAGAGAAAAAGCATATAGCAAAAGAAAAAGCAAAAAGAGAAATAAGCTATACAAAAAGAAAAAGAGAAAAAGAGAATTTGAGTAAGAGGCCTAGTGATATCTTTGTGCACCGGTAGATTGAGCAATCTTGTGCCTATTTACTTTGAGCTTTGCTAGTGTCTCTCCAGCATAGTGCAACACCCTTCATAGTTGCATTGCCACATTTATCTCCACGTGTGTGTTTCTTGGGTTTTTGTACGATCAACACCAGGACTTGTTTGCGGTGTAGATAAGATACCATACCTAGAGCTCCACCATAAATAACCTGTGTGTCCTGCGATCGTTCTCTATACCTTTGATATTCACTTCATCACATCAGTGCATAAGTCTTTGATTTCGAATTGGTAAGCATCACTATTCACTTTGGAACAGTAAGATCTAATTTCTTGTCAGTTTTGAGTGAGTTGTGAGAGTTCCACCACCAGATTTTGTTTTGTGCACTAATGTACTAATCATGTCTTCTAGTAGTGTTGATGTGATGCAGAAAATGGAGGCAGGCGATGTTACAAATAATGTGGAGACCTACAGTTACAAATTCTTCCACAATTGGCATTGTAGTGGAACTTTTTGGAAGGACGAACGCGGTATTTTTGATGGTGATGGTCTTTTCCACCATAGTGTGATGATTGGTGAGCGATGTGCTTCCATTACCATTGATAGCAACTCTACTCTTAATTTGGTCAGCGTTGAAGTTGTACAAAAGCTGCAGCTACCCACATGTGCTCGTGTGGTGCCATATCTATTGCATTCATCATATGGCACATTGCTGATTTCACACACCGCTGATGTTCCTATTAATTTTAAAGAGCATACTGAGATTGTGCACTGTGATGTATCTCCTATACCACTTGATTCTTGTCACATACTATTGGGAGAACCTTGGAGCAGAAGGTTTGACGCTCAAATATGTCCTGTTGTTGGAAGGATTTCTTTCAAATGGAACATGAAGAGGCGTGCTATGCTCAGGATTTCAGCCGACAAATTTCATGAGTATCATCTTCTTTGTAAGGAGAGGACAAACGAGTTCAGTTTGTCTGCTAAGTACAAGGTCATGATGAATGGTGACAATTCTATTATTTGTCATCTTGAACACGGTGTGCATTACAACCCATGTGAGAATGAGAGCCACATAGCCAAGCTGAGTGAGAGTGTTATCAAAAGTGAGTTGTGTGATTCCACTAAACGTGAGGTTGAGAGCATCCATTCTAAGAGTATGAGAGAAAAAGAAAACATCAGTGCAGTAGATGCTAATACATGTGAGGATATTTCTACTAATGTAATCATCTCTACTCCTGGTACTGTTTCTTGTGATATACAGGTTGCTTTTGAAGAAAGGGAGCAATCTATTTTACAACCTGCATCGTCGAACTGTGCATTGTCACTTGCGGAGGATGTTTTAGTACCTACTACAACTGAGGAGATTATTGATGACATTGGTACTGATTTGGAGCTTCAGCCAACATGTGCGACATATTGTGAGTCTATTCCTTCACTGAAGCCTCCTTGTGATTTGCCTTGCACTACTATTTCAGCACCATGTGATAGTTTACCAAATTCAAATTTTGATCATGTGGTACTAATAACACATAAGGAAATACTAGCTAAAATATCACCTATTGATATTGTGTATTCCATCATGCTAAATGAACCTATGAGTATGAGTTGTGTTATGGACAAGATTTCTGAAATTTCATGTCTAAATTCTAGCACATATTCTCCTTGTTTCACTTTCAATCTAATTGGTGAATATAGCATGGAAGAAAATTTTCTTGTGGATCACATATGCATTACTTGTGATAGAATCGCTGAACTCAAACAAGATATTTTCAGCCATATATGCAATGTGTCACAAAATGTTTGCTATGGGACAATAGTTCATGTTCGAGATATTACGGAAATACATTCTGGTATAGTTGATATATTGCAACCAACACAAGTAATTTTACCTATGTTGGATTGTTCTAATCTTGCTAGAATAGAACCCAAGTTTTCATATTCATTGTGTTTGTCCCAAAAGTCTTTGTCTAGTTATGTTACTACTTTAGACTTCCTTGATATTTGCAAATTGAGTTGCATCTTACATACTAGACAACATGATCATGTTAATAATAATCAGAGTAGCGTAGTTGAAGCATGGCATGGATCAATTTGGTTTTCACACATTTTGAATTGGTTTGATCTTGTCCACAAATTTGATCATAGTTCTTCTTTAAGAAAACTGAATTTAATATTGAAGAACAAGACTATCTATTTAGTTGTCTTTCACCATGATCATGATTCTTTGTACTTCACTTATACCTGCAATATAAGTTGCTTGATGTATATTGGACATACTTTTCATGTGAACAACAATAATACAACATGTTATATATACATATACTTTGCGTACACGTTGTTCTTTTTGTTTCTTCCACTTTCAGCTTACCCAAAGCCATGGACGGCTTTTCATGAAGAAAGGGAGGATGATGAGGATATATACAAGGATTATGATGATTCTTTTTTTTGCGGTAAGGATTATGATGATTCTAACTTCTTGAACTGGAAGGAAATATTGAGTCAAATCAATAAGGACTATCAGGTGAATTCCTTCCTAGTTGACCATGATGCTTTCATTTATAAGAATTTTATATTGCCTAAGTCTTTGTGTTATTATATGATCAGGTACGTGGGAGAAGAAGGCGTAGCACGGAGCAAGGAGCTGAAGCATATGGAGCATGGCGTGTTGATCAATGAAGAATGCGCGAGGGAGGAGAGGGAGGAAGCGGAAGGAGCTACCAATAAGAAGATCAAGACCTGGCAGGATCCCTGCCGCGGCGAAGAAATGACGCGTTTTCCTGCCACAGCAGGCTGCTGCGGCATAGAAACAGAGTCCTTTTCAGCCACGGTAGGCCGCAGCGGCGGAGAAACAGGCCCAAACTCTGCCACGGCAGAACCCTGAGCCGAACCCAACTTTGGGTCGGTTTGTATCCTAGTTAGGTGGGACCAAGTCGTCCCAAGCTTAGGTCACCGCCCCCCAAACCTCATAAATAGATGGGGCGCACTAGTTTTAGGGTTTAGACCATGTTAAAATTATTTTGGAGTTGTTTCTTTTATAGAACCTCTAGAATTACCATGTGATTGATTTTACCAACTATAATTGAGTGTGATTTGTTGTTCCATTGTGAATTAGTAGATTTCAAACTACCATTCGTGGTCGACGGCTGCGTGCGCAAGAGTGTTGTGTTGTGAATATCCTACAAGGTTCGAGAGCTATTGCATTGGCATCAGGATTTGAGCGGGAGAGATCATAGCTACACACTAGTTATCTATCATCCACCATCATCATCGACAAGTGCTTGTTGAGAAGATCGGGCCACCCCATATCATATGGATATGCAATGAAGAAGCAACCCAAGTGGTAGAAAAGAAAATGCTTCAAGACTGAGAACTTGCTTCAACTGTGGTGTCCTCTAACACTTTGTTGCTAGATGTCCATATGAGAAGAGAGAAGATAATAGTGGTGCACTCATATTGAAGAAAAATCCAAAGGCCCCTTTCAATAAGCCTTTTAACAAGAAGAATGCCGCCAACAAGAAGTCCGGTGACATTGCATTGATAGCACATGAAGAGTTCTCTTCTGATGACGAGGAGGAAGAATAAGAAGAAACACCGCATGGTGTGGCTACCATTGCCACTACCTCTACAACCACCTTCTCCCTCTGGTTCCCCAAATGAGAACGTATCCAACAAGAAAGTCACTTGCCTTATGGCAAGAGCATCGGAGGTATCACCATCTCCTCTCTCCACCTCTTCTATCAATGATGAATTGAATGATGACATAACTCTTGAGGTGAAAGAGGAATTAGTTGCTTTCGATGCTTATATGACTAACCTGCAAGGTGAACACAAGAAGCATTTTGTAAATCTCTTGAACCAACTTGATCACACACAAGAGCTCCTTGATGAGAGATGTAAGCTTGGGAGAGAGAATCTACTTGAGATGGATGCTCTAACTAATGCTCTAGAAGAAGAGCAAGAGACTAGGATGTCTCTTGAAGAAAAACTTGAAGGCCTTAATGAGGCAAATGATTGAATTATTTCTAAACTCATTAAGGAACGTGATCATGCCATTGATAAGTACAAAAGGCTAAAAAGGATAAGATTGAGTTTGGTATTGTTCATGACAAACTTGCCAGGGAGTATGAGAAGCTTAACACGGCTCAGAAGGCCTTGGAAAGTGATCTCATGACTCTCACAAAGTCTCATGAACAACTTCAAACTCAATTGACTAATGTTGCTTCACCTAGTATTTCCATTTCCCCTAGTAGTACAAACATCCTTGAAGAAAATGCTAGGTTGAAGGGGTAGCTTGCCAAGGCAACCTTCCCCAAAGGTAACAAGTCTCCTGCTGACCTTTTAAGTAAGTAAAGGCCAAATAATGAGAAAAGAGGTCTTGGCTATGTTTCCAAAGCCAAGAAGAAGAAAAACAACAAGAAGGAGGACAAGCCCGCACAAACAAAAGATAAGACCATTATGGATAGCAATATCCAAGGTGGTAAAACTATGTCACAAGATGACTTTGTGGGAAGTGCTAACCCTCACTATGTCTTAATGGGTAATTCTTATGGTGATGTTTATGCTCAATATGTTGGTCCATATGATGGTTATATTGCCTGGTCTATTTGGGTTCCAAATACCCTTGTCACTAACAAAAGAAAACCCATTGAAAAATGGGTATCTAAAAATCTAGCTTGATCTTTTGCAGAACTATGCTTCTAGAGGGTCAAAGTGGGTGCTTGATAGTGGTTGCACAAGTCATATGACCGGAAGCAAAGCAATAATGATGAAGATAAGAGCAAATTGAGATCATATAACCGTCACATATGCCGATAAGTCAAAATCTCAGGTAATGGGTCTTGGCAAAGTGGTGGTTGCACACGATGTTACTCTCATGGACGTCAGGCTTGTTGAGACCCTTGGCTATAATTTACTTTCAGTATGTGCCCTCAGCAAGATGGGTTTCGCCGTCTTTATTGATAATGATATTATGCTCCTCTTGTGGAGCAAGACTCTAAAGGTCGCTTTCATTGGGTATGTCGAAAATGACTTGTATGTGGACTTTTCGGGGAAAACCACTACAAGTGCGATGTGCTTATTCGGAAAGGCCGATGTGGGGTGGTTATGGCATCACCGACTAGCCCATGTCAATATGAGAACTTTGCAAAGCCTCCACAAGGGTGGCCATATTGTGGGACTAAAGGAAAATGTTTGTTTTTCCAAAGATCGTGTTTGCGGGGCTTGTGTTGAAGGAAAGATGCATGATTCTCCCCACAAGCCAAATAACATTATAAAGTCCAAGAGTATTTTGGAGCTTCATGTGGATCTCTTTGGTCCTTCATCTCATGCCAGCCTTGGTGGGAAGAAATATTGCTTTGTGATTGTTGATGAATACTCAAGATATTCATGGGTATACTTCTTCAAGTTGAAGAGTGAGACCCAACAATACTTCATCGACTTCATCAATATGGTTCAATGTCAATACAATGTGCCCGTGCTAACAATAAGAAGTGACAATGGCACCGAGTTCAAAAACTACACCTTAAATGGATTTCTTAGTGATCAGGGGATAAAACATCAATATTCCGCTTCATATACCCCTCAAAAAAATGATGTATCTGAGAGGAAGAACTGAACATTAATGGATATGGCAAGGTCCATGTTGGCAGAGTTCAAGTCTCCATATAATTTCTGGGCGGAGGCAATCTCCACCGCATGCCATGCATCAAACCGGATCTACCTCCGTAAAGAGTTGAACAAGACGCCATATGAAATACTTACCGATAACAAGCCCAACATTTCATACTTCTAGGTATTTGGTTGTAAGTGTTTCTATCTCATAAAAGGTGTTCGTTTATCCAAATTTGATTCCAAAGCTTTACAGGGTATTTTTTTGGCTATGGTCTCGATTCCCACACTTATAGAATTTATGATAAACTCTCCAGAATTGCCATAGAATCTTGTAGTGTGGTTTTCGAAGAATATGATGCCCCCCAAGCGGGTCATGTTGATGTTTGTGATATAGATGATGAAATACCTCAAGATGCCATAAGAAGAATGGGTGCAGGATTCATCCACCCTGTTGAGGAACCCCTTGTGGCGGATCGAGAAGAACTATGCTCTACTCAAGTGGAGCCCTCATCTTCACAACTTCAACAAGCTCCTATTATTGAGGGTAATGATGACCCAAGCCAAAGACAAGATGACAACCCTCTCCATGATGATCAAGCTGAATGTGTTAGGCTAAATTGTCCACTCTCTCCATTGACTGGAGTGTCCATCCCCGCGTAGTCAGTTGCTCAAGGCAGATTTATTTAGTCAGCTGCTAGATCCACTCAAAGCCTTTCAAGTAGCTTGCCTGATCAAGACTAAGATAAACATGTACCTCATGTTGATGAATCTGAACCCATTGTTGATCAAGGTCAAGTTAATGGTCAAGACGAGGACCAGAATGATGAAGTGACCCCCACAAGAAACAACAAGGAGATCGAAACTCGTCGCAAAGCTAGAGTGGATAGAATGTTAGAAAGAAGAGAGCACACTCTTGAGAATGTTCTTGGTGATCTAAGTAGTGGTATGTCTACTCGAGCTCAATTGAAGTATTTTGGTGAGCATCAAGCTTATATATCCATGGTGCAGCCAAAGAAAGTGTGGGAAGCTCTTGAAGCTTCTGATTGGCTAGAAGCAATGCACAAAGAGCTCAACAACTTTGAGATAAACAAAGTATAGAAGTTAGTAGAAAAGCCCAAGGAGTGCCGCAATGTTATTGGCACTAAATGGGTATTCAAGAACAAGCAAGATGGACATGGAATTGTTGTGAGGAACAAGCCAAGATTGGTAGCACAAGGGTTCTCTCAAATTGAAGCCATTGATTATGGAGAGACTTATGCTCCCGTGGCTTGCCTTGAGTCCATATGTATCCTTCTTGCATATGCTGCACATCATAATTTTAAATTACAACAAATGGATGTGGAAAGTGCTTTTCTAAATGGTCCACTGTATGAGTTGGTTTATGTTAAGCAACCCCCGGGATTCGAGGATCCCATCTTTCCAAACCATGTCTACAAGCTTGATAAGGTGCTCTATGGGCTTAAACAAGCTCCACGCACATGGTATGAGCACCTTAGAGAGTTGTTGTTAGACCGTGGGTTTGAAGTTGGGAAAATTGATCCCACTCTTTTTACTAAGAAAGTTAACGGGGAGCTTTTTGTTTGCCAAATATATGTTGATGATATTATCTTTGGACTGGCTAACAAAGCATTTAATGATGAATTCTCAAAGCTTATGACTGACAGGTTCATGATGTCTATGATGGGTGAGCTTAGGGTATTTTTTTGGTTTTGAGATCAAGCAAGTTAGAGGAGGAACCTTTTTAATCAACCCAAGTATACTCAAGACATTCTCAAGAGGTTCAATATGAAAGAATTAAATGGATCTCCCACTCCTATGGCTACCAAGACTCATCTTGAACTAAATACAAATGGTAAACATGTGGATCAAAAGGTATATCGGTCCATGATTGGTTCTTTGCTTTAGCTTTGTACATCTAGACCTGACATTGTGTTAAGTGTAGGAGTATGTGCAAGATATCAAGCGGCTCCTAAAGAAAGCCACTTGATTATGGTCAAGAGAATCTGTCGATATTTGGTTCATACCCCAAACTATGGTGTGTGGTATCCTAGGGGATCAACATTCTCTCTTTGTGGGTACACGGATTCAGATTGGGCTGGTGACAAGGATGATACGAAATCAACCTCCGGGGCTTGCCAATTCCTTGGTAGGTCATTGGTGTGTTGGTCTTCTAAGAAGCAAAACTGTATATCTCTCTCCACCACCAAAGCTGAATATGTAGTTGCAGCTAGTGGATGCACTCAATTGTTATGGATGAGGCAAACTTTAAAGGAATATGGTGTCCATTGTGACAAAGTGCCTCTTTTGTGTGACAATGAAAGTTCTATCAAGATTGCCTACAACCCAGTGGATCCTACAAGGACAAAGCATATTGAGATTCGTCATCATTTCATTAGAGATTGATGACCCACAAGTATCGGGGTGTATCGTAGTATTTTCAATAAGTAAGAGTGTCGAACCCAACAAGGAGCAGAAGGTGTTGACGAGTGTCTTGGAGCAGGAATTCTCTGTAAATACTAAGCAAACAGATTTTTAGAGGTTTTTGATAATGCAGATAAAGAAAGTACGAGTAAATAAAAGACAATGATAATAAATGCAGCAAGTGGCCCAATCCTTTCTTTAGTAAAGGACAAGCCGGTTGTATTACTTAAGATAACCAAACGTTCTCGAGGACACACGGGAATATCGTCAAGTGCTTTTGCTTCATAAAGTTGATTAATCTTCTTTAGTTTGATAAGTGTTGTGTGGGTGAACCTGTGTTAATGTACTGACCTTCCTAGGACTAATACATACTTGTGATTAAATCCCATGCAAGCATCCGGAAGTACAAGAAAGTAATTAAGATAAAAACCTAACCACAGCTTTAAACTCTGAGATCCTACACTCCCTTGTGCAAAGGTTTCCTAACGGGGGTTTAGGTTTCTATCACTCTGGCAACCCCTATGATTAGTAGCCAAATACACAATGCATTCCCCTAGGACCATAAAGGTGAAGTGTCATTTAGTCGACGTTCACATGACACCACTAGAAGAATAACACCACAACTTAAATAACAAACTATTGAATCTTTCTCAACACAATTCCACTACTAACAACATGACTTCTCCCATGTCCTCAAGAACTAAACGAACTAATCACAAGACATCATATGGATCAAGATCAGAGATGAAATAATGATAAGTAACAATTTGAACATAACAATAATTCAATGGTTCCACTCAATAGCATCAACTACAACAAGTAATCAACACCGGGAACGTTTCACCTAAGAACTATGCAAAATTCAACCCAATTGTTACAGCAGTACGGAGTGGTGATGATGGTGCTGGTGAAGATGATGATGAATAAGATGATGATGATGATCCCGATGAAGTCCAGCTTTATGGTGGTGTTGATGGTGAAGATATCCCTCTCTAGGAAGGAATTTCCACGACAGATTTGTGCCTGCCGGAGAGCTCTTTCTCTCTCTGCAGTTTTCCGCCCTGCAAAGGTGGCGAAATCTTTCTATGGTTGCTCCCCGAGGCTTAGGGTTTCGTGGGGATAATATACGCCAAAGAGGAGAGCTGGAGGTGGGCCAGGGTGGCCACACCACCCGGTGGCGCGGCCAGGGGTGGCCCGTGCCAAGGGTGGTGTGCCTCCCCTATGGCCCAACTCCGCTCCCCCTTCTGGCATCCTTCGTCTTCTGGAAAATATGATTTTCCATGTATTTTTTGGAATTTTCTGATCTTCGTGAATTTCGCCTCCAAACAATGCCTTTTCCATCAGAATCCTGACTTCAGTGGTCCATCCTCCAAAAGTCATCAACCATGCAAAAACAAATGAAATAACATAAGTATCATCTCTTAATATGAAATATATCAATGAATAACAGTAAATTATGATATAGAATAGTGATGCAAAATGGACGTATCAACTCCCCCAAGCTTAGACTTCGCTTGTCCCTAAGCGAAAACTGAGCTCAATAAACATGACCTCAGGTTTATGGAGTGAAGAGTCGATAAAAGAATATGAACAAGAAGCATCATATTCATCAATACATAAATCATAATAGAAGACAACTCACTATTATATAACTTAACTTGCAATAACTAAAGGAAACACAATAAAGATACATAAAGTAAATCATAATTGGTAATGGCAAACTTTGCTCTTGGTCAAAGGATAGTTAACAATTTGCAGGAGTTCAATCATAAAGGGATTTTCAATGATAGCTTTCAAAGTAATATTCACTAAGATAAGAGCAATGTGCAAAACAAGGAACATAAGAAACACGATTGAATAAATCATCATATGAATGAATGCAACACAACAACTCAAAATACTTGCTGAGATAGAAAGGAATAGGTTTACTGGCTCAACTAGAAAGTAAAAGATAGGCCCTTCGCAGAGAGAAGCAGGGATCTCAAGTTTCATAAAGAGCTTCCAAAAATTATGGTACTTATTAGCTTTCAGCTCTCATTGCCCCTATCATAAGCATCTTTAGGTGATTAAGGTTAAAGTGAACAAACTATGGAGTATATGGTTGACAAAGTATAAGTTGGCAATCTCATGTCCCTTGAATACAAGGTCCGCTCCTCATGCTACTCAAATTTAGTTACCGGTAAGTTCTTGTCATAGTAAGTACATGTGTATCATAGAGAATCGCCAACGGGTACCCCTTGCACATGATACAGGAGCTATCCCATAATCAAAATGACAAGGAAAGCAGACAATGAGCATCTCAGCAATCTTCTTATTTACCATGGGAAAATGGTGTTTTTCTCTCTTTCCTCTTTCCTCATCTTTTTTTTCTTTTTCTCAATCTCTATCTCTTTTTTATAAGAATAATGCTTCATAGATTGCTCACTATGGTGATGCTGCAAGTTTCCACCATGATTAGGCATGGCTTAGGCTAGCGGCCTAGGCGTTTCTCTAACACACATACATAACTCCATGGACTTACAAGCTCCCCTTTCATTTCACACAAACGACATCCATAAACAAAAGAGCATGATATCAACTGGGTACAATGTACAAGTGCAATGTTAAAAGCGTTCCCCATGACAGCATGTTTCTGCTAATCCCCAACGTATAAGTGCAAGCATATACAACTTAGATGACACAATGGTTCAAGTTTATTAGGTGCAAGAAAAGTAAAGTGCGCCTTCAAGTTCGTGAGAGCTTTAATCACTAATTTTCACATAACAAGTTTAATTCGGAAGGTAGATAAAACATGAATTTACTTGGAATAGCAATAGTGCTAATAGGTAGGTATGGTGGACACGAATGGCATAGGTTTTGTTTTAAGGATTGGATGCACGAGAAGCATTCCTTCTCAGTACAGGTTTTTGGCTAGCAAGGCTGGGTAGCAAGCATAAGAGTTGAAGGAAACAAACAAACATACAAGTGATAAAAACAAACATGCAATCTTCCTTGGAAGCACAAAAGATCTTAACTAGAGAATACTAAGCTTATGAGCAAATCAAGAAAGATGATGAAATTATATCTATTAAGAGTACTTTTATCTTTTCATTCAATTCTCATAATAGTGATGCTACTGACCGAGCTAGGTTTGCCAAAACAAACTAAATTTACTTAATGATCCTAAAGTGATACCAATACTAACAACAAGATCAATCATATAATAGTAATTGAAAACTAAAATAAAATATGCAAAAGAGTAAATGAAAGAACTTCTCATTAATATTCCATATCGGCAACTCACACCAAGGGATACATAGATATCTAACGAGAGGGGAGACACTTCCATAATGCAAACCATCCTATATGATAACTTCTCTATTCATGATATGACTCTACTAAAAAGGTAAAAAGATAAAAGATAGTGATATGATACCGCGGCACTCCCCCAAGCTTGGAACAAACCAAGGGGATGCCAAAACCTGATGACGAATTACTCCTTTGGTGGTGGTGGTGTTCTCTCGTCATCGTCCGACTTCCAAGGTAAGGGTTCCCCATCAACAAAAGACATCCTGGTCTCCAACATCCTGAAACTAGCGGCAGCACTTATGTGTTTAAACCTAACCTCATACTCACAGTTTTGATTTTGCACATTGTAGAGATGCGCTTGTAGTTGGTTGGTTGTTCAGTGGAGTGAGATAATTTCATCCTTAAGCTCAGTGGTCTCCTTCTGGTGCTTGGCGATGAGTTTGGAACTAATCTTATGGATGATATCCACTTCACATTCCGCCATCTTCTTGTACTTAAAGACTTCCTGCTCTAGTGCTTCCATCCTGTGCTCCAGACTACCTTCACCTTTAGGGCCCTGAATGTCTTTTATCTGTATCTTCCCATCCTCGAGCAACAACTCCTTGGGATGAATCTTCAACTCATGCATGTAAGGGTTGATGATGTCCGCGGAGGAATCTTCCTTGGCTAATCCAGAGGAGGACATTGTGGCTCCAAAACTGAGACTCTACCTGTAAAAAACAAATCGAAACAAAAACACATGAGAAGATGATATACGAACCTCGGGGGATCTGAGGGATTATATATTACAAAGTTTTACAACAAAAGGAAGGTACTGGGAGAAAACGGGTCGGAGACGGGCTCTAGGGCGGCCACACCCCCTGGTGGCGCGGCCAGGTGGGCCCGCGCCACGAGTTGGTGTGAGCCACCCGGGCTCCGTTTTCGTCCCTCTTTCGACTCATTGCTTTCCATGTTAGATTAAAACTGCAAAAATATAAATTGACAGATTTTTCGCGGACCTTTTCTTACCACAACTGTTACCTATTCGAAAACGGACTCTCTAGGTCTCTGAAGTTGGTCTTTGATAAATTTTTCTGGAATCACCACTTGAATAACATCAATATCTTCATCCTTTTAAACATATTGTTTGAGTCTTTTAACCATTCACCATCTTATTACACCATTTTCTCCTACAACCTGAAAATTTCTTTCACACAATTCTCATTAACAACATTAGTGCATGCAAGATAATAAACCTTTTAGGTTCAATTTCAACTGAAATCCATCAAAACATAAGCTACTGAAACAACTCCTTCCGAAAGCCCAAAAGGAATTCAAAAAGGAAATCGATTTAAGAAGCAAATGCAAGAGTAGCGAAAATCTGTCAAAACAGACTAGCAGGTAAAGATCAAATTTTTTGAAAATCTTCTGTTGCTCAAATCAAAAAGTGCAAAACTAACGAAAGTTAAATACAAATCTGGGACAGAAGCACAAAAAATTATAGCTCAATCCGACATACAGAGATTTTTCACGAATTTTTACAGCGAAGCACAAAAATCTATTTCGGGATAGCAACTTTCGCAAATCTTACTTCTCTCTCATTAGGGGTTGATTTTGACACAAAAACCAACCAAAAGGATAAGGAGAGGTTATTGCAGAAGCAATAAATTCCAAGACTCAAATAAACAAAAACAAACTGAAAGCAAAAATATTGGGTTGTCTCCCAAAAAGCTCTTTCTTTATAGCCATTAAGATGGGCATGATAATTTCAATGATGCTCACATAAGAATATGAATTGAAGTGAAAGAGAGCATCAAGAAGTAAAAATACACATGTTTAAGTCTAACCCACTTCCTATGCAAGGGAATTTTGTAAGAAAATAAATTGTTGAAACTAGAGGTTGCTAGCATAGGAAGGCAAAACAAATATAACATAAAGACTTTCAGCATAAAGCGAGGAAACTTGATATTATTGAGATGCATAAGAACAATTTTCCCACTCTCATAATATCTTTCAGTATCATGCATAAATTTAACGATATAACTATCACAAGAACCATTGTAGCAATGATCACTTATTCTAACAGAAAACACATGGACACTAGCTCTCATAACACTACTTTATGAAACAATATTAGAAGTATCCTTACAGAGGATAGTGTGTCCATCTTCTACATATTTAGTGACAAAGTCTTTCAAATTTACTATTACAGGTTCGACAACTATTTGTTCATCAGGTTCAACGACTTTATTTGTACTTTCATTAACCACACTAGCTGTCATAGAATGTTCCTTTATCTTAACTCGGAAAGGCATTTTCTCAATGTAAGGTTCAGGTAAAACATGATTAGCAGTATAAACTTCAGTATTTCTTGCAGGAACACTATTAACAATATCTTTATATGGCTCATGATACTTATTCCATTTCTTTTTAGGAATTTTAATATAGGAAGCAAAAGCCTTAAATTAAGTTGCAATAGCTTGAGAGTCTAGACCATAAGCATTACTAATATTTTGAAAGTCATCAGTTCCCATAAAAGATTTAATGCATTCATAATCATAATTTATACCTGACTTTCTTCCTCTATCATTCTCCCATGCTTCAACATTGTCTTGAATACGGTCTAGAAGATCCCATTTAGCTCCTTCTTCCATGCGTGTAAATGATCCAGCACAAGAAGCATCCAATAGATCCTTATCATGAAGAGAAAGTCTTGCATAAAAGTTATTGATAATAATATAGTTGGGGAGCTCATGAATATGACATTTGAGCATTAGTAACTTCAATCTCCCCCAAGATTGAGCTGTCCTCTCTCCATCAAGAGGCCAAAAGTTGTATATTTGATTCCGATCTTTATGAATCTCACTAGGAGGATAAAATTTAGATTAAAAGAGAGGTACAATTTCCTCCCATTCAAGAGCTTGACCATTTTTCAGCAGCTTATACCATTCCTCAGCTCTTCCTTTTAGTGATAATGAGAATAACTTCTTCTTGACTTGATCTGTTGTAATACCTGCACACTTGAACAACCCGCATAATTCATGTATAAAGAGCAAATGATCACCGGGATGGACAGTTCCATCTCCAAAATAGTAGTTATCCATAACACGATCGACAATCTTGTAGGTATTTTAAAAGTATCATTTTCAGTGGGTGGAGGTTCATCTACTACCTTAGCAGTGGTAGTAACATTACGAAATAAGAAACTAAGTGAATTATCCATATTGAAATAAAGTAACTAACAGAAGTAAACAATACTCACAGTAGAAGTTTCCTTTACCAGTTCCACTCTCCAATAGCGCTTCACTCCCCGGCAACGGTGCTAGAAAATAGTCTTGATGACCCACAAGTATAGGGGGTGTATCACAGTATTTTCGATAAGTAAGAGTGTCGAACCCAACGAGGAGCAGAAGGTGTTGACGAGTGGCTTGGAGCAGGAATTCTCTGTAAATACTAAGCAAACGGATTTTTAGGGTTTTTTGATAATGCAGATAAATAAAGTACGAGTAAATAAAGGACAATGATAATAAATGCAGAAACTGGCCCAATCCTTTCTTTAGCAAAGGACAAGCCAGTTGTATTACTTAAGATGACCAAACGTTCTCGAGGACATACGGGAATATCGTCAAGTGCTTTCGCTTCATAGAGTTGATTAATCTTCTTTAGTTTGATAAGTGATGTGTGAGTGAACCTGTGCTAATGTACTGACCCTCCTAGGACTAATACATACTTGTGATTAAACCCCTTGCAAGCATCCGCAAGTACAAGAAAGTAATTAAGATAAAAACCTAACCACAGCTTTAAACTCTGAGATCCTACACTCCCTTGTGCAAAGGTTTCCTAATGGGGGTTTAGGTTTCTGTCACTCCGGCAACCCCTACAATTAGTAGCCAAATACACAATGCATTCCCCTAGGCCCATAAAGGTGAAGTGTCATGTAGTCGACATTCACATGACACCACTAGAAGAATAACACCACAACTTCAATAACAAACTATTGAATCTTTCTCAACACAATTCCACTCCTAACAACATGACTTCTCCCATGTCCTCAAGAACTAAACGAACTACTCACAAGACATCATATGGATCAAGATCAGAGATGAAATAATGATAAGTAACAATCTGAACATAACAATTATTCAATGGTTCCACTCAATAGCATCAACCACAACAAGTAATCAACATCAGGAAAGTTTCCCCTAAGAACTATGCAAGATTCAACCCAATTGTTACAGTGGTACGGAGTGGTGATGATGGTGCTGGTAGAGATGATGATGGAGATGATGATGATGATGATGATCCCGATGAAGTCCAGCTTTATGGTGGTATTAATGGAGACGATCTCCTTCTCCGGGAAGGAATTTCCCCGATAGATTTTTGCATGTCGGAGAGCTCTTTCTCCCTCTGCAGTTTTCCACCCCGCAGAGGCGGTGGAATCATTTTCTGGTCGCTCCCCGAGGCTTAGGGTTTCGTGGGGATAATATATGCCAAAGAGGAGAGCTGGAGGTGGGCCAGGGTGGCCACACCACCTGGTGACGCGGCCAGGGGTGGTGTGGCCCCCCTGTGGCCCAACTCCGCTCCCTCTTCTGGCATCCTTTGTCTTCTGGAAAATACGATTTTCCATGTATTTTCTGGAATTTTCTAATATTCACGAATTTCGCCTCCAAACATTGCCTTTTCCATCAGAATACTGACTTCAGCGGTCCATCCTCCAAAAGTCATCAACCATGCAAAAACAGATTAAATAACATATGTATCATCTCTTAATATGAAATATATCAATGAATAACAGTAAATTATGATATAGAATAGTGATTCAAAATGGACGTATCAGAGATCATGTTGCCCGAGGAGATATTGAGCTTTCTTATGTATCAACCAAAGACCAACTTGCAGATATATTCATGAAGCCACTTGATGAAGCAAGGTTTTGTTATTTGAGTAAAGGGCTACATATCGTAGATTCAAGGAGTTTGACTTGATCATCTTGCATATTCACCTATATCTTGATCATTGTGTGGTTTAGATGCAGGCATGGATATAGGGGAGTGCGGTCCTAATCCATTGGGCTATCCCTTCCCCATAATGACAAAATTAAGAAAATCAATTCTCGTAATATCATTTATGATATGTGAGCTTCATTGATGAGTAGAGGCTATGCAGCCAAGGATAATTCTTCGTGATTTCATGCCTCATACTCTTACATGGTGGCCTCGGCCACCCCCTTCACCGTGAAGGGTTGGTTCTTGACTCTATTCATTTTGGAGTTTCACTAATCATTTAATTTTGGATTTCATTGCCTATTTGGTTCTTCACAGTTTGGACTCTAAACCCAGGCCTTACTCTCTCTCCCCTAAAAACTTTCCATCTCATATATGTCCCCAAACTTGAATCTGGCTGGTTTTGGTCGAAGAGGACCGGAGTCTCTGGTGTGCAAACACCGGAGTCTCCGGTCAGGCCGGAGTCTCCGGTCAGGCCGGAGTCTCCGGTCTGTCGGACCGGAGTCTCTGGTCTGGGACGATTTCTGCCTATGACTTAAGGGAGCCTGGGTGAAAGAGTCACACAGACTCTATCTTCCACCCTCAACTCCCACTCTCACACCCGCCTCCTCCTCCTCCAAAACCACCGCTCAGAGGATGTTTTGCCGCCGAGATCTGCCATGCCGCCGGCCAACTCTACCCTCTTCACCCCTGGGACATTCCCCATCAGTAGAATCTCTCCAATGGATAGATCTGGTACCTTATTCTCACCATGAACCTAGGGTTCATCCCCTTCATTTATTTTGAGTTTTGTGCTGATTTTGCCCACTGGAACAACATGCCTGCGTGCACTGCATCACATTAGTCTCATATCCTTGCCCGATCTACTAGAATCAATCCCACCTATGGTCTACTTGTGCAACCTGAAAGCTCCAGACTAGAGATTCCGGCTGGTCAGTCCGGAGACTCTGGTCTGTGTGACCGGAAACTCCGGTCCAGGCCAGAGATTCCGGTGTTGGTTGCCTCTAGCACATCTAGCAAAGTTGTGAGGGTCTTGTGGTTATCTCTAGGACATATGTGCTTACCCCCATGCTATCCTCCTCACTCTCTGTTCATAGGAGGCTCTGGTTCTCATAGTGATTGCACCAAAGCCAAGTCCAAGAGGGCGGATCGTTGGTTTGATGAGGAAGCTGGGAAGTATGTGATTCCGCCATCCAACCACAGACAGTAGCTCAGAGATGCTGAGTATATGAGAAAGAACCAAGATCGCATAGAGGAGGAAAACCGTGCCAAGAGGGCTAAGTATGACAATTTGCAATATCTTTCCCACATGACCAAGAAGGAGTTTCGTGACCTGCGCAAGACAAACTTCTATGAGCTTCCAAGGACCTATGATGATCCTTGTTATTGGAGGAAGGAACCGAAAGTGTTCATGACTGATATCTATAGCAAGCTCACCAAGTCCCCTGTTTGTCCTCAGAGGTATATGGAGCTCGAGTAAATGCATGCCAACAACTACTTTGAAGATGCTCTATGGATCACTGAGAAGCTCGGGCTGCATGGACTCATAGAGCTCCGAGAAAATTACAGCATTACTCTTGTCCAGCAATTCTATGCAACTGGGTGTTTGGGACTGATCAGGCAAGGACCATGACGTGGATGACTTTGCTACCTTCTTTGACTTTGCCAGGGTCATCAATGAGACTTTCTAGGGTGTGTCTGTTCCTGTTGGGCACCATATGCATGATGCCGCTCTTGGTGAGAGAAAGACCAAGTTGGCTCCCCTCTATGGCAAGAAGGAGGTCATCGGTGAGGCCAAGGGCCTCAAACCTCTCTACAACTTACTATTGAGGATATTCCACCACAACATTTCTCCTAGTGCTGGCAATGATGATGCTATTAGATGTGGGCTTGTCAACTTGCTTCACCATGCTCACAAGGTATACCTTGCTGGCCCTGATGTTGAAGGATATGTTATTGATGTTCTGGATTACATTTTTTAGGAGATGCACCATGTTATTCTCTTCCGGAAGTCTCCTCCATATGATGCTCTAGTGATGAGGCTTATCAATACTCAAGCCCATGGTTCACCACTTGCCCTTCCTCCCAATCTTACGAAGCATGCCCTAGTGTGTCTCCAAAAGAAAGGGAATATGGTTCCTAGGCAGCCGTTTGAGAGTGAGGATGAGGAGATCTCTGAGGCTGAGCGTACTCCCACCCCTCCTAGGGGCTCTAGGAGAAAGAATGCCTCCAATGCACCTATGGCTCCTATCACATGTGATTTTGTTCAAGAGAAAGTCAAGAAGGCATCTTTCTGGGAGAAGACTTTGTGTTGCATGAGCATGGACATCCGCAAGGGACATCATGAGTCCTACAAGAGCAACCACAGAATTGAGAAGCTCCTCAAGGACATCAAGGCTCAAGGAGAGGAAGAAGAGGAAGGAGAGTCCGAATACAACGATGAGCATGGAGCTGAACCATCTACAGAGTCAGATCACACACTTTCCTTTCGTGCTTGGAATGCTGTGAATGCTAGCTTGGTTGATTGGCAGACTTTCTCAGAGGTCACTTCTAGTTTTGCACCTCAGGGCAGTTCCTCTTCTCGCCCTCACGGCAAAGGCCCACAAACTTCTGCTGCTGATGATGATTATGATGAGGATGAGGATGATGACGACGATGATGAATCCAAGTGATCTCCTTTGGGGCAATAGCTTGGACTTTTCCCTTTTTGGTGTTTCGATGCCAAAGGGGGAGACGGTGCCCATTATGAGCATCGGGATTTGCATGGGTTGGGGTATGTGGTCGTCTCTTTATTCAAACATTTGCTTTCATTTGGTTCTTGTGAGAATTATTTGGTTTATGTAAACTATCTATGTGTGTGGACATGTCTATGCCCATTCCCTTACTGTAATAGTTATCCATTACCAGACTTGCATGTATTACTTGATTATCTTCCTGCACATCGTTAGGGGGAGCATAGCTATGTCTTATTAAAAATTCCATGCAAAACCTCTTGATTATCATTGAACACCAAAAAGGGGGAGATTGAAAGGACATTTATTGTCCTAATATGTTTTGGTGTTCATTAACAATATAAGGTTCATTTTACTATGTGTTAATGTCTACAGCTCAATCTATTTAAAAGAGAAAAGGCCATAATAGGGTGGGAAATTCCCTGGACAAAACTGAGCTTTCCTGAAGATTCCAGACTAGAGTCTCGAGTGTGCAAACATTGGAGTCTCCGGTGTGGTCTGGAGTTTCCCCGAAAGTCCCTGTAGTGGACTCAAGAAATAGCCCAAAGTCATTCAATTAGGGGGTCCGGAGACAGAACAGATGTTGGCCGGAATCTCCGGTGTGGTTTCTCAGACCTTCTGGTGTCCCTGGTCCGGAGTTCCTGCAAAAGTCTCTGGTGTGAGCGTCAAGACAATGCCCAAGTCATTCAGAATGTCGGTCCGAAGATGGACCGGAGATGGGCCGGAGTTTCCGATGTAGACCGGAGTCTCCGGTCTACCAGACCGGAGTCTCCGGTGTGGAAGGTCCCCAACGGTCAGAAAATGGTCTGCAACTGTGAGGTCTAAATAGGGGACCTCATCTTCTACCTCGAGCTGCTCGTTCTAGAAAATAAAGACAACACCATTAGAGCCACCAAAACTCCAAGATCTCTTCATCCAACCACCCAAAGTCGCTGATCTTTGGGGAATCGGAGGAGGAGGCCTCAATCATAGCTTCACCAAGAGAGATCTTCGTTTCCCCCTCATTCACTTGAGGGCCCCTTGCTCTAGGGTTTCATTAGAAACCCTAGGCCTTGTTTTGGTTCTTACAAGCTTGTCTTTGATTATTGTGACAACTTGCTTGGATTCAGGAGCCTCCAATTAAGTTGTGGATGTGTGCCTCAAACTTGTTGTAAGGGTGCCGGCTACCACCTTGAAGGTGCCGATATAGTGGAAGCATGAATCGATCCCTTTGGGGTGAGATTCTCCGGAGAACAAGGGAGACCTTTGGTGGCATTGGTGGTTTGATACCACCCCCTTTCCAAACGCAGGCGTACTTCCCCTCAAAAGGAAGGAACCACGGGAAACAAACCTTGTGTCCCCGCGTGCTTCACTTCGATTACTTCTATCCTTTACCACATACTTTATCTTGTTCTTGCTTAGTTAGTTGTGCTTGTGTGACATATAGGCAAATTCACCCTAGTTGCATATCTAGAGAATTTACCTTTGTGCCAAACCCTAATTTGAAAAAGAAGTAAAATTGGAAGTAGCACCTATTCACCCCCTTTAGGTGTCCATACGATCCTTTCAGTGGTACTAAGACCACCAGCGCCATAAGAGGCCTCGCCATATTCTCCCAAGCACCCGTCGCACGGCAAGAACCCGATCCACTATGGGATACTTGAGGGCGGTATCCAAACCCGTAGAAGATTGGGGCAATCTCCACAACTTAATTGGAGGCTCCCAATAAACACCACCAAGGCCACTAACTTGGGGAGAGCTCCACAACTTAATTGGAGGCCCCAAGAACTCACCACAAAGGCCACACAACCGTCTAGGGTTCCAAGAACCCAACAGGAACAAGCTTCTTGATTTCACCGACCAAATCCTCTGAGGAGAACTCAAACCGATGCACCTAATGCAATGGCAAGTCCTTTACTCTCAAATTCCACCTAAGCTACAAAAGCTATTGGGGGAATAATAGAGGAAGAACAGAAGAGGAATCCATAAAATAAACCCCCAAGATCTAGATCCCAAGATGTTCCCCTCACATGGAAGTGAGATGGATTGGTGGAGTTGTAGATCTAGATCTCCCCTTTCAAATCCCCCAACAAGATTCAACAAATATGGGAGGGATTGAGAGTATTTGCAAGCTCTTGAAGGTAGGAACAATGGAGGAGAGAGAGAGAGCAAGAAAACAGCCCATGGGGAAGAAGGGGGCCTTATATAGGTCCCCCATGTCAACTGGCCGTTGCAGAATAATTACCTCGGAGTTTCCGGCCTTCAGGACCGTAGCCTCCGACCCCCAGGACCGGAGTCTCCGCGGTCCAGACTCCGGGCGAGCTCCAGATGCTCCAAGTAAGCCCCCGGAGTTTGGGCCGGAATTTGGCCTGTAGTCTCCGCCCCCCCCCCTCGAGTCTCCGGGGTGCAACAACGGACTCTCGACCCCCTGAAAACTGATAGAAAAACCAATACGAAAACAACCATAACTTTTGCATTTGAACTCTGATTTTGATGATCTTGGGCTCGCTTAGAAGATAGTAACGAGATCTAAAATATCATGCAGGGAACCATCATAGTCCAGCAAAGGGGGATAGAATAAAATGATGAAGGGATTAACCTATCTATAAAAGACAAACCGGAAGAACCTCCAAATCGAAAACGCAATAGAGAATGCATATGAAATCTGTTTTCAATGAACTTGAGCTTGTCATGGAGATTAACACAAGCATTAAATCCTCTCATGGATAAGAACCAAATAGGAACCAAGAAAGATGATGCCAAGTATGCAAAGGTTTGAGCTATGTCTGAAAGATATGATCAATATACTCACTCGAGAGCTCCTTGTGATAGTACGGTTATCTATCCTATAAACCGGTCTCCCAACTAACAATATGAGACCGGCAAAAAGGGAAAACCTATCAAGATCATACCTTTGCCTTGAGCATTCCACTTGAGCTTGATGTACACGACATTATCCTCCTCAATATGGAACTTATTTCTTGATTGCTCTTGCTCGCGCTTGCTTGATGAAGACTTGCGCATTGCTCCCCCATACACTATGGGGAAACCCCTTATTTGAACTTGTCTTCATCAAACCATGATCACCGAGGATGGCAAGCTTCAAGCATGTGATCTCCTAGAGATGGCACATCTTGAGCTTGCACTTCATTTCTTCTAACTCCATTAGGATGATGTCTTTAAGATACACACGAGGAACTCTATCCTTCTTCAACACACTCTTGATCATATTTTCTTTATTCTTCTTCTTCTTCTTCTCCAACATGATTCCAATAGGCCAAAAGACCTTTGACATTGCTTATTGTTCTTCATTTCTTCAACCTTGAAGCCAACACATGGTCCAAGCGATGCCAATGGACAAATCCTACAAGTGTAACTCAATGCAAACATTAGTCTATAGAGATTGTCATTAATTGCCAAAACCACACATGGGGGAACACATGCCCTTTCAGATAGTTTCTACTATCTCTTCTAGAGAGAAGCCATAAATAGGTGCACTCGTGTAACCGTGAAATTACACTCCTAGTGATTGATCACAAGGCCGTTTTTGTGTAAACAGGAGAGTTATTAAGACATAAATTCCAAACCATCAATGTAAGTTTCAAGGTCTCCATAATTTATATTCATGTTAATTAACCATGAATTAATATAGCATGCATATTTAAGACTTGGGACACATTTTCTATAAAGTGCCTCCGGCCATCCCTTCTCCTAGCATCATACAACAATGACAACCTTATGCATTCTCCAACACATGTGTGCACTCATACATTAGTAAATATGACCATCATAGAAGATAACATACTTGTATGCAATGAACAACAAAATATTTCACAATTTCCATAAATTAATCACTACTCAAACATAGACATAAAGACACAATAGATCATGAGAAAATAATAGATTGCATCACACATCATGTTTGCCAAGAGATTATAGTAGAGAGATGATAGAAAGGTGTTGTAGATGGTGATGGAGAGGTGCCTCCCCATGGAGGAGAGGCGGCCACAATGAGAAGAGGTGGCACTGCGATGATAGCTTGTATAGGGGAGGCGTCGATAGCCTCCTATGGGTGGCGGCCATTGGCCACTTCTTCCTTGGACCTTCTTGGTTCTGCAGAGGAGCCCTCCCTCCTGTAGATGGGATACAAGGGGGAGGCAAATTTGTGGCTTATGGTGGCTTGGCAAAAAACGAGATTCCCCTCTTGACATAGACTTTTGCAATGCATCTTGACCATGCGATTGATTCCCCTTTGATCCAAGGGCTTTTGGGCACCACTAGGACCTTTCTAGGCTTTCTCTGTGTCCCTCATGAGTCCATAGAGTCGTAGCTTGGCTCAATCCAAGTACAGTAGGAGTTTGAGTCAATCAGGTCACAAACTTTTGGACTCTCGAAACTACTTCTTCTATACCTTTCCATAAAACAAGCCTATAGGTCGCATACGAACTCCGGATTGGACGTATTTTATATCAATCAGCATTACCACAAAATTTCCAACAAGTTTTAGGTCGAATGTTTTTCCATTAGACATCATACTTGGGTCGAGATCTTGGCATATTTAAAAACTGTTCCTGTAGAGACAGATTTGAGGAAATTCGGAATTTCACCACAATAAGCGATCTCCTTTCATATTTGTGCAAATCCTACACAACAAAGTGTAAAACAAGAAATCATGCAGTTTTTCAACTATTAGTAGGTTAGTCCCAATAAACATAATAGAGTTGTTAAATAATATATTTTTTAACACAATAAACTACAAAGTTCATGTATGTATTTTGCATGCATCAACATCCCCAAGCTTAATCTATGCTCGTCCTTGAGCATAAAGGTGATAAACTAAACATGGACTTTGAAGTTTCTTGTTTATGTTGAACATCACAACTCATGATCATTGCTACACAAAGTTAAATAATTCATCTTTTAAAGAATGACACCAAGCACTTACCTTATAAGGTGATATTTCTCATACCTCACCTATGCTCACCAATATGTTAATCTTGTATAAAAACAAATGCACAAAGTAATATGGACAATTAACCATGCAAAGTGCAAGTGAAAGTGCATTGTGTATTTTCCTACTTTTGTCTTAGAATTCTTATTTGTATTTCATATATGTGGACACTTGAAAAATTAGAAAGTAACCAGGGATTAAACATGTACAATAGATATCTAACATCCAAACATTACCTTTTAAGTTTATGCTTAACCATAGTACATCACCAGTGTTTGGTTCCATTCTCCCCCATTTCTACTCAGCACCTATTTATATGTCTGGATACATTTGTATCTATAAATCAGTAACCATTGCACTATTCAAAGTATTGCTAATGAATTTTCAAAAGAGATAAAGTCTCATAGGATAACCAACTAAAAGAAGAGAATGTCGAGAACAATATAAGCATGAAGTTTAACCACATGTCTAAGTATTTTTCTTGTACAACTGAACACTTTCACCATATAATATGGTATTAGTCGACGGTCTCATTTATTAATATCTCTAGCATAAACTTTATTTATGGATCTTTCAATCAAGTCATATACTCTTCAACCTTTAACTTTCTCATTCCATGGCTAACTGAATCCTTGGGTGTCTTCATTTAATTCGCTTTCAATTAGAGCATATGTATTGATAGATCCATAACATTAGTTTACCCTTTGGTTGCTAAACATAACGAGGGTGTCTCATGGCTTCTTGATAACACCATTTCCTAGTTTTTTATCCTAGAAGACCACACCTCTCCTTTAAAACCCAATTTTAAAATTTATCATGCATGAATTTGTGGATCCTATGAGTCTGTGGTGACCCCACAACCAACTTCTCCAAGCACAACTATAATAAATACCATTTGGACGCTAAATAAAACCCACACATAAAAATATACTTGAAATAGCATTTTGCTATATAGGCAGATGCGATGGACACTACTGATATAACTTGGTTTTAAGGGATTATGGATGCACAAGTCTTTGCTTATTTTCTTTATTAGGCTAGCAAGAGGGGGTATTTAACCATCTACAAGCATGCAAAAATATCCATAGTACTAATCATTTCTTAATATACCAGATCAACTTAAAATTACACATCTATGCTATAAATAAGAGATAATACTAAATAAGATACTTGCAAAGTGTCACTCATTTAAATAAATTAATCATTTAAAATGTGTGACAATATGCAGAACTTGTAATGCAACTATTATTCCTTTCTCATTTTCTTTTTAACATGCATCCAATTTATTTTTATTTTTACAGTAACTTTATTGATAGTGGTCTTGGCAAGAGCAATAAAATGAAAAATTATCATAAAATTAAAGATACATACACTCTAAGTTTATGTGAAAATCTTATGTTTCTCGAAAATCAAAATTTAGAGATGTGCAAACCAATAGTATAATAGGTCCAGTGGGGTGCTTTCTAGGATTCAGTCTATATTACTCTCTGTGGAGGCTGGTGGGGTGGGGGAATAGGTAGTGGGGACTAATAATTTATGGGATTAGTGGTTAGGGTTCCTCTATTATATAGAGAGTGGGAGTGGAGAGAGTGGGATGTCTGGACCACTTAGGAAAGTGCGGTCCAACCTTCCAGCTTTTGGCCCGCATTTTCTCAAATGGACCATAAAGGAAATGTGTTTTGTCCGATGCGCATCTACACTTTGTGCTCCCGATCAAATTGCAAAGTCAGACTTTAATTGTGAGAGAAGAAAAAACACTAGATCCAATGGCTAGGCTGATGGTGGGACACACATGTCAGCAAGACATGACTGGCCAGCCAGTGAAAGGTGTTTTTGACTAGTCACCCACAATTAACGGCGCATGTGTTAGACGTCGCAACGTCGAATGCCTGTGTCGGCCAAGCGCGACATTAAAAATCATCGCTCTCGTGTACCACATACCAAGACACAAATATATGTCGGTATTGTGTGTACCGTGTTGTATACATGGTCATCATGACAGAATAGTGTCGCAGGTGCTTATCCGCCAGCATACCAACTTTTGCAAGCGACACCCAAAAAAGTGCCGCACACGGGGGGTATTTTTGTAGTGAGTGGCATAAAAATACAATGCAAGCTGCCATAAAACCTTCAAATAAAATTTGTTTTGGAATGTACAGAGAGTATATTAAGTTGGAAACACTCACAAAATATCAAAAGACTCAAAATGGAAACTCACTTATTATAGGAGACCATTTTATTTAAGAAGCAAATATATACATGAAAACACTCTTTATTTTGTTTTATTATGGGAAAAGTTGTAATGATATAGACTTTGCAATGGTTCCATTGGCATGAACACACATGCTCAAGGTCAACCCTAACTTATCCATTGTTCATCATTCTCATTTTACTTTCCCAAAATTTTCTTTTAGTTAAAATCCTAGACTAATTGTTAGAAAACAGTAGATAAGGTTATATGTTACAAGGATACAAAGGTGTGCCCAAACTGAATAGTATTTGAAAGCATATGAAGCACACCACAAAGCACATAACCATTAACTTTTAGGTCTAACTCTCTTCCTATGCATTGGCATTTTGTATATGAATAAATAACAACAACTTTGTGGTAGCTAATGCATATAATTATTAGTAGCTTGCATTTTAAATAAAGTGGAAACATAAAAAGGCTCTTATCTCTTCCTCTTTCATAATATTTTCAAGCATTATAGGTAAACTCAACCATATAGTTTTTAGTAGAATCACCACATAAATATTTGTCATCTAATGAACATAAGGGATCATCTAACTCAACTATATAACTCTTATCCTCTCATATATTATACACAATTTGTAACACCCTGGACTCTCTGGACCGGTGGCTGTCACCCTTGCAGCTCTCTAGGATCTCTAGACTAGCCCCACAGACCAACATTTCTCTTTTCTACGCACTTTGTCCTCACTGGTGCGCACCCGAGAACAATTCCCCGGTCGGTCACTAATGCATGTAAAATGCATACATGAACTTTGTAGTTTGTTGCTATGAATTCCCACATATTTTCTATATATATGATGTTATATTCATATTTTACATTGATTTATGAGGACTTGCCAATGGCCCCCTTTATCTTGTTTATAACTATGAAGGACAGGAAAACCCTGTTTTGTATATTTTTTTCCTTTTAGGGACCTAAACAAATTCAAATGGAGCTGGGCTTTCGGGAGCGTCAATATTTCATCAAGAGAAGCACATGGAGCACTTGGACCTCACCAGATGAGCCAGGAGGGCCAAAAGGGTCCAAGTGGCACGCCTAGTAAGGATGGGCACGCCACCCATGCATTTTTCCTCCTCGACTGTTGATTCACTCGATCTTTCGCCCACCTCCTTCGTATGACCTAAAAATGACTATATAAAGGGCCCCTCGGGAGTTCCTAGAGAGAGGCGTAGCAGAAACACCAAAACACAAAAACATAGCCAGAACCAGCGGAGACTGGAGGGGGAAACTCCATCGCTGCCACCGCCAGAGGGATCTCTACCTTCTCCAACGTCTCCACCATCATCACCATGATGAAGAGGGAGTAGTACACCTCTGAACTATGGGTTTGTGGCAGTAGCTTGATCTCTCTCTCTCTTTTTTTCTTCATAGATCTAGTACCATATGAGCTACCCAACATGATTATGGTCATATTTGTAATTCCTATGTGATGGATCTTTATTCTATTATTGGATATATGAGACTAGAACCTATTTTGTGTAAGATGTATTGATAGATGCATATCGTGTACCTCGTTCTTAAGTACTTGTTCTGATCCAACTTGTATGCAAGAGCATGTGTGGAGAGAAGTGTGTATTAGATGGAGTAGCATGTTGGTAGTGATTGAATAGTGACAACAAATTCAAGATCTACTATGGTATTTACCTTTGTTTTGCTACCTCACTAGGGATAAAGTGAATCTGTGTGCTATAATTATCTTGTGACAATTAGATAATCTTGTTTGGTCAAGGTAGCATATTTGTGATTGAAACATCATGTCAAATTACCTAAGGCTATACTCTATTGATTCTTAATTCAAGATTGCTTGGATTTTCCCTTTCTTGAGGAGTCTAAGAGAGATGTGTTGCATCATCTCTATGTTAGGACGTGATGCCCATATGAATGCTTATTGTCGGATCTGTGCTCTCCATGCTCTGGGCCGGGAGTCCCGCAGAGTGTCGGGGAACGCGTAGAGCTAGGCTGAAAACAAAAACTTTTCTTCTCTGCCAAGTTCTTCGGCGAGCCACCCCAAGATCCGGCCAAGGTCAAAAGCCTGTACCTCTTGACGCGTAGGTGCAGAAGCGCGTCACGGTGGTGTCGTACGTTCCCCTCGTCTCGTCCAGCTCTGCCAAACTTCTTGATCCTAGTACCACCTTATCGATGGCTTCGTGCTCCTCCTCCTTTCGCCTCCGACTTCGCCGCCTAACGTCGCCGACAAGCACCACAGGTGTGGTGCCTCTACTGTCTCACACACGTACAAGGTGGAACAACATTAATTGAGATACTAGTCTCGGTCTTGCCGTTGCGGGACAGGAAGGTGGAATTGCCAAGTCTAGCAAAACCCTAGGAAGCAACATTAAATTGTTGTCCGTCACCACCCACCTTCCTTTATATAGGCGAGTAGGTGAGGGCACACAAAACTTGTGTACCTTGGTCCTAAACTGCCCTAGTCAAAGTGGGTCCAACCCATTGACACGTGTCCTTGTCTGAACAAGTCCAACTTGTCGGCTTGTGATAGTCGTATCAACATCCGCCTAGTCCCACTCTCTTAAGCGTGGGATCCCGTAGGCTTTCGATAAGCCGAACACAACTCAGTAATCATTCAGTCACAACAGTAGCTCAGTGATTTTCTGACTAGAGTTGATAATCGGTAGCGGTCTCTAGCAAGACTTGCCAACTCCTAGTTTACGCAAGTGCCCTCAATGCGACGATCTATTCGAGTCCCTTTGCCTCACGATATTGGTGATAAACCACAGGGGAGATTCCATCATCCCAGTGCTGGTTTAACTCTCTTCTTGTTGTAGTGATAACTGATTCCCTTAGGCTTCACTAAGTCGGATTACCTTGATCAACACTTGATCGAGTAGCGCATGGCCATGCTTCTGAATCATATCACACGGAAGGGCCCAGAGAATATCTCTCCAAGATGGAGGGGCAAATTTTGTCTTGGCTTATCCACGTCACATAGCTTGCTACGAAGTCAGCCCAAGACCACCCTTATAACTCCTAGTTGCGGTGAGCGTTAGATTGAGTCCAAGATGGATTTTCCCCATTGTGTTAGTCGGAGCGTATGATGGTGTTCTCACGTCCTACTAACCTTTATATTGGCCTAGCTATCGTGCCTCTTCCGACTAGCCAATGCAAGGCGGATAGCATCTCCATGCTCATGACATGCGGAACATTGTCATCTTCAGACTTAGAAATTAGTCTCGGCAGTGGGTTTCTCGCCCAACCTCAAATGACTAAGGACAAACTCGCTAGAGCTAGATATGAGTATGTGGTTCCACACCTACAACAATTGCAATTACACATACAACTAGCTCTAAGCCGGATATGTAGGGTTTCCGCAGCAGATAAGAAATTGTTTACTATGCGGAACACCCTCAATGTCCAAGCATCTATCTAGAAGTAATGTAGTAATGGAGGAAGACAACGGTAACATACCCTTGAAGACCGATAGAGCGTTATGCTCATGCAGGAGCATGGATGATGTAGTCGTACATGTTTGACCTCAAGGTCGTGAAGCTCCTCACACGTCACCCCTTATCGAGGTCCTTGCACGACGGTCCGGTCGCTACAAGTGCAGCTCCCTCGAGTTATCACACACATACGGTGCAATACAATGACTCCCAAGCTTCTTGATCCCTATCGAGGTTGTGGAAGTACACCTCCTGGCAGAATCCCTGCAGCACAACGTCGTGCCTCAGATGCGTTGACTTTGCGCGTATAGTCCTTTCTTGGGACCGTGCCACAGCAGAGGCAACTAGAGAGAGGGAGGATTTTCTCTAAGGAAAGAAGCCTTAGAGAATATTTTTTGGTGTGTGTAATCCCACCCATAGGAACCCCTTTATATAGGAGGATGGGGGCGTGACCTCTCCATTGAGTTAGCCAGATGGGACTAAAGAAATAACAAGAAAAAGGGGGAAAATGGACTATAGCCGGTTGGGCCAGCAGGTGAACCCGGGTGGGCCACCCGTGGCAAGGCCCAGTAGCTGTAGCTTCTCACAGTGGCAGCGGCCTACTGCTCAAGCCGAGTGGGCCGACCTCAGCTACATGGCCCAACTGCAGCTAGCAGCGGCCGGGTGGGCCAGTGCCATCCCACAGCCCACCGTGCGCACGGATCGCTTGGTCGCGGTGGTAGTGGCCCGGGTGGGCCGGTGCCTCCCCTGGTGGCCCAGCAGATGAAGCGGAGGAGCAGACCGGGGTGGGCTGGCTTGGCTCGGTGGCCCAGCGCGACGTCCCGCTGCCCAGCTTGCCTGCTTGCTTCCCCTGTGCGGCGCCTTGTGCTCGCCGCCCGCCTATGTGCATGGGCCTGATCAAATCAACCCATGGTGTTGTGGTTGCTGTTTTTTCCTTTCCTTTTTCTAGGGTGGCTTCCTCCTGGGCCAATTCCCTCCGGGGTTTTGGCCTAATGAGGAAGTTTCGCTATAAATTTCTATTTACATATTTAGTTAGCATAAGTTAATTGACAATTAACATATAATAAATGCGTATTATAAATTTCCATTTATCCAAAACGCCTTACGGTCCTTTTCTTTCCTTCTTTTTCTGATCAACTTCGGATCTCTCTGGAACAATTCTGATTTCTCTCTCTTTCATGATTCCATCTTACAGGAGGATCTTCAAGCATCATATCACCCTTAAGCATGTTTCCCTATGGTTCGGGAATGCTATAGACATGATCTCTATCAATGATCAATAGCGGGACCGGGATGCGCATGTTGACCCCTATGCACTCCATGAATCACCATCGTGTCGAACCTGAAATGATATGTCCAAATCCCTTTGTTACGTGATACAAGACTTGTCTGAGATTTGATAATCGGTATCACGATACCTTGTTCAATCTCGTTTCCAATAAGTACCGTGTTACTCGTTCCTATGAAACTCCATCCCCATGACCTAGTCATGTGTTGCGCAACAAGGATGTAATTCACCGAGTGGGCCCAGTTGTATCTTCCTGTCACACGGGATAACAAATCCTGATCTTGATGCATAATGCCTCTACATGCCCCTTTGGCTACCGGAACACACCTTTGTTCATGTTTCTATCTAAGTATCCTCCGGTAACAGTGATTGATATGGTCTCACGGTCTAAGGATTAGGACACTCTGTTTTTGACAATTGCAACATGAACAAAGTGACATCATCGTGTTGCAACAATCATTGGTGGGAAGTGTCCATCACATCATTCTAGATGATATGACTTCATTGTCAGTTGGCTTTTGTTTCATAGCCTCATGATCAGGAAACCTTGATCATCATCTGACCAATGAACTAGTTGCACCCGTATCAATGTTTCCGATTGATATAGTTATAGCATGATATAAAACTATTATGAACTATTGAGATATGACAATAAAACCCTTTTATTATTTACCTCTAGGGCATATCTCCTTCAGGATAGTGGGTTACAAATACAAGGCGGAATGTGAGCCTCTAAGGCATCATTCCTAATAGTCTGCCACTTGCACTAGAGTCAAACACTCAGGCATCTCCAGGCCATAGTCATCTCATGCCCATCGCTCTAATGTGTGCCTCAAACTTAGGCTGTGGAAGCGTCTTGGTCAACGGGTCTATAACATTTGCATCCGTTTAAACCTTTCATAGCTTAATTTATCCGTGAACGACGAACTGTCGGATCAAGTGAAATTTCTTGAGTATGTGCTTGTTCTTATGGTGTGCACGTGGGTCCTTTGCTTGTGCACTAGCACCAGTACTGTCACAGTACACGTCTAATGGACTGGACGAGCCCAGAACAACCCCGAGTTCAATCAGAAAATTTCTGATCGAAACCCCTTCTTTTGCCGCCTCTGAGAATCGGCCACTGATTCTTGCTTGGAACTTTTCCAGCTCACTGCACCTCTATTCATGATGAACACATAGTCGGATTGCAATCACGAGTCATCCAGGTCGGTCTAAAAGCTAGCATCTATGTAACCCTTTAGACCTAGCTCTTCCTCACCACCATAGACTAGGAACTCATTTTGAGTACGTCTCAAGTACTTAAAGATATTATTTACTGTTGTCCAGTGGCTTTCACTAGGACCGGACTGATATCTACTCGTTACACTTAGAGCACATGAAATATCTGGCCTAGTACATATCATCGCATACATGATCGATCCTACTGCCGAAGCATAAGGGATCCCCTCCATCCGATTTCGCTCATCAACCGACGCTGGGCATTGAGTCTTACTAAGTTGGATTCCATGCACCATCGGTAAGAACCCCTTCTTAGCCGAATCCATATTGAACTTCTTCAATATCTTATCTAGATATGTACTCTGACTCAAACCTATGATTCTCCGGGATCTATCTCTATAGATCTTAATTCCTAGTATAAATGTCACGTCACCCAAGTCCTTCATTTGGAAACACCTTTCTAAAGAATTCTTGGTTTCTTGCAACATTGGAACATTGTTTCCGACTATCAATATGGCAACGAACATTGGAACATTGTTTCCGACTATCACTAAACTTCCTATATACACAAGAATCTTGTTCGCTTTTGATGAAGCCAAATGATTTGACCACTTCATCAAAACGAATGTTCCAACTCCAACTTGCCTGCTTCAATAAATAGATGGATTTCTGAAGCTTTCAAACTTTGTTAGGACTAGCCGGATCGACAAAATTCTCTGGATGTATCATATACACGTCCTAGGTTAAATTTCCATTAAGGAAAGCCATTTTGACATCCATCTGCCATATCTCCCAATCGAAATATGCAGATAGTGCTAACATGATCCTCACCGACTTAAGTATCACTATCAGCGAGAAAGTCTCATAATAGTCAACTCCTTGAACTTGTCAGAACCCTTTTGTGATAATCCGTGCTTTATAAACAGAAATATTTCGGTCTTGGTCAGTTTTCCTCTTAAAGACCTATTTGCTCTTGATGGATCTTGCACCATCTCGCAGATCAACCAAGTTCCAAACTTGATAGTCATCCATGGACTTTAACTCAGATCTCATGGCTCCAAGCCATGACTCGGAATCAGCACTTCCCATCGCATCCAGATAAGTAGTCGGCTCATCGCCGTCTAGCATAAGTACGTCTCCATGTAGTCCTGTTGATCTTCATGGATCTGGTGCATTTGTCGGCTTAGGCACAACGTCCGGCTCAACCTCCAAGGTTGCCGACTTGTCCTGAGTCGGTGAATCTCGAATTTCTTCGAGGTGCACCCTATTCCCACTATCTTTCCGTCTTAGAAACTCTTTCTCCATAAAGACACCATTTCGAGCGATAAACACTTTGCCCTCTTCTCGGTTGTAGAAATAGTAACCCAAAGTTTCCTTGGGGTAACCTATGAAAACTACCTTATCCGACTTGGGGCTAAGCTTGTCGAATTGCAATCGCTTGACATAAGCTTCACATCCCCAAATCTTGATAAAAGCCAAGGTCGGCTTCTTGCCTGTCCACATATCATGTGGTGTCTTTTCTACTGATTTAGATGGTACTTTGTTTAGTGTTATCGCTGTTATCTCTAGAAAACCCTAGAATGATAAAGGTAGATCTGTCTTAATCATCATCGACCTTACCATGTCTAATAGTTTGGTTCCGCCTTTCCAACACACCATTTCTCTGAGGTGTTCCCGGCGGGATGAGTTATGGAACTATTCCACAACTCTTGAGATGGTCATCAAACTCATGGCTCATATATTCACCTCCATGATCTGATCGCAAAAACTTAATATTCTTGCCGAGTTGGTTTTGCACTTCACTCTAAAACTCTTTGAACTTTTCAAAGGTTTCTGACTTGGATTTCATCAGGTAGACATAGCCATATCTGCTGAGATCATCCGTGAACGTGACAAAATATTCATAACCACCTCTGGATGTAGTGCTCATTGGACCGCATACATCACTATGTATTAGTTCCAGGAAGTCAGTCGCTCTCTCGCAACTCTTTGTGAAAGGTGTCTTGGTCATCTTACCCAGCAAACAGGATTCACATGTTTTGAACGGCTCCAAGCTAGACGAATCCAGGAGTCCATCACCATGGAGCTTCTGTATGCGCTTCCAGCTGATATGACCAAGGCAACAATGCCATAGATAAGTAAAACTAAGATCATTCGGCTTCAACCTGTTAGCATTCAAGTTATAGACTGATTTATATTCAAGATCAAGCACAAAAAAGTCCGGATTGGACACACGCACAGCAATGAAACACATTATTCAAATAAAAGGAACAACCATTGTTCTTAATACTCGATTCATAACCCTGCTCCATCAAGCATGAGGCGGAAATGATGTTCCGGCTTAGTACAAGAACATAATAACACTTATTTAGTTCTTGTACAAATCCTGAAGGTAACTGGAGTTGCATCGCCCTATGGCTAACACATCAACTCTTGCCTTGTTTCTGACTCTGATGTTAGTCTCCCCTCTCACCACATTCCAATGCCTTACCAGTCCCTGCATCGAGTTGCACACATGAACAAACGATCTGGTATCGTATACCTAGGTGCTGCTAGGAGTGTCGGCAAGATAAATGTCTATAACATTCACAACAAGTGTACCTGAGTCGGAAGTCATACTTCCACTCCTAGATTTATCCGCCTTTTACTTGTTGTAGTTCCTCTTCTAGTGACCCTACGCCTTACATTAAAAGCATATTGTACCCAGAGGTTTTGTCGGCTTGCCAGTCACTAAGCCAGTGTTGGGACTTGGATCCAGTGTGCCATGTTCCTTTGGCTTGGCTTTCTTAGACCAAGATTTCTTCTTGATCTTGGAAGCATTCTGCACCATCAACACTTGACTTGTGCCACCTCTCTTGGTGTTGGCCTCTGCTGTCTTGAGCATCCCTTGAAGTTCTGCCAGCTTATTATCCATACGATGCATATGGTAGTTCGAAATGAACATACCATAATCACTAGGGAGACAATTCAAGAGAATATCGGTAGCAAAGTTTTCGCTCAAGGGAAAACCCAGATGATCCAAGGACTGCACATATCCAACCATCTTTACCATGTGAGGTCCTAGTGGATCTCTGTATTTTGGCTTGCACCCAAGCAAGGCTCTGGAGACATTGTACCTCTTCATCGTAGGCTGCATCTCAAACATGCTCTTGAGGGCAACGATCATATTGTACACCTCAACATTCTCAAACCGCTGTTGTAGTTCCGGCTCCATGTGAGCGAGCAATGAGGCAGCTCACTTCCATCGACTCATCCTGAGCCCGGCGAAAGGTGGTTCTTATAGCATTAGGCTCATCATTGCTTAGCTCGTCTAGAATCGGATTGTCCAGGACATGTTCCTTCTTCTCTTGCTTGAGAATGATTCTCAAGTTACAATACTAGTTGGTAAAGTTTGTTCCATTCAGCTTGTCCTTCTCAACGATCATACACAACACAAAACTAGAAATCTGAACGGTGCTAGGTGGTGCCATATACAAACGAAAGATGCAAAACATTTAAGACAATGTATCTGTAATAGGAGAAGGAGGATTAAAATCTTTAATCATGCACACTCCCACTGATACTGATATCCCTCTGACAGTCTACACTGATTTAGGATCCCGGTCATTTATCCGACTAGTGAGCCTTTGCGTCACTACTAGTCGGAGAACCTTCCGAGTAGGCAACACCTTGCCAATGAGATCTCTATTTGATTCCTATTGGATTGTCCGACAACCCTCCTTACCCCGAAGCCCACAACTATTGTGATAGCTCCGTCTAGCTACTAAGTTCCCTACGGAGAGAGTCTGAATCTCTCACACTTCATCGAAGAGAATTGGCAGTGCCCCAACAATATGAGCCCACTAACCAAAATTGTCCGACTTGTAGTGTTGCAGCAAATGGTGGGGTAATTTGACTAGACCTTCTTTGAGGGAAAAGAAGCAAATAAAACTTGCAAGTCAGAACCTTTCCAGCTCACACCAACTAACTTTTAGATGTAACTTTTGACAGGGTACAACTATCCTATTCTTGTCAAACAAAAAAATCAACTTTAGTGGTTGATCGTGGACGTCAACCACGTCAACTCCCACTCAGATCTGGACCAGTTTTGACCAACTTCTTGGCCAAGACAAACCAGATCTAGCCACTGTCCTAGATCAAAACAGATCAAAAAGGTAAACCGAAAATAGCAAAAGAGATCCAATGTTTCGCACTAGCGCATCTCATGCGCACGAATTAGGCCAAAACCTAGAGCCGATGCTCTGATACCACTATTGGAAAACGCGTAGAGCCATGCCGAAAACAAAAACTTCTCTGCTCCGGCAAGGTCTCCGGCAAGCCACCCCAAGATCCGGCCAAGGACAAAGGAAATAGCTCATACCTTTCGACCCGCAGGTGCGGAAGCTAAGGAAGCGCGTCGCGGTGGTGCCATATGTTCCCCTCGTCTTGTCTGGCTCCGACAAACTTCTCGATCCTAGGACCACCTCGTCGCAAGCTCCATGATCCTCCTCCTTCTTCCTCCGACTTCACAGCCTAATGCTGCTGATGAGCACCGCAGGTGTGGTGCCTTTGCTATCTCACACAGGTACAAGGTGGAACAACAGCAAGTGAGATGCTAGTCTCGGTCTTGCTATCACAGGACAGGAAGGTGGAATTGCCAAGTCTAGCGAAACCCTAGGAAGCAGCACTAGATTATTGTCCTCCGCCACCCACCTTCCTTTATATGGGAGAGTAGGTGAGGGCACACAACACTTGTGTTCCTTGGTCCTAAACCCTAGCCCTAGTCAAAGTGGGTCCAACCTATTAACACGTGCCCCTGTCTAAACAAGTCCAGTTTGCCGGCTTGTGATAGTCGGATCAACATCCTCCTAGTCCCACTCTCTTAAGTGTGTGATCTTGCAGGTGTACGGTAAGCCAGACACAACTCAGTAATCATTCAGTCAGAGCAGTAGCTCAGTGATTTTCCAACTAGAGCTGATAATAGGTAGCGGCCTCTAGCAAGACTTGCTGACTCCCGGTTTATGCAAGTTCCCTCAATGTGACGATCTATCCGAGTCCCTTTGCCTCACAATATTGGTGATAAACCGCCAGGGAGATTCTGTTATCCTAGTGTCGGCTTAACTCTCTTCTCGTTGCAGTGATAACTGATTACCTCCGGCTTCACTGAGTCAGACTACCTCGATCCACACTTGATTGAGTGGCCATGCTTCTGAATCATATCACATGAGAGGGCTAGAGAATATTGCTCCGAGATGGAGGGGCAAATTCCGTCTTGGATAATCCATGTCACGCAACTTGCTTCGAAGTCGGCCTATGACCACCCTTATGACTCCCAGTTACGGTGAGAGTTAGATGGAGTCAAAGCCGGCTTTTCCACAACTCGGATCGTGCGATCCCCTCAGGTCTAAGGATTCCATTGTGTTAGTCGGAGCGTATGACGGTTTGCTCATGTCCTACTAACCTTTGGATCGGTCTGGCTATCGTACCTCTTCCGACTAGCCAATGCAAGGCGGATAGCATCTCCATGCTCATGACACGTGAAACATTATCATCTTCCGACTTACAAATTAGTCTCGACAGTGGGTTTCCCTCCCAACCTCAAATGACTAAGGACAAAATGGCTAGAGCTAGATATGAGTATGTGGTTTCACACCTGGAACAATTGCAGTGACACATACAACTAGTTCTAAGCCGAATACTAGGTTACAAATACAAGGCGGATTGTGAGCCTCTAGGCATCATTCCTAACACGGAGTGCCCAGCCGGGAGGTCCGGGGAGCTCTGCCTCGGTAGGTCCACAGTCCCACCTCCTAGCTCAGAAGGATTCCTAAAGACAAAGAAAGCTGGTCTGTGGTGTCTGACCCAATATAGATTACGCACTGAACCAGCAGAAGAGCCAAGACCATGTTTCGCCCCAGGCCAGCGTTCACCCAACGCGTGGCCATCATGCACATGACGCTCGCCGCGTGGCCTCTCGAAGACTCAGACGGGACGCGTACCCGGGCCCCGTTAACACCACCGCCGACAGCCCTGTCTGGGATAAGCCACCCGGAGACAAGAACTAGGCCAAGTAAAGGCCGATGCCAGTCTGTCACCGCCCCGTAAGCGACACACGGTGTAGAGGCAGCGCTGCTAGGCCACGTTGCAAGTCAAGACCACCGCATGGCTAAGCCCACGCCGCCGCATGTGCTCCGACCCCTGTGGTGTCCCATCCATATAAAAGGAGGCCTAGGTCGAAGGAGAGGGGGAGGGGATAAAAGTGTAAACCTTTGTGATAATCAGATACTAGATAGTTGTAGGACGTAGGGATCCGATCACATTAGACCTAAACCTAGGTAGAAAACATCGCGTCTCTCTATGTGTGATCCATTCGCCTAATTCATTGACCACGCTCGCTAGACACTGTGCCCTGGCCGAACAATCAAAGGGGACAAATTCTGGTGTTGAAAATTAAGACATGACATCTGGCGTGCCAGGTAGGGGGCGCACTTCTGCGAGCAACCTTTGCTGGCGGCACGACCCTCCCTTCACGCATGGTGGCGCGAAATAAGAGGGGGCGCCAGCAACAAACAGTTGGTGCGGCCGAACATGCAAGGAGGACGACATGTATCCTCCATCAGACCAGGCGCGGTGGGATCCACCCTACGTTCCTCGCCTCCCCTATGTTGGGGAGGGACCATAGGACCTGGGAGGAGCCCGGGAAGGCAGAGCGAACGATGCGCCAACAAGCTGCCACCATTTCCAGTAGATTTACTCAGACCGAGGGCTACACTGGCGGTAGCCGTCGCCCTCCTTTGATTCTTGCCCGAGTCAATCGAAGATAGGGTGGGATCTTGGCTTGTTCGGATTGTATACCTTGTGGCATATGTATTGCGACTTCACCAGTCGACAGGACCTCGACCCGCTGAGATCGTTCCCTTGGCCGTCGTGGTGACTAGGGGGAAGCGATTCAGGACATTCAGGCCTAGAAACCTACACCTTGATCATTTCACGGCTAGACCCCGAGCAGATACCCGACGCGAGGCGCCGCACGAACATGTCTGCGCAAAATTTTGACAACGACACATTGTGGGTGACCTGGGGAGGAACCGTAGGACCTGGGCGACCCAACTGTTGGGACAGGTCACCCTGCTCGTCATGTTTGGGACGCCCGGGAACTTCCGTACGGAGAACATCATGTTCGATGTTGCGGATATCCTTCTACCTTACAATGGTATATTGGGACGACCAGCCTTGGCTAAGTTAATGGAGGTCACCCACTATGTCTACATCACCATGAAGATCTCGGCTACAAAGGGGATCATTATCGTCAAGGCCAACCCTTGGGAAGCAATCTTTTGCATGGAGCAGTCATATCGGGAGACCAAGACAATGGTTTCCTGGGGCGCATGAGACCTCGACGCATTGGGCGCTTTGGTCACGCGAAAGATGCGCCTGACCGAGGACCATGGCCTCACCAAGAAGGTTCCTCTACTCGAAGGGGGAGGCTGCTCTATCACCATTGGAGCCCGCATCACCGCCAAATAGGAAAACACGCTCGTTGCCTTCGTTTGGGAGAACACTGATGTGTCCACCTAGGAATCCGCGGGTTTACCCAGGGTTCCGAGGGACGTGATCGAGCACCGTCTGGCAATGACCCTGTGAGCCCCCCGGTAAAGCAGAACATTCGACGTCAATCCTAGGATAAGCAACACTCCATCATTTCGGAGGATCGGAAGCTGAAGGGCGCTCAGGTCATCCGGGAAGTGTGGCACCCAACGTGGGTCGCAAACCCTGTCATGGTTCTCAAACCTCATAGTAACAATAAGAGACTATGTATCGACTTCATGGACATGAATAAGGATTTCCCAAAGGATCCATTCTCATTGCCACGAGTCGACAAGATCGTCGATTCCACCATGGGATGCGATCTCTTATGCTTCCTCGATGCCTTCTCCGGGTACTATCAAATCAAGATGGCCAAGGAAAACAAAGATAAGACGTCGTTTATCACCCCGGAGGGCTGCTTCTACTACACCTGCATTCCTTTCAGGCTGAAAAACACCGAGGATACATTCCAACATGCCATGCGGGCATGTCTCAGGGCTCAGATCGGCTGCAACATGGAAGCCTACATCTACGGCATCATGGTGAACACCAAGAATCATTGAACCTTGCTCAGGGATTTGGACGAAACATTCAACAACCTGTGCAAGATAAACCTCAAGCTCAACCCTAAGAAATGCATTTTCGGGGTATCCTCATGGAAACTCCTCGGTTTCCTGCTTTTGCACCGGGGGATCAAAGCCAACCCCGACAAGATCAAGGACATCGACCAGATGGAAGCTCCTATGCAGATCAAGTATGTCCAGCGTCTAAACGGGTGCATCACCACCCTCGGATGCTTCATATCCCAGTTGGGAGAGTAGGCCCTCCCCTTCTTCAAACTACTGAAGAAGGCTGGGCTGATGGAATGGACACCGGAGGCAGAGGTTGCATTCTAGGGTCTAAAATGCTACCTCTCCCCCCTCCGGTACTCATGGCTCCTAAACTTGGGGAGCCATTTCTAATGTACGTCGCTGCCAATACCTAGGTGGTCAGCACATCGCTCGTCATGGAAAGGGAAGAAGATGATACGCGTGTCATCGCCAAGGGCCCCAGTCAGTGGACCGAGCCAGGCACACCTCCCAGACTCTCTAAGTTGGGAAGCGATCCTGGATGTCTGGAAGCGTCCCTTCCTGATCCCAACAAGGAGGAGCCCATGGAGGGAGATGACTCGGAAGTCATCGCCGAGGGCCCCGGTTTAAGGACCAAGCCAGGCACACCTCCTGAACTCTGGGAGTTAGGAAGCGTCCCTGGATGCCCAAAAGCTCCCCCTCCCGGGCCCTTCAACTCGAGTGAGGAGAACCGAAGAGTGCCCTCGAAAAGTCATATGGTGCAATGTCTTGTGTATTTCATCAGTAGCGTGTTGTGTGATGCCCGGGTTCGCTAGCCTACCTTATAGAAGCTCCTTCTTGGTATCCTCATCGCATCGAGGAAGCTTCGTCACTATTTTGAGGCCCATCGGATCACTGTAGTTACCAAGCACTCGATGGAGCGCATGCTGCGCAACCGAGAAGCTACTATACGGGTGGTGGAGTGGGCCATGGAGCTATCGGGCTTTGACCTCCACTTCGCCCACACCCAGACCATCAAAAGTGCAGCCCTAGATGAGTTCATCGCCGAGTGGACCCCGACTCCAGAGGACAAGGAGGAACCCTTATCCTCCATATTGGGGAACATCGAAGAGCGCGATTGGATCATGTACTTTTATGGTTCATACTCCTTCGGCGGCTCGGGGGTTGACATACTCGTAGTGTCACCGATGGGAGACCAGATGAAGTACGTGGTCCAAATGCTCTACCATGAAGAACATTTGACCAACAGCACCGGCGAGTACGAAGGCCTACTCGCTGGCCTCCAGATTGAGAAAGATCTGGGGATCAAGCGTCTGATCATCCGCGGGGACTCTCATCTAGTCGTTAATCAAATTAATAAAGATTACGACTCCCCACAAATGGCTCCCTACATGGAGGAAGTCAGAAAGCTGGAGCAGCACTTTGATGGACTCTAGATGGAGCACATCCCTCGCAGCTCCAATACCATTGCCGATGAGCTCTCGAAGATCGCGTCTTCTAGGGGATGCATACCCCCGGAAGTCATGGTGGAATGGCTGCTAAATCCCTCCATCAAGATCCCTTGAGATCAAGTCAGCAAGAACCCCCGAGATGATCCCTCAACCACACCCATCGTATGCGAAGAGATGGTTGAAGAGTTGTGTGCTTCCAGGGGTGGATACGCGAGGATCCAGCCAACCAATGAAGAATCCTGGGGCGAGCCCTCTGCCACACCCGTCATATGCTAAGCGATGGGTGCAGAACTGTGTGCCCAGGGAGAAAGAACATCGTAACACGTACAAGACGACGGGGTGGGCCCTTGGCCACACCCATCGTATGAGAAGCGATGGGTGCGGAGGTGTGTGCCCCCCGTAGTGAAGACACCATAGCTAGAAGAAGACCCTGGGGTAAGCCCTCGGCCACACCCATCGTATGTGAAGCAATAGATGCGGAGCTGTGTGCCCTGGGAGCCGAGACACTAGATCTCAATGATCCCGCGAAGGTTTCCGAGGAGAGCCCTCGGCCACACCCATCGTATGCGAAGAAATGGGTGCGGAGCTGTGTGCCCTCGGGAACAATGATGCGGAAACGAAGCAAACCTTCAAGAAGCCTCGGGGAGATCCCTCGGCCACACCCCTCGTATGCGAATCATCGGGTGCAGAGCTGTGTGCCCTCGGGAACGAAGACTCGGGAATCCTTCCTAGCAAGAGCACTAACCTCACGGAGGAAATGCCTAGGCTTCCCTGGGCTTCGGACGTACTGAGGTACCTCCAGACGCAGGAGCTCCCCGCCAACCATGCCGATACCGAGAAAGTATTCCGACAAGCGAAGATGTATACCTTAATGGATGGAGACCTCTACCAGAAGTATGAATTCGACATCTTCCTCCACTACATCTCTCAGGAAGAAGGATGCAACCCGATGTAGTGGTTACCACCCGAGGTTGGTTCATACTACGACCTCCAGATCTCAAGTTTGAGTCTCCTTGTCACCAATGTCTATTTCTCCTTGGTGGCCCACCCTCGGAGCAACGAGCAAGCGAAGTGCCTCAACACGGAGGTGCTACATGGGCTCACGACCCGGACCTTCGATCGATTCAAAACCAGTTGGCGGGGTAAGATCAAACAGATCTCGATCGTCCTCTAGTCGATTCGGACCACCCCGAGCAGGACCACGGGAGAAACCCCTTTCTCCTTGGTCTACGACGCCGAGGTCATGCTACCCACCGAGCTGTAGTATGGGTCCCCCGGGTGCGAGCCTAACATGAGGATACCTAGGGGAACACGGCATTGACGATATCAACTTCCTCAAAGAGGCTCGCAACCTAGCGGTTGTGCGTGTGACTCATTATCAGCAGAGCTTGCGACGCTATCATAGTCGGTGGGTCTAGCCTTGAACCATTCAAGAAGGTGACTTGGTCCTTCACCGGGCTCGTCCCGGGAAGGGCAATAACAAGTTACAACCAAAGTGGGAGGGCCCTTACTGGCTAGTGCAAGTCTCTAGGCCCGGAGCAGCCCACCTAGAGACCGAAGATGGTAGCCCTATGGAGAACTCGTGCAATATCGAGCACTTCCACAAATACCATCTTTGCAGGTTCTACCCATAAGATGCTCAAGAAATAAGGCTGCGCGTTGCTTAGGCAGCACATGAGTCCAGGCGGGATCACCCCGCGTGTCTCGCCCACTACAACGATGGAATGCGCCATCAGAGTAGTGGACACAGTTAGATAAGGCAGCGTGTTGTTTGCTAGTACGTGAGTCTAGGCAGGATCCCCCGCACGTCTTGATACGTTGCTAACGTATCTATAATTTTTGATGTTCCATGCTTGGTTTTTACTTTCTTATGTTTTGTCCACACTTTGGAGTATTTCTACACACTTTCTTGGACTAACCTATTAACAAGATGCCATAGTGCCAGTTGCCTGTTTTCTGCTATTTTTGGTTCCACGAAAGTCAGAAAATCAATATTCTCGGAATTGGACCGGACAAAAGCCAAAGTCGATATTTTACCGGAAGACTCACGGAGCCAGAAGACGAGACGGAGAGGGGCCACAGGGTGGCCACACCATGTGGTGGCGCGGGCTAGCCCTGGCCGCGCAACCAGGTGGTGTGGGCCCCCTGGCCACCCACCGACCTTGCCTCTTCGCCTATAAGATGCCTCCCGATGCAAAAACCCTAAATAGTCAGGCCTCTAGCCACAAAAAGTTCCGCAGCGCCACCGCCACCGAAGGGGAGATTCGGGGGATAGAAAGTCTCTATTCTGGCACCCTGCCGGGACGGGGAAGTGCCCTCGAAGCCATCTCCATCGATCTCCACCACCATCTCCATCGCCGTTGCTGATTCCCGTGATGAGGAGGGAGTAGTTCTCTCTCGAGGCTAAGGGTTCTACCGGTAGCTATGTGTTCATATCTCTCTCTATGCATGATCATATTGTGATCATGAGCTTGTAATCTATAGATCTACCTTGCTACTCAAGTGCTTTAATAGATCTCTGCTCTCCCCATGTGTGTGAAGTTGACAGTGTGCACACCATGGTGGCACTTAGGCTAGAGATTTCAAATACTTGCTATGAGTTATATTTGGAGTTGGATGTTTCTATGAAATTGTGGTGTTTGTTTGAACCATCTAGTGCACAAGGTGACAATGTGGGGTTATCTAGATGGGAAAAGCGAACTTTGAGGTGTGCTGTTATAGCCCTACCATGGATTAGGGTGTCCAACCGGAGAGTAGTTCAGAGTAGTATCATAAAGAGAAGATATTTATATGAGAGTGTTCACTAGCAAAAGTATGATACCTAGGCCTTTTTTAAAACATTGAAACACCATTTGCAACTAGATCTGTTACATGTTTGCTTGTTGCCATCTTTATTTTAGTTTGCCTTTAGTCTCTTCCACGCCATCAAGCTATTTTCTAGCACCGTTGTCTTATATCCATACCACTTGTATTTCACTATCTCTTCGCCGAACTAGTGCACCTATACACCTAACAAGTGTATTGGGTGTGTTGGGGACACAAGAGACTTCTTGTATCTTGATTGCAGGGTTGCTTGAGAGGGATACCTTTGATCACTTCCTCCCTGAGTTCGATAAACCTTGGGTGATCCACTTAAGGGAAACTTGCTGCTGTTCTACAAATGTCTGCACTTGGAGGCCCAACAACTGTCTACAAGAATAGAAGTGCGTAGACATCAAGCTATTTTCTGGTGCCGTTGCTGGGGACTGAAGAAGAAGAAGCTCCCACGTCAACCACGCGCCAGCAAGTATTTTCTGGCGCCGTTGCCGGGGAGGTAAGGTAAAAGGTAGTCACATCCTCTGGTGTGAGTGCTTGAAGTTATTTCCTTTAGATTCTGCAATTTTGTCTTTTTGTTTCTTATTTTCACTAGTTAGGCTTAATGGAAAACAAAAAAAATTTAGAGAGCTTTATAGTATTTATCTTGAGTTAGGACATGAAGTGTTTGAAGAGAAAATTAAAAAACATATGGAACTTTATTTGCATGCTAATAGCAATGTTGTTAGTATAAATTCTTTGGACACCATTATTGCTAATGCTATGGAAAAATCTAAGCTTGGGGAAGCTAGTTTTGATGGACATCATATTTTTAGTCCCCCAAGCACGGAGGAGAAAATTTACTTTGATGATACTATGCCTCCAATATATGATGATTACAATGATGAATATGATATTTTCAGTCCACCTACTATTGAGGAGAAAATTAATTACGATTACAATATGCCTCCTATATTTGATGATTATGGTGATGAGAATAATAATGATAGCTATTTTGTTGAATTTGCTTCCACTATAATTAACAAGAATGACTATGTTTATGTGGGGAGTATTAATTCTTTCATGCATGTGGCTCATGATAAGAATGTTTTATGTGATAGTTATATTGTTAATTTTATTCATGATGCTACTGGAAGTTATTATGAGAGAGGTAAACATGGTTTTATGTATCTCAACAATATTAAGTTTCCCCTCTTTATATTGAAAGTCTTGAAGTTGCACTTGTTTTGCTTTACTATGCTTATTGCTTTGTTCTTACATGACTTGTTTATTTACAAGATTCCTATGCATAGGAAGTGGGTTAGACTTAAATGTGCTTTGAATTTGCTTCTTGATGCTCTCTTTTACTTCAATTCATATTTCTTATGTGAGCATCTTCTCAAACTATCATGCCTAACTTAAAGGCGTTAAAGAAAAGTACTTATTGGGAGATAAACCAAAAGTTTTAGTTGAGTCTTGGAAGTTATTACCTCATTAATAACCGCTCCTTATCCTTTTTATTTTCTTTTTGTGCCAAGAGTAACCTCTAATGAGAGAAAAGTAATGATTGGGAAAGTTGCTGTCCCAAAACAGATTTCTGTGCTTCACCGTAAAAATTCGTGTAAAATATCTGTACGTCCTTTTGAGGCATGCATTTTTGTGCTTCTGCCCCAGGTTGTTATCTAACTTTCATTAGTTCAATACTTTTTGATTTGAGCAACATAAGGTCTTCGAAAAAATTCATATTTACCTGCTGGTCTGTTTTGACAGATTTCTGCCATTATTTGCATTTGCTTCTTGTTGGTTCCTTTTTGAGTTCTTTTGGGGAATTGAGCTTTTTGAGGGAAGTCCTATAGTAGATAGTGTTTTAATGAAAGTTTTATTGGTGCTATAACTGAACTTAAAGATTTATTATCTTGAGTGCACTAATGTTGGTAATAAAGATTGTGTGAAGTTTTGTATGAAGGAAAAATTTCAAGTGTATGGAAGGAATGTGTAATGAGATGAAGAATGGACTAAAGCTCAAGCTTGGGGATGCCACGCGTGTCACCCCAAAAAATATCCAAGAAGTACAAGTGTCAAAGCTTGGGGATGCCCAAGGCATCCCCTCTTCATCAATAAAAATCCAAGGTTTCTTCCAAACACTTCAATTTTATTATCTCATGCACAGTTGTGTTGTTCTTGGAGCGTCTTATTTTTCATTTTTGTTTTGGTTTTTCGTTTGCTTGGTTTGCTTAGTTTTGCTGAATAAATTGGTTGGACCCCCTCTTTCATACATTGGTTTTCAAATAGTTTGGTTTGGATTAGAAAAGAGTAGGAAAGTTCATGCTTAAGTGGTAAAGAGAGCTTGTTTTTTGACTGTGGCCTATGCTTTGTCATGACATGCTTGATATTGATTTGGCTTTGTGCTTAGTAATCTTTGCTGTAGCATGACTTGTTATAAACAATTGAGATTGCTTAATGTGCCTTTGAAGAATCATGCGTTGTTTTAGCATATTAAAGCATAGTATTGTGGTATTCTCCTTTGATACTTTATTTGGGTCGACTTGGCACATGCTCACACCATGTTATGACTATCCCAAGTCACCATAGCCTTTATGATCCATTAGTTTTCGACTTGTAATATCACTTTATGCTTTAATTAATGATGTTTTGTCACTTTGCATGATTATGGCCATTATTGCTCTCTTAGTTGGTCGCTCCCACTCTTTTGCTAGCCTCCACAACCAAGTATGAGTTCCAGTCATGCATCCAACTCCTAAAACCAAGTTATTCCAAAGAGTCCACCATACCTACCTACTAGCATATGCTATTCCAAGTATATTCGTGTTTTTATCTACCTTCCGAATTAAACTTGTTATGAGAAAACTAGTGATTAAAGCTCTCACAAACTTGATGGCACACTTTACTTTTGTTGCCTTTAATAAACTTGAACCATTGTGTCGTCTATGTTGTATATGCTTGCACTTATTTGTTGGGGATTAGCAGAACCATGCTGTCATGGGGAACGCTTTCAACATTGCACTTGTACTTTGTACCTAGTTGATACCATGCTCTTTTGTTTGTGGATGTCGTCGGTGTGAAATGAAAGGGGAGCTTGTAAGTCCATGGAGTTAAGTATATGTGTTAGAAAGCGCTTTGGTCTAATCCATCTTTGTCATGGTGGAAACCTGCAGCGTAACTATAATGAGCTGTCTATGAAGCATTCTTCTTATAAAAAGAGTCAGATATTGAGAAAAAGGAGAAAAAAAGAGATATACGAAAAGAAGAAAGAGAGAAAAAAGCACCATATTCCCATGGTAAATAAGAAGATTGCTGAGATGCTCGTTGTCTGCTTGCCTTGTCATTTTGATATGGGGATTCTTCCGTATCATCGGGCAAGGGGTACCTCGTTGGCGGTTCTCTATGATACACATGTATTTACGATGACAAGAACTTACCGGTGACTAAACTTGAGTAGCATGAGGAGCGACCCTCGTATTCAAGGGACATGAGATTTCCAACTTATACTTTGTCAAGAATATACTCCATAGTTTGTTCACTTTAACCGTAATTACTTCAAGATGCTTATGATAGGGGCAATGAGAGCTGAAAGCTAAAAAGTACCATAATTTTTGGAAGCTCTTTATGAGACTTGAATCCCTACTTCCTTCTATGAAGGCCTTTCTTTTACTTTTATGTTGAGTCTCCACCTTCTATCTTTATGCACCTACTTTGAGCAGATATTGAGAAAAAAGAAAAAAAGAAAAAAAAAGAGATATACGAAAAGAGGAAAGAGAGAAAAAAGCACCATATTCCCATGGTAAATAAGAAGATTGTTGAGATGCTCGTTGTCTGCTTGCCTTGTCATTTTGATATGGGGATTCTTCCGTACCATCGGGCAAGGGGTACCCCGTTGGCGATTCTCTATGATACACATGTACTTACGATGACAAGAACTTACCGGTGACTAAACTTGAGTAGCATGAGGAGCGACCCTCGTATTCAAGGGACATGAGATTTCCAACTTATACTTTGTCAAGCATATACTCCATAGTTTGTTCACTTTAACCGTAATTACTTCAAGATGCTTATGATAGGGGCAATGAGAGCTGAAAGCTAAAAAGTACCATAATTTTTGGAAGCTCTTTATGAGACTTGAATCCCTACTTCCTTCTATGAAGGCCTTTCTTTTACTTTTATGTTGAGTCTCCACCTTCTATCTTTATGCACCTACTTTGAGAGCATAGTGGCCATTCTTAGTTCTATGTGTATTGTCCCAAGACTTGTTGATTGATCCATAGCTTTGATATTGCTTGTTTTAAACTATTTGTATCTAGTCACTCTTATAAACTTTTAAGGTGTCCTGTGCATTTATGTTTGCTACTCTATGAGGGACAAGCTGAATGCCACTATGCTATGTTTTCTTTATGAGAAACAAACAAACGTCTTGCAAAGCATTTTTATTCATGAATCTTTTGTTTATGCCTTTTCATGTTGCAACTTAGTTGCTTTATCTTATTGCTAGAACTTTGTCTTTCATGTTTTGATTGAAGTACTATGATCCCAGCTATCAATGTTTTACAAATACTTTAATCAAGTTTATGATGGTGCATGTCACCTAAAAAATTATTCTTTCTTTTTATCACTTACCTACTCGAGGACGAGCATGAGTTAAGCTTAGGGATGTTGATACGTTGCAAACGTATCTATAATTTTTGATGTTCCATGCTTGGTTTTTATCTACTTTCTTATGTTTTGTCCACACTTTGGAGTATTTCTACACACTTTCTTGAACTAACCTATTAACAAGATGCCATAGTGCCAGTTGCCTGTTTTCTGCTGTTTTTGGTTCCAGGAAAGTCAGAAAATCAATATTCTCAGAATTGGACCAGACAAAAGCCAAAGTTGATATTTTACCGGAAGACTCACGGAGCCAGAAGACGAGACGGAGAGGGGCCACAGGGTGGCCACGCCATGTGGTGGCGTGGTCTAGCCCTAGCCGTGCCACCAGGTGGTGTGGGCCCCCTGGCCGCCCACCGACCTTGCCTCTTCGCCTATAAGATGCCTCCTAATGCAAAAATCCTAAATAGTCAAGCCTCCAGCCACGAAAAGTTCCACAGCACCGCCGCCACCGAAGGGGAGATTCAGGGGACAGAAAGTCTCTACTGTTAGGCACCCGGGGCAGGGAAGTGCCCCCGGAGCCATCTACATCGATCTCCACCACCATCTCCATCATCGTTGCTGATTCCCATGATAAGGAGGGAGTAGTTCTCTCTCGAGGCTAAGGGTTCTACCGATAGCTATGTGTTCATCTCTCTCTATGCATGATCATATTGTGATCATGAGCTTGTAATTTATAAATCCACCTTGCTACTCAAGTGTTTTAATAGATCTCTGCTCTCCCCATGTGTGTGAAGTTGACAGTGTGCACACCATGGTGGCACTTAGGCTAGAGATTTCAAATACTTGCTATGAGTTATATTTGGAGTTGGATGTTTCTATGAAATTGTGGTTTTTGTTTGAACCATCTAGTGCTCAAGGTGACAGTGTGGGGTTATCTAGATGGGAAAAGCGAACTTTGAGGTGTGTTGTTATAGCCCTACCATGGATTAGGGTGTCCAACCAGAGAGTAGTTCAGAGTAGTATCATAAAGAGAAGATATTTATATGAGAGTGTCCACTAGCGAAAGTATGATCCCTAGGCCTTGTTTTTAAACATTGAAACACCGTTTGCAACTAGATCTGTTACATGTTTGCTTGTTGCCATCTTTATTTCAGTTTTCCTTTAGTCTCTTCCACGCCATCAAGCTATTTTCTAGCACCGTTGTCTTATATCCATACCACTTGTATTTCACTATCTCTTCGCCGAACTAGTGCACCTATACACCTGACAAGTGTATTGGGTGTGTTGGGGACACAAGAGACTTCTTGTATCTTGATTGCAGGGTTGCTTGAGAGGGATACCTTTGACCACTTCCTCCCTGAGTTCGATAAACCTTGGGTGATCCACTTAAGGGAAACTTGATGTTATTCTACAAACCTCTGCACTTGGAGGCCTAACAACTGTCTACAAGAATAGAAGTGCGTAGCCATCACGTCTTGCCCACTATAACGATGGACGCGCCACCGGTGCAGTGGGCACAAATAGATAAGGCTGCGCGTTGCCCGTGCAGCGCATGAGTCTAGGTGGGATCACCCCGCGTATCTCGCTCACTGTGATTATGGACCCACCATCGGAGCAGTGCGCATAGCCGAGTTTGCCCGCGATTTGTCTCTGGTAGTGATTAAAACACCCGAAGAGCAAAAATGCTCGGCGGCTGCCCCCGAGCACCCCAAAATGATGCACTAAGGATCATCCCAGTCGGTGAACAAAGTCAAAGCGGTCCTTTGCGCCTTCACCCACTCGAGGGTTGACCACTAGCAAGGAAATGCACCATGAAGCGCTCTGGGGGTAACTAAGGAGCGAACCTTGTCAACCCCGGAGCACCAGCAACAGAAAATACTCAGGAGATAAGAAGGCAACAACACCAGATAAGTGTCCTCTTTTATTTCGGGATAATAGATGCAGAATTACAGCCAAAAGAGGTAAATCAGAGTGCATCATCTGAAACCTTACATGTTGTATTCCTTGCTAAAATCTACACAGGTCCAACCTACTCGCTCGGCGAGGGGTCTCGAGCAAGCATCCAGGCGGAGAGCTCCGCGGGGTCAGGGCCCCTCTTCATGGAAGTAGTCAACGCGGCGCTGGATGCCGCTAAACACCTTGATGGAAAGCCTGTCCACCCCGTCGAACGTGACTACAAGGATATCTCCCCGCTTGAGGGAGTGGGTCTCAGAGAAGCGGGTCTACCCCCTCCCAAGACACATGCTTCCACCCACTTCAGAGAAGACGCGGGCCCACCATATGGTGATGCAGCACCCAGCGGGCTGAAGCATTAGCTTGCGAGGGCGCCGATGACTGCCAAAGGACCAAGCGAAGACATCAGGAAGACGCATCGTGTAATCCCCGAACCTCGCGTTTCTAAATCATAAGCCGGTATAATCCGAATCTAGGAAGGACGTACTATCGTGGAGGCCGAGAGGCTGCCCACAAGCAGGCCGCAATGGCAGGGCATGGTACAGGCTAACCATCCACCCCAAAAACCATGGCTATAGCTTTGAGTGCGAGAAACGTGACCGACTGGCTACGAGTATAGCGTACACAAGTGAGTATGTATGCTAGCGACATTCAAGAGTACATCAGAGCTATTCCATCTAGAAGAAATAGAAATATTTTGCAACGCCATTACAACAATAACCAAATTTATATAGTTAGCAATAATAATATTTTAGGATTATATCCCCATACATCACTCAACAAATCATCAAGCGGAAGCAGAAACACAGATCCGAGTACAGATTAAGAGTCAAATCGGCATAAGATGCACAGAAATAAGCACATTCCCGTCCACAGCTCATAGATCTCTGTCCCGGAATCTCTACGCAAGAGGGTCGTTGTCTCCATCATCGGCTTATCGACATAGTAACCTCCATATGGATGTATCTGACAACCTAATCAATAATTGGTGTTAGACCCTAGGAGTACTCAGCAAGTCTTTATGCATCTAAAAGGAACAACCTGAGGATGACACAATTGCAGCGAAAATAACAGCTAAACAATTCTATAGGGACACGCTACAACATCCGCCCAACCAGATATGAACGGACGCTCGTTAAATAAAATCCAGCAGTTTTATAAACAACACAAGTACATCGCTCGCCCTCCTTCTCGCTTACCAAACAAGAAGTTAGAAAAACATCCCATCCGTTGGCAGTTTTATTAACCATTCCATGAGAACTACACTAATTACTAGTCAGGTTTTAGTCAAGTTAAACATGGTATTTTAGTTATACTTGTCTATGATCGAGAAACTGTGCTCCAAGTCATCCATAACCATGGACATGACTTTCAGAAAGATTTATCCTACAGGGATGCACAAATAGCAACACATGCATGATCAACCCTGGGAAGAACCAAATAAAAACCAACAAGACATCACAACAAAGCATTCACAAGATTCAAAAATGAAAACCAAATAAAAACCACCCACTAAACTACCCGTTACAAAGTCGGCCGGCTCCACGATGGACCCAGTGTGTGTGGCGATGTCTATGAACGACCGGGAAACCGAAAGTGTGACTAGGCTTGTCGATACAACAGAAACGTGGCACAATTCCTAAACAGTACAGGCGCGCCACGCGCAATAGTAAATAAAGCAATAAAGCATGGCATAAGCACATGATAGTAATAACGCCCCAAACTAGTTTGTGGCCCGAAGAAATAAGATGTGAATCAAGCTCAGGCGAAAGGGCTTCATGGTTCCATGCGGATAGTGCGATAGTCAAGGCAAATAATTGGGTCCTATGGGACACATGGTTCCATATGCGGATAGTGCGATAGTCAAGGCAAATAATTGGGTCCTATGGGACACAAGTGAGCGGTTAAAAACCAAATAACAATTATTGCCCACCGATGCCTCTTTATTTGGTTATCCCATTACTACACAATTTAAGTTGTTTAGCTACCTCGTTATCCACAACAGACTCGCACAAACCCTACACATGCAATTCTACGACTCGCATGGCTCAAACAACTCCTGTAGTAATGGCTGATAGGGTTGAGTATAGAAACTTCGGTGGGGTTTAAAATTAAAAGCTATGCAGTACTTGAGATTTTAATTTAATGCGAATTGTGACATAATGATCCAAGAATAAAGATAGAGGCGTATGTGTTATATGTAATACAAGCATGGGGAATTTATTTCCTATTAGATCAGTAGTGGAATAACTAGGTTCCCGGTAGTACTCTTGGGCCTCATGATAACTCCCTTGCTCGGAATCTATCCAGAATAAGAACCAAACACACAAGGGCCATAACAAATAAAGTGCGGAATCATATGAATATATACAACAAGCAAAACAAGGTATGACATGATGCACAATTACATGGTATAATATAGCATGGCATGGGTGGGATGTAGAAACAATAATAAAGCATTTTAATTAATTATTTAGTCATGTTTTGTTCCCATAAACCTTGTTGTCTAGTTAATATTTATAATATGCATGCTTCAATTGATATCATGGAATGCATAGTTGGAAAGGGCTCGTCGCACTGATCGATTTATACATATCATTTGTCGAGTTCAGAGTTACGAGATTAAAGTTATGAATTTATTTAGAAAATATCATTTAATGGTAATTATTAATTCAAAAAAAATAAAATGTCTAGAAATTATTTTAATTAGCATATTCATATTCCTGAAATTTTTCTGATAAAAAAACATATATCATTTGTATTATTTGAAAATGTGGATTTAAATTTATTATTAAAAGCAAAATAGTTTAAATTAGGGTCAAAGTCAAAGGTTTGACTAGATAGAGTCAATTCTGGAAATATTTAAAATAAGATTTGAATTGACATTCAGAAAACAATTTATATTCCATCTAGAAAGTTTGTTCAAATTCAAATTTATTTGGAAGTTATGAATATATTTGTATTTAAACAGATTCTGGAATTTTGAATTGAGTTCAAAAATCATACTGGGTTTTTCTCACTCGGGTCACTCCTACCCACAAACATAGACAAGGTGGGGCCAAGTCTCCTGCGGGTCCACGCATGCGCGAGCCAGCGGGTGGTCGACAGGTGGAGGATCTAGGGACTATGGGTTAGGTTTGCAAAAAGCCTGGGTACCGTTTTATAAAAATGACTAGCTAGGTATGGGCTCTGTGGTTGATAGATGGGGTCGCTGGGGGCGCCAGGTGGATGCCGCAAAATTAGCAGGGGTTGAGTGCTAATGCTTTGATTACTCTAAACTCTGCTACTATTTATCGTTCTAAACACGATGAATAGGCAGTCATGGCGTCAGACAAAAACAGAGCCACAGCGGGGGATCAAACCGGTGACCTAGGGCACGATCTAGCATGGTGAAGCCACTGCGGTACTACTGGGGTTGTTGTTGGTCTGGATCGTGGGGCGGGTTAAGGCGTAGAGGCTTGGCTTCGTTAATCACGGACGCGGTGGCGAACGGGACCGGCATGAACCTGTCAACGGTGGCGCGACAAAGGGGCTACGGTCACAGCGGGGTTACGGGGTGACGCAGCGTAGCGAGGCAGACGCAGCAGCACACGTGGACGGCAGCGTGCAAGCAAGACATCAGATAGTGGCGGTGCCAGTAGATCGTTCGACGGAAGGCGATGATGCTATAGGAAGCAAACAAGCCAAGGAGATCTAGGAGGTTAAGGGGCTCACCGCGAGTCCGATGGTGTGCTCGAACTAGCGCGGAACGGTGACGATGCGGTGATGCTGGTAACCCGACGATATAGGGTTTTCCTCGGTCTCCTGCTCGTGCTGCTCACTCTGTGACTTCTCCTCGATCATGTGTACAGGCAGGGTACTAGGCAGTAGCAGACCTCCTCGACAGCTTCGGCTCCTCTTTGTCGGGGACAAGTAGAACTGAGGTTGGGCTATGGTGGTGGGTATGGCTAGCAGTGGATGGGAGAGGGCAAAGGTGGCTAAGGCAGAGCCCAGTTGTGGATCTGGTCGAGCTGGGGTGGTTGGGGAAGCTAGATAAGGATAGGGAGGGGGCAACAGCTCGGGTTAGGGTAGAACAAAAAGCAACCGAGGTTACTTTACCATCTCTTCCTCTCTCTTCTCGGGCGGGTAGGGGTGGCGACCAGGGGTAGGTTAGCAAGGGATGCTGGTGGTCTTGATCAACAATAAAGAGGGGGGGTCAACTAGGTTAGTGGGGGTAGATTAGATAGGGGTTTGGTTAGTGGCACATGTGCCATGGCACACCATGGCCACCACATGGAGGGGCTGGGGTGAGGAGCTAGTTAGATGGTTAGGTGGTGGTCTAGGTTGGTTTGGGTGCAACCAAACAAGACAAGAGGGGTGGCTCGGGTAGGTTAGGTTTTGGGTAGATATATTAGTTTAGCTAGGCTTCTTCCTCTCTTATTCCTTTTATTAGTTTTTGTTTGGTTTTAAAACAAGCTTATTTATATAAGATACCAAAGCCACAAGCTCAAATAAAAATCAACAAGAACCCAAGATATAAGAATAGATGATCTATTAAGATTTATTTGGACTTGGACCAATCTTGTATGAATTCAAATCAATCAAGCTCTACTCCAAATTCAAATGAATACCAAATAGAAGGAAGATGGGCAAGCTTGCATGGCCCATGCACAAGTAATAAATTCCACTAATTATAGTTGTGAAAAAAACTATTTTCAATCATGGTCATATATTTATGCATGCATTCCAATATTTGAATTTAAGGCCAACACAAATATGGATGCTTGCTCCCCATATGGAATAGATTGTATATAAACATATATGGATATAATTTAGCCATGCTAGTGTGTGTCCCACTAGATAGATATAGAACCACAAATATACTCAAACATGATCATGTATGCAAATAAAACCCATATGGAAGCTTGACAAGGAATTCTACTCACATAGCATGCAAAGGTGGCCATGTGGCTCCACATATTTAATGTGAAAACAACATGTAACATATATGAGAGCATGTACAATAGAAGTGGATCCACCCCAACACATATGAGCTAGATTTAAATACCAAATAAAAATGAAAAGTGAAAACCATGAGTTTCGAGACTCACCACGGCCTTTCTGCACTTCATCAGCAGGTCATCCCAAATCCAAGAGTTTCGTGGCATTCAGCACCTCATGAGGCCTCGTTAAGCACTTAAGTGTATCAAGTTCTGAAAACATCCATCTAAGTTTATTATACACAGAAAAGTGTTAAGAAATTCAAAGTAGGAGACTAAATAATCATTGAAATTAACACTAAGACATTGACAAAAAATCATAATCATGGAAATCTAAAGTAGGAGACCATAAAGTGTTCAAGAACAAGATAAACTTTTACAAGATGAGGACCTTGTTGATCTACGTTTTCAAGAGGTCGCCCTTGGCCCTAGGCCACCACGATTCAACACCCTGCTTTAACTTACTCGACACTATAGTTTAACCCATTAATCACCATTTGATTCCACACTTTAGATAAACTTGTTAAGCACTCCCATGATTCGGCACCTCAAAGAAACTCATTAAGAACCCATCTGATTCCATGCCTCAGAGAAACTTGTTAATCACCCATATGATTCAGCATGTCGGAGCAAGTTGTTAAGTACCCTTATAAGGTGCAGTCAGCACCAGTAGAGGGCAACATGCTTGAGTGCTACTTGTGCAAAAGGAGTAAGTTGTGATAGTGAGGTGTACAAGTCAGGAGTCCCATGGGAAATGCAAGCCTTTCCAGCCACAAGTATACGGAAAGTAAATGCAAGTCAGCACCCAATGTTGAAAGATTCAGCACCACAGTTGAAACCTATCTACCATCCAAGTTGAAATGGTTAAGTACCGTAAACTATGGCACCAGTTTGAATAGTTCTAGTATTTAGTGAATAGAACAAATAAAGTTATTACAACACATGCCCAGCTTGCTGCAAGATAAACTTGTTAAGCACTCCCATGATTCGGCACCTCAGAGAAACTCGTTAAGAACCTAGATGATTCCGCACCTTAGAGAAACTTGTTAAGCACCCATATGATTCAGCATGTCGGAGCAAGTTGTTAAGTACCCTTATAAGGTGCAGTCAGCACCAGTAGCGGGCAACATGCTTGAGTGCTACTTGTGCAAAAGGTGTAAGTTGTGATAGTGAGGTGTACAAGTCAGGAGTCCCATGGGAAATGCAAGCCTTTCCAGCCACAAGTATACAAAATGTAAATGCAAGTCAACACCCAATGTTGAAAGATTCAGCACCACAGTTGAAACCTATCTGCCATCCAAGTTGAAATGGTTAAGTACCATAAACTATGGCACCAGTTTTGAATAGTTTTAATATTTAGTGAACAAAACAAATAAAGTTATTACACCACATGCCCAGTTTGCTGCAAGAAAAACTTGTTAAGCACTCCCATGATCAAGGTTTACATGTCGACCTGTCGCAAGTTGTCGCTGGGGTACCGACAAGTAGACAAGTCTTGACAAGTCTCGACAAGTGCTAGACTTGTCGATGTGTTGTCGACAAGGAACTACTAAAAAATACCAAGTAACTACCCTATTAATTTTGGTATACTGTAAGTCTGTAATATATTTTGATGGCATAGGGAGTGAGAGGAGCCAGCGAGCCAGCGGCGCAGAGGAGAGGCAGCGCCAGGGGAGAGGCACCAGGGGAGGGGCGGCTGGGGGAGGGACTCACAGGTGTAGGGTTTCACGCGAGGCTTCTTATATCCCAGCCCTTTAAGTTGTCGATCAACTAGTTCATATAGACAAGTCTAGGTTTGTCGCCGACAAGTCAACTTGTCGCTCGACAAGTTAAACTTTTCTTGTCGTTCCACCTTGTCGACATCAGGATTGCGATAGGTAGACTTGTCGTGCGACAAGTCTAGACTTGCCGAACGACGCTTAATCCTTGCCCATGATTCGGCACCTCAGAGAAACTCGTTAAGAACCCAGATGATTCCGCACCTTAGAGAAACTTGTTAGCCCTTATAAGGTGCAGTCAGGAACACAAGTCAGGAGTACATGTCAGGAGTCCCATGGGTTCTCTCAGACCCAACACAAGTCAGGAGTACATGTCAGGAGTCCCATGGGTTCTCTCAGACCCATCCTCGCTTCTCCCGTACATTTTTTAATCTTCTTACAACAGTACACACGATGTGAAAAGGTAGAGCGCATGATTCCCGTCAATCACCTATCCAGTCAACCAAAGTTAATGCTAGTTAACCACACGTTTGATGTCATGAAAACAAATCGTATGGCTCATCCAAAACATCAATTTGGTACCATGTAGTGTATGTTTCAGTGCCAGACAAAAGAAAATTGAATGAAAATATTTTCACGGTTCAAGGCAAAGATTTTACAGTGATCAAGTCAATCAAGTCGCCCAGGTCGTCAAAGGCACAACACACTGCCCATGCTCATGCAGAGGAGCATTGAAGTTTTTAAATGAATAGACCAATGAACAACTTAAAAGAAGCACAATGATGTGCAATCTTGAAAACTGTTAAGTATCATAGTTTAGTAGACTTCTAGACAGATTGTTCTAACTGATCAGTGCCTAGAGTACTAGTGTTAAGTATCTCATAAAATAGGTAATTCAGTACTAGAAACCCAATGACTCAGTACCTGGGTATACTCAAACTTAGAACCTGGAGAGTTACACACTCTTGGTTCAGCACCCAGCGTTGGATGGAGATGCACTTGGCTAAATGTGTGAAATTCCTGAATGTGTATGCTCCAAGACACAAGTTCCATGCATCTAGGTAATAACTACTACGTATCCAAGTAAGCATTATTCGGTACCAGGATAATAATTGTACGAAAACTGCATAGTAAGCTGAGGATTTACCTTGATGGATGAAATCTGGCAAGCTTGAAGCATGGTTGTAGCATCCCAATTGTCTAACAATTGCAATGCTACTAGTCTAGTCTATATATATGCTACTTTCTATATATAATTGTTGCATCATAATTATATCATGCTCATGTCATCATGCCACCTTGCATTTGAGCATCATATAAAACCCTTTTCCATTTGGATCTTCTCTTATATGCATTATTAATTGTATTTGCCTCTTGATATTGTATTTGGTTATTGATATATTGTTTAAATGCCCAAGTTGAGTTGGGGGCATATCTTTTATTCCAATTCCACCACCTCTCTTTGTCACCACCTTATAATTCCACCATCCCATTAAACCATGAGCTTGTAGTTCTTTCTTTTGAATTTATTTCTCCAGCTCATGTGGGTGGGGTGGATCTAATTCTATAAATTCTTTTGCTTGGCTTTTATTCCACTTCTTGGGAATGCATAAGAATAATGTCACATCATCATTATTGTTTTTACAAGGATAATACATGGCATTTATTATTTTGCATGGGCCATGCAAGAGTACCACCACCTTTAGTCATTTGTTTTCCTCTTGGGTTTATTTGGTTCTTTTCTTTGTGGATCATCTCCATCCCTCTCTCCACCATCCCCATAGTCTCCTCTATACCATTTTATTCTTTTTCTTCATGCATGGTCAAATGAGGTTTTCTCCCTACTCCCTTTTCCTCTCTCTTTCTTTAGTTTCACCTTCACCTTCACCTCACCTTAGGCTAAACCAAAGCCCTCCTTTTATCTAGGCTTGATCTTAAGCATGTGATAAAAACCTAAAATTCTAAACTCTAACCCTACCTCACCTCTCTCACCTCACCCTCTCCTATCACCAAGCCGAGGAGTCCCCCTCTCCCTGCCAGCAAGCCCCACCTAGCTACCCATCTACCTCACCCCACCCTTCTCCTAAACCCTAACCGAGCCACCTCCTTTTCTAACCCTAGCCAAGTGCACTGAGCCCCCTCCCCTCTCTGATCTCTCTCTCCCGCCACCAGCCGGCTCCACCGTCCCCACCGTCACCTTGGCCCACCTGGCAGCCTCCATCACCTTCCCCGTCATGCCTACCTGCCAACTCGGGCACGTGATCGAGGAGACGGGGGAAAAGGGCCGAAGCCGCTTTATCCCTACCCACTCCCACACGCCATCTCCTCCCTCTCTCTTGCTTGCCCTCATCCACACGGCTCTCCTGCATCGCCAGATCCGCCCCGAGCCTGCCCTCTCCTTCCCCTTCTTCTTCACCGTCGCCAGCACCTGCCGCCGGTCGCCGCCGTCTACCCCTGCGTATCGTCGTTCCGGCCGGCGTGCGCGTCGTGGAGGTGTCCTGGGAGACCAAGGAGACCCCCCTGCTTTGCCCTCAGACACGGCGAGGAGAGAGGCTACCAGACCGCCAGATCTCGCCCGCTCCCCCAAAACCCTAATCCGGAACGTCAAGAACCTCGGCGATCCTCCGCCTCCCGATCCGACCATCGACCAACCCATGGTGAGCCCTCGACCGCCTCGACATACCTCCGCCTCACACGCTGGGCCACAGCCCACGTCGTCGTTTCGGCCAGCGCCCTCGGTCGCGCCACAGAAGGCCAAATTGACGCGTGAGATACTCTAACAACTACCTCCTCCCTTAGCCAGCTACACCAAGCGCCCATGGGCCAGATCCCGATTCGATCCCGCCGCGCGGTTGTGCCCGCTCGTTCCCACAGACGGGCGAAAAGAAAAAAAAAAAAAGGGTGGTGCTCTTTTGCCGATACCCCCCTGCCTTTTTGCGCGCTCAACGCGTGGTCCAGCCGGTCCCACCTGTCATCCGTGGTGGTGTTTTTACAAAAGGACACCCGAAAAACCTTGCCCTCAACCCGCGGTCCCTGTCCGTGCCGCGTGGCACCCGCCCGTTTACCCGCTGGCATGTGGGCTGCTTCGCGCCAGTCCACTATCGATCACCGCGGCTCGCTTCGGTTGCGGTGAGAAAAGTCCATCAACTGCTTCGTTTAAGTCAGCATCGGCCCCACCGATGTGGCTATGGTTTTGCTGAGTAACAAAAATGCCTATTGCTGTTTTAATTAAACCTTTTCAAAATTGATTTAAATTCAAATTCAATCTGTTTTTAAATAACTTTTGAATTATAAATCCAAATAATACATATGATATATGTTTTGGAATCAAAAAAATATGAGGAATTCAAATATGCTATTCAAAATAATGTTTGCATACTTAAATTTTCGAGATGATTAAAATTATAATAAAATGCCCTTTTCTTAATTAAACCATATCTTTGGTTTTACAACTCCAAATTTAACAAATAATATGTCTAAACCGATCAGCGCGACGAGCCCGTTCTATCTATGCATTCCATGTTCTGAATTTCATCATGCATCATATAAATATAAAGGTTACAGCAACTTATATGAGAGCAAACCGGGCTAAAAACTTAATGGAATGCTTTAATCTTGTACCCCACACCTCACCCATGCCATGCTACATTATTGCCATGCAAATTGTGCATCATTCATCATGGCATGATTGTTTGCTTGTCGCATTTTAATTCATATGCTTGTGTACTCTATTTATGTTGGCCCTTGTTTGTTTGGTTCTTCTCCGAATAGACGCTAAGCAGGGGATATATCAGGAATCCCAGGAGCACTACCCAGATCCGTCCCTCGCTTCAACTGAGCTGCCAGGCAAGCACTACCACATGCTTGCATACATATAGTACCTATTGCCTCTATCTTATTCTTGCATCATTGAGTCGCGATTGCATTAAGCTGAATCCCAAGTACTGCATAGCCTTTACTTTTAAACCCCACCGAAGCTTGTTCCTCCATCCCATGAGCCATTACTACAGGAGTTGTTTGAGCCATGCGGGTCGTAGAACAGCATGTGTAGGGTTTGTGAGAGTCTAATGGATAACGAGGTACCTAAACAACTTAATCTGAGTAGTAATGGGATAATTAATGAAAGTGGCACCGGTGAGCAATATCTGCTATTTGGTTCTTCATGCTCACTTGTGTCCCGTAGGACCCCGAGTACTTGATTCCTGTTCCTTGACTATTCGCACTATCCACATCCGGCAGGCCTTATGGACCCCCCTGAGCCAGAGCTTGATTCATTCTTATTTCTTGGGGCCACAAAGTAGTTTGGGGCTTTATTACTATCCTGTACTTATGCCATGCTTTACTGCTTTATTTAAGATTGTGCGAGGAGCACCTGTACTGTTTTGGATGCGGAGTGTTTTCGCGGTATCGACAAGCCCAGTCACACTTTCGGGTTCCCGATCGTTTCTGACCATTGACGCAAACCTTGGGTCCGTCTCGAGCCGCCAACTTCGTTGGGTAGCTTAATGGGGTGGCCCCAAACATTTCTGAATCCTGTGATCGCTTTGTCGTGAATGCCTCGTTGGGTTTTGATTTGGTTTTCGAGGTTGATCGAATGTGTGTTGCTATTTGTGCACCCTGCAGGTAAATCTTCTCAAGCCGTGTCCGCGGTTATGGACGACTTGGAGCACAGTTTCTCGATTATAGACAAGTATAACTAAAGTACCGCTTTTAATTTGACTAAGTACCTGACTAGTAATAGTGCAACACTCATGGAATGGTTAATAAAACTGCCAACGGATGGGGGGTTGTTCGTCCGCTTCCTCGTTGGTAAGCGAGGAGGAGGATGGATCTGTTAATATTACTGTTATAACTGTTGTTCTTAATCAACGGACATCCGTCTATCTTTGGTTAGGCGGATGGTTAGCGAGTATCTATAGAATTGTTAGGTGTTATCTTTTGCTGCAATTGCGCTATCCCTGTTGTGTCCCTTTAGAGGCATAAAGACTTCGAAGTACCCTAGGGTCTCACACGATAAATTGTTTGATTCAGATGAACAGGTATACTCGCAAGATGGATACTGGGTGGAGGAGACGGGCGATGTTGACAACGATCACTCGGTGTAGAGATTCCGGGAACGGGGATCCGTGAGATCTGTGGGCGGGATGTGTTTATTTATGGGGAATCTTATGCCGATTTGCTCCTTATCCATACTCGGATCTTGTTTTCCGCTTCCGCCTGATACTCTGATGTTTGATGTATGAGGAGATATCCTAAACTATTATATCTATCTAGGATATTTGGATCTTGCCGTATGACGTTGCAATATTTCTATTTCTTTTAGATGGAATGGCTCTGAGGACTGTTGTATGTGGCTTGCATACATACTCATTTGTGTATGTAGTTAATCCCTTCGCCTGCCGATTACGCCGCTCGTTCTTGTCCCGATGTTTGGAAATGGTTAGGACGGCCGAAAGGTCTACCTGTGAGTGGCATTTAGCCCCACCGTACTATTTTAACCATTTCCGCTCATCCAGGCTTGTAACTAAGAGCGTAATTCACCGAGGTAGTTACGATGGTACCTCACAGCAACCGGTTAAGCACCCATATGATTAGGTACAACTGACGCATGGTACCTCACAGCAACCAGTTAAGCACCCATATGATTAGGTACCTCAGAGCAACCGGTTAAGCACCCATATGATTAGGTACCTCTGAACATGGTGCCTCTGAAATATTAGGTACCTCAGAGCAACCAGTTAAGTACCATATGATTCAGTACCTCAGAGCAACCTATTCAGTACCCATATAAGATGCACTCAGAACCAATCAGCATACATCTTGTTGATAGGAGGAATAGATCCAAGACAAAGCCATGATTTCGAATCAATGCGGCGAAAGAATTTTTTGGCATCAAGATTCAGACACACATAAAGCCATGATTTCGAATCAACTAAGTCGCTCTGTCTAGAGCATAAAGGTTCTACTGAACATCAACCGGGAGAGGAATAGCAGTCTCTTTGAGCATCATAAGAATCAACTAAGATAGAAGTATCTCGTGTCACAATTTTGAGCACCTTATATCATATGAATTCGGTACCACAACCAGTTGTAAACTTACTAATTTCATATTTGATCAAACTGTCATGATTAAAAATAGACGTGTGTATTAAAATGAGTGCATTCAGTTTGCAACAAATAAGCACCGAATGAAATGTACTCAGAGCAATACTGTTCTGCTAGGCAACAAGAAGAAACATATGAACACATACAGTTTGAAGAATTAAGTTAAGTCTGAAGAATGCCAATATGAGTGTGAACACACACTAGGGTAACCCATTAAGTATCTAAAGAAATACAAACTGATGGCGTACTGCATAGCGATGGAAAATTTCAAGAAATCGACCATGTTGGCATTAACACAAACACCAAGAGTGCAACCATAGCACCTGATCCACACGAGCCAGAGATTAACACAGATGGGATGCGGTGACCCATGCCTCAAGTATACAGATCGAACATGAGAAGAACAGAACCAGATTGCAGGCTTACAGTAAACTGAATCAACACGAGAGCCAGATTTAGCGGCACTAACGAGCAGTCGCACTGCAGCCGCCCATCGTGCCGCGTCGACCTAGAACCAGAGCCGGCAATGTGGCCGAGCCACCACGACGATGCCGATAGCAGATGGACGTTGGCCGGGCGTGGCAGCTGGATGCGGTGGTACCCATGGCCTGCTGGACGCGGTGATGGCTAAGGGCGCTGGCTGGACGTGGTGGGCAGCGAGGGCGCCGGCTGGACGCGGTGGTGGCCAGTCGCGATGGTCAGGTGCAGTGGAGATGCGGCTGTGCGCGGGGGCGTCTGCTGGAGGCACCAGACGCCTGGATGGAGTGCTGGAGTGTGGGGGATGGGCCGCGTCGGAGGTTGAACTTGGTGGTGTGATCTGACATAGTAACCGATGAGGCAGGTGGGATGGGCAACGACGTGTGATCTTTGATGGCCCCAAAATCGGATCATGGGCGGAGACGATCCAAGCGGAGGTGCTCGTCGGTGGTCGGCGCAGACGGGAGTAGTACGGGGAGCGGAGGGGTGGCGGGTGGACGGGCGAGGACCGGCGAGACGGCCCCAGCGACGGCGTGGTGGGATAGCATGGTGGTCGAAGCGGATGGGGCGGAGGGGGCGGGGATCGGATGGTGTGCCGGGCCTGCAAGAGCAACAGAGCATTTCCATGGACCACTACCTGACACTCAGGCAGCGGTGGTCAGGCTGCATAGCGAAAAGGGAACTAAGGTAATTCCATCTTGGGTGTATCAGATGTGCTTGAAAATTGCTTAATATGGTTGTGTTTCTCTCACCTGTTACAGATCTCAACGCGAGCGTGTGGTGTAATATGCTTCCTCTGCAGTACACACGTATACTAGACCATGAAAACGCGCGTTGCCGCGTCCGTCCCTCTTTAAAAGATAAAATAGATGTATATTGGAGAAGGTTAGAATATGAAAAACAGGTTAGAATATGAAAAACTTAAGTCAATATCAGTTTGAATTACAATTCTCTAGGACATGTTTCGAAATAGAAGAATACTATTATCGTCTCCTGACCTCTAAATCTAGATGATGCAGACAACAAACAAATTATAGCCAGGTACATGAAAGGGGTGAAAGACAAGTAAATAAGGAAAGCAAATGTTTATGAACAGTAAAAAAATTATCCAGGAGTGACGGAGATGAGACATATTTTTCATTACAATTGTAATTTGGAAAAGAGTGAAAACAAAATCTTGCATGCCCAAAAATATAACAATGGTTCCAATTGTTATCTCAAAAACTAATTAATTTGGGTGCTTAAACTACACAAATTACAACAAAAATCCATCGTAACAAAATCTCGCACGCCCAAAAATAGAACACTATGCAGGCGAAGATGCTAAAGTAAACCGATATGACTTATGAATCAAGTCACCTTTATCATAACAATGGTAGCAAGTATGATCTAAAGGTGTAGCATGTCAATGAGAACCACTCCAAGCTAAATAGGCTTCAGACTGTACTCTCGCCAATACAATGTAATCTTTTATATATAACTCATGTAAGAAATGAGTTATCTTCCCTTGTCTAATACTTCCTCCGCTCCAAATTAATTGACACAGTTTTTTCTAGATACGCATGTCTAAAACGTGTCTAGATACATCTTTAATTTGAAAGTAACAAAGTAGGAACAAATATATCAAAACTCACAAGGATCAACTTGAATATTTTGTTTCATCAGAAAGCTTCATCCTGTGTCAAACGTAGTTATTAAAGTAACAATATGGAAGACGCCTGCCCTAGGACTGCAATATGACGTTTCAGAGTTAAGGGATCAAATTGAGGTGCATGTATAGAGCACATACTGTCACAGCATCGGGGGGTGTTTATAGCACTTAGCTGATGATATTGTCCCTTACCTACACCTGCACGGTTCATTGTCACAAAGCTGAGCAGAATATTTAGGGCAGTTAGCAGTAATATAGCTTATATATGAACTATGTTATGAAAAGAGCCACAATTAAGCTAGTGTATACCTGCAATTTATAAGTGGAAAGAACAACTAACATGTATAAATTCCAACCAAATATGTGTTCCTCTCCATCAAAACCTTTTTTGACAATACATCTTGTCAACGCGCTAAACAGTCTCTGCACTGATGCAAAGCCTGATTGTTAAAAAAGGAGATATCTTGTACGCTCATTACATCACATGCAAGTTAAATAACTTCGGCTCAACAGAACAAACAAACTTGTTATACTGCATTTGTGTACTATAAGGAATTAAAAGAAAATGAAATTGATAAAAAATAATATGACACATGGCAAAAGCCAATCAAATACAAAATACTTTGTAGGAATACGAACAGTGGCACATCATGCACTGCTGTGCTAGGACCAGTCAGAGAGAGATTAATATTGAGGAATATATAAAGAAGAAAATATTTCCTCTAGAAGCAACAGGCTGCTGATCTGCATCCAGTTCATGTTTGTGCAGCAGATAATGACCCACTCAAGTTAATAGGATAAGTACCATATTTTCAATGAAACCTAAGTATTTTTTTCTTGGAAGATAAACCAATTGAAGTAATTGAGAGCTTAACAGAGAACAAAGCTTTTATATATGAAGATATGACTTACCTGTTTGCAGCTCCATCTCATGCAACCATAAGCAAAATTATATTACCCCGCTTTTGAACCTACATTAAAAATTGAAAGATCAGAATCCCTATTTTGATAGCATCCCGTCCATTTTTTAGGCATCATCAGATTAATGTGAAATTCTGAATATAGATTGTGGTGCCCTTGGAAGCAATTTGTTGATGTTACAACCTAACTCGTTATAAACCTCTATTAGCTCCAGCTTTATAACATTTAACATGGCAAAATTAACACAGATTTCAACAATAACTCAAGTTGCTAAGGTTAAGCATCAGTAGTTATTTGCAGTTCCTGCTTGCATGAAATTCTCAGGATCAAGTAGAAACATCAAGGTACACAAACCTCATCTGTATGCCACTATCCTACACGCTGGAGATAAGGCTCCCCCACCAGCAGAAGTGTGGATATGGAGGTATCACCATCTTCAAAAAAAAAAAAGGATATGGAGGTATCACCGTCGTGCTGGACAAGCGAGGCCCTTAGAGGCATTGTATACCCCTCGCCAACTAATCCCTTGATGCTGCAGCCTGCACGTAGGGGCCATCGCCAAGAGGTGGTAGGCGTCGCGCCGCTGCACCTCCAGAGAAAGGATCCATGTTTGTGAGAAGAGAGAGCATACAAACAGTCTGCCATCACCAAACATCACACGACGCCCACTCGCCTCACCATGGCCGTCCACACCCGCCGATGTATCCCACGTCCACCTCTCGATCTGGTCGCGAGGAGGATTGGGGAAAGCGAAACTAGTTGAAGGAGCGGTAGCGAGCATCCCCATCGCCATGGAATCGCTATGTCGGCGCATCCTATGTCACACCTGGAGTCATTGCCGTCGCCTCCTTGGCTCCTTGCTCCTCCTGTTCCAGTCTTTCCCTCTGCGTAATGCGGCCCATAGTGTTCGGTAGTTCCACCTAGGTTGATTTGCTGAGTAGCTGCCATGGGCCGGGCGGGACTCGCGAGGTACCAAATGCCTGCAATCTAAATATTCCTGGACTTTATCAATCTCCCTAGTTTTATTAATCTCACCATTACAGAACCACCTTTGATAGTCTCAAACACAACATGTGACCTGTCTTTTCCTTTTGTGACGTACTTAAATAGGTATTTTGACGACCTTTGTTTTGTTACACCACTCTACATTAATATGGCATTGGTATTTTTTCAAGAGCATCATGTTATATATATGGTAGTACATATGTATTATCAAGCTTAAAATTATTTTTGTAAATGTACCGCCCATCATCACGACGTCTATAAACTCCTTGTTGATCGATTGATGTCTCATTTTGAAAAGGCTTTGGATAATGTTTTGAACAAGAACCTTTTTTCAAGGGGCATTGTCATCATGTGGCATAGACGGTTGTAAAATACAGACAAGGAAGGAAAGGTAGTTTGCACATGTACATGATGGTAAACAAAAAAGCAGGCAACAACATGTATTTGCCAGGATTTGAAATTAAAAAGTTTGACAAAACATAAAACAATTAAAATAAGACTGTATATATATGTAAGCAATATTAAAGGAAGCATGTACGAGGAAGATTACCTGTCCACGCAAATGATGGTTTTATAGGTCGTATGAGTAATCAATGAATAAAAACCCCACATAAAATACAGTCCAAATAAATCCCGGATAAACAACGAGGACAATCCCAGAAGCAAATGAAGAGTAAGTCAGTTTTATGTACCTAATGTTTGCGCCAATAAACTTACAGGAAAGAAAAACAGTGTCAGGTTAACATATAACCAAACCTAAGCACCGAGCATTCTGTGATGAACAATGAGAGGTTGAAGGAGATGGAAGGGGCAAGGAGATACGATTGGATGCTCGATGATGTACATATTTTTACAAAAGAGAGGAGAAGTGGCAATAAGGGTCGAAATTTACCACCATAATTAGGGCGACAACAGTTTCAGTTTTGGCCGCCGACATTACGACGTCGGAAACACAAACTGAAGGAATTATTAGGTGGGACCACCAGTGGATCGAACAGTCGGCGGATGGAAGAATCCTAGGGCGCCACTGTGCCGCCGGGGAGGGGTGAACCTCGCCGGCTACCTTATCCGAGAAGGGAGGAAAGAAGCTTCTATTTTGGCAAGGAAGATGCGAAATTAAGGGAGTAAATCGATAGAGGACGCGCAGTACAAAGCAATCGATTACCAGATTTCATGGATGCCTCCTTTAACTGTCCTGCTATGCCATTTCATCCGGTGGCGCCAGCGGAGGAGTACTGGCGGTGCAGCCAGGAACGAGATGCGTTATCGTGTGTTTTCGTTTTTTTAATCAACCGCTGATGATGTACTTACTCGTTGTACGAGAAAAGAAAGCAAACACAGACACGATCGGGAGAATCAAGAAAATGTCGTTTTGTTAGGCCCATTAGTAGTTGTATACGGCCCGACAAACGTCATCAGGCCCGACTCATTCTGCAGAGCAGCAGCCCAGCAACAAAGACCCTGGACGCGAGCAACGACGGAAGCGATCGCTCAGTGCAGACCCTTGGATTTTTCAATCTGATGGTGTAGACTTCCAAAACGTTATGGAGCCTCCTAGATAGCCAAGTTATACTGTTTCTTAATATATATAGGAGAATTATTCTGAAATCAATACTCTGAAAATTATTCTGAGCATCATCCAATGTTTATAGGAGAATTTTGGTATATTCAAAATTGTACAAAATAGGTGTAAAATTTGAAAAAACTTTGAACATAAAAAAATTTAAAATTTCATTCTATATCCAACGTCGCATCATTTGGACAAACGGTTTAAAAAATATCGTGCAAATACCGGCAGCTCATACCGCCCGCTCATCCCCATCTTCATCCCCGACGGCAAGGCCACAGTTCGCTGTTCTTCCCCCGCCTTCTCCCGACCCACCTTCTTCGACCCCGCAGCCACTACTTCCCTATGCCAACCGCCTTCCCCACACTGGCCGCCCCGCCTCCTCCCGACCCACCTTCTTCCCCGACGCCGGCAACCCCGCCTTTCCTACGCCGTGCCGCCTTCCCCGCCTCCTCCCAACCCACCTCCTTCCCCTGACCCTACACCAAGCCCACACCGCCTCATGCTGCCCCACCCCACCTTTCCCGCCTCCTCCCGACCCACCTCCTTCTCCGACGCTGGCCACATGCCTCCCACTCTGAGGAGTTTGCCACCAAGGGGCACTTTCAAGGCGACTCCACCACCCCCTTCGTCGGGCTCATCTACTCTGTCGCGCCCATTGCCTCCGCCAGGCAGTTCAAGCTTAGGTGGAAGGAAGTTCAAGCTTAACCGGCATACAGTTCAAGCTTAGGAGGCAGGCAGTTCGAGGGGAGTTCAAGCTTAGGCGGAGGACAATTCGAGCTTAGGCAGAGGACAGTTCAAGCTTAGGTGGCAAGCAGTTCAAGCTTAGGTGGCTCAATAAAAGCAAGAAGCTAATGAGGTGGATAGGACCTACAAGATGAAGGGTGCAAATGAAATGGCAATAGCATCTAGGATATTGAGCAACATCCTAAAGATTTCGTAGCTTACGAGTAACAAACATATAGCAAATGGGCAAGAGAAATTACCACTTCACGGCGAGGATGGGTGCGACAGGCAAGTGGGCGGCGGGGGCGGCGGCTCGGCATTTCGGGGTCAGCAACGAATGATTCAGTGAAGCGGCCCTAGTAGGGTAGACGACGGTGTTGGCGAAGTAGATCCGGTGCTACGAGTGAGTCAGTGAAATAGTTCCAGTGAAGAGCGCCTGCAGTGAAGAGCTCCGGTGTGGAAGAGAGGGCCGGCGATGAAGCAGCTAGAGGAAGGTCGATGTTGGAGGGGTGTGGGCGGGGAAGAGACGATGGGGTGATATAGGTGGGATGACGCACATTTACGACCTATACCCCTCTATTGTAGTACTCCCCCGGTCCTTGTTTCCGGAGCAGGGATAGAAGAGGAATTTTGCATTTACAAAAAGCGGGGCGGGATATTTGAATAGATGCGCGGGATATTTGAATAGATGTGCGTGAGATGTTTCGGCGCCATGCAGAAATTTTGAGGTTGAAGCTTCCGACGTACGCTACTCCGACGCAGTCGTTCTCATGTGTTGGCCTTGTCTAGACCCACACACCAGCGATAGTATGATTACCAACATATAAATGAGTTTCCACACATTTACCGAAATTGATACACAATATATTTTGAAGGCTTTCATACAAGATGACCAAGGTCATGGCCATATCTCTGTTATAGTTTAAAATAGCGTGTCCATATCTGGTAGATAGCTGCATCTTGTCATTTCAAAAGAAGATTCTAGATTTGATGGACAATGCCCAACTTTCATGAATTTCCAAACTTTCTAGCTAAATCTATGCAATAAAATGACTTTTTGACAATATTAAGTAAATATGTCTAATTTCGAACTAGAAAGTGTGTGATATACCTTGCTCTTGACTTTTTTAAATAATTTAAAGATATCTAGTCAAATATTGGAGAACCACTAAGAGTTTTGAAAAATTCAACTTTTTGATATGAATGGTAATGACACCTAATTTCAGCCATTTTAAAAAAATACAAAGAAACAAATATAAAAAGAAATGCATCCATTATTTTCTCTCTTCATGTCTCACTATGTGCACTAGCTAGTTTCCATGGAAAAATATAATCTTGAAATTTGATAATTTCTGATAAAAAATTGTATCACAATATATATGGAGTACCATGTAAGAATATGCATGGCTTTCAAACCAGATGACCAAGGTCATGGCCATATCTTTTCTATAGTTTATAATAACCCACCCATATTTGTTATGGTGTGTATTGGCATTTAAAATATTATTTACAAAGGAAGCTTCCGAATTGGAAGTTATTTAAATTTTCTAATGCACAACAATGGCTTTAGTCATGAAGCTACTACAAAACATGGCTATAAATCCCAATGCCCTGGTTTTCACTCAAAGTATATATAGCCTAGGGTTAAGTTTAGGGTTTGGGGTTTTATTTTGGGTTGAGGGTTTAAGGGTTCATGGTTTATGGTTTAGGATTTTAGGGTTTAGGCTTTTAGGGTTTACTGATTTAGGGTTTAGGGTTGTTCAAGGTTTTAGGGTTTATGATTGTTTAGGTTTTAAGGTTTTGGGAATTTTCAATAATAATGTTCAAGCTTTATATATATGGTTATATTCATGGAATAGAATGGTATTATCGCAATTTAATAAAATTATTTCAAAATTTGATCTTTAAGTGCATTATACCTCCTTGGTAAGGGTTTAGGGGTCTAGGGTTAGGAAGTTAGAGTTATAGGGTTAGGAGGTTATTAGGGTTTACGGTTAAGGGTTTTTGATTTTCAATAATGTTCAAGCTTTATGCTTATATTCATGTAATAGAATGGAGTTACCACAATTTAACGAAAGTATCTCAAATTTTGATCTATAAGTGCATGGTACGTGTTGGTTTAGGGTTTATGGGTCGATGATTTAGGGTTTCACGGTTTAGGTTTTATGGGTTGTTTAGGGTTTAGGGATTAGCGATTTTTCAATAATGCTCAAAGATTTATGCTTATATTCGTCGAATAGAATGGTGTTACCTACTTTAATGAAAGTATCACAAATGTTGATCTATAAGTGCATGATACCTGCTTGGTTAGGGTTTTACAGTTTAGGTTTTATCGTTGTATAGGGTTTAGAGGTTAGCGAATTTAGAATAATGCTCAAGCTTTATTTTTATATTCGTCGAATAGAATGACGTTACCTAATTTAATGAAAGTATCTCAAATTTTGATCTATAAAGTGCATGATACCTGCTTGGTTAGTGTTTATGGGCTAAGAGTTTGGGGTTTTAGGGTTTAGGTTTTAGGGGTTGTTTAGGGTTTAGGGTTTAGGGAATTTTTGATAATGCTCAAGGTTTATGCTTATATTCGTCGAATAAAATGGCGTTACCAAATTAAACGAAAGTATATCAAATTTTGATCTATAAGTGCATGCTACGTGCTTAGTAAGGGTTTAGGGTTTTAGGAATTTTCAATAATGTTCAAGTTGCTTTATGCTTATATTCATTGAATAGAATGGCATTACATCAATTTATTGAAAGTATCTCCAATTTTGATGTATAAGTGCACAATACTTGCTTTGGTTAGGGTTTATGGGTCAAGGGTTTAGGGTTATAGGTTTTTACAGTTTAGTTTCTGGGTTGTTTAGGGTTTAGGGTTTAGCGAATTTTCAATAACGCTCAAGATTTATGCTTATACTCATAGAACATAATGGGTGTTAGCTAATTTAATAAAAGTATCTCAAATTTTGATCAATGTGTGCATGACACATGCTTGGTTAGGGTTTATAGCTGAGGGTTTGGGGCTTTAGGGTTTAGGGTTTAAGTTTTAGGGGTCGGTTAGGATTTAGGGAAATTTTGATATTACTCAGGATTTATGCTTATATTCGTCAAATAGAATGGCGTTACCCAATTTAACGAAATTATCTTAAATTTTGATCTATAAGTGCATGCTACGTGCTTTGCGAGGGTTTAGGGTTTAGGGTTATAGGGTTTAGGATTTGGGTTTAGGGGTTTCGATTTTTGGGAATTTTCAATAATGTTCAAACTTTATTGTTATATTCGTGGAATATAATGGCGTTACCACAATTTAATGAAATATTGAATCTCGGATTTTGATCTATAAGTCCATGATACCTGCTTGGTTAGGGTTTATATGGGTCGAGGGTTTAGGGTTTTAGGGTTTTACGGTTTAGGTTTTATGGACTGAATAGGGTTTAAGGGTTTTATCGAATTTTCAATAATACTCAAGCTTTATGCTTATATTCATCGAATAGAATATATATGGTGTTACCTAACTCATTGAAAGTATCTCCAAATTTGATCTATAAGTGCATGATACCTGATCTGTTAGGGTTTATGGGTTGAGGGTTTGGGGTTTTAGGTTTAGGTTTTATTAGGGGTTGTTTAGGGTTTAGGGTATTTTCGATAATGCTCAAGATTTATGCTTATATTCATGGAATAGAATGGAGTTACCAGTTTAATGAAAATATATCAATTTTGATCGATAAGTGCATGCTACGTGTTTGGTAAGGATTTAGGGTTTAGTGTTTAGATTTTAGGGTTTCAGGAATTTTAAATAATGTTCAAGCTTTATGCTTAGATTCGTGGAATAGAATGGCGTTACTGCAATTTAATGATAGTATCTCAAATTTTGATATATAATTGCACGATACCTGCTTGATTAGGGTTTAGGGTTTTACAGTTTAGTTTTATGGCTTGTTTCTGGTTTAGGGTTTAGAGAATTTTTGGTAATGCTCAGGATTTATGCTTATATTCGTCTAATAGAATGGCGTTACCTGATTTAACGAGAGTATCTCAATTTTTGATCTATAGTTGCACGATACCTGCTTGGTTAGGGTTTAGGGGTTTAGATTTTATGGTTTAGAATTCCATGAATTCTCAATAATATTTTCAAACTTTACGGTTATATATAATCATGGAACAGAATGGTGTTACCGCAATTTAATGAAAGTATCTCAAAAATTGATCTACAAGTCGATGATATCCTGCTTGGTCAAATTTTTTGTTAAATAAAATTGAAGGTACCCGGGTACTAAAACAAGGGAGAAACATGAAGTGTTCCTTGAGATTTAGGCGTTGTTTGGTTGGGCTCAAATTATGGCTTTTGATTTTTGGCTTATAAAGCTACGAACTTGTTTTTGGCTTTGTTTTTTTAGCTTTTACTCTGACATAGTGGAATGATAGTATAAGCCAGGTTGGATGATTTTAACGATTTTATCTCGGTTTAGCGAAAAATGTTTGAATTTTGAACAACAAGCGATGGGAATCTCTACTTCCCTTAATTCTGGCTCACTGACATGTGGGTCACTTGCATAGTGGGTCCAAAAATTCGGTGTAGGTCGGAGTGGGCGGGCAGGTAAATGTTGAAGAAGGGCTGGGAAACATGGATGGGGTGATGCACTTGGGAGAACCCAAATTTACCACCTATATCCCTCTGTTATTGCAGTGCTCCCTCGGATTCTTGTTTCCGGAGTAGCGATAGAAGAGGAATTTTGCATTCTAGAAATAGGTGAAGCATGTTTGAATGGATGCGCGGGATATTTTAATGGATGGGTGCGATGTTTGGGCGTCGTACCAAATTTTGAGGTCGAAGCTTCTAGCATACGCTACTCCGACGTGGGGCCTTTGAGACACGCTGTCACCGTCTAGGCCGACACGCCAGCGAGAGTTGCTTCCCAGCATTTAAACGAGTTTCTAGGCATTTGCTAAAATTTTCGAACAATTTAAGGCTTTCGAGAAGATGACCATCATCCAAAAAAAAGGTGACCAAGGTCATGAAAATAGTTTATGATGACGTGTACGTATTTGGTAGATCAGTGCATCTTTGCAAATCAACCAATATGTCTGCTTCCAAATTTGAAGTTTGTTTTCGAATTTTCAAGTAACAACAATGTGTTTTCTTATGAAGCAACTACAAAGATGATGGCTCAAAATGCCACCACCCCCTTTTTTCACACAATGTATAACGCCTTTTCAAGCTTCCAGGCTAAATTTGTGCAATAAAAAAATTAGGGCTGGACTTTTTTGGGGGCTGGATGTTTGAATGGATGGGCGGGATGTTTGAATGGGTGGGCGGGATATTTGAATGGGTGAGCGGGATATTTCGGCGTTCTGCTGAAATATTAAAGTTGAAGCTTTTAAGGTACGCTACTCCCACTTGGGATGCTGTCCCCATCAGATAGACCCATAGGACTATATGCTTTCCACCATTTAATGAGTTTATAGACATCTGCCAAAATTAATGAACATTAATTCAAGACTTTCAAACAATAGGAGCAAGGTCACAACCATAGTTTCTGTACCTTTTCATCTTTTGTACTACTCCATACATTGAAGCATCTTTGCCAACCAAGCTTACAAACCTGGCCATATTTGGTAGATCGGTGCATCTTGGTATTTCAAGCAATTGTTTACAAATGAGATTCCAGATTTGATGGATAATGCCCTACTTTCATGAGTTTTCAAACTTCCTAGCTGAAGATGCTGAAATTAAATAACTTTTTAACGATTGAAAGTAAGTATATTTACGAACTACAAAGTGTGTGATATAGCTTGCTCTTGACTTTTTAAAAATAGTTTAAAGGTACCGAATTAGTAAAATATTAGAGAACCATCGAGAGTTTTGCAAGATTTTAATTTTTTGATATGAATAGTAATGACACCAAATTTGGGCCAGTTTTTTTAAAAAAATAAAGAAACAAAATATAAAACGAAATACAACCATTCATTTCTCCGTTGGTGTCTCATTGTGTGCATTGGCTAGTTTCCATGAAAATATATTTGATGACTCTTGAAAACTCGTTGCACAATATGTCGTACCATGTTTGAACATTCATGGCTTTCAAAAACTAGATGACCAATGTCAAGGCCATATGTGTTACCATACTTTATGATAATGTAACCATGTTTTGTAGATTGATGCATATTGGTATTTCAACCTTGTTTAGAAAAAGATCTTCCATATTTGGAGTTATTTTAAAAGCTCCAATCGATAATAATGGCTTTAATTTTGTCATACGATATATGGCGTACCATGTATGAATTTGCATGGCTTTCAAACCAGGTGACCAAGGTCATGGCCACACCTTTGCTATAGTTTATAACAACATGTTTGTATTTGGTAGATTGGTCCGTATTGGTGACATTTAAAATATTATTTACAAAGGAAGCTTCTGAATTTGAAGTTATTTTCAATTTTTCAAGTGCCGGCAATGGCTTTTGTCATGAAGAAACTACAAATAAGTATGGCTCAAAATCCCATTGCCCTAGTTTCCACACATGATATATATAGCCTAGGGTTTAGGGTTCGTGTTTTTGGGTTGAGGGTTTAGGGGTTTAGGGTTTATGGTATATGATTTAGGATTTTAGGGTTTAGGGCTTAGGAGTTTAAGGTTGGTATTTAGGGTTTAGGGTTTATGGTTTTCTAGGTTTTAGGGTTTATGAATTTTCAATAATAATATTCAAGCTTATATATATATGCTTATATATATATTTGTGGAATAGACTCGTGTTATCGCAATTTAATGAAAGTATCTCGGATTTTGATCTATAAGTGTATCATACCTGCTTGGTAAGGGGTTGAGGGTTTAGGGTTTTTATAGTTTTTGGGGTTTAGGTGTTTAGGTTTTAGGTTTTTTGGGAATTTTCGATAATATTCAAGCTGCTTTATATATGCTTATATTCATGGAATTGAATAGCGTTAGCACAATTTGAGGAAAGTTTATCTGAAATTTTGATCTACAAGTGCATGTGATACCTCATTTGCCAATGTCAATTAGGCGGGGTTGAGGGTTTAGGGTTTTGGGGTTTAGGGCATTTTCGATAATGCTCAAGCTTTATTGTTATATTCGTGTAATAGAATGGTGTTACCGCAATTTAATGAAAGATCGAATCTCAAATTTTGATCTATAAGTCCATGATACCTGCTTGGTTAGGGTTTATATGGGTCAAGGGTTTAGGGTTTTATGGTTTTACAGTTTAGGTTTTATGGACTGAATAGGGTTTAGGGGGTTTATCGAATTTTCAATAATACTCAAGCTTTATGCTTATATTCATTGAATAGAATATGGCGTTACCTAACTCATTGAAAGTATCTCAAAATTTGATCTATAAGTGCATGATACCTAATTGGTTAGGGTTTATGGGTTGAGGGTTTGGGGTTTTAGGTTTAGGTTTTATTAGGGGTTGTTTAGGTATTTTCGATAATGCTCAAGATTTATACTTATATTCATCGAATAGAATGGAGTTACCAGTTTAATGAAAATATATCAAATTTTGATCAATAAGTGCATGCTACGTGCGGTGTTGAGGGTTTAGGGTTTTAGGGTTTAGGGCATTTGCAATAAAGATAAAACTTTATTGTTATTCGTGGAATAGAATGGCGTTACCACAATTTATTGAAAGATCGAATCTCAGATTTTGATCTATAAGTCCACAATACCTGCTTGGTTAGGGTTTATATGGGTCGTGGGTTCAGGGTTTTAGGGTTTTACGGTTTAGGTTTTATGGACTAAATAGGGTTTAGGGGGTTTATCGAATTTTTAATAATACTCAAGCTTTATGCTTATATTCGTCGAATAGAATATATATGGCGTTACCTAACTCATTAAAAGTATCTCCAAATTTGATCTATATGTGCATGATACCTGATTTGTTAGGGTTTATGGGTTGAGGGTTTGGGGTTTTAGGTTTTGGTTTTATTAGGGGTTGTTTAGGGTTTAGGGTATTTTTGATAATGCTCACGATTTATGCTTATATTCATCGAATAGAATGGAGTTACCAGTTTAATGAAAATATATCAACTTTTGATTGATAAGTGCATGCTACGTGTTTAGTAAGGAATTAGGGTTTAGTGTTTAGATTTTAGGGTTTCGGGAATTTTAAATAATGTTCAAGTTTTATGCTTATATTTGTGGAATAGAATGTCGTTACCGCAATTTAATAAAAGTATCTCAAATTTTGATATTTAAGTGCATGATACCTGCTTGATTAGGGTTTATGTGCCGAGGGTTTAGGGTTTTACAGTTTAGTTTTATGGGTTATTTCTGGTTTTTGGTTCAGAGAATTTTTGGTAATGCTCAGGATTTATGCTTATATTCGTCTAATAGAATGGCGTTACCTGATTTAACGAAAGTATCTCAATTTTTGATCTATAGTTGTGCGATACCTGCCTGGTCAGGGTTTAGGGGTTTAGATTTTATGGTTTAGGATTTCGTGAATTCTCAATAATATTTTCAAACTTTATGGTTATATATATTCGTGGAACAGAATGGTGTTACCGCAATTTAATGAAAGTATCTCAAAATTGATCTACAAGTCGATGATATCCTGCTTGGTCATATTTTTTGTTAAATAAAATTGAAGGTACCCGGGTAGTAAAACAAGGGAGAAATAGGAAGAGTTCCTTGAGATTTAGGCGCAGTTTGGTTGGGCTCGAATTCTGGTTTTGATTTTTGGCTTATAAAGCTACGAATGTGTTTTTGGCTTTGTTTTTTTAGCTTTTACTCTGACGTAGTGGAATGATAGTATAAGCGAGGTTGGATGATTTTAACGATTTTATCTCGGTTTAGCGAAAAATGTTCGAATTTTGAATAACAAGCGATGGGAATCTCTACTTCCCGTAATTCTGGCTCACTGACATGTAGGTCATTTGCATAGTGAGTCCAAAAAGTCGGTGTAGGTCGGAGTGGGCGGGCTGGTAAATATTGAAGAAGGACTGGAAAACATGGATGGGTTGATGCACTTGGGAGAACGCAAATTTACCACCTATATCCCTCTGTTATTGCAGTGCTCCCTCGGATTCTTGTTTCTGAAGCAGGGATAGAAGAGGAATTTGCATTCTAGAAAGAGGTGAAGCATGTTTTAATGGATGCGCGAGATACTTTAATGGATGAGTGCAATGTTTGGGCGCCATACCAAATTTTGAGGTTGAAGCTTCTAGCATACGCTACTTCAGCATGGGGTCTCTCAGACACGCTGTCACTGTCTAGGCCCACACGCCAGCGAGAGTTGCGTCCCAGTATTTAAACGAGTTTTTAGGTATTTGCTGAAATTTTCGAACAATTTAAGGCTTTCAAAAAGATGACCATCGTCCAAAAAACAAAGGTGACCAAGGTCATAGAAATAGTTTATGATGACGTATCCGTATTTAGTAGATCGGTGCATCTTCGGAAATCAACTAATATGTCTGCTTCCAAATTTAAAGTTTGTTTTCGAATTATTCGATGGAATTTTGTGCTCAATTCGCAGAGACCGTTTCAGCTCAAGCAAGTAGTATACGTGACGTGTCCCGTATATGTCGGCCGGCGGAGACACGGCCGTATAACAAATAACATATCAACGATTTATACGTACATATATCAACCGACCTCTTTATGTATATCCGATCGGCCGGCCGGAATGCAAACCTACACAACAGGCATGACATATGTGTTGGAGCCTGGCTGATCACTAAATCGTGCATGTACATGCTGGAAGACGATGGATTTTGGCACGTATATGAGCCAGGCTCATTGACGAATCATACACGCGCCCATCGATCGAACAGAAAGAGACCTATGCACAGACGTGACTTGTTTCCTCCGGGAGAGTCCGGCGCTATGGTAACTTCAACGTGGGCCCAACCGATGTTCTAGAAGCAGTCGATGTTACGGAAGAAAACCAACCCGCCAGGTCGGGAGATAAGCACGAAGGGGCTACGCGTTTTAAACGGCCTCAGCTCACGCGTCAACCTGGGTAGGCCTACATGCAGTCAGGCAAGGACGTGAGAAAAGAAAGAGATAAAAACAGCCGCGTGTTCAGCCTAATTGATCTCCAAGAAAATTGGAGCGGCCGAATGGCCGAGGCCTCGCACAGCCCTCCGACTATATGTACAGGCGCAGAGAGGAGATCACGGGGAGGACTCAGCAGAAAACACCCGGCCTAGGCAGAGAGAAAAAGACGGCCGAGCGATTGCATCTAGCAGCTAGCACAGAGGGCCGATCGCACCAGCACCAGCCGGTCCGCCATCCAAGAAGATCAGGATCAAGAGGAGGAGGACGATCATGTTCATGGAGGCGAGAACCAGCTTCCCCAATGGTGAGGTTCTTGTATGATTTTTTTTCTTCTCACAGCTAGCATGGCGGATTTAAGGTTCATAGGAGAGACAATGTGTAAAAAGATGGATGGGTGGATGGGAGGTGCCTTATCTGTTGGAGGGAGATATGTGAAAATTACTGCCTGTATGTCAAGTATAGCAGTCTATCCTATGTCTATGTTTCTGTTACACAAGACAAATGTGGAAGAAATAGAGAAACCTATCAGAGCTTTCTTCTGGTATGGAAAATCAGGCAGGCAAAAATATCAAATGGTAAAGTGAAAATATATTTGCATAACAAAAAAGAAAGGCGGCCTGGGTATTAAAATATAAGGTTTTTTAATATCAGTTTGTTTTGTAAATGGTGGTGGAGATTGGAGGCTGAGGAAGGACCCTGGCAGATTTTTGTGAGAAGAAAATATCTGGGCAGTGGGGGAATCTACTCTGTGAAACATAAACAATCTGACTCGGTATGTTGGTCTGACCTATTGAAGTTAAAAGAAATTACCTGGCAGGGAGGAGGATGGTTATTGGAAATGGCATGAGGACACATTTTTGGGGTGATTCTTGGTGTATGGATTCTCCTCTGAAAATTATTTTTCCTGAGTTGTTTGACATTTGTTGTGATCAGAATGTGTCAGTTGCTGTCATGGCTGCAAGAGGTTGGCACTGCTCTTTTAGAAGAATGCTGGATGAGGAGAAGCAAGGAAAATATAATAGACTGCAGAAGATAGTTAGGGGGGTTCCTTTGTCAACAGGGGTGGATAGACCTCGATGGTTATGGAATAAGAGTGGCATTTTCACTATAAAATCCATGTATAATTATATCTCCAACAGAGATGTGGATAGGAGTTTCAAACATCTGTGGAAAGCTAAAGTCCCCCTGAAGATCAAGATATGGCTGTGGTTAATCTGGCACAATGCCATACCTACCAAAGACAACATGAAAAAAAGAAAGTGGACTGGGGATATAAGATGCAGGTTTTGTGATCAGGAAGAATCTATTGGTCATCTTTTCTTTACCTGTGGGGCTGCAAAATATGTGTGGGGTGTGATTGCAAGATCAGTTGGTGCTGTGGACATGCCTAGGTCTTTTTCACAGTACTTCTGGTGGATTCCAAAATATCTTTCTGTCAGTCGTAATGTTCAAATTACGGCTTTAGCCTCTATTTGTTGGGCTATCTGGAAGCTCAGAAATAGAGCTTGTTTTGAACAAAAAATGATTAACTCCCCTATCGATTTGATCATGTTTGCATGTGTCTTTATGAAATACTGGGCAGGTCTTCACAATGAAGAGGAGAGAGGCTTTGAGGAGTGGTGCTGAGGTGGTGCAGAGAAATGCTGCTGGAGGTCGAGGACATGGACACAGCTCCGATCCCACTGTTGGGCCTACCTTCTACTAGTAGGAAACGTGCAAGATCCCCTGAAGATGACGGGGAGGAGAAATGATGTTCCTGTTCAGAAAACAGCCTCTGATTCCTAGGGGTGCCCCTGTCCGAGTTGTTCTCCGTTGGGAGATTGCTTTTGGTGTGTCTTTTGTGGGTTGTGAGGATTGCTGTTATCTCGTGCTCTAGTGGTTGTAGTCAATTTGTTTTGAACACTAGCGTCATGTGGTGTTTTCTCTTGCGTCTCTCTATCCATCTCTCTTGATCCCTGCTTCTCTTTAAACATGGATTGTGTTTGTATATATAGTCCTAAGCTCCAAGAGCTTGAAAACCTGCTTCGGTTGGATGTCTGTTCCGTTATCTTTTGATAGTGGAACCCGATCCCTGTGTCATGGGGATTGTATGGAAAAAAAGCTAGCATGGCGGATGGGGATCGCACATGGACACCGCGGAGCTCGTTTACGTCCAGCCCAGATCGCATCCGCGGGGAGCCGAAGTTGATGAAGACAACGCCGCCGGAGCTCGCCAAGACGCCGCCAGCCGTCGGAGTTCGCCAGGCCAAGACACCGCCCGCCGATGGAGCTCGTCGTGCCTAGGAGCAGCCCGTCGACCGGTGTGTCCGACAAGCCGACGAAGCTCGCCAAGACGCCGCCCGCCGTCGGAGTTCACCAGGACAAGACGCCGCCCGCCGGTGGAGCTCGCCAAGACGCCGCCCGCCGTCGGAGTTCACCAGGACAAGATGCCGCCCGCCGGTGGAGCTCGCCGTGCCTAGGAGCAGCCCGTCGACCGGTGTGTCCGACATGCCGACGAAGCTCGCCAAGACGCCACTCGCTGCTGGATGTCGCCCCGCCAGGATGTTGCCCGCCGCACCAGCCATTGCACCAACGAAGCTCGCCATCGCCGCCGGTGGCCGGAGGCACGAACCATCCCACGTCCCATCTGTCGGACCGGCGTACAGGTTGACAGGCACAACTCAGTGTCATGCACTACTCATTCTGGCGAACAGGTTCTGGAGCAGCTGCATGCAGGGGCAGCTGGACGGGAGGAACAGCTAAGTCAAGAAGCAAGCACACGTACTGCATAGGGCAAAGCTATACGTGCGTACACGTGAGGTGCTCACATGCATGTCCCATGCAAAGGGATCTATGAGCGCGTACATCTGCACATGGCATGCCTCGACGAGCTCTCGTCCGGGCATGGACAACCTCAATACGCGAATCAATACTCCCTCGACGACACTACTTCGTGATCCTGTGAGACGGCACCTCTGCCCAGGCCGGCTGCCGTAAACTCGGCGCCGCCCCGAGACGGAGGAACCGACCACGCCGATCATACCGATATGTGTGACACGGGTCTTCCAATAAAAATTACTCTCGCGAGGCATACGCCGTTGCACATTCCGACGAAGCCGCAAAGTCATCAAAAAGTCTCAGCCAAGTGGACTCTATCCACCTACATCAACAACACTCTTCATCACCGTTCAAGACCGACAAGGCGCAACGGCGAGGACGGGCGAGGCCATAGCAGAGGCCGCGCTTTTAGCGGCGCGTGTACCGACGAGGACACGGGCTCTGCCGCTGCCCACACACACTACCACAATCTCTATGCATGCAAGATGTGAAGCGAAGACGACAAAGACGACCACACGGCTTAATCGGAGGTGTCTCGCGGCGTAACCTGTGGGAGTAATTAACCGGGAGCCTTCCGAGGCTCTGGGAACCAGGAGATCGCAATCGCCATTGTCAGGCTAGCCGCGCTAGTAGGCCACAGAGCGCAACATCGGGAATTGTATTTGTTATCTCATATGATTAATAAAATACTGTTCCCACCTCTTTTGTTTTCTTTGTGTATTTGTAATACACTGGCACGCCCGCACCCCTTTATTTCTTTTACCGTACCCTGGTGCGCATGAGAGAACTACCCGCTACCGCATATACTCGCGGAGGCATCTCGTACGTTTTTCTCATGTCAAACAAATTGGCACGCCCGGTGGAACATGGTTCTCCTCCCATCTTTGCTTCGTCGTGGTCATCGAAATCGCCTTTGCTCGCTCATCCATCCACACAGCATACTGCATGACAAGGCACATGTATTGAGTCCCACCGATCAATGATCATGTTCATGCAGGAGGACCATACGACTACACCAAGCCTATAACGATCTAGTTCAGGTCGCGGCCACCCATGGTGTTTTTCGAGATGGGCGCCAAAGTGTACATGCACGAACCTCAAGACCCTACGCAATTCCAGGTCTTAAAGAACAAGAAAGCGCAAAAGCGAGCGGCTGCCAAAGCCAAGAAGGAGCGCCGCGAGCTGATGCTTGAGGCTCGCGCCCTGTTGAAGGAGTCAACAAGGGCCGAGATCAAAGTAGACGTGGAGGCGGCTCAACGCCTCCGCATCAAGGCGGCCAATATACGTATAGGTGCGGCGTCACTTCGCGCGCCTACCTCAACATTGCCGTCGGCGCCACTCAAACCAACGACTAAGCGCACTGAGGTGGAGCTCATCAAGGGCTTGGAGGCCGCCTCCTACCACTTATGGAGGCTGATGGCAAGCGCACGCTTGTCAGATAGCCTGCACCCGCTTCAGAACTACAGGAGGAAGTACCGCAAGGTACAACGTCTCAACAACATATAAGCTCACGTGTCGCCCAATGCGCGGTGCCCGAGGATGATTGGTCCCTTGGGGCTGGGGACCTTGCCGACAAGGTGTTCACCTACACGAATACCATCACCCCACCCTACGACTTGTTCCCCGATGAATGGGCGAACGGACCACTGAAGGTCAAGCAGATGGTCAGGCGCGCCATCATGAAGGAGTTCTGGAAGCGGCGTTCATGCAAGGAGCCCATTCTTCCAGGCCCAACGATCGCCATCAATCGGGGAGATTCTCGCGGTCGCATGTGGGCACCATGCCTCCACACTTTGACGGTGGACGAACGGTCCCTTCCAAATAACAATAGGTTTGCCATTCTTCGGAGCGAGGCACCTGCTCCACGTGACGAGGACCTACGGCGCGAGTTTCGCCAACTCCAGGAGCAAATGGACAACATCCAGAGGCGGCTCCATCAAGGCGCACCACGGACATCACCAACACGAGCTGGGGGCAGGACGACACGGCAAGCTCCGAGCTATCATTCTCAACATGAGCGTCGTACCTTGGCACCACGACGTCCGCCTTCACCAACCCGACCCATCCATGGGAGGCATCCAAACATGCTCCCATGATGGAACCAATGGTCACGCCATCAAGGTGATGAGAGGATCTCTCGTCCCACCCAAGTGTGGCAACCAAGGGATCCTCCGCGAGCTCCACTTCCCCCTCGACCCACTTCCCCTCCTAGGCGGGGAGATCAATTTGAAGTGCAACTCCCACAGGAAGTGTTCACCTCGGCTCCTCGTGTTGCGCCACCTCTTCTACCCACACCCCCTGTATCCTCCAGGGCATCCACGGAGAACTAGCGCAAGCGGGAGAGGCGGCGAAGGAACCGACGGGTCCTATACAAAGAACTCGAGGACTTGGTACTTTGGTATGCCCAAGTGCGTGTACGACCCGATGGTGCGGTCGTGCAAGAAAATGACAGGATCGGCTTCCGCATCTCTCCCGAGTTGGAGCGACACGAGCGGTACAATTACCTGCTCAGTCGCCTAACACCGAAGCCACGCAAGACATCCTCAGGGCATGTGGAGGAGAAGAAGACGGGTGTGGTTGCACAATCGCTCCCTTTACCAAACCCGCGGAAAGGAAACACGGAAGAGAAGCCTACGACGACATCTGCATCCCAGGAGAAGCAAGAGACGCTGCCAACCAGGGTGACTCCGATGGAAGGAGTCGAGGAATCTCATCCCACATCCTCCTCCAACCCTGAGGCCGATCCTGGGGCTACAACCAATTCCACCCCGGGACAAGGCGCATCGCTACACGTAGAACCTTCTCTTGTTTCCCCCGCAGGTGTGGAACAAGGCCAGGGGAAGGAGACGATAGAAAAGAATCTTTCCCCGTGCGGCATTCTTGCGGTGCGCCCAAGGACGGAGCCAGGTGACGGATGGGAACCTCCGCAAGTCACCCATGATTTTGGCTATCCCTCAGACGAGGAGATTGTGCCAAACCCGAAGGCGGACTTCAAGAAGGCCTTCGTGCCGCGCCTGGTCATGTACGCTCATGGTTCAAAGGCGCCGAGATAGAATTAAGGCCAAGCACATCCACTTCTCGAGAGGGAGCAAGATCAACTGCCCCGTGCCTTCCTATCATGACTGAGAAAGGCTCACTCTCCGACGGAGATGCGGGATACCATCCGGACATATCACTGTGTTGCTACACCGACATCAATTCACGACTTCCCCATAATCCAAATGAACTCTTGCAGGTGGCCAGTCGACCTGGAGCCAAGACATGGCTAAAGTCTATTGCACTTCAAAGTGTGACAAGTGGATCAGCTAGAGAGGAAGGGCTAGATGACTACATAGATAGCGAAGAAAGCTTCTCTGACTCTTCTTCTTCATCCTCATTAGAGAAGCTTCCAAACTCTCCTCCATACCACGAGCTAGCACCGTTTGTGCCTTCTGATCGTGAAGATGGCCTTGAAGATCTTCACACCGCGCCTGCTCGCATGGCAATGGACGATGGGAAGGGCGATGCATCTACCTCTGCAGAAGCAAGTGCGACAGTGGCACGAGAAAGCGCACTAGAAGAGCAAATCCAAGGACAACACCAAAAGATCGACCAACTAACATCAAAACTCGACCAATTCATCGAGCTCATGATGAACAACAATAATGACGTTCCACCACAAAGCGTACCACAAGTGGTGGTAGACCCGCAAGAAGAGGAGATTCAGGCGGTGTAGCATCCCAATTGTCTAACAATTGCAATGCTACTAGCCTAGTCTATATAATGCTACTTCCTACTTATAATTGTTGCATCATAATTATATCATGCTCATGTCATCATGCCATATTGCATTTGGGCATCGTATACAACCCTTTTTCATTTGGTTCTTATCTCGTATGCACTATTAATTGTATTTGTCTCTTGATACATTGTATGTTGGTTCTTGATATATTGCTTGATGCCCAAGTTGAGTTGGGGCATATCTATTATAAGTCCACCACCTTGCCACCTCCTTTTGGTTCAATCCATAATTCCTATCATCCAATTGATTATGAGCATCGGAATATTTCCTTTGGCATTTCACTCTAGCTCATGACTATTGGTATGGATCCCTCCTTTTGTTCTAGATGCTTCCATGCTTGATTCCATGCTTGTTTTCACATTATGGACATGGGAACCTACATGGCCACCTTTGCATGCCATGTAGAGTAGAAAGCTTCTTCTTTTTGTCATGTGTGTTCATATTTGAATTATGGCTATGCTTGAATTATGGTGGTTATATGGAAATATTAGTGGCACATGCACACTAGAAAATACCACCTTTCGTTTCATGCATGCCACTATTCATTTATGCCATATTAGATGAGAAAGCTTCCATCAAATCTTGTGTGTCTCTTATTCAAATTTTGAATATAGTAGAATGAATGGCCATGAGAATTAGTTGTTCTTACAACTGAAAGTGGTGTAATAATTCATGCATGCATGGGACATGCAAGCTTGCCACCTTCTTGCTCTCTTCTAGTTCTTTTGAATCCCTTTGATTCTTAGTTGGGGTTGAGAAATTTGAATTCAAACAAGCTTGAATAAATACGAACAATAAAAACCTACTTTTCCTAAGTTCACTTACACCCTAGACCACACGAACATACACTCCACCTTAATCAATTTCCTAAGTTCACTTACACCCTAGAGCACACGCACATACACTCCACCTTAATCAAAATCCTAGTCGTGTGTGCATATGGGACATACACACACCTATCATGGCTACTTAATCTCTTTCGATTCCAATACATGTGGTAATTGACTTTTGTTTTCTCTTGTTGCCACACGTGGTCACAATGCCTTCTTGTTCCTCTTCTATCCATCCTCTCCTTTAAAAAAAAGGTTCTATTTTTTTTTGCTAAAATAAAATAGGCAATAGCACAAAACTAGTCTTATCTAGTCTACTTTAGACTACATATACAACCTTTTTCTCTCCTTCCATCCCAACCCCGTTGTGTGTACATGTACTGACACACACCATTAAAAAAAAACCCACCTAAACCTGCATTCATAGCTAGCCAATCCAAATCTAAAGCTATCTAACCGTGGCCAAAGCCACGTTTTCTTTCAAAACTCCTTGCTAACCTAGCTTGTTCTAATCAAACTCTCGTCCCTCTGGTGCAAACCTGGACCGATCCACCCTCCTGGTCCTTGCCACCTGCACCGTATCCTTTTGGTTCGAACACATCCAGCCAGCCAGCCAGCAGAGCCCGAGCGATGCACGCTTGCCATGTCCCTCTTCTAGCCCCGGTCGCACTTGACTCGCTCTGCCTGCCTCCTGCCAACCCTGCTTGCCCTGTCCACTACAGCAACGCAGCAGAGCATCCTCATCCTCTTCCTCCCTACCTGCCCCTCTGGATCTTGCCTCCCCATCTCTTTCTTACTCTAGACAAAACCCCCACCGTTGCCGAAGCCGTCGTCCCTGCACGTCGCCGCCCGTTGCGACGTCGCCGTCTTCGTCCGCATCAGCAAGCGCCGCTCGACCAGCAGCACCTTGGTGAGCTCCCTATCACGCCTGCACCTTCTATCTCTCGCTGGCTTGCTTGCGCAGGTTGCCGCCGCGCGCCCCCGTCCGCCTGTTTCCGTCGCTGCACTCTGAAACTGTCTACAGCAACGACAGTTTCGTCAGGGTCGAAATAGCAGCCCAGATCCACAGTCCTTCCCGTCAATCTGCACGTCTAGCAAGACACCAACACGACTCCTTTGTCCCCTCTGTTGTTTTCTGCATCCGGCGCTCCAAATCGACCATGGATTCGCTTAATCTCTCTCTGGTCTATCACGTTCGCGTACTAAACAGGAGACACTGTAATTCTTCAGGTTTTGCCAAAGCAAATCTCGTCGAGGTCTTAGTTCTTAAACAGCCGATCTTGCTTTGTAACAACAGCCACAGCAGTGTCGTAGTGGCTAGCCGCATGTCCCCAATTGTTTAGCTAATTAGCTAGCTGGTTTTGCACTGAGCTTTTGATTCACCTGCTTGCCCTTAGCTAGTTAGCTGCGCGAACTCTTTGTTGCTGCTCATGCCTTTATGTTGCACACCGAACGCATGCGCACGCTCCCTCCCGCCCAGACCGGCATCCTGGTAATCCTTCTGGACCACTCCACGGACGGGTTCCGCCTCCGGTTCTGCGATGCCGTCCACCGTTCGCAACGCTGGCAGATGTGCGTATTCTCTGAAGTTTTGACACCGTTCGTCAGGCAACAGCAGCGAAAACAGCCCCTATTCGGATCCTGTTTCCCGTCCTATCCTAACGATACCGACGACCTCCTCAGTACCTCCTCGAAGCTCTGGGTACCCTCCTCGTTTTCCCTCCACCAGCGCTTCAATCAGAGACCAGAGCCGCTGGCGATCTTCATCCCAAGATCATGGCATATCAGTGTCAAACTGCAGCCGTTCGTCAGCTTTACGGCGCACCAAACTTCTTGCAAAATGGAGCAGCAAGTCGCTCGCAATCTTCTGGCCAAAAATCGGACGAGCTAGCTATTTTGTACCATGGTTATCGGTTTCAATTCAGCAACCTGACACATGCTCTTCCAATTTTTTTTATTAAGAACCCCTGGCCCTCTTTGCCTTTACAGCCCCTAGATTATTTCAAAATGAGTCAACTTTTTTTAATACAAACTAAGTCAGAGCTTTTTCAAGAATTTGAATTTGGAAGAAGATTAAAATGAAAAGTGTTTTCAATTTCAAAAATATTCAAATTCTTTTTTAGGAATTAAAAATAATTATTTTAACTATCCAAATTAATAACAATATTGCCCTTTTCTATTTGATATGCCTTTAATAATAACTTTTTAATGATAATTCCAAAAGGGACAAATGATATATGTTTTTGAATCAAAAAATATGAGGAATTCAAATATGCCATTCAAAATAATGTTTGACTATTTTAAATTTTCGAAATTGTTTAATTGCAATAAAAATGCCTTTTCTTAATTAATTAATAACTTTAATTCCATAACTCCAAATTTAGCAAATAATATGTCTAAATCGATCAGCGCGACGAGCCCGTTCTGATTATGTATTCCATGGTATGAATTGAAGCATGCATCATGTCATTAGTAAAAATCAAAACTGTTTATGGCAATAAAACTTGACCAAATAATTAATAAAAATGAGTTATTCTTGTCCCCACACCTCACTCTTGCCATGCTACATTATTGCCATGTAAATTGTGCATCATTCATCATGGCATGCTTGTTTGCTTGTCGCATTTTATTTATATGCTTGTGCACTTTATTTATGTTGGCCCTTGTTTGTTTGGTTCTTTTTTCGAATAGACACCGAGCAGAGGAAATATCGTGAATCCTGTGAGTACTACCAGATCCATCTCTCGCTTCAATCGAGTGCCAGCAAGCACTACCACATGCTTGCATACATATAGTACCTATTGCCTCTATCTTATTCCTATATCATTGAGTCGCGATTGCATTAAATTGAATCCTGGCACGCATAGCCTTTACTTTTAAACCCCACCGAGCTTGTTTCTCCATCCCATGAGCCATTACTACAGAGTTGTTTGAGCCATGCGAGTCGTGAACAAAGATGTGTAGGGTATGTGAGTGTCTGATGGATAACGAGGTACCTAAACAACTTAACCTGAGTAGTAATGGGATAACTAATGAAAGAGGCACCGGTGGGCAATATCTGTCATTTGGTTTTTATGTCCACTTGTGTCCCGTAGGACCCCGAGTACTTGATTCTTGTTCCTTGACTATTCGTGACTATCCACATCCGGAGGCCTTATGGACCCTCCTGAGCCGAGCTTGATTCATTTCTATTTCTTGGGGCCACAAACTAGTTTGGGGTTTTATTTACTATCTGTACTTATGCCATGTTATTTTTATTAAGATTGTGCGAGGAGCACTATCTTTATTTAGGATTGCGAGTGTTTTGTGTATCGACAAGCCCAACACACTTCGGGTTCCCAACGTTTACGACCATTGGCAAAACCTTGGGTCCGCTCTCGAGCCGGCCAACTTCGCTATGGGTAGCTTAATGGGGTGGCCTCAAATATTTCAATCGTGATCGCTTTGTCGTGAATGCCTCGTTGGGTTTTGAGTTGGTTTTTCCAAGGTTGATCGAGTGTGTTGCTATTTGTGCACCGCAGGTAAATCTTTCGAAAGTCATGTCCGCGGTTATGTATTTACTTGGAGCACGGTTCTCGATCATAGACAAGTATAACTAAAGTACCGCTCTTAATTTTGACTAAGTACTGACTAGTAAATAGTGCAATACTCATGCAATGGTTAATAAAGCGCCAGCGGATGGGTTGTTCATCCGCTTTCTGGTAAGTTTAGAAGGAGGATGAATCATAATTATATCGTTATAACCGTTGTTACTAATTAACGGACATCCGTCTATCATTGGTTGGGCGGATGGTTAGCGGTATCTATAGACTTGTTAGTTATTATCTTTTGTCGCAATTCGTCACCCTGTGTTTATGTCCCTTTAGAGGCATAAAGACTTGCCGAAAATACCCTAGGGTCTCACACGATAAATTGTTTGATTCGGATGAACAGTGTATTCGCAAGATGGATACCGGGTGGAGGAGGCGGATGATGTTGGCAACGATCACTCGGTGTAGAGATTCCGAACGGGACCCGTGAGATCCGGTATGATGTGTTTCTTTATGTGGCATCTTATGCCGATTTGCTTCTTATCCGTACTCGGATCTTGTTTTCCGCTTCCGCCTGATACTCTGATGTTTGATGTATGAGGAGCTATCCTAAATTATTATCTCTATCTAGGATATTTGGATCTTGCCGTATGACATTGCAATATTTCTATTTCTTTTAGATGGAATGGCTCTGGGGACTGTTGTATGTGGCTTGCATACATACTCACTTGTGTATGTAGTTGATCCCTTCGCCGACACGCCGTTCTTGTCCCGATGTTCTGAAAGTGGTTAGGACGGCCGAAAGGTCTACTTGTGAGTGGCCCCTGGGCCCTACCGTACTATTTTAACCACTTTCGCTCATCCAGGCATGTAACTAAGAGCGTAATTCACCGAGGTAGTTACAGGCGGGCACTCTAACAAGTGAACCACTCAATCACGAGCGCCAACACGAAGGAACAAGCACGCATTCTCGACACTGGGCTAGACCCGTTGGTCAGGCTAACAAAACCCCACAACAGAACATGTTGAAAGGCTACCACGACATGCTTCAAGGCATGGTGGACAAGAGGTTCGAGCAAATGAAGATCGATAGCGCTCCTCGCATCATAGGGAGCGAGCTGGAGAAGCCCTATGAAGCATGGCACGACCTGGTGTCATTCCCTACGGGGTGGCACCCACCCAAGTTCCGTCAATTCGACGGTACAGGCGATGCAAGGGAGCACTTGGCGTACTTCGAAGCGGCATGCAACGACACTGCAAACAACTCGGCACTCCTCATTCGACAGTTTTCAGGATCCTTAACTAGCCATGCCTTCCATTGGTACAGCCATTTGGCGGTGGGATCCATCGGAAGTTGTCAGGCATGAAGGAAGTCTTCAAGAAGCACTTCATCGCCATGAAGGACTTCTCCGTGGTGGAGCTTGCGCAAGTTCGACAACGATGAGATGAGTCTATCGATGAGTACGTCATCCGCTTCCGTAACAGCTATGTGCGGCTCGCTCGAGGGATGCGCCTCGAGGATGCCATCGAGATGTGCGTCCATGGGATGCATCACCATTGGTCACTCGACGTCTCTCGGCGCGAGCCTAGAACCTTTAGTGCTCTGAGCACGGCGGTGACAGCAACGAAGCTCGAGTTCGAGAAATCACCACAGATCATGGAGCTCTACAAGAATGCCAGTGCATTCGACCCATCCAAGCGCTTTGCCTCGACATCCAAACCATACAATAATGGGGCCAAGATGAAGGCACCGGCGGAGGCGAACACCATGAGAGTCTTCTCCTCTACACCACAAGGCAACGTGCCAATGTTGGGGGCAAGAGGCGAGCAAGGTGGAGCAAGGCAACGACCAACGATGCAAGAACTCCTCAAGAAGCAATACATCTTCCATAGAGAGCTGGTGAAGGACATGTTCAACCAGCTGATGGAACATCGAGCCTTGAACCTTCCAGAACCTCGAAGACCTGATCAGGTAGGGATGACGGATAATGCTCTGTTTTGTCCATATCGTAGGTACGTGGGACATGTCATCGAGGATTGTGTTGCCTTCAAGGAATGGCTCCAGAGGGCTATCAATGAGAAGAGGATCAATTTGGACCCGGAAGCCATCAATCCAGATTACCAAGCCGTGAACATGGTGAGCATAGTTGTGCCCTCGTCATCAAGGCAAGAAGTTGAATGCGAAGATGGATGGGCGCCCCTCTCACAAGTTGAGGACCAGTTATCAAATCTCGTCCTCACAACGTCATCGATGCATCTCCTTCAACGGGATTCTACATCGACCATATCCATGGAGAGGCCTTGGAGCACGGTCCATCGGCGGCCGTGCCCGAGGAACCTTCCTACCCAACCCTCTCGTCCTGCACCATCAGCATGCACTCCCCCAACGATCCTAAGGTGAGTTGATCCAAGTCAACGTCGTCCCCACCGAGGTTCATCCCCAAGTCTGAGGGAGACGAGTCATTCCCCTAGTCAGGACAAGGACTGCGCACTTTGGCATAGTTCCTCCCACCCGGTTGGGACCAGGCGCCAATGGAGGAGGTCGAAGGTGTACAAGACGAGGCTAGCTCCTCTCAAGTGCGCAACATGGTGAGCTCAACTACAAGGACACACCTAGCTCCGAGTCAGACGACATGTTTACTCCCAAAGAGCGCGAGGCATTCCATGCTGAAGGTGCCATGAAGAATTTGCAGGTTGAAGAAGTTAACATGAACTTGCGTGGGGGCAAGGTTCTACCCGATCCCCTGAAGGCCAACCAAACTAGAAGGGACAAGCCAGCAGCCCAAAAGGAAGTACCCACACAAGATGAAGCACCAGCAGTACAGGGAGACAGGAAGACGAAGTCACACGATGTCGACTACAACATCATCGCCCACCTCAAGAGGATCCCCGCACTTCTGAGTGTGCACGATGCCCTCATGATGGTGCCGAACCTTCGTGAAGCCCTCGTCAAGGCGCCCAAGCTCGAACTCTATGAGGTGAGCATGGCGAAACATCGCCTCGTCACGAACCCCTTGTTTGTGAATGAGACCACATTTGATGAGCAAGACGATATCATAGAAGATGGTGCCAACAATCGGCCACTCTACATGGAGGGGAACATCGATGTTGCGTATCTTCGTCGGATCCTCATTGACAGATCCGCCAGTGAACATACTACCCCTTCGGAGTTTGACAAGGGATAGATTCACGATAGATGACTTGGAGTCCACCGACGTGATGATATGCGGCTTCGACAACCAAGGAAGGCCAACATTGGGCGCCATCACGGTGAAGATCCAAATGTCAACGTTCAGCTTCAAGGTGCGTTTCTTCGTCATTGAGGCGAACACCTCCTACTCGGCCCTCTTAGGACGGCCGTGGATCCAGAAGTATCGTGTGGTGCCCTCTACTCTTCACCGGTGCTTGAAGTTCCTTGACAAAGAATTCAAGACGCAACATCGCATCATCGGCAACACCAACCCCTACACCATACAAGAATCGCATCATGCGGACACGAAGTACTACTTCCCCATTGAAGATAGCGATCAAAAGCTAGGGCGGACAACACCAGTGGTTGACGTCTTGGTCAAACCTGGTGTCATGCCAGCAGCTGAGGCAAAACGGCTCATCATGCCATGTTCGCCCAACGGAGTACAGGGTTCCTCCTTGGGGAGTCACAAACCCCCTACGCGAAGACAATCTTCCTCAACCACCCAACACGAAAACAAGCGTTACTCCCTAGTAGGGATGGTGAATTCTGCTCCAAGGGCATCGGGAGCAGGCTCTTCTATGCCTACCCCGTCAGCCCCGTTGCTTTTGAAAGCTAGATTACCCTCCTCAACACCAATCACGATGAGGTCAACCCCAACACCTGCACACGAGGCTACCACGTCTTTGTCGACTTCGGCTCGCCGCAAGCCCAATTGTTTAACACTTGGAAGCTCTGCAGGTGCCCAGGGAAGTTCAAAGACAAGGACCGACACCAGTGATGCACCATCAACCATCACGCTACGGGTACGCAACTCTCCAAAAGAGGATCAAGTGCCCGCAAAAGCGGGAGTGGTCAAAAGAAGAATACAAGAGATCGAGGAAGTCGCAAGGGGAGATCAAGGAGTGCAACCCCCATACCTCTATATATACGTGACTTCTCCATTGGAGGTTTGGGGCTATCCCAAGTTCATGTGGGTCTAGAACCCAAACCATTTTCTATAAAGTTCCACAGGTACAACACTGCGATTCAATATTTGAACTTCCCCAACCTCGCCATGATACAGAAGAAGCACTATCCACGACGATGAAGGTCAGGTCTAAGATGGCTCGCCTCCTAGAGAAGGCCGGCTTCACTCTTCAACAAAACAATAGAATGCCTACGCCGCCTGCTGTGTGTGAGGAGTGGTGGAGGCAAGCAGAAGACATCATCAAGAGTGAATGCAAGATCTGCCCCAAGTTCAGGCTCGGCTACATCGACACCAACGACACCAACGACAAGGATGACATCCCACAAGACAATTGTCATGCCACGTTCGTTTCCTCGGGAAACGATGAGCTAGCCAAGGTTGAAGAAGAGGTAGTCTCCACACCAACACCGCCCGAGCTAGAAGACGGTGGACAACCCACCATTGATGAGCTCGTTGAAATCAACCTTGGGACAAAAGACAATCCACGCCCGACTTTTGTTAGCACTGCGCTGACAGAAGAGGAACGAGAAAGCTATTGAAGCTTCCTGATGGAGTACTGGGATTGCTTCGCATGGAGCTATAAGGAGATGCCGGGGCTCGACCCACGCGTCACTACCCACAAGCTGGCGATTGATCCGAAGTACAAACCCATCAAGCAAGATCCATGACGCTTGTGACCGGAGTTTGAAGAACAAGTCATCACCGAGGTAGATAAATTAATCATTGCAGATTTCATCAAAGAGGCCAAATACACTACGTGGCTCACCAACATCATCCCGGTGGAGAAGAAGACTGGACAAGTGCGTGTTTGCCAGGACTTCCGCGACCTTAATCGTGCGTGCCCCAAAGACGACTTTCCCCTCCCAATCACGGAGATGGTCATTGACTCTACAACAGGCCATGGTGCAATCGGCCCTTTATGGATGGCTCGTCAAACAATCAAATGACGATGGACCGCGAGGAGGCCATCACCACCACGTTCAGGACCCCGAAGGGAAACTTCTACTACACCGTCATGCCCTTTGGTTTGAAGAATCTTTGGAGCAACATACCGGCGATGCCATGACGTACATCCTCAGCGACCTGATCTACCATTCGGTGGAGTGCTACGTCGACGACATGGTGGTCAAGACCAAAGACCGCCAAGATCATCAGGAGGACCTTCGGATCGTCTTCGAGCGTCTACGTCAACACCTGCTCAAGATGAACCCACTGAAGTGCGCCTTCGCCGTACAATCAGGCCTCTTCCTCAGCTTCGTGGTTCATATTCGAGGTATAGAGATAGAGCCAAAGAAGATCAAGGAGATCCTCAACATGCCTCCCTCTTCCAACCTCAAGGAGTTGAGAGGATTGCAAGGAAAGCTGGCGTACATCCGGCGTTTCAGCTCCAACCTCTCAGGACGATCCAAATTTCTTCTCAAGTCTCATGAAGAAAGGAGCTCTGTTCGTGTGGGATGAAGGATGTCAAAAGGGATTTGACGCCATCAAGAGTTACTTGCTTAGTCCACATGTATTGGCAGTTCCTGTACAAGGGCGCCCCCTTATTCTTTACCTTGCAGCACAACCTACTTCGATAGGTGCTCTACTCGCTCAACACAATGACGCGGGGAAGGAGGTGGCTACTACCTCGAGTCAAGACGATGGTGGGTGCCGAGCGAAACTACTCTCCAATAGAGAAGTTGTGCTTGACACTAACCTTCACGTTGAATAAGTTGAGGCACTACATGCTCGCACTCCAAATCCAGCTCGTGGCAAGAGCGGATCCTATAAGAGTTTCTTGCAGAGCATCCCGTCCCAGAAGACTCCCCACTCATCACCAACCTGCCGGACGAGGAAGTATTCACCGCCGAGCTCGAGGGTCCATGGTAGCTCTACTTCGACGGTGCTTCCCGCACGGAGGTCAACCCGGATGGCACCCCAAGGCGGAGAGCTGGCGCAGGACTGGTGTTCAAAACTCCACGAGGGGAGGTGATGTACCACTCATTTTCCCTCCTCAAAGAAGAATGCTCCAATAACGAGGCGGAGTATGATGCACTCATCTTCGACCTTCTCCTAACCCTCTCTATGGACATTCGTGTCTTACAAGCCTATGGAGATTCGCAGCTCATCGTCAGGCAGGTCAACGACATCTACGAGGTGCACAAGCCTGAACTGGTGCCATATTACAACGTTGCCCGGAGACTCATGGAGAAGTTCCAGCGAATTGAAGTTCTCCATGTCCCATGAAGCAAGAATGCACCTGCCGATGCCTTGGCGAAATTGGCGGCAGCACTGGTGCTCCCAAGTGACAAGTCTATGCAGGTAACAGTTGAAGAAAGGTGGCTTCTTCCCGCAGTGTTGGAGCTCGTTCCAACAGAATATGAAGTCAACACCGTCACGACAAACACCGTGGATGAACATGAATGGTTGCAACCATTCCTCAACTACTTCAAGCATGGCGGCCTCCTCGACGACTCCGTCAGCAGGCGCCAACTACAACGACGATTGCCCTTCTATGTCTATAAGGATGGTGTCTTGTACAGGCAGTCTCATGGCCAAGAGATTCTTCTTAGGTGCGTCAACCGAAGCGAGGCCGAGAAGGTTTTTCAGGAGGTGCACCACGGAGTCTGCGGTGGACACCAAGGCGGAGTCAAAATGTACCATGCCATACGCCTGGCTGGATACTATTGGCCCGACATCATGAAGGACTGCCTACGGGTGGCCAGGTCATGCCATGGTTGCCAAATCCATGGTGACTTCAAGCATCAGCCACCGGCGCCTCTACACCCGACAGTTCCCTCATGGATGTTTGACGCCTGGGGGATCGACGTCATCGGCCTCATTGACCCACCATCTTCTAGGGGGCATCGCTTCATCCTCGCAGTGACGGACTACTTCTCCAAATGGGCGGAGGCGGTCCCACTGTGTGAGGTGAAGAGCGACAACATCATCAACTTCCTAGAGCGAAATATCATACATCGCTTTTGGATCCCACATCGCATCACCTCCGACAACGGCAAGGCATTCAAGTCCAAGAAGATGTACAGGTTCATGGAGAAATACAAGATCAAGTGGAACTACTCCATCGGCTACTACCCACAAGCCAATGGAGCAATTGAAGCCTTCAACAAGACTCTAGGCAAGATACTCAAGAAGACGGTGACAAGACACAAAAGGGATTGGCCTGACCGTATCTACGAGTCTCTATGGGCGTACCACGTTATCGTCCGTACCCCAACTCAAGCTACTCCATACTCTCTCGTCGTCTTACCATTGGAGGTCGAGCTACCCTCTCTACGGGTGGCCATCCAGGACGAGCTCACCAAAGACGAACAGGTACAACTGCGTTTCCAGGAGCTCGACGCCCTAGAAGACGAGCGACTCAACGCCGTGCAAAACCTGGAGCTCTATCGCCGGAACATGGTGAGATCCTACGACAAGCTCGTCAAGCAGCGCGCCTTCCGAAAGGGCGAGCTAGTCCTGGTGCTAAGGCGGCCCATCGTTGTCACACACAATACGAAGGGGAAGTTCGAGCCAAAGTGGGAAGGACCCTACGCCATCGAGCAAGTCTACGACGGGGGTGCATACCAGCTGGTTGATCCTCAAGGAGCCCGGCCCATGCCTCCAATCAACGGAAGGTTTCTTAAAAAATATTTTTGTTAAAGATCTGCCTCTTTTGTTGCCTTTTTTTCTGTTTTGATTTTCTATGGGGAATTCTTCGGCGGCTCAGATCCATGATGCATCCTCTCTTGCATAACATGGATATTTGTTTTCCCCCAACAACAAAAAAACTGGCTTCCCCTCATCGTACCACGCTTGTGATGGAAGATCTCGCTACCCTATGGCTTGTCGGAGGGTGGCACAATGTGTCAAGTTGCAAGTGGAGCGGCTCTCACATCCACTAAGCACGTCACGTACCAAGTGTATGCTCCCGGAGGCAGCGGAGAAGATTCTTGGGCACTTCATCGTATTAAGGCTCCACGCCACCATCTTCCAGCCGGGCCACATGTTCACATGGACTCACGCCCGAGGGAAGACCATAGGAAAAGATCATGAAAGGGCTGCCCAATTTGGTGCGTAGCCGCATGAAAACCCTGGGGTGTGCCACCAGAAGCCCCAGATAGAGTGCCAGAGGGTGTCATAGTCCACCAAGGTGAACGACTATCTTCCAAGTTCTCTGGAGGCTCACAAGAAAGCAAGGAAACAATCCAAAGGAAGTTCAAGTCAAAAAAATCACAAGTTCAAGCAATCAACAAGGTCCATGGCCATCCAAATGGCCCTTGCAAGCAATCCTCTCAAGAGGCGAATATCCAGAAGTTCAAGAATCAAGTCCGATGGTCCGGAGTGTATCAAGCAAATCATAGAAAGAAGGCGAAAGGTAGTGTTGGAATTATGCCCTAGAGGCAATAATAAAGATGTTATTATTATAATTCTTGTTCATGATAAAGTTTATATTCCATGCTAGAATTGTATTAAGCGGAAACTTTAATACTTGTGTGGTTTGTGAACAACACCGTGTCCCTAATGTACCTCTATGGACTAGCTCATTGACCAATGATGGTTAAGGTTTCTAACCATAGACATGAGTTGTCAATTGATAATGAGATCATATCATTGGGAGAATGATATGGTGGATGACTCAAACTAAGCAAAGCTATTAGATCGTTTCATTGTGTTCTTCTTTGAAGCTTTTCCTATGTCAAATATTGTATTCCTTAGACCATGAGATAATACAACTCCCCGGTATCTAAGAAAGCTTTGAGGTCATCAAACGTCATCCTATGAGAGGGTGATCATAAAGGTGTCTCTGTGTGATCGGAAAGTATCTGTGGGTTGTATGTATCGAGATGGAATTTGTCCCTCCCAAGTCGGAGAGATATACGGGCCCACTCGGTGTCGGTATCAACACCGCTTGCAAGCATGTGGTTAAGGAGTTAATCACAAAGTGATATCGGATTACGGAACGAGTAAAGTACTTTCTGAGCGAGATTGAACTAGGTATGACGATACCGACGATCGAATCTCGGCAAGTAAAATATCGCGAGACGGCGGGAATATATATATGGGATTGATTGAATCTCGCATCGTGGTTCATCCGATATGATCATCGATGAATGTGGGAGTCAATATGGGTGCCTGCACTTCCGCTGATTATTGATAGAAGATCATGTCTCGCATATTCTCGAACATAGGTCACACACTTAACGTGTCTCGACGCTAGGATAGATTGGATACTTGGTTTATGAATTTTTGTTCGAGTCTCGGATGGGATCCGGACATCACGAGGTTCCGAGTGGTCCGAGAATAAGATTCATATAAGGTAGTGCGGTTTTTGGAGTTGAATTGTTCCGGATTAATCAGATTATCGGAAGCTTCTAGAACCTTCCTAAGGGGACCAACGTGGCCCCACCTTCCGGGAGGGGCATGGGCCTATGAGGGAGTGTCTGGCGCATTGGGCCGAGGCACAAGGCCCCATAGGGCCCAAATGATCCTAGATAAGTTTAAATCGCTTAAACTAGAGATAAGATAGGGTTTCTAGAAGGGAGAGTTTAAATCGTTTAAACTAGAGATAGGCTTGGAGGATGGGCAGGTGGCCGCACCCCCTCTATATATAGAGGGTGGTGCCCCTTCCCCGACACACCTTCCTCCAAACCCTAGTTGCACCGCCGCCTCCTCTCTCCTCCCGATGCTTGTGGGGCGGCCTCACGCAGAAATTCTCCACCATATACACCACGCCGTGTTGTAGATCCAATCTATCTCCACCCTACTTGCTGGTCCGAGGAAGGAGGAGACGCCGAGGTGCCGTGTGCATCTCACGGAGGCACCGCCACTTGTGGTGCCGGATCGGATCGGATCGCGAGGAGGAGAAGCGAGTACGACTACATCACCCACGCTCCGATTTAACGCTCACTTGAATCTTCAAGGGTATGAAGATCTAATCCAATCTCTCTCGTTGTTTGTATCTCCTAGATTAGATCTTGGCTTTCCTGCTCGCTCAGAGAAAATTTTGATTTACTATGTCGAAACCCTTCTGTAGTTGTTCACCATCAAGGCATGGAAAACCCAAGTGTCATCCCAAAACCATTTACCTCCATCTACCATGCCCAAGTCTCGGGTTAGGTAGAGCGTACGAGCAGGGGGGCATGGTTGATCCATGGGGTTCCTCGGTACCATGATAAGCTAGAGCATGATTCTCTGTTGCCTCTCAGGAGCATCTCCGAAGACGGCGTCTCCACACACGTACACGAAAAGGCAAGTTATGATCGTCATGGTCTTGCGACGATTCCCAATGACAAGTCCTTTGACGGCTTTTTTGGATATCACACATATAGCTAGGGTATAACGGGAAAGCCAACATTTTAAAAACAAAACCCAAAGCCTTTTGTTTGCGTTGTTCCTCGCGTTTTTTCCCTTGGTTGCTTTGTCCCTCAAGTTGGAACAGGTACATCATCGAGAGGTCTCAACACTGCCTACATCAACAATACTGGGGGCACTTCCATCCCCAGGTCGTCATCACTATGGGGGCACCTCGTCGTCAATGGCGATGCACCGCATTTATCGCTATCTCCATCTTACGGGTTGAGTCCCCACGCCATGGCATTCGCCGACGGCCATCGCCCCATCTACATCAACACGCCAAGACACGGGAGCAGTGCAGTACGCTAGTGCGAATCTGTGAAACCCTTTGGTCTAGTCGGCTGGCATCGCATTATCTAAGCGGTCGCGACTAGATTAATAAACTCTCTTCAGGATGTGGCACGTTATTTCGCCGCGAAGTGAAGACAAAGCAAATGTGGTTGGTTGTCTATTGCCCTGCAGGACACCAACCAACTCAAGTGCAGACGTACGTACCTGCACTTGACTATGTTGATCAGCTAGTGGTCCTCCAAGCATGACACCACGAGCAAGAAGATCGACTATGTCAACGACGACCCGGATCAGAGTGAAGGGCAAGCAGTTTCACAGGATAGGCCGTCTGCGCTGCAATGCGTGTGTTTACTTTTTAATGCATGTTCTCCATGTGAAGACTCGAAGGGGAGCTGGGGTGAGCATGTGCATGTTGCGGACTCCATGACTACGATGCCAAGCCATCAAATGGTGTTGATGGTCGGTAGATAGGTGAGAAGATTTCTCCTGAAGCATCAACCCTGCGGCATGGGACTTCGGCATAAGAGGATGTGACAGAGCAGGTGGCGCACGAGACCGACAAGTTAGGCCGCTCATTAACAGAGACTAGGCGTGTTGCCCGGCCAGATGACTCAGCACCGTTTCAATCATCACCAAGTTAAGTCCGATCTGCTTTGCGCTTGAACTTTACTCGGTGAGGGGGCAATTTGTTCGATGGAATTTTGTGCTCAATTCACACAGACCGTTTCAGCTCAAGCAAGTAGTATACATGACGTGTCCCGTATATGTCGGCCAGCCGGAGACGTGGCCGTATAGCAAATAACATATCAATGATTTATACGTACATACATCAACCGACCTCTTTATGTACATCCGATCGGCCGGCCGGAATGCAAACCTATACAACAGGCGTGACATATGTGTTGGAGCTGGTGATCACTAAATCGCATGTACATGCCGAAGACGATGGATTTTTGCACGATATGAGCCGGGCTCATTGCCGAATCATACATGCGCCCATCGATCGGACAAAAAGAGACCTATGCACGGACGTGACTTGTTTCCTCCGGGAGGCTCCGGCGTTGTGGTAACTTGAACGTGGGCCCAACCGATGTTCTAGAAGCAATCGGTGTTACGGAAGAAAACCAACCTGCCAGGTCGGGAGATAAGCACGAAGGGGCTACGTGTTTTAAATGGCCTCAGTTCACGCGTCAACCTGGGTAGGCCTACATGCAGTCAGGCAAGGACGTGAGAAAATAAAGAGATAAAAACATCCGAACGTGTTCAGCTTAATTGATCTCCAAGAAAATCAGAGCGGCCGAACGGCCGAGGCCTCGCGCAGCCCTCCGACTATATATACAGGCACAGAGAGGAGATCACAGGGAGGACTCAGCAGAAAACACCCGGCCGGAGGCAGAGAGAAAAAGACGGCCGAGCGATTGCATCTAGCAGCTAGCACGGAGGGCCGATCGCATCTAGCACCAGCACCAGCCAGTCGGCCATCCAAGAAGATCATGATCAAGAGGAGGAGGACGATCATGTTCATGGAGGCGAGAACCAGCTTCCCCAATGGTGAGGTTCTTGTATGATTTTTTTTCTTCTCACAGCTAGCATGGCGGATTTAAGGTTCATAGGAGAGACAATGTGTAAAAAGATGGATGGGTGGATGGGAGGTGCCTTATCTGTTGGAGGGAGATATGTGAAAATTACTGCCTGTATGTCAAGTATAGCAGTCTATCCTATGTCTATGTTTCTGTTACACAAGACAAATGTGGAAGAAATAGAGAAACCTATCAGAGCTTTCTTCTGGTATGGAAAATCAGGCAGGCAAAAATATCAAATGGTAAAGTGAAAATATATTTGCATAACAAAAAAGAAAGGCGGCCTGGGTATTAAAATATAAGGTTTTTTAATATCAGTTTGTTTTGTAAATGGTGGTGGAGATTGGAGGCTGAGGAAGGACCCTGGCAGATTTTTGTGAGAAGAAAATATCTGGGCAGTGGGGGAATCTACTCTGTGAAACATAAACAATCTGACTCGGTATGTTGGTCTGACCTATTGAAGTTAAAAGAAATTACCTGGCAGGGAGGAGGATGGTTATTGGAAATGGCATGAGGACACATTTTTGGGGTGATTCTTGGTGTATGGATTCTCCTCAAAATTATTTTTCTGAGTTGTTTGACATTTGTTGTGATCGTAATGTGTCGCTTGTCATGGCTGCAAGAGGTTGGCAATCGCTTTTTAGAAGAATGCTGGATGAGGAGAAGCAAGGAAAATATAATAGACTCGAGAAGATAGTTAGGGGGTTCCTTTGTCAACAGGGGTGGATAGACCTCGATGGTTATGGAATAAGAGTGGCATTTTCACTATAAAATCCATGTATAATTATATCTCCAACAGAGATGTGGATAGGAGTTTCAAACATCTGTGGAAAGCTAAAGTCCCCCTGAAGATCAAGATATGGCTGTGGTTAATCTGGCACAATGCCATACCTACCAAAGACAACATGAAAAAAAGAAAGTGGACTGGGGATATAAGATGTGTTTTGTGATCAGAAGAATCTATTGGTCATCTTTTCTTTACCTGTAATGCAAAATATGTGTGGGTGTGATTGCAAGATCGGTTGGTCCGTGGACATGCCCGGGTCTTTTTCACGATTTCCGTGGATTCCAAAATATCTTTCTGTCAGTCGTAATGTTCAAATTACGGCTTTAGCCTCTATTTGTTGGGCTATCTGGAAGCTCAGAAATAGAGCTTGTTTTGAACAAAAAATGATTAACTCCCCTATCGATTTGATCATGTTTGCATGTGTCTTTATGAAATACTGGGCAGGTCTTCACAATGAAGAGGAGAGAGAGGCTTTGAGGAGTGGTGCTGAGGTGGTGCAGAGAAATGCTCTGTCTGAGGCTGAGGACATGGACACAGCTCCGATCCCACTGTTGGGCCTACCTTCTACTAGTAGGAAACGTGCAAGATCCCCTGAAGATGACGGGGAGGAGAAATGATGTTCTGTTCGAAAATGACCTCTGATTCCTAGGGGTGCCCCTGTCCGAGTTGTTCTCCGTTGGGAGATTGCTTTTGGTGTGTCTTTTGTGGGTTGTGAGGATTGCTGTTATCTCGTGCTCTAGTGGTTGTAGTCAATTTGTTTTGAACACTAGCGTCATGTGGTGTTTTCTCTTGCGTCTCTCTATCCATCTCTCTTGATCCCTGCTTCTCTTTAAACATGGATTGTGTTTGTATATATAGTCCTAAGCTCCAAGAGCTTGAAAACCTGCTTCGGTTGGATGTATGTTCCGTTATCTTTTGATAGTGGAACCCGATCCCTGTGTCATGGGGATTGTATGGAAAAAAAGCTAGCATGGCGGATGGGGATCGCACATGGACACCGCGGAGCTCGTTTACGTCCAGCCCGGATCGCATCCGCGGGGAGCCGAAGTTGATGAAGACAACGCCGCCGGAGCTCGCCAAGACGCCGCCAGCCGTCGGAGTTCGCCAGGCCAAGACACCGCCCGCCGATGGAGCTCGCCGTGCCTAGGAGCAGCCCGTCGACCGGTGTGTCCGACAAGCCGACGAAGCTCGCCAAGACGCCGCCCGCCGTCGGAGTTCACCAGGACAAGACGCCGCCCGCCGGTGGAGCTCGCCAAGACGCCGCCCGCCGTCGGAGTTCACCAGGACAAGACGCCGCCCGCCGGTGGAGCTCGCCGTGCCTAGGAGCAGCCCGTCGACCGGTGTGTCCGACATGCCGACGAAGCTCGCCAAGACGCCACTTTCAGCCGGATGTCGCCCGCCAGATGTTGCCGCCGCATCAGCCATTGCACTAACGCCACCGCCACGGTGGCCGGAGGCACGAACCATCCCACGTCCCATCCGCTTGACCGCGACAAAGGTTGACAGCACAACTTCGATGTCATGCACTACTCATTCTCGAGTATCAGTTCGGGCATCGAAGTGGACGGGAGGAACAGCTAAGTCAAGAAGCAAGCACACGTACTGCATAGGGCAAAGCTATACGTGCGTACACGTGAGGTGCTCACATGCATGTCCCATGCAAAGGGATCGATGAGCGCGTACATCTGCACATGGCATGCCTCGACGAGCTCTCGTCCGGGCATGGACAACCTCAATACGCGAATCAATACTCCCTCGACGACACTACTTGGCGATCTGGAGGCACCTCTGAGACTTGCCAGAACTCGGCCGTACCGAGACGGAGAGGAACCGACCACGCCGATCATACTGATATGTGTGACACGGGTCTTCCAATAAAAATTACTCTCGCGAGGCATACGCCCTTGCACATTCCGACAAAGCCGCAAAGTCATCAAAAAGTCTCAGCCAAGTGGACTCTATCCACCTACATCAACAACACTCTTCATCACCGTTCAAGACCGACAAGGCGCAACGGCGAGGACGGGCGAGGCCATAGCAAAGGCCGCGCTTTTAGCGGCGCGTGTACCGACGAGGACACGGGCTCTGCCGCTGCCCACACACACTACCACAATCTCTATGCATGCAAGATGTGAAGCGAAGACGACAAAGACGACCACACGGCTTAATCGGAGGTGTCTCGCGGCGTAACCTGTGGGAGTAATTAACCGGGAGCCTTCCGAGGCTCTGGGAACCAGGAGATTGCAATCGCCATTGTCAGGCTAGCCGCGCTAGTAGGCCACAGAGCGCAACATCGGGAATTGTATTTGTTATCTCATATGATTAATAAAATACTGTTCCCACCTCTTTTGTTTTCTTTGTGTATTTGTAATACACTGGCACGCCCGCACCCCTTTATTTCTTTTACCGTACCCTGGTGCGCATGAGAGAACTACCCGCTACCGCATATACTCGCGGAGGCATCTCGTACGTTTTTCTCGTGTCAAACAAATTGGCACGCCCGGTGGAACATGGTTCTCCTCCCATCTTTGCTTCGTCGTGGTCGTCGAAATCGCCTTTGCTCGCTCATCCATCCACACAGCATACTGCATGACAAGGCACATGTATTGAGTCCCACCGATCAATGATCATGTTCATGCAGGAGGACCATACGACTACACCAAGCCTATAACGATCTAGTTCAGGTCGCGGCCACCCATGGTGTTTTTCGAGATGGGCGCCAAAGTGTACATGCACGAACCTCAAGACCCTACGCAATTCCAGGTCTTAAAGAACAAGAAAGCGCAAAAGCGAGCGGCTGCCAAAGCCAAGAAGGAGCGCCGCGAGCTGATGCTTGAGGCTCGCGCCCTGTTGAAGGAGTCAACAAGGGCCGAGATCAAAGTAGACGTGGAGGCGGCTCAACGCCTCCGCATCAAGGCGGCCAATATACGTATAGGTGCGGCGTCACTTCGCGCGCCTACCTCAACATTGCCGTCGGCGCCACTCAAACCAACGACTAAGCGCACTGAGGTGGAGCTCATCAAGGGCTTGGAGGCCGCCTCCTACCACTTATGGAGGCTGATGACAAGCGCACGCTTGTCAGATAGCCTGCACCCGCTTCAGAACTACAGGAGGAAGTACCGCAAGGTACAACGTCTCAACAACATATAAGCTCACGTGTCGCCCAATGCGCGGTGCCCGAGGATGATTGGTCCCTTGGGGCTGGGGACCTTGCCGACAAGGTGTTCACCTACACGAATACCATCACCCCACCCTACGACTTGTTCCCCGATGAATGGGCGAACGGACCACTGAAGGTCAAGCAGATGGTCAGGCGCGCCATCATGAAGGAGTTACAGGCGGCGTTCATGCAAGGAGCCCATTCTTCCGTGCCCAACGATCGCCATCAATCGGGAGATTCGCGTCGCATGTGGGCACCATGCCTCCACACTTTGACGGGTGGTGACGGTCCCTTCCAAATAACAATAGGTTTGCCATTCTTCGGAGCGAGGCACCTGCTCCACGTGACGAGGACCTACGGCGCGAGTTTCGCCAACTCCAGGAGCAAATGGACAACATCCAGAGGCGGCTCCATCAAGGCGCACCACGGACATCACCAACACGGTGAGGCGGGGCGACCACGGCAAGCTCCGAGCTATCATTCTCAACATGAGCGTGCACTTGGCACCACGACGTCCGCCTTCACCAACCCGACCCATCCATGGGAGGCATCCAAACATGCTCCCATGATGGAACCAATGGTCACGCCATCAAGGTGATGAGAGGATCTCTCGTCCCACCCAAGTGTGGCAACCAAGGGATCCTCCGCGAGCTCCACTTCCCCCTCGACCCACTTCCCCTCCTAGGCGGGGAGATCAATTTGAAGTGCAACTCCCACGGGAAGTGTTCACCTCGGCTCCTCGTGTTGCACCACCTCTTCTACCCACACCCCCTGTATCCTCCAGGGCATCCACGGAGAACTAGCGCAAGCGGGAGAGGCGGCGAAGGAACCGACGGGTCCTATACAAAGAACTCGAGGACTTGGTACTTTGGTATACCCAAGTGCGTGTACGACCCGATGGTGCGGTCGTGCAAGAAAATGACAGGATCGGCTTCCGCATCTCTCCCGAGTTGGAGCGACACGAGCGGTACAATTACACCTCGCGCCTAACACCGAAGCCACGCAAGACATCCTCAGGGCATGTGGAGGAGAAGAAGACGGGTGTGGTTGCACAATCGCTCCCTTTACCAAACCCGCGGAAAGGAAACACGGAAGAGAAGCCGACGACATCTGCATCCCAGGAGAAGCAAGAGACCGCCAACTGTGGTGACTCCGATGGAAGGAGTCGAGGAATCTCATCCCACATCCTCCTCCAACCCTGAGGCCGATCCTGGGGCTACAACCAATTCCACCCCGGGACAAGGCGCATCGCTACACGTAGAACCTTCTCTTGTTTCCCCCGCAAGGTGTGGAACAAGGCCAGGGGAAGGAGACGATAGAAAAGAATCTTTCCCCGTGCGGCATTCTTGCGGTGCGCCCAAGGACGGAGCCAGGTGACGGATGGGAACCTCCGCAAGTCACCCATGATTTTGGCTATCCCTCAGACGAGGAGATTGTGCCAAACCCGAAGGCGGACTTCAAGAAGGCCTTCGTGCCGCGCCTGGTCATGTACGCTCATGGTTCAAAGGCGCCGAGATAGAATTAAGGCCAAGCACATCCACTTCTCGAGAGGGAGCAAGATCAACTGCCCCGTGCCTTCCTATCATGACTGAGAAAGGCTCACTCTCCGACGGAGATGCGGGATACCATCCGGACATATCACTGTGTTGCTACACCGACATCAATTCACGACTTCCCCATAATCCAAATGAACTCTTGCAGGTGGCCAGTCGACCTGGAGCCAAGACATGGCTAAAGTCTATTGCACTTCAAAGTGTGACAAGTGGATCAGCTAGAGAGGAAGGGCTAGATGACTACATAGATAGCGAAGAAAGCTTCTCTGACTCTTCTTCTTCATCCTCATTAGAGAAGCTTCCAAACTCTCCTCCATACCACGAGCTAGCACCGTTTGTGCCTTCTGATCGTGAAGATGGCCTTGAAGATCTTCACACCGCGCCTGCTCGCATGGCAATGGACGATGGGAAGGGTGATGCATCTACCTCTGCAGAAGCAAGTGCGACAGTGGCACGAGAAAGCGCACTAGAAGAGCAAATCCAAGGACAACACCAAAAGATCGACCAACTAACATCAAAACTCGACCAATTCATCGAGCTCATGATGAACAACAATAATGACGTTCCACCACAAAGCGTACCACAAGTGGTGGTAGACCCGCAAGAAGAGGAGATTCAGGCGGTGTAGCATCCCAATTGTCTAACAATTGCAATGCTACTAGCCTAGTCTATATAATGCTACTTCCTACTTATAATTGTTGCATCATAATTATATCATGCTCATGTCATCATGCCATATTGCATTTGGGCATCGTATACAACCCTTTTTCATTTGGTTCTTATCTCGTATGCACTATTAATTGTATTTGTCTCTTGATACATTGTATGTTGGTTCTTGATATATTGCTTGATGCCCAAGTTGAGTTGGGGCATATCTATTATAAGTCCACCACCTTGTCACCTCCTTTTGGTTCAATCCATAATTCCTATCATCCAATTGATTATGAGCATCGGAATATTTCCTTTGGCATTTCACTCTAGCTCATGACTATTGGTATGGATCCCTCCTTTTGTTCTAGATGCTTCCATGCTTGATTCCATGCTTGTTTTCACATTATGGACATGGGAACCTACATGGCCACCTTTGCATGCCATGTAGAGTAGAAAGCTTCTTCTTTTTGTCATGTGTGTTCATATTTGAATTATGGCTATGCTTGAATTATGGTGGTTATATGGAAATATTAGTGGCACATGCACACTAGAAAATACCACCTTTCGTTTCATGCATGCCACTATTCATTTATGCCATATTAGATGAGAAAGCTTCCATCAAATCTTGTGTGTCTCTTATTCAAATTTTGAATATAGTAGAATGAATGGCCATGAGAATTAGTTGTTCTTACAACTGAAAGTGGTGTAATAATTCATGCATGCATGGGACATGCAAGCTTGCCACCTTCTTGCTCTCTTCTAGTTCTTTTGAATCCCTTTGATTCTTAGTTGGGGTTGAGAAATTTGAATTCAAACAAGCTTGAATAAATACGAACAATAAAAACCTACTTTTCCTAAGTTCACTTACACCCTAGACCACACGAACATACACTCCACCTTAATCAATTTCCTAAGTTCACTTACACCCTAGAGCACACGCACATACACTCCACCTTAATCAAAATCCTAGTCGTGTGTGCATATGGGACATACACACACCTATCATGGCTACTTAATCTCTTTCGATTCCAATACATGTGGTAATTGACTTTTGTTTTCTCTTGTTGCCACACGTGGTCACAATGCCTTCTTGTTCCTCTTCTATCCATCCTCTCCTTTAAAAAAAAGGTTCTATTTTTTTTTGCTAAAATAAAATAGTCAATAGCACAAAACTAGTCTTATCTAGTCTACTTTAGACTACACTAGCAAAATGCCCGCGCGTTGCTGCGAAAGAGAAAGTTTGTTGGCCTGCTAGGTTCTTTTCTACGGCTATAGAGTATGGTGTTTGATCAGACAATTTGCATATGAAATATGCATGTGCATACAACAACACCTCCGCGAAGAAATTAATGCCGAGGCGCCCCAAGCCTATTCCTCTCACCACACACGCACATGCAACCCTGCCACCACGCGTGGCAACACGCGGTTCCCTGTCGCCGCTGCTGCCACTGCTAGCTCCGCCACCGGCCGCAGCCACATGCCCGCACTCCGCCGCCCGTCGACGTCTCATCCAACCATGCCCTACCCTAGCCGCTCGCAACCCCCTCCGCCATGCTCCATTGACCGAGCCACCGTTGCTCTGTCGGCCGACGCCGATCCGTCGGCTCATGTATTCCTCATCCCCCCTCCCCACTGAGGGGTAACTGGCATTTAGTTTAGCATATTCAGAATAAATAGTCTGCTTGGTAGTAACATGCATGTGTATTTACTTCAGTTGTGATCAAAATTTCTCATCTCATGTTTGATCCAACATAAATCCACCAATGGATAATACTCCATGTGTCAACATGCCAATTAGTAAAAGGAACAATTGATTGAGAACAACGACTAACTCAGAGTGCTTAATTAGAAAAATGCATTAAATCAATTAGGCAGACGTAAGAAATTATTAGATTCGAAGACGCAGTCGGATTTTTTTTTACAAATAATATATCATGATGCATACATAAAAGCGATGTATCAAGAGACTCGATTCATGTGTTATGGATTTTTAATTAATTCTAAACCTGGCCGTTTTTTGCAAAAAAAAACAACAACTCCGTGAAACCATCCCCTTCATCAACGGACAAAGGTAGTGGAAACTATGCATGTGTGAGTATGTTCCCAGGGAGCGCCTTGATAACTGGTTGCATACCTATGATTCTCTAATGTCAGATCCTCAAGAAAAGATTGATCCGAGAAGATTAATGATGGCGTCCATAGGATTAACCTCTAATTAGTTTGAGGCGTTGGATGCCGAAGAAGTCCTAGGTTCATCCGTGACACTTCCGCGAATTGTTATTCCTCATCTTTTCCATGATGGCTTCTCTAGAAAAAAAGCATAGCTTCCTGCATCTAAGCTCTTCAATCCGGAAACCACCCCGGTTCTGAATCCTGATGCACCACGAGTGATCTGTATAATCCAGCACACATGCACAGCCTCTGCCTCTTTGTGGCCTCCAAACATATATAGTGCTGATTGTTCACCGGTCGGAAACGACGGCCAAAGTCCAAATACATCAAAATCGTATTATGCAAGGTCTCTCTAGCCATGAAACAAGTATACACACCGTTTAGATTTCTGTTGCATCTAGCTGCCGGACGTTTCGCTTCCATGGATGAGCTGTGACGATAAGTTCAAAGCTTCGCCGGATTTCGCCGGCTGTGCATGGAGCGTGACGTTATGCCTCGGCCAGGTAGCACGCGGTGAATCAGAACAGCATAACTTTGCGTGCGTGCCCAAAACGTCGGAGATGGAGCTAGGGCTTTGCACCCGTTCTTTTTTGATGTTTTTTTTTACGGTGACTCGGCAGGGAGTCTAATATAAGAAAATCAAAACGTTTTTCCCACTTAACGGTGACATTGGTGGGTAATTTATTTTTTGTCAAAGGGTAAAGTCGTCCAAAAAAGTGTAGGTACTACAAGAAACACTCCTTCCTTTATTATTAGGTATAGAGGTATAGATATATAACCTTTTTCTCTCCTTCCATCCCAACCCCGTTGTGTGTACATGTACTGACACACACCATTAAAAAAAAAACCACCTAAACCTGCATTCATAGCTAGCCAATCCAAATCTAAAGCTATCTAACCGTGGCCAAAGCCACGTTTTCTTTCAAAACTCCTTGCTAACCTAGCTTGTTCTAATCAAACTCTCGTCCCTCTGGTGCAAACCTGGACCGATCCACCCTCCTGGTCCTTGCCACCTGCACCGTATCCTTTTGGTTCGAACACATCCAGCCAGCCAGCCAGCAGAGCCCGAGCGATGCACGCTTGCCATGTCCCTCTTCTAGCCCCGGTCGCACTTGACTCGCTCTGCCTGCCTCCTGCCAACCCTGCTTGCCCTGTCCACTACAGCAACGCAGCAGAGCATCCTCATCCTCTTCCTCCCTACCTGCCCCTCTGGATCTTGCCTCCCCATCTCTTTCTTACTCTAGACAAAACCCCCACCGTTGCCGAAGCCGTCGTCCCTGCACGTCGCCGCCCGTTGCGACGTCGCCGTCTTCGTCCGCATCAGCAAGCGCCGCTCGACCAGCAGCACCTTGGTGAGCTCCCTATCACGCCTGCACCTTCTATCTCTCGCTGGCTTGCTTGCGCAGGTTGCCGCCGCGCGCCCCCGTCCGCCTGTTTCCGTCGCTGCACTCTGAAACTGTCTACAGCAACGACAGTTTCGTCAGGGTCGAAATAGCAGCCCAGATCCACAGTCCTTCCCGTCAATCTGCACGTCTAGCAAGACACCAACACGACTCCTTTGTCCCCTCTGTTGTTTTCTGCATCCGGCGCTCCAAATCGACCATGGATTCGCTTAATCTCTCTCTGGTCTATCACGTTCGCGTACTAAACAGGAGACACTGTAATTCTTCAGGTTTTGCCAAAGCAAATCTCGTCGAGGTCTTAGTTCTTAAACAGCCGATCTTGCTTTGTAACAACAGCCACAGCAGTGTCGTAGTGGCTAGCCGCATGTCCCCAATTGTTTAGCTAATTAGCTAGCTGGTTTTGCACTGAGCTTTTGATTCACCTGCTTGCCCTTAGCTAGTTAGCTGCGCGAACTCTTTGTTGCTGCTCATGCCTTTATGTTGCACACCGAACGCATGCGCACGCTCCCTCCCGCCCAGACCGGCATCCTGGTAATCCTTCTGGACCACTCCACGGACGGGTTCCGCCTCCGGTTCTGCGATGCCGTCCACCGTTCGCAACGCTGGCAGATGTGCGTATTCTCTGAAGTTTTGACACCGTTCGTCAGGCAACAGCAGCGAAAACAGCCCCTATTCGGATCCTGTTTCCCGTCCTATCCTAACGATACCGACGACCTCCTCAGTACCTCCTCGAAGCTCTGGGTACCCTCCTCGTTTTCCCTCCACCAGCGCTTCAATCAGAGACCAGAGCCGCTGGCGATCTTCATCCCAAGATCATGGCATATCAGTGTCAAACTGCAGCCGTTCGTCAGCTTTACGGCGCACCAAACTTCTTGCAAAATGGAGCAGCAAGTCGCTCGCAATCTTCTGGCCAAAAATCGGACGAGCTAGCTATTTTGTACCATGGTTATCGGTTTCAATTCAGCAACCTGACACATGCTCTTCCAATTTTTTTTATTAAGAACCCCTGGCCCTCTTTGCCTTTACAGCCCCTAGATTATTTCAAAATGAGTCAACTTTTTTTAATACAAACTAAGTCAGAGCTTTTTCAAGAATTTGAATTTGGAAGAAGATTAAAATGAAAAGTGTTTTCAATTTCAAAAATATTCAAATTCTTTTTTAGGAATTAAAAATAATTATTTTAACTATCCAAATTAATAACAATATTGCCCTTTTCTATTTGATATGCCTTTAATAATAACTTTTTAATGATAATTCCAAAAGGGACAAATGATATATGTTTTTGAATCAAAAAATATGAGGAATTCAAATATGCCATTCAAAATAATGTTTGACTATTTTAAATTTTCGAAATTGTTTAATTGCAATAAAAATGCCTTTTCTTAATTAATTAATAACTTTAATTCCATAACTCCAAATTTAGCAAATAATATGTCTAAATCGATCAGCGCGACGAGCCCGTTCTGATTATGTATTCCATGGTATGAATTGAAGCATGCATCATGTCATTAGTAAAAATCAAAACTGTTTATGGCAATAAAACTTGACCAAATAATTAATAAAAATGAGTTATTCTTGTCCCCACACCTCACTCTTGCCATGCTACATTATTGCCATGTAAATTGTGCATCATTCATCATGGCATGCTTGTTTGCTTGTCGCATTTTATTTATATGCTTGTGCACTTTATTTATGTTGGCCCTTGTTTGTTTGGTTCTTTTTTCGAATAGACACCGAGCAGAGGAAATATCAGGAATCCCAGGAGTACTACCCAGATCCATCTCTCGCTTCAACTGAGCTGCCAGGCAAGCACTACCACATGCTTGCATACATATAGTACCTATTGCCTCTATCTTATTCCTATATCATTGAGTCGCGATTGCATTAAATTGAATCCCAAGTACTGCATAGCCTTTACTTTTAAACCCCACCGAGCTTGTTTCTCCATCCCATGAGCCATTACTACAGGAGTTGTTTGAGCCATGCGAGTCGTAGAACAGCATGTGTAGGGTATGTGAGTGTCTGATGGATAACGAGGTACCTAAACAACTTAACCTGAGTAGTAATGGGATAACTAATGAAAGAGGCACCGGTGGGCAATATCTGTCATTTGGTTTTTATGTCCACTTGTGTCCCGTAGGACCCCGAGTACTTGATTCTTGTTCCTTGACTATTCGCACTATCCACATCCGGGAGGCCTTATGGACCCTCCTGAGCCAGAGCTTGATTCATTTCTATTTCTTGGGGCCACAAACTAGTTTGGGGTTTTATTTACTATCCTGTACTTATGCCATGTTACTGTTTTATTAAGATTGTGCGAGGAAACTCTATATTGTTAGGATTGAGTGTTTTCGCGGTATCGACAAGCCAGTCACACTTCGGGTTCCCGATCGTTTCTGACCATTGGCGCAAACCTTGGGTCCGTCTCGGAGCCGGCCAACTTCGTTGCGGGTAGCTTAATGGGGTGGCCCCCTGAAATATTTCTGAATCCTGTGATCGCTTTGTCGTGAATGCCTCGTTGGGTTTTGAGTTGGTTTTTCCAAGGTTGATCGAGTGTGTGTTGCTATTTGTGCACCCCTGCAGGGTAAATCTTTCTGAAAGTCATGTCCGCGGTTATAGACGACTTGGAGCACAGTTTCTCGATCATAGACAAGTATAACTAAAGTACCGCTCTTAATTTTGACTAAGTACTTGACTAGTAAATAGTGCAATACTCATGCAATGGTTAATAAAACTGCCAACGGATGGGTTGTTCATCCGCTGGTGTTTAGAAGGAGGATGAATCATTAATTATCTTTATTATAACCGTTGTTACTAATTAACGGACATCCGCTATCATTGGTTGGGCGGATGGTTAGCGGTATCTATAGACTTGTTAGTTATTATCTTTGCGCAATTCGTCACCCAGGTTTATGTCCCTTTAGAGGCATAAAGACTTCTTGAAAATACTAGGGTCTCACACGATAAATTGTTTGATTCAGATGAACAGGTGTATTCGCAAGATGGATACTGGGTGGAGGAGACGGATGATGTTGGCAACGATCACTCGGTGTAGAGATTCCGGGAACGGGGACCCGTGAGATCTGTGGGCGGGATGTGTTTCTTTATGTGGCATCTTATGCCGATTTGCTTCTTATCCGTACTCGGATCTTGTTTTCCGCTTCCGCCTGATACTCTGATGTTTGATGTATGAGGAGCTATCCTAAATTATTATCTCTATCTAGGATATTTGGATCTTGCCGTATGACATTGCAATATTTCTATTTCTTTTAGATGGAATGGCTCTGGGGACTGTTGTATGTGGCTTGCATACATACTCACTTGTGTATGTAGTTGATCCCTTCGCCGATTCTACGCTTCGTTCTTGTCCCGATGTTACGAAAGTGGTTAGGACGGTAGAAGGTTCATTTTGTGAGTGGCCCCAGGCCCTACCGTACTATTTTAACCACTTTCGCTCATCCAGGCATGTAACTAAGAGCGTAATTCACCGAGGTAGTTACAGGCGGGCACTCTAACAAGTGAACCACTCAATCACGAGCGCCAACACGAAGGAACAAGCACGCATTCTCGACACTGGGCTAGACCCGTTGGTCAGGCTAACAAAACCCCACAACAGAACATGTTGAAAGGCTACCACGACATGCTTCAAGGCATGGTGGACAAGAGGTTCGAGCAAATGAAGATCGATAGCGCTCCTCGCATCATAGGGAGCGAGCTGGAGAAGCCCTATGAAGCATGGCACGACCTGGTGTCATTCCCTACGGGGTGGCACCCACCCAAGTTCGATTCGACCAGTGCAGCGATGCAAGGGAGCACTTGGCGTACTTCGAAGCGGCATGCAACGACACTGCAAACAACTCGGCACTCCTCATTCGACAGTTTTCAGGATCCTTAACTAGCCATGCCTTCCATTGGTACAGCCATTTGGCGGTGGGATCCATCGGAAGTTGTCAGGCATGAAGGAAGTCTTCAAGAAGCACTTCATCGCCATGAAGGACTTCTCCGTGGTGGAGCTTGCGCAAGTTCGACAACGATGAGATGAGTCTATCGATGAGTACGTCATCCGCTTCCGTAACAGCTATGTGTGGCTCGCTCGAGGGATGCGCCTCGAGGATGCCATCGAGATGTGCGTCCATGGGATGCATCACCATTGGTCACTCGACGTCTCTCGGCGCGAGCCTAGAACCTTTAGTGCTCTGAGCACGGCGGTGACAGCAACGAAGCTCGAGTTCGAGAAATCACCACAGATCATGGAGCTCTACAAGAATGCCAGTGCATTCGACCCATCCAAGCGCTTTGCCTCGACATCCAAACCATACAATAATGGGGCCAAGATGAAGGCACCGGCGGAGGCGAACACCATGAGAGTCTTCTCCTCTACACCACAAGGCAACGTGCCAATGTTGGGGGCAAGAGGCGAGCAAGGTGGAGCAAGGCAACGACCAACGATGCAAGAACTCCTCAAGAAGCAATACATCTTCCATAGAGAGCTGGTGAAGGACATGTTCAACCAGCTGATGGAACATCGAGCCTTGAACCTTCCAGAACCTCGAAGACCTGATCAGGTAGGGATGACGGATAATGCTCTGTTTTGTCCATATCGTAGGTACGTGGGACATGTCATCGAGGATTGTGTTGCCTTCAAGGAATGGCTCCAGAGGGCTATCAATGAGAAGAGGATCAATTTGGACCCGGAAGCCATCAATCCAGATTACCAAGCCGTGAACATGGTGAGCATAGTTGTGCCCTCGTCATCAAGGCAAGAAGTTGAATGCGAAGATGGATGGGCGCCCCTCTCACAAGTTGAGGACCAGTTATCAAATCTCGTCCTCACAACGTCATCGATGCATCTCCTTCAACGGGATTCTACATCGACCATATCCATGGAGAGGCCTTGGAGCACGGTCCATCGGCGGCCGTGCCCGAGGAACCTTCCTACCCAACCCTCTCGTCCTGCACCATCAGCATGCACTCCCCCAACGATCCTAAGGTGAGTTGATCCAAGTCAACGTCGTCCCCACCGAGGTTCATCCCCAAGTCTGAGGGAGACGAGTCATTCCCCTAGTCAGGACAAGGACTGCGCACTTTGGCATAGTTCCTCCCACCCGGTTGGGACCAGGCGCCAATGGAGGAGGTCGAAGGTGTACAAGACGAGGCTAGCTCCTCTCAAGTGCGCAACATGGTGAGCTCAACTACAAGGACACACCTAGCTCCGAGTCAGACGACATGTTTACTCCCAAAGAGCGCGAGGCATTCCATGCTGAAGGTGCCATGAAGAATTTGCAGGTTGAAGAAGTTAACATGAACTTGCGTGGGGGCAAGGTTCTACCCGATCCCCTGAAGGCCAACCAAACTAGAAGGGACAAGCCAGCAGCCCAAAAGGAAGTACCCGCACAAGATGAAGCACCAGCAGTACAGGGAGACAGGAAGACGAAGTCACACGATGTCGACTACAACATCATCGCCCACCTCAAGAGGATCCCCGCACTTCTGAGTGTGCACGATGCCCTCATGATGGTGCCGAACCTTCGTGAAGCCCTCGTCAAGGCGCTCCAAGCTCCGAAACTCTATGAGGTGAGCATGGCGAAACATCGCCTCGTCACGAACCCCTTGTTTGTGAATGAGACCACATTTGATGAGCAAGACGATATCATAGAAGATGGTGCCAACAATCGGCCACTCTACATGGAGGGGAACATCGATGTTGCGTATCTTCGTCGGATCCTCATTGACCCAGGATCTGCCGTGAACATACTACCCCTTCGGAGTTTGACAAGGGATAGATTCACGATAGATGACTTGGAGTCCACCGACGTGATGATATGCGGCTTCGACAACCAAGGAAGGCCAACATTGGGCGCCATCACGGTGAAGATCCAAATGTCAACGTTCAGCTTCAAGGTGCGTTTCTTCGTCATTGAGGCGAACACCTCCTACTCGGCCCTCTTAGGACGGCCGTGGATCCAGAAGTATCGTGTGGTGCCCTCTACTCTTCACCAGTGCTTGAAGTTCCTTGACAGCAACGGCACGCAACATCGCATCATCGGCAACACCAACCCCTACACCATACAAGAATCGCATCATGCGGACACGAAGTACTACTTCCCCATTGAAGATAGCGATCAAAAGCTAGGGCGGACAACACCAGTGGTTGACGTCTTGGTCAAACCTGGTGTCATGCCAGCAGCTGAGGCAAAACGGCTCATCATGCCATGTTCGCCCAACGGAGTACAGGGTTCCTCCTTGGGGAGTCACAAACCCCCTACGCGAAGACAATCTTCCTCAACCACCCAACACGAAAACAAGCGTTACTCCCTAGTAGGGATGGTGAATTCTGCTCCAAGGGCATCGGGAGCAGGCTCTTCTATGCCTACCCCGTCAGCCCCGTTGCTTTTGAAAGCTAGATTACCCTCCTCAACACCAATCACGATGAGGTCAACCCCAACACCTGCACACGAGGCTACCACGTCTTTGTCGACTTCGGCTCGCCGCAAGCCCAATTGTTTAACACTTGGAAGCTCTGCAGGTGCCCAGGGAAGTTCAAAGACAAGGACCGACACCAGTGATGCACCATCAACCATCACGCTACGGGTACGCAACTCTCCAAAAGAGGATCAAGTGCCCGCAAAAGCGGGAGTGGTCAAAAGAAGAATACAAGAGATCGAGGAAGTCGCAAGGGGAGATCAAGGAGTGCAACCCCCATACCTCTATATATACGTGACTTCTCCATTGGAGGTTTGGGGCTATCCCAAGTTCATGTGGGTCTAGAACCCAAACCATTTTCTATAAAGTTCCACAGGTACAACACTGCGATTCAATATTTGAACTTCCCCAACCTCGCCATGATACAGAAGAAGCACTATCCACGACGATGAAGGTCAGGTCTAAGATGGCTCGCCTCTTGGAGAAGGCCGGCTTCACTCTTCAACAAAACAATAGAATGCCTACGCCGCCTGCTATGTGTGAGGAGTGGTGGAGGCAAGCAGAAGACATCATCAAGAGTGAATGCAAGATCCGCCCCAAGTTCAGGCTCGGCTACATCGACACCAACGACACCAACGACAAGGATGACATCCCACAAGACAATTGTCATGCCACGTTCGTTTCCTCGGGAAACGATGAGCTAGCCAAGGTTGAAGAAGAGGTAGTCTCCACACCAACACCGCCCGAGCTAGAAGACGGTGGACAACCCACCATTGATGAGCTCGTTGAAATCAACCTTGGGACAAAAGACAATCCACGCCCGACTTTTGTTAGCACTGCGCTGACAGAAGAGGAACGAGAAAGCTATTGAAGCTTCCTGATGGAGTACTGGGATTGCTTCGCATGGAGCTATAAGGAGATGCCGGGGCTCGACCCACGCGTCACTACCCACAAGCTGGCGATTGATCCGAAGTACAAACCCATCAAGCAAGATCCATGACGCTTGTGACCGGAGTTTGAAGAACAAGTCATCACCGAGGTAGATAAATTAATCATTGCAGATTTCATCAAAGAGGCCAAATACACTACGTGGCTCACCAACATCATCCCGGTGGAGAAGAAGACTGGACAAGTGCGTGTTTGCCAGGACTTCCGCGACCTTAATCGTGCGTGCCCCAAAGACGACTTTCCCCTCCCAATCACGGAGATGGTCATTGACTCTACAACAGGCCATGGTGCACTGTCCTTTATGGATGGCTCGTCAGGCTACAATCAAATCAAGATGGACCCCGAGGATGCCATCAACACCACGTTCAGGACCCCGAAGGGAAACTTCTACTACACCGTCATGCCCTTTGGTTTGAAGAATGCTGGAGCAACATACCAGCGTGCCATGACGTACATCCTCAGCGACCTGATCTACCATTCGGTGGAGTGCTACGTCGACGACATGGTGGTCAAGACCAAAGACCGCCAAGATCATCAGGAGGACCTTCGGATCGTCTTCGAGCGTCTACGTCAACACCTGCTCAAGATGAACCCACTGAAGTGCGCCTTCGCCGTACAATCAGGCCTCTTCCTCAGCTTCGTGGTTCATATTCGAGGTATAGAGATAGAGCCAAAGAAGATCAAGGAGATCCTCAACATGCCTCCCTCTTCCAACCTCAAGGAGTTGAGAGGATTGCAAGGAAAGCTGGCGTACATCCGGCGTTTCAGCTCCAACCTCTCAGGACGCATCCAGCCCTTCTCAAGTCTCATGAAGAAAGGAGCTCTGTTCGTGTGGGATGAAGGATGTCAAAAGGGATTTGACGCCATCAAGAGTTACTTGCTTAGTCCACATGTATTGGCAGTTCCTGTACAAGGGCGCCCCCTTATTCTTTACCTTGCAGCACAACCTACTTCGATAGGTGCTCTACTCGCTCAACACAATGACGCGGGGAAGGAGGTGGCTTGCTACTACCTGAGCCGCACGATGGTGGGTGCCGAGCGAAACTACTCTCCAATAGAGAAGTTGTGCTTGACACTAACCTTCACGTTGAATAAGTTGAGGCACTACATGCTCGCACTCCAAATCCAGCTCGTGGCAAGAGCGGATCCTATAAGAGTTTCTTGCAGAGCATCCCGTCCCAGAAGACTCCCCACTCATCACCAACCTGCCGGACGAGGAAGTATTCACCGCCGAGCTCGAGGGTCCATGGTAGCTCTACTTCGACGGTGCTTCCCTTGGAGGTCAACCCGGATGGCACCCCAAGGCGGAGAGCTGGCGCAGGACTGGTGTTCAAAACTCCACGAGGGGAGGTGATGTACCACTCATTTTCCCTCCTCAAAGAAGAATGCTCCAATAACGAGGCGGAGTATGATGCACTCATCTTCGACCTTCTCCTAACCCTCTCTATGGACATTCGTGTCTTACAAGCCTATGGAGATTCACAGCTCATCGTCAGGCAGGTCAACGACATCTACGAGGTGCACAAGCCTGAACTGGTGCCATATTACAACGTTGCCCGGAGACTCATGGAGAAGTTCCAGCGAATTGAAGTTCTCCATGTCCCATGAAGCAAGAATGCACCTGCCGATGCCTTGGCGAAATTGGCGGCAGCACTGGTGCTCCCAAGTGACAAGTCTATGCAGGTAACAGTTGAAGAAAGGTGGCTTCTTCCCGCAGTGTTGGAGCTCGTTCCAACAGAATATGAAGTCAACACCGTCACGACAAACACCGTGGATGAACATGAATGGTTGCAACCATTCCTCAACTACTTCAAGCATGGCGGCCTCCTCGACGACTCCGTCAGCAGGCGCCAACTACAACGACAATTGCCCTTCTATGTCTATAAGGATGGTGTCTTGTACAGGCAGTCTCATGGCCAAGAGATTCTTCTTAGGTGCGTCAACCGAAGCGAGGCCGAGAAGGTTTTTCAGGAGGTGCACCACGGAGTCTGCGGTGGACACCAAGGCGGAGTCAAAATGTACCATGCCATACGCCTGGCTGGATACTATTGGCCCGACATCATGAAGGACTGCCTACGGGTGGCCAGGTCATGCCATGGTTGCCAAATCCATGGTGACTTCAAGCATCAGCCACCGGCGCCTCTACACCCGACAGTTCCCTCATGGATGTTTGACGCCTGGGGGATCGACGTCATCGGCCTCATTGACCCACCATCTTCTAGGGGGCATCGCTTCATCCTCGCAGTGACGGACTACTTCTCCAAATGGGCGGAGGCGGTCCCACTGTGTGAGGTGAAGAGCGACAACATCATCAACTTCCTAGAGCGAAATATCATACATCGCTTTTGGATCCCACATCGCATCACCTCCGACAACGGCAAGGCATTCAAGTCCAAGAAGATGTACAGGTTCATGGAGAAATACAAGATCAAGTGGAACTACTCCATCGGCTACTACCCACAAGCCAATGGAGCAATTGAAGCCTTCAACAAGACTCTAGGCAAGATACTCAAGAAGACGGTGACAAGACACAAAAGGGATTGGCACGACTGCTCACGAGTCTCTATGGGCGTCACGTTATCGTCTGCATTCCCAACTCAAGCTACTCCATACTCTCTCGCTGCCTTACCATTGAGGTCGAGCTACCTCTCACGGTGGCCATCCAGACGAGCTCACCAAAGACGAAGTACAATCTGCTTTCCGTGAGCTCGACGCCCTAGAAGACGAGCGACTCAACGCCGTAAAACCTGGAGCTCTATCGCGGAACATGGTGAGATCCTACGACAAGCTCGTCAGCAATGGCCAGAAGGGCGAAGCTAGTCCACAGTGCTAAGCTACCATCGTTGTCACAATACTGAAGGGAAGTTCGAGCCAAAGTGGGAAGGACCCTCGCCATCGAGCAAGTCTACGACGGGTGCATACCGGTGGTTGATCCTCAAGGAGCGCCCATGCCTCCAATCAACGGAAGGTTTCTTAAAAATATTTTTGTTAAAGATCGCCTCTTTGTTGCCTTTTTTTCTGTTTTGATTTTCTATGGGGAATTCTTCGGCGGCTCAGATCCATGATGCATCCTCTCTTGCATAACATGGATATTTGTTTTCCCCCAACAACAAAAAAACTGGCTTCCCCTCATCGTACCACGCTTGTGATGGAAGATCTCGCTACCCTATGGCTTGTCGGAGGGTGGCACAATGTGTCAAGTTGCAAGTGGAGCGGCTCTCACATCCACTAAGCACGTCACGTACCAAGTGTATGCTCCCGGAGGCAGCGGAGAAGATTCTTGGGCACTTCATCGTATTAAGGCTCCACGCCACCATCTTCCAGCCGGGCCACATGTTCACATGGACTCACGCCCGAGGGAAGACCATAGGAAAAGATCATGAAAGAGGCGCCCAATTTGGTGCGTGTCGCATGAAAACCCCAGGTGTGCCACGAAGCCCAGATAGAGTGCCAGAGGGTGTCATAGTCCACCAAGGTGAACGACTATCTTCCAAGTTCTCTGGAGGCTCACAAGAAAGCAAGGAAACAATCCAAAGGAAGTTCAAGTCAAAAAAATCACAAGTTCAAGCAATCAACAAGGTCCATGGCCATCCAAATGGCCCTTGCAAGCAATCCTCTCAAGAGGCGAATATCCAGAAGTTCAAGAATCAAGTCCGATGGTCCGGAGTGTATCAAGCAAATCATAGAAAGAAGGCGAAAGGTAGTGTTGGAATTATGCCCTAGAGGCAATAATAAAGATGTTATTATTATAATTCTTGTTCATGATAAAGTTTATATTCCATGCTAGAATTGTATTAAGCGGAAACTTTAATACTTGTGTGGTTTGTGAACAACACCGTGTCCCTAGTACGCCTCTATGGACTAGCTCATTGACCAATGATGGTTAAGGTTTCCTAACCATAGACATGAGTTGTCAATTGATAATGAGATCATATCATTGGGAGAATGATATGGTGGACAGACCCAAACTAAGCAAAGCTATTAGATCGTTTCATTGTGTTCTTCTTTGCGAAGCTTTTCCTATGTCAAATATTGTATTCCTTAGACCATGAGATAATACAACTCCACGGTATCGAAGAAAGCTTTGAGGTCATCAAACGTCATCCTATGAGAGGGTGATCATAAAGGTGTCTCTCGGTGATCGGAAAGTATCTGTTGGGTTGTATGTATCGAGATGGAATTTGTCCCTCCCAAGTCGGAGATATACTTGACCCCACTCGGTAATCGGTATCAACACCGCTTGCAAGCATGTGGTTAAGGAGTTAATCACAAAGTGATATCGGATTAAGGAAGCAGTAAAGTACTTCGTGAGCGAGATTGAACTAGGTATGACGATACCGACGATCGAATCTCGGCAAGTAAAATATCGCGAGACGAAGGGAATATATATATGGGATTGATTGAATCCTGGCATCGTGGTTCATCCGATATGATCATCGATGAATGTGTGGGAGTCAATATGGGTGCCCAGACCCGGCTGTTGATTATTGATAGAAGATCATGTCTGCATATTCTCGAACCCGCAGGGTCACACACTTAACGTGTCTCGACGCTAGGATAGATTGGATAATTGGTTTATGAATTTTTTTGAGTCTCGGATGGGATCCGGACATCACGAGAGGTTAGGAGTGGTCCTGAGAATAAGATTCATATAAGGTAGTCGGTTTTGGAGTTGAATTGTTAGGATTAATCGGTATTGTCTAAGCTTCTAGAACCTTCGGAAGGGACCAACGTGGCCCCACCTTCCGGAGGGGCATGGGCCTATGAGGGAGTGTCCTGGCGCATTGGGCCAGGGCACAAGGCCCCATAGGGCCCACCATCCTAGATAAGTTTAAATCGTTTAAACTAGAGATAAGATAGGGTTTCTAGAAGGAGAGTTTAAATCGTTTAAACTAGAGATAGGCTTGGAGGATGGGCAAGGTGGCCGCACCCCCTCTATATAGAGGGCTGGTGCACCCCTTCCCCACACACCTTCCTCCAAACCCTAGTTGCCTTCGCCTCCTCTCTCCCTCCCGACTGCTTTGTGGCGAAGCCTCTGCAGAAATTCTCCACCATATACACCACGCCGTGTGTTGTAGATCCAATCTATCTCTCCACCCTACTTGCTGGTCCGAGGAAGGAGGCGTCGAGGTGCGCGTGTGCATCTCACGGAGGCACCGCCACTTGTGGTGCCGGATCGGATCGGATCGCGAGGAGGAGAAGCGAGTACGACTACATCACCCACGCTCATTAACGCTCATGCAAGAATCTTCAAGGGTATGAAGATCTAATCCAATCTCTCTCGTTGTTTGTATCTCCTAGATTAGATCTTGGCTTTCCCTCTGTTCGCTTCCGTAGAAAATTTTGATTTACTATGCTGCGAAACCCTTCAGGTAGTTGTTCACCACTGAAGGCATGGAAAACCCCAAGCTGTCATCCCAAAACCATTTACCTCCATCTACCATGCCCAAGTCTCTGGGTTCGTGGGGCGACGAACAGGGGGCATGGTTGATCCATGGGGTTCCTCGGTACCATGATAAGCTAGAGCATGATTCTCTGTTGCCTCTCAGGAGCATCTCCGAAGACGGCGTCTCCACACACGTACACGAAAAGGCAAGTTATGATCGTCATGGTCTTGCGACGATTCCCAATGACAAGTCCTTTGACGGCTTTTTTGGATATCACACATATAGCTAGGGTATAACGGGAAAGCCAACATTTTAAAAACAAAACCCAAAGCCTTTTGTTTGCGTTGTTCCTCGCGTTTTTTCTCTTGGTTGCTTTGTCCCTCAAGTTGGAACAGGTACATCATCGAGAGGTCTCAACACTGCCTACATCAACAATACTGGGGGCACTTCCATCCCCAGGTCGTCATCACTATGGGGGCACCTCGTCGTCAATGGCGATGCACACCAGACGACGCTATCTCCATCTTACGGGTTGAGTCCCCACGCCATGGCATTCGCGTCGACGGCTTACCGACGCCCCATCTACATCAACACGCCAAGACACGGGAGCAGTGCAGTACGCTAGTGCGAATCTGTGAAACCCTTTGGTCTAGTCGGCTGGCATCGCATTATCTAAGCGGTCGCGACTAGATTAATAAACTCTCTTCAGGATGTGGCACGTTATTTCGCCGCGAAGTGAAGACAAAGCAAATGTGGTTGGTTGTCTATTGCCCTGCAGGACACCAACCAACTCAAGTGCAGACGTACGTACCTGCACTTGACTATGTTGATCAGCTAGTGGTCCTCCAAGCATGACACCACGAGCAAGAAGATCGACTATGTCAACGCATTTACCCGGATCGAGTGAAGGGCAAGCAGGCCACAGATAGGCCACCGCAATGCGTGTGTTTACTTTTTAATGCATGTTCTCCATGTGAAGACTCGAAGGGGAGCTGGGGTGAGCATGTGCATGTTGCGGACTCCATGACTACGATGCCAAGCCATCAAATGGTGTTGATGGTCGGTAGATAGGTGAGAAGATTTCTCCTGAAGCATCAACCCTGCGGCATGGGACTTCGGCATAAGAGGATGTGACAGAGCAGGTGGCGCACGAGACCGACAAGTTAGGCCGCTCATTAACAGAGACTAGGCGTGTTGCCCGGCCAGATGACTCAGCACCGTTTCAATCATCACCAAGTTAAGTCCGATCTGCTTTGCGCTTGAACTTTACTCGGTGAGGGGGCAATTTGTTCGATGGAATTTTGTGCTCAATTCACACAGACCGTTTCAGCTCAAGCAAGTAGTATACATGACGTGTCCCGTATATGTCGGCCAGCCGGAGACGTGGCCGTATAGCAAATAACATATCAATGATTTATACGTACATACATCAACCGACCTCTTTATGTACATCCGATCGGCCGGCCGGAATGCAAACCTATACAACAGGCGTGACATATGTGTTGGAGCCTGGCTGATCACTAAATCGTGCATGTACATGCTGGAAGACGATGGATTTTTGCACGTATATGAGCCGGGCTCATTGCCGAATCATACATGCGCCCATCGATCGGACAAAAAGAGACCTATGCACGGACGTGACTTGTTTCCTCCGGGAGGCTCCGGCGTTGTGGTAACTTGAACGTGGGCCCAACCGATGTTCTAGAAGCAGTCGGTGTTACGGAAGAAAACCAACCTGCCAGGTCGGGAGATAAGCACGAAGGGGCTACGTGTTTTAAATGGCCTCAGTTCACGCGTCAACCTGGGTAGGCCTACATGCAGTCAGGCAAGGACGTGAGAAAATAAAGAGATAAAAACATCCGAACGTGTTCAGCTTAATTGATCTCCAAGAAAATCAGAGCGGCCGAACGGCCGAGGCCTCGCGCAGCCCTCCGACTATATATACAGGCACAAAGAGGAGATCACAGGGAGGACTCAGCAGAAAACACCCGGCCGGAGGCAGAGAGAAAAAGACGGCCGAGCGATTGCATCTAGCAGCTAGCACGGAGGGCCGATCGCATCTAGCACCAGCACCAGCCGGTCGGCCATCCAAGAAGATCATGATCAAGAGGAGGAGGACGATCATGTTCATGGAGGCGAGAACCAGCTTCCCCAATGGCTTCTCATAGCTAGCATGGCGGATGGGGATCGCACATGATGTCTAGCCCAGGTCGCATCCGCGGGGAGCCGGAGTTGATGAAGACAACGCCGCCGGAGCTCGCTAAGACGCCGCCCGCTGTCGGTGTCCGCCAGGCCAAGACGCCGCCCGCCGATGGAACTCGCCGTGCCTATGAGCAGCCCGTCGACCGGTGTGTCCGACATGCCGACGAATCTCGCCAAGACGCCGCCCGCCGTCGGAGTTTGCCAGGACAAGACGCCGCCCGCCAGTGGAGCTCGCCGTGCCTAGGAGCAGCCCGTCGACCGGTGTGTCCGACATGCCGACGAAGCTCGTCAAGACGCCACTCGCTGCTGGAGGTCGCCTCGCTAGGACGTTGCCCGCGGCACCAGCCATCGCACCAACTGTAACTACCTCGGTGAATTACGCTCCTAGTTACAAGCTTGGATGAGCGGAAATGGTTAAAATAGTACGGTGGGGCCCAAATGCCACTCATAGGTAGACCTTTCGGCCGTCCTAACCATTTCCAAACATCGGGACAAGAACGGCGTAATGTCCAGTGAAGGGATCAACTACATACACAAATGAGTATGTATGCAAGCCACTATACAATGGTTCTCAGAGTCATTCCATCTAAAAAGAAAGGAAATATTGCAACGCCATTTGGGAAGGACACCCTTAAGAAGATGGCACCGGTTAACAAGGAGTCAGATGGATCACGCCGGTTTACAAAAGCCTGTCAGTATGGAATGTACCAACAGTTGATAACCAAAGGCAGATTATGATAACAAATTGGATGCAACAGATAGACAAGGAATTACACACACACACACACTTCCTATGGTACTACGGAAACCCAGAACACGTGAATCCTAGTTTGAATTTTAAGAAGAGGATTGAAAACGTTACACTTCCTTACCAGAAAAGGGTGGTGGGTGGGTAAGAAGAAAAGTGGAAGCAGTCCTACTCTCACGTTTTGTTTTTCCCTAGTATACATAACTACCAAAAATATTTGCTAGACGACAAACCATTTTTGAGACCACGAAGGCGGGATGGCTCGATACCAATTGTAACTACCTCGGTGAATTACGCTCCTAGTTACAAGCTGGATGAGCGGAAATGGTTAAAATAGTACTGGAGCCCAAATGCCACTCACAGGTAGACCTTTCGGCCGTCCTAACCATTTCCAAACATCGGGACAAGAACGGGCGACGTAATCGGCAGGTGAAGGGATCAACTACATACACAAATGAGTATGTATGCAAGCCACTATACAATGGTTCTCAGAGTCATTCCATCTAAAAAGAAAGGAAATATTGCAACGCCATACGGCAAGATCCAAATATCCTAGATAGATATAATAGTTTAGGATATCTCCTCATGCATCAAACATCAGAGTATCGGTGAGCGGAAAACAAGATCCGAGTACGGATAAGAAGCAAATCGGCATAAGATGCCCCATAAATAAACACATCCGCCCACAGATCTCACGGATCCCGTTCGAATCTCTACACCGAGTGATCGTTGCCCACATCGTCCGCCTCCTCCACCCAAGATCCATCTTGCGTGTTTACCTGTTCATCCGAATCAAACAATTTATCGTGTGAGACCCTAGGGTACTCGGCAAGTCTTTATGCCTCTAAAGGGGACACAACCTGGGTGACGAATTGCAGCAAAAGATAAACCCTAACAATTCTATAGATACTCGCTAACCATCCGCCTAACCAGATAGATGTATTTAATGTCCGTGAATTAAATCAACAGTTATAACGGTAATATTACAGATCCATCCTCCTCCTCGCTTCGACGAGGAAGCGGACGAACAACCCACCATCCGTTGGCGGTTTATTATCCATTCCATGAGTGTTGCACTATTTACTAGTCAGTACTTAGTCAAATTAAAAGCGGTACTTTAGTTATAGTTGTCTATGATCGAGAAACCGTGCTCTAAGTCGTCCATAACCGCGGACACGGCTTTGAAAGTTTTACCTGCAGGGTGCACAAATAGCAACACATACTCGATCAACCTCGGAAAAACCAAATCAAAACCCAACGAGGCGATCCGACAAAGCGATCACAGATTGAAATATTTCGGGGCCACCCCATTAAGCTACCCGACGAAGTTGGCCGACTCGAGACGGACTCAAGGTTTGCGCCAATGGTCAGAAACGACTGGGAACCCGAAAGTGTGATCGGGCTTGTCGATACCTGCTAAAACACTCCGCTTACCTAAATGCAGACGACTTACCTCGCACAATTTTAAATAAAGCGGTAAAGCATGGCATAAGTACAGATAGTAAATAAAACCTCAAACTAGTTTGTGGCCCCAAGAAATAAGAATGAATCAAGCTCGCTCGGGGGTTCATAAGCCTCCGGATGTGGATAGCGAATATTCAAGGAACAGAATCAAGTACTGGGGTCCTACGGGACACAAGTGAGCCTGAAAAACCAAATAGCGAATATGGCTCACCGATGCCACTTTCATTAGTTATCCCATTACTACTCAGGTTAAGTTGTTTAGGTACCTCGTTATCCATCCGACACTCACATACCCTACACATGCTGTTCTACGACTCGCATGGCTCAAACAACTCCTGTAGTAATGGCTCATGGGATGGAGGAACAAGCTTCGGTGGGGTTTAAAAGTAAAGGCTATGCAATACTTGGGATTCAATTTAATGCAATCGCGACTCAATGATGCAAGAATAAGATAGAGGCAATAGGTACTATATGTATGCAAGCATGTGGTAGTGCTTGCCTGGCAGCTTAGTTGAAGCAAGGGATGGATCTGGGTAGTGCTCCTGGTTCTCTTGATATATCCCCTGCTCAGCGTCTATTCGAAGAAGAACCAAACAAACAAGGGCTAACATAAATAAAGTGCACAAGCATATGAATATAATGCGACAAGCAAACAATCATGCCATGATGAATGATGCACAATTTGCATGGCAATAATGTAGCATGGCATGGGTGAGGTGTGGAATACAAGAAATAAGCATTTGATTGAGTTTTGGTCACATTTTATACTCCAATTAGTTGCTGTATACTATATATTTATATGATGCATGCTGCAAAACAGAACAAGGAATGCATAAACAGAAAGGTCTCGTCGAGCTAATCATTTTAGACATATTATTTGTTAAATTTGGAGTTATAAAGCAAAAGTTATTAAATAATTAAAAGAAAGGGCATTTTATTGTAATTTTAATCAACTTGGAATTTTAAGTGTTCAAAATATATTTTGAAGGGCATATTTGAATTCCTCATATTTTTCTGATTTCAAAACATATATTATTTGGAACTATATTTGAAAAGTTATTTGAAAACAGATTTGAAATTTGAATTTAAATTAATTTGAAAAAGTTTTCAATTAAAATAGAAATAACAGAAACTTTTGTTACTCAGCCGCTCCTAGCCAAAGACACGGACAAGTGGGGCCAAGCTGACTGGAGGGGCACACGCGCGCGAAAAGCTTTCTCACCGCGAGCTGATCTAACCTCTGAGAATGACAGGGGTCCTGTGGGCCACAAGGCTACGGCCAACCGTCTTTGCCGGAACGTGGGCGATCCCAGGGCGCGGGGGGTATGTCCGTGATGGCCAGGAGCTTCCGAGGGTTTTCTTGCAAAAGCACCGAGGCTGACAGGTGGGCGTGGAAAGGACTGCGGGTTGAGAACCAAAAAGAACAAGGGGCCATCTGCAAAAAGGGGTAAAGTGGCCCTGTTCCTCTTCTCCATTCTCTGACGAAGGGACGTCACGGAAAAAAAAACAGGCTCGGCGGGGGGATCGATCTTGCGGCCGACGCTTGTATGCGCGTAGCTGCGGCTGGCTAATGAGCTAGTTGCGAGTTCACAACTGGCGAGGATAACATTCTGCGACGCTACGACGGGGAGACGAACGCGAGCAAACGTGCACAAAGGTTGCTCGACGAAACGATTGGCGCGTACAGGAAGCGAAGCGCGAGGAGAGGATGTCAGAGATGCGCAGTAGCTCACCGCGGGTGTCTCGGTGGTGGTGGATCAGGCGTGGCAGCGGCATGGAGCCGGTGGAGGATGAGAGCTAGGGTTTCGCTCGGGCGATGACGCAGTGTGATCGTGGCTCCTCCTCCTCGCCGACGTGTCCAGCGGCGAGAGGTTCCTTTGGTCTCCTAGATCACCTCACACGCCACGCCGGGCCAAACGAGGACGCTCAAGTAATCGGCGGTGTCCCATGGAAGGAGTCAAGCGGGGTGGGCGGGGCGGGAGATGGCGGGGTTAGGGTGGATCTGGCGAGGCGAGGTTGGTGGATAAAACGAGGGTTAGCGGTGGAGATGCCGTGGGGGAGCGGCTAGGGGTAAAGGTGGACTCGGGTGCCTTTTCTCTCCTCCTCTCCGAGCACGTGGTCGAGCTAGGGCTCGACCAGTTAGCTGCAGTGTAGTGGAGAGGCCGCAGTGGGGTCGACGTGGGGGTGGGGTGGCATGGCGTAGAGGGAAAGAGAGAGGGAGGTGAGCTCGGGCTAGGGTAGATGGGGCTCGGGTAGATGTAGCTAGGGCTAGGGGTTTCGGTAGCTAGGTGGGTCCAGGTGGTCGTGGGGCTGCAAGGCAGAGAGAGGAGAGAGGCCGAGAGAGAGGGCATGTGGTTAGCTAGGGAGGGAGCTCGGGTTAGGTTAGAGAGAAACTAGGGTTTAGGTGAGAGGATGAAGAGAGAGGGTGAGATGAGAGAGAGAGGAGTAGGGTGGTGATAGAGGATTGGGTGACGTGTTTTCTTTTGGCAAGCTCAACAAGAACAAAACAAGATCAAACAAGAGCTAGACCAAAGAGAGGAAGGGATAAAAGGTGGTGATGGGGTTTAAGCAAGATCAAATAAGACCAAGCCAAAAGGAGGAAGAGAGAGATGGGATATGATCCACTCAAAAGTTCAAATAAAAACTCAAAAGAGAAAGAAAGGTGATGCTTTGCATGGCCCATGCATAATATTAATGCTAGGTTTCATCTTGTGAAAACAACATAAATAGCCATAGCATTTATACATATGCATTCCAAAAATTATGGAATAAGCCAAACTAGAAGAAGTGGAAGGATGCCCCATGTGGAGTAGTTGGAGATGCCCATATTTGAATAAAATGGGACATGCTAGTGTGTATGTTCCACTAGATGCTTACTAGTCCCAAAAATATCCCCACATGAGCATAAATCCATATTAATCCATATGGAAGCTAGGAAAAGGTTCCACTCACAAGGCAGGCAAAGGTGGCCATGTGGCTCTCATATATCAATAATGTGAAAACAACATGATGCTAAGATGAGAGCATGTGGAATAGAATTGGATCCATCCCAACCCACATGAGCTAGAGGTAAAACCAAATAAGTTGCAAAGCTCACATTTAGTTGGATGGTGGAATTATAAGGTGGTGAAAGAAAGGTGGTGGAGTTGAATAAAAGATATGCCCCCAACTCAACTTGGGCATTTAGACAATATATCAATAACCAAATACAATATCAAGAGGCAAATACAATTTACAATGCATATGAGAGAAGAACCAAAACAAAAAGGGTTTTATATGATGCTCAAATGCAAGGTGGCATGATGACATGAGCATGATATAATATGATGCAACAATTATATGTAGGAAGTAGCATTTATATAGACTAGGCTAGTAGCATTGCAATTGTTAGACAATTGGGATGCTACAACTCTCCCCCACTAAACAAGAATCTCGCCCCGAGATTCCTAGGAAAAAGAAAACAACACAAGAAGAGGCGGTTGTTCGAACGAGGGTGACCCTCACGTTCACAAGTTGATGAACAACGGAATGGTGCGACCACTACACCTTGCAAAACTTGCTAGACTTGTTGCGAGTCTTGCGTTTTGCTTGAGAAACAACGGTTAGAAGAGTTGAAGGATTGTCGTGAGACAAGAAGGATAGGATGAGCATAGCTTCGGTTTTCTCAAGAAACATGATAAAAGAATAGAATCACTTGTGAAAGAAAGGACAAGATGATGTTTCATGGATAAAGGAAGACACACCGTTAGGATTAAAGATTTACTGATACTAGAGAGGATGAATCTTTGTCTCGCCGGAAGAAAAAGAGCTAGATTGGAGAGTTTTGAACCACTATGACAATAGCATCGTATCTTCTCTCGGATTTGAGGAATGAAGTTCGGAAACAATATTGCCTTCAAACAATAGAGTCCCTTGATATCAACAGAAAGATTTAGTTAGACATCGTCGGATTAGATTCTTGTTGCGCTGGTAAGACCCAACGGATCACGCAATTGATGTGCGCGGATATAACTTCCAGAGACGGATGTGAAGCCAGATCATGGTGGAATCCCGAGAAGCAAAGAATATGGAGGATCTGGAGTTTATTGTAGAGATACTTATTGCTTTCTTTAGCCTTGAGGCTAACGCAATAGATTTGCGGCTGATGGCATCAACCATAATTGGCTTTACCACAGAAAAAGAATTGATGAAACAAAGAGAGATAGTTCCTTCCATCTTGTTTGGGGATGCCGAGCATCGGTAGAATGACGAGGACAGAAAAGAGTTTGCATTTGTTTCCACCAGATAATTGTAGATTTTACTCCATCTAGAATAGACAGACCTCCAACAAGAGATTATTGATTACTTTCTTCGTGAGGGCACTCCGGAAAAACAAAGACGGAAGTAAAAGTATCAAGGGATAAAGGCCACTTCTAACTTCCGTGGAATGAGTGAAATCACATTAATTCACCAATTCAATGTACAAGAGCGAATGATAAGAGTAGTGGTATGGTAGCTACTCCATCCCGCACTCAAAGCATTACTCCGCACATGAATAAGAAAACCATGCAACCCAACTACCGAAACAGACTGAAGGTATTGACAATAACTCATGGAACTTCGTTAGAAAACAAGGATAGATGCAAACGATTCGCCGGATCCAAGATAGATAAGGGTGATGATGTTGTCGTCATGTCGGAAGTACCAAACCACCGGAAAGATATGAAGGAAGATTACAGAGAAGAACTGCAAGATTCCACAGACAAAGAAAAGGTAGCACCACTTGAATAGAAGGAATACAAGATCTGGAAGATCTTCATGGTCTCCGGTGGATTGAGCATAGACGATAGAGCGAGAGGGTTTCAAGAGATCACTTGACGAGACTGAGGTGATAGAACTCCATGTTCTTCTTGAAATGATTGAGAGAGATTTAGCAGCCTTGAGGAAAATCTTTAGCGGAACAACGATGATAACTTGCCAACAAGAAAAAACTCCGGGTTTGATTGAAGATGGAGGATGGAATTAACAATGGACTTGCTATCTCCAGAATTGAAGTAATGTATTTAGCAGAAGGACGTGGTCGAGATAGGTGACTTCAAAAGTCAGAATTCTCACTTGGAGACTTTGCACACAGGCAGTGCTCACGAAGCTTGAGAGAAAGAGACACAGATGATTTTCCATGTCCTTCCATTGATATCGAATAGGCAAGCATATTATCAACGTATACCACCATGGATTAACAGGATATTCCCATAATATCAAGTTCGAGAGGCGGGAGAAACGAACAAATGCTCGAACACTTCCTGAGCTCAACGCCCTTAGAAAGATCAATATTAAGAGCACGGGTTCGTGTTGAAGACGATGCACTGGAAGAATAGATTATCTGGTCCTTCGGAAGGAAAAGAGATGTCACCTGGTTCACATTGTCGATTGGATCACCGGTTACAAAGATAAAGAGATCTTGGATAAAGAAAAGATGATAGATCGTACCTTAAGCAAAGCTATCAGAGACGAAAAGATACAATTCCCTCGTCTCAAAGAGAATTTTGCAGATATGGAGTTCCAAAAGATGTGAAGCATGATAAACAGATGATAGACCACCGTAGTGCCTTGAGAAACTCCGGATTGCCAAAGATGCTTGAATATGCATAGATATGATCACGGTGTACTCAAAATCACAGGAGATAACCGTCACCATTTGGAGGATAGTGTTGATAGCATTTTCCATATTCCACTCATGATAAGTGTCATATAGCTATGCCGAGAACCAAATTACAATCACCAGCATCGGATCGACACATGTTATGTAATTAGCCCAAGAGAATTGGAGATGAAATAAAACTCCGGGATTAAGCGCCGGTGACAAAAGAATGAGTTAGCATGGACATGCTGATAAAAGGGAGATAGATAATATTTCACACACGACTGAAAAGGAGTGTGGAAACACAGATGTATCAAAGAAAAATTTTCCGCATTTTTCGGCATTAAAATACCAATAGATGCGCAAAATCACTTATCAGGTAGAGATTAGCAACTGATGCTTTCACAGAAAGAGGAGTTGCTAGAAGGAAGGACACCCTTAAGAAGATGGCACCGGTTAACAAGGAGTCAGATGGATCACGCCGGTTTACAAAAGCCTGTCAGTATGGAATGTACCAACAGTTGATAACCAAAGGCAGATTATGATAACAAATTGGATGCAACAGATAGACAAGGAATTACACACACACACACACTTCCTATGGTACTACGGAAACCCAGAACACGTGAATCCTAGTTTGAATTTTAAGAAGAGGATTGAAAACGTTACACTTCCTTACCAGAAAAGGGTGGTGGGTGGGTAAGAAGAAAAGTGGAAGCAGTCCTACTCTCACGTTTTGTTTTTCCCTAGTATACATAACTACCAAAAATATTTGCTAGACTGACAACGACCATTTGGCTGAGACCCTGAAGGGCGGGATGGCTCTGATACCAATTGTAACTACCTCGGTGAATTACGCTCCTAGTTACAAGCCTGGATGAGCGGAAATGGTTAAAATAGTACGGTGGAGCCCAAATGCCACTCACAGGTAGACCTTTCGGCCGTCCTAACCATTTCCAAACATCGGGACAAGAACGGGCGACGTAATCGGCAGGTGAAGGGATCAACTACATACACAAATGAGTATGTATGCAAGCCACTATACAATGGTTCTCAGAGTCATTCCATCTAAAAAGAAAGGAAATATTGCAACGCCATACGGCAAGATCCAAATATCCTAGATAGATATAATAGTTTAGGATATCTCCTCATGCATCAAACATCAGAGTATCAGGCGGAAGCGGAAAACAAGATCCGAGTACGGATAAGAAGCAAATCGGCATAAGATGCCCCATAAATAAACACATCCATACAGATCTCACGGATCCCCGTTCCCGGAATCTCTACACCGAGTGATCGTTGCCCACATCGTCCGTCTCCTCCACCCAGTATCCATCTTGCAGGTTTACCTGTTCATCTGAATCAAACAATTTATCGTGTGAGACCCTAGGGTACTCAGCAAGTCTTTATGCCTCTAAAGGGGACACAACCTGGGGTGACGCAATTGCAGCAAAAGATAAACCCTAACAGTTCTATAGATACTCGCTAACCATCCGCCTAACCAGAGATAGACGAATGTCCGTGAATTAAATCAACAGTTATAACGGTAATATTAACAGATCCATCCTCCTCCTCGCTTACCGACGAGGAAGCGGACGAACAACCCACCATCCGTTGGCAGTTTTATTATCCATTCCATGAGTGTTGCACTATTTACTAGTCAGGTACTTAGTCAAATTAAAAGCGGTACTTTAGTTATAGTTGTCTATGATCGAGAAACTGTGCTCCAAGTCGTCCATAACCGCGGACACGGCTTTCAGAAAGTTTTTACCTAGGGTGCACAAATAGCAACACATACTCGATCAACCTCGGAAAAACCAAATCAAAACCCAACGAGGCGATCCACGAAAGCGATCACAGATTCGAAATATTTTGGGGCCACCCATTAAGCTACCGACGAAGTTGGCCGACCGAGACGGACTCAAGGTTTGCGCCAATGGTCAGAAACGATCGGGAACCCGAAAGTGTGACTGGCTTGTCGACATCACTAAAACACTCGCTTAAAATAAAGACAAAAAGACTCGCAATTTTAAATAAAGCAAGAAAGCATGGCATAAGTACAGGATAGTAAATAAAACCTCAAACTAGTTTGTGGCCCCAAGAAATAAGAATGAATCAAGCTCGCTCGGGGGTTCATAAGCCTCCCGGATGTGGATAGCGCGAATATTCAAGGAACAGAATCAAGTACTCGGGGTCTCGGGACACAAGTGAGCCTGAAAACCAAATAGCGAATATGGCTCACCGATGCCACTTTCATTAGTTATCCCATTACTACTCGGGTTAAGTTGTTTAGGTACCTCGTTATCCATCCGACACTCACATACCCTACACATGTCGTTCTACGACTCGCATGGCTCAAACAACTCTATAGTAATGGCTCATGGATGGAGGAACAAGCTTCGGTGGGGTTTAAAAGTAAAGGCTATGCAATACTTGGGATTCAATTTAATGCAATCGCGACTCAATGATGCAAGAATAAGATAGAGGCAATAGGTACTATATGTATGCAAGCATGTGGTAGTGCTTGCCTGGCAGCTCAGTTGAAGCAAGGGATGGATCTGGGTAGTGCTCACGGTTCTCTTGATATATCCCCCCGTCATACCTATTCGAAGAAGAACCAAACAAACAAGGGCTAACATAAATAAAGTGCACAAGCATATGAATATAATGCGACAAGCAAACAATCATGCCATGATGAATGATGCACAATTTGCATGGCAATAATGTAGCATGGCATGGGTGAGGTGTGGAATACAAGAAATAAGCATTTGATTGAGTTTTGGTCACATTTTATACTCCAATTAGTTGCTGTATACTATATATTTATATGATGCATGCTGCAAAACAGAACAAGGAATGCATAAACAGAAAGGTCTCGTCGAGCTAATCATTTTAGACATATTATTTGTTAAATTTGGAGTTATAAAGCAAAAGTTATTAAATAATTAAAAGAAAGGGCATTTTATTGTAATTTTAATCAACTTGGAATTTTAAGTGTTCAAAATATATTTTGAAGGGCATATTTGAATTCCTCATATTTTTCTGATTTCAAAACATATATTATTTGTATTATTTGGAATTATATTTGAAAAGTTATATGAAAACAGATTTGAAATTTGAATTTAAATTAATTTGAAAAAGTTATCAATTAAAATAGAAATAACAGAAACTTTTGTTACTCAGCCGCTCCTAGCCAAAGACATGGACAAGTGGGTCCAAGCTGACTGGAGGGGCACACGCGCGCGAAAAGCTTTCTCACTGCGAGCTGATCTAACCTCTGAGAATGACAGGGGGGTCCTGTGGTCTGGGGCCACAAGCCTTGTACCAACGCAGCGTCGGACACGTGGGCGATCCCAGGGCGCGAGGGTATGTCCGTGATGGCCAGGAGCTTCCGAGGGTTTTCTTGCAAAAGCACCGAGGCTGACAGGTGGGCGTGGAAAGGACTGCGAGTTGAGAACCAAAAAGAACAAGGGGCCATCTGCAAAAAGGGGTAAAGTGGCCCTGTTCCTCTTCTCCGTTCTCTGACGAAGGGACGTCACGGGAAAAAAAACAGGCTCGGCGGGGGGATCGATCTTGCGACGCAGCACGCACGCTGTGCGGCGCACCGCTATGCTAGAAGCTAGTTGCCGTGTTCTCGCTGGCGAGGATAACATTCTGCGACGCTACGACGGGGAGACGAACGCGAGCAAACGTGCACAGAGGTTGCTCGACGAAACGATTGGCGCGTACAGGAAGCAAAGCGCGAGGAGAGGATGTCAGAGATGCGCAGTAGCTCACCGCGGGTGTCTCGGTGGTGGTGGATCGGGCAGCGGCGTCTGGATCGGGCGGAGCCGGAGGATGAGAGCTAGGGTTTCGCCGGCGATGACGGTGTCGTGGGCTCCTCCTCCTCGTCGACGTGTCCAGGCGAAGCAGAGAGGTTCCCTTGGTCTCCTAGATCACCTCCGCGTCGCCCACGCCGGCTGAAACGAGGACGCCGTTGTATCAAGTGGTGTCCATGGAAGGAGCCGGGCGGCGTGGAGCAAGTAGGGGAGATGGCAGGGTTCTGGGGTGGATCTGGCGAAGCAGAGGCGAGGGTTGGTGGATAAAACGAGGGTTAGCGGTGGAGATGCCGTGGGGGAGCGGCTAGGGGTAAAGGTGGACTCGGGTGCCTTTTCTCTCCTCCTCTCCGAGCACGTGGTCGAGCTAGGGCTCGACCTGGTTAGCCAGGTAGTGCAGGGAGAGGCTGCAGGTGGGGTCGACGTGGGGGGTGGGGCTGGCATGGCAGGTAGAGGGAAAGAGAGAGGGGAGGTGAGCTCGGGCTAGGGTAGATGGGGCTCGGGTAGATGTAGCTAGGGCTAGGGTTTCGGGTAGCTAGGTGGGTCCAGGGTGGTCAGGTGGGGCCTGCAAGGCAGAGAGAGGAGAGAGGCCGAGAGAGAGGGCATGTGGTTAGCTAGGGAGGGAGCTCGGGTTAGGTTAGAGAGAAACTAGGGTGTAGGTGAGAGGATGAAGAGAGAGGGTGAGATGAGAGAGAGAGGAGTAGGGTGGTGATAGAGGATTGGGTGACGTGTTTTCTTTTGGCAAGCTCAACAAGAACAAAACAAGATCAAACAAGAGCTAGACCAAAGAGAGGAAGGGATAAAAGGTGGTGATGGGGTTTAAGCAAGATCAAATAAGACCAAGCCAAAAGGAGGAAGAGAGAGAGATGGGATATGATCCACTCAAAAGTTCAAATAAAAACTCAAAAGAGAAAGAAAGGTGATGCTTTGCATGGCCCATGCATAATATTAATGCTAGGTTTCATCTTGTGAAAACAACATAAATAGCCATAGCATTTATACATATGCATTCCAAAAATTATGGAATAAGCCAAACTAGAAGAAGTGGAAGGATGCCCCATGTGGAGTAGTTGGAGATGCCCATATTTGAATAAAATGGGACATGCTAGTGTGTATGTTCCACTAGATGCTTACTAGTCCCAAAAATATCCCCACATGAGCATAAATCCATATTAATCCATATGGAAGCTAGGAAAAGGTTCCACTCACAAGGCAGGCAAAGGTGGCCATGTGGCTCTCATATATCAATAATGTGAAAACAACATGATGCTAAGATGAGAGCATGTGGAATAGAATTGGATCCATCCCAACCCACATGAGCTAGAGGTAAAACCAAATAAGTTGCAAAGCTCACATTTAGTTGGATGGTGGAATTATAAGGTGGTGAAAGAAAGGTGGTGGAGTTGAATAAAAGATATGCCCCCAACTCAACTTGGGCATTTAGACAATATATCAATAACCAAATACAATATCAAGAGACAAATACAATTTACAATGCATATGAGAGAAGAACCAAAACAAAAAGGGTTTTATATGATGCTCAAATGCAAGGTGGCATGATGACATGAGCATGATATAATATGATGCAACAATTATATGTAGGAAGTAGCATTTATATAGACTAGGCTAGTAGCATTGCAATTGTTAGACAATTGGGATGCTACACCAACGAAGCTCGCCACCGCTGCCGTGGCCGGAGGCACGAACCATCCCACGTCCCATCTGTCGGACCGGCGTACGGGTTGATAGGCACAACTCAGTGTCATGCACTACTCATTCTGGCGAATAGGTTCTGGAGCAGCTGCACGCAGGGGCAGCTGGACGGGAGGAACAACTAAGTCAAGGAGCAAGCACACGTACTGCATAGGGCAAAGCTATACATGCGTACACGTGAGGTGCTTACATGCATGTCCCATGCAAAGGGATCGATGAGCGCGTACATCTGCACATGGCACGCCTCGACGAGCTCTCGTCCGGGCATGGACAACCTCAATACGCGAATCAGTACTCCCTCGACAACACTACTTCGTGATCCTGTGAGACGGCACCTCTGGCTAGACCGGGTGCCGTAAATTCGGCGCCGCGCCAAGACGGAGGAACCGACCACGCCGATCATACTGATATGTGCGACACGGGTCTCCCAATAAAAAATACTCTCGCGAGGCATACCTCCTTGCACACTCCGACGAAGCCGCAAAGTCATCAAAAAGTCTCAGCCAAGTGGACTCTATCCACCTATATCAACAACACTCTTTATCGCCGTTCAAGACCGACGAGGCGCAACGGCGAGGACGAGCGAGGCCACAAAAAAGGTCGCGCTTTCAGCGGCGCATGTACCGATGAGGACACGGGCTCTTCCGCTGCCCACACACACTGCCACAATCTCTATGCATACAAGATGTAAAGCAAAGACGACAAAGACGACCACACGGCTTAATCGGAGGTGTCTCGTAGCGTAACCCGCGGGAGTAATTAACCGGGAGCCTTCCGAGGCCCCGAGAACTAGGAGATCGCAATCGCCATTGTCAGGCTAGCCACGCTAGTAGGCCACAGAGCACAACATCAGGAATTGTATTTGTTATCTCATATGATTAATAAAATACTGTTCCCACCTCTTTTGTTTTGTTTGTGTATTTGTAATACACTGGCACACCCGCACCCCTTTATTTCTTTTACTGTACCCTGGTGCGCATGAGAGAACTACCCGCTAGCGCATATACTCGCGGAGGCGTCTCGTATGTTTTTCTCGTGTCAAACACGAATTTCCAAGTAACAACAATGTGTTTTATTGTGAAGCAACTATAAAGGTGATGGCTCAAAATGCCACCGCCCCTTTTTTCACACAATGTATAACGCCATTTCAAGCTTCGAGGCTAAATTTGTGCAATAAAATAATTTTTGGGGTTGGATGTTTTTTGGGGGGATGGATGTTTGAATGGATGGGCGGGATGTTTCAATAGGTGGGCGGGATGTTTCGGCGTTCTGCCGAAATTTTTAAGTTGAAGGTTCTAAGGTACGCTACTCCCACTTGGGATGTTGTCCCCGTTAGATAGGCCCGTAGGCCTGCATGTTTTCCAGCATTTAATGAGTTTATAGACATCTGTCGAAATTAATGAACATTAATTCAAGGCTTTTAAACAAGAGTAGCAAGGTCACAGCCATAGTTTCTGTACCTTTTTCATCTTTTGTATTACTCCGTATATTGAAGTATCTTTACCAACCAAGCTTACAAACCTGGCCATATTTGATAGATCGGTGCATCTTGGCATTTCAAGCCATTGTTTACAAAGGAGATTCCAGATTTGATGGATAATGCCCTACTTTCATGAGTTTCCAAGCTTCCTAGCTGAAGATGCTGAAATTAAATAACTTTTTGACATAAAGCCATTCGTTCACAAAGTGCAATGCTATGTGCATTAGTGTCCATGGTAAAACATAAACTTGTATTTTGACAAGTTTTGGATCAATTTTGATCTATGGTGACTGGCAGGTGGGCCACGTATATGGTGGTGCCCAAAGCAGGGTAGGTCAGAATTTTCAAAGTTATCCCTCCGCACCCCTTCGTGCTGTGTATTAACTTTCACCCTCCGCCGCCTAGGCCTCATCCCTTCCCCACAAAATAGACGCGCTTACGGCCGCTCCTCATCAGCAACGTTCGCGAAGAAGCTTTCTCTACCCGTCGGTCTTCTTGAGACGCACTGGTGGGCATGTCGATCCCACGATAGTCCTTCTATCTCTTGCTCGATCTGGTTGGCATTTTATTGCCCTTTCAAATACTCCTACGTAGTTTAATTTGTCCTCAATTTGCATGGTCATGGTTTATTCTGTGCTGGATCTGTGTTCCTAAATACCTTTGGCGATTTTTGCTGTCAATATGTTTGATGAAACGCATAGGCATATATAGTCTTTGCACTTCATCTATATGTTTCATGCTTTTCTTTTAATAATAACCAACCTTGTATGTCATAATTAAACAGATGGGCAGATTTTGGATAGAGGTTGCTCCATTAGGCAGCGCTAAACGTATCCTTGATGTTCTACGATTTATGGGATTTGTTAGAGCTCATTGTGACAACTCAAAAGTACATTGCCCCTGTTGGTTGTGTGCGAATCGTAGGGTGCTGCCTCAAAGTATAGTGGAAGACCATATTTTACATTTGGGATGCTTAGCACATATGTTAGATGGGTATTTCATGGTGAACCATATGATCCTTCATATGAACCGGGGGAAGCACATCTTTGTCATCAAGATCAAGTAGGGGAAGCAGATGTGTATCAACTAGATCATCTGACAGAGGCAGCTCCTGAGCATCTAGATCAACTTAGAGAAGGGGGAGGAGAGAAAAAGCGCAAGCTGCATGAATCAGGTTTCATTTCCGATACTACCGCTATGCTAGATGACAAGGTATATCTGTAGAACAACAAATGTTTAGGTTGTGTATCTTTGATATTTGTCTATAAATGTATCTGTTAATCTACTAATCGCAGAAGCAAACGACCGAAGAGGACTTTGATGGTAATGACGATGACCTGTTCATTGATGAGCCTATACCTGAGGCTGTGGATCTGGTACACTGCGTCTGGATGGATTTGATGCAGGGCTGCTAATCATCAGGGTGTACTTTTGGTGCCGTTCATGACCACTAGCCCAGCTGCAAAACTCTTGGGGTGTAGAGCTATCCCATGATTGGTTCGCTACTATCATAGTTCTGTAATATGGAGCTACCTTATTATGATTTCTAGGCCTTTGTTAGCAGAACTATAATTAGAAACTATTCTATATATTAGTATATACGGAGTATATGTGTGTTTGTGTGTGTTTCTAGTCTGGAATCCGAGCTTATCATTTTATCGGTTCCTAAACTGTTTTTGAGGTCCCAGGGCTGGTGCCCTATGCTGTAACTACCGCCGTCTTGTCCATTGCTCCGTTAGACGAATTAGCAGAAGGATAATAAGCTGGGACCAATTTGATTCGAAGAGGGGCGATTTTCTCTGTCCTTGGAGAGGAACCCGGGAGAACTAGTACTGGTACCAAGGGAAGGAGGAGGTTGGATCGGTCAATTATCTCACCCACTTGATGTGGGACCTGCTTTAACTCACCCCTGCCGTGGGTCCCGCTTGAAACAGTTGTAGGCCACCACATGATAGCTAGGATAAAAAATTCGGGGTTCTCTTGCGGCAAAATGTTCCCGCCACTGCCACTTAAAAATACTTACTGTAGAAAAAAGTGTACTGCCCAGCCCTACTACTACTAGTACTACTACTCCCCTGCCCATGCCTTTCTACCGACGACAAGACAAGAAACCATCACTAGCTAGCTCACATCCAGCAAGCAACTATTGGAACTAGTGCAACCTCGGATTCGGGAGTATTTGCTCACCTCGAAATCTGGCTTTCCTTAATTTGCTTCCGATTGGGCCATTGGGGGTACTATTAGTACTAGAAGTAGTAGTATTCGGTATGCTTTGATTGTGGAGTTCTTGCTTATTTCTCACCTCGGAATCACCTAATCAGGATATTTTTCCTCTTCTCTAATCGATTGGGTCATTTGGATGGGGTGGGGGTGGTGGTGGGGATGGGGGGTGGGGGTCGGGGGAGGTGGTACTGATTTCGTATGGATTCCGGATCAGGGCATTGTCACCGCTGTTCTAATTGGGGCATTTGGTTGGGTTCGATTTCGGTGTTCTTCACTTCTGTAACCTTTAGTTGCTACTCGTAATGTGCAATGGATTTTGCGTCAGATTCTGTATGGAGAATTATGGGTCAGTGGCGCGCACGGCCACTACGGACAGGGATGGTCCCCTCAGTTCCCTTAAAAGTTGCCTAAAAAGGTAATGTAGCAGTATATTCGTTGCGTTCTTCCATTCTTTCCAATGTTGAAAGGGGTTGGCTGCAACCTGGATGTATCCCTATGCTAAAAGTTGTCTCTGTCTGCATCCTGTTTTTGTGGAAGCCTCTGTGACTCCATCTCTTCTTAATTTACTGTAGCACGGTGGTACATACCTGCGAACGTGTGGTGCTCCAGGTGCGACAAACATGATGGTACCCCCACATGCCGCAGGATCCGGCGAGTACCACTACTCACCAAAAAACAAGCGCAAGGCCATCGACCAGCCGGGAGGTCCCAGCTTAAAGAGAAAGGTATTTGTTCTTAATACCCTTATTACCATGGCGCAGACAGATTTAAGTATTACCCACTTGGTGTGATGCATGCTTATCAGATGTTCAAAAACATATGTGTGATTTTATTAATTCTGACACTGTGTTTATATGAATCCATATCTGGATCTTTCAGACTGTCTCATACAGTCAGTATATGACTACTATGTATTATACTCCCTCCGTCCCAAGGCTTAGGCATATACTGTATTTTTTGAAAAGTCAAGCAACGGAAAGTTTGACCAAACTTTACATAGTATTGAACTTTTGAGCTCTGTTGCTATTTACGCAGATTGAAGGTGCTGCTGCAGAGGCTAAGGCTGCTGTAGAGGCTGGTAGATTTCTGATGCCCGCACCAAAAGAGGACATCCTCTACACAACGAGGAAGCGCCAACATAGTACCCATGTGGGCAGTGACCTCTCTAAGAAGTGGGTATAATTTGGAAATCCACAATTTCACATGTTATGATTTTCCATGTTATTTTTATCAGCTAGTACTATATGTTTACGCTCATTAGAAGTTCACAAAAATAAAATCTGTTTGCTTTACAGGCAATGGTTTTGTCTTATATTATTAGATTTACTTGCTCTTTACATAATTTAACCTTTCCACTTAATTTCAATCAGTACCACGCACCAGCTGCTCAACCCTTTCTACTACCCTCCTCTTGTCAAGCTTGTGGATTGAAAGGGGGCCCCTATATGCCATTCCAAAGACAGAGGGATGAAAAATGGTGCATGGCCACCCTTCGCAAAGAGTACACATGGTATCAGGTATGGATTCCAAGTGGTTTAGACCGACTTGATGTAAGATCTTGTATCTCACTTTTTTTTGCTATCGCCTTACTTTTCTATCAATTTTCTCATGAAGGTTGTCCCTTGTGTCACTCGCCCCATTATAAACAAGATGTTTAGAAACGACAAGTTTCTAACTCTGTATAGAGAGGGCCCTAAAGGCATGCGACAACTATATGCTGTGGATGTCTCCCAGATGATGGCCACCACCTATTTGGGTGGCCGAGGTTGGTCCAAGTTTGTCTATGAGAATGGTCTGAAGTAGGGGGACAAGGTAACATTCGATTTTAGCAAGCTTGGGCAGATACTTGCATGCCATTGTACACCTGTTGATCGAAGGACCAAGAACAGAGGTAGTACTAATTAATTTGATTATGTACTCATCACAACCTCTAATGATTTCCTTGCGACTAACTGTTCTGCACTATTGTATTTACTCATCATATGACCCTGACCACTTCGCAAATGGCTTCCCTTATGTATCACCCGTAAGGGTGCCAAGATCAGCTTGGCACCGGCACCAACTGCCCCAGTTCCTACAACGACACCTGTTGACCTCAGTAGGAGAAAGAATAGAGGTAGTAACTTAATTTGCTTGTATACTCTCATCTCTGTCTAGGAGTTACTGTTGTATAAGAAACCATTTTGCTTGTCCACATCTCCTATGCCTCTCTGACCACTCCTGGAGTCCCCTTACCTACCCCTCAGAAGGTAACCAACACCAAGCTGCTGGCACCCCCAACAGCACTGGCCCTAGTTCCTGCTCCGGCACCTGTTGACCTAAGTAGAAAGAATGGAGGTAGTAAATTAATTTGCTTGTATACTCATCATATCCTCTGATCACTATCTTGTGAGTAACTGTTGTATAAGAGACCATTTTGCTTGTACACTTCTCATCTGCCTCTACCATCCCTCGGCCAAGATAGCTACCCTCGTAGGAATCTAGCATCAAGCTGCTGGCGCTGGCACCGGTTCTGGCCCTTCTGGCTCCTACACCAGCCCCTCTACAATTAGTGGCACCATCTCCTGCACCAGCACCAGCCCCAACATAGGCATCGGCACAAGCTCCTTCATCACCCTAGGCAGCACCTTGTCAGACTATATCCTACACATGTGTCATCACAAGGTCGCACCGGATTATGTTTGTGAGTATATGGCGATAGATAAACTACTCTGAATGTCTTCTCAAGTTTCACATGATTCGGTGCATCGCTCTTAGTAATTATGCGTCTATCTCTTACTTTGACTCAGAAATTGCCTAAGAGTGCCACAAAGCAACTCCATGCCAGATGAAAGGGCACAATAGTCTTCACGATGTAGAGTGAAGGATTTCTTATCGAGGGATGCTACGCCATTAACTCGACTGATGGGTGCTTGGCAGCTACTTCTAGGTGGATCAAGTTCCGGAAAGCAGCCAAACTTACTATTGGAAGAACGTTCAGGGTCGATGTAACTTGTTGCTCTGAATGCGGCATGTTATTCATGAACTTCCTAGCTGTCTATCTCTTTGGCCGCATGCTATTGTAATTAATTATGTGGTTGTCTTATCTCCACTGGTCATATATGGGTGGTAAAATAGTGATAACCTTTTGCTAGATTGGAGCTATGACTAGTACATACTGGTATGGTATATCTGTATCTATATGACGGTTCCCTATATGAGAAAATATTATGACAATGATTGTGTTCCAGTGATCGAGTGTGTTCGAAGAAAAGGGCAAATTGATCGCGTATCATGGTTTTTAGAGCTGAAATAAGAACTGTCTCTCTCTGTAGTGATATTGAATTTCAGTGTTTGTATTGCTGAATTAGTCACTTTGAAATGCTTCTGAATTGGTCAAGTGCTGCTGAATATGAACTAGGAATCTGTCGATTTTTTTATGTCTTATTATTCTGTACTCCTTAATCTTTCAAATGGTATTGAATTTGTCAAAAGTTATGTCGTTGCTACTGGCTGCTTGCTCTAGAGCTTTTGCCTTTGTGTCATCGGAACCGTTGGATGCATTTTGGACAGAGATGAGAGGGTAAAGATATACATCGTGATTTCACCAAGTGAAGTCATTGGATACCAGCCCTATTGAAAGATCACAGATGTCGCCTAGAGGGGGGTGAATAGGCGATTAAAACTTCTACGAGATGGGCTTAACAAAGGCGGAATAAAACTAGCATTTTCTTTTGTTAAGTGATACATTGCAAATGTATCTATAATTTTTGATGTTCCATGCTTGGTTTTATCCACTTTATTGTGTTTTGTCCACACTTTGGAGTACTTTTCATATGATTTCTTGGACTAGCCTACTAACAAGAGCCACAGTGCCAGCTGCCTGTTTTCTGCTGTTTTTGGTTCCAGGAAAGTCAGAAAATGAATATTCTCGGAATTGGACGGGACAAAAGCCAAAGTGCCTATTTTTCGGGAAGTCATCAGATGCCAGAATACGAGACGGAGAAGGGCTGGGGGGCGACCACACCACCTGGCCGCGCGGCCAGGCCTGGCCCGCGCCAGGGGGTGGTCTGGCTGACCCTAGCACCCCCTTGGCCTCTCCTTCCGCCTATAAGATGCCCTCGGGACGAAAACCCTAAGTCCCCGATAAAAAATCCACGAAAGAGTCTATAGCCGCCATCATCTCCATCCCTAGATCGGGAGGGATCTGAAGCTCTTCCGGCACCCTGCCGGAGAGGGGAATTCACCCTGGAGGCCTTCTTCATCACCATGCAAGCCTCCGGTGTGATGCGTGAGTAGTTCATCTCTGGACTACCAATCCATGTAGTAGCTAGATGGCTGGTTCTCCTCCTTTGTGCTTTCATGTTTAGATCTTGTGAGCTCCGTTCATGATCAAGATCATCTATTTGTAATTCTGCATGTTGTGTTTGCGGGGATCCGATGGATATTGAGATGTTATTTCAGATTGATTATTGATTCTATCATGTCTTTGTTATTTGTGATCTTGCATGCTTTCCGTTGTTAGTAGCTATCTTGGCCAAGTAGATGCTAGCAACTCCAAGAGTTAGTATTTATGCTCGATAGTGGGTTCATGCCTCCGTAATCTGGGAAGTGACAGAAATCTCTAAGGTACTAGATGTGCTGTTGCTACTAGGAGAAAACAATAATCCTTTGTTCATAGAACAATCGTATTGTTTACATTACATGAATTCGTAAAGCAATAATCTGCTTGCAACTTAATCTTGGAGGGGGTTCGATGATAACCGAAGGTGGATTATTAGTCATAGATGCATGGATGGCGGTCTATGTATAATGTTGTAATGCCCAATCAAGTTCCAAAGGAGTCAAGATGATTAGTATATGCATGTATTGCTTTCTCGATGTTTGTCAATTGCCTCGCTGTAATTTGTTCACCCAGCATGTTATCTATCTTAAGGAGAGCCACCTCTAGTGAACTATGGATCCCGGTCCTTTCCTTTACATACAATCTACAAACTATTTACTGCTTTGTGTTTATTTTCTGCAAACTTTTACTTCCTTCCATTCGATACGTTTAATCCCTTGTTTTCAGCAAAACCGATGAGATTGACAACCTCATCGCAAGTTGGGGACAAAGTTTTGTGGTTGTGTTGTGCAGGTCTCCACGTTGCTACTAGCACCGGTAGTGCGCCCTGCCAAGGCTCAGCTAGCAACACCTTTGGAGTATTTCCTTGCTCCTACTGGTTCGATTAAACCTTGGTTTCATAACTGAGGGAAACTTGCTGTTGTGCTCATCATACCTTCCTCTTGGGGTTCCCCAACGAGCTTGTTAATACACGAGCCATCAAGCACTTTTCTGGCGCCGTTGGCGGGGAGTCAAGGACATCTTCACAAGGGGAGTCCCTCATAACCAATATCTTTCCTTTGTTATTTTTGTTTTTCTTAGTGTACTTTTGTTTTGTTTGCTTGTTTCTTTATCAAAAACACAAAAAAATTAGTTTCTACTATAGTTGTTATTTTCATTGGTCTGTTATTGTCTTGGTTTATCATGCTTTCTATCAATGGTTGGTTTCTTTGAAACTGAATCTTATTGGCAAGGTGGGTTCATGGAAGAACAAAAATATTATTATAAGGAACACCGCTTGTCACAAAAAGGGAAACACTTATGGGAACAAATTGATAAATTGAATACCACTGCTAGAAATGTGTGCTCTACTTATAATGTTACTTATTGCGTTGATAAATCTTGTTGCTGTAGGAGGTATAAACACCTCCCTTTTCAATGTGAGTATAATGATAATGTTACCATATCTTCTTATGTTAAAGGAAATTATGAATTTTATGATGTGGAACAAATTGAAGAATTTATTGCTTGGAAGGGTGCATTTAAACTTGCTAGTTTGCTTGACAATACTGATGATGCACCTTATAAATATGAGGTTTATGATATACTTCAATTTTGCTTTGATAATTACAAGGAAGAAAATGGCTATATTCTTGAATATCTTAATAGATGCTCTCCATCAGCGGAAGAGACTAATGCCTTGCAGGAGCCTATGGAAGAAGAAATTGCTAAAACTGGAAGCTCATTGTATGAAAAAGAGGAGGAGAGTGATGATCAAGAGGAGGAAGAATGGATCTACCCATTCCTACCTTCTAATGATAGTAACTCTTTACCCCTTACAATATTTGATTGTCCCCCATGCTTACTAAAGGAGGATGAATGTTATGTTCCTGAGGATTCTTTTGAAAATGTTTATAACAAAGCTCTAGTGTTTGTAGATCATGAAAAGCATGCTTTATGTGATAGTTATATTTGTTGAGTTTATTCATGAGGCTACTGAAAATTATTATGAGAGGAAAATATGGTTGTAGAAGTTTTCATGGTATTGAAACAACTCTCTATGTGCTGAAAGTTTTGAAGTTATTCTCGTTTTATCTTCCTATGCATGTCACTTTGTTCTTTGTGAATTTATTTGCATACAAGATTCCTATGCATAGGAAGTGGGTTAGACTTAAATGTGTTTTAAATTTGCTTCTTCATGCTCTCTTTTACTTTAATTCATATTTCTTATGTGAGCATCTTCTCAAACTATCATGCCTAACTTAAAGGCGTTAAAAAAAGTACTTATTGGGAGATAACCCAAAAGTTTTAGATGGGTCTTGGAAGTTATTACTTCAGTAATAACCGCTCCTTATCCTTTTTATTTGGTTTTTGTGCCAAGAGTAACCTCTAATGAGAGAGAAGTAATGATTGGGAAAGTTGCTGTCCCGAAACAGATTTTTGTGCTTCACCGTAAAAATTCGTGTAAAATCTCTGAACGTCATTTTGCGGCGTGAATTTTTGAGCTTCTGCCCCAGGTTGTTATCTAACTTTATTAGTTCAACACTTTTTGATTTGAGCAACAGAAGGTCTTCGAAAAAATTCGTCTTTACCTGCTGGTCTGTTTTGATAGATTTCTGCCATTTTCTGTATTTGCTTCTTGTTGGTTCCTTTTTGAGTTCTTTTGGGGAATTGAGATTTTTGAGGGAATTACTACATTAGCTAGTGTTTTAATGGAAGTTTTATTGGTGTCGGAACTGAACCTTAAGACTTATTATCTTGAGGGCACTAATGTTGCTAATAAAGATTGTGTGAAGTTTTGTATGAAGGAAAAATTCCAGGTGTATGGAAGGAATGAGTAATGAGATGAAGGATGGACTAAAGCTCAAGCTTGGGGATGCCACGTGTGTCACCCCAAGAAATATCCAAGAAGTACAAGCGTCAAAGCTTGGGTATGCCCACGGCATCCCCTTCTTCATCAATAAAAATCCCAGGTTTCTTCCAAACGCTTCATTTTTATTGTTTCATGCACAGTTGTGTTTTTCTTGGAGCGTCTTCTTTTTCGTTTTTGTTTTGGTTTTTTGTTTGCTTTTGTTTGCTTAGTTTTCTGAATAAATTGGTTGTACCCCCTCTTTCATACATTGGTTTTCAAATAGTTTGGTTTGGATTGGAAAAGAGTAGGAAAGTTCATGCTGATGTGGTAAAAAGAGCTTGTTTTTGACTGTGGCCTATGCTTTGTCATGCCATGCTTGATATTGTTTTGGATTTATGCTTAGTATTCTTTGTTGTATCATGACTTGTTATAAACAATTGAGATTGCTTAATGTGCCTTGGATGAATCATGTGTTGTTTTAACATATTAAAGCATAGTATAGTGGTATTCTCCTTTGATGCTTTATTTGGGTTGACTTGGCGCATGCTCACACCATGTTATGACTATCTCAAGTCACCATAGCCTTTATGATCCTTTAGTTTTCAACTTGTAGTATCAATTTATGCTTTGATCAATGATGTTTTGTCGCTCTGCATGATTATGGCCATTATTGCTCTCTTAGTTTGTCGCTCCCAGTCTTTTGCTAGCCTCCGTAACCAAGTATGAGTTCCACTCATGCATACAACTCCCTAAACCAAGTTATTCCAAAGAGTCCACCATACCTACCTACTAGCTTATGCTATTCCAAGTATATTCATGCTTTTGTTTACCTTACGAATTAAATTTGTTATGAGAAAACTAGTGATTAAAGCTCTCACGAACTTGATGGCACACTTTACTTTTCTTGCCCTTAATAAACTTGAACCATTGTGTTGTCTATGTTGTATATGCTTACACTTATTTGTTGGGAATTAGCAGAACCATGTTGTCATGGGGAATGCTTTCAACATTGCACTTGGTACTTGTACCTAGTTGATATCATGCTCTTTTGTATATGGATGTCGTCGGTGTGAAATGAAAGGGGAGCTTGTAAGTCCATGGAGTTATGTATATGTGTTAGAGAAACGCCTGGGCCACTGGTCTAATCAATGCTGACATGGCGGAAACCTACAGCGTAACCATAATGAGCTGTCTATGAAGCATTCTTCTTATAAAAAAGAGTCCTATATTGAGAAAAAAGAGAAAAAGAGAAAAAGAGAAAAAAATGAGATTATGAAAAGAGGAAAGAGAGAAAAAAGCACCATATTCCCATGGTAAATAAGAAGATTGCTGAGATGCTTGTTGTCTGCTTGCCTTGTCATTTTGATATGGGGATTCTTCCGTATCATCGGGCAAGGGGTACCCCATTGGCGGTTCTCTATGATACACATGTACTTACAATGACAAGAACTTACCGGTGACTAAACTTGAGTAGCATGAGGAGCGGCCCTCGTATACAAGGTACATGAGATTTCTAACTTATACTTCGTCAAGGATGTACACCATAGTTTGTTCACTTTAACCTTAATCACTTCAAGATGCTTATTATAGGGGCAATGAGAGTTGAAAGCTATAAGTACCATAATTTTTGGAAGCTTTTTATGAGACTTGAATCCCTGTTTCCTTTTATGAAGGTCTTTCTTCTACCATTATATTGAGTCTCCACCTACTACCTTTATGCACCTACTTTGAGAGCATATTGGCCATTCTTAGTTCTATGTGCATTGTCCCATGACTAGTTGATTGATGCATACCTTGATATTTCTTGTTTTAAACTATTTGTATCTAGTCACTCTTATGAACTTTGAAGGTGTCCTATGCATTTATATTTGCTACTCTATGAGGGACAAGCTGAATACTATTATGCTATGTTTTATTTATGTGAAACAAACAAACGTCTTGCAAAGCATTGTTATTCATGAATCTTTTGTTTGTGCCTTTTCATGTTGCATCATAGTTTCTTTGTCTTATTGCTAGAACTTTGTCTTTCATGTTATGATTGAAGTACTATGATCCCAGCTTTGAATGTTTTACAAATACTTTGATCAAGTTTATGATGGTGCATGTCACCTAAAAAATTATTCTTTCTTTTTTATCACTTACCTACTCGAGGACGAGCATGAGTTAAGCTTGGGGATGTTGATACATTGCAAATGTATCTATAATTTTTGATGTTCCATGCTTGGTTTTATCCACTTTCTTGTGTTTTGTCCACACTTTGGAGTACTTTTCATATGATTTCTTGGACTAACCTATTAGCAAGAGCCACAGTGCCAGCTGGCTGTTTTCTGCTGTTTTTGGTTCCAGGAAAGTCAGAAAATGAATATTCTCGGAATTGGATAGGTCAAAAGGCAAAGTGCCTATTTTTCCGGAAATCATCAGATGCCAGGATACGAGATGGAGAAGGGATGGGGGCGGCCACACCACCTGGCCGCGCGACCAGGCCTGACCCGCGCCAGGGGGTGGTCTGGCCGACCCAGCACCCCCTCGGCCTCTCCTTTCGCCTATAAGATGCCCTCGGGACGAAAACCCTAACTCCCCGATCAAAAATCCACGAAAGAGTCTATAGCCGCCATCATCTCCATCCCTAGATCGGGAGGGATCTGAAGCTCTTCCCGGCACCCTGCCGGAGAGGGGAATTCACCCTGGAGGCCTTCTTCATCACCATGCAAGCCTCTAGTGTGATGCGTGAGTAGTTCATCTCTGGACTACGGATCCATGTAGTAGCTAGATGGATGGTTCTCCTCCTTTGTGCTTTCATGTTTAGATCTTGTGAGCTCCGTTCATGATCAAGATCATCTATTTGTAATTCTACATGTTGTGTTTGCGGGGATCCGATGGATATTGAGATGTTATTTCAGATTGATTATTGATTCTATCATGTCTTTGTTATTTGTGATCTTGCATGCTTTCCGTTGTTAGTAGCTATCTTGGCCAAGTAGATGCTAGCAACTCCAAGAGTTAGTATTTATGCTCGATAGTGGGTTCATGCCTCCGTAACTGGGAAGTGATGTAAATCTCTAAGGTACTAGATGTGCTGTTGCTACTAGGAAGAAAACAACAATCCTTTGTTCATGGAACAATCGTATTGTTTACATTACACGCAATTCGTAAAGTAATAATCTATTGCTTGCAACTTAATACTGCAGGGGGTTCGGATCATAACCTGAAGGTGGATTATTAGTCATAGATGTAGTTGGATGGTGGTCTATGTATAATGTTGTAATGCCCAATCATGTTCCAAAGGAGTCAAGATGATTAGTATATGCATGTATTGCTTTCTCGATGTTTGTCAATTGCCCCGCTGTAATTTGTTCACCCAGCATGTTATCTATCTTAAGGAGAGCCACCTCTAGTGAACTATGGATCCCGGTCCTTTCCTTTACATACAATCTACAAACTATTTACTGCTTTGTGTTTACTTTCTGCAAACTTTTACTTCCTTTCATTCGATACGTTTAATCCTTTGTTTTTGGCAAAACTGGTGAGATTGACAACCTCATCGCAAGTTGGGGACAAAGCTCTGTAACTGTGTTGTGCAGGTCTCCACGTTGCTACTAGCACCGGTAGTGCGCCCTGCCAAGGCTCAGGTAGCAACACCTTTGGGGTGTTTCCTTGCTCCTACTGGTTCGATTAAACCTTGGTTTCATAACTGAGGGAAACTTGCTGCTGTGCTCATCATACCTTCCACTTGGGGTTCCCCAACGAGCTTGTTAATACACGAGCCATCATTAAGCACAAAGCCTAGATATACTAAGGTTCACCTATGTGCACCAACAACTTATGCTAAGCAAGATAAGCAACAATGATAGCAAGATAATTACTTCAAGCACGATGGCTATCACAATGTAAAGTGCATAAGTAAAGATCTCGGGTATAGAGATAACCGAGGCACGCGGGGACGACGATATTTTACCGAGTTCCTCTCAACAAGGGAGTATGTCTTGTTGGAGGGGTGGGCGGTACTAAGACCACCAACACCACAAAGGCCTCACCCTATTCTCCCGAGCACCCACCACGCGGGCAAGCACCCGTTCCACTATGGGACACTTGAGGGTGGTCACCGAACCCGTACAAGATTGGGGCTATCTCCACAACTTAATTGGAGGCTCCTAATAGTCGCCACCAAGGCCTCAATCTTGGGGGAGATTCACAACTTAATTAAAGACCCCAAGAACACGCCACAAAGGCCACACAACCATCTAGGGTTCCAAGAACCCAAGAGGGACAAGCAACGATGAATATCACCGAACAAATCCTCCGGAGAGAACACACACCGATGCACCAAATGCAAAAGGCAAGAACACCGCAAAGATGCCCCAAATATTCACTCTCAAGTTCCAACAAGGCTACTAAAGCAATTGGGGGAACAAGAGAGGAAGAACACAAAAGGGGATCACAAAAAGCCCCAAAGATCTAAATCCCAAAGATCTGCTCACAAAGAGGAGATTTGGTTTGGTCAAAACGTGGATCTAGATCTCCTCTCTCTACCTCTCAAATATGAGCAAGAACCATTGGAGGAAGGGAGAGGAATCAAGCACAAGAGATATGAGTCAAATAGACAAAAAGGGCTTGAGAAAATAGTGGGAAGAACACTAAAAAAGAGAGAGAAAAAGGCTATTTGTAGGAAGGGCCGGATATCTGCCTGTTGGGGCGTTTTTCCCGACCTGGGCCAGTAGTACCGGATTGGGCTGGTACTACCGGACCCAACTTCCCAGCAGCAAACACGCACAGCAGCTAGCGAGCGAAGGAACCAAAGGGATCAGGGCGAAATCACGCGAACAGGCGCGCGAGGCGAGGGCAACGAGCCATTGCGAGGCGAGGCGGGATCGAGCGCGCGCGTGAAGCAGCGCTGGCGCAGAGACGTGGGCTGCGGCGGCGAGCTGGGAAGTGGGCTGCCAGGCCCAATAGTACTGCCAGCCTGGGCGGTAGTACCGCTTGGGCCAGATTACCGCCAGCTGCGGGCCAGCAGAGGCTGGCCGCAGCAGATCGTCTTGTAGGCATAGCGGTAGTACCGCTCGGGCCCCAAAAAAAATCTTCTCCTTTTTTCTTTTAAAATGAAGAGGAAAATTCCAACTGCGATAAGTTTTGCTACGAGATTCCGATTGACCCGAATCCAATTGCGTTGGAAAGAGGACGACAAGATCTACCCAACCAATATGATCGAGATACTCACTCGAGAGCCCCTCTTGATAGTACGGCTATCTATCCTAAACCCGGTCAACACGAGACCGGCAAAAATGAAAACCTATCAAGAATACCTTTGCCTTGAGCATCCTTTGGCCTTGTCTTCATCGATCCAGAAACACCGAGGATGGCAAGTACCAAACATGAGATCTTCTAGGGATGGCGCATATTGAGCTTCCACGATGCATCTTCTTCTTCATTTCATCGACCTTGCAGCCAACACATGCTCCAAGCGATGGCAATGGACAATTCCTACAAGTACAACTTAATACACACATTAGTCCATAAATATTGTCATTAATTACCAAAACCACACATGGGGGCCCACATGCTCTTTCAATCTCCCCCACTTTGGTAATTGATGACAATCCCTTTGAGAGGGTTTATATGATGAATTTAACGAATAAAATGGTAGCCCCAATATCAAATACTACGCAAGTATGTGATATTGGTACCACCACAATATATAGAGGAAACTCCCCCACAATCTATGCAAGTGTGATGAACTTGAATTTCATTGCATATATTGCCAATCATTATCATTGGTGGAGTTTCCTATATATATACCACATGCTAAGCAACACAAAGATGCAAGAGAATGAGAGGCAAATGCTTAAGAACCAACTCGAAGCAAGAGCCAACTTCCCTTAAACCCTCTAAAACTTCTCCCCCATTGGCATCGATTGCCGAAATGGGTGACAAGTTCTAGAAGACCAATATAGTGATAGTTCCTCCAAAGGTGTGCATTCACACAAATCCAATGATGAATAATTGGGAGGAAGTAAAACTATATTGAGGACCCAAAGATTGCCAAAGAAATAAAATAAACTAAGCATCAACAAATGACGCAAGCAACCAGAAGATCCAAAAGAATCAAATGAAAACAACAAATGATACCAAATGAACAAAACAAGATGTTATGATAAGATCAAAAATGTGTTTTAAATAAAAAAAGAGAAGCTCCCTAAGATTTGTGCACAAATAGAATAGCTTCATTTGAATACATCATTCACAAATATGGAATCCTTGCTCCCCCATTAGCATTTAAAACACAACAAAAGAAAGAAGACACATGAGCATTATTAAATGAATTAGAGGAGCTCCCCAAAGATTATGCACCAATTATGATAATTATATTTGGGAACAAAGTGCATAATCATGGAATCCTCACTCATCCAAATTCATTTAACAATACAAGGCATGAGAGAATAAATATGAGTGCCCGAAGATGCAAACAAAGGAGACAAGCACTCCTAGGCAAATAATTTTGGAAGCCACTGAAGAATCAAAAAGAAATAAAAGGTGGTATCCAAAAAAACTCAACAAAAATTATCTTCTCTCATGTGTATAAGTTTCTAAGTGGAATGCATGACAAAGACATATGTCCACAAAGAAACATGCACACATAAACAAGATACTCAAGAAAGCACGTGAAAAGCCAAAATGAAGTCATAACATATACCAATAAGATTTTTGCATGTAAGCATGGCCAAAGGCATAATTTTATCTTATTGTTCATTAATGAACTTCAAACACCAACACACTACATATATTACAACAATCACCAAGGGAAAAGGAGATGGTTGGAATATATGGAGAAAGGCAACAAGTATCGCAAAGGAAAAATCAACTAGCAAAGTCTCACTATTGCACATTAGAGAAGTTGAGGAAAGGATAGGTAATAAAATTGCTAGATTGAAATATTTGGGATTGGTGGATCATATGCATGATTTTGTATAGTCCCAATTATATGCACTCATCTCAACTTATGCACATTTGCAATAGGGAGTACTCTTAAAACCAACGCTAGAACCACAATAGATACAAATACAATAATTCATGCTAGAAGGAAACCCACAAATGGTCGGAATCAAGAAATATGAGCATGAGAAGGGGATACTTGTTACCGAGATATAATTGGTAGGATGTAGAGGATATGAATTTGTTGATCATCCTATAGCTTGCCTCCAATTTCCATGAACGCGCCATTTCTCCAACATGAGAGACAAGCATCCAATATATCTCCAATGTACCTAAAACACATTTAAGTACAAAATGGTTCCCAAACATATTGGGTCCAAAGTAGTTAGTGAAACTACAATACATAGGAGAGACTCCACATAAATATGTGTATATTGATATGAAATTGAATTTCATGCACATCTTAGCCATTTAGGATTTGGTGGAGTTTCCCCTATATATTGGATCTAAGAAAGAAAGCATGCCATGAAATAAACAAGTAGAGAATATGCATGCACAGGGCTTTCAAGAACCAACAAGGAGATACAATTTGCACAAAAAACACCAAGTAAACCGAGATGGCACACACAAGAGTGTGACACGACAAACGGTGTCCAAATTGTATCAAATAACCAAATCAACACATGAAAGAACACTAGTTCAACAAATGAACTAGACAAAGTCCAAAGAGAAAACGATAGATAAAAACACACGTGCTCGAGGACTTATCTCATTCTAAATGGTCAAAACATGAAACGAGGAATGAGACAAAACCAACTCCCAAAAGAGCAAGGTTCCAACACATAAACCAAACTCTCAGACTTTTCATGATGGCACAAAATACTAAAACAAAAAGATCGAACTTCCAAGAACATAAAACATGATATGGATCAAAGCAAGAAGCATAAATAGGTGTGTTCTAAATAATATAGGAGAGCTCACCCATAAGTAGTAAATTATTTAGGATTTTTGCTTTTGAATGCAAAATGCACACAAATGAGAACATCACTACTACTTATATTAAATAAAACACAAGATGATACCAATAAACTAAGAAGATCCATAAGAGGCAAGGAAATCTTGGGAGAAACACAAACATTTTCTTGGCCAAGATAGGACAAAAAAAACCAAGTCCAAAGTGAATATGATCAATGAATTCTACCATATATCTAGTACTAATTGTCCACGGATAAGAAGTATTGGGAATAATCTTCCCGAGGTAGTACACAAGGATATCCAAGATCATATTCACACAAAGAAGCATATATCAAAGTATAAGAATTAAGCTTGATGCTTCGAAAGAGATTCTTGGTAGCTTCCAATAGTTACACAATCACTAGTGATTGGAGTGAATTGAAGCTAATGGTTTCCATGAGGATATAAGGATCCAAATATGAGGAAACACATACCAAGATCCAAAATAAGAGCAATAAAGGCATTGAAATTGTTTGAGCAAATGTGTCACATAGGAGCTAGATAATTATCAATATCAATTCTAGGTGACACAACCTCGAATTTTCACATTTTATAGGCTTGTAATATGCACTAAGCATATGAATCCCCCATAATGTGATACACAATAAATCTCAACATGAGGCAAAGGAATCCAAATAGAGATAATTAATGGACATTATAGAAATTAAATTTCTCATGAGAATCATACCACATAGAGACTAGATAATATTACTAAATCACTACTAGGTGGTATTTCTCATGTACACACATTTTTAGGATTGTGGAATGCCAAAGCATAACACTCCCCCAAAATGGGATAGTCCATTAATCTCTCACATGAGCTAAATAAGATACCAAATAAAATTCAACAATAGCTCCAACACAAGAAACACTCATACATGGTGTGCAAACCAATAAACACAAATATACTTGATAACTCAAGATAAGAACATGGTAAGAACAACATATACAACAAACATGCAAGGTACAAAACCAACACATGCACAAGGGGCGAGTAACTTTCAATGTAATGAGTTAATCATATGTTACCGCAAGGAGGAACATTGGAAATATAATAGCGGCAATATAATCCACATGACTTGGCTTGGCAAATATAATATATGAAGATCCCTAAATTCTTCATGATGAAACCAAGTCTCCATTGTCCTCCCTAAAACACCTATTGATCAAGTTTTGGCTTGTTGGTCCCCAACCAAATTGGGTCCTAAGAAGTTAGTCACAATAGGCTTGCAACCCAAATGGTTCTTTTCTTGACACCACATTGAGCACCAACATATTTGGCAAACACATTGCCAACCTCATCCTTATGAAGAGAATAAGCATCATCAATCAAAATAGGGTTGGATGAGGAGATACCACTAGTGCATCAGGAAGAAATGTGCCCCTTCTCACAGCAAATGTAGCAAGTTCTTGTCTTGCTAGCTTTCTTCTCGGGTGATGCCACAACTTGAGGAAGAGCTCGAGTAGTCCTCTTAGGAAGAGGCCCGTCTACAACTTGAGGTAGAGCTTGAGGCCGCTTCCCTTGTTGCTTCACACCAAGATACTTCTTCTTCAATGGGCAAGATCTAACATGATGCCCTTCTTCCTTGCACTTGAAGCAAACAATGTTGGCCAGATAGTTTACTTAAACTTGGCCATTCTTCTTGTTTCCCTTGTGCTTCAACTTGTTAGTGGACTTGTTCTTGATATTGGAGTTGAATCCAAGTCCACTCTTATCATTGGGGGATTTTTGCACACTCAAGATGTGGTTGAGTGTGGCCTTCCCTTTATGATCCTTTTTCAAGTCATTCTTCAAATAAGTGACTTGAGCCTTGAGCTCTTTAATTTTCTCTACATGGTTAGTGTCAACAACAATAGTAGAGGAACTAAATGCAACATTGTTAGAGCAACAAGGCATGGAATGTAATTCATCACAAGATGTAGCAATAGCATGGGGGAATGAATTACAAGTACTAGCACATGGCAATATCACATTAGGAGTATAGATAGTGCTAATATCCACATGAGGCCCACTAGATGTTACCTTTGACAAGATGGCCTCATGAGCTAACTTTAGCCTATCATGGGAGACTAGAAGATCCTCATGCGAGCTTGAGAGCTTAACATGATTTTCTTCCAATATTCCATATTTTCTAGTTAGCAAAGCAAGTTGAGCCTTGAGCTCAACATTCTCCTTCAAAATAGATGCTTCACAAGAAATAGCATTAGTAGCACAAGCATCATTAATAATAGCAAGAGGTGAGGGCAACTTTGCAATCTCTTTTGAATATGAAGCTTTAAGTTGCTCATGTGACTCAGTGAGTTTGATGAGCTCACTCTTAATGACCCGAGAGCCATTTTCGAGGTGCTTAAAATCCTCAACGAGTTTAGCATGGGCAACTACAAGTTCATCATTTTTACTTTTGAGAGAACTTGCCACCACAAGTTTTCTATCATGGTTTTCCTTTACTCTAGATAATTCTAGAGCAAAAGTCTCCTCAAGAGATTCTTTGGTGGTTTGTTATTCCAAATAAGCTTTTCTTAGATCATTAGAGAGGCTTTGAAGTTTTTTAATGGTGTGCTCTTGCTCCTCATCTTGAGCTTGAAATTTCTTAATAATTTTCTTGCTCTCCATAGCAAAAGTCAAGATTTCAACAAAGTTAGAGCAAGCAATATTATTACTAACAAGAGCACGATAAACAACCTCACCCTTTTCATCTAAAGAGGCAATCTCATCCTCATATTCCTCACTATCCTCCTCAATGACATCATCATCATCATTATAAGATACCATGGGATCCAAAGAGGTTACCTTAGTTCCCTTAGCCATAAGGCATATGTGAGAACCGGAAGAAGGTGAAGGTGAGATTGAACTTGAAGATCCATTTAAAACCTTGTCTTGGTCCATATAGTCTTTGTTTTCCTCTACATGGTTAGCAACACAAGCACTAGAGGAAATACAAGCATTTCTATCATGGCAACAAGACAAAGCAAGCATATCATCATGTAAATTATTCAAGCAATTTCTACATGATATGCAAGGACTACCAACACTAGCATATGAGGACTTTTTAATGCTAGGAATGTTAAAGTCCAAAAATAGATCATTGCAACTAGATAGAGATGAAAGATTACAAATAGTAAGCACACTATACATATTGCAATTTCTATCACCACTCACCATATCATTACCTTGTGAAAAATCACATGTAGGTGAAGTGGTAGAAGACGAAAGCTCATCACGGACGTAGGTGGAGGGAAAACAATCATCCTCAATAATGTTGGACACACCATATTTATCTTGAAGCTTGGTCCAAATATCATGAGCACTCCAATAAGGCATGATTGAATATTTAACTACATTGCTCACAACAAGTAAAATCATTTTAGTAGCTAGAGCATCTATATAAGAGTTCATCTTCTCCTCTAAAGATTCATTTTGGGGATCCATAGGAGAAGAGAAACCCATATATAAAATTCCCTCAATAGATGGGTGAATATCCCAAAAATAATCTAGCATGCGAGATTTCCACATGTCATAATTTGTGCCATCGAATATATAGAAGGAATTGTGCACTACACCACTAGACGACATCTTTACTCTCAAGGCAATGAAGCCTAAAAGCGAGAGACCTTGCTCTGATACCAATTGAAAGATCACTGATGTCGCCTAGAGGGGGTGTGAATAGGCGATTAAAACTTCTACGAGATGGGCTTAACAAAGGCGGAATAAAACTAACGTTTTCTTTTGTTAAGCATAAAGCCTAGATATACTAAGGTTCACCTATGTGCACCAATAACTTATGCTAAGCAAGATAAGAAACAATGCGATAGCAAGATAATTACTTCAAGCACGATGGCTATCACAATGTAAAGTGCATAAGTAAAGATCTCGGGTATAGAGATAACCAAGGCACGCGGGGACGATGATATTTTACCGATTTCCTCTCAACAAGGGAGTACGTCTCGTTGGAGGGGTGGGCGGTACTAAGACCACCAACGCCACAAAGGCCTCACCCTATTCTCCCGAGCACCCACCACGCGGGCAAGAACCTGTTACACTATGGGACACTTGAGGGTGGTCACCGAACCCGTACAAGATTGGGGCTATCTCCACAACTTAATTGGAGGCTCCCAATAGTCGCCACCAAGGCCTCAATCTTGGGGGAGCTTCACAACTTAATTGAAGACCCCAAGAACACGCCACAAATGCGACACAACCATCTAGGGTTCCAAGAACCCAAGAGGGACAAGCAACAATGAATATCACCGAACAAATCCTCTAGAGAGAACACACACCGATGCACCAAATGCAAAAGGCAAGAACACCACAAAGATGCCCCAAATATTCACTCTCAAGTTCCAACAAGTTTACTAAAGCAATTGGGGAACAAGAGAGGAAGAACACAAAAGGGGATCACAAGAAGCCCCAAAGATCTAAATCCCAAAGATCTACTCACAAAGAGGAGATTTGGTTTGGTCAATATGTGGATCTAAATCTTCTCTCTCTACCTCTCAAATATGAGCAAAAACCATTGGAGGAAGGGAAAGGAATCAAGCACAATAGATATGAGTCAAATAGATAAAAAGGGCTTGAGAAAATAGTGGGAAGAACACTACAAAAGAGAGAGAAAAAGGCTATTTATAGGGAGGGCCGGATATCTGCCTGTTGGGGCTTTTTTCCCGACCTGGGCCGGTAGTATCGGATTGGGCCGGTACTACCAGACCCAACTTCCTAGCAGCGAACATGCACATCAGCTAGCGAGCAAAGGAACCAAAGGGATCGAGGCAAAATCGCGCGAACAGGTGCGCGAGGCGAGGGCAGGGAGCCATCGCGAGGCGAGGCAGGATCGAGCGCGCGCACGAAGAAGCACTGGCGCGGAGACGCGGGCTGCGGCGGCGAGCTGGGAAGTGGGCTACCAGGCCCGGTAGTATCACTGGCCTGGGCGGTAGTACCGCTTGGGCCCGGTACTACCGGCCAGCACTGTCGGGCCAGGCAGAGGCTAGGCCGCACGGCTCAGATGCATGCGGTAGGCATAGCGGTAGTACCGCTCGGGCCCAAAAAAAAGATCTTCTCCTTTTTAAAATGAAGAGGCAAATTACAACTGCGATAACTTTTGCTAGGAGACGCCGATTGACCCGAATCCAATTGTGTTGGAAAGAGGACGACAAGATCTACCCAACCAAAAGTGGAAATATTGGATACCACCAAGTGAGAATATATCAAGTAGTATAATATGAGATACCTCACTTGGTGAGAATCCGAAAAACCACCAAGATCAAAATCGCAACAAGATATAAAGGGAGATCCAATTTTGATGAACAAGAACTTGTTATGAAGATTACCACAAGCTCTATATCCTCACATGGATAAGACCAAATAACAACCACATACAATGATGCATGTATGCAAAGGTTTGAGCTCACTCCGAACGATATGATCGAGATACTCACTCGAGAGCCCCTCTTGATAGTACGGCTATCTATCCTAAACACGGTCAACACGAGACCGGCAAAAAGGAAAACCTATCAAGAATACCTTTGCCTTGAGCATCCTTTGGCCTTGTCTTCATCGATCCATAAACACCGAGGATGGCAAGCACCAAACATGAGATATTCTAGGGATGGCGCATATTGAGCTTCCACAACGCATCTTCTTCTTCATTTCATCGACCTTGAAGCCAACACATTCTCCAAGCGATGCCAATGGACAATTCCTACAAGTACAACTTAATACACACATTAGTCCATAAAGATTGTCATTAATTACCAAAACCACACATGGGGGCCCACATGCTCTTTCACCTGTTTTGGCGCATGTGGTGTGTGTTCATTAGATATTTTTACATGAATATCTATCAAAGGAATTATCGCTTTTTTTCCTCCCTCGAAGAGGTCTGTGTTTGAATCTGGCGAGATCACAACCTAGTGAAATTTGAGATAGGAGCCCATTGACCATAGCCCAAAAACTTTTTAATTTGGCCTTTTTGGCAGTGCCACCACCTCTAAAAAAACTCTGCCTACCCATATGTTTAAGATACTAATCCATTATGTGGCTTTTTATAAATCGAGGTTCCAGTAGCACTACTCTTTTATTTTAAGAGAGATAACATGGAAACACAATAATATTTTTTAGAAGATTGATACATAAGTTGTAGTACTAATACATGTTTAATGATTCAATTTCTATTAGTATCTTTGGTATTGTGGCAAAACACTCAGTTTATGTCTATTTGATTTGATTTGAAGGTCTTTAGTTCGAATCTATTGTGGGTACATATTTATATATATCTTGGGTTTACTTTTTTTGAGAAAGGGTTTACTTTTTAATATCGCATTACGGAGAGGCTGACATCACGTCCCACCAGCCTGCAGCATCCCTCGAGTTTAATGGTTGGGTTTGAAAAAAAAGTTAAATACTTGTACAAAGAGGCTGGCATCAGGGACCCACCAGCCAAAACATACCAGAGAGGGTGACATGGGGGCCTTAGCAGCAAGACCATACACGACTGCCACATCGTGCAATGTTGCCAAGCTCAAAACAGCGGACGCGGCTGAAAAAAAGTCTGTCATACGCAGGTTTGATATACAGAGAGACCGGCATGTGGGACCCAGTAGCGCGGCCTTATATAGGTTCTGCCTCGAGCGACATTGCCAAGTTCGAAACAAGGAGGCACGAGCGAGAAAAAATTCCAGCATGCACACCTTTCTTCTAATGAGAGGCTCACATGGGGGACTCAGCAGCCTAGAAAAACGGCTGATGCATCAAGCAACGCTATCAAGTTCGAAACACAGAGGTGCGACCGAGAGCAAAAATTCCATCATACACACTTTTCTTCTAATGAGTGTATGACATGTGGGGGTAGGGCCCTGCATCATGATTAAACGATATATGCAACGAGCAACGCTATCAAGTTCGGAACACGGAGGCGCGACCGAGGGAAAAATTCTATCATATACACATTTCTTCTAATGAGAGGATGACATGTGGGGTCCAGGAGTTCGATTAAACGGCAGATGCAGCGAGCAACACTATCAAGTTCGGAAGACGAAGGCGCGACAGAGGGTAAAAAATCCATCATACACACATTTCTTCTAATGAGAGGATGACATGTGGGGCCCAACATCGTGATTAAACGGTAGATACATCGAACAACGCTATCAAGTTCGGAACAAGGTAGCACGAGCCAAGGAAAAAAATCTATCATACAAACATTTCTTCTAATGAGAGGATGACATGTGGGGCTCAGGAGGTTGGTTAAACGGTAGATGCGTCGAGCAGCGCTATCAACTCGGAACGGGGTAGCGCCAGCGAAGGAAAAATTCCATCATACACACGTTTCTTCTAATGATAGGATGACATGTGGGTCCTAGGAGGTTGATTAGACGATAGATGCCTCGAGCAACGCTATCAACTTTGGAACAGGGTAACGCGAGTGAAGGAAAAAATTCCACCATACACACGATCCTTCTAAGGAGAGGTTGACATGTGGGACCTAGCAGCCTGACTAAACGACAGACGCCTCGAGCTACGTTATCGAGTTCAAATCCGGGAGGCGTGACCGAAAAGTATGGTCTGCTAGGCACACTGACGTCCGCGACCCACACGCCTCAAAAGACTTCGGTGAGTCAACATCGCGCGAGGAAACAAAAATCTTGCTTCTGCCACGCGCTGGCTGAGCTTCCTCCACATTTTTAGCAGATCCGTCATAGTAGAGGGCCGCGAAACTAGGAAAAAAGTTTTCCATCGGCCATGGTCGAGCCAAGAATTTCGTCACGGAAGACGCGCCTTCTACGACGACCGTCGGGCCAATTCGTTGCGGAAGGAAACTTTTCTTGTAGTGTAACTTATTTTTTCTTTCCAAGTTAACTTCCAATCTGTAGAAGTAATAATGAATGTTAAATTTCGCATGTATAGGTTAACTTCCGCGAACTTCTTAACTATCCTGTGTGTATAAGTTAACTCCCTCTTTTCTATGCTAGTTAACTTCCTGACGGGGCACCAATTTTTTGTGTTTTTCACGGACTGTGCACCTTAATTTTTTCTTGTGCAACTTAACTTCCGTGGCCTCATTAAATTCCCCGTGTGTGCAAGTTAACTTTCGCTCGATGCACTTCTTAACTTCTGTAGCCCTTATTAACGTCCTTGTAAATGCAAGTTAACTTCCAAAGAGGAGACACCGATGGTGTGTCTCACCCGGAGGTATCTTTAGGGAAGAGGGGGCCTGATGACATGGAGAGGAGGAGGAAGACGGTAGTTAGGTGGGGAGGAGGGCGTGGCGGCGCGTGGGCCGGAGGGTGCGCGGGGCGGAGGAGGCAGCGACACGCGGGGAGGAGGGTGGCCAGCGACACAAGGGAGAGGAGGCCTACAGGGACGAGGGTGGCCAATGGCGCAGGGGACATGAGGCCTACAGGGAGGAGGGCACGACGGCCGGTGGAGGAGGCCGGTGGCGTGCGGAGAGGAGGTTGGCTGGCGGCGCGTACGGAGGAGGCCTGCAGGGAGGAGGGCGTGGCGGTGCGTGGGTCAGAGGGCGCTCGGGCGGAGGAGGTGATGGTTCTGAATATAGCTATCTACGTCCATATTTAAACTAGATATTATTCATAATTTTGATGAAATATCTCTCTTGCCACTAATGCCTAATATTCAGAGGGGTATGCGATCCTTTCTTTTATATTTTTCCTACGCATATAATGTCATTTGAAGATGGAAATCACTACATGAAAGTCAAAGATACGATATTTCCAACAACCAGAAGAAACCAGGAGCCGTAAAGCGGAGGCAGACGCTTTAACGACCAACTATACGACTGGAGCAAAAATTCTGGTCGTATAGCTCCGGTCGTATAGTTGGCGCCGCCACCATTAGGTCAAACAGAACAACTTTCATGAAGGGACCCCTATATAAAGAAGCCTCGATCGACGAGAAAAGAAGCCAGACCTCGCCAAAAAGTCTCTGCCACAGATCACCAGCCGCCTCCAGATGTCAAAACCCTTCTCCATCTCCATAGCCATATTCCACCACTTGTAATAGTAGATCTCTTCTTCAATTGGCGATATTGTGAGACTATTGCTATCAATCTTATGATTTTCATTACAATGTTTGTGATTGTTGATCTCATCTCTATGTGTGAGTAATTCTCCTTGGCCCAAGGGCTTCAGCCTAGCCATGTAGCAATTGTGCATGTTATTTATCATAGATGGGATCTTGTATTAGTTTGTATGACATGATGATTATCGTATCCTCTCTTGCCTCAGTCCAAGGACTTGTCAGGTACCTAAGACCCCGAGGGTTGATCTAGGTATAGAGAGTATGAGTAATGACTGATCTGCAGGTTGGGAACCCTAGTGATAGAAGGGGTAGTATGGCTGTATGTGAGGGATTTACTTGGGATTAATAGTGACATCACTATGCATATCATTAGTTCTCTTTCTTCTATGGATGAGACTGGTAGGTTATTACTATAAGCGGTTGCGGAGGCAATAACAATTATGGATGCACTGCCCACATATAATTTATCTTGCTCTAACAAGTACATGCATACTTTATTTCTATCTTTTATTCCCATCAGATGTTTTGCACAGCTACAGGTGAAACCGAATGCCCTAGGCCCTCTCTCTCTCCATCATCAACAACAACAAAAAGACGCAAGCTATTGGTCCAGTAAAAACACAAAAGGATTTCTAAAACTCCTAAAGGTCCGTTAAAGTATCTTCACCACACATTCGCTTCCCGAGGATTCGATAACCTAGGTCTACTAGGGAAAAAGAAGCTACACTACATCCGTAATCCGGGTGGAAGGTATCAACCCTTTTTCTGGTGCCGTTGCCGGGGAAATAATATCTACCCTGGTGAGGTTATTAGGAACCTTGCTAGTTTTAATTCTTGTTTTTAATTTTGTTAGTTTGCTTTTAGTCTTTATTTGATAAACAAAAAAATTAGTTAGCCTTTAAATTCTTGATTTTACTATTATAATTCTTTGCTTAAGAAAACCCAAAAACATAGGAAATATGGCTGAAAAGAAGCTTGGGGAGTTTGCTACTCCCAACATTGATTATTTGCATACTCCGATTACTCAGCCAGCAATTGCTGCTGATGACTATGAAATTAAGCCCCATTATTTAAGTTTGGTTGAACAGAATCAATTTGGAGGCTCTACTGTTGAAGAGGCAGGTATGCACTTGAATACTTTCACTAAAATATGTGATATGATGCGTATAAAATACGTTGACCCTAATGCGGTCAAATTACGTCTATTTCCTTTCTCTCTAAGAGGGAGAGCAAAAGAATGGTTGCTATCTTTGCCTAGAAATACTATTACATCATGGGTGGTATGTACTCCTTTATTTATGACTAAATTTTTCCCACCTGCAAAGACTATGCAATTCATATCTAATATTACTGGCTTTAGACAAGAAGAGCATGGGCCACTAGCGCTTGCATGGGAGACTATGAAAGAATGCTTAAGAAACTGTCCTAGTCATGGGATGGAAGATTGGTTAATCCTCCATTTATTTTATAATGCTCTTAATCCTGTGTCGAAGTCTATGCTCGATACTGTAGCTGGAGGAACGGTTATGGGTAAATATATTACCGAAGCAAAGCAGCTGTTAGACAATATGCAAGACAACCATGCCTAATGTCATGTGGAAAGATCAAACACAAAGAAGGTGAACTCCATCTCACCACAAGAAAATGAAGAACTCAATGCTAAGTTGTATGAGCTCATACTAGCCATAAAAGGTAAGGAAACCCAGGGAAGAGCCACCCCTGAAACAAATATTGAAGAAATAGATCTTATAGCTCGTAATGATTACAATCCTGCTTGGAAGAAGAGTTACAATCCTAACTTTCAGAAACATTATTCTAGTCCTGCAGGTAATTTTAATAACAATATGTGAACTAGTAATGGTAGTCTCCAAGAAACAGTTAAGTCTTTTATAGACTCACAAAATGAACAAAACAATATTCTTGTTAAAATAACTGAGAACCATGATTCCATGCTTGGTAAATTATCTAACCAAGATATTAGTTTGAGAAATGATTTGCAGGCCCTCCAAGAAAGAACGAGGATCGTTGAGGCACATCTAGGTAAGATAACCGAGAGTCAAACTCTCATTCTAGCTAAATTTGCAGGTAAAGCTGAGCCCAATCCTATTGAAGAACTCAAAATGATGAGGGTCCAAAGGGAGGAGTCTGAAGAACTTGATTATAGTAATGCCCCTTCACCAAGCTACACCTTTGAAGACCTCGTAAAGAGGATCAACGTTAAAATTCCGGTAAGTGAAGGTAACGATGAAGCCATGTATCAACACTTTGTTGATCAAGTAGCAATCAAGGTACGCGAGCTTGAAGAGGAATACAAGAAAATCGCTGAAAAGTTACCTGTTAAACTAGATGACATATTTGAGCCTACTATTAAGATAAAGATTGGGACTAATGAGATAGCTGCACTTTGTGATCTAGGTGCAAGTGTCTCAACAATCCCAAAGAGTCTTTTTAACAAGCTAAATCTTGGCTCTTTCGAAATTACTGAATTAAAGTTGCATCTATCCGATTCTACCTACAAACAAGCTGTAGGAATTAAGGATAACACTTTAGTTTACAATAAAAATTGTCCGTCTCTAATTGACTTCGTTATTGTTGACATGCCTGAAGATACTATTGCTCCTATAATACTAGGCCGTCCTTTCTTGAGAACTATAAAGGCTTTAATTAACCTCCATGAAGGGAACATGAAGCTGCAATTTCCTTCACGAGATCCTTTTGTTATCCATTTCCCCAGGAAAAAGAAAGCCAAACATGACGAGAAGGAGGCCATCACCTTGAAGGCCAACAACTTTGGAGTGGGTGTTCCACTCATCTGGCCCAAGTGAGTAACGTCAAGGTCAAGCTATTGACCGTAAAATAGCACTCCATGGGAGCAACTCATGTTAATAAAGGTTTGAGTTAAGTTTTTAGTTTTTAGTTTAAGCTTATGTTTAATAAAGAGTGCTAGAAAACTCCATTTGAGGAGAAGAAATTCGGTAGTACTTAAAATTCTGCTACATACATGCTATTGTTGGTCGACAATATTTACTATCAATTTTCTGTCATAAACAAGGTATATCACTAAGTTATAAGAAAAGAAGCAATTATCGAAGAAACAGATTTTTTTATGCACACAGAGAGTTTAACGACCAACTATACAGCGGGAATAAAAATTCCGGCCATATAGTTCCGGTCGTGTAGATATCTTTGCCATCGAAATTTTTTCTTTAAAATATACTGAGAGTTTAACGACCAACTAGACAGCAGGAATAAAAATTCCGGCCATATAGTTCTGATCATATAGATATCTTTGTCATTGATAATTTTTTTTCATATGTACAGAGAAGTTAACGACCAACTATACGGCGGGAATAAATATTTCAGTCGTATAGTTCTGGTCGCATAGATATCGATGTCTCCGTATAAATTCTTTTCTAATATACTGAGAGTTTAAGGACCAACTATACAACGGGAATAAAAATTCTGGCCGTATAGTTCCGGTCGTATAGATATCGACGCCTTTGTATATTTTATTTCCCAGGGACAGATAGTTTAACGACCAACTATATAGCAGGAACATTTTGTTCCGGTCGTATAGTTGCGTCCTTATAGCTGTACCGCCAGGAGGAACCCTAATTTTTTTATAGAAGGCCAACTATACGGCGGGAACACAATGTTCCGGCTGTATAGTTGTGCACGTATAGTTGCGTCTGACCACAAAATCGCACGGAAAGGTATCTCCAACTCCAAAACTTCAATCCTTTTTCTCTCTTCTACCTCCAAACTCTCTCAAAACCTCAAGAGATCTTCATCTCTACTCAATTTCATTCGATTTCCTCGCACACGAGTGATCTATGGTATGTTTCTCCTTCGATCCTCCAATTACTTTTTGCAAATTCATCTTTGATCTATTGTCATTATCAATCTAGGGTGAGACCTACTATGAACCAATTGCCATGATTTTCTTGCCTAGATTTTTTTTTGAGGAGATTCTTTAGTGTGCTATGATGAGGAATATATTGCACTTACTATTGTTGGATCAAAAAGTTTTATTTTGTCTTTATTCAATGTTTTAGATGATGAACACAAAGAGCGAAACTCGTGCTCGTGCCACGGCTAGCGCTTCTCGGGCTGCCACTCAAGAACGCATGGGGATCAAGTTCAAGGATGAGCCCCAACGTGATTGCTTCAACAGGATCAAGAACCACAAAGTGAAGGATACCCAGTGGGCTTGCCCCATTATATTGAACCAACTCGGTATTTTTGATGACTTCAATTTGCTTCGCAATAGAGCTAGCCTGCAAAACTTTGTGTACAATGATGTATCTACTTATCGCCGCTTAACCATTGAATTTCTAAGTTCATTGCAAAGCACTATTAAACAATGGCAAGGAGAGGACACTGTTTCTTTCCGACTGATGAACAACAACTACACTTTAACATTAGATGAATGGTGCACATGTTTTTATTTGCCAAACATTGATGTTCATTCCTTATGCACATCCTTTACTGGCTTAAATCCTTCCCCTGAACAATACTATAATGGAATGAGTTTCACTACTAGAGTGAAGAAGGGGAAGAATATTCAACATCCTACAATTCGCTATTTGTTCTATGTTATTGCTAACACCTTGCAGGCATGTAATGAGTTCACAAGACTCAACGAGGAGGGCATCCTATTCCTCGCAAAGGCTACTTACATCAACTGCGACCTGTCACTCAAGTTGGGCGCCATCCTTGTGCACTACCTAGAGCACCAAGCCTCCCAAAGACAAGGACCAATCACAGGTGGAGGCATCATCACCATGCTTGCCACTGCCCTAGGCCTCAACCTAGGTGAGTTGCAACCCGTGCTAGGTGAGACACGTGTTGGTTTCTCCACTTTGAGAGCCTATGGAATGCTCACTAGGAGAGGTGGTGTTTATTATCTGCATATTGCTGGAGCTGGGCGTCTCTACCCCTTTCCTTTTCCTAATGGTCTTTTCTCTATCGAGGAAGGATGTTTGCTATATGACTTGTAGGTTGAGAAACACCAACCTGAGGAAGAGATTCTGGAGGAGGATGAGGACCAAGAGGAGGAGCAAGAAGTTCCTTACCAAGAGGAGCAGCCACAAACCTCGTCCGCCACATACCAAGATTTCCAAGGACTTGGAGGGACTGTGGAGAGGATGCATAACCTCTCTCTGAATCTCCAAGAATCAACTAGTAACCTCTCAACTCAATTTGCAAACTAGAGTAGCGACTTTTTCCCGCCACCAAAATGATTTGAAGGGCTTGCAAAAGCCTAAGCTTGGGGGAGTTTCCTCATGTATCTTTATTCGGTGTTTATTTGCTTTATTTATAGGTTGTGTTTTTATTTGAGTTTATAAGCACCCGTGTTGGTTTCCCCAACACTTTATTTTCTAGTTCTTTCTATTTGATTTCGAGATTTTCTAGCCAAGCTTTGCCACCAATTTTCTATTCTTTAAATTCCCTCTCTTAAAAAATCACAAAAAGATTTCTCCATTTTTCCTTATTTCCCTCTTTCTTTTCTTTCTGCCTCATGGTCTTCATATGTTTGCAGGAGAGTGATCGACTTTGAGTTTCCGAGAAACAAATAAAAAAGGAAGAGAGAAGTGGAACCAAACATGAGAGGTATGCCTTATGACTCCCCACTTTTGAAATTTGAGAAACCCATGCTAGTTAGTAGTAAATGTTGAGATATTATATTGGTGGAGTGAGTCTTTGTATTGTAGTAAGATTTTTCATTTGCATGGGTATTTAATTGGGTACATTATGTTCCAGCTCTCGTAATTAACAAAGTCTTGCCTAAAAATTGCTAAACAATTGTATAAGAAAAAGTCTCACAATTGAAGGATTGGGTGTTGTAGTGCTTAGTCTTGAAGGTTTATTTCTAGAGACACTCAACACCACTGAAAATGTTGATTGACTTGATAGCTCTCTTTGAAAGGATTTGTTCGATTGATTTAATGTTTAGCGGTTTTTGTGAGCATGCCAAAAGTTTGATTTGTTAATCATAAGAATGATATAGCTTTATGCGTGTCAAACTTCGTGGGATGCCAACAACTCCGCTGGCCTACGAACGATCTTCATGGAGGAAACTCCTAGATTTCGACTATGAGTTGATTAAACACTCGTAGCAGCAATGCTATAGTGGGTAAGATTCTTGGCACTCCCGGGTAGCTATAATCATGATGGAATCACTCCTCTGGCTATTATGAGTAATCAATATACAAAAGGAACAAAAACCTTAGTGATGCCACGAGTGTCCATCACAGCCTGATAAACTAATAAAAATCTTTGGCATGCTCTCAATTACTTAAAAACTGAAATTCTTGAAGGACAATGAATAGAAAAGTAGTGCTTGAAAAGTCTTGATTTATTGATGTGGGAGAATTGATATACTCTAGTGTATCTGCTTTTCATGATAACTCTCACACTCTTAATTTACATGATTATATTTTATTGTTCAAAGGCAAGCCTATGAGTTGATTACATGACATGGAATAAAGTTTACTCATTTTGAATCATCCATGCTAACAATAATTTTGCTGCACTATAAGGATGCATAAAACCCGTATGATATGCTTGCCATTACTCTATCTATTCTGAAGTTTTTCAGATTGATGAAGTGGAGGAAACATGAGTATACAAATCATGAGTAAGATCACCATCTCGTTATTTCAATTTAAATGCTGAGTTCCTTTTTGATTTTGGTTTTCTTGCTCGGGGACGATCAAGTTTAAGCTTGGAGAGGTTGATGGCTTTGAAATATAGCCATCTACGTCCACATTTTAAATTGGATATTATTCATAATTTTGATGAAATACCTCTCTAAACCCTGCCACTAATGCCTAATATTCGGAGGGGTATGCAATCCTTTCTTTTATATTTTTCCTGCAAAGATAATGTCGTTTGAAGATGGGAATCACTACATTAAAGTCAAAGCTACGAGATTTCTAACAACCAGAAGAAACTAGGAGCCGTAAAGGGAGGCAGACGCTTTAACGACCAAATATACGATTGATGATTGCAAGTGCATAGATCGTTTGTAGCTAGTTTCGAAATAAAGATATCGATCCCACAGGGAGCAGTAGACAAAAGACTAAAATGCTTTTAACTATAACAAAATAAAGTACTTAAGAAATAACTTTAAGATGCAAGATAAGTAGAGTTGTTTTTGGGTTTTTGGTTGAACAAGGTAATTTAAAGTAAAGCAAAACTTAATGCAGAAAATAAGAATCGCGTGTGTAATAGAAAATTGTAACTACAATAGGAAAAAGGCATTATCGAGGAATAATGGATACACCACTTAGCAATTTAGACTAGGCAATCAAGATTATTATAACGAATATTCTCATAATGTGTATGTACATGGGAGGAGCTCCATATATGGACGATTTGCCAGCAACCGCTGCAGACATCGTCCTCATAACTAGCAGACAACAATCTACATTAATCGAGTTACCACGCTATTAATAGATCTCTCCCGTGGCATGGACATGGCTTGGTGAGTTATCCTTAATACCCCCAAGTTAGTACGTAAGGATTGATAACAACTTTATAGTCACAGTAAGTGCTATCATCCCTCCGTCTATCAACAAGTAATCCCCTTCATCGAGTCCCCATTAGAGGCAAATATTAAGGAGGTGCACAACTCCCAATATCAAGATGAAGACAATTAATATATACACATAATGATGTATAACATAATAATCTCTATCTCATCCTAATCATATGCTAGGGTTTATCCATCTCCCCAAGAAGTAGAGATCTACTCAGACATGGAGGCAATCAACATCGTAGCAATGGTAATGGAAACAATCATAGGTGAATAGTACTTGTATAAATCCACAATGAGTATGGGAATTACAACAAGATCTAGAAAATATGTAGATGGGATGGATGGAGATGGTGGTGATGCAGCGGTGGTTGATGAAGATCGATGCCTTAGCCTCCCGGATCTGCGCAGGGCGAAGATGGATCCCTGGCAGATGAGTTCCCCCTCCAGATGCCTTCTGGAGGTGAGGTTTTCACGATTTCTGGGTGTTCTATATGTCGTCTCCTTGAACCAATTGCACGGGGTAAAACTATTTGACAAGGCGGAGGCGGCGCCAACTATACAGCCAGAAAATTTGCTCCTGCCGTATAGTTGGTCATTGAACCTTATGCCTCCCTTGTTTGCTTCTGGTATTATTAATATTTCCCAAATAAGTGATTTACATTGTTTTTAACTCCTTTTCTCCATAGTACAACTGCTCCAAGAATTGTATCCATTGGATCCATCATCTGTCCTAATCCTGGTGAAAACAGACATAAAATGTGCACGCAAGCACCGCAAAATACCAAGATCCTACATCTACGATGCAAAATAATAATATAAAACATGATGCAAATATGCACTCATCAACTTCCCCAAGCTCTCTTGCTCGTCCCGAGAAAGTTTTAGCTTAATGGATGTGATCCTCATATTCATGAAGCTGAGTAGATTAAAATAAATGAGGCAGTTACAACATGTGTTTATCATATATGATACATAGGAACAAGTTCGTGAATAGTACCTTACTCGAACCATCTGAATAGTATTAGCAGGCTTCCACACCTTAGTTATCAACAGTTCATAAAAGATGAATCTCAACATAATGTAAAAGTATCTAGTTTAACCGAATGAGTTAACGAGGTAGTCCCAAGTGTTTTAGGATCAACGTATTCACTTGGGATTCAAAATCTCAAAAGTTTCTCTTTTTCATACTACAATACAGTGGTATATGCCTATTTTCTCTTTGCACATTCGCTCCTTTTATTCTTTCTTTTTCTTTTCTTTTGCATATATGGTCACACTTTTGTTTTAAGTGTTGTGCAAAGGGGCTAGCCATATATTCCACTTTATGTAGGAATTCAAAATTCAATGATCTCAATTATCAAATTCCAACCATATATGAAGCATTCTTATGACTTGAGATTCTACCACGACTTGTTCTCACTCTATTTCGATAGCACTTTCATTTTACCTTGTTCAAGGTTTCTTTTTCAACTTAATTGTATAGATAATTTCTCTTTGTAAATCAAACTGTAGACTTACAACATGTTGACCAAATTATCTTTATGTGTTCCATTAATACCAATGGTGTGGAAGACTCCTATTTATATCATCAAGTGCAAGTAAAATCATACTCAAGCCATTCATATATCATTAAAGCAAACACAAACTCCATATTGCTCCATATATAATAATAAACTCAGAATTTTATTAAAGGGATCGACTATTCCTGAAGGGAATTCTAATGATGCAAACTTTATTTGTAGTTTGAACTAATGCAAAAACTATAATATAAAACTTATAAGAAAGATTACAAGGTCTTTAAAGATCTCCCCAAGCTTGGAATCAAGCCATGCGGGATCAATTAACTCCTTGTGGGTACCTATTCCTCCTCTTAGGTAGATAGAGCGTCACCTTATTCTTTTATGTTGCCCTCTTTAACTATGCTTGCAAAGCGAATGCTGAGGTTGGTCATGTCATATTGGAGCTTCAGTATTTTCCTCTTGAGGAATTTCTTCTCATCTGTCAACTCAAAGACAGTTTTAATCAAGAAACCAACTCTACCATCGATTGCATCGACCTTCTTCTCAAGTTCTTTGCTCATCATCTAGTAGGAGTCAATCCCTTCTCCAATTGTTTCAACGCATGCCTTAGAAGCCTTTTCTAACTCACAGATCTTATCATGAGTCTCATCTTGCCGCACCTTCTTAGGCTTAAGAGGTGATGTACCAAGAGGAGGTTTATAATATGATCCTATGTTGTAAAGATAAGGATTAGGGAGGTACTCATCCTTGTTCCTTCCCCGCTCAGCTTGTCTCATCATCTCCATCCTTTGTGGGAACAAGTCCTCCCAATTTGGGCGAGTCTTGATCTCCAGGCCGGATGATGACGACGATCCTTTGGGTTCTGCTTCTTCGATCCTCTTCACAGGATTATCTTCTTTCTTCTTCCAAATCTTGTTGACATGGAAGGGCTGCATGGCTTCGCTGCATGAATGTTGTTAAAGGGCTTATATAGGGATGGCGAAGATCTTTAGAGGTTGGAGGCTGTGGCTTTGCAAAAACTTAATGAAAAGGTTAGATGCGATCAGCTTTAAAAGGAGGGGTCAAAAATCCTAGCCGCCTTGCGTAACGAGCAACTATACGGGTCTAGCCCGTGTAACTCCCGCCGTATAGTTATGAACCGACTATAGATTATATCTATGGTGGAACTTAACTATACGGCCAGAACTATACGGGCGGGAATTTTTACTCCCACCGTATAGTTGGTCATTAAACTCTCTATATTCTAAATAAAATTTTCGGAGATGGGTCGGTAACTATATGACCGCAAGTATACGGGCGGAATTTTTTATTCTAACCTTATAGTTGGTCATTAAACTCTCAATACTCCGAAAATTATTTTGTCAAAGGTGTTGGTAACTATACGATCGCAACTATACGGGCAAAATTTTTCATTCCGGCCGTATAGTTGGTCGTTAAACTCTCAGTACCTTTTTGTGGATGGAAGAGGTGATGTCGCCACAACTATATGACCGCAACTATACGGCTGGAATTTTTATTCCCGCCGTATAGTTGGTCGTTAAACCTTCTGTGTCCACCAAATTTTTTTCTGCTTCTCCTATGATTCTTATTAATCTGAAACTTAACGCAATATCAAGTTTTGATAGAAAAATGTCAGCTTAGATTTTCGACCAACTTTGGCTTAGCCAATCTCCCTTCTTCTTCGCTAGAGCATCAAAAGTTTCTTGTTTGGCATAATATTCAAATAAAACCTTAACTTACATTTTACAAACTTAATCAAACCTTATTTCGTATGGGTTACCTCCCATGAATAGCTTGACCATAGCATTGATCATTCCTTCTTGAGTCCATTCTTCTTACAGTTGCCCTTCCTTGTATATTTTTGCTTAATCACTTCTTCAAGAGTGATCAACTCTATGGTGACTGCACTTATATCTTCTCTTACTCGATAATGTTTCAAGCGTTGTCCATTTACCACCCATGCAAGAGAGGGTGTTTTGCCTTGGAGCTTCACTGCTCCCGATGGGTAAGCTTCTTCAACTATATATGGGCCTTCCCACTTTGATCTGATCTTTCCTGGAAACAACTTAAGACGTGAATTATAGAGCAACACTTTTTCTCCACTTTTAAAATTCTTATTTTCTATTTTTCTATCATGCCATATTTTCACTTTTTCCTTAAACAACCTAGCATTCTCGTAGGCTTCACTTTTAAACTCATCTAAATCATGAATATCTAATAAACGCTTTTCTCCAGCTGCTTTAAGATCACAATTTAGGTTCTTGATTGCCCAGAAAGCTTTGTGTTCCAATTCTAAAGGTAAATGGCATGCCTTACCATAAACCATCTTGTAAGGTGTCATACCCATTGGATTTTTAAAAGTAGTACGGTATGCTCATAGAGTGTCATTTAACTTGTATGACCAATCTTTTCTTGATTTGTCCACCGTCTTCTCGAGTATGGTCTTCAATTACCTATTAGAGAGTTCCACTTGACCACTCGTTTGAGGATGATATGGGGAGGCAACGCGGTGGGTTACTCCGTACTTGCTGAGGATTTTTGTGAAAGTTCCCTTCATAAAATGAGAACCACCATCAGTAATTAAAAATCTTGGAACTCCAAATCTAGGGAATATGACATCCTTGATCATCTTTACTAAGGTAGCTGCATCTGCATGATTCGTTGGAATAGCTTCAACCCATTTAGTAACATAGTCAACAACAACAAGAATATGAGTATAACCATTAGACTCTATAAATAATCCCATGTAATCCATTCCCCATACATCAAAGGGTTCAATTATGAGACTATAATTCATTGCCATTTCTTGTCTCCTACCTGTCGTGGAAATGGCAACGACAGTCACTACTACTGGCAGCGATTGATTGTAACGTGAGGAAGAGCTGGCGGCCATCTGCGGTGCGAGATGGGGGCGGATGCACATGGTTTACCCAGGTTCGGCCCCCCAGAGGGTAACGACCTACTCCTGTTAGATTGGATTAATGGAGAGCGAGTTACAGGGGTGGCGAGCTTGGCGTCCAAGCAGCGAGTCGCTTGAGGAGGTGTATGGTGGAGCATAAGTCCTAAGGATACCCTAGGGAGGTTTATATAGGAGTCACCTCGCTAGGGTTTACAAGTTACAACCGAGCCAGATATGGACTCGGAGGCTTTTGACCTAATCCGACTGGGCTTCAAGTACACTTTTGGGCCTTCAGTCTCCAGTCGCTAGGCCTTTCCTTCAGTCGCACTCCAGTCGCCGTCCTTCGGGCCCACTCATAGTTCCTTCGGCCCAATCGGAATGTCCTGTTGGGCATACCCCCTTCGGCATATCCCTATCAGTAGTCCCCGAGGCCATCATTGATTCAGGTGCAGGTGTCCCTTTGGCGGTCGAAGTAGGTGAGCCCAATTTGGACGCCCAGTCGATTCGGCGATGGACTCCATTAGAACCGAGGAAATTTTCCCCAGGCTTCCACTCGCCACTCCGGCGAATGTCACTGCTACTAAGTCACTGCTTTGGCGAATGGAGAAGACTAGCGGGTAGCGGGTGGAATGGAGGAGTTGGACCATCAATTCTGGTCAAACTATCCGTTGGAAATCCCAACGGTAACTTTGGCGTAATTACCATAAGTAATGGCTACCCCGAATTTTGCGGGTAGCATTCCCATATAAGGGGAGTGATGAATCAGCTCTGCAAATCCTTCCCCGTGTTCTTCATTCTCCCACATTCATTCTTCCTGCCTTCCTCCGATTCGATTCTTCCGCGTCGTGCGATTCCACGTCCTTCCTGATGGCGCCTCCCAAAGGATCATGGGGAAAATCCAAGTGCACCACAGCCCAACTCAAGTCCTTCGAGGATGCCGGAGTCCTCCGCAAGGGGAACTGGCGAGTTCCCCCCTCCTCCGAGACCGAGCCGAAGCCGGGATCCGGCGAATTCATCTATTTCCCCAGTCATCTAGAAAGAGGTTTGGGGTTCCCCACCTCGCTCTTCTTCCGGCGCTTCTGCGCGTATTACGCGATCAAGCCATCGGATCTCGGCCCGCACAGCATCGAGCAGCTGGCGATCTTCGTCCCCTTCTGCGAGTGCTACCTCGTCTACAGGTCGTATTTTCCGCTGTGGTTGGAGCTCTTCCATGGCCGCATCGAGCGCGAGGCGTCCGACGGCTCGATATTGGCAGCAGGCGGCGTCACATTCCAATTGAAGCTGAAGGCCAACTTCATGAAGCTCCTTCTACCAAAGAAAGCCGCCAGCGAGTGGAAGAAGAGTTGGTTCTATGTGAAAGAGTCTACTCCCCCTGGCGAGGTGGAACTTCCTGAGTTCGTTGCCGAGAGGAGCGAGCCTTGCCGGTTGGCACCGAAGAAGCTTCCCGAAGACCAGAGGATGGCCGTCGCGGAGATGATGGACCAGATCCAGAGGCTGAAGGAGCAGGGGTTGACTTCGGTCAACCTTTACAACTGCTGGCTAGGGTGACGCCTGGTTCCGCTAGTGGCTCGGCTGCATTAGATGTACGAGTATAGCGGGAAGCACGACCCCTCCCGAACCAGCAAAGAATCGTGGGAGGCCGAGGACTATAAGGACGCCCTGAAGAAGATCACTGATGCAGAATTCACCACCGTGTCGGTCGGGCTCGCCCCGTACACTCCCGTGAAGAATGAAGCCCCCACAGTAAGTTTTCTCCCCAGTCGCCATTTCAGCACCTCAATTCGCAGTCGCGGCATTTGGTACTTACTCGTGGTGGTTCTCAGCTGCTTCAGGTGTTGGAGGGTTGGCTTCCTCCGCTCGATGAAGAGGTCCCCCAGGAGCTCGAGGAGGCCTCCAAAGGAGACTCCACTGACAGCGACGAGGAGGAGGAGGTCCCTCCCCCAGCACCTGTGGCTCGCAAGACTCGCATGCAGAAACAACGTGAGTTCGAGGCGAGTCGCAGCTTCGATGAACTCGAAGGAGGCGACGAGGTCGCGCAGGAGCACACGTCCCGGCGTACGTCCACACCGTCGAAGCCCGCACGCAAGCCCAAGTCACCAGCAAAGAAACCGACGTCGCCATCCAAGTCGGTGGTGGTGTTTGAGTCAGATGACGACTCTGATGATGAAGACACCTCCGAAATCTCGCACAAGGCCCTAGCAGGTGCGATCCCGACGAAGGGGTTGGAGGGCGAGGACACCGAGGCGGCGGTAGAAGTTCCCTTGGTGGCGATTGCACCGACGGTTTCGGGGGCTCCAAGCCAGGAAGCGGTTGGGGCAGCAACATCTAAGTCACCATAGCCGTCGAGAGCGGCCGCGTCTTCGGAGCCGGAAATTCTGGCAACCGCGGCTTCGTCATCGAGGAAGCCCGTGGTGTCGTGGGCTTCAAACGTCTTTGAGAGGGGGCTCACTCGCAAGCTGGGCCCCGAATTGGATAATCCTTCCCACATCAGCACCGGGCTGCGCGTTCTCCCAGTCGCCAAGTAAGCCTTGCATTTTCCATTCCAGATTGTGTTCCATCTTGTGTCGTCTTCGTGTTGATTTTGACGTTTTGACATGTCCGGAGTCAAAAAGATCGGTCGTCCTTTGGTGGCGAAGATTCCGCCGACCGCTACCATAGGAGAAGGCAACCTCCCCAAGAAGAGGAAGTCTGTTGAAGACGTCGCGGCTGTGGAAGGCGTGAAGAGGCAAAGGGACGGTGCCGATGATTCTGTCGAGATGACTAGCACCAAGGGGAGCGACCTAGCTGCAGTCGTTGAAGAGGTGATGGCTGCACAGTCGGAGCCAGTCGCGGTCGCCCCTGCGACGGGAGCGCCAGCTCCAGGGACTAGCGCCCCGGCTAGGGCGTCAATGACGTTCCCTCGCTTCGTGGCGAGGGGGTTCCCAGGCGTGGCGGATAACCAGTCTCCGCAGAGCCCGGAGGTCGTCGATGGAGACATTGGGTCTTGTCGTGGGCGCACCTCCTTCATGGTCCCGTCGACTGATGCCGGCGAGCTTCATAAAATGCTTGGTGCTGTCATTCAGGTATGTATAGTCCCCGAGTGTCTAGCTGCTGAATTTCAGCGGCTAGGCACTGAATTGCTTCTACTCTCCAGTCCCCAAGTTCTTAGTCGCTGAATTTCAGCGGCTGGGAACTTGATGTTGCTCTTTGGTAAGTACTGAACATTGTTGTCTCTATAGGGTTTGCAAAAGGAATCGATCGACTGGCAGGCCGCAAGGGAGCACTTGGAACGGGATATGTGCGAGGCGCAGGAGGCTAACCGGCAACTCCAGGAAACTGTTGGTAAGTACCTGCCTTTCTTTCCCTTTCTCTTTCATATATAACCTGTTTTTGTATGACTCACTGATGATTTTTCTTTCAGATGGTCTCTCGACTGCAATTTCCAATGCCCGTGAAGGGTATGTTCAAGTCGCCGAACTGGACGTGGCGAATGGGCGAATTACCTCGCTGATCCAAGACTTGGAGGAGGCGAGAGCGGCCTCAGTTTCTTCTAAGGACCGAGCGAAGGCTGCTATTGCTGCGGCTGAGGAGGAACGCAAGGCCGTGGATTCGATCATCGTGGGGCTGCACAATGATCATGCCGCCTTGGAGAAGCATGTCACGGAGAATTGCCGCAAACTCCTTGGCGAGTCTCCGTCGTTTCCTGACTTGTTTGGCGAGTCCCTGATTGGGGAAGTCCGTAGTTTCACTGATGTATGATTTTGCAGCTGTGATAGGCCAAAGCGACCCGGTGGTTCAAACTTTCGATGCTTCGCAGTGTGTCACTGCCGTGGTGAACGCGTCCACGGCTTCAGCGTTATGCGTCCAAGCGGTTCTTTAAGGCATGTCCCCTACCGAGGTTATTCCTGGGGGGCTTATGGAGGTGTGGCGCTATTTGGAGGAGGCGCCTGTCGTCATGGAGTGGGTGGCGCGCTCGGCGTTCAGGCGCGGGGCCACCACGACATTGAGCCTGGGTCTCGTCCACTTCCCCGACGACTTCGACCTTGACGACGTGACCAGTGGCTACCCATCGGCGACCGGCACGGTGGAGATGTCAGAGGTACTGAATCTGACTGCGAAGGCCGCCCCTTTTGCCGATCAGGTCCTGGCGATGGGGGATCTTATGCCATACCAGGAGACGGTGTTGGCGCCTAGCGACCCCGAGCCGGAGCATCGCGACATGAAGTCGGAGCAGCCCTTCCGGTCGGCGTTGTCAAAGTCACTGACGACCTACCTGACGAACCCGTGGCAGTCTTTTGTTCTTGTCAAGGGGGGTGGTGGTGCTTCTTCATCAGGACCTGTGGAATAGACAATGTAGTTGGGCAGTTTGTAATGTATGCCAAGTGGAGACTGCTGTAATATGATCAACATTTTGTAATATATGCCAAGGGGAGTCAATCGACTCGTATTGTGACCATGATTGTGTGGTGTGTTTATTTTGGATTGAGCGAGTCCCCAGGCGCGTCCGCCCTTTAATGGGGTATAACTCGATTGTATACTTTTGTGTTTTATTTTGTTTGTGCATTGTTTTATCTCTTGCATCTTCTGAGTGGCGAGTCCTCGAGCGCGAGTGGGATTGTTTTGTAGGCGAGTCCCCGATTGTGGTGCTCAACCGTATTGGGCGCGTTCCTGTTGTAGGTTGTTAATGCGTTGTTTGTAACACATCTCTTCCCCTGGCTCGGAGAGCCAGTTGCTTGGCGAGTCCAAGGCAGCTCTCTTACTTGGTGTGTTCCTGAGCCGCGTGGGGATTTCCGTTTTGCAGAGTCCCCGTGCATGGTACTTAACCGTTCGAGTCGCTTTGCGCGAGGATGGGAGGGTCAGGTCGCTGTGAGAAGCGTATACCGGTTGTCTTGGCCCGGTGGGCCAGTCGAGCTAGGCGACTCCAATGGCGGCTCCGAGTTGGTGTTTTCGTGGACGTCCCAAGGCCCGAGTATTTCCGGTGCCCTTGTGCCGCACTACTTAGCCGTGCCGGTCGCTCGACCAAAGGTTGACTTCCGTAAGTAGCATATTGCTGATATGTACGAGTGCAAGTGGCACAAGAATATGGCGAGTAGACACAATTTGTGTGATCCGAATTTCATTATATATGCCAGCTGAGTACAATTTGATGTTCTATGTATAGAACTTTCTGAGGAGGTTTACATTCCATGGCCTTCCGAACTCGAGCTGGCCGTCACCCCGTATGTCGATGAGGTAGTAGGTGTTGTTGCCGAGGACTCGCCCTATGGCGAATGGCCCCTCCCATGGGGGGGAGAGTTTGTGCATGCCTTTCTTGTCTTGGGCCAGTCGTAGGACCAGGTCGCCTTCCTGGAAGGTGCGAGTCCGGACTTGGCGGCTGTGGTAGCGGCAGAGTCCTTGCTGGTAGATGGCGGTGCGAGAGCGAGCCAGGTCGTGTGCCTCGTCGAGTTGATCGACACTGTCTTGGCAGGCGACCTCGTTGGTCGCCTCAACGTAGTTGGCGACTCGAGGTGAATCGTGCTCCAGGTCAGTTGGCATTACGGCCTGGGCGCCATACACCATGAAGAAGGGTATGAACCCGGTGGAGCGATTGACGGACGTGCGGATCACCCATATTACAGAGGGGAGCTTGTCGACCCAGCACACTGGGGTGCGCTCGAGGGGCACCTGGAGTCGCGGCTTGAGCCCATGGAGGATGCTCTGGTTGGCGCGTTCTGCTTGGCCGTTCGACTCCGGGTGGGCGACTGAAGCGAGGTCGAGTCGTATGCCATGTTCTTCACAGAATTCCGCCATGGCCCCTTGGCGAAATTGGTGTCGTTGTCTGTTATGATGCTGTGCTGGTAGCCGTACCGATAGATGAGCTTACGTAAGAACTTGGTGGCTGTCTTGCCGTCGCACTTTTTGATTGGCTTGGCCTCGACCCATTTGGTGAACTTGTTGACCGCGACCAGGAGATGGGTGAAGCCAGATGGGGCCTTCTTGAACGTGCCTACCCTGTCCATGCCCCATACGGCGAATGGCCATGTAATGGGGATGTTCTTGAGTGCCGAACCAGGGAGGTGCGTCTGGTGGGCGTACTTATGGCACCCGACGCGTCGCTGGATGATGTTGGTGGCGTCGACGTGTGCGGTGAGCCAGTAGAAACCGTGCTGCATGGCCTTGGCAACTAGCGACTTGGCGCCGCCGTGATGGCCGCAGTCGCCGACGTGAATGTCCTGGAGGATCTTGCGGCCTTCTTCTGGCTGTACGCAGCACTGGAACACGCCAGTCACGCTGCATATGTGGAGCTCGCCGTTGATGATGACGAAGGATTTGCAGCGGCGCATGATCATTCGCGCCTCAGTATCGTTTCTTGGTAGGATCTTATGCTCCAGGAAGGCGACGTATGGTGTTGCCCAGTCGCTAGGCTCCACAACCATGGCGACTAGGGCCTGCTCTAGTTGCAGCGGTATCCCGACGTCGATCTCCTTTGGTGGGCTGACCGAAGGTTTGTGGATGATGTCGAGGAAGACACCTACTGGTGGCGCTTGTCGGGCCGACCCGATGCGGGAAAGGGCGTCTGCCTCCTCGTTCTTGCGTCTGCCAATCCACTCGACGGAATAGCCGTCAAAGTGCCCTCCCAGTTGGTCTACCACTTGGCGGTACGCGATCATTGTTGGAGAGACAGCGTCGCATGTCCCGGCAACCTGGCCGGCGACTAGGTCGGAGTCGCCATAGCATCGTAAGCGGTTGACGTTCATCTCCTTAGCGACTCTCATGCCGTGAAGGAGGGCCTCGTATTCTGCCATGTTGTTGGTGCAGGGCTTGAAGTTGAGGTGGAGCACGTAGCGGAGCTTGTCTCCTTTGGGAGAGGTCAATATGACCCCTGCCCCTGCGCCGCCGGTGTTCTTGGAGCTGTCAAAATGGAGCGACCAGTAGTGGAGGTACGGGAGCTTCTCCGGCTGCTGTGCTTCTTCCCAATCCGCGAGGAAATCAGCTAGGGCTTGTGACTTGATCGCTTTGCGGGGCTCGTATTTGATGTTGTGGACGCTGATTTTGACGGCCCACTTGGCGACTCGCCCGGTCGCCTCACGGTTTCGTATTATGTCCTGCAGAGGTGCGGAGGAGACCACCGTGATCGGGTGCTCTTGGAAATAGTGTGGGAGTCGCCGCTAAGGTCGGAATACCGTGTACACCAGTTTCTGGTACTATGGGTAGCGCTGTCATGAATTTGTCAGGACTTCGCTGATGTAGTAGACAGGGCGCTGTATGAGGCGCTCCTTGCCCTCCCCCGGTCGTTCGACGACCATCACGGCGCTGACGACTCGAGTGGAGGCCGCGATGTAGACGAGCATTGGCTCTTTGTCGAGTGGAGGGGCGAGGAGTGGAGCCGCGAGTAGCACTTCTTTGAGCGCTTTGAGTGCATCGTCGGCCTCAGTGTCCCATTGGAATGTGGGGTTCTTGCGCATCAGGCGGTAGAGGGGCATTGCTTTCTCGCCTAGTCGGGGGATGAAGCGAATGAGGGCCATGACTCGCCCTGCCAACTTCTGGACGTCGTGCAGGCACTCGGGTTTCCCGAGTCGCGCGATGGTGTCGATCTTGGTGGGATTGGCTTTGATGCCTCTCTTGGAGACTACATATCCGAGGAGCTGTCCGGTGGGGATGCCGAAGGTGCATTTTCCGGGGTTCATCTTGATGTTGTACCTCCGCAGGTTTGTGAAGGTTTCGACCAGGTCGTCCTGGCGGGTGGATTTTACCACCACGTCGTCGATGTAGACGTCAATGTTGTGGCCAATTTGTCTTGCTAGGCACTCCTGCATGCATCTCTGGTATGTGGCGCCGGCGTTCTTGAGGCCGAACATCATGGCCGTGTATCAGAAGGCGCCGAATGACGTGATGAACGCTGTCTTCTCCTCATCCTCGACTGCCATCTTGATCTGGTTATAACCAGAGTAAGCATCGAGGAAGCACAGCGACTCCGATCCCACGGTTGAGTTGATGATCTGATCGATGCACGGTAGTACGAACTCCTCCTTCGGGCTGGCGCTATTGAGGTTGGTGTAGTCGATACACATTCTCCATGTGTTGTTCTTTTTTAAAACCAGGACTGGGTTTGCTAGCCACTTGGAGTATTTGATTGGCCGAATGAAGCCTGCGGCTAGCAGGCGCTATACTTCTTCGGCGATTGCCCGACGATGCTCTTCATTGAAGGGCCGTAGCGACTGCTTTACTGGTCGCACTTCAGGCTCGGTGTTGAGTTTGTGCTCAGCGAGTTCCCTCGGGACACCTAGCATGTCAGATGGCTTCCATGTGAAGATGTCGCGGTTCTCACGGAGGAACCCGATGAGCGCGCTTTCCTATGCGGGGCTCATGTGTGCCCCGATGGTGACCGTCTGGCTGGAGTCGCCTGGGACGAGCTCGATGGTGCGGGTGTGCATGGTCGCCTCGAACGTGGAGTTCGCGGCGGTTGGTTTCTTCAGGATGGTGGGGTCATCCTTGTTGATGTTGCCCGTGTATTTCGCGAGCTCCTCCGCGTGGTCGGTCTCCGCAGCGATGACGGCGTCGACGAGCTCGGCCCCTTTGTCCTTGCATTCCACGGCCATGTCGGGCTCGCCGTAGACGGTGACGATGCCGCTTCGCCCTGGGAGCTTCATCATGTTGTACGCGTAGTGGGGGGTCGCCATGAATTTGGCAAACGTCTGGCGTCCCAGCATGCAGTGGTAGGGGCTGCGGAAGTTCACCAGCTCGAACTCGATTCGCTTGGTGCGGTAGTTCGCCGGTGTGCCGAAGGTGACGGGTAGTGTCACTTTTCTGATCGGGTATGCCTTCCGACCGGGGACGATACCGTGGAAGGTTGTCAGGGTCGGCTGGATTGCCGACTCCGGGAGCTGTAGCCTCTTGAACATGCCCAGGTACATGATGTTGATGGAGCTCCCGCCGTCCATCAATGTCTTGGGTAGCCAGTAATCGGCCACTTTGGGCCTGACTACCAGGGCGAGTCGCCCTGGGTACTCGATTTTGGGGGCATGGTCCTGGCGACTCCAAGTGATGCTCTGCTCGGACCAGTTGAGGAAGCGTGGGATGTCGACCTGTGTCATCGCATTGACGGCGACTGCGTGGGCGAGCACCTTCCTCTCACGCTTGGTGTCGAGTCCGGTGAAGGTGTGTAGCGAGCCGACGGTGTTGCCGAAGCCGCTAGCATTCTCGTTGTCCTAGGGTGGGTTGTTGTTGGGGTCCTCCCTTGCTCGCCTCACCTTTTCAATATCTTTGAGAGAGTGGCAATCCGCGGTGGTGTGGGTGGCGGGTTTTCCCTCGCTGCTATGGTAGATGCAGGGCTGATTGAGCAGGGAAGCGGGGTCGAATTTCGGCCTTGCTGTATTGTTGGAGCGGTAGTTTCCGCTGTCGCGGTAATTTCCTCTACCGCAGCGGTAGCTCTTGGGGTCACGCTGGCCATAGCCGGCGTTGGCGACGAAGTCGACTCGCCCGTCCGTGCGGCGCTTGCCGGTGATGCGGGTGTTGCTGTAGCGCATTTCGCGTAGGCGCCCGCTATCTTGGATGTTGGTTCAGCGTCTTCCTCCCGACTCGTCATCTGCGTCTTGGTTGGGGTCCTCCTCCGCGTAGCGCTTGGCGATCTTGAGGGGGTCGGGGAAGTTGTCGAGCGTCCGGTAGACCCTCTTGATCTTAGCGACTAGGGGTTCGTACCGGCACGCGTTCTTGAAGCAATGTATCGCCGTATCTGGGTGGATGCTGGAGGCGTTGATCCATAGTTCTTGCCATCTTTGAATCCAGCGACAAGTCGACTCGCGTTGTCCCTGGATGCATCGCTCTAGGTCTTCTATGGTGGTGGCGCGGGTGTAGGAGCCCTCAAAGTGCCTGATGAAGGCGTCCCGCATTTCTTCCCAGGAATCGATGTTGTCGGCGGGGAGGGTGTTGATCCATTGCCGAGTCGCACCCTCCATCATCAGGGGGAGGTAGCGAGCGGCGAGCAGGTCGGTGTGGCCGGCGATTCCCATTTCCATGAGGTATGTGTCCAGCCAGACAACGGGATCATACGTCGGATCGTACTTTTCGATCTCCTTGGGAGCCTTGAAGTTGGCGGGGTATTTTTCCCCACGGATCATGGGCCCGAGCATTGCGGTCTGACTCGACTGAGCGAGCCTCTTGGTTCCGGGTTGCTGCGGTTGGTGAGGGTGTGCCTCAAGTCGTTGGGCTGGTGCGCCCGCCACGCCTGGTTGGTGATGATGTTCGTTCGAGCATCAATGGGCTGCCCGTTGGTGGCGACCGTGTTATTCGCCGGTCGTGGCTCATTGGTGGACAGCGCGGGGTTGGCAGCCCGTGGCTGGTTCGCCAGGGGCTACGGTGGAGGGCAGGTCAATGTGTTGGCGACGGTGGGGTGAACGCTTGATGTCGCTCTACTTGCTGAGGAGCGGGAATACATCTGCCCCCGCGGGTCGACTCCAGTAGCTTGTTGCATGACGACCCTGGCGAGTAGGGCCTTGGCATACTAGATCTGCAGCGCACCGTCGCCTTGGACGTCGAGGTTGGCGACCGCGGCGTCAGCCGCGACGACATTGTCTATTGGGGTGGAGTAGAGTGGTAGTCCGTTGGCATCACGGGCTTGAGGCGAGATGATGATCCGTGGTTGGTCCGGCGGGGGCGCGCGGCCAATGGGTGGTGGAGGGGCTCTGGTCGCTGATGCGCTGGGTGGTGGTCTCGCGGGGTTGCTTCCGCCTGGCGGCGCGTTCTCGTAGTATTCGCGCTCGACCGCGTGTGCGGGGTCGCTTTCGTCGTTGAAGTTCATGACGCGGCCCTGGACGTTGGAGTTCAGGCAGGTCCTGATGTGGCGCTGGTGATAGAGCGATAGCTCCCGTGCTGTTTCCTGCTCGAGGTGGTATTTCTCGCGCTCGGCGAGTTCGTTGCGTTGTGCCTCGGCGAATCGCAGGCGGGCTTCCTCCACCTCTATGGCCGTAGCAGTCGGAGGGATCGGCATGGAGAATGGATCTAGCGGGGTGGCCGTGCTGCCCGCCATGTAGATCGTGTTAAAGCGATTGGATCTGGCGCAGAAGTCTTCGGGCGACTCTGAGCCGGAATCAGAATCGAAGATCCCGAGGATGGAAGGGTCCTCGAAATCCTCCGGGTTGGAGACTCGCGTGATGGAGTCCTCTCGTGACGCGGCAGTGATAGATCCATCGACCGAAGCAGGGGTCGCCGAGTCGGCATCGTCGTTTAGGGCCTCATCGTTGGTGGCGGCGTTGGTCTCGACCGCATCGCTGGCGGCCGAGTCGTACTCGATGACGAGGCTCCTGATGGAGCGGACCTGCTTCTCCGAGAGCAGATCGCGGTGCGGCAGCGATCTGCCGACGATCACCATTGCAGCTGGGTCGTCCGCGCCGGTGAAGCCAACGAAGAGGTTGATGGAGCCGACCGGCATCACCGCGCCGTGAGTGACCGGGCGTGACGCCGTGATGTAGCTGCTGGGCATGATCTGTAAGATCCCACCGATGGCGATCATGCGGCCGGTGGCGAGCGGCCGGTTGATCCGCGAATAGGGTCTCGCCGCAGAACTCAGCCAGTCCTGCTATGCCCCACGGTGGGCGCCACTGTCATGGAAATGGCCACGGCAGTCGCTGCTACTGGCAGCGATTGATTGTAACGTGAGGAAGAGCTAGCGGCCATCTGTGGTGCGAGATGGGGGGCGGATGCGCATGGTTTACCCAGGTTCGGCCCCCCAAGGGTAACGACCTACTCCTGCTAGATTGGATTAATGGAGAGCGAGTTACAGGGGTGGCGAGCTCGGCGTCTAAGCAGCGAGTCGCTTGAGGGGGTGTATGGTGGAACGTAAGTCCTAAGGATACCCTAGGGAGGTTTATATAGGAGTCACCTCGCTAGGGTTTACAAGTTACAACCGAGCCAGATATGGAGTCGGAGGCTTTTGACCTAATCTGACTGGGCTTCAAGTATGCTTCTGGGCCTTCAGTCTCCAGTCACCAGGCCTTTCCTTTAGTCACACTCTAGTCGCCGTCCTAGAGAGATAATCTGCTACTGGGTTATCTTTACCCCTCCTATCTACTATTTGCAAATCATATTATTATAGTAATAAAACCCACCTAATCAACCTGGGCTTAGCATCCTTTTTCACAAGGAGGTGACGCAAAGCTTGGTGATCTGTATCAATTATCACCTTAGAATTAATTACGTAAGATGTAAATTTGTTGCAAGCAAAAATTGTAGCTAGAAACTCTTTTTCTGTAGTAGCATAGTGTTTTTGAATCTTATTAAGAGGTCTACTAGCATAATAAATAACATTCAAATTCTTTCCATCTCGCTGTCCCAACACAACACCTAAAGCATAGTCACTAGCATCACACATGATTTCAAAAGGTTCATCCCATTTTGGAGATTGCATAATAGGTGCTGAAACTAGTTTATTCTTAAGGTTCTCAAAAGCTGCAATGCATTCATGATCTAAATAGAATGGAGTTTCTTTATCAAGAAGATTGGTGAGGGGCATAGCTATCTTAGCAAAATCCTTTATAAACCGCTTATAAAAACCTGCATGTCCAAGAAACATTTTTAGATTTTTAATGTCCTGAGGCATTGGAAGATTTTCTATAGCATGTATACTAGTTCTATCTATTTCTATTCCCTTCTTCGAAACTTTATGCCCAAAAACTGTACCTTCTCTTTCCATGAAATGACATTGTTCCCAATTCAAAACCAAGTTTGATTTCCTGCATCTCTGCAAGACTTTGGTTAGATTGTAGAGGCAATTATCAAAAGTTATTCCACAAACAACAAAATCATTTCTTCGAACTTCCATAATCTTCTCAACAAAGTCATAAAAAATCTTTAGAACACACTCCTGAAAAGTTGCTGCTGCATTATATAAGCTAAACAGAATTAATCTATAAGCATATGTGCCATAAGGACAAGTGAAAGTTGTTTTTTCTTGATCTTCTAGGTGTATGGCAATTTGAGAATATCCAGAATAACCATCAAGAAAGCAAAAGTAAGAATTATTACTAAGTCTTTCTAAAATTTTATCCATGAATGGTATAGGTTTGTGATTCTTTTATGTCTCACGGTTTAGCTTCCTAAAATCAATGCACATATGATATCCTACTATGAGCCTTACAGGAACTAGCTCACGATCCTCATTCATAGCAGCATCAAGACCACCTTGTCTTGGTATGCAATGAGCTGGGCCAACCCACTTACTGTCAGAGATAGGATATATCATGCCAGCATATAGTAAGTGTATAACCTCTTTTCTTACTACTTATTTCATCTTCGGATTAAGCCTTCTTTGTGTATCTACTATAGGTTCAGCATCATCAAGCATGGTAATCTTATGTGTTACGATAGATGGATCTATTCCTTTAATATCACTCAATGTATACCCAAAAGCTTCACGATGCTTAACCAAAACTAAAATGAGTTTATTTGTTTTATTTTACGATAGATTCTTGCTAATAATAACAGGACATTTATTTTCATTATCTAAAAACTCATACCTCATATTGTCTGGAAGTTTTTTCAATTCTATTGGTGGAGGCTCTTCATCTCCTTTTCTTACCAGTTCCTCATAGTCATGTGGATTTTGTGCTTCCAGAATTGAATCAAGGTAATCATCCATATCTTCTTTCTCCTCATCATCTGGTGCTTCCTCCCAATTAATCAGACTCCTCTCTAATTCATCTTGTAGAGTACTGAAATGAATTGTTGCTAGCTTGGCAATCGTCTTCTCTTCCTTGATATACTCCACTTCATATGGCCTCTTGTTTAGTTTGGCGAAGTGGAATGTCTTTTTCCTCTTCTCCAAACTTCAGTGAAATAGTCTCCTTCTTATTATCAACTCGAGCTTTGGTGATGGAAATAAAAGGCCTACCTAAAAGGATAGGACAAAAAGAATCTCGAGGCATATCAACAATATGAAAATCAAGGGGGTACATGAGTGATCCAATAAAGACATAGATATTTCTGATTACTCCTTCCAGTTTTATATTGGTTCCGTTGGACAATTTAATAGTAGTTTCTACCTGTTCCACATCTAGATTATTTAAATTGTAGCGGAGTTCCTCGTAAAGCGATGAAGGCATAATATTTATAGTGGAAATTGGCTCACAAATTCGATATAAGAATGTTTCTCCACAATATATAGGGGTCATTGGTTTAGAAGTTTTGTTACCTCGAACCTTACCTTTGATGAATTCTGAGGTTTCAAGGTCTAGAATAACCACTTCATCATCAACTATTCGTGCTTCCATAAGATCCTTTAGTATAACATTATTTATATTGGTAGCTTCAGGGTTCCTTTCTGGTTTCTTTGATCTCTTATTTATTCGTTCTTCCTCTTTTTGCCTTTTTTCGACGATCCCTTCAATAGGTATTGAGGAGAACACTTCAATCAGCGCTCTTGCGCGCTTATTTTCTTCGAGGGGTTTACGGGTTTCCCATTCTGTAGGTACCTGCAAATGTCCTGCATAATTGCCAATAATTTTCTTTACTAAGTAAGAATCAATACCGAGAGTTTTAATTATTGCATTTGTCCTCTCATCTACAAGGAAATATTTAACGCAAGCATATTCTAAAAAACTATTTGTAATGTTTTCTTTATCTTTAAGATTTTCCGTTGCTTCTTTCATTTTTATTATTAATTTCCATGCTTCACCATAGGTATAAGATAGAAAACTGCCATTAGAAGCAGTGTCTAGATTCATCCTATTTTCAATATTTATCCCTCCATAAAAGGCATGAGTGATTAACCAATCAGGCAAACGATGATGGGGGCAATTATCTAGGTAACTTTTATACCTTAGATATCCTTCATATAAGACCTCACTAGGATTATTTTTGAAACTCATAATAATACCTCTCATCCTGTGAGCTTTGCTTTCAGAATAATATTTTTATAGGAATTTGGTTGTCAATTCCTCCGAAGTCCTTGGTGCTTCTACACAAAAAGATATGTACCAGTCGCAAACATTATTAGAGAGAGTTTGTCTAAACAACTAGGTTTTAACCATATCGAGATTACAGTCATCGAAAATAAAGGAACTGAGAACGTCTTCAAAGAATTGTAAGTGTCCATATGGAATTTATTTGTTGGTTCCTGCAAATTTCTTAGAATGCAATAATTCAAATAATAAAGGATGGATCTCGATTTCATCCTGATTTATGCTTTTATTGATAGCTATAAAGGCATCCATGGGAAAACCCATTTTCCTTACTGCCTCAAGCTGGTTTAAATGCTGAGTGTTGTCCATTGTTGCAGTTCTGCAACTCAAGTAAAAATTAGTACAACGAAAGTAAATAACTAAAAGTAAAGTGACTTATAGCGCTAAGCTCCTCGGCAACGGCGCCATAAAATAGCTTGATGACTGCAAGTACACAGATCGTTTCTAGCTAATTTTGAAATAAAGATATTGATCCCACAGGGAGTAGTAGGCAAAAGACTAAAATTCTTTTAACTATAACAAAACGAAGTACTTAAGAAATAACTTTAAGATGCAAGATAAGTAGAGTTGTTTTTGGGTTTTTGGTTGAACAAGGTAATTTAAAGTAAAGCAAAACTAATGTAGAAAGTAAGAATCATGTGTGTAATAGAACTTTGGAACTACAATAGGGAAAAAGGCATTCTCGGGGAATAGTGGATACACCACTTAGCAATTTAGACTAGGAAATCAAGATTATTATAACGAATATTCTCATAATGTGTATGTACGTGGGAGGAGCTCCATATATGGATGATTTGCCAGCAACCATTGCACACATCATCCTCATAACCTCAGAAGACAGCAATCGACATCAATCGAGTTACTGCGCTATTAAGGGATCTCTCCCGTGGCATGGACATGGCTTGATGAGTTCTCCTTGATACCCCCTAGTTATTATGTAAGGATTGATAACAACTTTATAGTCATAGTAAATGCTATCATCCCTCCGTCTACCAACAAGTAATCCCCTTCATCAAGTCCCATAAGTGGCAAATATTAAGGAGGTGCACAACTCCCAATATCAAGATGGAGACAATTAACATATACACATAATGATGTATAACATAATAATCTCTATATCATCCTAATCATATGCTAGGGTTTCTCCATCTCCCAATGCTAGGGCTTCCACACCTTAGTTATCAACAGTTCATAAAAGATGAATCTCGATATTATGTAAAAGTATCCGGTTCAACCGAATGAGTTAACGAGGTAGTCCCAAGTGTTTTAGGATCAACATATTCGCTTGGGATTCAAAATCTCAAAAGTGACTCTTTGTCATACTACAATACAGTGGTATATGCCTATTTGCTCTTTGCACATTCACTCTTTTTCTTCTTTCTTTTTCTTTTCTTTTGCATATATGCTCACACTATTGTTTTAAGTGATGTGCAAAGGGGCTAGCCATATATTCCACTTTATGTAGGAATTCAAAGTTCAACGATCTCAATTATCAAATTTCATAGCCATATTCCACCACTTGTAATAGTAGATCTCTTCTTTGATTGGCGACATTGTAAGACTATTGCTATCAATCTTATGATTTTCATTACAATGTTTGTTATTGTTGATCTCATCTCTATGTGTGAGTAATTCTCCTTGGGCTAAGGGCTTCGACCTAGCCATGTAGCAATTTTGCATGTTATTTATCATAGATGGGATCATGTATTAGTTTGTATGACATGATAATTACTGTATCCTCTCTTGCCTCAATCCAAGGACTTGTAAGGCACCCAAGACCCCGAGGGTTGATCCAGGTATAGGGAGTATGAGTAATGACTAATCTGCAGGTTGGGAACCCCAGTGACAGAAGAGGTAGTATGGTTGTATGTGAGGGATTTACTTGGGATTAATGGTGACATCACTATACATATCATTATTCTCTTTCTTCTATGGATGAGACTAGTAGGTTATTGCTATAAGCAGTTGCGGAGGCAATAGCAATTATGGATGCACTGCCCACATATAATTTATCTTGCTCTAACAAGTGCATGCATACTTTATTTTTATCTTTTATTCCCATCAGATGTTTTGTACAGCTACAGGTGAAATTGAACGCCCTAGGCCCTCTCTCTCCATCATCGACAACAACAAAAAGACGCAAGCTATTGGTCCAGTAAAAACACAAAAGGAATTCTAAAACTTCTGAAGGTCCGTTAAAGTAACTTCACTATGTATTTGCTTCCCGAGGATTTGATAACCTAGGTCTACTAGGGAAAAGAAGCTATAGTACATCCGTAATCTGGATCGAAGGTATTAGGAGGCCGACGACCCGCGGAGAGGAGGGTGGCCGGCGGCCCGGGGCGTAGGAGGCATGTGGCGCGGATCAGAGGAGGTAGGTGTCGTGCGGGTAGGAGGAGGGGCCTGACGACACGGGAGAGAAGGAAGCAGGTAGTTAGGTGGGGTTGCTGACTAAGGTTATTTAGGAATCTCTTAAGGCGGGTTCTTGAATAGTCATGTCCTATATATATATATGTGCAACTTGGGTACATACACCTTAGGTATATATACCTTAGGTATGTATAACTTATATATGTATACCTTAGGTATACAGATGTTAGGTATGTGAAATTTGGTTATGTACGCTCCCAGGTATGTATGAATTCGGAAAAATACAGGTATGGTGCCCGGGCACAATGGTGTCCCATCTGAGCTTATATATTCCCTAATAAAGGTTTTTGTCGGAATATGCTATATGGATATCCTCATATCATGTCACCAATCCGCCTAACCCGGGCGGCCCATAGTTGGTAGCAAGGTGTCAACACCCGTATTTTTAATCCCAGATGCCAGTTATGCCATACACCGCAATCCCAGGATTACCATTTTTGCGAGACATAACAGATTGGATATCATAGTACATCATCCATTACAAACCATAATAAGGTCTTACACAAATAAAGGATCTCATGATCCAGTCTTAATACAAACAAGCAGCGGAATAATAAGCGTAGTAGTGGGCTCCATCTTCAGGGTCACAGGCAATGCTAACGATGGGAGATGATCCTAGTTGTCATAGCCGTCCTGCTGTCCATCATCCTGATAGTCCTCCTCATAGTCTGGCCACGGGAATAGCCAGGGACAAAGCCATGAGTACTCTTTAAGTACTCGCGAACTATCACTAACAAGTAAGGTAGTTCTAGTAGGAATCTTAAGCTCTAGGTTTATTTGCAAAAAGCCAGATTTATCTAAACTGAGTTTAGAAGTAAAGAAAACTAAGTAAATGTTCTAAATCACTTAAGTGGGAACCTAGTTTTCACATTCACAACCCTATTATGGTCAAGTCAAAAATCATAGTTCACTTCACAAGTCATTTTGAAAACATATGACGACGGAACAGTATGGCCACTCCAACTGTCCATCACCGCGGATGCGGCTATTCGAATAGTTTGACCCTCTGCAGAGGTGGTACACTTTCACCACAAAATACGATACATCTATTAGGGATAACCCTGAATCATAATACTTAGTATGCGGATAATCAATCATAACCTTTCAATTACACACTCTAGTATAGGCACCTCCGCTATGAGCTTGGCCTCCCAGCCATGGCCATCTGCCATCCTGGGCACTGCATACGTGGACAATTCAAACCTCTTCCGCGAGAGAACCCATACTAATGCATATAAACTTCCGGCTAAGCCTTACCCATTTTAGGTATTGTGGTTGTACGGTAAAATGGCCATGGCTCATCTGAACCCAACCATCAGATTTTTATAAAGGGCTAAGGCTCATGCCTCAAAAAATTTCATCATCAAATCCTTTTTCGTTTCTCAACACATGTCAAAACATTTCAATAGAATGAAGCATCATTCCAAGGTTTTCATAATCATTTCACCAAGTATTCCCTTCTAAAGTGATCAAGTTTTATGCTTAGCACTAGCCACTAAGGTTAAGAGTGTTCACTAATGAGGGGTGCTAATCTTCAATCTCATGCCATAGAATTACATCTAGTATAGGCCTAGTTTTATACTCTTTATGCTATCTATACTATCTTTCCAAATACTCACAAAGCACTAACTAAAGGTAAGGAACTTTGGTAAAGTAAAAAGAATAAAGCTTGCAAGTAAAACTTGGGGTGGGTATAATCAAAGGTATATAACCAAAGCATGCCTAATGCATCTTGCTTAGGTTAATACTTGCAAGTGTTAGCTTGCAAGGTCTAGCTTGCTAGTAATGATGGCTTGCATAATTTTAGCTTTCCAATAATAGCTTGCCTTGATTGGTGCAGTGGTTGAAGTTTTCCTTCGCTTCTTTTGGGTAGAACTCCTCCTCCTCGTATCTTGGTTCGGTACTATCGTCTATAAATAAATATGGGGTACACAATCACCAAACAATACTTAACTACTTCTATTTAGCAAACTAAGGCTCACACTTGATGATCTAGCATCATCACAATCATCACATGAAATAAAGAACTAGTTTTATTTATCTTATTTGAGAAAAGTAATTTCTACTCATTAAAATTAATTAAGATTTAATATTCTCCAATTAAAATATGGGATCATGTGGACACATGTCATAACCACATATTCTAATACATGGGAATGTGATTTAAAGGGTTGGTCACATTTTATAAAGTTTAAGATTATTATTTAATAGATTTAAAGTGACTAGAAATGCCCTAATAGCATCCTTTGGTACTAGTCCTCAATGTCACTACATGCAAACCTAAATGTTTTTACATATTCAGATAGGTATTATCAAATGTGATTTTTGAGAGTTGGAATCAGCTCAAAAGCTATTATGGTTGATTTTTGAAAATGTTTGAATGTAGAAAAGTCTCTGTCTTGTTATTTTTGCTAAAGATTATCTCTAACTCCAAATGATTTAAATCCAACGGGCTTGGATAGATAATTTAAATATCTTTCTAACAAAATTTGAATCATGCAATTTGGTTCAGTGAAACTCTCTGAATTGATTTTTGAATCTGTGGACAGAATAGGTTTTTAACTAAATCGGAAAATCAACATTTGAATTTCCAGGCCAGCGTGGGAAAGCTAAATGAGCCATTAAGCCTAATTACAGAATGGCTGTCGACAGATGGGGTCCACCAGTCAGCGACTGCATCTAAGCGAAACGGTATCTACGCATCTGAGACGTGCGATCTAATTCTAATCGAACGGCTGGAAGTCGTCGTCGATGACGAACTACTCCGGCGAGGAACTAAACCTAACACGGCGGTGGAGGGTCTGGCTAGGCTCACCTGCGCTCCATCTAGGGTCGGTGATGGGGGCGATCAATGTGGTAGATGACGGCGGTTCGAGGCGTGGTCACGGCAGGTCTAGGGGTGGTCGAAATCTACGGCGTCCTTCTCCTCCAGCAGCGGCGGGCTCTAGCCAAATTCCGGCGAGAGCGGGCTCGCCTTGCTCTAGGAAGAAGTGGGGGAGGGTCAGAGAGGAGTGGTGAGTGCTGGGGTGTGGAGTAATGAGGCAGGGGAGGCCTCCTTTTATACTGTGGCGAGGGGACCGAATGGTGTGGGTGCGAGCTCGTTAGTGACGATGCTACAGGCTGCTAGCAGCGCGGCTGAGGCTAGGGGACGATGCTGTGTTCCTTGGCGATTTTTGCTGGCTTAAAGGCGAGGCGTGGGGCGATGTGGTTTGGTCTGGAGCATGCGGCGCTCTGCACAGATGCAAAGGTGTTTGCGATGGCGTGCGGGAGCTACGGGTCGCGCGACGGCGACGGGGGTGTCTGCGGGGTTGCGGTGATCATGGTGAGCATGAGCGTGCGTGGAGAGGGTGCAGTAGTTAGTTTAGTGCAGGCCAGGTGTTTCTGGAAATTTTGAGTGATCTTAACTTAAGCTTGAGTATCTATGTTTGCTTGGAGAGGTCAAGTGGAAATGGGTTTGATAGGTTTTTGAAAAAGTGTGATCTTAACATATGAACTAGATTCAATTTTCAACTGTCCATTAAATTGATGTGGAAAATGTTTTTGTAAGTTTGTAAAGTGGGCCTTGATACACTTTTACTTGGTCTAGCAAGGGGTGAAAAGAATTAGAATTGTTTCTGTTAGAATTACTCTTCTAGGAACACTCAAAGTGACCTAGTGATTAACTTTTGCCAAAATGACCATTTGCTTTATTTATTCATATTTGATTTTTTTCTTTTGATTTTGTTTGTAATTGGCCTAGATGATGTAGCATTCACCTTAAAACCATTTCACAACATTTGTAGCAATCAAGCATGGCATTTTCAATCAATCACACATTAATGCAAAACTAATATGCATTCATAATCATTTTATTAATAAAAGTTTTCGTTAATCCTAAATTGGGTGATTAGAATTGGATAATCTTGCTTAATATTTTTGGGGTGTTACAAACCTTCCCTCCTTAAACAAAATATCGTCCCGAGATTTAATAAAAACTAGGAACTAAAGAGATCTGGAAAATTAGTCCTAATGTAATCTTCTCACTCCCAAGTAGCTTCCTCTCCGGTATGTTTGCTCCATTGGGTCTTGAGAAACTTGATACTCCGGGTCCTGGTGGTTCTGAAGGCTTCTTCAAAAATACGGATGGGTACTTCATGATATGTCAGATCCTTGTTGATATCAATGGCTCAGTGATCGATGTTTTTGAAAACTTGGGTCTTCTCTGGAACTTCTAGGCATTTGCGAAGTAACGAGATATGGAACACATCATGGATGGCTGACATCTCCTCTAGTAGTTCCAGTTGATATGATACTTCTCCTCGGCGATTCAAAATCTTGAAGGGTCCAATATATCTGGGGGCTAACTTCCCTTTCAGTTGGAAATGCTGCATTCCCTTCAAAGGCGGCACTTTGAGATACACAAAATCTCTGACTTTGAAGGTCAGGTCTCTACGTCTCTTGTCAGCATAACTCTTCTGTCTGGATTGGGCAGTCTTGAGGTGCTCACGGACTTTGTGAACCTTCTCTTCGGCTTGTCGTAGGATGTCGGGTCCGAAAATCTGACTCTCTCCTACTTGTGGCCAATTCAAAGGGGTACGACACTTCCTTCCATACAACAATTCAAATGGGGCCATTTGAAAACTGGCTTGATAACTGTTGTTGTATGAGAATTCTGGGAAAGGCAGACAATCTTCCCATTTTGATCCATATTCTAGAACACAAGCTCTCAACATATCCTCTAAGATTTTCTTGACTCTTTCAGTCTTTCCATCGGTCTGCGGGTGATAAGCTGTGCTGAAATTCAGCTTGGTTCCTAATCCTTCTTGGACTTTCTACCAAAATCTTGAGGTAAACTAGGTTCCTCGATCCAACACTATGGTCTTAGGGGTTCCATGCAAACTGACAATTCTAGCAATGTACAACTCTGCTAGCTTCGAACTCTGGTAGGTAGTCTTGACAGGTATAAAATGGGCTACCTTGGACAGTCTATCAACTATGACCCAAATAGAGTCATTTCTCCTACTAGAAGTAGGCAAACCGTTGATAAAGTCCATTCCGACGGAATCCCATTTCCATTCCAGAATCTGCAATGGTTGCAAAAGTCCTACAGGTCTCTGATGTTCTGCTTTGACTCTCTAACAGATATCACACTTGGCTATGTAGCTTCCGATTTCTCTCTTCATCTTGTGCCACCAAAATTGCTCCTTCAAATCTTGATACATCTTCGTTCCTCCAGGATGGATAGAATAAAGAGTATCATGAGCTTCTTGCATGATAACTTGCTTCAGCTCAAAATCTGTTGGCACACAGATACATCCTTTGTACCACAAATCTCCTTCTTTATCTTCGGTGAATCCGGGTACCTTTCCTGTGTCGATACGATGTTTGATTCCGTCGATACTTGCATTTCCCTTCTCGGCTTCCTTGATCTGACTGATCAAAGTGGGTTGAAGTGCAATGCTAGCTAAAAATTCTTTGCTAACTAGCTCCGTTCTAAACTTCTCCAACTCTTCATGCAAACTTGGCTAGGCTTCTTTGATCATGGTATTTAATCTACACGGCAATCTGCTAAGAGCATTCGCTACCACATTGGCTTTGCCGGGGTGATAGTGAATGTCAAGGTCATAATCCTTGATTAAATCTATCCATCTCCTTTGCCTCATATTCAACTCCTTCTAGGTGAAAATATACTTCAAACTCTTGTGATCCGAATAAATCTCACAGTGGTTACCCATCAGGTAATGACGCCATGTCTTCAATGCTAAAACTATAGCTGCTAGTTCAAGATCATGGGTAGGGTAGTTTTGCTCATGCTGCTTTAGTTGTCGGGACAGATATGCTATGACTTTGCCTTCTTGCATCAACACACATCCGAGACCAATCTTGGATGCATCACAATACACATCAAAAGGCTTCTTGATATCTGGCATAATCAAGATTGGGGCTGAAATCAATCTCTTATTGAGCTCTTGAAAACTTGTTTCACATTTGTCAGTCCATTCAAACTTCTTATCTTTCTTCAACAATTGGGTCATCGGTCTTGCGATGCTCGAAAATCCTTCTACGAACTTGCGGTAATAACCTGCTAATCCTAGAAATGCATGGACTTGGGTTTGAGTGGTTGGGGCTTCCCATTCTTCAACATCTTTGATCTTGGCTGGATCAACGGCGATTCCTCCTGCTGACACAATATGTCCGAGGAATCCTACTTCCTTTATCCAAAACTCACATTTGCTGAACTTGGCATATAACTGATGTTCTCTGAGGGTTTCGAGGACGGTTCTCAGATGTTGCTCATGGTCTGATTCTGACTTGGAATAGATAAGAATATCATCGATAAACACAACGACAAACTTATCCAAAAAGTTCATAAAAATCTTATTCATGAGATTCATGAAATAAGCGGGGGCATTGGTTAATCCAAAAGACATGACCGTATACTCATACAATCCATATCTGGTGGTAAAGGCGGTCTTTCGAATATCCGTTGCACGAATCTTGAGTTGGTGATAACCAGTTCTAAGATCAATCTTAGAGAACACTCTGGCACCAGTCAACTGATCAAATAGATCCTCTATCTTGGGCAATGGGTACTTGTTCTTGATGGTGACATCATTCAGCTTCCGGTAATCTGTGCACAAACGGTTACCTCCATCTTTCTTATCCACAAACAAAACAGGTGATCTCCATGGTGATGCGCTTGGTTGAATCAAGCCTTTCTCCAGCATAGCATCAAGTTGCTTCTTCAGCTCCACTAATTCAGATGGGTTCATACTATAAGGTCTCTGAGCTATAGGTCCAGTTCCGGGAATTAGTTCAATGATGAACTCGATATCCCGATCTGGGGGCATACCGGGCAATTCATCTGGGAATATTTCGGGGTATTTACAGACTACTCTGACTTGGTCTATGGTTGGTTGGGCTAGACTCTTCTTGCATTTGAACTGACGGGGCAAGGTTTCAGATACATGCTCTACTAATACTCCAGAGCTACTGGTCATGGTTATGGCTTTCTTGGCACAGTCGATCAATCCTTTATGTTTCGACATCCAATCCATTCCTAGTACTATTTCCAAACCTTTGGTTCCAAGTACTATTAGATTGGCATAAAAATCTATTCCATGATTCTGATAGTTACAACCTTGCAAAATTTTCTAGCTTTGGTGGTTGAACCAGGAATTTGAACTATCATAACATGCTTGAATTTGGTTGGTTGAATCTTACTAGTGCATGCAAATTCTTCTGTAACAAACGAGTGCAATGCTCTAGAATCAAACAACACTCTTGCAAGTACTGAGTTAACTGAAAACATACCCAGCACGACATCGGGCCCTTCTTGGGCTTCTTTAGCATTCATGTGGAACAGACGGCCGTTGCGGTTGAGCGAATTTGCTGGGGAAATTCTCCTTCCAGGCTAAACACATTGTTGCTGCTAAGCTGGGGCATTCACATTGGTGGTGGCTGCAAGCTTCTTGGGACACTCGTTGGATTAGTGACCCTTGACTCCACATTCAAAACAAGTAATCTGGGACTTGTCTTTGGCTGCAACAGGCACGGCATTGCTTCTAGTCCTTGGGGCAGTATTCTTGTTGTTGTTGTTGGACTTTGGCGGTGCACGATTGAAATTGTTGGAGTTGCCGGGGTTGTTGTTGTGGTTTCCTCCAGTCTTCAGGTTTCCTCTGCTACGATTGGGGTAGGTTGGACGGGACATTGGGGGCCTATTGTTCCTTGGGGCATATCCTGCAGACGGGTTGGGGCGATACTTCTGGGCATTGTGGGACCCAGTCTGGTGCATCATCCTGCGCTTGTGATTGTCATTGTCTTGGTCTATCTTCCCTTCCATCTAGATGGCAGAGTCTACAAGTTCTTATAGATCTCCAAAACGGATGTTGACTAACACAATCTGCATCTCATCATGCAATCCCGTTCAGGAACCTTTCCTTCTTCTTGGCTTCAGTGTTGATCTCATCAGGGGCATATCTAGCTAGCGATAGAAATTTGTCACGGTACTCAACTACCATCATCCTTCCTTGCTTCAGTTCCCTGAATTCATCTCTCATTATGGTGACTAAACCTTGTGGCACATGGGTGCGGCTGAACTTGATCTTGAATGCTTCCCAAGTCATCATCTGACCATCGTTCATGGTACGGGTGCTATTCCACCAGACTCTTGCATCTCCTGCCAGATAGTGGGTGGCAAACAGTACCTTCTCATTGGCTTCAACTCCTGTGACCTCCAGATTGTTCTCCATGGTTTGCAGCCAGTCATCAGTATCTAAGGGATCCTCAGATTTGTTAAAGATAGGGGGATTGGTATTCTGAAAGTTCTTAAGCTTGGGTCCATGATGATCCTGGTTTCCATGGCCTCGATTATTGTGGGCCATATGACCTATCTGTTGAAGAGTGGCTAGGTTGGCTTGGCGTTCGGCTCTACTAGCTTCACGGTCAGAAACTAGCATCTGCAGAATCTGCAGCATCGGGTCCTGAGATGAGCTTCTTCCTCCGGGGTTTCCATGAGTCATCTGAAGATTGAGATAAGAGTGAAATCTCTAAGGTTCATGGTTTTGTTTCAAAAGCTTTTAAACTTTGAGTTTGACTCAGGTTTGGTAGACTAACAACTTCCTCTCATTCGTTTAGTCATAGCACACAATACAACACACAGCACAACACAAATGGAAAACAGATGGTTTTAAGAACCATTCTGTGAAACTACGATACAGTGGGACCGATATAACTCATTCCTACGGTAGTGATCAAGTGCATCTAATCATCATCAATGAAGTCAGAATCATCATCATCGGTGTAGAAATCCATGGCATCATCCTCCAGGTAGTCGTTGTCATCACTAAGGTAAGAGTGAAGATCTCCCTGGATATCTTCACCTTCCTCCTCTTCCTTTGCTTCAAGATGGACTTCCTGTTCATGGATGGTCTTCTCGAGAGCGGCCACCTTCTTGCAAAGACGATCGATGGTGCGATCCTTCTTCTCGCGTTGACGACGAAGTGATTGGTGATCCTTGACGAGCATGGCGATAGTATGTTCCTTCTTGACGAAAATCGCAAGGTTGTGGTTGGCGTAAGCTCGGGCGTTGTCCAATTACTTCTACCTATCATACAACATGAAGTCAAGATTTTCCACCTGGCGCTTCAACTCTGGGTGACTTGGCATCTCCAATGGCATTCCCATAGAATCACGCCTTGTGAAGTGAGCAAAGCGAGTTCCCTAGATCAAGTTGATGTTTTTCCCAGACAGACGGGAAAGAGCTTCATGCATAGCCCTGGCTAATCCATCTAGCTAATTGTTCTCTCGCAAGGTGAATTGGATCTTCTCAGAAATAGGTGCTTCCATCTTGCCTCTGAGATCTGCAACTACCAGCCATTGTAGATCTCCTCCTACATGATCGTTGAGTTGTGCCCCGAAGAATTCCGGATGCGGGCGCTCAAGGTACTCTGACAGTGCATCAAGATCCCTCTCAAAAATCAGTTGGCCTCCGTTGCCCAACTGGTAGAACTTGCAATACTTGATCTCCATCTATAAGAGTTGTAGGATGAGTAAGTTAGTGAGGTGATCAAGTGTGTCAAATTTTATGTAGTAATGTAAGAATTTTTGAGGAACATGATTTTTTTTGAAAGAATCAAGGATAAGAGTGGGAATAGGTTTTCATAAATACTCACTTCTTCTATTTTGAAACTAAGTTTTTGTTCGGATGTCCATTCTAACTAGGGTCTCCTATGGTTAGGATGGCTCAGATAAAAACTTGTCAACACCCGGATTTTTAATCCCAGATGCCTGTTATGCCATCATCGCAATCTCAGGATTACCATTTTTGCAAGACATAACAGATTGGATATCATAGTACATCATCCATTAAAAACCATAATAAGGTCTTACACAAATAGACGATCTTATGATCCAATCTTAATACAAACAAGCAGCGTAATAATAAGCTTAGTAGTGGGCTCCATCTTCAGGGTCATAGGCAATGCTAACGATGGGAGATTATCCTAGTTGTCGTAGCCGTCCTGCTGTCCATCATCCTAATAGTCTGGCCACAGGAATATCCAGGGACAAAGCCATGAGTACTCTTTAAGTACTCGCAAACTATCACTAACAAGTAAGGTAGTTCTAGTAGGAATCTAAAGCTCTAGGTTTATTTGCAAAAAGCTAGATTTATCTAAACTGAGTTTAGAAGTAAAGAAAACTAAGTAAATGTTCTAAATCACTTAAGTGGGAACCTAGTTTTCACATTCACAACCCTATTATGGTCAAGTCAAAAATCATAGTTCACTTCACAAGTCATTTTGAAAACATCTGACGACGGAACAGTATGGCCACTCCAACTGTCCATGACCGCAGACGCGGCTATTCGAATAGTTTGACACTCTGCAGAGGTGGTACACTTTCACCACAAAATTCGATACATCCGTCAGGGATAACCCTGAATCATCATACTTAGTATGCGGATAAGCAATCATAACCTTTCAATTACACACTCTAGTATAGGCACCTCCCCTATGAGCTTGGCCTCGCAGCCATGGCCATCTGCCATCCTAGGCACTGCATAGGTGGATAATTCACACTCACGAGGTAGCTTCAGCTCAACTCTTCCGCGAGGGAACCCATACTAATGCATATAAACTTCCGGCTAAGCCTTACCCATTTCAGGTATTGTGGTTATACGGTAAAATGGCCATGGCTCATCTGAACCCAACCATCAGATTTTTATAAAGGGCTAAGGCTCATGCCTCAAAAAAATTCATCATCAAATCCTTTTGTGTTTCTCAACACATGTCAAAACATTTCAATAGAATGAAGCATCATTCCAAGGTTTTCATAATCATTTTCACCAAGTATTCCCATCTAAAGTGATCAAGTTTTATGCTTAGCACTAGACACTAAGGTTAAGAGTGTTCACTAACGAGGGGTGCTAATCTTTAAATCTCATGCCATAGAATGAGATCCAGTATAGGCCTAGTTTTATACTCTTTATTCTATCTATACTATCTTTCCAAATACTCACAAAGCACTAACTAAAGGTAAGGAACTTTGGTAAAGTAAAAAGAATAAAGCTCGCAAGTAAAACTTGGGGTGGGTATAATCAAAGGTATATAACCAAAGCATGCCTAATGCATCTTTCTTAGGTTAAAACTTCCAAGTGTTAGCTTGCAAGGTCTAACTTGCTAGATGGCTTGCATAATTCTAGCTTGCCAATAATAGCTTGCCTTGATTGGTGAAGTGGTTTAAGTTTTCCTCCTCTTCTTGTAGGTAGAACTCCTCCTCCTCGTAGCTTGGGTCGGTACTATCATCTATAAATAAATATGGGGTACACAATCACCAAACAATACTTAACTACTTCTATTTGGCAAACTAAGGCTCACACTTGATGATCTAGCATCATCACAATCATCACATGAAATAAAGAACTAGTTTTATTTATCTTATTTGAGAAAAGTAATTTCTACTCATTGAAATTAATTAAGATTTAATATTATCCAATTAAAATATGGGATCATGTGGACACATGTCGTCACCACATATTCTAATACATGGGAATGTGATTTAAAGGGTTGGTCACATTTTATAAAGTTTAAGATTATTATTTAATAGATTTAAAGTGACTAGAAATACCCTAATAGCATTCTTTTGGTACTAGTACAACTTGACTGCATGCAAACCTAAATGTTTTTACATATTCTGATAGGTATTGTCAAATATGATTTTTGAGAGTTGGAATCAGCTGAAAAGCTATTATGGTTGATTTTTGAAAAATGTTTGAATATTGAAAAGTCTCTGTTTTGTTATTTTTGCTAAAGATTATCTCTAACTCCAAATGATTTAAATCCAACGGGCTTGGATAGATAATTTAAATATCTTTCTAACAAAATTCGAATCATGCAATTTGGTTTGGTGAAACTCTCTAAATTGATTTTTGAATCTGTGGACAGAATAGGTTTTTAACTAAATTGGAAAATCAATATTTGAATTTCCAGGCCAGCGCGGGAAAGCTAAACGGGCCCGGCCTTTTTGCAGCAATGTGAAACTCTTGACAGATGGGGTCCACCAGTCAGCGACTGCATCTAAGCGAAACGGTATCTACGTATCTGAGTCGTGTGATCTAATTCTAATTCAATGGCTGGAAGTCGTCGTCGACGACTAACTACTCCGGCGAGGAACTAAACCTAACGCGACGGTGGGGGGTCTGGCTAGGCTCACCTGGGCTCCATCTAGGGCCGGCGACGGGGGCGATCAACATGGTAGACGACGGCGGTTCGAGGCGCGGTCACGGCAGGTCTTGGGGTGGTCGAAATCGACGACGCCCTTCTCCTCCAGCAGCGGCAGGCTCCGGCCAAATTCCGGCGAGAGAGGGCTCACCTTGCTCCGGGAAGAAGTGGGGGAGGGTCAGAGAGGAGTGGTGAGTGCTGGGGTGTGGAGAAATTCGGCAGGAGAGGCCTCCTTTTATACTGCGGTGAGGGGACCGAACGGTGCGGGTGCGAGCTCATCCGTGACGATGCTATAGGCTGCTAGCGGCATGACTGAGGCTAGGGGATGTTGCTGTGTTCCCTAGCGTTGCTGGCTTAAAGGCGTGGGGCGGTGTGGTTTGGTCGGGAGCGTCTGCGCTCATGAGCTGAAGGTGTTTGTTTACAGGCGGCGTAGGAGCTACAGTCGTCGCAAGCAGGGGTGTCTGGGGTTGCAGTGATCATGGAAAGCAGTACAAAGACAGTGGGTGCAGCGTAGCTAGGGTGGTCCAGGGCTCGGCTGCGGTCGAGGCTTGTACAGGGGGTGGCGGTGGACCGAGGCGTGTCTGGTGCGTGTCGTGGGCGAGGGTGGCGAGGCTCCTGGTGCGCTGTCCACTGTCGGCCAACGACGACCAAAAATTGGCAGCGCTCCACTGTGCATAACGGCCAAAGGGGGTTGGTCTGGGTGCTGCTCGACACTGGAGGGGACAAGGAAGGTAAGGGGAGACCAAATGGTCGAGAATTACTGTGGAAACAATGAAATTAGGCAGTAGTTAGTTTAGTGCAGGCTAGGTGTTTGTGGAAATGGCCGAAACAATTTTACTTTGGAATTTTTGAATGAAATTTTTTGAGTGAACTTAAGTTAAGCTTGAGTAGCTATGTTTGCTTGGAGAGGTCAAGTGGAAATGGGTTTGATAGGTTTTTGAAAAAGTGTGATCTTAACATATGATCTAGATTCAGTTTTCAACTATCCATTAAATTGATTTGGAAAATGTTTTTGTAAGTTTGTAAAGTGGGACTTGATACACTTTTACTTGGTCTGCAAGGGGTGAAAAGAATTAGAATTGTTTCTGTTAGAATTTCTCTTCCAGGAACACTCAAAGTGACCTAGTGATTAACTTTTGTCAAAATGACCATTTGCTTTATTCATTCAAATTTGATTTTTTCTTTTGATTTTGTTTGTAATTGGCCTAGATGATGTAGCATTCACCTTAAAACAATTTCACAACATTTGTAGCAATCAAGCATGGCATTTTCAATCAATCACACATTAATGCAAAACTAATATGCATTCATAATCATTTTATTAATAAAAGTTTTTGTTAATCCTAAATTGGGTGATTAGAATTGGATAATCTTACTTAATATTTTTGGGGTGTTACACAAGGCCTATGGCCTGCTGGGCGACCTAGTTAGATGGATCCTGAAGGAAGGCCCATGCCGGATAAAGGAAGGCTACGCAGGAGTCACCGACATACTCGGAGCCTTGGATTACAAGACATGGAAGACTAGTTCGTGTAGGTGCAGGACTCTTTACCATGTCCGGCAAGGACCTTTCCCTATAAACCCTAGGTATTGGCGCCTTTATAAGCCGGCATGCGGGAGCCTTTTGGGCAGAAAACAATAGATTGCAGCATACAACACACAACACCTCGCACATCGAACCTATCTCTGTAACTCAGTGTATTGCCATTATAGTGATTTATAGCAGGAGTAGAGTTCTGCCACTGTTGTGGGACTTGAACCTGGGTATGCTGTGTTACCTCGTACCCGCCAACTCTCCGCCTTACCCCATGTCTCGAAACACGCACTATGAGGACCCCTCCATGGCGTACTCGTCGGCAATACCATGACAGTTGGCGCCCACCGTGGGGCAAGAGGCGCTTCGAGCTCTACACCGGGCGAGGTCCAATCTCTTCGCAGGAATCGGCGATACCATAGCCATCGGTCGCATTTTCTTCTCCGGCAGCGTCCTGATCGTCCCTCCAGATGAGTTTTGGGTGCCGGCGAAGACGAAACCCACGCGCTGCTCCGTCATCCCCTTTGGAGACATCCACATCTTCATCGGCGAAACTGACTCGGGTCCTAGCTCCCAGGAAGTCGGAAACTCGTCAATCCCCACACGGACCGCCTATGAGCAGGACACGTTCACGGAAGGATCTAGGCCATATCTCTCTTTGGAGTATGGTGGCTCGGATCAGGAAATTTCAAGGCCCACCCAAACCGCCCCTGTGCAGGATATAAAGGTGGAAGGACCCTGCAAATCCGCTTGGCTTCCCCGAGTGTTAGAGATGCGCAGGTCACACTTTGTCGGTGTCGTCACCATCTTCGATCTGGGCAGATGCGTTCGAAGGGATGGAGAACCTCCCCGCGAATACCTTGCCAGATGGATGAGGGTGAGGGAAACCCTAGATGGCGACCGTGCCGACAAGCTCGTGTACCACTTCGTGGAAGGGCTCACGCCTAGAACACTCCTTCGGCATACCCTCCGAAGGCGACAGGCCGCAGGCCCTCTCACCCTTGGTGAGATGGTTGCCATCGTCAATGAATATGCGAATGCCAATGAAGAGGCCATGGCGGCAATCACCGTCGAAGCCGGAGGAGGTAACAACAACAACGGCCCGCCTCCATCACCCTCCACATCTGCCATCGCCAACACCAAAGCCAACTCCGACTCCATCCTCGACGCGCTCTACGCTGACATCAATATGGATGCCGGTGGCTCGGACGTTAACTCGGAGGAATATGGCGATGTTATGAGGGAGATCGAGCACGAGATCGAGAAGGAGAAGCGCGCCAAGAAGACCAACACTTCCCACCAGGTGCTAGTCGCCATTGGGAGCGTGGTGGAAGAAGACGGACATGAACGGGAACGTGAGAGAGCTCCACCCATGCCAGCGGTCACTAGAGCAGCAACACCTAAAAAAGCCGCCGAGCCTCCAGCTCCGGCCAAGGCTCTGCCTCCTCCGTCTACCCGCCAGCCACCAGCGCAGGAACTTACCACGACCCCTAATACGGCCCGACAATCGAATCAGCCGCCAGTACCACCGTCAACGTCTGCAGCTGGCAACCCACTAGCCACCCCCGCCGACAAAGAAATCTACGACACACTTCTCGTTGAACCAATCACCGTCGCCCATATCCGGAGAGTTACGGAGCTTGATGAGAAGCGTGCAGAAATATTGGCAGAGGCCAAGTGCATCATGGAGCAAGGCGCTAAGCTGGACGAAGACATGGCTAAGGCGCAGCAATCCATCAAGGCGGCAAGAGCTATGGAGGCCGAATACAAGCAATTGCTGTTGAAGCATAAATCAAAGAAGGTGCCAGCTCATGTCGTCCAAGATCCTGGCGTTCGGCAAGGCTTGGGATTTGACGGGTCTAAGCCGACAAAGGCCACCCCTTACATAGATTCAGAGGGAAGGCAGGTCATGCCAACTCCCGCTCTCAACATTGCCGTCACCAAGACCCTCCTGGAATAGGACAGGTCGCTAGAAGTAGTTGCTCAGGTGTATGACCTCGTCACTAAGGCATGCAAGCAACAGGAAAATGCCGCCTCGTAGAGGCTTGAGTCCAACCCGGAGCTGTGCTAGTCAACCTTGAACAGCCGTAGAAGGCCAAAATCTCCCCGTGATGAAGGATCACACACAGGCTCTACAGAGCAAAGACGGAGGGAGGCACGCAACAGGACTGATGCTATCCCCATATTCTCCGACCACGGAGAAAAAGCTCGTCCCTGTCGTTAGCCACCTCCACCACCATCTCGATGTCACGAGGAACCAGAGCCACGCCACCACACAAGCATGCCACCTCCAAGGTGGTCCTAGCCTGGCATCATTATATGCGATCCGGGCGAACAACCTCGGCATGCTGGAGACCGCAGCGGCCATGACGGACACAGGAGAAAGTCCCACAAGGAACCGCCACGTCCGACAAGCAACCACGATAGGCGTGAGGAGTCGCAGAAGGGACTCATCAAGAGAGCTAACCCAACGCCACCATCACCACCTAGTAGCCATCATGGCGGAGGGCATGGCGGGTCTCAAAAACCGCGCCACAACTCCCCTCCCCATGACAGAAAAGGGAAGCAGCCAGAGCCATATGACGCATGATCGCGGATGGACAAGATCCAAGAAGCTCGGGAGCTCCCATACCTTGGGCCGTGTTGTTTTGGACCAGTCATATGGGCCACAACCTACCCCAAGGGCCTCCGGATAGACAAGACCATCAAGCCATACAACGACACCTCCAGGCCAGCAACAAGGTTGCAGGACTACAACGAAGTGATCCATATCACAAGGGGAAACCCCAATGTCGCTGACAAGTACCTCCCACTCATGTTGACCGGCACCGCCCGGTAATGGATCAACGACTTACCGGAGAAATTAATATGCAATTGGTTAGACATGCATGAAGCGTTCACCAAGAACTTCGAGGGTATGTACAAACGTCCCTGCACTGTCGGAGACCTACAACGGTGTGTGCAAGAAAAGGATGAAACCTCCCGTGCCTACCTCTCTTGCTGGCTGGATATGAAAAATTCCTGCGCAGGGGTGCACGAACAGACCACTATGGCCGCCTTCATTGATGGTCTAGAAAAGGGAACTTTGCTCCGGCATACGTTGAAACGCAGGCAAGACAACAATGACCTCAACCTCAACGCAATGATCGCCATGGCTAGCGAGTTCACCGCTGCTGATGACGACGCGCGTGGATCGTTGTCGGTGATAGCAATCCCTACCCAGGCAAAGAAGAACAACAATAACAAGCGGAAAAATCCGCCCGAAGAGAAGTAAGTAGCCGACATGGTCGCCGCAGCGTTCACTGGCAGAGGCAATGGCGGACAGTGTGGACGTGGTCGGGGAGCTAGCAGTGGCCAGCAGAGGAATGACACTACACCCTCAGCGCCCCGCATTCCCCAAACGTACGAAGAGTACCATGATATGCCGTGTTTCGTCCATCTCGACGCCAATGGCAAATCCACCCACACCAATCGCCAGTGCAAGTTTGTCAATGATCTCAAGGCGGACCCTGAGTCCAGCTACAAGCAAAGTTGGAAAAACAGACCCCACGGAAAGGGCAAAGGAAAGAAGAAGGAAGAAGAGCCCAAGGAATAAAGTGATATGGACGAGGACATGGACCCAAAATCTTCCGACAAGGGAGAGGATAAAGGGAAAATCCCTTCGATAATAAGGCTCCATGTTACCACACCTTCCTTGGCACCCCAACCGTCCGGGCCCAGAAAACCTCTTTGAGGATACTGATGGCTACCCTCCCTCCGGTTCCCCAGTATGTCAAGTGGTCAGAAGTTCCAATTACTTGGGATAGGAAGGATCATACAGAACTCATCCCAATAGAGAACCAGTGTGCCATGATTATCAACCCCTTGATTGACGGGACGGAGTTCACCAAGTGCCTCGTGGACAGTGGAAGCAGCATCAACATCATGTACCTGGATACACTGCACAAGATGAATTTGATGGAGACCCGGCTAAGGAAGAGTAACACCATGTTCCATGGGGTTGTCCCTGGCCGACAAGCAAATTCCCTGGGCTGCATCACCCTTCCGGTCGCTTTCGGCGATGTAAACAATTACCGCCAAGAACGCATGACCTTTGAAGTGGTGCACTTCAAGAGCGTGTACCACGTCATCTTCGGACGTGACATCTTCCACTCCTTCCTCGCAAGGCCATGCTTCGTCTATAACAAACTCAAGATTCCCGGACCAAATGGCGTCATCACCGTTGACGGAAGCTTCACCAAGGCGCGGGAGTGCGAGCTCAGCAAAGCCGCCTTCACCGAAGCAGTCCTCTATGGTGAGGAGTTCAAGGAGATCTAGAACCAGGTCGATGCCTCGGAGATGCCGGCTTCAAAGAAGCAGATTACTATTGCCGAACCCGCCTTCAAGGCTACCATCAAGACCAAGCATGTGGAGCTTGTCGAAGGTGATTCCTCCAAGACCACCGCCATTGGCACAGACCTGGATCCCAAATAGGAAAGAGCGCTCGTCGAGTTCCTCCGTGAGAATAGGGACATTTTTGCCTGGCAACCTGCCGACATGAAAGGTGTACCTAGGGAACTTGCCGAGCACAGCTTGAATATTGATCCTAATGCCAAACCGGTGAAATAACCTCTACGATGCTTTGGAGATGAAAGACGAAGGGCTATATGCAAAGAAATAGCTAGGTTACTTAAGGCTGACTTTATCCGAGAAGTTATTCACACCCGCTGGGTGGAAAATCATGTACTTGTCCCCAAAAAGGGAACCAATGAATTAAGAATGTGCGTTGATTACATCGGCTTGAACAATGCATGTCCGAAGGATCCGTTTGCTTTGCCTCGCATTGACCAAGTCATTGATTCGACATCTGGCTCAGAACTTCTATGTTTTCTCGATGCCTATTTAGGATACCACCAGATACGGATGCGAAAGTCGGACCAATTGGCCACTTTGTTCACCACACCCTACGGCACGTATTGCTACGTCACGATGCCCTTTGGGTTGAAAAACGCTGGTGCTACGTACCAGCGGACGATGCAACATTGCCTGCATGACCAAATAGGTCGCAACGTACACGCTTACGTGGATGACATCGCGGTAATGTCAAAGAAATCAAATGATCTTATTGCTGACTTGCAGGAAACCTTCGACAATCTCCAGAAATACAACATGATGCTAAACCCAAAGAAGTGCGTCTTCGGGGTGCCATCTGGGAAATTGTTGGGCTTCATCATTTCGCATCGCGGAATAGAGGTGAAACCGGGGAAAATCAAGGCCATCCTCGACATCAAACGCCCGACATGCCTGAAGGACATACAAAGGCTCACAGGCTGCATTGCAGCAGTAAGCCGGTTCCATCAGCCAACTTGGGGAGAAGGCTATGCCTCTCTACAAGTTGCTCAAGAAGGCGGATAAATTCACATGGACGGACGAAGCTGGCGCAACACTTCAGGAGTTGAAGAGAATACTCTCCCCACCTATACTTGCAGCACCGGTGCCAAGGGAGCCTATGTTAGTATACATGGCGGCGACCAACTGAGTCATCAACATCGTCATCATGGTGAAGCACAAGGAACCAACACACGGATACGGAGTTCAACGACCCGTTTACTATGTGAGCAAGGTCTTGACGGAATCCAAGCAGTGTTACCCGCACTACCAGAAGATAGCTTATGGAGTCTTCCTTGCTTTACGTAAGATAAGGCATTACTTCCAGGAGCACCCCATTACAGTAGTGAGCAAAGCTCCACTATCTGACATCATCAATAACAGCGACGCTACAGGGAGAGTGGCAAAGTGGGGCATTGAACTTGCCACCTTCGACATCACCTACAAGCGACGCGACGCTATCAAATCACAGGCATTGGCGGATTTTCTTGTGTTTTGGACAGAACTGCTAGAAGACACTCCTATACCAGAACCAGAGTATTGGGTCATGCACTTTGACGGATCGAAATTACCCAATGGCTCGGGGGCCGGTGTACACCAACAGGAGGGAAGTTGCAATATGTCCTGCAGATCCACTTCAATGCTACAAATAACATGGCGGAGTATGAGGCCCTCATTCACGGACTTCGCGTAGCCAAGGATATTGGCATCAAGCGCATAGTTTGCTGTGGAGATTCCGACTTGGTTGCCCAGCAAGTAGCTAGAACCTGGAACGTGCGGAACCATATGAAGGCGGCATATCGAGACGAAGTAGATGAAATAGCCAAGTGCTTCGACGGCTACGAAGTCAAGTACGTCAAAAGAGAGGATAATGAGGCGGCAGATCTACTATCAAAGCTTGGATTAGCTCGTCGACCAATTCCGCCAGGCGTTTTCCTGGAGCATTTACGGACCCCATCCGTGAAGGGAGCGGACCTCGACAACCCGGATAGAGTGGACTCATTTGTTAACACAGTAACAGTGACCTCTCCGGCTTGGACGAAGACGTTCATGGATTATCTACAAGACGGAACTTTGCCCGCCGACGAAGTCGAAAGCCGACAAATAGTATGCAGATCAAAAGGCTACATCATCATTGACGGCCAACTATACAAAAGAAGTACCACCGGAGTTTTCCTACGGTGCGTCTCCCAGCAGCAAGGTATTGAAATCCTTAGAGAAATACATCTCGGAAATTGCGGGCACCATGCCGCTCCCCGATCGTTGGTGTCCAAGGCCTTCCGACAAGGATTCTACCGGATAACTTCCAAGGCGGACGCAGACAAGTTGGTGCAAACATGCCTTGGGTGTCAGTTTTATGCAAGACAACCAAATGTTCCAGCAGAAGAATTGCGAACAATACCAATAACTTGGCTGTTTGCAGTCTGGGGGCTGGACATGGTGGGGCCTTTACAAACAGCACCCTGTGGATTCACACACTTGCTAGTAGCAGTGGCAAATTCACAAAATGGATTGAAGCTAAACCCATTAGAAAGCTTGATGGGGCAACAACCCTAAAGTTTGTCCGGGATCTAGTGGTGAGATTTGGTCTCCTACATAGCATCATCACCAACAATGGCACAAATTTATCTCTTGGAGAATTTGAGGAGTAATGTCATGACAAAGGCATCCGCCTTGACCTAGCATATGTGGCACATCCGCAATCAAATGGGCAAGTTGAAAGGGCCAATGGACTAATTCTGCATGGAATCAAGCCACGCTTGGAGGCACCTCTACGTAGAGCAGCTAGAGCCTGGGCAGAGGAACTACCATCTGTCTTGTGGAGTTTAAGAACAACACCCAACAGATCCACCGGCTTGACTCCTTTCTTCATGGTTTATAGAGCAGAAGTAGTTCTCCCATCCGACATTCTCCACGACGCGCCAAGAGTTTCCGCCTATAAGGAGGATGACGCTGAAGAATCCAGACGAATATCTGTGGACCTACTTGAAGAAGAGAATGTGCTGGCATGCTAGAGATCTGCCGTCTACCAGCAGAAGCTACGCAGCTACCATAGTCGCCGTGTAAAGCATCACTCATTTAAAGAAGGAGATCAGGTGCTTAGACTCAAGCAGGACAAATCACATAAATTATCCCCGCCTTGGGAAGGACCGTTCGCCATAAGAAAAGAATTGCTCAATGGTTCCTATTACCTCGTCGATATTCGCGAGTTGAAAGATAGGCCAAAAAATCGCAAGCGCAAGCAACGTGACTCCGATGATGATTACCCGGATATAGATCGACCATGGAACATAGCACAGCTACGTCCCTTTTACACTTAGCACATTTATATTATGTAATAAGTTTCTTATATGATCAATGAAACAAAGCATTTGGTTCACTCATATTCTCTGAGTCTTTTACCTCCTTTAGTTATTCATTTTTGGATCATATAAACCCTTTATGCGCAAGGTTGCATTTGCCCTTGGGAAAATTCTGCCTACGGGCGTTAGCTTAAGTTTTCTAGTCTACACGTTTTCTGAAGTTTTTATATGGATTCCGGAGTAGTGACTTTTCGGCACTCAAAGTCGGTGATTTTGTTCTTAGGTTCTTGACGGTGCTATTAAGCACCATCGCTTGAGAGCATAGTTCTGTGTTGCGAGTCTTCCGTCTCACGAAAGGTCAAGCATACAAACCAGAATAATGGATAAGCCAGCACTTGCTTAAAAAATATATACACATGCTGGAAATAGATAAGTTGCAGAAAGCTTGAATACAAGTTTTCCGCCTTAGACAAACATAAGTTTTTTCCGCATAAATTCTGTAGAGATGCGTTTAATACGAACATTGTTTTTTCATGGCTCTGCTGCAGGGGGCTTCGTGGTGGCATCATCGGGAGAGCCAGGCCGGGAGAGCTCGTCAAACTCTAAAGGAGAGGGGCTAGACTTAGAAGAGGCCATGTCATCATCCAGGATCTCAGCAGGCATGAAGACATCAGCCTTGACCATCTTGGCAACCCTGGTATCGAAGCCGGCAAGGGAATCCCAAATAGCAACGCTATCAATCTCTTGTCCTTCCTCGTCCAGCTTGGGCATGTCGGAGGTCACCAAGTCGATGTCGGCATTGTCATCGTGAGCCTTGACCAGGGACAAGGTCATCTTAGCGCCAGCCCGAATGCAAGAGGATTTCTAGTCTTTGATTTTCTCGGGGGCTCGGTGCAGGATTTCCGCATACTTGGCTGTTGCGTCTGCCGCCTTGATATTGATGCCCAGAGGTTGAGCTATCTCCTTGGCTTGGGCGATGGCGGTGCTGATGAAGTTGCCGGCAAAAATCATGTGTTCCTTGGAACTTGGAGCATCCTCACCCAAGTTGGCTAAGCCAATGGGAGCTATGGTTTGCACAAGCATACAAGGACCATGAGTATAAACAAATCAAATGGTTATCCAACTTACAGAAAAAGACCAAGACGGAGAAAGTTACCAAAGATGCTCGTTTCTGCTTGCTTGCATGTCTCTGCCAAGTCATCGCGCTCCTTCTGGACTGACTTGAACATCTCAAGACTCCTAGCATTCTGCTCTTTGGCTGCTTGGTTATTGTCTTTGAGCTATGCAATCTCATCCTTCAGGCGCTGCATCTCGACGTCCGCAGACTCTTGAGCCTTCATCATCGCCTCATGGCCCTTGACGGCCTCGGCCAGGTCCTTCTTTAGAATCTTGTTTTCATCATCGAGCTCCTAGATATGCTTGGATTGCTCGACGATGCTCTTGGCCTTAGCAATGGCTTCTGTAAGACGGAAATCAGAAAGTGCTATCAGAAGAAGGAAGAAATGATTCAATGGGAAAGCGAGGAGCTGTCGTAGGAAACAGACTCTGGCTATTTTTGATCTGTTCCTTCAGGAATTTTGTTTTACCCTGTTCAAGGTCCATCTCCTTCCAAAGAGCACTAAACCTCTCATTGGCGGCTATCCTCCGTTTATTCTCATTCTGCACATGATGTAGACATGCTTAGTTTCTCTAGAGCATCTAGTCAGAACTATTAAGTTTGAACTAAATGCTCGGGGGCTACAGTACATCATTTTAAAGTAAACTAGTTTCTCTAGAGCATTTATTCAGAACTTTGCAGTTTCAACTAAACGCTCGGGGGCTACATGGACAAGTTCTTCACTTAGTTCTTTGGAGCACTCAGGCCAATAACTATTGGATTATCCGCCTAAGATCTCGGGGGATACAGTGGGATATATTACACAAAGTAAAGCAAGTGAAGTTCAAAAAACTTACGATGGCAATGATCTTGAGATTGTTGGCTACATGAGCGTAGGAATCATGGAAGGTCCGAGCATTCTTATAGATTGTGTTGGCCTGATTGATGAGGTCATCCATGCTCAACGTCGGAGGAGTCACAGCCAATGGAGAAGTCGAAGCCGGAGGCATGGATGAAGCCCTAACCGCCTCCTGCACTTTCAAAGCAGACGATGGCTCGGAGGCTCCAACCTCAATCGTTGCTTCCACGTCCACCTCTTCCATCACTTCCTTCTCTTTCTCGGTTTCATCCTTAGCCGGAGCTTCAGCCACTTTAGAGGAGGTGCTCTCCTGCGTCGTCTGGCCACTGGGAGCTATGTCTACCTCGACAGAGCCTGAGACATCAAGGATTGGATTGATATCTGTCTCCATGGCGGAGGTTTTAGGGATGACGGGGGATGACGGCCCAACTGGACCAGAAGAGGGTTTGGCGGCAAGAGTAGGAGGAGCGGTGGCGGGGGAAGACTTGGCGGACAAATCCTTGGTCAGCATATCACGAATGTTTTTGACCCTCCAACATCTTTGGAGGATCGCTTCAAACTAACACCGGCTTTCCTCATGAAATGTACAAAGTATAAGTACAAGAGTTGAGAAAAGGTGCGAGCTGAAAATACAAGCCGAAGAATGAAAGTACTTACTCCACGGCAGGAGCCTTGGCAAGGGGAATGCCGGTGGACTTCTTCTTCTTTTCTGCCTCTAAGGCGGAAGTGGAACGTTTGGAGACTCCACTCTCTGATTTATTCTTCTTGGCCTCGGCAGCAGTGTTAGAGGTGGAGCTCTTCCGCTTTCGCGCTGCCGGAGCTGGTTGATCCTTGGAGGCATTGTCATCGGACACCACCTGGATATCCTTCAGCTTTGGATCATAGACCTAGGAGGCCATTTGATCCGCCGCCAAGGTCACCAGCTAGGATACAGAAGAGTGTTAGATGGACAACTTCAAAGTTGGAAAAATCTTAGAGTATGTAACGAGCAACAAAGGAAACAGAAGCTACCTCTGGGCACTTACCACAATCGAACATCTCGTAGGTGATCTTGAAGCCCCGCTTCTTGTCCTTCACCTTGACGATGTCCTTAAGCCGGAGCTTGATGGAGTCAGTAGAGAAGTTATCCCGCGAAATTTGCATGGGATCCCTCCTGTCTTGGTTATACTTGCACATCAGCTCGGCACGGTGCTACAGAGGCTGGATCCGCCTAACGTACCAGCACATGGCAAGGTCCAAGCCCGTCAGACCTCCGTCTATGAGCCATTTGATACGCCTTACGGCATGACTGGCTTCATCGTCAGAAGGAAGAGAGGCTGGGATCCACCATGCGGGCACTTCAGTGGCATCTCCATCGACGAAGTTGGGGTAGGTCTCAAGGCGGTCTGGCAGAGGGACATCTAGCTCGTAGAAATACGTGCGCTGCCAGTTCTTGCAAGACTCATGCCCTACGATGTCGGGGAAGCGTCGGCTAGGCTGGATCTTAACGCTAATGGTTCCGCAGGTCCGTAATTCATCCTTGGACTCTATGGACTCTCTCTTAATGGTGAAGAAATATACAAACAGATCTAATCTAGGTTTGATTCTTAGATATCCTTCGCACAGAGATACAAAGTTGCTAAGGACTAGGATAATGTTGGGAGAGAGATTGTGGGGAAGTACCCGGAAGTGTCAAAGGACATCTAGGAAGAAGTCAGAGACTGGTAGGCTTATGCCACGTACCAGCTGAGATTTGAGGTACACCTTCTCTCTGGGTTGGGGAGAAGGGACCACCTTGCCGGCCGGCGCCGCCCGTAGACGAACTTCTCCGCCCCAGGGAGATACCCCTCGTCGATCAGCTCTTGGAGATCTTCGGCGGAAAGATCAGAGCCTCTCCACACCCCTTGTAGGAGTCGCTTTCTTCTTCAGCGGCTTCAGGCGCTGCTCGTTCTTAGTCGTCGCCGGAGGATTTCATCACGGCGGAGATGGGAACGACCACCCCCTCTGGCGGAACAATCATGTGGCGCCCCGCTAAAACCACTACTAGAAAATCGCTGTGTTTTTGTGCATTGCATCATCATGACTGCATGCTCATGTCATCATGCCACACTGCATTTGAGCATCGTCATCATCATGCATGGTTTTGCATAAAACTATTTTCGTAAACCTATTTTTTTTGTTTTCTAAATACCCCGTCTTTAATTTTAAATCAAAAAGCCCGGTCGTCCGGATATTTTGTTTTGTCTACAAACTATTTACAAAAGGCTATTAAAAAAATCAAATAAAGTTAAAAAACTATTTTTCCCGGGGAGGCCGCCACCGGCCAGGCCCAAAGGCCCAGCTGGCAGCAGCCTGCTACCCCAGATAAAAATCTGGACCAACCCCACCTAATCTAGCCAGCCCCACCAACCCAGCTGGCCACCCCCAAGAAAAACCAAGAAAACCAATCCTAAACCCTACCCTTATCCCCTCACCAACTCCCCCAACTGCCCTCTCCCTTCCACCCCGGCCCCACCTCCTGTCCCACACCTCACCACCAACTCCCACCGACACCCACACCCTCCTAGCCTCACACAACACACGCACACACCCGCACGCACCACAGCCTGGCGACGCAACCCGCACGCAACGCACCGTCACGCAGCATGCAACCCGCCCGTCCCTATCACGACATAGTGTCCACACGTTTCTCTCTCCCTGGTCTGGTCTTGTGATTCCCCACCCCACCTACCACTCCACCCCGCGCCTCCCCTCCTCTGCCTCCGCGCGCATGCCGCCGCCATCCCCGCCTCGATCCCCGCCGCCAATCCCACCTCCTCTACTTCCCTCCTTCCGTGCCGCCCGACTCGAGCCCGAGCCCGCGCTGGCCCGCGCATGCATCGCCTCCCCCATCTCTGCCTCCCCCATCTCCCATCCACATTGCCACCCGACCCTGCTTCGAACCCCCACCGTCGCCTGCTCGCCTCTCGCCGAACGCCTCCGTCTCCGATGAGCCACCTCCCGCCTCAGGCACGCCCGCCATCGCCGCCTCTCTGTCGAGCTCCACCACCACCGGCCCTCTCCTCGTTGGTCCCTGCATGTCCGTCGCCTCCCGCATCGCCGTCTTCCCCGCCTTCCTCGTCGTCTCGTGCCCCGTCGCTGTAGCCTCACCGGACCTCCTGGACCTCGCCCCGTGTCTCCGGCTGCAGACGCATAGGCCTCGGCTCCTCGTTTTCCCCTCGCTGCTCTGCAACCTCGGCGCCACCGGGGGCACCTACAGCCCCGCCACCATCCTCGTTCCGCCATGTTTTCCATGTGGGCAGCAGCACCCAGCACCTGTGCGTGGAGCGCGTTCTGCCGGCCGCACCTCCGCTCGCGGCCCCTGCAATCTTCTATGTGCATCTGTGTATGCGCATACTTGTGTGCCTGTATGGTAACCAGCTGCCGGTTCTGCATCGACCCTGTCGGCAAGGTGACGTTGCTGATCTATCCTTGTGCATCCGGTGCGGCTCAAGTTTTTCCTGGTGCTACCCGAAGTAACCAAGGACGATTCAAGACCTCCATCGACAAATGAAGTCGAAACCCCAAGATCGCCTTCCCGGACGCCATGAACGTGTACACGAACACGAAGATCGTCGTGGCGGAACACCAGGGACTTCTACACGGACCATCGTCGTCACACCCGAGTCCGGCACCGACACCCGAGAACCTCAACAATGACGCCATGGTCTACATCATGGAACGCCATGCTCTTCTTAATGGATGCTGAGACCCTAGACCCGAAGACCGCGGATGCGACAAGATCTACTCCATTGTCCGAGAACGTTCTGGCCGAGGCCGATCCCCGTCGAACCCTGAGACCGAGCCCCGGACCCCCGGAACCCAAGATCTGCCGAACCCAGATGTGTGAACCTTTTCCCGAGCCCCTAGTTTATAAATGCTATATATAAAACTGTCGCATAATAAATTGTTCATGCATGCATACTTGTCTGTGGTTTGGGGGCATTATGCCGATTCACCTCATAATTAAATATGGAGCCATATGCGGGCGATTCTAGTCTTATTCCGGACTCCATTTAAATTGGTGTAGCGAACCGATGCCATGTTTTGCCATGTTAATCCAACATTTAATTTGCGGGGTAGATAAATAACTTGAACCGTCTAATTAATTGTCGGGACCCCGATTCCGCTTAATATGGCCTAATTGCACCACATCTGTGCCATGCCATGCATCATATCATAAGCATGCCGGATCTTCTACCGTAGTATTAAATATTGCATCCGGTGTTTCTTCTAGTGTTTGCTTCTTCGCGGATTAGGCCGATGAGTTGATGCGAGTATCGACAAGTTCTCCGGATATGAACCCGTCGGCAGTGTTTCCTAGGCGAGCATCTCTCCCCCTTTTACCTATTTTGTATTTATAGTCTTTATTTCCTCCTGTTGATCTATTGCTATCCATTTTGTGATGCTTTAGTTCCGTACCCGATATATCCCGTGCAGCCTCTATATTGCCATGGACACCTCCTAATACCTGTTGTTTGGTACATAGCTGGCCTTGCGAGTCGTAGTTGCGTGCTCAGGTGCGATCTCGTGTTGTCGAGTACCACAGTTGTTGGAATGCTGGCAGATGCTTATTGGTGGAGATGTTTATGGTGGAGATGATCATGACTTTAAATACAACTATTAAAATGCTAGATATAACTAATGCAGAGGCATCAGTGGGCAATAGATGTTATTTGGTTCTTCCATGCTCACTTGTGTCCCATACGACCCCGAGTACTTGATACCTGTTCCTTGACTATTCACACTATCCACATCCGGGAGGCCTTATGGACCCCCCCTGAGCCAGAGCTTGATTCATTTCTATTTCTTGGGGCCACAAAGTAGTTTGGGGCTTTATTACTATCCTGTACTTATGCCATGCTTTACCGCTTTATTTAAGATTGTGCGTGGAGCACCTGTACTATTTTGGATCGCGCCATGTTTTCGCTGTATCGACAAGCCTAGTCACACTTTCGGGTTCCCAGTCATTTACAACCGTCATTGCAAACCCTGGGTCTGTTCCGGAGCCGGCCAACTTCGTTGCGGGTAGCTTAGTGGGGTGGCCCCCTGAAATATTTTATGAATCCTGTGATCGCTTTGTGAATGCCTCGTTGGGTTTTGAGTTGGTTTTTCCGAGGTTGATCGAGTGTGTGTTGCTATTTGTGCACCCCTGCAGGGTAAATCTTTCTGAAAGCCGTGTCCGCGGTTATGGACGACTTGGAGCACAATATCTCGATTATAGACAAGCATAACTAAACTAGTGTTATAAATTTGACTTAATATGTGACTAGTAATCAGCTCAAGTATAATGGAATGAATAATAAAAATGCCAACAACTGCTGGATCTGTGGTGATCTATGCCATACTATACCTGCCTAGTAGGTATTGCAACTCCAATGGAATGTGATAAAAGTGCCAACAACTGCTGGGTTTAGGGGATTCCTCAGGACAATTATATCTGACTAGTAAATGTTCCAACTACCACAGATTGGTTAATTAAAACTGCCCACTACTTATGCTTCAGGATGACTCATGCTATCTATATCTGATTAGTAAGTGCTGCAACTATAACGGAACGAGTAAACTTGCCAACTGTGTGAGTTCCTCGGTCCGACTTCCTCGTTTGGTCTCGAGGGGGAAATACTAGGATGGGTTTGTCTGGTGTTAGCTTCAGGTTGGATCCGGATAGGTCTTTCTTATCCCTCTCTGATAACCGCCAGTTGTACCGAGTCTCTATAGGTTGTTTAGTGCCGCTGCGCTGCCGCTTCAATCCACCATACCTGTGTAGGCAAGAGCCGCCGAATTCTAGCCTCGCCATGTACTAGCCTCAGTACTGACGCTCCTCTTTTTCCTTTGCCCTTTGTCGGTGCCCCTTTTGTTTTAGCAGGTTTGAGATCGACGTCGTTAGCAGGGTTACCCTTCCGGCTTGGCCTGGGCAGGGTTATGGACGCCATTGGTTATTCTTCAGGGCTCTTAGCCCCATTTGGATCTTGTTCGTAGTTGGACGCTCTATCGTTTCAAGGTGATTTGGATCTTTGTATTGTATATCTGTATTCTTGACTCGTTGAGTCGTTGTTGTATATATATCTGTTTTGTGGGTCCCATCGAGGACTATTGTGTAATGGTATTACTTCGTTTTCCACCCGCACGAAAGTGCCTGGTGGGCGTCCTTGAATCGTTTCTATGCGGGTTTGGCGGAAAGGGCTAAAACTTGCATAGGGCCGATTTGAGGGTGTTACAGAGTGGTATCAGAGCTCAGCAGTTGCGATACCCCACAAGTCCAGCCTGTAGGATAACCTAGCTAACGGCCGAAGTAGAGTGTCAAAACTATTTTGGAAAAATCGGTTGGATAGATCTGATTAGGTCTGATTTTACTCCTTACCCCTCTGCTGTTCTCCTCTTACCTCTGCGTGTTTTGATTCTACTCTCTTATCTTTTCTTCGAGTCCAGGATTTCTCGTGGGTGGGTTCCGTCGTACGTTCAGGGTTTCGCTTCCTCCTTTGGCAACGGTGTTTCTAACCTCCGGACTTCATGCTATCTGAGTAATCCTTTATTTGTGGTACCACTCTTTGTTCCTTGTTTGTGCCTTCCGGTGTTTTCCGACGCGACGACATCATCTACGCCAGATCCGATGCAGTGCCTGCATCACTCCTTTGTTCTGAACCTCGCTTGTCGAGATCTTCAGTCTGATTCCGAGAGTTGGTTGCATAATTCTCCTATTCATGTACAAAGTAATGGTTTGGGTGCGCGATGGACTGATCACCATCCGACTACTCTTATCATTCGCTTTTGTATATTGAATCGGTGGATCCAGCAATTTTACTCCGTCCACGGAAGCTAGAGGTGGCTTTATTTGTTGATACCTCTACCTTTGCCCTTTGTTCCCGGAGTGTCCTCTCGACGATCACGGACATCGACCTCTTGTTAGTGGTGCCGCAAGGATCTACATGAAGCGAGAAGATTCAGATCGCCGACCTTCTTCCTAGTACCACGAGGCGGATCTCGAGGGCGAGATCCCTTGTTAGTGGTGTCGAATTGTGGCGCCCCGCTAAAACCACTACTAGAAAATCGCTGTGTTTTGTGCATTGCATCATCATGACTGCATGCTCATGTCATCATGCCACATTGCATTTGAGCATCATCATCATCATGCATGGTTTTGCATAAAACTATTTTCGTAAACCTATTTATTGTTTTCTAAATAACCCGTCTTTAATTTCAAATCAAAAATCCCGGTCGTCCGGATATTTTGTTTTGTCTACAAACTATTTACAAAAGGCTATTAAAAAATCAAATAAAGTTAAAAAAAACTATTTTTCCCGAGGGAGGCCACCATCGGCCAGGCCTAAAGGCCCAGCTGGCAGCAGCCTACTACCCCAGATAAAAATCTGGACCAACCCCACCTAATCTAGCCAGCCCCACCAACCCAGCCGGCCACCCCCAAGAAAAACCAAGAAAACTAATCCTAAACCCTACCCTTATCCCCTCGCCAACTCCCCCAACCGCCCTCTCCCTTCCACCCGGGCCCCACCTCCTGTCCCACACCTCACCACCAACTCCCACCGACACCCACACCCTCCCAGCCTCACACAACACACGCACGCACCACAGCCAAAAGGACCCGCAGCATAACGCATGCACCACAACACAACAACCCGCCTGTCACAACACAATGTCCGCACTGTTTCTCTCTCCCTGGTTTGGTCCCACGATTCCCCACCCCACCTACCACTCCACCCCGTGCCTCCCCTCCTCTGCCTCCGCGTGCCTGCCGCCGCCATCCCCGCCTCGATCCCCGCCGCCAAGCCCACCTCCTCTGCTTCCCTCCTTCCGTCGCCGCCCCGCTCGAGCCCGAGCTCACGCTGGCCCGCGCATGCATCGCCTCCCCCATATCCCATCCACATCGCCACCCGACCCTGCTTCGAACCCCCACTGTCGCCTGCTCGCCTCTCGCCTCCGTCTCCGGCGAGCCACCTCCCGCCTCAAGCGCGCCCGCCATCGCCGCCTCTCTGTCGAGCTCCACCACCGCCGGCCCTCTCCTCGCTGGTCCCTGCATGTCCGTCGCCTCCCGCATCGCCGTCTTCCCCGCCTTCCTCGTCGTCTCGTGCCCCGTCGCTGTAGCCTCACCGGCGCCGCCTGGACCTCGCCCCGTGTCTCCGGCTGCGGATGCATAGTCCTTGGCTCCTCGTTTTCCCCTCGCCGCTCTGCAACCTCGGCGCCACCGCCGCACCTGCAGCCCTGCCACCATCCTCGTTCCGCCCTGTTTTCCATGTGGGCAGCAGCACCCAGCACCTGTGCGTGGAGCGTGTTCTGCCGGCCGCACCTCCGCTCGCGGCCCCTGCAATCTTCTGTGCGCGTCTGTGTATGCGCATACTTGTGTGCCTGTACGGTAACCAGCTGCCGGTTCTGCATCGACCCTGTCGGCAAGGTGACATCGCTGATCTATCTGTGTGCATCCGGTGCGGCTCAAGTTTTTCCCGGCGCTACCCGAAGTAACCAAGGACGATTCAAGATCTCCATCGATAAATGAAGTCGAAACCCCAAGATCGCCTTCCCGGACGCCATGAACGTGTACACGAACCCGAAGATCGTCGTGGCGAAACACCAGGGACTTCTACACGGACCATCGTCGCCACACCCGAGTCCGACACCGACACCCGAGAACCTCAACAATGACGCTAAGGTCTACATCATGGAACACCATGCTCTTCTTCACGGATGCTGAGACCCCGGACCCGAAGACCGCGGATGCGACAAGATCTACTCCATTGTCCGAGAACATTCCCGCCGAGGCCGATCCCCGTCGAACCCTGAGACCGAGCCCCGGACCCCTAGAACCCAAGATCTGTCGAACCCAGATGTGTGAACCTTTTCCCGAGCCCCTAGTTTATAAATGCTATATATAAAATTGTCAGATAATAAATTGTTCATGCATGCATACTTGTCTATGGTTTGGGGGCATTATGCCGATTCACCTCATAATTAAATATGGAGCCATATGCGGGCGATTCTAGTCTTATTCCGGACTCCATTTAAATTGGTGTAGCGAACCGATGCCATGTTTTGCCATGTTAATCCAACATTTAATTTGCGGGCTAGATAAATAACTTGAACCGTCTAATTAATTGTCGGGACCCCGATTCCGCTTAATATGGCCTAATTGCACCGCATCTGTGTCATGCCATGCATCATATCATAAGCATGCCAGATCTTCTGCCGTAGTAATAAATATTGCATCCGGTGTTTCTTCTAGTGTTTGCTTCTTCGCGGATTAGGCTGATGAGTTGATGCGAGTATCGACAAGTTCTCCGGATATGAACCCGTCGGCAGTGTTTCCTAGGCAAGCATCTCTCCCCCTTCTACCTATTTTGCATTTATAGTCTTTGTTTCCTCCTGTTGATCTATTGCTATCCGTTTTGCGATGCTTTAGTTCCGTACCCGATATATCCCGTGCAGCCTCTATATTGCCATGGACACCTACTAATACCTATTGTTTGGTAGATAGCTGGCCTTGCGAGTCGTAGTTGCGTGCTCAGGTGCGATCTCGTGTTGTCGAGTACCACAGTTGTTGGAATGATGGCAGATGCTTATTGGTGGAGATGTTTATGATGGAGATGATCATGACTTTAAATACAACTATTAAAATGCTAGATATAACTAATGCAGAGGCATCGGTGGGCAATAGATGTTATTTGGTTCTTCCACGCTCACTTGTGTCCCGTAGGACCACGAGTACTTGATACCTGTTCCTTGACTATTCGCACTACCCACATCCGGGAGGCCTTATGGACGCCCCTGAGCCAGAGCTTGATTCATTTCTATTTCTTGGAGCCACAAAATAGTTTGGGGCTTTATTACTATCTTGTACTTATGCCATGCTTTACCACTTTATTTAAGATTGTGAGCACCACTGCTTTTGATCGCGCGCCAAATTCGCGGTATCGACAAGCCCAGTCACACTTTCGGGTTCCCACTCGTTTACAGCCGTCGTCGCAAACCCTGGGTCCGTTCCAGAGCCGGCCAACTTTGTTGCGGGTAGCTTAGTGGGGTGGCCCCCTGAAATATTTTATGAATCCTGTGATCGCTTTGTCGTGAATGCCTCGTTGGGTTTTGAGTTGGTTTTTCCGAGGTTGATCGAGTGTGTGTTGCTATTTGTGCACCCCTGCAGGGTAAATCTTTCTGAAAGCCGTGTCCGTGGTTATGGACGACTTGGAGCAGAGTATCTCGATCATAGACAAGCATAACTAAAGTAGTGCTATAAATTTGACTTAATATGTGACTAGTAATCAACTCAAGTATAATGGAATGAATAATAAAAATGCCAACAACTGGTGGATCTATGGTGATCTGTGTCATACTATACCTGCCCAGTAGGTATTGCAACTCCAATGGAATGTGATAAAAGTGCCAACAACTGCTGGGTTTTGGGGATTCCTCAGGACAATTATATCTCACTAGTAAATGTTCCAACTACCACGGATTGGTTAATTAAAATTGCCCACTACTTATGCTTCAGGATGACTCATGCTATCCATATCTGATTAGTAAGTGCTGCAACTATAACGGAACGAGTAAAATTGTCAACTGTGTGAGTTCCTCGGTCCGACTTCCTCGTTTGGTCTCGAGGGGGAAATACCAGGATGGGTTTGTCTGGTGTTAGCTTCAGGTTGGATCCGGATAGGCCTTTCTTATCCCTCTCTGATAACCGCCAGTTGTACCGAGTCTCTATAGGTTGTTTAGTGCTCATACGCCGCTTCAGTCCACCATACCTGTAGGCGAGAGCCGAATTCTAGCCTCGCCGCATCGGCCTCGATCGACGCTCCTCTTTTTCCTTTGCCCTTTGTCGGCGTCCCTTTTGTTTTAGCAGGTTTGAGATCGACGTCGTTAGCAGGGTTACCCTTCCGGCTTGGCCTAGGCAGGGTTATGGACGCCATTGGTTATTCTTCAAGGCTCTTAGCCCCATTTGCATCTTGTCCGTAGTCGGACGCTCTATCGTTTCAAGGTGATTTAGATCTTTGTATTGTATATCTGTATTCTTGACTCGTTGAGTCGTTGTTGTATATATATCTGTTTTGTGGGTCCCATCGAGGACTGTTGTGTAATGGTATTACTTCGTTTTTCTACCCGCACAAAAGTGCCTGGTGGGCGTCCTTGAATCGTTTCTATGCGGTTTTGGCGGAAAGGTCTAAAACTTGCATAGGGCCGATTTGAGGGTGTTACAAATCACTCCCTGGGATGGCTCCGTCGTAGCCTCGGGAATCGCCGTTGTGGAAGGAGCAGAGCTGCTGGAGGCCATTACGACGAGGAGAGTGTGGAGGGAGAGAGGGCTCTGATTAGGGTTTTCGCAGGAAATCTCGAATGGTCGTGCGGCTAGAGGAAGAAGAAGACTGGGAAACGAATGCGGGTAAAAAAATAAATTGACCGTGGTGGAAATATATAAGCCTTGCGTCAAGATTCGTGCAAAAAGATCTAATGGATGGAACGTTCCCGACGTGGAAGTGAATGTGCGCGGTAATTTCGCCACGTCCTCCGTCTTTTGCCGCTCTATCGTTCGGATTTCGCGCGCGTAAAAATAGCTGATGATTAATTCTCTGTTTTTGTGAGTTTTGAGGTAGCGTAGGCTGTACCCTACGCCATCCTAATAGTTGCAGTGAAGGGTCACGTCCGAAGATTCCATCGAAGAAGGAGATCATCCGACTCTGGAAATGAAGACTCAAGGAATCTCCGGCTACATTGCGAAGCCGGAGAGAATTGCAGGGTTCTTTGGGAGACCTTTGAGATATTGCTTGACGTATTGCCGGCATCACTTAGACGGGATATTCAGAGATCAACGGGCAAGACGGCGCAAGATTTTCAAAGTCCATCGGGGGCTACTGTTGGGGATATGCTATATGGGTATCCTCATAGCATGTCACCAACCCGCCTAACACAGGTGACCCATAGTTGGTAGCAAGGCCTATGGCCTGCTGGGCGACCCAGTTAGAAGGATCCTGAAGGGAGGCCCATGCTGGATAAAGAAAGGCTACGCAGGAGTCACCGACATATTCGGAGTCTTGGAGTACAAGATACGGAAGACTAGTTCGTGTAGGTGTAGGACTCTTTACCTTGTCCGGGAAGGACATTTCCCTGTAAACCCTAGGTGTTGGCGCCTTTATAAGCCGAACTGCGAGAGCCTTTATGGAAGAACACAATAGATTGCAGTGTACAACGCGTAACACCTCGCACAGCGAGTCTATCTCTGTAACTCAGCGTATTTCTATTATAGTGATTTATAGCAGGAGTAGAGTTCCGCCACCATTGTGGGACTTAAACATGGGTAAGATGTGTTATCTCGTACCCGCCAACTCTCCACTTTACCCCACGTCTCTAAACATGCACTGTGAGGACGCCTCCATGGTGTACTTATCGGCAATACCACGACAGTTTTCTACACCTGAGTCATCTCTGCCCCACCTCCCTGACACTGCCCTCGCCCCACCTTCTGTGTGCCTCCCCGCCCCACCTCCGGCGCCGCCGACTCACCTCCCGCGTCATCTTGCTAGATTTAGGTATATTTAAAACTGCTATTAAATCGTGAAGAATTTGGAAAAATTTAAGACGATAAAGTTGCGCAATTTTTATAACTTTTCAACGGTATATAGCATGCATTAATTCGACGATCCATTTGAAAATCTCAGCCAAAATACTATGCGAAAACGGCAAAGTTCGCGAAATTGCGTTTAGTATATTTAAAACTGCTCTTAAACCGTGAAGAGTTTGGAAAAACTTTTAAGATGAAAAAGTTGCAAAATTTTCATAGCTTTTCAATGGTATATAGCATGTATTAACTCGACAAGCCATTGAAAATCATGGCCAAAATACTGTACAAAAACGGCAAAGTTTGCAAAATTGTGTTTAGTATATTTAAAACTACTCTTAAACCATAAATAATTTGGAAACACTTTTAATACGAAAAAGTTGCGCCATTTTCATGCATTAATTCGATAAGCCGTTTGAAAATCGTGGCCAAAATACTGTACGAAACTGCAAAGTTCGCGAAATTGTGTTTAGTATATTTAATATTATTTTTAAATTGTAGTTTTTTTGGAAAAACTTTGTGAGCGTAGAAGATTCGAAATTTTCATATCTATTTAACGGTATATTACTTGCATTGTTCCGATCAACGGTTCAAAAACTACGCATAAAATACTTTCGCAAAAATATAGATTCTCAGTAGTCCGTCAGGAAATTTACTTAGTAGTCATCAGGAACTTCACTTACGTATTGCATGAAGTTCAGAAAGAGTTTTCGAAAGTTTACTATTTAAAAATTCTAAGTTCATTACATAAATTTTTGATGTCCACTCTTAGATTCACTTTTTGTGAAGCTTCACTTTGAACATGAGCAGAAAATCACTATGATGTTGGGCAGTTCATATGTCGAGGCTACGCGGTTCACATCTTGTGTCCGGCCAGTTCATTTTATATTTACTAGGGTTATCTCTATCTCTACTATCTAAAAAGGAGGAAGATGTTCCGTTTTCTGCACTCCGTCGCACCTTTCGTCGTGCATCCCTCCGTGGCTCCGTCGCTCCCGCAAGAAAAAAGTGAGGCGCAGGAGTAAATGCCCGCTTCGTCTGCCCCGTCCCTTCCTCCCTGATCCTGTGTTCTCATCTCCCCCTGGACCGGATCTCCACAAAGCTGCACGCCTGAGGCTACCTACAGCGCCCTCCTCTCTAGGCCATCGCGCCCCATCGCGATATCCTTCGCCCACAATCAGGGCGTCTCCAGGAATTTGGAGCCCCGGTGCGAAATGTAAACGGCCCCCAAATTCAGAGCATCAGGTTGTTGACAATATCGGGATGATAGTATGGTCTAGAAGAATGGGACGAATTATGTTTAAAAAAGTGACGAACTATGGGCTCATCTAGCATGAAGATCAACATGCCTATGTCTTTTTTTCGCTGCTTAAGCCTACGCGTAATGATAGTACATAGGTGGGACTTGATGCACGGAGGGAAACAATATGATTAACAACAAGAAGTTTTACCTGACAAAAAAACTATAAGTTGTAACAAAAACACTAAGACACTTTGTGTTTGTTCAACGCCATCACGGCTCGTGGCCCTCTGCCACTGCCTAGTTCCCTTGGTAGGCCACAATGATCAATGGATTGCTTCATGTTTTACTGGACTGGCCCACACGCAAGTAAAAGGCCCAAAGGCTAGTCCACGATAGATAACATCTCAGGCTCTCAGGTTTCCTTCTTCCTAGAGAAACGAAGCTCAAAAAAGAAGTTTAGAGCAGCTCTAATGGCACCACGGCTGTTTGCCGCATGAGCTCCTCCACCGCTGTTTGGGGGCCCCGAAATTTTGAGGGCCCAGTGCGGTCGCACAGCTCGCACGCCCTCATGGACGGGCCTGCCCACAATAACCGCGGGATAGCCCATGCGTGGCCACATCGAGAGATCTTCAGCGCGCAGCCAGACCGCCAGAATCAATTTCAGCCTCGCCGTTCTGCATCGCCATGATTCCAATCCACAGCGCCGCCTGCATGTCGCACTGCATCACCTTCTCGGTCTCCCTCCGCCGGACCCGCCGAGCCATGTCGTGCGGAAGGAAGCTGGGAAGGCGGCGTGCTCGTCGAGGCCAGGAGGAGGACCACCCCACACCTCCAGATCTCTCTCCATCGGCAACCCTCTCGCTTCTCTTCCCCGTCCTCTTCCTAGGATGATAACAACGACCTTAAGGAGTGAGGACGCACACATGGGTCGCTGTTGTCCGAGCTCGCCGCCATGCGGTGGCTGGATGATACGATGCGCCTCTCCTCCTTTCATTTGCCTATATAAGATGCAGGACATGAGCACTACAGTAGTAGCAGGCGGCGGTGATGTACGAACAACGCCAGTAGTGACATCACATACCGCTTGAGTAGCATTTGGTGCCCCCTGCGATTGGGTCCATCATAGGCAGGTATTTTCGAACATAGAAAGTGATTGATTATTCAAGTACTCCCTCCGATCCAAATTAGTTGACTTAGATTTGTCTAGATTTGATTGTATCTAGACATGAATAGTATTAGATACATTCGTATCTTGATAAATTTGAGTCAACTAATTTGCATCGGAGGGAGTACCGTTTTTTGTTAACCCATCATAGATATTCTTGGTTAATCTCATTCACCAAACTCGCCAAAAAATCAGAGATGTCATGGTGGTCTGCATTTCGTTTAAACTGTCACTATGATATTCTTGTCTAAATTCTGCATTGGAAACAGTTTAAGAATGGTGCTGTAGTTTTTTCTACCATAATAAATATTGTGTACTTGTATCCTGACACTTCAAGAACAAACCAGTGTTATAGGAACTTTCTTCATGTTCTCACCTGAAAGTTGGAGTTAACATATAATTTTTTAAATTAATATAAGAGTTGATTTCGAAGGTGTGACATGATTCTTTTCAATATGCAATCATAACAACATGTATGTTTGGTGTCCTATTAAAGGATACATCGCCAAGTGTTACTCATCAACCTGAACTACGAATTTAAACATGAAGTTCTGATAGTCAGAGTTAAGTTAACACTTGTTTTATTTAGGACAATCCTTTGTTGATGTACGTCTGACCATCGACAAGAGCCAGGAAGGCGTGCTATTTGGGGAGTGGCTCGGCAATTAATCGCCTATCAGCTGCGCGGACCTCCTTAGGCACCTCAGTTCCCAGATCGTCTTCACCAACAAGGTGCCTTCTTAATGCAAATAAGCATGTATCATCACTTCTATATGTTCAACTATCAGATTATTTACCATCCCATGTACTTCCTTAAAACTTTAGAGATAGATTTAAATACAACATTGTCTCCAAGTTTAGAAGTTTCCTGATATCGAATCATATTTACTAGCTTGTGCTCGTTTTTGCACCTCAATTAAATGCAGCAGGGCACTGTTTAAATTAATTTTCCTCATAACATCATGGAAGCATTGTTGTTGGTGATGCCAATGTTGGGAGGCTTATCTTATATGACTTTGGCATGATGCGAAGGTTGCATATGATCGTTTTGTCCCTGCAAATTCCATTTATGTAGTTAATCTAATATTCATTCGTCTTACTTGCAGTATTAGTCCAAATATCCGTGAAGGGTTGCTTGAAGTATTCTACCGAGTTTATGAAAAGAATCCTAATAAAGTAAGTTTTCTTGATAGTTTACCTAAAGAGTGCAATTTAGGCCCTGTAAGTGTGCATTCATCAGGTGCTTCAAGCAATGGTTCAAATGGGTGTTCTTGTTGCTACTGGAGATATGACAACCGTGAGAAGAACAACTCAATTTTTCCTTAATAAGTAGGCACATGTAATTAGTTACATGTAAAATGTGTTAAATGTGAAGGATGCTTCTTCTGATTAATTACATGTATTTTTGTTAAATAAGATGAGCAATGAATCTTGGCCTTACTTTATTATGTTTATGTATTTATAGCTTTGAATAGCATTTTGATGCACATATGAAAGAGAGAGATATAGAAACAATTACCTAAGGAAGACAAGTTTGAAAAGAAGAAGCAGAAATTTTAGCTATAGGTATTTGATCACTGATTTACGCAATATCTCAAGGAATCTGAGAGAAAGAAGCATGTCAACAGACATGTTATTCTACCGCTTTTGCTTTTAGTTTTGAGTTGAATCAAAATTCTACAGGTGCGATATTTTGGCAATTGCTGCTGATCAACTATCCCGGTTTCCTGCCACCTTTATATTTGTTGTCAGAGCATTCTCGGTCTGATAATTTATATATGAAGAAAATGGTTTTCACATACGATCATAGTTTCATGGTTCCTTATGTTGTATCCATTCTCTGTAGTACTGCATGGTATTGGGAAAGGCCTCGATCCTAGATTTCATATTGCAGAGAATGCTATGCCATGAGCATTTTCTACATCAGTAGAATGGAATGTTCTTAATTGGTGCAATTTCTACACGGTCTTTCCAGCTCTGACTTGATACATCTATTTGGACTACTAGATATGCCGTGTGGCTACTCAAATTTAATGAAGTTGGTGTTCAAGTACTTGTTAAGGCAAGTATTCTTAACCTTTGGCCCATAGTTTTGACCTATGTAATTGATGGCACATCCATAGATGTTTAATGTGGAAATTGATAGTTTTAAGTGCTCTTCATTGTACATCAAGATGCAAAGAAAACACAGAAATCTCGTGCATTATACGTGTTTTGTCAACCTGTCAGAGTTGAAAAGCTAGCACAAATCATTGAGCATTTGGTACCTAAAATGTTTCTTTCCTAGATTTGTATGGTTTACTGGTCCCAGTGAACAGTGAACTCAATGGGCTAATTTTCTGTTTATAACAGGAACAAGGTGATCTGAAGCTTCGCACCATAGCATTAGAATCGGAACAATCGTTTCAAAGATTTGCTGCCATTTAGAAAACAATTGGATATGTAAATTTAGTCAATTAATTAAGCACTTCATTTCATGCTTTGCTCTTTGCTCTCTTTTCATTTTTTTAGCACAATGCCATTCTTTGTTTTAAAATTTTGCTATTTGTCACCCAGGGACTCGCTGCAGGCATTTTGGTAAACCTCACTAGCATTCTGCACCTCAATTTTAAGTTTCCGAAGAAACTTGCACAAAAATCCTCAACAAACACTTTCAATTATCAATTGCATATGCCAACAACCATCACATGTTCTATTTACGCATTCTTTGGGATACAAATCATGCTTGGCCTTCTCAAGGTAAAGAAACTAAATCAACAGTAGATTTGATAACTGGCACTGCCTGAGCTCACCCTCCATGGTGAGAGCTGACCCATATTTTTTCCCAGCACCATCCGTTGCCTCTATCATCCACATTGTTTTGGCTTGCTAATGTGCAATTTTAGCCCATGAGGTGATGTAGAATATCCATTGGTGTATGATAAATCTATGTACATGTTGTGTAATAGATAAAGAGATGTACATAATGTGCAGCGATGGCGTGCACACACGCCAATTGCCGACATGCCACGTGACGAATTCCCCTTGGCGCGGAAAGTGCTAGGATGCCAGCTAGAAGGCCATGTGGAGGAGATCGGTTAAGACACCCCTCGCCCAAATCAGCACGCCATAGAGAGAAGTTGGGGAGGAGAAAATGAGGTAGGTCAAGTGCCAAGGATTCGTGAAGTGGAGATGTCAGCAGATGGCTCTATTGGTACTAGCACACGTCGTGCATCTTTGTAGAGCAGTTTTTTTTCTTTCGTTGCAACGCACGGGCATGTTTCCTATAATATATAAAATTGACAATGCACATTGAGATGACTATATGTTTTGATAAAAAGAACATATTATACAATTTTTATCAAGCTTATATTTGTTTTTAAAATATTCTATAGCTATCTAGATATGAATTTTCAGGGGCACATTTATATTTGAGAAAAAAAACTTTAATCAGAAAAAACTTCAATCGACCGTAGCAACGCACGGGCATTCTGCTAGTCAATTTAAAAAATTCAAAAATTTAACCATTAAATTTTGGGAAGTTCATTCTTATTTTGTCGCAGAGTTCATTATCATGCATATTACAACGAAAACACATAAAACAGAAGCTTGCTATACAAAAATTACGAAGTTTATTATATAAAATTTAAGAAAACAATGAGAAAATTTCACTATAGAAAAATTAGGAAATTCACTTAGTGAACATTAGAAGTTCAGTACATATAAGCTTAAAGTTGATTTTGAAAAAACAGTGTAAAAAAGTAAGAAAGTTGCAAAAAATAGAGTTTTGTATAATTAAATCTGCTCATAAATTGCTAAGAATTTAAAATGGTGGTCTATATGAAAAGATGTGAAATTTGCATAGCTTTCCAACGGTATATCGTTTGTATCATACTGATAAATTGTTGAAAAACTACGATGAAAAGACGAACATAGCGGTGCGCGCACATATCACGATCGAAAATTCACTTACACATAGTGGAAAGTTCACATACACGTTATAAACAGTTAGTGTACTCTATTTTTATAGACGAAAATCCTGCATACTAATGTTATCCATACGAGTTCTGATTGTACAATTGACCTCCGTTTTAAATAATTTACATTAATATGAGGCTAATTTCACTCTAACGTGCCGCCCGCCTAAGTCAATTTTGAATCGTTGACGTGACGTCGATAATCTCTCTTTACGGTATATTTAAAATTATTTTAAAATAGCTTAAAAAACAAAAAAGTTGCGTATTTTTCACTTGGTTTCAACAGTATGTTATACACATCGATCTAACAAGCGAGTTGAAAATAAGACCCGAAAAACAGTAAAAACAGATGAAAATAATGACGAAAATAGTTTTTAGTATATCTAGAACTGCTCTTAAATCGTGAGAAACTTATAAAAACTTTAAAAATAAATAAGTTACGCAATTTTAATATCTTTTCAATGGTGTATTACATGTATCAATCCGATAAGCTATTTGAAAACTGCGGACAAAATAACGTGCGAAAATGCCTAATTTTGCGAAAATACTGTTTAGTGTATTCAAAATTACTTCTAAAATGTATGAAATTCGGGAAAACCTTGTGAATAAAAAAGTTGCAAAATTTTTATATCTTTCCAATGATATATTATATGCATTGTTCTGATAGGTGGTACACAAACTGCGCTTAAAATACTGTCCTGAAAATGTAGATTCTTAATAGTCCGTCAGAAAGTTTACTGTCTTATCGCGTGAAATTTAGAAAGGGTTCCGTGAAAGTTCAGAAAAGGGTTATAGAATAATTATTCTACAAGAGGTTATAGAATAGAGTATCTATATATATGAAAACCATATATACATATATGCATCCACATATATACAACATAGTCATCGATCGCGCATGGATGTGAGAACATGCTCGCACCAGGGGCCTAGATATTGCCTATCTCAACACCCATTATACTTTTATACATATTGTAGGGACACATGTAAGATTGTAGAAATTCCAACACATTGGTGCTCTCGTTTTCAGCGAAACCCTAGACCATGGGCCCCGCAGATCAATCGCCCTAGATTTCTCCAAATGAGGGTTAAACAATGGAATTTTATCCTTATTTTAGTTAGTTTAGGTCATAGCAACACGTTAGATCAAATTTTGAGCCCAAGATCGCAAAGAGAATCCATTCTGATAATTAACCCGATGCAGGTAGTCTAGCGCTATATTATGCATATCGATATATGTGAGAACATTCTCACACTTGTGTCCTGGATATATATTGTCTATCTCAACATTCCATCACACTTCTGTACATATTCTAGGAACACATGTAAGATCTAGAGAAATTTCGGCGCTCAGGTGCTCTCGGTTTTCAGCGAAACCCTAGACCATGGGCCCGCAATACCCCCATTAGATATCTCCACATGAGTTGACCAATGGAATTATTTTCTGATTTGGTTAGTTTAGACATAGCAACATATTAGTCCAATGTTTGAGCCCAAGATCTCAAAGAATTCCCCCAGATTGATCCGATGCGCGTGGGAGTTGCTTTATATATATAGGGTTAGACTATATATCATCATGTTTAGAATAATATTATCCTAAATACATACGGGCGTGCGGCCGCCGTTCGTCGTTTCAAGCGCACCCGCTAGGTGACAAATGACACGCGCCTTCGTCTTCTCCAGCAACCACCCGACTCTGCTTATCTTCCTGAATTGTGTCGCCCCGCGCGCGTCGATAACGGCCACCGCCCACAGTGCCGGCCCCAGACACCCACCCAAGGCCCCGCTCTGGCCACAAGGACCACCCCACTGGCCACGCCCGTCGCCCCGGCGACCCTCGCGCACCCCCCGAGCCCCGCCACTCGCCGCCCTCCCTGCTGGCAGTCGAGGCCGCGTCCTCCGGCAGCCTTGCCCGTCTACGTCGAGGCCGTCGAGTTAGCTTCCCGTGTCTCGAGGCCACCAAACCAGTTTCCCTTGCGTCAAGGCCGCATCCTCCGGCCGCTCTACGCCGCTGCATTGGAGGTCGCCAAGCGAGCTTCCCGTACATCGAGCCCTCTCACGAAGCTACGTCCTTGCTGCCTTCCTTTCCTGGATTGAGGCATAACACCATAGGACAGTACATCTTGGCCGTATGTTAGCAGATACGGAGTTAATTTCTTGTGCTTGATGTATATTTGAACGGATCTTGTCTAGTTATAGCAGATGTACTAGTTTGGTATCAATCAACCGGTCCAGTTATAGCAGATGTACTAGTTTGGTATCAATCAACCCGTCCATTTTGTTAGCTCTATCACCAGCAACTTGTGATTTTGTTAGCTTTTCCAACACCAATTTTGGTGTCTAGCGAAGCAATTTTGCTCAAAAAATACCCTACTTTTTTCGGGCGACGATGAGGCAACTTTGCAACCAGCGAGGCAACTTCAGAGCTTGACAAGTCAACTTGTGTCTGACCGAGCAACGCCTGGCCGGAGCGGTAGTGGGGCTTCAAAGTTTATTTTTTGGGCTCCGGAGTTGCTTTCTTGGGATCCAAAGTTTCCGTCCTCACTCACCGCAACTTCGGAGCCCAATCAGGCAACTTCAGAGCCTGACGAGGCAACTTTGAAGCCCAACATGGCAAGTTTTGTGTCTAACGAGGCAACTTCGGAGCCCGACAAGGCAACTTTTTCCCGGCGAGGCAACTTCGGTGCCCGACGAGGAAACTTTGAAGCCCCGCGAGGCAACTTCTGTTCTCGGCGAGGCAACTTTTGTTCCCGGTGAGGCAACTTCGGAGCCTGACGAAGCAATTTTTGTGCCCGACGAGAAAACTTAGGTGTCCGACCGAGCAACTTCGGAGCCTGACTTAGTAACTTTTATGCCCGACCAAGCAACTTCGGAGCCCCTCTTTAGGCAAGCCGCTGCCCGACGAGGCAACTTCGAAGCCTGATGAGACAACTTCAGAGCCCGCCGAGGAAATTTTGGTAGGCCATTAGGACGACACTGCCATGGTGGGTGAGGACGCCCCTTTTTTAGGCAAGTCGGTGCTTGACGAGGCAACTTTGGAGCCCGACGAGGTAACTTTGGTAGGACACGCTGCGGTGGGTGAGGATGGCCATTCTTTAGGCAAGCCGCGACTCGACAAGGCAACTTCGGAGCTCGAATTAGCAAATTTTGTGCCTGACCGAGCAACTTCAGAGCCCGCCAAGGCAACTTTGGTGCCAGACGGGGCAACTTTTGTGCCTAACGAGGCAACTTTTGTACTGTGAGCCAATTTTGGTGCACGGGGAGGCAACTTCGGAGTCTGACGGTGCAACTTTTTGCCTGACCAGGAAACTTCGGAGCCCGGCGAAACAACTTTTGCCCGACGAGGCACCTTCTATGCCTAACAAGGCAACTTCGGAGCCCGGCGAGGCAACTTTGAAGCCTGATAAGGCAACTTCAGATCCCGGCGAGGCAACTTCGTAGTCCGACGAGGCAACTTGTGTCCAACTTCGGAGGCTGACGAGGCAATTTGTGCCCGACGAGGCAACTTCGGTGTCTGACGAGGCAACAAAATGCTATGCCTGACCAGGCAACTTTAGAGCCTAACGAGGCAACTTCGGTGCCCGATGAGAAAACTTTGGTACCCGACGAGGCAACTTTGGAGCCCGATGATGCAACTTCTATGACTTACGAGGCAACTTTGGAGCCCGACGAGTCACCCTCGTCGGAACACCAAAATTGTCATGTCGAACATCAAAGTTAACTCGCGGTCACAAAAGTTTGCCTCATTGGGCACCGAAATTAACTCATCGGCACCTGAGTTTCCTCATCGGGCATAAAAGTTGCCTCATGGGCCACCAGAGTTTCTCCCTCGGTCATCAAAGTTGACAAGACAACTTTGGTGCCCAACGAGACAACTTTGATACCCAACTAAGCAATTTCGGTGTCCACAAGAGTAATTTCATTTTCGATAAGACAACTTTATTACTTGACAAATCAACTTCGATGTCCTATGAACCAACTTTGTTCGTATGAAAATTTATATTTTATAACATTCGTATGAAAATTTATATTTTGGTAAGTACACGCCACTAGGACGGACAGTAACTTGTGCTAGGCAATAAACTACTCACTCCAACCCATATTAGTTGACTTAAATTTGTCTAGATACGGATATGTAATCTAAAATTTGACTAGATACATTCGTATCTAGACAAATCTACGTCAACTAATATAAGTCAAAGAGAGTAGCATAATTGAACAACTATTACGTGATCTTAGGCAATAATAAATTAAATTAGTATTATTGAGCAACTATTACAAGCTGTTAGGCAAAAAATTAGCATCACGGTACATGTGGAATCAACCCGCCCCGCACAACCTGTCTAGCCATCTCGTCTAGCCCTGCAGAGCCCGCTCCGCCTGGTGGCCCGGGCCGCTGCGTGAGTTTGCGCCCCCATGGCACCGGGAATGAACGGGATGCGTGCGTGACAGGGACACCGCGGCCGGCTCCTTCCTCCGTAGCCTGCCATGCTCGCCGCGTCGGCCGCCGCCCTGTTGCGTCCATGCTCCATCTATTATCCCCGCGGGGGCGGTGACCTCCTTGGCAGTGGAGGCGGTGGGGGAGCTTCTGCTGCTGCGCGCAGGCGGCCGCCACGATGGGCGCATGGCTGTGGGGCGACGAAAGTGGAGGGTAGGGGACAGCCGGAAAGGGAGTCGTGGGTCGCTTTCTTGGATACGGATAGGGTGCGCCTCGTACCTCAATCCAGCGTCCGGGCGCCCGCTAGACTGGTCCTAATATTATTCTATACATATTTTGTCTCTATATAGGGACGCAGGCATTGAGCGGAGAAAAAAAAGACCGAAACAACTGACATACAACAAGAACTTACCAAGGCATTATCTAGGGAATCCGCTGTAGAAAATCTTGTTTCTACAGCGGGTGCCTTGCCGGAGAAGAGACTTTCTGTCCCTGAATCTCCTCTTCGATGGCGGCGGCGCAACGAAACTTTTCGTGGATTTCTGGTTGATGATTTAGGGTTTATGCATCGGGAGGCTTCTTATATGTGAAGAGGCAAGGTCGGTGGAGGCCTGAGGGGCCCACACCACCTGGTGGCGCGGCCAGGGGTCACCCGTGCCACCATATGGTGTGGCCAGGCCCTGGCCCTCCTCCGTCTCGTATTCTGGCTCCGTGTCCCCTCGGTGAAATATTGACTTTGGCTTTTGTCCCGTCCAATTCCGAGAATATTCATTTTCTAACTTCCTGGAACCAAAAACAGCAGAAAACAGGCAGCTGATACTGTGGCATCTTGTTAATAGGTTATTCCAAGAAAATGTATGAAAAATATACTTCAAAGTTGAAACAAAACATAAGAAAGTAGATAAAACTAAGCTTGGAACATCAAAAATTATAGATACATTTGCAATGTATCAATAATCTACAATCAATTAGCATGTCATTTGCATAATCTAAAATAAAATTTAATGTACGGCTTACCTATGAATCAGAATATGTATGAGTCGTCAGGAGATGCTGGAGATGTTAGGCAGACCGGTTGTCCGTGGTTCTGTTCAAGAGTGGGAACGATCGCTGGTAACCAAATCTTGAGAAAGTCTTACGGTTTGAGGTGCCGAGTGGTGCCATGATACGCAATTCTCATTCTCTAGTAATCCTTTTGAAAGAAATTATGAACAGATTGATGAGATGTACCATAATTGTAATTTCTCATTCCTTACTCTGGCATCTCCCTTTCATAAGTAGCCTTCCTAGATTCAAATCTTTATATTCACGCTAAACAACAATTTGCAACTTGAGCCTAACATACCATGAAAAAAAAATACATAATTGAATTACATTTGGAAAAGACTCGAGGCAATAGACACTCAGACTTCATGTACTGAATTCTACCTTTTATAGGTGTAGTTACCCCATCACTTCAATGATCAGGTTCATGCTTTTTCTGTACTAAGAAGTAAAAACAGATCAAAATTGCCTGAAAAAATCATTCTGAAGCTAGGTATGTCCTGGTATATATATCTGTTATCATTCAGTTCAGGTGAACTAAAAACCAAAAAATATAAGACTGTTAAGGTACGCTAATCATAGTGAAAATTATGCATGATCGATTCCTTGATCTATATGCACCTCTTTTTTTAATCATATTAAACAAATACTCCAATGATCTGAATTTATAACCTTGAACAAGCAGAATAATCAAACATCAGGCCTTACTGAATCAACCTCTATGCTCAAATACCTATTCAAAACAGCCTAACTGCCTAATGGAATTGCAAACTATCTGCAGCATGGTAATTTCCCTAGGGTATACTCAGTTCAGTAGGCTAGAAATAACATTGTGTGAGTCATTGATTTATGTGACGTAACGTAGTTGATGTCAATATATATTTTTGGTTAGTTTTCCGCATTCCGAATCAGGCCATGGGGACTTGAGGCGCGAGGCATGGCGGACCACCTGGCTGCCGATGCGACCGCCACAGACGCCAGGACTCCGTCAGCAAGCCTCGTTCAATTGGAGAGGGGGAGGTGGTCGAGCGCATTTGAGAACGCCAGCCGACGGTGCCCCGACGCTGCTCCTCCCGGCATAGCCTCATGACGCATCCGCCCATGACTGTGAGCCAATGGCCGGCCCGGTGAAGCCTTCTGGCACGTAGACGATGGTACCCCTCGGCGTGGGTTCCTTTGAAGCTAGGCGCCGCCGCCCTGTATCATGGAAGGAGGAACCCAATCAGAGGGTCCACACAAACCGTGGATGGAGAGACTGGTACCAGCTTGGGATGGGGAAGGAGATGAAGCGGCGATGCCTTACCGATGGTGCCGGCGGGAGAGAGGGAGGAACGCCATCCGCTGATCCCCACCTGCCTCCACGCCTCTAATCCTACCCATCAGTGGGAAGCTAGCGCACCGCCTCCACACCTCCACCACTGGCGCATCGCCTGCTGCTCGCCGGACAGTTCCCGTCCTGGTCCGCATCGCCAATCACCTCAAGAGGGGAAGGAGGTCGTTTCTGGAGGGCATCGCGTTTGTATTAGGGAGGGAGGAGTAGCCAACATCGACGGGAAGAGTCTAGAGCTCTATTCCCCACCACCTCTGCCATCGGCGCGCATGCCCACTTCGGCACCGAAATTAATAGCTGCTTCTCCCAGCCGGTGCGCCTCCTCCCTGCAACTGCTCCGGTAGCCTACTTCCTTGGAGGGCGTCGAGGCATGGTGAACTGGTGGATGGATGAAGAGGGGGAGATTGGGGGCTTCGAGAGAGATCAGGATAGAGGGTTAAAGCGGTGCAAGGGACACGTATCTGAAGGATTGGATAAATCGTGGAGATGAATGATTCAGGAGTGGTCTGACTTTATGAGGACACGGCGTAGGCACCGGTTCCTTTGACCGAGCTTTACACAAGCGTGCAACCGTGCCTTTGACCGACAGGACCCATGCGCCAGCGGCCTTCGCGGCTGCAGATGGCCTGAGAGGCCTTGCTTTCTCTCAGGCTTAAGCCTTTAGATAATGCCTTGTTGATTGATTCCCTAGATTTTCTACAGCGGGTGTTTCTGCCTTGTTGATTGATTCCCTACAAGAGCCATGCTAGCAAGTCAAGCAAAAGCATTGCATAGATTGTTGGGTCCGCAGCATAGAAAACAAAAAATTTCCTACGATGAGAACTATACGCCAAGATCTATCTACTAGGTACAGAGCAACGGTGGACATACATACAACAAGAACTTACCCTCAAAGACAACAAGTTTTGTTAACGAGTAGGAACTCGTGGTTGATGTAGTCGTACACTTGCCGATCTCAAGATCGTGATGAAGTCCAGCAGGTCCGGCGACAGCACGTCCATCAGATCCAGCTCCGGCACCACCAAGTCCAGCACCACAAAGCAGCGGTGCATCCGTGATCGCACACACGTCCGGTACCCCGACAACCTCCGTCCCTCGCTCCAGCAAAGCAGCGGAAGCAGCAACTCCTTTCCAGATAAAGCCACCGGGAACATGTATCTCGCTAATCCGAGACCATGGGGAATAACTAGATGGGGAGAGAGATCCTTCACGAGGAGGTGTGTGTGAGAAGTGAGGAGAGGGTGGCCTTTTATAGGAGGAGGGGGTGCCCCACCTTCATGGCCAGCGCATGGAGGAGGTGCCTCTTCACCTCCTCCATTCATGTGGTGGTAACCCCTCCACATGAAAATGCCTCTCCACATTCCCTTTTAAAGTCTCCATTTTAAATGCATTAAATTTCTCCAAATTTAATGCTCTCTCATTTAATAAAACTCTTTTATTATTTTTATTCAGAATTTTTTTAATTACTTTAATTAACAAACATTCACATAAAACCCCCTTCAACATTTCAATATTACATGCAGAACCAATTTCAGCAATTTCACCCGAAACAGTTTTGGTGTCTATTGAAATAATTCCAGCGCTTTCTTAAATATTTATCTGAAACATATTTGCTCCAAATGGTGTCGGTATCCCTTAAGTGTATCACCCTACGGTTCGCGAATAATGCAGACATGATCGAGACCCCTCTCAGATCAATAATCAGAAGCAGGACCTGGAGATCCATACTGACTCCTACACATTCAACGATGACTTCTGTGATCGTGAGAACCTTTAACACTAGTAACTAAATCCCTTTGTCTCGCGATATATTACATGTCCGAGATTCGATCATCGGTATCTCCATACCTAGTTTGATCTCGTTGCCGACATGCACTCTTTTCTCTTTCCCATGATATAACATTCTAGTGATCACATCACTTGCTTGCAAGCTATCTTAATGTGATATCACCGAGAGGGCCCAGAGTATATCTATCCGTCATCGGGATTGACAAATTCCACTCTTGATCCATGAGCCTCAACATAACACCTTCGTAGCACTGAACCCCATCTTTATAGTCACCCTGTTACGGTGTGACGTTTGATGTTATCAAGATACTCTTCCGGTGTTAGCAATTAACATGATCTCATGGTCTAAGGATAAAAGATTACTTCATATGATGTTATAGCAATATAAACATAATGACTTGATCGTAATGCTATACTTCAGATGAATGTTCATCACATCATTCCACCAATGTTGTGACCTTGTTATTAACAACATCCAATGTCCATGATCAGGAAACCTTGATCATCTTGTTAATCAACAAGCTAGTCTATAAGAGAGGCATAAGTAGGAACCCTTTTTGTTTATTAAACACACATGTATTGATGTTTCCAATCAATACAATTATAGCATGCAAAATAAACATTTATCATAAACATGGAATAAGATAATAACCACTTTATTATTGCCTCTCGGGCATATTCCCTTCATAGATTTGAGTGGAATTCAGGGTGGAATTCAACAGAATAAGCCAGCCGCTCCTCTATAGAAGCCCAGCCTTCCACGTCGGCAAGTGATTGGCCACTTTGTCCACCAGCGGCTGTAGTGCACCCTTCGTCAATCGCATAGGCGAGAGTTGTAGTCCCAAATACTGGATGGGGAACGGCTTTACTGGACATTGGAGAACTACCATGACTGGGCTGATGTCCACCTCGTTGCACCTGATCGGCGAAGCCGAGCTTTTGTTTAGATTGCAATTTAGCCTGGACGCCTCCCCAAAAACTCGTAGAAGCTGCAGCACCGCCGCCGCTTCCTTCGGCACGGGCCTGATAAACAGCACCACGTCGTCAGCAAAAAGAGACAGCCGATGCTGGATGCCACTCGATCCAAACCCGCCAAATAGCCCATGATACTTCGCTAACTTGAAGACTGCATTCATGACATCTATCATTGTGATGAAGAGAGTTGGCAAGATGGGGTCGCCTTGCCTTAGACCATGGGCATGATAGATTTTGGCACCAGTGCTTCCATTCATCAACACACGCGTGTTCGCCATGGATAGGAGCACAATCAACTGATCAATCCACCATGGCCCAAAGCCCCTGTGACGGAGCACCTGAATCAAGAATGGCCATGGGACTGAATCGAACGCCTTGGCCATGTCCAATTTTATCTTGAGCGCAGGGATTTTCTTCCTGTGGAGCATGCGGAAAGACTGCTGAACCATGAAGAAATTGTCTTGAATCGATCGCCCCTTAACAAACGCACTTTGATTTGAATCCACCAGAATAGGTAGTGCCTTGGCAAGCTGCAGCGACATTGCTTTTGAGATGATTTTAGGGATGAAGTGGATGAGAATGATTGGTCGGTAATCCTGGATCTCCACTGCCCCTTCCTTCTTTGGCAGCAGTGTGATGAAAGCCTGATTAAGCCTCGCAAAGCCATGGTGATCAGTAGAATCGAAACAAGAGATGACCCTCATGACCGCGTTCCTGGTCGTGGCCCAATAGCTCTAGAAGAACCGCAACAAAAACCCGTCAGGCCCGGGAGCTTTGTCAGGTGGGAGCACTCGAACTGCCTCCCAGATTTCCTTCTCAGTTAAGGGGTGCTCAAGCTCATTACCATCGATAGGCGCCAGATTTAGCGAATTTAGGTTTAGGGTGCATTCCCTATCCATCGGGTCACCGAGAAACTCTTCAAAATATGCCGATGCCAGGCCACTCATCACTGCAGGCTCCGATACTATCACATCCCCCTTCTTTAGTCTGTATATGTGGTTCCTCCTCCTTCTGATGCTAGCATGAACGTGAAAGAAGGCAGTGTTGGTGTTGCCTTCCTGCAACCAACCAATGCGAGAGCGCTGCCTGGCGATAGTCCGCTCCAGGGAAGCCAAACCCAAAATGCGCTTCTTTAGTTTCCCTCTTAGCTATAGCCCACCTTCAGACAGATGGCAGAAGTCCATCGCTTTGTCCAACTGCAAAATTACCTCATTTGTTAATAGAATTTGTTCCTTGACGTTCCCAATCCTCCGCTGACTCCATATTGATCGCACTCTGGCAGTAGATTTAAGTCTTTGTTGCAGATCGATGAATGGATCCCTGTGTTGTTCCTCGGCAAACCACCCCGCTGCCACCGCCTCAGTGATTCCTGCTAATTTGGGCCAAAACACCTGAAAGTGGAACCTTGATTTATGGTGGAAGGATACGTTCATGGACATCATAATTGGGAAGTGATCAGACATGGATGAGGATAGCGCTTGCAGTATACAATTTGCGTAGCTAAGATCCCAATCAACTGAACATAACCACCGGTCGAGCTTCTCCATAGTAGCTTCATGCCTCTCATTGCTCCAGGTGTACCATCTTCCCACAAGAGCTTGCTCTTTCAGCTCGAGATCATTGAGTAACTTCTGGAACCTGCTCATCTGCCTCATGTTGACTCGCGCATTATTCTTATTGGCAGCATCCAAGATGAAGTTGAAATCTCCTGTAACTGCCATTGCCCAGGGAAAGCATTACGCACCGCTCTCAATTCCTCAAAGAATTGGGCTTTCAGCCCATCCTGTGCCGGTCCATACACGGTTGTTAGGGCCCATGGGTCTCCGCTGCCCAGCGAGAGCTCCACTAATACAAAGTAGGCATCGACTTGCGTCTGAGTAACCACCACCCGCTCTGATTGCCAAGCAACCACAATCCCCCTGCTGCGTTAACAGCTAGGAGAGCAATGAACTGATCGAACTAGGGCCCTAGTTTGCTTGCGATATCGAAAGAGTCCACCCTGGCTAGCTTGGATTCTACCAAGCAAACCACTGACGCAGTAGCATCTGCCACTGCGGTCCGCACCACCATTCCCGTGTTTGGGGCATCGTGTCCATGGGGATTCCACACCAATATATTATCGCTTTGCATATCCATTACAAGAATTCATCAGCGGTCTGCAACTACTGCTTAGCAGAAAAGCCTGTCTAAATCTGAGGCATTTAGGAAGAACATCTTTGCTAGTACACGGCTTCAATCTGAGGAAGTATGAGTTTGATCCGAAGAAGTATAGAAAATGAAACCAGCAAAAGGGAAGTATAGAAATTTTAAAAAAGAAAGTACAGAAATTGCACAAAGGGAAGTATAGAAGTTGTAAAATAGGAAGTATAGTGTTCACTGCATAGAAAATGGAACCAGCAAATGGAAGTATAGAAATTTAGAAATGGGAAGTATGAAAGTTGAAAAATGGGAAGTATAGAAATTGCAAAATTGAAAGTATAGTGTTCGCCCCCTAGAAAATGAAACCAACAAAGGGAATTATAGAAATTGCACAAAGGGAAGTATAGATGATGCAAAGTAGGAAGTATAGTTGAAAGGGCATGTATGCCCCCATGTGTGTTTTTGGTAATTAATAACAATCTCTATGGACTAATGTGTAAATTGAGTTTCACTTGTAGGTTTATCCATTGGCATCGCTTGGATCGTGTGCTGGTTTCAAGGTTGAAAAAGAAGAAGCAATATCCAAGGGCTTTGTGCCTATTGGAATCATGAAGAAGAAGTACAAGAACAAGATCAAGTATGTCTTCAAGACATCATCAAGAAAATAAAGGCAAGCTCAAGGTGTGCCATCTCTAAAAGATCTCATGCTTTAAGTTTGCCATCCTTGGCCATCATGGAGTGATGAAGACAAGTTGAAAAAAGAGGTTTCCCATGGAGTATGGGGGAGCTATTCGCAATTCTTCATCAAGCAAGAGAAAGCAAGAGGAATCAAGAAAAGTGATCCATCTTGAGAAGGACAAGATGGTTTACATCAAAATCAAGTGGAATGCTCAAGGCAAAGGTATGATCTTGATAGGATTTCTACTTTACCGGTCTCTTGTAGTGTTGGGAGAACCGGTTTAGGATAGCTCGCTGCACTATCAAGAGGGGCTCTCGAGTGAGTAACTCTATCATATCTTTCAGAGAGAGCTCAAACATTTGCATACATAGCATCATCTTTGGATATTGTCCATGAGAGTATCTAGAGCTTGTGATTATCTTCATAACAATCTCTAGTTCGTCACAAATGGATTTCTCTTGAATAACTTATTGCGTTTTGATCTTGCGGGTTTTTCGGCTCCACGCCTTGGGAGATATCTCACATATATATTCATGGTATTTTCTCCCTTGGTATTTTTGTTGGATTATCCACATTGTTATCTTTCCAATAAAATTGGTTTCATCTTATTTGGAGTTCGGATGCGAAAGTTATTGCAGTTTTGGTTTCTGAAGTTTCCCTGATCGAAAGTTCCGGCTCTCCACCGGTAGTACCGCTAGGGAATGTTTACCACCGGTCGTACCGGTCGAAGTACCGGAGCTACTTCCGCTCACCCTGTTTTCGGTTCAGTACACTATCTGTTTTTTCAAGTTCTATTTGGCGAAACTTCAGTCAGAAGTTCGGGCGGCAGTACCGCTAGGGCATGTTTGGCACCGATAGTACTGGGTCTAGTTCCAGCCGAAGTTCCGGTCATGTTCATTATATCTCCTACCTAGAGTGTGCTATTTGTCGGAAATTCGACCGAAATTTCCAGTGGTAGTTCCGGCCAAGATTTGTTTCTCTTTTCGCACTGTTATTTGTGACCGTTGGCTGGGTGCCACCGGTAGTACCGCTCCACCACCGGTACTACCAGCTATGTGCGATTATGTGCATAATGGGCAGATCGGGGAGCCCTTTAAAAGGGACTCCTCTTCCCCTTCGTGGTGCACTTGCTTTTCTTGGTTTTTGGCATTCTCTCTCCTCTATTGTTGACCTTGAAGATCTTGCCCTCTCCCCTCTCCCCTCCTATGATTCTTGCATCTTTTTGAGGGATTTGAGAGAGGAGATCTAGATCTATAAGCCAAGGAATCCTTGAGATCCCTACCACACCTCGAGGTGAGCCATTTGTGGCGTTCGAAGTACATTGCTCCACCACACCTCTCCAATAGAGACATAGCTTCTTTGGAAGTGAAGTTTGGGAAACAAATCATCGTCTCCGCGTCCATCGGTTATCTCTCAATCGGGCCCTTTACTTATGCAATTTACATTGTGATAGCCATCGTGTTTGAAGTATTATATCTTGCTATTACCTTGTTGCTTGTCTTGCTTAGCATAGGTTGTTGGTGCACTTAGTTGAACCTAGTTGATATAGGTTTTGGCATGATAATAAAATGTTAAATTTTATTCCGCATTTATTAGAGCCTAAACCGTAATAATTTTAAAACGCCTATTCACCTCCTCTAGGCGACATCCGTTTCCCTTTCAGTAGTGTTTGCGTCTTAAGAAATGAAACCAGCAAAAAGAAAGTATAGAACCTCAATAAAGATAAGTATAGAAATGGAAGAAAGGGAAGTATCGAAATTTTAAAAAGGGAAGTATAGTGTTCGTTGCCTAGAAAAATCAGACCGTGGACACTATTTTTGAAATTACACTTAAAATGTTTTGAATTCTAGAAACTTTATGAATGAAAAAGTCATAGCCATTCAACGAGATATCATTTGCATCATTCCGACAAGCGGTTCAAAAATAATCAAGAAATTACCGTCCGTACCTAGGAAATGAAACCATGGACAATATTTTTTAAATTACTATTAAACTATATCGAATTTAAGAAAATATTATGAATAAAGAAATTGCACATACTTCATATCTATCCAAAGACATATTATTTGTATTAGTACGACAAGCGGTTCAAAAATAATTGAGAAATTACTAACTGTCGTTTTCGAAAAATCTGAATCTTAATATATTCAAAATTTAAACTATGCCGAATTTGAAAAAACTTCCAACATGAAAAATGTGCGCAATTTTATTATATTTCCAACACATCATCATTTTACTCCATTCTGATTAGTGGTTGAAAACATCGATTAAAAGGACGTTTTGTGCTTGCTTTTGTCAATTTCCGATTTTTAAAATTAAATTCAAATGATTTAGAATCTGAAAAAGGTTTTAAAACGAAAAAGTTGCGCATTTTTCGTAGCTTTCCATATATATAAAGATATATATAGCCTGGCGATTCTACAACCGGTTGTAAATTATTAATCTACAACCAGTCCCGAACTTTCTTAGTATCAAAGTTGAACTTATAAACACTACCAAACTTCCCGCTTAGAAATACTTATCAGAATTGCATTAATGATATACCGTTGGATAGCTATGAAAATTTCGCAATATTTCTATTTTTATAGTTTTTCAAAATTCTGAATAGTTCTACAACAAATTTAAATATACTATTCATTGTTTTTGTCGTGCATTTTTATTTCTGTAGAGTATTTTAGTCGCATGTTTCGGCCTGTTTATCGGAATGACACATACGGTATAACGTTGGATTCATACTGAAATTGCGCAAAATTTTTGTTTTCAAAGTTTTCTGAAATGTTATACAATTTAATAGTAATTTTAAATATACAAAATACTGTTTTTGCATATTTTCTATTATAGGACAGTATTTTTCGTGTTGTTTTCAAAACGTTTATCTGATTCAAACAAATAATATGGAGTTGAAAATCTATGGATTAGACGCAACTTTTTTGTTCTTACAATTTTTGCAAATATGTTACAGTTTAAGAGTAGCTATAAAAATACGTGATTCGGATTTTCGAATTTCTCGATATTGCACATAGTATTTTTATATTATTTCTAAAAGGTTTATCGGAATAAAGTAAATCATATACCATTTGAACGATATTTAAATTGCGCATCATCTTTTTCCAAGGACATGTTTTCAAATTTTACATGGTTTAGAATTAATTTTAAAAATACTAAAATTTGGATGTATTTAAAAAATGACGGACACAATTTAGATGATAATTTTTCAACCGTTAGTCAGAATAATGCAAATTATATGTCGTTAGAAAGATCTAATATAGGCATATCTAATTCATTTAGATCATTTTTGTCAATTTTTTATAGTTTAAGAGCACTTCTTCAATTACCGTCCGTTGTTTTGAAATGACGGGCAACGATCGGTTTTAATTATCGTACTTATCAAATAAATGTGGTTGAACTGTCCCGTGTGCGGACTTAAACTGTCTGCTTCTCTCCTGTAAGCACAGTTAAAATGCCCGTGGATTTTCTAAACTATTGTGAAAACACACTTAAACTTATCGTATACTCCTGAACTGCCTCCTAAGTGTACCTTGAACTTCCTGCATACTTTTCCTACGAGCGTAGTTGGACTAAGATTTTCTGAACTGCCGTGAAATCGTACATGAACTTATCACGGATAATCTAAACTGCCCGCGATATCGTACCTAAACTTTCCTTACGAGTATAGTTGAAATGCATGTAATTGTTTGAACTGCCCGTGAAGCGCACCTGAACTTATCACGGATTACCTGAACTGTCCGCGATAACGCATCTAAACTTTTTCCGCGAGTGCACCTAAAATGTCCATGAATTTTACTGAACTCTGTGATATCACACCTGAACATTTTATCACGGATTTCCTGAATTGCCGGCGATATTGTACTTGAACTTTTCCTGCGAGCATAGTTGAAATGCATATAATTGTTTGAACTTCGTGACGAGACAACACTATGCTCACAACAGTTTGTCGGAATGATGCAAATGATGTGGCATTGGATAGATATTAAAATTTCACAACTTATTCATGTTATAATTTTGCCAAAATCATCATAGTTTTCAAATAATTTTGAAAATACGGAATTTCAGAAGTTTAAGAAAACAGACGAACAATGATTTTTTTCTCAACCATAGATTAGACTGGTGCAATTGATATGTCGTTGAAAAGATATGGAGCAGACTGGTGCATATTATTCGTTTGGATTATTTTTGGTAATAGTTCATAGTTTAGGAGCAGTTTTGAAATTACTGTCCGCGCTCGCGAGCGCAGTTAAAATGCCTGCGATTTCCTGAACTATTTCGGAAATCGCGTCTGAATTTATCTTGGAATACCTGAACTGCCCGAAACCATGTATGAACTTGTCCCACGTGAGCAGCTGAAATAGTCACGCATTTTTCTGAACTGTCTACGAAAGCACGCCTAGACTTATCATGGACTAACTGCTCTGCCCGCGATATCGCGAGTGAACTTTTCCCGCTAGCGCAGCTGAAATGCCCACACATTTTTCTAAAATATCTACGAAAGGATGTCTGAACTTGTCGTGGACTACCTGAACTGCCTGTAATATCGCACCTGAACTTTTTTCTGCGAGCGTAGCTGAGATGCCCATGCATTACTTGAACTTATCATGGACTTCTTGAACAGTCCGCGATATCGCACCTGAACTTTTTCTGCGAGCGCAGCTGAGATGCCTGCGCTGAACTATATCGGAGGCACTATATGAACTTACTGGGAGGCACTACTTGTACTGCTCGAAGTCAATGGTATACTCCCCGAACACAATGCTTATGTTGTCCAAAGTCACTGCCTGAACTGACTCGGAGTCACTAACTGAACTGCTCAGATGCATTGTCTGAACTGCTCGAAAAATTATTCAATACTTGCAAGAAAATCAATAAACATGTAGATTCCATCAAATCATAATTTTATATGAATACATAACTATACTATTTGTATGGATAAAAGCGACAGATTTGAGAGATTGATGAGAACAGGGGAGAGAAAAATAAGTAAAGATCAAGCTTCTCATACACAGTCGTGAGGCCATCTGCCGCCACATGCACTGATCTACTACGTAACACTATTTTTTGATGCTCCCGCGCGTGGTGGCCGTGGGTAGCGTCATCGCCACCATGGCCACGCTGGGGCCATGCGGTCTTGGCAGGGACACGAGACTCTAACAAGCACAGATGCCTGTGTGTTTTATTGGTTTTACAAGTGGGACGCCCAGCAGGAGGAAAAGCAGGGCTCGAGCGGTGATTGCTATTGTTTCCTAGTTGCCGATGATTGCAGAGACAACATGAAAGAGAAACCGGTGGGAGTTATGCCCTTGGAAAGATACAAAGAGCAGCGACAGTTTGCACCAGAGCGAGCATGAAATGGAGCAGCACTAAATTGAACTTAAGAAAGAAGTAAGCAGCGGAAATAGCACCACGGAAATAGCACCACTCAAGACATGCAAGTCTGGTTGCTTAAATCAAGGAAGTAGTAAGATTATGATTAGCGATAAATAAAAATGAAAAAGTAAAATAACACGAGAGCAAACAATTAAGATAACAGACCCCTAACTAAGAAGGATTTTAGGGAGCTAAAATCACACGAGATTGATGAACTCAAGGTTGGTCTTACATTGCAACAATCATACGGGATTGCTCTTACATTGCCACATTGCTGAACTCAAGGAAGTAGTAAGGTTATGATCAGCGACAAATAAAAATGAAAAAGTCAAATCACAATAGAGCAAACAATCAATATACCAACCCCTACCTAAGATGTATTTTTGGGAGCTAAAATATTACATCGTATCTGAATAGTGAGCGATGAATAAAGTGATTAAATTCCATAAGTGATAACCACAACAACAACAAAATTATAAAGAAAAGGTGTATATTTCATCTCATGTGTTCAGAACCAGATTTTAGCTTCTGAATAACATAGGTTAATCAACATCCGGAGCAAGGCTCAAACACACACTAGGAGTAGATATGTTGGCCCCATATAATAAAATAATAATTGTTACCACTTGGCAAAATGGTAACTGATCATTTGAAGGAAAATACAGGCCTATTTATCAGTGCTATATGAATTGGTAGGGGTTTTCTATAGCAGGCTTCTTAGAAAAAATATCTTCCTATAGACAAGATGCCAAGTACGTAAATTCAATGATATTATTGTCTCATTCCTATTGACCAAGAGTTATTACTCAGTATAAAATGCAATAGAAGGACATGTGTAAATACTGATGGATATGTACTTTTGAATTAGGTTCTTATTCTTAAATTCTGATTCGTCTGAAAAGGTCCAATTGTTACATAGTGCAACATGCATAGGGAGCCTTGCATCATGAGTGACTGCGGTGCCTGGTTGATCCATAAAGTAATTCCAGCCCCGCCTAGGTTTGCACAATGGTTGTGTTATCCTTGCCTGAACACAGTGTCGTCCAACCTGCGCCAGCTCCACATCATCCACCGTTTCCACCACAACAATTAGAGGCTGGTTTCCTGAGTGGCACTCGGTAGGAGCAGTTGAACCGACCGGTGGAGACGACAGTCTAGGACGGTGCTCTCGGCAGTTCACTCCGAAGCCGTGGTGGCGGCTGCTCACAAAACAAGTTGCAGTTGTGGCACCAGGCAGCGCTGGGATATAGGTTGCGTTGACCTGGGAGCACGGCAGCCGCACGGGGCATCAGTGCACGACGGCGGTGAGCAACATCATGTCTCAGTGGCCACGCGGACATCAGCGCATGATGGTGGCGACCATCACCATATCCCGGCGGCCGCACATCAGGTTCTAGCTACGCAGGGACATGCCATGTGGCCTTCGGCGCAATCTCCTGATGCGAGCTTGATGCAGACTATGATATTGCTACCAAACTAGGATACTTACAACGATGCATGGAATCGGTTTGGTTGGTGGCGGCGCGCACGAACCGGGGGACCAGAGGCGGCAATGGGAACAGGGGTGGCCGGAGGCGGCCCACGGGAACCAAGGAGGCCGGAGGCGACATCGGGAACCGGCAAGACGGAGGGGGCGCATGGGAACCGGGGAGGCTGAGGGTGGCTTGCGGGATCTGGAGAGGTGGGTGGCAGCGCGCGGGAATCAGGGAAGGCAGTTGCGGCATGCGGTACCTAGGGGAGGCTGTGGTGCATTGGAGACGATGGTCCGGCGCTAGCGCGAGCGAACTAGGGGAATCAAGGAGGAGAAGGTAGTGGTCCTATGGGTTGTGGTGGGGCGGTTTTGATTTTTTTCCAATGGAATCGTCTCCTTACAGGGCGGGCGTATTCTACAACCGGTTTAGAATAGATGTTTTCTATATATATACATATATATATATATCGACGCGGATTTGCTACACACGGGTATAGCTGTGCATAGGCCTAGGACCATTGGATATAGAGATCATATGCATGTGCTCTTATAGATCCTTTTGGCTGGTTGTTTCTTTGGTAAACGGCGTGTCTAACGGTTGCTAGTAGATTATGCATGCATGGAATGCTAGGGTTTTTGACAAACCCTAAAACTTTTAGAGTGTTGTTTGGCCTAAAAAAATTTAGAAACTAAAAGGGGAATGTAATGAGAACAAGGCTTATAATGAGTTTGCATGCAAAGTTGTTGTGCTAGTATGAAAACGCTGTATCCGGCTGGAAAGTGTCCAAACCGTATCGGCTAACCCTAAAATTTTAGAGTGTTGTTTGGCTAAGAAAGGTTTAACACATAATATGGAGATGTATTGAGAACAAGGCTTGAAAAAGATAGACCGCAGAGTGCATTGCCTTTTTTTTTGCGCGACTGTTTGTATCTTTTTGGTCTTTAGGCGGGCACTACATGCTAATCTCTCACTCTATAAGAGATAGACGGCAGAACATCTACCCAAGTACTATTAGCTATCCTTCTATTATACGCCTCCTACACAGAGTTTATCCTCCACAAATGTCCCACCCAGCTAATGCTGACGGGTGATTACATGATTTTCTAGTACACGTATCTTTACTTTTATAGTGCTGCTAAACTTAATCTTAGATAGATCATTTTGTTTTGCTTAGGTTTTCATCTGAACCTTGTCTTCTAGCATCGTTAGGGTTTGTGTGCTAGTAGGCTCGTTTTTGGTTGTTGCTACTTTAACTATAAGCAAGAATGGTTAGGTTTGTGTGCATGCAACTATTCTGTAGGTGCTAATTTGATGAACGACTGAATAAGGCTTGTTTGGCTTAGGGTTTTGTGCATGCAACTATTAGCCTCGTTTTTGGTTGTTGCTACGTTAACTAAAAGGAATAACGGCTAGGGTTTGTGTGCATGCAGCTATTCTGAAGGTGCTAATTTGTTAAAAGAATGAATATAAGGCTTATTTGGCTTAGGGTTTTGTGCTTGTGCTAGTAGCCTGGTTGTTGCTACTTTGACTACAAGGAATAACGGCTAGGGTCTAACGCATGCAACTATTCTGAAGGTGCTTGATAAAATAAGGAATATAAGGCGCTTATTCGGCTTAGGGTTTTGTGCATGTAGCTGGCTAATTTGGCTAACGGCGTTATACATGTGATATGGGTTCAACTCTTTTGGGTATGGTAACATGTGCTCCCTATATCAAAAGTGGAGAGAATCAACGGTGGATACCCTATGCATAGATATGCCCGTGTTTAGCTGGCTATTTCCCATATATATATATATATATATATATATAGGAACCCTATTCAGCACCCAAGATGTATAATAGTTATTTTGCACTCAACTTTTTTTACGTTGTTAGATTGTAAAAATTATGTTTTATATACGAATAATTATGTTTATATATTCACCACAACCAAAAAAATGACAAAAAATGGAGTTTATGAGACATTATAGTGTAAAAAACATAAAAAATAGCATTTTACGTCATATTTTTATACAGCTTGTAAACAAAAAAATTATATCATTTCTAAATTTTCTTATTTTTCTCTCGACTTCCAATGTAAGATAAAATTTACGTGACGTAAAAATAATATACGATTCAAAAGGTAGAGGGTGGGTGTAAAATAACTATTGTACACCCTGAGAGTCAAATAACGCGACTCTCTCTATATATATATGGCCGCGCATTTTATCACATGGGGACTACCTATGCACGCGGTCACTGACGTTGGATGTAGGGATCATAGCTATAGACACGATCATGATGAAACAAGGTGGATTGTTTGTGTCCCAACGGCCATCCTATTTTCTGTCAAATGATGCGCGCGTTGCATGGTGTGAGTTTCTGAAAATCATTGATCCATGACGTTCGACCACGATCTTGAACAATGGATGATTCTCATAGTATTTCTCTTTTGAACCATGGCAGTAAATCCACCACGCTAGCTAAAGCATTTGTCCACGTCTCTCCTCTATGGCCTCAAACTATGGTTGGTTTCTTGGTGTTTCGCTTTTCACCGTGGCATGTCATGTGGATATTTTTTTTATGAGTACCTTTGTTACATGGTTTGTGGCTGTAAAAAATGTGTGGTGTTTGCCTATGGTAAGTTGTGTGTGTCCATGTGATAGCTCTATAGTGTGGTAGAAAAATAAATCACCATGGAGCTTTGTTGTGGATAAAAAAATTGTGGCATATAGTGTGGATGTTTGCTTTATGAGTACCACATGGTTTGTGGCTATCAAATATGTGTGGTGTTTGCAAATGGTAAGCTAGTTTTGTCGCTAGAGACATGGTAGTGGTTTTCAATTAGAAAATTTGCACCAGGTGTAACGTCGTTAGTAGAAGTTATGCTCCCGGATTCATATCTAATGATCAATATAGTTGATCCAATGGCTATATACGTGTGTGTAGCTAGCCGCCTAAGTATCTATATATATATGTCATATATATATATATGACATATTCATACTATATCCGGGTGTAGTTACACCCACACGTGTTTCACACTATATAGGCAGTTTCTACCATACCGGAAGGTATGCATGTGTAGTATGAAGTTTATAAGAATATTTGGGCAGTATATATACTATTGTTTTGGTAGTATGTAATTTTTATTCATATACTCCTTTTGTACATATAAATATGACGATATTATATATATAGTGCAAACTATGGGTGCACTTGCAATTTTTCACCTAACTTGCTTGTAAGTATCTTAGATATAGTATATGAATATACTCAAATAGATAAAGTATTACAAATACTTCTGTAAGGTAGTATATGACACCCGGGTGTAGTTACACCCGGGAGTAAGAAGTATTTTTCCTATATATATATATATATATATATGCATGCACATATATACAACAAAGTCATCGATCGTGCATGGATGTGAGAACTTGCTCGCACCAGGGGCCTAGATATTACCTACCTCAATAACCCATCACACTTTTGTACATATTCTAGGGACACATGCAAGATTTGGAGATACTCCGACGCTACGATGCTTAGTTTTCAACGAAACCCTAGACCGTGGGACCCACAGGTCTACCCCTATATTTCTCCACATGAGCATTGAACAATGGATGTTTATCCTTATTTTAGTTAGTTTAGGTCATAGAAACATGGTAGATCAAGGTTTGAGCCCAAGATCTCAAAGAGGATCCCCTCCAATTGACCCGACGCGGCTAGTCCAGCATGCTATTGATGCGCATATCGATATATGTGAAAACTTCCTTGCACTAGGGGCCTAGATATTGCCTATCTAAACAACCCATCATACTTTTGTACGTATTCTAGGGACACATGCAATATCTGGAGGGATTCCAACGCTTCAGTGCTCGGTTTTCAACGAAACCCTAGACCGTGGGCGCCAGAGATCTACTCGAGTATATATATATAGTGATACCATCCTCTAAATGATACCATCCTACCAGTTATCATGATGTAGCATGACCTACGGTCGTTACCACATCATGGTCTCCAACTTATGCCAAATCGTCATGGACTTCAAAGATGAATCCTATCCTCTATGAGAGTTCACTTCCTACCTTATTGAATGGTATACTACTTCATACTCTATCCTATGACCATGATAGGTTCACACCGCCAAGTACGGAGACAAGGTATGAAGCCTGGCGAATCAAGCCTGACAAGATGAAGGCTTGGAAGAGGATAAGGAAGAGATAGGAATGAGTGGCACTACCACTCCCATCAGTGGTACTACCACGCCCCTGTACTACCGCTCGCTACAACGGTACTACCACCCATACCTAGCGAGCTCCGGCTACTCCTATGTCACCATCGGTACTACTGGACCGCACCACCGATACTACCGGACCTAGAGACCACCTACAGCTGAAGCTCGGAGCTACCGCTCCATCCAAAGCTGCTACCGCTAGTGTCCGGTACTACCGGACCCGAGGACCGGTACTACCGGTCATATTAGTTCTTGTGCGCACACAGCTGGGCCACAACCCATGTATCTCCCTTATTATGTTCCAACCCAAGATCTATTCCCATACTAACCCTATGTAAGTGGCTGGCCTATAAATAGAGCACCCACCCCTCCTGTATCCCTTAGACATAGATGATAGACTAAAGACACCCCCTTTGTGGAATCTCTAGTTTTGCCTCATAAGGGGACCGACTGTCGTCACCACCTCGTTGGAGTTTGCATCGCGCCTCCCTCGTTGTACAAGGCCTACGTTTGTGAGTGCGTGAGCATAGTTGTCAAGACCCTCTCCAAGGTGTTCTTCCCCCTCCGCTTGGAATTGAAGGGAGCACGTTGAACGATCTTTCCTTGCGATGATTCTATCGGACTAGTGGCTGCCGGCAGGAGCAAAAGGCCTTGTATCATGTGAGTTTTGCGTGCGTGCATCATGTTCTTCGTGAGGTGTGTGTCCTCTTCCGCTACCTTTTCCCTTTCTCCTTGCTTTCCCATTGATTTGACCACGAGATCTGTGAAGATCGGGCCACCCTTGAGGTCACCCCTTATCATCTAGTATCAACAGCTTTTGGTTCCCACAAATTTCTCATCTATTTGGTCTTTTCTCCATAAATTCAAAAATTTCACCAAAAATAGCCCCAATTCGTGTTTTGGACCGATCTGTGATTTGAGTATGTTTTGGTAGGTTTTGATCTATGGATTACTTGCTAAACTTGTCAATCTACCTTCCCCTGTGTTCCCATGGCCTAATTCTATCATTTCCCCCTTTGATTTGGTGTTTTTCTTGAAGATTTTCCGCCCATATCGCCCCAAAATTGCGAAACGCATCAAATCAACGCGTCCTAGGAAAAGCCGGTACTACCGGGACCAAAAACCGGTACTACCAGACCTCCCCGGTACCTAAGTAGTAATACCGGGCCTCCGGAAGACTAGTACTATCGCCCAAAAAACCCGGTACTACCGCCCGATACTGAACAGAATCAACAGATTCCAGATTTCAACTTTCTCATTGATTTGAGCATAACTTTTGCATTCGAACTCGGATTTTGGTGTTATTTAGCTTGTTTCGAAGAGGAAAATGAGCTCTACATTATCATCCAAGTAGTTCATGCATCTACTACATCCAAATTCCGTGAGCAAGGCGGAATCCAACAATAAAGGGTGAAGATCGGCGACGAAAGGTATAAAAAATTCCACGACTTCTCCCCACTTGCTTTACCTTGTGAGCTACACTATCTTTGCGATTAACAAACACCTATTGAGAATAGTTCCTCCTATGATTGCTTGGGCTATGCACATTTGATACCTTGTAGAATTCCGAGCAAAAGTTATGAGCGCGCTATCTCATATAGTTATCTTGTATAGTTGTTGGCACAAGGAAGAGACAAGTGAAAAAAAGAAAAAGAGAAAAAATAGAAAAGAAAGAAACAAACATGCCTCATAGAATGGGAAGCGCAAGCTCGACGAACATCAAATAGGTGGTACTTATTGTGTATATCTTGTATGTAACATCTCAAATATTAAATAAGATTATCAATTTCTAATTAACCAAAATTAGGGTTAACAAAAGCTTTTTAATATTAAGCACCATATGAATGCATGTGTGTTTATTAATGATGTATGAATGGATGTTATGCCATGTTTGATTGTTATAGATGATAAAGTTTAGCTTGAGGATCAAAACAATATCATCTAGGTCAAATCCAAACAAAATCAAATCAAATAATGAGGCATATGACCTAATGGTCATATTTTCCAAAGTTAACCACTAGCCCACTTTGGGCATCTCTAGTAAATGATTTCCAACAGAAACAATTCTATTTCTTTTCTCCCTTTGCTAGAGCAAGTGCAAATGAACACAAGTGAACTTTACAAACCTATAGAAACAAATTCAAATCCATTTGAAGGACATTTTAAAATTGAATCAAGTGTAGGTATCTAGATAGCCATTTTTCAAAAACCACTTAAACCTTCTCCACTTGACCAGTCCTAGCAACCAAAGACACTCAAGCATGTGACCAACACACCCACCAAAAAATTGAAAATTCAAATGTTTAGTTCATGTGGCCATTTAATCAAACACTTAGCAGGCACAATACAAGTCTACCAACTAGCTACTGTTTTTGATCAATCTAGTGCTCACCATTGTACTCAATTTAGCCTCAATTACTCACCCACAATCACCCCCAGTACCAGCCCGTGTAGCTAGCACCGCTCACTCGCTCCAATGACCAGTGTGTCCCCGCACTCGTGGCTATACTTATGAGCATGAGCATCGACGCCACCACCCGCCACGCCGCCCTCTACCACGACCACGAGGAGATAGGCATGACCTCACCGCACCCCCAGTCCATGCCTCGGCCAACGACAGCTAGTGGAGATGCCAGCAACACCGTGCCCATTTACCCCTCTACCATGCCAAGCGCACGCTAGACCGTCGAGCCGTACCCGCGTAGCCACGTCGCGCCTCGCTCTCTCCTTGCGTAACTGCACTCGCCGCATCACCAGCAACCTCCCAGACACGACCGCTCGACGCCGCGCGCCCCGTGACCACCGTACGCCATGACGAACATGGCGGTACCTGAGCAGAGCATGGATGTCTCCCGTCCAATTAAGACCAAGCCTCGCCGTGCCACTATGCGCATGACGATCGCTGCAGAGCACCGCGTCGACCTATGCCCCCATCCATGCCGATAGCGCCCTGTAACGACGTCACCGACGATCCCGAGCCATGCGGCAATGCTTCCTTGCCGGGGGTATAAATAGAACCCTTCCCCTGCCTCGAAATGCACACCACTCGACTCACCACTCCCCTAGAACCCTCTCTGACCCTTCCCTGGAGCAAGGCGAGCACCACATCGCCAGAATTTCGCCGGAGCCTGCCGCTGCTGTGGAGGAACGAAGCCATCGATTGGAGACGCCCCAGGAACTGCCGCGACCACCATTTGACTCGCCGTCGACTACCAGCTCGTTCGCCTCCATCATCGGACCTAGCTGGAGCCCTGGTAAGCCCCCGACAACCCCCACCATAGCGCTAGGGTTAGAATCTCGCGCGCTTAGTGCGACGGAGACGACGACGCTGAGCCGTTGATTCGCTCTCTAATCGCGCATCTGAGATTCGCCCATACCGTTTCGCTTAGACACAGCTGCTGACGCATGGGCCTAGCCTGAGTGCAGCCCGCTGCATGCGTGCCGTGTAGCTTGGCCGGCCCATTATCATTCCCACGCAGGTCCACAAATTCAAACTTAAATTTTCCATTCAAATCAAAACCCTATTCTGTCAGTGATTTGAAAATTGAATTCAAAGATATTTACTTAACCAAATTGCATGATTCCAATTTTGTTAGAATGGTATTGAAAAATCTCTACACACTCCCGTTGGATTCAAACTGTTTGAAATTATAGATCACCTATAGTAAAAATAACAAGACAGAGACTTTTCCAACTTCAAACATTTTTATAAAATCAACCATAAATGCTTTTGAGTTGATTCCAACTATCAGAAATCACATTTGCCATGCTCTATCTGAATATGTAAAAATATTTAGTTTTATATGCAGTGATCATGGACTAGTATTAAAAGAATGCTATCTAGGCATTTCTAGTCATGTAAATATTATTAAATAGTAATATTCAACCTTGTAATATATGCCAACCCCTTTAAATCACATTCCCAAGTATTGGAATATGTGGTGATGACATGTGTCAACATGATCCCATATTTTAATTGGAGGATATTAAATCTTAAGTATTTTTCAATGAGTAGAAATTACATTTCCAAAATAAGATAAGTAAGAATATGTCAATATTTCATGTGATGATTAAGATGATGCTAGATCATCTAGTGTGAGCCCTTGGGTGCTAAATAGAAGTAGCTAAGTATTGTTTGGTGATTGTATACCTCGTATTTATTTATAGACGCTAGTACCGACCTGGGCTACAAGGAGGAGGAGTACTACGAAGAAGAAGAAGAGAACTTCAACAACTGCACCAACCAAGGAAATCCATCCCTGCAAGCTAACCTATGCAAGATGCACTAGGCATGCTTGTTTATGCAATCTTGATTATACCAATCCCAAGTTTTACTTGCAAGCTTTATTCTTTTACCTTTACTAAAGTTTCTTACCTAGTTAATTAATTGTGATTAGTGGAAAATAGGATGGATACCATCAAGATCATAGAACTAGTCTTGGGTAATTACACTTGATTAGCACCCCTCAATAGTGATACTCTCATTAATAGTGGCTAGTGCTAAACTAAACCTGATCACTTTAGATGGGAACACTTTGAGAAAATGATTATGAAAACCTTGGAATGATGAGTCATTATATTGAAATGTTTTGACATGTGTTATGGAACACAATGAGGAGATGATACTAAATGAGGCATGTGCCTTGACTTTGATAAAAACTGATGGTTGGGTTCGGATGCGATACCATTCCAACTTTATCGTACAACCACAATACATGAGTTGGGTAGGGCTTAACTAGAAGTTTATATGTCTTAGTATGGGTTCCCTTGCGGAAATAGGTTAAGCTGAGGCTACCTCGTGAATATGAATGTCCACCTATGCAGTTCCCGGGATGGTGGATGGCCATGGCTGGGAGGCTAAACTCATAGGGGATGTGCCTATACTAGGGTGTGTAATTGAAAGGTTAGGATTGATTATCCGCATACCAAGTATGATGATTCAGGGTTATCCCTAACGGATGTATTGAATTTTTGTGGTGAAAGTCTACCACCTTTGCAGAGTGTCAAACTATTCGAATAGCCGTGTCCGCGGTCATGGAAAGTTGGAGTGGACATACTATTCCGCAATCAGATGTTTTAAAAATGACTTGTGACTTGAACTATGACTTTGAATTGACCACAACATGGTTGTGGAAATGAAAACTGGGTTCCCACTTGAGTAATCTAGATAACTAAATTAGGTCTTTACTACTAAGTTCTTCAGAAATAAACTTGGCTTGTTGCAAACAAGACTAGAGCTTAGGATTCCCACTAGCATTACCTTACTTGTGTTAGTGATAGTTTGCGAGTACTTTAAGAGTACTCATGGCTTTGTCCCTGGCTATTCCCATGGCTAGACTATGAAGAGGACTATCTGGAGGACGGACAACAGGAGGTCTACGATAACTAGGATCGTCTCCCATCGTCAGCATTGCCTGTGACAATGAAGATGGAGTCTACTATGTTTATTTCCGCTGCTTTGATGTGTATTAAGACTTGATCATGAGATCAAATATTTGTAAGACTATTATGGTTTGTAATGGATGATGTACTGTGGTATAAATTCTATTATGTCTCGCAAAAATGGTAATCCTAGGATTGTGATGTACGGCATAACAGGCATCTAGACTTAAAAATCTGGGTGTTTACAAGTTGGTATCAAAGCCAGTTTGACCATAGGAGACCCTAGTTAGAATGGACGTCTGAAAAACTTAGTTTCAAAACAAAGAAAGTGAGTATTTACGAAAACCTATTCTCACTCTTATCCTTGAGATTCTTTCAAAAAGGAGTTCACATGTTCCTCAAAATTCTTGCAATTCTACATAAAATTTGACACACTTGATGACCTCACTAACTTACATAGATGGAAGTCAAGTACAACAAGTTCTACCAGTTGGGCAACGAAGGAGAGCTCATCTTCGAGAGGGACTTGAGCCAGCTAGCGGAGTTTCTTGGACGCCCGCACCTCGAGTTCTTTGGAGCGCAACTTAATCATCAGTCGGGAGGAGAACTGCAGTGGTTGATAGTTGCGGATCTAAGAGGCAAGATGGAGCCACCCACCTCAGAGAAGATACAATTCACCTTGAGGGAGAACAACTGGCTGGATGGACTAGCTAGAGCAATGCAGGAAGCACTTGCCCGTCTGTGTGCGCAGAACATCAACAAGATCAATGGCACCCGCTTCGCCCACTATGCAAGATGTGACTCTATGGGACAGCCCTTGGCCATGCCAGGACATCCGGAGCTGAAGCACCATGTGGATCACCTTGACTTCATGCTGCGCGAGACCCAGAATGAGTTGGACAATGCCCGTGCCTACGCCAACCAGAATCACGTTGTCGCAACCGAGAAGAACCAAACCCTCGCCATCCTATCGAAGGAGCACAAGTCACCTCTTCGCCAGCATGACAAGAAGGTACACATAATTGCTCGCCTCCGTCAGAAGGTGGCAACCCTTGAAGAAACCATCCAGGACTAGGAGATTTAGCTTGAGGAGAAGGTAGAAGAAGGTGTAGATATTCGTGGGGATATCACCTCTTACCTTAGTGACGACGACGACTACCTGGAGGACATCGCCAAGGAGTTCCACACTGAAGAGGAGGACACAGACTTCCTGGGTGATGAAGAACCCACCAGTTCTGATGATGAGTAGTCACACTAGAGATCTGTCATAGGTGTGAGTTTGTATCCGGTCCCATTGTATCGTAGCATGACACAATGGTTCTTAAAACCATCTGCTTAGTAGTTGTAGTGTGTGGCTTGTAATGTGTTGCTAGGAACGAATGAAAAGAGTTGTGACTTTCAAACCTTAGAAATACTCAAGTTTAAATCTTTTGAACCAAACCCATAAGCCATAGAAATTTCCCCCTTGTCTTATGATCTACCTCAATCTTCATATGACTCATGGAAACCCCGGTGGAAGTAGCTCATTTCGGATCCGATGCTTCAGATTCTGCAGATGCTAGTTTTAGATCATGAAGCCAGTAGAGCCGAGCGTCAAGCCAATCTAGCCACTCTTCAGCAGATCGCCAAGATGTCACACAACAACCAAGGCCATGGAAACCAGGATCACCATGGATCTAAGCTCAAGAACTTCCAAAACACCAATCCTCCTATGTTTAGCAAATCTGAAGAGCCCTTAGATGCTGATGACTGGCTGCAAACAATGGAGAACAACTTAGAAGTTGCAGGAGTAGATGCTACGGAGAAAGTACTGTTTGCCACCCACTATCTGGCAGGTTATGCAAGATCCGGGTGGAACAACACTCGTACAATGAATAGAGGACAGATGATGACTTGGGAGGAATTCAAGCTCAAGTTTAGCATGACCCATGTGCCCCCAGGTTTGATCAAGCGGATGAGGGATGAATTCAGGGAGTTGAAGCAAGGAAGGATGATTGTGGTAGAATACCGTGAAAAAAAAATCTGTCTCTGGCTAGGTATGCCCGTGATGATATTGACACAGAAGCAAAGAAGGAGAGATTCCTGAATGTCCTGCATGATGAGATGCAGACAGTGTTAGTCAACATTCCCTTTGTTGACATGGAAGCTCTAGTGGATTCGGCTATCCAGATGGAAGGAAAAACCAACCAAGCTAGTGAGAACCGCAAGCATCGTATGATGCACCAACCTGGACCCCACCATACCCCGAAGTACCACCCCAACTCGTCTGCATGATTTGCACCAAGAAACAACAGACCCCCTATGTCTCGTTCGAACTATCCCAATCGTGGCGGAGGAAACCTGAGGCCCAGAGGCCACAACAGCAACACCGGCAACCCCCAAAACTTCAACCGTGCACCGCCAATGTCCACCAACCACAACGACAACAACAACAACAATACCGCCCCAAGGACTAGAAGGAATGTTGTGCCTATTGCAGGGAAGGACAAGTCAATGATACCCTGCTTTGAATATGGAGTCACGGGTCACTACTCCAATGAGTACCCCAAGAAGCTTGCTGTAGCCAGCAACGTCACTGCACCTGTCCAGCAGCAGCGCCATGTCCAGCCCAGAAAGAGGTTTTTCCCAGGAAACCCACACAACCGTACTGGCCGTATGTTCCACATGAATGCTGAAGAAGCCCAAGAAGCGCCAGATGTCGTGATGGGTATGTTTTCTGTTAACTCAGTACTTGCAAGAGTGTTGTTTGATTCTGGAGCATCGCACTCGTTTGTTACAGAAGAATTTGCATGCACTAGTAAGATTCAACCAACAAATTTGAAGCATGTTATGATAGTTCAAATACCAGGGTCAACCACCAAAGCTAGAAAATTTTGCAAGGCCGTAAGACTATTATGGTTTGTAATGGATGATGTACTGTGGTACCAATTCTGTTATGTCTCGCAAAAATGGTAATCATGGAATTGCGATGTACGGCATAACAGGCATCTGGACTTAAAAATCCGGGTGTTTACATTGTAGTCCACCAATTTTATTGCAATCGAACTAGCGTCTCTCCTTGCACTTGTGCAGCACGAGCTTATAGTATTCTCTAGGTAATCTTTGGTTCTTAGCTCACTTTCTCTGTCGCACAAGTCCCATTTATCCCACCATGGGTGTTTCCTTGTACATAATTTCTATCTTGTGGATTGACTTGTTTTGCTTTGTGATCATCGTGGTTCTTCACTTGCCATTACAATATTTTGATTTCGGATTGTTCTTGGACACAACACCTTCCATACCCATCCACCATAAGCTTTGTGTTTTTTAGTGGTTAGTTGGTTTTGGTGTTCCGCGTGAACTTCACTTTAGTTGGTTTTGATTACTCTCAAGTGTGCCACTTGCATGATACTATAATGGATCCTCATGCATGGAGTACATGGAGAACTACACCGACAATGGATCCGCATGCTTGGGTGATACGGAGTACTACATCAACAATGACTCCCCAAGCATGGATGACTTAGAGTGCTACAATGACGATGCCTCACGAAGCATGGAGGTCATGACGAACTTCATCAACATCGAGGGCTCTTCCATGAGCCATGAAGAATTCCTACATCGCTTGGAGATGGACGAATACTACGCCAAGCAAGAGGGTGTGCATCACCAAAGAAACCATGACCTTCAAAGCCAAGAATGCCACACCAAAGGGCACCACTTACTTCGATGATCCACCTCCAAGGCGTCAAGCGCCACCACCTACATGGCATCAAGTGCCACCACCTACATGGCATCAAGCGCCACCATCACCATGGCGTAAAGAGCAGCCATCTCCAAGGTGCCAAGCACCACTCCCTCCAAGGTGTCATATGCAACAACCTCCAAGGCTTCAAGTGCCACCACCTACAAGAAGAGTGGCGCCCCAACATCATCTTCCAAAAGAGGTTCCACACAACAAGAATCTTCATCGACATACATCCTCTTGTCATCATTGCCAACATCAAGAGGATACAAGACGTCGTTCAAGGCATCTTGGGCACGAAGACGGGGAATTAAGGATATTAAAACTGAGTCAAAAAGGAGGCCTCCCACTAACTGTGCAGTTTTGGCCATCCGATCACGCCCCCACGTCATTCTAGCCGTTGGATGATTCTCAGCTCCCGCGTGGGCCGAATTATCCCTTAGGGACGCTTGTCTGGACATCGAAAATACTTTCTATGCTTAATTGGGCTGGAATATCTATCTATTTCGGCCCGCTCTACTCCAACTTTAGACAACCAGGTCTCCTCGTATGGAACCACCAGATATTTTTGAAGAGGACACATGCGGCAGCAAACTCCAATGGAAACCGGGTCTCCTTGCTCATATGGAACCACCGGAATGTTTTTTGAAGAGGACACACGATGCGGCGGCAGAATCCAATGTAAATTCGACCACCCAGACAAGACACACACCTCCTGATTGATTGGACCGCAGGCCGAAATCTAGAGCGGGCATGCACCAAACTCCAATCGAGATTCGACCGACCGAGACCAGATGCACACCTCTCGATCCGTTCGAACGCAGGCTAGAATCTGGAGCGGCAATCGATATCTCCTGCGGATGCGGTACAGATCCTGCCCTCGCCTCCCCATTCATGGAGACCTGATGCGCCGGTCTTAATTGATCTTTATGACCGTGTTATTTTTTCAGTTCTTGCAAATCCCTAATGGCAGCCATGGTGCATAAATTGATGGCGGTAGATGATTATGGTACGTTACTACACTGCCTACATGTTCTATAAAATCTCTTGCCTCAGTTTCTACCTGTGCTACTCCCACTCGATAGCAGATTCTAGGTCTAATGGTGGTCTGATAGGTTGATTCTATTTCCAAACAAAATACCCATCTTCTTCAGATAACAATTGTCATCTTTTCTAAATCAGAAATATATTTCTCTGCAGGTTCTGCTTGTTCAAGCTCAGCTGCTTACACTCTATTGCTTCATGCTGATTGGTCGAATTTTCATCTGGTTGGTTTTGTTGGACTCGGTATTACCAATGGCTGCTGGACAAGTGAGTTCCTCAATTACATCACTAATTTCGCTTAATAGTATACGCCTTATTATTATAAATGTTTTCCATTTCTATACTTATATCCATGTCACTTGCACCATTATAAATTGTCTGAGGTCGATCGCGGTGACAAGGCGGGAGAATCTGCACCGAACTCCGCGCCACTGATGTTTGTTTTCATAGGGCTCGGATTTGGCCTGTTTGAGTTGATTTCTGCACCGTTTTGGCTGATTTCTTCAGCATTAGACTGGTGTTCTTCTTTTGCAACTCAAAGGTACTAATTCTAAAATTATGACCATATATATAAATTACTTTTTATTTTTGTGTGTCAGTGAAATAGTTAATCAAGGCATATCGAAAACAATATCTTCATTTCCATTTTGATGCCATCTTACTTTTTGGAAATCTTGGCATGTATCTTTGGTTCTGTGATGTAGTTAAGGATGTATTTTACAGTATTATACATGCGTCTATTCCTTTCCCACTACAATGATTCATGATTTTTGTATTCAGTTTCTTTCCCATCTTTGAAGTCATCATTCGTGAAAAAAACAATTAGAACAGAAGAACAGTATTAAGGATTAAAAAAATTAATGATTCTAAAAATAATTTGAACAATGTAGAACATTCACATATCACACATATTCTCTCTTTGTTGACCCTCCATGTTATCCTTCCAATAAACTACTAATAAACCTATGAAGAATTTTAGCTTAAAATGCAAATGAATTTCACCATATAGGGGTACATGCAAGTTGCTCTTATAAGAGCATACATTATCAAATATAGTCCAAAACATGACTTGATACTTTGGAACATGTTATCGAATATATTTTCATCAATTCATAATAATTATTCTCCTAATGGACGGGCACGACAACGCGCACCTACATGATCTAGTACATGTTGAGCACCATCCATAATGCTCAATCAAGCTCAAGAAGACACCACCATCACAAGAAGAGTGCCAAGGAAAAGGATCATGTCGCGAGCGTCATGTGGATGACCAAGTGCTTCACCAACATAAACCTTTGGCGAGGCACTATAATGACCTCCGTCGACACCATCATCATGAGGCACCTTCAACTACTAGTGCCACCACCAAAATGGCACCAAGAGCAAGCCTTCTTCCACGCCATCAAGCTTCAACGCCAAAACTTCAAGTTCAAGATGAAGCATCCAACTACAAGAGCTTCAATGCAACTTCTTCTCCAAGCACTCCAAGAATGTCATTCAAGCAAAAGATGGACCTCTACTTCACCAAGTTGGACGAGGCCGTAAAAAATATGACCCCCCAAGAAATAGAAGAAAACAAGTTGCTTTGCTAACAATTGGATGCAATGGAGAAGATGGCGTTAAGCACCAATACTTCCCATATGAGTGCCACCACCACAATGGTACCCAAGGTACAAGACAACGACAAGGTCGAGAATGGTGAGCATGGGATTTACCCTTGGCCAAAGGAGGCGCATGGAGTTGAGCACACCGAGCCTATCCCTATATCCTGGAGTGATGATGTGGTACCAATCCCATGTGAGTATGAGAGCCACTTACCCACTTGAGTGAGAGCAAGAGTGAGATGAGTGACTCCACCATACGTGAGATTGAGTGCTTCCATTTGGAGGGCATGAGTGACACACCGAGTGAGTTGAGAGTGGTAGTTGATAGGTCATGTGAGACCACTTTGATTTCTAACGACTTACCCTCTACCTCTAGTGTGTTTTCTCATGATGGGCTAGGTTCCATGGATAAAGAAGCGCCAAACTTGGAGATGATGATGCCTCCTATCGAGAAGATGTAAATGGTGCATGAAGATGATGCTACGCCATGGCTACATAAAGAAGATGAAGTCACCCACATGGAGGCCAACACTACCACAACACCCACTTCATATGAGAGGTATGCACAAGGTAAAAATATGGGTGTTAATGATGCCATGATCCCACTAGTGGACATGATGATTTGCATGCTATGGATGATAGTTGTGACATAACATATGTTCCACTTTTATTTCCATGTGATACTTTGCCTTTGCATAATGTTGAGCATGTGAAATTATTTGATTGTGATGATTTTGCCATAGATATGCCATGCTCTACACGTTACATTGATGACATCATTGCTTGCACTTTGTTGAACAATTGCTCTTTCCAATATTTTTCTTGCAATGATGATAACAACGGTATCCCTAGGACCATACTTTGTCATGGATGTTTTACAATTTCTCCCGTTGCTAACTATAATATGGATGATTGCTCTTTCACTTGTTTTTCTTGCAAAAATAATTCTAATATGATTTCTATTGAGATGGCCCCCATAGCTTTCTCAATTTTTGGAGACTTTGGTAAATGCCATGATAAGCATGTTCCCCACTTGCATACTCACCATGCACATAAATTACAATTGTTGACACTCATGGTGATGTGCACAAGAAGAGATACATCATGATGGATGATGTGTTTCTCTACCATGCACACACGATCTTCCTTTTATCTATGATGTGTGTAGGTACCCGCACTACAATGTCAACCTCGGTTGAGTACGGGTTGACAAAAAGAGCTCTAGAGAGCATCCCCAAAGTGAGTTCAAGATCGAACCCAGATCAGATACCTTTTGCATGCTTTGCATCTTTCATGTTGAAAAATTGTTTTTTTCCTATGGTTTGCTTGCAAGCATGTTAATGGTATTCTTTCACCTTGTGAAAATTCATGTTTTGTTGCTATTGGATATTGATGCTTTGTGTGTTACAACAAAAATGTTGAACAATTTCTCTTTCTGATGTTTTGTGTGCAACCATAATGCCATTATGAGCATGTATTGTCATGAGAGCTTCCAAGTATCTCGTATTGTTGTTGTAATAAACATACGGACCACTTGCTCTTTCATACGGTTTGTTTGCAAACATTTTTTTTCTTATTCTGCTTATGATACTCTTATACCCATGGTCTTTGCTTTGCATGATTTGTGTGTGGCATCCAACATATTGAATAATTTCCCTTTCAAATGGTTGGTTTGCACACATAATGATGTTGTTTTGGATATCCTTCCTCATGTGTTTTTGCCAAATTCTCCTATTCTTGCATCAAAGATGTTGATCAATATTTTAGTCAGTTGCTTTGAGTGACACACTAAGACATTCTATGGAGTTTTTGAGTTCCCACATTTGGATGATGTTCAAACAATTTCCATGCACTTTGACCTTGCATATGCATTTTGTTTGCTATACTTGAGTTGTGCTAATAGTTTTGTGAACAAGAATGGACATGCCACAAATGACATGGTCGTCTATCACACATGAGAATATGTTGCTTGGTCTTTTTTGTGTGAAGGTATGAATGCATACACGTCAACCTCTACAAACCATAAGTTGACATGACAAATTGAAGAGAGTTACCTATGGCTCCCTTAAACGAATTATCTCTACATCATAAGGTGACTTCCTTCTACTTGAGGACTCATGCTATAATCTTCATGAATTGGGTACTCTTTGAGTGTTGCTTCGCTTTTGTTGTGGGCTTTGTAGGCTTCATGGAAGGTGAAGGAACATTGAAGTGTTGTCAACTCAATCTTCCTGAGGATGGCTTTATGGTGGACCCCAGGATCAAGAATGTCTCTCGACCTATTCTACTTTGTGAGCATGTAGAGTCGAGGATGACTCTTTTTGAAGAGGGGAGATGATGTAGGCCGACCTACGGCCGTTACCACATCATGGTATCTAACTTATGCCAAGTCGTCATGGAATTCAAAGGTGAATCCTATCCTCTATGAGAGTCCACTTCCTACCCAATTGAATGGTATACCACTTCATACTCCATCCTATGACCATGATAGGTTCACACCGCTAAGTACGGAGACAAGGGAGGAAGCCCGGAGAATCAAGCCCGACAAGACGGAGGCTTGGAAGAGGAGAAGGAAGAGACAAGAATGAGCGACACTACCGCTCCCATCAGTGGTACTACCGCGCCCTGGTACTACCGCTCCCTACAGCGGTAGTTGATGACTGCAAGTGCACAAATCGTTTGTAGGTAGTTTCGAAATAAAGATATCGATCCCATAGGGAGCAGTAGGCAAAAAACTAAAATGCTTTTAACTAAAACTAAACGAAGTACTTAAGGAATACATTTAAGATACAAGGATAGTAGAGTTGTTTTTTGGATTTTGGTTGAACGAGGCAATTTAAAGTAAAGTAAAACTTAATGTAGAAAGTAAGAATTGCGTGTGTAAAAGAACTATGGAACTGCAATATTGAAAAAGGCGTTCTCGGGGAGTAGTGGATACACCGCTAGCAATTTTGACTAAGCAATCAATATTATTATAACGAATATTCTCATGATATGTATGTATGTGGGAGGAGCTCCATATATGGACAAATAGGCAGCAACCGCTGCTCACATCATCCTTCATAACCATAGCTGACGAATAAACAACATCAATTGTATTATCCCGCTATTAAGGGATTTCTCCCATGGCATGGACATGGCTTAATGAGTTCTCCTTGATTCCCCAAGTTAGTACGTAAAGAATGACAACAGCTTTATAGTCACAGTAAGTTCTATCATCCCTCCATCTACCAACAAGTAACCCCCTTCATCGAGTCCCCGTAGGAGGCAAATATTAAGGAGGTGCATAACTCCCAACATCAAGATGAAGACAATTAACACATATACATAATGATGTATAACATAATAATCTCTATCTCATCTCAATCATATGCTAGGGTTTCTCCATCTCCCCAAGAACTAGAGATCTACTTAGACATGGAGGCAATCAACATCATTGCAATGGTGATGGAAACAATCATAGATGAATAGTACTTGTATAAATCCACAACGAGGTATGGAAATTATAACAAGATCTACATGGATGAGATGGGATAGATGGAGATGGTGATGGTGCAGCAGTTGATGAAGATGGAGATTGATGCCTTGGCCTCCCAGATCTGCGTAGGGCGAAGATGGATCCCTTGGGCAAGTTCCCCATCCAGATGCCTTCCGGAGGTGAGGTTTTCATGATTTCTTGTTGTTCTGTATGTCGTCTCTCCGATCTAGTTGCACGGGGTGAAACTATTTGAAGAGGTAGAGGCGGTGCCAACTGTACGACCGGAACTATACGGCCAAAAAAAGTATTCCAGTCGTATAGTTGGTCGTTGAACCATCTGTATGCCTTGACTGCTTCGGGTTTTCTTCTGGTATTATTGATATTTCCCAAATAATTGATTTACATTATTTTGACTCCTTTTCTCCCCAATAAAACTTCTCCAAGAAATGTGTCCATTGGATCCATCATCTGTCCTGATCGTGGTGAAAACAGACATAAAATGTGCGGGCGAGCGTCCTAAAATACCAAGATCCTACATCTACAATGCAAAATAATAATGTAAAACATGATGAAAATATGCACTCATCATCTTCCCCAAGATTAGACTCTTGCTCATCCTGAGCAAGTTTAGCTTAATGGATGTGATCCTCATATTCATGAAGCCGAGTCGATAAAATAACTAAGGCGGTTGCAGCATGTGTTTATCATATACGATACATAGGAATAAGTTCATGAATAGTACCTTACTCGAACCATCTGAATAGTATTAGCAGGCTTCGACACCTTAGTGATCAACAGTTCATAAAAGATGAATCTCAACATAATGTAAAAGCATCCGATTCAATCGAATGAGTTAGCGAGGCAGTCCCAAGTGTTTATAGAATTAACATATTAACTTGGGATTCAAAAGCTCAAAGGTGTCTCTTTGTCATACTACAATTAGTGGTGTATGCCTATTTGCACTCTGCACATTCGCTCTTTTTCTTCTTTCTTTTCTTCTCTTTTGTTTATATGCTCACACTTTTGTTTAAGTGCTGTGCAAAGGAGCTAGCCATATGTTCTACTTCATGTAGGAATTCAAAGTTTAACGATCTCAATTATCAAATTCCAATTGTATATGAAGCATTTTTATGACTTGAAGATTCTACCTCGACTTGTTCTCACTCTATTTTGATAGCACTTTTATTTTCCTTGGTTCAAGGTTTCTTTTTCAATTTAACTGCATAGATAATTTTTCTTTGTAAATCAAACCGTAGACTTACAACATGTTGATCAAATTATCTTTATATGTTCCATTAATACCAATGGTGTGGAAGACTACTTATTGCTACCATCAAGTGCAAGTAAAATTGTACCAAGCCATTCATATATCTAATAAGACAAAGACAAACTCAAAATTTTATAAAAGGGATCGACTATTCCTGATAGGAATTCTAATGATGCAAACTTTATTCTAGTTTGAACTAATGCAAAACAAAATAGTGATATAAAAACTTATAAGATAGATTACAAGGTCTTTAAAGATATCCCCAAGCTTGGAATCAAGCCAGGTAGGATCAAATAACTCCTTGTTGGTACCTATTCCTCCTCCTGGGTAGGAAGAGTGTTGCCCTCTTCTTTGGTGTTGCCATCTTTAACTACGCTTGCAAAGTGGATGATGAGCTCGGCCATGTCGTATGAAGCTTCAACATTTTCTTCTTGAGGAATTTCTTCTCATCTGTCAACTCAAAGACAATTTTAATCAAGAAACCAACTCTACCATCAATGTCATCGACCCTCTTTTCAAGGTCTTTGCTCATCATCCAGTAGGAGTCAATTCCTTCTCCAATTGTTTCAACACATGACTTCAAAGTTTTTTCCAACTCATAGATCTTATCATGAATCTCATCTTGCCGCACCTTCTTAGGTTTAAGAGGTGATGGACCAAGAGGAGGTTTATAATAGGATCCTATGTTGTGATGATAGGGATTTGGGAGATACTCATCCTTGTTCTTTCCCCTCTTAGCTTGCCTCATCATCTCCATCCGTTGCGGGAACATGTCCTCCCAATTTGGGAGAGGCTTGATCTCTGGGTTGGATGATGATGATGATGATCCCTTAGGTTCTACTTCTTTGATCCTCTTCACGGGTTTCTCTTCTTTCTTCTTCCAGATCTTGTTGACATGGAAGGGTTGCATGGCTTCGCTGCATGGATGTTGTTAGAGGGGCTTGTTTAGGGATGGCGAGGATTTTTCGAGGCTGAAGGTTGTAGCTTTGCTAAAACTTAATGAAAAAGGTTAGATGCGATCAGCTTTAAAAAGGGAGGTCAAAAACCCTAGCCGCCTTCCGCAACGAGCAACTATACGGGCGCGACCCATATAGATCCCGTCGTATAGTTATGAACCGACTATAGATTACATCTAAAGTGGAACCAACTATATGGCCAGAACTATACGGGCGAGAATTTTTATTCCCGCTGTATAGTTGGTCGTTAAACCCTCTGTACTTCGAATAATTTTTTTGGAGATGGGTCGATATCTATACGACCGCAACTATACGGGAGGAATTTTTATTCCTGCCTTATAGTTGGTCGTTAAACCATCAGTACTCAAGAAATAGTTTCATCAAATGCATTGATATCTATACGATGGCAACTATATGGGTGTAATTTTAATTCCTATCGTATAGTTAGTCGTTAAACTATCACTACCATTCGTGGACATAAGGGGTGATGTCGAAACAACTATACGACCACGGCTATACGACTAGAATTTTTATTCCCACCATATAGTTGGTCGTTAAACCTTCTGTGTCCACCAAAAATTTCCTGCTTCTCCAAGGATTCTTTATTAATCTGAAACTTAACAAAATATCAAGTTCTGACAAAAAAATAACAGCTTAAATTTTCGACCAATTTTGGCATTATCAATCTTCCTTCTTCTTTTCTTAGAGTTTCAAAATGTTCTTCTTTTAACACAAGCTCATAAAAACTTTTAAAAATTACTCAAGCCTTTACTTTGCATGGGTTGCCTCCCATGAAGTGCTCTTTTATGGTCAATAGCTTGACCGTAGTGTTGCTTATTTCGTCCGGAGTCCATTTTTCTTGAAGCTGCCATCCCTTGCATATTTTTGCTCAATCAACTCTTTTGGGGTGATCACTTCTATGGTGAATGCACTTATATCTTATTTTACTTGATAATGCTTCAAGCATTGTCCATTTACCACCCATGCAAGAGAGGGTGTCTTTCCCTTGAGCTTCACTGCTCCCGATGAATAAGCTTCTTCAACTATATAGGGACCTTCCCACTTTGATCTGAGCTTCCCTAGAAACAACTTAAGACGAGAATTATAGAGCAACACTTTGTCTCCACTTTTAAAGGTCTTATTCTCTATTTTTCTATCATGCTATCTTTTCACTTTTTCCTTAAACAACCTAGCATTTTCATAGGCCTCGCTTCTAAACCCATCTAAAGCATGAATATCTAATAGATGCTTTTCTCCTACAACTTTAAGATCATAATTTAGGTTAGTGATTGCCCAAAAAGCTTTGTGTTCCAATTCTAAAGGTAAATGGCTTGCCTTACCGTACACCATCTTATAGGGTGTCATACCCATTGGATTTTTAAACGTAGTACGATATGCCCATAGAGTGTCATTTAACTTGTATGACCAATCTTTCCTTGATTTGTCCATCGTCTTCTCGAGTATGGTCTTTTATTCTTTATTAGAGAGTTCCACTTGACCACTTGTTTGAGGATGATATGGTGAAGCAACACGGTGGGTTACTCCATATTTGCTGAGGATTTTCCTGAAAGTCCCTTTCATAAAATGAGAACCACCATCAGTGATTAAAAATCTAGGGACTCCAAACCTCGGGAATATGATATCCTTGATCATCTTCACTGAGGTGGCTGCATCTGCATGACTTGTTGGAATAGCTTCACCCCATTTGGTACCATAATCAACAACAACAAGAATATGAGTATAACCATTTGATTCAATAAAAGGTCCCATGTAATCCATTCCCCATACATCAAAGGGTTCTATTATGATACTATAATTCATTGCCATTTCTTGTCTCCTACCTATATTACCTCTTCTTTGGCAAGCATCGCAGTATTCCACATACCTGTGTGCATCCTTGAGCAAGGTGGGCCAATAGAATCCGAATTGAAGTACCTTCGCAGTAGTTCGCTTACCTGCATGATGTCCTCCAGACGGACTGTCATGACAAGCTTTCAATATTGCATTTATTTCATGGTTAGGAACACACTTCTGAATCATTCCGTCAGGTCCATGACGATATAGATATGGATCATCCCAAAAGTAATATTTATGATCATTAAAGAATTTCATTCTTTGATTTCTTGTCATACTAGGAGGTATAAATTTTGTTGCAAAATAATTAGCATAATCTGTATACCATGGATCAACAACTTTAACAATTACTAAATATTCTCCCGGAAATGATTCATTTATAGGTACGGGGTTAGTAATTATTCCCTCTATCCTAGAGAGATGATCTGCTACCGGATTATCTTTACCCCTCCTATCTACTATTTGTAAATCATATTCTTGTCGTAACAAAACCCACCTAATCAACCTGGGATTCGCATCCTTTTTCACAAGGAGGTGACGCAAAGCTTGGTGATCCATATGAATTATTACCTTAGAATTAATGATGTAGGATCTAAATTTGTCACAAGTAAAGATTATAGCTAGGAACTCTTTTTCTGTAGTAGCATAATGTTTCTGTACTTATTAAGAGGTCTACTAGCATAATAAATAAATTTAAATTCTTTCCGTCTTGCTATCCCAACACAGCCCCTAAAGCACAATCACTAACATCACACATGATTTCGAAAGGTTCATCCCATTATGGAGATTTCATGATAGGTGTTGAAACTAATTTATTCTTAAGGTTCTCAAAAGCTGCAATGTAGTCATGATCTAATTAGAATGGAGTTTCTTTATCAAGAAGGTTGGAGAGAGGCATAGCTATTTTAGCAAAATCTTTTATGAAACGCTTATAAAAACCTGCATGTCCCAGAAACATTTTTAAGTTTTTAATGTCCTGAGGTATTGGAAGATTTTCTATAGCATTTATATTAGTTTTATCTATTTCTATTCCCTTCTCCGAAACTTTATGCCCGAAAACTTTACCTTCTCTTTCCATGAAACGACACTGTTCCCAATTTAAAACCAAATTTGATTGCCTGCATCTCTGTAGTACTTTGGTTAGATTGTAGAGGCAATTATCAAAGGTTGTTCCCAAAAAACAAAATCATTTGTTAGAACTTCCATAGTCTTCTCAACAAAATCATCAAAGATTTTTAGAACACATTCTTGAAAAGTCGCTGCTGCGTTACATAAGCCAAATGGAATTAATCTATAAGCATATGTGCCATAAGGGCAAGTGAAAGTTGTTTTCTCTTGATCTTCCGGTTATATGGGAATTTGAGAATATCCAGAATAACCATCAAGAAAACATAAATAAGAATTATTACTAAGTCTTTCTAAAAATTTATCCATGAATGGTATAGGTTTATGATTTTTCTATGTCTCTCGGTTTAGCTTCCTAAAATCAATGCACATACGATATCCTACAATAGGCCTTACAGGAACTAGCTCACCATCCTCATTCATAGCAGCATCAAGACCACCTTGTCTTGGTATGCAATGAGTCGCTAACCTAACCCATCGCCAGATATAGGATATATTATGCCAGGATCTAATAAGCGTATAACCTCTTTTCTTACTACTTCCTTCATTTTTGGATTAAGTCTTTGCGTATCCACTATAGGTTCAACATCATCAAGCATGGTAATCTTATGTGTTACTATATATGGATCTATTACTTTAATATCACTTAGAGTATATCCAAAGGCTTCACGATGCTTAACCAAGAACGAAAGCAATTTATTTGTTTCATTCTCTCATAAATTTTTCCTAATAATAATAGGACATTTATTTTTGTTATCTAAAACTCATACCTCATATCGTCTGGAAGTTGTTTCAATTCAATTGGTGGAGGTTCGTCATCTCCTTTTCTTACCAATTCTTCATAGTCATGTGGATTTTGTGCTTCCGGAACTGAATCAAGGTAATCATCCATGTCTTCTCTCTCCTCATCATCTGATGCTTCCTCCCAATTAATTATGCTCCTCTCAAATTCATCTTGTGGAGTACTAAAATGAATTGCGGCTAGCTCGGCAATTGTTTTCTCTTCCTTGATATCTTCCACTTCATATGGCCTCTTCGTTAGTTTGGCGAAGTGGGATGTCATTTCCTCTTCTCCAAACATCAGTGAAATAGTCTCCTTCTTATTATCAACTCGAGCTTCGGTTATGGAAACAAAAGGCTTGCCTAAAAGAATAGGACAAATAGAATCTCGAGGCATATCAACAATATAAAAATCAAGGGGGTACATGAGTGATCCAATAAAGACATAGATATTTCTGATTACACCTTCTAGTTTATGTTGGTCATATTAGACAATTTAATAGTAGTGTCTACCGGTTCCACATCTGGATTATTTAAATTGTAGCGAAGTTCCTCATAAAGTGATGAAGGCATAATATTTATAGAGGAAATCGGCTCACAAATTCCGTATAAGAAAGTTTCTCCACAATATATAGGAGTCATAGGTTTAGAAGTTTTGTTACCTCGTACCTTACCTTTGATAAAATCTGTGGTTTCACGGTCTAGCATAACCACTTCATCATCCACTATTCGTGCTTCCATAAGATCCTTTAATATAACATTATTTATGTTGGTAGCTTCGGGGTTCTTTTCTAGTTTCTTCAGTCTCTTCTTTATTTGTTCTTCCTCTTTTTGCCTTTTCTTGATGATCTCTTGAATAGGTACTGAGGAGAATTCTTCCATTAGTTCTCTTGCACGCTTATTCTCTTCGAGGGGTTTGCGTGGTTCCCATTCTGTCGGTACCTTCAAATGTCCTGCATAATTCTCAAAAAATTTCTTTACCGAGTAAGAATCAATACCAAGGGTTTTAATCATTGCACCAGTCCTTTCATCTGTAAGGAAATCATTAACGCAAGCATATTCAGAAAAACTCTTTGTAATGTTTTCCTTCTCTTTAAGATTTTCCATTGCTTCCCTCATTATTATTATTAGATTCCAAGATTCATCATAGGTATAAGATAGAAAGTTTCCATTGGAAGCAGTGTCTAGATTCATTCTATTTTCAATATCAAGCCCTCCATAAAAAGTATGAGTGATTAACCAATCAGGCAAACGATGATGGGGGCAATTATCTAGGTAACTTTTGTACCTTAGATATCCTTCCTACAAACCCTCACCAGGATTATTTTTGAAACTGATAATAATACCTCTCCTCCTGTGAGCTTTACTTTCTAAATAATATTTTGATAGAAAATTGGTTGTCAGTTCCTTCCAAGTCATTGGTGCTTCTGCACAAAAAGATTTGTACCAGTCGCAAACATTATTAGAGAGAGTTTGTCTAAACAACTGGATTTTAACGATATCAAGATTACAGTCATCGAATATAAAGGAACTGAGAACATATTCATAGAATTGTAAGTGTCCATATGGACTCTCTTCATTGGTTCCTACAAATTTCTTAGAGTGAAGTAGTTCAAATAATAAAGGGTGGATATCAATTCCATCTGGATTTATGCTTTTATGATAGTTATAAAAGCGTCCATGGGGAAACCCATTTTCCTTACTGCCTCAAGCTGGTTTAAATGCTGAGTGTTTTCCATTGTTGCGGTCCTACAGCTTAAATTAAAAATTAGTACAACGAAAGTAAATAAGTAAAAGTAAAGTGACTTATAGCGCTAAGCTCCCCAGCAATGGTGCTACAAAATAGCTTGATGACTGCAAGTGCGCAGATCGTTTGTAGCTAGTTTCAAAATAAAGATATCGATCCCATAGGGAGCAGTAGGCAAAAGACTAAAATGCTTTTAACTAAAACTAAACGAAGTACTTAAGGAATAAATTTAAGATGCAAGAATAGTAGAGTTGTTTTTGGTTGAACTAGGAAATTTAAAGTAAAGTAAAAATTAATGCAGAAAGTAAGAATCCCATGTGTAAAAGAACTATGGAACTACAAGAGGGAAAAGGCGTTCTCAGGGAGTAGTGGATAAACCGCTAGCAATATAGACTAAGCAGTCAATATTATTATAACGAATATTCTCATTATATGTATGTATGTGGGACGAGCTCCATATATGGACAAATAGGCAGCAACCGATGCTCACATCATCCTTCATAACCATAGCTGACGAATAAACGACATCAATCGTATTGTCCCGCTATTAAGGGATTTCTCCCATGGCATGGACATGGCTTAATGAGTTCTCCTTGATTCCCCAAGTTAGTACGTAAAGAATGACAACAACTTTATAGTCACAGTAAGTGCTGTCATCCCTCTGTCTACCAACAAGTAATCCCCATCATCGAGTCCCCGTATGAGGCAAATATTAAGGAGGTACACAACTCCCAACATCAAGATGAAGACAATTAACACATATACATAATGATGAATAAAATAATAATCTCTATCTCATCTCAGTCATATGCTACGGTTTCTCCGTCTTCCCAAGAACTAGAGATCTACTCAAACATGGAGGCAATCAACATCATGGCAATGGTGATGGAAACAATCATAGATGAATAGTACTTGTATAAATCCACAACGAGTACGGAAATTATAACAAGATATAGATGGATGACATGGGATGGATGAAGATGGTGATGGTGCAACGGTTGATGAAGATGGAGATCGGTGCCTTGGCCTCTCAGATCTGCGTAGGGCGAAGATGGATCCCTTGGGCAAGTTCCCCCTCCAGATGCCTTCCGGAGGTGAGGTTTTCGCGATCTCTGGTTGTTCTGCATGTCGTCTCTCCGATCCAGTTGCACGGGGTGAAACTATTTGAAGAGGCGGAGGCGGCGCCAACTATACGACCGGAACTATACAACCGAAAAAGTATTCTGGTCGTATAGTTGGTCGTTAAACCATCTGTATGCCTCGACTGCTTCGGGTTTTCTTCTGGTATTATTGATATTTTCCAAATAAGCGATTTACATTGTTTTTGACTCCTTTTCTCCCAAATACAACTGCTCCAAGAATTGTGTCCATTGGATCCATCATCTGTTCTGATCCTGGTGAAAACAGACATAAAATGTGCGCGCGAGCACCGTAAAATACCAAGATCCTACATCTACAATGCAAAATAATAATGTAAAACATGATGCAAATATGCACTCATCAGTACTACCGCCTAGACCTGGCGAGCTCCGGCTACTCCTCTGTCGCCACTAGTACTACCGGACCGCACCACCGGTACTACCAGACCTGGATACCACCTACATCTGAAGCCCGGAGCTACCGCTCCATCCGAAGGTACTACCGCTAGTGTCCGGTACTACCGGACCCGAGGACCGGTACTACTGGTCATGCTAGTGCTCGCGCACACTCAGCTAGGACACAACCCATGTATCTCCCTTATTATGTTCCAACCCTAGATCTATTCCCAAACTACCCTTATGTAAGTGGCTAGCCTATAAATAGAGCCCCCACCCTCATGTATCCCTTAGGCATAGATGATAGACTAAAGACAACCCCCTTTGTGGAATCTCTAGTTTTGCCCCATCCCCTTACCAAAGTGGACCGACTATCGTCACCACCTCGTTGGAGTTTGCATTGCGCCTCCCTCGTTGTACAATGCCTATGTTTACGAGTGCGTGAGCATAGTTCTCAAGACCCTCTCCAAGGTGTTCTTCCCTCTCCGCTTGGGATTGAAGGGAGCATGTTGCCCGATCTTTCCTTGCGAGGATTCTATCGGACTGGTGGCCACCGGCGGGAGAAAAAGGCCTTGTATCGTGTGGGTTTTGCATGCATTCATCGTGTTCTTCGCGAGGTGTGTGTCTGATTCCGCTACCTTCTCCCTTTCCCCTCCCTTTCCCATCGATTTGACCACGAGATCTGTGAAGATTGGGCCACCCTTGAGGTCACCCCTTATCATCTCAAAAATCTAACTTTCAACTTTCTAAAAAATTCAAAAAATAATATGTATGTTCACAAGATGTGTGTTCATAGTCCCAAGAAATTCTAGAACCAAATTCAAAATGCACAAAGAAAAACTACAAAGACAAATTGACATGTGAATAGTGTCATTTGCGATTTTGTCTTTTTGTGATACTATTCATGGTGATTTGTCATTTTCATTTATGTGCACTTTGTCGTCACTCGTGTGCACCTGGGGCCCACTTCCTGGTCGGTCACCCATCCTCAATTTGCTCTAGGCCAAGTGATACCTTAGATCAGTATTCATGGATGCAGTATAGTAGATTTTCCCAAGTAGACCTAGGTTTAATCGAACCTTGGGAAACAATGCTAAAAGGAAATTAATACGGCATGTCTACAAGACTTGTTTCTTCGTTTTACCTTCATTTATCGGACCTTTATAGTTACTTTGGATTGTGGGTTGTTTGAATGGATGGAGATAGGCACGGGTTGAAGATTCACCTACAGTTGCACATCATATGGAATAAAGATAGTAATACACATATTCATGTGTAATGATTTAACAAAGATAAAATTTGTGGGCAGCATATCCTGATATACTAGAGCCCCTACAAATCACAGGCATATCAATAGTATTTTGGTCCAACCATTGTAACCGCGAAATACCGAGCTTACAACAATTATTAAGTGAAAGATACATATCAAATCCTTAAAAAGTGATGTTGCTGTTGTTCCCAAATGGATCGCTAAGCGAAGACCATACTCCCCTTTCTGTCACTGGGTTTCCTACAAGATCACTGCTAACCAAGTATCTCACCTCAAGACTTTACCAATCTCTGGGATCTTGGGTACCTACAAGTCCATAGATTGAGACAAGATAGAAAGAAACAAATATGCTAATATATATTCAATCAATACACAATACTCCCATGTATTAGATGCACATAATCTCTTCGAGGTTTCAACCAATCCGCAGCCCATGAGGACTACTCACTCATAACAGTAAGATCAAGGATATAAAACATTTGCAAAATACTTAGATTGAAATCAAATATTCTTATGATGGTTGCTGAATCATAAGGAGGTCTCAAGTACAAGCTAATGGTTATGGCTGTGGAGAGGATCTATGGTGGAGAGGATGAACTATGGTGGTGGATCTCCTTTGGTGGTGTTGGGATGCAATCTAAGAATGGCGGCCCTCTGCACGGCAGCTGGGACCTCAAAATATATAGGCGCCTTCACGAAAGTCGTACAGTTTGATGAGACGAAGCCAATGCCACCTGGTACGAGCGGGCAATACGGGCAGAGCTTGCCCATACCAGTGGTATTTAATCTTGCAATAGCCTAGGTTTCGACCCAGGATTTCTTAGCCGTGTAGACTTCCTCAAAATCTTCATTATTGGCTCCTGATTTCGTATTAAAAGCATGATTTCCTGCACAACACAATTCAAAATAAAGGATTACATATCTTTGCAATAATTAGTCATTAGTGGCAAGTCTAGAGAGATTATTGGTTAATTTCTTGACTAAAAATGAAGTTTAAACACGTAGAAAGATGGCTATTTTCAGAGCCATCAACTTCCTCAAAGCTCAAACCTTGATAACCCTCGAGCAAGAAAACAAGAAAACCATAAAGAACTCAGTGTTTAAACTGAAATAATGAGATATTGAATTCACTTACGGTTGGTATTTCATATGCGTTCAGCACTTCTTCCATTTGAAAAGATCATCAAAGTTAGAGAGATGCCAAGAATACTATATGAGCTTTGTTAACTCAAAGAAATCAAAGTAGAGCTCTATTAACTAGAAGTGTAACAATCAATCCAATTCCTCTAGTTAACTCTTAGCCTGCCAAGGAACACTTGAATGTTTTATAATAGCAGAATCAAGACTATCAAAACACTACTATTCCGATCATTGTCTTCCAAGACTATCAAAACACTACTATTCCGATCATTGTCTTCCAAGAAAATTCGTAGAGTAGTAACTAGACCATGCCAAAGACAGTTTAGTGCAGATCTTTATTTTTCTTCAAGGATTAGTGAGTGATTCTTTTAACAAATGGTTTGCACGGCCTTCAAGAGTACCAACACTTTTGCCTATTATGGTGACAAGTGCCACCCATGTCGTCAACTCATAGCCAAAATCAGGGGTTGTGCCATTGATCGTTCGTAGGCTAGCGGAGTTGTTGGCATCTAAAGGTGTGCACCAAAACTTATAAACTTTTAAATAGTATCACAATTTTGATCCACAAGGTTAGCTTTGGCATGAATCACAATTACCACTAGACTTCATTTCAATCAAACAACTCCCTTCAAGAGTGTCGTCAAGTCGATCAAAACATCTATGGGTTAAGTATCTTCAAAGGTTGAGAATTTTTGAGAATTTTTCTTGTTGTACTTGTTTTGCAATATTATTTCCAAGGCAAGACTCCGTTAGCTACAAGAACTAGAGCAAAATCTTCCACAACTAATTACTCATGCAAATAAAAATCTTTACTCTAACTATTTTGAATTACTCCCACTAGCATAACATTTCAGCAAATCAACTAAATAAGATAAACAATTCAAACTTCAAAAGTGGGAGACATAGGACATACCTCTTATTAGTGACTTCATATTTCTCTTCCTTATGGGGACATGTTCCTTCAAAACTCAAGTTAAAATCACACTCTTAATAATATTGAAGAAAAGAGGCAATAGGAAAATCCACTTTCGCAAAAACAATTAAAAGAAAAATCTTTTTATATTTTTGAGGATATGGATTAAAGAATAGGAAGAAACCTAACTTACGACCTAGCAAGGAACTAAAACAAACAAACAAAAAAGAGAAAATGAAAAACAAAAGAAAAGGCAAAGTGTTGGAACAAACCAACACGAGTGTTTCAAAGCTCACAAGCATATGAGTACAACCTCATTATTACACAAATGAAAATGGCGGGGACACATCCCCAAGATAAGGATTTTGCAACCTTTTTTTGCTTATTGTGGTGGTGGATAATCTCCCAAGTTCCATTGGCTTCTCTAATTGGTGAACTGGGTTGAGAGGTTGGCAGTAGCATCTCGAAGGTTGATGGAGACGTTTCTCACATTCTGGATACTTCCTTCGAGAGCATAGATATCATCATACGTGGTGTAGTAGTTTTGTGGATGCTCATCTTTTTTGGGTCCCTCTTGTTCTACTTCTTCATCTTCTCCTTCATCATCCACGTGTTGTTCTTGTTGGGGCAGATTTTCTTCAACCTGCACATCAAAATGCAAACATCCATCCTCGATAGAGAACAAACCATTAGGAAAAGGAGCTAGGATCAAGTGATCCTCTCCAGGTATATCAAGAAAATATCTACCATTGGATTTGGAAATCATAACACAAGCTCTTAGTGTTGGGTTCGCAACATAGAAAACAAAATTTTTCCTACGATGAGAACTATTCTATGCCAAGATCTATCTACTAGATACAAGAAATAGGTGGATATACATCCAAAGAGAACATACCCTCGACGACCGACAAAGTGTAATGAGATTGAACTCATGGATGATGTAGACGAACGCTTGCTGATCTCAAGATTGTGTGGATGTCCTAGCGCCGCAAATCAGCAGTGCATCCGTCCTTGCACACACACGTTCAGGCCACTGGACAACCTCCACCTCCTCGCTCTAGCAAAGCAGCGGAAGCAGAAACTCCTTCCAGACAAAATGACCATGGGGAATAATTCTAGAGGGGGGAGAGATCCTTCACGAGGAGGTGTGAGTGAGAAGGAGTGAGAGGGGGGATTTATATAGGAGAGGGGGGCAGCCCCTCCCCATGGACATCGAATCATGGGGGGTGCCCCCACCTCTTTCTCATTCTTGTGGAGGGAGCTCCACTCACATAAATTGCCCCTCCATTTTCTCCACTAAAAAATCCCATTGATATGTATTAAATTTCCACCAAATTTAATACAACTCTCATTTAATAAAACTCTTTTATTTATTTTATTCAGAATTTTGTTAATTACTTTAATTAACAAACATTCACATAAAAACCCTTGCAATATTTCAATATCACATGCAAAACCAATTTTAGCAATTTCACCCGAAACAATTCCGGTGTCTATTGAAATAATTCCATCGCTTTGTAATTCTTTCGTCTAGAACATATTTGCTCCAAATGGTGTCGGCAACCCTTAAGTGTGTCACCCTACGGTTCATGAATAATGCAGATATGATCGAGACCCCTCTCAGATCAATAATCAGAAGCGGGACCTGGAGATCCATACTGACTTCCACACATTCAACGATGAGTTATGTGATCGTGAGAACCTTTAACAATAGCAACTAAATATCTTTGTCTCGTGATATATTACATGTCCGAGATTCGATCATCAGTATCTCAATACATAGTTTGATCTCGTTACCGACATGCACTCTTTTCTCGTTCCCGTGATATAACATTCTAGTGATCACATCACTTGCTTGCAAGCTGTCTTAATGTGATATCACCGAGAGGGCCCAGAGTATATCTATCCGTCATCGATATTGACAAATTCCACTCTTGATCCATGAGCCTCAACATAACACCTTCAGAGTATCTAAACCCACCTTTATAACCACCCTTTTACGGTGTGACGTTTGATGTTATCAAGTCACTCTTCCGATGTTAGCAATTAACATGATCTCATGGTCTAAGGACTAAGATTACTTCGTATGATGTTATAGAAATATAAACATAATGACTTTGATCGTAATGCTATACTTCGGATGAATGTTCATCACATTATTTCACAAATGCTATGACCTCGTTATTAACAACATCCAATGTCCTTGATCATCTTGTTAATCAACAAGCTAGTCTATAATAGAGGCATAACTAGGAACCTTTTATTTGTTTATTAAACACACATGTATTGATGTTTCCAATCAATACAATTATAGCATGCAAAATAAACATCTATCATATACAAGGAATACATAATAACAACTTTATTATTGCCTCTCAGGGCATATTTCCTTCACTTAGAGTAGAGAAACCGAGATGGCGGTCTTCTACCAGCGGTTGGATATTACTTATGTTGACTTGAAGCACACGTTCAACGATGGTGACAACTCATCTTCCTCATATGGGACCACGAAATTGAAAAGCTTGATAATTAATATAATAGAAGGGCGCCCAAGTTTGGCATCAAATTATAGTTTGGAATAGCAGATCTTGCGAGGATCATCATATCCTCCTCATTGACTCTAGTGAACTCACCACATGCCTGCAAAGTGTTAGCAATAACATAAAACAAATAACAAATAGTAGGGTGATCAAATTTGATTTCCCTTGGGGGTGTTTTCACGGATTCTATTTCTATTAAAGTAGTCCAAGGGTGATGGATCAAGGAAAAAGGTGGTGGAGCATATGTCAGGGGTATTGTTGGCAAACCCGAAATAATGAGCCCATTGGTTGAGTGTCAAGGAATACTCACAGTTCATAAGGCGGAAATTTATGCAATCAACTCCTAGCATATGCTCCTCGGAGTAGTAGTGTGAACTCACCGTATGCGTTAAAGTACTAAGGAACTCAAGTGTCAAGCCGCGATATGTGGTGGCGTCCTGAAAAACAAAGTCATATAAACCAACACTGTTGCAAAGGAAATTAAAATCATGACGAATTCCTAGTTGGTTGAGGATGTAAGGACACACCCACTTGGTGGACTTGATCTCTCGGTGCTTGAGACGGCTGAAACGAGTGAGCTGAAACTCCTCGGTGAACTCGATGCCAAATGACTCAGTAGTTAGCGTATCAATGGGTGGTACAGCTTGTTTTGTAGCCACTCCACTTGTACGGATCCTCGTATTCATCTAAAACAAAAATAAAGCTAATTAAAAAATTATCCAACAGAAACATAGCATAAACGACCCTCTACACTTTTTACAAAAGAAACTTATCTAAAGACAAAACTAAGCATGCTCATAATCAAGATTAGCCCAAGAACAATACCTAATTCTAGAATGGCAATGGTGAAAAATTGAGCAAGGTTTTGATGCATATAAGCTAAGGATTGGAGGAGAAGCATACCTTAGATTGATTGGGTGCGAGGAATCAAAGAAATAACAAACCCAATTGAAGATCCAATTGACATAGATTGGAGTTTGCAGGAAGAAGAAAGAGAGGATTTGTGAATTGGGAATTTAGGTTTACCTCACCCTGGTTTAAAATCATGGTTGTGTACTCGGTACGGTCAAGCGGTCCAGCCGGAGCCTACACGGACCAAGTGTCCAACCTTGGGGTCGAAGGACCCTTCCGGCGGCGCACTTGGTATGGGCGCATGGTACGGTCGCGAGCGCCCGTACTACTGGTCGTTAACAACTCAGTATGTTTACCTCAAACTTGATGTTTTGCTTGTGTATATGATATAGACGGACGGTATGGTCGGCTCCAGTCGTACCAGTGGTCGTTAAAACCTCTGTGTCCATCAGCAAAAATCAAAGTTTGCATTTTTCTTTGCCGCAAGGCGGTACAAGCACATGGTACGGTCGACTCTGGTCGTACTAGTGATTGTTAAGCTTTCAGTAAGGTTCAAAAACTTAGGGAATTAAGTTAGTAGCTTTGCATGCTTTTGCACATATTAGCAACAACAAAATCAAAGCAAAAAAACTTCATAAAAACATAATTACCTTATAGACATGTGTTAGCAAATATAATAGATCAAGGATTACCTTGATTTCTTCTCCTCTTTTCAAAGGATCTTCTTGAACACTCTTTATTGAAAACAAAACAAAACTAACACAAGATAAAAAAAAAATTATTCAACACTGTTTGCCTCCCATGAAGTTCTTCTAGTTAAGGTCAATTAGCCTCACCAATATGGTGATTATTTAGTCTTTGCAAGTGGAACACCCACTCAAAAGTAATTGGATTTTAATGTAATTATACCATCATCATCATTAGGATTGGCCTTCTTCTTTCTTGGTAAGTGGACTATAAATGGATCTCTAGAAGGTATTCCTATTCTCACATTCGCCTCATGTAAATTGATCAAAGCCTTGATAGTTCTTAGGAAGGGCCTACCTAAAATTATAGGTGCTATGAGATCTTCAAGCATGTCCACTATAACAAGATCAATAAGAGCAGGAGATCCTTCAATTTCAACAACTATATTTTTTTTATCCCAACAACTTATTTATATGTTGAGTCAACAAGATGGAGTCTCATTTCAGTGGTTGTAAATGGCCCTAAGTTTATCTTATAAAATAAGCTCTTGGAAATTGTTGAGACGCTTGCTCCAAGAACACAAAGAGCAGCCATCTCATTAACCCTAATCTTAATTTTAATAGTGGGCTCAAATATATCATCTAGTTTAGCTAGAAGCTTATCAGCTAGTTTCTTATACTACATTTCTAGTTCACGAACTTTAGATGCTACTTATTTTATAAATTTTTGGTATGTAGCATCATTACCTTGTTCTATACCGGGATTCTTCACGGTGATCATATTTAACAAATCTTCTATGGTATAATTCAGCGATGGAGCATTGCTATAATCCAGCTCTTCAGGCTTCTCATCTTTATTTTATGCCCTCATAATTTTGAGGTCCTCCACCGGGTTTGGTTCGGGCTTTCCAGCGAATTTTGCAAGTATGAGAGCTTGGCTCTCAGCTCGTTTTCCCAATTGTGTCTCCATGGTCTTGGTTCATTCATGTAGAGCATTCACATCATTTCTAATTGCAATGGCTTGGTTAGATACTTTTCCAATACTAGTCTCATGGTTCTCTATAATTTTGATAAGCAAATTATTTTGCATGGGTTGAGCTTGCATGAAAGTTCTAAGATTATTTTCAAAAGAGATATTACCATGATTTTCTCAACTATGGTTATCATAATTATTATTATTAGGAGATCCTATAGGATTAGAATATATTTTTTGAAAATTTGAGCCAATGTTTTGACTCTTCCAAGCAGGATTATAAGGATCATGAGCTATAAAATCAACATCATTAGCATATATAGTCATAGCATTAATTTGGGTATCATCCTTACCCTTCACAATATTTAGTAACACATATACCTTTGGCGTTAGCTCATCATTATGTTCCTCGGTGATGGAATTTACCCTTTTTGAGGATCTGTCTGCCTTCCATTAGGCTTGGTTGTTTTCCATATCATCAAGTAATTTCTTTGCAACACTCACTTGCTTTCCCATGATAGTTCCTCCTGCGGCAGTATCTAGCATAAACTTAGACATTGGGTTAAGACCATTATAAAATAAACATAGTATAAGCCATTCTTCCATCCCATGACAAGGATAGTTCATTATAGCTTCTTTCATCCTTTCCCAAGCAAGTGCTAGTGGCTCGTGTTCTTGTGTCTAAATCTTGTGATGTTGTATCTTAGTTGGAGGGAAATATTTTGCCATAAAAAGATTAGTACATTCCTCCCAAGATTTAATAGTGCCTTTAGGAAAAGCTAGAAACCAGTGCTTAGCCTTTCCTATAAGAGAGAATGGAATAAACGTAATTTTACCACATTTGGGTTAACATCTTTTATGCGCATCATGACACAAATTTCAGTAAAAGTATTTAAGTTCACTTAGTATATGAGGCTCCAAATTGATTATGTCGAACCAAACTCAAAAGGTTAGGCTTAATTTCATAAGTTTCCGCATCAACAACGGGCTGAGTAATAGGTGCCCAAATAAATTCATAAGTGGGAGTAGCATACTCTCCAAGTTTCATTTGAGCCATGACTCTTTTCTTTTTGGTGTTTTTGAATAAGGGAAACAAATAAACCTAACTATTTTTTGGATTTTCAATCGATAACAAAAAGTAAGCTAATAATAAGAAATATACTACAAACAAAAATAAAACTAAAAATAATGTCTCTAGTGACCTCACTAGGATAACTAATTGCTTCCCTGACAATGGCACGAGAAAAAGGGTTGATACCTTTGATCCGGATTCACGGATGCAGTTTAGTAGCTTTTTCCCTAGTATACCTAGGTTTAATCGAACCTTGGGAAACAATGCTAAAAGGAAATTAATAAGGCATGTCTACAATACTTGTTTCTTCGTTTTACCTTCTTTTACTATACCTTTCTAGTTTACTTTGGATCGTGGGTTGTTTCAATGGATGGAGATAGGCCAGGGTTGAAGATTCACCAGCAGCTGCACATCATATGGGATAGAGATAGTAATGCGCATATTCATGTGTACTGATTTAGCAAAGATAAAATTTGTGGGAAGAACATCCCGATATACTAGATCCCCTGCGAATTACATGCATAGCAATAGTCTTTTGATCCAAAAAATTAACCGCGAAATACCGGGCTTACAACAATTATTAAGTGAAAGACATAGAACAAAGCCTTAAGAAGTGATGTTGTTGTTCCCAAATGGATCGCTAAGCGAAGACCGTACTTCCATTTCTATCACTGAGTTTCCTACAAGATCGCCGCTAACTAAGTATCTCACCTCAAGCCTTTACCGATCTCTGGGATCATGGGTACCTATAAGTCCATAGATCGAGACAAGAGACAAAGAAACTAAGATACAAATATCTATTCAATCAATACACAATACTCCCATGGATTAGATGCACATAATCACTACGAGATTTCACCCCAACCCGCAGCTCGTGAGGACTACTCACTCATAATAATAAGATCAAGGATGGAAAACATTTGCAAAATACTTAGGTTGAAATCAAATATTCTTACAATGGTTGTCGAATCACAAGATCTCAAGTACAATCTAATGGCTACGGCTATGGAGAGTATGAACTATGATGGTGGATCTTATTTGGTGTATTGTGATGCAATCTGAGAATGGCGGCCCTCTACACAGCGACCGGTACCTCAAAATATATAGGCGCCTTCATGAAGGTTGTAGGGTTTGACGAGACGAAGCCAATGCTAGCTGGTATGGGTGGATGGTACGGGTGTAGATTGCCTGTACTAGTGGTCATTAATATTGTAGTAGCCTGGGTTTTGACCCAATATTGCTTGGCCGTGTGTACTTCCTCAAAATCTTCAGTATTGGCTCCTGATTTTGCTTCAAAAGCATGATTTCCTACACAACACAATTCAAATAAAGGATTTCATATCTTTGCAATAATTAGTCATTAGTCGCAAGGCTAGAGAGATTCTTGGTTAATTGCTTGACTAAGAACAAAGTTTAAACGCGGAGAAATATGGCTATTTTTAGAGCATCACCAAGCACGCTTAACCTCAGAGTAATTTTCAGATGAGCTTTCGGAAAATAAGTTGCTACTTGTTGATATGGATATCCTATCAATACTATTAAGCCATGCACCAGGGTTTCACATACACCCACCCTTAGAAGATCGATGGATTTGTTGATCAACCACAAGCCAGGAACGTCCCCTCTTGGCACACGTATGTGCATCTAGTGCCGACACATGTGCCATGCCGTGTCCACTCTAGGCCACATGCGCCATTCTCGACATGTCCTCCCATTGACTCGCACACGCCCGTGTAATTGTGAGGACCAGCTCTGATACCACTTATAACCCCCCGGACTCTTCGTGATCGGGCTGTCACACCTGGTACCTTAATAGGATATCTAGACTGGCCCCATAGACTAACACTAGTCTTTTCTACGCACTTTGTCCTCACTTGTGCACATCGGGACCCACTTACTGGTCAGTAACCCATCCTCAAATTTCTCTAGGCCAAGTGCGCTTAACCTTAGAGTTCTTTTCAGATGATATTCCGAAAAAGAAGTTGCAACTTGTTGATATGGGTATCCTATCAATCCTATTAAGCCATGCGCCAGGGTCTCACATACCTTCTCTTTCCATATGCACTGTATTGCCTGAATAAGGAGTAGAAGACGAGTTTCTATCATATTTTTGGGACTACACTTTTCCTGATGGGTTTTGTTCAAACATAGAAAAATGTGTTAGTGTTCCTACACGCAAGATCACGGGACTTAAAACCCATGAATTCCACATCCTGTTGCAGGGAATATTGGATGCTGGTATGCAAGGGTATTTGCATCCCAATATCTACATGGCACTTGGAGAGCTGGGAAGGATTTTCATGCAATTGTGCAATAAAAATTTGAAATTATCAGTGTTGGAAAGGGTCAAAGATGAAATCCCAATAATTATGTGCAAATTTGAACACATCTTTCTGCTGGCATTCTTTGATGTGATTGTCCACTTGGTTGTGCATTTACCTAATGAGGCTATGCTCTGAGGCCCTGTGAACTATGGGTGGATGTATCCAATAGAGAGGTTGTTGTGTACTCTAAAGAGATATTGATACGTCGTAAACGTATCTATAATTTTTGATGTTCTATGCTTATTTAGTATCTAGTTTCTTATGTTTTGTCCACACTTTGGAGTATTTTTATACATTCTGGAACTAACCTATTAACAAGATGCCACAGTGCCAGTTGCCTATTTTCTGCTGTTTTTGGTTTCAGAAAAGCTAGTAAGGAAATATTCTCGGAATTGGACCGAACAAAGCCAAAGTTAATATTTTACCCGATGCAATACGGAGTCCGGAGGGGAGCCGAAGAGGGGCCACACGTCGGACACACCCTAGGGTGGCGCGGCCAGCCCTAGGCGCGCCGCCACCTGGTGTGGGCCCCTCGTGGCTCCAACGACCTTTCCCTTCCGCCTATAAAAGCCTCCCGGGATGAAAACCCTAAGTACCCGATAAAAGACCCTGGAGGCCTTCTTCATCACCATGACTGCCTCCGGTGTGATGCGTGAGTAGTTCATCCCTGGACTACGGGTCCATATAATAGCTAGATGGTTGGTTCTCTTCCTTTGTGCTATCATGTTTAGATCTTGTGAGCTCCGTTCATGATCAAGATCATCTATTTGTAATCTTACATGTTGTGTTTGCGGGGATCTGATGGATATTGAGATGTTATTTCAGTTTGATTATTGATTCTATCATGTGTATGTTATTTTGCATGCTTTTCGTTGTTAGTAGCTATCTTGACCAAGTAGATGCTAGCAACTCCAAGAGGGAGTATTTATGCTTGATTTGGGGAAGTGACAAGAATCTCTAAGGTACTAGATGTGCTATTGCTACTAGGGAGAAAACAACAATCCTTTGTCCATGGGACAATCATATTGTTTACTTTACACACTTTGCTTAATGCAATTATCTGTTGCTTGCAACTTAATACTGGAGAGGGTTCGGATGATAACCTGAAGATGGATTATTAGTCATAGATGTAATTGTATTATGGTCTATGTATAATGTTGTAATGCCCAATCAAATCTCATAGGAGTCAAGATGATTAGTATATGCATGGTATGCTTTATCGAGTCTATCAATTGCCCCGCTGTAATTTGTTCACCCAACATGTCATCTATCTTAAGGAGAATCACGTCTAGGGAACTATGGACCCCGGTCTATTCTTTTACCATTGATATACCATCTACTATTTACTGTTTACTGTTTACTTTCTGCAAGCAATTACTATCTTCCACACAATACGTTTAATCCTTTGTTTTCAGCAAAACTGGTGAGATTGACAACCTCACTATAAGTTGGGGCAAAGTTCTGTGATTGTGTTGTGCAGGATTCTAAGTTGGTAACAACACCTTGGAGTTGTTTCCTTGCTCATACTGGTTCGATAACCTTGGTTTCATAACTGAGGGAAACTTGCTTCTATGCTCATCATACCTTCCTCTTGGGGTTCCCAACGAGCTCGAGATATCTTGAGCCATCAGATATCTCGGGAACATGTCACATCTAGAAGGTTCAGTCGCAAATTCCTACATTATTACTAAGCCTATGACTTTTTTCTCTAGATACCTTGATGATATTGTCACAAGATTCAATCAGCTAGCGAGAAATGTAGGTGACCAACATGAATCATCTTGTGATGTGTTTGCCCATGGTGTGAATTTGATTGGTGGAAGCCATGTCACCTGCTATGGAGGAAGCGATGATACTGATTTGACCCTCCAAAGGGAGCTAAACAAGATGACTTGGTTATCCTAAACAACTTCGAGGAGGTTAATCCATATATCATGTATGTTCTGATCTCCCATACTTGTGAATTCAATATTGTGATACACATAAAGATTTTAATTCCGAGTTACTCTCTAGATTGGAGTCTTCATTGAGAACAGCTGGTGAACGATGGGATGCCCAATGTGGAAAGAAGGCTTGCGCAGGGATTTCGAAGACGGTTCAAGAACCATGTTAGTTTCCTTTTGCATTTATCTCTGTCCTTCATATATAGCATTTCAATGCATGATTTGACCATATTGTTTTTCTGCTATGATACGTACAGATCATGTATAAGCGATAGGAGAATCCAAAAGTTGTGTATGAAGAGCTTTTTGCATTGGCATGTGGCCCAAACTTTCGAGTAAGAACATATTCAGCTTGTATTCTGGATGGTGTTCGATTCCTCACCGCTGGCCATGAGAAGAGGAAGAAACACAAAACGGTGGAGCAATGACTGAAGGTTATCACTTGTAGAAGGATATACATTTTGTTGGTGTCCTCCAGGATATCATGGTGACGTATTTTAACTCTGATTTGGCACACGAATGACCAGTTGTGTTATTCCACTGCGATTGGTATCATCTTGAGGGCCGCAAGGATACAAATATGGTGTTTAATAAACTCTTTCGGAGTGTCAACATTACCAATTTTTGGTACAAATATGACAGTTACATATTGATAACCTCGGCTATAAAAATGCTCTATATAACAGACACAACCAAGTGCAAAAAAAATCGGATGGTTCAAATATTAGTTCAAAGACATAAGTTTGATGTTACCAAAGGCGGAAGAACCTCGCTGCCCAGGTGGGTAGCTGCGCACGGTTCGTGAATCCAACACGTGTCTAACTAGGCACCGCGATTAGGAAAAGGTCATTGTGGTGTTTGCTTGTCCCAAACCACCACCCTCCTTTTTATCCCCTCATCCGCCTACACCTTATCCACTCACGAGCGCTCCGCACCATGCAATCGCCTCCCTTTCTCTCGTACTACCATGGAAGTAACGCCACAACACTGAACTTAGCAACAGAGGATGTCGCCGTGGGGCAAGGAGCAGCAGGGGAGGCTGCCGACATGGGGCCCTCCGTCCCATCTATAGCCGCGGGAACTCAGAGCACAGCCGCCGCGCTCCAGCACCAAGAAGCCCACAACCCGACACTAGAACTTGAAGGAGGGTCGAGTGGCATCCATACCGCAGATAGGAGACGGCATGAAGAAGACGGCTATCCTCGATAAGAGGATAGGTGGCAGGAGGAGATAGCCTGGAGTTTGATCTGATCTTGTTTTTTTTTCATCTTGATTTTTCCTTCTGATTTGTTTCCGATCTGTATTTCCTCTTCAAAGGTTAATTAGAGCTGATGTTGTGTATGTGGATGAATGGAGGGAGTTATGATCCTAACCGGGATTTTTTTCCAATCGTGTGTGGAGGAATTAAGAGCCTAATGCTACTTGGGGGAGGTTGATCGTGGCGATCACCGCCGGCACCGCCGAGCCGAAGAAGTAGATGGAGGCCTAGCGTCGGGGCGGCGTTCCGTCGCCGGGGACATATCTTGCCTTTTCTTCCCCGTATTCATCTTTGTTGCGTTCTGGAGCGCAGAGTGAGCAACATCCACACCGGATTTTCTTCATCTCCTTCTTTTAATCCGGATTTCTTTCACAGTTTGAGGGAATCGGGTGATGTTGATTTTTTTAACATGCTGGTAAGTTCCGGGTCTAGACCCCCTTTGTTAATTTCTACTAATCTTTCATTTTCCACGTTTGAGGGAATCAGTGCCCACACCATATGGGATACACATCCATTTTTTCTAAAAAGTGTTGGAGGTTTTCTCATGGAGCTAAAATTGGGCAGCTCGTGGTGATGAGTACAAAGGATCATCTTACTTTGGCATGGTGTTTGCAGTACAAAGGAAGAAAATTAGCAGGCATAATTTTACTTTAGTTATTTTACGGTATTTTTCATGGATGCATGGATCATCTTTTCTGGTTGTTTCGTTTGCACGGATAGAGTCATAGAGGCGCTTTTTTATCCATTGTTTAATTGTCTGCTAGTAGAGCATACCGTTCCCAAAAGAGTACAACGGGCAGAAAAAAGCTCATTTTGACCCTTCATCATGGTCGCATGCAAAAAGCAGTCAAGCTCGACACCATGTTTTTATTTTTATAGGAGGAAAATAATTAGTACAATCTCTCTATAACTATCACCCATGAAGACATATGACAGAGAATCTTGATTCCCTTGTACTTACTGGATAGAAGAATCATAGAAAAAGCAGATTCCAATGTTAACACCGTGTGGTTTCCGTTAGGCGATGAGCTAATCTCAAAGCACATCCACCGGCAGCAACTGGGTGCGCACGTATCCACCTAGGCAGCGAATCCACTCTCTTACCGAAGGAGAGGAGGAGGAGGTTGTGCATACTGATGTAGCATACCAAGAGTTTGTAGGATCTAGCGATTAGACTTTATCTGAGGCACTGCCTTTCAAGAAACGTTGATCCTCTCTCAACGGAGGCCGTATCATAGATTCATCACTGTTCGAGCGTATTAGAGGTAAAAGGAAAGTTGTTGAAGATAAGGAAGTTCATAGTGAGCCTAAAGTAGATGACACAATTGAGGAGTACTACAATGACAAAGAAGATGAAGTACAAGATGATACTAATGAAGAGTAGTTACCACCTATGGAGGTGGAGTGTTGAACTGATGATCGTGTGCATGCTTTGTGTTGCATACTTGAACTGATCATCGTGTGCATGCTTTTTGTTGCATGCTAGGTTGCGTGCATTCTTGTGTTGAACTGATGATCATGTGTGCATGCTTTGTGTTGCATGCTTGAACTGATGGTTGTGTGCATGCTTGTGTTGAACTGATGATCATGTGTTGTGTTGCATGCTTGAACTAATGCTTATGTGCATGCCTATGAACTAATCAATATGAATGTCTTTCTATACGAGGAATTAATAGTTTTTCATTATATAATAGGGAAAATTAGCCAAAAACATTGTGCTATTATTCTGTTTGTCAAACTTGGCTGAACATAAGCTCTTTTGTGGTAAAAAATCGTATTGTTATTCAGCCCACGTGGGACCCGTTAGTCAGCCTCGTAGACGATGCCTGTGTTAACCAAAACCACTCACTCATGGGACCCACCTGTCATAGCAGTTAGAAAAAATTCTCTCCCCTCCATGCCACTCCAAAATCCCACACCACTTCCCCCAAATCCACACTAGAAAAAACCCTCACCCTCCCTGCCGACGACCAAATCCTCTCCCCGCAGATGACCAAATCCCATACCTAGTGACAATGGTGGCAGCGGAGTCTACCAACTAATGTGTAAGTGCTCCTCTATGTACCGCCCTTTCACCGTGTCAACTCTCACTGACCGGCCAGCGATGCCGTGGCCTCCTCATCACCAGCGATGTCGTCGCCTCCTCGTTCTAGTTCGATCTGTCGCCTCCTTTATCTATGGCAGCGCGTCTATGCTCAATCTTGGTCACTGTGTCGACGTTGTTGTTTAGTTCTATGTCACAGTTTTATTCTTTAGATGCTAGTTTTACTCACAAAATTGGATTCTCATAATAATTCACTAATCAGAATTTTATTCTAACTTAATTCTTTTATATACTCTTTGGGGCAGGTAGGATGAACTTCGAGGAATGCCAGTTCTGTGGTTTGAAGGCTAGGGAGATACATGAGAAGGCTCTAAAATTGTTGCTATTGGCACTACTGTATATGGCATAAAAACTCAACATTCTAATTAGTTCAATGTCTAATTTAGGGTAAAAAGGATGGCTACAAGGTTGGTGAAACTAAGGTTATCATCATTTATGTCTCATCTAATGATGATGCGAAGAAACCAGCTGTAGTTTTTCACAAGATGAAAGCTAAGATAGTAAGGAGAAACCCTAAGGATTATATGAAAAGATTTAAATTAGTCGAAAAACCGAGGATCCTTATTCGTAGAGGTGTGGCATTATCTAAGTACATGTTTTTCTACATTTATATGCAGCTACAGTTTATTACTTTCTAATATTTTCTTTCTAGGTACAAGGATGAAGGGGGTGGGGAATTCGATGATCACTACGTGTTTGGAAACAATTTGGATTTGACTTCTGAACAAGTTGTTTCCCTCAAAGTGATAGTTAAACAACACAAACCATCTATACCACACTATGTTTGCAAGATGAACAAGTCAAATGTCATCCCTGGGAAGGCCAAGATGGTTAACATTTGACATTTCAATTTTTAAATTTTCTTATGCACATTGAACTCTAGCCAACAATTAATATTATTCTTCTAATACAATACTTTTCAGCTAGCTACAACAGTGCCTGATGGCTCAAAATGTAGAGCTCGTTGGGAACCCCAAGAGGAAGGTATGATGAGAACAGTAGCAAGTTTTCCCTCAGTTATGAAACCAAGGTTATCGAACCAGTAGGAGCAAGGAAACAACTCCAAGGTGTTCCTAACAACTTGGAATCCTGCACAACACAATGATACGTCCATTTTGCATCACTATTCTATATCATAATTTACTTTTATTCATTGATATATTTCATATTAAGAGATGCTACTTATGTTATTTCATCTATTTTTGCATGGTTGATGACTTTTGGAGGATGAACCACTGAAGTCAGGATTCTGATGGAAAAGGCTCTGCCCAGGTGCAAAATTGGTGAAGATCAGAAAATCCTAGAAAATATATGGAAATTCTTATTTTTTCCAGAAGACGAAGGAGGAGTGGAGATGGGCCACAGGGGGACCACACCACCCCCTGGAGCGGGCCATCCCTGGCCACGCCACCAGGTGGTGTGGCCACCCTGGCCCACCTCCAGCATCGCCCTTCCACGTATATATTCCGCTTGAAACCCTAAGACTCGGGGAGCAACCACAGAAAAGTTCCGCCGCCTCTGCGGGGCGGAAACTACAGAGAGAGAAAGAGCTCTCCGACAGGCAGACATCTGCCGGGGAAATTCCTTCCCGGAAAGGGGAGATCGTCGCCATTAACACTGTCATCAAGCTAGACTTCATCGGGATCATCATCATCATCTCCACCATCATCTCTACCAGCACCATCACCACCACTCCGTACCGCTATAACAATTGGGTTGAATCTTGCATAGTTTTTAGGGGAAACTTTCCTGGTGTTGATTACTTGTTGCAGTTGATGCTATTGAGTGGAACCATTGAATTATTGTTCATGTTCAAATTGTTACTTATCATTATTCTATCTCTGACCTTGATCTATATGATGTCTCGTGAGTAGTTCGTTTAGTTCTTGAGGACATGGGAGAAGTCATGTTGTTAGTAGTGGAATTGTGTTGAGAAAGATTCAATGGTTTGATAATTAAGTTGTAGTGTTATTCTTCTAGTGGTGTCATGTGAACGTCGACTACATGATACTTCACCTTTATGGGCCTAGGGGGATGCATTGTGTATTTGGCTACTAATCATGGGGTTGCTGGAGTGACAGAAACCTGAACCGCCGTTAGGAAACCTTTGCACAAGGGAGTGTAGGATCTCAGAGTTTAAGGCTGTGGTTAGGTTTTTATCTTAATTAATTTCTTGTAGTTGTGGATGCTTGCAAGGGGTATAATCAAAAGTATGTATTAGTCCTAGGAAGGTCAGTACATTAGCATAGGTTCACCCACACAACACTTATCCAACTAAAGAAGATTAATCAACTATATGAAGCGAAAGCACTTGACGATATTCCCATGTGTCCTTGAGAATGCTTGGTCACCTTAAGTAATACAATCGGCTTGTTCTTTGCTAAAGAAAGGATTGGCCCACTTGCTGCAATTATTATTAGTGTCTTTTATTTACTAGTACTTTATTTATCCGCATTATTTATCCGCAATCTTTTATGGGAACTGATGACTTTCATAATATTAGTAATGCTTATGGTATTGATTCTCAAAGTATTGCAAATTTTTTTATGGCTTTTGCCTCTTATATTGAAATTCCTAAAAAGAAATGGAACAAATTTCACGAGCCATATAAATATATTGTTAATTGTGTTCCCATTAGACATACTGAAGTTTATACTATGGATCATATTTACATCGAGAAAATACCCTTCCCGGTAAGGTAAAGGAACATTCTATGATAACTAGTATGGTTAACGAAAATACAAAGAAAGTTGTAGAACCTAATGAACAAATAGATGTTGAACCTGCAATAGCAAATATGAAAGACTTTGTCACTAAAAATGTAGAAGATGGGCACATTATCCTTTGTAAGGATACTTCTAATATTGTTTCGCATCCTAATGGAAATAGGAAAGCTAGTGTCCCTGTGTTTTCTGTCAGAATAAGTGATCATTGCTACAATGGTTCATGTGATAGTTATATTGTTAAATTTATGCATGATACTGAAAGTTATTATGAGAGAGGGAAAAATTGTTCTTATGCATCTCAATAATATTAAGTTTCCTCGCTTTATGATGAAAGTCTTTATGTTGCACTTGTTTTGCCTTGCTATGCTAGTAGCCTCTGGTTCCAACAATTTATTTTCTTACAAAATTCCCTTGCATAGGAAGTGGGTTGGACTAAAATATGTGTATATTTGCTCCTTGATGCTCTCTTTTATTTCAATTCATACCCTTATGTGAGAATCATTGAAATTTATCATGCCCATCTTAATGGCTGTAAAGAAAGAGCTTCTTGGGAGACAACCCAATATTTTTTTTGCTCTCAGTTTATTTTTGTTTATTTGAGTCTTGGAAGTTATTGCTTTTGTAGTACCTCTCCTTATCCTTTTTGTTTGGTTTTTGTGTCAAGATCAACCTCTAATGAGAAAAAAGTAAGATTTGGCGAAGTTGCTGTCCCGAAACAGATTTTTGTGCTTCACCGTAAAAAATCGTGAAAAATCCCAGAATGTCATACTAATATGTAATTTTTTGTGTGAATACCCCAGGTTATTATTTAACTTTCGTTAGTTTTTCACTTTTTGATTTGAGAAACATAAGATTTTCGAAAAAATTGATCTTTACCTGCTGGACTGTTTTGACAGATTTCTGCCATTTTTGCATTTGCCTCTTAAATGGATTTCCTTTTTGAATTCTTTTTGGGCCTTCAAAAGGAGTTGTTTCAATATCTTATGTTCTGATGGATTTCAGTTAAAATTTAACCTAAAGGTTTATTATCTTGGATGCACTAATGTTGCTAATAAAGAATGTGTAAAGTTTTGTATGAAAGAAGTTTTCAAGTGGTAGGAGAAAATGATGTAATGAGATGAAGAGTGGTCAAAAGACTCAAGCACTATATTTCTGGAGATTCTTACAATGAAGATATTGATATAATTCAAGCGGTGCCTCCGAAAGAATTTATTAAAAGCAAAGTTAAGAGACCTGCAGAGTTCGTTTTCGCATAGGTAATAGTTCTGGTAAGAAAAGGTCCGCGAAAAACTTTCCAATTTATTTCTTTACAGTTTTTATCTAACATGGAAAATAATGAGTCGAAGAGGGATGAACAGGCCGAGTGGCTCACACCACCTGGGCAAGCAGCCCACTGGCAAGGCCACCGTGGGTGTGGCCACCCCGGAGCCCATCTCCGACCAGTTTTCTCCCAGTACCTTCCTTTTGTTGTTAAACTTTGCAATACATAATCCCCTAGATCCCTTGAGGATCATATATCATGTTCTCGCCATGTTTTCATTTCGATCTATTTCTGATAGGCAGATTCTCGGTTTTGGAGCCACAATGTCTTCCTCTGGATCACCCAAGGAGGATTCCTCCGCGGACATCATCAACCCGTACATGTATGAGTTGAATATTCACCCCAAGGAGTTGTCGCTCGAAGATGGGAAGGTACAGATAAAATAGGTTCAGGGCCCTAAAGGAGAAGGTAGTCTGGAGGACAGGATGGAAGCATTAGAGCAAGAAGTCTTTAGGTACAAGAAGATGGAGGAACACGAAGTGGATATCATCCATAAGATTAGTTCAGAACTCATCGCCGAACACAAGAAGGAGACTGCTGAGCTTAGGGATGAAATTCTCTCACTCCATCGAACAACCAACCAACTATAAGCACCGCTCTATGACGTGCAAAATCAAAACTGTGAGTATGAGGCTAGGTTTAAACACATAAGTGCTGCTGCTAGTTTCAGGATGTTGGAAACAAGGATGTCTTTTGTTGATGGGGAGCCCTTACCTTGGAAGTCGGGCGATGACGAGAGAACACCACCACCACTGAAGGAGTAATTCATCATCAGGTTTTGGCACCCCTTGGTTTGTTCCAGCTTGGGGGAGTGCCGCGGTATCATATCATTATCTTTCATATTTTTACCTTTTTAGTAGAGTCATATCATGAATAGAGAAGTTATCATAAAGGATGGTTTGCATTGTGGAAGTATCTCTCCTCTAGCTAGTTATCTATGTATCCCTTGGTGTGAGTTGCCGTTATGGAATATTAATGAGAAGTTCTATCATTTACTTTTTGCACATCTTATTTTAGTTTGCAATTTTTGTTATATGATTGATATTGTTTTTAGTATTGGTATTGCTTTGGGATCATTAAGTAAATTTAATTGGTTTTGGCAAATTTAGCTCTGGTCAGTAGCAACACTATTCAAGAATTGAATGGAAAAGAGAAAAGTACTTTTAGAAATATAATTTCACCATCTTTCTTTCTTGTTTGGCTCATAAGTTTAGTATTCTCTAGTTAAGATCTTTTGTGCTTCCAAGGAAGATTGCATGTTTGTTTCTATCACTCGTATGTTTGTTTGTTTCCTTCAACTCCTATGCTTGCTACCCAGCATTGCTAGCCAAAAACTTGTACTGAGAGGGAATGCTTCTCGTGCATCCAATCCTTGAACTAAAACCTATGCCATTTGTGTCCACCATACCTACCTATTAGCATTATTGCTATTCCAAGTATATTCATGTTTTTATCTACCTTCATAATTAAACTTGTTATGTGAAAACTAGTGATTAAAGCTCTCACAAACTTGATGGCACACTTTACTTTCTTGCACTTAATAAACTTGAACCATTTTGTCCATCTATGTTGTGTATGTGCTTGCGCTTTATAAGTTGTGAATTAGCAGAACCATGTTACCATGGGGAACGCTTTCAACATTGCACTTACTTAGTTGATATCATGTTCTTTTGTCTATGGATCGCGGCAGTGTGAAATAAAAGGGGATCTTGTAATCTCATGGAGTTTGTATGTGTGTTAGAGAAACGCCTGGGCGGCTAGCCTAAGCCATGCCTAATCATGGTGGAAACTTACAGCATAACCATAGTGAGCATTCTATGAAGCATCCTCAATAAAAACCTATGCAAAATAGCAAATAAAAAGATCGCTGAGATGCTCATTGTCTGTTGCCTTGTCATTTTGATATGGGATAGCTCCTGTATCATGGGGCAAGGGGTACCCCGTTGGTGGTGCTCCATGATACACATGTATTTACAATGACAAGAACTTACTTGTGACTAAAGTTGAGTAGCATGAGGTTTGGTACTCGTAAGCAAGGGGCATGAGATTTTCAACTTATAACTTGTCAAGCATATCCTCATATTTGTGTCACTTTAACCTTAATCACCTCAAGATGCTTATGATAGGGGCAATGAGAGCTAAAAGCTAGTAAGTACCATAATTTTTGGAAGCTCTTTATGAAATTTGAAATCCCTGCTTCCCTCTGCAAAGGGTCTATCTTTTACTTTTCAATTGAGTCAGTGAACCTATTCCTTTCTATCTTAAGCAAGTATTTGAGTTGTTGTGATTCAATCATTCATATGATGATTTATTCAATCATGTTTCTTATGTTCCTTGTTTTGCACACTGCTCTTATCTTAGTGAATATTACTTTGAAAGCTATCATTGAAAACCCCAATATGTTTGAATTCCTGCAAATTGTTAACCGTTCTTTGACAAACAACAAAGTTTTCTATTACCAAATATGATTTACTTCGTGTATCTTTATTGTGTTTCCTTTACTCATTGCAAGTTAAGTTATATAATAGTGAGTTGTTTTCTATTATGATTTGTGTATTGATGAATGTGATGCTTCTTATCCGTATTCTCTTTATTGACACTTCACTCCATAAACCTGTGATCATGTTTATTGAGCTCAGTTTTCGCTTGGGGACAAGCGAGGTCTAAGCTTGGGGGAGTTGATACGTACATTTTGCATCACTATTCTATATCATAATTTACTGTTATTCATTGATATATTTCATATTAAGAGATGATACTTATGTTATTTCATCTATTTTTGCATGGTTGATGACTTTTGGAGTATGAACCACTGAAGTCAGGATTCTGATGGAAAAGGCACTGCCCAGGTGCAAAACTGGCGAAGATCAGAAAATCCTAGAAAATATACGGAAATTCCTATTTTTTAAAAAGACGAAGGAGCCCAAAAGGAGGAGTGGAAATGGGCTACAGGGGTCCCACACCACCCCTGGCGTGGGCCAGCCCTAGCCGTGCCACCAGGTGGTGTGGCCACCCTGGCCCACCTCCAACATTGCCCTTCCGCGTATATATTCCCCTCGAAACCCTAAGACTCAGGGAGCAACCACAAAAAAGTTCTGTCGCCTCTGCAGGGCGGAAACTACAGAGAGAGAAATAGCTCTCCGGCAGGCAGAAATCTACCAGGTAAATTCCTTTCCAGAGAGGGGAGATCGTCGCCATCAACACCGTCATCAAGCTAGACTTCATCAGGATCATCATCATCACCATCTCCACCAGCACCATCACCACCACTCCGTACCGCTGTAACAATTGGGTTGAATCTTGCATTGTTCTTAGGGGAAACATTCCTGGTGTTGATTACTTGTTGTAGTTGATGCTATTGAGTGGAACCATTAAATTATTGTTCATGTTCAGCTTGTTACTTATCATTATTCCATCTCTGATCTTGATCCATATGATGTCTCGTGAGTAGTTCGTTTAGTTCTTGAGGACATGGGATAAGTCATGTTGTTAGTAGTGGAATTGTGTTGAGAAAGATTCAATGGTTTGATAATTAAGTTGTGGTGTTATTCTTCTAGTGGTGTCATGTGAACGTCGACTACATGATACTTCACCTTTATGGGCTTAGGGGGATGCATTGTATATTTGGCTACTAATCGTGGGGTTGCCGGAGTGATAGAAACCTGAACACCCATTAGGAAACCTTTGCACAAGGGAGTGTAGGATCTCAGAGTTTAAGGCTGTGGTTAGGTTTTTAGCTTAATTAGTTTATTGTAGTTGTGGATGCTTGCAAGGGGTATAATCACAAGTATGTATTAGTCCTAGGAAGGTCAGTACATTAGCATAGGTTCACCCACACAATACTTATCCAACTAAAGAGGATTAATCAACTATATGAAGCGAAAGCACTTGACGATATTCCCATGTGTCCTTGAGAATGTTTGGTCATCTTAAGTAATACAACTAGCTTGTCCTTTTCTAAAGAAAGGATTGGGCCACTTGCTGCAATTATTATTACTATATTTTATTTACTAGTACTTTATTTATCTGCATTATCAAAAACCCCTAAAAATCCGTTTGCTAAGTATTTACAGAGAATTCCTGATCCATACCACTTGTCAACACCTTCTGCTCCTTGTTAGGTTCGACACTCTTACTTATCGAAAATACTGTGATACACCCCCTATACTTGTGGGTCATCACACAACCACAGAACTTTGCCCCACGTACAGTGAGGTTGTCAATCTCACTGGTTTTGCTGAAAACAAAGGATTAAACATATTATGTGGAAGATAGTAATTTCTTGCATAAAGTAAAACAATAAACATTAGATGGTATATCAATGGTAAACGAATGCACTGGGGTCCATAGTTCACTAGAGGTGTTTCTCCTTAAGATAAATAGCATGTTGTGTGAATAAATTATAGCGGGGCAATTGATAGATTGAGAAAGCATAACAATGCATATACTAGACAGCTTGAATCCTATGAGATTTGATTGGGCATTACAACATAATACATAGACCGTAATCCAACTGCATCTATGACTAATAATCCACCTTCCGGTTATCGTCCGAACCCCTTTCAGTATTAAGTTGCAAGAAATGGATAATTGCATTAAGCAAAGTGTGTAAAGTAAACAATACAATTGCCCCATGGACAAAGGATTGTTGTTTTCTCCCTAGTAGCAACAACACATCTATAACCTTAGAGATTTCTGTCACTTCCCCAGATTACTAGAGGCATGAACCTACTATCGAGCATAAATACTCCCTCTTGGAGTTGGAAGCATCTACTTGGCCAAGATTATTACTAACAACAGAGAGCATGCAAGATCACAAATAACATAGACATGATAGAATCAATAATCAATCAGACATAATATCTCAATATCCATCGGATCCCCACAAACACAACATATAGGATTATAAATAGATCATCTTGATCATGAACAGAGCTCACAAGATCTAAACATGATAGCACAAAGGAGGAGAACCAACCACATAGCTACTATATGGACCCATAGTACAAGGATGAACTACTCACGCATCACACCGGAGGGAGGCCCTGTGATGAAGAAGGCCTCCAGGATGATCTCTCCCCTCTGGCAGGGTGCCAGGAAGAGCTTCGGATCCCCCCGATCTAGGGATGGAGATGGCGGCGGCTATAGACTCTTTCATGGATTTCTGATCAGGTACTTAGGGTTTTTGTCCTGAGGTACTTTTATAGGCGAAAGGGCAAGGGCGATTGAGGCCTAGGGGGGCCACACCACCTGGTGGCGTGCCCCCTGGCCGCGCCGCCACCAGGTGTGGCCGTCCTGGTGTCATCTCCGCTTCGGTCTCTGTGTTGCTTTGGGTAAAATATTGACTTTGGCTTTTGTCCCGTCCAATTCCGAGAATATTTCCTTACTAGCTTTTCTGAAACCAAAAACAATAGAAAATAGGCAACTAGCACTGTGGCATCTTGCTAGTAGGTTAGTTCCATAAACTGTATAAAAATACCTCAAAGTGTGAACAAAACATAACAAAGTTGATATGAAACAAACATGGAGCATCAAAAATTATAGATACGTTTACGATGTATCAAGCATCCCCAAGCTTAACTCCTGCTCATCCTCGAGTAGGTAAGTGATAAAAATAATAATTTTTGAGGTGACATGAACCATCACAATCTTGATCAAGGTGTTTGACAAGCATTGATAGCTAGGATCAAAGTACTCTAAACATGATCATGAAAGATAAAGTTCTAACAATAAGACATAACAACTATTTTGTAACATGAAAAGGTACAAACAAGAGATCATGAATAACAATGCATTGAAAGACGTTTGTTTGTTTCACATATAGAAAACATAATAAGAGTGGTACTCAAGCTGTCCCTCATGGTATAGCAAAACATAAATGCATAGGACACCTTCAAAGTTCATAAGGGTGACTAGATACAAATAATTTCAGAACAAGCAATATCAAAGTTATGAATCAATCAACAAGTTTTGGGACAATGCACATTAAACTAAGAATGACCACTATGCTCTCTCAATTGGTGCATAAAGATAGAAGATGGAGACTCAACATAAAAGTAAAAAGAAAGGCCCTTCACAGAGGGAAGCAGGGATTTCAAGTTTCATAAAGAGCTTCCAAAAATTATGGTACTTATTAGCTTTCATCTCTCATTGCCCCTATCATAAGCATCTTGAGGTGATTAAGGTTAAAGTGACACAAATATGAAGATATGCTTGAGAAGTTATAAGTTGAAAATCACATGCCCCTTGCTTACGAGTACTGAACCTCATGCTACTCAACTTTAGTCACAAGTAAGTTCTTGTCATTGTAAGTACATGTGTATCATGGAGAACCGCTAATGGGGTACCCCCTGCCCCATGACACAGTATCTATCCCATATCAAAATGACAAGCAACAGACAATGAGCATCTCAGTGATATTATTTGCTATTTGCATAGGTGTTTATTGAGGATGCTTCATAGAATGCTCACTATGGTTATGCTGCAAGTTTCCACCATGATTAGGCATGGCTTAGGCTAGCTGTCCAGGCATTTCTCTAACACACATACAAACTCCATGAGCTTACAAGCTCCCCTTTTAGTTCACACCGCCAAGATCCATAAACAAAAGAACATGATATCAACTAAATAATAAATGCAATGTTGAAAGCGTTACCCATGGTACATGGTTCTACTAATTCACAACTTATAAAGTGCAAGCATATAAGCAACATAGATGGACACAATGGTTCGATTTTATTAAGTGCAAGAACGTAAAGTCTACCATCAAGTTTGTGAGAACTTTAATCACTAATTTTCACATAACAAGTTTAATTTGGAAGGTAGATAAAAACATGAATATACTTGGAATGGTGTAACACACCATGCATAGGAATTTATAGTGGACTCTTTGGAATAACTTGGTTTTCTTGCGGGTTGGAATGCATGAGTGGAACTCACACTTGATACATGTGGAGGCTAGCAAAACACTGGGAGCGAACAACTAAGAGATCAATAATGGGCATAATCATGCAAAGCAAAAAAATATATTAATTAAAGCATAAAGTGATATTACAAGTCAAAAACTAAATGATCATAGAGGCTAAGGTGACTGGATAGTCTTAACATGGTCTAAGCGTGCGCCAAGTCAACCCAAATAAAGCATCAAAGGAGAATACCACAATATTATGATTTTGTATGCTAAAACAACGCATGATTCTTTCAAGGCACATTAAGCAATATAAATTGTTTGGAACAGTCATGCTACATCAATAATTACTAAGCATAAAGTCAAAGCAACATCAAACATGACATGATAAAGTCTAGACCATAGTCAAAACAAGCTCATTTTGTACCACTTATAAGCATGAAGCTTCCTACTCTTTTCCAACACAAATCAACTTATTTGAAACAATGTATAAATGCGGGGGTCCAACCAATTTATTTAAGCAAACCAAACAAAAGAAAACTAAAAACAAAAACAAAGACACTCCAAGAACAACACAATTGTGCATGAAACAATAAAAATGAAGTGTTTTGGAAGAAAACCTGAGATTTTTATTGATGAAGAAGGGGATGCCTTGGGCATCTCCAAGCTTTGATGCTTGTACTTCTTGAATATTTCTTGGGGTGACACGGGTGGCATCCCCATGCTTGAGATTTTGTCCATTCTTCATCTAGCTACTATATGGACCCATAGTCCAAGGATGAACTACTCACGCATCACACCGGAGGTAGACATGGTGATGAAGAAGGCCTCCAGGATGATCTCTCCCCTCCGACAGGGTGCCAGGAAGACCTTCGGATCCCCCTGATCTAGGGATGGAGATGGTGGCGGCTACAGACTCTTTTATGGATTTCTGATCGGCTACTTAGGGTTTCGACCCGTGGTACTTTTATAGGCAAAGGGGCAAGGTTGGTGGAGGTCCAGGGGGCCCATACCACCTGGTGGCACACCCCTGCCGCACCGCCACTAGGTGTGGCTGCCCTGGTGCGCCACTTCATCTCCCTTTCGGTCTCCGTGTTGCTTCGGGAAAAATATTAACTTTGGTTTTTGTCCCGTTCAATTCCGGGAATATTTCCTTACTAGCTTTTCTGAAACCAAAAACAACAGAAAACAGGCAACTGGCACTATGGCATATTGTTAATAGGTTAGTTCTAGAAAATATATAAAAATACCTCAAAGTGTGAACAAAACATAAGAAAGTTGATATAAAACAAACCTGGAGCATCAAAAATTATAGATACGTTTATGACGTATCAGTGCCCGCCTCAATCGCTATCTCCTAAATGATTTAGCACTTGCATGCTCTCACAATTCCACTTTTAATCATGTTAACTTATTCCAAGGAATAAATGGTGTTGCTCAGATGACAAGAGATTGGTCTAAGGTTCTTGAACTCGCTGGAATCAGGAATGGGAATGTGTGCATCTTCACCTTTTTAAATGAGGGGCTAGAAAGCTTCATCGGTTGTGTTAATGTTATGTAGTGAAGCCAAAAAGTATCTTGTTTATACTGGTGTTGGATGAACCATTAATGTAATATGTTGTTAGTGAACTTGTAGTGGTAAGTCCTTGGATATCTCGTGCTCTACATGCTAATTAATATTATCTCTACATGCTATGTATATATTTGGTTGATTATGTGCATGTTGTTGCTTTTCTATGTAGTCTTAAAAGATGATCTAGAAATATGCTATATTGTGTTCTCTTTTATGGTTGTGTGAAATGTACAATATGTATCAAATGTATCGATACATATTGTGTTGATTGTCTATATTCAAATTACTTTATTTCCTATGACTGATAGCTGGTATGTAATATCTCAACTAAAGTAGTAGACCTGGACAAAACGAATAGACAACTGTAGCGGTTTCAAGTGGGTATCCCCAAATCATGGTCGCCGGTTCAATTCCTTCTACCTGCATGAACTATTTTTCTATGATTTAAATTTCTATCAAGCACACTGATAGTTGGGCCGGCCAAAAATGTCATGAAGCACTGTGAAACTTAGCACTACCGTGCAAACCGAGCTGACATGTGGTGTTGGAGCACGGATAACACGGTTGATGGGAAAAAGGAGTCAAACATGGGTCGTGGCGAAATCCATGATGAATTTGGCACCGGACAAAATGGCGAACTTGGCTTCAGGGCCCTAGACGAAATCTGTGACGAATTTACCACGACGAAAGCAAGGAACGTCATGGATAATCAGGCTGGAGGGCCTTCGAGCGTGATGTGATGAAATGTTCTAGAATGTCAGGAATCCACGACCTTTCTAGGTCATGTCATAAAAAACACCATGAACTGTCCAGATTCTTGTAGTGAATATTAAATTTTATAAATATTATTTTGTGTAAAGATTGTTTGCCAAACCATTTTAGGAAAAACATAGGGCACCTAAATGGTACCAAAATAATTTTTAAAAGATGATATTTATGAAATTTAGAAAACCAATATGTTTCAATAAAGAAAATAGTAAAAGTATTTTCTTATGCAAATAGACTTTGTATAAATCCTTTTCTTAACCATTTTCCCTTATGACTTTATGGGAACCTCTTTAAATACAAAATATAAGTTTTATAGTTTTCTCAAGACAATTCCTTTAAAAGGGTAAAAGGAATAATCAATAAATAATGTTTTAATGTCATTTTAGTAAACAAGATTTTATTAAGGTGTGTTTTATGCAAAAAAGTTTTTTAGAGAATATATTTAACAAATATGGTTTTGGATTTTAATAAAGCCATGATAAATGTTTCTTTGTTCTCCATAAAACAAAATAACTTTATAGTTTATTCTAGTCTCTTGACCCAAAATCTTTTAGTATGGAAATAGAATTGTTTTATTTTCATAAACTTTGAAAAGTTTCTTTTCTTTTAAAAATCCGAATAAGGAAAAGGACAATTTTAACAAACTATTTAAGTAATTTTATTTTGTTATAGCATTCCAAAATTTTAAAAGTTTTGGGATGTTACCATCATGAAGTTTTCAGGAAATCCATAGAGTGATTATGCTTACCCATGAAGAGATGACATTCCAAATTTATCAAAGTCCCGATTTCAAGACTCTCACTCCTGATGAAGTTTTCCAAATATTCAAGACCCATCGTGAGTTCAAGGAGATCGATTAAGAAATGTGTGTGCATTGTCAAATCACTAAGACCGCTCAAGCAAGAGCTCAAAAGCCAAGTATAGCTCTCAAAGCTAGAGAAAATATGATGGTTGAGTCAAGTGAGGAAGAATAAGAAAATCAAGATGATGCATCCAAGTTCTACAAGGAAGGGATAGAATAAATTGCACTATTCACCAAGTCCTTTCATAATAAATTCAAGCCAAGATTCAAGGGCAAGTTCAACAAGTGCTATAGCAAGCCGGATCTCGAAAGGTTTTGCTATGGTTGTGGAAGCAAAGAAAACTTTGTCCATGAGTGCTCCGATCCTAAGAAGAGAGGTGACAAGGAAAAAAAAGAAAGGACAAGAAAAACAAGATCTACTTCAAGAGTGACAAGAAGGAAAGAGCCTTCTTGGGAATGATTGATTCCACTGACTTCTTCGAAAATAAAGAAGGAGAAGATCAAGAAGGTCAAGTCATGGCCATTGCTATTGCGTCCTCGATATCAGCTCAAGCAAGAACTTCACCAACAAAGTCTACCTCTTCGTCAAGGTTAACAAATCCAAGAACCTCATCAACAAAAGCTTCTTCATCAAGCTCATCCCTATTCACCACCAAGTTCTCTGACGTCAAGCACATTGGGATAATGGCCAAAAAAGCAAGGTAGCTTCCCCCTCTAATGTTGAAACTATTTCCTCTTCTATCTCATGTATTGTATCCATGTGTGATAAAAAGGAAACCGATGACGAGCTCAACATGGAGGGCCAAGAGATTTCATATTTTATTGGTTCTCTCAAAGGGAAGAATCGTGCTCGTGTGGTGAAGCTAGTCAAGGACTATGACACATGTCGTGTAGAGCTTGATGGTCTACATGACCATGCTTGCCAACTTGATGAGGCAATTACTGAAGAAACAACAAGGTTGAGGAGTTGGAGGCAAAACTCCTCAAGGAGACCCAACACTCATCAAATTTGATTGAGATGACCATAGCCATAAAGAAGGAGAACAAGGAGATCAAGGTTGCTCATGGGAGATTTAAGGAGGTTGAGTCCATGTATGTTGGCTCCAAGTCCATCAAAAGTGAACTTGTCTCCATCACTTCTTCTCATGAGGAACTAAAATCAAGATTTGCTAAACTTCTCAATATACATTCTACTTCTAATGCAACTAACCCCATTTATGTTGATGCTTATGTTGCTAAACCTAACCTTGTTGAAGCATCTCTTAGAAAGGTGAATTCTTATTTGAAAGCTCATAAAATTACTCATTTTCTAACTTACAGAACTTTAGTTGTAAATTTTACAATATTTTTTCCATTTAAACACCTTTTAAAAGAAATTAAATAAAAGAAGGACACGTGGTGCATTCCTATTAGTTGGTACTCGTTCGATACGAGATTGAACCAGAACCACCGGGTTTACATAAGATAGACGGTCTAGATATGCCTGGATCGTGGCTCGGCGCTCCGCTAGGCTCTGAATGGATCAATCACGGCCACTAGTTTGTGATTCGATGACAAAGAGAGAGGGGGGCTGCTCACTGAGCGGCTTCAGTCGCCTAAAATGGAGTAGGAGGAGGTGTTGTGCTCGAATTTTGACCGTGTTGACAATATGATGGTCGGTGGCAATGAGTAGGCATTTGAAGGTGCACTACTCATCATGGTAGTCCTCTTGGGAGAGTCCTTGGTCGCAATTATTCCCTCCACTAGACGTGGTTCTCGGCTGGAGAGGTGGCAGATGGCAGCAGTCGTTTTCATTCGTTGTAGACGTCGTTATAGGTTGTGAAACAGAGAGGTGAGGGGTTGAGAGAGTGCGTGTGAGGTAGGGGAAGATTACGTGAAATGAGGGGGAGTCCGAGGTCTACATTACTGGCCATAATCTAAAGAAAACATGGCGGCGGTTGGAGGAGCTCCGATGGTGAAATCCGCCGGCCTGGCAGCGTCTTAGCGTGGGGAGCAGGGGAAAAAGAGAGAGAGGACTTAGGGGATTTAAGGAGGAGTCTCTCGAGAGGTGGGTTTAGTAGGAGGGTGGGGGAAGTGGGGTGGGGGGCGATGTAGTCGTTGGACTGGTTGTGCGTGAGAGTAGGCAAGAGGTGCATGACGGGGTGGGTCCAGGTGGTCAGTATTTTTTAGAAGGAGGGCTCCCGGGTCGGCGTGCCCTAGGCCTAAAGTGATAGAAAGAGAGGAGGGGTCGGATATCTGGGCTGGCTGGTTGGGCTGGGGCAGCCAAATCAGGTTATCCTCCCTTTTTTCAAAACATTTTCTAGTAACCGTATTTTCATGTAGCCCTCGAAGTGGCTCAAAAACACTTCTATAAGATTTAGAAAATTACAAAAATTAAAAATAGATTCATTATGAATATTGGAACACCATTCCAGCATAGAAACCATCTTAGAAAAATATTTTCTATGGTTTTAGAGATCAAAGCTATTACATAATAGTTTCCCATTAAGGATTCGTATTTTGCTCAGGCAAACCACACAAGATTTTTGAAAGTAATACAAAAATAAAAAGGAGGTATTCTAAATTTCGGAAAGCTATTGAAAGACAAATATTAAATTTTATAAATATTTATTCTGTATAAAGATTCTTTGCTAGTTGTCGTGGTGGTGTCACGGCAGATGCCATGGATAGGCTAAAGGTGAGGACTAATACACGCTAGGGGAATCCAGGGAGGGATAGTGGAGTGATTCTCCACACAGAAGTTTGTATTGATTTCCTTTCAAGATTACAAGTGCTCCTAGAACTGTATTGGCGAGAGGAGGAAGAAGGAGCTCTCTTACTCTTGCCCACAGTTCACCCCTAGAACCTTAACCAAAACCCTATGGCCTCAAAAAACTCCCCCCTCTACTGGAACCCTAGCCCTCCCCTTATATACAGGAGGCTCGGTCCCTGCCTAGGGCATACGTGGAGGCATATTCCTAGGAATATGCCTCCTCTCAAAGTGGTAACCCGACCGGGGTGCTTTTCCCCCACGTCATACATTCTTTAGCTACGTAAGCCTCTGCGGCGCCTGCGTTAGCCGACATAGGCGTCGTCACCCTTGTCGGCCATGACCCGGTGGTCCTGCCCTTGCTTTCTTCGCTCATGCAGTGCGTACCGGACCTTCTTTTTGACCAGAGAGATTCCTTCCTTCTCCCAGAAGCTAAGCAGGGACCCGGATCATAGTAGATCCGGCCACACCTGTTCCTGCATATAAGTTAGACAAGCACTTCCGACTCACTCCTTAAGTCGGATGAGACAATGTTAGGCGACCTCCCTGGTCCGGGTTACTTCGTGATCTGGCCTGCCTTGAGGTGACCCGGCCAGCATCTGCTTTGACCCTGCCGAACTTCGGCTAACTCGTCCCTTATACCCCGGAGTGACCCTACCCGGGGGTATCCCCCCAACATTAGTCCCCGAAGCTGGTGCGGTCTTAGCTGCCTTGGCCGCTAAGGCCACATCAGGTTCATCTATGTTTGAGCCTTGGACGTTTGTTTCCGGGTTAGCTCTTTATCTCGGATTATATGGATTTACGTTCCCTCCGCACGTTCCAAGTTTTTACTTTCCGACTGGGTTACCACTTTGGCTCGAATCCCATGGTTATCCGGGCCTTGTTACCTTCTCTCGTACGCCAACCCACGTGGAGGCTAATCATTACCTCGTCTTATTTTAAGGGCCTGCACAGTAACCGCCGCAGTAATTGTCAACTATCACTGTGCGTGGGTCACGTCACGCCTGCCTCCTCGTTTACCGCATCAGTGCATCATGTCATGGGATTACGTCTGCCCTGTGGCTCTCTGAGTGGCTCCTCTACGATTGGCTGTGGTGTGCGATACACAGCCACACCATGTGGCTTGTTGGCGCAGCGCGATCCCACTCACCCACTCTGGGGGTGGTTAAGTAGCGGAGGGGCGCACCCCTTAGCATTTTTCCCACTTCTGCGCCTCTCTTCCCATTGCTTTTCTCCTTCGTCTTCCTAGCAACCGCGCCGCCGCCAGTGCTTCTAGCAGCAGCGCCACCGCGCATAACTTCTTCGCCATGGGTCCACGCCAATCCAGGCCTCAGATCTCCGCCGCCGCTAGTGCCAGCGAGGGTAGTGAATACGAGATGACGGAGAAGGAGCTCGTCATCACCGACCAGGAGATGGAGGAGGACGCCGCGGCTGACGGACAGCGCGCATGGGCGGATCATGGTCATCAAGATGACCTTGGGGCTCTACGGACCAGGCGCATTCCTGCCGGCATCGCCGCTCGTCTCCCCTCCACCGAACTGGCCCCCTCACCCAATCCGGGTGAGTTCGTCGTGTTCCTGTCCCACTTCCAACAGGGATTTGGTCTGCCGGTGAGCGATTTCTTCCGGGATTGGGTTAGCACCTACCACTTGCAGCCGCACCATCTCCCAGCCAACGCTATCACCTCTCTCTCTGCCTTTGCCTCTACGACCTAAGGCTACACCGGACTATGGCCCACGAAGGAGCTGTGGATCCGGTTTTTCGGCCTTCGTCGCAACGTCATCCCCAACATCCAAGTAGAGTCGAAGGACAAGCAGCTCACCCAATTCGGAGCTGCCTCCATCTCGCCCCAGAGACTTTCCGTTTTCCCCCGGGTTACCGGGCTTGATTCCTGCAAAGGATGGGCCCGGACCTTCTTCTATGTCCGGAATGAGGGCACTGAAGATTTGATTCGGTTGCTGCCCTACGCTCCGGGTGCACCTGACACGGAATTCTGGGTGGAGGTCCCCAAGAAGCCTACAGCTCTGGCACCCCAAGTTAACAAAAGGTTCGTGGAGCTGAAGAAACTCGGATTGCGCAACGAGGATGCTATGATCACGTTCGTGTGCAACCGAATCTCTCCCCTCCAGAAGCGCACCCACAAGTTGTGCCACATGAGTTTCGGTCGTGACCCCAACCAGACCTCTTCCTTTGAGTTGAGCAACACGGAGATTTTTCGCCGGGTTAAGGCTCTCTTCACCACCCACCGGGACTTCTCCACCGAATGGACGTGGGGAATTGAGCACTACTGTCGTGACAGGCTCCCTCCCGCGGTAAGCTTCACGGGGCAAACTTATTTCGGATCAAATATGTGTCGGTTTTTGTTGTATTTTTGACTCTGTTCTTCATGCTTTTTCTCAGCTGTTCCTTCAGCAAACTCTCGAGGATGGTACGGATCCGACCCTTAAGTGGGCGCCGGACCGAGAAATCCTGGATGAGGAGGAGCCGGACCAGGAGATGTTCCTCCCTATGACCGACGCTACCAAACGACCCAGCGGTAAATTCCCTTCTCTTAGAGATTGGCCCGATGATGAGGATGACTCGGATGTCGACGTGATTGAACCTGTTGAGGCTGTCCCTCTTTCTTTTGCCTTTCCAGCATCAGCTAACCCCGGTGGGCATATCCACGAGGATCCTCCACTTGCTACGGGCGAGCAGGTTCCGGTGGCGTCGAAGAAGAAGCGCGGAGCCGCATCAAGTTCTTCCTCCGAACCTTCTTAGCCCACAAAAAGGCAAAAGAAGGCCGGAGACAAGACTGCCTCCAAGCGGGTAGGTAAAGCCCCGGCACGGAGGGCTCGGAAACCCAAGGAGGCTGAAACCTCAGATACGTAAGTCATTTTTCGTTGCGTAACTCACTTTTCCTTGCATCGTGGCAATTTCTCTTCTGACATTATTCTCCTCTTTAGGCCTCCGGTGGAGGTCCCTCAGAGCAGATCAAGCATCTCTTCACCGCTTCGATCCGGCCCTTCTCCTCCTCGTGACGACGAGTCACGTCCGCTGAGCCCTATTCCAGAGGGTTCTGCGTCTGCTCCAGGTTCCGCACTACCTCGTCAAGAGGAACGCGACCTCGAAGCGTGAGGGGTCGGTCCAGCCGAGGCGACGGCGTCCACCACTTCGGCATCGCTGCAACCAGCAACTACCGAGTCCATCTCAACACCAGCACCAGCAGCAGTTCCAGTACCAGCGACCGAGCCAGCACCAGCACCTGTTCCGGCACCAAGGAAACCAACAACAGCTCCAAGTCCAGCTACAAGAGCTCTAGTGCCAAGTTCTTCCGCCTCGTCCGAGTCATCTCAACCTCGGCGAGGAATCACTTCAGCAGCTTCCAAGGGGAAATCCACTGCAGTTACTTCTTCCCAGCAAGCTAAGGGCAAAAAGGCTCCGGATACTACCAAGTCAGCATCCGTCGAGGCTGGGCAGCAAACCCTATCGTCAATGCTTCCCAAGAAAGCCCCAACAGCGAAGGATGTTCCTGCCGAGCCAACTGACGCGCAACAGATGGTTTTGCATACCAGCCCAGCCCTTGCCTTGGTTGAGAGGAAAGAAGCACACGCAAAGGGCTTGGTGGCACCCCATATGCCCACCGGTGAGCGGTACCCTCCGAGCCTTATTGAGTTCGTCATGAACTGGAATAAGGCGGAGTTCGTCCACAACGATGATCTCCCGGAAAAGTTCAGCCCCGCAGAATTTTCCGCCCAGATGAATACCGCCGCTAAGGCAATTAACCTCGCGGGGCGAATGATGGAGGTATGTCATTTCTCCTTTACAAGCTGTAGATAATAACCATTAGTCCCCGAGCCTCGGTGGAGTAGCTTGTTACTCGGCTGGATGCTCATTAGAAAACTAACGTAGCTCCATATGAACTCCGAATATGCACATACCTAGAGCCGGGTTAAGTTCCACTTGGCCCGGTTCTTGTACACTTCAAATATGCACACACCTAGAGCCTGGTTAAGTTCCACTTGGCCCGGATCTTGTAAACTTCGAATATGCACACACCTAGAACCGGGTTAAGTTCCACTTGGCCCGGATCTTGTACACTTCGAATATGCACACACCTAGAGCCGGGTTAAGTTCCACTTGGCCCGGATCTTGTAGACTTCGAATATGCACACACCTAGAGCCGGGTTAAGTTCCACTTGGCCTGGATCTTGTACATTTCGAATATGCACACACCTAGAGCCGAGTTAAGTTCCACTTGGCCCGGATCTTGTACACTTCGAATATGTACCAAGCTAATTTTACACTTCTGTACTTTTTTCAGGTAACCACCAATCGCCGGAGCGCTGAATTCCAATGCCTGCTGGATACCCACAAGATGCTACATGCAAAACATGTTGCACTTAGTGCAGAACATGAAAAGAGGGGTAATTATCTCCCTCAGCACTTCTCCGTTTTTCTTCACCTTCTTCTGCCGAGCTAATCTCCTCAATCGGTTTCTGCAGCTGGGGTGGAGGCTAAGAACAAGATCATGCGGAAGAAATTGGAGGAAATCCGGGGTATGTCCTCTTTTGTCCGACCTCGTAGTGTTTTCCATTTCCTCTTCTCCTTGGCTCAGCAAACATTCACTCCTCGGCTCTGCCGGGTCAACATACTATTTCAGCATCGCTTGAGGATGGTGTGCCCGTGCCTGATATGATGCTGCATTTTCTCGAACAAGCAGGGCAGCATCAAGCCGAGGTGAAGAAGAAAGATGACGAGCTTGCTCTCCTCCGGACTAAGGACAACGAGATTGCTAGGCTCAAGGCTGAGATGGAGAAGATGAAGGCCCAGCATCAAACCGAGCTCCAAAAGGTTGGCCAGAACTTCACAAAAGAGCGTGAGGACCTTACTCTCCAGATCTCCAAGGACCAGGAGCTACTTAAAGAATCCGACGTCCAGCTTGAGTCGGCAAACGCTGAACTTGAGCAACTTCGCAAGAGACGCGATGACTGCATCAAGGAGTTGACCCGGATCCTTAGCCACATATCACGCAAGTTCTTTCCGACCTACTTTTCCGGGTTGCTTCATATGTCTTTTCTTTACCTTCTTCCCTTGTCTGGCTTTCAGGCAAATTTTCCGAGAGCATCACTATTGCAAGCGCAGAGTTGCAGATTTTCGCCAAGCGAGGGGTACTACTGTCGCTCCTGCTGGTGAGGAGGTTCCTTACGACATGGAGGACATGTTGGTCAGCTTGTCGTCTCACGTGGAGATCATCAAGAATTACGGCAAGGATATCCTCGACGTTGCCGTTCACATTTTCAACATGTTCTGGCCCGGAGAGAGTAGCCCGGAGACCACCGCGATTCTCGTCGAGAAGTTAATGGAGACTGAGACCCAGCTCAATCTCTGGAGAGAATCCGCTAGGCGCGCCGCAGCTGATACCATCCTTCACCATATTCTCACATGGTACGAGAAGATCGACCTCAGCCTCCTTACACGTCGGCGCACCGGATCCAGATGGACCGATGATCCGGAGTTGGTAGCTCGGCGCCAGGCTTGCGCCTACAGCCTCGTCGAATATTCTCCTATCCATGACTAGGTTGAAGGACCAAGCTTCCTGGAATCCGGTGGGGATGGGCACGTTGAGAACGTTGAAGATGGGTCGGATGAGGGCGGAGAAGGTGATGCCTCAGATATTGAAGACAGCGACGATGACGCCGAACTTCCTCCTCCTGCTGCTCCTTAGTTCAAAAAACTTGAAAATTGATCAGATCCCCGGTATGCCAGGTGCAATTGTATGTTGTATATGTGATATTTTGCTACTACGTTTCTATGCCGGATTAACTTGGGCGTAGTCCCCGAGTTTCATTTTCTTGTTCGTCCAATTCTCTGGCTCGGTCCGTGTCTACCTTGATTCGGTTTTACGACTTACGAATCCGAGCTTTAAAAATTGTTTTAACAATACTTAGAAACTTTTAGGCTTAGCTCAAAATAATTCAGCATAATAACTTTAAAAAAATACAGGGTTATTCCGAAAAACAAACATTAGCTCGAACAAACTCGTTTCCTTAGTCGTTTTTCATGTGCTACGCAATTCCAAACTTGTTCTCTTGCTTGCCATGAAGCCAATTCTTGTTGGACAACAGCAAGTCGAAGAGTTGGGTTTTTGGTGCTCACACATTACTAACCCGGGTTAAGTAGAACGACTTATTCTAGCTACCGCATAAGAAGTAACAACAAACATTATTAAGCGGTCCCGATTCTTTGCTTTCGGTATTTATTTCATTGATAAGCTCATTGCTTACATACATACCGACATATGAGACGACTCAGATACATACACTTCTTAGCTAAGTGTAGAAGGGACGAAGTAGTGCTACATTCCACGGTCGCTTAGATTCCTCTCCGGACCTGTCCGCCTTGTTCTTTTCCTGTGGCTTTGCATCTATAAGATAGTAAGAATCATTGTGCAATGCTTTGCTCACAATGAACGGCCCTTCTCATGGGGGGGATAATTTATGCATGCCAGTAGTATGTTGTACCAACCGAAGCACGAGATCGCCTTCCCAAAAGACTCGGGGGCACACTTTCCGGCTATGGTAGCGTCAGAGATTTTGCTGATATATGGCAGATCTGGACAGTGCCAGTTCTCTCGCTTCTTCCAGCAGATCAACATCATTTTGCCGGGCTTCTTGCACTTCGGCTTCTATGTATTGGGTGACCCTAGGCGAATCATGCTCTATGTCGGCTGGTAATACAACTTCTTCCCCATATACCAGAAAAAATGGCGTATAGCTTGTTGATCGATTCGGAGTTGTTCTTAAGCTCCATAGTACCGCTGGTAGTTCTTCTATCCAGCACCCCGCTGATCTTTGTAGCGGCTCAATGAGCCGGGGTTTTATCCCGGATAATACTAATCCGTTGGATCTTTCCACTTGTCCGTTCGATGCGGGGTGGGCTACCGAGGCGACATCGAGTCGGATCTTCTTATCTCGCCAGAAGCGCGCAAATGCTCCTTCCGCAAAATTTGTTCCATTATCGGTTATAATACTGTGTGGATAACCGTATCTCAAGATGATGTCTTTGAGAAATGTCATGACCGTAGCTCCATCACATCTTCTTATAGGTTTCACTTTAATCCATTTTGTAAACTTGTCCACCATGACCAAAATGTGTGTCATGTTTCCTCTCGCCGGTTTGAACGGGCCAACCATATACAAGAACCATACTACAAATGGCCACGTAATTGGTATGGTCTTGAGTTCCGACATAGGCATATGTGTCTTGGTGGCGTACCTTTGACAACCATTGCATTTTCTCACCATATCTTCTGCTTGTTCTAAGGCACTTGGCCAGTAGAATCCATGCCGGAACGCCTTTGCCACCAAGGCTCGGGATGAGGCATGATGCCCGCATTCTCCTTGGTGTATATCTCGGAGGATGTCAAGTCCTTCTTCCGGGTCAACGCATCGCTGGAGGACGTTGGTTACACTCCGTTTGTACATCTCAGAATTGATAATCGTGTATGCTTTTGCTCTCCTCTGAGTTTTCCTGGCTAACACCTCCTCAGCGGGTAACATTCCGTCTTTCAGGAATTGGAATATAGGTAGTGCCCAAGCTGGTATCGCTCGTGGAGGGAAAATCTCCTCATCAATTTCCATCTGATCTATCGGCATAACTTCAGCTGGATCACGCTGAGCAGTCCTCGGGTCTAATGAGGTAGTCCCCGGGTTTGCTGAGACAGTCCCCGTGTGTCTACCTCCGTGTCAATGTCCATGGGCTCAGCTCCGGATTCTGTATTTTCCGGGACATAGATCGAGTTGGTTCCTGGGGACGGCCTGATAGATGGTTTTCTGAGGTGTTCCAATGCTACACCCGGAGGAATTGCCTGTCGGGTCGATCCGAGCTTCGACAGCATGTCGGCAGCCTCGTTTTCCACTCGGGGTACATGGTGAAATTCACATCCCTCAAAGTAACCAGATATCTTCTGCACATGAAACTTGTACAATGCCATATTTGGATCTAGGCGCCCCACACTCCGTACACTTGTTGCACCACCAAATCCGAGTCGCCAAATCATATTATCCGACGTATGCCAATCTCCTTTGCCACTTTAAGCCCATGCACAAGAGCCTCGTACTCAGCGACATTATTCGATGCCGCGAAATGGATCTGCAATACGTATTTTAGCTGGTCCTTCTTTGGCGAGGTAAGAACAACCCCAGCGCCTAATCCGGTTTTGGTTTTCGACCCGTCAAAGTGCATCCTCCAGTAGTTCGGATCTGGTGGCGGTGGTTCGTATTGTACCTTGGCCCAATCCACAAAAAAGTCCGCCACAGCCTGAGACTTGATCGCTTCTCTTCTGTCGTATTCGGGCGCATAAGGAGCTAACTCAATTGCCCATTTTGCAATTCTGCCACTGGCATCCTTGTTACCCATTATCTCGGATATGGGAGCTTCATTTATTACTTTGATGGGGTGATCCTCAAAGTAATGCTTTAACTTCTTTGCCGCCATATAGACACCATATGCCACATTTTGAAAGTGCGGGTAGTTTTGTTTTGAGGTAGACAATACCTCGCTCAAGTAATATACTGGCCTCTGCACCGACTTACCCTCTTCATTGCGCTCCACTACAATCACTCCACTTACAACTCGGTTGGTTGCGGCTATGTAGAGCAGCATTGGCTCCTTTGATAGTGGAGAGGCTAACACTGGTGCCGTGGCCAACATCTTTTTTAAGTGGGACAAGGCTTCATCGGCCTGTGGCGTCCAAACGAATTTATCTGACTTTTCATGAGTTGGTAGAGAGGCAGTGCCTTTTCTCCCAACTGACATACAAACCGACTCAACGATGCCAGGCACCCAGTGAACTTCTGGACATCGTTAAGACACTTCGGCAGCTCCATTCGTTTGATGGCTCGGATCTTAGTTGGATTAACCTCGATACCTCGACTGGAGACGAGAAATCCGAGTAATTTTCCAGCCGGGACACCGAAGGTACATTTTTCCGGGTTAAGCTTCATACGGAACCTTCTCAAGTTCGTGAATGTCTGCCTGATGTTGTCAAGGAGCGTTTTGCTTTCCTTGGTCTTGATAACCACATCATCCACGTCTACTTGTACGTTTTGACCTATTTGGTCGTGCAAACATTTTTGCATATTACTTTGGTACGTTGCACCTGCATTACATAAACCAAACGGCATAGTGCGATAGCAATAAGCCCCGTACGGGGTAATAAACGAAATCTTTATTTGATGATCTGGGTTCAGAGGTATCTGGTGGAAACCAGAATATGCATCAATGAATGACAACAGTTCACATCCCGCGGTTGAGTCTATGACCTGATCTATCCTCGACAGTGGAAACGGATCTTTTGGGCATGCCTTGTTCAGGTTCGTGTAATCGATACACATACGCCAAACGACTGCCACGTTCAGATCGTCCTTCTTCTTTTCTACCAGCACCGGATTAGAGAGCCAATCCGGATACAGCACCTCCATGATAAATCCTGCTGCTAGCAATCCAGCTATCTCGTGTCCAATGACTTTTCTCCTATCCTCGGCGAAGCGGCGGAGAGGTTGCTTCACCGGCCTTGCTCCGGGCCTTACGTTCAAAGAGTGCTTGGCCAACTCCCTCGGAACACCTTGCAAGTCCTGTGTAGACCAAGCAAAAATATCCCGATTCTCACGGAGGAATTTGACAAGCTCGCTTTCCTATTTGTCAGTTAACCCGACACCAATTGTTACGGTGCGCTCTGGGAACATGTCATCAACTGGAACTTTCTTGGTGTCCTTTGCGGCTTGAAATGAAACACTGCCATGCAGGTTACTCAATGCCGGCATATACTGCTGCGCGGACTGAGCTAAAGCCGCCACCTCTTGGATTTTTATTTTCTCTTGCGCAATCACGAGTGACTCGGCTAGGTTAGACCCGGCTGATGCATAATCAATGGAACGTCGGAAATCTCCAGCAATGGTAATCACTCCATTTGGCCCGGGCAACTTCATCTTCAGATAACTAATGTGGCAGCTTGCCATGAACTTGTTCAATGCTGGTCTTCCGAGTAACGCGTGATACGCGCTTTCCACGTTCACCACCTCAAACTCTAGATTTTCAGTTCGGCAGTTATCCCTTGTGCCAAATAGCACGTCGACCCGGACTTTTCCTATGGGCTCACAAGAAATGCCTGGTACAATGCCATGGAAAGTTGTTCTCGTAGCCTGGAGCATGTTCTCCGAGATGCCCAACTTGCGCATCGTATCCGCATACATGATGTTAATGCTACTGCCATTGTCAATCAGTACCTTGGAGAACCTCACATTGATGTTTGGTCCAATGAATGTCGGATCTAGCACTAGCGCATATGAGCCTGGACTCGGCATAAGCTTAGGATGATCTTTGATGTTCCAGGTGATTTCCTGGTCTAACCAAGGCATATACCTCGTCACTGCGGGCATTACTGCATTGACTTCCATATGTCGGCGCTGCAAGCTTTTCCTATATGTTTCCTCTGTGGTAAACACACAGTAACTCTGATGATGCTCCCTGTACTCATTCCTTCCCTTGTTTCCGGGATACCTCTGATCCGGCTGTTGCTGATTTTCCACCTGATGCACTGCATCCCTTCTCTCATTGTTGTCATACCTCGGCGGAGGGGGAGGCAACATTAGCGGTTGCGTGTTCGCCCCGGAGAGTAATTGCTGCCGCGGTAACTCTTGCCGAGGTTGATCATTCCGGGGTGCCTAAGCATTCCCTGAACCACCTTGTTCTATCTTACACATCCACTCACATTGCCTTGTTGTGTGACCCGCCGGGCTATTCGGATTTGGCATGTGAAACTTACATGGCTGGTCCAACATCTACTCATAGGTATACCTCGGACGATCTTTCTTTTCCTGCCACTGTTTCTTTTGCTCCGGAGTCCATGTTTTCTTGCCATCGTTTCTTGGAGTCCATTTCCCTCCCGTTCTCTGGCGTTGGTTACTCCCTGCTTCGGGTTGATCTTGATTCACAGCTGCAACTTGTTGGGAACCGTAGCGATGATCCGGTCTATCATCTCTTCTTTTTCCTCTGTAATCGTTCCTCCGAGATGACCCGGCTCCATCCCTCTGGTAGTATTCCTTGTTGGACTCGCTTGATGCGAGCCTAGGTTGAGTCGGATCACCCAAGGCATACGAATCCGCAATCCGGATCATCTCTGCCAACGTAATTGGCATTTTCCTTTGCAACTTCATCCACAGCTCGCTGCCATATCTGCACCCTTGCACAAACCATGCTATGGCCTGTGACTCTATGACACCCTCACACGAGTTTCTCACGGTACACCACCGGGTCAAGAATTCACGGTCCGTCTCATTAGGTCTTTGCTTGCACATTGCTAGGGTCTGCGGCCTATTCGGCCTCTGATATGTACTTGAGAAGTTGCTGATAAACATTTCTTCAAAATCTATCCAGCAGTTGATGCTTCCGGGTGGTAAATTGTTCAGCCATACACTAGCCGGACCTTCCAACATCTGGGGTACATATCGTATAGCCCATCTCAAGTTGCCTGTGGCTATTTTCACAACCGTAGCATAGTTTATCAGCCAATCCTCCGGCTTAGTACTGCCGTCATACGTCTTCGTGCCTTTGGGTAGCTGGAAATTGGGTACCGGTGGCTCCTTCATGATCCGGGGTCCAAAGCACGCTGGACCTGGGTGACCTTGACATTCGATCTATTCCGACCTATACAGGCGATCCAGTTTCAACCTGGCGTCATCCGGCATTAAATCCCCGCTTCCCAACCTTGACCCTATCACATGATAGTCCGGTCTCGGGTAGCCTGCGTTCACCATCTCCGAATCACCGTCATTGTATCGGTTTTGCTCTCGCTGCGCACCTTTCTATTGCATACCTCGGCCGGTGCTTTGCTCTTGCCTTGATATATTCCGCTGCTGCGGTTGTCCTCCTCCTGCGGAGTTTCGCTGTCCGGCATTGCCGTTGGCAGCGTTCCCTTGACCGGCATTGCCTTGGTCGTGGTTACCTCGGCCAGCTTCACCTCGGCTCACACTCCGTCGATCCTCATTTTTCCGCGTTTCTTTTTCGTTTCCTGCACGTGTCGGGTCGTAGGGGACGATCTGTTTGTTCTGTCTGGCCGAGGTTACTACCTCTTATCTCCTTGGACCACCATGAGGTGACGATGCGGCTCCAGCGGATTTCTCCGGTTACCCATCGCCGAATGGACGATTTTGGAAGCTCCAGCTCTCTCCGGGTTAGCTCTCAGTAGCTCTTCATTCTGTCTGTTCGTGATCCGAACCAGCTCGTTAACCCTATCTTGCTGTCTTTGACGGGCCTCACCCGTCAGACCCTCTAACTCGGATGCAGCCGCATCCGCTGCTCTGAGGTTCTTTGCCGAGGTACTATACCTCGGCAACCCCATAGACAAACAGTTTTCCGACCCCTCGGCTCCATCATCGCCTTCTCTGTTCATCTCGCTTATGAGATTTCTCCCTTTTACTTTTACCGTATCAACTTTGTTTGCCTTTGCATACTCATGCAGCGTCATGTTCAGCGACTGCTAAGCCGCGGCTATTTTCTTTGCGCCCTCTAGTATCTTTTGCCTAGTTTCCTCTAGCTCGGCTTGTGCCTGAGCCGGATCTACCACTGCTGCTACCGGGTTAGCCAAGCTATCCATAGCTTCTCTCAGTACGTTCTCAGGCCTCTCTAGTGGAGGTCCTCTAGCTTTCTTCCGTGCCTTAGGTGTTACCTCCGGGTCCGGTGCTAGATGCTTGCTTGCGCCTGCACTTGGCGCGGTCATCATCACCTCCGCATGGTCCGTGGAGCGAGCGGTACGCGCCCCGCGAGCCACAGTGAGGGGTGGTTCCCCCGCATCGACGACGCGGCGCGGATGAACGCATGATAAGTCCACATCAACGTAGACCTTGTGTGCTCCCAACTTGACAAAGAGGCCGATGCGCGGAAGTGGGCGCGTGCCGAAGCAGCCAGCATTGTCGCTGACAAAGTCCAGCGCTCCAAAGCGCTGAACGAGCCCGAAGACGATGCGTTCGCCGGTGCCGATGAGGTTTCCCGTCCGGATCTTCACCCCTGCTAGCACCGCTAGCCCCAAGGTGGGCGCCAACTGTCGTGGTGGTGTCACGGCAGATGCCATGGATTGGCTAAAGGTGGGGACTAATACACGCTAGGGGAATCCAGGGAGGGATAGTGGAGTGATTCTCCACACAGAAGTTTGTATTGATTTCCTTTCAAGATTACAAGTGCTCCTAGAGCTCTATTGGCGAGAGGAGGAAGAAGGAGCTCTCTTACTCTTGCCCACAGTTCACCCCTAGAACCTTAACCAAAACCCTATGGCCTCAAAGAACTCCCCCCTCTACTGGAACCCTAGCCCCCCCTTATATAGAGGAGGCTCGGTCCCTGCCTAGGGCATACGTGGAGGCATAGGAATATGCCTCCTCTCAAAGTGGTAACCCGACCGGGGTGCTTTTCCCCGCGTCATACATGCTTTAGCTACGTAAGCCTCTGCGGCGCCTGCGTCAGCCGACATAGGCATCGTCACCCTTGTCGGCCATGACCCGGTGGTCCTGCCCTTGCTTTCTTCGCTCATGTAGTGCGTACCGGACCTTCTTTTTGACCAGAGAGATTCCTTCCTTCTCCCAGAAGCTAAGCGGGGACCCGGATCATAGTAGATCTGTTCCTGCATATAAGTTAGAGAAGCACTTCCGACTCACTCCTTAAGTCGGATGAGACAATGTTAGGCGACCCCCCTGGTCCGGGTTACTCCGTGATCCAACCTGCCTTGAGGTGACCCGGCCAGCATCCGCTTTGACCTTGCCGAACCTCGGCTAACTCGGCCCTTATACCCCGGAGTGACCCTACCCGGGGGTATCCCCCCAACACCAGTCCATTTTAGGAAAATTATGGGGAACCTAAATGGTACCATATTAATTTTTAAAAGAGGATATTTATGAAATTCAGAAAAACAATGTGTTTTAATGAAGAAAATAATAAAAGTATTTTCTTATCCAAATAGACTTTGTATAAATCCTTTTGTTAACCGTTTGCCCTTATGGCTTTATGGGAACCTCTTTAAAGACAAAAGATAGGTTTTATAATTTTCCAAAAGACAATTACTTTCAAAGGGTAAAAGAAATTATCAATAAATAATGTTTGAAAGTCCTTTTAGTAAATAAGATTTTATTAAGGTGTGTTTTATGCAAAAAGGTTTTGTAGAGAATCTATTTAATACATATGGTTTTGGATTTTTATAAATCCAGGATTAATGTTTCTTGGTTTTCCATATAACAAAATAACTTTAATAAGTTTTGGAATATAGTTTTTCCTAGTTTTGGAATATAGTTTTGGGGGCTAGGCCAGCCATGGCGTCCGAGGAGCCTGCCGACACCCAGGGGGCTTGCGGCGGATGACCCTCTCCAAAGTCACCCCCACGACCTCGGAAAGGACCACGAGGCTCGTGAAACAGCCGGTCTACTTCATGAGCATGGTACTCCGGGATGCCCGAGAGCGGTACCCGATGTAGCAGAAGTTCTTATATGCAATCCTCATAGCTTTTGGAAGCTACAACACTACTTCCAAGGACAGCCCATCAGGGTGGTCACAAAGTTCCCCCTGGAGACCATCCTGGGCAACCCCAATGCCATAGGACGCATGGCAGAATGGGCCAGCAAGCTACAACCTATCAAGCTAACCTTCGACACATCCCCGATAGCCAAGGGTGAAGATGGCCCCGAGCCATTAGGTGGTAAACTTTGATGGTGCGTTTAACAACGATGGAGTAGGGGTAGCCATAGTGCTCACATGCCCAACCGATGACAATCTCTTCTATGCCGTACAACTACTGACATGGGTATACCCTATAGGTACTCGATTTTGGTATATACTTCCTGGATACAGCAGAAGCCAACGGCGTTGCCAAGGCCCAATATAGAGTTCGAGTGGCCCACAGACTCTCGATTGCTTGCGAGACAAGAAGAATCTTAAGATAGAAAGTTCAAAGGGAAAACCCTAATCTGTAACTGACTCGACCTGCTACCCGAGACCTAGCCTATCTATATAAAGGCTAGGAGGGGGTAGCGAGGAGGACAACCACAACCCTAGTTTCCACAACTCTCGCCAGATTGCATCTGCACGTCCCTGTAATCTTCGATTCCTTCATTAATTCCAAGAGCAGACAAGCAGGAGTAGGGACCTCTACGAGGCCTGAACCTGGGTAAAACTTGCATCCCTGTGTGCTTGTTTGCTAAGCCGATTGATTCCTCTAGCGCTCCCTCCTTCTCCAAAACCCAAGTCCATAACAATGGGCATTGATGAGTTAAACCCTCGTCAATTGGCGCCATCTATGGGAATTGGGAGTGCTGATGTCGTGGCTTCTTCGGCCCTGTCAACCGTGATCTACAACTCTGCAACAACGGAGATTCGCCAGCTCTTCGGCGCGTTCGACTTCACCGTCCACACGCCGACCACTAGACCAGCTTTTGAGTCCGTGGGAGATGGAATCAACCTGGTGATTGGGAGCTTCCACTTCTAGGTTGGTAAACTGGGCATGCTTCGCATGCCTGACCAGCCTACGACACCCACGATTGCTCTAGCATCATGGTTCCCGCCACCGATCGGCACCCTCAGCAAGCTCAACACCTCAGCAGCAGCTGGGAGTACGGACAGTGACAACAGTCGTGGATCTAATCTGGGTGACCTAGCTATAGAAGATGGAGCCTACGGCTCCGGATCTAAAATATGCGGGAGCAACAACTTCCCCAACCACTTCATGTGTGCCATCATCAACACGGGCGATACCACCGCCAATTGCGAAAATGCTAGCACCAGATCTGGCACCGGACTACCCAACGGCAGCACGCCCAACAGTGGCATACCAGTCGCGAACGGCGGCCCCACCAACGGTGGTAATGGTGCTCCCGTCAACAACGGGACAGGGGGAGAACCGGCGCTCATGACGAATGAGAACACCGGCGAGCGCATGCTGATCAAGCTCAACGACAACGAGTGGGCCTGCTGTCGCGAAGCTCTACGGGGCAATCCTCTACCCCCCAACACACCACAGGACATGCTAATGGGCTACCATTGGCTGTTAAAAGAAGAATTCAAGCGCCAGCAACAGGTGATCGCGCAACTTGAAGCACGCAGAAAGGTGGCGGATGTGTCGAGTCTTCGACGAGCTAGGATCTCCTCCCACGGAGGATCCTCCTCCAAAGGCAACGAGTACGTTGCCAACAAGCGGTGATATCGACTGGCCCACCTCACCGAGCAAGAACTCGTAGAGGCCACGATAGTCCTCGACTTTGGCACTATGACGGTGGATACGCGGGGCAATGTGCTCCCCAAAACGCCGCAAGCCGCGGTGACATCGGCCACCATGTACCTCCTCAACAATCAGCCTCCGGCTGGAGATCTGTGAGCTGCCATGCACTGATCTACGATCGCGGGCCTAGGGCTAATCGAGGCCGCCCTCGACAAAGAACCACCACCGGAGCCAAAGAAAAGCAAGGCTCTAGAAAAGTACTACTCGCATTCCTCCAGTGACGACATTCACGATCGTTCATGGCGACGTCGCTCACGGCGGCATGACCGCCACTATGACGCGTGCGATGACCTCACGTAGCACAAAGTCGACAAGATGCAGGTAAGACGTGCTCGTTCAACTGACTCGGAAGAAGATGAGACTGAGCTCTACAGCGCCAGATGCTTCAGCAGGGCCATCCGGCAGAAGCGAAGGCCTAAGGGGTTCAAACTCCCGTCGGAGAACCCAAAATTTGACCGCCTGCAGGACCCAAAAATCTGGTTGGAGGACCACATATCCTCCGTTAGGCTACATGGTGGGAGTCGAAGCACGCCATGCAATGCCTGCAGCTATAGCTGCAGGGCGCCGCTCGCGCATGGCTCAACAACCTCCCGCGCGGATCCATTCGCAGCTGGGAAGAGCTGGTCTACAGCTTCGTGCGCAATTTCAAGGGCACTTACAAAAGGCCTGCATCAATCGAAGAATTGAGAAGCTGCGACCAGATATCTGGCGAATTGCTGCGCTCATACATCCAGAGGTGGTCCATCATCAAGGACTCCACAGAAAACATCTCGGAGGACCGTGCAATCGACGCGTTCAACGGCGACATTCGCCGCATAGAGCTCAGGGAGGAGCGAGGCCGCTCGAAGCCCAAAACGATCGACCACCTGATGGAAATCGCGAATCAGTGGGCTGACGGAGAAGACTCGGTGAAAAACCGTACCTACTCCGATGATGACGATGACCTCGGGCGTAGACGCGACCGCCGAGGCAAACATCGGATGCGCGTCTATGATGACCGTGACGAGGTCAATATGGTCGCAGCCGGCTACGCCGACAAACGCGACGACAACTGCAACAACGGATATCGCAGTGGTGGATACCACGATAGTGGAAAAACCGCGCAGGTGTGGCAGCACCGCACTCGCGAAGAGGCACCCGCAACATCTATCGAGGATAAACTATCTGGGCCATGCAACATGCACTTCTATATCGACAAGCACGATGGCAAGAAGAACTCCAACCACCTTCTCAAGGACTGCCACGAGTTCCTCAAACTCCACGAGGGCCTAGCTCGGATGAATCGCGACGCGGTCAACATGGGCTATGGAGCCGCCCCAGGCGTTGTGGCACACGGAGCTCCTCCACTGCCCGGACCACCACCACCCGCGGCCATGCTGGTCCAACACCACGGAGGCGAGCCATACCCAAGAGCCGTGGGCAACATGGGGATGATCCAAAAAGGGCGTCCCTCAAATCGAGTGTAGAAGGCCATCACTCGCCAAGTCAACTTGGCGATAAACTCTCCACCTTCCACCACTGAGTACCTTAGTGGAACTGACTCCTGCATCACCTTCGACAGGCGTGACCACCCGCGCCAAGTTCTTCGTCCAGGCCACTGTCCCCTCGTACTCGAGGCACGGATTGGGGGCTTTTATATGAGTCGTGTCTTCATGGATGGTGGCAGCGGCATTAACCTCATGTTCGCGAGTACCTTGCGAGCAATGAGAATCCCTCTGACTTGTCTAGAAGTTTCAGACACGACGTTCCACGACATTGTCCTAGGGAAGGGCATATATCCGCTGGGCAAAATCAACCTCGACGTCATCTTCGGCACACCGCAAAACTTTCGGCGAGAGCGCATCGACTTTGAAGTTGTTGACTGGCCTTCACAATACCATTGCATCCTGGGACGTGTCGTGTTCGCAAGGTTCATGGCAGTGCCGCACTACACCTACAAGCAGATGAAAATGCCAGGTCCAAATGGCGTAATCACAATCAATGGCAACTTCGAGAGGTCCGACAGCTGCGATAGGGAATTCAACAGAATCTCCTAGTCCTTTGGCATGTAGGAGGAACTCGCAAGATTGAAGGAGTCGATAGACAATAGTCTGCCTCCCCTGAGTAGGCCAAGTTCACCTGACATGTCCTTCGACTCATCGGTGCACACGAAGAAAGTCCAGGTTCACCCAACGGACGTGTCCAAGATGGCTCTCATCGCCAACAACTTGAGTTCCGCATAGGAACTCGCACTCGTCGAATTCCTCCGTGAGCACTGGGAGATCTTCTCCTGGTGTCCAACGGACATGCCAGGGGTTCCTAGGGAATTCGCCAAGCACTCACTCAACGTGAATCCGGATGCAAGGCTAGTCAAGCAGACAATTCGGCGACTGTCTGAACTACGAGCAAAAGCAGTCGGAATGGAGATCAACAGACTCATCGATGCAAAATTTATACGCGAGATCAAGGAAAGTACTTGGCTCTCTAACATAGTGCTTGTTCCTAAAAAAGACATGGATATCCTGTGGATGTGCGTGGACTTCACCTCCTTGAATAAGCACTACCCAAAGGATCACTTCCTGTTGCCGCGAATCGACCAAATCATCGACTCCATCGCGGGATGTGAGCGTCTCTGCTTCCTCGACGCCTACTCAGGCTACAATCAGATTCGGATGAAGGAGGAGTATCAGGAGAAAACAGCGTTTACGACGCCCTTTGGTTTGTTCTGCTACAACACGATGCCCTTCGGGCTAAAAACACAGGAGCCACCTATCAGCGGTGCATGCAGGCTTGCCTCAAGAACCAACTTGGTCGCAACATCCAAGTCTATGTTGACGACATCGTCATAAAAACCAAAGAGGAAGCCTCGCTAATTGACGATCTATGCAAGACATTCGCTAACCTCGACCGCTACCGAATCAAGCTCAATCCGGATAAATGCGCCTTCAACATGCCATCTGGGCAGTTACTCGGGTATCTCATCTCTGCGAGAGGGATCGAAGCAAACCCGAAGAAAATAAAGGCCATATTGGCCATGGAGAAGCCGAAGAACGTAAAAGGCGTCCAACAGCTGGCTGGGCGAATCATGGTGCTCAGTTGATTTATCAGTCGAATGGTCGAAAAGGCACTGCCCTTCTACCAACTTCTCCGCAAAGCTAACAAGTTTGAGTGGACAGACGAGGCACAAGAAGCATTCGAAGACCTCAAACATCTACTATCGACCTCGCCAGTACTGGTGACGCCTCGCGAAAAGGAACCACTACTGCTCTACATCTCCGCCACCAACCAAGTGGTCAGCACGGTGCTGGTGGTGGAACGAGCCGAAGAAAATAAAGTACATGGGGTCCAACGCCCAGTCTACTATCTTAGCGAGGTGCTCACACCAACAAAACAACGGTACCCGCACTACCAAAAGTTGGCGTATGGCGTCTTCATGATAGCCAGGCGACTGCGCCACTACTTCCTGGAGCACCCAATCGTGGTGTTAAACGATGCCCCGCTCGGGCACATACTCAATAATCCTGATGCCACTGGACGAGTTGCGCTCTAGGGAATCAAACTGTCTCCACGAGACATAACATACGAGAAGCGTGACGCGATCAAATCGCAATTTCTCCCGGACTTTCTCGTGCACTGGATGGAGAATCAGCTCCCCGATAAACCAGATATGTCCTACCTCTGGACAATGCACTTCGACGGGTCCAAGCGAAAGGACGGAGCCAGCGCAGGTGTCATACTGACATCGCTCCAAGGAGACAAGATGAAATACATTCTGCGAATGCAGTTCACCGCCTCCAATAATGAAGCTGAGTATGAAGCCCTAATCCATGGGATGCGGATGGCGAAAGCCTGCGGCGGCAAAAGGCTCATCATCTACGGCGACTCAAAACTGGTGGTCAACCAAATGATGCACGAGTGCGACGCACTGAGCGACAACATGATCGCCTATCGCGACCTCTACGACACACTCGAAGGAGACTTCGACGACTGTGAGCTGCAACATGTGGGTCGCGGAAGCAATGAAGAGGCGGATCTCCTCGCCAATATTGGCTCCACCTGCGCCCATATCACCTAGGGTATTTCTCGAGCGCATCTGCGAACGCTCCATCAAGCCAAAGGCTTTAGAGAAGAAAGCAAGTGCGTCAACGGACTCGGGGGCTACGCCACCCAACGAGCCAATGACACTCGACGACCTAGATCTTGATATAGGACTCAAAGGACCAATGAGAGTCATGATGATCGAGCCATCTTTGACACAACCCTCCATCACGTATCTACCCAGCAAGAGGTTGCCAGATGACCCGACTGACGCACGACAGATAGCGCGACGAGCCAAGGCATTCGCCCTCATCAATGACGAATTGTACAAGCGCAGCATCACAGGAGTGCTCCAACGGTGCATCTCCAATGGGGACGGAAGGGCCGTCCTCCTCAACATCCACGAAGGCACTTGCGGGCACCATGCCGGCAATCGCGCCCTTGTTGCCAAAGCTCTACGAGCTGGATTCTACTGGCCCATGACCATGCGCGATGCCAAGGACATCGTCTAGCGCTGCAACGCTTGCCAGCGATCCGCGGACAAACCTCACGCACCTGGCATGGAACTCCGACCAATACCATTGGCTTGGCCCTTCGTGCAATGGGGACTCGACATGGATGGCAAACTCCCGAAATCCTCGCCAAGAGGTTACGTCTACCTCTTGGTCGCAGTCGACAAATTCACCAAGTGGATCGAGGCCATGCCGATGACAAATCAATCAGGGGCTAGCGCTGTCAAGTCCTTCGAGTCCATTGTCTACCGCTTTGGAGTGCCACACATCATCATCACGGACAATGGGACGAACTTCACCTCTAAGGAGTTCCAGGAATTCTGCGAGAACCTAGGAATCAACATAAGCCACGCCTCAGTGGCTCACCCGCAGACCAACAGTCAAGTCGAAAAGGCCAACGGCCTCGTCTGTGGTGGAATCAAGAAATGATCCCTCCGGCCACTCGAACAAGCCGCGGATGCTGGCCAGATGAGCTGCAATCCGTACTCTAGAGCTTGCGCACAACTCCAAACAGCGCCACGGGATACACCCCATTCTTCATGGTGCACAGTGTTGAAGCGGTGCTACCCGCAGAAGTACGCTACAAAGCCTCGCGGGTGGTTGCTTACAGCGAGCAGGAGTCAACTCTTGCACTCGAAGACTCCATCGACCTCCTTGACAAGGCGCAAGAAATCGTAGCGGAGAGATCAACGATCTACCAGCAAAGCCTCCGCAACTACCACAGCAGAAGGCTATGCCCTAGATCCTTCATCGAAGGAGACCTGGTCCTGCGACTTAAGCAACAAGGGCATCTCAATCTTGAGTCCCCTTGGGAGGGACCTTACGTGATTACATAAGTAATCCCAGGTGGCGCCTATCGCCTTAAAGATTTTGAGATAGGAGTCGCATACTCCAACCCCTGGAACGTTGTACAGCTGCGTCGCTTCTACCACTAGTTGTTTTTTCCATTTACAAATAAGGCTATTCAGTCAGGCTACTTAGCCACACATTGTACCTCATACTATTTCGCGAATAAATAAAGCTAAGTGCCCCAAAACTCTATGTTTTCCTTATTTTTCTTGTAATTTTATCAATCGGGTGTAGCGCCACCCTTTACACTTTTGTTCTACGAACAAATCGCAATATCCTGAGTAGCTGACACAACATCAATCGAACCCTTGATAAACACCAACCCAGTTGCAACGCACCTGACAGGTTGGCAAGGTGCTGAGATAAATACAAGTCAGGATAACGAAAAGGAACTGGAGAGTACAACACACTCGCAAAATATAAAAGCTAGCAAGATCTTCACATATCAATGGGTATTAATTACATCCAACATATTCATACGAACTTTACAACACTTGTACAATTATGTGCAAGATACAAAACATGCTACTACTACAAAAGAAGAACGTTCGTCTGCTCCTCGAAGAAATCGACAATCTCCTCTGCTGGTCGATCAACCGCTTGATAGTGCGGGACTATGTTCCAGGTCATACCTTCTGGCGGAGGTGGCGGCCCAGCTGCAACAGACGAAACATCTACATCTGGCCTATGCAGTCGCACCAGTGATAACATAGCCTTAGCACTAGCTACTAACTGCTCACGCACACACTCGCGTACCGCACTCAAATCTTGGAACTTCACCAGAAGAGCTAGCAGGATTGAAGGGACGGCGCTAGCGGGAACATCGTTTGATAAATATGCCTAAGGCATGACTGCGCCTTCTTCAAAAAATGAAGTACTCGAGGAGCACGATCCTGTAGGGTCACAAGCGCAATTAAATGATCGTGATCCACCCAAAAGTACCCACTCGCCTGCAGTTGCTCCTAGGTCAGGTCATTCATTCGAATGGCAATCCGATCCTTTTCATCCTGCGGATGACGAGCACTGACAACTAAGCCAAGCAAAATGGCAAAGTGTGAAGCCAAGGCATCGCCGCGATTGACTAAAAGAAAAGATGAGAGGGCAGAAACCTAACATTTGAATTGCTCATTCAGCTGCGCCACTTCCTCCAAGAGATACTTCTCACAGTGGCCTTCTCTGCTTTCGACTTCCATACATCTGCGCTACCGTGGAGGATGGGCAACTTACGCTCCAATTGCTTAATGCGATCACGCAGTCGCGAAAGCAACGACAACTCCTCCACCTTTGAGCGCGGCTGCGCCAAGGTTTCATCGGTGGACGGAGGATCACGAGGACCACTCGACGGACCACTTGACGTACCCTATCACAAATCAAGCAAGAGCAAATGAGGGACCAAGAATACATTGATAAAAGGCACGAATGCATTCAAGCACAGCAAAGTCTCGGCAGGGACAATCCCACAAAAGCATAGTCTCAACAAAAGGAAACTATAGCTATTACACATGCAGACTAAGGAGTATTTTGTTTCTTCGACTTAGACTTTGGCTTCGGGGGCTTCATCGCATCCGTGGCAGTCTCCGATGCCACGGACTTGCCGGTGGTAGCCCTAGATGCCGTAGCCTTCGCCGCCTTCTCTTGCCGTCGCTCCTCAGAATACTTGGCGACTGTCTCGATAAGTTGAGGACCATATTTTGCGCAGCTACCAGCGAAGGGAGCAAACACTATCTCCTGGCCTCCGGCGTCGATAGGCATCGCCTCGGAAATAGCGGCGGGATCCATCTCCATGCCATGGGCTTGCACCATCGCGAGTTCCATGGTGGCGCCCACGGATCGCTGCGAGTTCTTGAATTCTGAGGGAATACCTCCAGCAAGGGATTCCACTAGGTCTTTAAGATTATCAATAAGCCCGGCCTTGGGAGTTAGGTCCTTGCGGATGCGACTGAGCACACCCTTGTCCTTCGTTAACATCACGTGAAGAGAAGCGTTGCGGTCCTCGACTGCGGCCACGGCACCAGCCAACGCGTCTGCATGATGAAGGGACTGGGCGTCGAAGCTCAAGCCATCGACATCTGCATAAAAAAGGTGTTAGCACAACAATACAACATCAAACAAGGAAGAATACAACATCAAAACGGGCAATCACCTGAGAGGGCCTTGGCAATCGAGAAAAGTTGTTCTTCGAACAACTTCTCCCTTTCAGCAGTGGAGGAGCGCAATTCCTCTTTGCGCTTCCGTGACTCCTCCAGTTCCACCACTGCTTCGTCGTGACTCTTCGGCACCGCAGCAAGCGCCTTCTCGAGGGAAGCAACATGACGAAGAAGTTCGTTGTTCTCAACTACAAAAGAACAGGGTGGATCATCAACCGAATCTAGAAATTTCACGACGACAAAGGCAAAGCCAATACTAACCTTCGACAATTCGATGGCGATTGTCTAGCAGTGCATGCTGTCGACCCATGACAAGGACTTGCTCCACCAGGCGAGGAAATTCCTTCATGATGAGATGCATCAGAAGAAAACAAAAGTTCAGAAACAGCACCAAGTATAAATTCGACTGACAAAACAGCAATAGGACGCTTACATGATCCTCCAGAGATTCTGAAGATGAATTTCACACAGTCATCCGGGCAACCATATAGTGTTCCCCAGCATGCAGGGAACTCGACGAATTGTGCCCGGAGTGGGCCACCAATGGAGGAGAAGGAGACCGTTCGGCCACTTCCTTGGCCTTGGAGTCTGCGACTCCGGACTCCTTCACAAATTGGACGTCATCAGAAGATGACGTCACCGCTCGACTACAAAACACACCAAGAAAAAACTTTAGGGAAAAAGTAACTCCAAAAAGAAACCAAAACGAGGTTGCGAATGCAGAACTCACCAGCTAAATTTATCAAGGTCGAAGGATTGATCCTCTGACTCTAACGATTCCTTCGGCAGTCGCAGCTTCTTCCGGGTAGGAGGATCCATGGCGCGCACAGGAACGGCGGGGATTGGCTCCTCTACCACAGCAGAAGGACCTTCCGGCATCGTCGGGGAAGTAGCATCAGAATCCTTGCTGCGAGAACGCTTGCGAGTGTCCTGGTCACTGGACTTGGGGGATCCCTCCTCTTCTTCAATTGGGACGGTCGATTCCAACTCGTTCTCTTCATCCACTTCGCGAGGGATAAACCCTTCAGGACGAGGGGGCAAATCGGAAGACACCTTGCAGTCCTGCAACCAGAAGATACATTACTATATATCAAGTACCTGGTGGCAATCGACAAAAGAACTACTTCGTAGTAGAATTCTACCTCAGGAGGAGGGTTAGAAGCGTCGAAAGGAGGCACGACTGGTTCGCCCGGGAGATCCTCCTTGGCGGTGTACTTGGTCACCAATCGCACCCTCCTATCCACCTCACCCGCAGAAATGCCCTCGGCAGACACGCGAGTCACATCATCAGCGCCGGTCTACCCGTACATAGGGTGCACTCTGGCCTGCAGAGGCTGGACATGAGGGCACAATCACGTGCAAATGAGAGCGGTGCCACCCTCTTCTTTACCTATGCGGATTTCGAGGTCGCAGACGCGCTTGTACAGCACCTCCATTTCCTCAGACTCGCCAGGCATCACGATGTTCTTCCAGGAGCGCCTCCTCCTGCAAGGTGCTGCGGGATCGAAGGGCGCGAGTGTGTAGTGGTCTCCGTCGGCCTTCTGGTCGCAGATATAAAACCACTTGTGTAACATCCTAGCATTAGAGCTTAGAAATAAGCTGAGATAAGGTGTGTACATTGCATTCATGCATAACTAAAGAAGTCAGTGAGGGATCGGGATCCTTGCTCTGATGGAAACATCCGGGTAAGTGCGGTAGATTTCGACATGACCACCACTGTATCTTTTCTTTTGAGGGGGTAGCTGTTCAAATTTGAACATTTATAAGTTATGTTTGAATTCAAATAGAATTTGAGGTGAATTTGGAAAATAAATCGCAATAATAGAATAAAGTACATCTTATATTAATAGATATAATACATTACTCTTTATGATAAAGGTATCTCAAGACAAATTAAAGACCGTATTAATAAATGTGAATACACGAAAATATCAATACAAATAATAACAAGCTTTAAACTCCAAAAAAGGGAAAAAATCAAACTTTATTATCTCAAACAAATAATAATACATTGTCTTTACACCTACATAAAAGAATAAATGAATTACATAAGAATCTAGAATAAAAGCTTACAAAGGTAATGAAATAAAAACCCTAGACTAATATCTAAGCTATTCCTTCATCTGGTGTCTTCATTTTTCACTCCGATTCCTGAAAAACAATAGAAAAGATAACAAAACAAAAGTAAAAGAATAAAATAAAGGGAATTGTTTAGATTAATGTTACTCTTAGTCTGGCATAGTGTTGCTATGCTAAGTTCATCATTGAGTATGGGTAAAAGGGGCCACATTGGATCTGTTCTTATCAAATTTAGGCTTTAGACTTGTGCATCATTAGCATAGACTTAATATTCCATTTGGCAACTAAAAATAAAGGTCAAGATCAGATAATATCAAACCAGCCGAGCACATCCTTAGCAAAAATATCCCACTGATGAAACCTAGACAAGGGGAGGTTCCCTAGACCAGCATCACACAAGCATCTTAGTCATTGCATGCTTTTGTGCTGTCAACACCAGACCTCCACAAGGGAGGATAAGAACACAGCCATAGCAGCAGAGTACCACTTTGTTGGTCACTCACCACACTTCATTTCACCACACGGCACCTCCACAGGTTCACAGCCCAAACCATAAGAACAACATATGTTCTTGATGGATCATCACAGATCTGCTTCACACATACCAACCAATATCACATGAAGTCCTAGATCAAGATTTAACCCAAGAAGCACCAAGGGGATCAAGACAAGATCATAAGCCAGTCTAAAAGGAGGAGAAGGCCAGCAGATCAGGGAGGAGTAGCTCAAGCAAAGAGAAGATCAAGCATCAGCAACAATCAACTGTCTCAACCACACATCCCTTGCATCCTGGTTGCTCTAAGAGCCATCCAGGAGGTGAGATAAGTGGAGCTGGATATCAAGAACAAGTTATATCTGATAGCAAGAAGAACCATAACACCATTGTAGGTAGTTATCTCTCTCAAACCAAACATAGCATCTGTTTTCTAGATCTTTTATTTAAAGAAAGGAGTTTGGAGTGAGAGGGGGATCTCAGAATGCAAAGATGCTATGCAGTTCATCATAGAGGCTGTAGGGACAAATAATATCTATTCTTGTTTTAGAAAAGGATTAGCCTCAGACTTGGCATTATTGGCAAGGGGGTCTTGGCATCATATTTATGGTGCGGATCATCAAGATCTGCTGCTGATTACAAAAACAAGGTGGGATTAACTTTACGACCAACTACATAGTGATGAATCACTGTTGTGCACACTCTTATGAGGCACCACAGTAGCAAAGCATTAAGATAAAGGCTATATGGTTAACCAGATTGTTCATATCACTTGCCCACACGTAAAATAAAGCCCACAATTAATCCTTAACTGGATTCATCATAAATGGAAACCATTTTGAGCCAACAGTACTTACAAGCACCAATTTAAGCATGCATAAATAAGTAACATCATTTGTTTGCAAGAAGCATCTCAACTGTTGTTATCATACTGGCGGAATAATCATAGCAGCCACCATCTCTGCTTATAAATGTTATACACACCATTTTCATCATTTTCCTAGTAGTAACTCTAGGAATCAGAATTATATACTGTTCCACTGTCATAAGTTGACAGAAAAACAAATCAACTTCTTAAAAACACAAGGAATCATTCTTCTACAAGATCAATTCATAATCATGACAGGCAATAGAATAAATGTAATTCACCATGGTTCTACACAGTATCAAGATAGAATCCTGAGAAAAGCCATAGATTACAAGGTACTTCATAGAAAAGTACCTAGTCAATTAACCAGGTAACGTCAGTTTAGAATAGAGGCATCCCAACTCAAACCATAGTAACGAATTTACCCCCAATACCAATAATAACCCTGGTGTTGGCACAATCCTAACAATGCATTTACAGGGTGTTCTATGATAAAGAACATGGTAACCGAATATGATCAAATAGAGTTTAGCAATACACATCAGTAAGGCCATTTGCAAGATTATTTCCTAGGAAACTAACCAAGAGGCTAAGTTAAACACCACTACAGGGGATGAATCCTAGAATTACGGATAAACCCTAATAGGGAGATCCATCGCAAGTAACCACATAGCATGGAGTAGAGATAAGATAGATCTCAGAGAGGAGATGAGAGCACTTACTCGAGTTCCTCGTAAGATTATCAGAGAAGAAGCAGAGAGGAGGTCGGCGGCAGAGAGGCGGCGGCACGGGGAGCACCCCGAGGGGCGCTGCAACCCGCGCCTGCACATAGCAGTGGCGACCATGGAGGAGCGGCACCACAGTGCCATCGAGGACAGCGCCAGAGCACGGCGGACCAAACCCTAGCCATGAGGTGGGGTTCATCGCGGACAGCGAAGAGCACCAGCACCAGATCGAGCAGGACAGTGTTGTGTGGCATCATCGTCCGCACCGTCTTGCACCACAACGGTGGTCACGGTGGTCTGGGGCCGCCAGAATCATAGCGGCGACATTGTCACCAGGGCGTCGCCAGAGCATCACCAAGGATAAGGTCGAGAGGGAGAGAGAGGAAAGTGACGGGGCCGATTGTGGCCGGTCCAGTGACCCTAGGTTGGTTTGACCCAACCCAGTGGGCTGGATCGGGCCAGGCCAGCCAAGTGGGCCAGGCCCATGTTTAATAAGAAGGTTTGTTTAAAATTCTAATTACAAATATACCTTGAAATTGTTTTAGCCCTATAAAAATATAGAAAAATCCTAAAAATACATATAACATATTGGAATGATCACAAAAATAATATCTATCTAAGAAAAATATAACATTGTTTGTTTGAGTAAAATAAAATACAGATAAATATTAACACCATTAAAACCTAAGTGAAATTTCACAAAATAAGGAAAAGACCTAAAAAAATGAATGAAAATCATTTTTGCACATACAAATAAATCTACTATTATATAAAAATACTAACTTAATTTGTTTTCAAATAAATCTTGAAGCAAATATTTAAAGATATATAACCCTTTATGGAATTTTATAAAAATAAGGATAACACTTAAAATTGAATAAAATTCACTTATAAGATCTTAATTAAGTATGTTTCCCTAGAAAAAATACCAATTGTGTTATTCCAACACACTTTAAAGTTATTAAGGAATAAATTCTTATTTATTATGTAGTTGGTAAATTCTTTAAGAACATTCTTAAATAAGAAATAACCACAATTTTATGTAAAACCCTAAATCTTGTACATTGAAATACTACTTCCAAAACCATAACTTAAGTCTATAATAATACTTAAAAGTAAAACTATTAACATTTAGAAATCTCACTAAAAATGAATGATGCTATACCTTCAAGCATGCTTGTTATAAGATTTAAAGTTTATTAATACTTTTAAGCACATCACATCCTAGATCTAATTATGTTTTATAGTTAACCTTTGTCTGTTCCAAATTAAGTCATAAGGCATCTCAAATCCAAACTTATAGACAAACTAAATCTTAAAGAAATCTACTAGGTTTAACTCATTCATCATATTGGGGTATTACTTCAGGGTTTACCAAACTGCATTACATTACTTATACATAACTGCATTTCGCTTCTTTAAAACATTAGTATTTACTGGACCAATGATGCTATTTACAGAATTTGGATCTTCTAGTGTCTTGAAGACCGTGAGTGCATAATCTTGCAATCACAAAAGGCAAGTTCACAACTTGCTCATGTCCTTTGATTATTTTCTATGCTTGTAACTCAACTGTGTCATCACCAGCATTTAAAAAGGGCCAGAAAACAATATTATCATAATAATATAATTATGGATTATTTACCAGATGGTAATGATCTACTGATACAGTTCCAGTGGTAAAGGAACATAATATCTAGGACTTAACAACCAATGTCGCTAGTGATTCTAGCGCCGTATATTACGCGTCAACCATAAGACTTGGAGTGGGACGGGAAAGTCAGCTGTATCTTCTCCCTTTCATATGGAGGCAAGATGACCTTATCGTGACGTTGGGATTCCCGGTGTGGATCCAACATATGGGTGGGCACCCTTAGGCCCCACGATTTTTGTGTCTAGATTATTTATGAGTGGCTGCCGGAGGTATGAACCTCCAGGGGCATCACCAGCTCATAGAGTCTTCGAGAACATATGGAGTCGCGGAGAAGGTAGTACTGGCTTGGATCTTAGACTAGGCCCCACATCACGGAATTGTGGATGGGAAAGATCGCCCGGTTGTGCAACAAGGCTAAGGTCTCTTATGGGAAAAGTGACGCACTTCTACAGAGTGTAAAAATTGTGACATGTTACTCCCTGTTCTAGGAAGGAGCTATGAACACGGCAGGAAAGGAACTCCATGAAATTCTGGTCAACCTGTGAAGGCTGTCGGACATAGTTTTCAGAATACAAACAACCTTTGAAGAAATGTTTACGAAAACCTGCATCGCCTATGACCTATGGTCTATGGCTGTAGAGTTAGTGCATCATACACTCCCTTTTAGTGAACTTGCTGAGTACGCTCGTACTCAACCGTACCTTCTTAACCCTTGCTAGGTCTTAAGCCATTGAAGACAACGTCAACATCAATACCTGCTCAAGAATCCATCATCGACAACTAAAGTTCTTCAATAAAGTCAATGAAGTCCACATAGACGTCAACCAAAGCGAAGATTAAGTTCTTAAGTAGATAGAAGTAGATTCTCTAGCCATAAAACCTACTTCTGTAGATCATTGCATTAGCATCAATGGCAAGCCAAATAGTTTATATTCGAGTCGTAGTTACTAGATAGTTCTGAGTTATTATTTTTGGTTCTTCTTGTAAGAGGTTATTTTTATCTCTTTAACCTTGAGTGTTCTCTGGATCTTTTGTAAAGAGTCGAGTTGTAATCTATAGTCATGTCTTGGACCTGCTGTGTTTCTGTTGTACCACTCCGAGGGATGTAATACTAGTGAACGGTGTTTCATTGGTGTTATGTCAACGACTATAGTGTACTACATAATGAAGTGGTATGCTGGGTCACTACAGCTGGTATCAGAGCATATGCTTTGACCTTAGGATTAAAACCCTTTTAGGAAGATCTGTAGGTTGGATAGTGACTATAGGAGCCATCTTATCTAAACCAAGACTTGTGATGGATATCCACTTGAGGATAAACCTTGTCATACTTAAGTTGGATGTTCTTATCATCTTTCTTAAGGATTAGTCATATGTATTCTCTAGATAAATGTTATTTTAGTGTTGATCTAAATAGGTATAACACCACTAAGATATCTTACGTAAGATAAAATATCAAAGAAGATTTTGGCTAAGATCAGGATATGATGTGGATTGGTATTAGTGATGGATTCTATAGTTAGAATCCATGTGAAGTAGCAGATTCTTACCATTAGTTCATACCACTATACACCTTAAGTTAGACCATTAGAATATGTATAGTTACAATTGGAAGTAAATCATGTGGTACTCACTTGAGAATTCCATGTGATGGAGTATAATTTTGTAAAGAATCATTAACAGTAAGCCAAGAAGAAGAGTTGCCATGGTGAGATCAGCTCTTTAATCATGATGACTAGGTAAATCTGGACAAGTTCGTGGTGAGAATAGCTCTGAGGCCATGATAAGTCTGTAATTAGGACAAGTATTTGGTAACTAATCTAGTAATAACAGTAAGTAAAGAACAGTGTAGGTCTATGATAGAAGTCATAGGTATTATAATTTTATGATAATTTTTGGATTAAGGTAGTAACTACAATTTTGTTAGTCGTTTAGAGAGATTATGTGAGGATAGTTTATGATAGAATGGAGGATTGGTAGTCTTTAGTAGTCCCGAAAGATAGGAAAGTGGTTAGTGAAAACCAAAGTGTGACCACTTTTCTCAAAATTATCCAATTGTAATTGGGAAAATTGGGTAAGTAATGAGACAAAGAGTAGTTTAACCCCTAAGTGCTAAGTATCACGAGGTAAACCTATACTAGGAGGTGTCATATACTACACAGCTAAGCCTGAATTTAGAGGTATTATGCTCAACTACTATATTCCGGGCTTAGAATGATGTGTGCTATATGTACCACATTTGGAGTTCTGGTTTTTCTTGCCTCTTCTTGATTGACTAGGTCTATACATGAAGTGGAACTTTATGGGCATATGCATGTTGTTTCATGGAGTTCTTACTTGATGTACAAGTCTAGTGGGGAAAATGGGTTCGCGTGAGGGAGAGGCGAATTATCACTCTGATGAAGGGAAGGTGAAGGCTCATGAGATGATGCTGACACAACAAAAGGAGGTTAGAGATCCAATTCCAAAGGAAGTAGAAGTTCAAATGCCGCATTTAATTCCCAATGAAGGAGTTCTTCAGTATATGAAGGGTATGGAAGACAGGAGAAATGCTGAAATAGAGAGGCAGGATCAATTCTATCAGGAGACTTTAAATAAAATGCAAGAGAAGCAACCTAAAGAAATATATCCATGGGTTAAACTAGTGAAATTCTTACAAACTAAGCCTTGGAGTTTTTCCATGGTAGAAGAACCTTTGGAGGCGGAAAATTGGTTAATGGATACATCTCGGAAGCTTAAAAGTGTGGGATGTAAGGATGAAGAAAAGGTGTGATATGCAACTTATCTATTGACCAGAACTGCAACCACGTATTGGGAGAAGTCAAGGTTCACAACATTGGGAGAAGGTGTTAGTACCTGGGTTTAGTTCAAAAAGAAGTTTCGTGAAGAATTTGTTCATTGGGACAATGGGAAAAGGAAGGAGGATGAAACCTTAGAAATGATGAACCTTCCAGTTCTGAAACATGTACGTGAGTTTAATCGTTTATCCAGGTACATTAGAACAGAAGTAAACATGGAGGCTAAACGACAAAGGAAGTTCATGAAGGGACTACAAGCAGTTATGAGGATGCATCTTAGGATTGTGGGTACAAAGGAGTTTCAGGAATTATTGGATAGTGCACATATATCAGAAGGTGATGAGATTGTTGTACCTGAAGGAAAGAGGAAGAAAGTTCAAAAACAAATCACATCATGTCAGGTCCAAGGACATATGATGGAGAATTGTCCGGATCCACATATGATGTACAACACAAAGAAGCGATGTCACAACTGTGGAATTAGGGGCCACGTTATTAAGGAGTGCCCAAACCCTTGGATATTATGTTACCAATGTGGAGAACCTGGACACATGATGATGAACTGCCTAAACCGACCGTTAACTCGGGGGTTGTCAACAGGAGGAATAGGACCAATAATGGGGCTACCATCTAGTCCAAACATTCATCCTACTTCAATGAAGAGAAAAGCAAAAGCATTTCTAGGAAAGTGTAACAAGTGTGGAATTATAGGACACAAGAAATCATGTTGTCCAGAACATAGGGAGAAATATGGAATATCCGTAGGAGGAAATTTAACATTCCCTAGATCACCTTCCAAGGAAGGTGTTAATGAAGAAGGTACATCTTTAGGAAAACGGAAGCTTGATACCATGACTCAAGTCAATCGCAATGAAGCAAGTGGTAAGTCAATACATTACTAGTTGTATAAGATGCTTAGTACATGCATTTATGGAATAAAGGAATTCGTATAAGGGAGTGACGAGTTCCGATGATCAAGTGTAAGACTTGCACGAAGAAGGAAGCTGAATATAAGTAGTATTAACACTATCTTGAAGGATGGATCAATCCCAACTCACTATGAGCTGGCAATAAAAAGGAATAGTAGTGTTGAAAAGGTGTGGAGCAACATAAAGGAATGAACTTAAGTTCACTCAAAATAGGTGATGTTGCTAAGAAGCTAATGAAGTAGTTGTACCTAGTTCATGGAAGTATCATGAGTAAGTGCAAAGAAGAAGTCTTGGAATCAAGGTGGTATTCAAGCTCTGACAACTCGGAGAGAATGCCAATAGTAAGTCGAAAAACCATAGGGTAATTCATGCACCAAGGAGGATCCGCAGCTGGTATCTGTAGTTGGTATCCGTAGCTGGTATCCTAGCGGTGTAATGTAGTAGGTCATCCTTGTGTAATCTAAAGAGTATAAAACTTGGCCTGTTGGGGGGATACCCCCGGGTAGGGTCACGCCGGGGTATAATGGCCGAGTTAGCCGAGGTACGGCAAGGTCAAAGCGAATGCTGGCCGAGTCACCTCAAGGCAGGCCGAATCACGGAGTGACCCGGACCGGAGGATGACCGCCTAACTGAGTCCCGACCGACTTATGTCGTATGCCAGCAGGATTTATGTATGTTGTGTGTAGGTACTAGTGTGGCCAGATTAACCAGGCACGATCCGGGTTATATCAGGCTTGCAAGAGAAGGAAGGTATCTCACTGGTCAAAAGGAGGTCACTATACGCTGGTGCGTTAGCGAAGCGGACAGAGGCTAGGACCACTGAGGCGTGGCCGACAAAGGTGACGCTGCCTGTGTCGGATGATGCTGGCGCCGCAGAGGCTCACGTAGCCTCTGCATGGCTGACTATGGGCAAAGGTGACCCGGTCGGTTTACTATTTTGGGAAGAGGCATATTCCCTAGAATATGCCTCCACGTGTGCCCTAATTGGAGACCTAGCCACCCCTATATAAGGAGGGCTAGGGCATCTGTAGAAAGGGCTGGTTGGTTTTTGACTGGTTGAATTTTACTTGGTTGATCTTTAGTTAGTCCATGAGAGCTGGCTAGTGGAGAGAGTAAGAGAGTTCCTTCTTCCTCCTCTCCCCAACACAGCTCAAGGAGCACTTGTAAACCTTGGATACCTACTGAATACAAAACTTCTATGTGTGGAATCACCACACAATCCCTCCCTGGATTCCTCTAGTGCATTTAGTCCCCACCTTTAGCCTATCCATGGCATCTTCCGTGACACCACCACGACAGTTGGCGCCCACCGTGGGGCTAGCGGTGCTAGCAGGAGTGAAGATCTGGACGGGAAACCTCATTGGCACCGGCGAGTGCATCGTCTCTGGGCTTGTTCAGTGCTTTGGAGCGCTGAACTTTGTCAGCGACAATGCTGGCTGCTTCGGCAAGCAACCCCTTCCGTGCAACGGCCTCTTCGTCATGCTTGGTGCGCACAAGATCTACGTCGCTGTCGATGTGTCGTGCGTTAACCCGCGGCACGTCGTCGAGGGAGGCGAGCCAGCCCTTAGCGCGGTTCACGGGGCGCGTATCACTTGTTCCCTGATCGTGCCGAGGTGATGATGACAACGCCTGGCGCTGGCGTGAGCAAGGATCCAGAAGCAGATCCAGAGGTAACACCTTAGGCACCGAGAAAAAGTAGAGGTCCTCCACTAGAGAGACCAGAGAACATGCTGCAGCAGGCGATAGATAGCCTGGAGAGCCCCATAGCACCTACAGTAGATCCGGCTCAGGCACAAGCCGAGTTAGAGGAAACTAGGCAGAAAATACTAGAGGGTGCGAAAAAGATTGCCGCGGCTCAGCAGTCGTTGAACATGACACTGCGTGAGTACCCAAGAGCGAATAAGGTAGATGCTGTAAAGGTAAAGGGGAAAAATCTCATCAGTGAAATGAACAAAGAGGGTGATACTAGAGTTGAGGAGTCAAAGAACTTTCTGTCCGCGGGGCTGCCGAAGTACAGTACCCGGCAAAGAACCTCAGAGCAGCAGATGCAGCTGGATCCGAGTTAGAGGGTTTGACGGGTGAGGCCCGGCAAAGACAGCAGGAAAGAGTCAATGAGTTAGTTCGGATCGCTAACAGACAAAATGAAGAGTTGCTCAGGGAAAACCCGGCAAGGGCTGGGGCATCCAAAGTTGTTCATTTAGCTGTAGGTAACCCGGAGAAATCAGCTGGAGCTGCATCATCCCCTCATGGAGACCCAAGAAGAGAGGAAGTGGTAACCTCGGCAAGGAGAAACAAACAAATTGTCCCCTATGACCCGGCGAGGGCAGGGAAAGGAAAAGCTATGCAGGAAAATGATGATCGACGAAGTGTCAGCCGAGGTGAGGGTGGCCAAGGTAACCGCGACCAAGGCAATGCTGGTCAAGGAAATCCTGTAAACGGCAATGCCGGACAGCACAACTCGGTGGGAGCAGGGCAACCGCAGCAGCGGAATATACCACGGCAAGAGCAAAGTGCTGACCGAGGTATGCAACAGAGAGGCTCTCCACGAGAGCAAGATAGATACAATGATGGTGATTCGGAAATGGTGAACGCAGGATACCCAAGGCCGGACTATCATGTGATAGGGTCAAGATTGGGAAGCAGGGACTTGATGCCTGACGACGCTAGGTTAAAACTGGATCGGCTTTATAGGTCGGAGCAAATTGAGTGTCAAGGTCTGCCGGGTCTGGCGTGTTTTGGGCCCCGGATCATGAAGGAGCCTCCGGTACCGAACTTCCAGTTACCCAGAGGCACGAAAACATATGACGGCAGCACAAAGCTGGAGGATTGGTTGATCAACTATTCTACGGCGGTGAAAATTGCTACATGCAACTTGAGATGGGCTGTGAGATATGTACCTCAGATGCTGGAGGGGCCAGCAAGGGTATGGCTAAACAATTTGCCACCGGAAGTATCAACTGTTGGATTGATTTTGAGGAAATGTTTGTCAACAACTTCTCGAGCACGTATCAAAGGCCGAATAGGCCACAGACCTTAGTGATGTGCAAACAGAGACCGAATGAGATGGACCGCGAGTTCTTAACCCGGTGGTGCACCGTGAGAAACTCATGTGAGGGCGTGATCGAGTCACAGGCAATAGCTTGGTTTGCACAAGGGTGTAGATATGCAAGCATGCTGTGGCAAAGGCCGCAAAGGGATATGCCAACTACACTGGCAGAGGCAATCCGGATTGCTGATTCATATGCCATGGGTGATCCAACTCAACCTAGGCTTGTGTCAAACGAGTCAAATGAGGAGTACTACCAGCGAGATGGAGCCGGATCATCCCGGCGGAATGATTACCGGGGTAAGAGAAGAGATGATAGACCGGATTACAGGTACAGTTCGCAACAATTTGCTGTTGTAAATCAGGATCAACCCGGAGCAGGGAGTAATCAGCGTCAGAAAACTGGAGGGCAACAATGGACCCCAAGAAATGATGGCAAGAAAACTTGGACGCCAGAGCAGAACAAATAGTGGCAGGAAAAGAAGGACCGTCTGAGGTATACGTATGAGGCAATGCTGGATCAGCCGTGTAAATTTCACATGCCAAATCCGAGTAACCCAGGGGGTCACACGACTCGACAATGTGAGTGGATGTGGAAGATAGAACAAAGTGGTTCGGGGAATGCTCAGGCACCTCGGAATGATCAACCTCGGTAGGAGTTACCCCGACAGCAATTGCTCTCCGGAGCGAACATGCAACAGTTAATGTTGCCACCCCCTCCGCCGAGGTATGAAAACCATGAAAGAAGGGATGCAGTGCATCAGGTGGAAAATCAATATCAGCCAGATCAAAGGTATCCCGGAAATGAGGGGAGAAATGAGTACAAAGAGCATCACCAGAGTTACTGTGTGTTTACCACAGAGGAAACAGATAGAAAGAGCTTGCAACACCGACACATGGAAGTAAATGCGGTAATGTCGGTAGTGACGAGGTATATGCCTTGGTCGGATCAGGAAATTACTTGGAATATCAAGGATCATCCCAAGCTTATGCCGAGCCCTGGTTCGTATGCGTTAGTGCTGGACCCGGCGTTCATCGGGCCAAATATCAATGTGAGATTTTCTAAGGTGCTGATAGACAATGGCAGCAGCATTAATATAATGTATGTGGATACGATGCGCAAGTTGGGCATCTCGGAGAACATGCTCCAGGCCACAAGAACAACTTTCCATGGTATTGTGCCAGGCATTTCCTGTGAACCCATTGGCAAGGTCCGGGTTGATGTATTGTTCGGCACATGAGATAACTGCCGAACTGAGAATTTGGAGTTTGAGGTAGTAAACTTAGAAAGTGCGTATCACGCGTTACTCGCCAGGCCAGCACTGAACAAGTTCATGGCAAGTTGTCACATCAGTTACTTGAAGATGAAGTTGCCCGGGCCAAATGGAGTAATTACCATGGCTGGAGATTTCTGACGTTCCATTGAGTGTGCATCAGTCGGGTCTAACCTAGCCGAGTCACTCGTGATTGCGCAAGAGAAAAGAAAGATACAGGAAGTGGCGGCATTGGCTCAGTCCGCGCAGCAGTATATGCCGGCGATGAGTAACCCGCATGGAAGTGTCTCATTTCAAGCAACGAAGGATACGAAGAAAGTGCTTGTTGATGATCTGTTCCCAGAGCACACCGTAACAATTGGTGCCATGTTAAATGACAAATAGGAAAGCGAGCTCGTCAACTTCCTCCGTGAGAATCGGGATATCTTTGCTTAGTCCACATAGGACTTGCAAGGTGTTCCGAGGGAGTTGGCCGAGCACTCTTTGAATGTGAGACCCGGAGCAAAGCCGGTGAAGCAACCTCTCCGCCGCTTTGCCGAAGATAGGAGAAAAGTCATTGGGGATGAGATAGCTCGGCTCCTCGCAGCCGGGTTTATCATGGAAGTGCTTTACCCGGATTGGCTATCTAATCCGGTGCTTGTGGAAAAGAAAAAGATGATCCGAATGTGGCAGTGGTTTGGCGTATGTGTATCGATTACACGAACCTAAATAAGGAGTGTCCAAAAGATCCATTTCCACTGCCAAGGATAGATCAGGTCATAGATTCTACTGCTGGGTGTGAACTGTTGTCATTCATAGATGCATATTCTGGTTTCCACCAGATACCTCCAAATACTAGCGGTCAAATAAATACCGCATTTATCACCCCATATGGGGCTTATTGCTATCGCACCATGCCTTTTGGTTTACGTAATGCAGGGGCAATGTACCAAAGATGTATGCAAAAATGTTTGCACGTTCAAATTGGTGGAAATGTGCAAGTATATGTGGATGATGTGGTTATAAAAACCAAGGAAAGCAAAACACTCCTTTAAGATATCAGGCAAACATTCACGAACCTAAGGAGATTCCAGATGAAGCTTAACCCGGAGAAATGTACCTTCGGTGTCCCAGCTGGAAAATTACTCGGATTTCTTATCTCCAGCCGAGGTATCGAAGTTAACCCGACGAAAGTCTGAGCCATAGAGCGAATGGAACTGCCGAAGTGTCTTAACGATGTCCAGAAGTTCACTGGGTGCCTGGCATCTTTAAGTTGGTTTGTATGTCGGATGGGAGAAAAGGCATTGCCTCTCTATCAACTAATGAAAAAAGCGGACAAGTTCGTATGGACGCCGTAGGCCAATGAAGCCTTCATCCAATTAAAGAGAATGTTAGCCACTACACCAGTGTTAGCCTCTCCACTATCAAAAGAGCCAATGTTGCTCTATATAGCCGCAACCAACCGAGTTGTAAGTGCACTGGTGGTGGTAGAGCGCGATGAAGAAGGTAAGTCAGTGCAAAGGCCAATCTATTACCTAAGCGAGGTATTATCTGCATCGAAGCAAAACTATCCTCACTATCAGAAAATGGCATATGGTGTGTACATGTCGGCAAAGAAGCTAAATCACTACTTTGAATAACACCCCATCAAAGTGATATGTGAAGCCCCCATATCTGAGATAATGAGTAACAAGGATGCAAGTGGCCGAATCGCAAAATGGGCAATTGAGCTAGCCCCTTATGCTCCGCAATACGACAGGAGAGATGCGATCAAGTCTCAGGCTGTGGCCGACTTTTTCGTGGATTGGGCCGAGATGCAATACGAACCACCGTTACCAGATCCGAACTACTGGGGAATGCATTTTGACAGATCAAAGACGAAAACTGGGTTAGGCGCCGGAGTTGTACTTACCTCGCCAAAGAACGACCACCTGAAGTATGTGCTGCAAATCCATTTCGTAGCGTCAAACAATGTCGCTGAATATGAAGCACTTGTGCATGGTCTCAAAGTGGCAAAATAAATTGGAATACGTCGGATCCAATGCTTTGGCGACTCGGATTTGGTAGTTCAGCAAGTCTCGGGGTAGTGGGACGCTCTTGATCCAAACATGGCATTGTACAGATTCCATGTGCAAAAGATATCTGGGTACTTTGAAGGATGCGAGTTTCACCATGTACCCCGGCTGGAAAACGAGGGTGTCGACGTATTGTCGAAGCTCGGATCAACCCGACAAGCAATTCCACCGGGTGTAGCACTGGAACACCTCAGAAAACCGTCTATCAGGCCGTCCGCAGAACCGACTCAATCTACATCCCGGCAGATCCGGAGTCAGGAGCTGTGCCCATGGACGTTGATGTGGGAAGTGGTTCAGGAAACCCGGGGACTGCTTCGCAGAACCCGGGGATTGCACAGCATGATCCAGCGGAGGTTATGCCGGTGGAGCAAATGGAAATAGATGAGGATGTGTTTCCAGTGCGAGCTATACCAGCTTGGGCACTGTCCATATTTCAATTCCTGAAGGATGGAACTTTGCCCAGTGAAGAGGTGCTTTCCAGGCAAATTCAGAGGCGCGCAAAGGCGTACACAATCATCAATGCCGAACTATACAAGAGAAGTGTCACAAATGTCCTGCAGCGGTGTGTTGACCCGGAAGAAGGGCTTGACATAATCCGAGATATACACCATGGGGAATGTGGGCATCACGCCTCATCCAAAGCATTAGTGGCAAAAGCTTTCCGACATGGGTTCTACTGGCCAAGTGCCTTGGAACAAGCAGAGGATCTAGTAAGAAAATGCAATGGATGTCAGAGGTATGCTACCAAGACACACATGCCAATGTCGGAACTCAAGACCATACCAATTACCTGGCCATTTGATGTATGGTGTTTGGACATGGTTGGCCCGTTTAAACCAGCGAGAGGGAACATGACCCACATCTTGGTTATGGTGGACAAGTTTACGAAGTGGATTGAAGTGAAGCCAATAATAAAATGTGATGGAGCTACGGCCGTAACATTCCTTAAAGATATCATTCTGAGATATGGTTATCCTCATAGTATCATAACATATGATGGCACAAATTTTGCTGAAGGAGCATTTGCGCGATTCTGCCGGGATAAGAAGATCCGGCTGGACGTTGCCTCGGTAGCCCACCCCGCATCAAATGGACAAGTGGAGAGATCCAACGGATTAGTATTATCCGGGATAAAACCCTGGCTCATTGAGCCGCTACAACGATCAGCGGGGTGATAGATAGAAGAACTACCAGCAGTACTGTGGAGTTTAAGAACAACTTCGAATCGATCAACAGGCTATACGCCATTCTTTCTGGTATATGGGGCAGAAGCTGTATTACCAGCCGACATAGAGCATGATTCGCCCAGAGTCACCCAATACACAGAAGCCAAAGTGCGTGAAGCCCGACAAAATGATGTTGATCTACTGGAAGAAGCGAGAGAATTGGCATTGTCCAGATCCGCCATATATCAGCAAAATCTCCGACGCTATCATAGCCGGAAAGTTAACCCCCGAGTCTTTCGGGAAGGTGATCTGGTACTCCGGTTGGTACAACGAACTGTTGGCATGCATAAGCTATCCCCCCCATGGGAAGGGCCATTCATTGTGAGCAAAGCATTGCACAATGACTTGTATTATCTCATCGATGCAAAACCACAGGAGAAGAACAAGGCGGACAGGTCTGGCGAGGAATCTAAGCGTCCATGGAATGTAGCTCTACTTCGTCCATTCTACACTTAGCAAAGAAGTGTGTGTATCCGAGTCTCTCATACGTCGGTATGTATGCCGACAATGAGTTTGTCAATGAAATCGTGGCACCTCGAGCAGTAACTCAGGGACTGCCTTAGTAATATTCGTTGTCTTCTATACTTGTTATTTATTTTTATGTCGGCTGGTTTGAGTTGCTTCTGCCTAAGCCGGATTAGTAGTGTGTGAGCACCAATAACTCAACTCTTCGATTTGCTACTGTCCAACAAGATTTGGCTTCACGGCAAGCAAGAGAACAAGTTTGGAATTGCGTAGCACATGAAAAACGACTAAGGAAAAGAACTTAATCAAGCCGACATTTGTTATTCGGACTAACTTTATGTTTACCTTGTTTTTACTACGCTAAATTATTTTGAGCTAGTCCTAAAGTTTCCAAGTATTGTTAAGTCAATTTTTGAAAATCGGACTCGTAAGTCATAAAACCGAACCAAGGTAGACACGAGCCGAGCCAAGAAACTGGAGAAACAAGAAAATGAAACTAGGGGACTACGCCCAAGATAATCCGGCACGAGCAACTTAGTAGCAAAACATAATTTGTGTGCTTAATACATTTGCACCCGGCATACCGGGGATCTGATAAACTACAAAGTGTTTGATCAAGGAGCAGCAAGGGGAGGTAACTCGGCACCAGCAGGGGGAACTCCAGCCTCGGCTTCAGCATCATCTTCATCTTCTTCGACGTTCGAGGCTTCGTCCTCTCCGTCCTCACCCGAACTCGAACCATCTTCGACATATTCGTCGTCGAGAGCGCCAAGGAAGCTTGGTCGCTCATTCCATTGATGGATGGGGGCATATTGAATGAGGCTATGGGCGCAAGCCTTGCGCCGAGCTATCCAATCCGGGTCAGTGGACCACCTTGATCCGGTGCGCATGCGCTTGAGAAGCTTCAGGTTTATCTTTTCATACCATGTGAGCACATAGTGGAGGACGATTTCAGCTCCGGCGCATCTGGCAGATTCCCTCTAGAGGTCAAGTTGAGTCTCGCAATCCATTAGCTTGTTAATCAGAACAGTGGACCCCTACGGAGTGTCTTCATTAGGCCAAAAGGCATTGAAGATCTGGATTGCTACATCCAGGATATCCTTACCATAGTTCTTCACAATCTCGACGCGAGAAGATAAGCTGACCAGCAAGTCCTCCATGTCATAAGGAATGTTTTCAGCACCAGAACCAGTTGGGGTGCCCCTCTTCTGGCGGAACTTGGCAACGGCAGTGGCGGCAATGGCATCACCCTCTGGAAATTTGTCTGAAAACAAGACAAGTGAAATAAGTAAAGGAAGTTTACCCGGAAAGATCAATGTTGGTTGAAGGAACAGGGCTTATGAGAAATATGGTTGTGGATCCGGGTCAGCTCCTTGGTGCAGTTGTCATGCCTCTTCCGGAGTTGCACAAGTTTGGCATTTGCTGACTCAAGCTTAGTGTCGGCCTCCTTCAGCAGTTCTTGATCTTTGGAAATTTGGAGGTTGAGATGTTTGCGCTCTTCAGTAAAGTCTTGGCCAACTTTATCTACCTCGGTTTTGTGGAGCGCCTTGAGCTTCTTCATTTCTGCCTTGAGTTTGGAAATTTCATCATCCTTGGTCCAGAGAAGGGCGAGCTCATCATCCTTCTTATTCAGTTTGGCCTGATGTTGCCCTGCTTGTTCGAGGAAATGCAGCATCATATCAGGCACGGACACACTATCTTCAAGAGATGCTGAAATAGTTTGTTGACCCGGTAGAGCCGAGGTATGAATATTTGCCGAGCCAAGAAGAAAAGGAGATAGAGTGCAGAGGAAGATTAAGCAAAATGACTTACCCTTTATCTGGTCCAAGTTTTTCCTCATGAGGATGTTCTCGGCCTCCACTCTGGCTGCCCAATCCGAATGATAGATTAGTTTGGCGGGAAAAGACAAAGAAAAATGGGAAAAATGCCAATGAAAATTTACCCCTTTTCTCGAATTCGGCGAGAAGGGTGGTATGTTTCGAGCGCAGCAGCTTATGGGTGTCCAAAAGACGCTGAAACTCAGCGCTCCGGCGATTGGTAGTCACCTGAAAAGAGTACAAAAGGATAGCTTCGTCATGTGCATATTCGAAGTGTACAGAATCCGGGCCAAGTGGAACTTAACCCGGCTCTAGGTGTGTGCATATTCGAAGTGTACAGAATCCGGGCCAAGTGGAACTTATCCCGACTCTAGGTGTGTGCATATTCAAAGTGTACAGAATCCGGGCCAAGTGGAACATAACCCGGCTCTAGGTGTGTGCATATTCGAAGTGTACAGAATCCGGGCCAAGTGGAACTTAACCCGGCTCTAGGTGTGTGCATATTCGAAGTGTAGAGAATCCGGACCAAGTGGAACTTAACCCGGCTCTAGGTGTGTGCATATTCGAAGTGTACAAAATTCGGGCCAAGTGGAACTTAACCTGGCTCTAGGTGTGTGCATATTCGAAGTGTGCAAGATCCGGGCCAAGTGGAACTTAACCCGGCTCTAGGTGTGTGCATATTCGAATTGTACATAATCCGGGCCAAGTGGAACTTGACCAGGCTCTTGGTGTGTGCATATTCGAAGTGTACAAAATCCGGGCCAAGTGGAACTTAACCCGACTCTAGGTGTGTGCATATTTGAAGTGTGCAAGATCCGGGCCAAGTGGAACTTAACCCGGCTCTAGGTATGTGCATATTCGAAGTTACTAGGGAGCTACGCTAATTCTCTAAGGAGCATCCGGCCGAGTAACAATTTACTCCCCCGGAGGCTCGGGGACTAATGGGTATATGACTAAGTACTAGTACATGTTAAAGAAAAGACAAAGTACCGTACCTCCATCATCCGGCCAACAAGGTTGATGGCCTTGGCAGCTGTGTTCATCTGCACTGCAAACTCAGCAGGCCCGAATTTCTCCGGGAGATCGTTGTTATTGAGGAACTCCGCCTTGTTCCTGTTATTAACAAACTCGATGAAGGCCGGAGGATAGCGTTCTCTGCTAAGCATGTGGGGTGCGATCAAACCCTTGGCGTGTGCTTCTTTCCTCTCAACTTGTGCAGCAGCGGGGCTAGTGTGCAAAAAAAGTTGCACATCAGCTGACCCAGCAGAGGTGTCTTTCTTCGGCGGTGTCTTCTTCGGAAGCATGGACGCAAGTGTACGCTGTCCAACCTCGATTGATGCTGCCCTGGCGGCGTCAGAAGCCTTTTTGCCCTTGGGCTGCTGCTGAGAGGTTGAAGTTTGTGCTGCGGATTTGCCCTTGGGCACAGCCTTGGTGCTAGCCTTGGTGCTGGTTGTGTCTTCTCGCTGAGCCTTGGTAGACTCAGACGAGGCGGAGGGAGTTGGTGCTGCTGCTGTTGCTTGTGCTACTGCTGTTGGTGCTAGCGCTGGAGCTTGTGCTGGTGCTTGTCTTGGCGAGGGTACTGTTGGTACCTCGGAGGTAGTTGGTTGTGGCTGAGCCGAGGTGGAGCTGGGAGCATCTGCTGCTCCAGCAGAGCCACTTCCCCTGCACCGAGGTTTCCCTCCTCTGGACGAGGCGGGCTAGAACCCGGAGCAACCGCTGAACCCTCCTGAATAGGGCTCAGCGGGCGAGATTCATCGCCATGAGGGGGAGAGGGGCTATGCCGGAGTGGCGAAGCAATACCGGATCCGCTCTGAGGTACCTCCACCGCAGCCCTGCCGAAGCAAACGATGAACAATAAATTACAACAGAAGAAAAGCACGGAGCAGAAAATTGGAAAAGGGAGAAGAGACTTACTCATCAGAGGTCAAAGGCTCCTTGGGCTTGCGAGCCCTCCGGGTTATGGCCTTAGTCATAGGCTTGGTGGCAGCTTTGTCTGCGGACTTCTTTCACCTCTTGGTTGGCTTAGAAGTTCCGGAGGAAGAAGCAGATGCGGCCGCCCTTTTCTTTGACGCGACCGAGACAGGTTCGCCCGTAGCGAGGGGAGGATCTTTGTGGATCTGCCCACCCGGGTTAGCTGATGCCGGAAAGGCGTAAGAAAGGGGGACAACGTCAAATGCTTCCATCACCTCAACGTCCGAATCATCCTCATCATCAGGCCAATCTGTTAAGGAAGAGAATTTACCGGTGGGTCGCTTGGTGGCATTAGGGAACGGCAGGAACATCTCCTGATCCGGATCCTCCTCGTCCGGGGCATCTCGATCATTCGCCCACTTGAGAGAAGGCTCGGGGCCATCCTCGAGGGTTTGCTGAAGATACAACTAAGAAGAAAATGCAAAGGAATCAAACAAAAAACAAATTCCGACATATGATACAACTCGGAAAAAGATTGGATCGCGAGATTTACCACATGAGGAAGCCTATCTCGGCAGAAGTGCTCGATCCCCCACTCCCAATCAGTGGAGAAGTTTTTGTTAGTAGTGAAGAGGGCCTTGACCCGGCAGAATATCTCGGTATTACTCAACTTGAATGAGGAGGTCCGGTTGGGGTCAAGGCGCCAGCTCATGTGGCAAAGTTTATGTGTGCGTTTCTGGAGAGGGGAGATCCGGTTGCGGACGAAAGTGATCATCGCATCCTCGTTGCACATCCTAGCATCCTTCAGCTCCTGGAACCGTTTGTTGACTTGGTTTTCCAGGACAGTGAGTTTCTTGGAGATCTGGTCCCAGAGATCCGGATTAGGAGGAACCGGAACGTAGGGGCGCAACCGGATCAGATGTTCAGTCGTGCCATTTTTGACATAAAAGAAGGTTCGGGCCTAGCCCTTGCAAGAATCAAGCCCCGTGACTCGGGGAAAGACGGACTGTTTCCGAGGAGAAATGGAAGCATCGCCGAATTGCGTGAGTTGTTTGTCCTCCGGGTCAAGCTCCTTATTCGGAATCACATTCCAGCGTAGGCCGAAAAACCGGATCCAGAGCTCCTTAGTGGGCCATGATAAAAAGAAAAAATAATTTTTGAGGTGACATGCACCATCAAAGACTTGACCAAAGTATTTGTAAACATTCAAAGCTGGGATCATAGTACTTCAATGATAACATGAAAGACAAAGTTCTAGCAATAAGACAAAGAAACTATGATGCAACATGAAAAGGCACAAACAAAAGATTCATGAATAACAATGCTTTGCAAGACGTTTGTTTGTTTCACATAAAGAAAACATAGCAAAGTGGCACTCAGCTTGTCCCTCATAGAGTAGCAAACATAAATGCATAGGACACCTTCAAAGTTTACAAGAGTGACTAGATACATATAGTTTAAAAAAGCAATATCAAGGTATGCATCAATCAACAAGTCATGGGACAATGCACATAGAACTAAGAATGGCCACTATGCTCTCAAGAAAGTGCTCATAGAATGTGTGGAGACTCAACAAGGGAATGAACAGGTTTTGAAAAGTTTGAAAGGCTTCCAAATGCTGAAAGTATGGTACTCATTACCTTTGAGCTCTCATTTTCCCTATCATAAGCATCTTTAAATGGTTAAGGTTAAAGTGACACAACTAAGAGGATATGCTTGACAAGTTATAAATCAAAGTCTCATGCCCCTTACTTACGAAGACCGATCCTCATGCTACTCAACTTCAGTCACAGAGAACCGCCAACGGGGTACCCCTTGCACATGATACAAGAGCTATCCCATAATCAAAATGACAAGGCAAGCAGACAATGAGCATCTCAGTAGTCTTTTTATTTACTATGTGCATATATTTTTATTGAGGATGCTTCATAGAATGCTCATTATGGTTATGCTGCAAGTTTCCACCATGATTAGGCATGGCTTAGGCTAGCGGCCCATGTGTTTCTCTAACATACATACAAACTCCATGATCTTACAAGTTCCACTTTTATTTCACACCGTCGGGATCCATAAGCAAAAGAACATGATATCAACGAGGTACTAAGTACCAATGAAATGTTGAAAACGTTCCCCATGATACATGGTTCTGCTAACTTCAACTTATAAAGCACAAGCATATACGCAACAAAGAAGGACGCAATGGTTCAGGTTTATTAAATGCGAGAAAATAAAGTGTGCCATCAAGTTCGTGAGAGCTTTACTAACTAACTTTCTCATAACAAGCAAACATTTTATTCGGAAGAAAACAAGGCATATTGAATATGCAAAGAAGTAGCAAATGATGCTAATAGGTAGGTATGGTGGACACTTTGGCAATATTTGGTTTTAGGGAGTTGGAAACATGAGTAAAACATACTCACTGAGAGTGAAGGCTAGCAATAGTAAGGGAGCGACAAACGAGAGAGCAATAATGGCCATAATCATGCAGAGCGACAAAACTTCATTGATCAAAGCATAAAGTGATACTACAAGTTGAAAACTAAAGGATCATAAAGGCTTATGGTGACTTGGGATAGTCATAACATGGTGTGAGCATGTGCCAAGTCAACCCAAATAAAGCATCAAAGGAGAATACCACAATACTATGCTTTAATATGCTAAAACAACGCATGATTCTTCCAAAGCACATTAGGAAATCTCAATTGTTTATAACAATTCATGCTTTAGCAAATAATACTAATCATAAAGCCAAAACAATATCAAGCATGGCATGACAAAGCATAGGCCACAGTCAAAAACAGCTCTCTTTACCACTTAAGCTTCCTACTCTTTTCCAATCCAAAGGGAACTATTTGAAGACCAATGTATGAAAGAGGAGGTCCAACCAATTTATTCAGAAAACTAAGCAAACCACGCAAACTAAAAACCAAAACGAAAACGAAAACGAAGACGCTCCAAGAACAACACAACTATGCATGAAACAATAAAAATGAAGCGTTTGGAAGAAACCTGGGATTTTTATTGATGAAGATGGAGATGCCTTGGGCATCCCCAAAGCTTTGACGCTTGTACTTCTTGGATATTTCTTGGGTGACACGCATGGCATCCCCAAGCTTGAGCTTTAGTCCATCCTTCATCTCATTACTCATTCCTTCCATACACCTGAAATTTTTCCTTCATACAAAACATCACACAATCTTTATTAGCAACATTAGTACAGTCAAGATAAATAAGTCTTAAGGTTCAGTTCTAACACCAAATAAACTTCCATTATAACACTAGCTACTGAAGTACTTCCCTCAAAAAGCTCAATTCCCCAAAAGAACTCAAAAAGGAATCAACAAGAAGCAAATGCAGAAAATGGCAGAAATCTGTCAAAACAGACCAGCAGGTAAAGACGAATTTTTTCGAAGACCTTCTGTTGCTCAAATCAAAAAGTGTTGAACTAACTAAAGTTATATAACAACCTGGGGTAGAAGCACAAAAATTCAAGCCTCCAAAAGACGTTTACAGATTTTACACGAATTTTTATGGTGAAGCATAGAAATCTGTTTCAGAACAGCAACTTTCCCAATCATTACTTCTCTCTCATTAGAGGTTACTCTTGGCACAAAAAGCAAATAAAAAGGATAAGGAGCGGTTATTACTAACTTCCGAGACTCATCTAAAACTTTTGGGTTATCTCCCAATAAGTACTTATCTTTAACGCCTTTAAGTTAGGCAAAAGCAAAAACTGAAAATGGATAAAATAGAAGTAAGCGGAGATAATCATGGTGAAAACATTGTTTTGTTCAATGAAATCCTTTTGTTAACAAGGTTGATAAGGTATTGTTACCAAAACAATTTCATATGATACAAAACTTTGTATTCCACTAATGATTATGTTACCTCAACATTGATAGCAATGGTACCAATCATAATAGTTTCAAATTTTTCTCTTGGTATGGGACAATATATTTCTCCAACTTGAATGCCCTCAACATGTTCAATTGAATTCAAGCCATAAGTCCTTTCAATCTTCTTGGGGAAGTAGACAATATGTTCCTTGTCATTAACATTGAAGGTCACATTCCCTTGATTATAATTAATAATAGCTCCTACAGTATTTAAGAAAAGGTCTCCCAAGAATAATAGACATAATATCATCTTCAGGCATAAAAAGTTTGAGAGGATGCTCTCATAAGAAATATGAGTTGAAGAAAAAGAGAGCATCAAGAAGAAAATTCAAAACACATTTAAGTCTAACCCACTTCCTGTGCATAGGAATCGTGTATGCAAATAAATTCACAAAGAACAAAGTGACAAGCATAGGAAGATAAAACAAGAGTAATTTCAAAACTTTCAACACATAGAGAGGTGTTTCAATACCATGAAAACTTCCACAACCATATTTTCCTCTCTCATAATAATTTTCAGTAGCCTCATGAAGAAACTCAACAATATAACTATCACATAAAGCATGCTTTTCGTGATCTACAAGCACTAGAGCTTTATTATAAACATCTTCAAAAGAAACCTCAGGAACATAACATTCATCCTCCTTTACTAAGCATGGGGGACAATCAAATAATGTAAGGGATAAAGAGTTACTCTCATTAGAAGGTAGGCATGGGTAGCTAATCCATTCTTCCTCCTTTTGTTCATCACTCTCCTACTCTTTTTCATCTAATGAGATTTCAGGTTCATCAATTTCTTCTTCCATAGGATCCTGCAAGGCATTAGTCTCTTCCATTTGTGGAAAGCATCTATTAAAATATTCAAGAATATAGCCATTTTCATCCTTGTAATTATGAAGAAAAATTTAAGTATACCATAAACCTCATACTTATAAGGTGAATCATCAATATTTTCAAGCAAACTAGCAAGTTCAAAAGCACCCTTCCAAGCAATAATTTCTTCAATTTCTTCCACATCATAAAAGTCATTAATTCATTTAGCATAAGAAGATATGGTATCATTATCATTATACTCACATTGAAAAGGGAGGTGTTTATACCTCTTTCTGCAATGAGATTCATCACAACAATAAGTAACATTATAAGTAGAGCACACGTTTCTAGCAATGGTATACAATCTATCAATTTGTTCCCATAAGTGTTTCCCTTTTTGTGACAAGAGGTGTTCCTTATAATAATATTTTTGATCTTCCGTGAACCCACCTTGCCAATAAGCTTCAGTTTCAAAGAAACCAACCATTGACAACAAACATGATAAGGCGAGACAATAACAGACCAACGAAAATAACAACTAGAGTAGGAACTACTTTTTTTGTATTTTTGATAAATAAACAAGCAAACAAGGAGAAAATAAACTTAGCTTGAACAATAGTGAATCCAGGTGAACTTGATAAATAAAGCTATGCTCCCCGGCAACGGCGCCAGAAAATAGTCTTGATGACCCACAAGTATAGGGGGTGTATCGCAGTATTTTCGAGGGAAGTGAAACCCAATTTATTGATTCGACACAAGGGGAGCCAAAGAATATTTATAAGCCTTAACAACTGAGTTGTCGGGCTTAGCTGCACTCGAAACAATCTTGCTCACAAAGCAGCTTATCAAGAGTCAGTTTTGTAGTAGGAATAGTAAAGCAATGTAAGTAGTAAAGCAAAGACAGAGTAACAATAGCTTTAAACAAAGGATTCGAAAGGTAGGCATAGGGATGGATGGACGGGCGTTGCATGGACAAGACAATTCACATAGCAATCAAAACATAGGGCAATTGCAGATAAATAAGATAAAGTATCCAAGTACTAGATAATCCTAGGCATGTGTTGCATATATAGTCATATGTGCTCGCAATGAGAACTTGCACAACATCTTTTGTCCTGCCAGCCTGTTTGCAGCGGGGCCTCTAGGGAACTACTGGCAATTAAGGTGCTCCTTTTAATAGAGCACCGGAGCAAAGCATTAACACTCCATGAACACATGTGATCCTAACATCAAAGCCATTCCCTTCCGATTATCTCGATTTCTGTCACTTCGGGGCCATAGGTTCTGGACAACAACATGTGTATACAACTTGCAGATAAGACCAAAAACAATACTATCATAATGAATCAATAACATGTTCAGATCTGAAATCATTGCACTCGGGCCCTAGTGATAAGCATTAAGCACAACAAGTCACAACAAAGTCATAAAGCACTAATAAAAAGATACTAGGCACCATGCCCTAACAATCTGATGCCATTACATGAACAATCTCATCCAATACCTACCATCCCCATAGCCTACAGCGGGGGATTACTCACTCATAGATGGGGGAAACATGGATGGTCAATGGAGATGATGGTGGAGATCGATGGAGAGTGCTCTGGGGGCACTTCCCCGTCCAGGCAGGGTGCCGGAACAGAGACTTTCTATCCCCCGAATCTCCCCTTTGGTGGTGGCGGTGCTGCGGAACTTTTTCTGGAAAAACGTCGAAACCCCCGAAGTTTTTAGCTCAGAAGGCTTCTTATAGGCGAAGAGGGAGACCGAGGGGGTGCCTGGGGCCACCACACAATGCCCTGGCGCGGCCAGGCCTAGCCCGCGCCTGGGAGGGTGTGGCCAGCCCTGGCCTCCTCCGCCTCTCGTGATTCGCTCTGAGTCTTCTGGAAAAATAGGCACTTTGGCTTTTGGCCCGTCCAATTCCGAGAATATTCATTTTCTGACTTTCCTGGAACCAAAAATAGCAGAAAACAGGCAACTGGCACTGTGGCTCTTGTTAATAGGTTAGTCCAAGAAATCATATGAAAAGTACTCCAAAGTGTGGACAAAACACAAGAAAGGAGATAAAACCAAGCATGGAATATCAAAAATTATAGATACATTTCCAATGTATCAGGCCACAATCTGACGTAGCCCTCTATGGTGGAGGCAAAGGAAGAAAGGGAAGTGATGGCGTTCGCCGGAAGGTGGTGCGGTTGAAGCTCGTAGGTGTTGAGCCAATCATGGAAAAAGTCGCTGACAGGGAGGCCGAACCCACGCTAGAAGTGGGAGAGGAACACTACAAACTCACCCGGGTTAGGTGAGGGAGCAAGTTCCTCGGCGGCGAGACGAGCAACCACACCCTCCGGGATGCCTCGGGTGCGGTACAACCAATCTAGGTCATCCTGGCACACCCAGGACCCAGCCCAGGCGCCGTGCTCGGCGTTGTTCGCATCCTCCTCCATCTCTTGTTCCCCGACAATGAGCTCCTCTTCGGTCATGTCTAGGTCGCTGTCCTCACTGGCCCTATCAGCGGTGGGGGGCAGTGCCTTGGACTAGCGCGGACCCGTGGCGATGGAGATGTGCGGGAGTGGCGGCGACGCTGGTGCACGAGGAACGGTGCGGCGGCGGCATTGCTAAGCAGGTGCGGCAGCGGCGCTGTCGCTGGGAGGAAGAAGAAGAGGCAGAGGGGAGCTGGAATGGGGAAAAGTCCCAAGGGGTGCGCCCCTCCCCTATTTAACCACGCCTCAGCAGGGTAGTGGGATCGTGCGGTGCGGTGAGGCCACACGGTGTGGCCATGTATTTACCGCATCAACCAATCAGAAACAAGCCACAGGATGGCCACAGGGTGCAGGAGATCCCACGACGCGACGTGGTGATATAGTTAACAAGGAGACAGACACGATGTGACGTGTGAAATAGTAACACCTGACATTAACTGCAGCAGTAACTGGCGCAGGCCCTTAAAATGAGGCAAAGTAATGATTACCCTCCATGTGGGGAATCGTACGAGAGAAGGAAGAATAACCCGGATAACTATGGGATGACCCGGCCAGCGAGTGAAAACTCGGAATATGCCAAGGGAAAAGCTAGACAATGAAATCCGGGATATGAGGTAACTTAGAAAAGGGAGCAAAAGGGTCGGTGAAATTGAACCTGCTGTGGCCTTAGCGGCTGAGGATGCTAAGACCGCACCAGCTTCGGGGACTAATGTTGGGGGGATACCCCCGGGTAGGGTCACGCCAGGGTATAATGGCCGAGTTAGCCGAGGTACGGTAAGGTCAAAGCGAATGCTGGCCGAGTCACCTCAAGGCAGGCCGAATCACGGAGTGACCCGGACCGAAGGATGACCGCCTAACCGAGTCCCAGCCGACTTATGTCGTATGCCGGCAGGATTTATGTATGTTGTGTGCAGGTACCAGTGTGGACGGATTAACCAGGCATGATCCGGGTTATATCAGGCTTGCAAGAGAAGGAAGGTATCTCGCTGGTCAAAAGGAGGTCACTGTACGCTGCAGCATGAGTGAAGCGGACAGAGGCTAGGACCACTGAGGCGTGGCCGACAAAGGTGATGTTGCCTGTGTCGGATGACGCTGGTGCCGCAGAGGCTCACGTAGCCTCTGCATGGCTGACGATGGGCAAAGGTGACCCGGTCGGTTTACTATTTTGGGAAGAGGCATATTCCCTGGAATATGCATCCACGTGTGCCCTAATTAGAGACCTAGCCACCCCTATATAAGGAGGGCTAGGGCATCTATAGAAAGGGCTGGTTGGTTTTTGACTGGTTGGATTTTACTTGGTTGATCTTTAGTTGTTCCATGAGAGCTAGCTAGTGGAGAGAGTAAGAGAGTTCCTTCTTCCTCCACTCCTCAACACAGCTCAAGGAGCACTTGTAAACCTTGGATACCTACTGAATACAAAACTTCTGTGTGTGGAATCACCACACTATCCCTCCCTGGATTCTTCTAGTGCATTTAGTCCCCACCTTTAGCCTATCCATGGCATCTGCCGTGGCATCACCACGACATGGCCTAAGTTAAGTTAGACCTAAGGAAGTATGAAATTAAAAGATTGTCTTTCAAGATGCTTTGTGAAATCGGGCTTACCAAAGTGAAGATGTCCAAAAGGGTAAAAATAAGACACATAGTGCTGGAAGATTCATTTTGGAGATCCACACCTGTGTGGGTATACCGTAGATCCTTTCATGAGACCTTGAATAGGTAAAATAGGAACTGGACAGTGACCAATATCCTTACTATTGAGTTAAGGGATATTATACATAAAGATTAGAGACTATTAGAAAACTCTAAGGGGGAGAGTAAACCATAAACACTGAAGTGTTGTTGTCTACCTTTCCGACTAAAGGGGGAGAAGAAGTACAAATTTATGGTGAGATTAAGCCTTATTCTCATAAGGTTATAAGAAGTCATCATTATAAACTACTTCCGACCATATGTCCAGATAAATGATCATAGTAGACATAACAGTTTAAACCTAGTAGACTAGTTTTTTAAAGAAACAACTCCCAAGTTGTCCTTAGGAGAGAAGAATGTATTTTTTAATAGATAGGTATAGTGTAAAAGGAAGACCTAATTCGAATGGAAAAAATGTGTCCACCACCAGTCCAAAGTAGGACCAGTAGAACATCACCCAAAGGAATTATAGTATAAGGAACTCGGTGGTAAATTGGATACGACAAGTGGATTCTGTTAAGAATGAAGAGGATTGAAGGGAAAAGATCTGGATACAGGGTACCACAATAATCCATACAAGTCAACACCGCATTCCGAAACGTAAGAGAGTGCGAACTTCGGGGACGAAGTTTATTTTAAGGGGGAGAGTCTGTAACATCCCAGCATTAGAGCTTATAAATAAGGTGAGATAAGGTGTGTACATTGCATTCATGCATAGAAAATCTGGGGAATTTTCACGCAAAACTAAAGAAGTCAGTGAGGGATCGAGATCTCTCTTGCTCTGATGGAAACCTCCGGGCAAGTGCGATAGATTTCGACATGACCTCCACTATATCTTTGCTTTTGAGGGGGTAACTATTCAAATTTGAACATTTATAAGTTATGTTTGAATTCAAATAGAATTTGAGGTGAATTTGGAAAATAAATTGCAATAATAGAATAAAGTACATCTTATATTAATAGATATAATGCACTACTCTTTATGATAAAGGTATCTCAAGACAAATTAAAGACTACATTAATAAATGTGAATACACGTAAATATCAATACAAATAATAACAAGCTTTAAACTCCAAAAAAGGGGAAAAAATCAAAATTTATTATCTCAAACAAATAATAATACATTGTATTTACACCTACATAAAAGAATAAATGAATTACAAAAGAATATAGAATAAAAGATTACAAAGGTAATGAAATAAAACCCTAGACTAATATCTAAGATATTCCTTCATCTTGTGTCTTCATTTTTCACTCTGATTCCTGCAAAACAATACAAAAGATAACAAAACAAAAGTAAAAGAATAAAATAAAGGGAATTGTTTAGATTAATGTTACTCTCAGTCTGGCATAGTGTTGCTATGCTAAGTTCATCATTGAGTATGCGTTAAAGGGGCCACATTGGATCTGTTCTTATCAAATTTAGGCTTCATACTTGTGCATCATTAGCATAGAGTTAATGTTCCATTTGGAAACTAAAAATAAAGGTCAAGGTCAGATAATATCAAACCAGCCGAGCACATGCTTAGCAAAAATATCCCACTGATGAAACCTAGACAAGGGGAGGTTACCTGGACCAGCAACACACAAGCAGCTTAGTCATTGCATGCTTGTGTGCTGTCAACAGCAGACCTCCACAAGGGTGGATAAGAACACAGTCATAGCAGCAGAGTACCACTTTGTTGGTCACTCACCACACTTCATTTCACCACACGACACCTCCATAGGTTCACAGCCCAAACCACAAGAACAACATATGTTCTTGATGGATCATCACAAATCTACTTCACACATACCAACCAATATCACATGAAGTCCCAGATCAAGATTTAACCCAAGAAGCACCAAGGGGATCAGGACAAGATCATAAGCCATTCTAAAAGGAGGAGAAGGCCAGCAGATCAGGGAGGAGTAGCTCAAGCAAAGAGAAGATCAAGCATCAGCAATAATCAACTGTCTCAACCACACATCCCTTGCATCCTGGTTGCTCTAAGAGCCATCCAGGAGGTGAGACAAGTGGATCTGGATATCAAGAACTAGTTATATCTGATAGCAAGAAGAATCACAACACCATTGCAGGTAGTTATCTCTCCCAAACCAAACATAGCATCTGTTTTCTTGATCTTTTATTTAAAGAAAGGAGTTTGGAGTGAGAGGGGGCTCTCAGAATGCAAAGATGCTATGCAGTTCATCATAGAGGTTGTAGGGAAAAATAATATCTGTTCTTGTTTTAGAAAAGGATTGGTCTCAGACTTGGCATCATTGGCAAGGGGGTCTTGGCATCATTTTTATGGTGCAGATCATCAAGATCTGCTGCTGATTACAAAAACAAGGTGGGATTACCTTTACAGCCAACTACACAGTGATGAATCACTGTTGTGCACACTCTTATGAGGCACCACAGCAGCAAAGCATCAAGACAAAGGCTATATGGTTAACCAGATTGTTCATATCACTTGCCCACAAGTAAAATAAAGCCCACAGTTAATCCTTAGCTGGATTCATCATAAATGGAAACCATTTTGAGCCAGCAGTACTTACAAGCACCAATAAAAGCATGCATAAATAAGTAACATCATTTGTTTGCAAGAAGCATCTCAACTGTTGTTATCATAATGGCAGAATAATCATAGCAGCCACCATCTCTGCTTATAAATGTTATACACACCATTTTCATCATTTTCCTAGTAGTAACTCTAGGAATCAGAATTATATACTGTTCCACTGTCATAAGTTGACAGAAAAACAAATCAACTTCTTAAAAACACTTCCAGGAATCATTCTTCTACAACATCAATTCATAATCATGATAGAGAATAGAATAAATGTAATTCACCATGGTTCTACACAGTATCAAGATAGACTCTTGAGAAAAGCCATAGATTACAGGGTACTTCACAGAAAAGTACCAAGTCAATTAACCAGGTAACATCAGTTTAGAATAGAGGCATCCCAACTCAAACCATAGTACTGAATTTACCACCAATGCCAATAATAACCTGGGTGTCAGCACAATCCTAACCATGCATTTACAGGGTGTTCTATGATAAAGAACATGGTAACAGAATATGATCAAACAGAGTTTAGCAATACACACCAGTAAGGCCATCTGCAAGAGTATTGCCCAGGAAACTGACCAAGAGGCTAAGTTAAACACCACTACAGGGGATGAACCCTAGAATTACGGATAAACCCTAAATAGGGAGATCCATCACAAGTAACCACATAGCATGGAGTAGAGATAAGATAGATCTCAGAGAGGAGATGAGAGCACTTACTTGAGTTACTCGTAAGATTATCAGAGAAGAAGCAGAGAGGAGGCCGACGGCAGAGAGGCGGCACGGGAGCACCTCGAGGGCGCCAGAACCCCGCCGCACACACAGCAGTGGCGACCATGGAGGAGCGGCGCCGCAACGCCATCGAGGACAGCTCCAGAGCACGGCGGACCAAACCTTAGCCATGAGGAGGGGGTCACCGTGGACAGCGAAGAGCACCAGCACCAGATCGAGCAGGACAGTGTTGTGTGGCGTCATTGTCCGCATCGTCTTGCACCACAGCGGTCGTCCCGGTGGTCTAGGGCCGCCGGAATCGTAGCGGCGATGTCGTCGCCAGGGCGTCGCTAGAGCATCACCAGGGATAAGGTCGAGAGGAAGAGAGAGGAAAGTGACGGGGCCGATTGTGGCCTGTCCAGTGACCCTAGGTTGGTTTGACCCAACCCAGTGGGCCGGATCGGGCTAGGCCAACCAAGTGGGCCAGATCGGGCCGGGCCAGCCCAGTGGGCCAGGCCCATGTTTAATAAGAAGTCTTGTTTAAAATTCTAATTACAAATATACCTTGAAATTGTTTTAGCCCTAGAAAAATATAGAAAAATCCTAAAAATACATATAACATATTGGAATGATCACAAAAATAATATCTATCTAAGAAAAATATAACATTGTTTGTTTGAGTAAAATAAAATACAGATAAATATTAACACCATTAAAACCTAAGTGAAATTTCACAAAATAAGGAAAAGACCTAAAAAAATGAATGAAAATCATTTTTGCACATACAAATAAATCTACTATTATATAAAATACTAACTTAATTTGTTTTCAAATAAATCTTGAAGCAAATATTTAAAGATATATAACCCTTTATGGAATTTTATAAAAATAAGGATTACACTTAAAATTGAATAAAATTCACTTCTAAGATCTTAATTAAGTATGTTTCCCTAGAAAAAAAATACCAATTGTGTTATTCCAACACACTTTAAAGTTATTAAGGAATAAATTCTTATTTATTATGTAGTTTGTAAATTCTTTAAGAACATTCCTAAATAAGAAATAACCACAATTTTATGTAAAACCCTAAAGCTTGTACATTGAAATACTACTTCCAAAACCATAACTTAAGTCTATAATAATACTTAAAAGTAAAACTATTAACATTTAGAAATCTCACTTAAACTAAAAAGAATGATGACATACCTTCAAACATGCTTGTTATAAGATTTAAAGTTTATTAATACTTTTAAGCACATCATATCCTAGATCTAATTATGTTTTATAGTTAACCTTTGTCTGTTCCAAAATTAAGTCCTAAGGCATCTCAAATCCAAACTTATAGACAAATTAAATCTTAAAGAAATCACCTAGGTTTAAATCATTCATCATATTGGGGTATTACTTTAGGGTTTTCCAAACTACATTACATTACTGATGCATAACCGCATTTTGGTTCTTTAAAACATTAGTCCTTACCGAACCAATGATGATGTTTATAGAATTTGGATCTTCCAGTGTCTTGAAGACCGTGAGTGCATAATATTGCAATCACAAAAGGCAAGTTCACAACTAGCTCATGTCCTTTGATTATTTTCTATGCTTGTAACTCAACTGTGTCCTCACCTGCATTCCAAAAGGGTCAGAAAACAATATTTTCATAATAATATAATTATGGATTATTTACCAGATGGTAATAATCTACTGAGAGAGTTCCAGTGGTAAAGGAACATAATATCTAGGACTTGACAACCAATGTCGCCAGTGATTCTAGCGCCGTATATTACACGTCAACCATAAGACTTGGAATGGGACGGGAAAGTCAGCTATATCTTCTCCCTTTCATATGGAGGCAAGATGACCTTATTGTGACATTGGGATTCCCGGTGTGGATCCAACATATGGGTGGGCACCCTTAGGCCCCACGATTTTGGTGTCTAGATTATTTATGAGTGGATGCCAGAGGTATGAACCTCCAGGGGCATCACCAGCTCATAGAATCTTCGGGAACTCCCATGGTTATAGCTTGCCCTAGGTGGCGGCTTAACAGATGTGTAGTCAGCCCCGGAGGATCGTGCAGACATATGGGGTCGCGGAGAGGGCAGTACTAGATTCGATCTTAGACTGGGCCCCACATCATGGAATTGTGGACGGGAAAGATCGCCCGGTTGTGCAACAAGGCTAAGGTCTCTTATGGGAAAAGTGACGCACCTCTCCAGAGTGTAAGAATTGTGACATGTTACTCCTTGTTCCAGGAAGGAGCTATGAACGCGGCAGGAAAGGAACTACATGAAGTTCTGGTCAACCTGTGAAGGTATCGGACATATTTTTCAGAATAAAAACAACCTTTGAAGAAATGTTTACGAAAACCTGCATCGCCTACGACCTATGGTATGTGGCTGTAGAGTTAGTGCATCATACACTCCTTTTTAGTGAACTTGCTGAGTATGCTCGTACTCAACCGTACCTTCTTAAACCTTGCTAGGTCTTAAGCCGTTGAAGACGACGTCAACATCAATACCTGCTCAAGAAACGATCATCGACAACTAAAGTTCTTCAATAAAGTCAATGAAGTACACATAGACGTCAACCGAAGCAAAGACTAAGTTCTTAAGTAGATAGAAGTAGATTCTCTAGCCATAAAACCTACTTCTGTAGAACATTGCATTAGCAGCAATGGCAAGCCAAATAGTTTATATTCGAGTCGTAGTTACTAGATAGTTCTGAGTTATTATTTCTGGTTCTTCTTGTAAGAAGCTCTTTTTCTCTCTTTAACCTAGAGTGTTCTTTGGATCTTTTGTAAAGAGTCGAGTTGTAATCTATAGTCATGTCTTGGACCTACTGTGTTTCTGTTGTACCACTCTGAGGGATTTATACTAGTGAACAGTGTTTCATTGGTGTTATGTCAACGACTATAGTGTACTACATCATGCAGTGGTATGCTGGGTCACCACAACTTGTCCCTCCACCCTTGGACGGACGCGGTGAGCTTGATGGAAAAATAGGTGACAGAAGAGTCGACGTGGATCCCGTGGCCTCCTACGTCGTAGACTACCGAACCGGACACCGACTAGCGTTTCAGCTTAAAAAGCCTCTTGAAGAGGCCAAAGTGTGGCTCGATTTCGAGCCAGCACTCGCAGAGAGTGATCAAACAAGAGATGTGGAGAATGGAATTTGGGGACAGCTAGTGAAGCTGGAGCCCATAGAAAGAAAGGAGACCACGGAAGAAAGGATGCAGAGGGAGAGAAAGACCTAGGATGCTGAACGTTAGGAACATAACCCGGAAACCCGGAGGAGGACAAGGGATTACCTCCTCACCAGGCACTCGCGAGTCATCTTCCGTGGCACTCGCGACGCCTCCCTTCTTCTTGCCCATATTTCAGTGGTGGTGTGAATGGAGGAAGTAACTGGGGAAGACACGGAGCTGGTCTAGTGCCGCGAAGATGAAGTGCGCAAGGAAGCAAAGAGCAGCAGCAATGGCGACGGAGGCACGAGCAAAGAAGACAGATGGGGAAAATTACCGTAGCGGCGCTGCTACTTAACCGTCCCCCCACTATCTCCATTACACACAGAAATCAAGGATACGTAGTTAAAACAGAAGATTACAGACGCCCAGTCAAATCAAAGTCAGAAAGTGGGACCCATCAATCGTCACATCCTGTCAAAGCCGCTCACGCAGGCAATCGAGGTCATCACATCGTCAGCACTGATGTCATCGATTCCAATAGCACAAGATTTCGACTACTTTAGTCCTTGCTCGAGTCTTCGACTCAACCAAGCACTCGGGGGCTACTCCTAACAGGAGCGCTGGCCGTGCACCCGAAAGGAATTTTTATGCACGTATATAAACATTCAAGATAAACCCTCCACTCAAATAATCAATTCGACTGGGAACTGCGGGTTACTCCCATAGGGAGCACTGAAAGCACATTCAACTGAAACAAGCAACAAAAGACGACAAGCAGTCACAAATGTTTTTTAGTCCCCACTCGAGTCTACGACTCGAATAGGCACTCAGGGGCTACTCCCATAGGGAGCGCTAGTCGCGCACCCTATGATTATTTCTCCTTGTACATCGTACTATGTGTTGATAACATCCACACTCGAATGCTACGGCGACTCTGCCTCATATTCTCCCTACAAAGAGACTACGTCTCCTGGGCCACCCGAATCATCTCCGTGATGACAAAAATTCGGATGCCGCGCTTATAGCGTGAAGATAAGACCTGAATAAGGCCTAGCAACGCATCTGCTGTGCACTACCAGAAATATATCTGTACCTACAGGTGCGATGAACATGCCTTGACGGACGCGTCGAGTGCTCACACTTATACACTGGAATTTGACTCCTGTAAGACCTTCGCGGCCTGAGTCGAATTAGGCCAGCACTTTTCCGAATTCGAGTCTGGGGACTCGAGTTTGAGTAGATTGCGTTGTTTTTCCCTAAGGCAGTTAAGTGATACCGATACATCAGCTAAATCAGGCACGTATATCAACAATCCCTATGACACAAAACATAACACTCGAAAAAATGCTCAGTCATGCACTCGAAAGACTTCGTAAAGTCCCCAGTCGAATCTGCGATTCCACTGGACACTCGGGGGCTACTGACATGGGTATACCCTACAAGTACTCGAGTTTGGTATATACGGTATGGATACATCAGAAGCCTAGAGCATTGCCTAGGCCCAATACATAATTTGAGTGGCCCACGGACTCTAGATTGCTTGTGAGACAAGAAGAATCTTAAGATAGAAAGTTCAAAGGGAAAACCCTAATCTGTAACCGACTTGACCTGCTACCTAAGACCTAGCCTATCTATATAAAGGCTAGGAGGGGGCAGCGAGGACGACAACCACAACCCTAGTTTCCACAACTATCGCCAGATTGCATCTGCGCGCCCCTATAATCTTCGATTCCTTCGTTAATTCCAAGAGGAGACAAGCAGGAGTAGGGACCTCTACGAGGCCTGAACCTGGGTAAACCAGCGCTCCCTCCTTCTCCAAAACCCAAGTCCATAACAATGGGCATTGATGAGTTAAACCCTCGTCAGCTACGCTTCAGGGATGAAGTTAAACGCTCTAACAACATCGGCAAATACGAAGGCCTCATTGTGGGCCTCAAGGCGACCATTACCCTCGGCATCAAGCACATCATGGTTCAGGGAGACTCCCTTCTCCTCATCAACTTCTCTGACAAAAGCTACAAGCCCAAAGACAAGCACATGGCGGCTGATACCTTTAATCCGGATTCATGGATGTAGTATAATAGCTTTTTCCCTAGAAGACCTAGGTTTAATCGAACCTTGGAAAGCGCTGCTAAAAGGTAATAAGAAAGGACACGTCTACAAGACTTTTTTTGTATGTTTTACCTTAGTTGACCAGACCAGTCTAGTTTACTTTATAATGGGGCTGAATCAACGGATGGAGATAGGACAGGGTTGAAGATCCACCTGCAGCTGCACATCAAATGGGATGAAAGATAATAATAAGCATAGTCATGTATAGTGTTTATATTGAGATAATGTTTTGTGGGGAACACATCCTAATATTCTAGCGCCCCCGTGATGCAGCAGGTGTAGCAATAGACTTTTAATCCAACTGAGAACACACCGAAGCCACAGGTTGCGAACGATTATTATGTGTAAACACAGATTAAAGATTTAAGTGGCGATGTTGTTATTGATACCGAATGCGGCGCTAAGCGAAGACCGTACTTCCCTTTCTGTCACTGAGTTTCTGATGATATCGCCGCTAGCCAAGTATATCACCTCAAGCCTTTATCAATCTATGGGATCTTGGGTACCTACAAGTCCACAGATTGAGGCGAGGGACGAAAAAACAAAAGATACAAATCACGAATCCAAACAAAATACAATTCTCCCATGATCTAGATGCACATAATTGCTGTGAGGTTTCTCTCCAACCCGCATCCCGTGAGGACTACTCACTCATAACAAATAGATCGGAGATAGAAAACATCATGCAAATACTTCGATTGAAATCAAATATTCTTACAATGGTCGCCAAATCACAAGGAGATCTAAAAGTACAAAGAAATAGCTAGTGGAGGGACGGATGGTGGAAGTGATGAACAATTGACTAACTATGGATGAACAATGGTGTGGATCTCCTTTGGGGGTGTTGTGATGCAATCTGAGAACGGCGACCCTCTGGCTGGCGACTAGAGCCTCAAAATATATAGGCGTCTTCACGAAAGTTGTAGGGTTTGACAAGACAAAGCTGTCGCCACTTGGTATGGGCGGGCGGTACAGGCGGACCGTGCCCGTACTAGTGGTCGTTAAGCGCACTGACGCCTTGGTTAGCTTCTCCAATTACTTCGCCGTGTGTACTTCCTCAAAATCCTTCATTATGACTCCTTATTTTTCCTTAAAAGCACTGATTTCCCGCACAACATAAATCAAAGAAGGGATTTGCATATCTTTGCAATTATTAGTCATTAGTCGCAAGGTTGAGAGTTTATTTGGCAATTTCTTGAGAAAAAACAATGTTTAAACGCAGTGGAAGATAGCAAAAGTCAGAGCCATCAACAACATACCTCGAGGAAGTGTGGAGGGTGGAGAAGTACTTAATGGGCATGGACCTACTCCACATCCATTGAGGGGACAACCAAGAAGCCGACGAGATTGCCAATACCGCCTCCCTCCAAGAGCCCCAACAACCGGGTATCTTTGAGGAAAGGTTGTTAGAGCCCTCCACCACGCCTCCGGACGACGGCACGGACCGTCCCCTTGAAAGTATTCCCCCTCCACCTCCCACATGTGCTTCGGACTGTGGCCTGCCTTCCTTCAACCAACTTGTCTTAGCGCTTACACCTCAAGAGGCATACTGGATCACAGGACTCCAGGCCTACCTGAAGGACGACACCCTTCTAGATAATGAGGACATGGTTGAGTGCCTCCTTCACCGTGCCAAGAACTATCTGGTGGGCAACAACCTCTATTGCCGCTGCCCCAATGGCATCGCCTTGCGATGTATCTCAACTGAGGAGGGTCATGAGCTACTGACCGACATTCAGGCTAGGGAATGCGGCCATCACGCCTCTACGCGTACTCTCGTGGGGAAGGACTTTCGCAGTGGCTTCTACTGGCTCACAACCCTCGACAATGCAACCGAGCTGGTCAAATCCTATGAGGTGTGCCAATTCCATGCTAAACGGATACATCAACCCTCTCAACAGTTGCAAACTATCCCACTCTCAAGGCTGTTCATGGTATGGGGGATGGATATCTTGGGGCCCTTCCCTAGAGCACCTAGGGGATTTTGCTACCTCTACATCGCCATTGACAAGTTCACCAAGTGGGCAAAGGCAGATCCAGTCTGCACCATCCCAGCGAGGTCGACGGTCAAGTTCGTGCAGGTTTTGGTATGTTGTTTAGGCGTGCCTAACCGCATCATCACTGACAATGGCAACCAATTCACCAGCGGGCTGTTCAAGTCCTACTGCACGGACGTTGGCACCAAGATCTGCTACGCCTCCGTCACCCATCCATGCAGTAATGGCCAGGCTGCACATGCCACTGTAGAGGTGCTAAGGGGCCTCAAGACCAGGAGCTTCTGCTGCACGCTCAACGACTATGGTCAGGGCTAGATCGACGCGCTCCCCAGCGTGCTATGGTCCATCCGCACCACCGTGACCAAGCTCACTTGTGAGACCCCTGTCTTTCTCGTTTATGGAGCCGAGGTTGTCATCCCCGTAGAACTCAGGCATGGTCCTCCACAGGTCCTTGCCTTCAATGAGATGGTGCAAGAGGAGCTACGCTAGGATGACCTCAACCTGGTTGAGGAAGCCCACCACAAGGTCAATGTTTGGGCTGCTAGATATACCAGCAAGTGCTACGCTGCTATCAGTGTTGCAAGATATGTGCCCGCACCTTGGAGGTGGGAGACCTGGTCCTTCGACGGGTTCTCTCTCATGAGGGCCTCCACAAGATCTCCTCGATGTAGGATGGACCATTTAGGGTCACCCACATCTCAAGGCCAGGGGCGATCCATCTAGAAATAGAAGAGGGGGTCCTGATCCTGGATGGAACATCTAGAACCTCCATAAGTTCTACCCCTGAGATGTACTCACCTCAGTAGCGGTAACAAACACCTCCCTCCTTGGTTATGTGAACACTCAAGAATAGTCTCTTGTTTTCCGATGTTTTGCTGATGCTACTTTATTGTGTCTTTGCTTCTATGGCGTTCCTCCATTCTATGCATCATGCGAGTGGGGGATAGGCACAGTGTCTATCACCAAGGCTACTCCAGGTCAACTCCAAGACCTGAAGTGTCGAGCTCTGAACTTATGGACTAGCTCCGGTGGTAAGTCACCTCACCCACGGTCCTTGGCGCTTGATAACCCTCACATGGTTGTCTCGCCGAGGGACTATATAGGGAAAGTACTAGTCCTATGGCTACCTCTTAGAGGAGCTCATGGGACGGAACTGACCATACAAAACCTACGGTTTCCTCCCGAGGAACTATATAGGGAAAGTACCAGTCCTACTGCTACCTTCATAGGGAGCTTACGGGACAGAACCGAACATACAGAGCCTACAGGACGCCTCTTCGAGGAACCCACTAGACAAGTATAAGGCCCACAACCCTCTCGACGAGAGGCGACTAGGGCGGTCCACGAGGATACTCTCCTCAAGCGTCCCAATCAATGTGAAGCCTAAGGCCACCTCTTCGAGGGGTCAATGGGACAGCATACGGTCACCTCCTCGAGGGACCACAGGACAGAACTCACAGCGATAAAATACAGGAAAATAAGGTTAATCCAAGTCTAGTACCCTTACAGACCTCACAAGAAGTAATAAGTTCCAAGGACCCCACGGGCACCAAACAAACTATGATCAGGCCTTATCAGTCGGGGCATCGGCGTCCTGGTCATCAGCACCCTAGTCATCGGCGGCAGAAACCCTCGAGCAACTCGCCTCGCCATCCTCCTTATCATCCACCTTGCAGGGAAATGCTTGGATCAGGGAGCCCACAAGCTCGACAACCCTGGCCTGAAGCATAGCCTCGACCTCTGGGGTAGCACCCTGCAAAGGCTCCGTCAGTTGCATAACACGAGAATAATCAAGATCGAGCGCATGCTGTAAAAGGTTGGAGAAGAGGGCCTTCCCCACGGCACTCAGCATATCATGGTGCTCACTCGTGATGAACTCATTCAAACCCTGCACGACCTTATCCAAGAGAGCAAGGATTCTCCTGGTAAGCTCTAGGAAAGCCTCGTCCACATGTACAGCGAGGAGGTAAGGCCGAGGGCTTAGCCTTGATAGGCCGGAGGGCCGACCGGCAACGCGAGGACCTCTGCAATGGAGGCACACTAGGGGCTGGCACCGAAGCTGACCCTAGTGGTCGTGAAAGGGGTGACCACCAGAGAGATCCAGCCGCGGGCACCTCCTACTCCAGAGCCCCTAAGGGCCGGGCCATTGTCGGAATCGGCTTCATGTCCAACGTTGCACGACTCCTGGACCTACACGTCACTTCTAGGTGCCTCCCTCTCTGGGGAAGACCGGAGGACGACCGTGCTCACGACGGGTAGATCACCCAGTGTGTCCCCTCCCGCGGACGGGCATACCTTGGCAGAAGAATTCGTTAGGCCAACCACCTCCGAGACAAACAGAACAATGGTGATGGCTTTGTGACATCCCCCATCTCAGGTGCTGCCTCTACTATAGCCCAGCCCTCTTGCGGGAGGGAGGGACCCCCAGAGTGCACCACCGGACGGAACTGCTTTGGGGAGCTCCTCTTAATCCTCCGTTGTTTCCGCGAAGGCTCATCGCTGCAAAAAGTCAGGAAGATGAGCCACGGTATACATGGTCAGCAGAAAATAAAGGCGGATATGAGCCTCACCTAGTGGCTCTCGAGGCCCAGGGGCTTGAGGCCCAGCACCCTAGTTTCACACCGGGAGGGACAAAGGCAGCACCGGAGCAAGGGACCTTGGCTCCCCGGGTAGCAGCCTTCAAAGAAGAGCTCACCTCCATGACAATCCCCGTAGGGGTCAGCATGCTGAAGTGTCCCTCTCTTACGCGGCCTGAGGATCACTCTCGCCCACACCGCTCCTCGATGCCGCAACATCACCAAAAGCAGCCCCCATATGCTCCCATCAGGGGTGATGGAGAGTGAGGCGGGGCCTAGAGGGTTCTCGCATTCCCCTAACTGGCCAGAGGGAAGGATGCACCGCTCATTGAATTGGGGGAGCGACGTGAGGATATCGGCCTTCCAAGGGTCAGAGAAGAGTGGCAAGACCCTAGTGGGAAGCTTTAGCGTGACGGTCATGTGGAGCAATTCATGGAGAAACCTGTCAACGATGCATTCATCCGTGATGCCCTCCCCAGTGTCATGCGGTCCTCTGTGTCTATGTCCCAGAGGTCCTTGTGCCTCTATAACAGAGCAATGCGGAGACAAAGGAACTCCATCGCCACCAAAGGCCCGGTCAGGCCGCCGGCACTCAGAGACACAATGCACTCGTTGATGTCATCGACCTTGTACCCCTCCAGGTTCGTTGCGGACCATCAGCTCCCAATCTTAGTGGATAGCGTAGAGGGGACTTGGAGAGACAATTCTCGTCCAAGGTATCTAGGAAGACCTAGAGCTTGCGTAAATCTTCCACCCGCTTCGTCCAGCCCATAGGGAGCCATGACGCGCCTAACCTCACAAAGGAGACACATCCAGTGTTGTGTGTCATAGAAGTGAAGCGGAGGGTTTATAGCGGGTGGAACAATGCTATGGAAGGCTTCACCCCGACAAACATCTCGCACCAGAAAGTGAAGATGGCCAGTGGTGATGGAGTTGGGATGGAAGTGCAGAGCCGAGATCTAGTAGTGCTCCAAGGTCACCATAAAGATATGGGAGAATGGAGGCACTGAAAGAGTATGAGTTTGCAGAATATGATGGATATATTATTGAGCCTCATGGGCAAGTATATGTAGGCGTAAAAGGGATTATTTGGAGTACAAGTCAAGTTAGGATAGATCCTAAATCTATCTAAACTATCATAACAACCTTATATGCCTAATACTCTAACACTCCCTCGTAGTTGTAGTGGTAGCGTCATGAACAACTAGAACATCGTGGACGGTCAGACTGGAGATAAACCAAAGTAGCATCCAGTAGGCTAACATCCCTCTATTGTCCGAGCGGGAACATCGTGGACAGTGTCGCGTCGCGGTAGCTTGGACTATAGAGGAAGCTGGTGAGATGCTTAGGCGAGGTGATAGCCTTTGTGGGCCCCCCGGATTAATCCTCCGAGAATCCCTGTTATGCATACAACCACGATCCCATGATTAGTTAGTCGTGGCACATAACAGACAAGTATCAAAGTAAACATCCAATACATAACGAATACCTGTCGTACCTTATTTGCCATTATGGCTACATCGATCAATCATCAGCGGAACTTCATTAAGCGTAGAGCCCGAGCCATGCCTTAACCTACATGCAACTGACTGGGAGAACGTCCTAGCTCGCATAGTCGTCCACTTCACCTTCTTCTCGATATCTGACCAAGTTAATAGCCAGGGACAATGCCAGTGAGTACTTTGAATGTACTTGCAAACCACCTTAAGTTAACAACAATAACAAGAGGATATGCATTATGGCTGTGGTAGTAGGAGGGCTCCAAGAGAGGTTCTTTTCTCGATTAGTTTCTCTTGTAGATATGGCATCTACATATCTTTGTTGAAAACTTTTGTAAATCCTTTTCGGAAACCTTTTGAAAAGTTTTGTAAACACTAGGATTGGAGTACCCTTCCGTTCCCGTCTTCAGGTCGTCCCACGACCAAACTCCTTTCTCCTCCTTCCGACCATCCCATGGTCAAAACCATTCTCCTTTACGACCATCCCATGGTCAAAACATTTCCAAATCCATTCTTTTCCAAAATCCTTTTTGAAAACAAAACCAGCACCGCTCTACAGAAGTTTGTCCAACACGTCCATGACCACGGACACGGCTATTCGAATAGATTTATACTCTACATAGGTTGTACAATTTCCCCACATCATCTGGGTACACTACCCTGATCTACACCGATCATGGGTCGAGTAACCGATCAAGACTCTCCAGATGCCCACTCCAATATAAGTGCCTAACCTATGAGTGTTACTCCCCTCAAAACCGGGACGTCGGGTACCGAGGACCAACCGGAGCGCTTTTTACACTTTATATAGTGGGTGCTTCCAATGAGGGGCTCATAGTAACCCATGGCTGCCCGCAGATAGTTCGTACCTTCTCCAGGTCGATGTCCCACCTGGACCTTTAAGGGAGAAGGCCTAGCCTCCGGGGATCACGATCCCCTGTAGTAGTTGCGAGGCAGCTTATACCAGAATAGACAAACATCAAATCCATCCCTGTCCCATTCTACAGTAATGTGGTTGCACGGGTTAGGTTATTATAGCTAAACTGCAAAGAACCGGGTGCGTTTTTGTAAACCTTTTTCCTCCAGCTTTGCTTCAGCATTTTGTAAAACAAAACCTTTTTCTTTCTCAACAATTCTTCCGACGTCCCACCTCACCAAGGTTTTATCATAAAACATTTGGTAAAACTTTTCCGGGGTCTTCCCATCCTATAGCTTTGCTTCGGCCAAATCGGGGTCTCCAAAGGGGTATGGTGTGTTATACCATCTACCATACTATGGACAAGTAGGTATCATCCAGAGGGTTGTACTTAGTAGTACCATTGAGTAATGGTTTGGACGAGCCAAACCAGTACCAGATATACAACATCATATAGTGAAACAATGCAGTTTTCATAAAATAGTAAGTAAAACATGCATAAGTAAAACAGTAGGACGAGGCTTATTAGCAAGAAGATGGCTTTCCTGATGATCAGCAATATGGCAATATGTCCCTAGACTTCTTCTTAGGATGCCCAATAATACCAATAATAAGAACAGTCTTCTGATCTCCGATTTCACCGCAACTATCGTCATCAAGATAGCACATGCAAGCAAACCAAACCACAATCAACACAAGGCATACAAGCATCATTACAATACCGCAAACAACATACCATGCAGTACTCAAATCAGTAGGTTTTGATATATTAAGATAGTAGCAATTGGAAATAGTTTAATTGCCTTTGTGGGGTTTCATATATGATTTAAATTGTCACATACCATCCAATAAAGGGGTTTGGACTAAGACTTGGGTCTGTATGGTACCATTGTGTAAAAATGATACCAACAGATAGGGGTGATAAAATGAAACCAACAAAAGTGGTTTCACTATTTTATCACTTTTCTTTAAGTAGTTATGATTTTCCTAGTGATAAAAGCTCTAGTTTTAGTAAATAATTCACAGGAAAAGATCTATAGGTCCAAAAATTATTTACATGGATGGTTAAGTGAGGTTTGACTTACTGAGTCACTGAGTGTTGGAATCATGTAAAAATAATTACCAGAATGCCCTCAGGAAATTCCCAAAGCTAGTTCGTGAGCTTTTTGTATTTTTGACCAAATTAAATCTACAGAAGCTTTTGAGTTTATTCCAAAGGAACATGGTAAGTATTTAGAATACCTTTCTGAAGAAATTTCAATCAAACTTTTTGGAGTTACAGAACTACCGAGGCGAATTTATTAGTGGATTAAGTCTACATAGAACAGTTTAATTCCTAATAAATCAACCATAGCTCATAAATTTTTTGGCTCCTGGGTTTTGATAGACATTGGTGTGCATGTGTACTAGGAGTTTGAATTAGGTCAATACCCATTTTGTTTTGACCTAGGGAATTTCCTAAAGTCAGAAATGCCCTGTTTTTGTTATTTTTGCTAAGGGCAAACTAATGTTAACCTTGGCATGAGACAAGGGACAAGGGATAGGTACCTAGAATACCTACCATTGTCATTTTGTTGTACTCCAATTGGAGATGTAAAACTCACAGAAAGATTTTATTAGTGGAAAAGGATACCTCTAGGTAAAGGTTTTATTAGGATTATTCTGGAACCTATTCAGAGCAACCAATGATGCTGCATGTTTAAGAAAACAATCCTAGACCTCAGGAATTTTAGATCTAGGAATTTTGGCTCAATTTCTATTTTTGAAAAGATTTAAAGTGGCAGGCCTTTTTACAGATCTGGAATATTAGAAAAGAAAAAGGGAAAGGAGCTGGCCAAAACTGGGCTGGCAAGCGGGGTGCCACTGGGACGGCCCAACCAGCACCACGGCCATGGGCGGGACCGTGTTCAAACTCGGGAGGGCAGGGCCCGGTGGTCAGCAAGTGCGGTCGGTGAAGGGGTATGGGGCTTCGGTGGCCGTTCGATTAGATCGCCATTGACGGCCATCGGGCTTCGCCAAGATCGCGATGGCGTCGAAGGGACGAAACCCTAGAGCAGGCAGAGGAGGGGCGGGGTGGCTCACCAGGGGCTCGGGAAGGTCGGGGAGGTGACAGGGCGACGCGGTCGACGACGGCGACTCCAAGGATGGGCGGCGCGGCCCTGTTTGCTTCTGGAAAGGAGCATGCGCGAGGTTGGCCGGAGCAAAACTTCGGGAGCTCACCGGTGCAGCGTCCACGGTGGATGCATGTCGAAACAAGGAACATCGTTAGTACCAGAATGAGGAGGGGAGCTCAGGAGCATAACATGCAGAGGGGGATAGGCAGTGGGAAGGAGGCCATGCTCGATTTCATGGGGAAGGACGTGAAGGGTTCCTCTTCTCTTCTAGGTCGATGCAGAGCGGTAGGGGAGAAAGGGGGAGCTCAGGGAGATAGTTGGGATGGGGATGGAGCAAATAAATGGCCAGGGGAGCTCGTGGGTGCTCACTGCCCCTTATGAACCAAGGGATATGGTCTATGGTGGACTTGGTCCACTAGAGCAAAGGAGGGAGGAGCTGGCTAGGGGTTGGGAAATAAGGGAGGTGGAGAGAGGGGTGGTGGGGCCTCTGATTCAAGCACTGAGTGGAGGAAGGGGTGGTGGTGGCTACTTCCTCTTTATTACACAAGAAATTTCAAAAAAATGCCTCTCTCTTTATCTCATATGAGCACATGGGATAGGAGGGAGGGGTGATGCTACAGTAAGGCTACAGTGTAGCTCGAGCAGATTTAGAGATGCTGATGAGGTGGTGTATTAGACAAGTTTGGAGGTAGCTTTTGTTTGATTTAGCTTAGGTTTAGATGGTTTTGCAAATTTTTATCAAATGATGGCTTGTGAAGGAGTTTGAAAATTTTGTACTGGACAAAGTGAGAGAATGGTACTAGTGTGTAGATGGGGTCAAGATATCTCTCCAAGATTTATTTGGGATTTTCCATAGGATTTTAATTCCACTTAAAATTATTTATTCAAAAAGTACAGAAGTAGTTTCTAGAAGATCATTTGATAATTTTACATTGGACAAGGTTGGTTTTTGGTGTGAGATGGTCCCAATTGTGAATACACACATAGGGTAATTTTCCCAAGATTTATTGTGGCTTAAAAGTATTTAAAGCAATTATTAATCCAATTCAGCCATTTAAGAAAATGGGAAAAAAGAAACAATAATGTTCTTCAAAAGTATTATTTTTTAAGTGGGAAGATGGGGTATGATATGTGGACCTTAATTGAGCCAAAACTTGGGGAAGTGTTTTGGCAAAAACCAAACTTTCCATTGGGAAAGGGGTTTTGAAGATTTTGTCTATTAAAGGATTTAAATAGATTTGGAACCATAATAATTATGGATCATATTTGATAAATCTTGATGAGCAAGGTAGAGGATGTAGACAAGGTGTAACAAGCATTTTCAACCTTGGTATTGGAGAATCCAAGTTGATTTTGGTGAAAACTAGAGATTTAAGGATCTTGGGTAAGATTGTTTTCATGCCACCAAAACCTTATTGGATCTTGGAACTCAGATCTCCCCTTGGGGCATGGGATAGATGGATGGATAGAACAAGTGATGTATATCAACATGGTATAGAGGTTTGAGCTTGATCTTGCTTGAGTTCACCAATAATTGATTTCAAACTTTGAATAAAATAAGCCTGCCAAAGCAGATTATCAACTAGCCTTCAAAACCTTGTGGGTTTAAGAAGCACAAAGATCCACTTGGAACAAGTGAAGATATATTGATAGACCTATATGAGTAGCACACAACCATGCAAATAGTTGGTCCATAGAAGGTTGGATGATGGTGTGAGCTTCTGTCAAAGTAGGCATGTTGACTAGATTTGCAGGAATAGTTAATTTCTTGCCTGAAAAACCATCAAGAACAAGTGGATTGGAGGATGATCTAACCAAGGGAAAGAGTGTTCCTTGGTAGTACTTAGGATGGTTAACAAGATGGTTCAAATGAATTTTCAGAAATGCACAAGGGTTGAGAAAAGGAGGCATTCAAAAAGGTGATCTTGGAACAGATTCCAGACTTAGCCAAATTTGGCAGACTTAGGGTTTTTGACTAGAATGTGGGTGGTGATGATTTTGATGGGTTGCAAGGTACCAAAGCATCATCAAGTGGATGATGTTGAAGTGTAGATTGAGTAGGAAGGATCCTTGTTTGATACTGGTCTTCATTGACTTGGAAGCTCCTAGGAGGGATCACTTTAGAAGGGGTCTGGTTAGGGGTTTTAGATGATCACCTAGTAGCTAGAGATCAGATCCAGATTTGTATTCTTGCTTAGGGTGTGATGATTTGGAAACATCTTGATCCTAGTGATGATCTCCTAGAGTTTCTCATACTAATCCCTAAGCAAACAAGTCAGACAACAGATCAAAGCAAATCATCAGACATCAGATCAAGGCAACTCAACTTATAAACTAGGCGAATTCACTACTAGGGTTACCATCAAGTTTGACTTGAGGTAAGGATGGGCAATTTTGAAAGGTTGGAGTTTGAATAAGGTGAGAGTCCTTGGTATCTCTACCAAGAGTAGAATTCAAAGGCTTAATAAAGGTGTTTTGGGAAACCTAGAGAGAAGAGTACTCGAAGGTTCTATCTTGAAAATATAAGGAGATAGTATTCTATAGCTCTCCATAGTTTGATCAATAGAAGCTACCAAAAATAGTTGGTTGGCAAAGGCTTCTTGGCTCAGGTTTTGAAAGGCCAGAACATTTGAGAATATGGAAAATAAGCCAAGACGATTTTGTGAAATAGCTTTTGTCAAGTGGTGTTGAGGTAAGGAGGATATCATCTAATACACACTCATAGGCATAAACATAGTCAAACAGCAGGAAAACACTTCATCATTAAATAAGAAATTTTTTTTGTTCCCCCTGATTTTTGCATTCTGGACAACTATTCAGGGTTGCTGAAATTGGGATGTTACAGACATTTCCCCTTAAAAGAATCTCGTCCCGAGATTCAGGAGAGTAGGGTTAGGGGATTTTGAGTCGGGTTGATACTAGGTGTCTTACGCGTACTATCTTACGGACTCCTTCTTTGAAAGTGTATACTACATCGATGAAGTTGATCTTTAGTCTTCCGGGATGCACGGAGAGTTGAGCAGAGTCTAGTCCCGATTGCGAGGGATGATCTTATTTTCCTTCCGAACTCTATATCTCGAGGGCTTAGACTAGGCAGGCTATCTCGATGCTGAACTTCACGGTGTACTCGTCGGAGGATAGAATCTACGGCTTGGTGTACCTTTCTCTGAGGGTTCACGGCTCTTCTTTAGGGGCGTAGCATATCCTGATTAACGAGTTTACGGTCGATACTCTTGGGTTTGCTTCTAGTGAAGGGTTACTCTATTTTGGTGGGAAAGACGCAGTCTTTCCCCCTTAGGATTAAACTGGGGTAGATCAGAGAGTTGACATAGTCCTTCCTTCTTGGAGTTGTAGATTGATGTTTTGAAGACTGTCGTCACTTTTTCCCTTAGAGTAGAGACCTTCGGAAGTCTTCCGGGAATTATGACTTACTGGGCTTATATACTGCTATTATTCGTACTTAGCCTGTTGAGGCCATCGGAGACTTACGTCCTTTAAGCGATTGGAACCGAGGGGTTGGCGATGCTGTGGTCCTTCCGGTAGGTCTGCAGCTGAAATTGCAGAGGGACTTCATAGGATCTTCAGTTAGTTTCTATTTTGGTATCTCATGGGTTGTTGTTTGGTGAGAGGGCGTCAAATCTGGCGGTCTTTCTGAGTATCCTCGGGTAGATAGTCTTCTGAGGATTGAGTGGAAAGACGCAGTCTTTCCACCTTATAGCTTCACTAAGGTGCTTTAGGAGTGGTGAGGATCTTCGGTCTTGGAGTGCTGCCCTGAGGTTAGCGGAGGGATGTATCTTCCCTGAATTCTTGAGCTGAGGTCTTTGAGTGACGCCTTATTTCACAAACCTTGGCGGGGGTGGTTTTCCTGACGAAGCCTTATGGAGTCAGCTCAGGGCAAGCTAGCGGTTTATGGCTCTCCTGGCTAGTCTTTAGTTAGGGTTGATGCAGTCAGTGTCAGAGAAGAGGTCTTCACTTGAATCTCTTGTGTTGCTTCTGCTTGAGGGCAGAGTGGACTCGTTGTCTTCATGCATCCTCGTTATCTAGCTTTAGGGGTAGTTCTGACCTTCTAGGGAGGATCATTCTGTTAGTTTGGGTAGGGTGGACTAGATTAGTTAGTATCTTGAGGTGGTTTGAAGGTGTAATATACCGGAGGTCGGCGTGGTTAGGTCTTCACTTCTTATCTTGGTAGAAATTTCTGATGGTTTCTTGGGGATATTGAGGATCCTTCGATGATTGACTTCTGGCTTCAACGTGATTCTTGCTGTAGTAGACTGAGGAACAAGGGAGTGTGGTGCTATTGTCGAGTCTTGCAAGGTGATTTTGACGAGGTATGCCGTCCTGCTGAGGTGAAATCTTTCAGTTGATTCTGACTTGACGATGACGAACTCCTGGTTCTTGCGATGCTTTTCCTCTCATATACTCTCGAGGTTAGTCTAGGTATCATTACCGACAGCTAACACAGGGGTTTCCTGAGGTACTAGGTGGGTTCTCGCTCCTCGAGTCACATTTTTAAGGAGGTCAAAGTGAACCAGAGCATACAAACAAGGCGATCAGAGTGAGGGGATCGCAATGTCCTCGGCAAACAACACACATCAAGCGACACAGGATGCACTTAGGCAAGCAAACACGGTGAATGCTAGGGACCAAGGAGTAAACTACTCGTGGTGTAGGGGAATCCTATTCTTAGGACTATTGACCCTAGATATCGTGTTTCTTGAGGTCGGATTCACTATCTTGCTGATAAATCCTTCGTTGTATCTTGGACGCTTCTTGATAGTGCAGCACCTGATGTCTTCTGGTTATGAGGATTCCGCTGGTAGAGGGATATTGTAGTCTCCTTGTGTTTGATGGTATTTTCTTGTCTTCATCTTGTTCTCATTGTCTTCACCGGGTTCTAGATCCTAGTTATTTAAAATCCGTAGGTTTGATGTTTGGACGAGAGTTAGAGGAAACCATTTTCGAAAGCATTTACTTAGGGTAAGAGAAGAAGTAGAACCTTTTGAAACTCATTGAGAAACTATTTTTCGAAAGCTGGGAATTTCAAAATAAGGTTCCTGTCTAGCGACCATGCTAACTAAGGTTCTCCTACAGTCAGGATGGCTCTGATACCAAGTCTGTGGGGCCCCCAGATTAATCCTCCGAGAATCCCTGTTATGCATACAACCACGATCCCGTGATCAGTTAGTCGTGGCACATAACGGAAAAGTATCAAAGTAAACATCCAATACATAACAAATACCTATCATATCTTATTTGCCATTATGGTTACATTGATCAATCATTAGCAGAACTTCATTAAGCGTAGAGCCCAAGCCATGCCTTAACCTACAGGCAACTGACTGGGAGAACGTCCTAGCTCGCATAGTCATCCACTTCACCTGCTTCTCGATATCTGACCAAGTTAATAGCCAGGGACAATGTTAGTGAGTACTTTGAATGTACTCGCAAACCACCTTAAGTTAGCAATAATAACAAGAGGATATGCATTATGGCTGTGGTAGTAGGAGAGCTCCAAGAGAGGTTCTTTTCTCAATTAGTTTCTCTTGTAGATATAGCATCTACATATCTTTGTTGAAAACTTTTGTAAATCCTTTTCAGAAACCTTTTGAAAAGTTTTATAAACACTAGGATTGGGGTACCCATCTGTTCCCGTCTTCAGGTCGTCCCACGACCAAACTCCTTTCTCCTTCTTCCGACCATCCCATGGTCAAAACCTTTCTCCTTTACGACCATCCCATGGTCAAAACATTTCCAAAGCCATTTCTTTACCGAAATCCTTTTTGAAAACAAAACCAGCACCGCTCTACATAAGTTTGTCCATGACCGCGGACATGGCTATTCGAATAAATTTACACTCTGCAGAGGTTGTACACTTTCCCCAGATCATCCGGGTACACTACCCTGATCTACACCGATCGTGGGTCGAGTAACCGATCAAGACTCTCTGGATGCCCACTCCAATATAAGTGCCTACCCTATGAGGGTTACTCCCCTCAAAACAAGGATGTCGGGTACCGAGGACCAACCGGAGCGCATTTTACACTTTACACAGTGGGCGCTTTCAATGAGGGGCTCATAGTAACGCCTGGCTGCCCGCAGACAGTTCGTTCCTTCTCCAGGTTAATGTTCCACATGGACCTTTAAGGGAGAAGGCCTAGCCTCCGGGGATCGTGATCCCCTGTAGTAGTTGCGAGGCAGCTTATACCAGAATAGACAAACATCAAATCCAGCCCTGTCCCATTCCAGAGTAATGTGGTTGCACGGGTTAAGTTGTTATAGCTAAACTACAAAGAACCGGGTGCGTTTTTGTAAACCTTTTTCCTCCAGCTTTCCTTCAGCATTTGGTAAAACAAAACCTTTTTCTTTCTCAACAATTCTTGGGAGGTCCCACCTCAACAAGGTTTTATCATAAAACATTTGGTAAAACTTTTCCAGGGTCTTCCCATCCTATAGCTTTGCTTCGGCCAAATTGGGGTCTCCAAAGGGGTATGGTGTGTTATACCATCTACCATACTAGGGACAAGTAGGTATCATTGAGAGGGTTGTACTTAGTAGTACCATTGAGTAATGGTTTGGACGAGCCAAACCACTACCAGATATACAACATCATATAGTGAAACAATGCAGTTTTCATAAAACAGTAAGTAAAACATGCATAAGTAAACAGTAGGACGAGGCTTATGAGCAAGAAGGTGGCTTGCCTGATGATCAACAGTATGGCAATATGTCCCTGGACTTCTTCTTAGGATGCCCAATAATAAGAACCGTCTTCTGATCTCCGATTTCACCGCAACTATCGTCGTCAAGATAGCACATGCAAGCAAACCAAACCACAATCAACACAAGGCATACAAGCATCATTACAATACCGCAAACAACATAACACACAGTACTCAAATCAATAGGTTTTTATAGATTAAGATAGTAGCAATTGGAAATAGTTTAATTGCCTTTGTGGGATTTCATATATGATTTAAATTGTCACATACCATCTAATAAAGGGGTTTGGACTAAGACATGGGTCTGTATGGTACCATTGTGTAAAAATGATACCAATAGATAGGTGTTGATAAAATGAAACCAACAAAAGTGGTTTCACTATTTTATCACTTTTCTTTAAGTAGTTTTGGTTTTCCTAGTGATAAAAGGTATAGTATTAAATAATTCACAGGAAAAGATTTAGTCCAAAAATAATTTCCCTGGATGGTTAAGTGGGGTTTGCTGTACTGAGTCACTAAGAGTGGGAATCATGTCAAAATAATTACCAGAATGCCCTCAAGAAATTCCCAAAGGCAGTTCTGGAGATATTTTGTCTTTTTCACCAAATTAAATCTACAGAAGCTTTTGAGTTGATTCAAGGGAACATGGTAGGTATTTAGAATACCTTTCTAAAGAAACTAGAATCAAACTTTTTGGAGTTACAGAACTACCGAGGTGAATTTATTAATGGATTAACTCTACGCAGAACATTTTAATTCCTAATAAATCAACCATGGCTCATAAACTTCTAGGCTCCTGGGTTTTGATAGATATTGGTGTGCATGTGTACTGAGAGTTAGAATTAGGTCAATAACCATTTTGGTTTGACCTAGGGAATTTCCTAAATTCAGAAATGCCCTGTTTTTGTTTTTTTCTAAGGGCAAAATAATGTTAACCTTGGCATGAGACAAGGGACAAGGGATACGTACCTAGAACACCTACCAGAGGCATTTTGTTTTACTCCAATTGGAGATTTAAAACTCATAGAAAGATTTTATTAGTGGAAAAGGATACCTCTGGGTAAAGGTTTTATTCGGATTATTCTAGACCCTATTTGGAGCAACCAATGATGCTGCATGTTTAAGAAAACAATCCTAGACCTCAAGAATTTTAGATTTGGGCATTTTGGCTCAATTTCTATTTTTGAAAAGATTTAAAGTGACAGGTCTTTTATAGATCTGGAATATTAGAAAAGAAAAAGTGAAAGGAGCTGGCCGAAACTGGGATGGTCCAAGAGGGGTGCCACTGGGCCGGCCCAACCAGCACCATGACCGCAGGCGGGACCGCGTTCCAACCCGGGAGGGCAAGGCCCGGTGGTCAGTGAGTGTGATCGGCGAAGGGGTACGGGGCTTTGGTGCCCGTTCGATTAGATCGCCATCGACGGCCATCGGGCTTCGCCTAGCTCGTGACGGCGTTGACGGGACGAAACCCTAGAGTGGGGCAGAGGAGGGGCGGGGTGGCTCACCAGGGGCTCGGGGGATGTCGGGGAGGCGACAGGGCGACGCGGTCGATGACGGGGACTCAAAGGATGGGCGGCGCGGCCCTGTTTGCTTTTGGAAAGGAGCCCGTGCGAGGTTGGCCAGAGCAAAACTTCGGGAGCTCACCGGTGCGGCGTCCATGGTGGCTGCATGTCGAAACAAGGAACATCGTTAGTACCAGAATGAGGAGGGGAGCTTAGGAGCATAACATGCAGAGGGGGAGAGGCATTGGGAAGGAGCCCTTGCTCGATTTCTTGGGGAAGGCCGAGAAGGCTTCCTCTTCTCTTGTAGGTCAATGCAGAGCGGTAGGGCAGAAAGGGGGAGCTTAGGGAGATAGTTGGGTTGGGGATGGAGCAAATGAATGGCTAGGGGAACTCGGGGGTGCTCACTTCCCCTTATGAACCAAGGGATATTGTCTATGGTGGACTTGGTCCGCTAGAGCAAAAGAGGGGGGAGCTGGCCAGCGTTGGGCAATAAGGGAGGTGGAGAGAGGGGTGGTGGGGCCTCTGATTCAAGCACTAAGTGGAGGAAGGGTGGTGTTGGCTGCTGCCTCTTTATTACACAAGAAATTTCAAAAAAATGCCTCTCTCTTAATCTCATATGGTTTGATTTAGCTTAGGTTTAGATGGTTTTGCAAATTTTTATCAAATGATGGCTTGTGAAGGAGTTTGAAAAATTTGTACTGGACAAAGTGAGAGAATGGTACTAGTGTGTAGATGGGGTCAAGATATCTCTCCAAGATTTATTTGGGATTTTCCAGAGGATTTTAATTCCACTTAAAATTATTTATTCAAAAAGTATGGAAGTAGTTTCTAGAAGATCGTTTGATAATTTTACATTGGACAAGGTCGGTTTTTGGTGTGAGATGGTCCCAATTGTGAATACACACATAGGGTAATTTTCCCAAGATTTATTGTGGCTTAAAATTATTTAAAACAATTATTAATCCAATTCAGCCATTTAAGAAAATGGGCAAAAATAAATAATAATGTTCTTCAAAAGTATTATTTTTGAAGTGGGAAGATGGGGTATGATATGTGGACCTTAATTGAGCCAAAAGTTGGGGAAAACTAGAGCTATAAGATGGGGTATGATATGATTGGAAAATCCAAGTTGATTTTGGTGAAAACTAGCTGTAAGGATCTTGGGTAAGATTGTTTTCATGCCACCAAAACCTTGTTGGATCTTGGAGCTCAGATATCCCCTTGGGGCATGGGATAGATGGATGGATATACCAAGTGATGTACATCAACATGGTATAGAAGTTTGAGCTATATCTTGCTTGAGTTCACCAAGAATTGATTCCGAACTTTGAATAAAATAAGCCTACCAAAGCAGATTATCAACTAGCCTTCAAAACCTTGTGGGTTTAAGAAGCGCAAAGATCCACTTGGAACAAGTGAAGTAGATATTGATAGACCTATTTGAGTAGCACATAACCATGCAAAGAGTTGGTCCATAGAAGGTTGGATGATGGTGTGAGCTTCTGTCAAAGTAGGCACGTTGACTAGATTTGCCGGAATAGTTAATTCTTGCCTACAAAACCATCAAGAACAAGTGGATTGGAGGATGATCTAACCAAGGGAAAGAGTTGTCCTTGGTATTACTTAGGATGGTTAACAAGATGGTTCAAATGCATTTTCAGAAATGCACAAGGGTTGAGAAAAGGAGGCATTCAAAAAGGTGATCTTGGAACAGATTCCAGACTTAGCCAAATTTGGCAGACTTATGGTTTTTGACTAGAATGTGGGTGGTGATGATTTTGATGGGTTGCAAGGTACCAAAGCATCATAAAGTGGGTGATGTTGAAGTTTAGATTGAGTAGGAAGGATCCTTGTTTGATACTGGTCTTCATTGACTTGGAAGCTCCTAGGAGGGATCACTTCAGAAGGGGTCTGGTTAGGGGTTTTAGATGATCACCTAGTAGCTAGAGATCAGATCTAGATTTGTATTCTTGCTTAGGGTGTGATGATTTGGAAACATCTTGATCCTAGTGATGAGATCCTAGAGTAGCTCATACTAATCCCTAAGCAAACAAGTCAGACATCAGATCAAGGAAACTCAACTTATAAACTAGGCGAATTCACTACTCGGGTTACCATCAAGTCTGACTTGAGGTAAGGATGGGCAATTTTGAAAGGTTGGAGTTTGAATAAGGTGAGAGTCCTTGGTATCTCTACCAAGAGTAGAATTCAAAGGCTTAATAAAGGTGTTTTGGGAAACCTAGAGAGAAGAGTAGTTGAAGGTTTTGTCTTGAAAATATAAGGAGATAGTATTCTATAGCTCTCCATAGTTTGATCAATAGAAGCTACCAAAAATAGTTGGTTGGCAAAGGCTTCTTGGCTCAGGTTTTGAAAGGCCAGAACATTTGAGAATATGGAAAATAAGCCAAGATGATTTTGTGAAATAGCTTTTGTCAACTGGTGTTGAGGTAAGGAGGATATCATCTAATACACACTCGTAGGCATAAGCATAGTCAAACAGCAGGCAAACACTTCATCACTAAATAAACAAAAGGTTTTGTTCCCCCTGATTTTTGCATTCTGGACAACTATTCAGGGTTGCTAAAATTGGGATGTTATAGCCTCTGTGCCGATGTCGAGGGAGCCGAGAGATTGAGGCGGTGCCGAGGTCGGGTAGCCGTTGCAAGGGGTCGATGTGGTCAATATTGTAGTCGGGGATGCCAGTGTCGAGGTAGCTGCACGTGAAGCCGCATGCGCATAGTGCGCGAGGAGGATGATGGAGACGCATCGAGGCAGTCATTGTGGGGCCGCGGAAGCTTGCGGAGGGTCCGCGGAGGATTGTCGAGGGTTCGTGGAGGCTTGCCGTGGGATCACAACAGCTTGCTGAGGGGTGTCGATGCTGAAGTCGATGCAGTACGAGCCGTCGAGTACAAGATGCGGCCATAGTTTTTCCAAAACTAGGCACACGTCGGGGAAGAACACACATTCCGGTTTTGCCAGAACCGAGTATGCAAAGAAGAGCTTGTCGGTGACACGGTCGAGGCAATCGTAGAGGAAGGTGTCGATGTCGAAGAAGACTTTGTCGAGGACAACAAAGATGAGGCACCGATCTGAGATTGCCAGGCTCGGGGACACGTCGGGGACGAAGGCATGCACTGGTGTAACCAATAACAGGCACACAAGGTCAGGTACAAAGACGTAGAAGGCAGCGAAACCAACAACAGCCTGGAGTGGTCATGTTGGACGCCTAGATTGGCATGGCAGTGGTACTCGATGTAGGCGAAGAAGAATTCGACATGACGAAGACCATGTGCGGACGTAGATTTGTGTGGAGATAGCCGGGGGCGTCGGTGCATAGGGACGGCGATGTAGACTGCATGCAGCGATGCTATGACCCGTTGGGGCGGCATAGCTGTAGGGCTCAAGTCGGTGTAGCAGCTGGGAGACCACCAGCGACATACACGCCAAGGAAGGCACATTTGGAAGCCGGTAGCATGGACCAAAGGTGGCGGCGCTGCGACCCGAAGGGGCAACATAGCGCCAGACCGTAGCTCGATCGGTGGTAGGCACGTGCTCGGGGATGTGCTTGGCTTAGACAGTTGGGAGATCGGTTAATCATTACGATGGTGCACCGTATGCACCATGGGATTGACGACGCGTCGATCGGAGTCGATGGCGGTGTTGTCGGTAAAGTACCGGGAAATGAAGGCAAAGACGATCCAAGGGGGACGGCCATAGCAGCCTACCAAGGAAGGCGTAGCAGCCGGCTGAGGTGCACGCCAGCTTGCTGTGAGGACGCGATAGCCTGCCGAGGCAGGCAGCGGAGAAGGCAGGCGCACGGGTGCGGTGTAGATCATCGATGCCGATGGTCGGAGTAGAGGCGCGGGGATTACGACGGCGGTGGGCGACTCAATCCTATCTATGATCGGTAAACCAAAAAAATAAGACCGGCTAAGTGACCGGCGGAGAGAAAAACCAATCTAGTAGATCAGAAAAGACTCACCAGGGCAGCCGATCGCAGATTAGCGAACGAACCCTACGACAGATTGCGCTGGCCTAGCAGAGATCATGGAGATCGATCCTCCGGGGGCGGCGCGGCAGAAGCATGGGGCTATGGTTTGGACCAGTTAGATCGATACCATGAAAGTGTATGAGTTTGGTGGAATATGATGGATATATTATTGAGCCTCATGGGCAAGTATATATAGGCGTACAAGGGATTATCTTGGAGTACAAGTCAAGTTAGGATTGTACGTAAACAGATCCTAACTCTATCTAAACTACCATAACAACCGTATATGCCTAATACTCTAACAGGCACGAGCCCCGTGATGATGGTGTGGTAGAAGAAGGGATGTGCTGAGAAGATGAGGCTCTCCGGATCTTCGGATCCGGGACACACCTGGGTCGCCCCCCAATTCATTTCAGGCTGAGGAATGTTGCGACTGTAATCGGTTGATCATGGTGCTCTAACGAATGGGGGACAGCGGTAGTGCCTCTCAACCTCATCTTCCTCCACCTAGGGGGTCGACATCGACCTGCTTCTTCCTCGACATCACTAGGGCTCCCCAGCGAGAAATCACAGTCAAAGGGAGTTAGGAGAACTGGGATAAGTGGAGACTCGAAGGGCAAAGGGGTGAAGACAATTTAAGGCCTGGCTTTTGAAGACAAAGTCGGCATGGCTTCGAGGTGAGATTTGCTCAGAAGAGGTTCCAGGAACCGGCACGCGTCGCCCAATAGTCGGCCACGTAACTTGCCAAGACAGGACGCTTCAATGTGACACATGTTTTCTGCGGCGCGAACCACCGATGGGCCCCTTGACCTTTCGCCTGGACAAGAGGAGTGTGCAGGCCAAGCGCCTGGCGTCTACTGTAGGATCAATGACATAGGGGGTACCCTAGTCCTCGGGAGGCTAGGCCGCTACTCAGGAGGATCAGGTGCCTTGTGAGGGGATCGGCAGGCCCTCCGGAGACATGGTGCCAAAGACTTGCCCGAGAGGCCCTCTTGGGGGAAGCTCTCGCCAGAGTCTTCCCCTCAAGAGGGAAAGAGAGTCTGTACGAGTCATCTAGAGGTGACATGGGGTTCGGGTGTGTCCCACGAACAACACGACAACCCGTCAGTAACATTGGATGTTACCCGGGTACCGCATGGAGGAACATGCTCTACTCAAAGGTGGGACTGGAAGGGCCCCGACGACAGGGCCGTGTCCTCCCATTTTTGTGCAAGGAGCCATGTGGCGGTGCTCCCTCACGGAGGACGCCATCTACGACAGTAGCCGCGCAAGGACTGGCGTTGTCTAGGAGCATAGGCCTAGTCCACCTAAATTAGCCTTGTAGACTAGACCTCCTTTGGGCGGTAGTGTGGAACCCTTCCCGCCCAAATATTGGGGAAAGAGGCCCGGCGCCCCTATAAAAGGAGAGGTATCCCAACCTTAGAAAGGGATCGATCCCAGCAATCTAAAACCCTAGGCTTCCATCTACCTTTGTACCCTCACGAACCACCGCGAGGAATACAACCAAGTAGGAGTAGGGACTTTACCTCCTCACAAGGGTCCTTAACCTGGGTAAAAAACCCTTGTGCCACTCTCTATCGTGTGCATGCCCTACCATCGTTATTATCGCTGGCAAGACCCAAATGCATGTCTAGCCCCCTCATGAACTCAGGGCTCGTCGGACCCCTTGCTCGGACACAAGTCTCCGACAGTTTCTCCCAAATCGAAGGTTTGGATTATCGTGAAACTTTTGCACCTATTGCCCATCTAGAGGCCATTCGTATAATGCTTGCTTATGCTAACCATCATGATTTCAACTTACAATAAATGTATGTAAACAATGATTCCTACTAAAGAGGAGGTGTATTTTGCACAACCACCGGGTTTTGAGGATCCCCTTTCGCAAATCAGGTATATAGACTTCATAAGGCACTGTATGGACTTAAGCAAGCTCCTCATGTGTGATATGAATGCCTTGTGAAATATTTAGAGATTAATGGGTTTAAAATTGGGAAATTCAATTCCACCATGTTTTGCCGGAGGGTAGATGATGAATTGTTCATATGTCAAATCTATGTTGATGATATCATATTTGGTTCACCTAACCAGCATTTTTGCCAAGAATTTAGTGATCTTATAACCAGTGAATTCAAGATGTCGATGATGGGGCATTTAAGTTCTTTCTTGGATTTCAAATCAAGAAACTCAAGGAAGGAACTTTCATCTCCAAACCAAGTACACCAAAGATTTTCTCGAGCACTTAGGGATGAATAAGGTCAAGGGAATCAATAAACCAATGCCATCAAATGGGCATCTCGACCTTAACACAGAAAGTGAAGATATGGACGAAATAGTATATCGTTCCATGATTGGCTCGTTGCTTTACCTCTGTGCTTCTAGGTCCGATATCATGCTTAGTGTATGCATGTGTGCAAGATTTCAATCCTCTCCTAAATATTGTCACTTGGTGGCGGTTAAAAGGTTCTATCAATAACTTGATCACACCCCAAACTTAGGGATTTGGTATCCTAAGGGTGCAACCTTTGATCTTGTTGGTTATTCGGATTCAGACTATGCAGATTGCAAGATAGATAGGAATCCACCTCTGGTACATGCCAATTCCTTGGTAGATTGTTAGTTAGTTGGACCTCCATGAAACAATACTTTGTAGACCGTTCTATTACTGAGATGGAGTATGGCTCCGCTGCTAGTTGCTGCGCTCAATTGCTTTGGATGATGATGTTGTTATCAAGAAAGTGTCGCTCTTGTGCGATAATGAAGGCGCAATAAAAATCTCCCATAACCCAGTGCAACACACCCGCACAAAACACACCTATGTTTGTTGATGGAGATATAGATTTGTTACACATGGTGACAAAACATCAATTAGCAGACATCTTCACAAAACCCCTAGATGAAGCTAGGTTTTGTGACTTAAGGAATGAGCTTAATTCCATTGATCCTTGCAACTTGGTTTAACCTCTTGCACCATACATACTTTTGCATTCTATTGTTTTTAGAGGTAAGAATAGATCTAGGGGCAGTGTACTTCAATTCATGATCTTATACAACTATTAGAATGCTAACATATTGTAATGGTTCATCACCATTCATTGCAAATTCCGTGACCAAATGAGTAGGACTCATAGGATCCATGTCTTTATAGATCACTGATGCATGTAAAATGCATACATGAACTTTGTAGTTTGTTGACATGATTTTCCACATATTTGCAATATATGTGATGTTAGATCCATGTTTTACATTGATTTCATGGATTTTCTAAACAATCCCCTCTCTTTTGGTTTTAACTTTTTTTGGCAGAAAAGCCTCCTGTTAGTGTTTTTGACTTTCCAGGAGCTATAGAACTCCAAACGAAGCTAGGTCAATGGGGGATGTTAGATAATTTTCATACGAATCTAACGAGATAAAGTAGAGGCCAAGGGGCTCAACGAGCTGAAAATGAGATCTCATATCACTACAAGAAAAGTTTCCTTCCCCAACGACTTGGCCCGACGGTCATCATAGAAGGCGCGTCTTTCGCGACGAAATTCTCGGCTCGGCCATGGCCGATGGAAAACTTCTTTTTTAGGTTTCGTGGCCCTCTACTATGACGGATCTGCTAAAAACATGGAGGAAGTTCGGCCAGGGCATGGCTGAAGTAAGATTTTCGTTTCCTCACACGATGTTGACTCGCCAAAGTCTTTTGAGGCGTGTGGGTCCCGGACGTCAGTGTCTCTAGCAGACCATACTTTTCAGTCGCGCCTCCCTGATTTGAAAGCGATAACGTTGATCGAGGTGTCTAGCATTTAGTCAGGCTGCTAGGTCCCACATGTCAGCCTCTCATTAGAAGAATTGTGTGTATGATGGAATGTTTTTCCTTCGCTCGCGCTACCTTTTCTGAAGTTGATAGCGTTACTCGATGCATCTACTGTTTAATCAGGCTGTTGTGACCCACATGTCATCCTCTCATTAGAAGAAACGTGTGTATGATGGAATTTTTTTCCTTCAATCGCGCTATGTACCCTATTCTGAAGTTGATAGCACTGCTCGATGCATCTACCGTTTAATCAACCTCCTAGGTCCCACATGTCATCCACTCATTAGAATAAATATGTGTAGGATGGATTTTTTGCCCTTGATTGCGCCTTCGTGTTCCGAACTTGATAGCGTTGCTCGCTGCTTCAACCCTTTATACTGGCTGGTGGGCCCGACATGTCAGCCTCCTCTGTGCAGGAAACGTGTGCATGCTAGACTTTGTTTTCTTCTCTCGCGCCTCCCTGTTTGGAACTTGGCAACGTTGTCCGATATAGCACATGTATAATGTCTCCGTACTGGGTCCACATGTCAGTCACCTATGTAGAGGAACCGTGTGTATGTTGGACATTTTTTTGACCGTGTCCATCGGTTTGACCTTGATAATGTTGTTCGATGCGACAGGCGTGTATGATCTTGCTGTTGGGGCCCATGTGTCAGCCTGTCTGGATAAGAAACGTGTCGATCTTGATCTTCTTTTTTCCAGTCGTGACTGTTGTACAAGTACTTTTTAAATGTGCTCGTTAAACTTGATCTCTTGTATGGTAAAGTTGATGGGCACTAACTACAGGTAGGTGGGTCAGCCATGTTAGCCTCTCAGTACAAAAATATTGCTACAGATAAACTTCATGCCTTGGTACTATACAATAAAATTGTTATGCTTTTATAAAACGTAAAAAATGTATACTAACATCATATATAACTTATTTATTTTGCTTGAAAAATTGATTGTCCATCTGCTACGTGTGATTGCTAGTAGCTCAACTAAAAAATGTTAATTATAAAAAATGTAGTAGGTAATACTTAAAAAACATGGATACGCGAAGTTTTTTTAGGGGTGGGTGGACAATGCCCAAAAAAGGCCGAATTAAAGAAAATTGGGCCAACAAGGGATTGATGGACTATTTTTCATGGGCTCTCGCCCAATCTAACTGGGCTATTTGTGCAGCCGAATGACCCAAAACATGGCCGAGTTAGAAGGTCTTGGGCTATAATGAGGCCGGATAGGCTAATTTCTTGGACTCGATAGTTAAAATCCCAAAGTACGTGCTGGGGCTCGGCCGGATTCAAAACAAAAACATCAACAAGGAAAAAAAGGTATAAAATATAAGCGCCTAGATCCCAGGCGCATGAGAACTTGTTATGTTAAGGCGCTGACGTCACCCTATTAATTGTGTTAATTCTCAGTTGTAACCTAGTAGTTGCAACTCATTAAATTTCCAGTTACAAGCTAGTTGCAACAAATGTATAACCCTCACGTTGCACGAATCGCGAGGTAAATCCAATGGCGAGAGAGGTGGCTTGAGAACTGGCAAATCCGATAAAATATTTACAGATATTTCTGTGAAAATTGTGAACAAACACTCTACGCCCGCCAAAACTTTCCACCGAGACCCCAAACTTTTCTAAGCCTGCACTCAATCGAGCGACCAGCCCCTGTCTCTTCAAATTTTGTGTCGTTCTTATGGGAGATGCACCGGATTAGAACCAGGCCGCAAACTTCTCCACGCCTTAAAAAAACTTCTCGACACCTTTCTATCATCATTGGTCGTGCCGTTCTTCACAAGACGCATTGTCCGGCGGTCAGCTGGGCGGTCCCCACGCTTCGCTTGCTAGATTCAGGCACTGTACATTCTTCTTGGCTTTGGTTTGTTCTCCACCTCTCCTAGAAATAGTTAAAGCTTGTGACCATCTAGAATTACAAGGTTCTTGAAGATTTGGGTAGGTACATTCTTTAGGTAAATCTATAGTAAAGCTCTCGACAGAAGAGTTCGAAAACATCTTAAAAAGGACTTGGTAGAGATCCTGTGCAAGATTTTGACCTGATATATTCCCCATCCTTATTTGATACGACGGAGCATTTGGCTGTTGATGTACCTGACGAGGAAGCGCTTAGAGGTACCCTATAGACGGATGTACCCTATAGAACGTCGACTTCGCATTTCCAAGGAGCGGGAAGATATCCGTAGACAGTTTGATAAGTGAGTGTTATGCAAAGATATCTTCACATATAAGACTATAGAAAAGTTAGATATATTCAGATGTCAAACTTGGCTATGTTTTGTAGGTTCTTCGTAGAAATAAAAGTACAAGCAAATTTCGTTCCACCAATAAAAAGACCAGATGGACTAAGATCTAAGGATCATGTAAGACACTCAAATTGCACTGTGAATTGTCTATGAATTGTCTAGATGGGGTAACCTATTGTCTATTTTGTAACGCTAGATTTCAGAGCTTGATTTTTTGGCCCTTATCTGTGATCCTAATAGGAGTATAACAATAGCTTCAACTTGCATTTCCAACGGTGTCTGCCATAATGTTGATGCACCTTATGTGGATACTGACGCAGCTGGAGATTGTCATAATTAACCTACACTAGATTACATTTAGATTCGAAATCCTGCACTTGACATTGTTGTCCCAAGGAAAATAAAGTTGTGGATCTGGTAATAACGCCTTCTATAGAACAAGATGCTGGAGGGTGATGATTTCCTTTGGAAATCCCTACCATTCTATGACTTGTACGAGTAGTTATCGTAATATAATTGAATTGCATGTCCCTCTCTATAAATGAAAATGGCATATCTTTCCTTGTTTCAAAAATAAATAAATATTTGCATGTCTCCTTGTGTTAGTCGATGCAAAGAAGATATTTTTTCTATTCAAGTCATGTGAAAAAATATGTTTGTATGTAGAGACATAAATGCTGATTCGGTGACAAAATCAGCATAAAATTGCTAGATCAATAACACACGCATAATGGCATTACAAGAAAAGGAACATAACCATCTTTTCACCGTGCTTGTGAAAAGGAGATGAGCTAGGAACCACGTCTGCAAGTGGCAGAGGCCAATTCTTGTTCAGCTCAGCTAGCATTGGTTTATCATCGATAATACTTAAGCATCTGAATATTATGATTACATACTCGAAGTAGTTCCAGTTCCACACTATAGTTCAACATGCAAAAGTGTAAGAAATGCGTAAGGTAGCTCCATAATACAGGTTCCAGAGAAAACCATACAAATCATAAGAAAGAAAGCTCTGCATCACAGTTCACCACCTTCAGGTGCAATAGTCTCTACAGATTGTAAACCCAAATCACCACCTCCTTCAGGTGGCACGATAATTTTGGGAGCAGGATCAGCAACACCAACAGCAGCACCAACGCTGGTAGCATGAGTATCCACAATAGGTGAACTATCGAGCACCACAATGTCCTCTCAAGGCTATTCACTGCCAGCTCCAGCCGCACAAGTCTCCATAGATGGTCAAACCAATCCACCACCTCCATCATCTAGCACAACGATGGCAGGTGCAGGCTCATCAGTACCAGCTGCAGCGGCAACTGCATCAGTCTCCACATAAGGTGTTGGGGATATGCTATATGGGTATCCTCATAGCATGTCACTAATCCGCCTAACCCGGGTGGCCCATAGTTGGTAGCAAGGCCTATGGCCTGCTAGGCGGCCCAGTTAGACGGATCCTAAAGGGAGGACCATGCCGGATAAAGGAAGGTTACGCAGGAGTCACCGACATACTCGGAGCCTTAGAGTACAAGACACGGGAAACTAGTTCGTGTAGGTGTAGGACTCTTTACCTTGTCCGACAAGGACCTTTCCCTGTAAACCCTAGGTCTTGGCGCCTTTATAAGCCGGCCTGCGGGAGCCTTTAGGGCAGAACACAATAGATTGATGCGTACAACGCGCAACACCTCGCACAGCGAACCTATCTCTATAATTCGACGTATTGCCATTATAGTGATTTATAGCAGGAGTAGAGTTCTGCCACCGTTGTGGGACTTGAACCTGGGTAAGCTGTGTTACCTCGTACCCGCCAACTCTCTGCCTTACCCCACGTCTCTAAACACGCACTGTGAGGACCCCTCCATGGTATACTCATCAGCAATACCATGACAGTTGGCGCCCACCGTGGGGCAAGAGGCGCTTCGAGCTCTACACCGACCGAGGTCCAATCTCTTCGCGGGAATCGGCGATACCGTAGCCATCGCTCGCGTTCTCTTCTCCGGCAACGTCCAGATCGTCCCTCCAGATGAGTTTTGGGTGCCGGCAAAGACGAACCCCACGCGCTTCTCCGTTATTCCCTTCGGAGACATCCACATCTTCATCGGCAAAACTGACCCAAGTCCTAGCTCCTAGGAAGTCGGAAACTCGTCAAGCCCGGCACGGACCGCCTATGAGCAGGACACATTTGCGGAAGGATCTCGGCCATACCTCTCTTTAGAGTATGGTGGCTCGGATCAGTAAATTTGAAGGCCCACCCAAACCGCCCCTGTGCAGGATATAAAGGTGGAAGGACCCCGCAAATCTTCTTGGCTTCCCCGAGCGTTAGAGATGCGCAGGTCACACTTTGTCGGCGTCGTCACCATCTTCGATCTGGCCGGATGCGTTCAAAGGGATGGAGAACCTCCCCTTGAATACCTTGCCAGATGGATGAGGGTGAGGGAAACCCTAGAGGGTGACCGCGCCGACGAGCTCGTGTACCACTTCGTGGAAGGGCTCACGCCTGGAACACTCCTTCGGCATACCCTCCGAAGGCGGCAGGCCGCATGCCCTCTCACCCTTGGTGTGATGGTTGCCATCGTCAATGAATATGCGGATGCCAATGAAGAGGCCATGGCGGCAATCACTGCCGTAGCGGGAGGAGGAAACAACAACGAAGGGTCGCCGCCATCACCCTCCACATCCGCCATCGCCAACACCGAGGCCAACTCCGAATCCGTCCTCGACGCGCTTTACACCGACATCAATATGGATGCCGGCGGCTCGGACGCTAACTCAGAGGAATACGCCGCTGTTATGAGGGAGATCGAGCAGGAGATCGAGAAGGAGGAATGTGCCGAGAAGACCAACACTTCCCACCAGGTGCTAGTCTCCATTGGGAGCATGGTGGAAGATGACGGGCAGGAACGGGAATGTTAGAGAGCTCCGCCCATGCTAGCGGTCACCAGAGCAGCAGCAGCTAAAAGGCCACCGAGCCTCCGGCTCCGTCCAAGGTTCTGCGTCCTCCGGTTACCCGCTCACCACCAGCACAGAAACATACCACAGCCCCTAATATGGCCCAACAATCGACTCAGCCGCCCATACCACCATCAACGTCTGTTGCTGGCAACACACTAGCCTCTCCTGCCGACAAAGCAATCTACGACGCACTTCTTGTTGAGCCAATCACCATCGGCCATATCCGGAGCGTTATGGAACTTGATGTGAAGCGTGCGGAAATCTTGGCGGAGGCCAAGTGCATCACAGAGCAAGGCGCTAAGCTGGATGAAGACATGGCTAAAGCGCAGCAATCCATCAAGGCGGCAAGAGCTGTGGAGGCCGAATACAAGAAACTGCTGTTAAAGCATAAAATAAAGAAGGTACCAGCTCACGTCGTCCAAGATCCCGGTGTTCGGTGAGGTTTGGGATTTAATGGGTCTAAGCCGATAAAAGCCATCTCTTACATAGATTCAGAGGGGAGGCAGGTCATGCCAACTCCATCTCTCAACATTGTCGTCGCCAAGACCCTCCTGGAGCAGGACAGGTCGCCAGAAGCAGTTGCTTAGGTGTACGACCTTGTCACTAAGGCATCCAAGCAACAGGAAAAGGCCGCCTCGCAGAGGCTTGAGTCCAACCCGGAGTTGTGCCAGTCAACCCTGAACAGCCGCAGAAGGCCAAAATCTGCCCGTGACGAAGGATCACGCATAGGCTCTATAGAGCGAAGACGGAGAGAAGCACGCAACAGGACTGATGCTATCCCCATATCCTCTGACCACGGAGAAAAGGCTTGTCCCTGCCGCTCGCCACCTCCACCATCATCTCGACGTCACGAGGAACCAGAGCCGCGCCACCGCACAAGCATGCCACCTCCAAGGCGGTCCTAGCCTGGCGTCGTTATATGTAATCAGGGCGAAGAGCCTCGGCATGCTAGAGAGCGCAGCGGCCATGACAAACACAGGAGCAGGTCCCACAAGGAACCGCCATGTCTGTCAAGCAACCGCGACAGGCGTGAGGAATCGCAGGAGGGGCACAACAAGAGAGCTAACACACCGCCTCTACCACCGCCATCGCCACCTAGCAGCCAGCATGGCGGAGGACAAGGTGGATCTCATAGATCATGCCACAATTCCCCTCCCCATGACAGAAAAGGAAAGCAGCCAGAGCCATACGATGCACGTACACGGCTGGAGAAGATCCAAGAAGCTCGGGAGCTCCCATACCTTGGGCCACATTATTTTGGACCAGTCATACGGGCCACAACCTACCCCAAGGGCCTCCGGATAGACAAGACCATCAAGACATACAACGGCACCACCAGGCCAGCAACATGGTTGTAGGACTACAGCAAAGCGATCCACATTGTAGGGGGAAACCCCAATGTCGATGTCAAGTACCTCCCACTCATGTTGACCGGCACCGCCCGACAATGGATCGACGATTTACCGGATAAATCAATATGCAATTGGTTGGACATGCATAAAGCGTTCACCAAGAACTTCGTGGGTACGTACAAACGTCTCTGCACTATCGGAGACCTATAGCGGTGTGTGCAAGAAAAGGACGAAACCTCTCGTGCCTACCTCTCTTGCTGGCTAGATATGAAAAATTCCTGTGCTGGGGTGCATGAACAGAACGCTATGGACGCTGCTGACTCGTGTAATAACGAGCTCGTTGGGGAACCCCAAGAGGAAGGTATGATGAGCACAGTAGTAAGTTTTCCCTCAGTTATGAAACTAGGGTTATCGAATCAGTAGGAGCAAGGAAACACCTCCAAGGTGTTGCTAGCTGGCCTTTGGTAGGGCGCACTACCGGTGCTAGCAGCAACGTGGAAACTTGCACAACACAACCATAGAACTTTGCCCCCAACTTACAGTGAGGTTGTCAATCTCATCGGTTTTGCTGAAAACAAAGGATTAAACGTATTGTGTGGAAGAAAGTAATAGTTTGTAGAAAGTAAGCGAAGCGATGCAGTTGTAGATTGATGGTAAAAGAAAGGATCGGGGTCCATAGTTCACTAGTGGTGGCTCTCCTTAAGATAGATGACATGTTGGGTGAACAAATTACAGCGGGGCAATTGACAAACATCGAGAAAGCAATCATGCATATACTAAACATTTTGACTCCTTTGAGATTTGATTGGGCATTACAACATTATACATAGACCATAATCCAACTACATCTATGACTAATAATCCACCTTCAGGTTATCATCTGAACCCCCTCTAGTATTAAGTTGCATGAAACAGATAATTGCATTACGCATTGCGTGTAAAGTAAACAATACGATTGTTCTATGAACAAAGGATTGTTGTTTTCTCCCTAGTAGCAACATCACATCTAGTACCTTAGAGATTTCTGTCACTTCCCCAGATTACTAGAGGCATGAACCGACTATCGAGCATAAATACTAACTCTTGGAGTTGCTAGCATCTACTTGGCCAAGATAGCTACTAACAACGGAAAACATGCAAGATCACAAATAACAAAGACATGATAGAATCAATAATCAATCTAAAATAGCATCTCAATATCCATCGGATCCCCACAAACACAACATGTAGGATTACAAATAGATGATCTTGATCATGAACGGAGCTCACAAGATCTAAACATGATAGCACAAAGGAGAAGAACCAGCCATCTAGCCACTACATGGACCCGTAGTCCAGGGATGAACTACTCACGCATCACAACGGAGGCATGCATGGTGATGAAGAAGGCCTCCAGGGTGAATTCTCCCCTCCGGTAGGGTGCCGGGAAGAGCTTCAGATCCCTCCCGAACTAGGGATGGAGATGACGGCGGCTACAGACTCGTGGAATTTTGATCGGGTCCCTAGGGTTTCTGTATCGGAGGCATCTTATAGGCGAAAGGGGAGGCCGAGGGGGTGCCCTAGGCGGCCAGACCACCCCCTGGCGCGGGCCAGGCCTGGCTGCACGGCCAGGTGGTGTGGCCGACCCCTGGCCCCTCTCTGTCTCATATTCTGGCTCCGTGTACCTCTCGGTGAAAAACTGACTTTGGCTTTTGTCCCGTCCAATTCTGAGAAAATTCATTTTCTGACTTTCCTGGAACCAAAAACAACACTGGCAGCTAGCACTGTGGCATCTTGTTAATAGGTTAGTCCAAGAAAGTGTATAAAAAGTACTCCAAAGTGTGGACAAAACATAAGAAAGTAGATAAACCAAGCATGGAACATCAAAAATTATGGATACGTTAGCAACGTATCAAGATCCCCAAGCTTAACTCCTGCTCGTCCTCGAGTAGGTAAGTGATAAAAAGAAAGAATAATTTTTGAGGTGACATGCACCATCATAAACTTGATCAAAGTATTTGTAAAACATCGATAGCTGGGATCATAGTACTTCAACATAACATGAAAAATAAAGTTCTAACAATAAGACATAGCAACTATGTTGCAACATGAAAAGGCACAAACAAAAGATTCATGAATAACAATGGTTTGCAAGACGTTTGTTTGTTTCACATAAAGAAAACATAGCATACTGACATTTAGCTTGTCCCTCATAGAGTAGCAAACATAAATGCATAGGACACCTTCAAAGTTCATAAGAGTGACTAGATACAAATAGTTTAAGAACAAACAATATCAAAATTTTGCATCAATCAACAAGTCTTGGGACAATGCACATAGAACTAAGAATGGCCACTATGCTCTCTCAATAGGTGCATAAAGATAGAAGGTGGAGACTCAACATAAAAGTAAAGGAAAGGCCTTCATAGAAGGAAGTAGGGATTCAAGTTTCATAAAGAGCTTCCAAAAATTATGGTACTTATTAGCTTTCAGCTCTCATTGCCCCTATCATAAGCATCTTGAAGTGATTAAGGTTATAGTGAACAAACTATGGAGTATATGCTTGAAAAAGTATAAGTTGGAAATCTCATGTCCCTTGAATACGAGGGCTGCTCCTCATGCTACTCAAGTTTAGTTACCGGTAAGTTCTTGTCATAGTAAGTACATGTGTATCATAGAGAACCGCCAACGGGGTACCCCTTGCCCGATGATACGGAAGAATCCCCATATCAAAATGACAAGGCAAGCAGACAACGAGCATCTCAACAATATTCTTATTTACCATGGGAAAATGGTGCTTTATTCTCTCTTTCCTCTTTTCTCATATCTCTTTTTTTTCTTTTTCTTTTTTCTCAATATCTGACTCTTTTTTATAAGAAGAATGCTTCATAGATAGCTCATTATGGTTACGCTACAGGTTTCCACCATGAAGGGATGGATTAGACCGGCGGCCCAGGCATTTCTCTAACACACATACATAACTCCATGGACTTACAAGCTCCCCTTTCATTTCACACCGAGGGCATCCATAGACAAAAGAGCATGATATCAACTGGGTACAAAGTACAAGTGCAATGTTGAAAGCGTTCCCCATGACAGCATGGTTCTGCTAATCCCCAATATATAAGTGCAAGCATATACAACATAGACAACACAATGGTTCATGTTTATTAAGGGCAAGAATAGTAAAGTGTGTCATCAAGTTCATGAGAGCTTTAATCACTAGTTTTCTCATAACAAGTTTAATTCGGAAGGTAGATAAAAACATGAATATACTTGGAATAGCAAATTCTAATAGGTAGGTATGGTGGACTCTTTGGAATAACTTGGTTTTAGGATTTGGATGCATGAGTGGAACTCATACTTGGTTATGGAGGCTAACAAAAGACTGGGAGCGACCAACTAAGAGAGCAATAATAGCCATAATCATGTAGAGTGACAAAAACAAAATTAATCAAAGCATACTACAAGTCGAAAACTAAAGGATCATAAAGTCTATGATGACTTGAGATAGTCATAACATGGTGTGAGCATCCGCCAAGTCAACCCAAATAAAGCATCAAAGGAGAATACCACAATACTATGCTTTAATATGCTAAAACAATGCATGATTCTTCCAAGGCACATTAAGAAATCTCAATTGTTTATAACATGTCATGCTACAGCAAAGATCACTAAGAATAAAGCCAAAACAATATCAAGCATGGCATGATAAAGCATAGGCCATAGTCAAAAACAAGCTCCTTTTACCACTTAAGCGTGAACTTTTTCTACTCTTTTTCCAATCCAAACCAAACTATTTGAAAACCAATGCATGAAAAAGGGGGTCCAACCAATTTATTCAAGAAAACTAATAAAACCAAGCAAACGAAAACAAAAAACAAAAAACAAAAAACAAAGATGCTCCAAGAACAACATAATTGTGCATGAAACAATAAAAATGAAGTGTTTGGAAGAAACCTGGGATTTTTATTGATGAAGGGGATGCCTTGGGCATCCCCAAGCTTTCATGCTTGTACCTCGTGAATATTTCTTGGGGTGACACGGGGTGGAATCCCCAAGCTTGAGCTTTAGTCCATTCTTCATCTGATTACAACATTCTCTCCATACACCTGAAATTTTTCCTTCATACAAAACTTCACACAATCTTTATTAGCAACATTAGTGCACTCAAGATAATAAGTCATTAGGTTCAGTTTCAACACCAATAAAACTTTCATTAAAACATAAGATACTGTAGCACTTCCCTCAAAAATCTCAATTCCCCAAAAGAACTCAAAGAGGAACCAACAAGAAGCAAATGCAAATAATGGCAGAAATCTGTCAAAACAGACCAGCAGGTAAAAACCAATTTTTTCGAAGATCTTCTATTGCTCAAATAAAAAAGTGTTGAACTAACACAAAGTTAGATAACAACCTGGGGCAGAAGCACAAAAATGCACGCCTCAAAACAACGTAGAGAGATTGTACACGAATTTTTACGGTGAAGCACGGAAATCTGTTTCAGGACAGCAACTTTCCCAATCATTACTTATCTCTCATTAGAGGTTATTCTTGGCAAAAAAAAGCAAATAAAAAGGATAAGGAGTGGTTATTACAGAGGTAATAACTTCGAAGACTCATCTAAAACTTTTGGGTTATCTCCCAATAAATACTTTTCTTTAACGCCTTTAAGTTAGGCATAAGAACCAAGAAAAAGAATCAAGTGTTCTCAAATGAAAAAGAATTAAGAGCAAATTTTGTTTTCATAGGAGAGGCAAAAGAAATCTTCTCTCTCTTCTTAGGGAAGTGTTATATACCTTTCTTGAGTGGAAGTTGATATTTAATGGTGCCTTCTTTCATATCAATAATGGCACCAACAGTTCTAAGAAAAGGTCTTCCCAAAGTAGTAGGACAAGAAGCATTACATTCAACATCCAAAACATAGAAATCAACAGGGACATAGGCATTGTTAACCATATTAAGAACATCATTAATACTCCCCATGAGTTTCTTTTTAGCATTATCATCAATTGGGACATTCAAATAACAATCTTCCAACGGTGGCAAATCAAGCATATCATAAATCCTTCTAGGCATAATAGAAACACTACTATCAAGGTCACATAAAGCTTTGAAATCAAAATCATTCAATTTCATATTAATGATGGGTTCCCAACAATATTCTTGTTTCATAGGAATAGAAGCTTTATGTTTCATATTTTCTTCTTTAATTTTTATGAGAGCATCAGTAATGTGTTTTGTAAAGGCCATATTCATAGCACTAGCATTAGGACTTTTAGCAAGCTTTTGTAGGAACTTAATAACTTCAGAGATATTGCAACCATCAAGATCAAAATCATAATTATCATCTAAAGTATTAGAGCTATTACTAGCCTCAACACTAGTGATAGTGATAGTAGAAACACTAATGTTTCTAGCAATTTCATCTTCTCTTTCCCACTTAGCATGCAATTCAGCTAATAGTCTAACATTTTCATCAATTCTAACTTGTATGGCATTAGTAGCAGCAAAGGGATTATCAATAGTTTCAGGTTTAGCAGTCATTTTATTAAAAGAAGATTGTGCTTCAGCCAATAATGCTATATTTCTTTCAGCATTAGAGAGTTTTTCCTCAATAGTTTTATTGAAAGCAGTTGCCATTCAGAATAGTTAACCATCATATTGTCCAGAAGCTTTGTTGCAGCACCCAAAGTAATGGTCATAAAGGTACCTCCAGCAGCAGAATCCAATAGATTTCTTGAAGAATAGTTCAATCCTGCATAAAAGGTTTGGATAATCATCCAAGCAGTTAGTCCATGAGTGGGACAATTCCTTACCAAAGATTTCATTCTTTCCCAAGCTTGAGCAACATGTTCATTATCAGATTGTTTAAACTTCATTATTTCATTTCTCATAGATATAATCTTAGCAGGAGGATAGTATTTTCCAATGAAAGCATCTTTGCATTTAGTCCAAGAATCAATACTATTTCTAGTTAGGGATTGCAACCATTCTTTAGCTTTTCCTCTCAAAGAGAAAGGAAACAATTTAAGCTAATAATATCTCCATCTATATCCCTATGCTTTTGCATCTCACAAAGTTCAACAAAGTTATTTAGATGAGCAACAACATCTTCATTACTAATACCAAAAAATTGTTCTCTCCTAACAAGATTGAGTAAAGCAGGTTTTATTTCAAAGGAAGTAGCTTCTGGAACAGGTGGAGCAATAGGTGTGCACATGAAATTTGGTGCTAGTGAAGTCACACAACTTAGTGTTTTCAAGAGTAGTCATTTTTTTGTGTTTTTAATAAACAAAGCAAACTAGTAAAACTAATTTTTTTGTGTTTTTGATAAAGAAACAAGCAAACAAAGCAGAAATAAACTAAGCAAAACAAAAACAACAAAGTAAAGAGATTGGTTATGATGTACTCCCCTTGTGAAGATGTCCTTGACTCCCCGACAATGGCGCCAGAAAAAGTACTTGCTGACTCGTGTAATAACGAGATCGTTGGGGAATCCCAAGAGGAGGTATGATGAGCACATCAGTAAGTTTTCCCTCAGTTATGAAACCAAGGTTATCGAACCAGTAGGAGAAAGGAAACACCTCCAAGGGCGCACTACCGATGCTAGCAGCAACATGGAAACCTGCACAACACAACCACAGAACTTTGCCCCCAACTTACAGTGAGGTTATCAATCTCACCGATTTTGCTGAAAACAAAAGATTAAACATATTGTGTGCAAGAAAGTAATAGTTTGCAGAAAGTAAACAGAAAGCAGTAAACAGTTGTAGATTGATGGTAAAAGAAAGGACCGGAGTCCATAGTTCACTAGTGATGGCTCTCCTTAAGATAGATGACATGTTGGGTGAACAAATTACAGCGGGGGAATTGACAAACGTCGAGAAAGCAATCATGCATATACTAAACATTTTGAATCCTTTGAGATTTGATTGGGCATTACAACATTATACATAGACCGTAATTCAACTACATCTATGACTAATAATCCATCTTCAGGTTATCATCCGAACCCCCTCCAGTATTAAGTTGCAAGAAACAGATAATTTGCATTACGCATTGCGTGTAAAGTAAACAATACGATTGTGCTATGAACAAAGGATTGACGTTTTCTCCCTAGTAGCAACATCACATCTAGTACCTTAGAGATTTCTGTCATTTCCCCAGATTACTAGAGGCATGAACCCACTATCGAGCATAAATACTAACTATTGGAGTTGCTAGCATCTACTTGGCCAAGATAGCTACTAACAATGGAAAGCATGCAAGATCACAAATAACAAAGACATGATAGAATCAATAATCAATCTGAAATAGCATCTCAATATCCATCGGATCCCTGCAAACACAACATGTAGGATTACAAATAGATGATCTTGATCATGAATGGAGCTCACAAGATCTAAACATGATAGCACAAAGGAGAAGAACCAGCCATCTAGCTACTACATGGACCCGTAGTCCAGGGATGAACTACTCACGCATCACACCAGAGGCTTGCATGGTGATGAAGAAGGCCTCCAGGGTGAATTCTCCCCTCCGGCAGGGTGCCGAGAAGAGCTTCAGATCCCTCCCGATCTAGGGATGGAGATGACGGTGGCTACAGACTCTTTTGTGGAATTTTGATCGGGTCCCTAGGGTTTCTGTATCAGAGGCATCTTATAGGCGAAAGGGGACACCGAGGGGGTGCCCTAGGTGGCCAGACCACCCCCTGGCACAGGCCAGGCCTGGCCGCACGGCCAGGTGGTGTGGCCAACCCCTGGCCCCTCTCCGTCTCATATTCTGGCTCCGTGTCCCCCTCGGTGAAAAACTGACTTTGGCTTTTGTCCCGTCCAATTCCGAGAATATTCATTTCTGACTTTCCTGGAACCGAAAACAACAGAAAACAGGCAGCTGGCATTGTGGCATCTTGTTAATAGGTTAGTCCAAGAAAGTGTATAAAAAGTACTCCAAAGTGTGGACAAAATATAAGAAAGTAGATAAAACCAAGCATGGAACATCAAAAATTATGGATACATTAGCAACGTATCAGACGCCTTCATTAATGGTCTGAAAAAGGGAACTTTGCTCTGGCACATGTTGAAGTGCAAACAAGACAACAATGACCTCAACCTCAACGCAATGATCGCCATTGCTAGCAAGTTCGCCACTGCTGATGATGACGCGCGTGGATCGTTGCCGGCGATAGAAATCCCCACCCAGGCCAAGAGGAACAATAATAACAAGCGGAAGAATCCGCCCGAAGAGAATCAAGTAGCCGACATGGTCGCCACAATGTTCACTGGTAGAGGCAATGGCAGACAGCGTGGACGTGGTCAGGGAGCTAGCAGTGGCCAGCAGAGGAGTGACACTACACCCTCAGCGCCCCGCGTTCCTCAAACGTATGAAGAGTACCGCGATATACCGTGCTTCGTCCATCTCGATGCCAATGGCAAATCCACCCACACCAATCGCCAGTGCAAGTTTGTCAATGATCTCAAGGAGGACCCTGAGTCTGGTTACAAGCAAAGTTGGTTACAAGCAAAGTCGGAAAAACAGACCCCACGGAAAAGGCAAAGGGAAGAAAAAGGAGGAAGAACCCAAGGAATCAAGTGATATGGACGAGAACGTGGACCCAAAATATTCTGACAAGGGAGAGGATAAAGGGAAAAATCCCTTCGAAAAGAAGGCTCCATGTTACCACACCTTCCTTGGCACCCCAACCGTCCGGGCCTAGAAAACCTCTCTGAGGATACTGATGGCTACCCTCCCTCTGGTTCCCTAGTACGTCAGGTGGTCAGAAGTTCCAATTAATTGGGATAGGAATTTTCATTCAGAACTCATCCCAACAGAGAACCAGTATGCCATGGTCATCAACCCTTTGATTGACGGCACGAAGTTCACCAAGTGCCTCGTGGACAGTGGAAGCAGCATCAATATCATGTACCTGGATACACTGCACAAGATGAACTTGACGGAGACCCAGCTAAGGAAGAGCAACACCGTGTTCCATGGGGTTGTCCCTGGCCGACAAGAAAATTCCCTGGGCTGCATCACCCTTCCGGTCGCTTTTGGCGATGTAAACAATTACCGCCAAGAATGCATGACCTTTCAAGTGGTGCCTTTCAAGAGCATGTACCACGTCATCTTCGGACGTGACATCTTCCACTCCTTCCTCGCAAGGCCATGCTTTTTCTACAACAAACTCAAGATTCCCGAACCAAATGGCATCATCACCGTTGATGGAAGCTTCACCAAGGCATGGGAGTGCGAGCTCAGCGAGGCCGCCTTCGCTGAAGCAGTCCTCTACGGTGAGGAGTTCAAGGAGATCCAGAACCAGGTCTATGCCTCAGAGATGCCGGCTTCGAAGAAGCAGATCACTACTGCCGAACCCGCCTTCAAGGCCACCATCAAGACCAAGCAGGTGGAGCTTGTCGAAGGTGATTCCTCCAAGACCACCGCCATTGGCACGGACCTGGATCCCAAATAGGAAAGCACGCTCATTGAGTTCCTCCGTGAGAATAGGGACATATTTTCCTGGCAACCTGCCGACATGAAAGGTGTCCCTAGGGAACTTGCCGAGCATAGCTTGAATATTGATCCTAATACCAAACCGGTGAAACAACCTCTATGACGCTTTGGTGATGAAAGACGAAGGGATATAGGCAAAGAAATAGCTAGGTTACTTAAGGCTGGCTTTATCCGAGAAGTTATTCACACCCGTTGGGTGGCAAATCCTGTACTTGTCCCCAAAAAGGGAACCAATGAATTAAGAATGTGCGTTGATTACACCGGCTTGAACAAAGCGTGTCCGAAGGATCCGTTTGCTTTGCCTCGCATTGACCAAGTCATTGATTCGACGGCTGGCTTGGAACTTCTGTGTTTTCTCGATGCCTATTCAGGATACCACCAGATCCGGATGCGAAAGTTGGACCAATTGGCCACTTCATTCACCACACCCTAGAGCACATATTGCTACGGCACGATGCCCTTTGGGTTGAAAAACGTTGGTGCCACGTACCAGCGGACGATGCAATGTTTCCTGCATGACCAAATAGGTCGCAACGTACACGCCTACATTGACGACATTGCGGTAATGTCAAAGAAATCAAATGATCTTATCGCTGACTTGCAGGAAACCTTCGACAATCTCCAGAAATACAACATGATGTTGAACCCAAAGAAGTGCGTCTTGGGGGTACCATCCGCCAAACTGTTGGGCTTCATCATTTCGCATCGCGGAATCAAGGTGAACCCGAGGAAAATCAAGGTCATCCTTGACATCAAACGTACTACATGCCTGAAGGACATATAAAGGCTCACAGGCTGCGTTGCAGCAGTAAGCCGGTTCATTAGCTGACTTGGTGAGAAGGTATGCCACTCTACAAGTTGCTCAAGAAGGCGGATAAATTCACATGGACGGATGAAGCTAACGCAACACTTTAGGAGTTGAAGATAATACTCTCCTCCCCACCTATACTTGTAGCATCGGTGCCAAGAGAGCCTATGTTAGTATACATGGCAGCGACCAACCGAGTAATCATCATCGTTATCATGGTGGAGTGCAAGGAACCAACGTATGAATACGGAGTTCAGCAACCCGTTTACTATGTAAGCAAGGTCTTGATGGAATCCAAGCAGCGTTACCCGCACTACCAGAAGATAGCTTATGGAGTTTTTCTTGCTTCACGTAAGCTAAGGCATTATTTCCAGGAGCACCCCATCACAGTAGTGAGCAAAGCTCCACTGTCCAACATTATCAACAATAGCGATGCCATAGGGAGAGTGGAAAAGTGGGGAGCGGACCCCGACAACCTAGATAGAGTGGACTCCATCCGTGAAGGGAGCGGACCCCGACAACCTAGATAGAGTGGACTCCATCCGTGAAGGGAGCGGACCCCGACAACCTAGATAGCCTAGAGCATTTACAGACTCCATCCGTGAAGGGAGCGGACCCCGACAACCTAGATAGAGTGGACTCATTTGTTAACACAGTGACAGTGACCTCTCCGGCTTAGACGAAGCCATTCATGGATTATCTACAAGACGGAACTTTGCCCATCGACGAAGTCGAAAGCCGGCAAATAGTACGCAGAGCAAAAGGCTATGTCATCATTGATGGCCAGCTATACAAAAGAAGTACCACGGGAGTCTTCCTATGATGCGTCTCCTAGCAGCAAGGTATTGAAATCCTTAGAGAAATACATCTCGGAGATTGTGGGCATCACGACGATCCCCGATCATTGGTGGCCAAGGCCTTCCGACAAGGATTCTACTGCATAACTGCCAAGGCGGACGCCGACAAGTTGGTACAAACATGCCTTGGGTGTCAATTTTATGCAAGACAACCAAATGTTCTAGCTGAAGAATTGCGAACAATACCAATAACTTGGCCGTTTACAGTCTGGGGGCTGGACATGGTGGTACCTTTGCAAATAGCACCCTGTGGATTCACACACTTGTTAGTAGCAGTGGACAAATTCACGAAATGGATTGAAGCTAAACCCATTAGAAAGCTTGATGGGGCAACAGGCCTAAAGTTTGTCTAGGATCTAGTGGTAAGATTTGGTCTCCCACATAGCATCATCACCGATAATGGCAGAAATTTATCTCTCGGAGAATTTGAGGAGTACTGTCATGAGAAAGGCATCCGCCTTGACCTAGCATTTGTGGCACATCCACAGTCAAATGGGCACGTTGAAAGGGCTAATGGTCTAATTCTACACGGAATCAAGCCATGCTTAGAGGCACCGCTATGAAGAGCAGCTAGAGCCTAGGTGGAGGAATTACCATGTGTCTTGTGGAGTTTACGAACAACATCCAACATATCCATCGGCTTGACTCCTTTCTTCATGGTTTATGGAGCAAAAGAAGTTCTCCCATTCGACATCCTCCACGACGCAACAAGAGTTTCTGTCTACAAAGAGGATGACGCTGAAGAATCCAGACGACTATCTGTGGACCTACTTGAAGAAGAGCATGTGCTGGCATGCCAGAGATCCATTGTCTACCAGCAGAAGCTGCATGGCTACCATAGTCGCCGTGTAAAGCATCGCTCGTTTAAAGAAGGGGATTTGGTGCTTAGACTCAAGCAGGAGAAATCACACAAATTATCCCTGCCTTGGGAAGGACTGTTCGTCATAATCAAAGCATTGCTCAATGGTTCCTATTACCTTGTCGATATCCGTGAGTTGAAAGATAGGCAAAAAATCGCAAGCGCAACCAACGTGACTACGATGATGATTACCCGGAGATAGATCGGCCATGGAACATAGCACAGCTACGTCCCTTTTACACTTAACACATTTATATTATGTAATAAGTTTCTTATGTGATCAATGAAACAAAGCATCTGGTTCACTCATATTCTCTGAGTCTTTTACCTCCTTTAGTTGTTCATTTTTGGATCATATAAACCCTTTATGCGCAAGGTTGCATTTGCCCTTGTGAAAATTCCGCCTACAGGCGTTAGCTTATGTTTTCTGGTCTACATGTTTTCTAAAGTTTTTATGTGGATTCCGGAGTAGTGACTTTTCAGCACTCAAAGCCAGCGATTTTGTTCTTAGGTTCTTGACGGTGCTATTAAGCATCATCGCCTGAGAGCATAGTTATGTGTTGCGAGTCTTCCATCTCACGAAAGGTCAAGCATACGAACCAGAATAATGGATAAGCCAGCACTTGCTTAAAAAATATACACACATGCCAGAAGCAGATAAGTTGCAGGAAGCTTGATTACAAGTTTTTCCACCTTAGACAAACATAAGTTTTCTCCGCATACATTTTGTAGAGATACATTTAATACAGACATTGTTTTTCATGGCTCTACTGCAGGGGGCTTCGTGGTGGCATCATCAGGAGAGCCAGGCCGAGAGATCTTGTCAAACTCTGAAGGAGAGGGGCTAGACTCAGAAGAGGCCATATCGTCATCTAGGATCTCGGCAGGCACAAAGACATCATCCTTGACCATCTTGGCAACCCTGGTATCGAAGCCGGCAAGAGAGTTCCAAATAGCATCGCTATCGATCTCTTGTCCTTCCTCGTCCAGCTTGGGCATGCCAGAGGTCACCAAGTCAATGTCGGCATTGTCATAGTGAGCCTTGACCAAGGACAGGGTCATCCTAGCACCAGCCCGGATGCAAGAGGCTTTCCAGTCTTTGATTTTCTCGGGGGCTCGGCGCAGGATTTCCGCATACTTGGCCACTGAGTCTGCCGCCTTGATATTGATGCCCAAAGGTTGAGCTATCTCCTTGGCTTGGGCGATGGCGGTGCTAACGAAGTTGCTCGCAAGAATCATGCGTTCCTTGGGACTTGGAGCACCATCACCCAAGTTGGCTAAGCCAATGGGAGCTGTGGTTTACACAAACATACAAGGACCATGAGTATAAACAAATCAAATGGTTATCCAACTTATAGAAAAAGACCAAGATGGAGAAAGGTTACCGAAGATGCTCGTTTCCGCATGCTTGCATGTCTCCGCCAAGTCATCGTGCTCCTTCTGGACTGACTTGAACATCTCAAGACTCCTAGCATTCCGCTCTTTGGCAGCTTTGTTCTGGTCTTTAAGCTGTGCAATCTCATCCTTCAGGCGTTGCATCTTGACATCCACAGAATCTTGCATAGCCTTCATCGTCGCCTCATGGCCCTTGATGGCCTCGACCAGGTCCTTCTTCAGAATTTTTTTCATCATCAAGCTCCTGAATATGCTTGGATTTCTCGACAATGCTCTTGGCCTTGGCAATAGCCTCTGTAAGACGGAAATCAGAAAGTGCTATCAGAAGACGGAAGAAATGATTCAATGATAAAAGCAAGGAGCTATTGTAGGAAACAGAGTCTGGCTATTTTTGATCTATTCCTTTAGGAATTTGGTTTTACCCTGTTCAAGGTCCATTTCCTTCCGAAGAGCAGCAAACCTCTCATTGGCGGCTATCCTCCGTTTATTCTCATTCTGCACAAGATGTAAACATACTTAGTTTCTCTAGAGCATCTAGTCGGAACTATTCAGTTTCAACTAAATGCTCGGGGGCTACAATACATGATTTTAAAGTAAACTAGTTTCTCTAGAGCATCTAGTCGGATCTATCCAGTTTCAACTAAATGCTCGGGGGCTACACGGACAAGTTCTGCACTTAATTCTTTGGACCACTCAGGCCAATAACTATTGGATTATCCGCCTAAGAGCTCGGGGGCTATAGTGGGATATACTACACAAAGTAAAGCAAGTGAAGTTCAAAAAACTTACGATGGCAATGATCCTGAGATTATTGGCCAGATGAGCATAGGAATCATGGAAGGTCCAGGCATTCATATAGATTGCGTCGGCCTGCTTGATGAGGTCATCCAGGCTCAACGTCGGAGGAGTCGCAACCAATGGAGAGGTCGAAGCCAGAGGCATGGATGAAGCCCTAGCTGCCTCTTGCACCTTCAAAGCAGACAATGGCTCGGAGGCTCCCGCCTCAATCGTTGCTTCCACGTCCACATCTTCCACCACTTCCTTCCCTTTCTCGATGGCATCCTTAGTCGGAGCTTCAGCCGCTTTAGAGGAGGTGCTCTCCTGCGTTGCCTGGCCGCTAGGAGCAACATCTGCCTCGACAGAGCCTGAGACATCAAGAATTGGATTGATATCGGTCTCCATGGCGGAGGTCTCAGGGATGACGGGGGATAACGACCCAACGGGAGGGTTCAGCGGTAGGAGTAGGGGGAGCGGTGGCGGGAGAGGGCCTGGAGGACGGACCCTTGGTCAGCATATCGCGAATGTTTTTTGACCCTCCAACATCTTTGGAGGATCGCTTCAAACTAACACCGGCTTTCCTCCTGAAACATACAAAGTATAAGTACAAGAGTTGAAAAAAGGTGTGAGCTGAAAAATACAAGCCGGAGAATGAAAGTACTTAATCCACGGCAGGAGCCTTGGTGAGTGGAATGCCGGTGGACTTCTTCTTCTTCTCCACCTCTAAGGTGGTAGTGGAACGTTTGGAGACTCCACTCTCTGATTTCTTCTTCTTGGCCTCAACAGCAGCATTAGAGGTGGAGCTCTTCCGCTTTCGCACTGCCAGAGCTGGTTGCTCCTTGGGGGTGTCGTCGTCGGACACCACCTGGATATCCTTCAGATTTGGATCATAGACCTAGGAGGCCATTTGATCCGCCGCCAAGGTCGCCAACTGGGATACAAAGGAGTGTTAGATTGACAACTTCAAGTCGGAGATGCCTTAGAGCATATAACGAGGAACAAAGGAAACAAAAGCTACCTCTGGGCATGTACTGTAGTCGAACATGTCATAGGTGATCTTGAAGCCCCGCTTCTTGTCCCTCACCCTGACGATGTCCTTTAGCCGGAGCTTGATGGAGTTAGTAGAGAAGTTATCCCGTGAAATTTGCATGGGATCCCTCCTGTCTTGGCTATACTTGCATATCAGCTCGACACGATGCTGTAGAGGCTGGATCAGCCTAACGTACCAGCACATGGCAAGGTCCAAGCCCGTCAGACCTCCTTCTACGAGCCATTCGATCCGCCTTATAGCATGATTGGCTTCGTCGTCAGAAGGAAGAGAGGCTGGGGTCTTCCATGCGGGCACTTCAGTGGCCGCCCCATCGACGAAGTCGGGGTAGGTCTCAAGGCAGTCTGGCAGGGGGACATCTAGCCCGTTGAAATACGTGCGCTACCAGTTCTTGCAAGACTCGTGCCCTACGATGTTGTGGAAGCGACGGCTAGGCCAGATCTTAAAGCTAATGGTTCCGCAGGTCCGCAATTCATCCTTGGACTCTATGGACTCTCTCTTGACGGTGAAGAAATATATAAACATAACTAATCTAGGTTTGATCCCTAGATATCCTTCGCACAAAGCTACAAAATTGCTAAGTACTATAATGTTGTTGGGAGAGAGATTGTGGGGGAGTACCCGGAAGTACCGGAAGACATCCAAGAAGAAGTCAGAGACTGGCAGGCTTACGCCATGTACCAACGAGATTTGAGGTACACCTTCTCTCCGGGTTGGGGAGAAGGGACCACCTCGCCGGCCGGCGCCGCCTGCCAGACTAACTTCTCCGTCACAGGGAGATACCCCTCAGAGACCAGCTCCTGCAGATCTTCAGCAGAGAGATCACAGCCTCTCCACATCCCCTTGTGGGAATCACTTTCTTCTTCAGTGGCTTCAGGCGCCGCTTGTTCTTGGTCATCATCGGTGGATTCCGTCATGGCGGAGACGGGAACGACCACCCCTTCTGGCGGAATGATCACTCCCTGGGATGGCTCCATCGTAGCCTTGGGAATCGCCACCATGGAAGGAGTAGAGCTGCTGGAGGCCATTACGATGAGGAGAGTGTGGAGCAAGAAAGGGCTCTGGTTAGGGTTTTCGCAGGAGAGCTCAAACGGTCGTGCGGCTGGAGGAAGACGAAGACTGGGAAGCGAATGCGGGTAAAAAGAAATAAATTGACCGCGATGGAAATATATAAGCCTCACGTCAAGATTTGTGCAAGAGGATCTGATGGATGGAACATTGCCGATGTGGAAGTGAACGTGCGCGGTAATTTCGCCACATCCTCTGTCTTTTTCCGCTCCACCGTTTCGGATTTCGTGCGCATGAAAATAGCTGATGATTAGTTCTCTGCTTTTGTGAGTTTCGAGGTAGTGTAGGCTGTACCCTACGTCATCCTCCTGACAGTTACAGTGAAGGGTCACGTCCGAAGATTCCATCAAATACGGAGATCATCCGACTCTAGAAACGAAGACTCAAGGAATCTTCTACTACATTGCGAAGCCGGAGAGGATTGCAGGGTTCTTTGGGACACCTTTGAGATATTGCTTGACGAATTGTCGGCATCACATAGACGGGATATTCAGAGATCAACGAGCAAGACGGCGCAAGATTTCAAAGTCCTCCGGGGGCTGCTGTTGGGGATATGCTATATGGGTATCCTCATAGCATGTCACCAATCCGCCTAACCCGGGTTGCCCATAGTTGGTAGCAAGGCCTATGGCCTGCTGGGCAGCCCAATTAGACGGATCCTGAAGGGAGGCCCATGCCGGATAAAGGAAGGCTACGCAGGAGTCACCGGCATACTCGGAGCCTTGGAGTACAAGACACGGAAGACTAGTTAGTGTAGGTGTAGGACTCTTTACCTTGTCTGGCAAGGACCTTTCCTTGTAAACCCTAGGTCTTGGCGCCTTTATAAGACGGCCTGCGGGAGCCTTTAGGGTAGAACACAATAGATTGCTGTGTACAACACGCAACACCTCGCATAGCGAACCTATCTCTGTAACTCGGCGTATTGCCATTATAGTGATTTATAGCAGGAGTAGAGTTCCGCCACCGTTGTGGGACTTGAAACTAGGTAAGCTGTGTTACCTCGTACCCGCCAACTCTCCGCCTTACCCCACGTCTCTAAACATGCACTGTGAGGACCCCTCCATGGCGTACTCGTCGGAAATACCACAACAGAAGGTAAACAAGGTGGCGTCTTAGGTGTAGCAATCTGACATCCATTTTATACTCCGTCATCAGGAAACTGAGAGCCTTCTTCAAGTTTGTGCTTCTGCAATTACAAAATAAATAGAGATTACAGCGAAAGCATCTGCGTGGGACGACAAGAACATACATCATTCTATTGATTTACTTTGTCATCTGGGACACTAGACACAAGATTGGAACCTATTTCATCGAGAATCCTGTTTTTCACTCCTTCCCCTATCTCCTTCTATAGCAAGTTGTAATATTGATTACATGATGTTGATTGTCAAATATATGCAAATGTTCAAAAGTTTGTGTTGTTGAACTACCAACTTCGAATAGATCCCCACTGTTCTTAGTTATGGAATCTAGCCCAGAAAACAAGCTTCTATGCAATCCTAGTTTACAAAAAAAGGATGCATACCCGAGATAAGAACTACACATGATGTTGCGCAATCGATAATAAAAATTTAACCGCATCATCAACTCTATCATGTAAGTTTGGAGTGAATCTAGATACAGTTGTTTCACAACAGCTAAAACATCTTATATTATGAAACAGAGGGAATAGGTATGAGTGTTCTAGTATTTCACAAACCGCCATTGCTGCCGCAGGACAGAGATGACGGATGATCCACCGCCCTACAGAAGGTTGCTGCACCAATCTCACTGCCACCTATAGAGGATGGAGCCGAGGAGCTGGTCGGCAACAATATGGAGAGAGAGAGACCAGGGGGCGGTAGTGGATGGTAAGAAGGGACTAAGTAAAAGAGGTTGTGTGTGCATGGGGGAGGCCAGTGAGGGAGTTAAATCCAGCTTGTCTTGGAAGCAACGCGCTGCCACGTGCACTGGCATGTGCAAAACTCCCTCTCTCTTCTGTGGCAGCTACTGATAGTAGTACTCTAGCTAGCTTCATCGAGTTCTCTGGTACTCCTACTAGTAGACCTTTACTGCTACTACTACTAGGTAGACAAGCAGTACTTGTTCAGAAGAAGAAAAAACTAGACTAGCACACCGTCATACAGTATTGCCTTGTCAAAGCACTGGCAATGCCATGATGAGCGACATGTTTTTACTGGTAAACTTGGAAACATCGTGTTCCTTCCACCGCATGCAGTTTCTGAGCGAAGTACTTACCAACATGTCCAACTTATGCTTACAGGACCCAAACTGCAGTGGAAAAAGAAACAAAACTACGGACCTCCAAGGAGTAATACTAATAGTACTATTATTATACAACATTCTGGAAGACATGATGTATGGAATAGCAGTAGAGTAAAATTGTACTCCTAATAAGGTTCTTTTACAAGCTTGGTGAAATATACATACTAGAGAAACTACCAAGTGTACAAAAGGGGTTTGGTCATAAGGAGTATTTACAAGCCGGACCGGGTGCGAAACTAAATGTAGAGTACTCGTACATCAGCTAAAAACCAGCCAAAAGAAAGAGTTCAACAGAAGGCCGAGACCAAATGAGCTATCCTTGAACAGGCTCGTTCCACTCCAAGGCGTTTTAGAAGCTTGGGATGAACCAAAATGGAGTCTTTGACCATATCCAGCGAGTGTTGGTGTGGAAACCAATAGTTGCGTCACCATTCAGACTGAAGCGGCAAATTTCAGGACGTGGCCTATACTCGTAGACAATTTCTTCGTGTGATGTGTAAACACAGTTCCTTCTCGTCAGATGTCCTGGCGGATCATTTGCATCGCCTAATGCAATGTTAATCAGATAGTTCACGCCAAGGAAAAGAGAATATTATCCAAGGTCAGTAACCCTTTTCCATTGGTTAGCTATAGTTAACTGGCTTGAGTCCATTGAGAACACCCTGCACTCAAACCCAGAAGGATAGGTGCGAACGGTGCGACCATAGTGAACAACACTAGCATCATCAGCAATTGCATTACCTAAGACACGATATGTATAGACCAGAAGATGTCTTGAAGCACCGACAGATCTTGCTAACCACCACCTACCAGGATCATTGTCCTCATCGTCTTCCGCAAACCCATGTGTCAGGTAAAGCACATCGCGTGGCGACAGGATAAGGATAGGACCTTCAAAAGGAAAGGAAATGTAACATGGAAATAATACTGATATTGATCTGCCATTATAGAACTTTATATATAGTACTATTTTCAAAAATCTTGATTATACTTAAGATGTTTGATTGCGTAAAAAATGCCAACCAAGGGAGATGCTATGGAAATTCTAATTACTTTCAAAATGGGGATATGCTATAGAAATTCTCCTAGAGACACGGTTTGATTCATACGATCAAATGAAATAGGAAATAATCCTATAGGATTTTGAATGTAAAGTTCATAGGAAAAATAGCAAGGTTGGATCCTACAAGATTTTGGTGTCTTATATACCAAAGGAAAACCAACAAGGATTATTTCTAGGAGGATTAATATCTTATCTTATCTTACCACTATATAGTGTATAAATAACTTTGAATATTGACTGTTGGATCAGGACTTGTGAATCCCAACATTGGTAGCTGTTGGATCTTCTTTTCCATTCTAGCATCTACTTGAAGATTCTATTGATAGTCTTTAGCACAATGAAGTAATTTTCCACGGATGTACTAGTACTAGGAGACAAGGCAATACTATTAGCAGAACTCAATCCTATGAATCAAATTACTTATATGTAAGAAAACTTAGTAAGGATTGCATTCCTCTGAAATTACTAGGGAATTCGTACGAATCAAAGAGGCTAAAATTCCTATGAAATTCCTACTAACCAATGAAACTTCAGAAAAAATAGCTTACATCAATTCCGGAATAATATCTAAGTCTCACATAAGTACTTACTACTAGTAGGTACCATATTTTCCTTGGGATGTACTAGGAGACGAAGCAATACTATCAGCAGAACTTAATCATATGAAACAAACTACTTATATGTAAGAAAACTTCTGAAAGATTGCATTCCTCTGAAATTCCTACGGAATTCCCTCGAATTAAAGAAACTAAATTTTTTATGGAATTCCTACTAACCAATGAAAGTTCAGAAAAATTAGCTTGCATTGATTTAGGAATAAAGCTAATAAAATACGTAGGGAGGAGAATTTACCAAGTTCCAGAGACTTCATGCATAAACACAACCGTTCTCGGTCACGGCGAACACACGATCGTGTTGGATAATAGCATCGCAGTACCTGAAGTAGCCCTGGAACTCGTTCACTCAAACTGACCATCCATGACTATCATTCCCGTTAATGACAGGAATCTTGAATTCAAAAATAGCGACAAGAGAGAAATCTTTGTATCCCCCAGCAGCTGTCGGAACTTGGCAAATGACTATCTTCTGCAGTTTAGTACATCGACCTTCATCAGCCTCATCCTGAAATATAAGTGTAGAACCTTCGGTCGGTTCAAACCCCGACACTTGTGGAATAACAATCTTGCGATGAGTGTACACGTTTGACAAGGTCCCACGTGAAATAGGGCCCAACTGTGACGATCTAATCTCCATTGCCGCCTTCTTGCCGCTCATCAAAACCATTTGGCATCACAGCATCGGAGGAGACCTGTTCAGCAGCTTCAGCTTGCATGGGCTGCCCACCACTTTGAAGTAGTCTTTGGATTCCCACGGTCTCACCATCAGGTGAGAATGAAGAACACATGGGAGGCCAAATGGATGAGAAGAAGGCATAGTTCCGCTTTCTTTTGCTGATTAAAGAATATGTTTGGACAAACCGACGAGGCTCGTGGCGGTGGTAGCGTCGCAATGGTTGATGAGTACTTGAAGAGTGCCTTGGGTGAACCCCTTCTGACACTGCTCAGGATCTTTACAGACCTTGCTCGATCTCACCATGGAAGGAGGCTACAGATGGTGTTTTGGTTGCTTTCTTTGGGGTGGGGTGGGTTTGGGAGGGAGGGAAGACTATTGGCGGGAGATGGTGGCCAGGATGAGATGGAGAAGACAAAGGCTGATAGTGCGTAGTAGTACTACAAGTAGTACTACAGAAGGTGGGCCTAGTTGCACAAACCTCCAATAATTAGAGCCATAGTTGCAAAGAGCTCTAACTATTGAGCCCCGGGTATGTAAGAAATAATGTTAAGAGGGCTAATTGAAAAAATTGTGCTATGTGCAGCTTTTGTACCCAAAAGTAATTGTAGTAGTTTCTTGCAACTATACTATCCTGATTATCTGGAGTTCCCTGCAATTTCGAATCCAATTGTTTGGAGTTTGTGCAATTTCCACCCTCCTCGTGTTTCGAGGAAGCTCTATGACCCTATGTTCAAATAAAAAATAATCAAACACAAACAAAAAGGAAGATCATCTCTTAGGGCTCGTTTGATTTGCAGGATTCTCATAGCATAGAAAGAGGAAACTACAGGAATTTGGATCAAGTATGTGTTTGAATCACAGGGAAAGCAAAGCAATTATACCAGGAGGTTGGAGTGGATAGAAATTTTCCTAAAAAATAGAGGGCAAAGAAATACTTTGAAGGAATCTCAATTTCCGTGTTTTTCCTATTCCTATAATTTCCTATCCTGCGTTCCAAACGGGACATAATTCCTATATATTGGAATCATGTGAATCAATAAAACAGCATAGGATTATTTCCTAAGAGACAAAATCCTTCACAAAACCTTTGAATTTTCTTTAAATCAAAGAAGGAATAAAAAAAGGTTTCCACTCTCACAAAAAAGGAACTCCACCTCTTGGAGAAAAAAGGAACTCAACCTCTTGGACAATTCAGTGTGACGAGAGTAGCTACTAGAGTATATGTCTAGTACTAGCTATAGGGCCCAATCATAGCACGTTATTACTAGTACTAGTACGTACAATATCAGTCTGTGCAGGTATCTCGAATGAAACAAAATAAAGCTCTGTGGTAATAAATGGCCATGGCAATTTCCAAGATACACAATCTTTTGCTTGTTCATTTTGATCTGGGCGACAGTCGGAGGATAGAGAAGTACTAGCTGCTTCGTGTCTTGAGCTATCGAGATAGAGTAGAAATTTGGATATCTAAAAACCTGAATTGTCCTGTTAAACCAATGCTCGTTGCATGCAGCTTGACCAAACAGACTTACTACACTACTTTACTGCGCGTCTGAAAAACTACGGAGTACAAAAAGTACTAGTACAGTAATGTTACACAGAGAGTTCCACATTCATCTTGTAGTGCCAAAAGCATAAGTTGTGCCAATATAGTACTATAGTAGTCACGTCCAGGTTGCCTTACAAGGAAAAAATAGTATGATGAGCAAGAAGATCTATCTATTTTTGTACTCCTATTTGCGTATACTGGTAGTACTATATACTCAGGAACGACACAAGCGTGTGCTCCACTAGTGCGCGTCCGCACGTAGGGTAATCCAGTACGAAGTAGATCGCCACCTCATGGTCGCGTGATTATTATGCATTAGTCCATGCTCTAGTCGTGGGCACAAGCCATAGTAGTAAAAAAATTGTGAAAAATAGATTACTCATATATAATTACTTCCTCCATCCTAAAATAGTAGTTACTGACTTGGCTTTGTCTATATACGCATGTATTTCGACGCATTTTAGTACTTAGATGCTCCCTCATTTCCAAATTAGAAAGCATACTAGGTTTTGTCAAAGTCAATATTTATAAAGTTTGACCAACTATATGTACAAACATACTAACTTACATAATGTCAAACGCATATAGAAAACATGGTTCGTGATGATTCTGATAACATTAAGTTGATGTCATAGATGTCCATATTATTTTCTAGATATTTAGGCAAAATTCCAGGGCAGCCTATCCTGCACGCTGGACCCACGTCTATTTGTCGTCCACACCAGCGCAATTTTGACGGTAATCCTGGTTCAACACTTAAATCAAGTCGAATTGACAAGTTTGGGTATAAAATTTTATAATCACTGAGTTAGATGACTAAAATCAAAGCACCATAAGAATGATTAGTGTGTTTATCTCTAGTCCATGTCGTAGAAGTGAACAATTACATAAAAATCGTAATAAACCCCTAAATACTCCATAATAACATTAGCATCAAACTTAGTTTACATCCAAAATTCATCGTTCCTAGTACCAAAAGAGAACCTACATGCGACTACTACTAGTAAACTGGAGTAGTAAAATAGTAATACTAGTAGTACTAGTTATCTACTAATACACCATTACAGTCTTGAACATCAGCCGTATTTTAAGATCCATTTTTCCTGTCGATGCAAATCCAGAAAGATACATGGGTGGACTGTCCAACCTTTATCAGGAACTATGGCGGCACCCCGAGGTACGTCCTGAGCTTGTCGGACGGGAAGTTGGCCGGCGACAAGCTGCTTGTCATCTCGATTACCGTATTAAGGCTCTCGACCATCGATAAGTTCGCCGACCCCGGCGCACACAGTTTCACCATGTACCACGGCCACAAGCACATGTCCTGCCTGATGCACACCAAGGATACAACGGTGACCGGGCCAAGTGCGCTGATGGTCAGGCCGAACACGGCACCGTCATCCCCACAGAGGAAGCGCGTGAATCCTCTCGTGATTGTTGGTGGCGGAGTCAGGGTGAGGCAAAAGAAGGTGCTGCCGTAGATGGCCCTGGTTACTATGACCCCGTGGGCCTCCTTCATGTGGGGAAGGAGCCCTGTCGACGAGGAAATGAAATCACAGGCGGAATCCATGCAGGATCACGGGTCGTGCGAGCACGCGATCTTGTGCTCGTCGAGCTTGTCGAAGGCGACCAAGCTAAAGCAGCCATCATAGAGGCACTCAATCATCACCTCAGACTGGACGGTGTCCATAGCAGCCGGCTCACGGTCGAATCTGCCGACGCGGTACACGAACTTGTGGGAGTGGTTACAGAGGGAAGATCGACTCGCCGACATAGTGCCCACCGGCCAGAAACCCGGGTTGGGCGGGTATACTGAAGGGTATACTGATTGAGTTTCGTACTGTACTAGTATGATTGTAGAGGAATATGCTAGGCATCAACGCACCGGCAGCGGCTGCACTTAGCCACTTTTTTCTTAGACAGTGTACACACGTTGTATATGCTTCGTCAAAACAAAAAGGCTGCAGAAAATTGACATGTGAGTAAAGAAGGTGTCACGTTGTACTGTACCAGATAGTACAGTACAGACATAGGGAGAGACCGAGGCAATAAGATCCATGTGAGTGAGAGGCAAGAAGATCTACTACTAGAGAGAGACAAAAAGCTTGCGGCCTGGTGTAGAGTGTACAGTGCTGCAGGGGAGAGACCGAGGACTACATGCATGTCTTCGACACCAACCTATAATTAACTTTTTTGGTCTTATCAAATTTAAATAGCCTTAATAATTCCAGATAGAGGGAGTACTAGTACTAGTAGTAGTATATCTTAGAACAAATCAGACAAACTAGTACTGCATTTATTAGTGGTACTTTTTTTGAGAAATTATATCTAGTAGTAGCACTTAGATATGTGAACAACCAATCCAAGTTACTACTCCAATAGAGAGTACGATCACTCTGTTTTACTATACGTACTAGTAGTAAAAGCTAAAATGTAAATTATTTCAAAACAAATTTTGGCTCTACAATATCTAGAATACGCGCAAACCTCAAAAGACACTTCATTGCTTAGTTTCAGGGATCTTGTGCTAAATGCATGTACTTGGATGTAATTTTTATTTTTATGAGGTCCTTGATGTAACTTGTACTTCCACCAACCGCGTGTTAACTAAAGCACCTCGCTCCTATGGGACCTACCACAATTAAAAAATAATTACACTGCGCCGATTATCAGATAAAGTGGAACATGGTTTCTTATAATTCCCAAGTTTATAGAAATATGATGTTTCAAGCTTCCCAGCTAACTTCACACACTTTAGTGACTTTTTGCCGATTTAACGAAATTAGGTCAAACATTTGCTACAAAAGTAAGGGCAATTGATTTCTATTGAATTAAATGTATTTTCAGAGGTAGATGAGTGCATCTTCATGTAGTAAACAACGTCGTCGGTGTTAGTTTCCAACTATCACGAAAGAACATTTAATTCTCAATTATTCGAGTGATGACGAGATTATTCTTTTACGTAAAGAAACTTCAAAGAATATGGATCTGAATACCACAAGACAAGTTTTTAGACATAAATAGTGGACCAACATGTTGTACTGATGATACCCATGTTTTATGAGCTTTCAAACTTCCAAGCTAACTCTGCCAACTTGAATAACTTTATGTCAATTATTTATCAAATTGAGGTCAAATTTGAACTATAAGTAAATTGTAAGTTGCCTTGAAAGTTTTATGAAAAATCTTCTGGAGGTACCTATTCAGGGGTCAATTAATATATCATAAACCACCAAGATTTTTAATGGTATGTTCAACTTCTTGCTAAGATTTTGCATCTTGACAGTTTAACAAAATTAGGTCAAACTTGAGCTACAAGTAAGCGTGAAAGATCGCTCTTCAATTAAATGTCTTTCGATATTAGAATGACTTCCTAGCTAACTCTGCCCATTTGAATAACTTTATATCGATTTATCGAAATTAGGTAAATTTTGAAACTACAAGTAAATTGTAGGTTGCTTTGAAAGTTCTATGAAAAATCTTTTCGGCGTACCCATCGAGGGGTCACAATCAATATGTCAGAAACCACCGAGAGTTTTGACGATAGTTTCAACTTGTTGCTAAGATTTTGCATCCTGACAATTTAACGAAATTAGGTCAAACTTGAGCTACAAGCAAGTAGGCGCGATAGATTTCTCTTGAATAAAATGTCTTTTCAAGGGTAGATGGATGCATCTTCTTGTAGTAAACAATGTTGTCAGTGTGAGTTTCCAACTATCGGGAAAGAACATTCTCAATTTTTCAAGTGATGTCGAGATTATTCTCTTCTATAAAGGAAGTCTGAAGAATATGGATCTGAATGCAACAAGCCAAGTTTTTACACATATATAGTGGACCAACATATTGTACTTATGATTTCCTATGTTTTATGAGTTCTCAAACTTCCTAGCTTATCGCTCTGCCCACTTGAATGACTTTATGTCGATTAATCAAAATTAGGTCAAATTTGAACAATATACTACAAGTAAATTATAGGTTGCTCTGAAAGTTTTACGAAAAATATTTTGGAGGTACCCATCGGAGGGTCACAATCAATATATGAGAAACAAATAAGAGTTTTGACAACAGATTTGACTTTATGCTAAGATTTTTCATCATGACACTATTTAACGAAATTGGGTCAAACTTGAGCTACAAAGTAAGCATGATAGATTGCTCTTGAAATATATGACTTTTGAGAGGTAGATGGGTGCATTTTCTTGTAATAAACAGTGTCGTCAGATGGATTTTCCAACTATTAGGAAAGAACATTCGATTCTCAATTTTCCGAGTGATGACGAGCGAGGTTGTTCTTTTCCGTAAATAAATGTCCAAAGAATATTGGATCGGAATGCCAGAAGCCAAGATTACCGACATATATAGTGGACCAACATGTTGTACCAACGATTCCCATGTTTGATGATTTTTCAAACTTCCTAGCTAACTCTGCCGATTTGACCGAATGACTTTATGTCGATTTATCGTAATTAGGTCAAATTTTAAACTACAATTACATTGTAGGTCGCTTTGAAAGTTTTACGAAAAATCTTTTGGAGGTACCCATCGACGGGTCACAATTAATATATCATAAAACACCGAGATTTTTGACGATAGGTTCAACTTCTTGCTAAGATTTTGCATCTTGACAATTTAACGAAATTAGGTCAAACTTGAGCTACTAGTAATTAAGGGCGATAGATTGCTATTGAAATATATGACTTTTTAGAGAGGTAGATGGGTACATTTTCTTGTAGTAAACAGTGTCATCGGTGTTATTTTCCAACTATATCAGGAAAGAACATTCAATTATTCACAATTTTCCGAGTGATGACGAGCAAGGTTGTTCTTTTCCGTAAATAAATGTCTGAAGAATATTGGATCTGAATGCCAGAAGCCAAGTTTACCGACATATATAGTGGACCAATATGTTGTACCAACGATTCCCATGCTTTATTTATGAGTTTTCAAACTTCCTAGCTAACTCTACCCATTTGACTGAATGACTTTATGTCGATTTATTGAAATTAGGTCAAATTTGAAACTACAAGTAAATTGTAGGTTGCTTTGAAAGTTTTACGAAAAAATCATTTGGAGGTACCCATCGAGGGGTCACAATTAATATATCATAAAACACCAAGAGTTTTGACGATAGGTTCAACTTCTTGCTAAGATTTTGCATCTTAACAATTTAACGAAATTATGTCAAACTTGAGCTACAAGTAAGCGTGATAGATTGCTCTTGAATTAAATGTATTTTCAGAGGTAGATCGGTGCATCTTGTTATAGTAAACAACCGTCAGTGTGAGTTTCCAACTATCAGGAAAGAACATTCAATTCTACATTTTTCGAATGAAGACGAGCGAGGTTGTTCTTTTTCGTAATAAGTCCGGAGAATATTGGATGTGAATGCCATATCAAGTTTACACACATATATAGTGGGCCAACATGTTGTACATACGATTCCCATGTTTTATGAGCTTTCAAACTTCCTAGCTAACTGTGCCCATTTTAATGACTTTAAGTCGATTTATCGAAATTAGGTCAAATTTGAAACTACAAGTAAATTGTAGGTTTTGCTTTGAAAGTTTTACGAAAAAGCTTTTAATTTGGAGGTACCCATCGAGGGGTCACAATTAATATATCAGGAAACAACGAGAGTTTTGACGATAGGTTCAACTTCTTGCTAAGATTTTGCATCTTGACAATTTAACGAAATTAGGTCAAACTTGAGCTACCAGTAAGCGCGATAGATAGCTCTTCAGTTAAATGTCATTTCAGAGGTAGATGGGTGCATTTTCTGGTAGTAAGCAGTGCCGTGGGTGTGAGTGTCCAACTACCAGGAAAGAACATTCAATTCTACATTTTTCGAGTGAAGACGAGTGAGGTTAGTTGTTCTTTTCCGTAAAAAGAAGTCCAAAGAATATTGAATGTGGATGCCACAAGCCAAGTTGACAGACATATATAGTGGATCAACAACATCTTGTACTTGCGATTCCCATATTTTATGAGTTTTCAAGCTTACTAGCTAATCCCGCCCATTTGAATGACTTTATGTCGATATCTCGGAATTAGGTCAAATTTGAAACTACAAGTAAATTGTAGGTTTTGCTTTGATAGTTTTATGAAAAATCTTTTGGAGGTACCCATCGAGGGGTCAAAATTAATATATCAGAAACTAGCAAGAGATTCGATGATAGGTTCAACTTCTTGCTAAGACTTTGTATCTTGACAATTTAACGAAATTATGTCAAACTTGAGCTAGCTACAAGTAAACCCCATAGATTGCTCTTAAATTAAATGTCTTTTTAGAGGTAGATCATCGGTGCATATTCTTGTAGTAAATAGTGTCGTTGGTGTGAGTTTCCAACTATCAAGAAAGAACACTCAATTCTACATTTTTCGAGTGAATACGAGCGAGGTTGTTCTTTTTCCTAAAGAAAAGTCCGAAGAATATTAGATCTGAATGCCACAAGCCAAGTTTACATACATATATATTGGACCAACATGTTCTACTAATGATTCACATGTTTTATGAGTTTTCAAACTTCCCAGCTATCTCTGCACATTAGAATGACTTTATGTCGATTTACCGAAATTAGGTCAAATTTGAAACTACAAGTACTAGTAAATTACACATGCCCTGCACATGAGACTCGGATAATAGACATCCATCATATCATCACTATATAAAATTATAATAGATAAAATTTGAACTACTACAAGTAAACTGTCTAGGTTGCTTTGAAAGTTTTATGAAAAAGCTCTTAGAGGTACCCATCAGAGGGGGCGGGTCAATTAATATATCCTAAACCACAGAGAGTTCTGACGACAGATTCATATTCTTGCTAAGATTTTGCATCTTGACAGTTTAATGAAATTAGGTCAAACTTGAGCTACAAGTAAGCGCGATAGATTGCTCTTGAATTTAATGAAATTAGGTCAAACGTGATCTACAAGTAATAAATTGTAGGCTGCTTTGAAAGTTTTATGAAAAAAGCTTCTAGAGGTACCCATCGAGCAGTTAATTAATATATCAGAAACCACAGAGAGTTTTGATGAGTGGTTCGACTTCTAGCTAAGATTTTGCATCATGGAAATTATGAACACCTTTTGAAAACGATCACACGAAATAGGGAGAGAGGGGAAATGATTTTTCTATTGTCTATGGGCAACCCACAAGCTTGAGGTGCACCTTAGGCTTAAAGATACAAACTTTATTTTCTCCACAATAGTATATGGTGAACCTTAGTGGATGCCACATACTAGGAGTTAAGGTGTGATTTTGTACACATTGATGATGCCCTTATTAGGGAAAAGCAAATAGTATATTAGTAGTACACTAGTAGTAGTACTCATTTCTTTGCTTAGACATATGCTCACCTATGTCCATGCATTGTAAATGATGTGAGTATAAAACATAGGCAGGGCACCAACGAAGAGGAGTTGAAGGCGGTTCAATGTTAGAGGAAAGTTATGATGGGTTCCTGACACGAGGTACTCCTGTGGCCACTCTACTACTAGTAAATTTCAGGACCTATGCACGCAAAACAAATTGTGTGTTTTCTCTCTCCTTCGCTGCCTCTCACCATCCATCCTCTCTCTCTCTCCTCCCCTTTCCCCTCGTGCACCAGCTCGGGTGATCTCTCCCTCGTTCACAGTGTGGTGCTACGCACGTGTGCCTTGGTACAGCGGCTCTGTGTCTCTGGCAGGTTCGGCAGCCGCGTTGGTGTGGAGTAGGGATGAGGAGTACATAGGAAGGAAACCACTTTGGTCCTTGGCGGCAAAAAATTCAAACTTTTTCGGTTTTCAAAATTATCACTTGCTTCCCAAACATCGGGAGGGAAGGTTATACAAAAGATCGGCCATTCGCAGTACTTCTTATCTTATCTTTATCTTGTCGTATCTCTTACAATACCATACCATGCCACTGTATAGTGTATGGATAACTTCGAACATTGACTGTTGGATCAATACTGGCAAATCCAAACATTGCTAACCCTTGGATCTTCTTTTCCATTCTTAGCATCTACAAAGATTCTAGTGATAGTATTAAGCACGATGAATGCCAGTATGTGCAAACCTCAAAACACACACTTTATTGCTCAGTTTCTAGGTCCTTGTGCTAAATGCATGGACTTGGGTGCAATTTTCATTTTTATGAGGTCCTTGATGTAACTTGTACTTCCACCGACCGTGTTAACTATCAAGCACCTCGCTCCTACGAGACCTACCACAGTTAAAAGAAAATGCAACCCCCACAACTATAACACAAACTGGACGACGGTTTCTTATACGTAATACCCAAGTTTTAGTACTAGGATTTTTCAAGCTTCCTAGATAACTTCGCACACTTCAGTGACTTCTTGTCGATTAACGAAATTAGGTCAAACTTGAGCTACAAGTAAGCGTGATAGATTGCTCTTGAATTAAATGTATTTTCGGAGGTAGATGGGTGCATCTTCTTGTAGTAAACAATGTCGTCAGTGTGAGTTTCCAACTATCAGGAAATAAAATTCTCAGTTTTCTGAGTGATTACGAGATGGTTCTTTTCTGTAAAGAAAGCCCGAAGAACCTGGATCTCAATGCCATAAGCCAAGCTTATAGACATATTAAGTGGACCAACGTGTCTTACTTACGATTCCCATATGTTTTTTGAGTTTTCAAACTCCCTAGCTAATTAACTCTTCCCACTTGAATGACTACATGCCAATTTATCGAAATTAGGTCAAACTTGAACTATAACTAAATTGTAGGTTGCTCTGAAAGTATTACGACAAAGCTTTTGGAGGTACTGTACCGATCGGGGGGTCATAATCAATATATGAGAAAAAACCGAGAGTTTTGACAACAGGTTTGACTTCTTGCTAAGATTTTGCATCACATGACACAATTTAACGAAATTTGGTCAAACTTGAGCTATAAGTAAGCGCGATAGATTGCTGTTGAAATATATGACTTTTTAGAGAGGTAGATGGGTGCACTTTCTTGTAGTAAATAGTGTCGTCGGTGTGATTTTCCAAATATATCAGGAAAGAACATTCAATTATTCTCAATTTTCCGAGTGATGATGAGCGAGGTTTTTCTTTTCCGTAAAGAAATGTCCGAAGAATATTGGATCTGAATGCCAGAAGCCAAGTTTACCAACATATATAGTGGACCAACATGTTGTACCAACAATTCCCATGTTTTATTTTTGAGTTTTCAAACTTCCTAGCTAACTCTGCCCATTTGACAGAATGACTTCATATCGATTTATTGAAATTAGGTCAAATTTGAAACTACATGTAAATTGTAGGTTGCTTTGAAAGTTTTACGAAAAATCTTTTGGAGGTACCCATCGAGGGGTCACAATTAATATATCATAAAACACCGAGAGTTTTGACGATAGGTTCAACTTCTTGCTAAGATTTAGCATCTTAACAATTTAACGAAATTAGGTCAAACTTGAGCTACAAGTAAGCGCAATATATTGCTCTTGAATTAAATGTAATTTCAGAGGTAGATTGGTGCATCTTTTTTAGTAAACAATATCATCAGTGTGAGTTTCCAACTATCAGGAAAGAACATTCAATTCTACATTTTTCGAGTGAAGACGAGCGAGGTTGTTCTTTTTCATAAGAAGTCCGAAGAATATTGGATGTGAATGCCATGCCAAGTTTACACACACATATAGTGGACCAACATGTTGTACCAACGATTCCCATGTTTTATGAGCTTTAAAAATTCCTAGCTAACTCCGCCCATTTTAATGACTTTAAGTCGATTTATCGAAATTAGGTCAAATTTGAAACTACAAGTAAATTGTAGGTTTTTCTTTGAAAGTTTTATGAAAAATCTTTTAATTTAGAGGTACCCATCGAGGGGTCACAATTAATATATCAGGAAACAACGAGAGTTTTGATGATAGGTTTAACTTCTTGCTAATATTTTGCATTTTGACAATTTAACGAAATTAGGTCAAACTTGAGCTACAAGTAAGCGCGATAGATAGCTCTTGAATTAAATGTCATTTCAGAGGTAGATGGGTGCATTTTCTGGTAGTAAGATGTGTCGCGGGTGTGAGTGTCCAACTACCAAGAAAGAACATTCAATTCTACATTTTTCGAGTGAAGATGAGTGAGGTTAGTTGTTCTTTTCCATAAGGAGAAGTCCAAAGAATATTGGATGTGGATGCCACAATCCAAGTTGACAGACATATATAGCACATCAACAACATGTTGTACTTGCGATTCCCATGTTTTATGGGTTTTCAAGATTCCTAGCTAACCCTGCCCATTTGAATGAATTTATGTCGATATCTCGGAATTAGGTCAAATTTGAAACTACAAGTAAATTGTAGGTTTTGCTTTGATAGTTTTACGAAAAAGCTTTTGGAGGTACCCATCAAGGGGTAAAAATTAATATATCAGAAACCACCGAGAGTTTTGACGATAGGTTCAACTTCTTGCTAAGACTTTGCATCTTGATAATTTAACGAAATTAGGTCAAATTTGAGCTAGCTACAAGTAAATGCCATAGATTGCTCTTGAATTAAATTTCTTTTCAGAGGTAGATCGTCAGTGCATCTTCTTGTAGTAAACAGTGTCATCGGTGTGAGTTTCCATCTATCAAGAAAGAACATTCAATTCTATATTTTCCAAGTGAATACGAGCGAGGTTGTTCTTTCTCCTAAAAAAAGTCCGAAGAATATTGGATCTAAATGCCATAAGCCAAGTTTACATACATATATATTGGACAAACATGTTGTACCAATGATTCCCATGTTTTATGAGTTTTCAAACTTCCCAGCTAACTCTGCCCATTAGAATGACTTTATGTCGATTTATCGAAATTAGGTAGAATTTGAAACTACAAGTACTAGTAAATTGATCGTACCCTGCACGTGAAACTCAGATAATAGACATATGGCATATCATCACTATATAAAATTATAATAGGTAAAGCAGAAAATATATAATAGGTAAAATTTGAACTACTACAAGTAAACTGTGTAGGTTGCTTTGAAAGTTTTACAAAAAAGCTCTTAGAGGTACCCATCAAAGGGGCAGTAGGGGGGTCAATTAATATATCAGAAACCATAGAGAGTTTTGACAACAGGTTCATCTTCTTGCTAAGATTATGTATCTTGATAGTTTAATGAAATTAGGTCAAACTTGAGGGTCAAACAGGTTCATCTTCTTGCTAAGATTCTTTTGATAGTCTTCAGCACGATGAACGCTAGTATGCACAAACCTCAAAACACACACTTCATTGCTCAGTTTCAGGGTCCTTGTGCTAAATGCATGGACTTGGGTGCAATTTTCATTTTTATGATGTCCTCGATGTAACTTGTACTTCCACCGACCATGTTAACTCTCAAGCACCTCGCTCCTACGAGACCTACCACAGTTAAAACAAAATGCAACCTCCCCAATTATCACACAAACTAGACCACAATTTCTTATATGTAATACCCAAATTATTAGTACTAGGATTTTTCAAGCTTCCTATATAACTTCGCACACTTCAGTGACTTCTTATCGATTAACGAAATTAGGTCAAACTTTAGCTACAAGTAAGCGCGATAGATTGCTCTTGAATTAAATATATTTTTGGAGGTAGATGGGTGCATCTTCTTGTAGTAAACAATGTCGTTAGTGTGAGTTTCCAACTATCTGGAAATAAAAATTCCAGATTTCCGAGTGATGATGAGATGGTTCTTTTCTATAAAGAAAGCCCGAAGAATATGGATCTCAATGCCATAAGCCAAACTTTTAGACATATTAAGTGGACCAACATGTTTTACTTACGATTCCCATATGTTTTCTGAGTTTTCAAACTCCCTAGCTAATTAACTTTGCCCACTTGAATGACTACATGCCGATTTATCAAAATTATGTCAAACTTGAACTATAACTAAATTGTAGGTTGCTCTGGAAGTTTTATGAAAAAACTATTGGAGGTACCGTACCGATCGGGGGGTCACAATATATATGAGAAACAACCGAGTGTTTTGACAACAGGTTTGACTTCTTGCTAAGATTTTGCATCGCATGAGACTATTTAATGAAATTGGGTCAAACTTGAGCTACAAGTAAGCACGATAGATTGCTGTTGAAATATATGAATTTTCAAAGCGGTAGATGGGTGCACTTTCTTGTAGTAAACTGTGTCGTCGGTGTGATTTTCCAACTATATCAGGAAAGAACATTCAATTATTCTCAATTTTCTGAGTGGTCACGAGCGAGGTTTTTCTTTTCCGTAAATAGATGTCCGAAGAATATTGGATCTGAATGCTAGAAGCCAAGTTTACAGACATATATAGTGGACCAACATGTTGTACCAACGATTCCCATGTTTTATGAGCTTTAAAACTTCCTAGCTAACTCCGCCCATTTTAATGACTTTAAGTCGATTTATCGAAATTAGGTCAAATTTGAAAATACAAGTAAATTGTAGGTTTTGCTTTGAAAGTTTTACGAAAAAGCTTTTAATTTGGAGGTACCCATCGAGGGGTCACAATTAATATATCGGGAAACAATGAGAGTTTTGACGATAGGTTCAACTTCTTGCTAAGATTTTGCATCTTGACAATTTAATGAAATTAGGACAAACTTGAGCTACAAGTAAGCGCAATAGATAGATCTTGAATTAAATGTCATTTCAGAGGTAGATGGGTGCATTTTCTGGTAGTAAGCAGTGTCATGGGTGTGAGTGTCCAACTACTAGGAAAGAACATTCAATTCTACATTTTCCGAGTGAAGACGAGCGAGGTTAGTTGTTCTTTTCCGTAAAGTGAAGTCCAAAGAATATAGGATGTGGATGCCACAAGCCAATTTGACAGACATAGATAGTGGATCAACAACATGTTGTACTTTTGTTTCCCATGTTTTATGGATTTTCAAGCTTCCTAGCTAACCCCGCACATTTGAATGACTTTATGTCGATATCTCGGAATTAGGTCAAATTTGAAACTATAAGTAAATTGTAGGTTTTGCTTTGATAGTTTTATGAAAAAGCTTTTGGAGGTACCCATCGAGGGGTCAAAATTAATATATCAAAAACCAGCGAGAGTTTTGGCGATAGGTTCTGATTCTTGCTAAGATTTAGAATCTTGAAAAATTTGAACACCTTTTGAAAATGATCACATGATAAATAAGGAGAGAGGGGAAATGATTTTTCTATTTTCTATGGGCAACCCATAAGCTTATGAGGTGCACCTTAGGCTTGAAGATAACTTTATTTTATCCATACTGTATAAGGTGAACCTTAATTAGCGGATGCCACATAGGCCTTAAGGTGTGCCTTTTTACACATTGCGGATGACCTTAGGGCATCACCTATGTATGTAAATAAAACTTGTTGATAAGATGGCTCCTAACATGACCATGAAATGAATATGAGTTAGAACTTGCAAATTTGCATGATTGTATAACATCATCCTCCCAACATGATGTCATTTATCTCATAATTTTTTGAAACTCCTAAGTATGATATCCATTCTTCTTCAAGATCCTGAGCATTGGGAGTACGGCCATGGATGATCAGTTGAGGTGTTGGATGGAGGGAGTACGACCTTGGATTCCTGAACACAGAGGGGGTATGGCCTACCAAATTTCTATTATTCCATGGACCATGACCAAATTCAAAACCAAAATAAAGCGGTAAAATATCCCGCGTATCTAGACATAGTTGTCCCCAAAATTTCAGATACTTCGAAATTCCAATTTGACCCCTATTAAATTCGGTGGGTGGGGGGCTTCACTCGTAATTTTCCTAGTATAGTGCTAGAAGTACCTAAACCCTACCCCCTATTTCCACCAGGAATACGTCACCGGCTGGAACATCCCAGATACACTTTAGCTGGCGTACCAGCCACACCTTATCTACTCAACGAACCCTCTTGTCCGGCGCGCTGATCACATCATCGACCCCTAGGATCTGCTCCACAAACACCATGGTCTAGCGTTATGCTCGTATCCTCGCCTGCCCAAGATGTTCTTCCCTGTCGTCGACACCCACTATGACCATAGCACCTTCGGCAACCTCGACGTGACCCATGAGGACGCGGAGGAGGCCTAGACGCCGCCCCGACCGAGGTAAAACCAGATCTCCCCGCGCGATTTGTTTGTTGGCAATGTACTATATTCGTGCTAAATTTCCTAACTAATAGGTTCTTTACTTGATATACACCTGTTATGTACTAAATTAACCCGTTGTGGTTACACTTAAACTCCACACATTGAACTGTTTTTATGTACTATACTATTTCTTTGTGAATTATTAGTCACTTAACATATTTGTTTGCATTCTCTGTTGTACCTGTCCACAATTGATAATATTATATAATATCTCTCTCATTCACCGATTTACGAACTATAGTATTTCCATCGTGCTATTGTCCTTCTATCCTATATTACATGTTTACACACGTCATACTATTTGACCATTATGTATTGTCGATTTGATCCCTCTTAACCCGTGGCTCAAACTGTTTGCTGTTATTATGCAAGGAGTAACCTCAGTTTGCACACAATATCATAGAGCAAATGGCTCCTATAATCTCGTAAGACCCCATCACTTTTGTTTCACTCATGCCAATGTATATCATGTTGGAACCTATTTGTATTTACAGTTGGCCTTACCTTTATGCAGAGGATCAACAATGGAGTACATACTCCGCCCGTCCACACGAGCCACCGTAGATCTCGTGTAACACCTACCATAAGGCCCCCACCTGAAGTTTGGTCCTTGCCACATTTTTTGTTTGCTTAAATTTACCATTTGTCTTTCTTGTCTTCATATTTTTTTGCCAAAGATTAGCGTCAAACATTTTAGCCCCACTATGGTCTGCTTTTGTTCCATGTGCTTAATTCAATTTCCTAGATATGGAGAGGTCAGGTGTATTGCATATGAGTTGTCTGATAATAAGAACACACTAGCGATAAGATCCACACATGTATCATAAGGAATTCTGTGCACTTCATCTCACTCTTGTATCTACTATGTATCATAGTTACATGAACTGGCTATTTTAATATGAGGCACTTGATGGTTTAGTTTGTTGTTCTCAGGCCGCTGAACCATTGAAATTATCTGGTTATTCATGAATAATTCAATGTATGATTGCTTGATTCATTGTTTGTCTGAAATTATTTGTCTAGCATATTTGAGGCTCACAATTGATGTGTTTTTGTTGGCTTGGTTACTCTTGTTTTTGTCTATAATTAAATCAATGGCAGATTTCATTGTGTAGTTCCTGGCTAGTTTATATATGAGAAACATAATGGCTTAGTTTGTATATTCGTTTTATTCATGTTCTGCACATTCTAGTTTGAGCAGTCTGCATCAGGTACTTTGGTTGATTGCTCGCATTGTTATTCGAAATGAACTTGTAGTTTGTTTCCCAAGTCTGTTGTTTAAGTAACTTGTTTTGTCTTGGTCTCAGCCATCTTCAAGTAGAGAAGTCATTTTATAGAGCAGCACATGCTCGCATCGCTCCATGGCGCCAGCTGGTCCACTTATTCAAGAAGAAATAAATGTATGAGCCACCACTGTTAATTGCTTCCTTCCTTATATATTACCGCATTGACACACTCAAAATTCATGGCGGTGTGATTGCATGGTAATGCTGTTATAACTTGTTTTGTGTTTGTTTTAGGCTGCAAATGACCCTCTGAATGCCGAACAAATACCCGCTTCTCTAAGTTTAGCTTTTCTTTCACACAACAGTAGTGACAATACCTATTGATCATGGCACACCGCTTCGTCTGATCCTATTTTTCCAGCCGAAATATTATTTGAGGATGCCCTCCAAGATGCCCGTGATATTGTTGAGCAAGAAGCCAACAAAACATATTCAGTAATCACTATAGCACGCAAAGACTTATATGAATTGAAAAATAGGCAAGCTTTGATGCATAACATACTTAATAATCTCGTTTGCAGCTCTCATGGAAAGCCAGTTGTTACATGTCTCGCGATGCAAGCTCCATAGAGACCTTTTCTATAACACCATTTATGGTGTTTTTTAGTTGTCTCGACTCTGATGCAACTTTTATGCTTCATTTTATTACTATCAAGTTTACTGAGGATTGTAATAATCTACTATAATTCGTAGTTGTAAGTTGTTTGAGGATTGTCACAAACTGAGCATCTATCATAATTACTACACACACATGAAAAAATAGTGAAATTGTAAGAGGTATAACACATGATCTACTGGAACAGGGAGAACATCCATTGTATTACACGGGCACCATAGAACTTGCAAAATTCATAGACGTTCACTCAACAAAGTGAACACATAAAGAGATGACCTGAAGAGAATACATCAGGAGTAGACCCACACAATCCATCAACCTGACGGATAGTACTCGTAGTAATTGTAGTGGGTGGTACCATCCTCGCCATAAGGCAGCACCATCTGCAGCTCAGAATGCTCTACGATTCTGCAATACTCCACCAGCAATCGATCGAGTTTGAAAGGCCGGTCATTGATCCATAATCCTCCTACTCCATACCCATATACAACCCTTGGCTCCTCTTCCCACACAAGAGCCTAAAAGTTGTAAGATCTAATCTCGGATAGGTCCGCATAGTATATGCTACCGGCCTGCACTTTGGGTACCCTGGCACTGTCGATGCAGACGCACCGGTTGTCAACAACAAAGAGAGCACGGCTTCTGATGACCGACTGAAGGACACGGTTCTAGGTATCAACTCGGTAAACAACCGGCCTGCCGCCATAGACCGGTCCACCCACAACGAACAGCAACTCCCCGTCGGACTCGACAAGGTAAAAATGATTCTCTAGGAACTGGCAGCTCGGAACAGGGCCTACAATAGTGGGATGCATCTCCAAGGTTCATGCGGAGCGCTGCAGCTGGACATCTCCATGAGCAGCATCACACATAGTCGAGAGGATAGACATGTATCTGTCTATGACGAAAACGTCATTGGCGTAAGAAGTCATGCTCCGGAGTTCCGTGAAGTCATACGGCAAGTACCACCCTTCACCAAAGACTGGGCGACTCCCTTCCTCTGTGCTCTCATTCGCCCACCGAATGGTGGTGTTCTGATGGTTTTATGTAAACACCATCAACGACGGGAACATCGTCACAACGATAGAAGCCACCTGCTCTGTCGGTATCTCCGCCCTCAGGCGCCTGAGAAGGGGTTGTACATCCGGGTCTTATATGGCTGCACCCTCTGTCCAAGCACAAGGGAGGCCGCCGGTTGTGCTACCAGCATAAAAGTACCTTTTAGAGAGAGAGAGAGAAGAGAAACAGAGATTCGGTCAAGGTAAACAGACTGAAATTCAATCATGGTAAACCATGGAGCAAAACCCTATGCAACAAGTGGACAAAGAAACATTACTTGAAAAACAGATAGTATAGGATGTGAATGCAAAAAATGATCACATATATACAGATGAATATAAACAAAGCACCTGTGAATAACCGGACTAATCTTCTTCTCAAGGTGGCGGCCAGTTCTCACATTCAGCAACGTGATGGCAGCGTCGTCTATCCGATACTCCACAACTGGTGCTCTAGAACAATCCAGTTGGCTGGCATAAAGTGCTCCTCCGTGAAGTCGCGCCAGGCGCTGCAGACTGCCCAAAAGGCGGCATAGTAGTCGAAGTCGTCCGTCGAAAGGAAGATGTCATCTATCTTCTGGACGAGTCCCTCAGGTAGACCAGTCCATCGCGAGTCCTCCTGATCCTTGCTGACCATAGATGATGGCATTCGTGTGGTCTCGGTCCCGTCGACTAGCACATGAAGCGGTTCCAGAGACACACATTTAAACAAAGGCCTGGGAAAGCCAAGCGAATCGTGTGGAAACGATATGACGGCATGCACACAACAACCGCAAGCGTGTTTCATCAAACTAGCACGGGCATGCGCATGCGCACGCATACTAATTACGGTACAATGGTCGTGTACACCAGCATATGACTCCTGGGAGCACGCGAATGTGTAGGTGTAGGATGATACTAGTAGTAGTATCATAACCTCATTGTATTTAATTATCCAAAATCTAAGGAGAAAACATTGGCTCCCTAGCCCCTCAGGGCACACGCAAACGCAGGGCATTTTCCATTTTTTGCATGGCAATTTCCATTTTTCAATTTTGCTTTGTGGCTGTGCCCTTGGATGCTCACCGTGTGGCCGAATGGGGTGTATGCTCCGTGGAGCTAAAAACCTCATGTTCTCTCAATAGCACGGTCATTAATTATTGATGTATATACATTTTTAGTCCCACAACTTGCACCGCAGGAGCGTTTTAGTCCCACATCTTGCAAAGTGAGCAACACTAGTCCTACAACTTATAACCGGGAACATTTTAGTCCAAATCAATCGAATTTCTGTGATTTTGTCCGAATTCGTCGTAACTAATTCTAGAAGTGACATATGGCATCATAATTTTTGCAAAATGACCCCTATGTATTTTCTCCATGCCTAAATATAGAGGGGTCATTTAAAAAATCAACGTCATTTGTGGACAAATTTAGTCAAACTCAGTGAAATTCGATTAAATTGGACTAAAATGCTCTCGAGATATAAGTTGTGGGACTAGTATTGCTTATTTTTCAATATGTGGGACTAAAATGCTCTCACGATGCAAGATGTGGGACTAAAAGTGTATATACCTCTTAATTATTTTACAGCCTCAATTGCTAGGCCGGAAGACCAATTAATGCTCCTAGTTTTGCTCAATTACTCCTCTAGTTGACCGAAAAATATGAACCACCACGTAATGTAATGGTCCTAGCCGATCATATTGTTAAAACGGGAGTGCATCCATTGACTTGCATGTTTTCAATTAGATGCGATGGCCACGTGCATTGGCTAGATTTTAGGATTACTACTGCATGCAATAACTAGCTATAAAGCGAATAGGTGAAGTTAATTCTCCGAACTAGTACTACTTCGGCGTAGTAAGACGGACACAGGGAGTACCTCAAGTGTGGTTATATGGATGGTAAGTTGATGTGACTCTCGGCCATGAATTTCTAACCATATAGCCGTACGTTCTACCACCTTTTTTTACTACTAGTAGTAGTAGTATATGGACGCTAGCAAAATTCAAAATATCTCAATAGAGCGGGAAAATCACACACACCAACTTCGAAGCATTTCTCGCCTAACCGTTTCAAAAAATTTGAGCCAAAATCTCCCACCGAGGAAATACCATTTTTATATTATTATTATTAGATGGACGCTAGCCAAATTCAAAATCTCAATCAAGCAGCAAAACTGCACACCCACTTTAAAGCATTTCCCGCCCCTCCGTTTCAAAAACTTTGAGGCAAAATCTCCCATTGGGGGAGTACCATTTTGTATTATTATCAGAATATGGGCGCTAATCAAATTAAAAATCTGAATCGAGCATCAAAACCGCACACCGACTTTGAAGCATTTCCCGCCCCTCCATTTCAAAAACTTTGAGGCAAAATCTTCCACCAGGGGAGTACCATTTTTGTATTATTATTAGATGGGCGCTTGTCAAATTCAAAATCTCAATCGAGCAGGTAAACCATACACTGACTTTAAAGCATTTCCCTCCCCTCAGTTTCAAAAACTTTAAGGCAAAATATCCCATCGAGGCAGTACCATTTTTATATTATTATTAGATGGATGGTCGCCAAATTCAAAATCTCAATCAAGTGGCAAAATCACACAGCGATCTTGAAGCATTTCCCGCCCCTCAGTTTCAAAAACTTTTTACTTCAAAATTCCCATTCTACCAATTGTTCTGACACCCTATGGGCAAGATAAAGTCGGTAGCTTGGGGGCACGATGGTAATTTATGTTTCTGTTCACCTCCTTAGTCCCGATTCGCCTAGATTTTCCCGCTGGTCCTTCCAAAAATCCCAGCCCCCTCTCTCCCATGCCCTCACCTCCACGGCCACCACGTGCACCGGCTGGCAGCAATTCCACGGCGGTCGTAGCCGCTTGAGCTGCGGTCTCGTGCACCGCCGCAGAGTCGCTTCACCGATGCTCACCCAATGGATCTGGTTCACCGGGTCTCTCTGCCACTACACCGGAGCTGCGGTGTCGTTCACCATGCCGATGGCGTCATCGACCGCCCAAGCTCTCTTCCCGGCCACCAAAGCTATCGAACCATACTGGATCTGCTTCATCGGTGTACACCGGACGTGATCTAGTTCAAGGAGTTCCATGTCCACCGCTCTAGACTAGTTGCTCGACCATCGCCGTTCACTTCACTAGATTTGCCTTAGCGATGCTCTCGTCCACCGCGCTCAAGCTGGCATCGTCCGCCCAAGATCTTCTTCCCCGACGCCAACAGCCACCGCAACCGCAGCACCCTCGGTGACCTAGAAATCACCCACACGGTACCGATGATGCTTAGACGCCTCTCCGATCAAGGTTAACCAAATCGGCAACCCGTTTTTGTTTTGTCAGCAGTATAGCAGGTTCAAGCCTGTCGCAGTGAAATGAATTTTTGTAATCGTTCTCGTACATACAAGTCATTGGGCATGCATGTTCTTCGTGCTAGTGCTTACAAGGTCATTAGACATGTTGGTTTGCATTCGCTGCTCTACAAATTTCATGTCATGGACATGTCTGTTATTTTTTCATGCACATGTTCTTAGCTACTCCATACAACAGTAATTGCCTGCTATCGTGTAATTCTTACAAAATCTGAAGTCAACGGAAAATATTAGTATGGATTCCCTGCTCTACAAATGTTGAATCTATCTGGTTCGTCCTGAGATCAGTTCCTGCTATTATTTCCTCCTTGGCATCATTCTGCTATGCTGTAGTACCCGTTTAAACTCTTCATACTAATTCGATTATAATTTTGTTGTTGCCATCTGGTTCTTCAAAAGCTGCATCACTAACTATTTCCTTTTTCTTGCATATAGCTCAAAATGGAACAATGAACATGTTGGTTGCATAGCCTATTCTACAGGTTCACAAGGGATGCCATTACTTCCTTATCTGGTGCTGGTTTGTCCTAAGAAACGACATAACTTTCCTCTACTATGTAGTTCACTCGTGGTTTGCATTCCTGCTCTAGAAGTGTGGCGCCCCGCAAAAACCACTACTAGAAAATCGCGGTGTTTTTGTGCATTGCATCATCATGACCGCATGCTCATGTCATCATGCCACCTTGCATTTGAGCATCGTCATGTCATCTTGCATTTGTTTGCATAAAACTATTTTCGAAAAGTCTGTTTTTGTTTTCTAAATGCCCCGTCTTTATTTCAAATTAAAACCCGGGTCTCCGGAATATTTTGTTTCGTCTACAAACAGTTTTCAAACGCCCCATTTTAGATAATAAAATTTTTATATTATTTTTGGGAGGCAGCCCGCCAGGCCTGAAAGCCCGGCCGGCCACCTCCAAACCCTAGCTAATTCCTAGCCTAAACCACACCCACACATAGCCGCCGCTAGCCTTAGCTAACCCTAGCGCGCAGCACACACGCGCTGGCACACAGCCACCTCACCCCCTCCAATCCTGGCCTGCCACCTGTCCCCGCGGGCCCACCTCCTGCCCTTTTTCCCGCCCACCAGGTCGCCAGCCTCCACCCCCGCCGCCACCTGGGCGCACGCCCCCACGCGACCCCCCACCTGGCCCCTTTTCCCAGGCGCAGACCCCGCGCCAGCTCCCACCGCCTGCGTCCCTGTCCCGCTCCACACGCCACCGAGCCGCTCCCCTGGTCTTTTCTCCCTACCAACCGCGCCTCCCACCTCGACCAGGAGCTCCGCCGCTGCAGAGCCCGCCCTGCCGCCGCCAGGTTTCCCTCTCCCTACGTTGTTGCTAGCCCGGCCCTGCTTCCCCGCGTTCGCCGCGACCTCGGAGCCCCGCCGACCAGAACCGACACCCCCGGATCCGCCGCCTCCTCGGGCCTCTCCTTCCTCGCCGGCCTCGCGCCCTCCATCAACCCTGCGCGTGTCCCCGGCGCCGCCCTTCGCCTCTCCCGCCCGCTCCCGCTTCCGGCAAGGCCAGCAGCCGACGCTCCCGGTCTCTGCTCCGCGACCCGCTGCAGGCCTCGCGGAGCTCGCCTTCCATCGGCTGCTCCATCCCGTTGCGTCTTCAAGCGAAGCCTTAGCTTCATCGCCCCCCTCTGCGCCATTGCGCGAGCGAGCCCGCCCAATCTGTGGGTATCTGCTGCCAGGAGGATCCGGTAGGTAGAGCGATATTGTTTGTCGCTCTAGCCTTGGTATTTGCCTCTTTGTGTTGACAGCTCTGAACCCGGCATCCTCTTCGATGAGACACCACCGAATAAGATCCGCTTCGACAAGCCCGCCATGGTGGCAAACCCGGAGACCGATCCTGGAGTCCGAGGCCCGAACCCGATGAACCCTCGACGCTGAACCCTCGGAACAACAAGTTCTCCATCTCGGATCCGATGGCCGGACCCGAAGACCGAACCCAGGCGCGCCAAGTTCTTCGACCCGAAGGCCACATGCGACAAGTACTCCTTCCCGGATGCGATGCCCAAGAACCCGGACGCCAAGACCTTCTTCTGCACCGATGCCCGAGGACGACCGCCAAGATCGACACGGAATGCCAAGCCCTTCTGCACGGATGCGACAAGTTCTACTACATGGATATCAAGATCTTCCGACACCGTCACCCGAGAACTACGACAAGATCGTCCCGATCCGCTCAAGTTCGCCATCAACGACAAGATCGACCGCTTGGAACCAAGATCTCCGGCACGTCACGACAAGTTCTCCATCTTGTATCCGATCCCACTGATCCCGTCGAACCTTGTCGAACCCCGAACCCCCGAAACCCAAGATCTTCCGGACCCACATGTGTGACCCCTTTTCCGAGACCCCCTATTTTATAATAAACAACATATACTTGTTGCATATTAAATTGACCATGCTTGCATACATGTTTATGGGTATGGGGGCATTATGCCGATTCACCTCATAATTAAATATGGAGTCTATATGCGGGCTATTCTAGTCTTATTCCGGACTCCATTTAAATTGCATAGCGAACCGATGCCATGTTTTGCCTTGTTAAGACAACATTTAAATTGCGGGGTATCTAAATAACTTGAACCGTCTAACTAATTGTCGGGACCCCGGTTTCGCTTAATACTGTCTAATTGCACCGCATCTGCATCATATCATAATCATGCCGGACTTCTGCCGTAGTATTAAATATTGCATCCGGTGTTTCTTTTAGTGCTTTGCTTCTTCGCGGATTAGGCCGATGAGTTGATGCGAGTATTGACAAGTTCTTCGGTTATGAACCTTCGGTAGTGTTTCCCAGGCGAGCACCTCTCCCCCTTCTACCTATTTTGCATTTATAGTCTTTATTTCCTCCTGTTGATCTATTGCTATCCGTGTCGCGATGCTTTAGTTTCCGTATCCCAGTTATATCCCGTGCAGCCTCTATATTGCCTTGGACACCTCCTATTACCTGTGTTTGGTAGATAGCTAGCCTTGCGAGTCGTAGTCGCTTGCTCAGGTGTGATCTCGTGTTGTCAAGTACCACAGTTGTTGGAACGCTGGCAGATGTTATTGGTGGAGATGCTTACTGGTGGAGATGATCGTGACTTTAAATACAACTATTAAAAATGCTAGCTATAACTAATGCAGAGGCATCGGTGGGCAATAGATGTTATTTGGTTCTTCCACGCTCACTTGTGTCCCGTAGGACCCCGAGTACTTGATACATGTTCCTTGATTTTTTGCACTATCCACATCCGGGAGGCCTTATGGAACCCCCTAAGCCAGAGCTTGATTAATTTCTATTTCTTGGGGCCACAAAGTAGTTTGGGGATTTATTACTATCCTGTACTTATGCCATGCTTTACTGCTTTATTTAATATTGTGCGTGGAGCACCTGTACTGTTTAGGATTGCGGAGTGTTTTCGCGGTATCGACAAGCCCAGTCACACTTTCGGGTTCCCAGTCGTTTACAGCCATTGACGCAAACCCTGGGTCCATTCCGGAGCCAGCCAACTTCGTTGCGGGTAGCTTAGTGGGGTGGCCCCCTTAAATATTTCTGAATCCTGTGATCGCTTTGTCGTGAAAGCCTCGTTGGGTTTTGAGTTGGTTTTTCTAAGGTTGATCGAGTGTGTGTTGCTATTTATGCACCCCTGCAGGGTAAAACTTTCTGAAAGCCGTGTCCGCGGTTATGGATGACTTGGAGCACAGTATCTCGATCATAGACAAGCATAACAAAAGTAGTGCTATAAATTTGACTTAATATGTGACTAGTAATCAGCTCAATTATAACGGAATGGATATTAAAAATGCCAACACTGCTGGATCTAGGTTGTTTTGTTATATCTGCCTAGTAAGTATTGCAACTCCAATGGAATGTGATAAAAGTGCAAACAACTGCTGGGTTTTGGGATTCCTCAAGACAATTATATCTATCTAGTAAATGCTCCAACTATAACGGAATGGTGATTAAAACTGCCCACTACTTATGCTTCAGGATGACTCATGCTATCTATATCTGATTAGTAAGTGATGCAACTATAACGGAATGAGTAAAATTGCCAACTGTGTGAGTTCCTCGGTCCGACTTCCTCGTTTGGTCTCGAGGGGGAAACACTAGGATGGGTTTGTTTTGTGTTAGCTTTAGGTTGGATCCGAATAGGTCTTTCTTATCCCTCTTTGATAACTGCCAGTTGTATCGAGTCTCTATAGGTTGTTTAGTACCGCTACGCTGCCGCTTCAGCCCACCATACCTATGTAGGCGAGAGCCGCCGAATTCTAGCCTCGCCATGTAATGGCCTCAGTACTGACGCTCCTCTTTTTCCTTTGCCCTTTGTCGGCACCCCTTTTGTTTAGCAGGTTTGAGATCGCCGTTGTTAGCAGGGTTACCCTTCCGGCTTGGCCTGGGCAGGTTTATGGACGCCATTGGTTATTCTTCAGGGCTCTTAGCCCCATTTGCATCTTGTCCGTAGAAGGACGCTCTATCGTTTTCAAGGTGATTTGGATCTTTGTATTGTATATCTGTATTCTTGACTCCTGGAGTCGTGTTGTATATATATCTGTTCTGTGGGTCCCATTGAGGACTGTTGTGTAATGGTATTACTTCGATTTCCACCCGCACGAAAGTGCCTGATGGGCGTCCTTGAATCGTTTCTATGAGGGTTTTGGCGGAAAGGGCTAAAACTTGCATAGGGCCGATTTGAGGGTGGTACAAGAAGTTCTCTTATGATGCCATTATAATTTCTATCTAGTTGATTCTTAGCTATGACAATAACTAAATGCCATTGTGTAGCTCACCGCAAATTCTGAGTCACCCAATGACTCTATGCTTTCCAGGAGATGCCAATGTCTCCATATATATTTGCTGAACTGACCTTGCTTGTTTATATTTGCTAAAATTCTAAGAAACACTTTGTTTGATTGCTCATTTCATTCTATGCACACTTGTCTAATGCGTGTTTGTCCTGTTCTACGGGTTCATGAGCGACACTATTATATCTCACATCTGGTTCTGGGTCTGGTTCATCCTAAGACACGACATAACTATCCTCTAAAATATATAGTTCATTCGTGGTTTGCATTCCTGCTCTACAAGTTCTTGTATGATGCAGTTATAATTTCTATCTGGTTCATCCTTCGCTATGACAGTAACTACATGCCATTATGTGGCTCAGCACAAATTCTGAGTCACCGAACGTCTCTTGCATTTTAGGGTATAGAACTGCTTCCATATATATTTGTTAAAATGACCTGGCTAGTTTATTTTTGCTGAAATTCTAAGCCACACACACACATTTTTTAATTGCTCGTTTCATGGTAGGCACACTTGTTTAATGTGTGTTTGCTTATCCTGTTGTTTGACATATTGGTCAATAATTTAACCATTGACCAGTTGTAAACTCTAGATCATAGCTCCTGTCATATCAGTCAAATGAGTAGTTTGTCTTATTTGATGTATTAACTTGTTATTAATTAGTTTCAAACTGCAATTATTGCTATCGCCACCAAAGAGGGGGCTGCAAGATCATGTCTCCTCTAATGTAGCTATCACACTCAAAGGAAGATGCAGGTGATCGATTGAGAAAGCAAATTGAGGACTCTGCTCTCAACTTGATTGTCAACTGAAATGCTGATTTTTCTTTCCCTTGAGTTGATAATATGTAATAATTTTGAGAAGTTTGTAGCTGATGTAATATCTAGATAACTCGCATAGGCCATGTAGGCATTTAGTTGACACCGTCCACACATGGCGATAGTCGTTACGGTAACTATGCTAGGCAGGTCGATTAGTGAATAGTACCATGCTTTGTTATTGGCCCGTCGTGTATTCGGCCGATGATGAACAGTAAAAAATGTTGGATTATTATACACGTTAACATGCTGAAACAGTAAAAAATGCAGTAACAGGCCGACATATTTACTAGGCTAGAATAGTAAATGGCTACTTGTGGGCCTAAATAGCTAAAAGTCGGAACAGTAAAAGGCTAGAACAGTAACAAGCCAGAACAGTAACGGATCATCTTAGAGAAGGGCCGTCAGTAGGCGGCCCACGATGGGCTTCGATAATAGTGATGGGCTGACCGCATGCCTTAAGTGTACAGGAGTGACTTGGCATACGCTGCTAATGGGTCGCACAGTGTTGGACCAACATGGTCCTTCTATAGGCCGAAACAGAATCAGGCCTGAAAGTTCGCGGGCCACTCTTGGCTGCAATTTTGGGTCCATTTCAAACAGTACAGTACAAAATAGTAACAGACCATCTTCTTATTGGGCTCTTCTAATGGGCTAGCCCAGTTAGTATTTAGCAGGCCTTGGCTAGGCCTGGCTTCTGCGACGGTTTCTATGACCCTTAATGGCGGTAGCCGGCTGCTAATGGCGATAGCTGGCCGCTAACGGCGGCGGCCACGTGGCAGTTTGCATGACATCAGCAGTCACGCGACTGGCGAACAGATCTACGAGGGAACAAGTTTTCGTGGCTGAAGGGTGCGATCCGTCATGGTCAAAAAAAGACCGTGGTAGATTCTTTTGTGACAGGGCTTTTACCACTAAGCGCATCCGTCGTAAAAGACTTTTTAGCAACGAAAAACGGGCCTTCAACCACGAAAACCGTCTGTTGTAAAAGCCAACTTTTCTTGTAGTGTATACACTACTAGGAAAACAGCTATAGATAGACGTGCTATCCTGTGGCGCATATGTAGAACACTGCACCATAGAAAATATACAGTGGCACATGCAAGAATATGCGCCACACAAACCTGCCCTATTCAGTGGGTCATACGCAGAACCATGCGCCACAGAAATGAGGAGGGACCTACCACCGTGGTCGGGTTACCAACTTTCTGTGGCGCATATACATAAATGCGCCACAGAAATTATTCTTTCTGTGGCGCATATAGTCACATGCACCACAGAAAGTGGAGGCGGGCCCCACCACAAAATCTTTTTGACCAACTTTCTGTGGCACATAAGGTGATATGCTCCATAGAAATGTTTGTTTTCTATGGCACACATCTACTTATGCGCCATAGAAAGTTGACGCGGGTCCCATCGCAGAAAGTGCAGCCACTTATTCTGTGGCGCATATATCCATATGCGCCACATAAATTTGAACTTTTGTGGCGCATATCTGCAATATGCACCAAAAAATAGTGCGTTCAGATCTACGTACAAAAAGGTGGAAGCTCACCCTTCTCTATCCACCACCCATTTCACATATCTTCCCCCCCTCCACACCAGCTCGTCTTCCTCCTCCCTCCCACCCCATTTTGCCCATAGTTTCTCAATTTTTTTTGTAATTTAACCTACTTAGTTCATACATTGGTAAGGGGAAGTGACGAGGGGTTAACTCCTGAATACCCATTGTTAATGGACTTAGTTTGAGGAAATGGGGAGCACTGGAGGCATCGATCAACTAGCAAACAAGCACACAGGTGACACGAGGTTTTACCTAGGTTTAGGACTCATAGAGGACCCTACTCCTGCTTGTCTGCCCTTGATTATAAGGGAGTTGAAAGTTACAAGGGTGCATAGATGCAATCTGGCGGTGTGTATACGAGGGTGTATGAGTTGGTCCTCTTCGCTGCCCCGCTCCCAACCTTTATATAGGGAGGCTAGGTTTTGGGATAGTAGGTCAAGTCGGTTACAAGTTCGGGGTTTCCCTTTAAGTTTCTATCTACACTTTGTTGTGTCCTCTAAGAAGTCAAACTCCAATGGGCCACCCAAATCTTTGCTAGGCTTTGATTGCACTGTGGACTCCTTCTTGGGCCGCACCATATAGGATAATTGCAGGTACCTGTAAGGTATGCCCACGTCAGTATCCCCCGAGTGTCCAACTAAATCGCAGATTCGGGTGGGGACTATAAGTATTTCGAGTGCGTGGGATACAAGCTCATCCGAAATTATTTCGGGTACCACAGTTTATGTCATAGGGATTGTCGATATGCGTGACTGATTAATCCTGATGGACCGGGATCAGTTAACTGCCTTAGGGAAAAATAACACTATCTACTCAAATTTGAGTCCCCGGACTCGAATTTGGAATAATGCTGGCGTAATTCGACTCCTGCCACAGAGGTCTTATAGAGTCGAATTCTAGAGTTTAGGTGTGGGCACTAGACGCGTCCGTCAAGGCTTATTTTATCGTGCCTATTGGCACGACTTATATCTGGTAGAGCGCACCAAAAGCGTCGCCAGGCCTTTTTAGGTCTTATCTTCATGTCGTAAACACGTCATCCGAAATTTTAGTCACCGAGGGAGGTGATTTGAGTGACCCAGGAGATGCAGTCTCTTTGCAGGGAGAATATGAGATGAGGTCGCCATTTCGAGTATGGACGTAGTCGACACATTTTTAATAACTAAAGATTTTTCATAGGGTGCGAGGCCAGCGCTCCCTATGGGTGTAGCCCCCGAGTGCCTATTCGAATCGCATACTTGGGTGAGGACTTTTGGACCTTTTCGACTGCTGTCATTTTTTGGTTTTAGCCGAATATGCTTTTAGTGCTCCATGTGGGAGTTGCCCCCGAGTACATAATCGAATCGTTGATTCGAAGAGGGGTAGTAATTGGTGAAGGCAGTTTTATGCCCATGAAAATCTTCGGGTGCCTGGCCAGAGATCCTATTAGGAGTAGCCCCCGAGTGTTTGGTCGACTCGCAGAGTCAACCAAGGACTACATAGGTCCAAGAGAAGCTCCTGCTAGAGTGAGGTTGTGTTGAATGATGTCATGCTAATGTATCACTATTGTAATGTTCGGGTCCACGGCCAACGCTCCTGTTAGGAGTAGCCCCCGAGTGCTTGGTCTACTCGCAAAGTCAACCAAGGACTAAAGTAGTCGAAGATTTCTTCTACTGGAGTAGATGATGCCAGTGTTGACGACTAGATGGTCTCATTTGCCCGCCTAAGTGGTATTGACAGGATGTGACGAAAGTGGAGTCCCATCTCTAACTGGGATTTGACCAGGCATGCATAATCTTCATTTTAACTACGCCTCCTCGATTTTTGCGCGTAGTGGGGAAAGTGCAGCGACGGTTCATTATTTCCATCGCCACACGTCTGCTTTGATGTGTGTTACGCGTCTGGTTGAGGCTTTTCTGGCCGTTAGATTGCATCTGCCCTGTGGTTAAGTAGAGGCTCTTGTGCAGTAAATTTCCCCACAGTTCATCGTCTTACTTCTTCCGCACTAATTCCATTGCTCCTTGTTGCTGCTCTGTCGCTCACGCCTCCGTCGCTGCGCTAGACGGTATCCAAACCTTCCCAAGTTACTTCCTGCGATCCATCGTCATCGGAAGATGGGGAAGAAGAAGGGTGCGGTCATGTATGGATCTGATGTCGTCCCTGCTATGACCAAGAAGAAGGGCACCGTCACTGCCGGTTCTAGCACTGTTTCTGCAGCCGAAAAGAAGAAAGGCGCGGGGATGCGCGTCACCAACGGCTTGTGGCAGTGGACCACCATAAGGGAGCTGGAGCTCCACAATCATTGTTAGGATGGATTGCTCCCCGCCAACGAGGCGGACACAAAGATGCCTGGCCTGGAGGTAATCTCAGATCCCCCTATTAGATTCCGGGTGATGTTTCTTGCCTTCATTGTCTGTGGCCTTTCTCTCCCTCCACAAGTTTGTGCGAGGGTTACTCTGTTTTTATGGGCTCCAGCTGCATCAGCTGACCCCAAACTCTATTTTGCACATTCCATGCTATATCACTCTTTGCGAGTGCTAGCTCGGAATTGAGCTACACTTTGGCCTCTTCAAAAAACTCTTCAAGCTGAAGCGACAATCAGGTTCTGGATCTATGGTCTATGACATAGGAGGCTGCATATTCATGTGGACCCGAATGTCCAATACTTCTCCCTCAAGAGCTCTGAGTCTGTCCATGGATGGAGGGAGAAGTGGTTTTACATCCGCGATCAGTAGGCCGATGGTGAACATTATGGTCTTGCTCCTCTTGATCTGAAGGAGGAATTGAAGAAGAGAAGGTCTTGGAAGAATGTGGTGATGCCCGGCGAGGTCGAGGAAGTCAAAGTTTTGTATAAGCGTGTCTACGTTCTCCAGCTCATTCGAGGGAAGGACATTGACGGCTCGGACCTCATCTGCACTTGGATGCGCTGTCGGGTGTAGCCACTGCAGGCTAGGGTGCACCCGATGTATTCCTGGATCGGCGCCGATGACATCACCCGCATCTCTCAGGAGAACATTTCTTCGGGTGAAGTGGACAAGAGATTCAGGGGGCTGACCAAGTTCACTGCCAAGGAGAAGCTCCCAGGTGACTCAGTCATGCTCCCATTCTGCGCGAGTCACCCTCTACCTGAGGTAACTTTATCATTGTATCTTCTATTGTTCTTCGATTGCCTGCAAGGCTTGTGTGATGGTATTGTGCTTATTTGTTATAGGAACGGAAAGTGGAGACCGTCCTGCCCCATAGCCAGAAGGGATAATTCCCCCGAGGCGGAGGAGGAGGATGATTCCGGCTCTACCATACCCGTTATTGAGGAGCAGGAAGCCCCCAAGTCCAGTGGGGGCGGCACTCACAAGTGCTCCCGAAGTGAGGACTCGGATGCCTCGTTGCTAGAGACACCGAAGGGTCCTTCGACGGAGGTGGACGCTCTGATCCCTACAGTGCCCATGCACACTATAGATCCTCCCGCACGGAAGAAGCTAAGGGAGCAGAAGGAGGAGTCAGAGGACTCCTTCGACCTTGACAATTTCGACGGGTAAGGCTTTGACTTTTGTTGATTTAATTATATGTCTTGAAGATCTTTTTCCTGAAATAGTCGTGAATTTTGCTGTAGCAAAACTGCGTCATCATCATCCGCCGATTGTCTCTTCGTGAAGGAGATCGGAGTCGTAGACTCCAAAGGCAAGGATGCGGAGGAGCGTTTACACTCTCCCCAAGTAGCGGCCAACTTCGGTGCCAATTCCTTGAGTTCCCCCCACGCGGGGGACCACCAGATGGTTTCCCGGACGTCCACCCAGAAGGAGACTTCAGAGTCCCTGGATGACCATGTAAGTGCCTCCATTCTTGTCATTCAAAGTTATGTTGGTGTTGATGCTGCATTATCTTCTACAGCCTGTCTTGAAAGAGTCCATTCACCTTGGCGAACATATTGCATCATTGGGCCAGCAGCATGCCTAGCTAGATAACCGGACTCACTAGCTCAAAGGTAAGCATCTTTTTTTATGGTTAGCACAGAAATCTGGTTGAGCTTGACATTTCTACATCATCCTTGTAGCTGAGAACAATGAGCTCCTCCATCGTGTTACTACCCTCGAGAAGGTCCTTAACGCTGTGGAGAAGAAAAGGGATGAGGCACTCAAAGCCCTCAAGCGCTTTGAGCAGGAGTCGAAGAGGCATGAGGATGACCTATCAGCCACTATAGCTGACCGGGAGAAGATGTTCGTAGAACAGCTTCATTGCATCGCCAAATAACTTTCAAGTATATTTATGTTACTATTTTGAATCACTGTAGTTTTACTTGCTTTGCTTGCTTTATTTTCTGCCGGATTCATCTGGGTCTATTGCAGATGCCACCGAGGTGAGCTTCGACGCCCCGGCTCTTTCTCGCGAGGATGTGTGGGTCGACGCCGTGGCTGCAGTCAAAGACCGCAGCATCTCCATCCAAGACTCGCTCAAAAAGGCCAAGGATGTTCTTGGGCATCTTCGAGAGGAGATGGTTCCCAAGGTCAAGCTTATTGAAGACCTTGATGGCCTGGTCGAGTCCTTCGCCGAGGGTGTTCCTGCGGTATTCAAGAATGCGCAAAAAGGGGTCGGTGCTACCATGGGACTTGCAATGGCATAGGCCCACGGTGTCAACCTGAACCCTAGCAAGGTTTCCACGATGATGCCGGTTACTACGGATAGCCAGTAGGTAGTTTTTGCTCCCTTTGCCACTCGTTGTCACAAATATGGGCCTCGGCTCATAGAGACACTCGCGAGCTACTCGGAGGAGCGGAAACGGTCAAACACGGCGAAGGCCATAGTGTCAGGGGTTGTAGCTGAGAAGGCCACGGTGTCGGAGGCTACCACTGATTCGATGAAGCCCCCGAGTGCCAATGCGTAGCTATAGGCTTAATCATGTTGTCCTTTTGTAATCATGTTGGTACTTGTAGGCCTTGCACTGGATTATGTTTGTGGGGAGTGTCCCTTATCAAAACTTGTTAAGTTTGATACTTGAATCTCCTGTGTTTTGTTCCTTTCGAATGATGGCTCTTATCCTTCTATTCTTCTGCCTGGTTAGGGTCCTTCGAGTGATTCACATGATATGCCCTCTGCTGAGCCTGGTCCATCCTCCCCTGGCGAACCTATGGTGTAGCATTGTTCAAAGGTGGAGGAGCTATCACTGTTGTCTTGACTACGTGACCATGTGAAGCATTTAGAGCGAGAGGTACCAGTCATTCATTGTATTGCCAATGTCTATAAGTTGAAAGCTGAGAAAGCCATCGACCGCGAGAAGTATCTCCTTGGCGAGGTGGACCAGCTTAATGAGCAATTGCAATGTGATTTTTCCTAAATCCTCTTCTCTATCTACATCACTTAGAAATGGCGACTCACTCCTATGCTTTTTGATTGCCTGTTGTAGTTGTGAGTCTTCGTCTCCCGCAGGAAGAGAAAGACCGTATAAGTGTATGAATGAATTCCTTGACCCAAGAACAGTTGGAGGCTAGTGGGTACTTCTAGGTTGACCGGGATTGTGCAGCCGTGTTGGCGACGCTGCAAGACCACGTGTCGCAGGTGCTACACTACTTGCTTGAAGCATATCTTCCGGACAATGTTTCCCTTGGATGCGGTGCCCTCGAGCCTGCTGGCCCTGATGAGGAAATTCCAAAGAACCGATGCGGTTCGCGAGTGTGTGCACCAACAGCTAGTTGTAGGTGCTAAGGCTGCGGTGGCACTTGTCCGCCTGCATCGACCCGACCTGGACTTTGGTGTCGTTGCTGCAGGGACACCACCACCTCTAGAGGGGATGGCGTGGAACATGGTACCCGACTATCAAGCGGTCGATCAGCCAGCCGAAGATATCATCGAGTTGTTCGACCAGCATACCAATGTTCTCATTTTATGTCAATAGAATAGTTTTTGACCTGCATAGAGATGTATAGGTGTTGTAAAGTTCGTGTAGTTTTGACTAGGTGTTTTGTTACCCATATTGTATGTAAAGCTTGCTAGATTGTATGTTTTTCAAGTAGCTTGAATTATGTAGTGCCTTTTCGTTAGCCTGACCTGTACTTATCTCAGCACCTTGTCAACCTGTCAGATGTGTTGCAGCTAGGTTGGGTTTTATCAAGGGTTCGATTAATAGTATGTCAGCTACTCAGGTTAATGTGTTGCTCGTGTGACGAGGTTAATAGGGTGGTGCAGCCCCCGAGTGTAGAAATAGTAATGTAAATAAAAACAAAAACACAAAGTTGGAGGCACTTAGCTTTATTTATTTGTAGAATATCAGGAGGTACAATGTTTGGCTAAGTAGCCTGGCTGAGTATCCTTATTGTAAAAGTAAAAACATCTAAGGGTAGAAGGGGTTGGAGTATGCAACTCTGCTCTCTATGTCTTTCAGGCGATAGGCTCCACCTGGGATTACTTCGGTAATCACATAGGGTCCCTCCTAGGGGGACTCGAGCTTGAGGAGTCCTTTCTGCTTCAGTCGCAGGATGAGGTCTCCTTCAACGAAGGACCTTGCGCGCAGCCATCTGCTGTGGTAGTTGTGGAGGCTCTGCCGGTAGATCATAGACCGCTCCACCGTGATCTCGTGTGCTTCGTCGAGGAGGTCGACAGAGTCTTCGAGTGTGGCCGTTGACTTAGCCTCGCTATACGCGGCGAACCTTGGGGCCTTATAGGGTACTTCCACTGGTAGTACTGCCTCAGCACCATATACCATGAAGAACGGGGTGTAGCTTGTGGTGCTGTTTGGAGTTGTGCGCAGGCTCCATAGTACTGATGGTAGTTCCTCATGAATGAGGGCCTCATATTCCGCCATGTTGTTGGTAGTGTTGAAGTGGATCTGCAGGACGTATTCCAACTTCTCTCCTGTTGGTGATTGTAATAATACACCAGCCCCCCGAGCCATTGAGTAGCTTTGATCCATAAAAGTGCATAACCCAATGTTCTGGCTCTAGTACAGGATTGTCTTCTGATAGTTCTGTCCAATCTACAATAAAATCTGCCAATGCTTGTGATTTGATAGTGTCGCGTCTCTTGTAAGTGATTTCAAAGGCGGCAAGTTCAATGCCCCACTTTGCCACTCTTCCTACAGCATCGCTGTTTTTGATGATGTCGGACAGTGGAGCTTTGCACACCACTGTGATAGGGTGCTCCTAGAAATAATGCCTTAGCTTGCGTGAAGCAACAAAAACTCCATAAGCTATCTTTTGGTAGTGCGGGTAACACTGCTTGGATTCCATCTAGACCTCACTTACATAGTAAACAGGTCGCTGAACTCTGTATTCATGCGTTGGTTCCTTACGCTCCACCATGATGATGATGCTGATGACTCAGTTTGTTGCTGCCATGTAGACTAACATAGGCTCCCTTGACACCGGTGCTGCAAGTATTGGTGGGCAGGAGAATATTCTCTTCAACTCCTAAAGTGATGCGTCAGCTTCGTCTGTCCATATGAATTTGTCCGCCTTCTTGAGCAACTTGTAGAGTGGCATAGCCTTCTCCCAAAGTTGGCAGGTGAACCGGCTTACTGCTGCTACGCAGCCTGTGAGCCTTTGTATGTCCTTCAGGCATGTCGGACGTTTGATGTCGAGGATGGCCTTGATTTTCTTCGGGTTCACCTCGATTCCGTGGTGCGAAACAATGAAACCCAATAGCATGCCAGAGGGTACCCCGAAGACGCACTTCTTGGGGTTCAGCATCATGTTGTATTTCCGGAGATTGTCGAAGGTTTCCTGCAAGTCGGCGATAAGATTGTTTGATTTATTTGACATTACCGCGATATTGTCCATGTAAGCGTGTATGTTGCGACCTATTTGGTCATTTAGGCAGCGTTGCATTATCCGCTGGTAAGTGGCACCAACGTTTTTCAGCCCAAAGGCCATCGTGACATAGCAATGCGTGTCGTAAGGTGTGGTGAACAAATTGGCCAGTTAGTCTGACTTTCGCATCCGAATTTGGTGGTAACCTGAGTAGGCATCGAGAAAAAACAGAATTTTCGAGCCAGCCGTCGAGTCAATGACTTGGTCAATGCGAGGCAAAGCAAACGGATCCTTCGGACACGCTTTGTTCAGGCCAGTGTAATCAACGCACATTCTTAATTCATTGGTTCCCTTTTTGGGGATAAGTACAGGATTTGACACCCATCGGGTGTGAATAACTTCTCGAGTAAAGCCAACCTTAAGTAACCTAGCTATTTCTTTGCCTATAGCCCTTTGTATTTCGTCACCAAAGTGTCGTAGAGGTTGTTTCAACGGTTTGGCATTAGGATCAATATTCAAGCTGTGCTCGGCAGGTTCCCTAGGTACACCTTTCATGTCGGCAGGTTGCCAGGCGAAGATGTCCCTATTTTCACGAAGGAACTTGACGAGCGTGCTTTCCTATTTGGGATCCAGATCCGTGCCAATGGCGGTGGTCTTAGAGGAATCTCCTTCAACAAGCTCCACCTGCTTGGTCTTGATGGCGGCCTTGAATGCGGGTTCGGCAGTAGTGATCTGCTTCTTTGAAGCCGGCATCTCCCAGGCATCAACCTGGTTCTGGATCTCCTTGAACTCCTCGCCATAGAGAACTGCTTCGGCGAAGGCAGCTTCACTGAGCTCGCACTCCCGTGCCTTGGTGAAGCTTCTGTCAACAGTGATGATGTCGTTTGGTCTGAGTATTTTGAGCTTGTTGTAGACACAGCATGGCCTTGTGAGGATGGAGTGGAAGATGTCGCGTCCAAAGACGACGTGGTACACGCTCTTGAAAGGCACCACTTCAAAGGTCATGCATTCTTAGCGGTAATTGTTAACATCACCAAAAGTGACCAGAAGGGTGATGCAACCCAGGGAATTTTCTTGTCAGCCAGGGATAACTCTATGGAACACGGCGTTTCTCTTCCTTAGTTGGGTCTCCATCAAGTTCATCTTGTGCAGTGTATCCAGGTACATGATGTTGATGTCGCTTCCACTGTCCACGAGGCACTTGGTGAACTCTGTGTCGTCAATCAAAGGGTTAATGACATATCGGTTCTCTGTTGGGATAAGGACTGGGTGATCCTTCATATCCCAAGTAATTGAAATCTCCGACCACCTGACGTACTGGGGAACCGGAGGGAGGGTAGCCATCAATATCCTTAGAGAGGTTTTCTGGGCCGAGACAGTGGGAGTGTCGAGGAAGGTATGGTAACATGGAGCCTTCTTTTCGAAGGGATTTTAGCCTTTACCCTCTCCCTTGTCGGAAGATTTGGGTTCCACGTCTTCCTCCATATCACTTGATTCCTTGGATTCCTCCTCCTTCTTCTTCCCTTTGCCCTTTCTGCGGGGTCTGTTCTTCCGACTTTGCTTGTAGCCGAACTTAGGGTCTTCCTTGAGGTCGTTGACAAACTTGCATTGGTGGTTGGTGTGGGTGGCTTTGCTGTTTGCGTCAAGGTGGACAAAACACAGCATATCGCGGTACTCTTCGTACGTTTGGGGAACGCGGGGTGCTGAGGGTGTAGAATCACTCCTCTATTGGCCATTGCTAGCCCCCTGGCCACGTCCATGTTGTCTGCCTCTGCCTCTACCAGTGAACATAGTGGCGACCATGTCGGCTGTTTGCGTTTCTTCAGGCGGAGTATTTCCCTTGTTATTATTGTTCTTCCTGGCCTAGGTAGGGATTTCTATTGTCGGCAACGATCCACGCGTGTCGTCATCGGCCGCGGCGAACTCGCTAGCCATGGCGATCAATGTGTTCAGGTGGAGATCATTGTTGTCTTGATTGCGCTTCAACATATGCCGGAGCAAAGTTCCTTTTTCCAGACCATCGATGAAGGCGGCCATAGCGGTTTGTTCGTGCACCCCTACACAGGAATCTTTCATATCTAGCCAGCAAGAGAATTAGGCACGAGAGGTTTCATCCTTTTCTTGCACGCACCACTGTAGGTCTCCGACAGTGCAGGGACATTTGTACGTACCCTCGAAGTTCTTGGTGAACGCTTCATGCATGTCCAACCAATTGCATATTGATTTCTTTGGCAAGTCTTCAATCCCTTATCGGGCGGTGCTAGTGAGCATAAGTGGGAGGTACTTGACGGCAACATTAGGGTTTCCCCCTGTGATGTGAATCACTTCACTGTAGTCCTATAACCATGTAACTAGTCTAGCGGTGTCGTCATAGGGGTTGATTGTCTTGTCTATCCGGAGACCCTTTGGGTAGGTTGTGGCCCGTATTACTGGTCCAAAACAACGTGGACCAAGGTATGGGAGCTCCCGAGCTTCTTGGATCTTGTCCAGCCGTGAATGTGCGTCATACAACTCTGGTTGCTTCCCTTTTCCCTCATGGGGAGGGGAGTTGCAGTGTGATCTATGAGATCCACCATGTCCTCCACCATGATAACTGCTAGGTGGCGACGGTGGCGGTGGGGGCGTTTGGTTAGCTTTCTTGCTATTACCCTCCTACGACTCCTCATGCCTATCGCGGTTGCTTGTCGGATTCCTTGTGGGACCTGTTGGAAATATGCCCTAGAGACAAATAGTAATAAGGACTATTATCATATTTCATATAGTTTATGATTAAGTTTTATATCATGCTATAACTGTATTGAGTGGAAACATCAATACATGTGTGATATACAAACAACCAAGGGTTCCCAGTGAAACTCTAGTCACTGGTTCATTGGTCAACAGATGATCATGTTTCCTAATCATGTGGCATTTATGCCAGTTGGAAATGGAGTCAACTCATTCTAAGAATGAGATGATGAACCAATACCCAACCTAAACATCGTGACCCGATCATGTCACGAAGTTCAAGTTACGATGATTAGAAATGGATCCTCGTAGACTATTCCTTAGACTGTGAGGCTATATCAATCACTATGTCCCGAGAGTACTTAGATAGGATCAAGCGCCACTTGGTAATACAGTGGTTATAAAGGTGTGTTCAGGTACTCGGAGGAAACCATAGAGGAAATATATGTCAAGAGCAGGATTTGTCCGTCCATGTGACAGAAAGACACTCAAGGGCCCACTCGGAGAGGTTATATCCAATAGCTGCGCATCGTGTGATTTGATCACAGGGATATCACTTATCGGAACGAGTCAAGTAGCATTGTTCAGTAACGAGATTGAACACGACATGGTGATGTCATTGATCAGATCTCAAGCAATGCAAGTATCGAGAGACAAAGGGAATAAGACACGACTATCCCGGTTCAAACGATGAAAGATCTTCGTGGAACGCACAGGGGTCACATGGCCATCTAGGTCCCTCTGTCGATCATTGGTGCGGGAGTGTCCCGACCATGTCTGGAGTGTTCCCGAACCATGTGGTATCACGCTTAAGGGCTTGATGATGCTTAGAGAGTGTTTGTAGGATTGGAAGAATCAATGAAGAATAGTAGAGAGAAAATCGAAAGGGTTTTGGTAAGTCCGGAGGATGTCCGAAATGGAGGTGGAAGTGTTCCATAACCATAGAGGTTGAATAATATGTGAATGAATGTTAAATATTGATTTAATCATTTATTCATAATTATTTAATAAAGAGAAAATCAATTTAAAAGGTCAAAAGGCTTAATGGGCTAATTCCCGGAGGGGAGAGGGCCCATTAGGGAAAGGAGAGAGGGAGAAGGGACAAAGGGGTGGCCGGCTGGGCCTAGCCCCCCACGCGGGACCCACTAGGGCCGGCCAGCGGCTTCCCCTCCCCCTCCTCTCCTTTAGTCCCACCCCAGGACTTTGAGGGAGGTAGTACCTCCTTTTCCCCTATATATAGTAGGGGTATTTGGCCATATAAATACACACAATAATCAATAAAGGTCTTCTCACTTTTGGGAGGACCTCCAATTGATATTTTCTCTCTCTCTCTCTCTCGTGACCGTGGTCCCAAGTTCGGACTGCGCGACTGAGAGACATCTTCACCGCGGAGCACCGTCGCGCTGTGGTATTCGGATCCAGGAGCTCTATTTCCGCAACTGCTACTGGATCAGGGAAGCGGGAGTCATTGTCAGGCACCATATGTGTGTAACTCCCCACGAGGTGTCGCACTTGAGGCACTCAAGTCGTTGGAGCCAAAGGAGCACAAGGACTTCATCACGACCTTGAGGTCGGCTTCGGCTCGTCTACATCAACTATGCTCTCCTGAGTGTTGACAATGCTTTTTCGTATTCAAGGGTAAGTTCGCGAAAATCTCCTCCCATTACTGTATTACTAATAGATAGTTCCTGGCAACATCAGGGGTTCAGGGGCGTAGGGTAAAAATTTATTGTTTTCATGCGCGGAACACCTACAGTGGTATCAGAGCTAGATCTATGCGTAGTAATGCTAGTACGGGTAGAACACACGAGATGTAGCGTTTGGGCGTTGATCTTTTAGTTGTTACCCTCCCACGTGTACTTGTGTATACCGCAGCAATGCTTGATGAAGTGGCCCCCAACCGACTTTACGCGTTCATTCGCGAGACTGGTCCACGCTTGACATACGGCTTGTACCATATAAAGTGGCTTAGGGGGTGTGTGTCTCTCTCGCATTAGTTGGTATGCCATTTGCAACGGAGGGCCCCGAAAGGGGTGTAGTGGAGACAACTACTTGATCAGCGTTGTGCTGAAAGTTCGTAGGTAAGAACAGTTCTTGTGCGAAAGCCCATTCAGCCACGTAAAACATGCAAAGATAAAGTAGAGGCATCTAACTTTGTTTTGCAGGGGGCATTGCTTTGTGATATGGTTGTGGCAAAGGTAAAGTGATTACCTTATGTTACGTAGTAGTAGATAGTCACGGAGCTAACGGACTACCACGTTGGACGGACACCGGTACCGTGGTGTCGACGGCGCCGTAACCCTGGCGCCAGAATCCGGTGACGACGGATGGAGATCACGACATGAAGGACCATATAACATCGCATTTACATTCAATGTTATTGTTTGTATATCTTACTGTGTGATAGTATTAGATACTCAACGGTACCCTAATAAGATGATCCCTATTAAAATACCAACAATTGTGTTCCCCCTTAGTGTGCACAACCAAGAAAGTTCTTTGATATGAGGCGATCCATGGTATAGGCATGGGTGTCAGACATATCTATGTTCGCATATAGTGGGTGTAAGCCATGTTGCACAGCGAATACACTAAGGTTGAGTTGGCGAGCCTAGCACGCCATATAAGCGTGGCCTCGGAACACGGATGGTCAAAAGATCGATCACGAGTCGCATGAATGATGTAACCGACGTTTAGCGTCCACCCTTGAACCCACATTAATGGTCATGATGACCGGGGGAGATGTGGCTGATAGGGGACGTGTTATCACTAGGAACCCTTATGGGGATAGGTGTTTCTAAGTGGAGTAATTATTAACTCATTTAATTATAAACTTAGTCTAAATTCCTTTTTGCAATTGTAAATGTAGAAAAGTTCTCCCCGATGCCACCTTTCCTGTTGACGATTGATTGGTTAGAAGGAGAGAAGCTCAGATTAGATGGATCAAACTTCTCTATATGGGTTGCACGTCTCGACGTTCTCCTTAGCGAGAATGACGTGGTCGACTACATACTCGACGTGATGGATTTGGATCATCCCATTAACCTAGACACCCCAGAGCAGTGGGAAGACCGCTATCTCCGTCGGGAGATGGCCTCCTTCATTTCAGTTACAATGCGTTTCGGAATGATGGACGAGTTGTGGCCTTTCATGGGTGATGTCAACCCTCGTACGGTAATGCTACAGCTTACGACACGTTTCGTGGAACAAGCACGCATATGGGAGCATGAGCTGATGGGAGACTTCCTCTCCATTAAGATGGAGGAGAACTCATCACTTGACGACCACTTGGAGCGCATGCATGATGTGTACATGAGGCATGCATACTTCCTGGATAGCTAGATGACAGGCTCGTTTGCAAATGGTGTTGTGCTGCGGTCGCTGCCACCAAGCTACCAAGCGCAAGTCAGGGCTTGCATTATGAGAGGCGACGCAGAATTAATGGAGTTCCACCGGTTCGTAACACATCTCAGGAATGTGTTGGTAGCACCAAATGTCGCTGAGGTCATCAATGACAAAGGTATATATTTGATATACAATTTTATAAATGTTATAATCTTATAAACACATTTGTAGTGTTAAGTATATTTGATACTTGTTATGTTTTGCTGAAAACAGGTCCTTCTACATGAGAGGTGCTTGCTGGAGAGGAGGTGATGTTGTGTGTTGATGGAAAGCATGATGATGGCCGATGACACTCTCCCTCGACATTTATCACTTAGTTTATGTTTTGGATAGTTATTGTAATCAAAATATTATGAACTTCTTTAGTGTGTCTCACACTTTGTGAGACGGTTATTCATATGAGTTTGTAACAAACAGTTGTTCTACTTTTATGAATGATTTCTATTTGTGTTCGTATCTTGTTTGATTATATGTGAATTATCCTTGCTGTTTGAAACTAATTGATAATGCATGAACATTTGTAAAATATTGCAATGCCTTGTTAAAATACCCAACTTAATGATATGTTCATTAATGAATGAAACCATTGTTTAAATTCAAAGTTATGTGATAATATGTGAAAGCCATTTGATTTCTTATCACATATAAATCATGCCTAAGTTCGGCAAAATAACTCGAACACCGTGTACTACTTGAATACAAAGTGTTTAATGAATTGTTAAAAGTAAATACATATTCGATGTATTGTGTTTTAACGAAAATGGTGATTATCATTATATGGTTGTTTAAATGTGTAAAGAAGTTTACCAAAGGAAATATGAATATGAAACTATTTGATTTTATCAAAGTGTTTCATCAACAAAGGGTATAAAGATAAAAGAGAATCTAATTACTATGATTTGATCAATGGTAATGAAATTCAACTTTATAAGATTGGCATAAAAGAAATTGTGGAATGCAATGCATTTGAAATGTCAAAATGCAAAGCATCATGATGTGATATTAGATATCAAAATGGGTAAATAGATGGCACCAAATAAATCGTTGTAGTATAGATATAGAAACCATTAGTTAGAAATAGTTAGCACTCAATTAGAATATATAGTGAACCATCTGGATTCGTGAAAGAGTCTCCATATCTAGTATGGATCATCGTAAAAGTTTTGGGGTTATTCGATATAACCAAAACAATAGTGAATAAGTCCTTGTAGAATATTCATTGGAAACTTTGAATATGAAATCCATAGCTAAACCAAAAGGGAAGCAAAACTAGTATTGCTTGGATTTTGGTGCATTCTTGAGAAAGCTCACTTTTAGTGATATTTCTCGATTGTGGAGCAATTGGAAGATAGTGAAAAACATGATGAGGATTCAAATCCATGCATCAGAGTGTTGAGAAGCACAACGGAAAACGTTCCTGAACGATTCTCTTCACAGAGGAAAGAATCAATGATAATGATCATTGTGTTTTTCCCACTGGTGTTTTCACTACATGAAGTAGGATTCAAAATGAATCCATATCTTGTATGGACACATTTGTGAATCATTTGTCATGATTACTGGAATATGACATACGTACGAACTACTAAGGAAATAATGGTAAACTAAAATTATGGGTAATCCCAAAGCAAAATTCCCTTGAGATTAGAAAGCAATTAGTTGCTGACTCACAAGTAAAAAGGGTTACTTGAATTTTACCAAATGACTGCAAAGCCATAGTGCAAAAGGGGGTGAATGACAAAAGCACAATTTGTCAAGTATTGGACGAATTCAAATGAATTTGATTCAAGTGTGCTTAATGTCTAGTGGGTTGAAAACTAGTAAAAGTACTGGCGTCTCATAGTAAATCTCCAAATTTGATATTTGATCAAAGGATTTTGAAGTTGTTCAAAATAGTGAGTAGATATGCAATTTGCATGAAATTGAGTGGGAGCTATGAAAGTCTTCCTAAAACAATATGTGAATGACATATCTTTGAGTGGGAGCAATATAAGTCTCAAATTCAAATATGTAGGAACATAGTTTGAGTAAGAGTACTGACTCATACCCAAATATGGTAGGAACATATTTTGAGTGGGAGCTTATAGGAGTGATTCTTAAGTATGTTAAGAATAAAAGTGCAAGTACCAATAAATAATGATTTATGAGGTGTAGAAGTTGATAATAAGTGTATTATGATATTATGTAGTATTCCTTAAGGGATTCTGAAAAGGGTTTCAGAATAGAAGTTAATTAAGGAACTAGTCCTTAATAACTCAAGTTAGGAATAGTATTAAGTTTAAACATCAATGGTTGAAACAAAGAAAAGGATGATCATCCACTATGTTGAGACATAGGTTCTATCTTAGAAAAACATGATGGTAACTTAGCATAATATGTGATCCGAATAAGGAACGTTAAGATCGAATCACAGAACGTTGAGCTAAGTTTGTCCGCAGTGTCTAATAGAGAACTGTAGACACATTTTCCAAATCCATAAAGGATGACATATCTTAAAACATAAAGGGTTATGTTATAACGGAATATGTTGGAAACTCCTGTAAATATCGATTGAAGTTAAGTAGGAAGCGAGGTGAACAAAACATCAAAAGTTGCATAGAGTGCACTAGTGTTTCGATGATTACATTTATAATAATAGATAAGGGTACCATCTAAAGTGTTGTATAATGTTATGGCGGGGCTAGTTTGCTTTTAGCGTAGAATGATGTGACCCAGGGCACAGTGCCCATGAGAAAGCCCTCGAGGTTGATCTAAAGTCACTGTAGGCTCCTGGAATCAGGCCTCGTTCTGCTGCCATAGCGACGATGCATACACACAGATGTTATCATGTGATGATAAAGTATTAATGTCAATCAAGGTGACATTAGTAAGTTGCAAAGGATTTGGGACTGTAAAGTACAGACCCAAGACTCAGCCTCTTCCATAAGCAAGCATGTCCAGGGTACCGGATGTGGTGCCAATGATTAAGAACAAATGCAGCTAGTGTATTTGTACTCTAGTGCAAGTGGGAGACTGTTGGAAATATACCCTAGAGACATATAGTAATAAGGACTATTATCATATTTCATATAGTTTATGATTAAGTTTTATATCATGCTATAACTGTATTGAGTGGAAACATCAGTACACGTGTGATATACAAACAACCAGGGGTTCCTAGTGAAACTCTAGTCACTGGTTCATTGGTCAACGGATGATCATGTTTCCTGATCATGTGGCATTTATGCCAGTTGGAAATGCAGTCAACTCATTCCGAGAATGAGATGATGAACCAATACCCAACCTAAACATCATGACCTGATCATGTCACGAAGTTCAAGTTACGATGATTAGAAATGGATCCTTGTAGACTATTCCTTAGACTGTGAGGCTATATCAATCACTGTCTCCCGAGAGTGCTTAGATAGCATCAAGTGACACTTGGTAATACAGTGGTTATAAAGGTGTGTTAAGGTACTCGGAGGAAACCATAGAGGCAATATATGTCAAGAGCAGGATTTGTCCGTCCATGTGACGGAAAGATACTCAAGGGCCCACTCGGAGAGGTTATATCCAATAGTTGCGTAGCGTGTGATTTGATCATAGGGATATCACTTGTTGGAACGAGTCAAGTAGCATTGTTCAGTAACGAGATTGAACACGACATGGTGATGTCATTGATCAGATCTCGGGCAATGCAAGTATCGAGAGACAAAGGGAATAAAACATGACTGTCCCAGTTCAAACGACGAAAGATCTTCGTGGAACGCACAGGGGTCACATGGCCATCCAGGTCCCTCTGGCGATCATTGGTGCGGGAGTGTCCCGACCATGTCTGGAGTGTTCCCGAACCATGTGGTATCACGCTTAAGGGCTTGATGATGCTTAGAGAGTGTTTATAGGACTAGAAGAATCGCTGAAGAATAGTAGAGAGAAAACCGGAAGGGTTTCGGTAAGTCCGGAGGATGTCCAGAGTGGAGGTGCAAGTGTTACATAACCATAGAGGTTGAATAATATGTGAATGAATGTTAAACATTGATTTAATCATTTATTCATAATTATTTAATAAAGAGGAAATCAATTTTAAAGGTCAAAAGGCTTAATGGGCCAATTCCCGGAGGGGAGATGGCCCATTAGGGAAAGGAGAGAGGGAGAAGGGACAAGGGGGTGGCCGACTGGGCCTAGCATCCCCGCGCGGGGCCCACTAGGGCCGGCCTGTGGCTGCCCCTCCCCCTCCTCTCCTTTAGTCCCACCTCGGGACTTTGAGGGAGGTAGTACCTCCTTTTCCCCTATATATAGTTGGGGTATTTGGCCAGATAAATGCACACAATAATCAATAAAGGTCTTATCACTTTTGGGAGGACCTCCAATTGATATTTTCTCTCTCTCTCTCTCGTGACCGTGGTCCCAAGTTCAGACTGCGTGAACGAGAGACATCTTCACTGCGGAGCACTGTCGCGTTGTGGGATTCGGATCCAGGAGCTCTATTTCTACAACTGCTACTGGATCGGGGAAGCGGGAGTCATCGTCAGGCACCGGACATGTGTAACTCCCTGTGAGGTGTCGCACTTGAGGCACTCAAGTCGTTGGAGCCAAAGGAGCACAAGGACTTCATCACGACCTTGAGGTCAGCTTCGGCTCGTCTACATCAACTACGCTCTCCTGAGCGTTGACAACGATTTTCGGTCTTCAAGGGTAAGTTCGCGAAAAGCTCCTCCCATTACTGTATTACTAATAGATAGGTCCTGGCAACATCAGGGGTTCAAGGGCGTAGGGTAAAATTTTATTGTTTTCATGCGTGGAACCCCTACAAGACCTGCTCCTATGTCCTTCACCGCCGCTGTGCTCTCCGGTATGCCTGGGTTGCTCGCCCTGGTCTCGTATAAAGATGTCGACCTGGGGACACCTAGGCGGTGGCATGCTTGTACGATCAAGCGACTATGGCTCTTCGTGACGCCGGGATGGTGGAGGGTGGCGACCTACGAGGACGAGCCTTTTTCTCCATGATCGGAGGATATGGGTATGGCGTCAGGCCTGTTGCACGCGTACCTCCGTCTTCACTCTAGGGAGCCTATATGTGATCCCTCGTCACGGGGAGATTTTGGCATTTAGCGGCTGTTCAGGGTTGACTGGCAAAGCTCCGGGTTGGACTCAAGCCTCTGCGAGGTAGCCTTTTCCTATTGCTTGCATGCCTTGGTGACGAGGTCATACACCTGAGCAACTGCTTCTGGCGACCTGTCCTATTCCAGGAGGGTCTTGGCGACGAGAATGTTGAGGGCAGGAGTTGGCATTACTTTCCTCCCTTTGAATCAATGTCTGGGCGTCTTTTGCCGGTTTGGATCCCTCATATCCCAACTTGCACCCAATGCCGGGATCTTCGACGACATGAGTTGGTGCTTTCTTTGCCTTTTGCTTCAGCAGCAACTGCTTGTACTCAGCCTCCATAGCTCTTGCCACCTTAATAGATTGTTGCGCCTTGGCCATGTCTTCGTCTAGCTTAGCGCCCTGCTCCGCAACGCACTTGGCCTCCGCTAGGATTACCGCACGCTTATCATCAAGCTCCGTGACGCTCCGAATATGGGCGATGGTAATGGGTTCAACGAGGAGTGTGCCATAGATTGCCTTGTCAGTGGGAGTAACCACTGGGTTGCCAGCTGCAGACGTTGATGGTGGCATTGGCGGCTGGTTTGATTGCCTGGAAGTACTGATACATTGCAAATGTATCTATAATTTTTGATGTTCCATGCTTGGTTTTATCTACTTTCTTGTGTTTTGTCCACACTTTGGAGTACTTTTCATATAATTTCTTGGACTAACCTATGAACAAGAGTCACAGTGCCAGCTGCCTATTTTCTGCTGTCTTTGGTTCCAGGAAAGTTAGAAAATGAATATTCTCGGAATTGGACGGGACAAAAGCCAAAGTCATTATTTTACCACGGGACACCTGGAGCCAGAATATGAGACGGAGAGGGGCTGGGGCCCATCCACACCACCTTGAGCTGGGCTGGCGTGCCGAGTGAAGGTGGCCGCCCAGACACCCCCTCGGTCTCCCTCTTCGCCTATAAGATGCCTTCTGACCTAAAAACTTAGGGGGGTTCGACGTTTTTCCAGAAAGAGTTCTGCTCCGCCGCCACCACCAGATTCCACGAAACAGCACTAGAATGTCCGTTATTGCACCCTGCCGGGACGGGGAATTGGAGGAGATCATCGCCATCATTATCACCATCGCTTCTCCATCGACCATCCATGTTTCCCCATATATGAGTGAGTAATCCCCCGCTGTAGGCTATGGGGATGGTAGGGATTGGATGAGATCATTCATGTAATGGCATCGGATTGTTAGGGCATGGTGCCTAGTATCTTCTATTAGTGCTTTATGACTTCGTTGCGACTTGTTATGCTTAATGCTTGTCACTAGGGCCCGAGTGCCATGATTTCAGATCTGAACATGTTATTGATTCATTATGGTAGTATTGTTTATGGTCTTACCTGCAAGTTGTATACACACGTTGTTGTCCGGAACCAATGGCCCCGAAGTGATAGAAATCGGGATAACCGGAGGGAATGGCTTTGATGTGAGGATCACATGTGTTCATGGAGTGTTAATGCTTTGCTCTGGTGATCTATTAAAAGGAGTACCGTAATTGCCAATAGTTCCCTTGAGTCCCCGCTGCAAACGGGCTGACAGGACAAAAGATGTTGTGTAAGTTCTCATTGCGAGCACGTATGACTATATATGGAACACATGCCTAGGATTATCTAGTACTTGGATGCTTTATCTTATTTATCTGCAATTTCCCTATGTTCTGATTGCTATGTGAATTTTCTTGTACATGCAACGCCCGTCCATCCATCCCTATGCCTACCGCACTCGAATCCAACTGTTTGCTGCTATTGTTACTACTGTCTTTGCATTACTGCTGCTGCTACTTTGCTATTCCTACTACAAAACTGTTTCTACTGATAAACTGCTATGAGCAAGATTGTTTCCAGGTGCAGCTGAATTGACAACGCAGTTGTTAAGGCTTATAAATATTCTTTGGCTCCCCTTATGTCGAATCAATAAATTGGGTTTCACTTCCCTCGAAAATACTGCGATACACCCCCTATACTTGTGGGTCATCAAGACTATTTTCTGGCGCCGTTGCCGGGGAGCATAGCTTTATTTATCAAGTTCACTTGGAATCACTATTGTTCAAGTTTAGTTTATTTCCGCCTTGTTTGCTTGTTTCGTTATCAAAAATACAAAAAAAATAGTTCCTACTCTAGTTGTTATTTTCGTTGGTCTGTTATTGTCTTGCTTTATCATGCTCTTTATCAATGGTTGGTTTCTTTGAAACTGATTCTTATTGGCAAGGTGGGTTCATGGAAGAACACAAATATTATTATAAGGAACACCGCTTGTCACAAAAAGGGAAACACTTGTGGGAACAAATTGATAAATTGTATACCATTGCTATAAACGTGTGCTCTACTTATAATGTTACTTATTGCTTTGATAAATCTTGTTGCTGCAGGAGGTACAAACACCTCCCTTTTCAATGTGAGTATAATGATGATGTTACCATATCTTCTTATGTTAAAAGAAATTATGACTTTTATGATGTGGAACAAATTGAAGAATTTATTGCTTGGAAGGGTGCATTTGAACTTGCTAGTTTGCTTGAAAATATTGATGATTCACCTTATAAATATGAGGTTTATGATATACTTAGATTTTTCTTTGATAATTACAAGGAAGAAAATGGCTATATTCTTGAAGATATTAATAGATGATTTCCACAAATGGAAGAGACTAATGCCTTGTAGGATCCTATGGAAGAAGAAATTGATGAACCTGAAAGCTAATTAGATGAAAAAGAGGAGGAGAGTGATGAACAAAAGGAGGATGAATGTGCTCATGTTATCCGTGATAATAATTTATTTGTACCTAACTTCGAGATGCATGGTGCTAAAGAGTTTTGCTTAGAAATTGTTTATGATAAAGCTCTAGACGATGGTCCTATATTGAATGATCATTCATCGTGTTATAGAATTGTTAAAAGTGGGTTTGAAGGTTTTAATCCCACTATTTTTGAGCTTGATAAAAATTATGTTTTTGTAGAACATGAAAAGCATGCTTTATGTGATAGTTATATTGTTGAGTTTATTCATGAGGCTACTGAAAATTATTATGAGAGAGGAAAATATGGTTGTAGAAGTTTTCATGGTATTGAAACACCTCTCTACGTGCTGAAAGTTTTGAAGTTACTCTTGTTTTATCTTCCTATGCCTATCACTTTGTTCTTTGCGAATTTATTTGCATACAAGATTCCTATGCATAGGAAGTGGGTTAGACTTAAATGTGTTTTGAATTTGCTTCTTGATGCTCTCATGTACTTCAATTCATATTCCTTATGTGAGCATCCTCTCAAACTATCATGCCTAACTTAAAGGCGTTAAAGGAAAGTACTTATTGGGAGATAACCCAAAAGTTTTAAATGAGTCTTGGAAGTTATTACTTCAGTAATAACCGCTACTTATCCTTTTTATTTGCTTTTTGTGCCAAGAGTAACCTCTAATGAGAGAGAAGTAATGGTTGGGAAAGTTGCTGTCCCGAAACAGATTTCTGTGCTTCACCGTAAAAATTCGTGTAAAATCTCTGTACGTCCTTTTGAGGCGTGAATTTTTGTGCTTCTGCCCCCGGTTGTTATCTAACTTGCGTTAGTTCAACACTTTTCGATTTGAGCAACAGAAGATCTTCGAACAAAATTCGTCTTTACCTGCTGGTCTGTTTTGACAGATTTCTGCCATTTTCTGCATTTGCTTCTTGTTGGTTCCTTTTTGAGTTCTTTTGGGGAATTGAGCTTTTTGAGGGAAGTGCTACAGTAGCTAGTGTTTTAATGGAAGTTTTATTGGTGTTGTAACTGAACCCAAAGACTTATTATCTTGAGTGCACGTATGTTCCTAATAAAGATTCTGTGATGTTTTGTATGAAGGAAAATTTTCAGGTGTATGGAAGGAATGAGTAATGAGATGAAGGATGGACTAAAGCTCAAGCTTGGGGATGCCACGCGTGTCACCCCAAGAAATATCCAAGAAGTACAAGTGTCAAAGCTTGGGGATGCCCAAGGCATCCCCCTCTTCATCAATAAAAATCCTGGTTTCTTCAAACGCTTCATTTTATTGTTTCATACCTGATTGTGTTGTTCTTGGAGCGTCTTGTTTTTCATTTTTGTTTTGGTTTTTCGTTTTCTTTGTTTGCTTAGTTTGCTGAATAAATTGTTTGGACCCCCTCTTTCATACATTGGTTTTCTAATAGTTTGGTTTGGTTTGGAAAAGAGTAGGAAAGTTCATGCTTAAGTGTTAAAAGGAGCTTGTTTTTGACTGTGGCCTATGCTTTGTCATGCCATGCTTGATATTGTTTTGGCTTTATGCTTAGTATTATTTGTTGTAGCATGACTTGTTATAAACAATTGAGATTGCTTAATGTGCCTTGGATGAATCATGCGTTGTTTTAGCATATTAAAGCATAGTATAGTGGTATTCTCCTTTGATGCTTTATTTGGGTTGACTTGGCGCATGCTCACACCATGTTATGACTATCCCAAGTCACCATAAGCCTTTATGATCCTTTAGTTTTCAACTTGTAGTATCACTTTATGCTTTGATCAATGATGTTTTGTCGCGCTGCATGATTATGGCCATTATTGCTCTCCTAGTTTGTCGCTCCCAGTCTTTTGCTAGCCTCCACAACCAAGTATGAGTTCCACTCATGAATCCAACTTGCTAAACCAAGTTATTCCAAAGAGTCCACCATACCTACCTACTAGCATATGCTATTCCAAGTATATTCATGTTTTTGTTTACCTTCCAAATTAAACTTGTTATGAGAAAACTAGTGATTAAAGCTCTCACGAACTTGATGGCACACTTTACTTTTCTTGCCCTTAATAAACTTGAACCATTGTGTCGTCTATGTTGTATATGCTTTGATGGGGATTAGCAGAACCATGTTGTCATGGGGAATGCTTTAAACATTGCACTGGTACTTTGTACCTAGTTGATATCATGTTCTTTTGTCTATGGATGTCGTCAGTGTGAAATGAAAGGGGGGCTTGTAAGTCCATGGAGTTATGTATATGTGTTAGAAAGCACTTTGGGCATTGGTCTAATCCATGCTGACATGGTGGAAACCTGCAGCGTAACCATAATGAGTTGTCTATGAAGCATCCTTCTTATAAAAAAAGAGTCCTATATTGAGAAAAAAAGAGAAAAAGAAAAAAAAGAGATTATGAAAAATGGAAAGAGAGAAAAAAGCACCATATTCCCATGGTAAATAAGAAGATTGTTGAGATGCTCGTTGTCTGCTTTCCTTGTCATTTTGATATGGGGATTCTTCCATATCATCGGGCAAGGGGTACCCCGCTGGCGGTTTTCTATGATACACATGTACTTACGATGACAAAACTTACCGGTGACTAAACTTGAGTAGCATGAGGAGCGGCCCTCGTATTCAAGGGACATGAGATTTCTAACTTATACTTCGTCAAGCATGTACACCATAGTTTGTTCACTTTAACCTTAATCACTTCAAGATGCTTATGATAGGGGCAATGAGAGCTGAAAGCTATTAAGTACCATAATTTTTGGAAGCTCTTTATGAGACTTGAATCACTACTTCCTTTTATGAAGGCCCTTCTTCCACTTATATATTGAGTCTCCACCTTCTATCTTTATGCACCTACTTTGAGAGCATAGTGGCCATTCTTAGTTCTATGTGCATTGTCCCAAGACTTGTTGATTGATGCATACCTTGATATTGCTTGTTTTAAACTATTGGTATCTAGTCACTCTTATAAACTTTGAAGATGTCCTATGCATTTATGTTTGCTACTCTATGAGGGACAAGCTGGATACCACTATGCTATGTTTTCTTTATGTGAAACAAACAAACGTCTTGCAAAGCATTGTTATTCATGAATCTTTTGTTTGTGCCTTTTCATGTTGCAACATAGTTTCTTTGTATTATTGCTAGAACTTTTTATTTCATGTTATGATTGAAGTACTATGATCCCAGCTTTGATTGTTTTACAAATACTTTGATCAAGTTTATGATGGTGCATGTCACCTCAAAAATTATTCTTTCTTTTTATCACTTACCTACTCGAGGACGAGCAGGAGTTAAGCTTGGGGATGTTGATGCATTGCAAATGTATCTATAATTTTTGATGTTCCATGCTTGGTTTTATCTACTTTTCTTGTGTTTTGTCCACACTTTGGAGTACTTTTCATATGATTTCTTGGACTAACCTATTAACAAGAGCCACAGTGCCAGCTGCTTGTTTTCTGCTGTTTTTGGTTCTAGGAAAGTTAGAAAATGAATATTCTCGGAATTGGACGGGACAAAATCCAAAGTAATTATTTTACCGGGGGACACCTGAAGCCAAAATACGAGATAGAGAGGGGTTGGGGCCCAGCCACACCACCTGGCCGCGCGGGCAGGGCCTGGCCGCACCAGGGGGTGGTCTAGCCGCCCCAGACACCCTCTCGGTCTCCCTCTTCGCCTATAAGATGCCTTCTGACCGAAAAACTCAGGGGGTTCGACGTTTTTACAGAAAGAGTTCCGCTCCGCTGCCACCACCAGATTCCACGAAACAGCACCAGAAACTCCGTTCTGGCACCCTGCCGTGACGGGGAATTGGAGGAGATCATCGCCATCATCATCACCATCGCTTCTCCATCGACCATCCATGTTTCCCCCATCTATGAGTGAGTAATCCCCCGCTGTAGGCTATGGAGATGGTACGGATTGGATGAGATCGTTCATGTAATGGCATCGGATTGTTAGGGCATGGTGCCTAGTATCTTCTATTAGTGCTTTATGACTTTGTTGCGACTTGTTATGCTTAATGCTTGTCTCTAGGGCCCGAGTGCCATGATTTCAGATCTGAACATGTTATTGATTCATTATGGTAGTATTTTTTATGGTCTTACCTGCAAGTTGTATACACATGTTGTTGTCCGGAACCAATGGCCCCGAAGTGACAGAAATCGGGATAACCGGAGGGACTGGCTTTGGTGTGAGGATCACATGTGTTTATGGAGTGTTAATGCTTTGCTCCGGTGCTCTATTAAAAGGAGCACTTTAATTGCCAGTAGTTCCCTTGAGGCCCCGCTGCAAACGGGCTGGCAGGACAAAAGATGTTGTGCAAGTTCTCATTGCGAGCACGTATGACTATATATGGAACACATGCCTAGGATTATCTAGTAGTTGGATGCTTTATCTTATTTATCTGCAATTGCCCTATGTTCTGGTTGCTATGTGAATTGTCTTGTCCATGCAACGCCCGTCCATCCATCCCTATGCCTACCGCACTAGAATCCTACTGTTTGCTGCTATTGTTACTACTGTCTTTGTTTTACTGCTGCTGCTACTTCGCTATTCCTACTACAAAACTGTTGCTACTGATAAACTGCTGTGAGCAAGATTGTTTCCAGGTGTAGCTGAATTGACAACTCAGTTGTTAAGGCTTATAAATATTCTTTGGCTCCCCTTGTGTCGAATCAATAAATTGGGTTTCACTTCCCTCGAAAATACTGCGATACACCCCCTATACTTGTGGGTCATCAAGTACTGGGGGCCGTGTTGAGTTCCTATGCTGGTTGTGGGCGGATAACCATAGGGGGCAAGGACTTGGCTGGAGCCAGAGGCTCGGCGGCTTTCCTGGCTGCTGCTGCTCTGGTAACCGCTGGCATGGGCGGAGCTCTCTCACATTCCGGGTCCTATCTATCTTCTTCCACCACACTCTCGATGGCGACTAGAACCTGGAGGGATGTGTTGGCCTTGTCGGCGTGCTCCTCCTTCTCGATCTCCTGCTCGATCTCCCTCATAACAGAATCGTATTCCTCTGAGTTAGCATCTGAGTGGCCGCCATCCATATTGATGTCAGCATATAGCGCGTCAAGGACGGAGTCCGAGTTGGCTTCGGTGTTGTTGACGGCGGATGTGGAGGGTGATGGAGGCAGGCCAATTTTGTTGGTTCCTCCTCTGGCTACCACGGCAATCGCTGCTTCGGCCTCCTCATTTGCGTCCGCGTATTCGTTGACGATTGTGACCATCTCACCAAGGGTGAGAGGACCAGTGGCCTGCCGCCTTCGGAGGGTATGCTAGAGGAGTGTTCCGGGTGTGAGCCCTTCCACGAAGTGGTACACGAGTTCGTAGGCACGGTCGCCCTCTAGGGTTTCCCTCACCCTCATCCATCTGGCAAGGTATTTGCGGGTAGGTTCACCGTCCCTTTGAACGCATCTGTCCAGATCGAAGATGGTGACGACACCGAGACCTGCGCATCTCTAACGCTCGGGAAAGCCAAGAGTATTTGCGGGGTCCTTCCACCTTTATATCCTGCACAGGGGCGGTTTGGGTGGGCCTTGAATTTTCCTGATCTGAGCCACCATACTCCAAGGAGAGGTATGGCCCAAATCCTTTCGCGAACTTGTCCTGCTCATAGGTGGTCCATGCGGGGCTTGATAAGTTCCTGACTTCCTGGAAGCTAGGACCCGAGTCAGTTTCGCCAATGAAGATGTGGATGTCTCCGAAGGGGATGACGGAGCAGAGCGTAGGGTTCATCTTCGTCGGCACCCAAAACTCATCTACAGGGACGATCGGGACGTTTCCGGAGAAGAGAGCGCGTCCAATGACTACGGTGTCGCCGATTCCTATGAAGAGATTGGACCTCGCCCATTGTAGAGCTCGACGCGCCTCTTGCCCCACAGTGGGCGCCAACTGTCATGGCATTGCCGACGAGTACACCATGGAGGGGTCCTCATAGTGTGTGTTTAGAGACGTGGGGTAAGGCAGAGAGTTGGCGGGTACGAGGTAACATAGCTTACCCACGTTCAAGTCCCACAACGGTTGCGAAACTCTACTACTGCTATAAATCACTATAATGGCAATACGCCGAGTTACGGATATAGGTTCATTGTGCGAGGTGTTGCACGTTGTACGTAGTAATCTAGGTTATGCCCTAAAGGTTCCCATAGGTCCGGCTTATAAAGGCACTAGAACCTAGGGTTTATAGGGAAAGGTCCTTGCCGGACAAGGTAAAGAGTCCTACACTAATACGAACTAGTCTTTCGTGTCTTGCACTCCAAGGCTCAGAGTATGTCAATGACTCTAGTGTAGCCTTCCTTTATCCGGCATGGGCCTCCCTTCTGGTTCCGTCTAACTGGGCCGCCCAGCAGGCCATAGGCCTTGCTACCAACTATGGGTCACCCAGGTTAGCCGAAATAAGGGCGTGCTATGGTGATACCCATTTAGCATATCCCCAACACCCGACATAGGCAACGTCACCTTTGTCATCCCGTACCCACGGGTCCTTCCCTTTGTCCGCTGCGCTCATGCTACAGTGGAGATAGAAAACCTTTGACCAAGGAGATTCCTTCCTTCTCTTGTAATCCAAGTCGTAACCCGGCTCAGGCCTGGTTAACTCAGCCATCTCGGTACCTGCATACAAGTTACAAAGAGACTGCCGACATATACTTTATGTTGGCCGAGGTAACATTGGATGAACTCCGTCCAGATCGGGTCTGCCGTAAGTCAGCCTGCCTTGAGGTAACTCGGCCATCTTCTTTGACCTTGGCGTACCTCGGCTATTATGGCCTTTATACTCCAACTTGACCCTACCCGGGGTTATCCCCCCAACACACTGACAGCATTATTTACTACAAGTATATGCACCCATCTACCTCTAAAAATACATTTAATTCAACATAAATCAATCGTTCTTATTACTTGCTTGTAGCTCAAGTTATACCTAATTTCGCTAAATTGTCAAGATGCAAAATCTTAGCAAGAAGTTGAAACTATCGTCAAAACTCTTGGTGCTTTCTGATATATTAATTGTGGCCCCCTGATGGGTACCCCCAAAAGCTTTTTTGTAGAACTTTCAAAGCAACCTACAATTACTTACCACTATATAGTGTACAAATAACTTTGAATATTAACCGTTGGATCAAGACTTGCGAATACCAACATTTCCAGCCGTTGGATCTTCTTATCCATTCTAGCATCTAGAAGATTCTATTGGTAGTCTTCATCACACTGAATGCTATGCACAAAACTCATAACACACTTCTCCATCATTCTAGAATCTTCTCCCTCGTTTCGCTAGACCATGTTACCAAAATTTTCAAGTTTTAGATAGCCAATAATTGTTGACTTCTACATGATATACAAAGTACAAGAACCAAATATACACCCATACTTTATAGATGTTGATCGAATTTATATTTTTTCTGCTTTACCTACTATAATTTTATATAGTGATGATATGTCAGATGTCTATTACTTGGGTCTCACTTGTAGGGCACGTGCAATTTACTAGTGCTTGTAGTTTCAAATTTGACCTAATTTCGATAAATCGACATAAAGTCATTCTAATGGGCAGAGTTAGCTAGGAAGTTTGAAAACTCATAAAACATGGGAATCATTGGTACAACATGTTGGTACAATATATATGTATGTAAACTTGTCTTGTGGCATTCAGATCCAATATTCTTCGGACTTTTCATTAGGAAAAAGAACAACCTCACTCATCTACCTCTAAAAAGACATTTAATTCAAGAGCAATCTATGGCGATTACTTGTAGCTAGCTCAAGTTTGACCTAATTTCGTTAAATTGTCAAGATGCAAAGTCTTGGCAAGAAGTTGAACCTATCATGGAAACTCCCGCTGGTTTCTAATATTTTAATTTTGACCCCTTAATGGGTACCTCCAAAAGCTTTTTCATAAAACTACCAAATCAAAACCTACAATTTACTTGTAGTTTCAAATTTGACCTTATTTCGATAAATCGACTTAAAGTCATTAAAATGGGCAGAGTTAGCTAGGAATTGAAAGCTCATAAAATATGGGAATCATTGGTACAACATGTTGGTCGACTATATATGTCCGTAAACTTGCCGTGGCATTCACATCCAATATTCTTTAGACTTTTATTTACGGAAAAGAACATCCTCGCTCGTCTTCACTCGGAAAATGTAGAATTGAATGTTCTTTTTTGATAGTTGGAAACTCGCACTGACGGCATTGTTTACTACAAGAAGATGCACCGATCTACCTCTGAAAATAGATTTAGTTCAAGAGAAAACTATCGTGCTTACTTGTAGCTCAAGTTTGACCTAATTTCGTAAAATTGTCAAGATGCAAAATCGTAGCAAGAAGCTAAACCTATCATCAAAACTCTCGGTGTTTTCTGATATATTAATTGTGACCCGTCGATGGGTACCTCCAAAAGATTTTTCATAAAACTTTCAAAGCAACCTACAATTTACTTGTAGTTTCAAATTTGACCTAATTTTGAGATAATGACATAAAGTCATTCAGTCAAATGTGCAGAGTTAGCTAGGATGTTTGAAAACTCATAAAACATGGGAATCGTTGGTACAACATGTTGGTCCACTATATATGTCGGTAAACTTGCCTTCTCGCATTCAGATCCAATATTCTTTGGACATTTCTTTACAGAAAAGAACAACCTCGCTCGTCATCACTCGGAAAATTGAGAATTGAATGTTCTTTCCTGATAGTTGGAAAAACACACCGACGACACTGTTTACTACAACAAAATGCACCCATCTACCTCTAAAAAGTCATATATTTCAAGAGCAATCTATCGCGCTTACTTGTAGCTCAAGTTTGACCCAATTTCGTTAAATAGTGTCATGATGCAAAATCTTAGCAAAAAGTCAAACCTGTTGTCAAAACTCTCAGTTGTTCCGCATATATTGATTGTGACCCCCTGATGGGTACCTCCAAAAGCTTTTTCGTAAAACTTTTAGTGCAGCCTAAAATTTACTTATAGTATATAGTTCAAATTTGACCTAATTTTGATTAATCGACATAAAGTCATTCAAGTGGGAAGAGCGATAAGCTAGGAAGTTTGAGAACTCATAAAACACGGGAAATCGTAAGTACAATATGTTGGTCCACTATATATGTGTGAAAACTTGGTTTGTGGCATTCAGATCCATATTCTTCGGACTTCCTTTACAGGAGAGAATAACCTCAACATCACTCGGAAAATTGAGAATGTTCTGTCCTGATAGTTGGAAACTCACACTGACAGCATTGTTTACTAAAGAAGATGCACCCATCTACCTTCGAAAAGACATTTAATTCAAGAGAAATATATCGCGCTTACTTGCTTGTAGATCAAGTTTGACCTAATTTTGTTAAATTGTCAGGATGCAAAATCTTAGCAAGAAGTTGAAACTATCGTCAAAACTCTTGGTGGTTTCTGACATATTGATTGTGACCCCTTGATGGGTACCCCCAAAAGCTTTTTTGTAGAACTTTCAGAGACACCTACAATTTACTTGTAGTTTCAAATTTGACCTAATTTCGATAAATCAACATAAAGTCATTCAAATGGGAAGAGTTAGTTAGTAAGTCATTCAAATATCGACAGACATGTAATTCAAGAGCGATCTTTCGCACTTACTTGTAGGTCAAGTTTGACCTAATTTTGTTAAACTATCAAGATGCAAAATCTTAGTAAGAAGTTGAACGTGTCGTCAAAACTCTCGGTGGTTTATGATATATTAATTGACTCCCGATGGGTACCTCCAGAAGATTTTTCATAAAACTTTCAAAGCAACCTACAATTTACTTGTAGTTCAAATTTGACCTAATTTCGATAAATAATTGCCATAAAGTCATTCAAGTTGGTGGAGTTAGCTTGGAAGTTTGAAAGCTCATAAAACATGGGTATCATTAGTACAACATGTTCATCCACTATTTATGTCTGAAAACTCGTCTTGTGGTATTCAGATCCATATTCTTTGGAGTTTATTTACATAAAAGAACAATCTCGTCATCACTCGAAAAATTGAGAATTAAATATTCTTTCGTGATAGTTGGAAACTAACACCGACGACATTGTTTACTATATGAAGATGCACCCATCTACCTCTGAAAATATATTTAATTCAATAGCAATCAATTCCCCTTACTTGTGTAGCAAAAGTTTGACCTAATTTTGTTAAATCGGCCAAAAGTCACTAAAGTGTGCGGAGTTAGCTGGGAAGCTTGAAATATCCTATTTCTAAAAACTTTGGAATTATAAGAAACCATGGTCCACTTTGTGTGATAATTAGGGCAGTGTAATTTTATTTTAATTGTGGTAGGTCCCGTAGGAGCGAGGTGCTTTAGTTAACACACGGTCGATGGAAGTACAAGTTACATCAAGGACCTCATAAAAAATAAAAATTACATCCAAGTTTATGCATTTAGCAGAAGATCCCTGAAAGTAAGCAATGAAGTGTCTTTTGAGAATTGCGCGTATTCCAGATATTGTAGAGCCAAATTTTGTTCTAAAATAATCTACATTCTAGCTTTTACTATTAGTACGTACTACCTCAGTTTGGGATTACTAATCCTAATGGCCAAGTTGCTAAGACCAAGACAATCAATAACTCTCTCTCTCTTATTAATCTATTACGCATGCACCAATAGTTTTACATGAATGAGAAAAGTAAGGAGAAAAGGAGAACATGCATTCGACAAGATAAACTAATAAATGAGATAGACCTTATAATCTCAAACAATATAAAAAAGCTCTCGACCCTTATAATCTCAAAACAGAGGTAGTAGTAAACAAGAATCTATAAAACAGAGTTACCGTACTCTCTAGTGGAGTAGTAACTTGGATTGGTTGTTCACATATCTAAGTACTACTAATAATAATAATTTCTCAAAAAAAGTACCACTAATAAATGCAATACTAGTTTGTGTTCTAAGATGTACTACTAGTACTAGTACTAGTACTCCCTCTGTCTAGGATTATTAAGGCCATTTAAATTTGATAAGACCAAAAAATTTAATTACAGGTTTGTGTCGAAGACATGCATGCATTCCTCGGTCTCTCCCCTGCAGCACTGTACACCCTGCACCAGACCGCAGGCTTTTTCGTCTCTCTCCAGGAGTAGATCTTCTTGCCTCTCACATGGATCTTCTTTCCTCGGTCTCTTCCTCTGTCTGTACTGTATTGTTTGGTATAGTACAGCGTGACACCTGCTTTACTCACTTGTCAACTTTCTGCAGCCTTTTTGTTTTGACGAAGCATGTATAGCGTGTGGACAATATCTAAGAAAAAAGTGGCCAAGTGCAGAGCCTCAGTCGTCGCCTGTGCGTTGATGCCTAGTGTATTCCTATAAAATTGTACCAGTACAGTACGAAACTCAATCAGTATATTCTTCAGTATACCCACCCAACCCAGGTTTCTGGCTGGCAGGCACTATGTCAACGAGACGATCGTCCCTCTATAACCACTCCCACAAGTTCGTGTACCGCGTCCATGGATTCGAGCGACTGCTATGGATGTCGTCCAGTCTGAGGCGATGATTAAGTGCCCCTATGACGGTTGCTTTAGCTTGGTCGCCTTCGACAAGCTCGACGAGCACAAGATCGCGTGCTCGCACGGCCCGTGCTCCTGCATGGACCCCGCATGTGATTTCATTGCCTCGCCGATAGGGCTCTTTCCCCACATGGAGAAGGCACACGGGGTCATAGTAACCAGGGCCATCTACGATAGCACCTTCTTTTGCCTCATCTTGATTCCGCCACCAACAAGCACGAGGGTATTCATGCGCTTCCTCTACGGGGATGACGGTGTTGTGTTCGTCCTGACCATCAGCATGCTCAGCCCGGCCCCTGTCGTGTCCTTGGTGTGCATCGATGAGTGCTTGTGGCGCGATACATAGTGAAATGCGCTGGCTGGCGGAGACTTCTCGATGGTCGAGAGCCTTAATGCGGTAATCAAGCTGACGAGCAGCTCGTCGCTGGCCAACTTCCTGTCCAACAAGCTTAGGACATACCTCGGGGTGCCGCCGCGGTTCCTGATAAAGGTTGGATAGTCCACCCATGTATCTTTCTGGATTTGCATCGATAGAAAAAAATGATCTTAAACTATGGCTGATGATCAATACGGTAATGGTGTATTAGCATATAAATAGTACTACTAGTAGTACTATTTTACTACTCCAGTTTACTAGTAGTAGTCGCATGTAGGTTTCTTTTTGGCACTACAAAGGATGCATTTTGGATGTAAACTAAGTTTGATGCTAATGTTATTACGGAGTATGTAGGGGTTTATTACGACTTTTACATAATTGTTCACTTTTACGACATGGACCAGAGATAAACACACTAACGGTTCTTATGGTGCTTCGATTTAGTCATCTAAATCAGTGATTACAAAATTTTATGCCCAAACTTGCCAATTCGACTTGATTTAAGTCTTGAACCAGGATTGCCGTCGAAATTGCGCTGGTGTGGACGACACATTGACATGGGTCTAGCATGTAGGATAGGATACCGTGGAATTTTGCACGTAGCGCATCCCGCATCTCGAACAATAAACAACATGCCCAATATTTGCATATCAACTGCCACTTTCCCGTCCCGGATATCCTTTTGTGTAAGAAACACCACGTCATTTTCACCTCCATGCCACTTTATTTTTGTTTTGTTCGAGAGAAGGAAACAAAGTGTTGCTTAGACCAATTCAACATATTACACCCATTGGGTTATATTACCAAAAAACAAAATTATCTCAACATCCATATTAAGAGGAAATTCAGCTCAAACACGTGAGAAAACTAGAGGCAAATCCAAAGCATCCCACCTCACTAACCCTGTGACAAGGACACACTTGAAGAAATACCGTTCAGATTCCCGTGGACATTGGTCTACGCGGTGTACTTCTCCAAGAAACAATGCTTGCATTGGTCACACTTAATGATGAGCAGCTCTGTATTGGGCACACGATACTCCTTCAGACTCGATCTCAAACCACTAGAGCTGCCACTCGCCATACTCGAACTCCAACCACGAGATGCACTCGCACGGGAAGATTAGGGCACAAGGCAAGGGGAAAACAATTCAACTAGGGTTAGGTATGTGCGATATTTGGAACAGAATATATCTTACAATTATCTGACATGTTAGTTTTACAAAATCAATCTTGCAGGAGATTAGCTCACCCTAACTAGTTATTGTACGAGAGGTGCTAGGTGTGATGTTATAGGGCAGATGCTCTCCTGCATGCCTGACCAACATCCACGGGTCATCCAGGCTAACACATTTTTGACTGCAAACCTCGCTTACAACTGAATTTAGTCATATTGACAAGTTTGTGCATAAACCTAAGCAAATCATAAGTTGGAGGGCTAAATCGAGCCCCACACACAAGTACAAGGATTGTTTGTGTTCTTAACTCTATGGACCATGCATAACAAACAATCATGCATGGTTGCGATCTACGTGAGGATACAACACGGTGGAGAATATTGTGTGTTTCATGTGATCGTCGAGCACAAGCTCATGCCGTTCGTGAGTACGTGTCATAAATACATTGATGATTTTGCTCATAGCTTTTGTCTAGTAAAGCAGATTGGTATAACTTCTGCGTGTTGCGGTACACCGACTGACTTCTTGACGAACACCCATATGCACTAATCGAGCCTACGAGCTACGCATCCCGGGGTAGGGTCATGCTCTGAGATCTCACGTTCCTCGTGGTGCCTGCGGTAAAATACCACTACTGTTGGAATGTCTGAGATGACGAAGAGGTGTTTTTAGTGTTGAGGCTTGCTTTGGTTCCTCCCCATTTTCTCAAATATAAGAAATTGAAAACACAAGGAGGGGTCAGGATTAACCAATGCCTCTTCGGCTTGGAGGACATGAAGGGTTATCGGCCAATCCTAGTCGTTCTTATATTTTCAGTTTTCTAAGTTTGGGAGAACAGGAGGACACCAGAGTAAAACTCTTATTTGTTTTCATTGACAAGAAGAATTGATCTTCATCTTCTCATCTAATGGTCCTAACGTGAATCAAATGATGTATTAATTACTAGTAGTCGGAGCAAAGGTCTCTTTGGGATTAGGAAGGTTGTATTTGGCTATAGAATGAGTTTTACTTCTTACTACTCCATACTATGTTACTTCGACTACTACTAGTACAGAGTAGTACTCAATCCATCCCAAATTAACCGACTTCACATGTACTCTCTCCTTCCCAAATTAGGATGCGCATTTGTTTTTGTCAAAGTCAAACATAATAAACTTTGACTAAATATCTAGAAAGTAATATGGACATCTACGACATCAACTTAATGTTATCAGAATCATCATGAACCATGTTGTCATATTATATGCGTTTGACATTATGTAAGTTAGTATGTTTGTACATATAGATGGTCAAACTTTATAAATATTCATTTTGACAAAACCTAGTATGCTTTCTAATTTGGAAATGAGGGAGCATCTAAGTACTAAAATGCGTTGAAATATATGCGTATCTAGACAAAGACAAGTCAGTTACAACTATTTTAGGATGGAGGGAGTAATTATTTATGAGTATTTGATTTTTCAGAATTTTTTACTGCTATGGCACGTGCCCACGACTAGGGCATGGACCGATGCATAATAATCACACGACCATGCGGTGGCGATCTACTACGTACTAGTAGTACTGGATTACCCTACATGCGGAGGCGCACTAGTGGAGCACACGCTCGTACCGTTCCTGAGTAGTACTATTTTTTTTCTGTAAGGCAACCTGGACGTGACTACTACATTACTATATTAGCACAACTTCTGCTTTTGGCGCTACAAGATGAATGTGGAACTCTCTGTGTAACATTACTGTACTAGTACTTCTTGTAGTATGTAGTACATGGTAGTAGTAGTACTACTACTATCCTCCGTAGTTTTTCAGGCACACAGTAAAGTAGTGCAGTAAGTCTGTTTGGTGAAGCTACATGCAACGAGCATTGGTTTGACAAGACAATTCAGGTTTTTAGATATCCAAATTTCTAATCCAGCTCGATGGCTCAAGACACAAAGAAGCTAGTACTCGTCTATCCTACGGATGTCGTCCAGATCAAAATGAACAACTAAAAGATTGTGTACCTTAGAAATTGCCATAGCCATTTATTACCTGCAGAGCTTTATTTTGTTTCCTTTGAGGCACCTGCAAAGACTGATACATACTAGTACTAGTAATAATGTGCTACGATTGGGCCAACTAGTATTAGACATGGACTCTAATAGCTACTCTCGTCACACTGAATTGTCCAAGAGGTGGAGTTCCTTTTTTTCTCCAAGAGGAGGAGTTCCTTTTTTCTCCAACAGATGGAGTTCCTTTTTTTCTGAGAGAGGAAACATTTTTTTATTCCTTCTTTGATTCAAAGAAAATTCAAAGGATTTGTGAAGGATTTTGTCCCTTAGGAAATAATCTTACGCTGTTTTTTTATTCATAGGATTCTAATATATAGGAATTATGTCCCATTTGGAATGTAGTATAGGAAAAATATAGGAATTGGAAAAACACGGGAATTGTGATTCCTTCAAACTATTCCTTTGCCCTCTATTTTTTAGGAAAATTTCCATCCACTCCAACCTCATGGTATAATTGCTTTGCTTTCCCTGTGATTCCAACACATACTTGATCCAAAATCATGTAGTTTCCTCTTTCTATGTTTTGAGAATCATGCAAATCAAACGAGCCCTAAGAGATGGTCTCCCTTTTTTGTCTTTGATCATTTTTTGTTTGAACATGGGGTCATCAAGATTCCTCGAAACACGAGGAGGGGGGAAATTTCACAAACCTCCAACAATTGGATTCAAAATTGTAGGGAACTCCAGGTAATCAGGATAGTATAGTTGCAAGAAACTACTACAATTACTTTTGGGTACAAATGCTGCACATAGCACAAAATTTTCAATTAGCCCTCTTAATAGTATTTCTTACATACCCGGGTCTCAACAGTTGGAGCTCTTTGCAACTACGGCTCTAATTGTTAGAGGTTTGTGCAACTAGCCTCAATTGGAGCCCCACCCCCCACTCGCCCACCTTCTACAGTACTAGTAGTACTACTACGCACCATCAGCCTTTGTATTCTCCATTTCACCCCGGCCGCCAGCTCCCACCAACGATCTTCCCTCCCTCCCCAACCCTAAAGAAAGCCCCCAAAACACCATCTTAGCCTCCTTCCATGGTGAGATCGAGCAAGGTTAGTAAAGATCCTGAGCAGTTTCAGAAGGTGTTCACCGAAGGCCCCCTTCAAGTACTCATCAACCATTGTGACGCTACCACCGCCGCGAGCCTCGTCAGTTCGTCCAAACATATTCTTCAATCAGCAAAAGAGAGCGGAACTACGACTTCTTCTCATTTGTTTGGCCTCCCATTTGTTCTTCATTCTCACCTGATGGTGAGACCGTGGGAATTCAATACTACTTCAAAGTGGCGGGTAGTCCGTGCAAGCTGATGCCGCTGGACATGCTCTCCTCCGATCCTGTGATGCCAAATGGTTTTGATGAGCAGCAAGCAGGCGGCAATAGAGATTGGATCATCACAGTTGGGCCTGATTTCACATGGGACCTTCTCAACATGTACACTCGTCACAAGATTATTATTCCTTAAGTGTCGGGGTTTGAACTAATCGAAGGCTCTGCACTTACATTTCAGGATGATGCTGATGAAGGTCAACGTACTAAACTTCAGAAGATAGTCATTTGCCAAGTTCCGACAGCTGTTGGGGAATACAAGGATTTCTCTCTTGTCGCCATTTTAAAATTCAAGATTGTTGTCCTTAACGGGAATGATAGTCATGGATGGTCAGTTTGTATCAACAAGTTTCAGCGCTTCAGATACCGTGATGCTATTATCCAACATGATCGTGTGTTTGCCGTGACCAATAATGGATGTGTTTAAGCATGGAAGTCTCTGGAACTTGGTAAATTCTCCTCCCTTTGTATTTTATTAGCTTTATTCCTGAATCAATGTATGCTAACTTTTCTGAACTTTCATTGGTTAGTAGGAATTCCATAAAAAATTAGTTTCTCTGATTCGAAGGAATTTCCTAGGAATTTCAGAGGAATGCAATCTTTAGGAAGTTTTCTTACATATAAGTAGTTTGTTTCATATGATTGAGTTCTGCTGATAGTATTGCTTCATCTCCTAGTACATCCCATGGAAAATATGTATCTACTAGTAGTACTTATGTGAGACTCAGATATTATTCCTAAATCGATGTAAGCTATTTTTTCTAAACTTTAGTTGGTTAGTAGGAATTTCATAGGAATTTTATCCTCTTTGATTCATACGAATTCCCTAGGAATTTCATAGGAATGCAATCCTTACTAAGTTCTCTTACGTATAAGTAATTTGATTCATAGGATTGAGTTCTGTTGATAGTATTGCCTTGTATCCTAGTACTAGTACATCCATAGAAAATATGGTATCTACTAGTAGTACTTACGTGAGACTCGGATACTAGACATATGACATATCATCACTATATAGAATTATAATACTTGGTAAAGCTCAAAAAATTAGAAATTTGATCGACATCTATAAACTATGGGTGCATATTTAGTTCTTGTATTTTGTATCATGTAGAAGTCAACATTTATTAGGTACTAGTACTTGTAAATTTTGGTAACATGGTCTTGAGAAATGAAGGAGAAGATTCTAGAATGATAGAGGATTGTGCATAGCATTCATTGTGCTAAATACTATCAATAGAATCTTCAAGTAGATGCTAGAATGGAAAAGAACATCCAACGGCTGGCAATGTTGGGATTCGCAAGTCCTGATCCAACAGTCAATATTCAAAGTTATTCATACACTATATAGTGGTCAGATAAGATAAGATAAGATAAGATAAGATAAGATAAGATAAGATAAGATAAGATAAGATAAGATAAGATAAGATAAGATAAGATAAGATATTAAACCTCCTAGAAATAATCCTTGTTGGTTTTCCTTTGGTATATAACACACCAAAATCTTGTAGGATCCAACCTTGCTTTTTTCCCTATGAACTTTACATTGCAAGATCCTATAGGATTATTTCCTATTTCATTTGATCCTATGAACCAAACCGTGTCTGTGGAGAATTTCCATAGCATATCCCCATTTCGAAAAGAATTAGAATTTCCATAGCATCTCCCTAGGTTGGCATTTTTTTACGCAATCAAACATCTTATGTATAATCAAGATTTTTGAAAATAGTACTGTATATCAACTTCTACAATGTCAGATCAATATCAGTATTATTTCCATGTGACATTTCCTTTCCCTTTGAAGGTCCTTTCCTTATCCTGTCGCCACGCGATGTGCTTTACCTGACACATGAGTTTGCTGAGGACGATGAGGAGGAGGATCTTGGTAAGTGGTGGTTAGCAAGGTCTGCCGGTGGTTCAAGACTTCTTCCGGTCTATACATATGGTGTCTCAGGCAATGTAATTGCTGATGATACTAGTGTTGTTCATTATGGTCGCACCGTTCTCACCTATCCTTCTGGGTTTGAGTGCATGTTGTTCTCGATGGACACAAGCCAGTTAACTATAGCTAACCAATGGAAAAGGATTATTGACCTTGGATCATATTCTCTTTTCCTTGGCATGAACTATCCGATTAACATTGAAGTAGGAGATTCAAATGATCCGCTAGGACATTTGATGAGAATGAACTGTGTTTACACATCACACCAAGAAATTGGCTACGAGTATAGGCTGCATCCCGAAATTTGCTGCTTCAGTCTGAATAGTGACGCAGATGTTGGTTTCCACACAACACTCGCTGGATATGGTCGGAGACTCCGTTTTGGTTCATCCCAAGCTTCTCAAACACCTTGGAGTGGAACGATCCTGTTCAAGGATAGCTCATTTGGTCTCGTCCTTATGTTGAACTCTTTCTTTTGGCTAGTTTTTAGTTGATGTACGAGTACTCAGCATTTAGTTTTGCACCCGGTCCGGCTTGTAAAATACTCCGTATGACCAAACCCCTTTTGTACACTTGGTAGTTTCTCTAGTATGTATATTTCACCAAGCTTGTAAAAGAACCTTATTAGGAGTACAGTTGTACTCTACTACTACTACAGAATTCTTCCAGAATATTGTATAATAGTAGTACTATTAGTATTACTCCTTGTAGGTCCATAGTTTTGTTTCTTTTTCACTATAGTTTGGGTCCTGTAACAAGCTACTTCTAAGTTGGACGTGTTGGTACTTCGCTCAGAATTTGCATGCGGTGGAAGGAACACGATGTTTCCAGGTTTACCAGTAAAAACATGTTGGCATGTCGCTCATCATGGCTTCACTAGTGATTTGACAAGGCAATACTGTACGACAGTGTGCTAGTCTAGTTTTTTCTTCTTCTGAACAAGTACTGCTTGTCTACCTAGTAGTAGTAGTAAATGTCTACAAGTAGGAGTACCAGAGAACTCAATGAAGCTAGATGGAGTAATATTTTCAGTAGCTGCCGTAGAAGAGAGAGGGAGGGAGTTTTTCACACGCCGGTGCACATGGCAGCGCATTCCTTTTGAGACAAGCTGGATTTAACTCCCTCACCGTCCTCCCTCCACGCACACACAACCTCTTTTACTTCATCCTTTCTTTCCATCCAGTACCGCCCTGGCCTCTCGCTCCAAATTTTTGCCGACCAGCTCCTTGGCTCTGTTTTATACAGGTGGCGACAAGATCGGCACGGCAACCTTCTGTAGGACGGTGGCGCATCCGTCATCTCTGTCCTGCTACAACAATGGCGGTTTGTGAAATACCAGAACACACGTACCTACTCCATCCATTTCATAATATAAGATGTCTTAGCTTATGTGAAACGAGTGTATATAGATTCACCCTGAACTTACATGATAAAGTTGATGATGACGCTAAATTTTTATTGTCGATTGTGCAGCATTGTCATGTGTAGAGTAGTTCTTATCTCAGGTATGCATCCTTTTTTTGTATACTAGGATTGCATAGAAGCTTGTTTTTTGGGCTAGATCCTATAACTAAGAACAGTGGGGATCCGTTCAAAGTTGGTAGTTTGATAGCTCAAACTTTTGAACATTTGCATATATTTGACAATCAACATCATGTAATCAATATTACAACTTACTGTAGAAGGAGATTGGGGAAGGTGCTGAAAAGAGGATTCTCGATGAAATAGGTTCCAATCTTGTGACTTCTGCTATCCCAGATGACAAGGTAAATCGATAGAGTGACGTATGTTCTTGTCGTCCCGCGCAGATGCTTTCGCTATAATCTTTGTTTATCTTGTAACTATAGAAGCACAAAGTTGAAGAAGACTCTTAGTTTCCTGATGACGGAATACAAAATGGATGTCAGATTGCTACACCTAAAACGCCGCCTTGTTTTCCTTCTGTGGAGACTGATGCACCTGCAGCTGCAGCTGGTACTGATGATCCTGCACCTGCCATCATCGTCCCAGATGATCGAGGTGGTGGATTGGTTTTACCATTGGCAGAGACTTGTGTGGCTGGAGCTGGCAGTGAAGAGCCTTCAGAGGACATTGTGGTGCTCGAAAGTTCACCTAGTATGGAGACTCATGCTACCGGTGATGGCGTTGTTGTTGGTGTTGCTGATCCTGCTCCCGAAATCATTGTGCCACCTAAAGGAGGTGGTGATTTGGGTTTACAATCTATAGAGACTATTGCACCTGAAGGTGGTGAATTGTGATGCGTAGCTTTCTTTCTTATGATTTGTATGCTTTTCTCTGGAACCTGTATTATGGAGATACCTTACGCATTTCTTACTCTTTTGTCTATTGAACTGTAGTGTGGAACTAGAACTACTCCTAGTCTATAATCATATTCGGACGCTTAAGTATTATCGATGATAAACCAATGCTAGCTGAGCTGCACAAGAATTGGCCTCTTCCACTTGCAGGCGCGGTTTCTGGCTCATCTCCTTTTTCACACGCACGGTGAAAAGATGGTCTGTTCCTTCTCTTGTAATGCCATTATGCTTGTGTTATTGATCTGGAAATTTTATGCTGATTTTGTCACCCAATCCGCATTTATGTCTCTACATACAAACATATATGTTTACATGACTTGAACAGAAAACAATATCTTCTTTGCATCGACTAACACAAGGAGACATGCAATTTTTTTGAAACAAGGTAAAAGATATGCCATTTTCATTGATAGAGAGGGACATGCAATTCAATTATATTACGATAACTATTCGTACAAGTCATAAAATGGTAGGGATTGCCATGGGAAATCATCATCTCTAGCATCTTGTTCTACAGAAGGCGTTATTACAAGATCCACAACCTTCTTTTCCTTGGGACAATAATGTCAAGTGCACGATTTCGAGTCTCAATGCAATCCAGTGCAGGTTCATCTGGACAACCTCCAGCTATGTCAGTCTCCGCAGAAGGTACATCAGTGCTATGGCAGACACCGTTGGAAATGCAAGTTGAAGCTGTTGTTATACTCCTATCATGACCATAGATAAGGGCCAGAAAATCAAGCTCTGAAATCTAGCATTACAAAATAGACAAGAGGTTACCCCATCTGGACAATTCATAGACAATTCACAGTGCAATTTGAGCGTCTTACATGATCCTTAGATCTTAGTCCATCTGGTCTTTTTATTGGTGGAACGAAATTTGCTAGTACTTTTATTTTCTGTGAAGAACCAATAAAACATAGCCAAGTCAGACATCTGAATATATCTAACTTTTCTATAGTCTATATTATATGTGAAGATATCTTTGCATAACACTCACTTATCAAACTGTCTATGGATATCTTCCCGCTCCTTAGAAATGCGAAGTCAACGTTCTATAGGGTACATCCATCTATATTGTACTGTACCTGTAAGTACTTCCTCGCCAGGTACATCAACAGCGAAATGCTCCATCGTATCAAAGAAGGATGGGGAATACATCAGGTCAAAAGCTTGCACAGGATCTCTGCCAAGTCCATTTTAAGATTTTTTCCAACTCTTCTATTGACAGCTTTACTATAGATTTACCTAAAGTACATACCTACCCAACTCTGCAAGCACCTTGTAAATCTAGATGGTCACAAGCTTTAACTATTTCTAGGAGAGGTGGAGAACAAACCAAATCCAAGAAGAATGTCTAGTGCCTGAATCTAGCAGGCGAAGCGTGAGGATCACCCAGCTGATCACCGTCCGGTGCACCTCGTGAAGAACGGCGCGACCAATGGTGGTAGGCCGACACTGTTGATAGAAAGGCGTCGAGAAGTTTTTTAAGGCATGGAGAAGTTTGTGGCCTGGTTCTAATCCGATGCATCTCCCATAAGAACAGCACAAAATTTAAGGAGACATGGGCTAGTCGCTCGATTGAGGGAGCGCGTAGGAAAGTTTGGGGTCTCAACAGAAAGTTTTGGTGGGCGCAGGGTGTTTATCCACAATTTTCACAGAAATTTCTATGAATATTTTATCGGATTTGCCAGTTCTGTAGAGTCACCTCTCTCACCATTGGGTTTACCTCGTGATTCATGCAACGTGAGGGTTACACATTTGTTGCAACTAGGTTGTAACTGGCAATTTAATGAGTTGCAACTACTAGGTTACAACTGAGAATTAGCACAATTAGTAGGGTGACATCAGCGCCTTAACATAATAAGTTCTCAGGCGCCTGAGATCTTATTATGTTAAGGCACTCATATTTTATACCTGTTTTTCCTTGTTGACGTCTTTGTTTCGAATCCGGTCGAGCCCCATAAGATACCTTGTGATTTTAACTATCGAGCCCAAGAAATTAGCCCATCCACCCATCCAGCCTTATTATAGCCCAAGACCTTCTAATCCGGCCACGGTTTGGGTCATTCAGCCGCGCGAATAGCCCAGTTAGATTGGGAGAGAGCCCGTGAAAAATAGCCCATGGATAATACCCCATCAATCCCTGCTTGGCCAATTTTTCTTCAATTCGGCCTTTTTTGGGCACTGTCCACCCACCCCTAAAAAGACTTCGCCTATCCATGTTTTTAAGTACTACCTACTACATTATTTATACTCCCTCCGATTCAAATTAATGTACTCAGATTTGTGTAGATTCGGATGTACTTAGCACTAAAACATGTCTAGATACATCCGAATGTACAAAAATATGAGAACATTAATATGGATCGGAGGGAGTAACATCTTTTGGTTAAGCTGCTAGTAATCATGCATAGCATATGGACAAATTTTCTAAGAAGAAAAATAAATAAGTTATATATGATGTTAGTATACATTTTTTACGTTTTATAAAAGCATAACAATTTTCTTGTGTAGTGGCAAGGCATGCAGTTTATCTTGAGCACTATTTCTGTCTAGAGAGGCTGACATGGCTGACCCACCTGCCTGCAGCTAGAGCCCATCAACCTTACCATACAAGAGATCAAGTTTAATGAGCGCGTTTAAAAATTACTTGTACAATAGTCACGACCAGAAAAAAGAAGACCAAGATTGACACATTTCTTGTCAAGAGAGGCTGACACGTGGGCCCCAGCAGCAATACCATACACGACAGCCACATCTAACAATGTTACCAAGGTCAAACCGGCGAACGCAACCAAAAAAATGTCCAACATACACATGTTTCCTCTACATAGGAGGCTAACATGTGGACCCAGTAGGGAGACATTATACAGGTGTTGTATCGAGCAACGTTGCCAAGTTCCAAACGGAGAGAATCAAAAAAAATCTAGCATGCACACGTTTCCTCCATAGAGGAGGCTGACATGTGGGCCCACCAGCCTATATAAACTGCTGAAGCAGCGAGCAACACTATCAAGTTCGGAACACAAAGGCGTGACCGAGGGCAAAAAATCCATCATACACATGTTTCTTCGAATGAGTGGATGACATGTGGGGCCCAGGAGGTTGATTAAATGGTAGATGCACGACTAGCGCTATCAACTTCGGAATAGGTAGCGCGAGCGAAGGAAAAAATTCCATCATACACACGTTTCTTCTAATGAGAGGATTCCATGTGGGTCCCAACAGCCTGATTAAATGGTAGATGCATCGAGTAATGCTATCAACTTTGGAAAAGGGTAGCGCGAGCGAAGGAAAAATATTCCATCATACACACAATTCTTCTAATGAGAGGCTGACATGTGGGACCCAGCAGCCTAACTAAACGGTAGATGCCTCGAGCAATGTTATCGAGTTCAAATCAGGGAGGCGCGACCGAAAGGTATGATCCACTAGAAACACTGACATTTGGGACCCACACACCTCAAAAGAGTTCGGCGAGTCAACATCGCGCGAGGAAACGAAAATCTTGCTTCTACCACGCGCCAGCCGAGCTTCCTCCATGTTTTTAGCGGTCGCATCATAGTGGAGGGCCGTGAAACCATAAAAAAAGTTTTCCATCAGCCACGACTGAGCCGAGAAATTCGTTGCGGAAGACGCGCCTTCTACGACGACCGTCGGGCCAAGTCGTTGCGGAAGGAAATATTTCTTGTAGTGTTTGTCATGGATGTTTTACGATTTCTCCCATTGCTTGCAATAATATGGATGATTTCTCTTTTACTTGTTCTGCTTGCAACAATAATACTCACATGGTTTATATTGAGATGGCCCCCCATAGCTTTCTCAAATTTTAGAGATTTTGGTAAATCCCATGATAAGCATGTTCCCCACTTGCATACTCACCATGCACATAAATTACACTTGATTGACACTCATGGTGATGTGCACAAGAATAGATACGTCATGATGTATGATGTGTTTCTCTACCATGCACACATGTTCTTCCTTTTGTATTTGATGTGTGTAAGTACCCGCACTACAATGTCACTAGTAGATTTTGGATAGATTTATTATCGGTAGAGCATTTGTTTGAATATGCTCCACTGATAATTATCAGTGCCGCATTTAAAAATATGCTCCACTGATATTTTGTCTAACCAATGGCGCACATCAATAATAATGCGCCACTGATAATGTGGGCCCGGCACCCCGGAGGACTATGGACCAAACTTCAATGGCGCATATGTCCATATGCACCATTGATATATGCTCATCAATGGCGCATATGCCATATGCGCCATTAATATTCTCCTCACCAATGGCGCATTTTGTAGTACATGCGCCATTGATAATTGTGTGGGACCCACCTGGATCCCACCACTCGGAAAGGTGGTAGGATTATCAATGGCGCATTTCACAGATGTGCCACTGGCACTATTTTTCCAATGGCGCATGTTATAGAAAATGCGCCACTAATAACTATTGGGGCCCACCGCCTGAAATGGCGGTAGGCTTATCAGTGGCGCATATATAGGAATATGCGCTAGTGATAAGTTCGCCCAGATCTACAACTTGACAGCCACCCCCACCATTCCATTCTTCTCCACCCACCACCCCAAACTAGATCTATTGCTCGTCCTCCTCCTCCCCACCACCTCAATTTCTCCATTCTTTCCTCCATTCTTGGTTGTTGAACCTACCTTGCTTCATAGTTTTGTAAGGGGAAGCCTCTCCAAGTTGTAGATCTACTAAACCAACTACATTTCCTCCTCCAACATCCATCTTGTTCTCGAACAACCATACTATCTCGTCACGGACTTGGCTCGGTAACGATTCTACTAGGTGAGTTGTTGGAGGACATGCATGTGGATGTTTTGTGTGGCAGGTGGAAGTCGGTGCGGTGTGTATGTGTGTGCATGCTTATGTATGTGAAACCTTCTTTGCGAGAGGGATGATGTTTGCATGATCTACATGAAGCTAGCTTGTGTCGTGCATGAATGTTTGCAGGTGACAAAGCAAGCATGTTGCTTGCTCTGGCGTGGTGCATGGATGTTTGCCGAAATGTCGATTAATTTCTGTTTCAGCAAATTTTTGCACTATCCATATGTCCCATTTTTAGGAGAGGTCATACCGAATTTTTCCGGCGACCATGCATGCATGTGTGTGTGTGTGCATGATGGTGTTGTGGTTCTAAGATACTCTCTCTTTTTTCTCTATACCATGCAGGCAACCATGGTTAGACACATGAGCAAAGGTCGAGCAGCTAGATACAATAAACATGTGGTGGCCGACATGATTCTGAACAAGATGACCTACATAAGATGTCCATGTTGAACATGCAATCTCAGGATCTTGGTTGACCCTGATTTTGGAGACCTGGAGAATCACCTGCTCACGCGTGGTTTCATGCACGGCTATGATTTTGAAGATGACGAGGACGTCAACGATCCTGAAGACGAGGGCGGGCATGATTGAGATGCCGGTGGTGGACATGATCATGATCATGAAGGAGATGCCAGTGGCGGACATGATGATCAACATGAACGAGATGATGGCGGTGAAGGACATGATGATCATCATGAAGGAGGTGCTAGTGGATAAGACGCGGACACACAGATGACGCGGCTAACCTCGGCCTTGCAGGACCCTCATGTTCAAGAACTGCTTCTCAGGGAGACGAGCAACACCAAAGCTGCTGCCAGGGAGAAAGCCAAGCTGGCGCAGATGGAGATAGGCGGGAAACTCCATTGTATCCTGGGTGCCGGCCTGAGGATACCCTCTTGAACGTAACGCTCAAGGCTCTAGAGATGAAGGAGGAAAGAAAATGGACCGACGTAAGCTTCAACAAAAACATGAGATTCTGGCAAGAACGTCTTCCCAAGGGGAACACATGTCCAACTAGTATCGAGGAGGCCAAGAAAATCGTGTGTCCTCTCGACCTACCGTATGTTAAGTACCACGCCTGCATTAATGACTACGCACTTTATCGGGGCAAGTATAAGGATAGAACCACATGTCCGGTGTGTGGCTAAGGATGATACAAGAGAGGGAACAAGAAAGTTCCTCGAAAAGTGGTATGGTACTTTCGTATCACTCCCCGTCTGCAGCGGTATTTCGTGGACCCTAAGGAAGCAAAGCTGATGCAATGGCACGCGGAAAGGAAGAAGCCGGCCGAAGATGATCCTCATAAGGGCAAGATCCGCACACACCCTTTGGATGCTAGCCAGTGGAACACACTAGACATTGACCTTCCAGACTTCGGGGGCGATCCAAGGAACATCAGGCTTGGTATGAGCACCGATAGACTCAATCTATTTGGCAACCAGAGTAGCACACATAGCACCTGGCCCGTGTTTGTATGTCCATACAACCTTCCTCCTTGGCTGTGCACCAAGCAGAGATACGTACACATGTGTATTCTGATTCCGGGGCCTAAACAACCAGGTATCGACATGCATCTGTATCTCGAGCTACTGAAAGAAGAGTTAGCCACGCTATGGGAGACGCCAGCCCGTACGTGGGACGCATACACAGGAGATTATTTCCCTATGAGAGCCGCGTTGCTCACGATGGTGCAGGACTATCCAGGCTACGCATATGTGTCTACACATGTGAACCATAGACACAAAGAATGTGTCAAGTGCATGGATAATACGCTGCATCTCTAGCTACCAAGGGATCCCGAGTCATCGAAGACCGTGTTCCAACAAACCCGAATGTGGCTTCCAAAGGATCACACGTGGAGAAAGCGTAGACATATGTTCAATGGCAAAGTAGAGCTTGAAAAATCCCCACGTCCGAGGAGCGGAGAAGTAATCCAAGATATGTTGGACAACTGGGAAGAGTGACCTTTGCCGGGAAAGAAGCGTCCGAGGACAAATCCACCGCTGCATGGCGTGTGGAAAGCTAGGCCTGTTTTCTGGGACCTACCATACTGGAAATACCTCCACAAGCCCCATAGCCATGATGTCATGCACATCACGAAGAACGTGTGCGAGAGTCTGCTTGCCACTATCATCAACATGCCGGATAGGACCAAAGACGGTTCGACAGCAAGGAACGACCTGATGGAACTTGGCATCAAGGAAGAACTTCATGAGACGCCTCCTGATGATGATGATGATGATGATGATAAGACGACTGAAGATACTCAAGGTCGCCGCAAAAGGGTTAAGAGGGGAATTGCAATGTTTCCTGCTTCACTCTAAGTGAGCAGGAGTTTGAGCAGTTTTTCAACTGCCTCCTAGGAGTCAAAGTTTCTTACGGTTACTCGGGGAACATAGGCAGATATCTGGAAAAGGCAAAGAAGAGCTTCAGCGGGATGAAGTCTCATGACTGTCACGTGCTGATGACGTAGATACTTCCTGTTGTGATCCTAGTGATAATTGACGAGCACGTCTGTGAGACGCTGTTTGGCCTCTACAACTTCTTCGACGTCATCTCGAGGAAGTCGATTGGCTTGAAGCAGCTCGACACACTACAAGACGAGATCGTCGTGATACTATGTGAGCTTGAGATTTACTTCCCGCACGCATTCTTCGACATCATGGTCCATCTACTCGTCCATGTCGTGGATGACATCCTTCATCTCGGGCCGACATTCCTGCACAACATGATGCCGTTTGAAAGGCTAAACGGTGTTATCAAAGGATTCGTACGCAACAGGTCCCGTCTAGATGGAAGCATTGCCTCTTGTGGAGCCCAGCCTCTCCGGTAGCAACTCGATCCAGCACGTGTCGCCGGACGTGGTGATGCCCGAGTCCGCCAACATCGAGACGCACCCAGTCGCTCCGGTGCCCCCTCCCGCCGGCGCCAACACCAACGCGCAGATGGAGGTCGCTCTGGTGACACCTCCCGCCGGTGCCAACACTGAGCTGCAGGTCACACCAATGCCCCCTCTCGCCAAAACTAAGGCGCAATCGATGGTGCTTCGTAAGGCATCTCAGCGGGAGGATGATACCGGTGTCTCGACATTAGCCGATCTCAACGCCATCTCCAAGGTAATGACGCCGGCCAACACATGCATGTTGATCACATTTCATCTCCTTTGCCTTTGATGACTAGCTAGCGCCATCTCATGATGCTTGTTCTTCCACAAGACACTCCTTGCACGCTCTTGCATTACGTGGACGGCGATCTGAAGGATGTTGGAAAGGGCACAATTATTCAACCAAATAGCCACACGATGCACCACAAGTTGATGGAGGATGACGTGTTCAAGGTCCGGCTGTCTTGGCTATTGCCGGGGTGCGAAAACATGGACCCCCCAGCCAATCTCGAGGCGCCGATGATCATAAGAACATTCAAGATTGCTGTGGATGGGTCTTGACATGGACGAAGACCTAGATTCGACTTGTGAAGGAACAACAAGTAAATCAGCGGCCACATGTGCCCTTGTTGCGGCGGCTAGAACAACCAGCCACCGCCACCACCTCTCGTCACCAGCAATTGTTGGCCGCTGCTGCACCGCCGCCTCCACATGGCAAGGCCACCGCTGCACTGCCGCCTCCACATGGCAAGGTTGCCGTTGCGCCGCCACCGCCCAAGGATGCACCTGGGGACAACATTAATGATGATGATGACAACCCACATAAGTGTATCAACACTGGTGCCACCGACTCTTTGTTCATGCCAAACATGGACGAGCCCTACCGCGTTCACGACGACCCAAATGCTTGTACCAGCACATGCACGTGTTTGGACTTCCATGGTACCCTAGAGAAGACGCCTTCGCATGCTGGTGCTACTGATCCTTATAAAGACACCCAGGGAATCATTTTCAGCCTCACCACACTCCATAAGGCGGCGGATGAGCAGTTGGATGTTAATGTCGAGACAAAGAAGCCCTACAAGAGAACCAAGAAGAATAAGAAGTATTTGAGTCAGCCGGGTCCAAAGAGGCCCCGGGCTCAGGACGACCCGTTAACACAGCCCCCTGAGGGCACCTTGACTAGGGTTCACATAGCTGGTCAACCGATTCTGAGTGAGAAGCTGATCAAACATGCAAGTGGAGCAATTTCTAACCTACAGCAAGGTATTCTATTTCTAGAGGAGTGCCTTCTTAAAGAAGCAAATCCATCGTACCCTGTTTTCACGGTCAATGTTCCAACAGGCATGGGCCTCGTCAATAATGCCCCGCGGATATCTTCTTTATATCACACGAGGACATCTTCAAGCTTTTCCATGGCAAACGGCTCGAATATAACTTGGTCCGCCTATACGCGCTCCATCGGGCGGTGAAGGTCAATAGAGAGAAGATCCCTGGCATCACGATAGTGGACCCCTACTTCATGCATGATAGTCAGTTGTTGGATCCAGTGACCCGGGCCAGTGCAAAGAACTACCTCCAAAATTTCATGGTGGACAACAAGAGTGCAAAAGACCTTATTTTGCCTTTCTTTCCCGAGTAAGTGCACACACTTGCTCGTCGTCGTAACTTGTCCATTCTTAGTTTTCGGTTGCTCTTAACATTGTTTCATTTCAATTGTTTTGCACAGAGACAAATACTGCACACTGATCCTCATTCACCCGAGTTATTCGCTAGCCACGTACTTGGACTCGGGGAGAGAGATAAAGAAGAAAAACTACTACAACATAAGGAGTCTTCTAGATGATGCTCTCGAGGTATACGCCGAAAAGGGAGGCGAATTCAAGAAGGGGCGGAAAATTTCAGGGATGGCAGACACGTGTTCAAACACGTAACACAGTTTGCCTGCGTCAAGCAATCGGATAACAGTGTCAAGGAGGCCTACTACGCCCTCCATCACCTGCGGGCGATCGTCCGGGATTCACACATCATTACATTGCCTTCTAGTCTCCGAGCATGGGTTGAAGCTGAGGCAAGAATGGATGATGATGAACTTAAGGACGACTTCTTACGCATCCAGACTCAGATTGCGACCGTCGTGCAAGAAGATGTCATCACAAGGGGGCGGACCTTATCCTATAGAAGAGCGTTCAGTAAGCGCGAGATCGAAGCACGGCTCGTGGCATAGGGTGACCGTAGGACATGGACAACAAAAGACGGCTTCAAACCGCTGTCAGCGCCGTGTAAAACAAATCCTCATGATGTAGTGTTCCTAGCTAGCTAGCGCTCAGCCTGTTTGTGTATCTCGTGTGTGTGTGTCATAAACTTTAACTTGCCTTAGCTCGAAACCGTTGTTGTTGGACTTTGTTTACTTATTACCATATGTATGAAACTTAATAGCTTGCCTTAGCTCGAATCCTTCTTTTTTGTGGAGATGCATGTGAACCTTTTAATTCTTTCTGTTGCATGATATAGTACTTATATTCCTTGTGTGTAGAGATGTCGTGCTACGTGGTGTTAAAAGGGAGGGTCCTAGGAGTCTACGATGAGTGAGAGGATTGTCACAAGCAAGTGAACAAGTTTAGTGGCAACAGATACAAAGGGTACCCGACGAGAGAGCAGGCAAAAGCTAGGTGGAGGAACCACCTCCTTAGAGAGCAGAGAGACAGGAACCGGATGAAGACCTTGATGATCGTGCTCCCCGTCTTGCTCATCACCGCCATTGTGGTTGTACTCTACTTGGTCCTTTAGTAGTTTAGGACTTGGCTAATGATGATGATCAACTTGTTGTAATGTGTAATGTATGAGATGATGAGATCAACTTGTTCTAGACTTATATAATATTCGGGCACTTGTCACTATGTCGGGTTCTAATTGATGTGATGATGTATAATTCAATTTGTACTATTATCTCTATTTCTATACTATTGTGTACCTGTATATGTACCTGTATAAATATTGAGAGCCCTGTATTCTATATACATGTACGAATCATCAGTGGCGCATCATATATACATCCAGTGGCGCATATAAAATCAATGGCGCATTTCTAAATATGCTGCACTGGTAAAACATCAAAGGCGCATATTGTATATGCGCCACTAGTTGTCCCACTATCAATGGCGCATATTTGATATGCGACATTGATACCTAATTATCAGTGGTGCAACACTAGTGGTGCATTCCATATGCGCCATTGATAGCAAAAATATGCTCCACTGATAAGCAATTCTCCACTAGTGTGTCAACCTTGATTGAGCATGAGTTGACAAAAACCGCTCTAGAGAGCATCCCCCAAGTGAGTTCAAGATCGAACCTAGCTCTGATACCTTTTGCATGCTTTGCATCTTTCATGTTAAAAAATTGCTCTTTCCTATGGTTAACTTGCAAGCATGTTAATGGTATTCTTTCACCTTGTGACAATCGTGTTTCGTTGCTATCGGGTATTGATGCTTTGTGTGTTGCAACAAAAATGTTGAACAATTTCTCTTTTTGATGTTTTGTGTGCAACCATAATGCCATTTTGAGCATGTATTGTCACAAGAGCTTCCAAGTACCTCATTCAGTTGTTGCAACAAACATAAGGACCACTTTATCTTTCATTTGGGTTGTTTGCAAACACGTTGCTTTTGCTTCTGCTTGCAATAATCCTATGCCCATGATCTTTGTTTTTGATGATTTGTGTGTGGCATCCAACACATTGAACAATTTCTCTTTCTAATGGTTGGATTGCACACTTGATAATGATGTTGTTTTGGATATTCTTCTCCATGTGTTTTTGCCAAATTCTCCTATTCTCACATCAAAGATGTTGATCAATATCTTAGTCAATTGCTTTGAGTGCCACACTAAGATGTTTTATGAAGTTTTTGAGTTTTGATGTTCAAACAAATTCCATACACTTTGACATTGCATATGCATTCCGTTTGCTATACTCGAGTCGTGCTAATAGTGTTGTGAACAAAAATGGACATGCCACAAATGACATGCTCCTATATCACACACAAACATATGTTCCTTGGTCTTTGTTGTGTGAAGGAACAATTGCTTACGCGTCAACCTCTATGCACCATAAGTTGACAAGACGAACCGTAGAGAGTTACCTATGGCTGCCCTTGAAGGAGCCATCTCCAAATCCTAAGGTGACTTCCTTCTACTTGAGGACTCATGCTATAATATTTATGAATTGGCTACTCTTTGAGTGTTGCTTCTTTTTTGTTGTGAGATTTGGAGGCTTCATGGAAAGTAAAGGAACATGGAATTTTTGTCAAGTCAATCTTCCCGAGGACGACTATATGGTGAACCCCAGGATCAAGAAGGTCTAACGACCTCTTCTACTTTCTGATGAACATGTAGAGTCAAGGACGACTCTTTTGAAGGGGGAGCTGATGTAGCCCGACTTATGGTCGTTACCACATCAAAGTCTCCAACTTATGCCAAGTTGTCATGGACTCCAAAGGTGAATTCGTTCCTCTATGCAATCCCACATCCTACCCTTTTGAATGGTATACTACATCATACTCCATCCCATTATCATGATAGGATCACACTGACAAGTACGAAGTCAAGGGAGGAAGCCAGGAGCACCAAGCCCGACAAGATGGAGGCTTGGAAGAGAAGACGGAAGAAGCAACAGCTGAAGCACCGGAGTCTCTGGCCTAGAAGCCCAGAGTCTCTAGCCTCCAACACCCGAGTCTCTGGCCAGGACTCTGGATAGGCCCTAGGTGCTCCCAGTACACCCCTCCGGAGACAAGCCCGGAGAGCGTCGCCAGCACCGGAGTCTCTGGCCACCCCAGAGTCTCCGACCCTCTACACCGGAGTCTCCGGCCCTCCGCACCGGAGTATCTACCCCCATGACTCCGGACAGGACTCTGGCCGCACGCCTGGAGCTATCTGTCCTCCACCCCGGAGTCTACCCTAGAAAGCATCATCAACCCCAGAGTCTCCGGCCACCCCCGGAGTCTCCGGCCCCTGCACCCCGGAGTCTCCGGCCTAAGTGAATGGGACTGCACGCCGCCAGCTGGGCCCTCAGCCCATGTACCCCTCCAGTCCGTTCCAAACCCTAGAATTATTCCCCAAACTACACCTTGTTAAGTGACTGGCCTATATATAGTGCCCCACCCCCTCATGTATCCCTAGGCATAGACTAAAAACAACCCCCTTTGTGGAATCTCTAGTTTTGCCTCATCCCCTTACCAAAGGGGACCGACTATCATCACCACCTCGTTAGAGTTTGCATCATGCCTTCCTCATTGTACAAGGCCTACGTTTCTGGGTGCGTGAACATAGTTGTCAAGACCCTCTCCAAGGTGTTCTTGCCTCTCCGCTTGGGATCGAGGGAGCACGTTGACCGATTTTTTTTTGTGAGGATTCTATTGAACCGGTGGCCATCGGTGGGAGCAATCAGCCTTGTATCCTATGAGTTTTGCATGTGTTCATCGTGTTCTTCGCGAGGTGTGAGTGCTCTTCTGCTACCTTCTCCCTTTCCCCCCGCTTTTCCATCGATTTAACCACGAGATCCGTAAGATCGGACCACCCACGAGGTTAGCCCTCAACGTCTCTGTTACTTGGTTTTCGATCTCTGTCTCCGTGCGTCTTGAGAAAGTTCCCCAGGGGGTATATATAGATGGTTTTAGGTCAAAACAAAGCGAATGGCGGTAGAATCAACGGTATCGGGGTTTCAACGACTAAGATCATACAGGTGGTGCATCCTGTAGTATCACTACTAGGAAACAGCTTATCTATGATGCACGTATATTGTAATTCTATGTCGGATATCTGATGCGCCACTGCTACGTCGCAACTAATTTTTATTTTTGTGGGGCATATTGATATGCGCCACAGAATTCCTAGATTTTGGTATGCATTTAACGGATCATACGCGCCATTAATTCGATGGCGCATTTTTCTCCATGCGCCATAGAAATGCAATGCACCACAAAAAGCTTCACATATGCGCCACATATTATCTTATAGATATTCAAAGTAAAATACATTCCTGATACAGAATCATGTATTTATACAGGATTTATACACATCAGTAGAAACAGTACAGGATTTATACAACATAATATGTGAAAACCAATATATAATACAGACACAAGTATAATTGTCATATCCTAAACTTTGACGCCAATATTTTTGCTTATTCTTAAAAGAAAAGAAAAAAATCATTACATAAATAGAAACGTGGTCTCTTTGTTTGTGCGTTTGGAAAAAGAAAGATACAAACAGTGGGTGGTGGCACTTGAGCTTGTGACCTGCCGTTTGAAAACTTGTAGTTGAAACCAGCTGACCTTCATGGTATCTTAGGAATCTATCTATCTATCTACTAATTTACGTAGCGGTACGTTCGTCGTACTAGAAAATTTTCCGTCTGCCAATATTGGACGGTTTTACCCTTTTCTGTTCAGATATATTACTCGTTCTGCCACCGCAAAGTGAAACACTGGACTGTTCTTCTCCGCTGCGTGGCATAGCACCTCAACCCTATCCAGTCGTTCCCCTCAGTTGCGACTCGCATAGAGGAGAGGCGTTGCCTGGGTCGTGCCCGGACCTCCGGGGACATCGGTGGCGGCGGCCAAGCTCCGCCGATCGGTGGCGGCGAGGAGATGGTAGTATTACTACGGAGCCGCTTAGGTCTGGGTGAGGGCGGAGGCCGGTGGTGGGGGAGATGGTGGCTCAGCCGGGAAGGAGGAGGAGGCACGATCGTGGCGGACTGGCGAAGGAGAGCTGAAGGGGGAGGGGCGCGGACGCAGTCTGCAAATCAACCCGCAATAGCTCAAAAAAAACCTTGCAATTCCATGCCATCTTCCTCATGCGAGGCCGCGCGCCGCCCCTGGTGAGTGGTGACCCACCGTAGCATCCCCGGTCACCCCGTCCCCTGGACCCCTGACGAGAAGAGAGGGCACGCAACCCAGCGCACTGCCGCGACGAGAAGAGTGGGCTCAAGAGTAAAGGTGAGTGAGGAGGTCAGGCCCTCACATCCGGATTTTGGTGATCTACCAATCGATGGTGTCCCTAATCTCTGTCAGGTTGCTGCAGCGGTCACTCGAGGAATCAAGCCCAGGCCCGTCGCGGTGGTCCGGACGCACATCAGCGCGTGGACAGATCGTCAGGTCGCTGGTAATGTACTCTGAAGATTTCTAACGACTATCGTCTGCTTCCATGCTCGAGTTCAGCTGAAGATGGCCATGAGCCCACGATGCCGACCATATCACCATACGGCCGGAGGCGTATATGGACATGGTGCTGCAAGGAAGCCTGCACATGGGTGAGGGGATTCTGCTGTCATTAATTTTTCTGCTTCTCACGCTGCTCCGCTCAGTGGCGTCTTTCAATGTGTTGGAAAAGCTCGTGTGTGTGAAAAGATTATAAACCTAGGAGCTATTTTAACGAATGCTTCTCAGGATGGCACCGAATATACGGAATGAACGGGACTTTGGTGTTCTATATGATGCCTGCCCATGGGAGTACCACTCAGATATATATTGGTCTGAATGAAAGCGTTCATGTCCTAGGGACTTTGGTTTTGTCCAGAATATGTGGTTAACAAGTTTGAACCGGCTTCTCCAAGAATAGAGCGTGGGGCAAGAGGAGCTCAAATGTTTACACTAATGATTCTTTAAAAGAACAACATTATGATGTATGCATTTAATTGTGCTGAAACGATATGCTTAAATATCAAGCAAGTTGATTTGAAAAATAAAACATTGTACTCCCTCCGTAAAATAAGTGACTTGCATTTGTCGAGATTCGCATGTATCTATACACTAAAACATGTCTATATACATAAAAATTTAGACAAATACAAGTCAGTTATTTTTAGATGGAGGGAGTAATACTCTCGGCTATTCAATACTCCACATAGCTGTACTCCAAGAGGGAGTATTATATTGCTGAAGTAACTGTATCATTTCATATCCAACCAATGCGTGTTAGAAGAGGCATTGGCGATCAAGGTGTTGAGTTGGTCGACCACAAAGCCATGACGCGAAACTCCAAAACATATGTATCTTGTACCGTGGCAACGCACGTGTATTTCGCTACTATGATCAGTTTTCCTTCTTTTGTTTCTTCTGTGCGAGACGAACGAAACCAACGGGCTGGGCCCAAGGCCCTATCGGACTCGACATCAGTGCCCTACTGCGCCTGCGCCGTCTCTTACTAGAGTTCCAGGTCTGCGCCTGAGTGTTCAGCTCGTCTTACCTTGATCCTACCCATTGCACTCTAGATCGAGGCCGCCGTTGGGTCGCTGCTGCCACTGGATTACAGGTGGCCGTCGCCGCCTCTATGAGGTTGCTTGGTTGCACCGACTGCCGCGAGGTCTCAGGTCCGCCGGTTGCCGGATCAAGTTGTCGCCGCCTCGCAGTCGTTGCAGCGGTGCGTGAATCTTTTGCCTTGTTTTTTTAAGCTTATTCATCGATGTTGTAGCATACCTGTTCTTTGGTGTTGTCCGGAGAGTTAGCTTCAGGGATGGTTTGGTATTGTTTGTATATTCTAGGTTCATGTACACCATCGTGTGAGCGAAGGCAGTTGGGCGTCTAATCAATCTGCAGTTTCGATTACAGTCTTGGTTGCTCTTTCCTTGTGTGAGAATTGAGGATCGGTAGAGTCCAATTTCAGGAATTCATCTGGCCAACTAATCTATAATTAAATTTTTCTGTACCTGGTCAAACTATATACTCTGCAGCCAGTGCGTGAGACTTTTAGTTTTTTCTTTTGACTAGTGGATTTCATTGTTTTACTATTGGGACTGTTTGATGTTGTGTTTTCCTCTAGAGTTTTTTGCTACGATTGATGGGATTAAAGCTACAGGGAACTAGGAATTAGCTTAATTCTTTCCACTTAATTACCTAGAGTATTCCGTGAGACATATGCATGTTTTGGCCTTCTATTTTGTTCCATTTTGTAGCTACAGGTGTTGATGCAAAACACTCTTATGTGGTCTTGTTTAGAGAAATTTTATTTATAGTATAAATCCTTGGGCTTTTAGATGTCGTTGTACTATAAATTTTATTTTACTGATAGTACCTTAGAACACTTCTTTGGTAGAATATCTGAACAATAAAAGGAAAAGACAATATCAAGTAGCCACTAATAGTTATCTTTTTGACCGGCTGCTTTTTTATAGCCTTCAAGGTGATTTCATGAATAATGTGTAATGGACAGCGAGAGTGCTTTTGTGGGTTGACCATGCGTAGGAGCAATGATATGATTAGCTTGTGTGTTTCTAAAGTGATGAAATTTATTGAGTGTGGATGTGTTCTATAACAGGTGTTGGTCCTTCCGGTTCGGAGTCCTACAATTCGCAGTTTGTGCCCCACGGTTGAGGCAAGTTCATGACGGATAGTGAAGTTTACATCCCTCTCTTCACTCAATTTTATTTAATGATTATGATATGTCGATGATGAAATGATGATGATGGCATGTGCATATTGTGCATATTTTCATACCCATGATGATAATGATGATAGTGTGACCTACTTCGATGGGAACAATGCGAGCTTCATTGATGGGTTGCGACCCACTTTGGAGACACCCTCCACGTGTTGGAGCGAGTGGATGCCGACGGGTGTCCACTCGAGCGATACCAGTATTCGCGATGAGATGAGGTGAGCATAGAGGCATGTAGGACATAATATTATATTCTAATGGATGGATGATGTTTAATGAGGTCCTGGTGTTTTGATTTATGTAAAATTACTATTTGTTTGTGAACTTGTTGAGTCTTTATACTCACCATTGTTGCTTTCATGTTTTAGGTAAACCTTGACGACGTCATGCATGGGGAATATGGGGGTAGAGCCACCACCTACTACACATCATGACCTCACATTTATCTTGGAATGATTCCTTTCTAAATAATAAGATTACCTTGTCTGGTTGGGTTTGGAGTCTGTTGAATGGTACCTTAAAACAGTTTTGGTTACTTTCTTGCGTGTGGTTGATAAATTCTTATTTCCTAATAGTTTAGAGGTAGGATATTATTGTGGTGATAAACTTGTACTATCTGGTGATATATTCTTACTTTCTGGTATTCTTACAACCTGTTTGTCATGCATGTCCTTATAAACAGGGAAGACTCTAGCAAAATTTCCTAAAAGGTATTAGTTTTCTTATATGTGTAATGTATGTGGTAACACCTCGAGTGTTTGTTGACTTGGGGTGTTACATTTGGTATCAGAGCGGGCTTTAGATCCATGGTCTGAAAAGTAATGTAATGAAGAACTTTAAAATTTGACACACTAGTGCATAGTACGTTGGGTTGGGCCATGCATTGCATTTACGCCTATGTGATATTATTTGGTATTGCGGATAATTATGTTCTAAGTATATGAATACTTGGTTAATGATTGACAATGTTGTGTATAGTTATGCCGCCGAGTAGAGGTTGAGCTCGTGGTCGTGCCTAGGGTCATAATCCTCGTGGTCGTGGAGGCCACAATAACCATTCCGGTTAATCAGATCCAGAGGTTGAACAAAGCCATAATGGGAAAGGTAGCGCAAGACAAATCGGTAATGATGGTGGACCCAATAGCCAAGGGACGAATCTAAAAAAACTGGTTGGAACTGAAGGCTGGCGACTTCCATGGGACTGGGACACCAATGGATGCAGCATCTTGGCTAAGCACCATGGAGAAGTATATGGAGGCTATGGAGTTGTCGTCGCACAAGCAAGTTCTCTTTGTGGCCTTCAACCTTAAAGGCCTTGATGATGATTATTGGTCAGGAGTTCGTGCCGCTCATCCTGGTGAACCCACCTGGGCTGTTTTCGTGCAACCGTTCACTAGCAAGTATTATCTAGAAACATTTAAGGAGGAAATGTCAGAAAAATTGAAGACCATTATGCAAGGGAAGCTATCTGTAGGGCAAAGTTCAGGAAGATGGTGTTGTTTGTTGATCCGGTGAAGCATTACGAGGCAGCAAAGGCGAGAGTATTCTTTAGGGGACTTAATTCTATATATAGAGAGAGGTGATGAGTGCGAGGCCCACAAATGATTACTTGTCCATGGTTAAGCAGGCTAGAGGCATGGAGTTGGAAGTTTGACTCACATTAGCTGAGGAGGGTCATACAGGAGGTTCTAGTGCCACAAGGGTCGACCAGGAGGGAGGACACCGTGGGGGTAGTGGGTCTACTCAGCGACCTCCTTTCAAGAAGTTCAAGGGCAACCATCGTCTACAACAAACAACAAAGTTCAAACAATCGGGTTCTCAGTCTTCTTCGGTTCCAGGCTCTTCTTTACTGGCTCCATCCTTTCGTCATGTCCCAGGGAAGGGCATGATATGTTTCAAGTGTGGTGAGGGACACCGTGCTTCTGAGTGCGCTTGGACTAGGGAGTGTTACCGATGTGGTCGCCCTGGTCATATGGGGCGGGTATGTCATGAGAACCTCGCTAGCATTATCAAGTGGGATAGGACACCTGTTGGCTCTACTACCACATCATCTCGAGGATCTATAAACATGTTATCAGCTGCTCCTTCTACTCCACAGTTTCCTCTAGCTTGGGCACTGCCACCTGGTTAAGTCTGGCAGGCTGTTCCAGTTGCTTCACTTCATTTTCCTGCACCGTCTTCTCAGCTCCAGTTACCTGCACCCCCACAACATAGTGTTGGACACTCCTCTGCTCCGCCACAACCTGGGGTCTATTCCATGTCGACTAATACTTCTTTGGTACAACCAGATGTCGTGACAGGTACACTTCCAGTTGATTCTCTTGATGCACTAATTCTCTTTGATTCTGGAGCTACTTATTTATTCGTCTTGCCAGAGTTTGCAATTAAATCCAATTTATCTCGACAAGAAATTGGACAGTCAGTGGTCGTTAGTTCTCGTGGTGGTCTAATTTCTTCTTCCATAGTTTGTCCTGGTTGTGTGATATCTATAGATGATGAAGATTTTGTAGCTAATCTTATGGTGATTCCGCTGAAGCCCTTTGACATTATTCTTAGCATGGATTGGCTACACCACTATTGCGCTGTGATTTCATGTGTTTGGAAGACCGTTTCACTTCAGGCCCCATCTGGAGAGGAGTTGATCTTTTAGGGAACTGCTCCTCCACACTCTCTATTTATCCTTTCTAGCTTGTTTCCTGGGCAACGAACAGTCAAGACAGGGTTACTATGGGCTCTTGCTGAGACACCGAGTGTTGCATAGTTAATTGATGCTATTCCAGTGGTACGAGACTACCCAGATGTATTCCCTTATGAGTTGCCGGGTATGCCACCAGTGCGGGACGTGGAGTTTTGTATTGATCTTAAACCTGGTACTCAACCTATTTCTATGTCTCCTTACAGATTGTCACGACCATTCCAAGAAAAATTGAAGAAGTAATTGGATGATTTATTATCCAAGGATTTGACCTGACGGAGTGTATCACCTTGGGCGGTGCCTGTAATGTTTACATCCAAGAGGGATGTTAGTTGGCAGAAGTGTGTAGATTACCGTGGTCTTAATGTGGTAACCATCAAGAACAAATATCCATTGCCTCGCATTGACGATTTGTTTGATCATCTAAATGGAGCTAAGGTGTTCTCCAAGATTGATCTTCATTCTGGCTACAATCAAATTCGTGTGCGAGAGCAAGATATTGAGAAGACTGCGTTCGCCACCAAGTATGGGCATTATGAATCTAAAGTTATGTCTTTTGGAACAACCAATGCCTCTTCCATATTTATGGAGACAATGAACAGTATGCTACATAGGTCCCTTGATAATTTTGTGGTAGTGTTCATTGATGATATCCTCATATATTCCAAGACAGAAGAAGAGCATGAGCGTCATTTGAGACTTGTGCTTGAGACTCTAAGGACGAATAAATTCTATGCTAAGCTAAAGAAGTGTGAGTTTTGGATATCGGAAGTGGCTTTTCTAGGTCATGTTATTAACCAATAGGTCATATTGGTTGATCCTAGTAAGGTTTCCATGATCAATAATTGACCCAGACCATCCAATGTCAAGGAAGTGAGAAGTTTCCTAGGCTTGGCGTGTTCTTATAGGAAATTTGTGAAGAATTTTTCTATCATCGCCAAGCTGATGACTATTCTAACCCAAAAGGATGTGAAATTCAAGTGGAGTGATGAGTGTGAGAATAGCTTCTTGATTCTCAAGAATAAACTTGTTGGCCGCAGTGGGAAATTCAAGCAGATCTCCACTATGTTGGGATGCCGTCGGCAAAAAGGCAGTGCTAGGACTAGATTGGGTTCAACAAGCTACAGAGAGGGTAGCTGAGATTAGACAGCATATGTTGGCCGCACAGAGTAGGCAAAAGAGCTATGCTGATTCCAAGAGGTCGAATGTGGAATTTCAAGTTGGGGAGGAGGTACTCTTAAGAGTGTCACCCACTAAAGGTGTTATAAGATTTCACATCAAAGGAAAGCTTAGTCCACCGTAAATTTGACCTTTCTTGATATTGGGACAAGTGGGAAAGCTAGCCTACCGACTTGGGTTGCCTGACACATGTTTGCCATCCTTGATACAATCCCCCTTATTGGCGAAGGGGCATCCCTTTTTGGTGTAGCCCTCGATAGCCTCATTGAGAACACCCCTTATTCTGGTGTAGTCTTTCTTGTTCCTAAAACTCCCCGAGCCAAAATACATGGCTAGCGAATACCTCAGGGCAATGACGATGAGTGTGCAGTATTTGTTTCTGCGCAACACAGTTGGAATGGGATGGTAAAAAAGAGCAAAGGAAGAAATCTATAAGAAAGGCATAAGTTATGGCGGTGAGCAAGTGTGTACTTACTCGGGAAAGAAAGGCAAAAGAAGTGTGTCCTTCCTCTTGTTGTCCACCATGAACTTCTCCAGGTACGTCGTCGCCTTGGTCCATGTCTCTGATCCTTCGACCAACTGGCTATCCCGCATGTAGTAGGGATCCACTATCGCGACTTGCGGGGTACTCTCTCTCTTTATCTTCATCGCCACATTGAGCGCGTATAGGCGGAGCAAGTCATAGTCCAGCCGTTTCAAGAGAAACATCTTGAAGACATCCTCGTACGCTATGAAGAATAGATCCGCGGGGTCTTCATGGATGAAGCCCACGTCCGATGACACCTTGGCCATGAAAACCTTGTAATTTGGATCTTTGTCTTTAACAAGGAGGCCCTCTAGTATCTTGATACCCTCATGCAAAGTTAACATGGATCTAGAGGTGATGCGGAGCAGCTCCGGAGTCAATATCAATTCACCAGCTACATGCACTCGGGGCAAGCCATCCTGGCTAGCTGGTACGATGACGTCTTGAGCCCAGATCCTCTTCGGAGGAGGCTGGCTCGCAGCCTTATTCTTATTCATAGTTCACTTCCTGGGCTTCTTCAAAATAGGATCCTCCACTACCATCTGCTCATCGGCCGCCTTTTGGAGTGTGTTAGGGCTGAAAACCAATCCCGGTTTCTCCTATGGATCGGCGGCTAGAGACGTCTCTTGAGAAAAACTATGGAAGACCAGGTGCTACATGCATGTACTGGGACGACAATCTTGATTGTTGCGAGCGGTGAAGAATTCTTCATCCACACAAGGCATATACAATCCTTTGTTAGTGTCAGTGTTGATGAAGCCGTCGATGTCGACCAATTCATCATCATCTTCATGGTTGCCATCATGTGGTGGTGGTGGCGAGGGCGATGGCGGTTGTGGTACAACGTCTTCGCCTTGGGGCGGTACACACGCTCCCAAGAGTTGTTGGTGACTACTGGTGGTGGCGATGACAACTAGCTTTCGAGGTGGTGGCCAGACGACCGATGTGGCGCCGGTGCGCCCTCCCCCCACAAGACGAATCTAGGTCTTCGGCCATGTCAAGGGCCAATTGTGGCATTCTGCAAGGGTCTTGTGTTTGTTGGCTCCCTGAGGTTGAAAGGGGGTCCATGTCGTTGCACCCTGGCAACACCCGAGCCAACCTGACCCTCATCATGTCATCATCCATTGGATTGTTGTGCATCGTGCGGCTCGCCGGTGGTATGAGAGTGCCCTTGGCAACATCCTTCAACTTGCCGCCGGCAACTTTAAGCAGGAGTATGCAAGTAGTGTCCTGAGTCAAAACATGTTGGGAATCATGAGATGGCAGTCATCAAAGGCATAAAGGAGATGACGTGCACTAACTAATTAGTTACCTTGGTGATGGCGTTGATCTCAGCTAATGTAGAGACACGGTCGGTGCAGGCGGCCGGCCTATCATCTGCATTCTCCCGCTTGGGTGCCTTATGAAGCTCCACCATCGTCGCATTGGTATCTTTGGCGGGAGGGGGCGTCGGTGCGACCAAAACGAGTTGGGCAGCTATATCGGCCCCTGTCGACCTCCCGCATTCCAAGTAGTTAGCCCCTCGAAAAACCCAGGGGGGTCATCGCAGAGCTTCTCTTCCACTAACTTGTCCCCTGTTTTCTCGTCCACTGCTTTTTCCTCTAGTGTCTGCACCTTCATATTCAGCTCTTCAACAGTGGCTTTATCCTTAGCCTCCGACTGGTTCTTCATCTCCTTTTTTTCTTGGCGTCCTCTTTGTAGTACTCCTTAAACTTCATGCTTGTACCGAAGCCGGACACACAGCTAGGTGAGGACGGCGGCAACCCCTTGTCCCTCTTATTGTAAGCGTTTGTCGCCCTATTGAAAACCATGTCCCACGCCTCCATCGAATCCTAGGACAACTCTTTGGCAGGAGCATTCAGTTCATTATCCTACAGAGACAAGGAAAGGTGAACCCATTTAGATTCTTGGCTTCATTATTTTAATTAGAATGCAATAGACTTGAGATCGGTGGTAAACTCCTTACCAACTCCTTCTCGAAGTCCTTCACCTCTGAATCATCGGTGACGAACTCCCGTGTAATCGGGTCCAGGTAGTAGCAGGCCCGGACAAAGTTCCTAAGCTGCAAGTCCGTGATTTTAAGCGACGGGTTGTCTTTACCCAGGCGTTCAAGCTCAACGTCCGCCTTGTCCCAAATGGGTTGTTTCCCTCTGTAACCGCCACTTCCAAGTCGGTGGTTACCTATGTTCTGTTCCTGCATACTCCTGCCCCAGTTAGTCCATTTTATAGCGTTAGCGATAGCTATATCTTCCTTGAATATCTTAAACTCTTCTTCGTCGAGCATCGGATTTTTATTACTAATAACCTTCCAGCTTTCAACTTTGTCAATGCTCTTCTTTACCTGGGTTTTCCAGCTGCTCAATGCGTTGCTCATCTTCGTGAGGGCTAGTTTGTTCACCGGGTTCTTTCTCTCTAGGTTTCTGAACTGCTGTGGGAATGTGTATCACTTGTGAAGCTTCTTAAGGAGATTATCGACCAAAGCCACATTGGCAGGACATCTAATGTACTTCGTGTTGATCGACATGCTTTCCCGGACAATGCACCTGAGTTGCATGTCGTACCCTTTGGCAAATGCCGCAGGCTCAATGGATTGGCCACTTTCTATGACTTCAGTGAACTCATCGCAGACAGTGGCGAGGACTTGCGTCTTCCGATCCTTCGTTTCCTTCTTCTTCTGCATAACATCTGGGTTGCCGCTACTGCCATCTATGCGCCTGTTGCCATCGGTGTGGGCGCTGCCATCGGTGGTGTCATCCTCCTCGCCGCCTTCACTAGTTTCATCATAGTCATCTTCATACCCCTCATAATCAGCATCTCCCTCATTGCCCCCAGCAGCTCTGGTGGTGGTTGCCTCCTCCTCCGGTGGTGGTATCATCCTCATCTCCTCCTCCTCCTGATACTGCTGCTGCTGTTGGGACACCCGCCATAATGACTCGTTGGCATGTCTAGCTTGCTCTTAGATGCTCATGTGCTTAGAAGGGCCGGCCTCATCATTTCCCGACATGTTTGCACTTTATTAAAAAGAGGCAAAAAGTTAGCACAAATCTCGACCAAAAAAATCGGCATAACCTTTGCTAATTTTTTGACCTAGGAGTACCCATTTCTCAACCGAAACGGAAGTGAATCGACACTTTGGGAGAAACGGTCAACTCAATTGAAAAAAATCCCTGCAATAAAAAATAGCCCCATCCCCATTGACAGCCCCATTGACCCCATCCATATATTAAAGAAAACTGTCAGCATACATAGAACCATTTCACAGCAGTACCATTTAGAATACATAGTACCATTTCACGGCAGTACCATTTCACGTCATACATAGTAACTGTCAGCATACATAGTACCATTTCACAGCAAACATAGTAGGTATTCACAGCAGTACCATTTCACAGCATAAATATTCCATACAAAAAAAGCTCTAGAGATGACCAGGTTCAGATTATATGAATGCTTTAAAGTTACAAAAGCTATTGTCCAAGTTAAGTTAAATAGGCAGCTGATCCAGGAACACAACAATTCCCAAATTTTGCATCATTGGCAGATCAAGAACACAACAATTCCCAGGAAATCAAGTACCATTTTACCTTCCAGGAAATAAATCTAAAACAAAGAAAGAAATAACATGAGGAGGAACACATCTAAAACCACCTCACCTAATAAACCTCCTCATCTAACCTAGCTCTAGGATCAAGCATCTCCAACATCAATTCATTTAGTTAAGCTTCATTCAATTAATCTTTGGATCCAATTGTCTAGACAGAACACAACATAGCTATGTGTAGCTCAAAGCCACACTTGTGGTTTTCGGCAATTACTAGTATAAGTAATTTAAAGGTAGAAAAACTCCAGTTTTCATGCCTGAAAATGGACAAAGCAGCTCCCACCAGGAATAGTATCATTGAACCCACACTCATAAGAGTACTTATCATTGTAATTTTGTATAGTTGTAACTGAATATTAAGAAGTTATTAAGAATTATCTTAACAGATAAATATTCACCAGATATTGTGGTGGAGTGAGTACCTATATGAATTATACAATCTCCCTATTTTATTCACAAGCACATCACATGTTCAGGACTTCTAGACAATCAAACCAAGGTCCTATTTAACTGGAATATATACTAAACATATATTGAGGAGCTGTCTATTTTAAATGCCCCATCCCATTTAATTCACGTAATTCACATAGAACAATATATACTAGAATTCTAACTTGAATAGTTGCCTATTTAACTACCCCATCCAGTGTAATCTCTGAAAATGATCAAGTACACTTGACATATTGTTAAATGGGACATGGCTAACTCTATTATTATCAAATTATGCCACTACATATATTGAGGAGAATAGAAAAAACAGAAAAAACAAGTATAGATTACCACAAGCTAATGAATTGCCACTACATATATTGAGGACTAGATAATGAATTGCTTGTATCTTTTATGTAGACAATAACCACTAAAACTAACAAGAGCAGAGGCCAAGTCCATTACTTTTAAAGAACTTTTATGCACCAACTATAATTGCATCTGTTTTCTTTCACCTTCAATGAATGACTGCATCTTGCATCTGTTTCCTACCATCAGTCCTTCAATGAATGAACTTTTATGAATGACTGCATCTGTTTCCTACCATCTTGCAGGTTTTCTAAAACTGACTAAACTCTGCATATTGTACGGCTAAATAACCCAAGAAGATTACAAATTGAGCCCAAGAAGATAAATAACCCCAAGAAGATAAAAATCATGATAAACAAAGTTGTAGAGATTTCCGGTATTCATTCAGACACCCCACAAGTGTAGGAGCAGCGTTGCAGAGTATAGAGAGCCAGGGGAAGGATGCAACCAGCAATTACTTAGGGATGGTGGACAGCGGTGAGGTGGCTTCTGGTGGTGGACGGTGGACACCGAGGTGGCTGCTGGTGGTGGTGGCGGATGACCATGTGCACTGCCCTTCTCCTGCGTGCTATGAACGAGTTCCTCCTCCTACGGTGGTTCCTCCTCCATGGGCTCTAGCGGCGGGGGCAGCTCTCCTCCACAGGCTCCGGCGAGGGTGGGGGTGAAATCTAGGGTTTGTGCGTGGGCGAGAGGGGAAGAAATGGATCGAAGGGGTATTAGGGGAAGGCCAAACCGTCCATTATTTGGCTAAGTGTGAAACTTTTGTGGCGCATTGCTGCAATATGCGCCATAGAATTTCCAACTTCTGTGGCGCATTACTACGATATGTGCCACAGAATCTTTGGACTTAGTCCAAAATAGCACGACGTCATAGTTTTACAAGAAACACATACATAGCCTAGTGGTCTTGCTTGCTAGCTCTAAATTTGGGGCAGTGATACGTTGCAAACGTATCTATAATTTTTGATGTTCCATGCTTGTTTTATATCTACATTCTTATGTTTTGCCCACACTTTGGAGTACTTTTACACATTTTATGGAACTAACCTATTAACAAGATGCTACCGTGCCAGTTGCCTGTTTTCTTCTGTTTTTGGTTCTAGAAAAGCCATAAAATGAATATTCTCGGAATCGGACTGGACAAAAGCCAAAGTCGATATTTTACCGGAAGACTCGTGGAGCCAGAAGATGAGACGGAGAGGGGCCAGGGGTTGGCCACACCATGTGGTGGCGCGGGTCCCCCTGGCCACGGCACCAGGTGGTGTGGGCCCTGGTCCACCCTCTGACATCGCCTTTTTGCCTATAAGAAGCCTCCGATGCAAAAACCCAAAATCATCCAGGAGAAAGCCACGAAAACCTCCACAGTGCCGCCGCCACCGAAGGGGAGATTCGGGGGACAGAAAGTCTCTGTTCCGGCACCCTGCCAGGACGGGGAATTGCCCCCGGAGCCATCTCCATCGACCTCTACCACCATCTCCATCGCCGTTGTTGATACCCATGATGATGAGGGAGTAGTTCTTCCTCGAGGGTAAGGGCTCTACCGGTAGCTATGTGTTCATCTCTCTCTCCATGCATGATCTTATTGAGATCATGAGCTTTGTAATCTATAGATCTATTTTGCTACTCAAGTGCTTTAATGAATCTCTGCTTATCCCCACACGTGTGAAGTTGACAGTGTGCACACCGTGTGGCACTTTGGCTAAGGTTACATAAATACTTGTCATGAGTATAATTTAAGTTGGATGTCTCTATGAAATTGTGGTGTTTGTTGGAACCATCTAGCACTCAAGGTGACAGTGTGGGGTTATCTAGATGGGGAATGCGAACTTTGAGGTGTGCTGTTATAGCCCTACCATGGATTAGAGTGTCCAACTGGAGAGTAGTTCATAGTAGTATCATGAAGAGAAGATATTTATATGAGAGTGTTTTACTAGAGAAAGTATGATCCCTAGGCCTTGTTTCTAAAAATTGAAACACCGTTTGCAACTAGATATGTTACATGTTTGCTTGCTTCCATATTTTTGCCTTTAGTCTTTTCCTCCCGTCACGCTCTTTTCTGGCACCGTTGTCTTATATCCATACCACTTGTATTTCACTATCTCTTCGCCGAACTAGTGCATATATACACCTGACAAGTGTATTGGGTGTGTTGGGGACACAAGCGACTTCTTGTATCTTGATTGCAGGGTTGCTTGACAAGGATTCCTTTGACCACTTCCTCCCTGAGTTCGATAAACCTTGGGTGATCCACTTAAGGGAAACTTGCTGTTGTTCCACAAACCTCTGCACTTGGAGGCCCAACAACTGTCTACAAGAATAGAAGTGCGTAGACATAAAGCTATTTTCTGGTGCTGTTGCTGGGGATTGAAGAAGAAGAAGAAGCTCCCACGTCAACCATGCGCCATCAAAGCTATTTTTTGGCACCATCCTCAGTTGTGAGTGCTCGAAGTTATTTCCTTTAGATTCTGCAATTTTGTCTTTTTGTTTCTTGTTTTAACTAGTTAGGCTTAATGGAAAACAACAACAAAATTAGAGAGCTTTATAGTATTTATCTTGAGTTAGGACATGAAGTGTTTGAAGAGAAAATTAAAAAACCTATGGACCTTTATTTGCATTCTAATAGCAATGTTGTTAGTATGAATTCTTTGGACACCATTATTGCTAATGCTATGGAAAATTTTAAGCTTTGGGAAGCTAGTTTTTATCAAAATGATCTTTTTAGTTCCCCAGCTTTGGAAGATAGCTATTCTATTGCTTATGATGATACCAAACCTCCAATATATGATGATTACAATGATGAATATGATATTTTCAGTCCACCTACTATTGAGGAGAAAATTAATGATTACAATATGCCTCCTATATTTGATGATTATGGTGATGAGAATAATAATGATAGCTATTTTGTTGAATTTTCTCCCACCACAATTAATAAGAATGACTATGCTTATGTGGAGAGTATTAATTCTTTTATGCACATGGCTCATGATAAGAATGTTTTATGTGATAGTTACATTGTTAATTTTATTCATGATGCTACTGAAAGTTATTATGAGAGAGGGAAACATGGTTTTATGTTTCTCAACAATATTAAGTTTCCCCTCTTTATGTTGAAAGTCTTGAAGTTGCACTTGTTTTGCTTTCCTATGCATGTTGCTTTGTGCTTTCATGACTTGTTTCTTTACAAGATTCCTATGCATAGGAAGTGGGTTAGACTTAATTTTTTCCATATTTGCTTCTTGATGCTCTCTTTTACTTCAATTCATATTTCTTATGTGAGCATCATCAAAATTATCGTGCCTTGCTCAAAGGCGTTAAAGAAAAGTACTTCTTGGGAGATAACCCAATAGTTTTCTTGAGTCTTGGAAGTTATTACTTCTGTAATAACCTCTCCTTATCTTTTTCTTATTTGATTTTTGTGCCAAGAATAACCTCTAATGAGAGGGAAGTAAGATTTGGGGAAGTGCTGTCCCGAAACAGATTTTTGTGCTTCACTGTAAAAATTCGTGAATAATCTCTGTATGTCGGAGTGAGTTGTAATTTTCTGAATAAATCCCCCAGGTTGTTAGCTAACTTTCGTTAGTTCAACACTTTTTTATGCAACATAAGGTCTTCGAAAAAATCGGTTTTCACCTGCTGGTCTATTTTGATAGATTTGTGCCATTATTTGCATTTGCCTCTTTATCGATTTCTTTTTGGATTCTTTTTGGTGAATTGAGCTTTTTGAGGGAATTGCTATAGTAGCTTGTGTTTTTAATGAAAGTTTTTCTATTTTAATACTAAACCCCAAAGGTTTATTATCTTTTGAATGCACTAATGTTGCTAATGAAGATTGTGTGAAGTTTTGTATGAAGGAAATTTTTAGGTGTAGGGAAAGAATGATGTAATGAGATGAAGAATGGACAAAATCTCAAGCTTGGGGATGCCACCCTGTGTCACCCTAAGAAATATTCAAGAGGTACAAGCGTCAAAGCTTGGGGGGGATGCCTTGGGCATCCCCTTCTTCATCAATAAAAATTTCAGGTTTCTTCCAAACACTTCATTTTTTTGTTTCATGCACAATTGTGTTGTTCTTAGAGCGTCTTTGTTTTCGTTTTTAGTTTTTGTTTGCTTAGTTTGCTTAAATAAGTTGGTTGGATCCCAACACTTCTTTTGGAGAGAGACACACTCTGCTTTCATTGTTTAGAACACTCTAGTTTTCATTCTTATTGTTTTGTGATTGTTTTCTTTTGCTAGCACTATGTTTAGCCTTAGTTTTCTTGTGCTTTCAGCTTAGAACTTTTTAGTTCTTCTTTTTGGATTTGTGAGACAAGCTCACTGATCTTTATTTATGATTATCTTTGTGAGTTGTTTCAAATAAAGTTGATTTGGATTGGAAAAGAGTAGGAAAGTTCATGCTTAAGTGGTAAAAAGGAGCTTGTTTTTTACTGTGTCTTAGACTTTATCATGTCATGCTTGATATTGTTTTGGATTTATGCTTAGTGAGATTGCTTAATGTGCCTTGAAAGAATCATGCGTTGTTTTAGCATATAAAAGCATTATATTGTGGTATTCTCCTTTAATGCTTTATTTGGGTTGACTTGGCGCATGCTCACACCATGTTAAGACTATACCAAGTCACCATAGCCTCTATGATCATTTAGTTTTCATCTTGTAATATCACTTTATGCTTTAATTAATAATATTTTGTCGCTTTGCATGATTATGGCCATTATTGCTCTCGTAGTTGGTCGCTCCCAGTCTTTTGCTAGCCTCCATACCAAGTATGAGTTCCACTCATGAATCCAACTCCAAATAAAACCAAGTTATTCCAAAGATTCCACCATACCTACCTATTAGCATTTGCTATTCCAAGTATATTCATGTTTTTATATACCTTCCGAATTAAACTTGTTATGTGAAAATTAGTGATTAAAGTTCTCATGAACTTGATGACACACTTTACTTTTCTTGCCCCTAATAAACTTGAACCATTGTGTCATCTATGTTGTATATGCTTGCACTTATACGTTGGGATTAGCAGAACCATGTTGTCATGGGGAACACTTTCAACATTGCACTTGTACATTGTACCCAGTTGATATCATGCTCTTTTGTTTGTGGATGTCGTCGGTGTGAAATGAAAGGGGAGCTTGTAAGTCCATGGAGTTATGTATGTGTGTTAGAGAAACGCCTGGGCGGCTGGTCTAATCCATGCCTAATCATGGTGGAAACCTGCAACGTAACCATAATGAGCAATCTATGAAGCATTCTTCTTATAAAAAAAGAGATTGAGATTGAGAAAAAAAGAAAAAAAAGATGAGAAAAGAGGAAAGAGAGAAAAAAGCACCATTTTCCCATGGTAAATAAGAAGATGCTGAGATGCTCATTGTCTACTTGCCTTATCATTTTGATATGGGGATTCTTCCGTATCATTGATGACCCACAAGTATAGGGGGTGTATCACAGTATTTTCGAGGGAAGTGAAACCCAATTTATTGATTCGACACAAGGGGAGCCAAAGAATATTTATAAGCCTTAACAACTGAGTTGTCAATTCAGCTACACCTGGAAACAATCTTGCTCATAGCAGTTTATCAGTAGCAACGGTTTTGTAGTAGCAATAGTAAAGTAATAGCAGTAGTAAAAGTAAAGACAGTAGTAACAATTGCCGTAAACAGTAGGATTAAAGCGCGGTAGGCATAGGGATGGATGGACGGGCGTTGCATGGACAAGACATTTCACATGGCAATCAAGACATAGGGCATTTGCAGATAAATAAGATAAAGCATCCAAGTACTTGATAATCATAGGCATGTGTTCCATATATAGTCATATGTGCTCGCAATGAGAACTTGCACAACATCTTTTGTCCTGCCAGCCCGTTTGCAGCGGGGCCTCAAGGGAACTACTAGCAATTAAGGTGCTCCTTTTAATAGAGCACCGGAGCAAAGCATTAACACTCCATGAACACACGTGATCCTCACATCAAAGCCATTCCCTCCGGTTATCCCGATTGCTGTCACTTCAGGGCCTTTGGTTCCAGACAACAATATGTGTAAACAACTTGCAGGTAAGACCATAAACAATACTATCATAATGAATCAATAACATGTTCAGATCTGAAATCATGGCTCTCAGGCCCTAGTGACAAGCATTAAGCATAACAAGTTGCAACAAAGTCAAAAAGCACTAATAATAGATACTAGGCACGATGCCCTAACTATCCGATGCCATTACATGAACGATCTCATCCAATCCCTACCATCCCCATGGCCTACAGTGGGGGATTACTCACTCATAGATGGGGGAAACATGGATGGTCGATGGAGAAGCGATGGTGATGATGATGGCGATAATCTCCTCCAATTCCCCATCCCGATAGGGAGCCAGAACGGAGTTTCTGGTTCCGAATCGCGGAATCTGGTGGTGGCAGCGGAGCAGAACTCTTTCTGGAAAAACGTTGAACCCACCTTGGTTTTTAGGTCAAGAGGCAACTTATAGGCAAAGAGGGAGCCGAGGGGGCAGCCGAGGCGGCCACACCACCCCCAAGCGTGGCCTGGCCTGGCCCGCGTGGCCAGGTGGTGTGGGCCCCTCGTGGCCCTACTCCGTCTCGTCTTTTGGCTCCGTGAGTCTTCTGGTGAAATAGGATTTTTGGCATATTTTCCGGGATTTTTCCTGATAGTTGATTTTCTGCACAAAACCTAGACACCAAGGTAATTCTGCTGAAAACAGCATCTGTCCGTGTTAGTTGTATCCAAATCACACAAGTTTAGAGGAAAAATAATAGCAAAAGTGTTCGGGAAAGTAGATACATTTTGGACGTATCAACTCCCCCCAAGCTTAGCTTATTGCTTGTCCTCAAGCAATTCAGTTGAAAACTGAGTGCGATAAAAGAAACTTTCACGAACACATTAGCTTCATAAGATGTATATATTCTTAGCATATGATCAACTACTCAGGCAATTCATAATAAAGAGTATGCAACTAAGTTTACTTAATAGTCATTACAAGCTATGGAGAGCTTCTAACTCAAAAATAGTAAGTGGCCTGAAACATAAACATAAGCAACATTGCAATGCTCATAAAAATGTATGATAGAGTGGTATCTCGCTTGCCTTTGATTGTAGAGCAAACATAAATGCCAAGGCACCTCTAAAGTTCAAGTGAAGACTAGAAGTAAAGATATCAAAGATACAAGCATCAAAGTCATAACACAATTAATCAAGTTTTGAGACAAGCACATTACACTAAGAATGACAACTATGCTCTCAAGAAAGTGCTCATAGAATGCGTGGTGACTCAACAAGGAAATAAAAAAGGTTTTGAAAAGTTTGAAAGGCTTCCAAATGCTGAAAGTATGGTACTCGTTAGCTTTGAGCTCTCATTGCCCCTATCATAAGCATCTTTAAATGGTTAAGGTGAAAGTGAGATCCAATCTGAGTTATATGCTTGACAGACTATAAACTGGAAATCTCATGTCCCTTGAGTACGAGGGTCGCTCTTCATGCTACTCAACTTTAGTTACCGGTAAGTTCTTGTCATAGTAAATATGTGTATATCATAGAGAACCGCCAACGGGGTACCCCTTGCCCGATGATACGGAAGAATCCCCATATCAAAATGACAAGGAAAGCAGACAACGAGTATCTCAGCAATCTCCTTATTTACCATGGGAAAATGGTGATTTTTTCTCTCTTTCCTATTTTCTCATATCTCTTCTTTTTTTCTTTTTCTCAATAGCTATCTCTCTTTTTTTATAAGAAGAATGCTTGATAGATACTCATTATGGTTACGCTGCAGGTTTCCACCATGATTAGGCATAGATTAGACCGGCGTGAAATGGATCGTATGGGCACCTAGAGGGGGGTGAATAGGTGCTACTTCAAATTTTAATGATTTTTCAATTTTAGGCTTAGCACAAAGGGTAAATTCTCTAGATATTCTATTAGGTGGAATTTACCTATATGCAAACCTATCTACTAGCGAGTAAAGAGCGAGTGGAAGAGGAACGGGTAAACCGTAGTGAAGCACGCGGAGACACGGGATTTGTTTGACCGCAGTTCCTTCCTTGTTAAGGGAAGTACGTCTGCGTTGGAGGGGTGGGCGGTACTAAAACCACCACGCCACAATAGGCCTCACCCTGTTCTCCGATGGATCCCGCCACCAAAGGCCTGATCCACCTTTCCACTATAGGGACCCTTCGAGGCGGGCACCGATGCCTTTACACAACTAGCGGGGCACAACTCCACAATAAACTTGGAGGCTCCCGTAATGACAACAAGTTGCCACAAGAACAAGTTATCAATAACAAAGAACAAGATCTAGATATTGACAAGAATACTAGATCAGGGATTTTTCCAAATGAATGGAGAGGAGTTGATGCGCTTGATTCGTGATGACGATGGCGATTCTCTCCTCCTTCAATTCCCCAAAGATCGAAGCCTTCGGGTGGTTGAAGTGGGAGATCTAGAATGGGACCTCTTGCACAATGTTTGAACAATTTCGAATGAATCAAGAGTTCTGAACGTTGGGGAAGGAGGGATATTTATAACCCCTTCCAAAACCAACCCATTGGATACTTTGGGGGGCGGATTATCCAGCCCAAGTGAGAGCCAGATTATCCGGCCTGGGGAAAACTCCGCCCCAGACTCAGAAAATCCGGCAGATAGTCCGCCCCCTCTCTGAGTGTCGCGCAGAGCTTGCCCTTGATCATCTTCTGGGGGCCAGATTATCCGGCCCCATGTGAAGGCCGGAGTATCCGTCCTGGGGAGGAAAAACCACCCCAGTTCGGATTTTCCAGGATAAAATCCGACCGAACTCCGAGCGACGCGCCTTGGCATGCTTTGCTCAAATTCTGGGGGCCGGATTATCCGGCCTGGGAAAGAAAAACCGCCCCAGTTCGGATTTTCCAGGCGATAATCCGCCCCCTCTCTAGGTGACACGCCTTGGCAGCCTTTGAACAATAAGGTAGGCCGGATTATCCGGCCCTTGGTGGGGCGGATAATCTGCCCCCCCAACCCTCTTGCACACTCAGCGCACATGAGAAATCTCCACAGTATTGTTATCTAACACACAAAACACAGGAAAACATAAAATGTTCTTTCAATCTCCCCCCTTTTGGTGTTAGATGACAATACTAGGATTTGCAGGAAAGGATCACAAGACTACCAGCAATAAACATGGAAGAGACTCCCCCTCAATGTGTGCATATTAGAATTTTGCATTTGAATACAAATGCATACAAATAGGTGAATCTATTCCATAGACATATGAACAACATAATCATACCACCGAGATAGAAGAGAGGCATCCTTGAAATAGCCACAATTATCAACGTGATAACCAATATAAGCGCCTTCCTTGATAAAGTTTCCAGCATAATAGGATATGAATAGATGAATACATAAGCATAATCCATGAGATAAATCCAGACAACCACTGACATAGAGGATCAAACAAACCACAAATCACAAATTTAAATTTCAACGCTAAATGGGCATAAGCGAGAAAACGACGAATAGAAAAATTCAAGTGCTTATGCCCGACCCATGCAAATCCTTGAAGACCTAATAGAAATACTTCTCCCCTTTGGCATCGAGACGCCAAAAAGGAAGAAGAGTGATGCTAGCGCCCCAAGGGATCACTCGTAGTCCTCATCCTCGTCCTCGTCCTCGTCCTCGTTCCCATCCTCGTCCTCATATTCAAGCTCCTCGGTGTCATCATCCTCATCATCAGCAGTGGCCGCAGAAGGGAACAAGTGACGCTCCAGCTCTCCATAGTTTAGCCCGGAAGAAGAGTTCCACCGAGCATATGGTGTGGGAGGGGTAGGAGCCGGGGGGTCACCAGAAGCACCGGGCACATGGTGAAGGATGAGCTACTAAGAGTGAGCCAACTCATGGTGCTGCTTGTACGCCTCGTACTGACCCTTGCGTGTGTCCATGCCCATGCAAAGGATGTGCCGCTAGAACCAATTTAGCTGCTTGATCTCACGAGCAACGGGAGGCACTGGAGGCATGCGAGCATCCCTCATGAGACCCTCAGGAGCAGAAAAGGGATGAGAGGTCTTCCGAACCTTGGTGTAGATCTTCTTGGCCTTATGCACAACATCAATGTTGAAATCTTCAGAAGGAAGCAGGTGCCTGATGAGCATCATAATGTAGGGGGCATAAGGAATGGACAGCCGGTTGAACATAGCATCAATCACTTCATGGTAGATTAAGTCCATCACATCTAGCTTGTATTGCACAGACTCATCCTCGCACAAGGCAACCTCATGAGAGAGAGCAAGGAGTTGAACAAGGTGACCACGGATGCTATCATTGTTGCCTCCACTTGGAGTGATGGAATAATGGAAGAGACCGACCAAAGCAGCATAGATAGGAGCCAGACCAGCAAGAGTGCCCACAATGCCATTGTCCATAGTGAAAGGAGAGAGAGCTGCATATTTGTTGGGCTTTGGCTGAGTGATGATACGGTGGCCACTTGCCCTATACCTGCTGTGGAAATTGTATCCAAGAACCTCAGCAAACACACGGAAATCAGCAGTCATAGGCTTATCATGAGTCATCCACTTCATAGTGCGATGCTCATCGCCACAAATCACCAAAGTGGAAAAGAACTGCTTCACCACCTCAGAGTCATATGAGCACTGGAGAGACATGAGATGGTGCAGCCCCATCCGCTCAGCCACATACATGGCATCCACAAGGTGGGGCTTCTCCAAAGCCTCAGCAAGAACCAGCGGGTGCATAGACCTAATGTTCAGCCTGGCATACACATCTTCAAAAATACCTTTCTGTTTAGCACACCAAAATCGAGCATCCCCCAGCTCATCATCACGAGGCAACTCTGCAAACAAATCACGGTGACGGATGGAGGAATAGGTGACTGCATCCAAAGCCTTGTAGTTGATCTTGGGCTCCTTGCCCTTCCTTTTGGACACCCCCTTTCTAGTCCTCTTTGCTTGTTCAGCCATGCACTTCTCTTCGTTCTTTCTTCTCCTCAACTCAACCTCGTCCACTAAGTTACCCTGGCCGTCGTCCCGAAAGTATTTACCGTGAGGGCGGCGCTTGTAGGTCTTGGGAACACTAGAAACACCTGTGAGGAGAACAAGGGTGATAGCATGGGGATAAGTATACACACAAGTCCAGGAGAGAGCATGGAAAAAGTAGTAAACAAGTTCATAAGACAAATCTACTCAATGCACACAATATGGTGAAACTGAACCAGAGTTGAATCTGTCAGGCCGGATTATCCGGCCTGGCCAGGGGCGGATAATCCGGCCCTGGCAAAAAATTTCGACTTCACCTAGATTGAATGCAAAAAAAGTAGATCGGGCCTAGAAACTACAAGACTACGATTTCTATGCGAAAAAAACATCCTTCTAGACAATGTTCCACCCAACAAATAACACATCTAGCCAAAGATGGGGAGAGAGGGAGTTACCCTCACTCATTGGAGGAAGAACGTGGAGGAGAAGGTACCCAAAGGCGCGGAGAAGAAGATCAAGGGAGGCCTAGAAAATCCGGTGGCCAGAGAGGCTCCGAGGAGGGTGGGGGACGGCAGGCGGCAGCTGAGGAGGAGGAGGAGAGGGTTGGGGGAGAAGTGCTGCTCGTTATGAGCCCTTCCCCCCGATCCCTTCCCTTTAAGACGAAATCCGCCAGGGCCGGATTATCCGGCCAACACTTGGGCCGGATTATTCGGCCTCAAATCTGAATTTCTGTTGTACATAGATTCAGGCCCGCGCGTCCCCAGACAACACCCCCACAAGGTGTACAAGGGAATTGTGTGCAAGATTAGATGGCTTAGGGGTAGGGAAAGGCTTAGTATTAAGAGAGCCAAACTGAGATGGTACTAGACACTCAAAATTGCAAGAACCAAATCAAATAAGAGCCAAAATTGAGTGTGATTCCCATAAGAACATGAGATGAGCAAAAACAACCAAAAAGATCCATAAAAATCCAATTCTCCTCAAGGGAGAGGGCGGTGGCCGAAGCCACCTTGTTGGAGTGTATGGTGTGACACCACAAAGATATATCTTGGGTTCACGATCAATACTCATCAATAAGCTCACATATCACAAAATGATATTAAGAGAAATGATTTATCTTGCTTTTGGAATTATGGGGGGAGGGTTAGCCCAATTAATTAGGACCACACTCCCCCTATATCCATGCCCACACCTAGACCAAATAAGACTGAGATGTACGAGTGAGTGCATGGGTAATCAAGACAAACTCCTGGAATCAATGATATTTAGTTAATTCCTCACGTAGCAGAATCTTGCTTCATCAAGTGGCTTCGTAAAAATATCAGCAAGTTGGTTCTTCGTGCTCACAAAGGATAGATCAATATCGCCTCGAGCAACATGGTCTCGAATAAAATGATTCCGAATCTCAATATGCTTTGTCCTTGTGTGTTGTACCGGATTGTACGCAATTTTGATTGCACTTTCATTATCACATAAAAGAGGCACTTTGTCACAATTGACACCGTATTCCTTTAATGTTTTCCTCATCCACAATAACTGAGTGCAAGCGCCAGCAGCAGCAACATATTCAGCTTCGGCGGTGGAGAGAGATATACAATTCTGCTTTTTAGATGACCAACACACTAGAGATCTTCCCAATAATTGACAAGCTCTAGAAGTGGGTTTCTGATCATCCTTATCGCCAGCCCAATTTGAATCAATATAACCACATAGAGAGAAACTGGAGCCCTTGGGATACCATAGACCAAAGTTAGGGGAATGAACCAAATATCTAAAGATCCTCTTGACCGCCACTAAGTGGCTTTCTTTAGGAGCTGCACACACCCCCACACTCAACACAATATCGGGTCTAGATGCGTAGAGGTAAAGAAGAGAGCCGATCATGGACCGGTATACCTTTTGGTCCACATCTTTACCATGTGGGTTAAGTTCAAGATGACATTTTGTTTGCATCGGAGTGGCGACACCATTAAGATCCGTCATCTTAAATCTCTTGAGCATGTCTTGGATGTACTTTGCTTGATTGATGAAGGTTCCTTCTCTAAGTTGCTTGATCTCGAATCCAAGAAAGAACCGTAATTCCCCCATCATAGACATCTCAAACCTGTCAGTCATAAGCTTTGAAAATTCATCATTAAAAGATTTATTAGTAGAACCAAAGATGATATCGTCTACATGTAGTTGGCATACGAAGAGCTCCCCCTTAACCTTCTTAGTAAAAAGAGTGGGATCGATTTGCCCAACTTCGAAGCCACGGTCTAGCAAAAGCTCTTTAAGGTGCTCATACCACGCACGTGGGGCTTGTTTAAGGCCATAGAGTGCCTTATCGAGTTTGTAGACATGGTTCGAGAAGTTAGGATCCTCAAATCCCGGGGGTTGCTTTACATATACCAACTCATGTAGAGGACCATTAAGGAAAGCACTCTTGACGTCCATTTGCTACAATTTAAAATTGTTATGGGCAGCATAAGCAAGAAGGATACGGATGGACTCAAGTCGAGCCACTAGAGCATAGGTCTCGCCGAAGTCAATGCCCTCAACTTGAGAGTAGCCCTGAGCCACAAGTCTCACCTTGTTCCTCACAACAATGCCATTCTCATCTTGCTTGTTTTTAAATATCCATTTAGTGCCGATAACATTGCGGCAATCTTTGGTTTTCTCCACGAGTTTCTAGACCTTGTTGCACTTGAAATTATTCAATTCTTCATGCATAGCAACAACCCAGTCCGGATCTTCAAGAGCTTCAAAAACTTTCTTGGGTTCCACCATTGAGATGTGAGCTTGATGCTCACCAAAACTTGCCAATTCCCTTCTTCTAGAAACCCTTCGTCGAAGGTCACCTACAACCTTGTCGAGGGTGTGACCCCTTAACTCAAGGTTCCGATCAGCATGAGCCTTGCGACGAAGTTCAATAAGCTTGTTGTCTCTTGGTGGAGTAGTTTCATCATTTGAATCTTCATTGGAATCATTTGCTCGACCTTGATTAGAATCTGGGATAACAGTAGTAGGCGGTGATGAAGCATGCCCTTGAGATGAGTCAGCAGCTGTAACAGGAGACTGCTGAACAACAGGTGAGTCAGGGCCGGATAATCCGTCCGATGGAGAGGCCGGATAATCCGGACTGGGAGAATTTGTAGCAGCTTCATCAGGCTGCTTGGGACATGTTTGAACTGGAGAGGGGCCGGATAATCCGGGGTCACCCGGAAAATCCGGCATGGAGCTTGCAGCGATTTCTTCAGCACCAGGAGCAATTTGGTCATTAGGAGCGGGGTGACCGGATAATCCGGTGTCAACCGAATAATCCGGCCTGGAGCTTTCTAGAACATCTTGACCTTCAATAGTTGATGGAGATGGTGTAGAAGTTGCTCCCATGGTTGGAACATGTTGAGTATGCGTAGATGAGGGCTCTACATGAGTAGAGCATTGTCCTTCCCGATCCACCACAAGGGATTCCTCAATGGGGCGGAAAAATCCCACGCCCATTCTTCTTATGGCATCTTGGGGTATTTCAACATCTGCGTCACAAACACCAACTTGCTCCGCACGGGAACCGTCATTTTCCTTGAACACCACACTACAAGATTCTACAACAGTTCCGGAGAGCTTATCGTAGACTCTATAAGTGTGGGATTCGGCACCATAACCAACAAAAATACCTTCTAGAGCCTTAGATTCAAACTTAGATAAACGAACTCCCTTGATGAGAAAGAAACACTTACACCCGAATACCTGAAAGTATGAGATGCTTGGCTTGTTACCGGTAAGTATTTCATACGGAGTCTTGTCCAAGATCTTATGGAGGTATAACCGGTTGGATGAATGACAAGCGGTAGAGATTGCTTCAGCCCAAAAGTTATATGGAGACTTGAATTCGGCTAGCATTAACCTTGCCATGTCTATTAGATTCCAATTCTTCCTCTCGACTACACCATTTTGTTGAGGGGTGTATGCAGCGGACTATTGATGTCTAATCCCCTCTTCACTTAGAAACTCATTTAAGGTGTAGTTCTTGAACTCAGAGCCGTTATCACTTCTTATAGCCAGAATAGGGGCGTTGTGTTAATGTTGAACCTTGTTGGCGAAGTCGATGGCCGTCTGTTGAGTTTCACTCTTCAACTTGAAGAAATAAACCCAACTGTATCTTGAGTAATCATCAATGATCACAAGATAGTACTTCTTCCCACCGAGGCTTGCATGAGATGGAGGTCCGAAGAGGTCCACATGAAGGAGCTCTAAGATCCTTTTTGACGAGATAATAGTCTTCCTACGATGAAGAGAGTCATGCATTTTCCCTTCAACACAAGCCCTACAAACACGATCTTTGGGAAAGGAGACATTTTCTTTTAGTCCAAGGATGTGGCCACCCTTGTGGAGACTTTGCAAAGTTCTCATATTGATGTGGGCTAGTCGGCAATGCCATAGCCAACCCACGTCAGCCTTTCCGAAAAGACACATCGGGCCTGTAGTGGTTTTCCCCGAAAAGTCCACCACGTACAGGTCATTTTCGACATATCCCACGAAAGCGACTTTTAGAGACTTGCTCCACAAGAGTACCACCAAATCAGCATCAATATAAACTGCAAAGCCCATATTACCAAGGCCGCGAACTGAAAGTAAGTTGTACCCGAGGGTCTCAACAAGCATGACATCCACGAGAGAGATATCGTGAGCCACCACAACTTTGCCGAGACCCAATACCTCAGATTTTGACTTGTCACCATAGGAGACGGTTATATGATCATGATTTGGCCGCATCTTCGTGATGATCTCCTTGCTTCCGATCATATGACTCGTGCACCCGCTATCGAGGACCCATTTAGACCCACCGTAAGCATAGCCCTGCAAGAAAGTTACTTCTTGGTTTTAGGTACCCATTTTTCAATGGGTCCTCTCATGTTAGTGACAAGGGTCTTGGGGACCCAAATAGACCAAGGAATGTAACAATCATAAGAGCCTACATAACTAGCATAAACATCACCATAATAATCGCAATATAATTCAAAGTTAGGATTGTTAGCCCCTGCAAAACCATCATAATTAGACTTGTCATTGGTGATGTTGCTAGTCTTTGGTTGAGCAGTCTTGCTCTTCTTCTTCTTCTTCTTCTTGTTTTTCTTGTTCTTTGTCTTAGGAATGTAACCAAGACCTTCTTTTCTATTGTTTGTCCTTTGCTTGCTCAGTATCTCATCAAGAACCTCTTTACATTTGTGTTGAGAACCCCTTGCAAGATCTTCTTTTCCATAAGATGATGTGGAGGTACTTGGCACATCATACAGCTTCAATTGAGTTTGGAGCTGATCATGAGACTCATTTAGAGTAGAGTGGTCACTCTTCAATGCCTTGTGAGCACTTTCAAGTTTATCAAACTTCTCCGAGAGTCTACCATGAGCAGCCCCAAATTCAATCTTTTCTTTCTTTAGTTTCTTTACCTTGGCAAGAGCATTGTCACGTTCTTTGATGAGTTGAGCCACAAATTCTTCATGCGACTCCTCAATGGACTCGAGTCTCTCTTCCAAAGATACTCGATCTTCCTCTTCTTCTTCCAAGGCATTCTTCAAAGAAGCTATCTCCAAGGCATCTTCTCTTTCGATTCTGCCCTTTTCTTCAAGAAGATCTTCGGCTTGAGCAAGTTGACTCATAAGAGCATCAAAATGGAGTTTGTGCTCACCTTCCAGGTTAGTGAAAAAGTTGTCCAAAGCAATAACTTCTTCTTTCATTTTAAGACTGTCATGATCATCCATATCCAAAATTATGTTAGTCTTAGGAAATGAAGAGCTAGAACTTGATACCTCGGACCCTCTTGCCATGAGGCAAGTGGCATTGTTGTTGATGACGTTCTCGTTTGGCGAGTCGAAGAGAGATGATGGAGTCGATGTGGTGGCTATAGCAGCCACCTCGCGGGAACTATCTTCATCCACTTCATCTTCACTTGCAGAGGAGTATTCTTCTTGTGCCACTAAGACGATCTTGGGTTGCTTCTTATAGGGGCCATTCTTTTTAATGAATGGCTTCTTCTTAGGTGCCTTGGATTTTTCTTTAAGAATGAGCCTTCCACCATTGTCTTCTCTATTTTGATAAGGACACTTGGCTACAAAGTGCATCCTATCTCCACAGCTCTAGCATGTTCTCTGTTTTGGGCCACTTTCTCTTCTTCCACTCGACCCATTCTTGTGCTCGAGTTCCGACTTGGCCTTGGCGGGATCCTTCCAAAAGTTCCTTGCGTAAAATGCCATGTACTCACCATGAGCATGTTTGACTTCATCGGGGCAGTCCATGGAGGCCCCCTCAAAAGCTCTTTCATCCTCATCTTGCTCAACAACATTGGCCTTTAGAGCGACATTGACTCCCTTTTGCATTCCAATGGCATGAGCCCGGGCATCTTCAGCATTCTTCGTGGCAACTTTGAATGATGCCATTTCTTGCATGACTTCATTGGATGTCATTTGATCGTAGTTGTGTCTACCTTGCAAGCTCCTCAAATCAGTTGGCTCGAAAGGCATTAAGGCACTCATATATTTTCTTTTTATCCATGCATCATCAATGTGGGTAGCTCCATGCTTTCTAAATGTTGTTGCAATGCCCTTGAGTCTTCTATACATGTCTTCATGGTTTTCACCATCCAACATGTAGAACCCTTCTGCTTCCTTACTCAGGGCATCATACCTATTCCTTCTCATGCTTTCATTCCCAATAAAGAGATCGGTGAGGGCATCCCAAGCTTCTTTAGCTGTGTTGAGATGTTCAATGTGGGGCATGTCCTTGGGACCCACACCGAGTTGTATCATGTGGAGAGCCGTAGCATTCAATTGGGTGTCCACAACTTCTCTTCTTGTTAGATTGGAATGATCTCCAATATGAAGACCCTCTTCAATAATCCTCCAAAGTTCAATTGAGGAGCTGCAAACATGAGACTTCATTAAGAATTGCCATTGATTAAAAGAGGATGCAGTAAGCTTGGGTGGATCACCCCTATTGTTTATATGAGGATGAGGGATAGGTGGATCGGGGGAATATATGTGACGAACCTCACTATATTCTTCCTTACCACTTCCCTTCTTGGAGGTGGAACCATTATGTTTTTCACCTACCACATCATCATCCTTGGATCCGGTGTTAGCCTTATCCTTGGATGATGGTGTGGCGGCCTCAGAAGAGGATGGAGATGGGGCTATGGATGATGTGAGACGAGCAATCATTTGATTCATCTCCTCTATCTTGGACTCAAAGGATTTAAACAAGGTTGTTTCTAACGGCTTGAGGTCATCCATTGTGACCTTATCCACAGCCTCATCCCCATCTCCCTTGGTACCCATACTTCTCTTACGCGGTTAAGCCTGAATAAAGAGCCAGGGCTCTGATACCAATTGAAATGGATCGTATGGGCACCTAGAGGGGGGTCACTACTAGGAAAACGGCTATAGGTAATACGCACATCCGTGGCACACGTGCTAGTGGTGCCCCACGGCTAAAATAGGCATGGCGCACTGCCTAAAGGTGCCCTACGGGTAACTACAGTAAGCGTGGCACAAATGTGCGCGGTGCGCCACGGATGTGTGTGGGCCAGGGCACTGCCAGCCATATACCACATATCCGTAGCGCACCTACGCTTAGTGTGCTTTGAGTGTGACCGGCAGTTGTGGCGCAGTTGGGCACCATGCGCTACAGGAAAAATCGGGCCACACTGCTGTGCAACTGGGAGAACAAGTATGTGGCGCACGGGTGGCATGTGCGCCACAGCTGTTCTTTATGCCTGTGGTGCACCACGCCATGTGCGCCACGGATGTGCGTGCTGCCTGCTACATTTTGGCAGATAACCTTTTGCACATTGCCTAGATCCACCATCTCCCACTTCACTTTCCCCTCCTTCTTCCTCTTTGGATCTCGCCCCCCTCCTCCTTACCACCTCAATTTCTCCACTCTTTCACCATTTGTAGCTTGTAAAACTTACCTTGGATGCTACATACATAATAGAGGAAGGCTCTCCTTCCGGCCACCATCTCTCGGTCTCTCACCTCTCCTTCGAGATCTTCTCGCGGTCTCTCGTCTCAGTAAGTTGTCTATGTAAGAGGGATGTGTTTATGTGTATGGATGATATGGTCACACATCTATGGAGAGGATCGTTGCTCTCATGTGTTTGGAGAGCATGCATGCATGATCTCTCATATATTGGCATTGTTTTGCCAAAATGTTGATTTATTTCCATTTTGGCAAGACTTTGGCATTTCGCAAAGGTCTCAATTTTAGGATAGGTCATGCCGAAATTTTCAATTGACCATTGCATGCATGCATTGGTTCTATGGTTGTAATAAACTTCTAATTCTACCGTGTACACCGCACAGGCAACCATGGTCCGCATAATGAGCGAAGGGATTGTGGCTAGATTTTTGAAATGCGCGATGGCCGACATGATACAAAATAACATGACGGAGATAAGATGTCCATGCAGAAGATGCAAACTCAATTGGTTGATCGACCCAGATTCCAGAAATCTGCAGGCGCACCTGCTCCACCATGGTTTCATGGATGGCTACACTCGGTGGATAAGTGATGATGAAGACGATGAGGCCGTAAATGGGGCGGCGGAAAATGAGGAAGGCGGGCAACATGATCATGATCATGGCAAGGACGGGCGAGATGAAGATGAGTCTCCTGGAGATGGTGAAGGTGCGGAAGCAGACCAGGATGATGATGATCTAGATGTCAGAGCAGACGATGGAACAACATCAGGCTGGGTGCAGGACCCTTATGTTCAAGAACTGCTTCTCAAGCAGACGAGTAACACCAGGGCTGCCGCTAGAGAGAAAGCCAAGCTTGTGCAACTTGAGAAAGACGTGGTTACTCCATTGTATGAAGGATGCAAGCCCGATGATACCCGGTAAAATGTAACGCTCAAGGCTATGGAGATGAAGGCAAAACATAAATGGACCGACGCAAGCTTCGACGATATGATGGCATTCTGGCACGATCGTCTCCTGGAGGGGAACACGTGTCCAACTAGTATCGAGGACACCAAGAAAATCGTGTGTCCTCTTGATCTAACGCACATTAGATACCACGTCTGCATCAATGATTGCATCATTTATCGGGGCGAGGACGCGGAGAAAACCACATGCCCGGTGTGCGGCGTTAGTCGATACAAGAAAGGGAAGAAAGCTCCTCGAAAAGTGGTATGGTGCTTTCCTATCACTCCTCGTCTGTAGCGCTATTTCGCAGACCCTAAGGAAGCAAATCTCATGTGCTGGCATGCGGAAAGAAAGAAGCCAGGAGATGACGATGACCCTGAAAAGGACGAGCTACTGACGCACCCTTCAGATGGTGGCCAGTGGAAAGCATTAGACCTCGAATTCCCAGAATTCGGTGGAGATTCGAGGAACATCAGGCTAGGTGCAAGCACCGATGGACCCAATCCGTTCGGTAGCCAGAGCAGCACGCACAGCACTTGGCCCGTGTTTGCATGGTTGTACAACCTCCCTCCCTGGTTGTGCATGAAAAAGAAGTACATACAAATGAGTATGCTAATTCAAGGGCCAAAACAACCTGGTACCGACATTAATCTATATCTCGGGCTGTTGAAAGAGGAGCTAGCCATGTTATGGGAATCTGACGTATGATGCTGTCGCACAAGATTATTTCACTATGAGAGCCGCGTTGGTCAATACGGTGCAAGACTATCCAGGTTGCGGATATTTCTCGGGGCAGGTTATCCAGGGATTCTACGCATGCGTTAGGTGCATGGATAACATGACCTATCTCCAACTAGAGAAAGATCCAGGGTCTTCGAAAACTGTGTTCATGGGGCACCGAAGGTGGCTTGGAAAGAATGATGCATGGAGAAAACATGGAGATTTGTTCAATGGAAAATCTAAGACCCGAGGAATCCCAGAGCGAAGGAGCAGCAAAGAAGTGGATGAATTGCTGAAAAACTAGAAAGAGTGTCCTAAACCGGGAAAGAAGCGAAAGAGGCATCAAGACAAGTCGTTGATGAAGGTATGGAAAACAAGGTCTGTTTTCTAGGAGTTTCCATACTGGAAGTTTCTCCGCACGCCTCATAGCCTTGACATCATGCATATCACGAAGAACGTGTGCGAGAGTCTAGTCGCCACCCTAATCAACATGCCAGATAGGACGAAAGATGGTCCTAAAGCAAGGAACGACTTGATATTCATGGGCATCCGGAAGGATCTTCACGGAGGACGCCCTACTCCTGATGATCAGGAAGATGACGATGATCATCAGTCGGAGGAGACACAAGGTCGTCGAAAGGGTAAAAAGGTCAAGAAGAATGAATATTACTGCCCCCCTTCGTGCTTCACACTAAGCCAGGATGAGATCAAACAGTTTTTCAAGTGCCTTCTAGGAGTCAAATTTCCTTACGGCTACGCGGGCAAGATAAGGAGGTACCTAGATGAGGCTATGCAGAGGTTTTGTGGGATGAAGTCTCATGACTGTGCCATGCTAATGACGCAGATACTTCCGGTTGCACTACGAGGTATAATGGACGAGCATGTCTGAGAAACATTGTTTGGGCTCTGCAAGTTTTTCGACGTCGTCTCTCGAAAGTCAATTGGTGTGAAACAGCTCGGGAGGCTACAAAAGGACATCGTGGTGATACTATGCGAGCTCGAGATCTACTTCCCACCCGCATTCTTCGACATTATGGTGCATCTGCTGGTCCATATCGTGGAGGATATCATCCAACTCGGGCTGATGTTCCTCCGCAGCATGATGCCATCCGAAAGGATGAACGGACACATCAAAGGATACGTTCGTAACAGGTCCCGTCCAGATGGAAGCATAGACAAGGGCTTTCTAGCCGAAGAGTGCATCTCTTTGTGGATGAATTATCTAGGCATCGAGAACCCTGTTGGTCTTCCCGTCAATAGGCACCTTGGCAAGCTCGATGGATCGGGTCACCGAGAGGGTCGTCGCATACTGCATGCAGACTACGATTGTCGACGCGCAGACTTTAATAGAGCAAACCTAGTCGCGCTACAACATTTAGAACTGGTCGATCCTTGGGTACAAAAGCACAAAAGGTCAATGGAGAAGAAGTATAGTGACCGGGGCATACAGAGGACGCAGGGAGAAATAATCAAAGAGCACAACTCAGATTTCACGTTTTGGTTTAGGCAGACGCTCCTAGATAATCCCCCGCAATCGCATTCTGCGGAGGAAAACATCATATTCACCTTGTCGCAGGGACCCATGCACAACCTGGTGACCTATCAGGCGTATGATATCAACGGCTACACATTCTACACGGAGGAAAAGGACAACAAGTGTGACTATCAGAACTCAGGCGTAACATCGGAATTCTACATCGATGACAACATGAAGGAAAGATTTTACGGAAGGATCGAGGAGATCTGGGAGCTCGACTACTGTGGAGAAAAGGTGTCGATGTTCCATGTCAGATGGGCCAAGAGCGTCGAAAGAGAAGACCGGTATTTCACAACCATGTTAATACCCGAAGCAGCCAAATCCAAGGCCGCCGGTGCACACGTCGCCGCGAAAAATGAATCGTGGGTACTGGCTAGCAAAGTGGACCAATATTTTTTTATTACCGACCCGACAAAGCTTAGTCGTGTTGTCGTGAGGAGAGGAAAAAGAAACATCATCGGAATGGATGGAGTCGCCAACGAGCAAGACTTCGACCAGTATGGCGATCCAAAGATTGAAGATGACGATGGCTACGATGAAGAAACATACATCACAAGAAGAAAAAGGACAACCTTATCCAAAAAAGGTAGCCTGTTCGAGCGAAGAGACATAAAAGTGCCGGGGCTAAATTATTCAACCGCGACAAAGAAGGGAAAAAAGATTGTAAAATGCTAGCTCACAAAAGATTGTAAAACACATGCTCAAAAAAGATTGTATTGATGCATATGGATGGCATATGGATGGCTTTATGCATGGCATATTATTAATGGACACGTTGAATCATTTTTGTACCACTTTTATGATATATATGTACCACTTTTATCATATAAAACATATAACAAATATTTTAGTGTAAACTACAGGGGCGACCGCCCTCTTATTTGACCTGACACAGCACTTAGCCGTAGTGCACCCTTACCTAGTGCGCTACGGCTAAGTGTTGTGACAGGTCAACTGTCGAGCACAGACCCGTCCCTCTCCCCATCCTCAGACCTAGATCGTCCCTGAGCCGAGAGACGCGTCGTCGCCGCCGCCGCTTGATCTGATCCGCTCGCTCGCTGCCTGCCGCCGCACTTGCTGCGTCTGAGGAGGAGGAGGAGGAGAAGAGGCCGTCGAGTCCGAGAGGAGGCCGCCGTGCATCCAAGGAGGAGGAGTCCGTGGAGGAGCGTGTCCGAGGAGGCCATGGAGGAGCGCGTCCTAGGAGGAGGAGGCCGTGGAGGAGCACCACTGCACCGACGCCTCCGCGAGACATCCCCTCTGGCGCCGCCTCCACTGCTACACCCCGCATGTGACACCGCCGCGGCGACCACAACCGGGTAAGTACCGTCGAGTCCCACATCACCTGATTTCATCTCACCTCATGGACATGATATTATCCATCTAAATCTGATGGATTCATGTAATTTAGGAATTTGGTTACTCTGTCATTTTGCTGCATTTAGGGATTTAGGAACTTAGAGTTACTCTGTCATTTAGGAATTTAGGGTTACTCTGTCATTTTGCTGCATTTAGGAACTTGGTTACTCTGTTCAATAATGAATTTTAGATTAGTCTCTATTAGTATAGTCTGAATCATCTAGCACCTTAAAAAACCTTAATGTCCATAGAATAACACGGCCTTCTCAGTGGCAATATGTGCAGCTTCGTTGTAGTGTATGGCTCGATGCTAGAATGTTCTGCCTTTCGGGAGCATAATAAAATGAAAACTGAAAATGTCGTTTGAGAAAAGCATTCACGAAATTTCTAGAAAAGATGTGCTACCGGTGGAAAAGTGTTACACCCGTGCAAACGTTCTACTTTGATATGGTTACATTTATGAAATACAACTTGATATTGTCTGACACTATTCATAAGAGATTTGGGGATTTCTGTTTGTATCTCGCAACATTTTGAATCTGAACTTAAAATTTTGCAATCACATGTAGGACACGCCCTTCTTCAGTAGTAGTTGCATGTGTGTTTTTCTAACAGCATTTACAGGTTTTCAAATAGATCGATGCTCATTCTCACAGGTTATGTGCTCCTGTCTTTTAGACCTGGGAAGAAACTTTAGGCATGCAGAAGAGATGCATCTATTTTAAGGTGTATTTACATTGTCGGGTAGAGGATGTTTTTGTTTGTCGTATGTAGAATTCCAGATATAACATACTTATCTGAAAGATTTTATAACATACTTATCTACCTATATGCTAAGTTCTTAGTTCGCTTCTGTAAATCTCAATTGGCACATGTAAAGACAGAGTGACATGTTCAGATTGAAGAGGATAGTAGACATTCAGTTCCTTCTACATGGTTCCTGAGTCAGATATAAAAGAAATAAAAATTCCTTTTTTATGACCATAGGATAGTAAAAAAATTAATAGTGGGTAATTTGGCATTTGTCCTTCTCAGCAAAAAAAATTCTTTTACATGACCGATAATACAAGTTAATAGTGGGTAATTTGTTCTTGCATGGCATTATCCTCTTATAATCAGATATTTGTTTTACATGACCGGGATAGAAGGTATTTAACCTATACCATGGAGCTTAAATAAAGGGGAAAAGAGAGAAGTACTATGTAGGAACAAATGTTAATTTGACTGTATGAAGCACTTGTATAATACTGTATGAAGCACTTTGTTATGATCTGCAGCACTTGTAGCACTTGAAATTGTGCTTGTGCTTGTATGAAGCACTTTCTTATATCATGTATGCAGGTGCTTGTATGAAATGAGTCCCGATTTTCGCCGAAATGTTCGTTAACTTCCGTTTCGGCAGAAATCGGGCACTCCTAGTTTAACAAAAATGAGCAAAGGTCATGCCGGATTTTTCCGCGCACTTTACTAACCATTATTTGCCTTCTATTAGTGCAAACATGTGTGACAATGACGAGGCTGGCTCTTCTCAGCGTATCAACGCTGAAGGAGAAGTGAGACCTTAAAACAGACCCTTGTCATTCTGGGAGGAGGTTGAGCAGCTAGAAAGAATGACAGAGGGCGATGACGAATACAACCCTTCCGAGAGCGACGCCAATGAGATGGAAGACGCGGAGGAAGAAGAAGCGACCGAAGGAATGGCGGATGATGAAACCACTAATGGCGGCGAGGGCACAACAAGTGGTAGTAATCTGCCTAAGAAGAAGGAAAGGCGCCGAACACGGTCGGCACCGTCAGAGAGGAAATTACCAAAGTGAGCCCAACAGGGGTTCCTTTGGAGCCCGACCATATGGTCAAAGGGTACGGTGGGCAAGTGACGGCTATCACCTGGACCGCCATCTCGATCAACACCGAGAATCTCCAGCATAAAGATAATGGCCATTTGCGCACACTCCTATTCGAGAAGCTGCACGCAAGATACAAGTTCCCCCTTTAGTATCGGAACACAGATTATCATGGGAATGAAGTAAATAAATCCGCCCTCACGAGGATGAGCACCGCCCTGGCCAGCTGGAGAACCCGGATAAAGAAGAAGATATTTAAAGAAGGGAAAAGTCTCGAGGAGATCCAGAAGATTGACCCGCAGATCACCGAAGATCAATTCCAGGAGTTCAAGGCCAAGTGCAAATCCGAAGCAGCCAAGGCCTCGAGTAAGCGGGGAAAGGAATTGCAGGCGATGAATATAGGTCACCACCATCTCGGATCTGGTGGTTACAGAGCCGCGGAGCCCAAATGGGATAAGGAGGACGACGAGTATAGAGCTAAGGGGATACCTAACCCCTTTTCGAAATTCGAAAACAAGCAGCTTCGAAACTTTATCAGGGCTTGTTACCATGTGGACCCCAAAACCAAAGAACTCACCGCGGAAACTAAGGTGAAGGACTTCGAGGTTCTTGCAGTAAGTAATTTAATTACCGCGGATCAAGTCGATTACATTCTAATCGATCAAGTCGAATTTCTAAATGGTTCACGTTACTTCTTCTGCAGGAGCAGGAAATTGCTAGTCAGGGATCCCATGGTTCCTCATCCCACGGGTCGATGGCGGCCACCCGGTGGGATAACCTTTAACAGTATGAACCGCCAAGAAAATCACGCCAGTTACAAAGAAGCCATCGTCGGCTGGCCGTCTGGCCGGCTTCGGGGCTAAGAATTGGGTGGATCATTTTGGTCCACCCCCGAGGACGCGTGTGGAGGGAAGGAGTGACGTGGAAAACTGCGAGGTTCAGGAACTTAAGGAACAAGTGGCGCGGATCCCGCAGATCATCCAAGACAACCTGGCAATCACCCTCACCTCCATCATGCCTACCTTGGTGTAGTCAATAGCGAACTAGAGTGTGGGTGGTCGACAAGGGCCATGCCCAATTCCAAGCATGGTCAGTAGCCACTCAAATAATGCGGGCTGGCGAACCCGGTGAATTATGTGTTCGTGACTCCGCCCTCTAGCACGGCGGCGCCGGAAGCATTGGTGACTCCGCCCTCTAGCACGGCGGCGCCGGAAGCATTGGTGACTCCCCCTGCCATCACCACGGCGCCGGAGCTTAATGCAACCGATAGGGAGAATACACCGGCAGCCAACACCGCACCATCAAGCAGCCCCTCCGTCTCTTGCACGCCCGTCGTCGTATGCGGTGCCTCAACATTAGCCGAGCTCGACGCCATCACGGTAAACCAAATACTTTACCGCCTTGCCATTTATTACTCTTATGGCATCTTTTTAATGCCATACATGTTTTTCACAGACGGATGTTCCATGCACTCTCTTAAGCTTCATGAACAACGAGTTGAGGGATGTTGCCAAGGGTACCATCATTCAACCCTTGCACCGCACGTTCCACTCAAAGTCAATGCCAGATAGCGTGCATAGGGTTAAAATTATCCGGGTGCTAAGGGGCTGCGACGACCTAGAACCTCCCGTTCAACCCCCAGGAGCGGATGAAGAAGAGCCGGCTCTCCTCAGAAGTTGCTTCGGCTTATTCCTGATATGGCCAAAGAGCATGATTCGTTTGGGTACGGCTGGGGCCATCACCCCACAGACAACAGCACTGCATGTCATGCCAGCGCCAAGCCATGGCAAGACCCCCACACCGCTACCGCCGTCACCTCCACGCGATTGTTTGGCTGGTCATATTGACATGACCATGGCGCAGGATTCGAACAAGGATGACGAAGATTACTTCGATGATTTCATCAACACTAATCTTTTCCCCAGCGACCTAAACGAAGACCCAGCTGGTGGCCCCGCAGAGAAAGCCACTTGCAACAAACGTCTCTTTGGTTCTCAGGAGACGCCTCCAGCTTGCACCTTCACCGAGCCATCGGATACATCCAACCGGCCCTTTGTTCTAAGCCCTGACACACTACATAGGGTGATCGATGCTCAGATTGCGGTGCCTACCCACTTCCCGAAAGGCAAGAAGACCAGGAAAAGAAAATCTCGCAGCTCGAGCCAGCCGGTGGCGTCAACTGCGAATCCCGAGTAAGTCATTATTCACTCGCCGCCATAACATGCTTTATTAGATTTTCATCATTCTTTTTCCAACACATTCTGTTTGAATTGTTTTGCACAGAGATCAACACTGCACACTCATCTGCTAGTCGCCGAAACATTCGCAAGCCACGTATTTCGACTCAGGGAGTCAAGAAAAGAAGAAAAACTATGACAAGATCAAGGAAGTTCTGGATGATGCTCTCACCGGCTATGCCTCAGCGGAAGGCACCACCTTCATGCGTAAGAAGCTCAAGTTTGGCAGACACGTCTTCACCCATGTGACGGAATTCCCCTGCGTGAAGCAGCCGGCAGGCAGTCAGAAGGAAGCCTACTATGCACTCCATCACATGAGGGCGTTCCTACTAGAGCAACAGAATTCTACGCTGCCAGATCATCTCAAGCGGTGGGCCGAAGTCAAGGCCAGGATCAATGATTCAGATATTAGACAAGAGATGTATCACATCCAGCAACAGTTTGGGGCAATCATCAGCCGTGATGTCATGACTTCAGGGGGGTCTTCTACGGAGGCAATCCCTCGAATAACCGTGACGTAGTAGATCGCCTAAAGATGCAGGTGACTATAGGCGTTCATGACGAAACAAGGCGTCCTCCTGTTCCCTGAGCCGAGCGAGAAGTCTTGATGTGTTGGTCTAGCTGTAGTTCTTTATCCCCACAAGTACTTGTGTGTGTCGACATGTACATGCTACTACTTGGTATTTTTTGCTTACTTTGTTACCTTATTTGATAAATATATCTTTATATGTGCCTTTTACTTGTTTTTTCATGCACCATTTAATTATTATTGCCAACTTTTAGATGACGTGGTACGTCGTGTACAAGGGATGGGTTCCCGGAGTCTACGATGATTGGGAAGACTGCCGGAGACAGGTGCACCGTTTCAGCGGCAATAGCTACAAAGGGTACAACACTATGACGGAGGTGGAAGCTAGATACGCACGCTATCTAGCGGGAGTTAGGACGAGGAACCGGATGAAGACCTATACCTCCGTCGCGGTGATGGTTATCGTCCTTGGTTGTCTGTCCTGCATGTTCCTACTTTAGATGTCTAGGCGAGCTTCCGCGAGCTCTAACTTGGTTGAGACATGTATTCATGTCATCACTAGCTACTTTGTAACTTGATCGAAATAATGTAACTTATACTGTGTATTTATGTATGTGACTTATCTATATGTATTTTTTTCTATCTTGTCTGTGTATTTATTTCTGTATTGTATATCTGTGTATTTATTTCTGTACTGTATATCTGTGTATATCAGCTGTATTGTATATAATCTGTATTGAGTATCATCTGTATTGAGTATTTCTATTTTTTTGAAAAGCTCAACCGTGGCACACATATACTTGGTTAGTGGCGCACTTCGTTAGTGGCGCACGTTGTCAAATACTAGTAGCGCACTATGTCATGCGCCACCGAAAAAACAGTAGTAGCGCACAAGGCAGTGCGCTACCACTAACTAGATACTAGTAGAGCACTATGTCATGCGCCACAGGAAAAACAGTAGTGGCGCACAAGGAAGTGCTCTACCACTAACTCGAGATACCTGTAGAGCACCTGGCAGTGCGCTACGGGAAATTTTTAGCCGTAGCACGGAAGTCGTGGCGCACCCCTAGTGCGCCACGGAAGGGGAAAATAGGTGCACCACAGACGTGCGTTTTCCTAGTAGTAGGTGAATAGGTGCTATTTCAAATTTTAATGCTTTTTCAGTTTTAGGCTTAGCACAAAGGGTAAATTCTCTAGATATACTATTAGGTGGAATTTTCCTATATGCAAACCTATCTACTAGCGAGTAAAGAGCGAATGGAAGAGGAACGGGTAAACCGTAGTGAAGAATGCGGAGACACAGGATTTGTTTGACCGCAGTTCCTTCCTTGTTAAGGGAAGTACGTCTGCGTTGGAGGTGTGGACGGTATTAAAACCACCATGCCACAATAGGCCTCACCCTATTCTTCGATGGATCCCGCCACCAAAGGCCTGATCCACCTTTCCACCATAGGGACCTTTCGAGGCGGGTACCGGTGCCTTTACACAACTAGCGGGGCACAACTCCACAATCAACTTGGAGGCTCCCGTAATGACAACAAGCTGCCACAAGAACAAGTTATCAATAACAAAGAACAAGATCTAGATATTGACAAGAATACTAGATCAGGGATTTCTCCAAATGAATGGAGAGGAGTTGATGGGCTTGATTCGTAATGACGATGACGATTCTCTCCTCCTTCAATTCCCTCAAAGATCGAACCTTCGGGTGGTTGAAGTGGGAGATCTAGAATGGGACCTCTTGCACAATGTCTGAACAATTTCGAATGAATCAAGAGTTCTGAACATTGGGGAAGGAGGGATATTTATACCCCCCTTCCAAAACCAAGCTGTTGGATACTTTGGGGGCCGGATTATCCGGCCCAAGTGAGGGCCGGATTATCCGGCCTGGGGAAAACTCCGCCCTAGACTCGGAATATCCGGCAGATAGTCCGCCCCCTCTTTGAGTGTCGCGTAGAGCTTGCCCTTGATCATCTTATGGGGGCCGGATTATCCGGCCCCATGTGAAGTCCAGATTATCCGGCCTGGGGAGGAAAAACCGCCCAGTTCGGATTTTCCGGGAGAAAATCCGACCGGACTCCGAGCGACGCGCCTTGGCATGCTTTGCTCAAATTCTGGGAGCTGGATTATCCGACCCTTGTGATAGCCGGATTATCCGTCCTAGGAAAGAAAAACCGCGCCAGTTCAGATTTTCCGGGCGATAATCCTCCCCCTCTCTAGGTGACGCGCCTTGGCAGCCTTTGAACAATAAGGTAGGCCGGATTATCCGGCCCTTGGTGGGGCGGATAATCCCCCCCCCAACCCTGCTGCACACTTAGCGCACATGAGAAATCTCCATAGTATTGTTATCTAACACACAAAACACAGGAAAACATAAAATGTTCTTTCACGGCGGCCCAGGCGTTTCTCTAACACACATACATAACTCCATAGACTTACAAGCTCCCCTTTTATTTCACACCGACGACATCCACAAACAAAAGAGCATGATATCAACTGGGTATATATTTACAGGCGTTGAAAGCGTTCCCCGTGATAGCACGGTTTTACTAATCCCCAGCCTATAATTTGCAAGCATATAACTTTCATGGACAGTCACAAAGGTTCAGGTTTATTAAGTGCAAGAAATAAAGTGTGCCATCAAGTTCGTGAGAGCTTTATTAACTAACTTTCCCATAACAAGCAAACATTTTATTCGGAAGAAAACATGGCATATTGAATATGCACGGAACAGCAAATGATGCTAATAGGTAGGTACGGTGGACACTTTTGGCAATATTGGTTTCGGGGAATTGGAAACACGAGTAGAGCTCATACTCAGTGCAAGTGGAGGCTAGCAATAGTAAGGGAGCGACAAATGAGAGAGCAATAACTGCCATAATCATGCTTGCAACAAAACAGGACTAATCATGGAATGAAAGTGATTCAAGACCCCTGAGGCAAAATAATTCATCGAGACTTAACTGATTTTTATTTTAGTCATATGCATGCATTAGCATGTGCCAAGTCGATTCAAGTGAAACATTTAGAGGAAGATACCACAGTGGCATACCAAGTTATGACTAGAGCAATGCAAGCAAACATTCATATGGCATGCTATAAACTATTAGCAAGATGGAGTTAATCATAAGAAAGCAAGAACTACTAAGCATCCATAAATAACATACACCCTACATGAACAGACTAAGCATGCCCATAATTATGAGTATATGTACAAAAATGAAAACAAATAGAGTTTGTTACCAGCCTCTTACCACACCTCAAGTTGTCATTAATCCTCATTATTGCACTTCACTTGTGTGTCTTGAATAATAACATGAAACCAAATTCCACTAAGGACTATTGAACCCTGCAACAAACTTCACAAAACCAAAGAAGAAGAACAAATATTTTTTGGTGTTTTTAATTTTCAAAGGCAAGAACAAAAAGGAAAAACAAGCAAAGCAAAATCTTTTTGGGTTTTTCGAATAATTAAGACAAATCCAAAAGGAAAAAAGGAAACCAAGGCAAAAAGAAGAAGAAGCAAACAAAGAGAAACAACAGAAATATTTTTGGTCTTTTTGTGTTTTAGAAAGCAAAAGTAAAGAAAGGACGAAAACTAAAAAGAGCATGAATATATAAAGTACCGACGAAACATGATATGGAGATGAGTGTGATGTCAGTGTACCTCCCCCCAAGCTTAGGCTTTTGTCCTAAGTGGGTATCAACCCCAACGCGGGTAAGGGTCACAAGCAGGCGGGTCATTGTAAGAATGATCGTGGTTAGGCCCTTGGGAAGAAGAAGAAGCTCCCCAATCATAGGCTGCTAATATGAAGACTCCCCCTCATTCAAGGGCTGGACCGAATCATCTGTAATCTCCCTTCTAGTATCCTGCTCCTGTTGGGAGAGCTCTCCCAGGTACGTATCAAGCTCCTCCTCAGTGAGTGACCATCCTACCCTGGTATCAAGGTTAAACAAAACAGGTGCAGGCAAAAGAAAAAATCGCTCAGACTTACTACTTCTCCAACCAGCCTTGAGAAAGGTTATTTCATAAGACAAATCACTCAAATTAGCCCAAGAAGAAACAAATTTATGCTGTATCATGGAATTAAGGTCAAGCCTTTCTATGGGAAACTGTAGGTCTAGATGATGAGGCACTACACCATGCAAAGCTAATAAACGAGAGGCGATGAGGCCTCCACAAATTCCATCTTTCTCGCGGTTAGCAGCAAGACGGAAAGCTATCAAGGCACCCAAGTTATAAGTCCTATCTCGTTTTAAAGCAGCTGAGATGAATGCTAGATCATATGAGGATAACTTATTAGCAGTTTTCCTAGCGAGAACACACTTGGCAATAAAGTAAGCAAAGTAGCGAATAGATGGGAGATGAATGTTACGGATTTTCCCGCTCTCCTTCGAGAAGCTGCTCCCTTGGCAAATCTCTGCATACAAGTCCCTGAGTGGTGCAGGTCGCTCTTTAATCCTTCCACACGATCCCCACTCTGGTACCTTAATAGCTGCACAAAAGTCATCAAGAGGAAGGTCGACAGCTATATTGTAAATTTTGTAGTGAACCATGGGGTTAGGCAAAGAGCAACTAAATCGAAAGTCCTGCACTACAGACATAGTTATTTTCACAAATTGACAAGGTTCATCTTCCACAAAGTGCTCCAATCCTACATTAGCAACTAAAGTATGGAAGTCCTAGGAAATTCATGCAGCTCTCATGAATTCGAAGCATGGATAGATGGAAGGAAAAACTTCCTCCTCTCTGTGAACCTTCATAACCTCAGGCACCCTCAATTCTTGTTGGTTGAGTTGATGTTCATTCATCTTCTATTCTGAAATTTAAACATCCATTACACAAGTGATTGCAAAGTGAATACATAATGAAGAGAACTACTCATAGGGACTTGTAAGAGGCCTAAACATGCATCAAAACAATATCTCTAAGCATTGAACAAGCTTACAAGCTCTCAAAACCTGTCACCTATAGCAGAAAAATACTCAAGATATAAACCACTAAACACAAATCTACTTGGACAAGCGGAGGAGTCACATACCGGAGAGCAAATGCTCCAAATTTCAGCAGCAAAGATGGGCTGAGCAAGGAGATCAAAAAATCATGGGCAAGAACAGCAAGAACGTGATTTCGAGAAAATAACTGATGTTTTCTCGGGAGAGAGAAAGAAGTGAGAAATGAGAGAGTGAGTGGAGGGCCAGGGGTGGCCCACACCATGGCCAGGCGCACCCCTGGGCTGGCTACACCACCAGGTGGTGTGCCTGCCTGGTGGGCCCCCCTAGTACTCTCTAGGTACTCCTCTGCCCCTTTTTCACGTAAAAATTTAATATGAATTTTCTGGAATTTTTCGAGACACTTTATTTTTGAGCAATTTTCAGGTATAGATGAATGATTTTCTGACAGAAAAAGTTTCTGGAAAGATGCAATGACCAAACAAAACAAAAACTTTAGAAGTTCTAAGAGACTCTAACATGCAAGCAGCTAACAACAGAAAAGTAAACTAAATGAAAGAAAAAACTAGAAAAGATAAAATAAAAGTAAACAAAGATAATCATGGTGAAAACATTGTTTTGTTCATTGAAATATTTTGTTAACAAGGTTGATGAGGTCTTGTTACCAAAACAATTTTATATGAAACAAAACTTTGTATTCCACTAATGATTATGTTACCTCAACCTTGATAGCAATGGTCCCAATAATAATAGTTTCATATTTTTCTCTTGGTATGGGAAAATATATTTCTCCAACTTGAATGCCCTCAACATGTTCAATTGAATTCAAACCGTAAGTCCTATCAATCTTCTTGGGGAATAGATAGTATGCTCCTTGTCATTAACATTTAAAGTCACCTTTCCTTGATTACAATTAATAACAGCTCCTGCAGTATTAAGAAAAGGTCTCCCAAGAATAATAGACATATTATCATCTTCAGGCATTTCAAGCACAACAAAATCAGTTAATATCAAGAAACTATGAGTCACTTGAACATGTACATCCTCACATATACCAATAGGAATAGTAGTAGATTTATCGGCCATTTGCAAAGATATATCAGTTGGTATTAGTTTTTCCAGTTGAAGTCTCTTGTAGAGAGAAAAAGGCATAACACTAACTCCTACTCCCAAATCACACAAAGCAGTTCTAACATAACTATTTTTAATAGAGAAAGGTATAGTTGGAATCCCTGGGTCTCCAAGTTTCTTTGGAACTTTACCATTAAAGGAATAATTAGCAAGCAAAGTAGAAATTTCTTCTTTAGGGATCTTCCTTTTATTCGAGACAATATCCTTCATATACTTTGAATAAGGAGGCAATTTAATAGCATCAGTCCAAGGAATTTGCAAGAATAAAGGTTTCATCCATTCACAAAACTTATTATAATGTTCATCTTCCTTTGACTTGTGTTTCTTATCAGGGAAAGGCATAGGTTTTTGGACCCAAGGCTCTCTTTCACTACCATGTTTCTTAGCAAAAAATCTTCTTTAGTGTATTTAATATTATTAGTGTGCTTTTCAGGTTCTTCTTCAACTTTTTCTTTATCAGGAACATCATTTTCTTCATTACCACTTTCAGTTTTAGCATCAGAGACAGATATACTATTAGGATCTTTAGCGGGTTCAGAGGGTTCTACAATAGTTTTATGTTTCTTCTTTCTTTTCTTAGGAGTAGTACCACTATTTTCAGCTTGTTGAGAATCCTGCTCAATTCTTTTAGGATGCCCCTCAGGATATAGAGGATCCTGGGTAGCAGCACCACTTCTAGTTCTAATTTCATAAGCATGTTTTTCTTTAGCAGCATTAACTAGCAAGTCTTTTTGTACTTTAATAAGCTGATCAATTTGAGTTTGGACCATTTGAAAATGTTTAACAAGCATTTTAACATCATTAGAGGTTCTTTCCACAATATCTTTTAACTCAACTATAGCTCTAGAGTTTTCCATTAAATGATTTTGCACACTTTTATTAAAATTATCTTGCTTAACAATAAAAACATCAAATTCTTCTAAGCATTGATCAGGAGGTTTAGAGTAAGGGATATCACCTTCATCAAAATGTTGGAGAGAGTGTACCTCAATAGTGGATGAGTGGGAGATTGGCTTACATAATTCTTCTATAGGAGGTAAATTCTTCACATCTGCAGCTTTAATTCCCTTCTCCTTAAGACATTTCTTAGCTTCCTTCATCACTTCATCATTTAGTTCAATAACTCCCCTCTTCTTAGATGTTTGTATAGGCGCAGGTATAGCTGGTTCAGGTATAATTGTTTCAGGTATAGCTGGTTCAGGAGGAGTCCAGTCTTCATAATTCTTGCTTATTTTAGCCATTAATTCCTCAGCTTCCTTGGGAGTCCTATTCCTGAAAACACAATCAGCACAACTATCTAGGTATGTCCAAGATTCTTCAGTTAGTCCATTATAAAATATATCAAGAAGCTCATTCTTAGGTAATGGACATACGGCATGTGCATGAATCAAAGCACAAAACCTTGCCCATGATTCAGGCAATATCTCTTTTTCTCCCTGTTTAAAATCAAAAAGTTCCTGCAAAATAGCATGTCTAGCACTAGGAGGAAAATATTTCTGCAGGAAAGTACTAATCAAGCAATCAGGGTTATCAATAGATACAGGAGGTAAATTATTAAACCAAGTTTTATCTTCTCCTTTCAGTGAAAAAGGGAAAAATTTAGCAACAAAGTAGGTGCGTATCTTAATATCATCAGAAAACAGGCCACTCATGGTAGAAAGATCAGTCATATGCGCTACCGCACTTTTATTCTTATTCCCACAAAAAGGTTCTTTCTCAACAATAGCTATGTAAGATAGATCAAGAGAGAAATCATAATCCTTATCTTTAATGTTTATGGGAGATGCAGCAAACTTAGCATTAGGAGACAATTTGGGTTTTATAGTACGCTTCTCAAGGAGACTCTTAATAGCACTCCTATGATGGGTGTTTTGACATTCTTTAATAAATTCATCGGTCATCTCAATATAACCCTCAGGTGAACTGACAGGTGTAGTAGTGTCTTCATTAGGAGTTTCAGTATTTCTAGCTATAGTTCTAGCAATCGTAGCATCTAGGAAAGGACCTAATGAACCACTCTTATCAAGCACAGTAGAAGCAACATCATAAGTATCAGAAGTTTCAGATTCAGCAGTAGTAGCAGTGTGTGTAGCATGTGTATGTGGTGGTGTAAGGAGCTTACTCATAACAGACGGTGAATCAAGAGCAACAGAGGTGTTCAGAACCATACCTCTTCTTGTAGTGGATGGTAATATAGGAACTTTTCCATCACGAGACTTACCCGTGATGAATGGAGGGCAGCAAACAATAGTGATTCCAAGTGAACTTGATAAATAGATCTATGCTCCCTGGTAATGGCGCCAAAAAATAGTCTTGATGACCCACAAGTATAGGGGGTGTATCGCAGTATTTTCAAGGGAAGTGAAACCCAATTTATTGATTCGACACAAGGGGAGCCAAAGAATATTTATAAGCCTTAACAACTGAGTTGTCAATTCAGCTGCACCTGGAAACAATCTTGCTCACAGCAGTTTATTAGTAGCAACGGTTTTGTAGTAGCAATAGTAAAGTAATAGCGGTAGTAAAAGTAAAGACAGTAGTAACAATTGCAGTAAATAGTAGGATTAAAGCACAGTAGGCATAGGGATGGATGGATGGACGGGCATTGCATGGACAAGACAATTCACATGGCAATCAATACATAGGGCATTTGCAGATAAATAAGATAAATCATCCAAGTACTAGATAATCATAGGCATGTGTTCCATCTATAGTCATACGTGCTCGCAATGAGAACTTGCACAACATCTTTTGTCCTGTCAGCCCGTTTGCAGCGAGGCCTCAAGGGAACTACTGGAAATTAAGGTGCTCCTTTTAATAGAGCACTGGAGCAAAGCATTAACACTCCGTGAACACACGTGATCCTCACATCGAAGCCATTCCCTCCGGTTATCCCGATTGATGTCACTTCGGGGCCTTTGGTTCCAGACAACAATATGTGTAAACAACTTGCAGGTAAGACCATAAACAATACTATCATAATGAATCAATAACATGTTCAGATCTGAAATCATGGCACTCGGGCCCTAGTGACAAGCATTAAGCATAACAAGTTGCAACAAAGTCAAAAGGCACTAATAATAGATACTAGGCACCATGCCCTAACAATCAGATGCCATTACATGAACGATCTCATCCAATCCCTACCATCCCCATGGCCTACAGCAGGGTATTACTCACTCATAGATGGGGGAAACATGGATGGTCGATGGAGAAGCGATGGTGATGATGATGGCGATGATCTCCTCCAATTCCCCGTCCCAGCAGGGTACCAGAACGGAGTTTCTAGTTCCGGATCGCGGAATCTGGTGGTGACGGCACAGCGGAACTCTTTTTGGAAAAACATCAAACTCCCCTTGGTTTTTAGGTCAAGAGGTAACTTATAGGCGAAGAGGGAGGCTGAGGGGGCAATCGAGGCAGCCACACCACCCCCAGGCGCGGCCTGGCCTAGCCCGCGCGGCCAGGTGGTGTGGGCCCCTCGTGGCCCTACTCCATCTCGTCTTCTAGCTCCGTGAGTCTTCTGGTGAAATAGGATTTTTGGCATATCTTCCGGGATTTTTCTTGATAGTTGATTTTCTGCACAAAAACTAGACACCAAGGTAATTCTGCTAAAAACAGCGTCAGTCCGTGTTAGTTCTATCCAAATCACACAAGTTTAGAGGAAAAACAATAGCAAAAGTGTTTGGGAAAGTAGATACGTTTTGGACGTATCAAATCATCGGGCAAGGGGTACCCTGTTGGCGGTTCTCTATGATACACATGTACTTACTGTGATAAGAACTTACCGGTAACTAAACTTGAGTAGCATGAGGAGCGGCCCTCGTATTCAAGGGACATGTGATTGCCAACTTATACTTTGTCAAGCATATACTCCATAGTTTGTTCACTTTAACCTTAATCACCTAAAGATTCTTATGATAGGGGCAATAAGAGCCGAAAGCTAATAAGTACCATAATTTTTGGAAGCTATTTATGAGACTTGAATCCCTGCTTCCTTTTATGAAGGCCTTTATTTTACTTTTATGTTGAGTCTCCATCTTCTATCTTGATGCACCTATTGAGAGAGCATAGTGGTCATTCTTAGTTTAATGTGCATTGTCCCAAAACTTGTTGATTAATGCATAACTTTGATATTGCTTGTTCTTAAACTATCTATATCTAGTCACCCTTATGAACTTTGAAGGTGTCATATGCATTTATGTTTTGCTACACTGTGAGGGACAAGATGAATAACATTCTCATTATGTTTTCTTTATGTGAAACAAACAAACGCCTTGCAAAGCATTGTTATTCATGAATCTTTTGTTTATACCTTTTCATGCTACAACATAGTTGCTATGTCTTATTGTTAGAACTATATCTTTCATGCTATGTTAAAGTACTATGATCCCAGCTATCAATGTTTTACAAATTCTTTGATCAAGCTTGTTATGGTGCATGTCACCTCAAAAATTATTCTTTCTTTTTATCACTTACCTACTCGAGGACGATTAGGAGTTAAGCTTGGGGATGTTGATACGTTGCAAACGTACCTATAATTTTTGATGTTCCATGCTTGTTTTATATCTACTTTCTTATGTTTTGTCCACACTTTGGAGTAATTTTACACATTTTCTAGAACTAACCTATTAACAAGATGCCACAGTGCCAGTTGCCTATTTTCTTCTGTTTTTGGTTCCAGAAAAGCCATAAAATGAATATTCTCGGAATTGGACTGGACAAAAGCCAAAGTCGGTATTTTACCGGAAGACTCACGGAGCCAGAAGACGAGACGGAGAGGGGCCAGGGGCTGGCCACACCATGTGGTGGCGTGGGTCCCCCTGGCCACGCCACCAGGTGGTGTGGGCCCCTGGTCCACCCTCTGACATCGCCCTTTCACCTATAAGAAGCCTCCGATGCAGAAACCCTAAATCATCCAGGAGAAAGCCACGGAAACCTCCACAGCACCGTTGCTACAAGAAGGAGATTCGGGACAGAAGTCTGTTCGGCACCTCTGCCAGAGGAATCGCCTTGAGCCATCTCCATCAATCTCCACCACCATCTCCATCGCCGTTGCTGATTCCCATGATGATGAGGGGGTATTTCTTCCTCGAGGCTAAGGGCTCTACCGGTAACTATGTGTTCATCTCTCTCTCCATGCATGATCTTATTGAGATCATGAGCTTTGTAATCTATAGATCTATTTTGCTACTCAAGTGCTTTAATGAATCTCTGCTTATCCCCACACGTGTGAAGTTGACAGTGTGCACACCGTGTGGCACTTTGGCTAAGGTTACATAAATACTTTTCATGAGTATAATTTGAGTTGGATGTCTCTATGAAATTGTGGTGTTTGTTGGAACCATCTAGCGCTCAAGGTGACAGTGTGGGGTTATCTAGATGGGGAAAGAGAACTTTGAGGTGTGCTGTTATAGCCCTACCATGGATTAGAGTGTCCAACCGGAGAGTAGTTCATACTAGTATCATGAAGAGAAGATATTTATATGAGAGTGTTCACTAGCGAAAGTATGATCCCTAGGCCTTGTTTCTAAACATTGAAACACCGTTTGCAACTAGATATGTTACATGTTTGCTTGCTTCCATCTTTTTGCCTTTAGTCTTTTCCTCCCGTCAAGATCTTTTCTGGCACCGTTGACTTATATCCATACCACTTGTATTTCCCTATCTCTTCGCCGAACTAGTGAACCTATACACCTGACAAGTGTATTGGGTGTGTTGGGGACACAAGAGACTTCTTGTATCTTGATTGCAGGTTTGCTTGAGAGGGATACCTTTGACCACTTCCTCCCTGAGTTCGATAAACCTTGGGTGATCCACTTAAGGGAAACTTGTTGCTGTTCTACAAACCTCTGCACTTGGAGGCCCAACAACTGTCTACAAGAATAGAAGTGCATAGACATCAGGCAGCCAGGTTTGAATACTGGCTATCTTAGACTTTTTTTCCTTTTAAAAAAAATATTTTTAATTACTTTTAAAAGCAAGAACATACACATGCATATTTATTCAAAAAAAGCAAGAACATACACATGCATATTTATTCAAAAAAACTCCCTGAATCATATATATATATATGTGTGCTTGTCACACACAAATGTGAATTTGTATACCCACACGAATATCATGTTATATGTTTTAGTCTCTAACTAATATATATTTGCTAGCACACATGTGAATTAATACACAAAAAAGTCACACGTCATCATGTGATGTATCGGTTTCGAGCTAGCGTCCCTTCACAATCTTCTTGCCCTTTTTCATCGCGGTTGAATACTTTAGCCCGTGCACTTTGAGATATTATCGTGAATGGACAACCTTTAGTAGGTAGCGGGGTCTTCCTTCTTACTGTAGTAGTAGGCATGTCGAAGTACTTGTCAAATTCCTCTTCGATCTTCAGATCACCGTTCTTGTCGAAGTCTTGCTCGTTGGCGGTTCCTTACATTCTGATGATGCTCCTATTGCCCCTACTAACTACAACACGGCTGGGCTTTGACAGGTTGGTAATAAAAAAACATTGATCATCTTGGCTAGCGAGTACCCAAGGCTTATTTTTTGCGGAGGCGTTCATCGCCGATTTGGCATCTGGTATAACCATGGTGGTGAAATATCGGCCTTCTTTTTCCATGTTCTTGGCCCATCTAACATGGAACATCGGCACTGTCTCTCCATAGTAGTCGAGATCCCATATCTCCTCGATCCTTCCGTAGAATCTTTCCATGACAGTAGTCTCGTCATCGGTGAAGGATAGCATTTACTCCTGAGTTTTGATATTCGCTATTCCTATCCTTTTCCTAGGTGTAGAATCTCTAACCATTTATGTCGTATGACTGATAGGTCCTTAGGTTGTGCCCTGGGCACTATGACAAGCATAATATGAGTTTTTGATCTTCTATAGAAGGCGTCTGTGGGGGATTGTCCAGTAGCATTTTCTTGAACCAACCCATGAAGCTGGAGTTGTGCTCTCTGGTTACGTCTCCCTTCTTCCTCGTCTGGCCCTAGTCAACGTACTCCTGCTCGATTAAGCTTTTGTGCTCTTCCACCCAACGGCCGACGTCATTGTATTGGGAATGGTAGTACCTAAGCAGGTTAGATAGAGGTGTGGGGACTAGCAGGGAAGCTCTCGACGGCGTCCACAGGCAGGATTGGGTACCAGCAGGTGTAGCGAGACACAGGAAATATCTAGGTTCGGAGCCCTTGTGGTGAGGTAAAGCTCTTACTCCTGCCGATCTGACTATGAGTGGTATATGGGCTACAATTGCTCCTCGAGTTGTATTCTCTAGCTACTGCCTTAAATGCACTAAGACCAACCCCTTCTACTAGAACCTTGCCTCTCCTTATATAGGCAAAGAGGCAACGGTCTCACTGGCCAGTCCGGCTGGCGGGCCCCACAGGCGGGTCCTAGCCGGCTAGTCATCTACAGTACTCGGTACACTTACATCCCATCATAGTACAAGTGATAAGGTCGTCATGGGTACAATGAACGACGTGCGAGCCTGTCATCAGCGTCTGGCCACTGTTCCCGCGTCACCCCGCAAAGTCTTCGGTATGGTCGGGTAGTTGTGGGTCTTGTCATCATACTAGGGCATACCATGCACTATGCAGCACGTCGCACTATCCTCTTGATTGAGTCTAGCTATGTTGATGTAGCCGGCCCCATGCCTTGCTGCTCCTCGCGGTTCCGGCTACCGCGAGGTAGCCGGCTTGACTTGCCCTTGTCCGGCTACGCTCAACCAGCCGTACGCGATCCGACTGCCGTGATTCTTGTCTGGTTGGGGGTATCCGGAGGTCATCCCCCCGACACTAGCCCCCGAGCACGTGTAGATTTCGCAGTTAGGTGAAATGTGCGCGCGCTCCTCTCCAACTTTGAATTTTCTGGCTGGCTACGCCTGGCGGTTGCGATACCCGTGACGTCAGCACTGACGCCGGCCACGCGCGCACAAGCCATCATTACACGGCGGCGGGCAGCATAACGTCCCGTCACACGTCGCCTCGGGAACTGTCGTCTGCCTCTTCGGTTTCTGCTCTGGGATCGTCTGTGCATCCTGTGCCTGCACAAAGGATCCTGCGTGGTGGGGAGAGCGGGGTGCGGCTCGATGAGCGCCGCGTGGCATCGCAGACGGTTCCGCTTTCGGGTCTTTAAAAGGCCGCCTAGGGAGAGCAGTTCGTCCTTCTGTTTGTTGCCTTCCCAATCTTCCCCTGCGCCCTTGCCTTCCCCGCCTTCTTTGCTTGCTGCTACTGTTGTAGCCCGCGGTGCTGCCAGTTTAGCGTCGTCGGCGGTACGGGCAACTGCCACTGCTTAGCCGGAGCGCCTCCCAGCGAGCTGGAGATGGCCGCCAAACGCGGAGCCTGGTGCGGCTCCTCCGTGACGGAGGAGCACATCGAGAAGTATCGCGCCACCCACGTGCTGCCGCTGGTGACGGAGGTGGCGGTGCGGTTGGCGCCGGAGGGGAGGAATCACTGCACCTGGCGGAGGGGGAGCGGGTGATTTTTCTGTCGCATCTTGCCTGCGGCTTCGCGCTGCCGGTGCATCCCTTCTTCCTCACCTTTCTTGCTTTCTTCGACCTCCGCCTCCACCACCTCAGCGCCAACGCCATCGGGATGCTGGCGCACTTTATGGCCTTCTGCGAGAGTTATCTCGGGATCCGGCCGGATCTTGGGCTCTTCTGCCGGCTCTTCCGAGTTCGGCCGCAGGTCCAATTCACCAAGGGGCCGATGGTGACATGCGGCGGCGCCTCCATCTACTCCCGCACGCAGACTGGCTACTCCAAGTTCCGGCTGCAGGATATAGTGCGACTGTGGCAACAGTCGTACTTCTACATCCGCAACCTCACCGACGAGGACCGGATCAACCTGTCGGCTTTCTAGGACGTTGAATCTAGTTGGCAGTAGTGCGATCTGAAGATCTACGGTGAGAAGACGGAGTCGGATGCGATGCCGCAGCGCGTGCGCGCCCTCGTCACCGCCGGCTTGACCAGCCTGGACATCACCCTCAACTGGATGTCCAGGCTGATGATGCCACTAAAGCAGCGCGCGCACAAGATGTGCTTCTACTCCGGCCGGCTGGTCCCGACCCGGCTGTCCCGCCATGATCCCCGCTACCACAACTTGAAGGAGTGGGTGTGGACGATTACGAAGGAGCAGTTGCCGGAAGGCTAGAAGTTCGGGCTGGCCCCTTATAGCCGCGACAACCGCGTGCCCGGGTAAGTTTCTGCCAGCCAGATTTTTCCTTTCTTCTGATTTTTTGTCGTCCGGCTAACCTCTTGCGCTTCGTTCTTCTTGGAAGATGTTCCCCTGCATCCTCCGGGAGGAGGGCGAGACCCCCCTCCAGAACTTCGCTGCTGACCTTCCCGAGCCACACGCTTGCCGGTCTGGGGAGGAGTCGGATGGGGATGGCAACGTCTTCCCCAGCCGGAATGACGAGCCGGCCCCCGACCCCCACGCGGAGGTTGACGAGGAGGAGGAGTCCGCGTTGGCTCCCAAGCCGACTCGGCGCCGTGCAACGGTCGGCAACTCTAGCTGGTCCGACACCGATGGGAGCGGTTCCAGCCGGTCCAGCGCCGGCGGGAGTGGCTCCAGCCGGTCCAGTGGAGGAGGTGGCGGGGCCAGCCGGCCCACCGTGGAGGATCCGGCCCCCAAGAGGAGCCGTACCGGCGCCCTTCCACCCGGCCACCTTGGTCGCAAGAAGGGGCCCCTCGTGGTGCTGGGGTAAGTTCCTCGCTGGCCCTTATGCCCTTTTATCTTTCTTTCTTTGTGCCGATTTTTCTGTATTTTGCTTATTTGCCTCTGTTTCCTTCTTGTCTTCCCTTGTTTAGTGCGTTGGTTTCCTTTGGCGCTGTGAGCCCGGCCCGGGTGCCCACTGGCTCACCGCCCCGCGCACCGGATACCGCGCCGCCCGCATCTGCCTCCACTCCTCCTCCTTCGTCCAGGGCACCGTCTCTGCCACCGCCTCAAGGTGATCTGGCTGCCGCAGCTGGAGCAGGGGGCGCTCCGCCGACTATGGTGGTACAGCCGGATACGGTTGTGCCTTCTTCATAAAGTGGAGGTAGTTCCCCTGCGGTGGTGAGGAGGGCCTCCACCGGCAAGGAGCTCGTGGTTGTCACCGACGTTAACTCCGACTACGAGTCGAGGGAGGAGTGGCGGCCGGCGGTGGACGAGGCTAAGGAGTCGCTGGTTGCCAACGCCATCGATGATGACGCCTCCTCTGCCGCTTCGCTGGCGGACCTTGCCGCCACCCTCGAGCTGGCGGTGAAGGAGATCCGGTTGCTCGAGGCTGCAGCCGGCGGCAACCAGACCCTAGAGCAGAAGCTTGCGGCTGCCAACGGGACCTCGCAGAGTAAGTCCCCTCAGCCGAATACAACTTTGGTCTTTCCTCTTCTTCATTTTTTTTGCTGATAGCCGGTTTCCGCGGCCATCATGGTGTGCGATCAGCGGGAAATCGATCGCCTGAAGTAGGCGAACAACTGGCTGAGCAGGTCCAATTCTATGCTTCGGCTACAGAATAAGGACTGGCACGCCAAGCTGGACGTCCTGGAGGCCACCGTCAAGGAGCGTGACGCCACCCTCGCCAGCCGGGCCCAAGCATTTGACCTCCTCGAAGCCCAGAACAAGGACCAAGAGAAGGAGGCCAAACGGCTGACAGTTCGGGAGAAGGCTCTGGTGGAGGAGCTAATGCAGGGCAGGCACACGATGAAGGGTAAGTTTTTTCTCTGACTCTCTTCGTATTTCCGGATCTGGTAGCCGGATTTGACGTTCCTTTTTTCTGAGAGCTTTTTATCCCGGTGTAGACCTACTGGCGTATAACCGGCTGCAGGAGAATTGGCCGGGGGAGTAGCCGACCACCCAGGAGTTGGTCGTCCTCCTTGGCGAGGAGGCCGCCAAGCTTCGCCAGGCGGCTCAGGCTATCTTCATGTTTCTGTGGTCGGATGCTCCGGTTCTGGAGACGATGGCACAGCTGGCGGCCAAGGTGGCGGAGGTGCCGGTTGCTGTCGATCGCCTGAGGGATCTGGTGGCGCGAGCTGGGGCAAAAATGGCCTTGGCCTTGTTGCTCTCTTGGTACAAGGACGTCCGTGTTGAGAAGATCGACGGGGTTTCCATGCTGGCGTCGACCTCGCTACCATCCGCCAGGCCCATCCGGAGCTCCGGGCCTCCGCTATCAAGATCGCCGATTACACGGACGTTGACGAGGTCCTCACTGACTCGGAGTCTGTCGGCACTCCTGACGCGGAATCCTCGTCACAACTGAATGGTGGGGACGCCGGAGCCAGATCTGCCAACGCGCCTCCTCCGCCTCCCGAGACCGCCTCCAGCCAGGATCCTCCGCACGGCAAAGGCCCTGCCACCTAGATGTGATCCCCGGAATGCCGGGTGTACCTGCATCTTGCTTCGTCTGAACCTTATTGTCTGTGCCGTCTATCTCTAACGTCGGGTGAACTCATGGGAGCTTCGTCTCCCCTTTTTTTATCTGAATGAACTATTTGGCTTGCTTCCAACTTGTGATTTTTGTGTGCTTTGATGTTTTGATATTTCAACGGTTGAATTTACCGGCTATCTTCACTCGGTTGAACGCCTTTAGCCGGGGGAACTCCAAACCCAGTGGGGGCGCGCCAGCACACCCACTGGGTGTAGCCCCGAGATTCGGAGTAGCTAGCGTAGACAGGTGCATCGAATCTTCTTACTTTCCTTCAAGTCGTTAGCTTCATCCGGCTAGACACCTCTAGCCGGTTACTTTCACTAGCAAGACGCCTGCAGCCGGGGGAACTTCCATTCTAGTGGGGGAGCGCCAGCGCACCCACTAGGTGTAGCCCCCGAGATTCGGAGTAGCTAGCATAGCCAGGTGCTTCGAATCTTCTTCTTTTCTTTTCTTCCTGCCCTTGCCCTCACCTGGGTTCCAAATATCCGGCTAACGCCTTTAGCTGGTCGGAAACTACAAGATTCCACTAGGGGCGCGGGAAAACACCCAGTGGGTGTAGCCCCCGAGATTCTAAGCGCTTGATGAAGGCAAGGACTTTGAATCTTCCTCCTTCTTGAATTCCGACTCGATGTAGTTGTACAAAAACAAACATACATACATTCCCACCCGTCAATAGGTTAGTCGGTTAAGATAGCGCCTTTTTAGCCGGAAGGCAGATTTGTTTTTTTTGAAAACAAATCCGTGTGCCTCTCTGGACACTTAGCCACTTTCCTGTGTGCTATGCTGTTTACACTGTGTCCTTGCCGGGTAGCCGGATTGCGGTCTACAGCCGGAATCGAAGGGAGCTGACAATACATTGCGCACGGTACTAACGGCTTAGTAGCCGGATTGTCTCAAACTAGTTGGAAGGCCGGGACACCCGATCTATCGCATCTCCTCCTCATTTTTCATGTGGGATGCCTCGGGCTTTTGCTCTGCTAGCCGGACAGCCGGGTTGCGGTCTATAGCTGAGACGAAGAGTGGGCCTCTGACATCATCGCACACTACTCAGCCAGTTTGTTGATTTAGCAGGTCGGGCTAGCCGGCGAGCCCCCGGGTAGGGGTTGCCAGAGCCGGAAAACTGAACTGGAAACGAATACGCAGAAATTTCTAGCAAGGAGCCCCCGAGCATCTCGTAGGGGTCCGCATTTTCATTCATAGGGTTTGCGGGATACATACACTATCCGGTGACTAGGTGTAAAACGGGCAGAGCAGGGCCGTGTTCCAGGGGCGCTCTGTCTCCTCATTCGACTTGTCCATCTTGTTCTTACGTGGCTGTTGCGCGTCGATGAGGTAGTAGGAGTCATTAGGCAGCGCCCGACTGATGATGAAGGGACCCTCCTAGGGCGGCGATAACTTGTGCATACCCTTCGTGTCTTTCACCAGCCGGAGAACCAGCTCGCCCTCGCGGAATGCGACGGGGCAGATCCGGCTCGAATGGTAGTGGTGTAGGCGCTCCTGGTACAGGGCCGATCTAGACATCGCCAGCTCGCGGGCCTCCTCGAGGAGGTCCACGCCATCCTCCCGCGCCTCCTGGTTGGCCTTTTCGAACTCGATGTCCACGGAGAGGACGGCTTCCGAGCCATAGACGAGGAAGAACGGGGTGAAGCCGGTTGATCCATTCGGCATGGTGTGGAGGCTCCACAGCACAGCCGGAAGTTCCTCAATCCAGCATCTGGGCGACCGCTCCAAGGGCTCGATGAGGCGCGGCTTGATGCCGGCTAGCACTAGGTCGTTTGCCCTTTCGACTTGCCCATTGGACTGCTGGTGCACAACGGAAGCAAGGTCCAGTCGGATGCCCTTGTTGCTATAGAACCGAGCGAAGGCCCCCTTGGCGAAATTCATGCTGTTGTCGGTGATGATGCTGTTGGGGTAGCCGAACCGGTTAATGATGTCGGTGAAGAAGGTGACGACTGTCGCCCTATCCAGCTTCCAGATAGGCTTGGCCTCTATCCACTTTGTAAACTTGTCCACCACCACCAGTAGATGGGTCATGCCTGCGCGCGCCCGCTTGAAGGGACTGACCATGTCGAGGCCCCAGACAGCAAAGGGCCAGGTGATCGGTATGGTTTTGAGCACCGTAGTCGGCATGTGCCTGAGCTGCCTAAAGCGCTGGCACCCGTTGCACACACGAACTAGCTACTCGGCGTCCTCGAGGGCGGTGGGCCAATAGAAACCGTGGCGGAATGCCTTGGCGACTATTGCCCTGGATGAAGCATGATGCCCACACTCGCCCTGGTGGATATCCTTGAGCAGTTGGTAGCCTGTGTCTACATCGACACACCGCTGGAAGATGCCGGATACGCTGCACTTGTACAGTTCCTTGTTGATGATGGTGTACGTGTGCGTGCGGCACCGGATTTTCCTGGCCTCCACCTCATCATCCGGAAGCTCTCCGTTGGCGATGTAGTTCATGAAGGGCTGCGCCTAGGATGGTATCTCTCGGATAGTGAGGATGCTTCCGCTCTCCGATTGAGGGTCGTCGGGGGGTCGTCTGGATGAGGTACCCAAAACGGCAGCCCCCGAGCCACTTGATTAGTCGACAGCCCCAGGGTCTTGCGAGCCGGAGGTACGAACTTGACAGAGTTGGTGCGAGCCTTCTTCTTTGCGGGTTTTGCCGGCTTCACGTCTGTCGTGCCGTCAATCGGAGCGCTCCCCGCCCAGATAATGGAATCCGACTCGGGGGACGGGTTGATGGAGGGCTTGTGCAGGTGCTCCAAGGAGACCCCTAGCCGGATCGCCTGCCTCGTGGATCAGACTCATGAGAGCGAATCGGCTACCTCGTTGTTGACGCGAGGGATGTGATGGAACTCACATACGTCGAAGCAGGTGCTGAGCTTCTGTATGTGGAACCGGTAGAGAGCCATATTTGCGTCGCAGGTATCCCACTCTCCAGATACCTGTTGCACCACCAGATCCGAGTCGCCAAAGCAAAGGATCCGGTTGACACCAATCTCCTTAGCCGGAGGCCATGTGCCAGTGCCTCGTATTCTGCAATGTTGTTGGAGGCCTTGAAGTGGATCTGGAGGACGTACTCCAGCCGGTCTCCTTTGGACGAGGTGAGCATGATGCCGGCTCCCAAGCCCCCGAGCATCTTCGAGCCGTCGAAGTGCATCCTCCAGTGGTCTGAATCAGGAACCGGTGGGAGGTACTGGGTCTCATCCCAGTCGACGAGGAAGTCCGCCAGAGCTTGCGACTTGATCGTGAGCCAGGGCTCGTACTGGATGGAGTAGGTGGCGAGCTCGATGGCCCATTTGGCGACTCGGCCGGTGGCGTCCTTGTTGCCGATGATTTCCAAAAGGGGTGTGGTGCACACGACCTTAATCGGATGCTCCTGGAAGTAGTGCTTGAGATTCTTGCATGCCAGGTACACATCGTAACACATCTTCTGGTAGTGGGGGTAGTTCTGCTTGGAGAGGGAGAGAACCTCGCTGAGGTAGTAGACGGGTCGCTGAACCAGCTGAGCCTTGCCTTCCTCGGGGCGCTCCACCACCAGGACGATGCTGACGACCCGGCTGATGGATGCTATATAGAGCAACATTGGCTCCTTACTAGCCGGCGTGGCTAGAACCGGCGTTCTGGATAGCATGTGCTTGAGGTTGTGAAAAGCAGCGTCGGCCTGCGAGGTCCAGGAGAACTTGTCCATCTTCTACATCAGCTGGTACAACGGAAGTGCCTTCTCCCCCAACCGGCTGACGAAACGGCTAAGGGAGGCCAGGCATCTGATGAACTTCTGGACTCCAAGCAAGCTTCTGGGCGGCTGCATTCTCTTGATGGCTGCAATCTTCTCCGGATTCGCCTCGATTCCTCGATGTGAGATGAGGAAACCGAGTAGCTGGCCGGATGGGACTCTGAAGACTCACTTCTCTGGTTTCATCTTCATCTGGTACTGCCAGAGGTTGCCGAATGTCTCTCCCAAGTCCTCGAGGAGGGTGCGCTTCTCCTTGGTCTTGATGACCACATCGTCCACATAGGCATGCACGTTTCGGCCGATCTACGAGTGCAAGCATTTCTGCATACAGCGCTGATAGGTAGCGCCTGCATTTTCAGACCGAACGGCATGGTTACATAACAGAAAGCCCCGTATGGGGTGATAAACGATGTCTTTATCTGGTCAGCCGGATTTAACCGGATCTAATTGTAACCGGAGTAACAATCCAAGAAGGACAGCAAATCGCAGTCGGTCGTGGAATCGATAACTTGATCGATATGGGGCAAGGCGAAGGGGTCTTTCGGGCATGCCTTGTTCAGGCTAGTGTAGTCGATACACATGCGCCAGGTCTTGTTCTTCTTCAACACCAGGACTGGGTTGGCCAGCCAGTCCGGGTGGTACACCTCCATGATGAATCCGGTTGCAAGGAGCCGGGTGATCTCGTCACCAATGATCTTTCTTTTCTCCTCTACGAACTGGCGCAGAGGTTGCTTGACCGGCTTGGCATCCGGCCGCACATGAAGTGAGTGCTCGGCGAACTCCCTCGGCACACCTGGATGTCCTTGGGTGACCATGCGAAGATGTCCCGATTCTCACGGAGGAAGTCATCAAGCGCGCCTTCCTATTTGCTGTCCAAGTTGGCACCAATGGTGACAAACTTGGTGGGGTCGGAGGGGTCGAGCAGGATCCTCTTCGTCTCCTTTGTCGGATGGAAAGCTGCTTCTCTAGTCGGCTTGCTGCTAGCCGGCATTTCTTGCTGGGCCATGGCCACATTGCGCATGATCACATGCTTCTCTTCATCTATGATGAGGGCCTCTGCCAGCTTGGAGCCGGCTGAGGCGCACTCTATCGACCGCCTGAAGTAGCTGGCGACGGTGATCACGCTGTTTGGTCCCGGCATCTTCGTCTTGAGATACGCGTAGTGGGGGACGACCATGAACTTGGCGAGGGCGGGGCACCCGAGGAGAGCATGGTAGGAGCTCGCCAGGTTCACCACCTCGAACTATATCGGCTCGCGGCGGAAATTCTCCTCGGTCCCGAAGATGACGTCTAGCTGGATTTTTCCCAGCGGAGCGCAAGTCGGTCCTGGCAGTATGCCGTGGAACATTGTGGTAGTCGGGCGTAGGTCGCACTCACGGATGCCCAGCTTCTCTAGCGAAGATCGGTAGAGGAGGTTGAGGCTGCTGCCTCCGTCGATGAGGACGCGCGAGAAGCGGCAGGTGCGCTCGTTGGAGACGATGAGGGGGTCAAGAACCATGGCGTAGCCCCCGGGAATCGGGAGTTGTTCCGGCTGATCCTCCCGGCTCCAGGTGATGGGGGTCTCCGACCAGTTCAGGTACTGGGGGACTAGGGAGACGACGGCGTTGACCTCCTTGGAGCGCCGCCTGCGGCTGTGCTTGTCGTCCAGCTCTGTCTAGAAGATGTGGTAGGCGGCGTGCGGCTAGGGGTAGCCATTGTTGTTGTTGCCGCCGTTGCCGCTGTTACCATCATTACCGGCTCCCCTAGCCGGTGGTGGTGGTCCACTAGGAGGGGCAGGGGAAGACGTTGCTGGTTGCCCTGGTCCTTTAGCTGGTGGGTCCAGCTGCAGTTCCGGGTGGTGTGTGTAGCCGCCTTGAAGGGACCGCTATTCCACTTGCACGGGCCGTCAACCATCTGGTCGAAGGTGAGCCGCGGCTTCTGCCTTCTTGCATCGTTAGCCGTTGTGTCAGGCGCACCCTCCACGGCATTGACCTGCCGCGCATGGTAGCGAGGCTTCTGCTGTCTGGCTTGGCGGTCCCCATGGAACCAGTTGTCGTCGCCGTGGAGCTTGGAGGATCCGACTTCTCCAGCCGGATTACTCGGACGATCGCGAGCCGGCTCTGTCGGAGTCGGACGCCCGTCAGCACTTACTCGGAGGGGTGTCTTCATGGGGGCATCCGCCGTGGCGTACTGGTATGCAACTTTCATGAGCTCCGCCATGGTTTTCGGCTCATCACACAGTAGCCGATGGCGAAGCATGGTGCCTTCTCGGCATCCCTCGACAAAGAAGCCGATGGCCTGGCTCTCCAGGATGCCCTTGCAGGTGTTGCGCAGCTCCGTCCACCTGGCGAGGTACTCGCGGTCTGTCTCATGGTCGCCCTGGACGCATAGGGCCAGGTCGTGCGGGTGGCCCGGACGCTTGTACGTGCCGTTGAAGTTGCGGGCGAACACCTTCTCAAAGTCTGGCTAGGCATTGATGTTGTTGGCAGCGAGGCTGTTGAGGCATGTCCTTGCTGACCCGGTTAGCATAAGGGGGACGTAGCACACAGCTATGAGCTTGTTCCCATGGGCGATGCCGACTGCCATGGCGTAGTCGGTCAGCCAATCTTCCGGCTTCATGTTGCTATCGTACTTGGGGGTGTCCCTGGGCAGGGTGAACTTATCCGGAAATGGCTCGTTCCGAATGTGCGGTCCGAAACAAACCAGTCCGGTGGAGTCTTCCTCTTCCATGACGCGCGCTTGAGCGAGGATCTCGATGCGGTCACAGGCATCCGGATGATCCAGGTTGGGTGCTCCTACCCGGCCCGAGAGACGGGAACGGGTAGGTCTTGGTGCTCCAGTTGGTGGAGGGGGAGGCGGTGGGTTGCTGTTCACCGTTTGCTCCTGGCGCGGCTGTCCCTTGCTGCCAGAACCGCGACGCTTACTGCGGGCCTTAGCCAGAGCATAGGACGCCTGCTAGGTGTCGCTGGGTGCACCCTTGTTATTGGTGGGCAGCCTGCTTCCCTTGGAGCAGCTGGGGTCCTCCTGCATCTGTCGGTTGGCATCAGCCTACTCGTCTGCAATCCGGAGGAGCTCCTGCACCCGGGCGTGCTACCGGGCTTGCTCCTCGCCCTCCAGGTTGGGCAATTCATCTATCGTGGCTCACGCCTCGCGCAGGTTCTCGATGGGTGTGTTGTAGGTGGGCCGGATGAGAGTGGGTGCCAGATCCGGCTCGCCATCCTTCTCCATCCTACCACCTAGCTTGTTGCGCCCCGGCGTCGCACTTGTCCGCGCCATCTCGGCTCCGCGGTAGCCGGAGTGAAGCCGTGCGCACGGTCGTACTCGTGTCGGGTGATCTCGATCTGCTTGCGGGTCGCATCCAGCACCATGGCCTCCTAGAGGAGAAGCTTCCTCTCCATGGCGAAGTTGGCCTCCGCCTCCTCCGGGTTATCCCCGAGGTTAACCGGCATGAGGAGCCAGTCGATAGACTCCTCCACCGGGTTCCTGGGCTGCGGCGGACCGGAAGTCCCGCCCTCATCCGCGCCTCGCTCCCACGGCTGGCGGGGGTGAGAGCTAGAGCCGGCCATCATTACCTCGACGCCGTGAGGGGCGATGGAGGTGCTGCTGCCGAGGTGCAGCGGCTCCGTGACGGAAACGATCTCCCTAGGGAAACGCTCCGGCATGGTGGCGACGTAGACAGGGAAGTCACCCAAAAGCAGGATAGAACCGTTTGCCGGAAACGAGGTTCCGGCAAAGCAGGAAACATTGTTGATGATGCAGTCAAACTTGCCGAGCGTGAGCACCAGGCCGGAGGCCATGCGCTCACCGGCTGAAGTGCGGGGTCCCGTGCGGAACGTGACTCCGGTCGAAGCCATCTTGCCCCACGGTGGGCGCCAACTGTTGTTGCATTAGGAACGGCAGTACCTAAGCAGGTTAGATAGAGGTGTGGGGACTAGCAGGGAAGCTCTCGACAGCGTCCGCAGGCGGGATTGGGTACCAGCAGGTGTAGTGAGACACAGGAAGTACCCAGGTTCGGAGCCCTCGTGGTGAGGTAAAGCTCCTACTCCTGCCGATCTGACTATGAGTGTTATACGGGCTACAATTGCTCCTCGAGCTGTATTCTCTAGCTACTGCCTTAAATGCAATGAGACCAACCCCTTATACTAGAACCTTGCCTATCCTTATATAGGCGGAGAGGCAACGGTCTCACTGGCCAGTCCGGCTGGCGGGCCCCACAGGCGGGTCTCAGCCGGCTGGTCATCTACAGTACTCGGTACACTTACATCCCATCATAGTACAAGTGATAAGGTCGTCATGGGTACAATGAACGACGTGCGAGCCTGTCGTCAGCGTCTGGCTAATGTTCCCGCGTCACCCCGCAAAGTATTTGGTATGGTCGGGTAGTTGTGGGTCTTGTCATTGTACCAGGGCGTATCGTGCACTATGCAGCACGTCGCACTGTCCTCTTGATTGAGTTTGGCTACGCTGATGTAGCTGGCCCCGTGCCTTGCTGCTCCTCGCGGTTCCGGCTACCGTGAGGTAGCCAGCTTGACTTGCTCTTGTTCGACTGTGCTCAGCCAGCCGGACGCGATCCGACTACCGTGATTCTTGTCTGGTTGGGGTATCCGGAGGTCATCCCCCGACAGCCGACCAATTCAATGTGCTGTAGCGCGACTCGGTGTGTGTCGGCATGAAGTGAGCGGTAGCCCTCGTGGTGACCATATCCAGCGAGCCTGCCGAGGTGCTTCTTGGTGGGTATTCCAACATCCTCGTTCTCAGTGGTTAGATAATTCTGGCAGAAGGATATGCACTCGTAGGTTATAAATACCTTGGCTATGCTTCCATATGGACGGGACCTATTGCGAATGAATCCTTTGATGACACCATTCAGCCTTTCAAACGCATCAGGTTGTGCAGAATGTCGGCCCAAGATGGATGATGTCATCCATGACATGTACAAGCATATGCAACATGATGTCGAAGAATGCGAGCGGGGAGTAAATCTTGAGGTCGCATAGTATCACCACGATCTCTTTCTCTAGCCTGTCGAGCTACTTCACACCGATTGACTTCCCAAAGATGATGTCGAAAAAGTTGTATAGGCCAAACAACGTCTCATGGACATGCTCGTCCATTATACCGCGGATCGCAATGATTAGTATCTGCGTCATCAACACGTGATAGTCGTGAGACTTCATACTTCTGAACCTCTTCTTCGCTACATCCAAATATCTTCTTATCTTCCCCGAGTAACCGTGAGGAACTTTCACTCCTAGGAGGCACCTGAAAAACTGCTCGAGCTCCTCCTGACTCAGAGTGAAGCAGGCAGCGCGAAGCACCACCTCATTCTTATTAACCCTTTTGCGGTGACCTTGAGTCCCTTCCGTCTGACCATCATCATCATCATCACTATCAGGATACTAAAGATCTTTCTTGATGCCAAGCAATTTAAGGTCCTTTCTTGCTTTCGGCCCATCCTTGGTCCTCTCCGGCATGTTGAGTAGAGTGCCAAGCAGACTCCCGGTAATGTTCTTTGTGATGTGCATTAAATCGAGGCTATGGGGCATGAGGAGGGCCTTCCAGTACGGCAAGTCCCAGAAAACAGACCTTGCTTTCCATACACCCAACAGTGGCTTTGTCCTCGGTCGCTTGTTTCCCGGCACAGGGCAATCTACCCAATTATTCAAAAGCTCCTAGATTTCTTCGTCGACGCGGGGCTCTTTCGATCTCATCTTTACCATTGAACAGGTCACCATGTTTTCTCCACGGGTGATCCATGCGGAGCCACTTTCGAGTACTTTGGAACACGGTTTTCAAAGACCCGGGATCCCTTGGTAGCTGGAGATGCGGGGTCGCATCCATGCGCTTGACACATGCACTACTAGGAAACCCCTTATCAGTGGCGCACCTTTTTTCACTATCAGTGGTGCATATCTGATGTGCCACTGATACGTCACCACTGATAACTAAATGCGCCACAGAAATCTCAAACTTCTATGGCGCATATGGCCAATATGCGCCACAAAAGTTTTTTTCCAAAATTCAAAAAAAAGTGGTTAGATTCAAACTTCATGGCGATATGGCCAATATGCGCCACAGAAGTTTTTTTCAAATTTCAAAAAAAACCGGGCCAGATCTAGATCTGGCCGGAGGTGGTGGTGGTGGTGGTGGTGGCTGGTGGATGGAGGAGGGCTAGGAGGAGTGGGTCATCGGAGGTGGTGGCCAGAGGAGAAGGAGGAGGAGGCCACCGCTGTTGGTGGTCAGAGTAGGAGGAGGAGTTCGCCGGAGGTGGAGGAAGGTGTCGCCAGAGTTGGAGGAGGAGGTTGCCGGAGTTGGTGGTGGAGGAGGAGGAGGAGGAGGTGGTGGAGGAGGAGGAGGTCACCGGAGGAGGAGGAGGTCACCGGAGGAGGAGGTTGCCAGAGATGGTGGAGGAAGAGGTTGCCAGAGATGGTGGAGGAGGAGAAGGAGGAGGAGGTTGCCGGAGATGGTGGAGGAAGAGGTTGCCGGAGGTGGTGGCGGAGGAGAAGGAGAAGGTCACCGTGGTAGAGGAGGTCACGGATGTCTACGCACTTCTATTCTTGTAGACAGTTGTTGGGCCTCCAAGTGCAGAGGTTTGTAGAACAGCAGCAAGTTTCCATTAAGTGGATCACCCAAGGTTTATCGAACTCACGGAGGAAGTGGTCAAAGGTATCCCTCTCAAGCAATCCTGCAATCAAGATACAAGAAGTCTCTTGTGTCCCCAACACACCCAATACACTTGTCAGGTGTATAGGCGCACTAGTTCGGCGAAGAGATAGTGAAATACAAGTGGTATGGATATAAGACAACGGTGCCAGAAAAGAGCTTGACGGGAGGAAAAGACTAAAGGAAAAAAGATGGAAGCAAGCAAACATGTAACAAATCTAGTTGCAAACGGTGTTTCAATGCTTAGAAACAAGGCCTAGGGATCATACTTTCACTAGTGAACACTCTCATATAAATATCTTCTCTTCATGATACTACTCTGAACTACTCTCCGATTGGACACTCTAATCCATGGTAGGGCTATAACAGCACTCCTCAAAGTTCGCTTTCCCATCTAGATAACCCCTCACTATCACCTTGAGCGCTAGATGGTTCCAACAAACACCACAATTTCATAGAGACATCCAACTCCAAATATAACTCATAACAAGATTTGTAATCTCTAGCATAAGTGCCACCATGGTGTGCATGCTATCACTTTCACACACGTGGGGAGAGCCAGAGATCTATTACAACACTTGAGTAGCAAGGTAGATCTACTTGATTACAAAGCTCATGATCACAATATGATCATGCATAGAGAGAGAGAGAGAGATGAACACATAGCTACCGGTAGAACCCTTAGCCTCGAGGAAGAACTACTCCCTCGTCATCATGGGAATCAGCAACGGTGATGGAGATGGCGGTGGAGTCGATGGAGATGGCTCCGAGGGCACTTCCCCGTCCCGGCAGGGTGCCAGAACAGAGACTTTCTGTCCCCCGAATCTCCCCTTCGATGGCGGCGGCGCTGCGGAACTTTTCGTGGCTGGAGGCTGGATTATTGTCAACACCTGGATTTTTAATCCTAGATGCCTGTTATGCCATACCTCGCAATCCCAGGATTACCATTTTTGCGAGACATAATAGATTGATATCACAGTACATCATCCATTACAAACTATAATAAGGTCTTACAAAATAAAGGATCGCATGATCCAGTCTTAATACAAATCAAAGTAGCGGAAAATAAACGTAGTAGGGGCTCCATCTTCAGAGTCACAGGCAATATTGACAATGGGAGATGATCCTAGTTGTTGTAGACCTCCTGCTGTCCATCATCCTGGTAGTCCTCCTCATAGCCTGGCCACGGGAATAGCCAGGGACAAAGCCATGAGTACTCTTTAAGTACTCAAAAACTATCACTAACAAGGTAAGGTAGTTCTAGTAGGAATCTTAAGCTCTAGGTTTATTTGCAAAAAGCCAGATTTATCTACAACTGATTTAGAAGTAAAGAAAACTAAGTTAAGGTTCTAAATCACTTAAGTGGGAACTTAGTTTTCATGTTCACAACCCTGTTGTGGTCAAGTCAAAGTCATAGTTCAGTTCACAAGTCATTATGAAAACATCTAACGATGGAACAGTATGGCCACTCCAACTGTCCATGACCACGGATGCGGCTATTCAAATAGTTTGACACTCTACAGAGGTGGTACACTTTCACCACAAAATTCGATACATCCGTCAGGGATAACCCTGAATCAATCGTACTTAGTATGCAGACAATTAGTCATAACCTTTCAATTACACACTCTAGTATAGGCACATCCCTTATGAGCTTGGCCTCCCAGACATGGCCATTTGCCATCTTGGGCACTGCATAGGTGGACATTCACACTCATGAGGTAGCCTCAGCTCAACCTCTTCCGCTAGGGCACCCATAATAAGGCATATAAACTTCTAGCTAAGCCCAACCCAATTTAGGTATTGTGGTTGTACGGTAAAATTGGAATGGTATCGCATCCAAACCCAACCATCAGTTTTAATAAATGGCTAAGGCTCATGCCTCAACATTTTCATCATCAAATCCTTTTGTGTCCATAACACATGTCAAAACATTTAAATAGAATGAATCATCATTCCAAGGTTTTCATAATCATTTTCACCAAGTATTCCCATCTAAAGTGATCAACTTTTATGCTTAGCACTAGCCACTAAAGTTGAGGGTGTTCACTAATGAGGGGTGCTAATCTCCAATCTCATGCCATGGAATGACATCTAAGTATAACTACTTAGTCCTAGTTTTATACTCTTTATGGTATCTATACTATTTTTCCAATACTCACAAAGCACTAACTAAAAGTAAAGAACTTTGGTAAAGTAAAATAATAAAGCTTGCAAGTAAAACTTGGGATTGGTATAATCAAAGTTGCATAACGAAGCATGCCTAATGCATCTTGCATAGGTTATCTTGCAAAGATGACTTGCATAGTTCTAGCTTGCAATTAGTGATGGCTTGCCTTCAGTAGTGCAGTGGTTGAAGTTTTCTTCTTCTTCTTGGTAGTACTCCTCCTCCTCGTATCCCGGGTTGGTACTATCGTCTATAAATGAATACGAGGTACACAATCACCAAACAATACTTAACTACTTCTATTTAGCACACTAAGGATCACACTTGATGATCTAGCATCATCATAATCATCACATGAAATAAAGACTTAATCTTGTTTGTCTTATTTTGGAAAAGTAATTTCTACTCATTGAAAAATACTTAAGATTTAATATTCTCCAATTAAAATATGGGATCATGTTGACACATGTCATCACCACATATTCTAATACTTGGGAATGTGATTTAAAGTGGTGGTCATATTTTACAAAGTTTAAGATTACTATTTAATACAATTAAAGTGACTAGAAATGCCTATATAGCATTATTTTGGTACTAGTCCAAGATTACTGCAGGTAAACCTAAATATTTTTACGTATTCAGATAGATCTTGTCAAATGTGATTTTTCAGAGTTGGAATCAACTCAAAAGCATTTATGGTTGATTTTTGAAAAATGTTTAAAGTTAGAAAAGTCTGTGTCTTGTTATTTTTGGTATAGGTGATCTATAATTTCAAATGGTTTGAATCCAACGGGATTGGATAGATAATTTAAATACCTTTATAACAAAATTGGAATCATGCAATTTGGTTCAGTGAATCTCTTTGAATTGAATTTTGAATCTACTGACAGAATGTGGTTTTAACTAAATTGGATAATAACTATTTTGAATTCACAGGCCTGCGCGGGAAACTAACTGGGCTGGCCCAATCTGCACAGCGCGGCACAGTGGGCTACTGACAGGGGTGTCCCACTAGTCAGCGACTCAATCTACCTGAAACGTATGGTGCAATATAGGCCCTATGATTATAACACGATCTAACGTCTGAGGTTCATCGTCGACGACGAACAGCTCCGGCGAGGTCTAAACCCTAACGCGGCGGTGGGGGTCGTGTGAGGCTCACCTAGCCTCCATCTAGGGTCGGCAATGGGGGTGAACGACGTGGTTGACGACGGCGGTTCGAATGGTGGTTGTGGCAGCTCCTAGGGCGGCTCCAATCGACAGCGCCCTTCTCCTTCTGCAGCGGCGGGCTCCGGCCAAATTCCGGCGAAGCGGTGCTCGCCTTACTCCGGGGAAAGGTGTGGGAGGCTTAGTGAGGAGTGGGGAGTGTGTTGGTGTGGAGAATGGAGGTGGAGGGCGCCTCTATTTATACACCGGCGAGGGGATCGAGCAGGATGGGCTGGTGCCTCCGGCGACGGTGGTACAGCGTGCTATCGGCGTGGCTGTAGGTAGGGGCAGTGTGGTGTTCCCTAGCGGTTGTCATGGTCTTAAAGGCGCGGCACGGGGCGGTCGAGGTTGGTCGGGCATGTGCGGTGCTCTGCGTGGGAGCGGTGGTGTTCGCGACGGCGAACGGGGGTGTCTAGGAGCTGGCTATGATCATGGCGAGTGTGCGCGTGCACGGAGAGAGCGAGGCGCGGTCTGCGCGAGGCAGTCGGGTGTGGCTCTCTGGCGCGCTCTCGGCACGGCGCAGAGAGAGTGGACACGGATGGTCTTGGGTGGTCCATGGCCTGGCTGCGGTCAAGGGCTGGACAGGGGGTGGCAGTGGATGCTGCGCGAGGCAGTCGGGTGTGGCTCTCTGGCGCGCTCTCGGCACGGCGCAGAGAGAGTGGGCACGGATGGTCTTGGGTGGTCCATGGCCTGGCTGCGGTCAAGGGCTGACAGGGGGTGGCAGTGGATGGTGGCGTGCCTCCTGGACATCATGGATGGTTGCGGCATTGTCTGGAGCGAGCGGTTCTTGGTTGGCCGGCGATGACCATTTTCGGGCGGTGCTGCACTTGCACAACGGCAGAGGGGGGTGGCTGTCTATGCATGGCTAGACACTGGGGGAGACAGGGAGTGAAGAGGGAACCATTTGGTCGAGTGATCACTACTCAAAACAGTGCAGTTAGGCCAGGTTTAAATTGTGTCTACAAGGTGTTTGATTAAATGGCCAAAAGAAATTTAGTTTGAAAATTTTGAATGAAATTTTGTGAGTGTTCGGATCTTATGCTTCAGTGTCTATGGTTGCTTGGAGAAGTCAAGTGGAATTGGTTTGAGTGGTTTTTGCAAAATGGTGATCTTACCATATGAACTTGATTCAATTTTCAACTGTCCTTTAAATAGATTTTAAAATAGTTTCTGTGAGTTTGTAAAGTGGGCTTGGGTTCACTTTTACTTTTTCTAGCAAGGAGTGAAAATAAGTGGAATTGTTTCTGTTAGAAATTCTTTACTAGGAACACTCAAAGTGGCCTAGTGGTTAACTTTGGTCAAAATGACCATTTGATCTTTTTATTCATATTTGATTTCTTTTTCTTTGGATTTTGTTTGTAATTGGCCTAGATTATGTAGTATTCATCTTTAAACCATTTCTTATCATTTGACCAATCAAACATGGCAAATTCACTCAATCCTATATTAATGCAAATCACACATGCATTCATACAGATTTTTGGAATAAAAGTTGTTGTTAACCCTAAACTTGGGTGATTAGAACTTGATAATCTTGATTAATGTTTTTGGGGTGTTAAAAACCTTCCCTCCTTAAACAAAATCTCGTCCCGAGATTTAAGAAAAACTAGGAACTAAAGAGATTTGGAAACTCAGTCCTAATATAATCTTCTCGCTCCCAAGTAGCTTCTTCTTCGGTATGGTTGCTCCATTGGATCTTGAGAAACTTAATACTCCGGGTCATAGTGGTTCTGAAGGCTTCTTCCAAAATACGAATGGGTACTTCACGATACGTTAGATCCTTGTTGATATCTATGGTTCGGTGATCGATGTTCTTGAACACTTCGTTCTTCTTCAGAACTTCTAGGCATTTGCGAAGTAACGAGATATGGAACAAATTATGGATGGATGACATCTCCTCTTGCAGTTCCAGTTGATATGATACTTCTACTCGGCGATTAAAAATCTTGAAGGGTCCAATATATCTGGGGGATAACTTCCCTTTTAGTTGAAAACGCTGCATTCCCATCAAGGGTGATACTTTGAGATACACAAAATCTCCGACATTGAAGGTCAGGTCTCGACGTCTCTTGTCAGCATAACTCTTCTGTCTGGATTGGGCGGTCTTGAGGTGTTCATGGACTTTGTGAACCTTCTCTTCGGCTTCTCGTAGGATGTCGGGTCCAAAAATTTGACTCTCTCCTACTTGCGACCAATTCAAGGGGGTACGGCACTTTCTTCCATACAGAAATTCAAATGGGGCCATTCGCAAACTGGCTTGATAACTGTTGTTGTATGAGAATTTTGCGAAAGGCAGACAATCTTCCCATTTTGATCCATATTCGAGAACACAAGCTCTCAACATATCTTCTAAAATTTTGTTGACTCTTTCAGTTTGTCCATCGGTCTGCGGGTGATAAGTTGTGCAGAAGTTCAACTTGGTTCCTAATCCTTCTTGGAGTTTCTGCCAAAGTCTTGAGGTAAACTGGGTTCCTCGATCCAATACTATGGTCTTAGGGGTTCCATGCAAACTGACTATTCTAGCAATGTACAGCTCTGCTAGCTTCAAACTCTGGTAGGTGGTCTTGACAGGTATAAAATGGGTTACCTTGGGCAGTCTATCAACTATGACCCAAATAGAGTCATTTCCCCTACTAGAAGTAGGCAAACCGGTGATAAAATCCATTCCGACGGAATCCCATTTCCATTCCGGAATCTGCAATGGTTGCAAAAGTCTTGCGGGTCTCTGATGTTCCGCTTTGACTCTCTGACAAATATCATACTTGGCTATGTAGCTTCTGATTTCTCTCTTCATCTTGTGCCACCAAAATTGCTCCTTCAAATCCTGATACATCTTTGTTCCTCCGGGGCGGATAGAATAAAGAGTATCATGAGCTTCCTGCATGATAACTTGCTTCATCTCGGAATCTATTGGCACACAGATATGTCCTTTGTACCACAAAACTCCTTCTTCATCTTCGGTGAATCCGGGTACCTTCCCTGTATCGATACGACGCATGATTCCGTCGATACTTGCATTTCCTTTCTATGCCTCCTTGATCTGACTGATCAAAGTGGGTTGAAGTTCAATGCTAGTTAAACTCCTTTGCTAACGAGCTCCTTTCTAAACTGCTCCAACTCTTCATGCAAACTTGGTTGGGCTTCTTTAATCATGGTGTTCAATCTACACGGCAATCTGCTAAGAGCATGCGCTACCACATTAGCTTTGCCGGGGTGATAGTGAATGTCAAGGTCAAAATCCTTGATTAACTCTATCCATCTCCTTTGCCTCATATTCAGGTCCTTCTGGGTGAAAATATACTTCAGGCTCTTGTGATCCGAATAAATCTCACAGCGGTTACCCATCAGGCAATGACGCCATGTCTTCAAGGCTAAAACTACAGCTACTGGTTCAAGGTCATGGGTAGGGTAGTTTTGCTCATGCTGCTTCAGTTATCTAGACAGATATGCTATGACTTTGCCATCTTGCATCAACACACATCTGAGACCAATCATGGATGCATCACAATATACATCAAAAGGCTTCTTGATATCCGGCATAATCAAGATTAGGCTGAAATCAATCTCCTCTTGAGCTCTTGAAAACTTGCTTCACATTTGTCCGTCCATTCAAACTTCTTATCTTTCTTCAATAGTTGGGTCATTGGTCTTGCGATGCTCAAAAATCCTTCAACAAACTTGCGGCAATATCCTGCTAATCCGAGAAATGCACGGACTTGGGTTAGAGTGGTTGGGGATTTCCATTCTTCAACATCTTTGATCTTGGCGGGATCGACAGCGACTCCTCCTACCGAAACAATATGTCCTAGGAATCCTACTTCCTTCAACCAGAATTCACATTTGCTAAACTTGGCATACAACTGATGTTCTCTAAGGGTTTCAAGGATGGTTCTCAAGTGTAGCTCATGGTCTTCTTTTGACTTGGAATAGATCAGAATATCATCAATAAACACAATGACAAACTTATCCAGGAAGTTCATAAAAATCTTATTCATGAGATTCATGAAATAAGCGGGGGCATTGGTTAATCCAAAATACATGACCGTATACTCATACAATCCATATCTGGTCGTAAAGGTGGTCTTTGGAATATCCGTTGCACGAATCTTGAGTTGATGATAACCAGTTCTAAGATCAATCTTAGAAAACACTCTGGCACCAATCAACTAGTCAAACATATCCTCTATCTTTGGTAGTGGGTACTTGTTCTTGATGGTGACATCATTCAGCTTATGATAATCCGTGCACAAACGGTTACCTCCATCTTTCTTATCCACAAACAATACAGGCGACCTCCATGGCGATGTGCTTGGTTGAATCAAACCTTTCTCCAACATAGCATCAAGTTGCTTCTTCAGCTCCACTAATTCAGATGGGTTCATACTATAATGTCTCTGAGCTATGGGTCCAGTTCCAGGAATTAGTTCAATGATGAACTCGATATCCTGATCTGGGGGCATACCAGGCAATTCATCTAGGAACACGTCGGGGTATTCACAGACTACTCTGACTTGGTCTAGGGTTGGTTGGGCTAGACTCTTGTTGCATTTGGATTGATGGGGCAAGGTCTCAAATACATGCTCTACTGATACTCCAGAGCTACTGGTCATGGTTATGGCTTTCTTGGCACAGTCGATCAATCCTTTATGTTTTGACATCCAATCCATTCCTAGTACTACTTCCAAACCTTTGGTTCCAAGTACTATTAGATTTGTATAAAAATCTATTCCATGGATTCTGATATGTACAGCCTTGCAAATTTGTCTAGCTTTGGTGGTTGAACCAGGTATTTGAACTCTCATAACATGCTTCAGTTTTGTTGGTTGAATCTTACTAGTGCATGCAAATTCTTCTGTAACAAACGAGTGCGATGCTCCATAATCAAGCAACACTCTTGCAAGTACCGAGTTAACAGAAAACATACCCAAAGACGACATCAGCGCTTCGAGCTTCTTGAGATTCATGTGGAATAGGCGGCCATACGTTGAGCGAGTTCCCAGGGCAAATCTCCTTCCGTTGAACACGCTGAACCAGGCGTTGAGCCGGGTGCATTCACATTGGTGGCTGGTGCAAGCTTCTTGGGGCCCTCATTGGAGTAGTGACCCTTGACTCCACATTCAAAGCAAGTAATTTGGGACTTGTCTTTTGCTGCAACAGGCACAGCATTGCTTCCAGTCCTTGGGGCAGTATTGTTGTTGTTGTGGTTGGACTTGGGAGGTGCATGGTTGAAGTTGTTGGAGTTCCCGGGGTTATTGTTGTGGTTTCCTCCAGTCGTCAGGTTTCCTCCGCTACGATTGGGGTAGCTTGGACAGGACATAGGGGGTCTGTTGTTTCTTGGGGCATATCCTGCAGCCGGGTTGGGGCGATACTTCTGGGTATGGTGGGATCCAGTCTGGTGCATCATGGGACGCTTGTGGTTGTCATTGTCTTGGTTGATCTTCCCTTCCATCTGGATGGCAGAGTCTACTAGCTCTTCTAGATCTCCAAAACGGATGTTGACTAACATAGTCTGCATCTCATCATGCAATCCATTTAGGAACCTTTCCTTCTTCTTTGCTTCGGTGTTAATCTCATCAGGGGCATATCTAGCTAGGGACAGAAATTTGTCACGGTACTCAACTACCGTCATACTTCCTTGCTTCAGTTCCCTGAACTCATCTCTCATCTTGGTGACCAAACCTTGTGGCACATGGGTGTGGTTGAACTTGATCTTGAATGCTTCCCAAGTCATCGTCTGACCGTCGTTCATGGTACGGGTGCTATTCCACCAGGCTCTTGCATCTCCTACCAGATAATGGGTGGCAAACAGTACTTTTTCATTGGCTTCAACTCCTGTGACCTCCAGATTGTTCTCCATGGTTTGCAGCCAGTCATCAGCATCTAAGGGATCCTCAGATTTATTAAAGATATGTGGGTTGGTATTCTGAAAGTTTTTGAGCTTGGATCCATGGTGATCCTGGTTTCCGTGACCTTGGTTATTGTGGGACATCTGAGCTATCCGTTGAAGGGTGGCTAGGTTGGCTTGGCGCTCGGCTCTACTAGCTTCACGGTCAGAAACTAGCATTTGCAGAATCTGCAGCATCGGGTCTTGATATGAGCTGCTTCCTCCGGGATTTCCACAAGTCATCTGAAGATTGAGATAGATAATGAGATAAGAGGGAAATTTCTAAGGTTCATGGTTTTGTTTCAAAAGCTTTAAACTTTGAGTTTGACTCGGGTTTTTCAAACTAACAACTTCCTCTCATTCATTCATTCAAAGTACACCATACAAACACACACCACAACACAAATGAAACAGATGGTTTTAAGAGCCATTCTGTGAAACTACGATACAGTGGGACCGGTACAACTCATTCCTACGGTAGTGATCAAGTGCATATAATCATCATCAATGAAGTTGGAATCATCATCATCAGTGTGGAACTCTATGGCATCATCCTCCAGGTAGTCGTTGTCATCACTGAGGTAAGAGTAAAGATCTCCCTGGATATCTTCACCTTCCTCCTCCTCCTTTGCTTCAAGCTGTTCACGGATGGTCTTCTCGAGAGTGGCCACCTTCTTGCGAAGACGATCGATGGTGCGATCCTTATTGTTGCGCTGATGACGAAGTGATTGGTGCTCCTTGGCCAGAATGGCGAGGGTCTGGTCCTTCTTGATGGCAATGGCTTGGTTGTGGTTGGCATAGGCACGAGCATTGTCCAACTCCTTCTGCCTATCATACAACATGAAGTCAAGATTGTCCACCTGGTGCTTCAGCTCCGGGTGTCCTGGCATCTCCAAGGGCATTCCCATAGAATCACACCTTGCGAAGTGAGCAAAGCGAGTTCCCTGGATCAGGTTGATGTTTTGCCCACACAGACGGGCAAGAGCTTCATGCATAGCCCTGTCTAATCCATCTAGCCAGTTGTTCTCACGCAAAGTGAATTGGATCTTCTCCAAAGTGGGTGCTTCCATCTTGCCTCTGAGATCTACAACTATCAGCCATTGTAGATCTCCTCCTATGTGATCGTTGAGTTGAGCCCCGAAGAATTCCAGATGCAGGCGCTCAAGATACTCTGACAGTGCATCTAGATCCCTCTCAAAGATCAGTTTGCCTCCGTTGCCCAACTGGTAGAACTTGCAATACTGGACTTCCATCTATAAGAATTTAGGATGAGTAAGTTAGTGAGGTGATCAAGCGTGTCAAATTTTATGTAGGAATGCAAGAATTTTTGAGGAACATGATTTTTTTGAGAGAATCAAGGGTAAGAGCAGGAATAGGTTTTCATAAATACTCACTTCTTTTGTTTTGAAACTAAGTTTTTGTTCGGACGTCCATTCTAACTAGGTTCTCCTATGATCAAGATGGCTCTAATACCAACTTGTCAACACCCGGATTTTTAATACCAGATGCCTGTTATGCCATGCCTCGCAATCCCAGGATTACCATTTTTGTGAGACATAACAGATTGATATCACAGTACATCATCCATTACAAACCATAATAAAGTCTTACAAAATAAAGGATCTCATGATCTAGTCTGAATACAAATCAAAGCAGCGGAAAATAAAAGTAGTAGGGGCTCCATCTTCAGAGTCACAGGGAATGCTGACGATGGGAGATGATCCTAGTTATCGTAGACCTCCTGCTGTCCATCATCCTGGTAGTCCTCCTCATAGTCTGGCCACGGGAATAGCCAGGGACAAAGCCATGAGTACTCTTTAAGTACTCGCAAACTATCACTAACAAGGTAAGGTAGTTCTAGTAGGAATCTTAAGCTCTAGGTTTATTTGCAAAAAGCCAGATTTATCTACAGCTAAGTGTAGAAGTAAAGAAAACTAAGTTAAGGTTCTAAATCACTTAAGTGGGAACTTAGTTTTCATGTTCACAACCCTGTTGTGGTCAAGTCAAATTCATAGTTCAGTTCACAAGTCATTTTGAAAATATCTGACGACGGAACAGTATGGCCACTCCAACTGTCCATGACCGCGGACGCAGCTATTCGAATAGTTTGACACTCTGCAGAGGTGGTACACTTTCACCACAAAATTCGATACATCCGTCAGGGATAACCCTGAAGCAATCATACTTAGTATGCGGATAATGAATCATAACCTTTTAGTTACACACTCTAGTATAGGCACCTCCCCTATGGGCTTGGCCTCCCAGCCATGGCCATCTGCCATCCTGGGCACTGCATAGGTGGACATTCACACTCACGAGGTAGCCTCAGCTCAACCTCTTCCACGAGGGCACCCATACTAAGGCATATAAACTTCTGGCTAAGCCCTACCCAACTTAGGTATTGTGGTTGTACGGTAAAATTGGAAAGGTATCGCATCTGAACCCAACCATCAGTTTTTATAAAGGGTTAAGGCTCATGCCTCAACATTTTCATCATCAAATCCTTTTGTGTCCATAACACATGTAAAATCATTTCAATAGAATGAATCATCATTCCAAGGTTTTCATAATCATTTTTACCAAGTATTCCCATCTAAAGTGATCAACGTTTATGCTTAGCACTAGCCACTAAAGTTGAGGGTGTTCACTAATGAGGGGTGCTAATCTCCAATCTGATGCCATGGAATGACATCTAAGTATAACTACTTAGGACTAGCTTTATACTCTTTATGGTATCTATACTATTTTTCCAATACTCACAAAGCACTAACTAAAAGTAAAGAACTTTGGTAAAGTAAAAGAATAAAGCTTGCAAGTAAAACTTGGGATTGATATAATCAAAGTTGCATAACCAAGCATGCCTAATGCATCTTGCATAGGTTATCTTGAAAAGATGACTTGCATAGTTCTAGCTTGCAATTAGTGATGGCTTGCCTTGAGTAGTGCAGTGGTTGAAGTTTTCTTCTTCTTCTTGGTAGTACTCCTCCTCCTCGTATCCCGGGTCGGTACTATCGTCTATAAATGAATACGAGGTACACAATCACCAAACGATACTTAACTACTTCTATTTAGCACACTAGGGCTCACACTTGATGATCTAGCATCATCACAATCATCACATGAAATAAAGATTTAATCTTGTTTGTCTTATTTTGGAAAAGTAATTTCTACTCATTGAAAAATACTTAAGATTTAATATTCTCCAATTAAAATATGGGATCATGTTGACACATGTCATCACCACATATTCTAATACCTGGGAATGTGATTTAAAGTGGTGGTCATATTTTACAAAGTTTAAGATTACTATTTAATACAATTAAAGTGACTAGAAATGCCTATATACATTCTTTTGGTACTAGTCCAAGATTACTGCAGGTAAACCTAAATATTTTTACATATTCAGATAGATCTTGTCAAATGTGATTTTCGAGAGTTGGAATCAACTCAAAAGCATTTATGATTGATTTTTGAAAAATGTTTGAAGTTGGAAAAGTCTCTGTCTTGTTATTTTTGGTATAGGTGATCTATAATTTCAAATGGTTTTAATCAAACGGGCTTGGATAGATAATTTAAATACCTTTCTAACAAAATTGGAATCATGCAATTTGGTTCAGTGAATCTCTTTGAATTGAATTTTGAATCTACTGACAGAATGTGGTTTTAACTAAATTGGAAAATAACTATTTGAATTCATAGGCCTGCGTAGGAAACTAACTGGGCCGGCCCAATCTGCACAGCGCTGTGCAGCGGGCTACTGACAGGGGTGTCCCACTAGTCAGCGACTCAATCTACCCAAAACGGTATCGTGCAATATAGGCCCTACGATTATAAAACGATCTAACGGCTGAGGTTCATCATCGACGACGAACAGCTCCAGCGAGGTCTAAACCCTAACGCGGCGGTGGGGTTGTGTGAGGCTCACTTGGGCTCCAGCTAGGGTCAGCGATGGGGGCGAACGACGTGGTCGACGACGGTGGTTCGAACGGTGTTCGCGGCAGCTCCTGGGGCGGCTCCAATCGACGACACCCTTCTCCTTCTGCAACTGCGGGCTCCGGCCAAATTTCGGCGAAGCGGTGCTCGCCTTGCTCCGGGGAAAGGTGTGGGAGGCTCAGTGAAGTGTGGGAAGTGTGTTGGTGTGGAGAATGGAGGCAGAGGGGGCCTCTATTTATACACCGGCGAGGGGACTGAGCGGGATGGGCTGGTGTCTTCGGTGACAGCGGTACAGCATGCTATCAACGTGGCTATGGGTAGGGGGCGGTGCGGTGTTCCCTGGCGGTCGTCACTATTTTAAAGGCGCGGCACGGGGCGGTCGAGGTTGGTCAGGCGCGTGGGGTGCTTTCTGAGGCGGCGGTGTTATGACAAGCGCATGGGTGCTTCTGGTCGTGGCGTAACGGGGTGTTTGGGAGCTGGCTGTGATCATGGCGAGTGTGCGCGTGCGCGGAGAGAGCGAGGTGCGGTCTGTGCGAGCCGGTCGGGTGCGGCGCTCTGGCGCGCTCTCGGCACGGCGCGGAGAGAGTGGGCGTGGCTGGTCTTGGGTAGTCCATGGCCTGGCTGCGGTCAAGGGCTGGACAGGGGGTGGCGGTGGACAGTGGCGTGCCTCCTAGACATCATGGATGGTTGCGGCATTGTCTGGAGTGAGCGGTTCTTGGTCGGCCGGCGATGGCCATTTTCTAGCGGCGCTGCACTAGCGCAACGGCAGAGGGGGTGGTTGTGTATGCATGGCTAGACACTGGGCGAGACAGGGGAGTGAAGAGGGAACCATTTGGTCGACTGATCACTGCTCAAAATAGTGAAGTTAGGCCAGGTTTAAATTATGTCTGCAAGGTGTTTGATTAAATGGCCGAAAGAAATTTAGTTTAAAATTTTTGAATGAAATTTTGTGAGTGTTTGGATCTTATGCTTGAGTGTCTATGGTTGCTTGGAGAAGTCAAGTGGAATTGGTTTGAGTGGTTTTTGCAAAATGGTGATCTTACCATATGAACTTGATTCAATTTTCAACTATCCTTTAAATAGATTTGAAAATAGTTTATGTGAGTTTGTAAAGTGGGCTTGGGTTCAATTTTACTTGGTCTAGCAAGGGGTGAAAAGAAGTGGAATTGTTTCTGTTAGAAATTCTTTACTAGGAACACTCAAAGTGGCCTAGTGGTTAACTTTGGTCAAAATGACCATTTGATCTTTTTATTCATATTTGATTTCTTTTTCTTTGGATTTTGTTTGTAATTGGCCTAGATGATGTAGTATTCATCTTTAAACCATTTCTTATCATTTGTAGCAATCAAACATGGCAACTTCACTCAATCCTATACTAATGCAAATCACACATGCATTCATATAGATTTTTGGAATAAAAGTTTTTGTTAACCCTAAACTTGGGTAATTAGAACTTGATAATTTTGATTAATGTTTTTGGGGTGTTACAATTATATAGGGTTTTCTCATCAGGATGCTTCTTATAGGCGAAGGGGCGATGTCAGAGGGTGGACCAGGGGCCCACACCACCTGGTGGCGCAGCCAGGGGGCCCACGCCACCACATGGTGTGGCCAACCCCTGGCCCCTCTCCGTCTCGTCTTCTAGCTCCGTGAGTCTTCCGGTAAAATGTCGACTTTGGCTTTTGTCCGGTCCAATTCCGAGAATATTCATTTTTTGGCTTTTCTAGAACCAAAAACAGAAGAAAACAGGCAACTGGCACTATGGCATCTTGTTAATAGGTTAGTTTCAGAAAATGTGTAAAAATACTCCAAAGTGTGGACAAAACATAAGAAAGTAGATATACAACAAGCATGGAACATCAAAAATTATAGATACATTTGCAAAGTATCAACATCCCCAAGCTTAACTCCTGCTCCTCCTCGAGTAGGTAAGTGCTAAAAAGAATAATTTTTGAGGTGAGATGCACCATCATAATCTTGATCAAGGTATTTGTAAAACATTGATAGTTGGGATCATAGTACCTTAACATAGCATGAAAGATATAGTTCTAACAATAAGACATGGCAACTATGTCGTAACATGAAAAGGTACAAACAAAAGATTCATGAAGAACAATGCTTTGAAAGACGTTTGTTTGTTTCACATATAGAAAGCATAATAAGAATGGTATTCAGATTGTCCCTCATAGTGTAGCAAAACATAAATGCATAGGACACCTTCAAAGTTCTGCTAATCCCCAACATATAAGTGCAAGAATATACAACATAGATGACACAATGGTTCAAGTTTATTAGGGGCAAGAAAAGTAAAGTGTGCCATCAAGTTCGTGAGAGCTTTAATCACTAATTTTCACATAACAAGTTTAATTTGGAAGGTAGATAAAAACATGAATATACTTGGAATAGCAAATGCTAATAGGTAGGTATGGTGGACTCTTTGGAATAACTTGGTTTTATTTGGAGTTGGATGCATTAGTGGAACTCATACTTCGTATGGAGGCTAGCAAAACACTGGGAGCGACCAACTAAGAGAGCAATAATGGCCATAATCATGCAAAGCGACAAAACATTATTAATTAAAGCATAAAGTGATATTACAAGTCAAAAAATAAATGATCATAGAGGCTATGGTGACTTGGGATAGTCTTAACATGGTGTGAGCATGCGCCAAGTCAACCCAAATAAAGCATTAAAGGAGAATACCACAATACTATGCTTTAATATGCTAAAACAATGCATGATTCTTTCAAGGCACATTAAACAATCTCAATTGTTTATAACATGTCATGCTACAGCAAAAATCACTAAGCATAAAGCCAAAACAATATCAAGCATGACATGATAAAGTCTAAGTCACAGTCAAAAACAAGCTTCTTTTATACCACTTAAGCAGGAACTTTCCTACTCTTTTCCAATCCAAATCAACTTATTTGAAAACTAATGCATGAATGAGGGGGTCCAACAAATTTATTCAAGCAAACTAAGCAAAATAAAATTAAAAACTAAAACAAATACGCTCCAAGAACAACATAACAATGCATGAAACAATAAAAACGAAGTGTCTAGAGAGACCTGAGATTTTTATTGATGAAGAAGGGGATGCCTTGGGCATCCCCAAGCTTTGACGCTTGTACCTCTTGAATATTTCTTGGGGTGACACGGGGTGGCATCCCCAAGCTTGAGATTTTGTCCATTCTTCATCTTATTCCATTACTCTTCCCTACACTTTAAAATTTCCTTCATTCAAAACTTCACACAATCTTCATTAGCAACATTAGTGTACTCAAGATAATAAGTCTTTTGGTTCAGTTTCAACACAAGTAAAACTTCCATTAATACATAAGTTACTGTAGCACTTCCTTTAAAAAGTTCAAATGGTCAAAGAGAACTCAAAGAGAAAGAGATTAAGAGGCAAATACAAATAATGGCAGAAATCTGTCAAAACAGACCAGCAGGTAAAAACCAATTCTTTCGAAGACCTTCTGTTGCTCAAATCAAAAAGTGTTGAACTAACGAAAGTTGGATAACAACCTGGGGCAGACGCACAACAAATTACAGCTCAAACCGACATACAGAGATTTTTCACGAATTTTCTATAGTGAAGACAAAAATCTGTTTCAGGACAGCAACTTTCCCAAGTCTTACTTCTCTCTCTTTAGAGGTTACTCTTGGCACAAAAACCACACAAAAATGATAAGGAGAGGTTATTACTGAATCAGTAACTTCCAAGACTCAACTAAAACTTTTGGGTTATCTCCCAAGAAGTACTTTTCTTTAGCGCCTTTAAGTTAGGCATGATAGTTTGAGAAGATGCCCACATAAGAAATATGAATTGAAGTAAAAGAGAGCATCAAGAAGCAAATTCAAAGCACATTTAAGTATAACCCACTTCCTATGCATAGGAATCTTGTAAAGAAACAAGTCATGAAAGCACAAAGCAACAAGCATAGTAAAACAAAACAAGTGCAACGTCAAGACTTTCAACATAAAGAGGGGAAACTTAATATTATTGAGATTCATAAAACCATGTTTCCCTCTCTCATAATAATTTTTAGTAGCATCTTGAATAAAATTAACAATATAACTATCACATGAAACATTCTTATCATGAGCCACATGCATAAAATGATTATTACTCTCCACATAATCATAGTCATTCTTATTAATTGTAGTGGGAGCAAATTCAACAAAATAGCTATCATTATTATTCTCATCACCATAATCATCAAATATAGGAGGCATATTGTAATCATAATTAATTTTCTCCTCAATAGTAGGTGGACTGAAAATATCATATTCATCAATGTAATTATCATATATTGGAGGTTTGGTATCATCATAAGCAATAGAATAGCTATCTTTCGAAGTTGGGGAACTAAAAATATCATTTTCATAAAAACTAGCCTCCCCAAGCTTAGACTTTTCCATAGCATTAGCAATAATGGTGTCCAAAGAATTCATACTAACAACATTGTTATTAGCATGCAAATAAATTTCCATAGGTTTTTTAATTTTCTCTTCAAACACTTCATGTCCTAACTCAAGATAAATACTATAAAGCTCTCTAATTTTTTTGTTGTTTTCCATTAAGCCTAGCTAGTGAAAACAAGAAATAAAAAGACAAAATTGCAGAATCTAAAGGAAATAACTTCGAGCACTCACACCGGAGGATGTGAGTACCTTTTACCTTACCTCCTCGGTAACGGCGCCAGAAAATAGCTTGATGTCTACGCACTTCTATTCTTGTAGACAGTTTTTGGGCCTCCAAGTGCAGAGGTTTGTAGAACAGTAGCAAGTTTCCCTTAAGTGGATCAACCAAGCTTTATCGAACTTACAGAGGAAGTGTTCAAAGGTATCCCTCTCAAGCAACCGTGCAATCAAGATACAAGAAGTCTCTTGTGTCCCCAACACACCCAATATACTTGTCAGGTGTATAGGTGCACTAGTTAGGTGAAGACATAGTGAAATACAAGTGGTATGGATATAAGACAATGGTGCCAGAAAAGATCTTGACGGGAGGAAAAGACTAAAGGAAAAAGATGTAAGCAAGCAAACATGTAATAGATCTAGTTGCAAACGGTGTTTCAATGCTTAGAAACAAGGCCTAGGGATCATACTTTCACTAGTGAACACTCTCATATAAATATCTTCTCTTCATGATACTACTCTAAACTACTCTCCGATTGGACACTCTAATCCATGGTAGGGCTATAACAGCACTCCTCAAAGTTCGCTTTCCTATCTAGATAACCCCTCACTATCACCTTGAGCGCTAGATGGTTCCAACAAACACCACAATTTCATAGAGACATCCAACTCCAAATATAACTCATAACAAGATTTGTAATCTCTAGCCTAAGTGCCACCATGGTGTGCATGATATCACTTTCACACACGTGGGGAGAGCCAGAGATCTATTAGAGCACTTGAGTAGCAAGGTAGATCTACTTGATTACATAGCTCATGATCACAATATGATCATGCATAGTGCGAGATGAACACATAGCTACCGGTAGAACCCTTAGCCTCGAGGAAGAACTACTCCCTCATCATCATGGGAATCAGCAACAGCGATGGAGATGGCGGTGGAGTCGATGGAGATGGCTCCGGGGGCACTTCCCTGTCCTGGCAGGGTGCCAGAACAGAGACTTTCTGTCCCTCGAATCTCCCCTTCGGTGGAGGTGGCGCTGCGGAACTTTTCGTGGCTGGAGGCTGGATTATATAGGGTTTTCTCATCCGGAGCCTTCTTATACGCGAAGGGGCGATGTCAGAGGGTGGACCAGGGGACCACACCACTTGGTGGTGCGGCCAGGGGTACCCGCGCCACCACATGGTGTGGCCAGCCCTTGGCCCCTCTCCATCTCGTCTTCTGGCTCTGTGAGTCTTCTAGTAAAATATTGACTTTGGCTTTTGTCCGGTCCAATTCCGAGAATATTCATTTTCTGGATTTTCTGGAACCAAAAACAGGCAACTAGCATTGTGGCATCTTGTTAATAGGTTAGTTCCAGAAAATGTGTAAAAAATACTCCAATTTCTGGACAAAACATAAGAAAGTAGATATAAAACAAGAATGGAACATCAAAAATTATAGATACGTTTGCAACATATCAGTCACCATGGTGGAGGTGGAGGTCGCCCGAGAGTGGAGAAGGAGGAGGGAGGATAAGGGGAGAAGTGTGGAGTGGAGGTCGCCGGAGAGTGGAGAAGTAGGAGGGAGGAGAAGGGGAGAAGTGTGTAGGGGAGGAGAAGTGGGGAGGGGAGAAGAAGTGGGGGGAGAAACAGGAAAAAGGGAGGGAGAAGGGCGCGGGCGGGATTCAAATTTCGAATCCCACCCAAGACTTTTCTGGCGCATATGGGAGAAATGCACCATAAAAGTTTCTCCCCCTTTTTTATTTTTTTGTAGTCAAAAATCGTCTTTTGGCCATAACTTTTTACTCTTTTGGAATTTGGGGATTCTGTAAAATCCAGAACGACCATAGGTCATTGAAATCGAGTAGGAAATTTCGAGACGATCATTTTGATATATTAAACTTTTTTTCCGACATCGTATGCAAAAGTTATGACCGTTTTACCGTGCCATGACCTATTTTTGCAAAATACATTGAAATTCATGTATTTCCATTTTCACTACAACTACACCCTAAAATATAACTACATCTCAAAAAATTTATTGTTTTTGAATTTTTTATCATTTTCGTTTATTTTTTAAAAGGCGATCCACGGGGGGGTCTGTTTTTCCATATTCTGTGGCGCATACACCTATATGCACCACAGAAACATCCCTTTATGTGGCACATATGGACATATGCGCCATAGAATTGTCTCTCCCCTTTTTTGGCGCCGGTTCCCATCAACTTTTTGTGGCGCATACATCTATATGCGCCATAGAATCATCACTTTCTGTGGCACACACGAAAATATGCGCCACAGAAATATGGACTTCTATGGCGCATATTGGTTCCGTGCGCCACTGAACTGCCAAATTTCAGTGGCGTATTTTTTCGTATGCGCCACTGATATTTATCTGTGGTGCATGGTTTTGCATATACGACACAGAGTAGTTTGTCTACCTATAGCTATTTTCCTAGTAGTGGTGCATGCGTAACCAGGATAGTCTTGCATCGTCGTGAGCAACGCGGCTCTCAGAGGGAAATGTTCTTTAGTGTAGGCATCCCATGTACGGGCTGGCGTCTCCCACAACATGGCTAACTCCTCTCTCAACAGCCTGAGATACATATGCATATCGATACCTGGTTGTTTCGGCCCCTAAATAATAATGATCATGTGTACGTACCTTTGCTTCATGCACAGTCACGGGGGGAGGTTGTACGGCCATACAAACACGGCCAGGTGCTCATACCCAGCCTGATGTTCCTTGCATCGCTCCCGAACTCTTCGAAATCGATGTCCAATGCATTCCACTGGCTAGCGTCAGAAGGGTGTGTCGGGATCTTGCCCTTCTTCGGATCATCTTCAGGTTTCTCCCCTTCTGCGTACCATTGCATGAGCTTTCCTTCCTTAGGATCAACAAAATATTGCTGCAAACGGGGGGTGATAGGAAAGTACCATACCACTTTTCAAGCAACTTTCTTGTTCCCTCTCTTGTACCATCCTTGGTTGCACACCGGACATGTGGTTCTCTCCGTGTACTCATTCTGATAAAGTGCACAATCATTGATGCAGGCATGGTATTTAATGTGTGGTAGGTCGAGATGGCACACGATTTTCTTGGCCTCCTCGATACTTGTTAGCAATGTGTTCCCCTTAGGAAATCGGTCGTGCCAGTATTCCATGTTCACATTGACGCTCACATTGATCCATTTGTATTCGGACTTCATCTCCAGAGCCTTGAGCATTACACTCAATTGTGTATCCTCGGGGCAACACCCAGGATACAATGGAGTTATCCCGTCTGTGTCCATTTGCGCCAGCTTGGCTTTCTCTCTAGCTGCAGCTTTGGCGTTGCTCGTCTCCTTGAGGAGCATTTGATACCTTCGATCTGGATTCATGGATGTAGTATAATAGCTTTTTCCCTAGAAGACCTAGGTTTAATCGAACCTTGGAAAGCACTGCTAAAAGGTAATAAGAAAGGACACGTCTACAAGACTTTGTTTGTTCATTTTACCTTAGTTGACCAGACCAATCTAGTTTACTTTATAATGGGGTTGAATCAATGGATGGAGATATGCCAGAGTTGAAGATCCACCTGCAGATGCACATCAAATGGGATGAAAGATAATAATAAGCATAGTCATTTATAGTGTTTGTATTGAGATAATCTTTTGTGGGCAACACATCCTAATATTCTAGAGCCCCCGTGATGTAGCGGGCATATCAATAGACTTTTAATCCAACCAAGAACACACCAAAGCCACGGGTTGCAAATGATTATTAAGTGTAAACACAGATTAAAGCTTTAAGTGGTGATGTTGTTGTTGATCCCGAATGGGGAGCTAGGCGAAGACCATACTTCCCTTTCTGTCACTGAATTTCCTATGAGATCGCCGCTAGCCAAGTATCTCACCTCAAGCCTTTATCAATCTATGGGATCTTGGGTACCTACAAGTCCACACATCGAGGCGATAGACAAAGAAACAAAACATACAAATCACAAATCCAAACAAAATACAATTCTCCCATGATCTAGATGCACATAATTGCTGCGTGGTTTCTCTCCAACCCACAGCCTGTAAGGACTACTCACTCATAACAAATAGATCGGAGATAGAAAACATCATGCAAATACTTAGATTGAAATCAAATATTCTTACAATGGTTGCCAAATCACAAGGAGATCTAAAAATACAAAGCAATGGCTATGGCTAGTGGAGGGATGGATGGTGGAAGTGATGAACAGTGGATGAACTATGGATGAACAATGGTGTGGATCTCCTTTGGGGGTGTTGTGATGCAATCTGAGAATGGCGGCTCTTTGGCCGGTATCTAGATCCTCAAAATATATAGGCGTCTTCATGAAAGTTGTAGGGTTTGATGAGACGAAGCTATCGCCATCTAGTACGGGTGGGCGATGGGCGGCAGGCAAGGGTCGTTAAGCGAAGCGCCTTTGGTTGGCTTCTCCAATTACTTGGCCATGTGTACTTTTTCAAAATCCTTCATTATGACTCCTTGTTTCGCCTTAAAAGCAGTGATTTCCGGCACAACATAAATCAAAGAAGGGATTTGCATAACTTTGCAATTATTAATCATTAGTGGCAAGGTTGAGAGTTTATTTGGCAATTGCTTGACCAAAAACAATGTTTAAACGCAGTGGAAGATGGCATCGGAGCCATCAACTTCCCCAAAGCTCAAATCTTGATCGTCCTCGAGCAAGAAGAACCAAAAGAACTATAAGGAATTCAGCGTTTAAACTTGAAACAACGAGAATAGGAGTTCTCTTATAGTAGGTAGTTGTATGTGCTCAACACTTCATTCATTTGCAGCTTATCAAAGTTAGAGAGATGACAAGAATACTATACAAGCTTCGGTAAGTCAAAATAATCAAAGTAAAGTTTAATAAAAGTATAAATAACTAGAAGTGTAGCAATAAATCCAATTCCTCTAATTAACTCTCGGCTTGCCAAGGAACACTAAGATGTTTAAATAGCATAATTGAGTAAGAGAGTTTCATGTCCCAAGTAGTATAATAATGAAGTGTCTTATTTACACCCACATCAATAGATCAAGTCAATCTAAAACACTTCTAATCCAATTATTGTCTTTCAAGAAAAATTTGTAAAGTAGTAATGAGACCATGCCAAGGACTTGTTATGTGGATCCTCGTAGATATCTTTTTTCTTTCTTTCTTTTGTTTTCATCTCATTTTTCAAGGATTGTTGTTTGTTTCTTTTTGCTAGTATTTGCACAACCTTTGAGAGTACCAATACTTTTGCCCTTACATTGACACGGATGCTAATCATGTCATCAACTCATAGCCGAAATCTAGGGTTATACCATAGATCGTTCAAAAGCTAGCGGAATTGTTGGCATCCCAAAGGTGTGCGTCAGAGACATAGAACAAAGTTGTCTCGCATCTTTTTCTCTCTTTTTTGAGCTAGAACCGTGGTTTGATCCACAAGGTTACCTTTGGCATGCATCACAATTACCACTAGACTTTATTTCAATCAAACAATTCCTTTAATGAGTGTTGTCGAGTCTGTCAAAATATCTTTGGGGTTAAGTATAATCAAGGTATACTCTCAAGACAATCATTCATCAAACAAGTCATAAATTTCAGCCTTTTTCTTGTTGTACTTGTTTGGCATTATTATTTCCAAGGCAAGACTCAATTAACTAAAAGAACTAGAGCAAGAGCTTCAACAACTAATCATCATACTAATAAAAAGCCTTACTCTAACCATATTAAATTACTTCCCACTAGCATGCATCTTAGCAAATCAACCAACTAAGATAAACAATTCAAACTTCATAAGTGGGAGATATAGGACATACCTCTCATAAGTAACTTCCTAATCCTCTTCCTTATAGGGATGTGCTCCTTCAAAACTCAAACACGATTACTCTCGAAATGATATCAAAGCAAAGAGTCAAAGTATGAATCCACGTTTACGAAAAAGGATAAATGGAAAAATATTTTTGTATTTTTGAGGATAGGGATTAAAGAATAGAAAAGAACTTGCGACCAAGCAAGGATTAAAATAAAACAAAAGAAAAGAAATAGACTAAAACGAAAGCAAATTTAAAAAGCAAAAGAAAAAAGCAAAGTGTTGGAATAGGCCAACACGAGTGTTTCAAAGCTCACAAGGAGCTGGAGTACAACCTCGTTATTACACAAATAAATTTGCTAGGGGAACACATCCCCAAGCTCAGGATTTTGCAAGCCCCCTTGTTGTTCATTGTGGTGGTGGTGGATAATCTCCTGTGTTCCATTGGCTGCTCCAATCATGGAACTGGGTGGCGAGGCTTGCAGTGGCATCTCAAAGGTTGATGGAGAGGTTGTTCATGGTGTGAATATTTCCTTCGAGTGCATAGATATCTTCATAGGTGGTGTAGTAATTTGGTGGCTGCACATCATGTTCGGGTCCTTCTTATTCTACTTCTTCATCTTCTCGTCCTCCCACGGGTATTTCTTGTTGGGGTAGACTTGCTTTGACATGCGCGTCATAACGCAAACGTCAATCCTCGATAGAGAATAAACCATTAGGCAAAGGAGCAGGGATCAAGTGATCCGCTCTAGGTGTATTGAAGAAATATCTACCGTGATTTTTAGAAATCGTACCACATGCTCTTAGAGTAGATGGACCAAGACAGTTACCTACAGTCAACGGTTAGATGTTACCTAGGTTGATGTGAAGTGTGCATGCAAGAACGGTCATAAATCCTCCTCCACATATGGGTCCTCTAGATTGAAGAGCTTGATGCTTAAGATAAAACACAAGTAAAGCGCCCAAATTTGGCATTGAATTACAATTGATAAGTGCAGCTTTTGCGAGGATCAACATGTCCTCCTCATTAACTCTAGTAAACTCACTACGTGCATGCAGTGTGTTAGCAATAACATAGAACAAATATCGAATGGTAGGATGATCAATTTGGTTCCCCTTGGGTGTGTGTCCATGAATTCTCATCAAGTTAAAGTATTGTCAAGGGGAAGGATCTAAAACAAAGGTAGTTGTGCGTACATCGGTGGTGTTGTTGGTAAACCCAAAGCAATGAGCCTATTGGCTGAGTGTCAAAGTATACTCATAGTTTATAAGGCAGAATTTTTTTCGATCAACTCCAGGCCTTTGTTCCTCGGAACAACCATAATTATCCACCGTGTGTGTCAAGGTGCTGAAGAACTCAAGTGTCAAGCGGCGGTATGTCGCAACATCCTGAAAGACAAAATTGTACAAACCAACATTGTTGTAAAGTAAATGGAAATCAACATGAATGCCAAGTTGGTTTAGGATATAAGGACACGCCCACTTGGTGGACTTGATCTCTCGAATCTTGAGACGATCGAAACAGGTAAGATGGAACTCTTCGGTGAACTTGATGCCAAGTGACTCGGGGGTTAACGTATCAATGGGTGGCGTAGAGGACTCCACGGCCATCTCACGTGTACGACTCCTCGTGTTCGTCTAATAAATAAAAACAAGAGAAAGTAAATAAAATTGCTAATAATTTTTTTGGTCCAATAGAAACATAGCATAAGTGATTCTCTACACTAACTACAAAAGAAACTTCTCTAAAAACAATGCTAAGCATACTTAGTACCAAGATTGAATCTAGAACAAGACCTATGTCTAGATTGACAATGATGAATGACTAAGCCAAGCTTTTGCACATATAAGTTGCGGATCGAAGGAGAATCATACCTTAGATCGAGTGAGTGCGAAGAATCAAAGAAAGATTGAGTAAATTTGAAGATCCAATGGAGGTGATTTGAAGTTTGGAGGAAGAAGAAAGAGAAAATAGATGAATTGGGATTTTTAGGTTACCTCCTTGGGGTGCTTATGGCGTCCGGGTACTCGGTACGGGTGGGCGGTATGGCCGGAGCCTGCCCATACCGGGTGGCTTACCTTGGGGGCGACGACTGCTCCTAGGCGGTGCACTCGGTATGGGCGCACGCGCCCGTACTGCTTGTCGTTATCTACTCGGAGACTTTGCTTAAAGTCTGTTGTTTGCTCAGGGGTATGGTACGGGCACGTCCGGCCTTACCAACAGTCGTTATCGCCATTGATTACTTCGGCAATCATCAAAATTTCTATCCCCCTTTGCCTTGAGGTGGTACGGGCGCATGATACGGGCCACTCCGGCCATACCAGTGGTCGTTATCGACACTGTGAACTACAACAAACTCAAGAATTTGATTAGTATCTCCATGCGCCTTCACACATTTTATCAAAAGGTTAGATAGCAGCAAAAACACTAAGTAATGATCCAGCAATACTTCTTAGGCCATGTGTTAGTAAAATATAATATAGAGTATTACCTTATTTCTTCTCCTCTTTCCATAGGTCTTCTTGAACACTCTTTATTAAAGACAAAAACAAAACAAAGAAAAACTATCATGAAAATAAAACATAATAAAAATTTAGAGAAAAATTATTTCACATGGGTTGCCTCCCATGAACCACTTCTAGTTAAGGTCAATTAGCTTGATCTTGATGGCAATCACTTAGGTTTGGGGAGTGGAATGCCCACTCCAAAATATTTTGCTTTTAAAGTAATCACACCATCATCATCATTAGGCTTGGACTTGTTTTTCCTAGGGAAGTGGACTACAAACGGATCTCTAGATGGTAGCCCTATCCTTACATTCCCTTCATGTAAATTAACCAAAGCTTTAATAGTTCTTAGAAATGGCCTACATAGAATTATAGGTGTTATGGGATCTTCAAGCATGTCCACAATAACTAGATCAATAAGAGCGGGACTTCCTTTAATTTCGACAACTATATTTTCTTTGATCCCAACAGCTTGTTTATAAGTCGAATCAGCTAGATGGAGTCTTAATTCAGTTGTAACAAATGGCCCCAAGTTTAATTTATTGAATAGGCTTTTGGAAATTGTTGAGACACTTGCACCAAGATCACAAAGTGCGGATATCTCATTAACTCCCAACTTAATTTTAATAGTGGGCTCAAATATATCATCTAGCTTAGTTGGAAGCTTATCAGCTAGTCTATTATACTCCATCTCTAAATCACAAACTTTAGATGCTACTTGTTGTATAAATTGTTGGTACATAGCATTGTTACCTTGTTCTATACCTGGATTCTTAACGGTGATCATCTTCAATAGATCTTCCACGGTATATTCCAGTGTTGGTGCGTTGCTATAGTCTAGCTCTTCGGGCTTTTCATCTTTTGTCACCACCCTCATCATTTTGAGGTCCTCTACCAGATTTGTCTCGGGTTTGCCAGCGAACTTTGCTGGTATGAGAGCTTGGCTCTCGGCCACTTTACCTAGCTAAGCCTCCATGGTCTTTGTTCTTTCCTGTAGAGCCTGCACATCATTTCTAATTGCAACAGCCTGGTTAGATAATATTCCTAAACTACTTTCATGGTTCTGCATAATCTTAATAAGCATATTGTTTTGTTCGGTTTGAGCTTGCATAAATGTTCTAATAGTTTGCTCAAATGGGAGATTGCCATGATTTTCTCCATTAGTATTATCATAATCATTATAAGGAGCTCCTATAGGATTAGCATGATATTTTTTAACATTAGAAGCATAATTGTTTTTCCATGCAGGATTAAAAGGAGTGCGAGCTATAAATTTAACATCATTAACATCAGTCGTGATAGAATTAACTTGGGTATCTTCCTTATCTTTTACTAAGCTAAGAAACTCATCTACCTTACATGTAAGATCCTCATTGTTTACCTCGGTAATTGAAATTACTCTCTTCGAGGTTCTTTCTACATGCCATTGGGCATGGTTATTTTACATATCATCAAGTAACTTCTTTGCAACACTTACATGTTTTCCCATGATCATTCTTCTTGCTGCAGTATCTAGCATAGACTTAGACATTGGGTTAAGACCATTATAAAATAAATGTAATATAAGCCATTCTTCCATCCCATGATTAGGACAGTTCATTATAGCTTCTTTCATCCTTTCCCATGCAAGCGCTAGTGGCTCAAGGTCTTCTTGTCTAAAACTTGTGATGTTAGATCTTAGCTCCATAGTCTTAGCTGGGGGGAAATTTAGTCATAAACAAATTAGTGCATTCCTCCCAAGATTTAATAGTGCCCTTTGGTAGAGCTAGCAACCAATCCTTAGCCTTTCTTCTAAGAGAGAAAGGGAATAATCTTAGCTTAACAGCATTTGGATCTACGTCTTTTAATACGCATCATGTCACAAATCTCAGTAAAAATATTTAAGTGCAATCCCGGATCCTTAGAAGATGAACCCCCAAATTAGTTTTGTTGAACCAAACTTAAAAGGTTAGGTTTTATCTCATAAGTTTCCGCATCAACTGCAGGTTGAGTGATGGGTGCACGAATAAAATCATCGGTGGGAGTAGCATACTCCCCTAATCCCTTTTGAGCCATGGATCTTATCTTTTTGGTAATTTTTAAATAATGAAAACAAATAACAAGTAACTAATTTTTATGGGTTTTCAAATAGATAAGAAGAATGTAAACTAATAATAAGAATTAAACTACAATTAATAATAAAACTAAAAACAAGGTCTCTAATGACCTCACCAGGATAGCGAAATTGCTTCCCCGGCTACGATGCCAGAGAAAGGGTTGATACCTTCGATCCGGATTCATGGATGTAGTATAATAGCTTTTTCCCTAAAAGACCTAGGTTTAATCGAACCTTGGAAAGCACTACTAAAAGGTAATAAGAAAGGACATGTCTACAAGACTTTGTTTATTTGTTTTACCTTAGTTGACCGGACAAATCTAGTTTACTTTATAATGGGGTTGAATCAATGGATGGACATAGGCCAAGGTTGAAGATCCACCTACAGTTGCACATCAAATGGGATGAAAGATAATAATAAGCATAGTCATGTATAGTGTTTGTATTGAGATAATCTTTTGTGGGCAACACATCCTAATATTCTAGAGTCCCTGTGATGCAGCGGGCATAGCAATAGACTTTTAATCCAACTGAGAACACACCGAAGCCACGGGTTGTAAACGATTATTAAGTGTAAACATAGATTAAAGCTTTAAGTGGTGATGTTGTTATTGATCCCGAATGGGGCATGATATGTTGCAAATGTATCTATAATTTTTGATGTTCCATGCTTGTTTTATATCTACTTTCTTATGTTTTGTCCACACTTTGGAGTATTTTTACACACTTTCTGGGACTAACCTATTAACAAGATGCCACAGTGCCAGTTGCCTGTTTCTTCTGTTTTTGGTTCCAGAAAAGAAATATTCTTGGAATTGCACCGAACAAAAGCCAAAGTCGATATTTTACCGGAAGACTCACGGAGCCAGAAGATGAGACGGAGAGGGCCAGGGGCTGGCCACACCATGTGGTGGCGCGGGTCCCCCTGGACGCGCCACTAGGTGGTGTGGGCTCATGGTCCACCCTCTAACATCGCCCTTTCGCATATAAGAAGCCTCCGATGCAGAAACCCTAAATAATCCAGCCTCTAGCCACGAAAAGTTCATGATTACACCACCAGAAGAGATTCGAGAGAAAGTCTCATTAGGCACCTGTAAGACGGAAAGTGCCCAGCCATCTCCATCGATCTCCACCACCATCTCCATCGACGTTGCTGATTCCCATGATGATGAGGGAGTAGTTCTTCCTCGAGGCTAAGGGCTCTACCGGTAGCTATGTGTTCATTTCTCTCTATGCGTGATCTTATTGAGATCATGAGCTTTGTAATCTATAGATCTATTCTGCTACTCAAGTGCTATAATGAATCTCTGCTTATCCCCACGTGTGTGAAGTTGACAGTGTGCACACTGTGTGGCACTTTGGCTAAGGTTACATAAATACTTGTCATGAGTATAATTTGAGTTGGATGTCTCTATGAGATTATGGTGTTTGTTGGAACCATCTAGCGCTCAAGGTGATAGTGAGGGGTTATCTAGATGGGGAAAGCGAACTTTGAGGTGTGATGTTATAGCCCTACCGTGGATTAGAGTTATCCAACCGGAGAGTAGTTTAGAGTAGTATCATAAAGAGAAGATATTTATATGAGAGTGTTCACTAGTGAAAGTATGATCCCTAGGCCTTGTTTCTAAGCATTGAAACACCGTTTGCAACTAGATCTGTTACATGTTTGCTTGCTTCCATCTTTATTTTCAGATTGCCTTTAGTCTCTTCCTACCCGTTAACCACGCACCATCAAAGCTATTTTCTGGCACCGTTACCACTTATAATTATCCATACCACTTGTATTTCACTATCTCTTCGCCGAACTAGTGCACCTATACACCTGACAAGTGTATTGGGTGTGTTGGGGACACAAGAGACTTATTGTATCTTGATTGCAGGGTTGCTTGAGAGGGATACCTTTGACCACTTCCTCTGTGAGTTCGATAAATCTTGGGTAATCCACTTAAGGGAAACTTGCTGTTGTTCTACAAACCTCTGCACTTGGAGGCCCAACAACTGTCTACAAGAATAGAAGTGCGTAGACATCAAGGCGCTAAGCGAAGACCGTACTTCCCTTTCTATCACTGAGTTTCCTATGACATCGCCGCTAGCCAAGTATCGAGGCGAGAAACAAAGAAATAAAAGATAAAAATCAAAAATCCAAACAAAATACAATTCTCCTATGATCTAGATGCGCATAATTGCTGCGAGGTTTCTCTCCAACCGGCAGCCCGTGAGGACTACTCACTCATAACAAATAGATCAGAGATAGAAAACATCATGCAAATACTTAGATTGAAATCAAATATTCTAACAATGGTTGCCAAATCACAAGGAGATCTAAAATTACAAAGCAATGGATATGGCTAGTGGAGGTATGGATGGTGGAAGTGATGAACAATGGAGCAGAGAAACTTGTGCACGGTGGTGTTTGGAGGAAGGAGAAGGCACTAGCGCTGGTACGGAGAGAAGGGGCGATCTTGACCCCTAATATCCCTCACCTACGCCAAGATTTGTGCAAGATAAATAGTAACTGTGACATGCATTGTGGAAGGAGCCAGGTAACCTCCTCGCGGGGATTACGCCACCTCGATCTCTCCATGCACGCATTAAAACAACGCCTCGGTTCCATGAAAGGCAGACCCACCAATGGTCGTGCTGTCAGGAATGTCTGTCAGTGACATGACTTGACCTTGACTGATGTCAGGTTATGTTAGAGACCAAGTTCCGGCTTAGTTTGAATCTCAAGCTGGAAATCTAAATAATGTACTCATAGGTCCGACTCGTTTTGAGACTCGGATCCTACCTTTCTTTTGACTTTCAGGAACCCTTCAAGATTCTGCAAGCTGAAGATGAATCAAGCTAGACGATGAAATCCTATTCTGGATCTTGGAGGCTTCCGGGGGTTGCTGTTGGGGATATACTTTCCAGGTATCCTCACTGTGCCTCGTTGACCAGGGTGGCCCACTTCGGGTTAGAGCTTTGCTTTACGGGCGGCCTAGTCAGAGAGAAGAGATGGAGTCCAGTCTGGCTACGGGAAGGCCCAGAAGACTTACCGACATAGGCCTGCGTAGTTACTTGTAGTTCAAGATGTACTCTGTAACCAACTCTTAGTCGTAGCCAGATAGGTCTCTCCTGTAAACCCTAGGTCGGATATCTATATAATCCATTCTAGGGACTAGCCTTTAGGGCACCCCCACAATAGTATACAATCTCAACTCGCATAGGTAAACCCTTGTAACCCATATTCTAGCTCTGCCACATTACTAGATTGCTAGCAGGAGTAGGATCCGTCCACCGTCGGCGGATTCGAACCTGGGTAAACTTGTGTGCTCACCATCCTGGAACACCGTACGACTCACACCCCTCTCTTCCACATGCCCCGAGGACCTCCTCATGGCGTACTTGTCCTCAATCCGACGACACCTACCATCTCGCCACGTATGAGTTCCTGTCATCGTTCCACGATGACCTTGAGGCCCAGGAGCGTAATTGCACTATAAGTTTTGTGCTCAATGGGCAACCCCATATCCCCTCTTTCCATCAATTTTGTGATTGTTTCGGGCTCTCCTATGAGGAGGAACTCGATATTAATGACAATGCCCACATAGAGGCAATGCATGCTTGGGAGCAGATTTCTGTCCATAGGAACACCGATTATTTGCGCAAAAAGAGCGCCACCATTCAAAATCCCACTATCCGTTACTTCGCCACGTTCTTGGTGAATTCTATTTCTGGGAAGGGAGATGTCAGGGCAATGGCAGGCCTCGAGATAAGTGTAATTCATATGGCTCTACATCCTGAGATGGAGCACAAGGTAAACTTGGGTGTTTTGCTCATCTAGCACTTCCGCCACCAAAGGTCGGCTTCCTCACGTGACATCCGCTATGGTGTATTGATCACATAGATCGCTTACACAAGCGAGCTTGTCATGCCCTAGGAAAGAGTTGTGGCTGGCAATAAGATTACAGATGACATTCACATGGCTAGCACCAAATTCATGGGGGTCTATAGACCCCAGTGCTCCCTCCATGCTTATCAATTTTATTTTGAGCCTAATGGTGATGTCTACCAAGTTTTGCTTCCTTTTGTCCAAGCTTTTGGTTTTCCAGGTAAACAGAATTGGATCCTCAATTAGGAAGAATTCCAGCATGCATTGATCACCTCGGGGAGGGTTGCACTGCTGGAAGGGCATCCCAACTAGGAGGACGCAGCCGTTGGCCAACAACATCATGAACAAGGTGGAGAGGACAGAAATGCATCAGGATGAGACGACTATGGTCAGCATCATCATCACGAACAACCTTTTCCTCAGCACCAGCAACAAGGTATGCCTCCACCTCAGTCGGGATTCAACTGTGTCCCGAGGAGTGATTTTGACCAGGTGGTGCATCACATAAAAAACATAGAGAATATGTTGCATGATGTGAACGATGACATAGTCAACCTCACCCAAGACTTCAACTCCTTCATGACCGACTTTCCAAGACGATATCTGAACTTCCCATACCAGCAGCCGCCACCCGGTGATGGCAACAACTTTTTATTCTATATAGGCCAACAGCCTAAGCTTGGGGAGGTTAAACTCCTCCCCACCTTTTGCATTCATATTTTTCGTTCTTCTTTTGATTTATTTTGTTTTCATTCTAGTGCATGTTTACTTTCAGTTTGCATTGATAAAAGAAAACCCCAAAAAAATTAGACTAGCTTTTATCTTGATTTGTGCAAAGTTCTCTCGGCTCTCGTTGATTTTTCTGCAGGTTATTCACTTCTAATAATTTAATATGGAGACGAACACGAGGAGTTTACCCAAGTGGGAGATGAGCAAGCAAGAGGAGGTACCACATTTTTCTGCAGGTTATTCACTTCTAATAATTTAAAATGCAAAGTTCTTGCTGTCTGTCATGAAGCAAGAAATCAAGATTCTCCACTTGACGCCTCAACTCTGGGTGACTTGGCATCTCCATCGGCATTCCCATGAAGTCACGTCTTGCATAGTGAGCAAAACGGGTTCCTTGGATCTTGTTGACGCTGAGGGCACATAGACCTACGAGAGCTTCATGCATTGCCCTGGCTAATCCATCTAGCCAGTTGTTCTCTCTCACGGAGAACTGAATTCTCCCGGAAGTTGGTGCTTCGATGCTTCCTCGAAGATCCGTGGTGACTAGCCACCGAGGTCTCCTCCTGGGGTCCTGGAAGTTGAGCTCAAGAAACTCGGATGTGGGCGTCCCAGTAACTCCGACAGTGAATCCAGATCCCTCTCGAAGATCAGCTGACCTCCGTTTCCCAACTGGTAAAACTTGCTGAACTGAGTCTCCATCTACAAAAATTAAGGATGAGGAAGTTAGTGAAGTGATCAAGTGTGTCAAATTTTAGGTAGTAATGTAAGAATTTTGAGGAACATGAATTTTTGAGAAAGAATGAGTTCACAAGGGTAAGAGAGGAGATAGTTTTTCATAAATACTCACTTTGGTTTTGAAACTAAATTTTTGTTTGACGTCCATTCTAACTAGGGTCTCCTATGGTCAGGAAGGCTCTGATACCAACTTGTCAACACCCGGATTTTTAATCCCAGATGCCCGTTATGCCATACCTCGCAATCCCAGGATTACCATTTTTGCGAGACATAACGGATTGGATATCACAGTACATCATCCATTATAAACCATACATAAGGTCTTTACACAAATAAGGATCTCATGATCCAGTCTTAATACAACAAGCAGCGGAAATAAAAGATAGCGTAGCGGTGGGGTCCATCTTCAGGGGCACAGGCAATGCTGACGAAGGCAGATAGTCCTAGTTATCACAAATTCCTCACGACCATCATCTTGATAATCTCCTTCATAGTTTTGCCATGATAATAGCCAGGGACAAAATCCATGAGTACTCTTTAAGTACTCGCAAACTACCACTAACAATTACTATAGTTCTAAGTTAAAGTGCTAAATCTAAGTTTAACTATAAAGTTAAGCTTGAAACCTAAGCTGAGTTCTGAAGCAAAGAAAGATAAAGTAAAGTTCTAGAATCACTTAAGTTGGGAAGCTATTATCATAAACACAACCCTGTTGTGGTCAAGTCAAGATTCATCATTACTTCAAGTTATTTAGAAAACATCTGACAACGAAACAGTATGGCCATTCCAATCGTCCATAATCATGACGCGGCTATTCGAATAGTTTGACACTCTGCAGAGGTGGTACACTTTCACCACAAGATTCGATACATCTGTCAGGGATAACCCCGAATCATCATACTTAGTATGCAGATAATCAAACATAACCTTCCCTTTACACACCCTAGTATAAGCACCTCTCCTATGAGCATGGCCTCCCAACCATGACCATCAGTCATCTTGGGCACTGCATAGGTGGACATCATGAGAGGTAACCTCAGCTCAAACCTCTCCCGTGAGGGAACTAATACTAATGCATATAAATTTCCAGCTAAGCCTTACCCAATTCAGGTAATGTGGTTTATGCAGTAAATTTGGAATGGTATCGCATCCGAATCCAACCATCAGTTTTATAAAAGGGTTAAGGCTCATGCCTCATCATAAACCAGTTGTGTTTCTCAACACATGTCAAAACATCTCAATAGAATGACTCATCATTCCAAGGTTTTCATAATTCCTTTTCACCAAGTTCTCCCATCTAAAGTGACTCAAGTTTTTGATCTATTCTAAAATACTAAGTTAAGAGTGTTCACTAAGGTGGAAGGATGGGATCAATCTCATGCCATAGAATGACATCTAAAGGTTTCTAAGTAGGTCAAGTTTTATACTTTTTATGCTACCTTCAAAACAAGCAAAGAACTTTGTGTAAACTAAGGGAGGTAAAACTTGTCAATAAGACTTGAAGTACCAATAGTCAAAGGGGGTGTGATCAAAGCATGCTTAAGGCATCTTTGCTAAACCATCTAGTTGTTTCTAGTTTGCTAAGCACTAAACTTGCAAGGGTTAAATCTTGGATATTGCTAGCTTGCTAAGGGTAGCTTGCACTGTTAATGGTGGCTTGCCTTGGTTGGTGTAGTGGTTGAAGTTTTCTTCGTCTTCGTCTTGATAGCACTCCTCCTCCTCGTAAGCTTGGTCGGTACTATCTTCTATAACAATACATACAGAGTAGACAGTCACCAAACAATACTTAATTAGGCTAGGTAGCATTCTAAAACACACATTTGATGATCTATTATCATCACAAACATCACAAGTTTTAATTCAATAGTTTCATCCTTTTTATTTTAGAAAAGTAATTTCTACTCATTGAAATATTAACTAAAATTTAATATTCACCACCAAAATATGGGATCATGTGGACACATGTCCTCACCACATATTCTAAAATGTGGGAATGAGATTTAAAGGTTGGATCAATATTACTTTAGTTTAAGTTTATTATTTAATGATTTAAAGTGACTAGAAATGCCTATATAGCATTATTTTGGTACTAGTCCAAAGTCACTGCATGTAAACCTTAATATTATTACACATTAAGATAGATATGATGAAATGTGATTTTTGAGAGTTGGAATCAACTCAAAAGCTAACTTGGTTGATTTTATAAAAATGTTGCAAGTTGCAAAAGCTTCTGTCTTCTTATTTTTATTAGGAGAGATCTATAACTCTAATTGAATTAAATCCAACGGGCTTGTATAGATCATTTTAATACCTTTCAGACAAAATTGGTTTCATGCAAATTGGATTTCTAAAACTCTCTGAATTGATTTTCAAACTAGGGGACAGAAACTAGATTCAAACTAAAAAGAAAAATCCAGATTTGAATGGGTGGGCTAGCGCGGGAAAAGAAATGGGCCGGCCCAGTGGCGCTCATGGCTGGCTCAGCTAAAGAGGGGTCCCGCTTGTCGGCAGCACTTAAAACGTGAAACGCATGCAGCGTCTTTGTGGGCCATAGGATTAGAAGCGAGATCACGGTGAGGGTCGTCGACGACAACAGTCACCGTGACTTGAACCCTAGCGGCTCGGTGGGGGTCTACTGGGGACGTACCAGGGCTCCAGCAGGGTCAGCGAGGCGGGCAAACAAACTGGAAGACAGCGGCGAGGCGAGGCCCAGTTGTGGTGGAGCTTGGGATGGTCGCAATCAACGACGCCCTTCTCCTCTGCCTTGCTGCTCCGGCTCAATTCAAGTGGCGAGCTCACCTTGCTCCGGCTAGAGGTGGTTTAGGTTCAGAGAGGTGAGGGGAGTGGAATGGTGTGGAGAGAAGAGGCTGGGGAGGGCTCCTTTTGTAGGCCCGACGGTGAGACCGAGCGGGATGGGCAGGCGACGGTGGCGACAAGGCTACGGCGAGGTAGAGGCATGGCTGGGGGTGGCGATCGATGGGCGGTTCCCTAGCGGTGCTCTAGGAATTGAATGCGAGCATAGGGGCGGTAGCACGCGGTCTGGGCGAGGTGGCACTCTGAGAGGCAGAGGCGGCGGTGTCCACGGCGAGCGGTGGCTGTGAGGCTTTGGGCGGCTAGCGGGGGTGTCTGGGGTGTTCTCCAGGTCGAGGCAGAGCGGCAGGCGCGGGCTGCTGCCAAGGGGCGGTCTGTGCGAGCGGGGACCGAGCACGCTCTGGGGGCAGCACTGGCATGGTGCGGTGGCACTAGGCGCGGTTTATGCTCGGTGGTCCACTGCTGCTCTTGGCTCGGGCAAGGGACAGGGGGTGGCGGTGAGCTCCTGGCTACCTCCTAGACATGGCGAGGGAAGAGGGAATGGTCTGCTGCAGCGGGACAAGAGTTGGCTGGCGAGGCATGGCTCGGCATGGCATGGCATGGGGACTAGGTATAAGGGAGAGGGGTGTTAGGGGTTTGGTTAGATCAAGAGGGGACAAAGGAGATAAATGAAGATCATTTGGGGGCAAAACCCTCTAGTAAACAGTGAGCTAGGATTAGAGTAGAGATTATGCATGCCAAGTGTTTGATTAAATGGCCGCATGAAAGAAAGTTTTGAATTTTGGTTTCAAAATTTTTGAGTGATCTCCACTAGTGATAGGTAGTCTCTGGTTTCAAGGGTTTTGAAAGTGGAGCTCAAAGAGATGGTTTTTGAAATAGGGGTGATCTATGCATATGTATTAGATTCAATTTTAAACTGTCATTTAAAATAGTTAACAGAATGTTTTTAGCAGATCAAAAGGTGGGCCTTGGTACCTCATTATGTGTACTAGCAAGGGGTGCCAAGATCAAGAATTGTTTCTGTTAAGTTTTGAGTACTAGGAATAGCCAAAGTAGGCATGAGAGTGAAATTTGTCAAAATGACCATTCCTCCTTTTTAATTCTTTTTTATTTGATTTTCTTTAGTAAAAGTTTGGGAATGATGTAGATGATGTTTAAATCACCTAAGAAACATTTTACAAGCATTGGATCATTCAATCATGGCAATTCACAACAACTCCTATTTTAAATGCACACACATATGAATGCTTTCATTTTAAATTTGAAAAAGTTTTTGTTAACCCTATTTTTGGATGATTTGATCTTGATAGGCTTGGATTAAAGTTTTGGGATGTTACAAACCTTCCCCCCTTAAACAAAATCTCGTCCCGAGATTTACAAAGAAAACTAGGAACTAAAGAGATCTGGGAACTCTGTCCTAATGTAATCTTTGCGCTCCCAAGTAGCTTCCTCCTCGGTATGGTTGCTCCACTGAATCTTGAGAAACTTGATACTCCTGGTCCTAGTGGTTCTGTAGGCTTCTTCTAAGATACGGATGGGCACTTCCCGATAGGTCAGGTCATTGTTGATTTCTACAGCTCTGTGATCGATGTTCTTGAAAACTTCCGTCTTCTTAGGCACTTCCAGACATTTGCGAAGTAACGAGATATGGAACACATTGTGGATGGCTGACATCTCTTCAGGAAGTTCCAGTTGATACGATACTTCTCCTTGGCAGGTCAGAATCTTGAAAGGTCCGATATATCTAGGGCTAACTTTCCCTTCAGACTAAAGCATTGAGTTCCCTTCAATGGTGAAACCTTGAGATATACAAAATCTCCAACATTGAAAGTCAGGTCTCTCCTTCTCTTGCCGGCATAGCTCTTTTGTCTGGATTGGGCGGTCTTGAGGTGCTCACGGACTTTGTGAACTTTCTCTTCTGCTTCGTGGAGAATGTCGGGTCCAAAGATCTGACTCTCTCCTACTTGCGACCAATTCAAAGGGGTATGACACTTTCTTCCGTATAGGAATTCAAATGGTGCCATCTGCAAACTAGCTTGATAACTATTGTTATATGAGAATTCTACGAAAGGTAGGCACTCTTCCCATTTTGATCCATATTCCAACACACAAGCTCTAAGCATATCCTCTAGGATCTGGTTGACTCTCTCAGTCTGTCCATCTGTTTGCGGGTGATATGCGGTACTGAAGTTCAACTTGGTTCCTAATCCTTTTTGGATTTTCTGCCAAAATCTCGAGGTAAACTGGGTTCCTCGATCTGATACGATGGTCTTGGGGGTTCCATGCAGACTAACAATCCTAGCAATGTATAGTTCTGCTAGCTTGGCACTCTGGTAGGTTGTCTTGATAGGTATGAAGTGGACTACCTTGGACAATCTATCAACTATGACCCAGATTGAGTCAATTCCCCTACTAGAAGTAGGTAAACCGGTGATAAAGTCCATTCGACGGAATCCCATTTCCATTCCGGAATCTGCAATGGCTACAACAATCCTGCAGGTCTCTGATGCTCTGCTTTGGCTCTTTGGCAGATGTCACACTTGGAGATGTAGCTCCCGATCTCTCTCTTCATCTTCTGCCACCAAAATTTCTCTTTCAAATCCTGATACATCTTTGTTCCTCCGGGGTGGATAGAATAAAGAGTATCATGAGCTTCCTTCATGATAACTTCCTTCAGCTCCGAATCTGCTGGTACACAGATACGTCCCTTGTACCACAGTACTCCTTCGTCTTCGGTGAATCCAGGTACCTTTCCTGTACCAATACGACGTTTGATTCCATCGATACTTTCATTCCCCTTCTAGGCTTCCTTGATTTGGCTAACCAAAGTGGGTTGAAGTTCAATGCTAGCTAGGAATCCTTTGCTAACTAACTCAGTCCTGAACTGCTCCAACTCCTCATACAAACTTGGTTGCTTCTCCTTGATCATGGTGTTAAGCCTACACGGCAATCTGCTAAGAGCATCCGCTACCACATTGGCTTTGCCGGGGTGATAGTGAATGTCAAGGTCATAATCCTTGATTAACTCTATCCATCTCCTTTGTCTCATATTCAGTTCCTTCTGAGTGAAGATATACTTCAGGCTCTTATGATCTGAGTAAATCTCACAGCGATTACCCATCAAATAATGACGCCATGTCTTCAATGCTAGAACCACGGCTGCTAGCTCAAGATCATGGGTCGGATAGTTCTGCTCATGCTGCTTCAGTTGTCGAGACAGATACGCGATGACTTTGCCTTCTTGCATCAATACACATCCTAGGCCAATCTTGGATGCATCACAATACACATCAAACGGCTTCTTGATGTCTGGCATGATCAAAATTGGGGCGGATATCAATCTCTTCTTCAGCTCTTGGAAACTGGCTTCACACTTGTCTGTCCATTCAAACTTCTTGTCCTTCTTCAATAATTGGGTCACTGGTCGGGCTATGCTCGAGAATCCTTTTACGAACTTGCGGTAATATCCCGCTAATCCGAGAAATGAACGAACTTGGGTTTGATTGGTTGGGGTTTCCCATTCTTCGACATCTTTGATCTTGGTGGGATCAATAGAGACTCCTCCGGCAGACACAATATGTCCTAGGAATCCTACTTCTTTCAGCCAAAACTCACACTTGCTAAACTTGGCATATAACTGATGCTCTCTCAGGGTTTCTAGAATGATTCTCAGATGTTGCTCATGCTCTTCTTCTGACTTGGAGTAGATAAGGATGTCATCGATAAACACAACTACAAACTTATCTAGGAAATTCATAAAGATCTTATTCATGAGATTCATGAAATAAGCAGGGGCATTGGTTAATCCAAAAGACATAACCGTATACTCGTATAAACCATAGCGAGTAGTAAAGGCGGTCTTCGGAATATCCGTTGCACGAATCTTAAGTTGGTGATAACTAGTCCTAAGATCAATCTTTGAGAATACCAGGCTCCGATCAACGATCAAATAGATCCTCTATCTTTGGCAAAGGGTACTTGTTCTTGATGGTGACATCATTCAACTTTCTGTAATCTGTACACAGACGGTTGCCTCCATCTTTCTTGTTGACGAATAACACTAGTGATCTCCATGGCGATGCGCTTGGCTGAATCAAGCATGTGGCTAACATGGCATCCAACTGCTTCTTCAGTTCCACTAACTCTGAGGGGTTCATGGTATAGGGTCTCTAGGCTATGGGTCCGGTTCCGGGGATTAGTTCGATAATGAACTCAATATCCCTATCCGGGCATACCGCAATTCATCCGGAATACGTCGGGTATTCATAGACTACTCGACTTGGTCTATGGTGGGCAGGGCTACACTCTTGTTGCACTTGAATTGACGGGGTAAGGTTTCGGAGATATGCTCTCATCTACTCTAGAACTACTAGTCATGGTGATGGCTTTCTTAGCACAGTCTATCAATCCTTTATGCCTTGACATCCAGTCCATACCTAGTACTACTTCCAATCCTTTGGTTCCAAGTACAATTAGGTTGGCATAAAAATCTATCCCATGTATTCTAATAGGTACAGCTTTGTAAATTTTTCTAGCTTTTGTAGTTGAACCAGGGATTTGAACTATCATGACATGCTTCAGGTTGGTTGGGTGAATCTTACTAGTGCATACAAATTCTTCGGTGATAAATGAATGCGATGTTCCAGAATCAAACAATACTCTTATTAAAACTGAGTTGACAGAAAACATACCCAGCACTACATCTGGCGCTTCCTGGGCTTCTTCTGCGTTCATGTGGAAGAGACGACCGTTGCGGTTGTGAGGGTTCCCTGGGGCAAATCTCCTTCCTGGTTGAACACAACGCTGCTGCTGAGCTGGGGCATTCACAGGGGCATTGGCGACAGTCTTCTTGGGACACTCATTGGAGTAGTGACCCTTCACTCCACACTCAAAACAAGTGATCTGGGACCTATCCTTGACAACGACAGGTACAGCAGTGCTGCCAGTTATGGGTGCAGTGTTGTTGTTGTTGTTGCTCTTGGGAGGGGCACGGTTGAAATTGTTGGCATTGCCGAAGTTGTGATTGTTTCCTCCGGACTTCACATTGCCTTCGCTACGGTTGGGGTAGCTTGGGCGAGAATTTGGGGGTCGGTTGTTCCTTGGTGCATATCCTGGTGAAGGGTTGGGACGGTACTTCTGGTGACTACTGGATCTAGACTGCTGCATCATATGACGCCTGCGGTTGTCGTTTGCCTGGTTAATCTTCCCTTCCATCTGAATGGCAGAGTCGACTAGCTCTTCGAGATCCTGGAAATGGATGTTGACGAGGACAATTTGCACCTCATCATGCAGTCCGTTTAAGAATCTCTCCTTTTTCTTGGCCTCCGTGTTGATCTCATCCGGTGCATATCTGGCAAGTGACAAGAATCTGTCACGGTACTCCACCACAGTCATTCTTCCTTGCTTCAATTCGCGGAATTCATCTCTCATCATGTTGACGAGACCTTGCGGCACGTGGGTGCGGCTGAACTTGACTTTGAAAGCTTCCCAGGTCATTACCTAGCCATGGTTCATATTGCGGATGCTATTCCACCAAGCTCTTGCATCTCCCGCCAGATAGTGGGTGGCGAAGAGAACTTTCTCATTTTCATCAACTCCTGCAACTTCAAGGTTGTTTTCCATGGTCTATAACCAGTCATCAGCATCTAATGGGTTCTTAGATTGGGGGATTTGTGTTCTGAAATTTTTTGAGTTTGGATCCATGGTGATCCTGATTTCCATGTCCTTGGTTGTTGAGAGCCATTTGGGCGATCTGCTGCAATGTTGCTAAGTTGGCTTGACGCTCGGCCCTACTTGCTTCATGGTCCGCGATGAGATTCTGCAAGATCTGCAACATTGGGTCCTGCGACGAGCTGCTCCCTCCTTGGTTTCCACGAGTCATCTGAAGATTGAGATAGATATGGGGGTAAGAGGGAATTTCTAAGGTTCATGGTTTTGGGATTTTCAAATCTAAAACTTGGAGTTAAACTCAAGTTTTTCAACTAACTTCTTTTTAATTCATACAAGCAAGCACCCGATACAACACACACCACAACAATCAAAGGGGAAAACAGATGGTTTTAAGAACCATTCTGCAAGCTAAGATACAGTGAGATCGATACATCTCATGCTACGATAGTGCGCTAGTGCATCTACTCATCGTCGATGAAGTCGGAGTCCTCATCATCCGTGTAGAAGTCCACAGCATCTTCTTCCAGAAAATCGTCATCGTTGCTGAGGTAAGAATCCATATCTCCCTGGATGTCTTCACCCTCATCTTCTTCTTCCTTGGTGGCAAGCTGAGCTTCCTGCTCCTTGACGGTCTTCTCGAGGTCGGCCACCTTCTTGCAAAGACGGGTGATGGTGCGATCCTTCTTTGCATGCTAGCGGCAAAGAGACTGGCGATCTTGGACGAGCAGTGCGAAAGTTTGGGCCTTCTGGTCGGCGATGGCACGGTTCTGGTTGGCTAACTCCCTGACATTGTCCAGTTCCTGCTGTCTGTCATGAAGCAAGAAATCAAGATTCTCCACTTGACGCCTCAACTCTGGGTGACTTGGCATCTCCATCGGCATTCCCATGAAGTCACGTCTTGCATAGTGAGCAAAACGGGTTCCTTGGATCTTGTTGACGCTGAGGGCATATAGACCTGCGAGAGCTTCATGCATTGCCCTGGCTAATCCATCTAGTCAGTTGTTCTCTCTCACTCTGAATTCTCCCGAAAGTTGGTGCTTCGATGCTTCCTCGAAGATCCGTGGTGACTAGCCACTGTAGGTCTCCTCCTGGGGGTCCTGGAAGTTGAGCTCCAAGAAACTCCGGATGTGGGCGTCCCAGTAACTCCGATAGTGAATCCAGATCCCTCTCGAAGATCAGCTGACCTCCGTTTCCCAACTAGTAAAACTTGCTGAACTGAGTCTCCATCTACAAAAATTAAGGATGAGGAAGTTAGTGAAGTGATCAAGTGTGTCAAATTTTAGGTAGTAATGTAAGAATTTTGAGGAACATGAATTTTTGAGAAAGAATGAGTTCACAAGGGTAAGAGAGGAGATAGTTTTTCATAAATACTCACTTTGGTTTTGAAACTAAGTTTTTGTTTGACGTCCATTCTAAGTAGGGTCTCCTATGGTCAGGAAGGCTCTGATACCAACTTGTCAACACCCGGATTTTTAATCCCAGATGCCCGTTATGCCATACCTCGCAATCCCAGGATTACCATTTTTGCGAGACATAACGGATTGGATATCACATTACATCATCCATTACAAACCATACATAAGGTCTTTACACAAATAAGGATCTCATGATCTAGTCTTAATACAACAAGCAGCGGAAATAAAAGATAGCGTAGCGGTGGGGTCCATCTTCAGGGGCACAGGCAATGCTGACGAAGGCAGATAGTCCTAGTTATCACAGCCGTCCTGCTGACCATCATCTTGATAATCTCCTTCATAGTTTTGCCATGATAATAGCCAGGGACAAAAGCCATGAGTACTCTTTAAGTACTCGCAAACTACCACTAACAATTACTATAGTTCTAAGTTAAAGTGCTAAATCTAAGTTTAACTATAAAGTTAAGCTTGAAACCTAAGCTGAGTTCTGAAGCAAAGAAAGATAAAGTAAAGTTCTAGAATCACTTAAGTTGGGAAGCTATTACCATAAACACAACCCTGTTGTGGTCAAGTCAAGATTCATCATTACTTCAAGTTATTTAGAAAACATCTGACAACGAAACAGTATGGCCATTCCAACTGTCCATAACATGACGCTATTCAATAGTTTGACACTCTGAGAGGTGGTACACTTTCACCACAAGATTCGATACATCCGCTGGGGATAACCCTGAATCATCATACTTAGTATGTAGATAATCAAACATAACCTTCCCTTTACACACCCTAGTATAAGCACCTCTCCTATGAGCATGGCCTCCCAACCATGACCATCATCATCTTGAGCCTTTGCATAGGTGGACATCATGAGAGGTAACCTCAGCTCAAACCTCTCCCGTGAGGGAACTAATACTAATGCATATAAATTTCCAGCTAAGCCTTACCCAATTCAGGTAATGTGGTTGTACGATAAATTTGGAATGGTATCGCATCCGAATCCAACCATCAGTTTTATAAAAGGGTTAAGGCTCATGCCTCATCATAAACCAGTTGTGTTTCTCAACACATGTCAAAACATCTCAATAGAATGACTCATCATTCCAAGGTTTTCATAATTCCTTTTCACCAAGTGCTCCCATCTAAAGTGACTCAAGTTTTTGATCTATTCTAAAATACTAAGTTAAGAGTGTTCACTAAGGTGGAAGGATGGGATCAATCTCATGCCATAGAATGACATCTAAAGGTTTCTAAGTAGGTCAAGTTTTATACTTTTTATGCTACCTTCAAAACAAGCAAAGAACTTTGTGTAAACTAAGGGAGGTAAAACTTGTCAATAAGACTTGAAGTACCAATAGTCAAAGGGGGTGTGATCAAAGCATGCTTAAGGCATCTTTGCTAAACCATCTAGTTGTTTCTAGTTTGCTAAGCACTAAACTTGCAAGGGTTAAATCTTGGATATTGCTAGCTTGCTAAGGGTAGCTTGCACTATTAATGGTGGCTTGCCTTGGTTGGTGTAGTGGTTGAAGTTTTCTTCGTCTTCGTCTTGATAGCACTCCTCCTCCTCGTAAGCTTGGTCGGTACTATCTTCTATAACAATACATACAGAGTAGACAGTCACCAAACAATACTTAATTAGGCTAGGTAGCATTCTAAAACACACATTTGATGATCTATTATCATCACAAACATCACAAGTTTTAATTCAATAGTTTCATCCTTTTTATTTTAGAAAAGTAATTTCTACTTATTGAAATATTAACTAAAATTTAATATTCACCACCAAAATATGGGATCATGTGGAAACATGTCCTCACCACATATTCTAGCATATGGGAATGAGATTTAAAGGTTGGATCAATATTACTTTAGTTTAAGTTTATTATTTAATGATTTAAAGTGACTAGAAATGCCTATATAGCATTATTTTGGTACTAGTCCAAAGTCACTGCATGTAAACCTTAATATTATTACACATTTAGTAGATATGATGAAATGTGATTTTTGAGAGTTGGAATCAACTCAAAAGCTAACTTGGTTGATTTTATAAAAAGGTTGCAAGTTGCAAAAGCTTCTGTCTTCTTATTTTTATTAGGAGAGATCTATAACTCTAATTGAATTAAATCCAACGGTCTTGGATAGATCATTTTAATACCTTTCAGACAAAATTGGTTTTATGCAAATTGGATTTCTAAAACTCTCTGAATTGATTTTCAAACTAGGGGACGGAAACTAGATTCAAACTAAAAAGAAAAATCCAGATTTGAATGGGTGGGCTAGCGCGGGAAAGGAAATGGGCCGGCCCAGTGGCGCTCCATGGGCACACACTGAAAGGGGTCCCGCTTGTCATGGCACTTAAAAGCAGCGATACGGTATGGGCCATAGGATTAGAAGCGAGATCAACGGCTGAGGGTCGTTGTCGATGACGAAAAGGTCGCCGGCGAGCTCGAACCCTAGCGGCTCGGTAGTGGTCTACTAGGGACGTACCAGGGCTCCAGCGGGGTCGGCGAGGCGGGCAAACAAACTGGAAGACGACGGTGAGGCGAGGCGCGGTTGTGGTGGAGCTTGGGGTGGTCGCAATCAACGGCGCCCTTCTCCTCTGTCATTGCTCGCTCAATTCCGCTGACGAGCTCGCCTCGGCTAGAGGTAGTTGAGGTTCAGAGAGGTGAGGGGAGTGGAATGGTGTGGAGAGAAGAGGCTGGGGAGGGCTCCTTTTATAGGCCCGACGGTGAGACCGAGCGGGATGGGCAGGCGACGGTGGCGACAAGGCTACGGCGAGGTAGAGGCATGGCTGGGGGTGGCGATCGATGGGCGGTTCCCTAGCGGTGCTCTAGGAATTGAATGCGAGTGTAGGGGCGGTGGCACGCGGTCTGAACAAGGTGGCGCTCTGAGAGGCAGAGGCGGCGGTGTCCATAGCGAGCGGTGGCTGTGAGGCTTTGGGCGGCCAGTGGGGGTGTCTGGGGTGTTCTCCAGGTCGGCGGGCGAGCGTGGTGTGGTGCTACCAAAGGCTGTCTGTGCAGTGGGACCGAGCGCTCTAGAAGGCTTGGCATGGTGCGGTGGCACTAGGTGCGGTTTGTGCTCGGTGGTCCACTTCTGCTCTTGGCTCAGGCAAGGGACAGGGGGTGGCGGTGAGCTCCTAGCTACCTCCTAGACATGGCGAGGGAAGAGGGAATGGTCTGCTGCAGCGGGGCAAGAATTGGCCGGCGAGGCATGGCTCGACATGGCATGGCATGGGGACTAGGGACAAGGGAGAGGGGTGTTAGGGGTTTGGTTAGATCAAGAGGGGACAGGGGAGATAAATGAAGATCATTTGGGGGCAAAACCCTGTAGTAAACAGTGAGCTAGGATTAGAGTAAAGATTATGCATGCCAAGTGTTTGATTAAATGGCCGCATGAAAGAAAGTTTTCAATTTTGGTTTTAAAATTTTTGAGTGATCTCCACTAGTGATAGGTGGTCTCTGGTTGCAAGGGTTTTGAAAGTGGAGATCAAAGAGATGGTTTTTGAAATAGGGGTGATCTATGCATATGTATTAGATTCAATTTTAAACTGTCATTTAAAATAGTTAACAGAATGTTTTTAGCAGATCAAAAGGTGGGCCTTGGTACCTCATTATGTGTACTAGCAAGGGGTGCCAAGATCAAGAATTGTTTCTGTTAAGTTTTGAGTACTAGGAATAGCCAAAGTAGGCATGAGAGTGAAATTTGTCAAAATGACCATTCCTCCTTTTTAATTCTTTTTTATTTGATTTTCTTTAGGAAAAGTTTGGGAATGATGTAGATGATGTTTAAATCACCTAAGAAACATTTTACAAGCATTGGATCATTCAATCATGGCAATTCACAACAACTCCTATTTTAAATGCACACACATATGAATGCTTTCATTTTAAATTTGAAAAAAAAATCGTTAACCCTATTTTTGGATGATTTGATCTTGATAAGCTTGGATTAAAGTTTTGGGGTGTTACACATTGGGACTAGGAAGAATTGGCCATGAGGACTCCTAGTCGGTATATGGGTTGCTTGCCTACTCACTTATATATAAGAAATATCACAATCACTTATTTCACCTTATTCATCTGGCACCTTCACTATTGCCATGAAGCGTTTCTCTTTGCGCCTAACTTCTCATCTGTAGGAACCTCGAACACCTTTCTCGTCTTTACTTTTATGCTATTTAATTCTCGCTTTTTCCTTTACACAATTTTCCTTTGCTATTCACTCATCCACCTTCCACCTTCAACAAATGCAGCCAATTCACTCAAAACAGGTGACACCTTGAGTGCGAGATAAACGCCGCATAAAAACACTTACCTAGGCTCCTTATTAGGATCGATATAAAAACTAGAATTAATACTTCCGCGAAAACATGCTCTGATGAACCTATGCACTTGCAGGCCATCAAATATCAACACTTAGTTTTTAATAAAACAAGAAATAAAGTGAGAAAAAGTATCTTGGGCTAGAAAACTTTTATACCACCAAAACCTTATTGGATTAAGGAGCTCAGAGCTCCCCTTGGGCCATGGGCTATATGGATAGATATACGAAGTGATGTAGATCATCATGGTATATGAGGATGGTCTTTATCAAGATTGGGTGCTCCAAGAATTGATGGCAAACTTTATTAAAAATAAGGGTGTCAACACAGATTATTATTTAGCCTTCAAAACTATGTGGGTTTAAGAAGCATAAGGATCCAATTGGAAAAAGGGAGGTATGGATGGATATACAAACATGAGTAGGTCACATCCATGGAAAGAGTTGGTCAAAATAAGATGACATGGATATGGGAGCTTCTGCCAAAGTATGCATGTTGACAAGATTGGCAGAGACAGGTTATTTTCTTGCCTGCAAAACCATCAAGAACAAGCAGGTCAAAGGATGATCTAGAAAGGGGCAAGAGTGGCATTTGTAAGTCCTTAGGATTATTTACAATATGGTTCAAGTGCATTTCCAAAAATGCCCAAGGTTTGAAAAATGGAGAGACTCAAAGAGGTGATGTTGATAGCAGTTCCAGACTTGGTCAAAATTTGGCAGGTTTAGGTTTTTTGACTAGGATACAAGAGGGGATGATTTTGAGAGGATGCAAAGTTCCAAACACATCATCAAGTGGATGAGGTTGAAGTTAGATTGAGTATATACAAGAGGGGATGATTTTGAGAGGATGCAAGGTTCCAAACACATCATCAAGTGGATGAGGTTGTAGTTTAGATTGAGTAGAAAATATCCATGCTTAGAGTTGGTCTTCATTGAATCAGAAGCTATTGGAAAGGATTAACTCTAAATTGATTTGGTTAAGGGATTATATGATCACTTTAGTGACTAGATATCAGATCAAGCTTGGGAAACTTGGTTAAGGTTTGTATTCTTAAATTAGCTTGATACTATAGGATGAGCTCCTAGGGTATCTCATACTACTTCCTAAGCAAACAAGTCAGGCAACAGATCAAGGAAACTCATCTTAACAAGCATATAAACACTACTACTATAAGCACCATCAAGCCTATCTTGAGGTAAAGAGAGGAAATGTTGAAAAAGGTTGTAGTTTTGAACAAGGTAAGGGTCATTGGTACTTCTACCAAGACTTGATCCAAAAGTTTTATAAAAGGTTTTGGAAAACCTAGAGGTAAGATCATTTGGAAGTTATGTCCTGAAAGCATAAGGAGATGATATCATATATATATATATATATCTCCATAATTTTTGTCAAGAGAAAGTACTAAAATAGTTGGGGTGGCCAAGGCAGATTGGATCATGTTTTGAAATACCAAAACATTTGATAATATGTAAAATAAGCCAAGTCAATTTTTTTAAATGGCTTTTGTAATTATGTTCAGAGGATGAGGAAGTAATCTTACCCACAACACAATCAGATGCATAAGAACAAACAAGCAAACAACTACTTCCCTACTAAGTAAGAAAAAGTTTTTGTTCCCCCTAATTTTTGCACTCTAGACAACTAATCATGGTTACTGAAAGTGGCGTGTTACATAACCAGTGTATGCACAAAAAATATACCTGGCGGCAATCCCGAGGAGGATCTAGCAGGCCCAGCCACGCCATCTCGAGTGAATCCTGGTAAGGAGGGATCCCGAGAATGTACAGGACCACACGACAGTGCGTCCCCACGCACACATGAAAGGTCATAACATGCGCTTGGACGTGTGGCCTACATGGTCCCTAGATGTGACAGGGTGTCCTCGCGTGAAGTGTCACTTCACAACACATCCTCATCAACTGGTGGGAAAATAGAATCAGCCTCGAGCAACATAATTGTTTCCGATTCCTCTAGATCTTTTGTGACAAATAGATTTGCAGCATCTCGTGCACCGCAACACCTAGTAACTCTACTTCAAAAAGGTATTGTAAAACCCATAAAATTGTTTAGAGGCATGATATAGTATGCTATGTTATCCTCTACAGGAGATCCCGAGAATACAGAGGTTGCACTTCGGGATACAGAATGGAGAGAAGCTATGAATGAAGAATATACATCCTTGATGAAAAATGAAACATGGCATTTGGTTCCAAAAGAAGAAGGTAAAAATATTATAGACTGCAAATAGGTCTATAAGATCAAGAAAAGACCGATGGATCCATAGATCATTACAAAGCAAGGCTGGTATAAAAAAGGCTTCAAACAACAATATGGTATAGATTATGAGGACACTTTTAGTCCAGTTGTTAAAGCAGCTACAATTCATCTTGTTTTGGCTATTGTTGTATCCAGGGGTTGGAATTTTCGACAGCTAGACGTACAAAACGTGTTTGTTCATGGTGTTCTAGAAGAGGAGGTATATATGAGACAACCACCGGGTTTTGAAGACAAGAAATCACACTTTCATGTTTGCAAACTTGACAAAGCCCTATATGGACTCAAGCAAGCTCCTGGAGCATGGTACTCTCGGTTAAGTTCAAAATTGCATGAACTTGGTTTTATGCCCTCAAAAGCCAATACATCCATGTTAAGTCTAGCATCACAATATTTATGCTCATATATGTTGATGACATAATTGTTACAAGTTCCTCTGATGATGAAGTTGCAGCATTATTAATAGACTTGGGGTGCAAACTTTGGTCTTAAAGACCAAGGTGATCTTCATTATTTCCTCGGAATAGAGGTAAAGAAAACAAGGGATGGTATAATCTTGACTCAAGAAAAGTATGCAACTGATCTCTTGACAAAAGTAGGAATGAAGGCATGCAAACATGCACCTACACCTCTCTCTCTAGCACTGAAAAATCATCTGCCAATGATGGTGATCCACTAAGTCAACAAGATAGCACAAAGTACAAAAATATTGTTGGAGTGCTCCAGTACTTAACTCTCACTAGACTAGATATTTATTTTTAGTCAACAAAGGGTGCTAGTATCTTCATGCTCCAACATCAGTTCACTGGACTGCAGCTAAAAGAATTCTTAGATATGTCAAACATACTACTAGCCTTGGACTCAAATTTCTAAGGTCTTCCACCACATTGGTTAATGCCTTCTCTAATGTCGATTGGGCAGGTTGTGTTGATGACAGAAGATCTACAAGAGGTTTTGTGTCTTCTATGGACAAAATTTGATATCATGGTGTGCAAAGAAGTAAGAAACTGTTTCGAGATCCCATACATAATCTGAATATAAAGCCCTTGCAAATGCAATGGCAGAAATAATATGGGTCCAATCATTACTTGCAGAACTTGGGATGAAACAAGAGAAAACTCCTTATCTCCGGTGTGACAATTTGGGTGCCACTTATTTACCGGCTAAACCAATTTTTCATGCTAGAACAAAATATATTGAAATTGATTTTCACTTTGTTAGAGAGAGGGTTGCAAATAAGCAACTGTGTATTCAATTTGTGCATTCAAAAGATCAAGTTGCAGATAGATTCACGAAGGCGCTTCTAGTAAAAGGTCTAGAAGGATTCAAACGTAATCTCAATCTTACAAGTTGAGATTAAGAGAGGGTGTTAGAATTTATTGGGTCTCTTCAATAGCCTGTGTAATCTCAATCACCTGTGTGCGACCTTCCTTTCTCATTTCTTTGGAAAGTGTCCTAATTAAAGCCTAGTGCTTATTATAATTAATTTGATATAATAGCCATGCAAGGGGCTCTTCCTGACCTACTTAGCACGTACACGCCACCGAGACAATGGTGTAGCATTTCCCAAAAACTTGATAAATTGCACTTAAAATTTTAATGCAATTTCATATTATCCATTCATGCATGTTTTCTCTGATAGAGGAGTTAAAACTAATTAACTTAACATTAAACATCTAATTCTAACATGCAAAAATCATATCAAAATTCATGTTAGTACATTGTCATCTTAAAAGATAGAACTGTGCCTTATTGTATATCTTTCATTTTCATGTAATTAACACTTTCAATCACAATGATCCTGGTGTAAAGTATTAGTTAGTGATGCCTACTATTCATGTTCCAAAGCTTTAAGAATTTGGAGGAGCTTCATTGGCTACTTTTTTAGAAGGTAGACCGGTAATTAGTTAGGGATGAACCTCAGATGATACACTAAATATTTACTTATTTGTATAGTTTTTATAGTTTTCCTACAAATAGATTGAAGTTTATAAACATATTAGCAAGAAGACATCTAGTAGCTATATGGGAGAGTAACACGTGGCTTGACGACTAATGATCTCTAATCTGAGAACATTTACTGATTGCGTTCAATAAACCAAGTATATGAGTTACCCATTTAAATTGTTAATCTTGGTCAAAATCAACCTCAAAGTGGGGTGACTACTAAGTATGACGATGATTTTGTTGGAGTGGGGTAACTATGTGTGCCTATGAAACATAGCTACGTCGAAAAAAGTGAAGCCTAAGTGGTAGGTGAGAAAAGGAGAAATGGTGACAAAATAATGATCAATCAAGGAGAAATGATGATAAAATAATGATCAAATCGAATAATTTGTAGTTTAAATAAACTAATTATACTACCCTCGATCCTAATTAATGGCCTGAACTTTGTCTAGATTCATGTGAATCTAGTCTAAATATTTAACTAGATACATACGAATCTAAACAAAGTTGAGGCCATTAATATGGATCAGAGAGAGTATTTTATTTCACTTGGCTAGATGATGTTGCCGTTAGCCCATGACAACGCACAAACATCCAACTAGTTTATGTAAAAAATGTGAAAGTATGAAGTGAAAAATAATGTCCAAATTTGATACTCGCTCAATTTAGAAATAAGTGACTAGGTTTTGTACAGATTCACATATATCTAGACATAAAAGATATATGTCAATCTAGAAATATCTAATTCACTCGTTTCTGGAGTAGTACCAATAAGAGTCGTCATTTAAGGACGTGTTTGATAGGCTATAGGGCTGCTTCCCGCACCTAGCTAGCAGAAATAAGCCCGTTTGGAGAACCGTACGATGGGCCAAACTCACATCGCACTAGTTTTAAAGAACCTGAAAACTTGGCCCGCTAGGAATGCCAAAATCGGATGTTTTTGTGGGAACAGGCCTGTGGAGCCAAGAGGCGGCACGCGGCTGCATACGGGGAGAAGAGCGAGAGACGCACGACGCATCGAGAACGCGCTCCATAAATCCCCTCACCACTCGCTCATCAATCTCACTCTCCCCATTAGCAACCGCTCCTTCTTCTCTCCCCTCTCAACGTCGGTGGTTCCTCTACCGCTGGCAGATCCAATACCACCGCAAGGGCAGTAGACAGCGGTGGATCGAGGGTGAGTATTGCGGTCGTATTGCCTGCAGCGGAGCAACGGCTACGGCATCTTCTTTGTCGGCACATTCGGTGCTCCCGAGCTTCAACAATGGCGGTAAGGCCTCAAACCATCCTATCTTTGCTTTTGCACCACATATATGAATGTTAACTTGTAGAATTGAGTGTATAATCGACATGCACGATATATATGTGCCTGTTTTTCGCTCTTTTGGCCTATTTGATAGGTTTTTTTCTTAGATGACCTTGTACTGCTAGTGGTGCCTTCCTAAGCACTAGATCTACAAATAAGTTGTTCGATCTATGGTTATAACTGGCTAGATTTAGGCAGATGTTCTGATTAGGGTTCCACCAATAGGAAAAACTAGGGATGTTGCACTGTTCATCTTCTGTTTTGTAGGCCGATGATTACAACACATTCCGTGTCCAAGTTCCCTATGGGTTACATGTAAGCATGCTTGTTATGATTGATTTTGGACACACGATGCCTACTACGAGGCACTAATATTTGTTCTACAACTACGCTAGTGTTGATGATTAAATCTGCAGGGCAATGAAATGGAAGGGATGACCCTTTTGAACCTTGTTCTTCCATCTATTCTCGATCGTGGAACTTGGTTCGGTAGGATCATCGCTTCCTATTGTGTGTGTTCTGAAATATGAGGTAGGATTTTGTGTTTGCTATTTAGTTTCAGTCGATGATTAAAAATGTCACCCAGCTAATGATGAATCTCAAGCACACTATGATCCTAGAGCCAGTGATACTGGAACCCGATGGTATGTACAAAATTGGTTGTGAATCTCCTCCGGATTCCCATAGCACCAGCTCTACATTTGTGTGCTAATTATTCTGAAGCTCAAGATTGGTTTTGCTTGCTTGCTTTGACCAATGAATCTCAGCATTTGTGCTCTTACATATGAGGCTAGATTGGTTGATCATTTGTGCTAAGAGCATCTCCAGCAGGTGCCCAATTTTGTAGCGCTGGAAATCTTATATCGAGCGCGCGCTATCGTGTTTAAGCGCTGCAAAATCGCGCGACCTCTGCCGGAGGCGCTAAAATGCAGCGCACGATGTTTCGGCGAGTTTTGTGCCTCCGCCGTCTTGCTGCAATACAAGCGCACTCTGGCGCCCGGTCTTTGAAAAATACAGCGTGGTCTCTGACAGAAACCAAAAACATAATTGCAACCATCACAAAGAAGATCAAAATGGACCAAAAAATTCATGCATAAATGGCTCTAAAAATGCTCCAACCACCTAAATGACATATTTCAAGCACAAATGACATAGTTCATCCACAAATGACATGGTTCAAACACAAATGATATAGTTCAAACACAAATTTTAGACTCAACATACACACATCATCATCATCACTTGTCAACATCCTTCATACCACCGCCACCTCCATGTTGGGCATCTTCATCAGAGTCTTGGACGATGGTGTTGCTGGTTTAATCTCCATATGCTTCATTGGTAGACAGAGATAGATCAACCAAGGAGGCCATGAATCCTCCCAGTGGTGCTCCCATGCCACCCATGGCGCCTTGCCCACTCATCCCACCCATGTTTCCAAGGCTCATGCCTCCATAGCCTCCAAATCATCCTGGCGGTGCTCCCATGCCTACAAAGCCTCCCGCTAGGGCCATCGATGGCCATGAGCGAGGTGCTCGACCGCTCCGGGCCTCCAAATTCCTGGGGCCCCCGAATCTAGCTCAGCCTGCAGTATTTTTGCTTCTATTGTTGCGGCCAATCTCCTGCATCGAGCGGCCCATTGCGCTGTTTCTGCATCTCAACCCTGTCGTCCAGTCCAGTCCTGATTGGTACCAGATGTGGATGCTAGCGCTACTCCGCGTCGGCATGGATTAAATCAACGATCGATCAAGCTCCCACCGTCATTTCTTCTTGGTGCAGGCGTTGATCACGAGTTCATGGTGGGGCGATTAGGCAAGGGTAGCCTCCAGTCCCCGTGTGATGGCGTCAAAGAATAAAAAGGGCCTGCAACATGTGTGATCCTCAAGCCCTGTACATGCGTTCGCGCCTCAATTTCCATGGACAAAAAATCTAGGAGTATATGTGTTCGTTTGTGTTCCACCGTCCGCCGATCAAGTTCACCTGTTTCGATTTGGCATTTAACCTTATCTGCTGTCCTAGCCTGGTGCTTGCCTCCTGGCTTCTCATTTCACCATTCACACATCTAGGTATTATCGTTATTAATAGTGTAACTCTTTTGTACTTATTGCTACATTTCAATACTATTAGTGTTAATACATTTCTAAACATTGTAAGAAATATCATACTAGTATATTGAAGTTCATGATTAAAAATAAAATTTCTTCAAATAAACTAGGACCCTACTTTGAGTTTTGCTTAGGGGCCCCCAATTTCTGGAGACGGCCCTGCCTTCCGCTTGTGCTCCAATGCCTCCATAGCCTCCCGCTTGTGCTCCCATTCCTCCATAGCCCGCCGGTGGCGCTCCATAGCCTCCCATGCCCCTGTAGCCCGCCGGTGGTGCTCCAAAGCCTCCCATGCCTCCCATACCTCCAAAGCTTCCGAAGCCTCCCATGCCTCCGTAGCCCCCAAGTGGTGCTCCATAGCCTCCCACGCCTCCTTTGGGGCCTTCGTGAGGTTTGCCAACTTTCTTTTTTGTCCAACACTTCGTCACGAGCAAGGTTGATGTACTCCTTTTGCCTCTCATCCATGTTTGAGGTGTCCATGAAAAAGAGCTTCCTCTCTTCGTCCAATAAGCGTTGATGCTCCTCATTGCCCATCTTCTTCTCCTCCATTGCCATCCTCCTCTCCTCGGCGGCTGCCAACCTCTCCTCCAATGCCACGCGCCGCGCCTCGGCCTCCTTCTTGCCCTCATTGTATTCCTCCCTTGCCTTCGCCATCTTCTCCATAGCTTTCGCTATGTCATCATCACCGGCCTTCTTCCCCTCCAATTCTTTGGCGGCCTTCCTTCCAAGTGGCGGCCTTTTAGTAACCGAGTGAGGAGTGGAGCTTCTTCTCTTTCTATCATCACCATGTGAATCATCATCATCAATGATGGTTGCCTCCACGGTTGCTTGTTGCGCCAAAAATGTTGGCACATCAATTCTTCCACGGTTCTTCCACTTCTCCTCATTCGCGAGCACGTCGTAGCAATGGTGCAAGGTAAACGGCTTGGAGAGGATTTTCTTGCCCTTCTTGGTCTTCTTCCCCTCATCTCGAAACATGCCTTGACCCATGGTGTTCTACATTGTAGTAGAAATGAGCAAAGAACACATAAAACATATGCACATGTCAACAAAATAGTAGAACACAATACAACAACTTACCCTATCAACATCATTGGTGCCACTTGGGTTGATATCATCAACCGTCTTTTGCACACTTGCCCACCTTGAACAATCTTGGTTGATGACTGACCATCGAGACCGAAGAGAGTGGTTGGTGCGACAAACTCCACTTGTGTTGTTGGCATCAAAGTACTCCTTCATCCTTAACCAATATGTGTCTCTACTTTGGTCGGTGCCAACCGTAGGATCCATACCAATCTTCAACCAAGTCTTGCAAAGCAACATGTCCTCATCTACGGTGTAGTTTGCCTTCCTACCCCCGGGCGCTTCCACCATGCCCTCCCCTTCCTCATACACCTCCTCGTACTCCTCCACCACCTCTTCATCCATCGCATTTTCATCTTCATTTTGCGTTTGAGCAAAAGATAAACCGGCAACCTCCATAGTCTCCAAGAAACTATCGTCATCGACACTACAATTAACGCAAATGTCACAATCCTACTATAACACATTCACATGTATGTCAAAAAGACAACACAAATGAAAATTTGTACCTAGTTGCCATTTGATCGAGCACGTTGCGCGTGGCGACGGCGGCCGCGGTTGGCGCCCGTCGAGGAGCCGGTGGAGGCGGAGCGGAGGTGGGAGGCGCTTGCGGGACCACTGCAACCTGCACGCCACGAGCCGCGACGCCGTTCCATGGTGCCTTTGTTTTGGGAGCCGGAACCGCCGCCGCTGCGCTGCGCTTCGTGGTGCTCTTTCCCCTCGGTGGAGGTGTGATGGGCGGCAGCGCTGCACCATTTCTTCTCCGCGACGGCACGAAGAGGGCACGAGTGGCGGCCGACCCTGCGGCGGCGCCACCGCTAGGGTTTGGCGCGGTCACTGGCGGGATTGTGCCGACGCCGGTGCGGCAATGAGCGGGAGCCGAGTGAGGGAGGGTGGGAGGTGGGAGAAGCGCGGTTGGTTCTTCTGCGCGTCGCCGTGATAAGCGCCTGTGTATGGGCCGGATATATTGCGCTCCTAATAGTGCCAAATGCAGTGCAGCGCTAAAAATTTACGTATGTGATATTTTAGTGCATCTGTGGAGGAGGTTTGCGGTCTTGTGAGGTAAAAGCGATTATTTTAGCGCTGCGCTATTTTGGCGCCTCTGTTGGAGATGCTCTAACCACATTGCTTGTTCATGTGTGATCACCTCAATCTATGCGCTTAGATCATTCTGTTTTGCTTGCTTGCATTGGCGAATGATCATTCTGTTTTCATTACTTGCTTATTGAGTGCTTCAAGATGCTGACTGAAGGTGCTCTACTGCCCAAGGGAGGAGGATGCTCGAGGGACGATGGTAGTGAGGGAAGTGCCTCCAAGAGGGCTAGCGATGGTGGTGAGGGTAGCGGCGCCAAGAGGCCGAGGGGCAGTCCTCTCAAGATCGGGCACTTCCACGACCAGGGAGGTCCAACCCATTTTGGTAAGGTGATCTTGGCACCTGGGTTAGACCGGCTGCCAATCCCTGATGGCTTTAGGCCTTTCCTCGGCCATGTGCTGAGGAACACCGGATGCAGCGGGATGGTGAAGTTTCGGGATGTCACCGGCAGGGTTTTTCTTGATCAGGTGTGGGCTGGCTTTGCCATTATCCACCAGATCAAGATCGGATACTTCATGACCTTCAAGATACCGAAGGGTGACGTGTTCAAGGTCACCATCTTCGACTACACCATGACTAAAATGATAAAAATAATATCCGGAGCATGATCCAACCCTTGCCATTATCGACGAGTAGAAGCTTAATTAGTTTGTCTTTGTTTGCTATGAACTTTATCTTTATGCCATGTGGTTGTCTTACTACAATGTTTATGTCATGTTGCTATATATTGCAACGTCATTAAATACGTTGTGCTGATATATATTTTACTCGTTCTGTGTAATTGGTGTGTGTTTGTCGTGGTTTTAACTTACTTATGACATTTGGTAAGCTCACCAGTTGGAAAAGAGGTTACGCGAACATGCTCGAACATGCTCGACCCGAACGCGCTATCTTTTCTCCCACGTCTAATAGAGTCCATCAAACAAGGTGGCCTCGTTTCTGCCCAAATGCTGAATGATGCCAATGCGGGCTACTCCTAAATAAGCAGGAGATTTTGACACGTAGCCGAAAACAAATTAGTGACCCGGCGTCAAACAGTGGCCGCGCGAGACGTGAGGCTAACAAAATCCACACTGACAGGTGGGCCAAGAGCTCACCGAGCCCACATGTCGGCGCTGTGCCCAGACGATCGCTTCGCTGACTGGGTCCGCCGCCGCCGCGTCCTCCTGCTCCATTTCCCCTCCTCCCTCCCTGTTGATCTCTCAGAAGAGCTCCCGCTGAGACACAAACAGGAGGAGATAAGAGAGTGAGGGAGATGCGGAATCTGGTCTCTTCGTCTCTGCCGAAGTTGCCATCGTCTGAAATGGCCGCGGCAGCGGGAGGTGTCGCGTTGGCGCTGGGGGGCTGGTGGGAAGAGGTAAACGGGTCGCCGGCGTGGCAGGACGGCGCCTTCTTCTCTCTGTCCGCCGCCTACGCGCTCGTCTCCGCCGTCGCCCTGGTATACCACTCAACGGTTTTCAAACCCTGTAACCCTAACCTCGCAGACCCGCTAATCCCCCATCTGAAATGCGCCGGTGTTGGTTCACTTTGACTGCTCGATTTGAATCTTTTATGTGTCAGATTGGGCGGTCGGGATGCTTATTCTACGGGGATTGGTAGAGTTTCTGCTCCAAAAGTCTGTTCTGTTGGGTGGCGTTCCCTTTTTTTTTTTTTGCACGGTGTCATTGTTTGAAATCGACTATTGCTACCTAGAGTTGTTCGTCTTAAATAAACCCACCTGTATATCCTTCTGATATATTACACCTAATCACAAAAACAAACGCACATGTATTTCCTTCTGAATTTTGAGCTGAATAGGAAATGCAAGTGTCGTGTATATCTGCTGGCACTCCACTTAGTAAATCACGGTAATTTGTAAATGTGCTGTGGTCACTATAAATTATTACTGTGGCCACCCAGAGAGACCACCAAAACTATATATGCAAGTGGGCGCTGACTGGTGGAGAAAGATCAGCGGAAAAATTGCAAAATTGGGGAAGGAAGAGGTGTAACAATGACTGAAAAGGGGCAAAAATCATTAACAAATACAACGATGGAGTATCTCTGTATCTGGCAACCACCAATTTGAGAATCTATCAGATTGATAATCCAGAGCAAGGATACATGTTTACATAAACGCAGGCCAACTGTTGTAAACGGTCATGCCAGATGGTGGGGGGCTGTGCCCCAAGCTACCTCAGGCCATGTTCCTGTTCCACTGCTGCCCATGAGCTATTCTAAGCCATTATGTACCCATATTCTTGGGTATATCCAGTTCACGTATTAATGTCTGCTGTTGTCGTCTGTCACTCAAAATATTGTTGTCATTCTGAAGCCAAACATATTCTTTCTCTGACTCTCAGGGGTTGATCGTTTGCTTGTATAATCTCAACACAGCTCACTAGTATAGAGATAGACTAAGCCAGAGCTGGTTAGTGGAGCCAGGATAAAGAATGCAACTGAATTTTTTTCACTACAATTAAGAATATATTACTAATTCTCAATATAGCTTAATCCTTGAAAATACTTTTTGCTAATCACCAAAGTAAGGATGTACTTGCCACTGAGTTACTGACTGTGTCAGCGAGATGTGCTGAAAATTGCCTTCCCCGTCAGTAAGGCCCAAGGCAGCCACAGAGTTGTGCTGGCTCATCCAGTCCTGGATTGCTCGAAACCAATGACCATTAGCATGCCTTGGAGTCTATGTTAGCCTAGCTGGCTCATGTATCCCAGGAAACCAGTTACCTCCTCCTTGCAAAAAAACTACCCACTGCACATTAGAACAATTCTCTATAATCCATGCGATTTAGAAATTACTTCCAAATACATTGCAACACCACGACTGCCACAACTGGAGTTATGGCAAAGCCATGTCTTTGGGGCTGATCCTTTGTTGCTTATCATTCCTTGTGGACTATCATCATCAAGGCACATTCTAGTGCTAGCTTTGAGTGGTTTAATAACTGTGGTTGCTGTGAAATTGCCATGTAGTATTGCTACCACTATGACTTGAGCATCTCCACTGGAAATACCTCAGTTTGCGAGCTACCCTCAGATAGTGCATAAACAATACTTATGTTGTTTTGACAAATACTATATGACTTGAGCATCACTGTCATAACAACATACAATTTCTAGATGTTGGGATTCTTTTTGGTCCGCATTGATGTGTACGGATAATGAGTGTTCATCAGAGAGATGGTAGTGGTAGCAGGGAGGGAGATAAGATAAACTATGAAGATATAAGAAGATCAAGATGAGAATAATACTTAATTCACGAACTACAATCTTTTCATAGTGTCCTTGTCTTTTCTAAATCTAGCTTCAGACTCGTAGTCAACAAGGAAGTTGAATCCTTTTAAACTAGGAAATCTTACACTACCTAAATCTGTAAACAAGGAGATTTCACACGACTACCTGCTATTCCTAATTGGACTCTCTGCCAGTATTACAACACTTCACCCAGTCTCATAACTAGCTGATGATCTCCTAGAATACGGATATTCATTTGAAGATGATGCAAAGTCTTTTAGATGTTTCAGTGTTCATGTTGCATGCTATGCATGCAGCTGTGGCTGCTGAAACCAATTGCTAAGTATTGACAGATGTAATTGCTTGCTCATTTTGCAATATGGTACCATCCATCACAGATCATGGTGCTTAAGCTTGCTGGACTCAATCTGGTTTCTCTTTGATTGGTTGCAGCTCCACACTGAATGACCTCCTGGGGGACATTGTCAAGCATACCACGCATTGCTATTGTTTGATCCTCATCATGACAGGATAACGGTTTGGACATAAGGTTTTGTTGCCATGGAGCTTGGATAATGTTCCAGTCTAAAGTTAAAGCCAATCAAATTACTAACCTGTTGGAGTCATAGTGTCGTGGAGATTCTTTGATTAAGAAGAAACTCGAGACTAATGTTCAGTGCGCATAATAAAAGAACAGCTACCAACTAAACCAATAAATTCCCACGCATATGCAAGCAACATTGCATCATTTCTTAAAAAATATCTATGTTCACACTGAAGAGTGGCATTTACCATACCTAATTTTGAACAAGTATTAGCAATTAGCCTTGTTTTTTTAGAATGAAGTTCCTATTTGTTTTTGTTTGGAAGAATGTTCTTTATTGCTATTATTCAACGAAGCGTTGCTTTTTTTTTCTTTTAAAGGAAAATTGTTGTATGCCACTAGTTCAGTTTTTGAACCGTAAAGTTCCATTCTTTGATTATTACACTCACATTCTTCCTTTGTATAGGTTCAATTGATCAGAATTCAGCTGCGGGTGCCTGAATTTGGTTGGACCACACAGAAGGTTTTCCATCTCATGAACTTCATCGTAAATGGGGGTAATTTGGTGTCCTATTAATATACTTGTCTCCATTGCGATTTGTTGTCACTAATTATGGGGTGTCTCTTGCAGTCCGTGCTGTCGTATTTGGACTTCATGCACATGTATTTCTGTTTCAATCAAAAGTAAGAACCATTTGCCGAAACTGATTATTAGTCTGAATTGTAAATATTGTTGAGCTCTTCTTATGACAGTATAGACTATGCAATTACTGAATTCCTCTTGGACTAATAATTATGAGAAATGTATTATTGCAGTTCGCAATCATATTTTCATTTATATACTGTTCAAATTGAATTTCGCCCCAACTTTCTGTGTTAGTCTTGTAGTTTGATTGCCTAACCAAGTGTTATGTTCCAACAGGTGTATACTTTGGTGTTATTGGAGCTTCCTGGTCTTTTATTTTTCTCAACCTACACATTACTTGTTCTGTTCTGGGCGGAAATATACCACCAGGTACTATCTACATATTATTTCTATTTTCCTTTCAAAAAAATTGATCCAAGAACTCATTGAGTTATTAATTTGTTTTTTATATTAATTCCAGGCTAAGAATCTTCCCACGGGTAAGCTGAGAATTATATACATCGCCGTCAATAGCTTCATTTATGTAATTCAGGTTGGTTTTTACCTAGTCAAGCATTTCAATTAGTTGTAAACTTTTTCTTGATGATTGTTATGTTCAATGAACCACAGTTAATGCATGCTTAGGTCAGTTGAATTACTCTTGTATGCTTTGGCAAATATATTTCATGTTTCTAATATGTTCATTGTTTATATAATCTGTTACGTAGCTGACCACTAATAGAATACAAGATATGTACAGGTCTGCATTTGGATATACCTTGGGATAACTGATAATCCTCTGGTTGAGCTTGTGTGTAAAATATTTATATCAGGTAATTTTTCTCTCCTTTTCGGAGAAATTGCCCTTTTACATAATTAACTGTGTAGTTTGTTCATGGTCTTTTCTTCATTGCAGTTGTATCCTTTGTAGCTCTTCTGGGTTTCTTAATATACGGTGGAAGGTAGCTTGATGTGTAATTTGTTTTGCACGTAGTGGTACCTTGTGTTATTGATATAGTTGAAGGTGTGATTTCTTTCCCTTTTCTGCAGGCTGTTCTTCATGCTGAGGCGCTTCCCAATCGAATCAAAGGGCCGCAGAAAAAAGCTTTATGAGGTCCTGACAGTATTTTTTTATCTGTAGCATTTACATATTTATTCGCATGTTCGTAGGCTGTTCTGCAGAACAAATGCTTCCACGGGGCGTATCTGCACAGAAACTCTTACTGGAATGCTGATATATCCCAGTAATTGTTGTTGACATCATGCTTATAGATGCATGAGTGTACTTAGTTGATCTGTTTTTTGGGATCTATCTTAAGCTGTTCTTGTGCTAGTAACTGAATGTGCTAACTGTGCTTTTATTAATTGTCTGTCAGGTTGGAACCGTGACAGCGATTTGCTTTACCTGCTTTCTGATAAGATGCATTGTGGTGAGTATACTCACTTGGTTCCTTTTGCTCAGCTCATGTGTGTTCTTTTTTTCAACCTTGAAGCACTTCTAGCTTTGAATAATGATGCCTTTATATTTACTTGTACAAAACATGAACTCAGGTAGTAAGATGTCAACACTGTCGAACATTCGAACATGCAGAGCTTAACCAAAACCATATGTGTACTAAACTGTTGCCTCATCAAATTTCAAGGGAGGCATTTGGGTGTATTTTATGAATCAGAGTCAAATATTTATTTGTATTTGACAGTAATGATTCGAATTATAGTTTGGCAAATTCAATATAAATTATGTGCTACAAAAATTATAATATAACACAGAACACGGAACCAGAAACCCAGACATACACTAGATAAAATGACATGGCTTTATCTTCATAAAATTCATAAAACACGCCTAAATGCCCCCCCTGAAATTTGATGAGGCAATGATTTAGTACACACATGGTTTTACTTAAGCTCTGTATGTTTTATCCGGTTTTGTGTTTTGTGTCTTTTTAATATTGCTAGTGCAAAATTCGTTAAATTAAACGAAAGTAGGATTCAACCTGGTGCTGCTCAATACTAAACGAAATTTAATCATGTTCAGCAAAATATCCTATGTACCGTAATGCCACCCTTGAAAGTTAACAAGGCAACTGTTTAGAACATTACTGTTGCCTGAGGTTCGCACCTAGCATAATGAGAGATCATGCCACACTGCCACTACCAGACGATGAGGGGTAAGGGCAGTGCAATTCAATGGGGTTGTTGGGCTGTTCAAGATTAGGCTGGATAAAGTAGTATGATCTCCCTAGAGTTTATGAAAAGATTCATCTTAATATTAAGGCAGTCCTGAAACAAAACCGATCATTTTTTTATTATAATTATATATTTGTACAACTCAACCAAATTATGCATTGGGCGGAGATAGGCCCTGGGAAACCCTGGCCATGGCCCAGGGTGCGGCGACAGAATTTGCATACTGTGTAGTACTGTGTGGCACTGTTTGACACTATACCTTAGTTGTTGGCCTTGGGCGTTGCCTCTCGCTGGCTCCGCCCAATGCATATAGAGTTCACAAATCCAGTGTGCGGTAACATGTACTACCTCCGATCCATAATAAGTGTCGGCGCTTTAGTTCAAATTTGGACTAGATTGAAGTAAACCCCTGACACTTATTATGGATCGGAGGGAGTATAATTTTTCTTTTTGCCGTTTTAAGTTCATAAATTTACCTTGTGTTTCTCTTGGTTATAGGTGCCAGTGTCGTCATTTGATACTGACCTATCTCTCGAGGTCTTGGATCACCCAATCCTCGATTTCTTTTACTATATGGTAAGTATGTTAATAGTCTACTACCCTCATATTTCTGCCACCTGTATTCTGATATGTTCATGCCCTCAACAGTTGACAGAGATACTGCCCTCTGCCCTTGTCCTATTCATCCTTCGCAAACTTCCTCCGAAACGAGTACCAGGGCAGTACCAACCTATTCGTTAGTGGGGCTGGTTATGTTGCGCCAAGAATCCCACATAATGCTGAAATGGTTGAGTTATGTTTGACAGAGGCTGAAGTTTTTTTTTTTTTTTTTTTTTTGCCTTTGCCCATTAGTCTGGTTCTTATATATCGCAAGCTGAGAATATTCGTGGCTTATTCACACTAGTGCCTAACGGAACTAACAGCTTGGGTAGGAATATATCTGAGTTTAAAGTGAATTTGTCCATGAATCATGTTGTCGCTTCTGTGTGTGGAGCATCACGTTGGCAGTTACATCTGTTTGAATAGGGAGAGGGTGCAAACGCACCTAATATTTCATTCGCTCACAAGCATTGTACATCGTGTATTACATATCCCAAATGCCGGATTGCATCGACTGCAGCCAGCACCGGGCAAGACATGTTGCCATGAGCAATGTTCCTACATGAACAAGTAGGCCTTGATCTTAAAGATTGTTTGGCCTGCTGAGCACAACAGTGAGCCACACCATTGACATCTCTAGGAATGTGGTAGATGGATGGTTGCAAAGGATGAACTATGTTCTGAAACTGAATTGCTTGTCTTCTGATTTCCTAGAGCATAGCTTGATTATTCACTGAGCTTCCCTTGCAAAGTTGAGGCAATCCGTGAAGAATTTTGGTTCGCTGAGCTTGAAGGCAGAAGCAAAGTGGGTAGCTAGGAGCATAGCATGGGTTCGGCCTGCAGAGAAGATTCCACCCTTCTTATCGATGCCAGGATGAAAACATCAGTACGTCCTCTCTCGCTGGATTCAGCGTAGTAGACACCAAGACCGGCCGTGGTAGAAGTCGAAGAGCACCCCAGCTTCCAGGTGGCATCAGCGTAAAGTTTTGGACCTATAAAACAAAAATCAGATGGAACATATAATCCATAGTTAGCTGAAGGCTGGACCTTTGCCGGGGCGGCACAGGCGAGTTCGTCTCCAGGTTGTTGATGAGTGCATAGGAGTGCATTGCCACCTGTTGGGGTAAAGTCTTTTTCCTTGTCAAATCTGTGGTCATTCCTAGCTTTCTAAGCTTTTCTGCAAGTTACACTGAGGATATCAATATTGAGCAGACTCTAGCTTGTTCGGCCAGGCGTGGCTCCTCCCCTGTTCAGAACTGTTTTCCCTGTACTAATAACAGGCATATGTTGGCATTTTGATCTACTTTCTGCAGGTTAAACCAAAGATATGAATACTGAGCAGACCCTTTAGCTCGTTTCGGCCAGGCGTAGCTCCTCTGTTGAGAACCGTTTTCCCTGTACTAATAACACGCATAGATATGGTCTCCTGTACACTTGGTGACAGCGATCCAGAACACTGGTGTGAGTCGCTGCCTGTACTTTGCTTCTGAAGAAGTACTTACTCCATCCTTGTATTTGTTAAAGATTTACTTCGTCCTTGTATTTGTTCAGATTTACATGTATCTATACGTTAGGCCGTATGCGGGCATTGGCGCTATCGGGATATGTTAAATGGATATCACCATTACATGTCTCTAATCCGGATAACCCGGGCGACCCACAGCCTATGCCGAAAGAAGGAAGGCTACAATGCAGTTATCGATCAACGCGGAGCCTTGGAGTACAAGACACGTAAACTAGTTAGTGTAGTACTCTGTAACCTGTCCAACAAGATCTTTTTCTGTAACCCTAGGTTCTGGCGCTTTTATAAGCTGGACATGTGGAAGCCTTTAGGGCAACAATCATAGTGCTTAGTGCAACACCTCGCACAGTGAACCGATCCTTGTAACTCGACGTATTGCTATTATATGATTTATAACAGGAGTAGAGTTCCGTCACCGTTGTGGGACTTGAACCTGGATAAGCTATGTTACCTCGTACCCGTCAACTTGCTGCCTTCCCCCACCTCTCTAAACACGTTCTGTGAGGACTCCTCCATGGCGTGCTCATCGGTAATACCACGACAGTTAGCGTCCACCGTGGGGCAAGAGGCGCTTTGAGCTATACATCGGGCGAGGTCCAATCTTTTCGCGGGAATCGGCGACACTGTGGCCATTGAACGCGTTCTCTTCTTCGGCAACGTTCTGATCGTCCCTCCGGCCGAGTTCTGAATCCCGACGAAGACGAACCCTACTCGCTGCTCCATTGTTCCAATCGGGGACATCCATCTCTTCATCGGCGAAATCGACTCAGGTCCTAGCTCCCAGGAAGTCGGAAACACGTCAGATCCCGCATGGACCGCCTCCAGGCAGGACATGTTCGTGGAAGGATCGGGCTCGGATCTCTCTCCAAAGTTTGCTGGCTCAGATCAGGAAAAATCAAGGCCCACCCAAACCGGCCCTATGCAGGATATAATGGTGGAAGGACCCTGCAGATCCACTTGGCTTCCCCGAGTGTTCGAGAAGCGGAGGTCACACTTTGTCGGTGTCGTCACCATCTTCGATCTGGCTAGATGTGTCTAGAGGATGGGGGAATCCCCCAAGAGTACCTCGCCAGATGGATGAGGGTGAGGGAAACCCTGGAAGGTGACCGCACTGACGAACTCGTATACCACTTCGTGGAGGGGCTTACGCCTACCACACTTCTCCGGCATACGCTTAGGAGGCGACAGGCTTCCAGCTTTCTTACCCTCAATGAGATGATCGCAACTGTTAATAGTTTCACTGACGCCAATGAGGAAGCTGAGGCCGAGATTTCTACCAAAACATCCAAGACTACCGGTCTCGCACCTTCTACCTCCAACTCCACCATCGAAAACACCAAGGCCAACTCGTGCTCGATGCAGTTTACGCCGACATCAACATGGATGTCGGTGGTTCAGAGAGCAACACAGAGGAGTATGAAACTACCATGAGGGAGATAGAGAGGGAGTTCAAGGGGGAGGAGCGCGCCGAGAAAGCCGTCACTTCCTGCCAGGTACTGGTGGCCATCGGGAACGTGATAGAAGAAGACCAGCAGGACCAGGGAGCTGTAAAAGCTCCGCTAGCTATTGCCAATGCCGGAGCCACGGTGGCCAATGGTAAAAAAGCGGTCGATCCTCAGGGTCTGGCTAAGGCCATGCCCCTTCCGGCTATCCCCCCACAGCAGCCACATGAACTCGCTACCGGATCCAAGAGATCGCAACCAAACAAACCTACCGCCTCGCCATCCCATTGGTGTATGGCAAGTCACTCCGGCAGGCAAGGTGATATGCGACCAGCTCCTCCGAGCCTCGCTAACCATCGCCCATATCCGAAGCTTTATAGAGCTTGATGAGAAACGCCAGGAGATCCTCGCGGAGGCCAAGTGCATCACAGAACATGGCGCCCAGCTGGACAAGGACATGACCAAGGCACAACAATCAATCAAGGCGGCAAGAGCAATGGAGGCTGAGTACAAGCAACCATTGTTGAAGCACAATGCAAAGAAAGTTTCGGCTCGCATCGTCGGTGATCCCGGCGTCTGACGTAATTTGGGGTAGGCTCCATCCAAACCGGCAAAAGCTACCTCCGACATCGATTTGGCTGGGAAGCAAGTCATGCCAACTCCCGCCCTCAATATTGTCGTTGCCAAGAACTTACTCGAACATGATAGATCACCTAAAGCGGTGGATCAGGTCTATGACCTCGTCGCCAAGGCTTGCAACAATAGGAGAAGGCCACCTCGCAAAGGCTAGAGTCCAATCCGGAGCATTGCCAGTCTAACATGAATAACCGCCGCAGACCAAGATCTCCTCGTGATGAAGGATCCCACACAGGCTCCACGGAACGTAGGCGGAGGGATGCGTGCAACAGGATTACTGCTATCCTAATATCCTCTGGCAACGGAGAGAAGGCTCATCCCTGTCGCTCGCCGCCACCCCCGTAGTCCCGACATCGTGAGGACCCACAGCCGCACCACCGTACTAGCATGCCACCTCCTAGGCACCCTCAGGTCGGCATCTTATACTCGATCAGGAGGAGTAGCCTCGGTATGACGAAGAGCACAGCGGCAATGACGAATACAGGAGCAAATCTCACAAGGAAGCCATGCGTCCAATAAGCAATCATGATAGGTGTGATGACTCGCATGGAGGGAGTAGCAAGAAGGCTAACCCACCGCCGCCACCGCCACTGTCGCCACCCAGCAGCCACCATGGCAGAGGATCACACAGGTCTCACAACTCTCCTCCCCATGCCAAAGATCAGCACAAACAACAATCAAAGTCATACGATGCATGCTCACACCTTGATAAGATCCAAGAAGCCTAGGAAGAGCCATTCTTGGGGCCATGTTGTTTTGGACCGATTATCCAGGCCACAACCTACCCTAAGGGCCTCTAGATTGACAAGACTATCAAGCCCTATGACGACACTGCCAGGCCAGCCACATGGTTGCAGGACTACCGCGAAGCGATACAAATCGCTGGGGAAAACCCCAACGTCGCTGTGAAGTACCTCCCACTCATGCTCTCCGGCACTGCCTGACAGTGGATCGATGACTTACCAGAGAAATTAATCTATAATTGGTTGGACATGCATGAAGCATTCACCAAGAACTTCGAGGGTACGTACAAATGTCCCTATACTATTGGTGACCTATAGTGGTGTGTGTAAGAGAAGGAACAATATTCTCGTGCCTACATATCTAGTTGGATTGATATGAAAAATTCATGCGCGGGAGTACACGATCAAATTGCTATGGCTGCCTTCATCGATGGTCTGAGAAAGGGAACACTGCTCACTGCTCCGACATATGCTGAAGCGCACTCAAGACAGAGGCAAACTTTACCTCAACTCAATGATTGCCAAGGCTAGCGAGTTTGCCTCTGCTGACGATGATGCTCGCGGATCATTGCCTGCAGTGGCTATTCCCACCCAGGCAAAAAAGAACAACAATAACAAGCGTAAGAATCCGCCAAAATACAAGCAAGAAGCCAACATGGTCTCCACGACTTTTGCTGGCAAAGGCGATGGCGGACAATGTGGTCATGGCCGGGGGGCTGGTCGTGGGCAACAGTTAAGTAACTCTACACCTGCAGCGCCATGTGTTCCCCAGACATATGGGGAGTACCGTGTGTCGTCGGATTGATGACAAGTACGCCATGAGGGGGTCCTCGAGGCGTGTGGAAGAGAGGGGTGTGATACGTGCGGTGTTCCGGGACGGTGAGCACACAAGTTTACCCAGGTTCAAATCTGTCGGCTTTGGACGGACCCTACTCCTGCTAGCAATCCAGTAATACGGTAGAGCCAGAATATGGGTTACAAGGGTTTCGCCTGTGCGAGTTGAGATTGTAGACTATTGTGGTGTGCCCTAAAGTCTCTCCCTAGGATGGCTTATATAGATATCCGGCCTAGGGTTTATAGGAGAGATCTATCCGGCTATGACTAAGAGTCGGTTACAGAGTACATCTTGAACTACAAGTAACACTATGGGCCTAAGTCGGTAAGTCTTCTGGGCCTTCCCGTAGCCGGACTGAACTCCGTTTCTTCTCCCTGACTGGGTCGCCCGTGAAGCAAAGCTCTAACCCGAAGTGGGCCACCCTGGTCAGTGAGGATCTGTGAGGATACCCGGAAAGTATATCCCCAACAGCAGCCCCTGGAAGTCTCCAAGATCCAAAGTCGGATTTATCCTCGTCTAGCTTGATCTTCGGCTTGCAGAATCTTGAAGGGTTCCTGAAACTTCACAACAAAAAATACGATCCGGATCTTAAAAACAAGTCAGACCTATCAACAGGTTACTCGGATTTTCCAGCTTGATTTCAAACTAAGCCGGAATTTGGCCTCTAGCGCCACCTGACACAAGTCATGGTCAAGTCACGTCATCTGACAGACATCCTGTCAGCACGACCGTTGGTGGGTCCGCGGCTCGCGGAACCGAGGCACCGTTTTAATGCGTGCACAGAGATCGAGGCGACGTAATCATTGCGTGGGTCCTTCCTAGTTCCTTCCACGACGCGTGGCGGTTGTACTGTAGCATTTGCACGAATCTTGGCGCGATTAGGTGGATATAAGGGGTGAGGATTCTCCTCCTCCTTTCTTCACCTGTTCCTTTGCCTTTTCCTCTCCTCCAAATCTCCCCCACACGCACAGAGCTCCTCTGCTTTCCCCCAAGAACTCCCAGTGCCGCCAATCCTAGGTCATCTGCCCACCGGAGAAATGGCTTCTTCATCCTCTTCCGGCTTGGCGGTAGCGGCGGCGGAGAAGGAAAGCTTCCGTGGGGTATGGATCCCCTGCGTGCTAGATGATGAGAAGCTCCGCGGCATGGAGACAGAAGGGATCCTCCGCGCCGGCGGCGAGGCGGCTGGCCGGGGAGACGTCCCCAACTTCAGCCGTGGCCGGGTCCACTTCGGCACCCACCTCGATAGAGGTTTGTCATTTCCTCCCTCGGAATTCTTTTCCGAGGTGATTGATCATTACGGTGTTCAACTCCACCATCTTCCTCCCAACTCTCTCCTAGAGATGAGCGCTTATGCTTCTTTGTGTGAGCGATTTCTTGGCATTAGGCCGAGTTTGACCTTATTCCGGTATTATTTTCATGTCCCGAGAAACTCTATTACTGCCGGTGTTCCTTATATCACCGGTACCATTAGTTTTTCGCTTAGACATGAGCGTGCATATCCCAAAATCTTAGCTAGTGACTCGGTCAAACAATGGCCAGCCACCTTCTTTTATCACAAGGATACTCCGGCTCCCGACAAAGCTACTGCTTTGCCGGCTTTTGTCGACGGAGCTGCCACGGCCCAACCGTCTTGGGACGAGGCCGCTCCGGCTCTTAGTGACGATCTGATCCTCGCTAAGAGGTGGGTTGAATATCTGATCAAACACAAAGGACTGAAGGGATCTGACTTGGTCCAATGCTGGGTGTCACGCCGGATCTAGCCCCTTCAGTACCACGGAAATCGACTGATGCACTCCATCACGTCGTCCAAGAAAGATTCCCTCCGCATCAGCTCCAGAGCCTATACCTCGCAAGGCTACATAAGCCAGATTAAATGGCTATTAAGGGAGCGGATCGAGAGGAGGATCCCGGAGGTTTCTCTGGATGTGCATACGGCGGAAAACCCCGTAGTGCCAGTAAGCTTTTAACAGTAAACCTTTTTATGTGTTTCAATCTTTAAGTTACATTGCAATACTGATATGTTCTCTTCTTTTCAGATTGCTGAACTCCCCGAGTCGGAACTTGATCCTCTCGAGGGATATCCTCCGGAGTTTTCTCAGGAGGTGGAATTGGTTCCATTGCCGGACATTGCACTTAAGAAACGCAAGGCTCCGACAGTGGCTGTCGGCACAAAGGAGGTGCCCATCGTGAAGAGGTAATTTTCAACACAATTTCCGCCTTTGTACCTTACTCGAATTTTCTTCCGAGATGTAACGTTTTCGACTTTATTACATTCTCAGAGCTAAGCAGCTCATCAAGGGTAAGGGGAAGGGAACTTCTTCGAAGCCCCTACGACAGACGAAGCTTTCCATGGCTTCTCCTGCCGTAGCTCTTTAGACTCCTGCCCCCCAACCTTCCGCAACACCGGTGATCATTCCTTCCCCGGATGTCGCAGAAGATCCGGCTCCTTCAACGGAGCCTGTGATCCTTGAATCACAAACTGACATCACCATGAGTGAGTCAGGTATAGATAAGGGTGAACCCTCTTCAGGTAATGATCCCTTTGAATCACAAAGCCGCTGAAAACCTTCTCAACAATCCGGGTCTTGCCAAGTTTGGCTTGTCCCGGAAATCTGCGGAAGAGATCCAACGGCTGGCCAGGCAATGCCTGGAGAAAAGAAACTTATCTGCCGAAGAAGAAACACAAGAGGCAGAGGATATCAAGTTCTCTGACCTTCTTGCACAAGTGCGTCTTCGCGATGAGAGGATAAGGACCGGTGAGCTTCCAACAGCGCCAGTGGTCCCTCTGACTCTCGCCGAGAAGGTCGCTGTTGAAGTAAATGCAAGTTTGGATAAACTTACTCGCAAGCAATATGTAAGTCGGAATTCTAACTCTTGTTTTTCCCTCATTTCATATCATATCCTCTAGCCCCCAAGCATGAAGTAGGATATACAATCCGGGTTTATGCTTCCTTAGGATGCCAAAGAATGAACTAGTGTAGCACCCAAGGCTCGTGCTGATATTAATAAAAATATTAGCCCGAGTCTTTAGTAGACTTCTGACTTTGGGTATTCTGACTTACAGAAAGTATGTTCCTATAACCAGGATTTGTTGAAAAATGTCTGTGACAAGCGGAGAGAGATCAAGGCTCTCCGACTTAAAAATGCTGAACTTAAGGTCTCCAAGGATGAGGCCGAAGGTAAACATTTCGAGACTCAAACCTTGTCTTTCATGTTTTCGTAGTCGAATTTTTTCTGAACTATTGTTCTTTTTGACTTACAACACTAGTAAAACAATCTTGCGCCATGATTGAAGAGGCCGAGAACCTCAAAACTTTAGTGGTGGAGAACAAGGAACTTCACCAAGAGCTGGATAAGCTCAAAGCAGATCATGAGAAAAGCATAGCTCAAGTTCTCGAGTCCTCCTCCATGGCTACTGACGAGCGCGATCACAAGATTGCCGCTCAAGATTAGCAAATCTCGGACCTCAATAATGAGTTGTGCAGAGAGAAGGACCTTTCCAAGGCGCTCCGGGCTGAACTCCGGAGTCTTCAGGAAGAGAAAACCAAGATTGACGACGTTATTTTTGGTATGTTCCATCTGTCTGACTTGTCCTTTTTCTTCGACTTCTTTCAATGTCGAATTTTCTTAACCATTTTGTGTATAGGTCCTCTAAACTTGATGGACTCCACCTCCGCCGAGCCCCGCACCCACCGGCTTACCCAAGTCGGTGACCTGCTTCATGACTTCCGCCAATCCCTTGAGGATATTGGCGAAGCTCTCAAGATTCCGGACATGCATAGCATGTCGGATTTTCAGGTGCGGGACAAGGCGAAGGAAATGCCGCAACTTGTCCAGGATTGGAATATGTCTTACGCGCGATCTGCAGCGCAGAACGCTCTCACCATGGTCATGAGCCACCATGGAAGCATGGATATATGGCAAGTGACCAGAGGGTATTCTACAGTAGATGAAGACGGCCAGGAGCAGGACATCAAGGCTATTATGGACTCCTGTGCCGGATATGGGTGTCACGTGGCTGACTTGACCAGCTACGACACTCCTTTCTTCATACGCGTGGACACTCCGCCTCCGCCTCCGGAAGAAGCAACAGAAGTTTCCTACGATGAACACACCACCTCGGATGTGGACATCTCGGAACGATATCAAGGCAATGTATCCAGCGAGCCGGCAGCTCCTTCTTCTCCACCTGCATCATAGATTGCCAGAAACATTTGTATTATCCTGAAAAAACATGATGCGTCTGTAAATATGAAATACTATAATTTTGCTAGTGCTAAGCTTTTGATCTATTCAGCACTTTTGACTTTAAATTTTTGTGTGCCTGAAATGTTTACATAAGCACTTAAACTTTTTTCGCCTATACTTATCGTTTATCTGGCTTTCTGCCTCGTCCCTTTCGTGAGCCGGCTAAACCTTCTGCCCAGAAACTTTGCCGAGCAACGAAGCTCAATTGGTAAACCAGTTTCAACTCGGAAACAAAGCCGGCTTCTAGTACCAACAATTCACTACTCAGAAAATACCCGCATCCGGCAATCAGACAAATAACCAAAGTAAAGACTAGAAACTTTAGAGTTATACCCGAGGGTAGCAATTTTAGAATCGGAAATCTAAACCAGAACGAACATGAGCATAAAGTACTTTCAAGCATTCCGGGATTTTCGACTATGACATGATCATTCGGAAATAAGTTGGTACAAACTTCTCAGAAAAACTTGAGGCAACCAGAACTTTTATTTCTCACAGAACATGTACATAAATATGATTACAAAGAAGGATAAACTAAGAATAAAAGGGACGTAGCTGAGCAATATTCCATGGTCTGTCTAACTCATCCGGATTTGTACTGCCTCCAGCTCTCTTTCTCTTCTTAGTAGCAGGTCTTTCTTTGACTGGCCTCATGTCAGTTAAGTAGTACGAACCATTGTGCAATACTCGACTAACTAAAAAGGGCCCTTCCCATACTGGGAAAAGTTTGTGCTTTCTTTGTTGCACAAGCCGGAGAACCAAATCGCCTTTATTGAAAAATCTGTTTCTGACTCTCTGGCTATGATATTTGCGTAACTTCTGCTGATAGGCTGTCGATCTCATTTCAGCAACGACGCGAACTTCTTCGACTAAGTCGAGATCATTTTGTCAAGAAATTTTGGCATCCTCTTCAATATACGCGGCCACTCTAGGAGAAGTGTGAATCAAATCACTAGGGAGAACTGCTTCTGCACCATAGACCAAGAAGAAAGGTGTGTATCCGGTTGACCTGTTCGGAGTCGTTCGTAAACTCCATATTACAGAGGGTAATTCCTCTGCCCAAGCCCCCGCAACACGTAGTAGTGGTTCTTCGAGTCTTGGTTTTAGGCCTTGTAGGATTAAACCATTTGCTCTTTTGACTTGTCCGTTAGCCTGTGGATGTGCGAATGATGCAATGTCAAGCCAGATATTTTGCTCATTGCAGAATTTGGCCAATTCTCCCATAGAAAAGTTACTCCCGTTGTCCGTGATAATGCTATGTGGATAACCATACCAGATTATAACATCCTCGACAAATCTTTTGGCTGTTGCTCCATCACAACTAGTGACAGGTTTAGCCTCAATCCATTTGGTAAATTTATCCACCATCACTAAGAGGTGAGTAAATCCACCTGGAGCTCGTTTAAATGGTCCTACCATATCAAGCCCCCAGACCGCAAAAGGCCATGTTATAGGTATTGTTCGCAGCTGATCAGCCAAAACGTGAGCTTGCTTGGCGTACTTTTGGCAGCCTTTGCACGTCTTGACTAATCGTTCGGCATCTGCCTGAGCTGTAAGCCAGAAAAATCCGTGTCTAAAAGCTTTTACCACTAAAGATTTGGTTGCAGCGTGGTGACCACACTCGCCTTCGTGGATTTCTCTTAAGATTTCAACTCCTTCTTCCGGAGACACGCAGCACTGAAAACCCCCAGAAACACTCCGTTTATAGAGCTCATCTTTTAACTATAGTGTAGGCTTTCGCTCGTTGGATAATCTGCCATCTCAGAACCTCATCTTCGGGTAATTTGCCATCTACCAAATAATCAAGGTAGGGTTCAGTCCAGCTGGGAATTACAGCCAGAACCGCTATTAAAGGTGAATCGGATTTGGTCGGATATTCCTCATCTACTCCCTTTATCGAGGGAACTTTGAGGTGCTCTAGAAAAGCGCCATCCGGGACCTCTTTCCGCGCAGAGCCTATCCGAGATAGTGGATCTGCTTCCTCGTTTTCTACTCGAGGGATGTGTTGAACCTCAAACCCTTTGAACAATTTAGATAGATCATCCACGACAGCTTTATACGCTGCCATGTGTTTATTTGCATTACAAATATCCGACAGTTGTTGAGCAACAAGATCCGAATCTCCGTAACACATCAAACGTCGGATGCCAATATCCTTAGCAATCCGGATTCCATGCAGCTGTGCTTCATACTCAGCAATATTATTTGTCGCTGTGAAGTGGATCTGCAACACGTATAGAAGTTTATCTCCTTGGGGTGATTTGAGCACCACGCCAGCCCCCGAGCCCCCTCGAGCCTTAGACCATCAAAGTAGAGGGTCCAATATTCCGACTCAGGGAGGATCATGTTCTCCTTCGTCTCTGTCCAATCAGCGACAAAGTCAGCAAGGATTTGGGATTTGATTGCTGCCCGAGGTTTATACTCAATATCAAAGGCTGAAAGCTCTATGCCCCATTTGGCGATTGCTGTCCGAGGTTTATATCTCTCATGGGAGATGTGCTCACCATGGTAATTGGATGCTCCTGAAAATAGTGTCGTAGCTTACGTGATGCTAGAAAAACACCATAAGCCAATTTTTGGTAGTGTGGATATCACTGTTTTGACTCTGTCAGGACCTCACTGACAAAGTAAGTCGGACGCTGTACCAGGTGTTCCTGATTTTCCTCCGGTCTCTCCACCACCATGACGATACTAACGACCTTGTTTGTCGCAGCAAGATAGAGCAACATCGGTTCCTGTGGTTCCGGTGCAGCAAGGATAGGAGCAGATGGGAGTACTTTCTTCAGGTCTTGTAGTGCAGCTTCAGCTTCGTCAGTCCAAACAAAATCCTTGGTCTTTTTCAGGAGTTTGTATAATGGTTCGACTCTTTCACCAAGCCGGCTTACAAACCGACTGACTGCAGCAATGCAACCAGTTAGTATTTGTACGTCCTTCAGGCGAGTTGGCCTAGAAATATTGAGTATAGCCTTGATTTTGTCTCGGTTCACCTCTATGCCTCTTTGAGACACGATGAAACCTAACAATTTTCTGGCTGGTATTCCAAAGAAACATTTCTTCGGGTTAAGCATGATGTTGTATTTTCGTAGATTGGCGAATGTTTCCTCCAAGTCGGAAATCAATGTTTCCTTCTTTTTGGACATCACCGCAATATCTTCCACGTATGCATGTACATTGCGTCCGAGTTGGTTATGGAGGCAACGCTGCATCGTGCGCTGGTACATAGCTCCTGTGTTCTTCAGCCCAACGGGCATCGTAACAAAACAGAAGGTTCCGAAGGGGGTTATGAATGAATTTTTGACTTTGTTAGATTCCTTCATCCGAATTTGGTGATAACCGGAATATGCGTCGAGAAAACAGAGGAGTTCCGAGCCTGCCGTAGAATCGATAACTTGATCAATTCTAGGCAGAGCGAACGGATATTTTGGACAAGCCTTGTTCAAGGCAGTATAATCAACACACATCCTTAAATCAGTGGTGTCCTTTTTAGGGACCATTACAGGATTGACTGACCACTCAGTGTGGATGGCCTCTTCTATGAATCCGACTAACTCGAGCCGTGCTAGTTCCTTAGCTATTGCCTTACGCTTTTCATCGCCGAAACATCGTAAGGACTGTTTGACGGGTTTAGCATTCGGGTTTACATTTAAAGAGTGCTCGGCAAGTTTCCTAGGTACTCCGGTCATGTCAGATGGCTGCCATGCGAAGATATCTTGATTTGCTTGGAGGAACTTGACGAGCGCGCTTTCCTATGCGCTACCTAGGCCTACGCCTATCTGGGTCACCTTGGAAGGGTCATCATCCTTCAATAGCGTCTTCTTCGTCTCTTCTGATGCCTTGAACTCCGGATTTGGCTTTGTCACCTCCTTCTTTGTTGCGAGCATCTCGGACGGATCTATGATCTTCTTGATCTCCTGGTACTCCTGGGCGTGCAGCACGGCTTCAGCAAAGGCGACATTTCCATCCTCGCACTCTCGCTCTTTCTTCGGGTCTCCCCTGATAGTGATTACGCTATTGGGACCTCGAATTTTCATCATATTGTAAATGTAACACGGACGAGCCATAAAAGCCCAGTAAGCCGAACGTCCGAATATAGCGTGGTATGCGCTCTTGAACGAGACCACTTCGAAGGAAAGTGCCTCCGTCCGATAATTCTTTGGAGTTCCAAAGGTAACATCCAAAGTGATCTCTCCCAGGGAATTAGCTTGTCTTCCTGGGACAACTCCGTGAAAGATCACAGAGCTATGGTTCAGCTGGGTCTCCGAGATCTTCATCCGACGTAGCGTTTTGTAGCACCCCGATAAAATCACTACTAGAAAATCGCGTGTTGTTTTTATTTTGTGCATCATCATGACCACATGCTCATGTCATCATGCCACATTGCATTTGAGCATCGTCATGTCATGATGCATGGTTTATCTAAAACTATTTTCTAAAAGCCCACCTTTGTTTTCTAACATATTTATTTCAAACTATAAACCCCGGTCTCTTCCGGATATTTTGTTTATCTAAAAAGTGTTTAAAATAAATAAATAAAACAAAACTATTTATCAAACCGGGGAGGCAGCCCAGCCGTTAGGCCAGGCTACCTACTACCTGGCAAAACCAAACGCGAACCCTAGACCTAAACCGGCCAGGCCCAAAGGCCTAGCCGGCTGAACCTAACCCTACCCAAACCCTAGCTTCCACCTAGACCCACACCAGCCAGACTCCACCCCGCCAAATTTTACCTACCTGACACAGGCGTAAGACAGCATGCGCGTGGTGCACCGCAAGAACTTCCCGCAGACGTCGCCAAGCAAAGACATGCAGACATGACCACGCCCCCGCACCCCGCGTCTCTCACGCGTACCTAGCCCCACCCCGTCGCGAACCTCGTGTGAACGCGATGCAACCCGCCTCCTCGCTCCACCCGGCCCTACTCACATCGACGCACACCCCACCCCGACTCGGCCGCCTCCCTCCTCTCGTTGTGATCCTCATCCCGAGACCCCGCGTGACCCCACCTACCCCTATCCCCATCGATCCCCACGGCTCCCTCTCACCTCACGGTCATCACCGCTGCCGCCTGGCTCTCCGCCGCCCTAGCTCTGCCCCTCCTCCCTATCGAGCACGACCGTGACGCTCGTGTCCCTGGGCACCTCACTCTCTGCCCGGGCCTCCTCTCTGCCTCGTCGTCGAGAGCTGACCCGCTCCGTTTCAGCCGCCAGCGGCCGAGCCGTCTGCTGCCCCGATGCAGAGCCCTGGCCGCCTCCTCGCGCCGTCGACCCTGCGCCCTTGCCTTCCCTTCGCAGGGCTTCCGTCGGCCTTGAGCTCCGCCGTCTTCTCGTCAAGCGCGCCCCAGTGGCCTCGTTCGTCTGCTCGACACCAACCCTGTGTCGTCGCTCACGATCTCCTTCTCTGGCCTAGTCCGCTGTCGTCCCCGACCCCAGCGTGCCCCTGCAGTGAAGGTTGCCTCTACTATTTTTCTCCGTGTTTCCTATCGATAGTCCAATTCATGCCGGTTCTCAGGGGATGCTCCTACAGCTGTGTGTTGCCGATGAGCTACTTATATACCAACACCAAGGAGACGATGGTGTAGTAGTATTGGTGAGGTGGTGTTGGTGAAAGCTCCCTATATAGAAGAACATGTGTCAAGATCTTCCGAAGACCCGAGGATCTTCGTATTGGACACCAAGATCTTCTTCGCAAACCCGAAGAATCCCTAGGACGCCAAGACCACCCACACGGAATCGAAGGCCCCGTTCCTAGATACGATGACCGAGACCCCGGACGGCAAGTTCGCGGGTACGGACCCGAAGAACGATCCAGAATGCCTAGGTCTTCTTCACGGACGCGGATCCGAAGACCCCGATCCCGGACACCGAACCCGAACCCCTCCGACCCCCAAGATCTTCGACCCTAATGTGTGACCCCGATCCTATATCCCTATTTTATAAATGCTATATATACTTGTTGCATATGAATCATTCATACTCGCATGCATATTGTGTGGTTTGGGGGCATTATGCCGATTCACCTAAATTAAATATGGAGCGCATATGTGGGCTATTCTAGTCTTATATTGCCTCTAATTAAATTTGTGTAGCGAACCGATGACATGTTCTGCCTTGTTAAGACAACATTTAAATTGCAGGGTATCTAAACAACATGAACCTATTAATTAATTGTCGGGATCCCGGTTCTGTTTAATATTGCCTAGTTGCATCGCATCTTTGCCATGGCATGCATCATACATAGATCATGCCGGATCTTTTACCGTAGTATTAAATGGTGCATCCGGTGTTTCTTTTAGTGCTTTGCTTCTTCGCGGATTAGGCCGTTGAGTGGATGCGAGTATCGACAAGTTCTTCGGATAATGTACCTTCGACAGTGCTTCCCAGGCGAGCATTCTCCCCCTTTCTACCTATTTTGTGTTTATAGTCTTTACTTCCTCCTGTTGATCTATTGCTATCCTTGTTGTGATGCTTTAGTTTCTGTGCACCATTTATATTCCTTGCAACCTCTATATTTCTTTGGACACATCCTATTGCCTGTTGATTGATAGACAGCAGGCCTTGCGAGTCGTAGTTGCTTGCTCAGGTGCTGCTTTGCGTCGTTGTTGTTCCACTGTTGATAAAAGGTTGACACATGCTTAATGATGGAGATGCTTAATGGTGGAGAGGATCATGACTTTAAATACAACTATTAAATTGCTGGGATAACTAATGAAAGCGGCACCGGTGGGCAATATATGCTATTTGGTTTTTCATGTCCACTTGTGTCCCGTAGGCCCCGAGTACTTGATACCTGTTCCTTGATTATTCGCACTATCCACATCCGGGAGACCCTATGGATCCCTCTTAGCCAGAGCTTGATTCATTTCTTATTTCTTGGGACCACAAAGTAGTTTGGGGCTTTATTACTATCCTGTACTTATGCCATGCTTTACTGCTTTATTTACGATTGTGCGTGGAGCACCTATACTATTTTGGAACGTGGAATGTTTTCGCGGTATCGATAAGCCCAGTCACACTTTCGGGTTCCCAGTCGTTTACATCCATTGACACAAACCCTGGGTCCGTCTCGGAGCCGGCCAACTTCGTTGCGGGTAGCTTAGTGGGGTGGCCCCTAAAATCTTTTATGAATCCTGTGATTGCTTTGTCGTGAAATCCTCGTTGGGTTTTGATTTGGTTTTTCCGAGGTTGATCATGTGTGTGTTGATATTTGTGCACCCCTGCAGGGTAAATCTTTCTGAAAGCCGTGTCGCATGATGGGACGACTTGGATCACAGTATCTCGATCATAGACAAGCATAACTAAAGTAGTGCTATAAATTTGACTTAATATGTGACTAGTAATCAGCTTCACTACAACGGAATGGATAATAAAAGTGCCAACAACTGGTGGAACTAGGGTGTATCGTGTCATGTTATACCTGCCTAGTAAGTATCGCAACTCCAATGGAATGAAATAAAAGTGCCAACAACTGCTGGGTTTGGGATGTCACATGCTAATTGTATCTGACTAGTAAGTACTACAACTACAACTGAATGGTTAACTAAAACTGCCCACCACTTATGCTATCAGGATGACTCATGCTACCTATATCTGACTAGTAAGTGCTTCGACTATAATGGAATGAATAAAACTGCCAACTGTGTGAGTTCCTCGGTCTGACTTCCTCGTTTGGTCTCGAGGGGGAATACCAGGATGGGTATGATTGGTGTTAGTATAAGGATGGTTCCGAATAGGTCTTATTAGCTCTCTCTAATAGCCGACAGTATATCGAGTCTCTATAGGTTGTTTAGTGCATGCTTCGCTGCCGCTTCAGTCCACCATACCTATGTAGGCGAGAGCCACCGAATTCTAGCCTTGCCGTGTACTGGCCTCAGTACTGACACTCTTATTTTTCCTTTGCCCTTTGTTGGCACCCCTTTTGTTTTAGCAGGTATAAGTTCGACGTCGTTAGAAGGGTTACCCTTCCGGCTTGGCCTGGGCAGGGTTATGGACGCCATTGGTTATTCTTCAGGGCTCTTAACCCAATTTGCTTCTTATCCGTACTCGGATGTTGTATCGTTTCCAAGGTGAATTGGATCTTTGTACTGTATATTTGTATTCTTGACTCTTTGAGTTGTTGTTGTATATATATGTTTTGTGGGTTCCATCGTGGACTATTGTGTAATGTTATTACTTCGTTTTCCACCCGCACGCATGTGCCTGGTGGGCATCTTTGAATCGTTTCTATGCGGGTTTGGCGGGAATCGCTAAAACTTGCATAGGGCCAATTCGAGGGTGTTACACGTTTCGACATAGAGAATATTGATACTACTGCCGCCGTCCATGAGGGTCTTGGAGAAACCATAACCGTCAATAAGTGGATTGACGATTAAGGCGTATTTTCCTTGCATGTGCAACTTAGGCGGATGATCAGCATGATCAAATGTGATTGCCACTTCCGACCAGTCCAAGAATTGGGGGACAGCCGGAATTGTTGTGTTGAGCTCATGTAGAACTGCTTTCTTGACCTTTGCTGGTTGAGATCCGAGGAAGGTGACATAAGTGTCTTTCTTGGTCGGAAATTTTTTCTTCCCTTCCGGCTTGGGATTTGAAGCATCAGCTTCCTCCATGTCGGAATCTTCCTTGGTCTCTTTCTCTTTTTCGAGATTCTTCTTCCCCTTCTTCCGCTTAGCTTTGTAGCCCGCGATGTCATCTCTTTTGATGTCGTCATTGAAACGACATTCGACGTTGGTGTGGGACGAGCCCCCATTGGCGTCTAGGTGATGCACACATGGGTTATTGGCAATGTCGGCCCAAGAGTAGGTTTTGCCTGGTTGTTGGTCTCCTCTACCTTGGACTCTTGAAGTTCCACGCCCACGCCCGCGGCCTCCGCCGCGTCCTCCTCGTCCTCTAGACCCGAAAGTAGCAGTGACCACTGCCGTTTCCGTGTTGGGTTTTTGTTCCGAGGTATTTTTGCACTTTTGAGCTTGTTGCTTTGGTTGTTTTGCCGACTGTGGTACAACTAGGGCATTGAGTAATCCCTCTGCATCATCGTCAGCATCTGCATACTTGCTCGCTGTTTCTATCATCTCTCCCAAATCAGTGACCTTGTCACACTTCAAGCGATGGCGCAGTAGACCAATTGGGAGATCTGCAATGAAAGCCTCAATCGTAGTTTGATCATTTACTCCTTCACAGGAGTTCTTGGTGTCGATCCATCGTCTGAGGTAATCCCGGCAAGTTTCTCCGGCCTTGTGGGTGCAACACTGCAGGTCTCCGACTGTACAGGGCCTCTGATATGTGCCTTCGAAATTCCGAAAGAACGCACTTTGCATGGCATCCCAGTTGTGGATGGTGTTCTCCAGAAGTTCATTAAGCCATGATGGTGCCGTCTTCCGCAACATGAGTGGGAGATATCGGGTTGCGACCAGGCTGTTTCCACCTTTGGCGATGCAGTAAGCTTGGAAAAAACCCTGTAGCCAGGTATCTGGCCGAGCAATGCTGTCGTAGGCTTGGATGTGTCTTGACATAGCAAATCCTTCCGGGAATCTTGTAGCTCTTATACGTGGTCCGAAGCACTTTGGGCCCACGTAGATATCATCGTTTTCGTAGCGCCGCGCCTCTATGTTGGAATTGATCCTGTGCCTTGCATCGTTCGAGGATAGAGATCGTCCCGAATGTCGGCTGTGGCTGCGGTGCCTTGGAGCCGGACTTCGGCTTCTGCCACCACCTCCTCCGCCATGTCGTCCTCCTTGTCCTCCGTGAGAGCCATTGTGATGACTGCTTGGTGGAGAGGGTGGGTAGCTGGATTGTTTCTGGCTGTTCGCCGGCCTCCGTCCGGAGCGTCATTATTCCGGTTCCGGGGAGGGCCTTCACTACGACGAGCCCCCTGCCGGCTTGTTCCGGCATGGTTTCCATCGTTCCTTTGTCCGTCATTCCCACTACGGTGAGGCTTAGCCGAACGGCTTGCATGTCTAGGAGGTGGCATTTTTTGATGATCCTCCTCCCGACATTTCTCTTTATCTTCTCCCCTTCGATCATTTGAATCACGTCGGGGAGGATTCCTCGGATACAGTGCAGCGATGGCCTCTTGCTCGGCTGCTGGAGCGACATTGCTCCAGTCACGTGCAGGTCTGCGATGCTGTCTTGATGATCCGGTTCTGGAGTAGTTGTCTTCCCGTCGGTCGGAACGGTGATGCTGTTTTGGAACAGGCTGGTGTTGGAGATATGCCCAAGAGGCAATAATAAAGTAGGTTATTATCATATCTTCATACTTATGATAAATGTTTACATTCATGCTATAATAGTATTAACAAGGAAACCATTAATACTTGTGTGATTTGTAAACTTAATTTGAAGTCCCTAGTATAGCCTCTATACTTCACTAGCTTGTTGGTTAATAGATGATTGTGGTTTCCCTATCATGAACATTGAGATGTTATTAACAACAAGATCATATCGTTAGGAGAATGATATGGTGGACATACTCCTATAGATAAGCGTAGCATAAAGATCAAGTCATTTCAATGGTTCAATTGCTATATGCTTTTTGATACATAGTAACCTAATTCCTTCGACCATGGGATCATGCATATCACCTTTACTGGATGGATGCTTTGATGTCATCAAACACCACACCGTAACAGGGTGGTTATAAAGGTGGCATTGAGTGTTTGGAAAGTATTGGTTGAGACACATGGATCAAGAGTGGGATTTGTCCATCCACATGACGGATAGATATACTCTGGGCCCTCTCGGTGAAATGTCATCCAATTAGCTTGCAAGCATATGACTGGCTCACAAGGGATCACATATCATGGGAATGAGAAAAGAGTACTTATCAGTAACGAGGTTGAACTAGGTATGCAGAGATACCGACGATCATAACCTCGGATAAGTAACATATCGTGAGACAAAGGGAAATTGGTATCGTATGTAAGTGGTTCATTCGATCGCAAAGTAATCGTAGAAATATGTGGGAGCCATATGAATTTCCAGATTCCTCTATTGGTTATTGTTCAGAGAAGTGTCTCGATCATGTCCGCATAATTCACGAACCGTAGGGAGACACACTTAAGGATTCGACGTTGTTTGAGTAGTTATGGTATTATGAGAAAGAGACCGAATGTTGTTCGGAGTCTCGGATGGAATCCGGGATATCACGAGGAGATCCGGAATGGTCCGGAGAATAAGATTCATATAAGGAAAGTCCCGTTTCGGAGTTGGGGAATGGTTCTGGTGTTTTCATCGGGAACATTCTAGAAGGTCCCGGAATGTCCGGCACTCCGGAGGGGGAAGGGTACATGAATGTGTCATTACATATTGGAATGATTGCATCATGTACTAAGTGTTCTTGCTGTCCAAAATAAAGGGTTTATTTAAATCCTAAATTGAAAAGTCAAACGGCTAGTTTGAAAGTCAACAACAAGTTTTGGAAAGTGGAAAGAGGAGGAGAAGTGGAAACCGAGTTGGGGAGGGATTCCCTCCTCCCCAAGCCGGCGCCCCACCTCAAGGCCGAGTTGGGGAGGGACTCCACTCCCTCCCCTTGGCCGGCCAGCCCCTCCCACCTATATAAGGAGGGGCAGGGCTCCCCTCCTAAGACACACAAGTTCCTATCCTCTAAACTAAACCCTAGACCTAAACCCCGGTTTAGAGCTATTTCGGTTTAGAGCCTTCTAATTGGTTTAGAGCCTTCTAATTGGTGTGTCTAATTACTAGACCACTAATAGCCTCTCTCATAAGCTCCACCATACTCGCACCGGCTTAAGGCGAAGCCCTGCGGGATCTCCCCTCTACTTCCGGTACCACGCCCGTTGTCTTCTTAGGAATCACGAGGAGAGTGCTACAACCTCCGCTGCTGGAACAAGGGAGAGGAAGGTCTTCGTCAGAAATCGAACGTGTGACCGATCTGCGGAGCGCTGCGAACGATACCTGGAAGGATCGTCTACGCGATCTTGAGATCGGAAGAAATCGACTACATCACCCACGAGAATCTGCTCTCGTTAACCGCTTTGGAATCTTCGAGGGTGAGTTCCTCTATCGACTCGTTGCTACAATCTAGTAGATAGATCTTGGCTTGTTTGTTTGTATGCGATAGAAATTTTTTGTTTTCCATGCTACGAACCCCTACAGTGGTATCAGAGCCGTGTCTATATGTAGATCTGTTGCACGAGTAGAACACAATGGTCATTGTGGGCGTTGATGCTCTTATTGTAGATTGCTTTTGTGTACTTTGCATCTTGTGGTATGGTGGGATGAAGCGGCCCGGGCGACCCGTACATGACATCGCTCAAGAGACTTCCTCCACGCTTGACATGCAACTCGTTTTGCATAAGTGGCTTGACGGGTGCCTGTTTCTCCTAGCATAGTAAAGATCCAATTTACAACGGTAATCAACAATGCTAGTATCAATGTTGTGGTTCTTGTTCGTAAGTTAGAACGACACTTATTGAAAGCCCCAAACCACGTAAAATATGCAAAGAAAGTAGAGGTCTAACTTTGTTTTGCAGGTGTGCGATGATGTGATATGGCCATGACTGTGATTATATTTGATGTATGCAATGTTCCTTATTGTAAGTTGGCAACGGCAGAGCCATATGGTTGTCTTTAATTTCTGTTAAGACTCAAGTGTCTATTCAAAATAGTTGTAATAGTTGAAGCTGGTGGGCGACAACCATGAAGAAGCGTCATTGACCTTGATGCTATGCGGTGATGATGGGGATCATGTTCGTGCTTGAAGATGGAGATCGGAAGCACAAAGAAGAAAAACCATATCATATCACATATTATGATTTGCATGTGATGTTAATCCTTTATGCATCTTGTATTGCTTAGTAGACGGCGGTAGCATTATAAGATGATCCCTCATGCACATAAATTTCAAGTTCTAAAGTGTTCACCCTTAGTATGCACCGTTGCCAAAGCTTCGCTTGAAGCACCACGTGATGATCGGGTGTCTTTGATTCCGGGTGAATACAACGTAAGCAAGCCAGATTTGCTTATGCGGTAGCTAAGGTTTGATCTTGACGAGCCTAGCATGTACAGACATGACCTCAGGAACACGGATTGCCGAAAGGTAGAGCATGAGTCATATAGTAGATATGATGAACATGTTGATTGTTCGCCATTAAAGCTATATCAACTCTCGTGATGATCGGTTTTGATGTGGTGGATTTGGTTCGTGTGATCACTAAAACAATGTGAGGGATATTGTTTTAAGTGGGAGTTCACCTAGATTAATTTAATTATTAATTAGAACTCAATTTATCATAAACTAAAATCAAAGTGAATTTGCATAGTTGTTGTAGTCATTGGCATCCGTTTACCACCTTGCGCTTAGTTATAATTGAGATGATAGAACTATAGAATTCTGGTTAGTTACTTTACGAACTGGTATCGTATTGTTTTGAAGTGTTAATCTAAAGTTTAATAGTCCTATTGCAAACTTTCAGTAAGTTCCAGTTACTCCATAAAGTTTAATAATTAGTATTAAAACAAGAGTGACAATTCCAAGTGTTAGTGTTTGAGTATCATGTTTGTCTCCATGATTCTTGATATTCAAAAGATTATCTTAATATCAAGGTTATCTAGGATCTGAAAGAGTTGTTTCAGAAACCATGATGTGTGGAAGATATTGTGATATCTGAAATGAAGTTTTGGTTACAACATGATAGAGTATAATATGGCAAAAGTCATGTTCTCATATTTGATGAGAATTTGCAAAAGGTTGGAGACACTAGTTGTCCTAATCTTCCAAAAGGTTTTGGAGAGCAACATTATACTCGCGATTCACCGTTACAAGCTAAAAGTAGCTAGATCATGGATAAGTCCATGATAAGGGTGAATATTTGATGTAGGTAAAATGTTTACTACACCAAGAGATTACTAAAGAAAGGAATTTGAAAGAACACCAAATATTTGATAATGGTGATCTACTTCAAAGTGCAAGTTCAAAGACATTGGTATTTAACTATACACGCTTTGGACTATGTGTCATAAGTATGACTCCACTATTGATGTTGATAGATTCTTTCAAAGCGAAAGGAAATCTTGAAGAGAATCTCATAAGTATATGGCAGAAAAGAAAAGACTAGAATTGTTCAGTTTAAGTATATAGATGATATATGTGTTATGGCTATATTCTTTGCTTATTAAACAATGTGGTTCTTAAGTATTTGATACTGAATTTGTTGGTGTGAATCGTCATACGAAACAACACAATTCATGAACTACAATGGCCTAAGTAACTAGCAAAGAATAGGTGATGATGTTCATCGAGAACAAATAAAGGGTTCTATTGTTGCTCGTTAAACATCAACGCTTGCCTTCAAGATTTGTTTTATCAGGTATTATGAGAACAAAAGGGTTGTTCAAATAATTGCCGTAATCCATAAAAGATGGATGATTCACAAGTCTCGTTGGAGAAATCACATCCATAAAACTAGTGCTAAAATTGTCGAAAGACAAATTGATTGAAAGATCACTTAGGAAGTGACATCGCCGTTTAAATTATATTGGAAAGAAAACATGAAGAAACTCCATGTGGATGGAATTTTGGAGTCTTTTGATTTTTGATCAAATGACGTTTGTGAAACTTTCCTAGAGATAATTAAAACTTCGTTCATAGGCCAAAAGGGAACGAAAGACTAGCTTATTGGAACTTGTGCATATTGTTGTACGAACTCCATTATGTGTAGTCAAGAGCGATGGATTTCAAACTTCATATGCTTTCTCCGAAAATTTGAGTGAATATATGAATATTTACTTAATAAGGATGAAGTATGAAATATTTGAAAAGTTCAAGGATTTCAAGATGAAAGTGCAAAATCATTGTAACAAGAATATAAATAGTTTATGATAAGATCATAAAGGAAGATATTTGAGTTACAAGTTTAGCATAATACCTAAGATTTAAGGAATCGTTCCGTGGATTTGCATTTCCCGAAACACCATAAGAGTATGGAATGTTCGAGATATGTAATTAAAACCTTGTTTGACATGGTAAGATCAAAGGTGTAATAAAAGGAACTGCCATTATATTTTAAAGATTAAAAGCTTTAGAGACTACCGCTTTTCCACTAAAAAGAGCTCCATCATAATCCGTTGAAATGACACCATATAAAGTTATGGTTTGGGATAGAACTCATGTTGTCCTTTCTTAAACATTGGTATGCTATGCATAAGAAAGATGTGTGCAACCAAAGTCGGATGAACCTGTCTTTGTATAAATGTTAAGTAATCCTCCATAAAACACCGGAGACAAAAGTGTTTGTCGCTTAGAACGTCAAGTTTCTTTGAGAAGGAATTTTTCGTGAAAAGTTAAGTGGGAGGACAATAGAACTTTGATAAGGTTAAAAGAACCTTAGCTATATGTGAAGAGTTCTTGGCGCGAAAAGTGTTCCGGAGGCAGCAACAAAACTCATGGCTCACGTACCTCAAAGGTTGTGGTCACGGAGATCCAAGTTCCTATTGAACCAAGTAGGTCGAGTAAACAATCAAATACCAAGATTTGAGGGTTGACTTATTATTTGAGAATAATGAACAGACTACATGCAAAGAAGCGATGATGGGCCCTGACTCCGTCAAATGGCTTGAAGCCATAAAATCCGTGATAGTTCCATACACGAAAAATCAAGTTTTGAACTTGAAAGACCCTCGAAAAAGGTGTAAGACCTTGCAGTTGTGTTTGGATCTATAAAGAAGTAGACATGGATGTTTCACATCTATGAAATAGTCGACATGTTGGGAAAGAGTTCACAACAATGTTCAAAGGTTGACTATGACAAGATTTGATCTTTCATAGTGATATTTAGTCTAGACGAATTAATGTAGCAACCACTACATATAATTTTGTTATATGATAGTTGAATAAACAAAACAAGTTCTTCTAATAGAATCGTTACCTAGGACATGTGCATAACACGGTCCATAGGGTTTTGTTAATTCAAAGGATGCTAAAAGCATATGCAAACTTCAATGGTTAAAGTGAGCATCGCGGAGTTGGAATCTTCACTGTGATGAAACTGTTAAAAGAGTTTAATTTCATCAGAGACAATGAAGATGCTTGCATTTGCAAGAAATTAAGTGGGAGCGCTAAGACATATTTCTAATACATTATGTGGAGGACATATTGTTGATTGGAAAAGATGTATATTTTATTAACACAATTAAGAATTTCATTCCGATGAAAAGACTTAGGCAAAACCCAAATATTTGGCATCAATAGACGCTAATATGGTTGTGCCAGAAGTACATAGACGAGATATTGTATGAATTCAATATAGAAACTACAAGAAAGGTTCTTGTTGCACAGAAAGGATTGAAAGAGTTCAATGTTGATGATATATTCAAGTGTATTTGCACTTGGTAAGTGAAACAAAGATTCAAGTATAGATTGATACTTGATGTATGAAATCACAAAGAGTATTTATATCAATCATACTGTGATATGTACAAATCCAGATATGTCCTATGCTATAAATATTATGAGCATATACCAGAATGATTCATAAGATGATCATTGGACGATAGTAAGGATATTCTTATGATCTTTTGGAAGAACTAAGAGTATATTATTTGTAGAAGTGACAAATAGATGGTTAGTTCATTGTAAAAGTACTACATTGATACTAGTTTTGTCACAAAGTACAAATTAAGTTTATCTCAATCTAAATTAAGGGTGGCACAATATAATGGAAAGTGAGTTCCATAATGGATTTGGATGAGTTCCAAAGTTAAGACATTGTGACAGATACTACAACAAAAGGCTAAGTATATGACTGCTATTATAGCAGCAAAAGAGGGCATTTGTGTCAAGTAGTTTGTTATCAAACTAGGTGTAGTTCACAATGGATAATACTATGAAGATATATTGTGCGACAATATTATCAACATGTTTTAACCCCAAAGAACTAAAGGTCACACCGAAAGACCAAATCATACAAAGCCATCTCATTAGAGAATGAGTGATGCGTAAAGACGCAAAGACATGCAATTACACACGGACCTGGAAGTGTCAGATCCGGAGATCAGTTGACCACTAGCAATCGTGTACATACAACACCGGAAAGCCATAGGTGTTGAATACACAAAGGTTTGAAACTAGATTATTGACTCTAGTGCAAGTGGGAGACTGTTGGAGATATGCCCAAGAGGCAATAATAAAGTAGGTTATTATCATATCTTCATACTTATGATAAATGTTTACATTCATGCTATAATAGTATTAACAAGGAAACCATTAATACTTGTGTGATTTGTAAACTTAATTTGAAGTCCCTAGTATAGCCTCTATACTTCACTAGCTTGTTGGTTAATAGATGATTGTGGTTTCCCTATCATGAACATTGAGATGTTATTAACAACAAGATCATATCATTAGGAGAATGATATGGTGGACATACTCCTATAGATAAGCGTAGCATAAAGATCAAGTCATTTCAATGGTTCAATTGCTATATGCTTTTTGATACATAGTAACCTAATTCCTTTGACCATGAGATCATGCATATCACCTTTACTGGATGGATGCTTTGATGTCATCAAACACCACACCGTAACAGGGTGGTTATAAAGGTGGCATTGAGTGTTTGGAAAGTATTGGTTGAGACACATGGATCAAGAGTGGGATTTGTCCATCCACATGACGGATAGATATACTCTGGGCCCTCTCGGTGAAATGTCATCCAATTAGCTTGCAAGCATGTGACTGCTCACAAGGGATCACATATCACGGAGCGAGAAAAGAGTACTTATCGATGTGAGGTTGAACTAGGTATGCGAGATACCGATCATAACCTCGGATAAGTAACATATCGTGAGACAAAGGGAAATTGGTATCGTATGTAAGTGGTTCATTCGATCGCAAAGTAATCGTAGAAATATGTGGGAGCCATATGAATTTCCAGATTCCTCTATTGGTTATTGTTCGGAGAAGTGTCTCGATCATGTCCGCATAATTCACGAACCGTAGGGAGACACACTTAAGGATTCGACGTTGTTTGAGTAGTTATGGTATTATGAGAAAGAGACCGAATGTTGTTTGGTCTCGGATGGAATCCGGGATATCACGAGGAGATCCGGAATGGTCAGGAGAATAAGATTCATATAAGGAAAGTCCCGTTTGGAGTTGGGGAATGGTTAGGTGTTTTCATCGAACATTCTAGAAGGTCCCGGAATGTCCGGCACTCCGGAGGGGAAGGGTACATGAATGTGTCATTACATATTGGAATGATTGCATCATGTACTAAGTGTTCTTGCTGTCCAAAATAAAGGGTTTATTTAAATCCTAAATTGAAAAGTCAAACGGCTAGTTTGAAAGTCAAACGGCAAGTTTTGGAAAGTGGAAAGAGGAGGAGAAGTGGAAACCGAGTTGGGAGGATTCCTCCTCCCCAAGCAGCGCCCACCTCAAGGCCGAGTTGGGGAGGACTCACTCCTCCCCTTGGCGGCCAGCCCCTCCCACCTATATAAGGAGGCGGGGCTCCCTCCTAAGACACACAAGTTCCTATCCTCTAAACTAAACCTAGACCTAAACCGGTTTAGAGCTATTTCCGTTTAGAGCCTTCTAATTGGTTTAGAGCCTTCTAATTGGTGTGTCTAATTACTAGACCACTAATAGCCTCTCTCATAAGCTCCACCATACTGCTTCCGGCTTAAGGCGAAGCCTGGGATCTCCCTCTACTTCCGGTACCACGCCAGTTGTCTTTGCGGAATCACGAGGAGAGTGCTACAACCTCCATTTTCTTTGGAACAAGGGAGAGGAAGGTCTTCGTCAGTACAGGCGATGTGACCCATCTGGGGCGCTGCTTGGAGCGATGGCTGGAAGGATCGTCTCTGCGATCTTGAGATCGGAAAGATCGACTACATCACCCGAGAATCTGCTCTCGTTAACCGCTTTGGAATCTTCGAGGGTGAGTTCCTCTATCGACTCGTTGCTACAATCTAGTAGATAGATCTTGGCTTGTTTGTTTGTATGCGATAGAAAATTTTTGTTTTCCATGCTACGAACCCCTACAGCTGGGGCCTTATATCATTCTAGGCTGAGTCCGTGTGACATTGGTCAGATTTGGAGACCAGTTTTCCACTTCCGGATTTTGCAGCCATCTGTTGCTCCAGACCCTTGGTGAGTAGCTTGATGCCCAATCGAACATGTTCTGGGCCTGGGTTGTTTGACAGGATATCTCGAGCTGCGACAGTGTTCTGTACCGGTGTTGGGTACACCGGATCTCCTTTGCTGTCGAGACGAGGCGTCCCTAGATCTCCTTCAAAGAGGACCCTGTTTACTTCCGGAAATTTACCGTCACCTGTGTAACGTTTCCGGGTCTTCTGATGCAACCGAGACATGTAATCCTTAGTTGCCATGCGTTTATTTTCCCCCTCGATGTTTTTAGCTTCATCCAGGAGTTGTTGACAACGCGCTTCTAGGGCTTTGGCCCTTTCGTCCAGCTCTTCACCAGTAAGTTTTGCAGCTGTAGGGATATGTGTGGTTAATGCAGCATCGATGAGTTTACGCGCACCTTCAGTGATCACGTGTCCATCCACCGATTCCTCTTTTTTCGTCTCTTCTGGGATAAGTGCTCCATCCGAGTCTTCCTCATATTCCTTGGCAATCACTTCCTCTAACAGAGGGTCTTTTGCCAGGGTCTTGTTCTTCTTGTTCTTCTTCTTTGCCTTCTTGGCAGCGCCGGTAGCAAAGATGGCTTTGGGTCCGTTTCCCGGAGTCAAGCTCTGATCGGTACTTTCGGACATCTGGACTTCGGGATTGTCTCTGACTTCCATGTCATCCTGCACTTTGGGAGAATGTTCCCCAGATCCTTCATCCATGGCTTCTCCTTCCTCTGCAGCTTTGGAGTTATACTCCTCTTCATATTCCGCGGAAAACTTTTGGAAATCAGCCGATGTCATCGATTCATCCGAAGATGCGGGTACATCGGCGTTTGTTCCAATTGCCTCCAGTACAGAGTCGGTGTTGTCTCCAGCATCGGCAGAGCCGGATCCGGATCCAACATATCCGACATAGTGCGTTGTGCTCCTCCTATGGTACCTGCAGCTCTCGCGATCAGCTTCGTCAAAACTTTTGATGGTCTCGAGAATTGCATCTATGCCTGAGTTTTGCATTATCATACGTCGCAGTGTGTACCTTAGGAAAGGCCTGTCTGTCCCGGCGTCATCAGAGCCGAAATCAGTGTCGTTGATATGCTCCTCCTGGATATCGACTTCCGCGGGTGGGTCGATCTGGGATCCGGCCTCTCCAAAGAGATCCACTCCAGATTCGGCTTTAACCGCTAGGTCTTCCTCAGGCTCGGATTTCTCCACTATCTCCGCAGCTGGTGCGGGCTGGGTGGGATTAGGGTTTTCTGAGATCCGGAACTTTGCCGCCTCCGCGGACAGAGGGGGTCTAGAAGATTCTTCTGCCTCTATCATCACCGCTGGGGTGGGTGGGACAGGTTCAGCAAAACCGATGTAAACATCGATCTTGCCAAAAGACATGATTGTGTAGGTAGTCACGGTCTCCCTAGCCGGAATCCAAGTCTCGTCGAGAACGATGAGAGGGACGTCGCTGGTGTAGAGGATGCGACCGACGACGATAGTCTCGCCGATTCCGATTCTTGCAGATTCTGCTCGGAACACAGATCCGAAGCTCACTTGCCCCACGGTGGGCGCCAACTGTTGTCAGATTGATGACAAGTACGCCATGAGGGGGTCCTCGAGGCGTGCGAAAGAGAGGGGCGTGAGACGTACGGTGTTCTGGGACGGTGAGCACACAAGTTTACCTATGTTCGAATCCGCCGGCTTTGGACGGACCCTACTCCTGCTAGCAATCGATGTCTGGCGAGCGGAATATGGGTTACAAGGGTTTTGCCTGTGCGAGTTGAGATTGTAGACTGTTGTGGTGTGCCCTAAAGGCTCTCCCTAGGATGGCTTATATAGATATCCGGCCTAGGGTTTATAGGAGAGATCTATCCGGCTACGACTAAGAGTCGGTTACAGAGTACATCTTGAACTACAAGTAACACTATGGGCCTAAGTCGGTAAGTCTTACAGGCCTTCCAGTATGGCCGAACTCCGTTTCTTCTCCCTGACTGGGCCGCCCGTGAAGCAAAGCTCTAACCTGAAGTGGGCCACCTTGGTTAGTGAGGAACTGTGAGGATACCTGAAAAGTATATCCCCAACACCATGATATGCCGTGTTTTGTCCATCTTGATGCAAACGGCAAACTCATACCAACCGCCAATGCAACTTTGTCAACAACCTCAAGGAAGACCCTGAGTTCGGCTACAAGCGAAGTTGGAACAACAGACCCCACAGAAAGGGCAAGGGGAAGAAGAAGGAGGAAGAGTCCAAGGATTCAGATGATATGGATGAAGACGCGACCCCAAGCCCGCCGACAAGGGCGTTGGTATAGGCAAGAATCCCTTTCAAAAGAAGGCTCCAGTCTACCACATTTTCCTTGGCACTCCCACCATCCGGACCTAGAAAACCTCTCTGAGGATACTGATGACCACCCTCCCTACAGTTCCCCAGTACGTCAGGTGGTCAGTAATTCCAGTTACTTGGGACGGAGAAGATCACCTAGAGCTCATCCCAACAGAGAACTAGTATGCCGTGGTCATCAACCCCCTGATTGATGGCAGTGAGTTCACCAAGTGCCTCGTGGACAGTGGAAGCAACATCAACATTATGTACCTTGATACACTACACAAGATGAACTTGATGGACACACAACTAAGGTGGAGCAACACCGTGTTCCATGGCATTTTTCCTGGACGGCAAGCTCAGTACCTTGGATGCATCACCCTTCCGGTCGCCTTTGGTGATGTCAACAATTACCGCCAAGAGCGCATGACCTTTGAAGTGGTGCCCTTCAAGAGCGTGTACCACGTCATATTTGGACGCGACATCTTCCACTCCTTCCTTGCCAGGCCATGTTTCTTCTACAACAAGCTCAAAATACCCGGACCAAACAACATCATCACTGTTGCCGAAAGCTTCACCAAGGCGAGGGAGTGCGAGCTGAGTGAAGCCGCCTTCATCGAAGCGGTCCTCTACAGTGAAGAGTTCCAGGAGATCTAGCGCCAGGTCGATGCCTCGGAGATGTCGGCTTCGAAGAAACAGATTTCTGACCTCGAACCCGCATTCAAGGCCACCATCAAGACCAAGCAGGTGGAACTTGTTAAAGGATATTCCTCCAAAACCACCTCCATTGGCACGGACCTAGATCCTAAATAGGAAAGCGCGCTTGTCGAGTTCCTTTATGAGAATATGGTCATCTTCGCCTGGCAACCTGCCGACATGAAGGGTGTACCTAGGGAACTTGCCGAGCACAACTTAAACATCAATCCTAAATAAAAACCGGTGAAACAACCTCAACGATGCTTCGGTGATGAAAAGCGACAAGCCATAGGCAAGGAGCTAGCTTGGTTACTATAGCACCCTAGGTAAAACCACCACTAGAAAATCACGTGTTGTTTTTATTTTGTGTATCATTATGACTGCATGCTAGTGTCATCATGCCACATTGCATTTGAGCATCTTCATGTTTATGTGCATATGTTGCCTAAAATTATTTCCCAAAAGCGTATCTTTGTTTACAAAATATCGTCCTCTTTATTTCAAATCAAACCCCGGTCTCTTCCAAATCTTTTATTTGTCTAAAAGCTGTTTGCAAAAGATTTTAAAAATAAATAAATAAAACATATTTCATAAATCCTTGGGGGAGGCAGCCCAGCCCGTAGGCCAGGCCACCTACTACCCGGCAGAACCAAACTCGAACCATAGACCTAAACCAGCCAGGCCCAAAGGCCTAGTCGGCTGGACCAAACCCTAGCTAAATTAGAAACTCTAGGCCCTAACCCTAACCGACCACGCACCACACAGCTGCCCCACACGCCCCACCCCCCACCCGTGCACCCCGCTGCCAACCTCCGTCATGCGACCCTGCCCATCCCCGCGGTGCATCGCTCGATCGACATGCCCGCCTTGCTCCTTGTAGCCCCAGTCCCACCCCTTGTCGCTACCCCGCGTTGCCATCTCCCTTCCTCGCTCGATCCCACTAGCGACGCGATCCCCTTCCTCGCCCTCTGCCCCGACGCGCGGCCTGATGCTGCTTCTTCCTGCGCAGGCGCCCGCCGCCGCCTGGGCCTCGCCCTCTTCCGTCGCCACCAGGAGCTCCGGTGCCGCCAGCACCTCTCCGTCGACTAGCCGCCGCTTCCCTGCTCGTTCCCGCCGCCCACAGGCACCCCTGGCCGCCCGCGTGAGTCCCTGCTCCTCCCCGAGCCCGCCGGCCATAGCCTCTGCGCGGTTCCCCGCTTCATCGGCCTTCCTCCGTGTCAGACCGCCCTCCGCTGCCTCCAGGAATCCGGCAGCGAGCTCGCCCCGCGCCTCGCCCGCCGGTCCGCCTCTACTCCGCGAGCAGCACCGCTGCGCCCTACCTCTGTGCTACCCGACCCACCCGCGAGCCTGCCCGAGCTCCTCGCCGCTTCTCTGTCCCATGCTCGACCGCCTCCGCCTCGTCTCTGCGCCTGCCTCGCCCCTCCTCCGGCCGCGCAGCTTGCCTATGGCCTCTGCCGCTGTCGTCTCCCTGTCACCGGAGCCCGGCGCCGCCCGACGCCCTCAACCTCCATACCCCGGCTATCTCCTGCCACGGCCTCTGCTCCACGCGGCGTCGCCCTCGGCCCCCACCCCGTCGAGCTCTGACAGGTGCTTCCCTCTGCCTCGCTGTTTGGCCGTCCTCCACCTCGCGCGAGCGTGCAAGCAGTAGGAGGAGCACGATGCACTTCTACGGGTGCTGCACAATTTGAGTAGAAGAACATTGCACAGACGTGGCCTCCTGTGTGCGTCCCTCTGCCTCCAAGGTTTCATCCGATGATGCCACTTTGAAGACAGGAATCGCAAGTCTGCTTGCTAGGAACGCTTGCGTTTTCTCTGTGAGGCCCCAAGACCAAGACAAGACCGTGTGTTCCCTAAGTTCCTCTCAAGTTCATCGTGGCCGCCAAGTACTGTCCACCGAGAGAAACGCCTAGTCAGGAATATTCACTTCGACATGATCTTCCTCGTCGGGCACGACAATCGGACAAGGATCACCGAGAACAACCGCCGCCAAGGTCTCCCTCACGGATCACCGAGCGCTTCTACACCGAAACCGAAGACCCGACCCTAGATCCGAAGTACGAACCCTAGCACTGGCTTCATGATTTCCTCACGGACGCTAAGGTCCGTTCCTGAAAGCGAAGACTGATCTAGCTGAGACCGAACCCCGTCGAACCCTCAGAAACCCAAGATCGTCGAACCCCGATGTGTGACCCCTATCTATCCCTATTTTATAAATGCTATGTAAACTTGTTGCATATTAAATCATAAATACTCGCATACATGTTTAATTGTTTGGGGTACTTTGTCGATTCACCTAATAATTAAATATCGAGACTATATGTGGGCTATTCCAGTCTTATATTGTTCCATTTAAATTTTTATAGCGAACCTCATGTTTGCATTATTAAGCCAAAATTTGAATTGCGGGGTATCTAAACAACTTGAACCTTCTAATTAATTATCGGGGATTCCGATTCCGTCTAATATTGCCTAGTCGTATCGCATCTTTGCCATGTCACGCATCATGTCTGATCTTCCACTATAGTATTAAATAGTGCATCCGGTGTTTCTTTTAGTGCTTTGCTTCTTCGCGTATTAGGCCGTTGAGTTGACACGAGTGTCGACAAGTTCTTTGGATAATGTACATTCGATCGTGTTTCCCAGACGAGCATTCTTTCCCTTTCTACCTATTTTACGTTTATAGTCTTTACTTCCTCCTGTTGATCTATTGCTATCTGTGTTGCGATGCTTTAGTTCCCGTGCACCATTTATATTCTTTGCAACCTCTATATTGCCTTGGACACGTCATATTGCCTGTTGTTTGATAGATAGTCGGCCTTGCGAGTCGTACTTTCTTGCTTAGGTGCTGCTTCGTGTCGTTGCCATTCCACCATTGTTGGAAGGTTGGCACATGTTTAATGGTGGAGATGATCATGGCTTTAATTATAACTTGTTAAATAAAATGCTGGGAATAAATATAACTAATACGGAGGCACCGGTGGGTGATAACTGGATTCCTACACCAACAACAGGGTTATTGCAGTACTTGTAGCAGCAAATATTGCAGTACATGTTTAATGGTGGAGATCGACGAACGGAAACAACACGACCCTGCAGCCACATTGTCAATGCGACCACGTTTCACACTCAAACCGTGGTTTGGAAATAGCATATTCTATAAGTTACTAGAATAACGATAATTGAGAGAGGTTTAAAATATCAAATAACAAAGAACTTTTAACAAGAACAAAATAAACTAAGACGGAAAGTAAATAGGAATATGAACTGAATTAAAAAGATTGTAATTGTAGGATTGAATGGAATGAGAGAGGGCTTCTAGGCTTCGGTTTCACTAGTACTAGATGTGTAAATATATGTGTGATCTATAAGAGATTTTTCAGACAAATAAACGTTCCCCATTTGATTACCGGGTTGTCACTCTGTGTGCACTATGCATGATTCTCGCGCGTCACCGCAAAGCAAAAGGCACTTCCGAATCAAAGGATCACATAAAATCATCTTAGATCACAATAAATTCTAACTTAGCACACTAGATCATACCTCAACCTAGAATTGAATCAATCACTCACACATGGATGAACAACAAAACATATATAAATATATAATGATGTCACAACCGTGTTCAATCTTACAATTACTAAACACAAGAGAGAGGGAGATGGAGATGATGATGAAGATGGAGATCGATGCATGGTGGTGGTGATGTCTTCCTTCTCCTCCTCTTCTTCTTGCTTGGATGACTTGATGGTGATGGTGTTGAGGGAGATCTAGATCTCGGAGGTGTGGTTGAGGCAGAGCTCCACTGCCGTGGAGATCGGATGGGTGGCGGCGGTGGCAGCGCTCTGCCCCTGAAGGGCTATGGTGTGGTGCCTTGTTTCTTGACTCCTCCCACCTTTATATAGGCCTTAGGGGTGCCCTAGGGTTCCCACAATATCGTCATATGACTTAGGGAATGTTCTGGAGCTTCTAGAGGGCAAAATCCCGTCGTTTGTGACCTTTTTGGCAACTATATGGCGGGAGCTATATGGCCGGAATTTTTGCTCCCGCCGTATAGTTGGTCGTTAAACCATCAGTACTCTTTAGTATTTTGGTCGCCATTTCTTTATATGAACTCCGTTTTGGGTGTTCTTGGGCTCGTTGAGTTCGTCTCGTCGAGGGATACAACCCCATGGTCTTGGATATTTATTTTGAGAAGTTGGAAATTTTCACTTTTCCAACCTCTCAAATGGCTAAGTCTGGTCCCTGCAGCTCCTCCATACTATGCTCTCTTTGTTCCTTTTTATCCATAATCTTCACCAACACCTACACACATGTCATAGACAAGGAAAGCGATAAAATTCTACCTAAACTACTAAATGTGAAAAGCTCATATGGAAGTAAATGAGAACTAGAAGTCATGCATATAAGACATAGCTATAGCTGGAAGAAACATGATATGAGATATAAATGGCACATTTTATATGGCTAAAAGAGGTGGTATTTCACAACCATAAACTTCCCCAAGCTAGACCTTGCTCGTCCTCGAGCAGGAAGGGTCGATAATAAATTAATGGTTGTGAAATAGTTTATCATTGGAAATCAATGACTTGCATCCTTATTCCTTCTACAAGCTCGAAGAGAGAAAACATGTATTCATACAAGGAAACACAAGCTCATTTATAAAGACCACTAAAGATTCATCAAAACTTATATGCTCCATGTTAATAGTGAATCTACTTGCAGACAAACTTGTGATCCTCTTATTGCACCTTTTGTATAACTTTTCATATCATTATTTTTTATGAGGCAAAACTTAGTCACAAATAGATGTCAAGCATAAATAGGAATAAAGTTTATCGATTCTACCCAATCATGTCATCTAGTTAAGGCTCTCAAGTGCAAACATCAGTTATTAAGTTTCAGAAAGTTTATCTCTTAGTAACGAGATTTATTCCAAAAGGAAATGCGAGAACATGTCAAAAGAAGCATAACATTAGGGTGTCTATTTTTGTCATCCACATCAATGAATCATGGCTATCAAACACTCATTTTCTATTCTTTGTCTTTCTAAAACTTCAGTTCATCAGTAATGAGATCATGCCAAAACTTAGTGTGTTTAATCAGACTATGCAGGCTAAGAATGGATACTCATGACCATTACCAAGGTTTCCCTTTTTGGTATAATGATTTCTCATAATGGTCAGAGGAGTATTCCCTCTTTTGCTTTGAATGCAAGCCCATGAGAATACCAATGCATACCAAAATATAGCATTTCTGCTACATATGTTGGGCAACTCATAGCCAAACTCCAATAGTTTCCTCTTTTTGGACTGTTCATAGGCCAGCGGAGTTGTTAGCATCCCATGTTATCGGCGATTAATGGTGCGAACCATAAAGAAATATCATACTTTAATCAACAGGTCAAGATTTGGCATGCACCTCAATTACCGCTAAATATTAGTTTCTTCAAACAAATCGTTTCAAAGAGTACTATCAAGTCGATCATCACATCTATGGTGTTGAGTATCTTTAAGGCTAAACTCTTAAGACAATTAAACAACACCTTATTTAGCATAGAACTCAAAACTTCGAAATATCATTTCCAATTGACAACTCCTTCCGTAAGCAAACAAGCAAGTCTATTGTTTTGACATTATGGGTTCGAGCATAACCTATTCATTTAAGACAAATCTATTTAGTGAAAACCAACAAATTTCAAAAGATCTTGATCAAGTATTCATTCTTTCCAAGTGTAGAGATTGTGGCAATGTTTTCTAGAGGATCACAAATAGTGTCACAAGCTTGATAAACAATTTGGCAAGATGCATACAAGCTCTAAGTCAACTCCTATGGTTCCTATGATGAGCAAGTGTATCCCCATATGAATACAGAACTAGACTCACTTAAACAAGCATTGAAAAACATCAGGATACATGATTGCATTAAACCTTCATCGAATACGAACATTGCACAAGACTCTACACATACAGAAGTAACCTCCTCAAGCTTAGAACTTTGCAAGAACCAAACTTGAGTATATCACCAAAAGAAAAGAGAAAATACAGTTTCCAAAATAGAGTGTGATAAGTGGTTACCTCCCCAAGCTTAGTTAAAAACAAGGGTGACACACTTTACCATTGAGGTACAAGTAACCTCTCTTTTGATGGACAAAGAACCTTTGCTTTAACTATACTTCTTGATATAGCCTGGTGGCTGAACCAGACATTCATTGTTGAAGCGTTGAATTGAAGCGACCAAGTGGCTCATGCGAGTGTTTGCACGGTTGGCACTACCGTACATGTCGTCACACAAGGTTCAAGTCCCTGCGAAAATAACACACAAAATAAAATGCATCGGTTTGGTATACGAACATAGTTCGTTTACCCCTCCGATAAAAGGAAAGTAAAAAAGAAAACATGAACTTCTATAGAGAATTATAGTCCAGGAGGTTTATGAGGTAGAATTTTATTGCTTACATATGCTCAGCTTCTCTAGATCATGGGAGAAGCTCCCAGGTGGTGTTTCGAGGTTTTTAGAAGAAGAAAGAATAAAATTTTGAGCAATGGTTACCTTCCAGTTGGGCGTTTGAGGGGTTTTCCCATCTATACGGGCGCAACTATATGGCCGGACCAAAAATGTCCCGCTGTATAGTTGGTCGTTAAACTTACTGTACCTTGGAAAAGAATTTTGATGAAGGCATCTATACCTATATGGCCAAAACTATACGGCCGAAATTTTTATTCCCGCTGTATAGTTGGTTGTTAAACCTTCTGTACCTAAGAAAGGAAATTTGTCGACGGCAAAGATATCTATATGTCCAAACTATATAGTTGGAATTTTTTATTCCCACCGTATAGTTGGTCGTTAAACCTTCATTAGACATAAAAAAAATCTATTTCTTCAAGAATTCTTTCTTATCCTGAAAATTAGCGAAACACCTTGTTTTGATAGTAAAATAACAATTTTAATTTTCGACCAACAACAACATGTATAAAACGGGATTTAAGTACAACCGAGTTATGCAACACATAGTAACAATAAATTCTATCTTTTGAAAACTACAACAAGATAACTCTAATAGCAAATCATTCAAAGAATAAAAATGCCAATACAACATGAATGCAACTAGACTCAAGACACAAAACTAAGAAAGACGCGTAATGACTTCCGGGTTGCCTCCTGGGAAGCACTTTCTTATAACCAAGTAGCCAGGCTTTTATACTCCACATTTATTCAGCAATGGAGGCAGCTATAGGAGTAGTTTTGCTTACCTCCAACGAGTGTCTGCAGGATTTATATCATAGTTTGATCTAAGACATGCCCGCTTGCGGTGCATCAGTATCTTGTAAGTGTTCTCGTTGCCATGTGAGGATGGATGCACCAAGCGCAGTAAATATGTAATATTTCCTTCCTGCATAGAGGGTGTTAAAGATTTATTATCAAACTTTGAATCTTTACCTTGATTACTATTTTGAGGGTGCAGCTCATAATGTCCTTTTGGATCCAGTAGCTTGGTCTTTGCCACCAGAAAAGTCATAGCAAACAGATATGGGAGGCACACAGGGTTTCGTCTTTGGCTCATCATAATTGATTTCTCCAAAAAGAGTATTTAAACAAATACTACTAATCATCAAAAACTTCTTCAGGGCAATTATCAGGGATTCTAGAATAATGTAAGTCCTCATCATCCCTAAAATCAGAAGTATAATAAAGATCAAGAATAGGTGGGGGATCAGGTTTGAGAGCGGCTTTCAATTTATTCCATTCCTTGATTTCCATTTCTTCTTTCTTCTTGATGCGTCTCCAATACTCTTCATAAAGCCGTTTCACTTCATCTGCAGATGTCAGATGTGTGGGATATTCAACATGAGGCTTCTTATTTTTATTTTTCCTAGTTTTAGGCTTCATGGATTTACCCTTCTTTCATCCTTCAATGATGCAACAAGTGGAAGATATGGGAGTAATAGTAGAGGGCTGTTCTCCATCGTTAGTAGCAGCAATTCTAATATGATTAAAATAATCAGCTATGAAAGACATTGCTTTAGAAAGAACATCTCTAACTAAGGTATCATCATAAGGAATTTTTCCTCTTCTATTTTAATCTTTAAGAAACTCATTGACCAAGTTCTCTAGATCAGTAGGGAGAGGTTTTTCTTCATGCACAATTTCACATTGCCATTGATGAAAATTATTATGTATATCTCTTAAGAGTTGCCAAGCTTCTTTCAAAGTTTTTCCAAGGAATGCACCATCACACATCATATCTAGCTTATCCTTAGAAGAGTGATTTAAGCCTCCATAAAAGTGATTCAACAATAACCAATCAGGTAAATTATGATGTGGACAATCATGCATCAATTTTGAGAATCTACTATAAGCTTGTATTAAATCCCCATTGTTGCTCTGCTTGAAATTCAGGATATGAAGCCTACACTAATAAGTTTGCTTTTGTGAGAAATACTTACCGAGAAAAGCTTCGGAGATACCTTTCCATGAATTCAAGTGTCTCGCGGGATGCGATTTTAGCCAATCTTTAGCTTTTCCTTTCAGCAAGAACCAGAACAAATATAACTTCAGCTTATCATTTGTCCATCCATTTGCCTTCACCGTAGAACAGAATGAAGTAAATTTGTCAATATGCTCATATGGATCATTGTTCGGATCTCCTGCAAAAGCTATTTCCATGATCATATTTATCCACACAGGATTAATCTCATATCCATCCACATAAATAGCGGGCTGAACATTAGGAGCATGTAAATGATCAACACTCGGAGCACCATACTCCGCAAGACTTTTACTTTCCATAATTCCTATGTTTTTGAATTTCCTATAACTAAAATAAATAACAAGACTACTAACAAAAGGTAAACTATTTTTTTGTTCTTTTCAAATAATCAAAAGCAGTAAGATAAATAGCAACAAATGGAAATAAACTATGTGCGAGTAGGAAGGTAATAATCGGACGCTTAGCTCCCTGGATTCCTACACCAACAACAGGGTTATTGCAGTACTTGTAGCAACAAATATTTAAGAGTTTATCCCGATGGGAGATTGACGAACAGAAACAACACGACCCCGCAGCCACGTTGTCAATGCGTCCATGTTTCGCACCCAAACCGTGGTTTGGAAATAGCCTATTCTATAAGTTACTAGAACATTGATAATTGAGAGATGTTTAAAATATCTAATAACAAAGAACTTTTAACAAGAACAAAATAAACTAAGACGTAAAGTAAATAGGAATATGAACTGAATTAAAGAGATTGTAGTTGTAGGATTGAATGGAATGAGAGAGGGATTCTAGGCTTTGGTCTCACTAGTACTAGATGGGAAAATATATGTGTGATCTATAAGAGATTCCTCAGACAAATAAACGTTCCCCATTTGATTACCGGGCTGTCACTCTGTGTGCACTATGCATGATTATCGCGTGTCGCCGCAAGGAAAAAGGCACTTCCAGACCAAAGGATCACATAAACTAATCTTAGATCACAATAAATTCTAACTTAGCGCACTAGATCATACCTCAACCTAGAATTGAATCAATCACTCACACATGGATGAACAGCAAAACATATATAAATATATAATGATGTCACAACCGTGTTCAATCTTACAATGACTAAACAAAAGAGAGAGAGGGAGATGGAGATGATGATGGAGATGGAGATCAATGCGTGGTGGTGGTGATGTCTTCCTTCTCCTCCTCTTCTTGCTTGGATGCCTTCATGGTGATGGTGTTGAGGGAGATCTAGATCTAGGAGGTGTGGTTGAGGCATATCTCCACCGCCGTGGATATCAGATGGGTGGCGGTGGTGGCAGGGTGATGACTGCAAGTGCATAGATCGTTTGTAGCTAGTTTCGAAATAAAGATATCGATCCCACAGGGAGCAGTAGGCGAAAGACTAAAATGCTTTTAACTACAACTAAACGAAGTACTTAAGAAATAACTTTAAGATGCAAGAAAAGTAGAGTTGTTTTTGGGTTTTTTGGTTGAACAAGGTAATTTATAGTAAAGCAAAACTTAATGCAGAAAGTAAGAATCGTGTGTGTAATAGAGCTTTGGAACTACAATAGGGGAAAAGGCATTCTCGAGGAGTGGTGGATACACCGCTAGTAATTTAGACTAGGCAATCAAGATTATTATAACGAATATTCTCATAATGTGTATGTATGTGGGAGGAGCTCCATATATGGACAAATAGACAGCAACCGCTACTCACATCGTCCTTCATAACCACAACTAACGAATAAACGACATCAATCGTATTATCCTGCTATTAAGGGATTTCTCGCGTGGCATGGACATGGCTTAATGAGTTCTCCTTGACTCCCCAAGTTAGCATGTAAGAAATGACAACAACTTTATAGTCACAGTAAGCGCTATCATCCCTCCGTCTACTAACAAGTAATCCCCTTCATCGAGTCCCCAAAGGAGGCAAATATTAAGGAGGTACACAACTCCAAACATCAAGATGAAGACAATTGATGACCAACAAGTATAGGGGGTGTATCGCAGTATTTTCGATAAGTAAGAGTGTCGAACCCAATGAGGAGAAGAAGGTGTTGACAAGTGGTATGGATCAGGAATTCTCTATAAATAGTTAGCAAACAGATTTTTAGGGTTTTTTATAATGCAGATAAATAAAGTGCGAGTAAATAAAAGACAATAATAATAATTGCAGCAAGTGGCCCAATCCTTTCTTTAGCAAAGGACAAGCTGGTTGTATTACTTAAGATGACCAAATGTTCTCAAGGACACATGGAAATATCATCAAGTGCTTTCGCTTCATATAGTTGATTAATCTTATTTAGTTGGATAAGTGTTGTGTGGGTGAACCTATGATAATGTACTGACCTTCCTAGGACTAATACATACTTGTGATTATACCCCTTGCAAGAATCCTCAACTACAAGAAAGTAATTAAGATAAAAACCTAACCACAGCCTTAAACTTTGAGATCCTACATTCCCTTGTGCAAAGGTTTCCTAACGGGGGTTCAGGTTTCTGTCACTCCGGCAACCCCACGATTAGTAGCCAAATACACAATGCATTCCCCTAGGCCCATAAAGGTGAAGTATCATGTAGTTGACATTCACATGACACCACTAGAAGAATAACACCACAACTTAAATATCAAACCATTGGATCTTTCTCAACACAATTCCACTACTAACAATAGGACTTCTCCCATGTCCTCAAGAACTAAACGAACTACTCACGAGACATCATATGTATCAAGATCAAAGATGAAATAATGATAAGTAACAATCTGAACATAAACAATAATTCAATGGTTCCACTCAATAGCATCAACTACAACGAGTAATCAACACCAGGAAAGTTTCCCCTAAGAACTATGCAAGATTCAACCCAATTGTTACAGAGGTACGGAGTGATGGTGATGGTGCTGGTGGGATGATGATGGAGATGATGATGATGATCTCGATGAAGTCTAGCTTGATGGTGGTGTTAATGGCGATGACCTCCCCTCTCCGAGAAGGAATTTTCCTGGTAGAATTATGTCTGTCGGAGAGCTCTTTATCTCTCTGTAGTTTCTGCCCCGCAGAGGCGGTGGAACCTTTCTGTGGTCGCTCTCCCAGGCTTAGGGTTTCAAGGGGAATATATACGCGGAAGGGCGATGCTGGAGGTGGGCCAGGGTGGCCACACTACCTGGTGGCGCGACTAGGGCTGGCCCGCGCCAGGGATGGTGTGGGCCCCCTGTGACCCATCTCCACTCCTCCTTCTGGCTTCCTTCGTCTTGTGGAAAAATAGGAGTTTCCGTATATTTTCTGGGATTTTCTGATCTTCGCCAATTTTGCACCCAGACAATGCCTTTTATCAGAATCCCGACTTCAGTGGTTCATCCTCCAAAAGTCATCAACCATGCATAAATATATGAAATAACATAAGTATCATCTCTTCTATACCTAATAATAAAGAAAGGTCTGTTTCTGTCCGTCATCCGTCTGGAAAAGACTATTTTACCCTTGCAAGTTCGGATTTATTACATATGCCACCGCTAAGTCAACTTAATTGTTCGGTGCTAAAACAAACCAAACCCTATCCTCCCGAACGGAACCTTCCTATCTTCCTGCATCGATGTCGCCGCCGACCGGAACCTCACCTTCCCCCATTAGCGCCCCAACCCGATCTCCCCCCGTGGTCTAGCATGAGCTCCACAAAAGAGGATGCCACCATGAACTGCCAGCTTCTCGCGGTGCCCGCCGACCTCCTCCTCATCTTGCTCGCACGCCTTGAGCTCAGCAGCCCGACCGCCATCCTCTGCTCCACGCCGCGACGACCTCCCTCCACCATTGCGCCAACATCGTAGCCCTTCCTAGCTGTCTCCCTTTGGCTAGCACGAGACAGAGCATGTAGCCTGCCAAGGTCGGCATCTCGGCATCCCCTGCAGCCAAACCCGAACGAGTGAAAAAATCCTACCCCGTCTGGGTTCCTAGCATGTACGGCAGAGCGCCGGTGGCCGGGTCCGCTCCGAAGGGTGATGAGGAGGCCGTCTACTAGGAGGAGGAGGAGGCCTACGAGCGGGACGGACTTCCTGGCCCCGGCAACATCGGTAGAGGCACAAAGCGGAGGCGCCGCTGTTGGATCGTCTTACCCTGCTTAACGCCTCCGTCCTCACCCGTCCCCTGAACACCGCCACCTACCCCTGAGTGCCAGCCTGCTACCGTGCTCTCCCTGGACCAGAACCCTCACTGCTATGCCCTTCAAACTGGTAGGTCAACTCCGCCCTTCGATACGGTCAGCAGGAGAAGTTAGGGTGGCAGGGTCGCAGTTTGTCGGAGAATGGGGGGCTGGCTAAGGGAGTGGTTACTAGGAGCAGCTGCGTGCGGGTCAGGGCAGAGTGCTCGGAGGATCCGTTTAACAAATCGTCTCAGAGCTCGTGAGGATGCTGCCTGATCTGATGTCTGTCATAATCCAAGAATGGCAGAGCTTATGGATGAGACTGAATCCTCATGCGTTAATATCTCAATTCGTGAATGTTCATTAGGAGCTATTTCCTCTTTGTGTCCATGGTTGATATTTCCTACCAATTACTATTACTGTCAAACTAATGATTGTTCTGGTGGATAATTGTCGGTATTTTTATTGTCCTATTTTGATTATAGAGTTTCTTCTCCATGTTTCCTTTCTAACATTGTTTCTAGATTCACAAGTACATGAGCATGATAATTTCCCGTAAACATTGACCACTTAAAAGCAAATGATTTGGTATATCTTTCCTTAAAATCTGAAATTATACAGTATCTTCAATTATTTTCAATCTTCAAGTGTTGCTTTTGAGTTCCCCAATGAATATCCCTGCTTTGTACAGTTGTTTCTGTACCACATACAAGCAATGGCAAATCTTGATATTTTATAGGATAATGTCCCTGAGTACATAAACCTATTTTTTTGCGGGTATAATACATAAAACCTGATAGCTTACCCTAATTCATGAGAGAAAGATAACACCGGCTAAGTTGGCTCTCCTGATGCCATCCTATCTTCAATGATTATTTTTTAGTGGCTCAGTTATTATAATTTCTCGAGTTAGGCATGGCATGTTTCATCAACATAGGGTGTGTTTGTTTTTGGTTGAGCTAAAAACGTTCAGTTTAGTTCCTACAATTATTCTGAGATTCTTAATTCATCAACGAGTTAATGTTTATATCATGGTGAAGTTAATGCATTGCAAATAGTTTGATATTCTCTAATCTAATGGCATTGTCTCGTCTCGGTAGAATATGATTCTATCTGGGCTACTGGAACAACGACAATATGCCAAGAAGACTAAGAATACTTTGATAGAACAAGGAAAGGATTCCTAATCAGGTAATAACCATCTTTGACGCAAAGAACGATTTATTTCTGGACCGGAGGTCCTTGGAGAAGGATAGATACAACAGATGCAGATAACTTTGGAGCTGAAGAAGGTAAGTTTTGTGCCAATACATTCGTCTGCTTCATCTAATCTACTTCTTGAATTACTGTTATGTTGACATGTTGAACATTTGGCTATCTAGGAGAATAGGAGTAGCTGTGAGGGTGACATGTTCATTAATCAAGAAGAGACCTTATTTGATGGAATGTTATACAAAGTTAACAAATTTATGTCATGGGAAAATAATACAGGTTCCTCAAATTCTGGAACTGGTTAGAATACCTTCATATTTATGAAAGGGGAAATTATGTATATGTCAGTGCTAATGAGTGTGATTAAAGAGACACCATCCAGATGCCAATACTATTGTCGATGACTTACACATGACATAAAATAAATTGATGAACATTATGTGGTTTTGATCCAACACATGCATATATGGTTCATAGGCTGATTGATCGGAACATGTACAAATTTATGAGCCTATATTCCTTGCACCATTTTTCATCATGTTGTGGTAAATATTATCATGATCTGCTTCCAAGAATGATAGTTCTCATTAGCTAGCTTAATTCACTTGATTGTTTTTTGAAAGACTTGAGTTTTCAAACATGTCATCTTTATAAAGCTTCCTTGCAAGTCAATTTCAAAGTGACAGACCCCTTTAGTAAGGAATGGCAGAGTGCCTGGATGATAACATCCTTTTGTGATGTTTTTGTCCATCCAATGTGAGAAAATAATATGGAATTAAGTGCAAGTTTTGCTAGGTTCTAGAGTATGAGTTCATCTGTATTGTGTGATTGAATCGGGTCAATAGATAGGGCTCGTGCTTACTGCTTGCTCAATGCTGAAATTCAACAATGAAGAACTGTGTGGCACCGCCAGCCAGCCGCACGTGTGCTGGCGGGCGTCGTTGACTCCATGGTGCAGCTCCAGCTCTGCACACAATATGCCCCATGAACCTTGAGGTTACCGCGACAACTTTTTTCTCTGAAGACTCATATGATCAGCAACTCCAATCCTATGTTTGATGATCAACAAGCAAGAAGGATCAAGCAAGAAGGAGGTGTCCCATGAGATGCTACAGCAAGAAACAAGAAACTTTTTGCATAAGCACCAAAGGTTAGTACTAAAAGAATTATCAGTGATGGGTCACATAGGACGTGAATATGGAAAATCCACTACTTGCAAGTAGAATGTGGTAAGCGGCTTAAGAAGATTTTGTGTCCATACAGTTGGTGTGGAATAATGAACTGAATCTCTGTAATGAAAAGAGCACCTTTTTTGCTGTATGATTTGTACAGAAGACATGAATTACACTACAAACGGTGATGTACTCAGGAACAAATGGTACAAAATTAATTTGTAGTGTGGAAGACATAGACATCCAGATACGAAATTCACATCATTGTTATCTTCTCCTGTCCTTTTTAGAGGTCTTTGATCTATATTTTATTATTTTTCTGAATTGATGTTTTAATGACGACCACAAAGCATAGAGTAGGCCTTTCTTAACTTTGACACGCGACACACAAACATCAAGCAAAAGCAAAAGCAAAAGCAACATTTCTTGCCGGTGACAAAAATTATCAAGAAAGACTTGCCATTCTTGATGGTTGCACGACCAAAAAAATAAGCTATCTTTGATTATTAATGATAGATGTGTTTCTTGGCAATAGATGTGTTTCTCCGTGTTGTCCCATGATAAAAATACAATCAATAAAAAATAACCCGTAGCAACGCACGGGCATTTGTGCTAGTAATATGAAATATATCAATGAATAACAGTAAATTATGATATAGAATAGTGATGCAAAATGGACGTATCAACTCCGCCAAGCTTAGACCTCGCTTGTCCCCAAGCGAAAACTGAGATCAATAAACATGACCATAGGTTTATGGAGTGAAGTGTCGATAAAGAGAATACGAACAAGAAACATCACATTTATCAATACACAAATCATAATAGAAAACAACTCACTATTTTATAACTTAACTTGCAATAAGTAAAGGAAATACAACAAAGATACACAAAGTAAATCATAATTGGTAATGGCAAACTTTGTTCTTGGTGAAAGAACGGTTAACAATTTGCAGGAATTCAAACATATTGGGGTTTTCAATGATAGCTTTCAAAGTAATATTCACTAAGATAAGAGCAGTGTGCAAAACAAGGAACATAAGAAACATGATTGAATAAATCATCATATGGATGATTGAATCACAACAACTCAAATGCTTGCTTAAGATAGAAAGGAATAGGTTTACTGACTCAACTGAAAAGTAAAAGATAGACCCTTCATAGAGGGAAGCAGGAATTTTAAGTTTCATAAAGACCTTCCAAAAATTATGGTACTTACTAAATTTCAGCTCTCATTGCCCCTATCATAGGTATCTTGAGGTGATTAAGGTTAAAGTGACACAAATATGAGGATATGCTTGACAAGTTATAAGTTGAAAATCTCATGCCCCTTGCTTACGAGTACTAAACCTCATGCTACTCAACTTTAGTCACGAGTAAGTTCTTGTCATTGTAAGTACATGTGTATCATAGAGAACCGCCAACGGGGTACCCCTTGCCCCATGATACAGGAGCTATCCCATATTAAAATGACAAGGCAACAAACAATGAGCATCTCAGCGATCTTTTTATTTGCTATTTGCATAGGTTTTTATCGAGGATGCTTCACTAATTTCTCACTATGGTTATGCTGCAAGTTTCCACCATGATTAGGCATGGCTTAGGCTAGCCGCTCAGGCGTTTCTCTAACACATATACAAACTCCATGAGCTTACAAGCTCCCCTTTTATTTCACACCACCGGGATCCATAGACAAAAGAACATGATATCAACTAAATAAGTGCAATGTTGAAAGCGTTCCCTATGGTAACATGGTTCTGCTAATCCACAACTTATAAAGCGCAAGCATATACGCAACATAGATGGACAAAATGGTTCAAGTATATTAAGTGCAAGAAAGTAAAGTGTGCCATCAAGTTTGTGAGAGCTTTAATCACTAATTTTCACATAACAAGTTTAATTCGGAAGGTAGATAAAAAATGAATTTACTTAGAATAGCAATAATGTTAATGGGTAGATATGGTGGAAACAAATGGGATAGGTTTTAGTTCAAGGATTGGATGCACGAGAAGCATTCCCTCTCAGTACAGGTTTTTGGCTAGCAAGGCTGGGTAGCAAGCATAAGAGTTGAAGGAAACAAACAACGTACAAGTGATAGAAACAATCATGCAATCTTCCTTGGAAACACAAAAGATATTAACTAGAGAATACTAAGCTTATGAGCCAAACAAGAAAGAAAGATAATGAAATTATATTTCTAAAAGTACTTTTCTCTTTTCCATTCAATTCTCAAATAGTGTTTGTACTAACTAGAGCTAAGTTTTCCAAAACCAACTAAATTTACTTAATGATCCCAAAGTGATACCAATACTAACAACAAGATCAATCATATAACATAAATTGCAAACTAAAATAAGATGTGCAAAAAAGTAAATGATAGAACTTCTCATTAATATTCCATAATGGCAACTCACACCAAGGGATACATAGATATCTAACTAGAGGAGAGATACTTCCATAATGCAAACCGTCCTATATGATAACTTCTCTATTCATGATATGAGTCTACTAAAAAGGTAAAAAGATAAAAGATAATGATATAATACCACGGCACTCCCCCAAGCTTGGAACAAACCAAGGGGATGCCAAAATCTGATGACGAATTACTCCTTCGTTGGTGGTGGTGTTCTCTCGATAAGCTTTTCAATTAGTTTCTTCAAATCCTCAATCTCGAAGCAGAGAGTACGAATCAACTCCGAATTTTGCTCAATGCGGTTCATGATCATGTCAAACTATGAATCCTAGCCCTTGTAATCCTTTCCCAACTCTTCCTCCTTAAAGTGGTCGTTTCCTAAATGGTTAGAACGAGGCATATCCCAATTGGAGGGTAATTTTTTCCTTAGGCATCTTTTGGAACTGATGCTCATGTATGAGGGTATGGAAGGGATTCTTGTCGCGTGGAGGAAATGACCGTGGAGCCAAGCAAAGGTGCGAAACCTTCCCTCTAGTGGACATCCGTGCGGTCCTTTTGAGCTTGATAGGACGTGCCCTTACTCTAATGCTTGCAATGGTGGTGCTGGTGCACGGATGCTGGTCTTCCTTCACTTCCTCTTCAACTTCTCCCTTGATCTCCTCCTTCTGCTTGGGGTCTTGGAGATCATCTTCCACGGGCTTCTTACCCTTATCATTGGTGGAGACCATCGTGCTTCTAAACTTGAGATTAGCTCCTGATAGAAATAGATCGAAAACAAAAACATGGCGAGAACACGATATACAAACATCGGGGGATCCGGTGTATTGTATATTACAAAGTTTAACAACTAAAGGAAGGTACTGGGAGAAAACGGGTCGAAGACGGTCTCCAGGGTGGGCACACCCCCTGGTGGCGCGACCAGGTGGGCCCACGCCATGGGGTGGTGTGAGCCACCCGGGCTCCATTTCCATCCCTCTTTTAACTCATTATCTTCCATGTTAGATAAAAACTACAAAAATATAAATTGAAAGGTTTTTCGTGGACCTTTTCTTACCAGAACTGTTACCTATTCGAAAACGGACTCTGCAGGTTTCTGAATTTGGTCTTTAATAAATTTTTCTGGAGTCACCATTTGAATAACATCAATATCTTCATTGTAAGAATCTCTAGAAATATAGTGCTTGAGTCTTTGACCATTCACCACTTGTGTAGTGTTGTCTTTTAAGGAAGAAATTTTTATTGCACCTGAACGATATGCCTCTTTAATAACAAAAGGTCCTTCCCATTTTGAAAGTAGTTTTCCTACAAAAAATCTGAGACGAGAGCTATACAATAGAACCTTATCACCAACATGGAACTCTCTCTTAAGAATTCTCCTGTCATGCCATCTTTTAACTTTTTCTTTAAAGAGTCTAGCATTTTCATATGCTTCACTTCTCCACTCATCTAAAGAACTCAAGTCAAACAATCTTTTCTTACCAAAAAGTTTGAAATCTCTATTAAGTTCTTTCACTGCCCAATAAGCTTTGTGTTCTAATTCTAAAGGCAGGTGACAAGGTTTTCCATAAACCATTTTGTAAAGAGACATTCCCATAGGATTTTTATAAGCAGTTCTATAAGCCCATAAATCATCATTCAACTTTTTAGCCCAATTTTTTCTAGATCTATTAACAGTCTTTTGCAAGATGGATTTAATTTATCTATTTGATAGTTCTACTTGCCCACTGGTTTGGGGATGATAAGATGAAGCAATTCTATATTTAGCAAGGGTCTTTCTAAAGCCACCATGAATGAAATGTGAACCTCCATCAGTCATAAGATACCTAGGCACTCCAACCTAGGAAAGACAACATCCTTAAGCATTTTTAAAGAGGTTTCACCATCAACAGTTTTTGTAGGTATGGCTTCTACCTACTTATAACATAATCAACAACAACAAGAATATGAGTATACCCTTTTGAAGGAGGAAAATAAACCATAAAGTCAAATCCCCAACATTCAAATGGTTCAATAACAAGAGAGTAATTCATAGGCATTTCATTGCGTCTAGAAACATTACCAACTCGTTGACATTCATCACATGATAAGATAAACTTTCTTTCATCTCTAAAAAGGGTAGGCCAATAAAAACCTGATTGTAGAACCTTTTGTGCGGTTCTATCTCCAGCATGATGTCCTCCATAGGCACTACCATGACATTTCCGCAATATCTCTTTTTGTTCATATTTTGGAACACATCTTCGCATAATACCATCCACTCCTTCTTTATATAAATGTGGGTCATCCCAAAAATAACGCCTCAAATCATAAAATAATTTCCTTCTTTGCTGGGCTGTAAAAGTTGGAGGCAGATACTTGGAAACAATAAAGTTAGCATAATAAACATACCAAGGACTCTCTCGTGAGCTTACCCCTATTGCGGCCAACTATTCATTTGGAAAACTATCATTAACAGGCATAGGATCAAAAGAAATGTTTTCCAATCGAGATAAATTATCAGCTACATGATTTTCAACACCTTTCCTATCTACAATATGTAGATCAAACTCTTGTAAAAGCAACACCCATCTAATAAGTCTAGGCTTAGCATCTTTCTTTGTCATAAGGTACTTAATAGCAGCATGATCAGTATGAATGGTAACTTTTGAATCAACAATATAAGGTCTAAACTTATCACAAGCAAAGACAACATCTAAGAACTCTTTTCAGTAGTAGCATAATTCTTTTGAGCAGCGTCAAGGGTCTTACTAGCATAATGGATAACATTTAGCTTTTTATCTATTTGTTGCCCAAGAATAGCACCTACATCAAAATCACAAGCATCACACATAATTTCAACGGGTAAATTCCAATCAGGTGGTTGGACAATAGGAGCAGGGGTTAAAGATTTCTTTAGAGTTTCAAAAGCTTCCTTACAATCATCATCGAAACAAAAGGTACATATTTTTGGAGAAGATTAGTAAGAGGTTTTGATATCTTGGAGAAATCTTTAATAAACCTTCTATAGAAACCAACATGACCAAGGATACTACGAATACCTTTGACATCTCTAGGACAAGGCATTTTCTCAATTGCTTTAAGTTTGGCTCTGTCAACTTCAATGCCACTTTCGAAAATTTTATGTCCAAGGACAATTCCTTCATTAACCATGAAGTGGCATTTCTCCCAATTAAGGACAAGATTAGTTTCTTCGTATCTATGCAAAACTTTATCAAGGTTGTGCAGGCAATTATCAAAAGAAGTTCCATAGACGGAAAAATCGTCCATGAATACTTCCACAATTTCTTTGCAAAAACCATGAAAGATAACAGACATGCATCTTTGAAAAGTAGCAGGATCATTACACAAACAGAAAGGCATACGCCTATAAGCATAGGTTCCATAAGGACACGTAAAAGTAGTTTTTTCTTGATCTTGTTGTTTAACAGCAATTTGAGAGAACCCAGAGTATCCATCAAGAAAGCAAAAATGGGCCTTTTTAGACAACCTTTCTAACATTTGATCAATAAAATGCAGAGGGTAATGATCTTTCTTAGTAACTTTGTTAACCTTTCTGAAGTCAATGAACATCCTATAACCAACTACTACTCTTTGGGGGATAAGCTCATTATTCTCACTAGACACAACATTAATTCGTCCTTTCTTAAGGACACAATGAACATGACTAACCCATTGACTATCAGCAATAGGATAAATGATACCAACATCAAGGAGTTTTAATACCTCATTTCTGACCACTTCCTTCATCTTAAGATTTAAACGAGGTTGATGTTCTACCACTAGTTTTGCATCGGGTTCTATATTGATAGCATGCTGACATATACTAGGAGAAATCCCCTTTAAATCATCAAGGGTATAGCCCATAGCTCCTCGGTGTTTCTTCAATACTTCTAATAATCTTTCCTCTTCCTTTCCTGAAAGTTTAGAACTAATAATAACAGGATATAATTTCTTATCATTGATGTAAGCATATTTAAGATCGTCAGGTAAAGGTTTCCGATCGAAAACTGGATCCATTTTAGGTGGTAATGTGGTACCCAAATCTTCCATTGGTAAGTTATGCTTAAGCATCTTGGGTTGACGACGGAGAATCTCGTCAATCTCATTTCTTTCTTCCATGAAGATCCCACTTTCATGGTCTTCCATAAATTGCTGCAAAGCATTGTTAGGAGCAACAGAAATAGAAGCAAGTTGTTCAACTCTAAAATCCTCATTAGGAAATTCGTTTTCATCAGGAGCTTTAGAAAATTTCGAAAAATTAAACTCATAGGATTCTCCATCAAATTTAGTTAATATTTTCTCCCTCTTACAGTCTATAATGGCTCCACAAGTGTTCAAGAAAGGTCTACCAAAAATCATAGGATAGGTTTTACTAGCAGCTGAACCAAGTACTAGAAAGTCAGCAGGATATTTAATCTTACCACAAAGAACTTCCACATCTCTTACAATACCAATTGGAGAGATGGTCTCTCTATTGGCAAGGTGAACAACCACATCAATTTCTTCTAGTTCGAGGGACCAATTTCATGCATAATTTCTTTGTAAAGCTCATAAGGAATAACACTTGAACTTGCACCAATATCACATAAACCATAATAGCAATGATCACTAATTCTAACAGAAAGCACAGGGACACTAGCTTTTCTAGTACTACTAGGGTGTGAAACAATATTAGAAGCGTCCTCACAGAAGATAATGTGTCCATCTTCTACACTTTTTGTGACAAGGTCTTTCACAATTGCTACTGCAGGTTCAACATTTATTTGTTCATCAGGTTTTACAGCTCTCTTTGTACTTTTGTTAACCACACTAGTTATCATAGAATGCAACTTTACCTTATCCGGGAAACGTATTTTCTCGATATAAGGTTCAGGTAAAATACGATCAATGGCACAAAGTTCAGTACTTCTAGTAGGAACACAATCAACAATATCTTTATATGGTGCATGATACTTATTCCATTCCTTTTTGGGAATTTCAATATAAGAGGCAAAAGCCTTAAAACAGTTTGCAATAACTTGGGAATCAAGACCATAAGCAACACTAATATTATGAAAGTCATCAGTTCCCCTAAAAGATTTAATGCATTCATAATCATAATTTATACCTGACTTTCTTCCTGTATCATTCTCCCATGCTTCAGCATTTTCTTGAATACGGTATAGAAGATCCCATTTAGCTTCTTCTTCTATACGTGTAAATGATCCAACACAAGAAGCATCCAGTAGATCCTTATCATGAAGAGAAAGCCTTGCATAAAATTTATTGATTATAATATTGTTAGGGAGCTCATGATAGGACATTTGAGCAATAGTAACTTCAATCTACCCCAAGCTTGAGCTGTACTCTCTCCATCACGAGGCCAAAAGTTATATACTTGATTCCGATCTTTATGAATCTCACTAGGAGGATAAAATTTGGAATAAAAGAGAGGTACTATTTCCTCCCATTCAAGAGATTGGCCATTCTTTAGCAGCTTATACCATTCCTCATCTCGTCCTTTCAATGATAACGAGAATTATTTCCTCTTAACTTGATCTGTTGTAATACCTGCACACTTAAACAATCTGCTTAATTCGTGTATAAAGAGCAAATGATCACCGGGATGGACAGTTCCATCTCCAAAATAGTAGTTATCCATAACACGGTCAACAATTTTTGTAGATATTTTAAAGGTATCATTTTGAGCAGGTGGTGGTTCATCTACTACCTCAGTAGTGGTAGTAGCATTACAAAATAAGAAACTAAGTGAACTATCCGTATTGAAATAAAGTAACTAACAAAAGTAAATAATGCTCACACTAGAAGTTTCCTTTACCAGTTCCACTCTTCAATAGCGCTTCACTCCCCGGCAACGGCGCCAGAAAATAGTCTTGATGACCCACAATTATAGGGGGTGTATCGTAGTATTTTCGATAAGTAAGAGTGTTGAACCCAACAAGGAGCAGAAGGTGTTGGCAAGTTGTATGGACCAGGAATTCTCTATAAATACTTAGCAAACAGATTTTTAGGGTTTTTTGATAATGCAGATAAATAAAGTGCAAGTAAATAAAAGACAATAATAATAATTGCAGCAAGTATCCCAATCGTTTCTTTAGCAAAGGACAAGCCGGTTGTATTACTTAAGATGACCAAACATTCTCAAGGACACATGGGAATATCATCAAGGGCTTTCGCTTCATATAGTTGATTAATCTTCTTTAGTTGGATAAGTGTTGTGTGGGTGAACCTATGCTAATGTACTGACCTTCCTAGGACTAATACATACTTGTGATTATACCCCTTGCAAGCATCCGCAACTACAAGAAAGTAATTAAGATAAAAACCTAACCACAACCTTAAACTTTGAGATCCTACACTCCCTTGTGCAAAGGTTTCCTAATGGGGGTTCAGGTTTCTGTCACTCTGACAGGCTCACGATTAGTAGCCAAATACACAATGCATTACCCTAGGCCCATAAAGGTGAAGTATCATGTAGTCGACGTTCACATGACACCACTAGAAGAATAACACCACAACTTAAATATCAAACCATTGAATATTTCTCAACACAATTCCACTACTAACAACATGACTTCTCCCATGTCCTCAGTAACTAAACGAACTACTCAAGAGACATCATATGGATCAAGATCAAAGATGAGATAATGATAACTAACAATCTTAACATAAACAATAATTCAATGGTTCCACTCAATAGCATCAACTACAATGAGTAATCAACACCGGGAAAGTTTCCCCTAAGAACTATGCAAAATTCAACCCAATTATTACAGAGGTACGGAGTGATGGTGATGGTGCTGGTGGAGATGATGATGGATATGATGATGATCCTGATGAAGCCTAGCTTGATGGTGGTGTTGATGGCGATGATCTCCCCTCTCCGGGAAGGAATTTCCTCGGCAGAATTCTGTCTACCGGAGAGCTCTTTCTCTCTCTATAGTTTTCGCCCCGCAGAGGCGGCGGAACCTTTCTGTGGTCGCTCTACTAGGCTTAGGGTTTTGAGGGGAATATATATGCAGAAGGGCGATGTTGGAGGTGGGCCAGGGTGGCCACACCACCTGGTGGCACGGCTAGGGCCGGCCCGTGCTAGGGGGTGGTGTGGGCCCCCTATGTCCCATCTCCACTCCTCCTTCTGGCTTCCTTTGTCTTCTAAAAAAATAAGAGTTTCAGTATATTTTCTGGGATTTTATGATCTTCGCCAATTTTGCACCTAGACAATGCCTTTTCCATCAGAATCCTGACTTCAGTGGTTCACCCTCCAAAAGTCATCAACCATGCATAAATAGATGAAATAACATAAGTATCATATCTTAATATGAAATATATCAATGAATAACAGTAATATGATATAGAATAGTGATGCAAAATGGACGTATCAACAATTAACACATACACATAATGATGTATAACCTAATAATCTCTATCTCATCTCAATCATATGCTAGGGTTTCTCCATCTCCCCAAGAACTAGAGATCTACTCAGACATGGAGGCAATCGACATCATGGCAATGGTAATGGAAACAATCATAGATGAATATTACTTGTATAAATCCACAACGAGTACGGAAATTACAACAAGATCTAGACAAGATATAGATGTGATGGATGGAGATGGTGGTGATGTAGTGGTGGATGATGAAGATTGATGCCTTATCCTCCCGGATCTGCGCAGGGCGAAGATGGATCACCGGTGGATGAGTTCCCCCTCCAGATGCCTTCCGGAGGTGAGGTTTCGGCGATTTCTAGGTGTTCTATATGTCATCTCTCTGATCCAGTTGCACGGGTTGAAACTATTTGAGGAGGCAGAGGTGGCGCCAACTATACGACCGAAAATTTTATTCCGGTCTTATAGTTGGTCGTTAAACCCTCTGTCTCCTTTGTTCGCTTCGGGTTTTCTTCTGGTATTATTAATATTTCCCAAATAAGCGATTTACGTTGTTTTTTACTCCTTTTCTCCACAGTACAACTGCTCCAAGAATTGTATCCATTGGATCCATCATCTGTCCCGATCTTGGTGAAAACAGACATAAAATGTGCGCGTGAGCACCGTAAAATACGAAGATCCTACATCTACAATACAAAATAATAGTGTAAAACATGATGCAAATATGCACTCATCACAGGGCTCCGCCCCTGAAGGGCTATGGTGTGGTGCCTTGTTTCTTGACTCCTCCCACATTTATATAGGCCTTAGGGTTGCCCTAGGGTTCCCCCAATACTGTCATATGACTTAGGGAAGGTTCTGTAGCTTCCGAAGGGCAAAATCCCGTTGTTTGTGACCTGTTTGGCAACTATACTGTGGGAGCTATACGACCAGAATTTTTGCTCCCGCCGTATAGTTGGTCGTTAAACCATCAGTACTTTTTAGTATTTTGGTCGCCATTTATTCATACAAACTCCATTTTGGGTGTTCTTGGGCTAGTTGAGTTTGTATCGTCGGGGGCTACAACCCCATGGTATTGGAAATTTATTTTGAGAAGTTATAAAAATTCACTTTTCCAACCTCTCAAATGGCTAAGTCTTGTTCCTGCAGCTCCTCCATACTATGCTCTCTTTGTTATTTTTTATCCATAATCTTCACCAACACCTACACACATGTCATAGACAAGGAAAGTGATAAAATTCTACCTAAACTACTAAATGTTCAAAGATCATATGAAAGTAAATGAGAACTAGAAGTCATGCATATAAGGCATAGCTATAGCTGGAAGAAACATGATATGAGAGATAAGTGACACATATTATATGGCTAAAAGAGGTGGTATTTCACAGCCATCAGTGGGAAATAGATGTTATTTGGTTATTCCTTGCTCACTTGTGTCCCGTAGGCCCCGAGTACTTGATACCTATTCCTTGACTATTCGCGCTATCCACATACGGGAGACTCTATGGATCCTCCTTCGCCTGAGATTGATTCGCACTTTATTTCTTGGGGCCACAAACTAGTTTGGGGTTTTACTACTATCATGTACTTATGCCATGCTTTACTGCTTTATTTATGATTGTGCATGGAGCACCTGTACTGTTTAGGAATACAGAATGTTTATGCGGTATTGAAAAGCCCAGTCACACTTTCGGGTTCCCGGTTGTTTACAACCATTGTCGCAAACTCTGGGTCCGTCTCGGAGCCGGCCAACTTCGTTGTGGGTATATTTGTGGGGTGGCCCCTTGAAATAATTTATGAATCCTATGAATGCATTATCATGAGGCCTCGTTGTGTTTTATTTGGTTCTTCCCGAGGTTGATCCTATGTGTGTTGTTATTTGTGCACCCCTGCAGGGTAAATCTTTCTGAAAGCCGTGTCTGCGGTTGTGGATGACTTGGAGCACATTATCTCGATCATAGACAACCATAACTAAAGTAGTGCTATAAATTTGACTTGGACATGTCTAGTAATCAATTTCACTACAATGGAATGAGTAAATAAAAGTGCCAACAACTGCTGGATTTGTGATATCTCTAGCTAATTGTATTTGACTAGTAAGTATTGCAACTACAATGGAATGGTTAACTAAAACTTTCCACTGCTTATGATCTCAGGATGACTCATGCTATCTATATCTGACTAGTAAGTGCTGCAAATATAATGGAATGAATAAAACTGCCAACTGTGTGTTCCTCGGTTTGACTTCCTCATTTGTACTCGAGGGGGGAATACCAGGATGGGTATGATTGGTGTTAGTATCAGGTTGGTCCTGCATAGGTCTTTCTTCCCTCTCTCTGATAGCCGGTAGATGTACCGAGTCTCTATAGGTTCTTTAGTGTATGCTTCGCTGCCACTTCAGTCCACCATACCTATATAGGCGAGAGCCACCGAATTCTAGACTCGTCGTGTACTAGCCTCAGTACTGACCGCTCCCTTTTTTCCTTTGCCCTTTGTCGGCACCCCTTATGTTTAATAGGTAAAAGTTCGACGTCATTAGTAGGGTTACCCTTCCGTCTTGGCCTAGGCAGGGTTATGGACGCCATTGGTTACTCTTCAGGGCTCTTAGCCCCATTTGCATATTATTCATACTCGGATGTTGTATCGTTTTCAAAGTGATTTGGATCTTTGTATTGTATATCTGTATTCTTGACTCATGGAGTTGTTGTTGTATATGTATGTTCTGTGGGTTCCATCATGGACTATTGTGTAATGATATTACTTCATTTTTTCACCCGCATGCAAGTGCCTGGTGGGCATCTTTGAATCGTTTCTATGTGGGTTTGGTGGGAAGCGCTAAATTCTGCATAAGGCCGATTTGAGGGTGTTACAAAATGGTATCAGATCTTAGCAGTTGCGATACCCCACTGGTCCAGCCTATAGGATAACCTAGCTAACGGACGAAGTAGAGTGTCAAAACTATTTTGCAAGATAGGTTGGATAGATCTAAGTAGGTGTATTTTTACTCCTTACCCCTATGCTATTCTCCTCTTACCTCTGTGTGTTTTGAATCTACTCTTATTTTTTCTTCGAGTCCAGGATTTCTCATGGTTGGGTTTCCGTCGTACCTTTAGGGTTTCTCTTTCTCCCTTTTATAACAGAGGAGCTGCAATCATCTAATCTGCATCTCGTTTGTCATACCCTTCATCCAATCTTTTTGGTCCTTATACTCTTTATTTGTATGTGAAACTTGACAGATATCCGAATCGCTGAAAAACATTGTGAGAAGGATGAGCATTGGTGAAGTTGGAGTATACCTTGAGCATGTGTTGTTCATGCCAATGGAACCATCTCGGAGCCTAATTATTGTGTCTTTTCATACGATTTCTTTTGTATTTTCCGGTGGTTTCCAATGCAACAACATTATCTGCATCAGATCTGATGAAGAGCCTACATCACTCCTCTGTTCTCTGGACATTGCTTGTCGAGATCTTCAGTCTAATTTCGATAGTTCGTTGCATAATTCTACTATTCATGTGCAGAGTAATGCTTTGGGTGCGTGATGGACTGATCCCCATTCGACTGCTCTTATCATTTGCTTTTGTACATTGAACTGGTGGATCAATGCAATTTTACTCCTTCCACAGAGGTTAGAGGTGGCCTTATCTGTCGAGACCTCTACCTTTGGTTTTTGTTCATTTAGAGTGTTCTCTCAGCGAACGTGAGCAACGACCTCTTGTTGGTGGTGTCACTGATTTCAAGACGGAGAGAGAATCTTTGTTAGTGGTGTCATGAGGATCTAGATGAAGCAAGAAGAACCCGATCATCATTCTTCTCCCATGTACCATTAGGCGGATCTCGAGGGTGAGATCCATTGTTAGTGGTGTCGAATTCTAGCACCCAGGTAAAACTACCACTAGAAAATCACGTGTTGTTTTTATTTTGTGCATCATCATGACTGCATGCTCATGTCATCATGCCACATTGCATTTGAGCATCTTCATGTTTGCATGCATATGTTGCCTAAACCTATTCCCCAAAAGCTTATCTTTGTTTACTAAATACCCCCCCTCTTTATTTCAAATCAAACCCTCGGCCTCTTCCGGATCTTTTATTTGTCTAAAATCTATTTGCAAAAGATTTTAAAAATAAATAAATAAAACATATTTCATAAAGCCCTGGGGGAGGCAGCCCAGCCCGTAAGCCAGGCCACCTACTACCCCGACAGAACCAAACTTGAACCCTAGACCTAAACCAGCCAGGCCCAGCCGGCTAGACCAAACCCTAGCTAAATTAGAAACCCTAGGCCCTAACCCTAACTAACCATGCACCGTACATCCGCCCCGCACGCCCCACCCCTCCCGTGCACCCCGCAACCAACCTCCCTCATGCGACCCTGCCCATCCCCGCAGTGCATCTCTCGACCGACACGCCTGCCTCGCGCCTCATAGCCCCGGTCCCACCCCATTGTCGCTACCCCATGTCGCCATCTCCCTTCCTTGATTGATCCCACTAGCGATGCGATCCCCTTCCTTGCCCTCTGCCTTGACGAGTGGCCCGACACTGCCTCTTCCTACATAGGCGCTCGCTGCCACCTGGGCCTCGCTCTCTTCTATTGCCACAAGGAGCTCGCCCGTGCCTCTCCATCGCCGCCGGCCTTTCGCCGCTTCACGAGCAGCACCACCGCGCCCTATCTCTATGCTGCCCGGCCGACGCGTGAGCCTAGCCGAGCTCTTCGCCGCTTCTCTGTCCCATGCTCAGCCGCCTTAGTTTGCCTCTACCGTCTCTGCCTCGCCTCCTCACCGCGCTTGCCTATGGCTCTCACCGCCGACTCCTGTCAGGAGCCCGGCGCCTCCCTCCTTCCTCAACCTCCATGCCCCGAATTCCTCCTTCCGTGGTCTCTGCTCCATGCAGCGTTGCCCTTGGCCCCCACCCAGTCGAGCTCCGACAGGAGCTTCCCTCTGCCTCGCACGAGCGTGCAAGCAGTAGGAGGAGCACGATGCCACTTCTACGGGTGTTGCACAATTTGAGTAGAAGAACAATGCATAGACATGGCCTCCTATGTGTGTCCCTCTACCTCCAAGGTTTCATCCGATGATGCCACTTTGAAGACATGAATCGCAAGTCTGCTTGCTAGGAACGCTTGTGTTTTCTCTATGAGGCCCCAGGACCAAGACAAGACCGTGTGTTCCCCAAGTTCCTCTCAAGATCATTGTGGCCGCCAAGTACTGTCCACGGAGAGAAATGCCTTGTCAGGAATATTCGCTTTGACATGATCTTCCTCGGTGGGCACGACAATCGGACAAGGATCACCAAGAACAACCGTCGCCAAGGTCTCCCTCGCGGATCACCGAGCTCTTCTACATGGAAACTGAAGACCTGACCCCGGATCTGAAGTACGAACCCCGACACCATCTTCATGCTCTCCTCATGGACGCTAAGGTCCGTTCCCGGAGGCGAACACCGATCTAGCCGAGACCGAACCCCATCGAACCCTCGGAACCCCAAGATCATCGAACCCCGATGTTGTACCACTACATATCCCTATTTTATAAATGCCATGTAATTTTTTTGCATATTAAATCATACATACTCGCATACATGTTTATTTGTTTGGGGTACTTTGTCGATTCACCTAATAATTAATATGGAGACTATATGCGTGCTATTCTAGTATTTTATTGGCCCCATTTAAATTATTATAGAGAACCATCATGTTTGCATTGTTAAGCCAATATTTGAATTGCGGGGTATCTAAACAACTTGAACCTTAATTGTCGGGATCCCGATTCCGCCTAATATTTCCTAGTCGTATCGCATCTTTGCCATGTCATGCATCATGCCTGATCTTCTGCCGTAGTATTAAATAGTGCATCCAGTGTTTCTTTTAGTGCTTTGCTTCTTCGCGGATTAGGCTATTGAGTTGACGTGAGTGTCAACAAGTTCTTCAAATAATGTACCTTCGACAGTGTTTCCCCGGTGAGCATTCTTCCCCTTTCTACCTATTTTGCGTTTATAGTCTTTACTTTCTCCTGTTGATCTATTGCTATCTGTGTTGCAATGCTTTAGTTCCCGTGCACCATTTATATTCCTTGCAGCCTCTATATTTCCTTGGAGACATCCTATTGCCTGTTGTTTGATAGATATTTGGCCTTGCGAGTCGTAGTTGCTTGCTCAGGTGCTGCTTCATGTCGTTGCCGTTCCATCGTTGTTGGAAGGTTGACACATGTTTAATGGTGGAGATGATCATGGCTTTAATTACAACTTGTTAAATAAAATGCTGGGAATAGATATAACTAATGTAGAGGCACCGGTGGGCAATAGATGTTATTTGGTACTTCCACGCTCACTTGTGTCTCGTAGGCCCCGAGTACTAGATACCTGTTCCTTGACTATTCGCACTATCCACATACAAGAGAATCTATGGATCCCCCTTTGCCTGAGCTTGATTCACACTTTATTTCTTGGGGCTACAAACTAGTTTGGGGTTTAATTATTATCATGTACTTATGCCATGCTTTACTGCTTTATTTATGATTGTGTGTGGAGCACCTGTACTGTTTAGGAATGCAGAATGTTTATGCGGTATCGACAAGCCCAGTCACACTTTCGGGTTCCCAGTCGTTTACATCCATTGTCACAAACCCTGGGTCCGTCTTGGAGCTGGCCAACTTCGTTGCGGGTAGCTTTGTGGGGTGGCCCCCTAAAATAATTTATGAATCCTGTGAATGCATTGTCATGAGGCCTCGTTGTGTTTTATTTGGTTCTTCCCGAGGTAGATCGTGTGTGTGTTGCTATTTGTGCACCCCTGCAGGGTAAATCTTTCTGAAAGCCGTGTCCACGGTTATGGATGACTTGGAGAATAGTATCTTGATCATAGACAACCATAACTAAAGTAGTGCTATAAATTTGACTTGGACATATCCAGTAATCAGTTTCACTACAACAGAATGAGTAAATAAAAGTGCCAACAACCGCTAGATTTGGGATATCTCTGGCTAATTGTATCTGACTAGTAAATATTGCAACTACAACGGAATGGTTAACTAAAACTGCCCACTTCTTATGATATCATGACGACTCATGCTGTCTATATCTGACTAGTAAGTGCTGCAACTATAATGGAATGAATAAAACTGCCAACTGTGTGTGTTCCTCGGTTTGACCTCCTTGTTTGGTCTCGAGGGGGGAAATACTAGGATGGGTATGATTGGTGTTAGTATCAGGTTGGTCCTGAAGGAGTTATGCCCTAGACGCAATTAATAAAGTGTATTGTTTGATATATCTCCTATATGTTCATAATATGTTTCATACTATGCTATAACTGTATTAATACAAAACGTTAATACACATGTGGTATGTAAACGAACCTTGTCTCTAGTTACCTCTAGCGAACTAGTTCATTGGTCATGAGGATGATCGGGGTTTCAAGATCATGGGCATTTATGCCAATTGACAATGAGGTCACATCATTGGTTGAATAACATGATAGACAAACATCCGAAAGTTGTATCACAATGAGATCTAGTTACAAAGTTCACCATTGATGATAAACACATGAAACCTCGCAACCTGATCCTTAGACTATGAGATAATGCAAATCACCATTCTGGAGGGTGCCTAGATGGTACCAAGTATCATTCCGTGACTGGATGATCAAAAAAGGTGCCACTCAGGTTTCCCAAAGGGGCATGTAGAGGAGTACATATCAAGACCAGGATTTGCCAGTCCATGTAATGGATAGATATATATGTGGCCATCTCGGTGACGTTGCATTAATGAAGCTTGCAAGCATGTGACTGGGTCACAGAATACAACGATATGGGAACGAGTAAACAAGTTCATCGGTAACGAGATCGAACTAAGGTATGGAGATACCGGAGACCAAGTCCTGGATGAACTAGGTATCAAGTGGTAAAGGGAACATGAAACGACTATTCACAGTTCGAGCAATAAGGTTCATGGAATGCATAGGGGTCGTCATGGGCATAGTTATGGGTGGGGGTGCTTAGGGATAGATGAGGTACCGTAGGAGAAATAGAGAGAGAAACCAGAATAGTTCCGGGTAATATCCGATGGTGATCGGAGGGGGTCCGGAAGGAGTTCCAGAGTAAAGGAATATAATAATATGTGTATTTGAATGTTAATTGTAGAATTAATATTAAATATATATTTTATTTTATTATTAAAGGCATCCTAATGCTAATGGGCCTCACCCGAAGGGGGGCCCAAGGGGCAAGGCGCCTAGGGAGAGGGGGCCAGCAGACTAGGCTTAGTGGTCCGCCCATGTGGGGCCCACCTAGGGCCGGCGGCTGCCCCTAGGTGGCCAGCGGGTGTGGGCATTAGTCCCACACCGCCTGTCCCCTGGGTGGTGTGCCCCCTCTCCTACTATATATAGGGATCTCCCCCTCCCCTTTGGAAGCATCCAATTCTCTCGTTCTCTCTCTCATTTCCATTGAGGACTTCTCTGTAATATTGGGAAGGACCTCTAGGGATTTGAGTTCTCTACTTTCACACTATTGTCATGTGATCTTCGGTCCAACATCTTCTTCTGCTGCTGCTCGTCTAGATCGGAGCCCGGGAGACGCCGCCTACATCGGACGTGTGTAGTACTTTGGAGGCACCACACTTGGGGTGCTTGGAGATGCTCGGCTTCATCAACATATGCCTTCCTGCGTAAGGCGTGCCTCGGTTTTCAAGGGTATGAATACCGTCTTCCTTCTCCATTACTTATGTATACATAGTATAGATCCTAGTATTAGTGTTCGCTTAGTTAGAATTTTTTGTTTTCTGCTACAGAAAGCTACAGTGGTATCAGAGCGGGTCTATGGGTAGACATGTCGTACAGATAGAACACATAGCAATATGTGGGCATTGATTTTCTAGTTGCTACCTTCTTTTATGTTCATGTTCATATCGCAACACTGTTTGATGAAGCGGCCCCCAACCGACCTCACGTGGTGATTCATGAGACTGGTTCACAGATTAAGTGGCTTAGGGGTGTCTGTCTCTCTACGGTAGTTGATATGGCATCATCATTGGAGGGCCCTGAAAAGGGAAGTAAAATGGCAATCATTGAATCCATGTTGTGGATCTATGTTCGTAGGTGGGAAGGGGTTCTACCGCGAAAGCTCTAAAGCCACGTAAAACATGCAATAGATAATATAGAGGAGTCTATCTTTGATTTGCATAGGAGCTAGCGTTGTAACATGGAAATGACAAGTCTGTGAAACTTCCATTGGAGCTCTCGATGGTGATCAAGATGCTACAACCACGTCATGGCACTTTTCTTTACGAAGTATCTTTGTGTGCATCTTGTTATGCTAATATGATAGTATATATGGTGGTAGCATAATAGGATAATCCCTCACAGAATTCCAGTCTTAGTATTCCCCTTGTGTGTGCACCACCAAGAAAGTTTTCCGTTATGAGGCAGGCCATGTTGCACTGCGATCGGGTGTCAGACATATCTGCATTCGCATACAGTGGGTGTAAGCCATGTTGCACTGCGAATACACACAAGTTAGAACTAGCGATCCTAGCATGTGTAGACATGGCCTCGGGATACAAGAGACCGAAAGGTCGAGCATGAATCACATGGTTGATGTGATTGACATTAGGGAATGTCCACCTTTGAAAGTTCATTGCCGGCCGTGACGATCGGGGGTTGTGTAGCGGATTGGGATCATGTGATCACTGAAATGAATATAGGGATGTCCTTTTGAGTGGGAGTTCTTTTGTTTTAGTTTAGGAACATGAATTAAAACTTGAAATCATTATTATGAACATGGTCTAAACACTTTGCAAATCCATTGTAGATGTCTCGCTCACCCACCTTCAACCTTAGCAATTTCCTCGAGAAGGAAAAGTTGAAAACTGATGGAACCAACTTCACCGCATGGTTCCACAATCTTAGGATCCTCCTAGTCCCCTACAAGTTGACTTATGTCATCGAGGATGAGCTTCCAGCTAAGCCTGCAGATTCCACCTCCCAGGACGAAAAGAATTTCTGGCAGTCCAAGGTGGATGATTACTCCCTCATCCAAAGTGGAATGCTCTATGCCATGGAGCTAGAGCATCAAAAACATTTGAGAAGATGAATGCTTTTTATATCATAGAAGATCTCAAGGCTGTCTTTGCTCCACAGACTCGGACAGAGAGGTATGGTGCTTCCGAGCTCTTCTTCTCTGCTAAGATGGAAGAGCACATCAGTATTAGTGAGCACATAGTCAAAATGTCTGGCTACGTTAAGCGCTTGAATGCTCTGGATTGCAAAATCCTAGAAGAGCTTGCGATTGATAGAGTGTTGCACTCGCTGCCCCTAGCTACAAGAGCTTTGTGATGAACTAAAACATGCAAGGGATGACTAAGAACCTTGTTGAAGTGTTCACCATGCTCAAAAATGCCGAGGTAGAAATCAAGAAAGAGCACATTGTGTTGATGGTCAATAAGACCACCAACTTTAAAAGGTCGAGACAAAAGGGCAAGGGAAATAATCCAAAGAAGGATGGTAAACCAGTTGCTAACACCTCTAAGGCTACTAGGCCTGGCCCTAGGACCAGAACCACGCGCTATTACTGCAAAGGGGACGGGCACTAGAAACGCGATTACCCCAAGTACTTTGAGGACAAGAAATCCAGCAAGAGAGCCGCTAAAGACAAAGGTATATGTGATATACATGTTATAGATGTGTTCCTCACCAACGCCAGGAGCAACACCTAGGTATTTGATACCGGTTCTATTGCTCACATATGTAACTCTCAGCAGGAGCTGTGGAGTAAGAGGCGGCTGGGGAAAGACGAGGTGACGATGCACGTCGTCAATGGCACGAAAGTCGATGTGGTGGCCGTTGACACGTTACCTCTACATCTACCATTAGGCTTAATTCTAGTTTTGAATAAATGCTACTATGTACCCGCATTGAGTATGAATATTGTAAGTGGATCTTGCTTGTTGCAAGATCATTATTCATTTAAATCTGGAACAAGTGGTTGTTCTATTTATATGGATGACATTTTCTATGTTCATGCGTCTGTGAGTAATGGTTTATTCTTACTAGATCTTAATTGGAATACTCACATCCATAATATTAATGCTAAACGTTGTAAGCATAATGATGATAATTCCATGTTTATATGGCATTGCCGTCTTGGTCACATTGGCGTAAAGCGCATGGAGAAGCTTCATTCAGAAGGACTTCTTGGATCATTAGATTTCGAATATCTTGATACATGTGAGCCATGCCTTATGGGCAAGATGACTAGGACACCCTTCTCCGGCACAATGGAGAGAGCTATAGACCTACTGGGAATCATACATACGGATGTATGTGGACCAATGAGTGTCTCAATTTGCAATGGTTATCGTTATTTTGTTACCTTTAGTAATGATTTGAGTAGATATGGATATATCTACTTAATGAAGCACAAGTCTAAAACCTTTGAAAAGTTCAAGGAATTTTAGAAGGAAGTAGAGAATCAACTTAACAAGAAAATCAAGCATCTTTGATCAGATCGAGAAGGTGAGAATTTGAGTTATGAGTTTAACATGCACTTGAAGGACTGTGGGATCATACCACAACTTACGCTAGTCGGAACACCACAGCGTAATGGTGTGTCGGAACGACATAACCGTACTATATTGGATAGTGTGCGGTCCATGATGTCTTTGACTGATTTGTCCATATCATTTTGGGGATATGTGTTAGAAACCGCCGCTTTTATTTTAAACCGAGCACCATCCAAATCCGTGGAGACAATCCCATATGAGATATGGTATGGCAAGAAACCAATGTTGTAATTTTTGAAAGTTTGGGGATGTGAGGCTTACGTCAAGAAACTACAACCTAACAAACTTGAACCCAAATCAGAAAAATGCATCTCCGTAGGATACCCAAGGGAAACAGTTGGGAATGCCTTCTACAATCAAGCCGAAGGCAAAACGTTTGTCGCGAAAACCATCACCTTTCTTGAGAAAGAGTTTCTCGCTAAAGGAGTTGGTGGAAGGAAAAGTGAGTTAGATGAAGTTGTTGACCCTTCTCTCCAAATTCCGAGTAGCACAACAGAAGCTATTCTGAAACCACTCTCCAACGTGGAAGAAGAGCCCAATGATAATGATCAAAACACCAACATTGAAACTCCTGCGGTTCACAAGTCTACAAGATTTCATGCGACTCCTGATTGGTACAGTAGTCTTGTGATGTCTATCATTCTAGATGAACAGGAAGAACCTGCAACCTACAAACAAGCTATTGATAGTGCTGATTTTGAGAAATGGCTAGAAGCCATGAAATACGAAATAGGATCCATGTATGAAAACCAAGTTTGGACCTTGGTAGGTCTTCCAGAAGGCCGCAAGGCCATGGAAAATAAATGGATCTTTAAGAAAAAGATAGATGCGGATGGTAATGTGACCATTCACAAAGTTCGACTTGTCGCAAAGGGGTTTCGAAAAATTCAAGGAGTCGACTACGATGAGACTTACTCTCGTGTAGTGATGCCTAAGGCTGTCCGGATTTTACTAGGAATTGCTGCTCATTTCGACTATGTAATTTGGCAGATGGATGTCAAGACCGCATTCCTGAATGGTCACATTGATGAAGAGTTGTATATGATGCAACCAAAAGGTTTTGTTGATCCGAAGGATGCTGGGAAGGTAAGCAAACTCCAGCGATCCATTTATGGAGTAAAGCAAGCATCTCGGAGCTGGAACCAATGTTTTGATCAAGTGATCAAGAGTTTTGGATTTGTCCAAAACCAACAAGAGTTATTTGTCTACAAGAAAGCGAGTGGGAGCTCAGTGGTTTTCCTAGTAGTATATGTGGACGACATATTACTCATGGGAAACGATGTGGAACTTATGGAAAGCGTGAAAGCATATTTGAGTAGTCAATTTTCCATGAAGGACTTAGGTGAAGCTGCATACATATTAGGCATCAAAATCTGTAGAGATAGATCAAGACGCCTAATTGCATTAAGTCAAAGTACTTAACTTGAGAAGATTTTGAAGAGGTTCAAAATGGAGGATGCCAAAAGAGGTTTGGCGCCTGTAAAAAAGGTAGCATACTAAGTTTGACTCAATGTTTGGTAACGGATGCTGATAGAGAAATGATGTATTACATCCTCTATGCCTCAGCCATATGATCTATCATGTATGCAATTCTAAGTACTCGACCTGATGTGGTATTGGCTCTCAGTTTGGCGAGTCGATACCAAAGTAATCTAGGGATGGATCACTGGATAGCTGTGAAGAATATTGATACATTGCAAATGTATCTATAATTTTTGATGTTCCATGCTTAGTTTTATCCACTTTCTTGTGTTTTGTCCACACTTTGGAGTACTTTCCATATGATTTCTTGGACTAACCTATTAACAAGAGCCACAGTGCCAGCTGCCTATTTTCTGCTGTTTTTGGTTCCAGGAAAGTCAGAAAATGAATATTCTCGGAATTGGACGGGATATAAGCCAAAGTGCCTATTTTTCCGGAAGTCATCAGATGCCAGAATACGAGACGGAGAGGGGCCAGAGGCTGGCCACACCACCTGGCCACACGGCCAGGCTTGGCCCGTGCTAGGGGGTGGTGTGGTGGCCCCTAGCACCCCCTCGGCCTGCCCTTCCGCCTATATATTGCCCTCGGGACGAAAACCCTAAGGGCCTGATCAAAAATCCACGAAAGTGTCTGTAGCCACCGTCATCTCCATCCCTAGATCGGGAGGGATCTGAAGCTCTTCCCGGCACCCTGCCGGAGAGGGGAATTCACCCTGGAGGCCTTCTTCATCACCATGCAAGCCTCCGGTGTGATGCGTGAGTAGTTCATCCTTGGACTACGGATCCATGTAGTAGCTAGATGGCTGGTTCTCCTCCTTTGTGCTTTCATGTCTAGATCTTGTGAGCTCCGTTCATGATCAAGATCATCTATTTGTAATTCTGCATGTTGTGTTTGTGGGGATCCGATGGATATTGAGATGCTATTTCAGATTGATTATTGATTCTATCATGTCTTTGTTATTTGTGATCTTGCATGCTTTCCGTTGTTAGTAGCTATCTTGGCCAAGTAGATGCTAGCAACTCCACGAGTTAGTATTTATGCTCGATAGTGGGTTCATGCCTCTGGTAATCAGGGGAAGTGACAAAAATCTCTAAGGTACTAGATGTGCTGTTGCTACTAGGGAGAAAACAACAATCTTTTGTTCATAGAACAATCGTATTGTTTACATTACATGCAATTCGTAAAGCAATAATCTGTTGCTTGTAACTTAATACTGGAGGGGGTTCGGATGATAACCTGAAGGTGGATCATTAGTCATAGATGCAGTTGGATGGCGGTCTATGTATAATGTTGTAATGCCCAATCGAATCTCAAAGGAGTCAAGATGATTAGTATATGCATGTATTGCTTTCTCGGTGTTTGTCAATTGCCCTGCTGTAATTTGTTCACCCATCATGTTATCTATCTAAGGAGAGCCACCTCTAGTGAACTATGGATCCCAGTCCTTTTCTTTTACATACAATCTATAAACTGTTTACTGCTTTGTGTTTACTTTCTGCAAACTTTTACTTCTTTCCATTCGATACGTTTAATCCTTTGTTTTCCGCAAAACACGGTGAGATTGACAACCTCATCGCAAGTTGGGGACAAAGTTCTGTGGTTGTGTTGTGCAGGTCTCCACGTTGCTACTAGCACCGGTAGTGCGCCCTGCCAAAGCTCAGCTAGTAACACCTTTGGGGTGTTTCCTTGCTCCTACTGGTTCGATTAAACCTTGGTTTCATACTGAGGGAAACTTGCTGCTGTGCTCATCATACCTTCCTCTTGGGGTTCCCAACGAGCTCTACATCAACACCGCTCCAGCATTTTTCTGGCGCCATACACAGAGCCATCAAGCATTTTTCTGGCACCGTTTCCGGGGAGTCAAGGACATCTTCACAAGGGGAGTCCCTCATAACCAATATCTTTACTTTGTTATTTTTGTTTTGCTTAGTTTCTTTTTGCTTTGTTAGCTTGTTTCTTTATCAAAAACACAAAAATTTTGTTTTACTAGTTTGCTTTCTTAATTGAAAACCCCAAAAAATGACTACTCTTGAAAATACCAAGTTGTGTGACTTCACTAGCACCAACAACAATGATTTTATGAGCACACCTATTGCTCCACCTGTGCCTGAAGATACTTTCTTTGAGATAAAACCTGCTTTACTCAATCTTGTTATGAGAGAACAATTTTCTGGTATTGGTAATGAAGATGCTGCTTCCCATCTAAATAACTTTGTGGGACTTTGTGAGATGCAAAAGCATAGGGATGTATATGGTGATATTATTAAGCTAAAATTGTTTCCTTTCTCTTTGAGAGGAAAAGCTAAAGAATGGTTGAATTCCTTAACTAGGAATAGTATTGATTCTTGGACTAAGTGCAAAGATGCTTTTATTGGAAAATACTATCCCCCTGCTAAGATTATATCTATGAGAAGTGAAATAATGAAGTTTAAACAACTTGATTATGAACATGTTGCTCAAGCTTGGGAAAGAATGAAATCTTTGGTAAAGAATTGTCCCACTCATGGACTGACTGCTTGGATGATCATCCAAACTTTTTATGCAGGATTGAACTATTCTTCAAGGAACCTATTGGATTCTGCTGCTGGAGGTACCTTTATGACCATCACTTTGGGTGCTGCAACAAAACTTCTGGACAATATGATGGTTAATTATTCTGAATGGCATACTGAGAGAGCTCCACAAGGTAAGAAGGTAAATTCTGTTGAGGAAACCTCCTCCTTGAGTGATAAGATTGATATTATTATGTCTATGCTTGTTAATGGGAAAGCCCATATTGATCCAAATAATGTTCCTTTAGCCTCTTTGGTTTCTCAAGGAGAGCAAGTTGATGTGAACTTCATAAGAAATAATAATTTTGGCAACAATTGTTTTTGGCAATAACAATTATAGGCCCTACCCTCCCAGTAATACTTATAGTTATAGTGGTAAACCTGGATTACCTAGTGAAGGAAGAATTTTAGAAGTTGAAAGAGCCACTAAAAACTTCATGCAAATGCAATATGAGCAAAATAAACTATTTACTAAAACTATGGAGGAACAATCTACCATCTTGAAGAACATTAGCCATCAACTTGAGAGTTTAAATAGGGAAATTCGTAGTTTCCAATTGAAACTCTCTAATGCTGAAAGGAATATATCATCTCTATCTGAAGCTCAATCTTCAATGATTAATAAAATGGCTGCTAAACCTGAAACTAATGAGAATCCCTTTGCAGCTACTAATGCTATACAAGTAAGAATTGATGAAAATGTTAGACTATTAGCTGAATTACATGCTAAGTGGGAAAGAGAAGATGAAATTGCTAGAAACATTAGTGTTTCTACTATCACCACCACTAGTGTTAAGGCTAGTAATAGTTCTACTACTCTAGATGATAAGTATGGTTTTGATCTTGATGGTTGCAATATCTCTGAAGTTATTAAGTTCCTACAAAAGCTTGCTAAAAGTCCTAATGCTAGTGCTATGAACATGGCCTTTACAAAACACATTACTGATGCTCTCATAAAGATTAAAGAAGAAAAGATGAAACATAAAGCTTCTATTCCTATAAAACAAGAAGATGGTTGGGAACCCATCATTAATATGAAAGTGAATGACTTTGTTTTCAAAGCTTTATGTGATCTTGATAGTAGTGTTTCTATTATGCCTAGAAGGATTTATGATATGCTTGATTTGCCTCCACTTGAAGATTGTTATTTGAATGTCCCACTTGATGATAATGCTAAAAATAAACTCATGGGGAGTCTTAATGATGTTCTTATTATGGTTAACAATGCCTATGTCCCATTGATTTCTATGTTTTGGATGTTGAATACAATGCTTCTTGTCCTATTACTTCGGGAAGACCTTTTCTTATAACTGTTGGTGCCATCATTGATATGAAAGAAGGCACCATTAAATATCAACTCCCACTCAAGAAATGTATAGAACACTTCCCTAAGAAGAGAGAGAAGATTTCTTTTGCTTCTCCTATGAAAACAAAATTTGGTCTTAATGCTTCTTCATTTGAGAACACTTGATTCTTTTTCTTGCTTCTTATGCCTAACTTAAAGGCGTTAAAGAAAAGTACTTATTGGGAGATAACCCAAAAGTTTTAGATGAGTATTGGATGTTATTACTTCAGTAATAACCGCTCCTTATCCTTTTTATTTGCTTTGTGTGCCAAGAGTAACCTCTAATGAGAGAGAAGTAATGATTGGGAAAGTTGCTGTCCTGAAACAGATTTATGTGCTTCACCGTAAACATTCGTGTAAAATCTCTGAATGTCTTTTTGAGGCGTGAATTTTTGAGCTTCTGACCTAGGTTGTTATCTAACTTTCGTTAGTTCAACACTTTTTGATTTGAGCAACAGAAGGTCTTCGAAAAAATTCGTCTTTACCTGCTGGTCTGTTTTGACAGATTTCTGCCATTTTCTGCATTTGCTTCTTGTTGGTTCCTTTTTGAGTTCTTTTGGGGAATTGAGATTTTTGAGGGAAGTGCTACATTAGCTAGTGTTCAAATGGAAGTTTATTTGGTGTTAGAACTGAACCTTAAGACTTATTTATCTTGAGTGCACTAATGTTGCTAATAAAGATTGTGTGAAGTTTTGTATGAAGGAAAATTTTCAGGTGTATGGATGGAATGAGTAATGAGATGAAGGATGGACTAAAGCTCAAGCTTGGGGATGCCACGCGTGTCACCCCAAGAAATATCCAAGAAGTAAAAGCGTCAAAGCTTAGGGATGCCCAAGGTATTCCCTTCTTCATCAATAAAAATCTCAGGTTTCTTCCAAACGCTTCATTTTATTGTTTCATGCACAATTGTGTTGTTCTTGGAGCGTCTTCTTTTTCGTTTTCGTTTTGATTTTCATTTGCTTTTGTTTTCTTAGTTTTCTGAATAAATTGGTTGGACCCCCTCTTTCATACATTGGTTTGCAAATAGTTTGGTTTGGTTTGGAAAAGAGTAGGAAAGTTCATGCTTATGTGGTAAAAAGAGCTTGTTTTGACTGTGGCCTATGCTTTGTCATGCCATGCTTGATATTGTTTTGGCTTTATGCTTAGTATTCTTTGCTGTAGCATGACTTGTTATAAACAACTGAGATTGCTTAATGTGCCTTGCATGAATCATGCGTTGTTTTAGCATATTAAAGCATAGTACAGTGGTATTCTCCTTTGATGCTTTATTTGGGTTGACTTGGCGCATGCTCACACCATGTTATGACTATCTCAAGTCACCATAGCCTTTATGATCCTTTAGTTTCAACTTGTAGTATCACTTTATGCTTTGATCAATGATGTTTTGTCGCTCTGCATGATTATGGCCATTATTGCTCTCTTAGTTTGTCGCTCCCAGTCTTTTGCTAGCCTCCACAACCAAGTATGAGTTCCACTCATGCATCCAACTGCCTAAACCAAGTTATTCCCAAGAGTCCACCATACCTACCTACTAGCTTATGCTATTCCAAGTATATTCATGCTTTTCTTTACCTTCCAAATTAAACTTGTTATGAGAAAACTAGTGATTAAAGCTCTCATGAACTTGATGTCACACTTTACTTTTTTGCATCTAATAAACTTGAACCATTGGGTCCTTCTTTGTTGAGTATATGCTTGCGCTTTATAAGTTGAAATTAGCAGAACCATGTACCATGGGGAACACTTTCAACATTGCACTTGTACTTTGTACCCCGTTGATATCATGTTCTTTTGCTTATAGATCCCGACGGTGTGAAATAAAAGTGGAACTTGTAAGATCATGGAGTTTGTATGTGTGTTAGAGAAATGCCTGGGCCGCTAGCCTAAGCCATGCCTAATCATGGTGGAAACTTGCAGCATCACCATAATGAGCACTCTATGAAGCATCCTCAATAAAAACCTATGCAAATAGCAAATAAAAAGATCGCTGAGATGCTCATTGTCTGCTTGCCTTGTCATTTTGATTATGGGAAAGCTCCCGTATCATGTGCAAGGGGTACCCCGTTGGTGGTTCTTAATGATATACATGTACTTACAATGACAAGAGCTTACTTGTGACTAAAGTTGAGTAGCATGAGGATCGGTCTTCGTAAGTAAGGGGCATGAGATTTCGGTTTATAACTTGTCAAGCATATCCTCTTAGTTGTGTCACTTTAACCTTAATCACCTTCAAGATGCTTATGATAGGGGCAATGAGAGCTGAAAACTATAAGTACCATAATTTTTGGAAGCTCTTTATGAGACTTGAATCCCTACTTCCTTTTATAAAGGCCTTTCTTCCACCATTATATTGAGTCTCCACCTTCTATCTTTATGCACCTATTTTGAGAGCATAGTGGCCATTCTTACTTCTATGTGCATTGTCCCAAGACTAGTTGGTTGATGCATATCTTGATATGGCTTGTTTTAAACTATTTGTATCTAGTCACTCTTATGAACTTTGAAGGTGTCCTATGCATCTATATTTGCTACTCTATGAGGGACAAGCTGAATGCTATTATGCTATGTTTTCTTTATGTGAAACAAACAAACGTCTTGCAAAGCATTGTTATTCATGAAGCTTTTGTTTGTGCCTTTTCATGTTGGATCATAGTTTCTTTGTCTTATTGCTAGAACTTTGTCTTTCATGTTATGATTGAAGTACTATGATCCCAGCTTTGAATGTTTTACAAATACATTGATCAAGTCTTTGATGGTGCATGTCACCTCAAAAATTATTCTTTCTTTTTATCACTTACCTACTCAAGGACGAGCATGAGTTAAGCTTGGGGATGTTGATACATTGCAAATGTATCTATAATTTTTGATGTTCCATGCTTAGTTTTATCCGCTTTCTTGTGTTTTGTCCATACTTTGGAGTACTTTTCATATGATTTCTTGGACTAACCTATTAACAAGAGCCACAATGCCAGCTGCCTATTTTCTGCTGTTTTTGGTTCCAGGAAAGTCATAAAATGAATATTCTCGGAATTGGACGGGACAAAAGCCAAAGTGCCTATTTTTCCGGAAGTCATCAGATGCCAGAATACGAGACGGAGAGGGGCCAGAGGCTGGCCACACCACCTGGCCGCACGGCCAGGCTTGGCCCGCGCCAGGGGGTGGTGTGGTGGCCCCTGGCACCCCCTCGGCCTCCCCTTCCGCCTATATATTACCCTCAGGACGAAAACCCTAAGGGCCCCATCAAAAATCCACGAAAGAGTCTTTAGCCGCCATCATCTCCATCCCTAGATCGGGAGGGATCTGAAGCTCTTCCCGGCAACCTGCCGGAGAGGGGAATTCACCCTGGAGGCCTTCTTCATCACCATGCAAGCCTCCGGTGTGATGCGTGAGTAGTTCATCCTTGGACTATGGATCCATGTAGTAGCTAGATGGCTGGTTCTCCTCCTTTGTGCTTTCATGTCTAGATCTTGTGAGCTCCGTTCATGATCAAGATCATCTATTTGTAATACTACATGTTGTGTTTGTGGGGATCCGATGGATATTGAGATGCTATTTCAGATTGATTATTGATTCTATCATGTCTTTGTTATTTGTGATCTTGCATGCTTTCCGTTGTTAGTAGCTATCTTGGCCAAGTAGATGCTAGCAACTCCAAGAGTTAGTATTTATGCTCGATAGTGGGTTCATGCCTCTGGTAATCTGGGGAAGTGACAGAAATATCTAAGGTACTAGATGTGATATTGCTACTAGGGAGCAAACAACAATCTTTTGTTCATAGAACAATCGTATTGTTTACATTACACGCAATTCGTAAAGCAATAATCTGTTGCTTGCAACTTAATACTGGAGGGGGTTCGGATGATAACCTGAAGGTGGATTATTAGTCATAGATGCAGTTGGATGGCGGTCTATGTATAATTTTGTAATGCCCAATCGGATCTCAAAGGAGTAAAGATGATTAGTATATGCATGTATTGCTTTCTCGGTGTTTCTCAATTGCCCCGCTGTAATTTTTTCACCCAGCATGTTATCTATCTAAGGAGAGCCACCTCTAGTGAACTATGGATCTCGGTCCTTTTCTTTTACATACAATCTATAAACTGTTTACTGCTTTGTGTTTACTTTCTGCAAACTTTTACTTCTTTCCATTCGATACGTTTAATCCTTTGTTTTCCGCAAAACACGGTGAGATTGACAACCTCATCGCAAGTTGGGGACAAAGTTCTGTGGTTGTGTTGTGCAGGTCTCCACGTTGCTACTAGCACCGGTAGTGCGCTCTGCCAAAGCTCAGCTAGTAACACCTTTGAGGTGTTTCCTTGCTCCTACTGGTTCAATTAAACCTTGGTTTCATACTGAGGGAAACTTGCTGCTGTGCTCATCATACCTTCCTCTTGGGGTTCCCAACGAGCTCTACATCAACACCGCTCCAGCATTTTTCTGGCGCCGTACACAGAGCCATCAAATATCCTAAGGTATCTCAGGAGAACAAAGGATATGGTCCTAGTCTATGGAGGTAATGATGAAGCACTAAACGTATCTGGTTACGTGGATGCGAGCTGGCACTCAGATCCTGATGACTCGAAGTCTCAGACGGTATTTGTGTTTTTGGTGAATGGTGGGGCGGTAAGCTGGAAGAGCAAGAAGCAACCGGTAGTTGCACAATCTACAATGGAGTCGGAATACATCGTTGCTGCTGGTGCGGCGAATGAGGCTGTTTGGCTAAGGAATTTCATCATTGAACTGGGAGTTGTTCCAAGTGCGCAATAGCCTGTGACGATCTATTGTGACAACACGGGCGCTATTGCAAACACAAAGGAACCAAGAACCCATTCCACAACCAAACACATCAAGCTACGATTTCACGTCATCTGGTAGAATGTTGACGAAGGTGAAATCAAGATTGCAAAGTGCACACGGATCTGAATGTTGCAGATCCATTGACTAAAGCTCTCCTACAAGCCAAGCACAAACAACACCGGGATGCCATTGGTGTTAGGTTCCTGCCTATTGTAAACTAGATTAATTTGTACTCTAGTGCAAGTGAGAGACTGAAGGAGTTATGCCCTAGAGGCAAATAATAAAGTGTATTGTTTGATATATCTCCTATATGTTCATAATACGTTTCATGCTATGCTATAACTATATTAATATGAAACGTTAATACACATGTGGTATGTAAACGAACCTTGTCTCTAGTTACCTCTAGCGAACTAGTTCATTGGTCATGAGGATGATCGGGGTTTCAAGATCATGGGCATTTATTCCAATTGACAATGAGGTCACATCATTGGTTGAATAACATGATAGACAAACATCTGACAGTTGTATCACAATGAGATCTAGTTACAAAGTTCACCATTGATGATAAACACATGAAACCTCGCAACCTGATCCTTAGACTATGAGATAATGCAAATCACCATTCTAGAGGGAGCTTAGATGGTATCAAGTATCATTCCGTGACTGGATGATCAGAAAAGGTGCCACTCAGGTTTCCCAAAGGGGCGTGTAGAGGAGTACATATCAAGACCAATATTTGCCAGTCCATGTAACAGATAGATACATATGTGGCCATCTCGGTGACGTTGCATTAACGAATCTCGCAAGCATGTGACTAGGTCACAGAATGCAACGACATGGGAATGAGTAAACAAGTTCATCGGTAACGAGATTGAACTAAGGTATGGAGATACCAAAGATAAAGTCTCGGATGAACTAGGTATCAAGTGGCAAAGGAAACGGGAAACGACTATTCATGGTTCAACCGATAAGATTCGTGGAATGCACGGGGGTCATCATGGGCATCCAGGTCCTGCTGATGATCATTGATATGAGAGGATTCTCAATCATGTCCGGGGTGTTCCTGAACCGAAGGATGTCACGCTTAAGGGTGGGGGTGCTTAGGGATAGATGAGGTAACGTACGAGAAATAGAGAGAGAGAAACCAAAATAGTTCCAGGTAACATCCGATGGTGACGGAGGGGGTCCGGAAGGAGTTCCGGAGTAAAGGAATATAATAATATGTGTATTTGAATGTTAATTGGAGAATTAATATTAAATGTATTTTTTATTTTATTATTAAAGGCATCCTGATGCTAATGGGCCTCACCCGAAGGGAGGCCCAAGGGGCAAGGCGCCTAGGGAGAGGGGGCCAGCCGGCCTAGGCTTAGTGGGCCGCCCAAGTGGGCCCCACCTAGGTCCGGCGGCTGCCCCTAGGTGGCCGGCGGGTGTGGGCATTAGTCCCACCGCCTGGCCCCTGGGTGGTGCGCCCCCCTTCTACTATATATAGGCCCCCACCCCTTTGGAAGCATCCAATTCTCTCATTCTCTCTCTCTCATTTCCATTGAAGACTTCTCCGTAATATTGGGGAGGACCTCTAGAGATTTGAGTTCTCCACCTTCACACTACCATCGTGTGATCTTCGGTCTGTCATCTTCTTCTTCCGCTGCTCGGCTGGATCGGAGCTCGGGAGACGCCGCCTACACCGGACATGTGTAGTACTTCGGAGGCACCACACTTCGGGTGGTTGGAGCTGCTCAGATTTATCAACATACGCCTTCCTGCGTAAGGCGTGCCTCGGTCTTCAAGGGTATGAATACCGTCTTCCTTCTCTGTTACTTATGTCTACATAGTATAGATCCTGGTATTATTGTTCGCTTAGTTAGAATTTTTTGTTTTCTGCTACGGAACCCTACAGGTCCCGCATAGGTCTTTCTTACCTCTCTCTGATAGTCGACAGATGTACCGAGTCTCTATAGGTTGTTAAGTGTATGCTTCGCTGCCGCTTCAGTCCACCATACCTATGTAGGCGAGAGCCACCGAATTCTAGACTCATCGTGTACTGGCCTTAGTACTGTCCGCTCCCTTTTTCCTTTGCCCTTTGTCGGCACCCCTTATGTTTAACAGGTATAAGTTCGACGTCGTTAGCAGGGTTACCTTTCCGGCTTGGCCTGGGTAGGGTTATGGACGCATTGGTTATTCTTCAGGGATCTTAGCCCCATTTGCATCTTATTCATACTCAGATGGTGTATCGTTTTCAAAGTGATTTGGATCTTTTTATTGTATATCTGTATTCTTGACTCATGAAATTGTTGTATATGTATGTTCTGTGGGTCCCATCATGGACTATTGTGTAATGATATTACTTCGTTTTACCACCCGCACGCAAGTGCCTGGTGGGCATCTTTGAAGCGTTTATATGTGGGTTCGGCGGGAGGCGCTAAATTCTGCATAGGGACGATTTGAGGGTGTTATAGTTACTTATGGCTAGTTTTTTCTGAGAAGTTATTCACACCCAATGGTGGCAAATCCTATACATGTCCCTAAAAAGGGAACCAAAGAATTAAGAATGTGCGTTGATTACACCGGCTTGAACAAATCGTGCCTGAAGGATCCATTTGCTTTTCCTCGCATTGACCAAGTCATTGACTCGACGACTAGCTTGGAACTTCTATGTTTTCTCGATGCATACTCAAGTTACCACCAAATCAAGATGCGAAAGTCGGACCAATTGGCCACTTCGTGCATCACACCTTATGACACGTATTGCTAATAACGATGCCCTTTGGGTTGAAAACCGCCGGTGTTATGTACCAGCGGACGATGCAGCGTTGCCTACATGACCAAATAGGTCGCAACGTACACGCTTATGTGGACGACATTGCGGTGATGTCAAATAAATCAAACGATCTCATCTCAAACTTGCAAGAAACCTTCGACAACCTCCAAAAATACAACATGATGCTCAACCCCAAGAAGTGCATCTTCGGGGTCCCAGTCGGCAAATTGTTGGGCTTCATCATTTCGCATCTTGGAATTGAGGTCACCCCGGAGAAGATCAAGGCCATCCTCGACATCAAACGCCCGGCATGCTTGAAGGGCATACAACGGCTCACATGCTACATCGCAGCAGTAAGCCGGTTCATCAGCCGACTTGGAGAGAAGTTAATGCCGCTCTACAAGTTACTCAAGAAGGCGGACAAATTCATATGGACGGACGAGGCAGATACAACACTTCAGGAGTTGAAGAGAATACTCTCCTCCGCACCAATACTTGCAGCACCAGAGTCAATGGAGCCAATGTTAATATACATGGCGACAACGAACCGGGTTATCAACATCGTTGTCGTGGTGGAGCGCAAGGAACCAACGCATGAGCATGGAGTTCAGTGGCCAGTTTACTATGTAATCGAGGTCTTGACGGAATCCAAGCAATGTTACCCGCACTACCAGAAGCTATCTTATGGAGTTTTCCTTGCTTCACGAAAGCTAAGGCATTACTTCTAGGAGAACCCCATCACAGTGGTGAGAAAAGCTCCAATGTCTGACATTATCAACAGTGATGCTACAGGAAGGGTGGCGAAGTGGGGCATCGATCTTGCCGCCTTAAAAATCACCTACAAGAGGTGTGACGCTATGGAATCACAAGCATTGACGAATTTTATCGCAGATTGGATAGAACTGCCAGAAGATACTCCTGTGCCAGAGTTGGAGTTTTGGCTCATGCACTTTGACAGATCCAAGTTACTCAATGGCTCGGGGGCTGGTGTATTACTATAATCACCAACAGGGGAGAAGCTACAATACGTCCTGCAAATCCACTTCAACGCTACCAACAACATGGTGGAATATGAGACCCTCATTCACGAACTTCGTGTGGCCAAGGATATTGGCATCAAGCGCATTTTTTGTTGTGGAGATTCCGACTTGGTTGCCCAACAGGTGGGTGGCACCTAGAACACGCGAAACCCTATGAAGGCAGCATATCATGATGAAGTAGACGAGATAGCCAAGTGCTTCGATGGCTACAAAGTTAAGTACGTCAAAAGAGAGGAGAACAAAGCGGCAAATCTACTGTCTAAGCTTGGATCAGCCCGCCGACTGATTCCGCCTGGAGTTTTCTTGGAGAATCTATGGACACCATCCGTGAAAGGAGCGGACCCCGACAACCCGGATAGAGTGGATTCATTTGTTAACACAGTAACAGTGACCTCTCCAGCTTGGACGAAACTGTTCATTGACTACCTTCAAGACGGGACACTTCTCGCTGACAAAGTCGAAAGCCAGCAGATAGCACGCAGAGCAAAAGGCTATGTCATAATAGACGGCTAGTTATATAAAATAAGTACCACAGGAGTATTCATACGGTGTGTCTCCCAGTAGCAAGGTATGGATATCCTTAGAGAGATACATCTCAGAGATTGCGGGCATCATGCCACCCCCTGATCGTTGGTTTCTAAAGCCTTTTGACAAGGATTCTACTGGCCTAACACCTAGGCGGACGCCAATAAGCTGGTGTAGACTTGTATTGGGTGTCATTTCTATGCAAGGCAACCACATGTTCTAGCTGAAGAATTGCGAACGGTTCTAATTACTTGGCTATTTGTAGTCTAGGGGCTTGACATGGTTGGTCCCTTGAAGACGGCACCCCGTGGGTTTACACACTTGCTAGTTGCAGTGGATAAATTCACCAAATGGATTTAAGCTAAACCCATTAGAAAGCTCGATGGGGCAACAACCCTGAAATTTGTCCGGGATCTAGTGGTGAGATTCTCCCGCATAGCATCATCACCGACAACGGCAGGAATCTATCACTAGAGAAGTAGAAGCTTACTGTCACGATAAAGGTATCCGCCTGGACTTAGCATCTGTGGCACATCCATAGTCTAACGGTCAAGTTGAAAGGGCCAATGGATTAAATCTGTAAGGAATCAAGCCACGCTTAGAGGCACCGCTACAAGGAGCAGCTGGAGCTTAGGCAGAGGAGTTACCATCTATCTTGTGGGGTTTACGAACAACACCCAATAGATCTACCGGCTTGACCCCTTTCTTCATGGTTTATGGAGAAGAAGCAGTCCTACCATCCAATCCTCCATGATGCACCAAGAGTCGCTACCTATGACGAAGATGACGCTGAAGAATCCAGCCGCCTATCTATGGAGCTGCTTAAGGAAGAACACGTCTTGGCATGCCAGAGATCTGCCATCTACCAGCAGAAGCTATGCAGCTACCATAGTCGCCACGTTAGGCATCGCTCGTTTAAATAGGGGGATCTGGTGCTTCGCCTCAAGCTGAAAAAGTCACACAAACTATTCCCGCCTTGGGAAGGACCGGTCGTCATAAGCAAAGCGCTGCTCAATGGTTCCTATTACCTCGTCGATATTCGTGGTTTGAAAGATAGGCTAGGAAAAGGCACAAGCGCAAGCGATGTGATCCTGATGATGATTATCCGAAGACTGATCGGCCATGGAACATAGCAAAACTACATCCTATTTACACTTGGCATATTTTATATTATGTAATAAGTACCTTATATGATTAATGGAATAAAGCATTTGGTTCACTCATATTTGCTGAGTATTTTACCTCCTTTAGTGTTCATTTTTGAATCATATAAACCCTTTATGCGCAAGTTTGCATTTGCACTTGAGAAAATTCTGCCTACAGGCATTAGCTTAAGTTTTCTGGTCTAGACATTTTCTGTTGTTTTTATGTGGATTCTGGAGTAGTGACTTTTCAGGACTCAAAGCCGGTGATTTGTTCTTAGGTTCTTGATGGTGCTATTAAGCATCATCACCTGAGAGCATGGTTGTGTGCTGCGAGTCTTCCGTCTCACGAAAGGTCAAGCATAAGAACCAGAATAATGGGTAAGCCAACACTTTCTTAAAAAATACATACATGTTGGATGTAGATAAGTAGAAGGAGGCTTGCAGCCAAGTTTTCGGCCTTACTTCAACAAGTTTTTTCCACATACATACAAAAAACCACAGACACATTTAATACAACAAGTGTTTATGGCTCTGCTGTAGGGGACTTCGATGCCTCATTGTCAGAAATGTGAGAAGCAGGCTTGGAGAGATCGTCCAACTTGGAGGACCTGAGGGTAGAGTCCGAGTCCACTTGTTCATCATACGTATCCTCGGCTTGCACGAAGACGTCCGCCTTGACTAGCTTGGAAACCTTGGTATCATAGCTGGCAAGGGAGTTCTAGATAGCGTCGCCATCAATTGGATTGCCTTCCTCGTCAAGCTTCAGCATACCAGAGGATATCAGCTCCATGTCGGTGTCTTCATAGTGTGCCTTCACCAAGGATAAGGCCATCCTCGTGCCAGACCGAATAGAGGATGCTTTCCAGTCCTTTATTTTCTCAAGGGCTCGGCGGAGGATCTCCGAGTACTTAGCAAACAAATCTATCGCCTTGATGGTGATATCCAGGGGCTTCGCTATCTCCTTTGCTTGAGTGATGGCAGTATTAATAAAGTTGCCGGCAAGAATCATGCACTCCTTTGAATCCGGAGCACCTTCACCCATTCTGGTTAAACCAATGGGAGCTGTGTTTTTGTAAAAAACAAGGGTCATGAGCACAACAGTAATGTACATTTATCCGACTTATAGAACTAGTAAGTCTGCACGTGTAATGCATGTCTCTACATTTCCTCATTAACACATCACATTATGTTTTTCTCCCATGTGTCGTGCCTCAACACCCCTTCCATTCCCTCTCAAGAATCCTGAAGACTCTTTGATGCTCATAGCGGATAAGTTGTCTACTGGTACACCACACAGCCACCGCCTCCTCTAAAACCTAGCCCCACCTCCACCTTTGCCTCCTCCATAGTCGGTTCCCCCTCCTTCGACCGGCCTCGCCGGTGCCAGGAGGGATGGGGAACCCGATCTATGTGTTAAGTTTTTCATAAAAGTAGTGTTTTCAAGAATTAGGTTAGGGTATTGGTCTCTTCTTTTTCTTTTAACCTCCGCGTTAATGGAGACACCATCGTCTACAATAAGAGATCTCTAGTACCTCATTCAACAATAAGGACTCTTTCTCGACATCGATAGTTGTGTTGGTAGATCAAATTTCTCCAAGTATGGTTCATCATATCTTTGTCAGATCAATTTTAGATTTTTTTCACATGGTTGCTACGAGGAGGATTGTCTTTGCCATATTTGTCATATGTTCTCGACAATGCTAATTCATACTCTCGGCTCGACAATGCTGATTCGTACCCTCAGCTCCCCAGCAACGCCGACCAGGCTGTTTGGTTACTTTTTCCTAGAATACTAGTATTGGTACTCTTGCCGATGTTGCTTTATTACTTTAATGGTTGCACGTGTGCACTTAGCATTGCCATTACGCTAGGAGAATCCTCATTGTCATTTACATGTTTATGGCTTGATATCTATGCCAATTTTTGGATTATCATCAAAAAAGTACAAAATTATGTCAAGGAAGAAGAAAGTGTTTGTAGACATCAAAGATTTGCTAGTTTCTTTTAGAATTTTTTTTGTAATAGCTGCAGGCAGTTTATATCTCTACCAAGTACAATTCACTACTATATATATATCGTGATATTGATTGTAAAAAAAAGTTGCCTACCGGTCCTCTCATCCACACAAGCATGGTGTTCCTAACCGGAAGCCGAACGACACCACCATCTCCAATCTCAGCGACCAAACCAGCTTGTGTTGCACGCACCCTTACTATAGCCACAACAAAGTTTCTGCTACGATGCTCATTGCAACTTCTTTCTCTTCAGCTAGAAGAGGATGAACACAAAAGCCGAGGATTAGGATTTGAACTCATGTGTGGCGCAGTCCAATCCATGCCAACAATCAAGCAGCATGTCATCATCAATGTTAACACTCAATAAGTTTAATATTCTCTATACAAGTTATTACTTTGTGTAGACACGCCACAATCACTTCCATACTTCCTCGTGACATTTTTTGTCACACCTTGAAAACAAACGCGGGTATCATCCCAAGACCACTGATACATGACAAATAAAAAAAACTTTAGGACACACAAGATAACCAGTTTTGATATTGTAATAAACAAAATCATGGATTACACAAACGTAAAAGATTTATAAGGGAAACTAACCATGATATTATAATGGAATTTTAGAACAAAACATTCCTTATAGAGTTAGTCATTTGACAAGCCACAAACATTTCTACTATTAAAGACCCTACCTGAAGGATAAACTTCTTACGTGCAATCCACACGTCCATGTAACACCCTAAAATCGGCACTATGCAAGTTTTAGTGATTCCTGCCAAACCCGCATAGAAACGATTCAAAGATGCCCACCAGGCACTTGCGTGCAGGTGGAAACGAAGTAATATCATTACACAATAGTCCACGATGGAACCCACAGAACATATATACAACAACGAATCCATGAGCCAAAAATACAGATATACGATACAAAGATCCAAATCACCTTGAAAATGATACAACATCCGAGTACGGATAAGATGCAAATGGGGCTAAGAGCCCTGAAGAATAACCAATGGCGTCCATAACCCTGCCCAGGCAAAGCCGGAAGGGTAACCCTGCTAACGACGTCGAACTCAAACCTGCTAAAACAAAAGGGGTTCCGACAAAGGGCGAAGGAAAAAGAGAGCGGTTAGTACTGAGGCCAGTACACGACGCGTCTAGAATTTGGTGGCTATCGCCTACATAGGTATAATAGACTGAAGCGGCAGCGAAGCATGCACTAAACAACCTAGAGACTTGGTACATTTGTCAGCTATTAGAGAGGGGTAAGAAAGACCTATTCGAATCCAACCTGATACTAACAGCAATCATACCCATCCTGGTATTCCCCCTCGAGACCAAATGAGGAAGTCAAACCGAGGAACTCACAGAGTTGGCAGTTTTACTCATTACATTATAGTTGCAGCATTTACTAGTCAGATATAGATAGTATGAGTGTAGCATCCCAATTGTCTAACAATTGCAATGCTACTAGCCTAGTCTATATATATGCTACTTCATATACATAATTGTTGCATCATCATTATATCATGCTCATGTCATCATGCCACCTTGCATTTGAGCATCATATAAAACCCTTTTTGTTTTGGTTCTTCTCTCATATGCATTGTAAATTGTATTTGCCTCTTGATATTGTATTTGGTTCTTGATATATTGTTTAAATGCCCAAGTTGAGTTGGGGGCATATCTTTTATTAACTCCACCACCTTTCTTGTCATCACCCCATCATTCCACCATTCCACCATATATGAGCATTGCAACTTATTTGGTTTTACCTCTAGCTCATGTGGGTTGGAATGGATCCAATTCTATCTCCACATGCTCTCATATATGCACCATATTGTTTCCACATTAGTGATATATGAGAGCCACATGGCCACCTTTGCATGCCTTGTGAGTGGGACCCTTTCTCCTAGCTTCCATATGGATTATTATGGAATTATGCTCATGTTGGGATATTTTTGGGACTATTGAGCATCTAGTGGCACATACACACTAGCATGTCCCATTTTTATTCAAATATGGTCATCTCCAATTACTCCACATGGGGCATCCTTTCACTTCTTCTAGTTTGGCTTGTTCCATATTTTGGGAATGCACATGTATAAATGCTATGGATATTATTTTGTTTTCACAAGATGAAACCTAGCATTAATATTATGCATGGGCCATGCAACCATCTCTATTTTTTTGCCTCCTTTGTTTTTATTTGGTCTTTTTGAGTGGCTCATCTTCCACCTTTGTCTCATCCTCTCTTTTGGCTAGGTCTTGTTTGAGCTTGGCTTGATCTTGCTTGATCTTGTCAAAGGAAAGCACACCACCTAATCTCTCTCTCAAACCTTAGGACCTCATCTCTCCTCTCTCTAACCGAGCCACCACCACCATGACCTATCCCCCACCCTAACCACTCCATGCCGAGGCACCCCTCTCTCTACCTAAACAAAACCCTGACCAAGGCTACCCCACCTAGCCACCCTTCCCCTGGCCGAGCTACCCCTACCCAACCCTAACAATCTAAACCCGAGCCCCCCTCTAGCTCCAACCCTAGCTCACCCGAGCCTACCTCCTCCCCCTCTCAAGCTCTCTCCCTGCCAGGCCGACCCCACCCCGATCTCCCCTCACCCGCCTGGCCCACCTGCAGCCTCCCCCAGCCTTGCCCTGCCCCTGCCCTGCCCGAGCCAGCCCGAGCACGTGAAGAAGAGGAAGGAAAAGTGGCACCCGAGCCACCTTTTCCATCTACCCCGCTCCCACACGCCATATTCCCCTCTCCCTCCTTTTTCCCCTTCCCCACGACACCTCTGCATCCCCCAGATCTCCCTAGACCGCTCCCCTCTCTCCCTGCCTTTCCTCACCACCGTCTACCCCAACGCCGGCCACTGCGCGCTTCTCTGATCCAGCCGACAAGCGCGACGTGGAGGTGGTCGGGGAGGACGAGGAGGCCTCTCTGCTTCGACCAGTACCTGTCGCGAAGGAGGAGAAGGACCAGCGCCGAAGTTCCTCGACGAGCCGACGCCAAACCCTAATGCTGGTGGCCGTCTGCATCCTCGCCACTGCGACGCGCCCCAAACCGATCAAACCGCACCAACAACCTCCCGGTGAGCTGCTGAGCCTCCCTGACATCCTCTCCCTCGCCAACCCCCTCTGGTCTCACCGTTCGTTTCGGCGAGCACGCTGCGTGCGCCGGCGGCGCTGTCGTCTGCTCGCCGCTGCGCCTCGCAGACGGCTTAACCAGCCGCCATCCGTCCTTCTAACACCAACCCTAGCGCTACCGCATCGGCTCGCACCCCCCAGCGCGCACCCCCACGTCCCCGGTTCGATCCCCGCGCGTCGCGGACAGACACCGATCGGTCGCCCGAAGCGAGAAGAGAAGCGATGGCGCGAACCCCTTTTTGCGCTTAGCCCCCTCTGTTTTCCTCTGCTCAACCCGCACTCCTCGCCAGGCCCACCTGTCTGTCGCTGTGGCAGTTTTACGAGTAGGCACCCCTTCTTTCCGCGTCTAAACCCGCAGTCCCCGGCCGCGCTAGGTGGCACCTGCCCTTTCCCCCGCTGGCTTGTGGGGCCGAACAAAGGCAGGGCCCACTTGTCAACCCCTGTGGCTCGTTGTGGTCGCAGTGAGAAAAGTCTGCCGCGTGTTGTTTTTCAGCCAGCTCAGCTCGGTCCCACCGTCGATGGTAGGGCTAGCTGAGGCTGTATAAAACGCATTCCACAGTTCTCTGTTTAAACAAAATATATTCAAAATTGTTTATATTCAAATTTCAAATCTGTTTTCAAATAACTTTTAAAATATAAATCCAAATAATACAAATAATATATGTTTTGAAATCAGAAAAATGTGAGGAATTCAAATATGCCATTCAAAATATATTTTGGACACTTTATTTTCCAAGTTGATTAAAATTACAATAAAATGCCCTTTTTCCTTAATTAATTAATAACTTTTGTTTTATAACTCCAAATTTAACAAATAATATGTCTAAAATGATTAGCTCGACGAGACCTTTCTGTTTATGCATTCCATTATCTGGTTGCAGCATGCATCATATAAATATAAAGTATACAGCAGCTTATATTAGGTTAAAATGTGATTAAAACCCCATAAAATGATTTATTCTTGTATTCTCCACCTCACCCATGCCATGCTACATTAATGCCATGCAAATTGTGCATCATTCATCATGGCATGATTGTTTGCTTGATGCATTTTATTCATATGCTTGTGCACTTTATTTATGTTGGCCCTTGTTTGTTTGGTTCTTCTTCGAATAGACGCTGAAAGGTGGGATATATCAAGAGACCGTGAGCACTACCAGATCCTTCTCTCGCTTCAACTGAGCTGTGCAAGCACTACCACATGCTTGCATACATATAGTACCTATTGCCTCTATCTTATTCTTGCATCATTGAGTCGCGATTGCATTAAATTGAATCCCAAGTATTGCATAGCCTTTACTTTTAAACCCCACCGAAACTTGTTCCTCCATCCCATGAGCCATTACAGGAGTTGTTTGAGCCATGCGAGTCGAGAACGACATGTGTAGGGTATGTGAGTGTCTGATGGATAACGAGGTACCTATACAACTTAATCTGAGTAGTAATGGGATAACTAATGAAAGTGGCATCGGTGAGCCATATTTGCTATTTGGTTTTTCAGGCTCACTTGTGTCCCGTAGGACCCCGAGTACTTGATTCCTGTTCCTTGAATATTCGCGCTATCCACATCCGGGAGGCTTATGAACCCCCCTGAGCCAGAGCTTGATTCATTCTTATTTCTTGGGGCCACAAACTAGTTTGAGGTTTTATTTACTATCCTGTACTTATGCCATGCTTTACTGCTTTATTTAAAATTGTGCGAGTCTTGCTGTCTTGATTAGGTAAGAGTGTTTTCGGCTATCGACAAGCCAGTCACACTTTCGGGTTCCCAATGTTTACAGCCATTGACGCAAACCTTGAGTCCGTCTCGAGTCGCCAACTTCGTCATGGTAGCTTAATGGGGTGGCCCCCTGAAATATTTCTGAATCCTGTGATCGCTTTGTCGTGACTGCCTCGTTGGGTTTTGATTTGGTTTTTCCGAGGTTGATCGAGTGTGTGTTGCTATTTGTGCACCCCTGAAGGGTAAAACTTTCTGAAAGCCGTGTCCGCGGTTATGGACGACTTGGAGCACAATTTCTCGATCATAGACAAGTATAACTAAAGTACCGCTTATAATTTGACTAAGTACCTGACTAGTAAATAGTGCAACACTCATGGAATGGTTAATAAAACTACCAACGGATGGGGGGGTTGTTCGTCCGCTTCCTTGTTGGTAAGCGAGGAGGAGGATGGATCTGTTAATATTACCTTTATAACTGTTGTTATTAATTCACGGACATCCGTCTATCTCTGGTTAGGCGGATGGTTAGCGAGTATCTATAGAATTGCTAGGGTTTATCTTTTGCTGCAATTGCGTCACCCCAGGTTGTGTCCCCTTTAGAGGCATAAAGACTTGCTGAGTACCCCTAGGGTCTCACACGATAAATTGTTTGATTCAGATGAACAGGTAAACTCGGAAGATGGATACTGGGTGGAGGAGACGGACGATATGGGCAACGATCATTCGGTGTAGAGATTCCGGGAACGGGGATCCGTGAGATCTGTGGGCGGGATGTGTTTATTTATGGGGCATCTTATGCCGATTTGCTTCTTATCCGTACTCGGATCTTGTTTTCCGCTTCCGCTTGATACTCTGATGTTTGATGTATGAGGAGATATCCTAAACTATTATATCTATCTAGGATATTTGGATCTTGCCGTATGGCGTTGCTATATTTCCTTTCTTTTTAGATGGAATAACTTTGAGAACCATTGTATGGTGGCTTGCGTACATACTCATTTGTGTATGTAGTTGATCCCTTCGCCTGCCGATTACGCCGCCCGTTCTTGTCCCGATGTTTGGAAATGGTTAGGACGGCCGAAAGGTCTACCTATGAGTGGCATTTGGGCCCCAGCGTACTATTTTAACCATTTCCGCTCATCCAGGCTTGTAAATAGGAGCGTAATTCACCGAGGTAGTTGCAATTGGTATCAGAGCCATCCCGCCCTTCAGGGTCTCAGCCAAATGGTCGTTGTCAGTCTAGCAAATATTTTGGTAGCTATGTATACTAGGGAAAAACAAAACGCGAGAGTAGGACTGCTTCCACTTTTCTTCTTACCCACCCATCCACCCTTTTTTGGTAAGGAAGTGTAACGTTTTCAATCCTCTTCTAAAAATTCAAACTAGGATTCACGTGTTCTGGGTTTCCGTAGTACCATAGAAAGTGTGTGTGTGTGTGTGTGTAATTCCTTGTCTATCTGTTGCATCCAATTTGTTATCTCTATCTGCCTTTGGTTATCAACTGTTGGTACATTCCATACTGACAGGCTTTTGAAAACCGGCGCGATCTATCTGACTCCTTGTTAACCGGTGCCATCTTCTTCAAGGTGTCCTTCCTTCTAGCAACTCCACATTCTATGAAACCATCTGTTTCTAATCTCTACCTGATAAGTGATTTTGCGCATCTATTGGTATTTTAATGCCGAAAAATGCGGAAATTTTTTCTTTGCTACATCTGTGTTTCCACACTCCTTTTCAGTCGTGTGTGAAACATTATCTATCTCCCTGTTATCAGCATGTCCATGCTAACTCATTCTTTTGTCACCGGCGCTTAATCATGGAGTTTCTTTTCGTCTCCAATTCTCTTGGGATAATTACATAACATGTGTCGATACGATGCTGGTGATTGTAATTTGGTTCTCGGCATAGCTATATGACACTTATCATGAGTGGAATATGGAAAATGCTATCAACACTATCCTCCAAATGGTTGTGGCATCCCGCAAAACCACTACTAGAAAATCGCTTGGTATTTTGTGTTGCGCATCATCATGACATCATCATGCATCTGTTTGATAAAAACTATTTTACAAAGGTCTATTTTGTTTTTGCAAACACCCCCGTCTTAATTCAAATCAAACTTCGGTTGTCCAGATATTTTGTTTTGACTAAATGATTTACGAAAGTTCTTAAAATAAATGTATAAAGAAAACCCGAACCAAATATCTAGTCCTAAACCCTTTTCCTACCTACACCTAATCCTACCCAGCCCCTCCACCTCACCCGGACCAACCACAGCTTGCCACCTCACCGTTCCCTCCACCTCATCACCCCACACAGCCACCAGGCGCACCCACGCGACCAGCCCCACGCCCCTGGCCCCCCCACACGCCCCGCACCGAACCCACCCGACCAGACGGGTCCACCCATGAGCCCCATCCCAGCCGCCTCTCTGTCCCACTCCCACCTACGGAACCGCCTCCCCGATCGACACCTGTGTGCACCTCCCACCAACCGCAGCCGCTGGCCCCACCCCCCCACCGACAACCGCACGCTCCCCCTGGCCCCACCTCAATTCCCTCCCCGACCCCGCTCGGCCCCGGCCCTTCCGCCGCCGCCTCCCCAAGCGCGGGCCGCCACCGCTGCCACCTCTCCTCGCCGCCCTCTCGACGGACCCCGCCGCCATGCCTCTCCTCCCTTCCCCGAGCCCGAGCAACACCGGCCGCCTTCTTCGATCTCCGCCCGAAGAGCCTCTGCAGTGCCGTCCCGACCCAGCCTCGTCACACGCCTGGCCGCCAGCGCCCCACCGCCTTCTCCTCGACCTCCTGACCGTCGGTGCCCCCTTCTTCCTCCTCCCCGGCGGCCATGCCCGTCGCTGCGGCCCTCCTCCTCGCGTCTGCTGGCCGCATGCGCCACCGCCGTCGAGGCCCTCCTCTCCAGCGCCTCCCCTGCATCGCCCGGCGCCCTGGTGATCTCCTCGCCCGCCTCAGCGACAGCACCCCTCTTCCCGGCCGACGCGTCTCCGGCGCCGTGCCCTTCGGCTCCGAGTCACCGCGACCCCACCAGCACGCGTGCACCACCGAGCCCCCTCACCTCGTCGTCTCCGGCCCCGTGTGGACGCTGCTGCCCTCTCGGCCGACCTTCCTGCCACCCGCTGTGCTGCCGGCCTCTGTGTTCCTCTCTGCCACCGCGGGCCGCGTCGCCAGGCCGCCCCAGCCCCGAGCACCTTGGTTCCTGCCCCTGTTTGCATGTTGTCAGGTGGCTTCGTTCGTTCTTTTGCTGCTTGCCTGGTGGTGATACCATCTCAACTGCAAGAACCACGCATGTCTCTGTTTTCTTGGTATACCGCCAAGGCTATCTCGCCAAGCTCATCTCAGTACCATGCTTGCGTACTCCTTCCACACTGCCAAGCACAAGATCGTTGCGAAGATCTCCTTCACAGATCTGATAACCGAAGACCCCAAGTGCGAAGACCGATCTCGGCGGCGAGGCCGAACCGAACCCTAACCAAGATCTCCGATGCCCCGATCCAAAGACCGATCCCCCGAACCCCGGTGCGGCAAGTACTCCTTCCTGGACGCCAAGGTCGTCGACACGGCTACGCCAAGTACTTCCTTGAGGACGCCAAGTTCTTCACCCCGAACGCCAAGACCGACCCGATACGAGAACCCGACAAGATCATCATGACGACAAGAGCGACCCCGACCAGGGCGGATCCGATGTGCCCCGACGCCAACCAAGTTCTTCTTCGCGGATGCGACAAGATCTACTTCCGTTGTCCGAGACCGATCTCGTCGAGCCATTATCCCGTCGAACCCTGAGACCCGACCCCGAACCCCTCGGAGCCCGAGTTCGCCGAACCACAAAGTGTGACCTCTTTTCCGTGACCTATATTTTATAAGTAATATTAGTTGTTGCATATAAAATTGCCATGCTTGCATGCATACTTGTCTGTGGTTTGGGGGCCTTATGCCGATTCACCATATAATTAAATATGGGGTCATATGCGGGCAAATCTAGTCTTATATTGGTCCCATTTAAATGGGTGTAGCGAACCGGTGCTATATTTTGCCTTGATAAGACAACATTTAAATGGCGGGTATCTAAATAACTTGAATCACTTAAATATTTGTCGGGACCCCGGTTCCGATTAATATGACCTAATTGCATCGCATCTTGCCATGTCATACGTCATACATGCATCATGCCCGATTTTCTACCGTAGTATTAAATAGTGCATCCGATGTTTCTTCTAGTGTTTTGGATCTTCGCGGAATAGGCCGATGAGTTGATGCGAGTGTCGACCCGATCTTCGGATGAACCTTCGGCAATGCTTTCAGGCGAGCATCTTCCCCTTTCTACCTATCTTACTTTTATAGTATTTATTCCCTCCTGTTGATCTATTGCTATCTGTGTTGCGATGCTCTAGTTTCGTATGATATCCCTTGCAGCCTCATATTGCCTTGGACACATCCTATTACCTGTTGATTGGTAGAGGGTTGGACTTGCGCGTCGTAGTCGCTTGCTCAAGTGCTGTTGTGAGTCGTCAAGAACCACAGTTGTTGGAGTATGGCCGTGTGTTTAATGTTGGAGTTGAGCATGGCTTTAATTACTGTTTAATAACTAAAATTGAAGTAGGTAAATGTAGAGGCACCAGTGGGTGATAGACAATATTTGGTTTCCGACCGCTCACTGGTGTCCCGTAGGACCCCGAGTTCTTGACACATGTTCCGAGATCGAGCGCGCTAACCACATGTGGGATGTGTGGGCACCCCATCGATTTAGTACCTGATTCCAAGTATTGTACTGGGGGCCACAACTAGTTTGAGGTTTTATTTACTATCCTGTACTTATGCCATGCTTTACTGCTTTATTTAAATTGTGCGATGTCTTTGCCGTGTCTTTGTTAGGATCGGGACACGTTTGCTGTATCGACAAGCCGATCATCTTTCGGGTTCCCGATGCTACACGTCCACCCAAACCCCGAGTCCGTCTCGAGACCGGCCGACTTGCTATGGTAGACTTAGTGGGGTGGCCCCCATGTACTTGCTTTGGGTCTGGGAAACGTCATGACTTAGGCCCCACCAACATACCGATGGGTGTATGTTAATTGATCTGGCAAAAAGGGTCGAAGTGCGTGTGGATATCTCATGCTATTTGCGTGTGGATACTTTGGTGCACCCCTGCAGGGTTAAATCTTTTCGAAAAGCCGTGTCCGCGGTTATGGACGACTTGGAGCACAGTTCTCGATCATAGACAACTATAACTAAAGTTTACTGTTATAATCTGACTTGTATCCGGTGTGACTAGTAATCAGCTTCACTGCAACTGAATGGCTAAATAAAATTACCAACAACTGCTGGGTTTGGATATCTCATGTTAATTATATCTGACTAGTAAGTGTTGCAACTACAACGGAATGGTTAACTAAAAGTGCCCACTGCTTATTATATCAGGATGACTATCTATACCTGACTAGTAATTGCTGCAACGATAACTGACTGAATAAAACTGCCAACTGTGTGAGTTCCTCGGTTGACTTCCTCGTTTGGTCTCGAGGGGGAAATACCAGGGTGGGTTGTTTGGTGGTAGCATCAGGTTGGTTCCGAATAGGTCTTTCTTATCCCTCTCTGGCAAGCGGTTATATCGAGTCTCTATAGGTTGTTTAGTGCATCTTTGGCCGCTTCAGTCCACCATACCTTTGTAGGCGAGGACGCGAATTCTAGCCTCGCCGTGTCTTGGCCTCGATCGACCGCTCTCTTTTCCTTTGCCCTTTGTCGCACCCTTTTGTTTAAGCAGGTTTTGAGATCGGCGTCGTTAGCGGGGTTACCCTTCCGCTTTGGGCAGGGTTATGGACGCCATTGGTTATTCTTCAGGGCTCTTAGCCCCATTTGCATCTTGTCCGTAGCCGGACGCTCTATCGTTTTCAAGGTGATTTGGATCCTTGTACTGTATATCTGTATTCTTGACTCATGGAGTCGTGTTGTATATATATCTGTTCTGTGGGTCCCATCGAGGACTGTTGTGTAATGGTATTACTTCGTTTTCCACCCGCACGCAAGTCCCTGGTGGGCACCTTTGAATCGTTTCTATGCGGGTTTGGCGGGAATCGCTAAAACTTGCATAGCGCCGATTCTGAGGGTGTTCTGAGTGGTATCGAGCTCAGCGGTTGCGATACCCACAAGTCCAGCCTGTAGGATAACCTAGCTAACGGCAAGTAGAGTGTCAAAACTATTTTGCAAAATCGGTTGGATAGTTACGATTAGGTCTGATTTTACTCCTTACCCTCTGCTGCTCTCCTCTCACCTGCGTGTTTTGAATCCGCTCTCTTCTCTCTCTTGAGTCCAGGTTTTATCGTGGTTGGGTTCCATCGTACCTTCAGGGTTTCGCTTCCTCCTTTGGTAACGGTGTTGCTACATCTGGTCTTCCTGCTATCCGAGGAATCCTTCGTCTGGTGGACTTCTCTTTGTTCCTTCTCGTGCCTTCCGGTGTTTTCCGACGCGACGACATCATCTACGTCAGATCCGATGCAGAGTCTGCATCCCTCCTTTGTTTCTGAACCTCGATTGTCGAGATCTTCAGTCTGATTCCGAGAATGGTTGCACGCTTTTTCTACTGATTGTGTAGAGTAATAGTTTGGGTGCGTGATGGATTGGCCCCCATGCCGACTACCCCTTCTATTCGCTTTTGTACATTGAAGTGGATGAGAATGCATCGGTTCCCTCTTTCTATCGGAGTTAGAGGTGGATTGATTGGTTGATACCTCTACCTTCGCCCTTTGTTCCCGGAGTGTTCTCTTGACGATCACAGACAACGACCTCTCGTTAGTGGTGTCGCGAGGATCTACACGAAGCGAGAAGACACCGACCTCCCTTCCGGTACCATGAGGCGGATCTCGAGGGCGAGATCCATTGTTAGTGGTGTCGAATTGTGGCATCCCGCAAAACCACTACTAGAAAATCGCTTGGTATTTTGTGTTGTGCATCATCATGACATCATCATGCATCTGTTTGATAAAAACTATTTTACAAAGGTCTATTTTGTTTTTGCAAACACCCCCGTCTTAATTCAAATCAAACTTCGGTTGTCCAGATATTTTGTTTTGACTAAATGATTTACAAAAGTTCTTAAAATAAATGTATAAAGAAAACCCGAACCAAATATCTAGTCCTAAACCCTTTTCCTACCTACACCTAATCCTACCCAGCCCCTCCACCTCACCCGGACCAACCACAGCTTGCCACCTCACCGTTCCCTCCACCTCATCACCCCACACAGCCACCTCACCAATCCCAGCGACCAGCCCCACTCTCCCTGGGCCCCACCCCGCCAGCGCACTCACACCACACACACCCAGAACGCACCCACGCGACCAGCCCCACGCCCCTGGCCCACCCACTCGCCCCTCACGGAACCCACCCCGACCCAGACCGGGTCCACCCCGCAGGCCCCCATCCCGCGTCGCCTCTCCTGTCCCACTCCCACCTACGGAACCGCCTCCCCCTGATCGACCTGCCCAGGTGCACCCTCCCACCAACCGCAGCCGCTGGCCCCACCCCCCCACCGACAACCGCACGCTCCCCCTGGCCCCACCTCAATTCCCTCCCCGACCCGGGCCGGCCCTGCCCCGCCTCCTCAGCTGGCCGCCACCGCTGCCACCTCTCCTCGCCCCTCTTGCGGACCCCTTGCCATGCCTCTCCTCCCTTCCCCGAGCCCGAGCAACACCGGCCGCCTTCTTCGATCTCCGCCCGAAGAGCCTCTGCAGCGCCTGTCCCCGACCCCGAGATCGCCGCCACGCCTCTGGCCGCCCGCGACGCCAGCCCCACCGCCTTCTCCTCGACCTCCTGACCGTCGGCGCCCCCTCCTTCCTCCTCCCCGGCCGCCATGCCTGCCGCTGCGGCCCTCCTCCTCACGTCTGCTGGCCGCATGCGCCACCTCCGTCGAGGCCCTCCTCACCAGCGCCTCCCCTGCATCGCCCGGCGCCCTGGTGATCTCCTCGCCCGCCTCAGCGACAGCACCCCTCTTCCCGGCCAGCGCCCGTGCGTGCCCCTTCGGCTCAGTCACGCGACCCACCGACGCGTGCACCACCGAGCCCCCTCACCTCGTCGTCTCCGGCCCCGTGTGGACGCTGCTGCCCTCTCGGCCGACCTTCCTGCCACCCGCTGTGCTGCCGGCCTCTGTGTTCCTCTCTGCCACCGCGGGCCGCGTCGCCAGGCCGCCCCAGCCCCGAGCACCTTGGTTCCTGCCCCTGTTTGCATGTTGTCAGGTGGCTTCGTTCGTTCTTTTGCTGCTTGCCTGGTGGTGATACCATCTCAACTGCAAGAACCACGCATGTCTCTGTTTTCTTGGTATACCGCCAAGGCTATCTCGCCAAGCTCATCTCAGTACCATGCTTGCGTACTCCTTCCACACTGCCAAGCACAAGATCGTTGCGAAGATCTCCTTCACAGATCTGATAACCGAAGACCCCAAGTGCGAAGACCGATCTCGGCGGCGAGGCCGAACCGAACCCTAACCAAGATCTCCGATGCCCCGATCCGAAGACCGATCCCCCGAACCCCGGTGCGGCAAGTACTCCTTCCTGGACGCCAAGGTCGTCGACACGGCTACGCCAAGTACTTCCTCGAGGACGCCAAGTTCTTCACCCCGAACGCCAAGACCGACCCGATATGAGAACCCGACAAGATCATCATGACGACAAGAGCGACCCCGACCAGGGCGGATCCGATGTGCCCTGACGCCAACCAAGTTCTTCTTCGCGGATGCGACAAGATCTACTTCCGTTGTCCGAGACCGATCTCGTCGAGCCATTATCCCGTCGAACCCTGAGACCCGACCCCGAACCCCTCAGAGCCCGAGTTCGCCGAACCCCAAAGTGTGACCTCTTTTCCGTGACCTATATTTTATAAGTAATATTACTTGTTGCATATAAAATTGCCATGCTTGCATGCATACTTGTCTGTGGTTTGGGGGCCTTATGCCGATTCACCATATAATTAAATATGGGGTCATATGCGGGCAAATCTAGTCTTATATTGGTCCCATTTAAATGGGTGTAGCGAACCGGTGCTATATTTTGCCTTGATAAGACAACATTTAAATGGCGGGTATCTAAATAAATTGAATCACTTAAATATTTGTCAGGGCCCCGGTTCCGATTAATATGACCTAATTGCATCGCATCTTGCCATGTCATACATCATACATGCATCATGCCCGATTTTCTACCGTAGTATTAAATAGTGCATCCGATGTTTCTTCTAGTGTTTTGGATCTTCGCGGAATAGGCCGATGAGTTGATGCGAGTGTCGACCCGATCTTCGGATGAACCTTCGGCAATGCTTTCAGGCGAGCATCTTCCCCTTTCTACCTATCTTACTTTTATAGTATTTATTCCCTCCTGTTGATCTATTGCTATCTGTGTTGCGATGCTCTAGTTTCGTACCCGTGATATCCCTTGCAGCCCCATATTGCCTTGGACACATCCTATTACCTGTTGATTGGTAGATAGTTGGACTTGCGCGTCGTAGTCGCTTGCTCAAGTGCTGTTGTGAGTCGTCAAGAACCACAGTTGTTGGAGTATGGCCGTGTGTTTAATGTTGGAGTTGAGCATGGCTTTAATTACTGTTTAATAACTAAAATTGAAGTAGGTAAATGCAGAGGCACCGGTGGGTGATAGACAATATTTGGTTTCCGACCGCTCCGGTGTCCGTGGGACCCGAGTTCTTGACACTGTTCCGAGATCGAGCGCTAACCACATGTGGGATGTGTGGGCACCCATCGATTTAGTACCTGATTCCAAGTATTGTCTTTGGGGCCACAACTAGTTTGAGGTTTTATTTACTATCTGTACTTATGCCATGCTTTTGCTTTATTTAAATTGTGCGATGTCTTTGCCGTGTCTGTTTAGGATCAGGACACGTTTTCGCTGTATCGACAAGCCCAGTCATCTTTTCGGGTTCCCAGTCGTTTATAGCCGTCCACCCAAACCCTGAGTCCGTCTCGGAGACCGGCCGACTTCGTTGCGGGTAGACTTAGTGGGGTGGCCCCCATGTACTTGCTTTGGGTCTGGGAAACGTCATGACTTAGGCCCGACATACCGATGGGTGTATGTTAATTGATCGGCAAAAGGGTCGAAGTGCGTGTGTATATGTCATGCTATTTGCGTGTGGATACTTTGGTGCACCCTAGGTTAAATCTTTTCAAAAGCCGTGTCCATGTTATGGACGACTTGGAGCACAGTTCTCGATCATAGACAACTATAACTAAAGTTTACTGTTATAATCTGACTTGTATCCGGTGTGACTAGTAATCAGCTTCACTGCAACTGAATGGCTAAATAAAATTACCAACAACTGTTGGGTTTGGATATCTCATGTTAATTATATCTGACTAGTAAGTGTTGCAACTACAACGGAATGGTTAACTAAAAGTGCCCACTGCTTATTATATCAGGATGACTATCTATACCTGACTAGTAATTGCTGCAACGATAATCGAATAAATAAAGCGCCAACTGTGTGAGTTCCTCGGTTGACTTCCTCGTTTGGTCTCGAGGGGGAAATACCAGGGTGGGTTGTTTGGTGGTAGCATCAGGTTGGTTCCGAATAGGTCTTTCTTATCCCTCTCTGCTAGCCGACAGTTATATCGAGTCTCTATAGGTTGTTTAGTGCATGCTGCGCTGCCGCTTCAGTCCACCATACCTTTGTAGGCGAGGACCGCCGAATTCTAGCCTCGCCGTGTACTGGCCTCAGTACTGACCGCTCTCTCTTTTCCTTTGCCCTTTGTCGGCACCCCTTTTGTTTAAGCAGGTTTTGAGATCGACGTCGTTAGCAGGGTTACCCTTCCGGCTTGGCCTGGGCAGGGTTATGGACGCCATTGGTTATTCTTCAGGGCTCTTAGCCCCATTTGCATCTTGTCCGTAGCCGGACACTCTATCGTTTTCAAGGTGATTTGGATCTTTGTACTGTATATCTGTATTCTTGACTCATGGAGTCGTGTTGTATATATATCTGTTCTGTGGGTCCCATCGAGGACTGTTGTGTAATGGTATTACTTCGTTTTCCACCCGCACGCAAGTGCCTGGTGGGCACCTTTGAATCGTTTCTATGCGGGTTTGGCGGGAATCGCTAAAACTTGCATAGGGCCGATTCTGAGGGTGTTACAATGGTGACGGTTATCTCCTGTGATTTTGAGTACACCGTGATCATATCTATGCATATTCAAGCATCTTTGGCAATACGGAGTTTCTCAAGGCACTACGGCGGCCTATCATCTGTTCATCATGCTGCACATCTTTTTGAATCCCTTATCTGCAAAATTCTCTTTGAGACGAGGGAATTGCATCGTTTCGTCTCTGATAGCTTGGCTTAAGGTATGAGCTATCATCGGTTCTTAACCAAGATCTCTTTATCTTTGTAACCGGTGATCCTATCGACAATGTGAACCAGGTGACATCGCCTTTTCTTCCGAAGGACCAGATAATCTATTCTTCTAGTGCATCTTTGTCAACACGAACCCGTGCTCTTAATATTGATCTTTCTAAGAGCGTTGAGCTCAGGAAGTGTTCGAGCATTTGTTCGTTTCTCTTGCCTTTTGAACTTGGTATTCTGGGAATATCCTGTTAATCCATGGTGGTATATGTTGATAATATGCTTGCCTATTCTATATCAATGGAAGGACATGGAAGATCATCTGTGTCTCTTTCTCTCAAGCTTAGTGAGCACTGCCTGTGTGCAAAGTCTCAAAGTGAGAACTCTGACTTTTTGAAGTCACCTATCTCGACCACGTCCTTCTGCTAAATAGATCGATTCATTTCTGGAATCAGCAAGTCCATTGTTAATTCCAGCTTCCATCTTCAATCAAAACCGGAGTTTTCCTTGTTGGCAAGTTATCACCGTCGTTCCGCTAAAGATTTTCCTCAAGACTGCTAAATCTCTCTCAATCATTTCAAGAAGAACATGGAGTTCTTTCACCTCTATCTCGTTAAGTAATCTCTTGAAACCCTCTCGCTATATCGTCTATGCTCAATCCACCGGAGGCCATGAAGACCTTCCAGATCTTGTATTCCTTTTGTTCAAGTTGGTGCTATCTTTTCTGTAGCTGTTGAATCTTGCAGTTGTTCTCCGTAATCTTCCTTCCTATCTTTCCGGTGGCTGGTTACTTACGACATGATGACAACATCATCATCTTTATCTATCTATGAATCCGGTGAATCGTTTGCATCAATCTTTGTTTTCTTACGGGGTTCCATGAGCTCTTTTTGTCGATACCTTCAGTCTGTTTCGGTAGTTGGGTTGCAAGATTTTCTTATTCATGTACGGAGTAATGCTTTGAGTGCGGGATGGAGTAGCTACCATACCACTACTCTTATCATTCGCTCTTGTACATTGAATTGGTGAATTAATGTGATTTCACTCATTCCACAGAAGTTAGAAGTGGCCTTTATCCCGTGATACTTTTACTTACGTCCTTATTTTTCCGGAGTGCTCTCTCGAAGAAAGTAATCAATAATCTCTTGTTGGTGGTCTATCTATTCTAGACGGTGCTAAATCTTCAATTATCTGGTGGAAACAAACGCAAACTCCTTCCGTTCCTCGTCTTTCTACCGATGCTCGGCATCCCCAAACAAGATGAAAGGAAACTATCTCTCTCTTTGTTTCATCAATTCTTTTTCTGTGGTAAAGCCAATTATGGCTGATGCCATCAGCCGCAAATCTATTGCGTTAGCCTCAAGGCTAAAGAAAGCAATAAGTATCTCTACAATAAACTCCAGATCCTCCATATTCTTTGCTTCTCGGGATTCCACCATGATCTGGCTTCACATCCGTCTCTGGAAGTTATATCTGCGCACCTCAATTGTGTGATCCTTTGGTTCTTACCAGCGCAACAAGAATCTAATCCGACAATGTCTAACTAAATCTTTCTGTTGATATCATGGGACTCTATTGTTTGAAGGCAATATTGTTTCCGTGCTTCATTTCTCTAATCCGAGAGAAGATACGATGCTATTGTCATAGTGGATCAAAACTTCTCCAATCTAGATCTTTTTCTTCCGGCGAGATAAAGATTCATCCTCTCTCGTATCAGTAAATCTTTAATCTTAACGGCGTGTCTTTCTTTATCCATGATACATCGTCTTTTCCTTTTCCTTCACAAGTGGTTCTATTCTTTTATCATGTTTCTTGAGAAAACCGGAGCTATGTTCATCCTATCCTTCTTGTCTCACGACAATCCTTCAACTCTTCTAACCCGTTGTTTCTCAAGCAAAATGCAAGACTCGCAACAAGTCTAGCAAGTTTTGCAAGGTGTAGTGGTCGCACCATTCCGTTGTTCATCAACTTGGGAACGTGAGGGTCACCTTCGTTCGAACAACCGCCTCTCCTTGTGTTGTTTTCTTTTTCCTAGGAATCTCGGGGCGAGATTCTGGTTTAGTGGGGGAGAGTTGTAGCATCCCAATTGTCTAACAATTGCAATGCTACTAGCCTAGTCTATATATATGCTACTTCATATACATAATTGTTGCATCATCATTATATCATGCTCATGTCATCATGCCACCTTGCATTTGAGCATCATATAAAACCCTTTTTGTTTTGGTTCTTCTCTCATATGCATTGTAAATTGTATTTGCCTCTTGATATTGTATTTGGTTCTTGATATATTGTTTAAATGCCCAAGTTGAGTTGGGGGCATATCTTTTATTAACTCCACCACCTTTCTTGTCATCACCCCATCATTCCACCATTCCACCATATATGAGCATTGCAACTTATTTGGTTTTACCTCTAGCTCATGTGGGTTGGAATGGATCCAATTCTATCTCCACATGCTCTCATATATGCACCATATTGTTTCCACATTAGTGATATATGAGAGCCACATGGCCACCTTTGCATGCCTTGTGAGTGGGACCCTTTCTCCTAGCTTCCATATGGATTATTATGGAATTATGCTCATGTTGGGATATTTTTGGGACTATTGAGCATCTAGTGGCACATACACACTAGCATGTCCCATTTTTATTCAAATATGGTCATCTCCAATTACTCCACATGGGGCATCCTTTCACTTCTTCTAGTTTGGCTTGTTCCATATTTTGGGAATGCACATGTATAAATGCTATGGATATTATTTTGTTTTCACAAGATGAAACCTAGCATTAATATTATGCATGGGCCATGCAACCATCTCTATTTTTTTGCCTCCTTTGTTTTTATTTGGTCTTTTTGAGTGGCTCATCTTCCATCTTTGTCTCATCCTCTCTTTTGGCTAGGTCTTGTTTGAGCTTGGCTTGATCTTGCTTGATCTTGTCAAAGGAAAGCACACCACCTAATCTCTCTCTCAAACCTTAGGACCTCATCTCTCCTCTCTCTAACCGAGCCACCACCACCATGACCTATCCCCCACCCTAACCACTCCATGCCGAGGCACCCCTCTCTCTACCTAAACAAAACCCTGACCAAGGCTACCCCACCTAGCCACCCTTCCCCTGGCCGAGCTACCCCTACCCAACCCTAACAATCTAAACCCGAGCCCCCCCTCTAGCTCCAACCCTAGCTCACCCGAGCCTACCTCCTCCCCCTCTCAAGCTCTCTCCCTGCCAGGCCGACCCCACCCCGAGCTCCCCTCACCAGCCTGGCCCACCTGCAGCCTCCCGCAGCCTTGCCATGCCCCTGCCCTGCCCGAGCCAGCCCGAGCACGTGAAGAAGAGGAAGGAAAAGTGGCACCCGAGCCACCTTTTCCATCTACCCCGCTCCCACACGCCATCTTCCCCTCTCCCTCCTTTTTCCCCTTCCCCACGACACCTCTGCATCCCCCAGATCTCCCCAGACCGCTCCCCTCTCTCCCTGCCTTTCCTCACCACCGTCTACCCCAACGCCGGCCACCGTCTGCTCCACCGACGCTTCTCTGATCTAGCCGACGAGCGCGACGTGGAGGTGGTCGGGGAGGACGAGGAGGCCTCTCTTCTTCGACCAGTACCTGTCGCGAAGGAGGAGAAGGACCAGCGCCGAAGTTCCTCGACGATCCGACGCCAAACCCTAACGCCGGTGGCCGTCTGCATCCTCGCCGCTGCGACGCGCCCCAAGCCGATCAAACCGCACCAACAACCTCCCGGTGAGCTGCTGAGCCTCCCTGACATCCTCTCCCTCGCCAACCCCCTCTGGTCTCACCGTTGCTTTGGCGCGAAACGCAGCTGCGTCGCCGGCGCTGTCGCTCGCTTGCTTGCGCCGCAGACGGCTTAACCAGCCGCCATCCGTCCTTCTAACACCAACCCTAGCGCTACCGCGATCTTCGCACCCCCGCGCGCACCCCGTCCCGGTTCGATCCGCCATGGACACCGATCGGTCGCCAGCAAGCAGAGAAGAGGAACAGTGGCCGCGAACCCCTTTTTGCGCTTAGCCCCCTCTGTTTTCCTCTGCTCAACCCGCACTCCTCGCTAGGCCCACCTGTCTGTCGCTGTGGTAGTTTTACGAGTAGGCACCCCTTCTTTCCGCGTCTAAACCCGCAGTCCCCGGCCGCGCCAGGTGGCACCTGCCCTTTCCCCCGCTGGCTTGTGGGGCCGAACAAAGGCAGGGCCCACTTGTCAACCCCTGTGGCTCGCTGTGGTCGCAGTGAGAAAAGTCTGCCGCGTGTTGTTTTTCAGCCAGCTCAGCTCGGTCCCACCGTCAGTGACTGGGGCTAGCTGAGACTGTGTATAAAACGTTCCCTGGTTCTCTGTTTAAACAAAATATATTCAAAATTGTTTATATTCAAATTTCAAATCTGTTTTCAAATAACTTTTAAAATATAAATCCAAATAATACAAATAATATATGTTTTGAAATCAGAAAAATGTGAGGAATTCAAATATGCCATTCAAAATATATTTTGGACACTTTATTTTCCAAGTTGATTAAAATTACAATAAAATGCCCTTTTTCCTTAATTAATTAATAACTTTTGTTTTATAACTCCAAATTTAACAAATAATATGTCTCAAATGATTAGCTCGACGAGACCTTTCTGTTTATGCATTCCATTATCTGGTTGCAGCATGCATCATATAAATATAAAGTATACAGCAGCTTATATTAGGTTAAAATGTGATTAAAACCCCATAAAATGATTTATTCTTGTATTCTCCACCTCACCCATGCCATGCTACATTAATGCCATGCAAATTGTGCATCATTCATCATGGCATGATTGTTTGCTTGATGCATTTTATTCATATGCTTGTGCACTTTATTTATGTTGGCCCTTGTTTGTTTGGTTCTTCTTCGAATAGACGCTGAGCAGGGGATATATCAAGAGACCCAGGAGCACTACCCAGATCCTTCTCTCGCTTCAACTGAGCTGCCAGGCAAGCACTACCACATGCTTGCATACAAATAGTACATATTGCCTCTATCTTATTCTTGCATCATTGAGTCGCGATTGCATTAAATTGAATCCCAAGTACTGCATAGCCTTTACTTTTAAACCCCACCGAAGCTTGTTCCTCCATCCCATGAGCCATTACTGCAGGAGTTGTTTGAGCCATGCGAGTCGTAGAACAGCATGTGTAGGGTATGTGAGTGTCTGATGGATAACGAGGTACCTATACAACTTAATCTGAGTAGTAATGGGATAACTAATGAAAGTGGCATCGGTGAGCCATATTTGCTATTTGGTTTCCAGGCTCACTTGTGTCCCGTGGGACCCCAGTACTTGATTCCTGTTCCTTGAATATTCGCTATCCACATCCGGGAGGCTTATGAACCCCACGAGCGAGCTTGATTCATTCTTATTTCTTGGGGCCACAAACTAGTTTGAGGTTTTATTTACTATCCTGTACTTATGCCATGCTTTATCGCTTTATTTAAAATTGTGCAGGTATCGCACTGTGCATGTTAGGTAAGCGGAGTGTTTTCATGGTATCGACAAGCCCAGTCACATTTTCGGGTTCCCATCGTTTACAGCCATTGACGCAAACCTTGAGTCCATCTCGAGTCGCCAACTTCGTCATGGTAGCTTAATGGGGTGGCCCCTCAAATATTTCTGAATCTGTGATCGCTTTGTCGTGGCCTCGTTGGGTTTTGATTTGGTTTTTCCGAGGTTGATCGAGTGTGTGTTGCTATTTGTGCACCCCTGCAGGGTAAAACTTTCTGAAAGCCGTGTCCGCGGTTATGGACGAATTGGAGCACAGTTTCTCGATCATAGACAAGTATAACTAAAGTACCGCTTATAATTTGACTAAGTACCTGACTAGTAAATAGTGCAACACTCATGGAATGGTTAATAAAACTGCCAACGGATGGGGGGGGGGGTTGTTCGTCCGCTTCCTCGTTGGTAAGCGAGGAGGAGGATGGATCTGTTAATATTACCTTTATAACTGTTGTTATTAATTCACGGACATCCGTCTATCTCTGGTTAGGCGGATGGTTAGCGAGTATCTATAGAATTGCTAGGGTTTATCTTTTGCTGCAATTGCGTCACCCCAGGTTGTGTCCCCTTTAGAGGCATAAAGACTTGCTGAAAGTACCCTAGGGTCTCACACGATAAATTGTTTGATTCGGATGAGCAGGTAAACTCGCAAGATGGATACTGGGTGGAGGAGACGGACGATGTGGGCAACGATCATTCAGTGTAGAGATTCCGGGAACGGGGATCCGTGAGATCTATGGGCGGGATGTGTTTATTTATGGGGCATCTTATGCCGATTTGCTTCTTATCCATACTCGGATCTTGTTTTCCGCTTCCGCTTGATACTCTGATGTTTGATGTATGAGGAGATATCCTAAACTATTATATCTATCTAGGATATTCGGATCTTGCCATATGGCGTTGCTATATTTCCTTTCTTTTTAGATGGAATGACTCTGAGAACCATTGTATGGTGGCTTGCATACATACTCATTTGTGTATGTAGTTGATCCCTTCGCCTGCCGATTACGCCGCCCGTTCTTGTCCCGATGTTTGGAAATGGTTAGGACGGCCGAAAGGTCTACCTGTGAGTGGCATTTGGGCCCCACCGTACTATTTTAACCATTTCCACTCATCCAGGCTTGTAACTAGGAGCGTAATTCACCGAGGTAGTTACAATGAGTCATCCTGATAGCGTAAGTAGTGGCAATTTTATTTAACCATTCCATTGTAGTTGCAATATTTACTAGGCAGGTATAACATGATATGATACACCCCAATTCCTCCAGTTGTTGGCACTTTTATATCCATTCCATTATAGTGAAGCTGATTACTAGTCATATATTTAAGTCAAATTCACAACACAACTTTAGTTATAGTTGTCTATGATCGAGATACTGTGCTCCAAGTCGTCCATAACCGTGGACACGGCTTTCAGAAAGATTTACCCTACAGGGGTGCACAAATAGCAACACACACACGATCAACCTCAGAAAAACCAAATAAAACCCAATGAGGCTTTCACACAAAGCAATCACAGGATTCATCAAAATATTTCAGGGGGCCACCCCACTAAGCTACCCACGATGAAGTTGGCCAGCTTCGAGATGGACCCAAGGTTTGTGTAGACGGCAGTAAACGACCGGGAACCCGAAAGTGTGACTGGGCTTGTTGATATAGCGAAAACGTGTCACAATCCAAAATAGTACAGGTGCTGCATGCACAATCATAAATAAAGCAGTAAAACATGGCATAAGTACAGGATAGTAATAAAGCCCCAAACTAGTTTGTGGCCCCAGGAAATAAGAAATGAATCAAGCTCTGGCTAAGGGGATTCATGGTCCCACATGCGGATAGTGCGATAGTAAAGGAACATGTATCAAGTACTCGGGGCCTACGGGACACAAGTGAGCGGTTAAAAACCAAATATTATCTATTGCCCACCGGTGCCTCTGCATTAGTTATAACTATTCCCAGCATTTTAATATCAAGTTGTAATTAAAGTCATGATCATCTCCACCATTAAGCATGTGTCAACCATCCAACAACGGTGGAACAACAACGACGTGAAGCAGCACCTGAGCAAGCAACTAGGACTCGCAAGACCGACTATCTATCAAACAACAAGCAATAGGATGTGTCCAAGGCAATATAGAGGCTGAAAGGAATATAAATGGTGCACAGAAACTAAAGCATCACAATACGGATAGCAATAGATCAACAGGAGGAAGTAAAGATTATAAATGCAAAATAGATAGAAAGGGGGAGATTGCTCGCCTGGGAAACATAGCCAAAGATTCATCAGGAGGTCGGGTCGACACTCGCATCCACTCAACGGCCTAATCCGTGAAGAAGCAAAGCACTAGAAGAAACACCGAATACACTATTTAATACTACGACAGAAGATCGGGCATGATGCATGTATGATGCATGACATGGCAAAGATGCGATGCAATTAGGCAATATTAAGCGGAACCGGGGTCCGGTCAATTAATTAATGGTTCAAGTTATTTAGATACCCCGCAATTTAAATGTTGTATTAACAAGGCAAAATATGGCATTGGTTCGCTACACAAATTTAAATGGAGCCAATATAAGACTATATTTGCCCGCATATGGTCTCCATATTTAATTATGAGGTGAATCGACATAATGCCCCCAAACCACAATAAGATGTATGCAATCATGTTCAATTTATATGCAACAAGTGATAATGTCATATTATAAAAATAGGGGTCTCGGAAAAGGGGTCACACATCATGGCGAAGGTCTTGTGGCTCGGAAGGTTCAGGGGATCGGTCTTCGGTTTCGGGTTCGGGGCTCCGGGATCCATGACGGAGAACTTGGGGTCTCCGGCTTCGATGGTTGGTGGACATGGGTTCCACATAGTTGGTTTCGGAAGATCTTGTCGATGATACTGACGCCCTTGTCCAACATCTTGTTCTCGTTCGCGGGAAGGTCTTGATTCGTGGCAGCACAACAAGGCCATCTTCACTTCACCCCACCACATACATCGTCAGAGCATAACTACACCCAAAACACCACAACACGGTGACACTTGTAGAAGGATACACGGGCGCGGGCTTCCTGGATACACACCGACAGACGGCGGGCGCGACGCACAGGGACGATGGAGGTCGGGCTCGCAGAAAGAGTCCGGCGCACAAGGCAGGTTGACGCGCAGGGGTCAGAGACGAGGCCACTGGCCGGTGGATGCTGCACGGCCAGAGATGGCGGTAGGACCCGGGGAAACGAGGAGGTAGGTTGCAGAGCTTGAGGCTGGTACGGACGGAGTCGAGGGACGCGATTGGAGCGACAGCGCTATAGTGAGGGCTTGACGGGATCGGGAAGGGCGATGAGCAACCGACGATGGTGGAGAGAGGACGACAAGCGACGCCAGAACTCCAGGGAAGCAGCCGCGGGAGACGGAGGCCGGAGGCGAGGCACTTGGCAGCACGACGGCGAACAGCAGCCAAAGCGGGAGGAGGCACGCTGCAAAAGTCGCGAGGAAGAGGAAGGCCGCCAGTCGCAGGGGCGAGGTGGGGTGGAGCTCTAAGGAAGACAGGGGCCAGGTCACGGTGGCGCTCGGGTCGGGCTCGACGGGGCACTGGGGACGCGTAGAGGGCAGCGGTGGCTGCTGGCAGCGAGGTTGGCCGGCCTTGGTGAAGAGAAGGGCAACAAAGAGGAAGACGCCTAGAGAGGGAGACGAGAAGCAGCAAGGCAGAGAGGAGAGGAGAGGGCGGCGACGGTTGGTGGGATCGAAGGAGGCAAGATACTCGGGATAGGGTGGGGATCGCGTGGGTGGTTGCGTCGCTCGCGAGTAGGGCCGGGAAAGCGTGTCGGTTGGTCCTGGTCAGCACGGGGTGGGGTGGTTCATGCGACGCGGGGCATAGCAGTAGGTGGCGCTGAGGAGGTGGGGCCAGGTGGTGAGTGGTGGCGGGGTGGAGGCTGGTAGGGGTGGCCGTTGTGGTATCTAGGGTTAGGGTTTACTTCGGGGTAGTAGGCTACTGCTAGATGGGCTTTTGGGCCTAGCCGGCGGTTGCCTCCCCCGATAAAATATTTATTTTATCTGTTTTAATTTTAAAGACTTTTGTAAATAGTTTTTAGACAACCGGAAGAGACCGGGGTTTTAATTTGAATTGAAGAAGGGGAATATCTAGAAAACAACATAGGCTTTTAGAAAATATTTTTTAGGCAAACAAATGCATGATGACATGACGATGCTCAAATGCAATGTGGCATGATGACATGAGTATGCGGTCATGATGATGCACAAAACAAAAACACTGCGATTTTCTAGTAGTGGTTTTACCGGGGTGCTACAATTCGACACCACTAACAATGGATCTCGCCCTCGAGATCCGCCTCATGGTACGGGGAAGAAGGCCAATGATTTGTATCTTCTTGCTTCGTGGAGATCCTCGTGACACCACTAACAAGATTATTGTTCCATCTTGAAATCAACAACACCACCAACAAGGGGTTGCTCACGTTCGTTGACATAACACTCCGGATAAACAAAAGATGAAGGTAAAGGTATCAAAAGATAATGCCACCTCTGACATCGATAGAAGGAGAGAAAAAGATGCAACCTAATCCACTTCAATGTACAAGAGTGAATAGAATGAGTAGTCGGCATGGGGGCCAATCCATCTACTCCGCACATACAGTAGAAAAAAATCATGCAACCCATTCTCAGAATTTAGACTGAAGATCTTCACAAGTGATGTTCAGAAACAAAGGATTGATACATATCTTCATCGGATCTAGCATACAAGATGTAGTCACGTTGAAAAACACCGAAAGATATAAAGAATGATTTCAGTGGATTTTGATCCACCGAAAGGTACAACAGATGAAGGGTACTCAGATAACACAAAGACCGGATGTGGAAACACCATTGCAAAAGGAATCGAAACCCTAAAGGTACGATGGAAACCCAACCACGAGAATTCCTATACTCGAAGAAAATATGAGAGAGCAGATTTAAAACATGCAAAGGTAAGAGGAGAAGAGCATAGAGGTAAGGAGTAAAAGCAGACCTAATCAGATCTATCCAACTGATTTTGAAAAATAGCTTTGACACTCTACATCGGCCATTAGCTAGGTTATCCTACAGGCTGGACCAGTGGGGTATCGCAACTGCTGAGCTCTAATACCACTTTGTAACACCCTAGAATCGGCCCTATGCAAGTTTTAGCGATTCCTGTCAAACCCGCATAGAAACGATTCAAAGATGCCCACCAGGCACTTGCGTGCGGGTGGAAACGAAGTAATATCATTACACAATAGTCCACGATGGAACCCGCAGAACATATATATACAACAACGAATCCATGATCCAAAAATACAGATATATGATACAAAGATCCAAATCACCTTGAAAATGATACAACATCCGAGTATGGATAACATGCAAATTGGGCTAAAAGCCCTGAAGAATATCCAATGGCATCCATAACCCTGCCCAGGCCAAGCCGGAAGGGTAACCCTGCTAACAACGTCGAACTCAAACCTACTAACACAAAAGGGGTGCCGACAAAGGGCGAAGGAAAAGGAGAGCGGTTAGTACTGAGGCCAGTACACGACGAGTCTAGAATTCGGCGGCTCTCGCCTACATAGGTATGGTGGACTGAAGCAGCAGCGAAGCATGCACTAAACAACCTATAGAGACTCGATACATCTGTTGGCTATTAGAGAGGGGTAAGAAAGACCTATTCGAATCCAACCTGATACTAAGACCAATCATACCCATCCTGGTATTCCCCCTCGAGACCAAACGAGGAAGTCAAACCGAGGAACTCACAGAGTTGGCAGTTTTACTCATTCCATTATAGTTGCAGCATTTACTAGTCAGATATAGATAGTATGAGTCATCCTGATAGCATAAGTAGTGGGCAATTTTATTTAACCATTCTATTGTAGTTGCAATACTTACTAGGCAGGTATAACATGACATGATACACCCCAATTCCTCTAGTTGTTGGCACTTTTATATCCATTCCATTATAGTGAAGCTGATTACTAGTCATATATTTAAGTCAAATTCATAACACAACTTTAGTTATAGTTGTATATGATCGAGATACTGTGCTCCAAGTCGTCTATAACCGCGTACACGGCTTTCAGAAAGATTTACCCTGCAGGGGTGCACAAATAGCAACACACGCACGATCAACCTCAGAAAAACCAAATAAAAACCCAACAAGGCTTTCACGACAAAGCAATCATAGGATTCATAAAATATTTCAGGGGGGCACCCTACTAAGCTACCCGCGATGAAGTTGGCCGGCTCCGAGACGGACCCAGGGTTTGTGTAGACGGCGATAAATGACTGGGAACCCGAAAGTGTGACTGGGCTTGTCGAGATACAACGAAAACGTGCCACGATCCAAAACAGTACAGGTGCTCTACGCACAATCATAAATAAAGCAGTAAAACATGGCATAAGTATAGGATAGTAATAAAGTACCAAACTAGTTTGTGGCCCCAAGAAATAAGAAATGAATCAAGCTCTAGCTAAGGGGATTCATGGTCCCACATGCGGATAGTGCGATAGTCAAGGAACATGCATCAAGTACTCGGGGCCTACGGGACACAAGTGAGCGGTTAAAAACCAAATATTATATATTGCCCACCGGTGCCTCTGCATTAGTTATAACTATTCCTAGCATTTTAATATCAAGTTGTAATTAAAGTCATGATCATCTCCACCATTAAGCATGTGTCAACCTTCCAATAATGGTGGAACAACAAAGACGCGAAGCAGTACCTAAGCAAACAACTACGACTCGCAAGACCGACTATCTATCAAACAACAAGCAATAGGATGTGTCCAAGGCAATATAGAGGCTGCAAGGAATATAAATGGTGCACAGAAACTAAAGCATCGCAATACGGACAACAATAGATCAACAGGAGGAAGTAAAGACTATAAATGCAAAATAGGTAGAAAGGGGGAGATTGCTCACCTGGAAAACATAGCCGAAGATTCATCTGGAGGTCGGGTCGACACTCGCATCCACTCAACGGCCTAATCTGTGAAGAAGCAAAGCACTAGAAGAAACACCGGATACACTATTTAATACTACGGCAGAAGATCGGGCATGATGCATGTATAATGCATGACATGGCAAAGATGCGATGCAATTAGGCAGTATTAAGCGGAACCGGGGTCCCGACAATTAATTAATGGTTCAAGTTATTTAGATACCCCGCAATTTAAATGTTGTATTAACAAGGCAAAATATGGCATTGGTTCTCTACACAAATTTAAATGGAGCCAATATAAGACTATATTTTCCCGCATATGGTCTCCATATTTAATTATGAGGTGAATCGACATAATGCCCCCAAACCACAATAAGATGTATGCAATCATGTTCAATTTATATGCAACAAGTGATAATGTCATATTATACAAATAGGGGTCTCGGAAAAGGGGTCACACATCATGGCGAAGGTCTTGTGGCTCGGAAGGTTCAGGGGATCGGTCTTCGGTTTCGGGTTCGGGGCTCCAGGATCCATGACGGAGAACTTGGGGTCTCCGGCTTCGATGGTTGGTGGACATGGGTTCCACATAGTTGGTCTTCGGAAGATCTTGTCGATGATACTGACGCCCTTGTCCAATATTTTGTTCTCGTTCGCGGGAAGGTCTTGATTCGTGGCAGCACAACATGGCCATCTTCACTTCATCCCAGCACATACATCGTCAGAGCACAACTACACCCAAAACACCACAACACGGTGACACTTGCAGAAGGATACACGAGCATGGGCTTCCTGGATACGCATCGACAGACGGCGGGCGTGACGCACAGGGCCGGTGGAGGTCGGGCTCGCAGAAAGAGTCCGACGCACAGGGCAGGTTGACGCGCAGGGGTCGGAGACGAGGCCACTGGCCGGTGGCTGCTGCATGGCTAGAGATGGCGGCGGGACCCATGGCGATGAGGAGGCAGGTTGCAGAGCTTGAGGCTGGTCCGGACGGAGTCGAGGGACGCGATTGGAGCGACGGCACTGCAGGGAGGGCTTGACGGGCTCGGGAAGGGCGGTGAGCAACCGACTGTGGTGGAGGGAGGACGGCGAGCGGCACCAGAACTCCAGGGGAGCTGCCGTGGGAGACGGAGGCCAGAGGCGAGGCACTTGGCAACTCGACGGCGAACAACGACCGAAGCGGGAGGAGGTGCGCTGGAGAAGTCGGGGGGAAGAGGAAGGCTACCAGTCGCAGGGGCGAGGCGGGGTGGAGCTCTAAGGCAGAGACGGGCCAGGTCGCCGTGGCGCTCGGGTCGGGCTCGACGGGGCGCTGGGTATGCGTAGAGGGCAGCGGTGGCTGCTGGTAGCGAGGTTGGCCGGCCTCGGTGAAGAGGAGGGCGACAACGAGGGAGACGCCCGGAGAGGGAGACGAGAAGCAGCGAGGCGGAGAGGAGAGGAGAGGGCGGCGACGGTTGGTGGGATCGAAGGAGGCGAGAGAGTCGGGATGGGGTGGGGATCGCGTGGGTGGTCGCGTCGCTCGCGAGTGGGGCCGGGCGAGCATGTCGGTCGGTCCTGGTCAGCACGGGGTGGGGTGGTTCGTGTGACGCGGGGCGTAGTAGTAGGTGTCGCTGAGGAGGTGGGGCCAGGTGGTGAGTGGTGGCGGGGTGGAGGCTGGTAGGGGTGGCGGTTGTGGTATCTAGGGTTAGGGTTTACTTCAGGGTAGTAGGTTGCTGCTAGCTGAGCTTTTGGGCCTAGCCGGCGGTTGCCTCCCCGATAAAATATTTATTTTATCTGTTTTAATTTTAAAGACTTTTGTAAATAGTTTTTAAACAACCAGAAGAGATCGGGGTTTTAATTTGAGTTGAAGAAGGGGAATATCTAGAAAACAACATAGACTTTTAGAAAATAGTTTTTAGGCAAACAAATGCATGATGACATGACGATGCTCAAATGCAATGTGTCATGATGACATGAGTATGCGATCATGATGATGCACAAAACAAAAACACAGCAATTTTCTAGTAGTGGTTTTACCGGGGTGCTACAGTCCACAACAAAAATCAACTGGAGATAAATAGTACACCATTTGATAGAACCGGAGAGACCCAAGACAAGACAGTAAGACGAATCGATTAAAATTCTCAATTGTAAAGAAGAATCATAGCAACTTTATATTCTGAACTGCAAATGAGGAGTGTTTGCTCCTTCTTTCTCTGAACTGCAAGCACAACAACGATCAGATATGGATGCATCTACAAAGCACCACGTAAATAAACCATTGTATTTGAGGCCAGTGGATTAAGCCTTCGTAAGAAAAACTTAATAAAATGCTCTAATTGGCAAAGGCCATTTGTACTGGAGTTTAGCTATATATCCAAAATATGAAAATGTCATGCATTATATGGGAAACTTGCAGAAAGACAAAAGATCACATATACAAAATGCAGGTATCCAAACCTGACGGTTCACTTGGTGCTCTTGGCGATGGAAAGAAAAGATATTACACCTTGATGTGGATTAACAACAGGGTAAAGATTATCATCAAATAAAGTGCTCCGCTTGACATTGAACCATCTCCAATAAACACAAACTTGCAGAATTGTATAGACTGTTTCGAGTAAAATAGACAACGTCTGTAGTCAATATTACCAACATATAGAGTAAAGTGAACGATGGTAAAATAGACAATGTATGTAGTCAATAGTATCAACACCAGTATTTCAGTTTTGAGTAAAATAGACAATCTCCGTACCAACAGATCGAGAATTTAAATAGTACATAGCATGCCAACGTTTTTTTAATGAAGTAAAGTGAAGGGTAATAAAATAAAGATTTTATAAACAACCTCAGTTCCAACATCTCCGTACTAACTTGGAGTTCTGTAATCATACTGCTGCGTATACACATGGAAGAGGGACCGGAAAAAAGACACAAAATTGTGCCCCTCACTCTTACTTCTGGAAATACAAAAATTGTACTCATTTACGTGTATCATCTTTTGTAAAGAAAACTTTTTTCTTACTTTCAGAAAACGGAGAAATAGTACTCCTTTTGATGTAGCCCGACCTTCGGTCTTTACCATATCATGGTCTCCAACTTATGCCAAGTCGTCATAGACTTCAAAGGTGAATCCGTTCCTCTATGCGAGCCCACTTCCTACCCTATTGAATGGTATACTACTTCATACTCCGTCATGTATTCATGATAGGTTCATGCCGACAAGTACGGAGGCATGGGAGGAAGCCTGAAGCACCAAGCACGACAAGACGGAGGCTTGGAAGAGAAGACGGAAGAAGCAGCAGCTGGAGCATAGGAGTCTTCGGCCTGCGCACACCGAAGTCTCCGGCCACACCGGAGTCTCCAGCCACAACGGAGTCTTTAGCCTGAAGACACCGGAGTCTTCGGCTGCAGACTCCGGAGTCTCCGGATCCATCTCCGGACCGACCCCTAGATCGAGCTCGAGGACAGTCTATCTGCCACTCCGGAGACGAACCGGAGACAGACCGGAGTCTCCGGACCACCACACCGAAGTCTCCGGCCTGAGCGTATGGGCCTGCGCGCCGCCAGCTGGGCCTTTGGCCCATGTACCCCTTAGTCCGCTCAAACTTTGCCCTTTTATTCCTAAAGTACCCTTGAACTAGTGGCTGGCCTATATATAGTGCCCCCACCCCCTCATGTAACCCTAGGCATAGATGACAGACTAAAGAAAACCCCCTTTGTAGAATTTCTAGTTTTGCCTCATCCCCTTTTACCAAAGGGGATCGACTCTCGTCACCACCTCGTTGGAGTTTGCATCGCGCCTCCCTCGTTGTACAAGGCCTTGGCATCGGTGTCACTTTGCCAAGACGTCAAGACCCTCTCCAAGGTGTTCTTCCCTCTCCGCGTGGGATCGAGGGAGCATGTTGACCGATCTTTCCTTGCGAGGATTCTATCGGACCGGTGGCCACCGGTGAGAGCAATCGGCCTTGTATCGTGTGAGTTTTGCATGTGTTCATCGTGTTCTTCGTGAGGTGTGCGTCTGCTTCCGCTATCTTCTCCCTTTCCCCTCGCTTTTCCATCGATTTGACCACGAGATCTGTGAAGATCGGGCCACCCACGGGGTTACCCCATAACATCTGGTATCAGCAGCTTTTGGTTGCCACGGATTTCTCCTCGATTTGGTCTTTTTCCCCATAAATTCGAAAATTCCTCCAAAAACAGCCTCAATTCGTGTTTTGGATCGATCTGTGATTTGAGTGCGTTTTGGTAGGTTTTGATCCGTGGATTACTTGCTAAACTTGTTGATCTACCTTCCCCTGCGTTCCCATGGCCTAATTCCTTGATTTCCCCCACCAATTTGGTGTTTTGGTTCGAGTTTTTCGCCCAAAATCACGCCACGGACGAGTTCTGGACGTCCTGGAACTTTCGGACCGGAGATTCCGGCACCCAGACCAGAGATTCCGGCCCAAACCGGAGTTTCCGCCCCCAGACCGGAGATTCTGGTCCAGACCGGAGTTTCTGGCAAAGTCTCCGCCCCCACTGCTGACAGCAAATCTGTTTCACGGTTTTGAGCATAACTTTTGCATACGAACTCGGATTTTGGTGTTCTTTAGCTCGTTACAAGAGGAGAAGGAGATCTACAGCATCATCTCCGTGGTTCATGCTATCTACTCCATCCAAATTCCGTGAGCAAGGCGGAATCCACCAATAAAGGGTGAAGATCGACGAAGAAAGGTATAAACATTCCGCGACTTCTCCCCACTTGCTTTCTTTTGTGAGCTACACTATCTTTGCGTTCAACAAACACCTACTGAGACTAGTTCCTCCTATGATTTCTTGGGCTATGCATATTTGATACCTTGTAGAATTCCAAGCAAAAGTTGTGAGCGTGCTATCTCATATAGTTATCTTGTATAGTTGTTGGCACAAGGAAGAGGCAAGTGAAAAATAAAAGAAAAAGAAAAAAATATAAAAAGAAAAGAAGAAAAAGAAAAAGAGAAAGAAAGAAACAAGTGCCTCCTAGAATAGGAAGCGCAAGCTTGATAAACATCATATAGGTGGTACTTATTATGCATATCTTGTAGCCCACCAATTTATTGCAATCGAACTAGCGTATCTTCTTGCACTTGTGCGACACGAGCTTATAGTCTTTGCTAGGTAATCATTTGGTTCTTAGCTCACTTTTGTCGTCGCACAAGTCCTATTTATCTCACCGTGTGTGTTTCCTTGTACATAATTCCTATCTTGTGGATTGACTTGTTTTGCTTTGTGATCATCGTGGTTCTTTACTTGCCATTACAATATCTTGATTTCGGATTGTTCTTGGACACGCCACCTTCCATACCTATCCACCATAAGCTTTGTGTGTGTGTTTTTTAGTGGTTAGTTGGTTTTGATGTTCCACGTGAACTTTAGTTTGCTTGGTTTTGATTGCTCTCAAGTGTTGCCACTTGCACGATACTATCTTCCAAGGTAAAGTAAGGTTTGACGTTACATCCCTAACCCCTACCACTTCCATATACACCACTTTGTCTTGTGAATCATGTCTAGGGACTCCGGAACCAAGGATAATATCTATGAACAATCCACGATGAGCCACCATGCATATGCCTCCACAAGCATGAATGACATGATGGAGCACTACACCGACAATGGCTCCACATGCTTGGGTGATATGGAGTTCTAGAACAACAATAACTCTCCAAGCATGGACAACTTCAAGCGCGACATGGACAACAACTTCGCCAAAACCATGAGCATGATGGCCAAGACTAATGATGCTTTGCGCTCATTACAACACCTCACCAAGAAGAGTGCCAAGGATAAGAAGCATCGTCATGAGCGTCATATGGATGACCAAGTGCACCATCTACATCAACTTTTGGCAAGGCACGCCAATGACCTTCGTCGACACCATCATAAGGCACCTTCAACTACTCGTGCCACCACCAAAATGGCACCAAGAGCAAGCTCCCCTCCACGCCATCAAGCTTCAATGCCAAGACTTGACGTCCTAGATGACGCATGCAACTTCGTGGATGAGGAAGACGAAGACCTCTACTTCGCCAAGTTGGACGAGTACGTCAAGAGGACTACACAAGCCAAGGTGCAAGATGGCAATGGCAAGATCAAGAATGGTGAGCATGGGAATTTCCCTTCACCAAAGGAGGCGTATGGAGTTGAGAGAACCGAGCCTACCCCTATATGCTTGAGTGATGATGTGGTACCAATCCCATTGTGAGTATGAGAGCCACATAGCCCACTTGAGTGAAAACAAGAGTGAGATGAGTGACTCTACCATACGTGAGATTGAGTGCTTCCACTTGGAGGGCATGAGTGATACACCGAGTGAGTTGAGAGTGGTAGTCGATAGGTCATGTGAGACCACTTTGATTTCTAACGACTTACCCTCTACCTCTAGTGTGTTTCCTCATGATGTGCTAGGTTCCATGGATCAAGAAGCACCAAGCTTGGAGATGATGATGCCTCCGACCGAGAAGATGTACATGGTGGATGAAGATGATGCCATCCCCATGCAAGAAGAATAAGTTGCCCACATGGAGGCCAATACTACCACAACACCCACTTCATATGAGAGGTATGAACAAGGTAAGAATATGGGTGTTGATGATGCCATGATCCTACTAGTGGACATGATGACTTGTGATGATTGGCATGCTACGGATGATGTTTGTGATATCACATATGCTTCATTGATATTTCCATGTGATACTTTGACTTTGCATAATGTTAAGCATGCGAAATTATTTGATTGTGATGATGTTGCCATAGACATGCCATGCTCTGAATGTTACATTGATGATATCATTGCTTGCACTTTGTTGAACAATTGCTCTTTCCAATGTTTTGCTTGCAATGATGTTACCAATGGTACCCCTCAGATAATGCTTTGTCATGAGTGTTTCACAATTTCTCCCGTTGCTTGCAATAAGTTGAATAATTGCTCTTTCACTTGTTTTGCTTGCAACAATAATTCACATATGGTTTATATTGAGATGGCCCCCATAGCTTTCTCAAATGTTGGAGATTTTGATGATTGCCATGATAAGAATGTGCCCCACTTGCATACTCACCATGCATCTATTTCACACTTGATTGACATTAATGGTGATGTGCACAAGAAGAGATACGTCATGATGGATGATGTGTTTCTCTACCATGCACACAAGTTCTTCCTTTTGTGTTTCATGTGTGTAGGTAGCCGCACAAGAATTTCAACCTCGGTTGAGCATGAGTTGACAAAAAGAGCTCTAGAGAGCATCCCCCAAGTGAGTTCAAGATCAAACCCAGCTCTGATACCTTTTGCATGCTTTGCATCTTTCATGTTGACAAATTGCTCTTTCCTATGGTTTGATTGCAATCATGTTGGTGGTATTCTTCCACCTTGTGACAATCATGTTTCGTTGCTATTGGATATTGATGCTTTGTGTGTTGCAACAAAAATATTGAACAATTTTTTGTTCCGATGTTTTGTATGCAACCATATTGTCATTATGAGCATGTATTGTCATGAGAGCTTCCAAGTCTCTCGTATAGTTGTTGCAACAAACATAAGGACCACTTGCTCTTTCATTTGGTTTGTTTGCAAACATGTTGTTTTTGCTTCCGCTTGAGATACTCATACCCCCATGATTTGGCTTTTGATGATATGTGTATGGCATCCAACATATTGAACAATCGTTCTTTCCAATGGTTGGTTTGCACACATAATGATGTTGTTTTGGATATTCTTCCTCTTGTGTTTTTGCCAAATTCTCCTAGATTTGCATCAAAGATGTTGATCAATACTTTAATCAATTGCTTTGAGTGCCACACTAAGATGTTTTATGGAGTTTTCGAGTTCCCACATTTGGATGATGTTTAAACGATTTCCATGCACTTTGACCTTGCATATGCATTCCGTTGGCTATACTTGAGTTGTGCTAATCGTGTTGTGAACAAGAACGGACATTCCACAAATGGCATGGTCCTCTATCACACACAAACATATGTTGCTTGGTCTTTGTTGTGTGAAGGTACAATTGCTTACGCGTCAACCTCTATGGAACATAAGTTGACAAGACGAACCATAGAGAGTTACCTATGGCTTCTCCTCAATGAGCTATCTCTACATCCTAAGGTGACTTCACTCTACTTGAGGACACATGCTATAATCTTCATGAATTGGCTATGCTTTGAGTGTTGCTTCGCTATTGTGGTGAGCTTTGTAGGCTTCATTGAAGGTGAAGGAACATTGAGGTGTTTTCAATTCAATCTTCCCGAGAACGACTATATGGTGAACCCCAGGATCAAGGTCTCTCGACATCTTCTACTTTGTGATAAGCGTGTAGAGTCGAGGACGACTCTTTTTGAAGGGAGGGGAGATGATGTAGCCCGACCTTCGATCGTTACCACATCATGGTCTCTAACTTATGCCAAGTCGTCATGGACTCCAAAGGTGAATCCGTTCCTCTATGCGAGCCCACTTCCTACCCCATTTAATGGTATACTACTTCATACTCCATCATGTATTCATGATAGGTTCATACCGGCAGGTACAGAGGCATGGGAGGAAGCCTAGAGCACCAAGCCTGACAAGACGGAGGCTTGGAAGAGAAGATGGAAGAAGCAGCAGCTGGAGCACCGGAGTCTCCAGCCTGTGCACACCAGAGTCTCCGGCCACACCGGAGTCTCCGGCCTGAAGACACCGGAGTCTCTGGCCTACAGACCCCGGAGTCTCCAGACCCATCTCCGGACCGACCCCCAGATCGAGCTTGAGGACAGTCTGTCTGCCACTTTGGAGACGGACCAGAGACAGACCGGAGTCTCCAGCCCAGACTAGAGTCTCCAGACCACCACACCAGAGTCTTCGGCCTGAGTGTATGGGCCTGCGTGACGCCAACTGGGCCTTTGGCCCATGTACCCCTTAGTCCACCTAGACTTTGCCCTTTTATTCCTAAAGTACCCTTGAACTAGTGGCTGGCCTATATATAGTGCCCCCACCCCCTCATGTAACCCTAGGCATAGATGATAGACTAAAGAAAACCCCTTTGTGGAATCTCTAGTTTTGCCTCATCCCCTTCTACCAAAGGGGATCGACTATCGTCACCACCTCGTTGGAGTTTGCATCGCGCCTCCCTCATTGTACAAGGCCTTGGCATCAGTGTCCCTTTGCCAAGACGTCAAGACCCTCTTCAAGGTGTTCATCCCTCTCCACGTGGGATCGAGGGAGCCTGTTGGCCGACCTTTCCTTGCGAGGATTCTATCGGACCGGTGACCACCGGTGAGAGCAATCGGCCTTGTATCATGTGAGTTTTGTGTGTGTTCATCGTGTTCTTGGCAAGGTGTGCGTCCGCTTCTGTTACCTTCTCCCTTTCCCCTCGCTTTCCCATCGATTTGACCATGAGATCCGTGAAGATCGGGCCACCCACGGGGTTACCCCATAACATCTGGTATCAGCAGCTTTTGGTTGCCACAAATTTCTCCTCGATTTGGTCTTTTTCCCTATAAATTCGAAAATTCCACCAAAAACAGCCTCAATTCGTGTTTTGGATCGATCTGTGATTTGAGTGTGTTTTGGTAGGTTTTGTTCCATGGATTGCTTGCTAAAGTTGTTGATCTACCTTCCCCTGCGTTCCCATGGCCTAATTCCTTGATTTCCCCCACCAATTTGGTGTTTTGGTTTGAGTTTTCCGCCCAAAATCACGCCACGGACGAGTTCTGGATGTCCTGGAACTTCCGGACTAGAGATATCGGTACTTACAGGACCACTTCTTCCATACACTAAAGAAATTTGGAACGTGGTCTCATTGCACCTTAGCATCTCAGTGTTATCTGAAAAAAGATAATGGTTCCAGGAAACCGCCGTTTAGGTTGCCCAAATTGGGGACACCTTACTGTTGATGCAAGCAAACAAATCTAGCTATAAAAAAGGCTACAGGATGAACCTACATACGTACATGGTGAGGATTTTGCGTTGTTGGACCACTTAAAGCAAGTGAATTCATCGAAGTGCAAAAGGAAGACATCTCAAACCAGGACCTGTACCTGCAAAAGTAGTTTATTAGGCATGCACCGGCAGTCCGGCAAGATGCCTGTACCAAGGGGAGATGCAGGCGGCGGTGGCTCAGCTGCGGATGTATGACAGCGAGACGTTAGGGAGAGGATGGTGGGGTGCGGCCGGGAGGGGAGTTTACCGGGCAGGTCTGCGCCTCCTAGCGCCCACTTCCGCCATCGATGGAACCACACACGAGATGGCTCTGCGTCGGTCGTCAAGGAGGATCCCCGAGGCAACAGGACGACGGGGCACAGGTCAGGCGCCGTCACGTGGAGATGCGGCAGGCATGGGCGCCGCCTGGAAAATGATGGGATGGTCATGATGCGGATCTTGCGATTAGGCACACTGGCGACGTAGAAGAGGGGATCGTGGGGGTGTGATCGGTTTTTTCTAGCGCCTGTTTAGCCAGGTGCTGCAGACGCACGGGTTTGCCGTGTGGGATGGGTAGAGTCCGTCGAACCTATTTGTAAATGCACCAAAGGAAAAAAATAGGATAATAGAAACTATTAGATTGTGTTTAGATGGTCTAGTTGTGTGGCTGTGATACATCTATGTATGTTTAACGGGGTACTTGTAGAGAAGTTTTTGTTTGCTCCTTTATAAGTAGTAGAGATTGAGAAATACAAAGGAAAGTTACCGAAGATGCCGGATTCAGCTTGGTGGCAGGTTTCCGCCAAGATGCCATGCTGCTTCTAGAGTTTCTTGTACGCCTCAAGGCTCCGAGAATTCTGCGCTTTGGTAGCTTGGTTCTTCTCCTTAAAGCGCTCAATCTCCTTCTTCAGGCGCTGCATCTTGGTGTCGGCAGATTCTTGCAGAACCTCCATCGACTCTTCATGCCCTTTGACGGTAGCAACTAGGTCTTTCTTAAGGATCTTGTTCTCATCGTCCAGTTCTTGGATGTGCTTGGATTTCTCAACGATGATTTTGGCCTTGGCAATGGCATCTGCAAGTCAGAACAAACATACGGCATGTGAGAATTTAGATGAAATGATATAAAGGAAGGATTAGGGAACTGTCGGGGGGAAACAGACGCTGGCTATTTTTGATCTGTTCCTTCAAAAGGCTGTTTTACCCTTTTCAAGATCTAGCTCTTTCTACAGCTTGGCATACTTCGCATTGGCCGCCTTCCTCCGAGTATTCTCATTCTACAAAGAGAAGAGTAGTTAGTTTATCTAGAGCATCTAGTTGGAACTTATCAGTTCCAACTAAAGTCTCGGGGGCTGTAGTATCAAATTTTAATTCATGTGTGTTCTCTCTTAGATTATCTAGCCAGAATTATTCATTCTACCTATAAACTCGGGGGCTACACTATCAAGTTCTGCACTTAGTTCTTCTTTGGAGCACTCAAGCCAATAACTCTTCGTTTTCCGCCTAAGAGATAGGGGCTATAAAGGGATATATTATAAAGAGAAATGTAAAATGATTGAAGACTTACGATTTCAATAATCTTGAGGTTATTTGCATAATTGGCATATGCATCGTGGAAGGTCCTGGCATTGTTATAAATAGCATTTGCCTACTGAATAAGATCATCCAAGCTATGTATTGGAGGAGTTAGAGGCATGGCAGATGAAGTAGCCAGAGGCATGGATGAAGCCCTAGCCGTCTCTTGCATTATCATAGCAGTTGATGGCATAGAGGTTCCCGGCTTGGTTATTGCTGCTTCTGCTTCCTCTGCCAATTGCTCCCCTTCTTCGGTGGCATCCTTAGCCGAAGCTTAAGCCACTTTTTAAGAGGTGCTCTCCTGTGTCGCCTGGCCGCTAGGAGCAATGTCCATGCTAATAGAACCTGAGACATCCGGTGTTGGGTTGATGTCTATCTCCATGGTGGAGGTCCCAGGTGCGATGGGGGACAACTTTTCGGCAGAGTCTGTTGCAAGCTTGACAACAGGAGTCGGAGGAGCAACAGTGGGCGAGGACTTGGTTAACATCTCACGAATATTTCTAGAACCTCCAACATCTTTGGAGGTCCATTTCAAACTAACACCGGATCTCTTCTTGAAATGTACAAAGTATAAGTATAGGGATTGAGTAGGTGCGAAGTAAAATTGGAGAATGAATATACTTACACCATAGCAAGTGCCTTGGTTAAGGGGATGTCGATGGACTTCTTCTTCTCCACCTCTAAGGCAGCAGTGGATTTCTTGGAGACTCCACTCTCCGATTTCTTCTTCTTTCCCTCGGCAGCATCATCAGAGGTGGAGTTCTTCCGCTACCGTGTTGTCGGAGCTGGATGATCCTTGGAGGTATCATCGTCGGACACAACCTGAATATCCTTTAGCTTTGGATCATTGACCTGGGAGGCCATTAGATCCACCACCAATGTCGCCAGCTGATGGATCAAAAAGCATGTCAGATGGTTGATGCACCTAAGTCAAAAACCTTCGAGTATATATAAATGTAATGAGGGAAACATTGTTACTTGTAGGCATTTACCGCATTCAAACATGTCGAACGTGATATTGAAGACATGCTTCTTGTCCTTCACCTTGACGATGTCCTTAAGTAGAGCTTGATGGAGTCCTAGGAGAAGTTATCTACGGAAATCCGCATGGGGTCTTTTCTCTCCTTGGAGTATTTATGCATCAGCTCGGCACAGTGCTGCAGAGGTTGGATCCGTCTTATGAAGCAGCACATGGCTAGGTCCAAGCCGGTTAGCCCTCTATCTACCAGCCATCCTATCTGCCTTACGGCATGAGAGGCTTCATCGTCGGACGAGAGGAGGCCTTGGGATCTCCAGGTGGGGGCCTCGGCGGTGGCACCATCGACAAAGTCAGGATACAAGTCTTGACGACCAGCGAGAGGTATATCTAGGCCATAAAAATATGTCCTTTGCCAGTTTTTGTAGGACTCTTGGCCAACGATGTTGGGGAACCGCCAGCTAGGATGGATCTTAAAGAAAATGGTTCCGTAGTTCCGCAATTCATCCTTGGACTCTCTGGACTCTCTCTCTCTCTCTTGATGGTAACAAATAGATAAATAGATCTAACCTAGGGTTGATACCTAGGTATAGTTCGTATAAAGCTACTAAATTTCTAAGTACTAGGATGCTATTGGGAGAAAGATTATGAGGGAGGACCAGGAAGTGCTTTAGGACTTCAAGGAAGAAGTCGAAGACTAGGAGGGAGACACCGCGTACCAGCTGAGATTTGAGGTATACCTTTTCTCCAGTTTGGGGAGAAGGGATGACCTCACCGGCCGGCACTGATACGTCCATTTTGCATCACTATTCTATATCATAATTTACTGTTATTCATTGATATATTTCATAATAAGAGATGATACTTATGTTATTTCATTTGTTTTTGCATGGTTGATGACTTTTGGAGGATGGACCGCTGAAGTCAGGATTCGGATGGAAAAGACACTGTTTGGAGGTGAAATTCGCGAAGATCAGAAAATTCTAGAAAATAAATGGAAAATCCTATTTTTCCAGAAGACGAAGGATGCCAGAAGGGGGAGCGGAGTTCGGCCAAGGGGGGCCACACCACCCCCTGGCGTGGGCCACCCCTAGCCGCGCCATTAGGTGGTGTGGCCACCCTGGCCCACCTCTAGCTCTCCTCTTTGGCGTATATTATCCCCACGAAACCCTAAGCCTCGGGAAGCAACCACAGAAAGATTCCGCCGCGTCTACGGGGCGAAGAACTGCAGAGAGAGAAAGAGCTCTCCGATAGGCAAAAATCTGCTAGGGAAATTCCTTCCCGGAGAGGGAGATCGCCACCATCAACACCACCATCAAGCTGGACTTCATCGGGATCATCATCATCATCATCTCCACCAGCACCATCATCACCACTCCGTACCGTTGTAACAATTGGGTTGAATCTTGCATGGTTCTTAGGGGAAACTTTCCCAGTGTTGATTACTTGTTGTAGTTGATGCTATTGAGTGGAACCATTGAATTATTGTTATGTTCAGATTGTTACTTATCATTATTTCATCTCTGATCTTGATCCATATGATGTCTTGTGAGTAGTTCCTTTAGTTCTTGAGGACATGGGAGAAGTCATGTTGTTAGTAGTGGAATTGTGTTGAGAAAGATTCAATAGTTTGTTATTTAAGTTGTGGTGTTATTCTTCTAGTGGTGTCATGTGAACGTCGACTACATGACACTTCAACTTTATGGGCCTAGGGGAATGCATTGTGTATTTGGCTACTAATCGTAGGGGTTGCCGGAGTGACAGAAACCTAAACCCCCGTTAGGAAACCTTTGCATAAGGGAGTGTAGGATCTCAGAGTTTAAAGCTGTGGTTAGGTTTTATCTTAATTACTTTCTTGTACTTGTGGATGCTTGCAAGGGGATTAATCACAAGTATGTATTAGTCCTGGGAAGGTCAGTACATTAGCACATGTTCACCCACACAACACTTATCAAACTAAAGAAGATTAATCAACTTTATGAAGCGAAAGCACTTGACGATATTCCCGTGTGTCCTCAAGAACATTTGGTCATCTTAAGTAATACAACCGGCTTGTCCTTTGCTAAAGAAAGGATTGGGCCACTTGCTGCATTTATTATCATTGTCTTTTATTTATCGTACTTTATTTATCTGCATTATCAAAAACCCTTAAAAATCTGTTTGCTTAGTATTTACAGAGAATTCCTGCTCCAAGCCACTCGTCAACACTTTCTGCTCCTTGTTGGGTTCGACACTCTTACTTATCAAAAATACTGCGATACACCCCTATACTTGTGGGTCATCAAGACTATTTTCTAGCGCCATTGCCGGGGAGTGAAGCGCTATTGGAGAGTGGAACTGGTAAAGGAAACTTCTACTGTGAGTATTTTATTTCAATATGGATAATTCACTTAGTTTCTTATTTCATAATGTTACTACCACTGCTAAGGTAGTAGATGAACCTCCACCTGCTAAAAATGATACTTTTAAAATACCTACAAGAATTGTTGATTGTGTTATGGATAACTACTATTTTGGAGATGGAACTGTCCATCCCGGTGATCATTTGCTCTTTATACACGAATTATGCAGGTTGTTCAAGTGTGCAGGTATTACAACAGATCAAGTCAAGAAGAAGTTATTCTCATTATCACTGAAAGGAAGAGCTGAGGAATGGTATAAGCTTCTGAAAAATGGTCAAGTTCTTGAATGGGAGGAAATTGTACCTCTGTTTTATTCTAAATTTTATCCTCCTAGTGAGAGTCATAAAGATCGGAATCAAATATACAACTTTTGGCATCTTTATGGAGAGAGTACAGCTCAAGCTTGGGGGAGATTGAAGTTACTAATGCTCAAATGTCCTATTCATGAGCTCCCCAACAATATTATTATCAATAACTTTTATGCAAGCCTTTCTCTTCATGATAAGGATCTATTGGATGCTTCTTGTGCTGGATCATTTACACGCATGGAAGAAGGAGCTAAATGGGATCTTCTAGACCGTATTCAAGACAATGCTGAAGCATGGGAGAATGATAGAGGAAGAAAGTCAGGTTTAAATTATGATTATGAATGCACTAAATCTTTTATGGGAATTGATGACTTTTGTAATATTAGTAATGCTTATGGTCTAGACTCTCAAGTTATTGCAAACTGTTTTAATGCTTTTGCTTCTTATATTGAAATTCCAAAAAGAGAATGGAACAAGTATCATGCACCTTATAAGGGTATTGTTGATTGTGCTCCTACTAGAAGTACTGAAGTTTGCACTACTGATCATATTTTACCTGAACCTTATATCAAGAAAATACCTTTCCCGGATAAAGTAAAGGAGCATTCTATGATAACTAGTGTAATTAATAAAAGTACAAAGAGAGCTGTAAAACGTGATGAACAAATAAACATTGAACCTGCAGTAGCAATTGTGAAAGACCTTGTCACTAAAAGTGTAGAAGATGGACACATTATCTTCTGTGAGGATGCTTCTAATATTGTCTCACATCCTAATAGAACTAGAAAAGCTAGTGTCCCTGTTCTTTCTGTTAGAATTGGTGATCATTGTTATTATGGTTTATGTGATATTGGTGCAAGTTCAAGTGCTATTCCTTATGAGCTTTACAAAGAAATTATGCATGAAACAAGTCCATGCGAACTTGAAGAAATTAATGTGGTTATTCACCTTGCAAACAGAGAGACCATCTCTCCCATTGGTATTGTAAGAGATGTGGATGTTCTTTGTGGTAAGATTAAATATCCTGCTGATTTTCTAGTACTTGGTTCAGCTGCTAGTAAAACCTATCCTATCATTTTTGGTAGACCTTTTTTGAACACGTGTGGAGCCATCATAGACTGTAAAAGGGAGAAAATTTTAACTAAATTTGATGGGGAATCTTATGAGTTCAATTTTTCGAAATTTGCTAAAGTTCCTTATGAAAATGAGACTCCTAATTAGGATTTTAAAGTTGAACAACTTGCTGTTATTTCTCTTGCTCCTAACAATGCTTTGCAGCAATTTATGGAAGACCACGAAAGTGAGATCATCATGGAAGAAAGGAATGAGATTGACGAGATTCCCTGTCGTCAACCTAAAATGCTTAAGCATAACTTGCCTGTGGAAGATTTGGGTACCACATTGCCACCTAAAAAGGATCCGGTTTTCGATCTAAAACCTTTACCTGACGATCTTAAATATTCTTACATTTATGATAAAAAAATATATCATGTTATTATTAGTTCTAAACTTTCAGGGAAGGAAGAGGAAAGATTATTGGAAGTATTGAAGAAACATCAAGGAGCTATGGGCTATACACTTGATGATTTAAAAGGGATTTCCCCTACTATATGTCAGCACGCTATCAATATAGAACCTGATGCAAAACCAGTGGTGGAACATCAACGTCGTTTAAATCCTAAGATGAAGGAAGTGGTAAGAAATGAGGTATTAAAACTCCTTGATGCCGGTATTATTTATCCTATTGTTGATAGTGAATGGGTTAGTCATGTTCATCGTGTCCCTAAGAAACAGGGAATTACTGTTGTGCCAAATGAGAATAATGAGCTTATCCCCCAAAGAATAGTAGTAGGTTATAGGATGTGCATTGACTTCAGAAAGGTTAATAAAGTTACTAAGAAAGATCATTACCCACTGCCTTTTATTGATCAAATGTTAGAAAGATTGTCTAAAAAGACCCATTTTTGCTTTCTTGATGGATACTCTGGGTTCTCTCAAATTGTTGTTAAACAACAAGATCAAGAAAAAACTACTTTTACATGTCCTGATGGAACATATGATTATAGGAGAATGCCTTTTGGTTTGTGTAATGCTCCTGCCACTTTTCAAAGGTGCATGTCTGCTATCTTTCATGGTTTTTGTGAAGAAATTGTGGAGGTATTCATGGACGATTTTTCCGTATATGGAACTTCTTTTGATAATTGTCTGCACAACCTTGATAAAGTTTTGCAGAGATGTGAGGAAACTAATCTTGTTCTTAATTGGGAGAATTGCCACTTCATGGTCAATGAAGGAATTGTCCTTGGACATAAAATTTCTGAAAGAGGCATTGAAGTTGACAGAGCCAAAGTTGAAGCAATTGAGAAAATGCACTGCCCTAGGGACGTTAAAGGTATTCGTAGTATCCTTGGTCATGCTGGTTTTTATAGAAGGTTTATTAAAGATTTCTCCAAGATATCGAAACCCCTTACTAATCTTCTCCAAAAATATGTACCCTTTATTTTTGATGATGATTGTATGGAAGCTTTTTAAACTCTAAAGAAAGCTTTAACTACCGCTCCTATTGTCCAACCACCTGATTGGAACTTACCCTTTGAGATCATGTGCGATTCTACTAATTTTGCTGTAGGTGCTGTTCTTGGGCAACGAATAGATAAAAAGTTAAATGTTATCCATTATGCTAGTAAGACCCTTGACGCTGCTCAAAAGAATTATGCTACTACTGAAAATGAGTTCTTAGCTGTTGTTTTTGCTTGTGATAAGTTCAGACCTTATATTATTGATTCAAAAGTTACCATTCATACTGATCATGTCGCTATTAAATACCTTATGACGAAAAAAGATGCTAAGCCTAGGCTTATTAGATGGGTGTTGCTTTTACAAGAATTCGACCTACATATTGTAGATAGGAAAGGTGCTGAAAATCCTGTTGCTGATAATTTATCTCATTTGGAAAACATCTCCTTTGATCCTATGCCTGTTAATGATAGTTTCCCAAATGAACAGTTGGCTGCAGTAGGGGTAAGTTCATGAGGGAGTCCTTGGTATGATGATTACGCTAACTTTATTGTTTCCAAGTATTTGCCTCCAACTTTTACAGCACAACAAAGAAGGAAGTTCTTTTATGATTTGAGGCATTATTTTTGGGATGACCCACATTTATATAAAGAGGGAGTAGATGGTATTATGCGAAGATGTGTTCCAGAATTTGAACAAAAAGAGATATTGCGGAAATTTCATGGTAGTGCCTATGGAGGACATCATGCAGGAGATAGAACCGCACAGAAGGTTCTACAATCAGGTTTTTACTGGCCTACCCTTTTCAAAGATGCAAGAACAATTTTCTTATCATGTGATGAATGTCAACGAGTCGGTAATATTTCTAGATGCAATGAAATGCCTATGAATTACTCTCTTGTTATTGAACCATTTGATTGTTGGGGATTTGACTTTATGGGTCCTTTTCCCCCGTCAAAAGGCTATACTCATATTCTTTTTGTTGTTGACTATGTTACAAAATGGGTAGAAGCCATACCAACGTAAAGTGCTGATGGTGAGACCTCTTTGAATATGCTTAAGGATATTATTTTTCCTAGGTTTGGAGTGCCTAGATATCTTATGACTGATGGAGGTTCTCATTTCATTCATGGTGTTTTCAGAAAGACCCTTGCTAAATATGATGTTAATCATATAATTGCTTCAGCTTATCATCCCCAAACTAGTGGGCAAGTAGAACTATCAAATAGAGAAATTAAATCCATCTTGCAAAAGACTGTTAATAGATCTAGAAAAAATTGGGCTAAAAAATTGAATGATGCTTTATGGGCTTATAGAACTGCTTATAAAAATCCTATGGGTATGTCTCCTTACAAAATGGTTTATGGGAAAGCTTGCCACCTGCCTTTAGAATTAGAACACAAAGCTTATTGGGAAGTGAAAGAACTTAATAGAGACTTCAAACTTGCTGGTGAGAAAGGATTATTTAGCTTAAGTTCGTTAGACGAGTGGAGGAGTGAAGCATACGAAAATGCTAGACTATTTAAAGAAAAAATTAAAAAAAGGCATGACAGGAGAATTCTTAAAAGAGAGTTCCATGTCGGTGAGAAGGTTCTATTGTATAGGTCTCGTCTCAGACTTTTTGCAGGAAAACTACTCTCAAAATGGGAAGGACCATTTGTTATTGAAGAGGTGTATCGTTTAGGTGCAATAAAAATTTCTTCCCTAAAACATAAAACTACACAAGTGGTGAATGGTCAGAGACTCAAGCACTATATTTCTAGAGATTCTTACAATGAAGATATTGATGTTATTCAAACGGTGATTCTGGAAGAATTTATCAAAGACCAACTTCAGAGACCCACAGAGTCCATTTTCGAATAGGTAACAGTTCTGGTAAGAAAAGGTCCGCAAAGAATGTATCAATTTATATTTTTGCAGTTTTTACCTAACATGGAAAGCAAGGAGTCGAAAGAGGGACGGAAACGGAGCCCGGGTGGCTCACACCACCCCGTGGCACGGGCCGACCTGACCACGCCACCAGGGGGTGTGGCCACCCCGGAGCCCGTCTCCGACCCGTTTTCTCCCAGTACCTTCCTTGTAAAACTTCGTAATATATAATCCCCTAGATCCCCCGAGGTTCGTATATTGTGTTCTCGTGTGTTTTCGTTTCGATCTGTTTCTGCTAGGAACTATTCTCAAAGTTTAGAAGCACAATGGTCTCCGCCAATGATATGGGCAAGGAGCCTGCAGAGGAGGACCTCCAAGACTTTGAGCAGGAGGAGGAGATCGATAGTGAAGTTGAAGAGGAGTCAAAGGAAGACCATCATCCACACACCAGCACCACCATTGCAAGCATTGGAGTGATGACAAACCCTGCCAGGTTCAAAAGGACTGCACGGATGTCCACTAGAGGGAAGACTCCGCGTCATTGCTTGGCTTCGCGGTCACCTTCTCCACGCACCAAGAATCCCTTCCATACCCTTATCCATGAGCATCAATTCCAGAATATGCCAAAGGAGAAACTACCCTCAAATTGGGATATGCCCCGTTCTAACCATGCAGGAAAAGAAGACTTCAAGGAGGAAGAGTAGGGAAAGAATCATAAGAGCAGGGATTCACAGCCCGACATGATCATGAACTACATTGAGAACAACTCGGAGTTGATTCGTACTCTCACCGTCGAGATTGAGGATTTGAGGAAATTGATTGAAAAGCTCATCAAGAGAACACCACCACCGAAGGAGTAATTCGTCATCAGGTTTTGGCATCCCCTTGGTTTGTTCCAAGCTTGGGGGAGTGTCGTGGTATCATATCACTATCTTTTATCTTTTTACCTTTTTAGTAGAGTCATATCATGAATAGAGAAGTTATCATATAGGATGGTTTGCATTATGGAAGTGTCTCCCCTCTCGTTAGATATCTATGTATCCCTTGGTGTGACTTGCCGATATGGAATATTAATGAGAAGTTCTTTCATTTACTCTTTTGCATATTTTATTTTAGTTTTCAATTACTATTATATGATTGATCTTGTTATTAGTATTGGTATCACTTTGGGATCATTAAGTAAATTTAGTTGGTTTTGGCAAACCTGGCTCGGTCAGTAGCAACACTATTATGAGAATTGAATGAAAAAGATAAAAGTACTCTTAAGAAATATAATTTTATCATCTTTCTTGATTTGCTCATAAGCTTAGTATTCTCTAGTTAAGATCTTTTGTGCTTCCATGGAAGATTGCATGTTTGTTTTTATCACTTGTATTTGTTTGTTTCCTTCAACTCTTATGCTTGCTACCCAGCCTTGCTAGCCAAAAACCTGTACTGAGAGGGAATGCTTCTCGTGCATCCAATCCTTAAACCAAAACCTATGCCATTCGTGTCCACCATATCTACCTATTAGCACTATTGCTATTCCAAGTAAATTCATGTTTTTATCTACCTTCCGAATTAAAATTGTTATGTGAAAATTAGCGATTAAAGCTCTCACGAACTTGAAGGCGCACTTTACTTTTCTTGCACCTAATAAACTTGAAGCATTGTGTCATCTAAGTTGCATATACTTGCACTTATACGTTGGGGATTAACAGAACCATGCTGTCATGGGGAATGCTTTCAACATTGCACTTGTACATTGTACCCAGTTGATATCATGATCTTTTGTTTATGGATGTCGTCGGTGTGAAATGAAAGGGGAGCTTGTAAGTCCATGGAGTTATGTATGTGTATTAGAGAAACGCCTGGGCCGCTAGCCTAATCCATGCCTAATCATGGTGGAAAATTGCAGCATCACCATAGTGAGCAATCTATGAAGCATTCTTCTTATAAAAAAAGAGATAGATATTGATAAAAAGAAAAAAAAAGATGAGAAAAGTGGAAAGAGAGAAAAAGCACCATTTTCCCATGGTAAATAAGAAGATTGCTGAGATGCTCATTGTCTGCTTGCCTTGTCATTTTGATTATGGGATAGCTCATGTATCATGTGCAAGGGGTACCCCATTAGCGGTTCTCTATGATACACATGTACTTACTATGACAAGAACTTAACGGTAACTAAAATTGAGTAGCATGAGGAGCAGCCCTCTTATTCAAGGGACATGAGATTGCCAACTTATACTTTGTCAAGCATATACTCCATAGTTTGTTCACTTTAACCTTAATCACCTAAAGATGCTTATGATAGGGGCAATGAGAGCTGAAAGCTAATAAGTACCATAATTTTTGGAAGCTCTTTATGAAACTTGAGATCCCTGCTTCCCACTGCGAAGGGCCTATTTTTTACTTTCTAGTTGAGTCAGTAAACCTATTCCTTTCTATCTCAGCAAGTATTTTGAGTTGTTGTGTTTCATTCATTCATATGATGATTTATTCAATCATGTTTCTTATGTTCCTTGTTTTGACATTGCTCTTATCTTAGTGAATATTACTTTGAAAACTATCATTGAAAATCCCTTTATGATTGAACTCCTGCAAATTGTTAACTATCCTTTGACCAAGAGCAAAGTTTGTCATTACCAATTATGATTTACTTTATGTATCTTTATTGTGTTTCCTTTACTTATTGCAAGTTAAGTTATATAATAGTGAGTTATCTTCTATTATGATTTATGTATTGATGAATGTGATGCTTCTTGTCCGTATTCTTTTATCGACTCTTCACTCCATAAACCTGAGGTCATGTTTATTAAGCTCAGTTTTCGTTTGGGGACAAGCGAAGTCTAAGCTTGGGGGGAGTTGGTACGTCCATTTTGCATCACTATTCTATACCATAATTTACTGTTATTCATTGATATATTTCATATTAAGAGATGATACTTATGTTATTTCATCTGTTTTTGCATGGTTGATGACTTTTGGAGGATGGACCGCTGAAGTCAGGATTTTGATGGAAAAGGCACTATTTGGAGGCGAAATTCGCGAATATCAGAAAATTCAAGAAAATACATGGAAAATCCTATTTTTCTAGAAGACGAAGGATGCTAGAAGGGGGAGCGAAGTTGGGCCACAGGGGGCCCACACCACCCCCTGGCGCGGGCCACCCCTAGCGCCCCACCAGGTGGTGTGGCCACCCTGGCCCACCTCCAGCTCTCCTCTTTGTCATATATTGTCCCCACAAAACCCTAAGCCTTGGGGAGCGACCACAGAAAGATTCCGCCGCCTCTGCGGGGCGGAAAACTGTAGAGAGAGAAAGAGCTCTTCGATAGGCAGAAATCTGCCGGGGAATTTCCTTCCCGGAGAGGGAGATCGTCTCCATCAACACCACCATCAAGCTGGACTTCATCGGGATCATCATCATCATCTCCACCAGCACCATCATCACCACTCCGTACCGCTGTAACAATTGGGTTGAATCTTGCATAGTTCTTAGGGGAAACTTTCCCGGTGTTGATTACTTGTTGTAGTTGATGCTATTGAGTGGAACCATTCAATTATTGTTATGTTCAGATCGTTACTTATCATTATTTCATCTCTGATCTTGATCCATATGATGTCTTGTGAGTAGTTCCTTTAGTTCTTGAGGACATTGGAGAAGTCATGTTGTTAGTATTGGAATTGTGTTGAGAAAGATTCAATAGTTTGTTATTTAAGTTCTGGTGTTATTCTTCTAGTGGTGTCATGTGAACGTCGACTACATGACACTTCAACTTTATGTGCCTAGGAGAATACATTATGTATTTGGCTACTAATCGTAGGGGTTACCGAAGTGACAGAAACCTAAACCCCCGTTAGGAAACCGTTGCACAAGGGAGTGTAGGATCTCAGAGTTTAAAGTTGTGGTTAAGTTTATATCTTAATTACTTTCTTGTACTTGCGGATGCTTACAAGGGGTTTAATCACAAGTATGTATTAGTCCTAGGAAGGTCAGTATATTAGCACAGGTTCACCCCCACAACACTTATCAAACTAAAGAAGATTAATAAACTTTATGAAGTGAAAGAACTTGACGATATTCTCGTGTGTCCTCGAGAACGTTTGGTCATCTTAAGTAATACAACCGGCTTGTATTTTGCTAAAGAAAGGATTGGGCCACTTGCTGTATTTATTATCATTGTCTTTTATTTACTCGTACTTTATTTATCTGCATTATCAAAACCCCCTAAAAATCCGTTTGCTTAGTATTTATAGAGAATTCCTGCTCCAAGCCACTCGTCAACACCTTTTGCTCCTCGTTGGGTTTGACACTATTACTTATCAAAAATACTGCGATACACCCCCTATACTTGTGGGTCATCAAGACTATTTTCCCGGACACCGCCAGGCTCCTCGCGGCAAGCTTCTTTGCGTGCACCGCTATCCCCGTAGCTAGGAGCTCCGCCTTGGCGAGCTGTCTCCTCCGCCTCGCACCCCGCCGTCGCCGAAGATGAAGGCCGGCGCATGGATGCTCCGCCACTGGGCCTGCCGTGGAGGCAGCCATGTGCGAGCTCACGAAGGGGCGGCGGGTGCTACCGGCCCTAGATGGCACTACTGCAAGCCCGAGGCGGCGGTGCTACAAGCCCTATACGGCACTGCTGCAAGCCCGAGGCGGCGTTGCTACAAGCCTTAGACCATGCTGCTACAAGCCGAGGCGGCGAAGTTGCTTTTTTTGCTGCACTTACTGGATTTTTTTGCTACAATTGTTTTGAGGTTTTTCTACAATTGTGCAAAGTTTTTGCTACGAGGTGTCCGACGATTTTTGCGGGCGAGAGTCTCCGACGAAGTTAGTTTTTTGCTACAGTAGAAGAACTTTGTTTCTACAATTGTCTTGTGGTTTTTCTACAACAGTGTCAAGTTTTTGCTTCAAGCTCTTGGGCGAGAGTCACCAGCGAGTTTTTTTCGACAATGTCTTCGACGAAGTTGTTTTTTCGTCATTAGCATAATTTTTTGCTGCATGGTTTTCGGCGAGGTCTCCGGCGGGACGTTCTATTCTTGAACAAACTTTTTTTTTGCTTCGGAAGCAAAAGCAGGGAAATTTATAGCAGAAAAGGAATATTTTGCAGCAAAAGCGGGATTTGGGGTGATTTTGGGACACGTGTCACGCACGGAAGCAGGACGATGGGATCTCCCCATCGTCCGGGGACGCCTAGCACGCTTGTATTTCTGTGCGTCTAGGCGTATGGTCTCCAGCCAGTCCTTTTTCCGAAAAAAGACTCCCAACAAACTTGTTCCGCTTAGTTTATAGCTAAACCTACCATACTCGGTTCGGTCTAGGTCAAGGTGCATACGTACACTCACATATGCGGAGTAGATGACCCGATCAAGGTATCGACAAACCCGATCATCCCGATATTTGCTGGTAAGTCATGAATCGATCCTCTCTTGTCTGCTCTCCACTCCCCTCCTTTTCCCCACCCCTTGAGAGTTCGCCACCGCTGCCCGGGTCGCCCCTGCATCTCCTCCGCCGGACTAGCCGGCTGGAGATGGACAAAGGGGGTTCCGGATGTAGGTTTAGATGTAGGTGTTGTAGGTTTTGCAGCTGCGTGTCGTGGGTTGGCGCTATGCCGAGAGGGTGGGATAGGATCGTTGGCCCAAGATCTGGTCCTCGCTGGTGCTGTTGCTACTGGTCGCGGCGCTCCGGTGGACGGATCCGAAGATGATGAGCAGCGAGGATGCCAGCATCTTCGTCAATAAAGGGCATCCTAGGAGCCCTTCTTTCTTGCAGAGTCGTGCTACCGTTTTTCCTCTCTAGGCCGTCCGTGGTGGCGAGGAGGACGGAGAAAGTGACATGGAGCTTGCCGTTGTTCGTCTTTCCCCGGCCGGCCGTGGAGGCGAGGGGGAAGGCGGTGCAAGGCGGATCCATGTCCTCTGCTCTGGAAGAAGGGTGTTGTCCTATTGGCTTCCGATTATTTGACAACGCTTGATTCTTCTCCTCTTCGCTGGCCGGCCGCGGTGGTGAGGAGAGGAGGAGGGAATAGGCTGCTGATGTTGATGAAGCGGAAGCTGGTCGAAGCTGCTCCCACTGGTTCTTCTCCGCAATGGCCCTTTAGCAGCAGCGTCGCTGCTGGGCCTCTGCCTATTCTGGCCGAAGGACGACCGAGGGTCCTAACCTCCTTTGGAGGCCCCTTTTCGAAGCACGGCTCCAGAGCTCGACATCTCATCATCGGCAAGTGGTTCGTCCCCGCGGTTGGCAAGATGGCTGGCTGTTGCGTTTTCGCTCTGGATTAGGAGGCGTCACAAGAAAGAGACCTCGTTGAGCTCACCGATTTTCTCGGCTGGAGGTTGTCGGAGTGTTGTGGTGGAGGTGCCCAGGGACTTGATTGCAATCTTATTTTTAGTTCTGAGGTGCTGTGTGTATTTTGGAGGCCCCTTTTTCTCTTTTCTAGCTTTGCTAGGGTGTTAACTGTGAGGGGACTCTCCAAACTTTGTACCTGCTGCGTGACTATATTTGCAGCTTCCTAGGTCTTCTAGACCCTTTTATCGTTCAAAAAAAGTCATGAATCGATCGATTTTCCTGAGGGGTTTCTTCGTCGAGGATCCGATCTACAAGAATTCCGTTGTCCTCGAGGACTCTCAGTGTCGGCGTCATCATGCATATGTTTTTTGATGGTGAATGGGTGCAAAGCACCCAACATATATTGCTGCATTCAAGCCCCTGGAGTACAAAAAGGACTAAGAAATGAAAAATTACAAAGAGGCCCTAAAATAAGAACTGAGGACCCTGAAGAAAAACTCATAAAAGCAATCAAATCCTTCATCCTCTTCCTCCTCTAGATCGACGACGAAGCTCCGGCGTTAGCAAGCACCCTTGCCACAGGAGGCAACTGACGCAAGGAGCAGTGCAGCGGAGGAGCGGCAGCCCTACAGCCCTTGGGTCCGACGCGTTGACAAGACCTGCCGCCAAGGAAACGCTGGGGAGAAGCTCTAGAATGCTTCACCGCCAGGAAGCACCGCAGAGACTGCCGCCTGCAGGAGAGTCACCATGGCTTGACGAAGTAGGCGAGCGACACTAAGGCGCCCGAGACAGAGAGGCCTCTAAACCGCTGAAGAAGAAGCAGGGCCGCCATCTCTCCTCCTCGCCACCACAGCCTACCAGGAGAGACGACGCCACCACACACCACCCAGGCCACCGCACCTCCTCTCCACCACGACCGACCAGGAACAGAAGAGCTGGGCCGCGGATCCACAGCAGCGAAGGCCCACGACAGCCTTATTGGAAACAGAGATGCTAGTTCGCACTGGTGCGAGCTACTCCGACGGAAGGAGAAACCGACGACGGCGGAACCCTAAGATCCAGATCTTGGCCAGGATCTGCACCTCGCCCTAAACTATGTGCATAAAGCCCAAAGACCTACCCTAGACTACTCACGGCGCCTCCCCTTCGCCATCTCCAGCCGGCAAAGCCGCCGGAGAGGCTCGGGATTGGCCCAGTCCGGCGAAGAGAGCTCCTAGCTACTGTAGCGAAGAGAGAGAGAGAGAGGGTAAGGGGGAAAGTCCTCCACTCTCCTCCAGCTAGCTAGGTCGTGCGATATGTGTCATCATGCATAGTAGCGTCATGAAACTCCACCTCGCACCGGTGATGGATGTCCCATGGGAAAAGCAAGGATCAGAAAAACAGTGCAACGCATCGAGCTATCCATAGTTGGTTCCATCTTTGCTTTCACCACGCGAGTCATAGATGTCGTCGGGGTTGGCCGGCTCAGAGGTTTGGACTGCCGGTGGCTTGGTTGGACACGTGGAGAAGAACACCAACTGCCCTAGGGAGAGCCACGCATCCCAAGCAACATAAAAATTACGGATCCAGCCAGCCTATCTCCATATGTTGATGATCCCTGACCATCGACATACTTCACGCCTCAGTGCACGTGGCCATTGCGATGGTCTTTAGGCCGTGTGCTAATGATTCCCGGCCATCTCATGCTCGCCTCAGTGCATGGGCCACTATGATGGTCTACAGGGTGCATGCCCGAGCCACACAACCTGTGGTGGCACCCAGTTCTCGACCGTAAGGAAAGCAAGTGTGCACATCTTAGCGACGCGTCCCGGGCCCAGGTCGCTCGACCCATCCTTGGCCTCCATTCCAACCAACAATCAAAAAGATCGCCGACCGCCTATCCCGCAAGATCGACGAGCTAAAGGTGGGTTGAACTCACTCTCCCCTCCCCGTGTTAGCTACACCTGTTGCCGATAGGTAATACTGTAGCTATATGACTCTATCGTACTCCCTCCGTTCCAAAATATAAGATATTTTAGATTCATTAAAGGAGTGTCTAGACTCCTTTTAATGTGTAGGTTCGGTTTGGAATAAATCTAAACACTACTAGATACAACTTTTACAAAACTAAAACATCTTATATTATGAAAGAGAGGTAGTAGTAATGATACGATGGAACAACTAAGAAAGTGTTTGGTTCGCACATTTTGCTCCGGTACCTGATTACGGCAATCAGATACCATTAATCGTGTTTGTTTCAGTTTGCCAGTAAACAGGTCCCCTGTAAACGAGTCCCACCGTAGTATTAATCCGATACCAGCCTGCCCCTCCGGAAACAAATTACCATACCAGAGAGGCCGCTCGCGAGCCTCCCGTCCCTTGCCCATCGCCTCTTCGCCGAGTCTGGCGCCGTGGTGTGGCCCCGTTCCCTCGAAAACTCCTGCCTCACCCGCAGCAGATGAACGTCATAGGAGCAGATTCCGCTAAAAACCGATGTTGGAGCAGCTACAGCGGAGCACGCGAGGAACAGCGGCGGCGGCGGTGCACCACGCGAGGAGCACCGGCCGCCCCCGATCTAGTTCCCTGTGCGAGACAGGAGTGCAGGACTACTCCGGATCCTAATGACGGCCTAATCTCCCGATGTTCTTCTCTTCTTTTAGCCAATCTTAATCTTTCTTCTAGATCTATGGTTGGTTAGTTTTCCTTTTCCATTACGGAGCTGAACCAAACGAAACATGATTTTCCCATTCCGGAGCTGTTACCTCTAGTAACCAATCCTCCGTTTATGTTACCAATTTTCAACCAAACAACTTCTAATCTTAAAGAGATCTAAGACCCCTTGTTTTGAGGCCTTGTGGTTGCTCCAGCCACTTACAGCTAGATGGGCCATATGTGTGTGTGAAAAGGTTTTGCTGGTATTGGATTTTGGACGGTGTGGGTCTCACGCTGCTTCAGACCAACTGTCTGCATGCTGCCGCTTCACGGCTGTGGAATCGCGAGCGTGTGGCTGATTTGGTGTGGGCCTTGGGGTCGGTTCGTTTTACCTTTGACCATCGTGTGTCAACGTTTCCCTTGTTCTTTCTGCTGTGCCAGTGATTTCTTTGGCGGTGTGGTGATGTCTTGCTTCCTCGCCTTGTGAGCTCCATCAGTGCGTAGGGGGTTCTGGCCGTGGCTGCTCGCAGGGCTTTGTATTTCCTGCCATGGTTTGTCTCCTCTTTTCTCTACCTTGCATTTTCTTTTCGCGTCAATGTGCTGCTTGGCACCGGTGGTGAGGCTCGCGGGGCGCATTCGCTGCACGGGTGTGTGTGTGTGTTGGATGTGTATCTGCACTGGTTGTCGGCTGGTTGGTGGCTGGATCTGGCTGATTTGTTGGTGTGGTGTGTGGTGCTGCAGCATATTTATGAATTTTTAGGATGACTAGACTGTGCTTCATGGGCTATTTTCTTCGATTATTGTAATGGGTTGTGTGTGTGTTGGTGTTGTTTTGGTCGACGTTCGTCCTGTTCTGTCCTGGACGCCGCTTTGGCGTGTTTCGCGTCCGAGTGGTGGCCGTGCCTCGCCGGCGTGGTTCCTGCATCCTCTCGGCTTTGTCGGCGAGGTCGAGCTTCACCTGGTGTGCTCCGGCGAGAAGGAGTGGTGGCCAACCAGCCGAGCGGGGAAAAGAGAGGCCAGCTATGGCGGATCGGCACCAACGATATCCGTGAGGAGCAAGGATTCGGCAGGATGGAAGGTGGAGTAGGCTGTCGCCCTCCAACGTGGCCAAGGTCAATGGCCAGCAGACCGTCCTGCACTGTAGCCACCGCAACAACAATAGCAGATCAATCGCTTGCAGGGACGACTCCGTGAACACGAAGCATACAGAATCAGGGATTAGCGAGATGAACTGGCCAGTTAAAAATGATCAAGTAGTGTTTTACTTCAGGAAACAGACTGCAATGATGGAAGAAATATGATGGTTACTATTTATTAAAATTCTCTATTGCAGTTTAAACGGGTGGGTCTCTAATCTTTTCTTTTGTGCAAAACAAGGTCTGGCATGTAGATTTTCATGTATGCATCAGTTTCCCCCTTCCTAATAGTGGCTACATTACATAGCTCAACATTCAACGCCAGATAATCTTGTGCTGGGGACATGTTACTGACATTTGGAGAGTTCCACGTGAATAAGCCTTATTTGTGCTACTCACAAAATACGATTTGAGTAATGAACATGACCATGACAAGTGTAGTGTTACCTCTTCTTTAGTAAATCGTACAAGTTACTTAGAAATTATGAATTATAAAAAGCAAATTTCACCTTGAATTTGTAAATTATGAAAAGCAGCTTTTGTCCTTGCAGGTTATGTAAACATCTTTGGGTAAAATAAGTTGTAAAGCCATCTATTAAAAGAGATGATTCCAATGGTCTATTAAAAGTGAAATCTGGTTCTCCTGACAATACACAATGAAAGAACACAATGCCCAATTCAACCTGATATAGAATTTAGACGCAACAAGTAGAGGATGGCGCGGCGGAGCGCGCTTGGTCCATCTAGTCGTTGTGCTATTGCTAGACTAAATCTGGTCGCATGGATATGATAGAGAAGCTACAGTGCCTCAGTTCTAATGCATGCCCTCCCAAGGAGTAAATGACACTCAAAGTCACACAACTTGTTTCGTATGTGCACTTAAGTGACAGAACTTGCAAACTGAACTAACAAGTCATACAACTTACAAATTCATGCACTCATGATCATAAAACCGGTGAACTAGATGGTTTTTGACCAAAACCGGTCATATGCCGACTAAATTGTTAAAAGGAAAACCCTAAACTTATTGAAAAGTGTATAGAATGCTCACGGAGAAAAATGGAAGTGGCTTCCGAGCTGAGATATTTTTTTGAAAAAAAGATATTTATATGACTCCAAAAAATCTGAAAAAAATTCACGCACAAATATTTATACATTCCTAAGGGTAATATAAAAAAAATCGGACAAAAATACGTTTTATTTTACGAAATATAAAAAAGACAAATCTCTGATAGAAATACATGATTTTTTATACTATATACAGCTGGGAATTTCTTTTTTTTCTATAGCCTAAAAATAGACGAGTTTTTCACCGATTGCCACAGTCATTCAGCCCGCACATATGTATTTCCAAAATAAATTTTGGATTTTTTAAACAAAAAAATACGGATGTCGAATTTGTGTACCTGTATATGTTCCTTCATTATTTAATCATAGTTATAATACTTTTATCTCGAGTTGAATATCTTTAAGATAGATGAAGTCTACAGAAAAATATGCTAACATATAGTCTTACCTATATAGACAAAAATTTGTCTGAAGTATGAGGGGGTTATTGTAAAAATTTAGTCTGCCTATGACCAGTTTTGGTCAAAAACCACTCAGTTGACCGGTTTTGTGATCACGGGTGCACGGTTTCACAAGTTATGTGATTTTTTAGTTTAGTTTGCAAGTTATGTGACTTAAGTGCACGTGCGCGACAAGTTGTGTGTCTCCATGTTATTTACTCGGCCCCCGGCGTCACATCTGTGGTGAAGTTGCTAGATTCTAGATGCTCCGTGATTTGTTACCTGCTACTACTAAATATCTTTTGTTGTTCATAATTTCATGGACTATTCTGTCAATTATTGTATCTTTACACTATGAAGCTTATACATGTTTGTAGTGCATGCATGTTTGTACTGCATGTACTTTCCATTGACTAGAGATTTCTTTTTTGATGGAAGCTGGAAATTAAATTTACATGTTTGTAGAGACACCGATATTTGCAATTTAAGGAAGGTGATGTTAAGGGCATGGCACCACATGTTCTACTTCTACACATGATTTACTCCAATATGGTTTTCTTATTATTGGTTGATAAATATATTTTAGGCAGGTCGTTCAATTTCTTAAAAGTTACAGAAAAGTGTAATGCCAGTTTAGTAAAAAACTGATATGGGAAAACTCAGTTGATTGGAGAATAGATGAATTCCTTTTTGATGGTAAAATTAGTAGATGAGATGATTTCTTGATGGGAATAATTTTTTTTAATCTATTAAATAAAAATAATCCACTATGCTGGCAGCTCATTCTCCATTGATATGCCGCTAGATCCTTAGTATGTGGACCCCTATCTTTCTTTTAATCTTTTATTACTCCCTAGAAAGCAGTGATGTATATGTGCTCCAACATCGTTTCCTTTTAATATTGTTTCTTTTCATGACCTATGGTCATGGCGATCGCTTGTGGCTTGCGATGTAATTGGTCTCAGACCTCCATTGATTTCAAAGGATAGTAGATTGTGATGAATGCCATAAACTTCACCGATCTTGTCAATCAAGTCATGTGACTAAAGTTTACCGAATTTCTCTATTCAGTTGTGTAGTATGATTTGTCAAGATTTGATACTTGGCTTGTGTCAAATTATCAAAATGTAGCATTTATGGTAATGGATAAACATAATATCAATTTATATAAATTACTAGCCTTTTTTCTCCAAAATAATTGTGAACCAAAGAAGATTCAAACAAGCATTTTAATCCATTGCAACGCATGGACATATTTCCTATTTACTAAAAAAAACTACAACTATCCTAACCAAGTTTGAAGCGGGGTGGATCGGGTGCCACTTTGCAATCCTACATGACCCCCATAAATACAAAAGTTACAGATAAGCCCAATCGATCCCTTCCACCGTCTCTAAGTCCCACTAGAGAGGAGAGGTGAGCACTGATTTTACCCTGATCCATCGATCGCCATCGCTGTGGGCACCACTTTGTGACCCGATTGACAGGTTGATCAGCCCACTGCAAAAGGACAGAGAAAAAACTTTGCGGTACGTCAGCGGGGCTAAGCCCATGCTTACGGAACCACAAATCTATTGTCTTCCATCGACGAAGCCGAGGAAGAGGAGTAGACCCGTCCGCCACCTTCCCTAGACAAAGAACAGGAGCACCCGAACTTTCGAGAAACGTTGTCGCCCCCAGAAGTAGACAACACATTACACAGCAACCTCTTGTACAAATCCAATAGGAATCCCGTCAACATCAGAGAAGATGCCGCCCTCAGGCAAGCAATAGAGGGACAAAATACCCGAATGAGTCACTGCCACACTAACAACCCTAGGAAATCCTTATTCTCTGCCTTGACAACCCTGTCGGAACCAGAACCATTGGTCAAATGAAACACTATACTACAAAGACCCGTGTCTACTTCTATACATAGTTTGTGGACCCGAATCCGATAGTCCCTCTCATGCTGGTGACCAAGGGCGCAAGGGGAGAGGAGTCATAGGAAAACAACGGTGGAAGCCATTTCTCCCAAAGCACGAATGACTCGCCTATCACTTCTTAAGAGGGGGAAGGGGACATGGTGAATACGGTTGTTGCTAAAAACAAGCACTATCCTAAGATGAAAATAGATTTCTCGATGGATGTATTAAACTTTGCAAGTACGACGCGAGTGAAGATGAATAAAAAATCATACGAGAATATCTTAAACACAAAGAAGATTTTAGTTTATAATAGATAACTTGTTATTTCCTTGAATGCAAAGAAATTTGAATTATAGCTTAGCGAAATGGTTCAATTGAAGTGAATCTTTGACTTGGTTAAGATGATTATCTTTTTATCCCTGTTAATTATCATAAGCATTGTGTTTTCAAAAACAAAATGAATTAAGAGATCGTGGCAACACACGGGCATGGTACTAGTATACTAAAATATGAATGTAAACCCTAAGACACATGTCAAAGTGGCAGTAGAAGGAGTTGTAGTTGTCGTTGCTGTCCTTCGATGGCGGGTGGCTGCGGCCCTGGTCGTCATCGCTTGTCACTAACACGAGTAGATTGACCCGGCCTCATTGTCGTTGTCGAGGAGGATGATGTTGGCCTAGAGCATGTGGTAGCGCGCAATGCACATTGACACACGACGCGCTCGCTCCGCCGCCTCCCTCTCTAGCTCAGCCTTCGACTAGGCCAAGGAAAACTCCAGCGATATCGTGGAACCTCCTCAAAGGAGGCACGCTCCACCATCCCCAGGCCAGGGAACTCCTCTAGATCCTCGGGGTCCTGGAACTACAGCCGACGGGAAGCAAATTCTAGCGGTGGTTGCCACACCAGCTCTGGATCTCTCTTCACCCGCGACCGTGATGAGCTAGGCGGAGGTGGCCTCATGGTGGAGATGGCGCCCACCGCTCAGGGATGGCAAGGCCACTACCACCGGAGTGCATGCTCTGCTTCTCCTCGTACTCGTCCCTGACGGGGGCGAGGGTGAGAATACGGAAGTGGGTGTCACCTTCTTGGAGGAGGACGACCTCAGATGAAAGGACAACGGGTGTCTCCTAGAGAGGGAGGGTGAATAGGCTTTTCAAATAATTACGGTTTAGGCTCTAATAAATACAGAATAAAATTAGCGTTTAGTTTATCAAAGCACATAACCTAAATTCACTAGGTTCAACTAAGTGCACCAACAACATATGCTAAGATAGTCAAACAACAAGGTGATAGCAAGATACAATACTTCAAGCACGATGGCTATCACAATATAAAGTGCATAAGTAAAGGGCTCGATATATGAGTAACCGATGGAAATGGAGACAATGATTTTATCCCGAAATTTATTAAAATAGACAACAACACTTTTTCCAATGAGATAACGCAAAATATGATTCATAAGGTGCATGAAGGTGGATGGGGCAAAATATGATTCATAACGCACGGTGATAGTATTGATTGGACGACAGTCCATGCATAACCGTAACGTATCATCCGTTTTTGGAATGAGAATCACGGGTACCGCACTTGGACTAGTGCTTACTTGGATCAAACCTTTGGATACGAGTTGGTTGATTTGCCGTTCTATCTCCTTCGTCTCCTCCGGGTTCGTGCGGTAGGCGGCGTGGTTTGGAAGAGGTGCACCGGGTATGAGGTCAATGTGATGCTTGATTCCGCGAAGAGGAGGAAGTCCATGAGGAAGCTCTTCGAGAAACACATCCTCAAATTCCTTCAAAATAGCCATCAAATAAGGAGGAATATTTGTCAAGTCATTAGTTCCTTGTGCTAGTCCCTTGCAAATGAGGACATAGTGCAAGATGGATGTGTTATTCCTCACATCTCTCATCTCACTTTTTTGCTGGCAAGAAGAACACTCTTAGTTTTTCCACTCGAGTTAGGCTTGTGACTCTCACTTGCTATATGATGGTTCTCTCGCTCACCACTCTTCTCACAATATGGTGTTGTGGTTTGCACCCTCAATAAAGCCTTTGCATTGTCCACAATTATTTGGCTAGGATTCATCGGTATTAAAACACATGGCTTGTTAAGCCATTTGAAGGTGTATGTAGTAGTTCGACCATCATGTAGAGCACCTTTGTTGAATTTCCATGGTCGACCAAGCAACTTGTGGCAAACCGTCATTGAGACTACATCACACTCCACCGTGTCTTTGTATTGTCCAATTGAGAATGTTACCGAGATGGTGTGCTTGATCTTCACGGACCCTTGGTCACTTAGCCACTGGACATGGTAGGGGTGCTTGTGTGGATGTATGGTGAGGTTGAGCTTCTCACACAACTTGGTGCTAGCTAGGTTCTGACAACTCCCTCCATCGACGATCACTTTGATAGATTTCCCATTGATGCCGACACGTATTTGGAAGATGTTGGATCATTTATCTTCATGCTCTTGTGCTTGAGTAGTCAAGATCCTTGTGACGACAAGCGATGGACTTGCATCATGTTCACACATGAGGAGTTCTTGGTCATCTTCCACATGTTGCTTTGTCATTGCCTCTTTGACTCGAGCATCAAATTCATCTTCAATCAAGTATTCCTTGTCGCTATTGTCATGGATGAACAATACTTTGTTGTTTCCATAAGTGGATGACTTGTATCCTTTGCCTCCACACTTGTAGCATTCGCCGTTGAATGGTTGCCACTTGGGGGTGGTTTTCCTTTGCCTCCACACTTGTGGTCATCCTTTGTATGCTTGCCACTTGGGGGTGGTTTTCCTTGAGGAATTGTGGGATTGAAGGAAGGCTTGAAGGTACTTGAGGAGCTTCTGTTGAAGGTTGTTGGTGTAGCGGTTGAAGCTTGCTTGTAGGTGAAGTATGTCTTGGGCTTGTTGTACTTGATGTCCTCTTGTACTTGATGCTCGGATTTTGTTGCAATGTGCACAAGCTCAAACATAGTGTTGTACTTTTGAAACTCGACGATGCACTTGATTGGATGGTTCAAGCCAGTGAGAAAACGTGCCATTGTTTTCTCTTCATGCTCGTAAATGTTGGCACGGATCATGTTGAGCTCCATTTGCTTGAAGTACTCTTCCACGATCTTCGTGCCTTGGCTAAGCGATTGTAGCTTGTTTAAGAGGCCACGTAGTGCGTAGGAACAAAGCGGGATCTCATATGCGCCTTCATGTTATGCCAAGTTGTGATTGGAGGCTCTTCTCTTGCATCACGAGCGACTTGAACTTGTTCCCACCAAAGGTTGGCATAATCATCAAACTCAAGGGAAGCCATGGCGACCATCTTTTGATTGCTGTAGTTGTGCAGATGAAAGATCTTGTCGACTTTAAGCGCCCATGAGTGGTACTCCTTGGGATCATTTGAACCGGTGAACTTGGGCATTGTGAACTTGAGATTGCCAAAAGTTTCTTCATCATTGTGGTCCCGATAGCGGTTGTTTCCATGATGTGGATGGTCTTCATCTTCCATGCAATCATTGCGACGAGCTTGGTGACCTTGTTGGTGCACTTGGGGTTGAGGAGCCGCATTTGGAGGTCATGGAACTTGATTCTCGCGACGTTGTTGGGGAATTTGCTCTTGTTCTTAGCGCGGGTGGTGACGAGGTTGAGGTGATTGGGCCTCACCACAGTGTTGAGGATGTGGAGCTTCTTGACGCGGTTGTTGACGAAGAGGAGGCTCGTTCCTCGGTTGGTGTTGCGGGTTAGGCACTTGGGCCTCACGACAAAGATGTTTTTGCAGAATTGTAGAGATGGTAGAACATGGAAAATTTCGTCTTCAATGATGGATTTGTGATCCATGCTAACAAACTATGCATCCCAGATAGTTCTGTTCGTCTTTTGTTGTTACATGAGGCACATGGAGGAGGATTGATGGGTCACTTTGGTGTCAAGAAGCAGAGGATGTTCTTGCTACACACTTACTTTGGCCATGCATGTGTTGAGATGTTGAGAGATCATGGCACGCTGCACTACTTGTGAAAAAGCTAAGTCTCGTCTTAATCCACATGGTTTATATATGCCTCTTCCTATTCCTAGTGTTCCTTGGGAGGATATTTCTATGGACTTTGTTTTGGGATTGCCTTGTACACATAAGGGGAGTGATAGCATTTTTGTTGTTGTGGATCGGTTTTCTAAGATGCTACACTTTATACCTTGTCACAAAACATATGATGTTGCACACATTGCTGATTTGTTCTATCGTGAAATTGTTCATTTACATGGTGTGCCAAATACTATTGTTTCTGATCATGATACTAACTTTATTATCCACTTTGGAGATGTTTATGGGCTAAGTTGGGGACGAAATTGATGTTTAGTACTACCTGTCATCCCCAAACTGATGGACAAACTGAAGTAGTCAATAGAACTTTGTCTACTATGTTGCGTGCTGTTTTAAAGAACTTAAAATTGTGGGAAGACAGTTTACCTCATATTGAATTTGCTTATAATCGTTCGATGTATTCTACCACAAAGATGTGCTCGTTTGAGATTGTGTATGGTTTTGTTCCTCATGCACCTATTGATTTATTGCCATTACCATCTTCGGTGCAAAATAATTTGGACGCTACACAACATGCTAAAATTATATTAAAATTAAATGGGACTACTAAATACAACATAGAACGCATGAATGCTAAGTATAAACTTGTTGGGGATAGAGGAAGGAAGCATGTTGTGTTTGATGTTGGTGATCTTGTTTGGTTGCATTTGCGCAAAGATATTTTCCTGATTTGTGCAAGTCTAAGTTAATGCCACGCGCTACTGGTCCTTTTAAGGTGTTAGAGAAAATAAATGATAATGCATATAAACTTGAGCTACCTGCAGATTTTGGTACAGTTAGTCCTACTTTTAACATTGCATATTTGAAGCCTTACTTTGGTGAGGAAGATGAGATTGCATCGAGGACGACTTCAAGAAGGGGACATGATGAGGGCATCCTATCTATTGTTACAACCGCTGTACCTACAGCTACACAAATACAAGGTCCTATCACTCGAGCTCATACCAAACAACTTAACTTTCAGGTACTTTCGTTTCTTGGAAATATTCCTCATATACATGAGAATATGATGCTGCCTAAATTAGATGTGTTTGTTACTCTTAAGAATGATGGACCTAGTTTGGACGAGAGGGACAAGCATTGGAGCATGGTCATGCATGGAGATGGAGCAAGCATGTGAGGATTGAAAAAGACACCACAAGTGGAGATTTCAGAACTTTGAAGCCACCATAATGATGACTGAAGACTTGTACAAGATATTCAAGAATATTACTTCATAGATTCTTCCATAGCTTAATATGGTGCTACACCACCTTTATTTTGGGCCAGGCCCATGTTATTTTTGTAGGAATTTAAATAGCCACTTTTTAGAGTTCGTATTTGAGGGGAAAAGGCCTTCTAGGGTTGGATTCAACCACCATACCTATGGCTGGCCAAAACCCCACCTTTTCCTACTTAAATACCCCCCATAATCGTCACTTTAGACATATATTTTGTTTAGACTAAAAGTTAGCCATCATTTCAACTTCGCCAAGGCTTGAGTGTCGTAGAGACCTCCTGTACTTTGCACCTATTCAGGATCCCACCTTTTCAATAAACCTTTCATCTTAATCCACAATATCTTGATTTCAATATTAGTTCTTGTTCTCGATTTCAGGTAGGAATTAAGACCCTTGCTAGTCAGGATGATCATGCTTCTACAATATCAGTAACCTCCAGGAGATTGGCCTAGCGATTGCATTGGCGCTCGTGCTCACACGTGACGTCCGATCGTCAAGTCTGAGCTCCACCCAAATCGATTATCACCATCTCATCAAAAGATCGGACACCTTTGTCCTATCAATAATGTTGAGCATGTGAAAGTATTTGCTTGTGATGCTGCCATATACATGCCATGCTATAAACATTTCGTGTATCCGTCCATTGCTTGAAATATGTTGAACAATTGCTATTTCATATGTTTTGCTTGCAATGATGTTTAAAATGCTTCTTGTGTTGCGACAAACTTGAAGACCAATTTCTCTTTCCATATGCTTGTCGGCAACCATGATATGGCTCCGAACCTGATTTGTCATGATAGTTATTCAATTTCTCCTGTTGCTTGCAATAAGATGAATAATTCCTCTTTCACTTGTTTTGCTTGCAACAATATTTATCATATGTTTTATATTGAGATGCCCCCCATAGCTCTCTGAAATTTTTGAGATTTTGATGATGGCCATGATAAGCATGTTCCCCACTTGCATACTCACCATGCATCTATGTTACACTTGATTGACACTAATGGTGATGTGCACAACAAGAGATACGTCATGGTGGATGATGTGTTTCTCTACCATGCACACACATTCTTCCTTTTATGTATGATGTGTGTAGGTACCCGAACGATAATGTCAACCTCGGTTGAGCACGAGTTGACAAAAAGTGCTCTTGAGAGCATCCTCCAAGTAAGTTCAAGATCGAACCCAGCTCTGATACCTTTGGCATGCTTTGCATCTTTTATGTTGAAAAATTGCTCTTTCCTATGGTTTGCTTGCACGCATGTTGATGGTATTCTTCCACCTTGTGACAATCATGTTTCTTTGCTATTGGATATTGATGCTTTGTGTGTTGCAACAAAAATGTTGAATAATTTCTCTTTTCGATGTTTTGTGTGCAACCATAATGCCATTATGAGCATGTATTGTCATGAGAGCTTCCTAGTATATCGTATAGTTGTTGCAAAAAACATAAGGAAAATTTTCTCTTTCATATGGTTTGTTTACAACCATGTTGTTTTTTCTTATGCTTGCGATACACGTATCCCCATGATATTTGCTTTTGATGATTTGTGTGTGACATCCAACATGTCGAACAATTTCTCTTTCCAATGGTTGGTTTGCACACATAATGATGTTGTTTTGGATTTTATTCCTCATGTGTTTTTGCCAAATTATCCAATTCTTACATCAAAGATGTTGATCAATATTTTAGTCAATTTCTTTGAGTGCCACACTAAGACGTTATATGAAGTTTTTAAGTTCCCACATTTGGATGATGTTCAAAAAATTTGCATGCACATTGACCTTTTATATGCATTTCATTTGCTATCCTTGTATTGTGCTAATAGTGTTGTGAACAACTATGGACATGCCACAAATGACATGCTCCTCTATCACGCATGGAAATATTTTGCTTGGTCTTTGTTGTGTGAAGGTACAATTGCATACGCGTCAACCTCTATGTACCATGAGTTGACAAGACGAACCGTAGAGAGTTACCTATGGATGCCCTTCATCAAGCTATAATCTTCATGAATTGGCTACTCTTTGAGTCTTGCTTCGCTTTTGTTGTGAGCTTTGTAGGCTTCATGCAAGGTGAAGGAACATTGAAGTTGTCAAATCAATCTTCCTGAGGACGATTATATGGTGAACCCTAGGATCAAGGATGTCTCTCGACCTCTTCTACCTTGTGATGGGCATGTATAGTCGAGGGCGACTCTTTTTGAAGGGTGAAGCTGATGTAGCCTGACCTACGATTATTACCACATCAAGGTCTCCAACTTATGCCAAGTCGTCATGGACTCCAAAGGTGAATCCTATCCTTTTTGAGATCCCACTTCCTACCCCATTGAATGGTATACTACTTCATAATCCATCCTATGACCATGATAGGTTCACACCAACAATTATGGAGAGAAGGGAGGAATCCAGAGGACTCATGCCCGAAAAGACGGAGACTTGGAAGAGAAGAAGGAAGAGGAAGAGCCAAACCGGCGAAGGTTCCGGTGCCCTCGAACCCACCGCCAGAATATCCGGCGCCAAAATCGGTGGACCGGATCCCACGCCGACCAAACCGGTGGACCGGAAATCCAGCCGAAACCACCTTCTGTAAGCCATTCCGACGAGGGACAGGAGTCTGGGTTTGATACCCTGGAATATTCCCTTTACTTATCCTTTTGCCTAAACTACCCCTATTCTAGTGGCTGGCCTATAGAGCCCCCAACCCCTCATGTATCCCTTAGGCATAGACGATAGACTAAAGACAACCCCCTTTGTGGAATCTCTAGTTTGGCCTCATCCCCTTTACCAAGGGGACCGACTATCATCACCAACCACATTGGAGTTTGAACCATGCATACATCATTGTACAAGGCCTACGTTTGCGAGTGCATGAGCATATTTATCAAGATCCTCTCCAAGGTGTTCTTCCCTCTCTGCTTGGGATTTATGGGAGCACGTTAAACGATATTTCCTTACAAGGATTCTATCGGACCGGTGGCCGCCGGTAGGAGCAATTCGCCTTGTATCGTGTGAGTTTTGCGTGTGTTCATTATGCTCTTCGCGAGGTGTGTGTTTGCCTCTGCTACCTTCTCCCTTTCCCCTCGCTCTCCCATCGATTTGACCACGAGATCCGTGAAGATTGGGCCACCCTCGAGGTTCGCCCTTATTAGGTGCATTCTCGCTGCTCGATGTTCACAACATCCCAGTGGCCATTATTGGACATATCAACGACCTCACAACTGCTGCTATTTGAGGGGAGAACCGTAATATGACCAAATCCTTGGCTTCTCTTATGCAGTTGCCAAAGGGAAGATGCCTGAGAGGCAATAATAAAGTGGCTATTATCTTATTTCCTATTTATGATAAATGTTTATTTTGCATACTATAATTGTATTAATTGGAAACGTTAATACATGTGTATTTAATAAACAAAATAAAGAGTTCCTAGTTATGCCTCCCTTAATACTAGCTTGTTGATTAACCGATGATCACGGGTTTCCTCATCATAAACATTGGAGGTTGTTAATAACAGGGTCATATCATTTGAGAATGATATGATGAACAGTCACCCGGAGTAGATGTAGCAATACGATCATGTCCTAAAGTTTATACTTCTATCACATTCGTAGTAATTCAATGTCCTTAGACCATGAGATCACAACAATCACTTTCACTAAAAAGGTACTTTGATTCCATCAAACGTCACACCGTAACAGGGTGATTATAAATGTGTCATCATGTACTTGTAAAGTGTTAGTTGAGGCTCGTGGATCAAGAGTGGGATTTGTCCATCCAGATGACGGAGAGATATACTCAGGGCCCTCTCAGTGATATCACATTGATGTAGCTTGCAAGCAAGTGATAAGATCACTAGAATGTTATATCACGGGAACGAGAAAAGAGTACATGTCGGTAACGAGATCAAACTAGGTATGGGGATACCAATGATCGAATCTTGGACATGTAATATATTGCGAGACAAAGGGATTTATTTACAAGCGTTAAAGGTTCTCACGATCACCGGAGTCATCGTTGAATGTGTGGGAGTCAGTACGGATCTACAAGTCCCACTGCTGATTATTGATCGGAGAGGGGTCTCGACCATGTCTGCATTATTCATGAACTGTAGGGTTACACGCGTAAGGGATACCGACACCATTTAGGATCAAATATGTTTTAGATAAAGATTATGAAAGTGCTAGAATCATTTCGATGGACACCGGAATTGTTTCGGGTGAAATTGCTGAAACTCGTTCTGCATGTGATATCGAAATGTTGCAAGGGTTTTATGTGAATATTTGTTAATTAAAGTAATTAACAAAATTCTAAATAAAATAAATAAAAGAGTTTTATTAAATGAGAGATGCATTAATTTTGGTGGAAAATTAATGCAACTTTGAGTGGAGTTGGAATTAATGGGAGTGGGCTTAGTGGAAGCTCCACTCACCATTATGGAGGAGAGGTGGGGGCTCCACCATGGCCGGAGGCCATGCCCCTTGGGCATACCCTCCGTATAAAAGGAGGCATCCTCCTCCTATCCTCTTACACCTTCTCGTGAAGGATCTCTCTCCCCCTCTAGTTTATTCCCCATGATTTCAGATTAGCGAGATACATGTTGTCGTTGGATTGAAAACATGTACGCCGAGAGGGGGTCCTCAAGGCGCGTGGAGAAAGGGGGTGTGAGGTGACGGTATTCTAGGACGCTGAGCACACAAGCTTTACCCAAGTTTGAATCCACTAGCTTTGGATGAATCCTACTCCCGCTAGCAATCCAGTAGTATGGCAGAGCCAGAAGTACGGATTACAAGAGAGGTTTGCTTGTGCGAGTTGAGGTTGTAGATTGTGGGTGCCCTAAAGGCTGGTCCCTAGGACAACTTATATAGATATCCGGCCTAGGGTTACAGGAGAGATCTATCCGGCTACAACTAAGAGTCGGTTACAAAGTACATCTTAGAACAGAAGTAACTAAACAGGCCTAAGTCGGTAAGTCTTCTGGGCCTTCCCATAGCCGGATGGAACTCCGTCTTCTCTCCCTGACTGGGCCACCCATGAAGCAAAGCTCTAACCCGAAGTGGGACACCCTAGTTAGCGAGTCACAGTGGGTATACCAGGAAAGTATATCCCCAACAGTAGCCCCTAGAAGCCTCCAAGATCCAGTCGGATTCCATCGTCTAGCTTGATTTATCTTCGACTTGCAGAATCTTGAAGGGTTCTTGAAACTCCAAAACAAAAGTAGGATCCGGGTCTCAAATTGAGTCGGACCTGTGAGTCTATCATTCGGTTTTCCAACTTGAAATTGAAACTAAGTCGGAACTTGGTCTCTGACATAACCTGACATCAGTCAAGGCCAAGTCATGTCACTAACAGACATTCCTGATAGTGTGACCGTTGGTGATCCGCCTATCACGGAATCGAGGTGCCGATTTATGCATGCACGGAGATCGAGTAGGCATAATCTTCTCTAGGAGGTTACCTAGCTCCTTCCATGATGCGTGGAATGTTTACTGTTTGTTTCACACGAATCTTGACATAGGAAAGGCATATAAGGGGTTGAAATCTCCTCATTTTTTCTCACCAGTGCTCCTACCTTCTTATTCCTCCAAGAAACAACGCGCCCTTGCTCCTCTTTCCTTCTCCCAAATCGCACAACGCTACCTAACTAAGGTCTCCGTCTGCATCCAAATGGATGGCGCATCTTGATCCGAAACGGTGGCGACTACGACGACAACAACTACGACAGCGGAGAAGGAGAACTTCCATGGAGTTTGGATCTCCTATGTCCTCGACGATGAGAAATTACACGTCGTCAAGAAGGAAGGTCTCCTCTGTACCGATGACTGGCAGAGCGGCTTTGACAAGGTCGTCCCTGCCCCTCGCGCCAATGAGAGGGTTCACTTCGGCACTCACCTGGATAGAGGTTTGAGATTTCCCCCCTCAGAGTTCTTATCTGAGGTCATAGATCATTATGGAGTTTAACTCCACAACTTCCCCCAAACACGATTCTAGAGCTTAGCGCTTACGCTTCTTTGTGTGAGGGTTATCTTGGAATAAAACAGAGTCTTGTCTTGTTACAGTACTACTTCGGTACCCGAAGAAATTACATCACTTCCGGTAATCCCTACATTACCATGACTCTTAGCCTGACCCTTAGGAGTGACCGAGTCTATCCCAAGATTAGAGCTATTGAGTCGGTGAAGAGGTGGCCGTCCACATTCTTTTACCACAAGGACAAACCTGCTCCCGACAAAGAAGAAGTGTTGCCAGCTTTCGTCGATGGTGCCGCCGCTCCCCAAGAGTGTTAGGATGCAAACGCTCTGGCTCTTACTGATGATCTGATCCGCGCCAAGAGGCTTATCGAATATTTGATGAAGCATAAAGGTCTGAAGGGATTCGACCTAGTCCATTGCTGACTAGCGTGTCAGATTCAACCCCTCCAGTACCATGGTGACCGGCTTAGGCACACCATCACCAAGAGCAAGAATGACAGCCTGCGGATCATCTCGCTCCCAATCTTGGATAAAAAATATGAATCCCGGATCAAGTGGTTGATCATGGAGCGGGTTGAGAGGAATATTCCAGAAATCTCTCTGGATATGTATACTGCTGATGAACCTTTGACACTAGTGAGTTTTTCGGCTAAGTCCTTCATACTTAATAATTTTCTCATCTATATCTTGTTGTTTTGCAAAACTGAGATAATGCTTCTTTCAGCTTGTTGACCTCCTCGAGTCCGAGCTTGCTCCTCTCAAAGGATATCCACCCAAGGATCTGGTTCCTCAGGAGGATGAAGATCTTGAACTATTGTCGGAGGCGCTTACCCGGAAGCGTAAAACTCCGATTGTCGTTGTGGGCATCTAGAAAGTGCCTGTTGTAAAGAGGTAAACTTCTTCACAATGTTTCGAGTATCAATTTTTATTCTCTCTGAATTGCAATGATCTTACTCTGTTACCATCCAGGGCTAAAATAATTGCCAAGGGTAAGGCAAAAGGAAAGCCGTGGAAGACTCTGCGCCAGCAGAAGTTGACTCCGGCCTCACCTGCTGCCTCGCCTCAGACTCCTACCCCAAAGCCACCATCAGTACCAGAGGGTACTTCCTCTCCACGCGTTGAAGATGTTTCGGCTTATTCTTTAGAGCCAGTGAACCTTGGTTCACAAACTGATGTCACCGTGGGTGACTCGGGACTTGATAAGGGTGAACCCTCAAAGGATAATGATCCCTTGGCTGAGACCTTCGCGGATAACCTTCTGCAGAATCCTAGTATTGCCAAACTTGGCCTTACTCGGAAGAGTGCATAAGAGATATAGAAACTAGATCTCCATTGCCTGGAGACCTGAAATATCACAGCGGAGGAGGAGGCACAAGAAGCCGAGGACATTAAGCTCATCGAGCTTCTTGACCTAGTTCATCTCTACGATGAGAAGTTGAAGGCTAGTGTGGCCCTGCCACAACTAGTGATTCCTCTAACTCTCACCGAGAAGGTTTCTTCTAAGGTGAACATGAGACTCAACAAATTTACTCATGAGCATTATGTAAGTCATAATCTGAATCTTTCTTTATTGTATTTCATATCATATCCTCTAGCCCCAAAGCATGAAGTTGGATATGCATCCGGATTTATGCTTTTATAGGATGCCAAAGAATGAACTAATATAGTCCCCAAGGCTCGTGCTGATATTTAAATTAGTTAAAATATTATCCCAAATCTTAGTAGACTTCTGACTCTGGTTACCATTCTGACTTACAGAAAGTTAATGCTTATAACCAGGAATTGTTGAAGAATATTTGCAACAAGTGGAGAGAGATCAGAGCTCTCTGACTTGAAAATGCGCAACTTAAAGTTGCAAAGGATGAAGTTGAAGGCAAACATTTCAGGCCTCATTTTCATAGTCTATTTTTTGATCTGTAGCCGAATATTTATTTGGCTTTATGTCTTGCTATTGTCAGGACTTGTGAAAGAGTCCGATTGAACAAGCCGAAGATTATAAGGTCTTGGAGGTGGAGAATGCTGACTTGCGTACAAAGCTGGAAAACCTCAAAATCAATCATGAGACCAACATTGCCAGTGTTCTTGAATCCAGCAATCATGCTACTAAGGCGCACGACCGCACCATCGCCAAACAAGACCAAACAATCTTGGACTTGCAAAATGCCTTGGACAGGGAGAAAGACACCTCCGAAGCTCTCCGGATTGAACTCCGAAGTCTTCGAGAGGATAAGACCAAAGTAGATGATGCTATATTCAGTAAGTTTTTCTATCCCTGAGTTATTGTTTTTCCGATTTGTTAGTGATGTAGCCCGACCTACCGTCGTTACCACATCATGGTCTCCAACTTATACCAAGTCGTCATGGACTCCAAAGGTGAATCCTATCCTCTATGAGAGTTCACCTCCTACCCTATTTGAATGGTATACTACTTCTTACTCCATCCCATGAACATGATAGGTTCACACCACCATGTACAAAGACAAGGGAGGAAGGCCGGAACATCAAGCTCGACAAGACGAACGCTTGGATGAGGAGAAGGAAGAGACAGGGACGAGCGGTACTAACACTCCCATCAGTGGTACTACCACGCCCTGGTACTACCGCTCGAAATCAACAGTACTACCGGTCTCGACTGAAGCCCGCACCATCGCCTCTGGACGCCTCGGTACCAGCTTGCGGTACTATCGCCCCAGAGAGGTACTATCGGTCGTCAAGTCTGGTACTACCGATGATGACTGCGCGCACAGCAACTGGGCCATAGCCCATGTATCCCCCTTATTATGTTCCAACCCTAGAATTATTCCCCAAACTACCCCTTGTTAAGTGGCTGGCCTATATATAGAGCCCCACCCCCTCATGTATGCCGAGGCATAGATGATAGACTAAAGACATCCCCTTTGTGGAATCTCTAGTTTTGCCTCATCCCCTTACCAAAGGGGACCGACTATCGTCACCACCTTGTTGGAGTTTGCATCACGCCTACCTCGTTGTAGAAGGCCTACGTTTGTGAGTGTGTGACCATAGTTGTCAAGACCCTCTCCAAGTGTTCTTCCCTCTCCGCTTGGGATCGAGGGAGCATGTTTACCGATCTTTCCTTGTGAGGATTTTCTCGGACCGGTGGCCACCGGCGGGAGCAATCGGCCTTGTATCATGTGAGTTTTGCATGTGTGTTCATTGTGTTCTTTGTGAGGTGTGCGTCTGCTTCCGCTACCTTCCCCCTTTCCCCTCGCTTTCCCATCAAATTTGACCACGAGACCTGGGTAGATCGGGCCACCCTTGAGGTCAACCCCTTATCAGTTAGACTCGGATATTTGTTGACCTTGTTTTCTTTCTTATAGGTCCTATCAACCTTCTTGATGCCTCTTCGTCTGAGTCTCGTACCAGCCGTCTTTTCACCACTAGGGACCTAATTCATGATTTCTGCCTGTCCCTAGAAGAAATTGGTGAATCCATCCAGCTCTCCGGCTTAGACTCAATGTTATCCTTTGAGGTACGATACAAGGCGAAGGATATACCCAAGCTAGTCAAGGATTGGAACATGTCGTATGCATGCACGCCAACATAGAATTCCCTGACAATGGTAATGAGCCACCATGGAAGCATGGAAATATGGCAAGTTACAATGGAACCATGGAAGCATGGAACATTCTTCGACTGTCGATGAAGAAGGAAATCCTCAGAACATCAAAGAAATATGGGATTGTTGTGCCGGATATGCTTCACGCGTGGCCAAGTTAACCAGCTATAATGATCCATTCTTCACACCCGTTGAAGTGCCACCTCCCCCAAGAGAAGAAGTTGTTGAAGTATCCGAACATGATGAGTAGACTAAGTCTGACACAATTGTCTTGAAAAGATATCGGGGTGATACGGGTGATGTGTCTAGCGAGCCGACGACTGCTTCATCTCCACCTGCATCATAGAATGTGACAGAAAAACAATGTGTTATTCTGAAAACAATATGGTTGTAATAAGTAGATTATTATTTTGCTGGTGCTCAGATTGTAAGAACTTATGCTTTACTCTTTTAGCACTTTTAGCTTTTTTTATTTACTGTGCTCAAAAATTACTTAAGCACTTGTTTTGTCTATACTTAGCGTTATCTGGCTTTCCGCCTTGTCCCTTTCATGAGCCAGCAAACCTTCATCACGGAAACTTTGCCGAGCAACAGAGCTCAATTGCTAAACCAATTTAAACCCAGAGTAAAAGACAACTTCCAGTACCAACAACTCACTACTCAGAAAATACCCGCATCTAGCAATCAGACCAAAACCCAAGTATAAACTAGAAAATTTAGACTTATACCCGAAGGTAGCATTTTTAGAATCGGAAATCTAACCAGAACAAACATGAGCATAAAGTACTTTCAAGTATTGTAGGATTTTCGACTATGACATGATCATTCGAAAATAAGATGGTACATAAAAAACATCTTAGAAAAAACATTGAGGAGACCAATACTTTATTTCACTTTTAACATGTACATGCATATGATTACAAAGAAAGAAATTTTAACAATAAAAGAGACGTAGCTGAGCAAAGGCATTTTAGATTATGTGCATGCTAATGTATGGGGGCCTTCCCGTAAGACATCTATTGGTGGTGCTAATTACATGCTTACTATTATTGATGACTACTCAAGAAAAGTGTGGCTATATTTTCTGAAACATAAATATGATGTTTTTGATGCTTTTAAGAAGTGGAAAGTTATGGTAGAAAAGCAAACTTAAAAGAAGGTAAAGGTACTACGTACTAACAATGGTATGGAATTCTGTTCTAATGAGTTTGAGGAGTTTTGTAGTAATGATGGTATGATCAGGCACCACACTATCCTTTACACTCCCAGCAGAATGGCGTGGCTGAGCGCACGAACAGAACCATCATCTCGAGGGCTTGCTGTATGTTGTCCAATGCAGGTATGCATAGACGTTTCTAGGCTGAAGCAGCCAGCACAGCGTGTTACCTCATAAACAGGTCACCTTCTATTCCACTTGAGAAGAAAACTCCTATTGAGGTATGGTCAGGTTCGCCTGTTGATTATTCACAATTGAGAGTTTTTGGTTGCACTTCTTATGCTCACGTTGATAACGGAAAGTTAGAGCCTAGAGCTGTTAAGTGCATGTTCCTTGGTTATGGTTAAGGAGTTAAGGCATATAAACTATGGAATCCTGAAACTAAAAGGATTTTGTTGAGTAGGAACGTTGTTTTCAATGAATCCGTTATGTATCATGACAGCTTGCCATCAGATCCCTCTCCTGTTGCCATTGGAGAGGAGGGAGTTCGTGTGCAGGTGGAGCACCTGCAGAAAACTGTTGATAATAATGTTGTTGTTGATGATACTCATGAGGAAAATATTGATGATGACGTTGTTCAACACTCACGTACAGTTTTGTAGCAGCCACAAGAATCTATTGCTGCTGATAGACCGAGGCGTAACATTGTTCCACCTCGTCGTTTGATTGAAGAGTGTAATCTTGCTCATTATGCTTTGAGTTGTGCTGAACAGGTGGAGCATGATACTGAACCTGCTACATACAATGAGGTTGTTGCATCCGTTGACCGCGAGAAGTGGGTTTCTGCTATGCAAGAAGAGATGCAATCACTTGATAAGAATAGCACATGGGAAGTTGTGCGCTTGCCTAAACAGAAGAAGGCTGTCCGCTGTAAGTGGATATACAAGAGAAATGAAGGTTTGTCTCCTAATGAGCCTCCAAGGTTCAAGGCAAGGTTAGTAGCAAAAGGTTTGAGCCAGATTCCAGGTATTGACTATAATGATTTTTCTCTCCAGTTGTGAAGCATAGATCTATTTGTACTTTCTTTGGTATTGTTGCTATGCATGATCTTGAGCTTGAGTAGCTAGATGTAAAGACTTCTTTTCTGCATGGTGAACTGGAGGAGGAGATTTACATGGACCAACCTGAAGGGTTCATAGTTCCTGGAAAAGAGAATTTTGTGTGCAAATTGAAGAGGTCGCTTTATGGTTTGAAGCAATCTCCAAGACAGTGGTATAAAAGGTTTGATTCATTTATGATCTCACAAGGTTTTAAGAGGTCTCAGTTTGATAGCTATGTTTACATAAAGTTTGTTAATGGATCACCTATTTACTTGTTGTTATATGTTGATGATATGTTAATTGCTGCCAAGAGCATGAAAGAAATCACTACTTTGAAGGCACACCTAAGTAGTGAATTTGAGATGAAAGATCTTAGTGCTGCTAAAAAAATCCTAGGTATGGAAATTAAACATGACAGATAGGTTGTTGTTTCTTAGTCAGCAAAGTTACGTTGAGAAAGTTCTTCAACATTTTAATATGCATGATGCAAAGTCAGTTAGTACTCCTGTTGCTCCTCACTTTAAACTGTCAGCATTGCAATGTCCTAGTTCTGATGAAGATATTGAGTACATGTCTCGAGTTCCTTATTCTAGTGCTGTTGGTTCCTTGATGTATGCCATGGTTTGCTCTCGCCCTAATTTATCATATGCTATGAGTTTGGTGAGTCGTTACATGGCTAATCCTGGTAAAGAACATTGGAAAGTTGTTTAGTGGATTTTCAGGTACCTCCGTGGCACATCCAACGCTTGCTTGAAGTTTAGCAAGACTGGTGAGGGACTCGTAGGCTATGTGGATTCAAATTTTGCTGCCGACTTGGATAAGAGGAGGTCCCTCATAGGTTATGTGTTCACGGTAGGTGGATGTTCCATGAGTTGGAAGGCAACACTGCAACCAGTTGTTGCTTTATCTACAACCGAAGCAGAATATATGGCTGCTGCTGAAGCTTGCAAAGAGTCTGTTTGGTTGAAAAGCTTGTATGCTGAGCTTTGTCAGGATGATTCTTGCATTAACCTATTCCGTGACAGTCAAAGTGCTATTTACCTTACTAAGGATCAGATGTTCCATGAGAGAACAAAGCACATTGATATCAAGTACCATTATGTTTGTGATGTTGTTGCGCAAGGTACGCTGAAGGTATGCAAGATAAGCACTCATGAAAATCCTGCTGATATGATGACAAAGCCTGTTCCTATTGCTAAGTTTGAGCTATGCTCAAGCTTAGTTGGTATAACTGCTTAGCCCAAGTGGCTATTGGCGCCGAAAGTGTTTTCTTTGTTTATTCAGGGAGATGATTACTGTTAACGCTACAAGAAGGAATTTGTCTCAAGGTGGAGTTTGTTATATGTTGATCCAAATTCTAAAAAGTAAAGGCCAACTTCTGACGGAGCGGAGCGAGGCTCGTCGCCAGAGGATCGTTGATGACCTAGGTTACCACCGTTATATATACCTCTTGTAAGCCGCCGGCTGGGATAAATTGCATCCGTGAAATCCCCGGCGTTGTGTAAACACTCCCCGTTATAGTGAAGTTTTGCTGGCTAGCGCCCGTGGGTTTTCCCTTCTCTTTGTTGGAGAGGGTTTTCCACATTAAATCTGTGTCCCCCTTGCTGTAATTTTATTTTCGTTCTTTGTTATTTACTTGTCGCAAAGCTAACAGGTTCAAGCATCGGGGCAGGAGGAGCTAGTTCTGAAGCTTTTAGTGGTCAACAAAGAAGCTATGGCAGCTATATCCAATTCCGAAGGAGAGATAATACAAAAGATGCAGGAAGTGGAGCCAGTAGTTGCCTCTCCCCTTCAGGATTTGCCTTTGGAGCCATCTGGCATCACGTGACAGCCAGAGCCAGAGAGGGAGGACCCAAGCGACAAGACCGGGGCCTCATAGCACAATAGCAGCCAGGACAGCTCAACACCGCTGTCCATCCACGACAAGAGTCTGGAAAAGGTTGGGAAGGTTCTGTTGGGTGGCGTGGATCTTATTGAGGCGTTCATGCAAGTTTCCCTCTCTGCGGAGACTTCTACATGTGAAGCAACAGAGAGGCCACATAGCACACCTTGCACCCCGCGTCAGTTGGGCCTTGGGCCAAGGACCACGCTTGGATAGTCGTGTGGGCCGCTGCTGGAGCCGCTTGAGTCCTACTGTAACACCCCAAAAACATTAATCAAGATTATCAAGTTCTAATCACCCAAGTTTAGGTTTAACAAAAACTTTTATTCCAAAAATCTATATAAATGCATGTATAATTTGCATTAGTATAGGATTGAGTGAATTTGCCATGTTTGATTTCTACAAATGATGAGAAATGGTTTAGAGGTGAATACTACATCATATAGGCCAATTAAAAACAAAATCCAAAGAAAAGGAAATCAAATATGAATTAAATAAGCAAATGGTCATTTGGACCAAAGTTAACCACTAGACCACTTTGAGTGTTCCTAGTAAAGAATTTCTAATAGAAACAATTCCACTTCTTTTCACCCCTTGCTAGACCAAGTAAAAGTGAACCCAAGCCCACTTTACAAACTCATAGAAACTACATTCAAATCTATTTAAAGGACAGTTCAAATTTGAATCAAGTTCATATGGTAAGATCACCATTTTGCAAAAGCCACTCAAACCAATTCCACTTGACTTCTCCAAGCAACCATAGACACTCAAGCATAAGTTTAGATCACACACCAAATTTCATTCAAAAATTCCAAACTTAATTTCTTTCGTCCATTTAATCAAACACCTTGCAGACACAAATCACACTCTGGCCTAACTTCAGTATTTGAGCAGTGATCACTCGACCAATTGGTTCCCTCTTCACTTCCCTGTCTCCCCTAGTGTCTAGCAATACATAGACAGTCACCCCCTCTGCCGTTACGCTAGTGCAGCGCCGCCCGAAAATGGTCATCACCGGCCGACCAAGAACCGCTCGCTCCAGACAACACCGCAACCATCCATGATGTCTAGGAGGCACGCCACCGTCCACCGCCACCCCCTGTCCAGCCCTTGACCGCAGCCAGGCCATGGACCACCCAAGACCAGCCGTGCCTACTCTCTCTGTGCCGTGCCGAGAGCGCCGCACCTGACCATCTCGCACAGACCGCGCCTCGCTCTCTCCACGCACGCGCACACTCGCCATGATCACAGCCACCTCCCAGAAATCCCCGTTCGCCGCCGCACGACCCGTAGTCCCCGTGCGCCGTCTCGAACACCGCCGGTTCCACGAAGAGCGTCGCACGCGCCCGACCGTTCTAGACCGCCCCGTGCTGCGCCTTTAAGACCGTGACGACCGCCAGGGAACACCACACTGCCCCTACCCACAACCACACCGATAACACGTTGTACCACCGTCACCGGAGACGCCAGCCCATCCCGCTCGGTCCTCTCACCGGTGTATAAATAGAGGCCCCTACGCCTGCATTCTCCACACCAACACACTCCCCACTCCTCACTGAGCCTCCCACACATTTCCCCGAAGCAAGGAAAGCACCGCTTCACCGGAATTAGGCCAGAGCCCGCCGCTGCAGAAGGAGAAGGGCGCCGTCGATTGGAGCCGCCCCAGGAGCTGACGCGCCCACCGTTTGAACTGCCGTCATCGACCACGTCGTTCACCCCCATCACCGACCCTAGCTGGATCCCAGGTGAGCCTCACACGACCCCCACCGCCGCGTTAGGGTTTAGACCTCGCCGGAGCTGTTCGTCGTCAACGATGAACCTCAGCCGTTAGATCGTGTTATAATCGTAGGGCCTATATTGCATGATACCGTTTCGGGTAGATTGAGTCGCTGACTAGTGGGACACCCGTGTCAGGAGCCCACTGTGCCGCGCTATGCAGATTGGGCCGGCCCAGTTAGTTTCCCGCGCAGGCCTGTGAATTCAAATAGTTATTTTCCAATTTAGTTAAAACCACAATCTGTCAGTACATTCAAAATTCAATTCAAAGAGATTCACTGAACTAAATTGCATGATTCCAATTTTGTTAGAAAGATATTTAAATTATCTATCCAAGCCCATTGAATTCAAATCACTTGGAGTTACAGATCACCTATAGTAAAAATAACAAGACAGAGACCTTTTCAACTTCAAACATTTTTCAAAAAGCAACCATAAATGCTTTTGAGTTGATTCCAACTCTCAAAAATCACATTTGATAAGATCTATCGGAATATGTAAAAATATTTAGATTTACATGCAGTGACATTGGACTAGTACCAAAATAATGCTATTTAGGCATTTCTAGTCACTTTAATTCTATTAAATGATAATCTTAAACTTTATAAAATATGATCAACACTTTAAATAACATTCTGATGTATTAGAATATGTGGTGATGACATGTGTCAACATTATCCCATATTTTAATTGGAGAATATTAAATCTTAAGTATTTTCAATGAGTAGAAATTACTTTTATAAAATAAGATAAATAAGATCAAGTCTTTAATTCATGTGATGATTGTGATGATGCTAGATCATCAAGTGTGAGCCTTAGTGTGCTAAATAGAATTAGTTAAGTATTGTTTGGTGATTGTGTACCCTGTATTCATTTATAGACGATAGTACCGACCCAGGATACGAGGAGGAGGAGTACTACCAAGAAGAAGAAGAAGAAGAAAACTTCAACCACTGCACTACTCAAGGCAAGCCTAGCACTACAAGTTAACTATGTAAGTTAACACTTGCAAACTTGATAACTTAAGCAAGATGCATTAGGCATGCTTTGGTTATACAACTTTGATTATACCAATCCCAAGTTTTACTTGCAAGCTTTATTCTTTTACTTTACCAAAGTTCTTTACTTTTAGTTAGTACTTTGTGAGTATTGGAAAAATAGAATAGATACCATAAAGAGTATAAAACTAGGCCTAACTAGTTATACTTCGATGTCATTCCAAGGCATGAGATTAGAGTTGGATAGTTACACTTGATTAGCACCCCTCATTAGTGAATACCCTCGACTTGAGTGGCTAGTGCTAAGCATAAAAGTTGATCACTTTAGATGGGAATACTTGGTGAAAATGATTATGAAAACCTTGGAATGAGGATTCATTCTATTGAAATGTTTTGACATGTGTTATGGACACAAAAGGATTTGATGATGAAAATGTTGAGGCATGAGCCTTAGCCCCTTTATAAAAACTAATGGTTGGGTTCGGATGCGATACCATTCCAATTTTACCATACAACCACAATACCTGAATTGGGTAGGGCTTAGCCGGAAGTTTATATGCCTTAGTATGGGTTCCCTTGCGGAAGAGGTTGAGCTGAGGCTACCTCGTGAGTGTGAATGTCCACCTATGAAGTGCCCAAGATGGCAGATGGCCATGGCTGGGAGGCCATGCTCATAGGGGAGGTGCCTATACTAGAGTGTGTAATTGAGAGGTTATGATTGATTATCCACGTACTAAGTATGATGATTCAGGGTTATCCCTGATGGATGTATTGAATTTTGTGGTGAAAGTGTACCACCTCTAGAGAGTGTCAAACTATTAGAATAGCCGCGTCTGCGGTCATGGACAGTTGGAGTGGCCATACTGTTCCGTCGTCAGATGTTTTCAAAATGACTTGTGAATTGAACTATGAATTTGACTTGACCACAACAGGGTTGTGAACATGAAATCTAGGTTGCCACTTAAGTGATTTATAACATTAACTTAGTTTTCTTTACGTCTAAACTCAGCTTTAGATAAATCTGGCTTTTGCAAATAAACCTTGAGCTTAAGATTCCTACTAGAACTACCTTACTTCTTAGTGATAGTTTGAGAGTACTTAAAGAGTATTCATGTCTTTGTCCCTGGCTATTCCCGTGGCCAGACTATGAGGAGGGCTACCAGGATGATGGATAGTAGGAGGTCTATGACAACTAGGATCATCTTCCATCATCAGCATTGCCTGTGACCCTGAAGATGGAGCCCCTACTACGTTTAATTTCTGCTCCTTGATTTGTATTAAGACTGGATCATGAGCTCCTTTATTTGTAAGACCTTATTATGGTTTGTAATGGATGATGTACTGTGATATCAATCTGTTATGTCTCGCAAAAATGGTAATCCTGGGATTGCGAGGTATGGCATAACAGGCATCTGGGATTACAAATCCGGGTGTTGACAAGTTGTTATCAGAGCGATCCTGACCATAGGAGACCCTAGTTAGAATGGACGTCTGAACAAAAACTTAATTTCAAAACAAAAGAAGTGAGTATTTATGAAAACCTATTCCCACTATTATCCTTGATTATTTCAAAAAAAATCATGTTCCTCAAAAATTCTTACATTCCTACATAAAATTTGACACACTTGATCATCTCACTAACTTACTCACCCTAAATTCTTATAGATGGAAGTCCAGTATTGCATGTTCTACCAGTTGGGCAACGGAGGCCAACTGATCTTTGAGAGCGATCTAGATGCACTGTCAGAGTATCTTGAGCGCCCGCACCCGGAATTCTTCGGGGCACAACTCAACGATGGAAGCACCCACTTCGGAGAAGATCCAATTCACTTTGCGTGAGAACACCTGGCTAGATGGATTAGCCAGGGATATGCATTAAGCTCTTGCCCATCTGTGTGGGCAAAACATCAACCTGATTCAGGGAACTCGCTTTGCTCACTTTGCAAGGCGTGGTTCTATGGGAATGCCCTTGGAGATGCCAGTACACCTGGAGCTAAAGCACCAGGTGGACAATCTTGATTTCATGTTGTATGATAGGTAGAAGGAGTTGGACAACGCTCGTGCCTACGCCAACCACAACCAAGCCATTGCCGTCAAGAAGGACTAGAACCTCGCCATTCTTGCCAAGGAGCGCAAATCACTTCGTCGTCAGCACGACAAGAAGGATCGCACCATCGATCGTCTTTGCAAGAAGGTGGCCGCTATCGAGAAGACCATCCGTGAACAGCTTGAAGCAAAGGAGGAGGAAGGTGAATATATCCAGGGCGATCTTTACTTTTACCTCAGTGATGACAACGACTACTTGGAGGATGATGCCATGGAGTTCCACACTGATGATGATGATTCTGACTTCATTGATGATGATTAGATGCACTTCATCACTATCGTAGGAATGAGTTGTACCGGTTCCACTATATCGTAGTTTCACAGAATGGTTCTTAAAACCATCTGTTTTCTCTTTGTGTTGTGGTGTGTGTTTGTATGGTGTGCTTTGAATGAATGAATGAGAGGAAGTTGTTAGTTTGAAAAACCCGAGTCAAACTCAAAGTTTAAAGATTTTGAAACAAAACCATGAACCTTAGAAATTTCCCTCTTATCTCATTATATATCTCAATCTTCAGATGACTCATGGAAATCCCAGAGGAAGCAGCTCATCTCAGGACCCAATGCTGCAGATTCTGCAAATGCTAGTTTCCGACCGTGAAGCTAGTAGAGCCGAACGCGAAGCCAACCTAGCCAATCTTCAACAGATAGCTCAGATGGCCCACAATAATCAAGGCCATGGAAACCAAGATCACCATGGATCCAAACTCAAAAACTTTCAGAACAACAACCCACCTATCTTTAATAAGTTTGAGGTGAAGGAAATATGCCCTGAGAGGCTATAATAAAGTTTTTATTATATATTCCTTATACATGATCGATGTTTATTTTACATGCTAGAAATGTATTGATTCGGAAACATCAATACATGTGTGTTTAATAAACAAAAAGGGTTCCTAGTCATGCCTCTCTTATAGACTAGCTTGTTGATTAACAGGATGATCAAGGTTTCCTGATCATGGACATTGAATGTTGTTAATAACAAGGTCACACCATTGGTGGAATGATGTGATGAACATTCATCCGAAGTATAGCATTACGATCAAGTCATTATGTTTATATTGCTATAACATCATACGAAGTAATCTTTATCCTTAGACCATGAGATCATGTTAATTGCTAACAACAGAAGAGTATCTTGATAACATCAAATGTCACACCGTAACAGGGTGACTATAAAGATGGGTTCAGTACTAGAAGGTGTTATGTTGAGGCTCATGGATCAAGAGTGGAATTTGTCAATCCAGATGACGGATAGATATACTCTGGGCCCTCTCGGTGATATCACATTAGGATAGCTTGCAAGCAAGTGATGTGATCACTAGAATGTTATATCACGGGAACGAGAAAAGAGTGCATGTTGGTAACGAGATCAAACTATGTATGGAGATACCGATGATCGAATCTCGGACATGTAATATATCGAGAGACAAAGGGATTTAGTTACAAGCGTTAAAGGTTCTCACAATCATAGGAGTCATCGTTGAATGTGTAGGAGTCAGTACGGATCTCCAGGTCCCGCTGCTGATTATTGATCGGAGAAGGGTCTCGATCATGTCTGCATTATTCGTGAACCATAGGGTGGCACACTTAAGAGTTATCAGACACCATTTTGGAGAACATATGTTTTAGACGAAAGAATTGCAAAGCGCAGGAATTGTTTCAATAGAAACCAGAAATTGTTTCGGGTGAAATTGCAGAAGGTGTTTCTGCATGTGATATTGAAATATTGCAAGGGGCTATAAGTGAATGTTTGTTAATTAAAGTAATTAACAAAATTCTGAATAAATTTAATAAAAAGAGTTTTATTAAATCAGAGAGCATTAAATTTGGAGAAATTTAATGCATTTAAAGTGGAGACTTTAAAAGGGAATGTGAAGAGGCATTTTAATGTGGAGGGGTTACCACAACATGAATGGGGGAGGTGAGGGGTCACCCTCCCATGCGCCGGCCATGGAGAGAGGGGGCACCCCCTCCTCCTATAAAAGGCCACCCATTCCCTCCTTCATCCTCACACCTCCTTGTGAAGTATCTCTCTCCCCCTCTAGAATTATTCCCCCATGGTCTCGGATTAGCGAGATACATGTTCCCGGTGGCATTTCGTTTGGAAGGAGTTGCTGCTTCCGCTGGATCGCTGGAGCGAGGAGGTGGAGGTTATCCGGTGGCTTGAACGTGTGGGCGAGTGCGGATGCGCTGCTGAGTTGCGGCGCTCGGACTTCCTCACGATCTTGAGATCGGCAAGTGTACGACTACATCAACCACGAGTTCCTACTCGTTAACAAAGCTCGTTGTCTACGAGGGTAAGTGCTTGTTGGATGTATGTCCACACGTTGCTTTGTACCTAGTAGATAGATCTTGGCGTGTAGTTCACACCGTAGGAAATTTTTTGTTTTCTACGCTGCGGACCCAATAGTGGTATCAGAGCCTGATCTATGCGTAGGTGCTTAGCACGGGTAGTACACATATGGTTGATATGTGGGAGATGATGATCATGTTATTGCATCTTCTATGTATTTTGGATATTGGTGGCATAGTGGGATGAAGCGGCCCGGACCAACCTTACATGTCATCGTACATGAGACCGGTTCCACGACTGACATGCAACTTGTTTTGCATAAGTGGCTGGCGGGTGTCTGTCTCTCCTACTATAGTCAATATCTGATTTACAACGAGTTGCTAATAACTTAGTTATCCTCGTTGTGGTTCATGTTCGTAGGTAAGAATGGTTCTATCTCCGAAAGCCCTAAGCCACGTAAAACTTGCAATTGATAAATTAGAGGCGTCTAGTTTAGATCGTTGCTGGGCTAGTATATTGATATGGTATTGTTGTAAGTAGATGTATGGTGGATACTCTTACAACACACTCAACGTGTAAGTTCCATAGACCTTGGCCTTACACACAAAGGAATGATAGAGATCATACCATGATGCAAGTGATAGAGATCAAATGCATGGACCATATCATCTCACTTTACACATTAGATGTTAGCATCTTATACTGCTAGTTTGGCGCGTTTGATAGCATTATAAGATGATCCCTCTTTTAGATATCAAGATAAAAATGTGTTCTTCCTTGAGTATGCACCGTTCTATGGATCGTGTTTCGAGACATCACGTGATGATCGGGTATACTCGAATCTATGCTTTCATAGGAACGGGTGTAAGACAGTTTTACACACGCGAATACTAAGGTTCTTACTTGGCGAGCCTAGCATGTACAGACATGGCCTCGGAACACGGACCAAAAGGTTAAGCATGAGTCATATGGTTGATATGATGCCCATATAGATGCTCGCCTTTGAAGCTATATCAACTCACGTGATGATCGGACTTGGTATAGTGGATTTGGTTCATGTAATCACCAAAAGGACACGAGGGATGTCGTTTTTGAGTGGGAGTTCATTAGTAATTTGTATTAGTTGAACTCAATCTACCATAAACTTAGTCTAAATAAACTTCACAAATTCTGTTGTAGATGGCACCACCTGCTTTTAATTTGAATGTGTTCATGGAGAAAGAGAAACTTGCTGCGAATGGTAGCAACTTCACCAACTGGGCTATGAATTTGAGGATTCTCCTCACTGCTGCACAAAAGCAATATGTGCTAGATGCGCCGCTAGGCCCCCCACCATCTCCTGATGCCCCTGACGAGGAAAAGAATGTCTATGTGACTCGTCAGGAGGACCACAACTTAGTTCATTGCGGCATACTGTATGGGCTAGAGCCAGAACTTCAAAAGCGTTTTGAAAATGGCAATGCCTTTGATACCATGGGAGAATTGAAAATGATTTTCGATACCCATGCTGCCGTAGAGAGTTATAATGCTATAGAAAAGTTCTTTAGCTGCATGATGGAGGAAAACAACTCCGTTAGTGAGCACGTACTCAAAATGTCTGGGTATGCCGATAAGCTTGTGTCCTTGGGAATAACGATTCCCATTGACTTAGGCATACATCGTGTTCTCCAATCTCTGCCACCTAGCTACAAGAGCTTCGTGATGAACTATAATATGTAGGGCATGAAGAAGTCTCTTCCCGAGCTTCTGTCAATGCTTAAGACTGCAGAAGTGGAGATTAGGAAAAAACATCAAGTGTTGATGATCAATAGGACCACCGATTTCAAGAAGGACAAGAAAGGCAAGCACAAGGGAAAGAAGGGTGGCAAGTCTGTTTCCACGCTTGAAAAGAAACCCCGGGATGACCCTAAGTCTGACACCGAGTGCTACTATTGCAAGGGGTAGCCATTGGGCATAATCGCCCCAAGTATTTGGCGGACAAGAAGTCGAGAAGGCAAACAAAGGTATATGTGATATACATGTTATTGATGTGTACTTGACTAGTACTTAATAGCACCTAGGTATTTGATACGGATCGGTTGCTAATATATGTAACTTCGGTTCAGGGCTACGGAACAAGCGACAACTAGCAAGGGATGAGGTCGATGCGAATTGACAATGGATCAAGAGTTGATGTGATCGCCGTCGGGACGCTACCTCTCCATTTGCCATCGGTATTAGTTATAAACCTAAATAATTTTTATTTGGTGCCTGCACTGAGCATGAACATTGTATCTAGAGCGTGTTTGATGCAAAGTGGTCATTCCTTTAAATCTGAGAACAATGGTTGTTCGATTTATAAGAACAATATCTTTTATGGTCATGCACCTATGTTGAATGGTTTATTTCTATTGGACCTCGATAGTAATATTACGCACATTCATAATGTTAATGCTAAAAAGATTAAACTTGATGATGATATGTCTACATATATGTGGCACTGCCGTCTAGGTCATATTGGTGTTAAACGCATGAAGAAACTCCATTCTGATGGACTTTTAGAATCACTTGATTTTGAATCATTTGATACATGTGAGCCATGCCTTATGGGCAAGATGAATAGAACGCCGTTTTCCGGTTCAATGGAACGGGCGACAAATCTGTTGGAGATCATACATACTGATGTGTATGGACCAATGAGTGTGTCGGCGCGAGGTGGATATCATTATTTTGTTACTTTCACGGATGATTTGAGTAGATATGGGTATATCTATTTGATGAAACACAGGTCTGAAACTTTTGAAAAGTTCAAGGAATTTCAGAATGAAGTGGAAAATCATTGTAATAGAAAGATCAAGTTTCTACGGTCTGACCGTGGAGGAGAGTATCTAAGTTACGAGTTTAGAACACACATGAATGAGTGTGGAATAGTTTCACAACTCACGCCTGCCGGAACACCACAACGTAATGGTGTGTCAGAACGTCGTAATCGTACCTTATTGGATATGGTTCGATCTATGATGTCTCTGACTGACTTACCTCTATTATTTGGGGTTATGCACTGGAAACAGCTGCATTCACTTTAAATCGCGCACCATCTAAATCCGTGGAAACGACACCGTATAAATTATGGTTTGGAAACAAACCTAAGCTATCATTTCTTAAGGTTTGGGGATGCGATGTTTATGTGAAGAAACTTCAACCGGATAAACTCGAACCCAAAGCAGAAAAATGTGTCTTCATAGGATACCCTAAGGAAACAATTGGGTATACCTTCTATCACAGACCCGAGGGCAAGGTTTTTGTTGCCAAGAATGGATCCTTTCTTGAGAAGGAGTTTCTCGCGAAAGGTGTGAGTAGTCAGAAGGTAGAACTCGAAGAGGTTATTGAACCTTCTCTTCATGGAATGGCGAGTGGCGCAGCACCGGAAGTTATTTCGGAGTTGACTTCACCTAATGAAGAGAGAGCTAATGATAATGATCATGAAACTCCGAAAGAGGACACTACCGAACCTCGCAGGTCAAGCAGGACACATGCAGCTCCTAAACTATACGGCAATCCTATTGTGAATTTCATGGTTGATGAAATGGATGACCCTGTGACGTATGAAGAAGCGATGATGAGACCGGATTCCAACAAATGGCTAGAAGCCATGAAATCCGAGATGGAATCCATGTACGAGGACCAAGTTTGGAACTTGGTGGACTTACCTCACGACCAAAAGTCCATTGAGAATAAATGGATTTTCAAAAGGAAAACTGATGCTGATGGTAATGTGACCATCTATAAGGGTCGACTTGTCACAAAGGGGTTTCGACAAATTCAAGGAGTTGACTACGATGAGACATTCTCTCCCGTAGCGATGCTTAAATCGGTTAGGATTATGTTAGCAATTGCTGCATATTTCGATTATGAAATATGGCAGAAGGATGTCAAAACTGCGTTCCTCAATGGTAAGATTGAATAAGAGTTGTATATGATACAACCTAAGTGTTTTGTCGATCCTAAGGATGCTAATAAGGTGTGCAAACTTCAGCGATCCATCTATGGACTGAAGCAAGCATCACGAAGATAGAATCTCCACTTTGATGAGGTGATCAAAGAGTTTGGATTTGTCCAAACTTATGGAGAGGCTTGTATTTACAATAAAGTGAGTGGGAGCAATGTGGCATTTCTGATATTATATGTGGATGACATATTATTGATTGGAAATGATATAGATCTTTTAAACAGTGTTAAAAGTTATCTAAACAGCAAATTTTCGATGAAAGACCTTGGTGAAGCGTCATATATATTAGGCATTAAAATCTATAGAGATAGATCAAGGCGCCTAATTGGGCTATCGCAGAGTACATACCTTGATAAGATATTAAAGAAGTTTAATATGGACGAAAGTAAGAAGGGGTTCTTACCTATGTTGCAAGGCAAGACATTGAGTAAGACTCAAAGTCCGGCTACGGCGGAAGAAAGAGAGATGATGGATAAGATCCCCTATGCCTCGGCCATAGGCTCTATTATGTATGCCATGCTATGTACAAGACCAGATGTGGCACATGCTATTAGTTTGACTAGTAGGTACCAATCTGATCCAGTTGAACAACTGGATAGCGGTAAAGAACATCCTCAAGTACTTGAGAAGAACTAAGGATATGTTTCTCATATACGGAGGTGAAGAAGAGCTAGTCGCTAAGTGTTATGTCGATGCTAGCTTTGACACCGATCCGGATGACTCTAAGTCTCAATCCGGATACGTATTTCTCTTGAGCGAACAGCAAGTTAGTTGGAGGAGTTCCAAACAACCTGTGGTGGCTGGATCAACAACGGAGGCGGAATATGGTGCTGCTTCAGAAGCGGCGTAGGAGGCAGTTTGGATGAAAGAGTTCATTACGGAACTGGGTGTGGTTCCCAGTGCGTTGGACCCGATGGTGATCTATTGTGACAACAATGGAGCCATAGCCAACGCAAAGGAACCAAGGTCTCACAAGAATTCCAAACATATTAAGCGCCGGCTTCACTCCATCCGCGAGCATGTCAAGGATGGAGATATAAAGATTTGTAAAGTACACACGGACCTAAATGTAGCAGATCCATTGACTAAAGTTCTCCCTAGGACAAAACATGATCAACGCCAGAACTCCATGGGTGTTAGATTTATCACTATGTGAACTAGATTATTGTCTCTAGTGCAAGTGGGAGACTGAAGGAAATATGCCCTGAGAGGCAATAATAAAGTTGTTATTATATATTCCTTATACATGATAGATGTTTATTTTACATGCTAGAAATGTATTGATTCGGAAACATCAATACATGTGTGTTTAATAAACAAAAAGGGTTCCTAGTCATGCCTCTCTTATAGACTAGCTTGTTGATTAACAAGATGATCAACGTTTCCTGATCATGGACATTGGATGTTGTTAATAACAAGGTCACACCATTGGTGGAATGATGTGATGAACATTCATCCGAAGTATAGCATTACGATCAAGTCATTATGTTTATATTGCTATAACATCATACGAAGTAATCTTTATCCTTAGACCATGAGATCATGTTAATTGCTAACACCGGAAGAGTATCTTGATAACATCAAACGTCACATCGTAACAGGGTGACTATAAAGATGGGTTCCGTACTACGAAGGTGTTATGTTGAGGCTCATGGATCAATAGTGGAATTTGTCAATCCAGATGACGGATAGATATACTCTGGGCCCTCTCGGTGATATCACATTAGGATAGCTTGCAAGCAAGTGATGTGATCACTAGAATGTTATATCACGGGAACGAGAAAAGAGTGCATGTCGTGTGAGATCAAACTAGGTATGGAGATACCGATGATCGAATCTCGGACATGTAATATATCGAGAGACAAAGTTAGTTACAAGCGTTAAAGGTTCTCACGATCACAAGAGTCATCGTTGAATGTGTAGGAGTCGATCTGGATCTCGGTCCGCTGCTGATTATTGATCGAAGAAGGGTCTCGATCATGTCTGCATTATTAAGTGAACCGTAGGGTGGCACACTTAAGAGTTACCGGACACTATTTTGGAGAACATATGTTTCAGACGAAAGAATTGCAAAGTGCAGGAATTGTTTCAATAGAAACCGGAAATTGTTTCGGGTGAAATTGCAGAAGGTGGTTCTGCATGTGATATTGAAATATTGCAAGGGGCTATATGTGAATGTTTGTTAATTAAAGTAATTAACAAAATTCTGAATAAATTTAATAAAAAGAGTTTTATTAAATGAGAGAGCATTAAATTTGGAGAAATTTAATGCATTTAAAGTGGAGACTTTAAAGGGAATGTGAAGAGGCATTTTAATGTGGAGGGTTACCACCACATGAATGGGGAGGTGAGGTCACCCCCATGCGACCATGGAGAGAGGGGTCACCCCCCTCCTCCTATAAAAGGCCACCTATTCCCTCCTTCATCCTCACACCTCCTTGTGAAGGATCTCTCTCCCCCTCTAGAATTATTCCCCCATGGTCTCGGATTAGCGAGATACATGTTCCCGTTGGCATTTAAATGCGGAAGGAGTTGTTGCTTCCACTGGATCATTTGGGCGAGGAGGTGGAGGTTGTCCGGTGGCTTGAACGTGTGTGCGAGTGCGGATGCGCTGCTGAGTTGCGGTGCTCGGATTTCCTCACGATCTTGAGATCGGCAAGTGTATGACTACATCAACCACGAGTTCCTACTCGTTAACAAAGCTCGTTGTCTACGAGGGTAAGTTCTTGTTGGATGTATGTCCACCCGTTGCTTTGTACCTAGTAGATAGATCTTGGCGTGTAGTTCACACTGTAGGAAATTTTTTTTTCTATGCTGCGGACCCAACATGAGGATCCCCTAAATGCTGATGACTGGCTACAAACCATGGAGAACAATCTGGAGGTCGCAGGAGTGGAAGCCAATGAAAAAGTATTGTTTGCCACCCATTATCTGGTAGGAGATGCAAGAGCCTGGTGGAATAGCACCCATACCATGAACGACGGTCAGATGATGACTTGGGAAGCATTCAAGATCAAGTTCAGCCGCACCCATGTGCCACAAGGTTTGGTCACCAGAATGAGAGATGAGTTCAGGGAACTAAAGCAAGGAAGCATGACGGTAGTGGAGTACTGTGTCAAATTTCTGTCCCTAGCTAGATATGCCCCTGATGAGATTAACACCGAAGCAAAGAAGAAGGAAAGGTTCCTGAATGGATTGCATGATGAGATGCAGACTGTGTTAGTCAACATCCGTTTTGGAGATCTAGAAGAGCTAGTGGATTTTGCCATTCAGATGGAAGGGAAGATCAACCAAGCCAATGAGAACCGCAAGCGTCGCATGATGCACCAGGCTGGATCCCACCATACCCAGAAGTATCGCCCCAACCCGTCTGCAGGATATGCCCCAAGAAACAACAAACCCCCTATGTCCTGTCCAAGCTATCCCAATCGTAGCAAAGAAAACCTGAAGTTTGGAGGAAACCACAACAACAACCCCGACAACTCCAACAACTTCAACCGTGCACCGGCCAAGTCCAACAACAACAACAACAACAATACTTCCCCAAGGACTGGAAACAATGATGTGCCTGTTGCAGCAAAAGACAAGTCCCAGATTACTTGCTTTGAATGTGGAGTCAAGGGTCACTACTCCAATGAGTGCCCCAAGAAGCTTGCAATGGCCACCCATGTGAATGCACCCGCTCAGCAGCAACGCCGTGTTCAACCTAGAAGGAGATTTGCCCTAGGGAACTCGCTCAACCGCAATGGTTGTCCGTTCCACATGAATGCTGAAGAAGCTCAGGAAGCGCCCGATGTCATGCTGGGTATGTTTTCTGTTAACTCAGTACTTGCAAGAGTGTTGTTTGATTCTGGAGCATCGCATTCATTTGTTACAGAAGAATTTGCATGCACTAGTAAGATTCAACCAACAAAATTGAAGCATGTTATGATAGTTCAAATACGTGGTTCAACCACCAAAGCTAGAAAAAATTTGCAAGGCGGTACCTATCAGAATCCATGGAATAGATTTTTATGCTAATATAATAGTACTTGGAACCAAAGGTTTGGAAGTAGCACTAGGAATGGATTGGATGTCGAAACATAAAGGATTGATCGACTATGACAACAAAGCTTTAATCATGACCAGTAGCTCTGGAGTATCAGTAGAGCATGTATCTGAGACGTTGCCCCGTCAATTCAAATGCAACAAGAGTCTAGCACAACCAACCCTAGACCAAGTCAGAGTAGTCTGTGAATACCCCGACGTGTTACCAGAAGAATTGCCTGGTATGCCCCTAGATCGGGATATCGAGTTCATCATTGAACTAATTGTTGGAACTGGACCCATAGCTTAGAGACCTTATAGTACGAACCCATCTGAATTAGTGGAGCTGAAGAAGCAACTTGATGCTATGTTGGAGAAAGGTTTGATTCAACCAAGCGCATCGCCATGGAGGTCGCCTGTATTGTTTGTGGATAAGAAAGATGGAGGTAATCGTTTGTGCATGGATTACCGGAAGATGAATGATGTCACCATCAAGAACAAGTACCCACTGCCAAACATATAGGATCTGTTTGACCAGTTGACTGGTGCCAGAGTGTTTTCTAAGATTGATCTTAGAATTGGTTATCATCAACTCAAGATTCGTGCAATGGATATTCCAAAGACCCCCTTTACCAATGACCCCGCTTATTTCATGAATCTCATGAATAAGATTTTTATGAACTTCCTGGATAAGTTTGTCGTTGTTTTTATCGATGATATTCTGATCTATTCTAAGTCAGAGGAAGACCATGAGCTACACCTGAGAACCATCCTTGAAACCCTTAGAGAACATCAATTGTATGCCAAGTTTAGCAAATGTGAGTTCTAGTTAAAGGAAGTAGGATTCCTCGGACATATTGTGTCGTCAGGAGGAGTTGCTCTTGATCCCACCAAGATCAAAGATGTTGAAGCATGGAAAGCCCCAACCACTCAAACCCAAGTCTATGCATTTCTCGGATTAGCTGGATACTACCGCAAGTTTGTTGAAGGATTTTTGAGCATCACAAGACCGATGACTCAACTATTGAAGAAAGATAAGAAGTTTGAATGGACATACAAATGTGAAGCAAGTTTTCAAGAGCTCAAGAAGAGATTGATTTCAGCCCCAATTCTGACTATGCCAGATATCAAGAAGCCTTTTGATGTGTATTGTGATGCATCCAAGGTTGGTCTCGGATGTGTACTGATGCAAGAAGGCAAAGTCATAGCATATTTGCCCAGACAACTGAAGCAGCATGAGCAAAACTACCCTACCCATGACCTTGAACTAGCAGCCGTAGTTTTAGCATTGAAGACATGACATCATTACCTTATGGGTAATCGCTGTGAGATTTATTCGGATCACAAGAATCTGAAGTAAATTTTCACCTAGAAGGAGCTGAATATGAAGCAAAGGAGATGGATAGAGTTAATAAAGGATTATGACCTTGACATTCACTATCACCCCGGCAAAGCCAATGTGGTAGCAGATGCTCTTAGCAGATTACCATGTAGCTTGAACACCATGATTAAAGAAGTCGAGCCAAGTGTGCATGAAGAGTTGGGGCAGTTTAGAACGGAGCTAGTTAGCAAAGGATTTTTAGCTAGCATTGAACTTTAACCCACTTTGATCAGTCAGATCAAGGAGGCACAAAAAGGAAATGCAAGTATCGACGGAATCAAGCGTCGTAGTGGTACAGGAAAGGTACCCGGATTCACCAAGGATGAAGAAGGAGTTTTGTGGTACAAAGGACGTATCTGTGTGCCAGCAGATTACGAGTTGAAACAAGTCATTATGCAAGAAGCTCATGATACCCTTTATTCTATCCACCCCGGAGGAACGAAGATGTATCAGGATTTGAAGGAGAAATTTTGGTAGCACAAGATGAAGAGAGAGATCGGAAGCTACATAGCCAAGTGTGATATATGTCAGAGAGTCAAAGCAGAACATCATAGACCCGTAGGACTTTTACAACCATTGCAGATTCCAAAATGGAAATGGGTTTCCGTCGAAATGGATTTTATCACCGGTTTGCCTACTTCTAGTAGGGGAAATGACTCTATCTAGGTCATAGTTGATAGACTGTCCAAGGTAGCCCATTTTATACCTGTCAAGACCACCTACCAAAGTTTGAAGCTAGCAGAGCTGTACATTGCTAGAATCGTCAGTTTGCATGGAACCCCTAAGACAGTAGTGTTGGATCGAGGAACCCAGTTTACCTCAAGATTTTGGCAGAAAGTCCAAGAAGGATTAGGAACCAAGTTGAACTTCATCACAGCTTATCACCCGCAGACCGATGGACAAACTGAAAGAGTCAACCAAATCTTAGAAGATATGTTGAGAGCTTGTGTTCTAGAATATGGATCAAAATGGGAAGATTGTATGTCTTTCGCAGAATTCTCATACAACAACTGTTACAAACCCAGTTTGCAAATGGCCCCATTTGAATTTCTGTATGGAAGAAAGTGTCGTACCCCCTTGAATTGGTCACAAGTAGGAGAGAGTCAGATTTTTGGACCTGACATCCTACGAGAAGCCGAAGAGAAGGTTCACAAATTCTGTGAACACCTCAAGACCGCCCAATCCAGACGGAAGAGTTATGCTGACAAGAGATGTCGAGACCCGACCTTCAATGTCAGAGATTTTGTGTATCTCAAAGAATCACCCTTGAATGGAATGCAGCATTTTCAACTGAAAGGGAAGTTAGCCCCCAGATATATTGGACCCTTCAAGATTTTGAATCACCGAGGAGAAGTATCATATCAACTGTAACTGCCAGAGGAGATGTCAGCCATCCATAATGTGTTCCATATCTCGTTACTTCGCAAATGCCTAGAAGTTTCGGAGAAGACCAAAGTGTTCAAGAACATCGATCACCGAGCCATAGATATCAACATGGATCTGACGTATCGTGAAGTACCCATTCGTATTTTGGGAGAAGCCTTTAGAACCACCAGGACCCGGAGTATCAAGTTTCTCAAGATCCAATGGAGCAACCATATCGAAGAAGAAGCTACTTGGGAGTAAGAAGATTATATGAGGACTGAGTTTCCAAATCTCTTTAATTCCTAGTTTTTCTTAAATCTTGGGACGAGATTTTGTTTAAGGAGGGAAGCCTTGTCACACCCCAAAAACATTAATCAAGATTATCAAGTTCTAATCACCCAAGTTTAGGGTTAACAAAAACTTTTATTCCAAAAATCTATATGAATGCACGTGTGATTTGCATTAGTATAGGATTGAGTGAATTTGCCATGTTTGATTGCTACAAATGATGAGAAATGGTTTAGAGGTGAATACTACATCATCTAAGCCGATTAAAAACAAAATCCAAAGAAAAAGAAATCAAATATGAATTAAATAAGCAAATGGTCATTTGGACCAAAGTTAACCACTAGGCCACTTTGAGTGTTCCTAGTAAAGAATTTCTAACAGAAACAATTCCATTTCTTTTCACCCCTTGCTAGACCAAGTAAAAGTGAACCCAAGCCCACTTTACAAAATCACATAAACTATTTTCAAATCTATTTAAATGACAGTTCAAGTTTGAATCAAGTTCATATGGTAAGATCACCATTTTGCAAAAACCACTCAAACCAATTCCACTTGACTTCTCCAAGCAACCATAGACACTCAAGCATAAGTTTAGATCACTCACCAAATTTCATTCAAAAATTTCAAACTTAATTTCTTTCAGCCATTTAATCAAACACCTTGCAGACACAAATCACTATTTGAGCACTGATCACTCAACCAATTGGTTCCCTCTTCACTCCCCTGTCTTCCCTAGTGTCTAGCAATACATAGACAGCCACCCCCTCTGCCGTTACGCCAGTGCAGCACCGCCCGAAAATGGTCATCACCGGCCAACCAAGGACCGCTCGCTCCAGATAACGCCGCAACCATCCATGATATCCAGGAGGCACGCCACCGTCCACCGCCACCCCCTGTCCAGCCCTTGACCGCAGCCAGGCCATGGACCTCCGAAGACCAGCCGCGTCCACTCTCTCTGCGCCGTGCCAAGAGCGTGCTAGAGCGCCGCACCTGACCAGCTCGCACAGACCGCGCCTCGCTCTCTCCGTGCACGCGCACACTCGCCATGATCAGAGCCACCTCCTAGACACCCCCGTTCGCTGCCGCGCGACCCGTAGTCCCCGTGCGCCGTCTCGAACACCGCCGGTTCCACGCAGAGCTTCGCACGCGCCCGACCATTCTAGACCGCCTCGTGATGCACCATTAAGATCGTGACGACCGCCAGGGAACACCGCACCACCCCCTACCCACAGCCACGCCGATAGCACGTTGTACCGCCGTCGCCGAAGACGCCAGCCCATCCCGCTCAGTCCCCTCGCCGGTGTATAAATAGAGGCCCCCTCCGCCTCCATTCTCCACACCAACACACTCCCCACTCCTCACTGAGCCTTCCACACCCCTCGGAGCAAGGTGAGCACCGCTTCGCCGGAATTTGCCGGAGCCCGTCGCTGTAGAAGGAGAAAGGCACCGTCGATTGGAGCCGCCCCAGGAGCTACCGTGACCACCGTTCAAACCGCCTTTGTCGACCATGTCGTTCTCCCCCATCGCCAACCCTAGCTGGAGCCTAATTGATCCTCACACGACCCCCACCGCCCTATTAGGGTTTAGACCTTGCCGGAGCTGTTCGTCGTTGATGATGAACCTCAGCCGTTAGATCATGTTATAATCGTAGGGCCTATATTGCACGATACCATTTTGGGTATATTGAGTCGCTGACTAGTGGGACACCCTGTCGGTGGCTTCATGCGCTTATTTGTCTTGATTAGGTCGGCCATTAGTTTCCAGCAGGCTGTGAATTCAAATAGTTATTTTCCAATTTAGTTAAAACCACATTCTGTCAGTAGATTCAAAATTCAATTCAAAGAGATTCACTAAACCAAATTGCATGATTCCAATTTTTTAGAAAGATATTTAAATTTTCTATACAAGCCCGCTGGATTAAAATCATTTGGAGTTAGAGATCACCTATAGTAAAAATAACAAGACAGAGACTTTTTCAACTTCAAACATTTTTCAAAAATCAACCATAAATGCTTTTGAGTTGATTCCAACTCTCAAAAATCACATTTGATAAGATCTATCTGAATATGTAAAAATATTTAGATTTACATGTAGTGACATTGGAATAGTACCAAAATAATGCTATTTAGGCATTTCTAGTCACTTTAATTCTATTAAACGTTAATCTTAAACTTTAGAAAATATGATCAACACTTTAAATCACATTCCCATGTATTAGAATATGTGGTGATGACATGTGTCAACATGATCCCATATTTTAATTAGAGAATATTAAATCTTAAGTATTTTCAATGAGTAGAAATTACTTTTCTAAAATAAGATAAATAAGATCATGTCTTTAATTCATGTGATGATTGTGATGATGCTAGATCATCAAGTGTGAGCCTTAGTGTGCTAAATAGAATTAGTTAAGTATTGTTTGGTGATTGTGTACCCCGTATTCATTTATAGATGATAGTACTGACCCGGGATACGAGGAGGAGGAGTACTACCAAGAAGAAGAAGAAAACTTCAACCACTACACTACTCAAGGCAAGCCTAGCACTACAAGTTAACTATGCAAGTTAAAACTTGCAAACTTGATAACTTAAGCAAGATGCATTAGGCATGCTTTGGTTATACAACTTTGATTATACCAATCCCAAGTTTTACTTGCAAGCTTCATTCTTTTACTTTCCCAAAGTTCTTTACTTTTAGTTAGTATTTTATGAGTATTGGAAAAATAGAATAGATACCATAAAGAGTATAAAACTAGGCCTAACTAGTTATACTTCAATGTCATTCCAAGGCACGAGATTAGAGTTGGATAGTTACACTTGATTAGCACCCCTCATTAGTGAATACCCTCAACTTTAGTGGCTAGTGCTAGGCATAAAAGTTGATCACTTTAGATGGGAATACTTGGTGAAAATGATTATGAAAACCTTGGAATGAGGATTCATTCTATTGAAATGTTTTGACATGTGTTATGGACACAAAAGGATTTGATGATGAAAATGTTGAGGCATGAGGCTTAGCCCTTTCATAAAAACTGATGGTTGGGTTCGGATGCGATACCATTCCAATTTTACCATACAACCACAATACCTAAATTGGGTAGGGCTTAGCCGGAAGTTTATATGCCTTAGTATGGGTTCCCTCGCAGAAGAGGTTGAGCTGAGGCTACCTCGTGAGTGTGAATGTCCACCTATGCAGTGCCCAGGATGGCAGATGGCCATGGCTGGGAGGCCAAGCTCATAGGGGAGGTGCCTATACTAGAGTGTGTAATTTAAAGGTTATGATTGATTATCCGCATACTAAGTATGATGATTCAGGGTTATCCCTGATGGGTGTATCGAATTTTGTGGTGAAAGTGTACCACCTCTACAGAGTGTCAAACTATTCGAATAGCCATGTTCGCGGTCATGGATAGTTGGAGTGGCCATACTGTTCCGTCGTCAGATGTTTTGAAAATGACTTGTGAAGTGAACTATGATTTTGACTTGACCACAACAGGGTTGTGAACATGAAAGCTAGGTTCCCACTTAAGTGATTTAGAACATTAACTTAGTTTTCTTTACTTCTAAACTCAGCTTTAGATAAATCTGGCTTTTGCAAATAAACCTAGAGCTTAAGATTCCTACTAGAACTACCTTAGTTGTTAGTGATAGTTTGCGAGTACTTAAAGAGTACTCATGGCTTTGTCCCTGGCTATTCCTGTGGCTAAACTATGAGGAGGGATACCAGGATGATGGACAACAAGAGGTCTACGACAACTAGGATCATCTCCCATCGTCAGCATTGCCTGTGACCCTGAAGATGGAGCCCCTACTATGTTTAATTTCTGCTGCTTGATTTGTATTAAGACTGTATCATGAGATCCTTTATTTGTAAGACCTTATTATGGTTTGTAATGGATGATGTACTATGATATCAATCTGTTATGTCTCGCAAAAATGGTAATCCTGGGATTGCGAGGTATGGCATAACAGGCATCTAGGATTAAAAATCCGGGTGTTGACACCTACTCGCAAGCTAATAGTGAGATGCAGATGATTCAGAAAGAGCTTATGGCTATCAATGATAGTATGACAGAACGAGAGGGAATCGCGCTAGGAAGGATGAAAGAATTCTGCTCCAGGATTCTGAAGGCTCTGGCACCACCGCTCTTGAAGGAGGTTGAAAGGACATCCACACTACGCCCTTCGGCTGACCCTTTCACCCCAAGGCGCAGCGAGAGGTTCTCAACGCCGGCAAAAAATGGTAAGCAACCCTAGAAAGCGACAACAGCAGAATCGGCGCTTCTCAAGGCCTTGGGTATCACGGCTGGAAACCTGTCAGCAGATGAAGCGGCTTTGCAGGAGTTTCGTCAGTTTTTTGATTCACAGGTATGTGAGAGGCAGCTACACATTCTAGCGGCCATCTTTGGAAAGACCATGTCGGCTAGGCACGAGCTGGTGCAACGGGACGTGATCCAGCAAGGATCGGGAGGCCTCTACGCATGTGCCTAGTGCACCATGACAGAGTGGAGTTCTTTTTTTAATGGATTTAAACCCAGAAATCTTATGTTGGAACCCACGCAGTCTAAATGATCGTGCAAAGAGGGATTTAGTTAGGGAGCTTGTGGATTCGTTATGGGTCAAACTTGTATGTTTCCAGGAGATGAAGCTACTGGTTGTTGATCGGTATATAGTTAGCCAATGTTTGGGGCCATCGTTTGACGAGTTTGTCTACATTCCAACCTAGGAGACGCGTGGAGGTATCCTGCTGGCCTGGAACTCGACTGTTCTTTCAGTACGGAACACATCCCTCGACTTGTTTGCGGTCACCGGGGAGGTGCACTCGATCGGCAACCAGACATAGTGGATTACTATGGTGTATGGGCCACAAAGCAATGAGGAGAAGTGCCAGTTCCTACAAGAGCGGACCAAGAGAAGATCGCTATGTCCGGGGGCTTGGATGGTGATTGGAGACTTCAATATGATCCGTCGCGTATCGGAGAAGAACAATTCAAACCTGAACCGGGCAAGCATGGCCCTCTTTAAGGGTTTTATGGACAATCAGGAGCTGAGAGAGATCTACATGCATGGATGCGGGTTCATGTGGAGCAATGAACGCCTTCCTCCGACCCTATCCAAGATCGACCGAGCGCTTGTGTCTATTGACTAGGAGCTGATGTACCCGGACTCGCTACTGCAGGCGCTGTCGTCATCAGTCTCTGATCATACACCACTACATCTCTCGATGAATTCTAACGCCCGGCCTAAGAGGAGGTTCAAGTTTGAACTTTTCTGGTTGAAGCTGGATGGGTTTGATGAGGCGGTTCAAGAGGGGTGGAAATGCGACCCGGCGATCATGGACCCTTTTCTCCGGCTAAACGCTTGTATGCAGAACTTGGCGACCCATCTGCAAGCATGGTGAGACCGCAAGGTGGGCAACCTTAAGCTCCAAATTGCGATGGCTAACATGCTCATCCATCATTTCGACGTAGCTCAAGATAGGAGGATCCTTACCCCTAAAGAAGGGTGGCTTCGGAGGACACTCAAGCACATTGTCCTTGCTCTATCATCGTTCAAGCGCACCATGGCGTGCCAACGCTCTCGCTTATGGTGGATTTCGGAGGGAGACACGAACTCAAAGCTTTTCCATGCAGTTGCGAATGGGAGGCGTACAAAAAACTTTATACATGTGATCAGGCATTGGGACGAGCTATTTACCGACCAAAAGCGTAAGGAGGAAATCTTCTTTGAGGCATACAAGAATCTGCTAGGTACCATCAGGAATCAAGATTGCACGATGTACCTTGAGGCGCTAGGCATGCAAAGGCAAATAGAACTTCTGTCAGACCTTGGTTCCTTATTCACAGAGGAGGGGGTGTGGGGAGTAATTAAGGAGCTGCCACCAGATCAGGCGCCAGGGCTAGACGGCTTCATTGGTGCTTTTTATGAACGAGCCTGGCCCATAATAAAGCCAGAAATAATGGCGGCCATCACCAAGCTGTATGTTGGGGATGGCAGAGTCTTTGAAAAACTGAATCGGGCGATCATCACTCTCATCCCCAAGAAGGCTGAGGCGCAGGAAGTGGGAGATTTCAGGCCGATCAGCCTTGTGCACAGTTTCACAAATTTTTTCTCGAAATTGCTGGCAAATAGGCTGGGGCCCAAGATGGAGCACCTTGTCAGCCCGAACCAATCGGCCTTCATTAAAGGGCACAATTTGCACAACTTCATGCTAGTTAGACAGTTTGCAAGGAAAATCAACTCCAGGAGAGAAACAAGTGCGTTAATTAAGCTGGACATCGCAAGGGCTTTCGATTCAGTCTCTTGGGCCTTTCTCTTGGAGGTTCTGAAGGCGATGGGGTTCCCTGAGATTTGGATATCATGGATCGCGCTATGTGCACGGCCAACACCAGAGTCTCAGTGAATGGCGTGCCGGGAGACACGATTATGCATGCAAGGGGGTTACACCAAGGAGATCCGCTATCGCCGCAGCTGTTTGTCCTTGCTATGGAGGTGGCCACGCTGTTATTCTGCAGGGCAGTGGAAGAAGGTCTCTTATCCCCTATTGGAAACTGCTCCCAACTGCAGCGTGTGTCGATCTATGCGGATGATTTCATGCTCTTCATCAAGCCCACAGAACAAGACCTAGCCACGGTCAGAGAACTGCTTGAGATCTTTGGAGAAGCATCTGGTCTACACGTCAACTACAGGAAAACTACTGCCATGGTAATCAAAGGGGGAGAGGAGATTGAGACCCTGGTGGCAAGAGTGATGAGATGTGAGATCACTAGGTTTCCGATTCGATATTTGGGTTTACAGCTTGCCCTACACCCACTTACCAAGGCACATTGCCAACCCATGCTTGATGCGGCAGTGAAGATCCTCCCTGCCTAGCAGAGAGGCCTGATTGCGTGGCCAGGTAGACTGGTGTTAGTCAAGGCTGTTATGGCAGCAAGGCTGGTCCACCATCTGATCACCATAGTGGCTCCGTCTTGGCTCATTGAGGAGTTTCAAAGAAGTTGTAGGGGCTTCTTCTGGGCAGGGAAAGAGCGCACAAATGGTGGTCAATGCCTAGTATCTTGGGGGCAAATCTGCAACCCATATGAGTTTGGGGGTCTAGGCATCAAGAACATGAGGAGACAAGGTTTGGCGCTCAGAGTGCGATGGGAATGGCTGCGGAGAACAAACAAGGAAAAGCCATGGCTCGGGCTCCCTATGCCTCAGGATGCGGAAGCCAAGAGGGTTTTCGACACTATGGTTCACATCCAGGTGGGAGACGGTAAGGACACTCTATTCTGTAACGATCGGTGGATATCTGGGCATTCAGCGTCGGAGTATGCACGAGGCCTCACGCGCATAATCAATAAAAGAATACATAACTCTAGAACAGTGGAGGAAGGCCTCACACAGAACCGCTGACTCTTGGATATACATGGGAACTTAGCCTATTGAGGCATCATGGAGTGTCTGGCGCTTTGGCTTGCCATAAGAGGTGTGGACATAGATGTTGCGACGCCGAACATATTTAGTTGGCTAGGATCGAGCATTGGAGCATACTCAGCTAAATCCACCTATGAGAGTCTATCCCAAGCCTAGGAAAGGTTTGAGCTCGGAGAGATTATCTGGAGGAGCAAGGCTACCCCCAAAGGACAACTCTTCATGTGGCTTGCCGTCCAACAGAGAATTTGGACAACAAATTGATGTTTCAGGCATGGACTATAAAGCTAGTCTTCCTGCTGCTTTGTATGTCTGTAGGAGGAAGACATGATGGAGCACATTCTTCTACAATGTGTCTTTGCTAGGGAAGTGTGGCACCGATGTGGACAAGCACTAGGCATACCATTATGAGTGCCCATGCCAGCAGATGGCATCAACGAGTGGTGGATAGAGAAGAGGAGGAACTTCGGCACCACGGAGAAGCCATGGTGGATGGCCTTATTTGTACAGTTGGCTATGCTCTATGGAAGAACAGAAATGCTTGGGTCTTCAATAACCCACAGAAGCAGCATAGAGCGAGTAGCCTCACTGACCTCATTTTGGACGAGATGCGCCTGTTGAGGATAGCTAAGAGACGAGAAGAGCGTGGTGGAGTAGGAGATAGAGTTAGGGCAAGAGAGTAGTCCTTTTTTTTCTCTTGTTAGAGTGGTGGGTTCGGGTGTGTGCCCTCTTGAACCTTCTCTTGTAATATAAATCTCTGCCTTCTATAAAGTTAAGGTACGCTTTCCCGTACTCTCGAAAATAGAACCATTGTGCAATACTTGACTAACTATAAAGGGTCCTTCCCATATAGGGGCAAGTTTGTGCTCTATTTTTTGCACCAGCCGGAGAACCAGATCGCCCTTCCTAAAAGACCGATTTCTGACTCTCTGACTATGATATCTATGTAACTTTTGCTGATAGGCTATAGATCTCTATTCAGCAACAACACAAACTTCCTCGAGCATATCGAGGTCATCTTATCGAGAAACTTCGGCATCCTCTTTGACATACGAAGTGACTCGGGGAGAGTTATGAATAAGATCACTTGGAAGGACAACTTCTGCATCATGAACCAAGAAGAAAGTTGTATATCCGGTTGACCTATTAGGAGTTGTTCGTAAACTCCATATCATAGACAGAAATTCGTCTACCCAAGCCCCCGCAACACGATGTAGTGGTGCTTCGAGTCTTGGTCGTAGGCCTTGAAGAATTAAACCATTTGCCCTTTCGACTTGTCCATTGGCTTGTGGATGTGTGACTGATGCAATATCAACTCGGATCCCTTGTCCATAGTAGAATTCGACTAGTTCTCGCATGGAAAAGTTACTCCCATTTTCTGTAATAATACTGTGTGGATACCCGAATCGGATGATCACGTCCTCGATGAACTTTTTATATGTTGCTCCATCACAACTTGTGACAGGTTTTGCCTCAATCCATTTCGTGAATTTATCCACCATCACAAGGAGGTGAGTGTATCCACGTTGACCCTGTCTAAATGGTCCTACCATGTCAAGTCCCCAGACCACGAACGACCATGTAATCAGAATTGTTCGCAGCTGATCAACAGGAACATGGGCTTGTTTGGCGTATTTTTGGCAACCTTTGCATGTCTGGACCAGCCGTTCGGCATCTGCCTTAGCCGTTTGGCAACCTTTGCATGTCTGAAGGCCTTTGCCACTAAAGATTTGGATGCGGTGTGACGTCCGCATTCGCCTTCATGGATTTCCCTTAGGATTTCCACGCCTTTCGGAGAAACACAGCGCCGAAAGACCCCAGATGCACTCCGTTTATAGAGCTCACCTCCCACCACTGTGTAGGATTTTGCTCGTCAGACTATCTGTCGGCTCAGTACTTCGTCTTTGGGTAATTTTCTATCTACCAAGAAATCAAGGTAGGGTTATGTCCAGCTGGGAATTACAACCAAAACTGCTATGAGTGGTGAGTCGGATTTGGTCGGATACTCCTCATTAACTCCTATGATAGAGTGAACTCTCAAGTGCTCCAAAAAAGCACCATCCGGGACCTGTTTCTGCGCAGAGCCTATTCTTGATAAAGTATCTGCTTCCTCAATTTCTGTTCGGGGAATGTGTTGGACTTCAAACCCTTTGAACAATTTAGATAATTCATCCACGATAGCTCTATATGATGCCATGTGCTTATTTGCATTACAGATGTCGGATACTTGCTGGGAAACTAAATCCAAGTCTCCATAACACATCAGTTGGCGAATGCCGATGTCTTTTGTGATTCGAATTCCATGTAGCAGGGCTTCATACTCGACAATGTTATTTGCCGCTGTGAAGTGAATCTGCAGTACATATAACATTTTATCACCTTGGGGTGACTTGAGCACCACGCTAGCCCCCGAGCCCCCGAGCGCTTTAGACCCGTCAAAGTGTAAGGTCCAAACCTCCGTCTCTGGGAGACCTGTGTTTTCGACGGTCTCTGTCCAATCAACGACAAAGTCAGCAAGAATCTGGGATTTGATTGCGGTATGTGGTTTGTACTCAATATCAAAAGCAGCTAGCTCTATTCCACACTTAGCAATGCGTCATGTAGCATCGTTGTTGTTGCTTATGTCTCTCATGTGAGCTATGCTCACCACGATAATCTTGTGCTCTTCAAAATAATGTCGTAGCTTTTTGGATGCAAAGAATACACCATAGGCTAACTTTTTTTAATGAGGATACCTTTGCTTCGATTCAGTCAAGACCTTGCTGAGATAATAAGTCGAATGCTGCACCGGGTGTTCTTGTTTTTCTTCCGGCTGTTCCACCACCATGATGACATTGACAACTCTGTATGTCGTAGCTAAGTATAGCAACATCGGTTCATGTGGCTCCGGTGCTGCAAGAATAGGGGGCGAATGAGAGTACGTCTTTCAGATCCTGAAGTGCAGCTTCTACTTCATCAGTCCAGATGAACTTCTTGATCTTTTCCAAGAGCTTGTATAATGGTGCAGCTCTTTCACCGAGCTGGCTTACAAACCGACTAACTATGGCAATGCAGCCAGTTAGCCGTTATACGTCCTTCATGTGAGTTGGCCTGGAAATGTTGAGTATAGCCTTTATCTGGTCACACTTCACTTCTATGCCTCTTTGCGACAGAATGAAACCTACAATTTTCCGGCTGGTATTCCAAAGAAACACTTCTTTAGGTTAAGCATTATGTTGTATTTTCGTAGATTGCTGAATGTTTCCTCCAAGTTAGAAATTAGTGTTTCCTTCGTTTTGGACATCACAGCTATGTCATCCACATATGCATGTACATTGTGTTCGATTTGATCGTGGAGCCAATGCTGCATAGTGCGCTGGTATGTGGCTCCTGCGTTTTTTATCCCAAAAGGCATCGTTATGTAGCAAAAGGTTCCAAAGGGGGTGATGGACGAAGTCTTTATTTTGTCTGACTCCTTCATCCGAATTTTATGATATCTGGAATATGCGTCAAGAAAACTTAGGAGTTTAGAGCCTACTGTCGAATCAATAACTTGATCAATTCTAGGCAGAGCGAACAGATCTTTGGGACAAGCCTTATTCAAGGTAGTATAATCAACACAAATCAGTGGTGTCCTTTTTAGGGACCATTACAGGATTGGCCAACCAATCAGTATGGATGACCTCTTCTATGAATCCGGCTAACTCGAGTTGGGCTAGTTCCTTAGCTATTGCTTTGTGCTTTTCATCGCTAAAATGTCGTAAGGACTGTTTGATGGGTTTAGCGTTTGTGTATACATTTGGATTGGGCTCGGCAAGTTCCCTAGGTACTCCAGTCATGTCAGATGGCTGCCATGTGAAGATATCTTTGTTAGCTTTGAGGAACTCAACGAGCACGCTTCCTAATGCATGGCCTAGACCTACGCCTATCTGGGTCACCTTGGAGGGATCATCATCCTTCAACGACATTGTCTTTGTCTCTTCCGATGCCTTGAACTCTGGAGTCGGCTTGGTCACCTCCTTCGTCGCGGGCATCTCGGATGGGTTGATGTTCTTCTTGATCTCTTGGTACTCCTCAGCATGTAGTATGGCTTCAGCAAAGGTGACATTTTTGTCCTCGCATTCTCGTGCTTTCTTCAGGTCTCCTCGGATTGTGATGACACCATTGGGACCTAGAATTTTCATTATATTGTAAATGTAACAAGGGCGAGCCATAAAATCCCAGTAAGCCAGACGCCCAAAGATAGCATGGTATGCGCTCTTGAACGGGACCACTTCGAAAGAAAGTGCTTCCGTCCGGTAGTTCTTTGGAGTTCCAAACATAACATCCAAAGTGATCTCTCCCAGAGAATTTGCTTGTCTTCCAGGGACAACTCCATGAAAGGTCACGGAGCTATGCTTCAGCTATGTTTCCGATATCCGCATCTGGCGTAGTGTTTCAACATTGATAATGTTGATGCTACTGCCTCCGTCCATGAGGGTCTTGGAGAATCCATAGCCGTCAATAAGTGGATTGACAACTAGAGCGTACTTTCTTCGCCTGTGTAGCTTAGGCGGATGATCGCTTCGGTCAAAGATGATTGTTACTTCTGACTAATCCAAATACTGGGGGATAGCCGGAATAGTTGCATTGAGCTCATGCATCACTGCCGTTTTGACCTTGGCTGGTTGAGATCTGAGGAAGCAGACGTAAGTGTCTTTCTTGGTTGGAAAGGTCTTCTTTCCATCCGACTTGGGATTTGAAGCTTCTGCCTCCTCCATGTTAGAATCTTCATTGGATTCTTTCTCTTTGTCGGTATTCTTCTTTCCTTTTTGTTGCTTCGCCCTGTAGCCAGCGGATTCGTCTTTCTTGATGTCGCCATTGAAACGAAACTTAGCATTGGTGTGGGACGAGCCCCCGTTGCCATCTGGGTGATGCACGCACGGATTGTTGGCAACATCGTCCAAAGAGTAGGATTTGCTAGGTTGCTGGTCTCCTCTACCTTGGACTCTGGAAGTTCCATGGCCTTGTCCCCTGCCGCCTCCGCAGCCTCCTCGTCCTCCAAACCCGAAAGTTGCATTGACTGTTGTGGTTTCAAGATTGGCTTTTCCTCCAAGGTGTTCTTGCATTTTGTGGCCTGCTTCTTTGGCTGTTTTGCCGACTATGGTACATCCAGCACATTGAGCAGTCCTTCAGCATCATCGTCGGTGTCAACATATTTGCTTGCCGTCTCTATCATCTCCCCCAAATCAGTCACTTTGTCACATTGATGACGTAGTAGACCAATTGGGAGTCCCGCGATGAATGCTTCTGTCGCGGGTTGGTCGTTTACTCCTCTGTAGGAGTTCTTCGTGTCGATCTATCATCCGAGGTAGTCCCGACATGTTTCTCCGGGTTTCTGGGTGCACCGCTGTAGATCTCCGACCGTGTAGGCCTCCTGTATGTTCCTTCGATGTTTTGAAAGAAAGCACTTTGCATATCTTACCAATTGTGGATGGTGTTTTCCAAGAGTACATTGAGCCATGATCGAGCTGTCTTCCTCAGCATAAGTGAGAGATACCGGGTCGTGACCAAGCTGTTTCCTCCTTTGGCGATGCAACAGGACTGGAAGAAGTCCTGGAGCCAGGTGTCTGGCCAAGCCACATCATTGTAGGGATGGATGTGCCTTGAGATGTCAAATCCTTCCAGAAAATTTGTCTGTCGTACACACGGTACAAAGCATTTTGGACCCACATAGATGTTATCCGACTCGTAGCGCCGTGCCTCTATGTTTGCGTTGATCCGGTGCCTAGCGTCACTTGGTGACAGGGCACATTGTCTTGATTGTTCACTGCAGCTATGGTGCCCATGAGCTAGACTTCATGATGACGACCACCATGCCGTCTTGTTCCAGCATGATGTTCGTCGTTTCTTCGTCCGTCATTGCCGTCATTGTGACGTGGCTCAGTCAGATGGCTAGAATGTCTAGGAAGGGGCATCCTTTGCCGGTCCTGCTCCCGACGTTGAGCTTCTTCATCTTCCCTGCGACTATTCGACTGTCGCTAGGGAGATTGGACCATTGCTGCAATGGCGTCTCGCTCTGCAGCTGGGGTGACATTGCTCCAGCTTCCTGCGGGTTTGTTCCGGTGTCCTGAAGATCTAGTTCTTAAATAGTTGTCCTCCTGAGGGTTGGAACGATAGCATTGTTCTGACTCCCATCAGGGCCTTGTATCTTGGTGTCGACCCGTGTCCGTGCAGCATTGATATGACCTAGAGACCAGCTTTCTGCTACCGAACATGGCGACCTTCTGCTATTCTAGGCCTTTCGTGAGTACTTCACACTTAGTTGAATCTGGTCTGGGCTTGGATTGTTTGCCAAGAGATCTCGAGCCGCAGTAGCATTTTCTACCGGCGTGCCATACACCCAGTTACCCTTGATGTCGATCCGAGGTTTCCTTGTGTCCGTATCTCCTTCGAAAAGGGTTTTGTGAATGTCCAGATTTTTGTTAGCCAACTCAGGGCCATTCAGGCTCTTCTGATGCTGCCGGGTGCTAGGCTGCCCTGCAACTGCAATGCACTTCTTTTCTCTGAGGATATTTGCAGTTTCCTCAAGGAGTACTCGATGTGCTTCTAGGGCTTAGGCCCTATCCTCCAACTCCGCAGGTGTAAGTTCTACAGCTGTCGGGATAGGTGTGGTAATTGCTTCCCCATGGAGTTTACTGGCACCAGGGGTAACCACGTGTCCATCCAACGAAGTCTCCTTTGGCCCATCAGGGATCAAGGCTCCATCTGAGTCTTCTTCATATTCTTCGGCTATAACCTCATTAGTCAGACGGTCCTTAGCCTGAGTCTTCTTCTTCTTCTTTTCCTTCTTGGCAGTGCCGGTAGTAAAGACGGCTTTAGGTCCGAGTTCCGGAGTCAAGCTTCTATCAGTACTTTCGAACATCTGGACATCGAGATTACCTCCGAGATCCATATTGTCCTACGGTTCTGGAGAGTTTTCTCCGGATCCTTTATCCATGTTGACGCGAGGGATTTGATTCGTAGATTATCCTTCTTCTGTAGTCTTGGAGTTGAATTCCTCTTCATATTCCATGGAGAACTTCCGGAAGTTTTCCGATGTCATGGAGTCATCCGAAGATGCCGGTAAGTCGATGTTTGTTCCGATTGCCTCCAGTACCGAGTCATTGTCATCTCCAGCATCGGCACAGCCGGATCCAGATCCAACATTTCTGACAAAGTGCGATGTATGTGTCCTGAGGTAGTTATGATCCTATTCATAGGCTTCCTCGAAACACCTTATGGTCTCAGGAATTGCATCTGTGTTGGCCATGGCACTGTTCATCATCATCTTCACGGTGTGCCTCAGGAGTGATTTTTCCGCTCCAGCGTCAGCAGAGCTGGATCCAGAGCTGTTGCTGCTTTGATCTTCCTGAGATTCGACCTCTTTGGGAAGAGCCTCCTGAGATTTGAGCTCCTTAGGGAGATCCGCTTCAGGTTTAGCCTCCTTTGGGAGATCTTCTTCAGATCCGATCTTCTCCACTATCTCCACTTTAGGTGTGGTCTGGGTGGTATTAGGGTTTTCTTAGACCCGGAAATCTGTCGCTTCCGCAAACAAAGTGGATCCAAAAAGTTCTTCCGCCTCTATCATCCCCGCTGGGGTGGGTTGGGCGGGTTCAGCGAAACCGAGGTAAACATTGATCTTGCCGAAAGACATGATGGTGTAGGTGTTTATAGGTTCCCTAGCCGGAATCCAAGTTTTTTCGAGAAGGACAAGCGGGACGTCACTGGCGTAGAGGACCCGACCAACAACGATTGTTTAGCCGATTCCGATTCACGCAGGTTCCGCGTGGAACGAGGATCCGAAACTCACCTGCCCCACGGTGGGTGCCAACTGTCCTCGGATTGAAGACATGTACGCCGAGAGGGGGTCCTCAAGGCGCGTGGAGAAAGGGGGTATGGGGCGATAGTATTTCTATACGGTGAGCACACAAGCTTTACCCAGGTTTAAATCCATTGGCTTTGGACGAATCCTACTCCTACTAGCAATCCAGTAATACGGTAGAACCGGAAGTATAGATTACAAGAGAGGTTCACTTGTGCGAGTTGAGGTTGTAGATTATGGGTGCCCTAAAGGCTGGTCCCTAGGATAGCTTATATAGATATCCGACCTAGGGTTAAAGGGGAGATCTATCTGGCTACGACTAAGAGTCGGTTACAAAGTACATCTTAGACCACAAGTAACTAAACATGCCTAAGTCGGTAAGTCTTTTAGGCCTTCCCATAGCCGTATGGAACTCCGTCTTCTCTCCTTGACTGGGCCACCCATGAAGGAAAGCTCTAACCCGAAGTGGGCCACCCTAGTCAGCAAGTCATAGTGGGTATACCAGGAAAGTATATCCCCAACACATGTTCCCAATGGCTTTGTCTAAAAGGAGTTGATGCTTCTGCTGGATCGCTGAAGCAAGGATGCGGAGGTTGTCGGGGTACCAGCCGTGTGTGTGATCACGGATGAACTGCTGCTTTGCGGTGTTGGACTTGCTGGACTTCATCACAATCTTGAGATCGGCAAGTGGACGACTACATCATCCAGGAAATCAGATTTCGTTAACAAAGCTTTTCAGTCTTCAAGGGTAAGATCTCTATGGATGTATATCCACCCGTGGATTGTATCTAGGTAGATAGATCTTGGTGCTTAGTTGTTCACATCATAGGATTTTTTTGTTTTCTATGCAATGAACCCCAACCGTGTTATCAGAGCCTGATGTGTGCGTAGATACTTTGCACGGGTAGAACGCATATGAGTATGTGGGTGTTGATGATCATGTTATTGCATCTTCTATGTATTTTGGATATTGGTGGCATAGTGGGATGAAGCGGCCCGGAATAACTTTACATGTCCTCGCACATGAGACTTGTTCCACGCTTAACATGCAACTAGTTTTGCATAAGTGGCTAGCGGGTGCCTGTCTCTCCTACTATAGTCAATATCTGATTTACAACGAGTTGCTAATAATTTTATTATCATCTTTGTGGTTCCATGTTCGTAGGTATGAACGGTTCTATCTTCTAAAGCCCTAAGCCACGTAAAACTTGTAATTGATTAATTAGAGGTGTCTTGTTGAGGGCTAACCTTGTGGGTGGCCCGATCTTCACAAATCTTATGGTCAAATCGATGGGAAAGAGAGGGGAAAGGGAGAAGGTAGCGGAAGCATACACACACCTCACAAAGAACACGATGAACAAACGCCACGATACAAGGCTGATTGCTCCCGCCGGAGGCCACCGGTCTGATAGAATCCTCACAAGGAAAGATCGGTCAACATGCTCCTCGATCCCAAGCGGAGAGGGAAGAACACCTTAGAGAGGGGCTTGACAACTAAGATCACGCACTCGCAAATGTAGGATTTTTACAACGAGGGAGGCACGATGCAAACTCCAACGAGGTGGTGACGATAGTTGATACCCTTGGGTAAGGGGATGAGGCAAAACTAGAGATTCCACAAATGGGGTTGTCTTTAGTCTATCATCTATGCCTAGGGTTACATGACGGGGTGGGGGAACTATATATAGGCCAGCCACAAGTTCAAGGGTACTTTAGGTATAAAAGGAGGAAATCTGGACGGAGTTGGGGTTACATGGCCTTCACATGCCTGGCGTCGTGGACACCAGAGATTCCAGTGTCAAGGGTCAGAGACTCTGTTGTGGTCCGAAGACTCTAGTCTGTCTCCGGTGTCGTCTCCGGAGTGGGGTTCAGACTATCCCAGGCCTCGGATCGGAGCTGGTCCGGAGGCCGGCCGGAGATTCTGGTGTTGCAAGCCAGAGGCTCTGGTCTTTAGGGCCGGAGTCTCCGGTGCTTCAGCTGCTGCTTCTTTCGTCTTCTCTTCCAAACCTCTGTCTTGTTGGGCTTGGCCCTCTGGTCTTCCTCCCTTGCCTCTGTACTTGTCGGTGTGAACCTATCATGATAATGGGATGGAGTATGAAGTAGTATACCATTCGAGAGGGTAGGAAGTGGGCTCGCATAGCGGAACGGATTCACCTTTGGAGTCCATGACAACTTGGTATAAGTTGGAGACCTTGATGTGGTAACGATTGTAGGTCGGGCTACATTAGCTCCCCCCTTCAAAAAGAGTCGTCCTCAACTGTTCATGCTCATCACTAATAAGAGGATTTCAAGAGACCTTCTTGATCCTGGGGTTCACCATATAGTCGTCCTCGGGAAGATTGAATTGACAACACTTCAATGTTCCTTCACTTTCCATGAAGCCTACAAATCTCACAACAAAAGCGAAGCAACACTCAAAGAGTAGCCAATTCATGGAGATTATAGCATGAGGCCTCAAGTAGAAGGAAGTAACCATAGCTTATAGAGATAGCTCAATGAAGGGTAGCCATAGGTAACTCTCTTTGGTTCTTCTTGTCAACACATTGTTGGTATAGGTTGACGTGTATGCATTTGTACCTTCACACAACAAAGAACAAGCAAAATATGTTTATGTGTAATAGAGGAGCATGTTATTTGTGGCATGTCCATTCTTGTTCACAACACTATTAGCACATCTCAAGTATAGCAAACAGAATTCATATGCAAGGTCAAAGTGCACGGAAATTGTTTGAACATCATCCAAATGTGGGAACTCAAAAACTCCAAAGAACTTCTTAGTGTGGCACTCAAAGCAATTGACTAAGATATTGATCAACATCTTTGATGCAAGAGTAGGAGAATTCGGCAAAAATACGTAGAGAAGAATATCCAAAACAACATAATTATGTGTGCAAACCAACCATTGGAAAGAGAAATTGTTCAATATGTTGGATGCCACACACAAATCATCAGAAACAAAGATCATGGGCATAGGAGTATCGCAAGCGGAAGCAAACGCAATGTGTTTGCAAACAAACCAAATGAAAGAGCAAGTAGTCCTTATGTTTGATGCAACAACAGTATAAGATACTTGGAAGCTCTCATGACAATACATGCTCATAGTGTCATTATGGTTGCACACAAAACACCGAAAAGAGAAATTGTTCAACAATTTTTGTTGCAACACACAAAGCATCAAAATACAATGGCAAGGAAACATGATTGTCACAAGATGGAAAAATATCATCTACATTCTTGCAAGAGACCACAGGAAAGAGCAATTTTTCAACATGAAAGATGCAAAGCATGCAAAAGGTATCCGAGCTAGGTTCAATCTTGAACTCACTTGGGGGATACTCTCTAGAGATCTTTTTGTCAACTTGTGCTCAATTGAGGTTGACATGATCGTGCGGATACCTACACACATCATAGAGAAAAGAAAGAACGTGTGTGCATGGTAGAGAAACACATCATACATCATGATGTATCTCTTCTTGCGCACATCACCATTAGTGTCAATCAAGTATGAAGTAGATGCATGGTGAGTATGCAAGTGGGGAACATGCTTATCATGACATTTACGAAAATCTCCAAATTTGAGAAAGCTATGGGGCCATCTCAATAGAAACCATATGAGAATTATTGTTGCAAGCAAAACAAGTGAAAGAGCAATCATCCATATTTTTGCTAGTAATGGGAGAAATTGTAAAAGATCCATAACAAAGCATGGTCCGAGGGATACCATTTTGATCATCATTGCAAGCAAAACATTGAAAAGAGCAATTGTTCAACAAAGTGCAAGCAAATATCATCAATGCAACATTTAGAGCATGACATTTCTACGGCAACATCATCACAATCAAATAATTTCACATGCTCAACATTATGCAAAGGCAAAGTATCACATGGAAATACCAATGAGTCATATGCAATGTCACAAATATCATCCATAGCATGCCAATCATCACAAGTCATCATGTCCACTAGTGGGATCATGACATCATCAACACCCTTATTTTTAACTTGTTCATACCTCTCATATGAAGTGGGTGTTGTGGTATTGTTGGGCTCCATGTGGGTGACTTCTTCATCCAACATGGGGATGACATCATCTTCATCTACCATGTACATCTTCTCGGTTGGAGGCATCATCATCTCTAAGCTTGGCGCTTCTTGGTCCATGGAACCTAGAACATCATGAGGAAACACACTAGATGTAGAGAGCAAGTCACTAGAAATCAAAGTGGCCTCACATGATCTATCAACTATGTTGTGGATATACCAAATAGGTATACCTACAACATAGTCTCATACTGACAAGCCCGGGTGGCCCACATATGGTGGTTAGGCCTATGTCCTAACTAGACGGCCCAGTTGTTGATAGACAAGATGGAGGTCCAGCCAGGAGATGGAAGGCAACATGCCACCGCCTAAGTTGGAAGCCGGTACCTTGGAGGACAAGACAATAGTTTATGTATTAGTCTAGGACTCTATAACCGTATCTGTCTAGGACTCTCCTTGTAACCCTAGGTTTTGGCGCCTTTATAAGCCGGCCTACGGGAGCCTTTAGGGCAACAACAAGTGCATAACACAACCCGCATACAACGAACCCCATAATCTCTGTAACTCGGTATATTGTCATTATAGTGATTTATAGCAGGAGTAGGATTTCGCCACCATCGTGAGATCTGAACCTAGGTATGCTTTGTCACGCCGTCCCGGATGCTCTCCGTCTCACCCCACATCTCTAAACTTGCCGTTGGGATACCCTTATGGTGTACATGTTGACAATACTACGAAAGTTCGCACCCACCGTGGGGCAAGAGGCGCTAGTCAGTTGTATCCACATCTTCATCGACGAAACCGGCGCGGGATCTAAATTCCAGGAGGCCGGCATGGCGTCAAGACCTGCACGGACCGCCTTCGGGGTGAATACGATCGCGGAAAGTCGATTTGAGCATGACCACCCCGTTAAGGTTTCCGACTTAGATCTCCAGAAAAAGGATCCATGCACGACCTCTCGACATATTTAAAAGCGGCAGATCTCGTCTAGCGATTCATCCGTTTAGATAAGCAGGCAAGCTTTTCGGCGATTGGATTCTCGGTGTACACATACTACGCGCATCCAGGATTCCGAGTCAAACTACCGCCTTCGCGTGCACTACAAGATTGTGTCTCAAGCCTTTCGACTACGGCTCTGTTTCAGAAATCAAAACGGAAATTGTACATGTTGAGCACATCCCTCTAGGCGAAGGGGCCAGCTCCATTTTCCGTCTTTGATTAGGCCTCCGATTTGGATTCGAGACAACACTTCAAATCCTAGGAAAGAAGAAAGTAATCAATGAGATGCTACTGTAATTTCCCAATGGCTACGGATTGAGCAAGCACTCCTACAATCCACTGCATGTATGCATCACGGAGAAAAAAGCCTGTTGAAGGCTGCTAAATCGGATGCAAGGAGCCAAGGAAGCATCGTCAGGTAGAAGGAAAAAGCGAAGCCGTGGACAACTAGTAATGCTACTCACACATCCATGGAATTAATGATCTGCCCGTCCATACATGGAACTTTGAGGCATGAGCGCTAATTACATGCATGATCATGTGAGGCTAATTTCTACATGATAGTTTCCCTAAAGACAACACATGCACCTTCAATGTGGCCGACTTCGCATTCCCCGCGACAAACTTGGAGCGGGACAACGCTTGCGGCGATCTTCTCTGTCATCGCGGCGTTTTTCCAACTTTTTCGTGGACAGCTTCGGTGTACCGTGGATTGTCCGTCTTCGTCGAGGCCAGATTCGTCTTCACCGCGCATAACACCAACTTCGCTCAAACAGCTAAGTACCTATTTATTTTTTAAATATTTTTTTATGATCAGATTAAGACTGATTCACTTATATTCTGTTTCTTTTATCGCTTTTGTTTTTATCATACATTTTTCCACTATTTGCCTTGTGCTCATGAGTATAATTTTTACTAGTTTTGACCATTTAAGGCTCTAGTACCATGCAAAAAACCCACCTTCTGGCATTAGCTTAAGTTTTCTGGCTACACGTTTTCTGTTGCTTCATATGTAGATTCCAGAGTAGTGACATTTCAGCACTTAAAGCTGGTATTTGTTTCTGAGGTTCTAGATTGTCTTGCTATTAAGCGCTATCGTCTCAGCAGATGTTCTGTGCTTAAAGTTTTGCCGTCTCGTGAAAAGTCAAGCATATAAGCCAGAAGAACGGATAATCTAGCACTTGCTTAAACAAAATTATACATAAACTATTCAAGTTAGTCGAGTTTTTTCCGACTTGACAGCCTTATGTGTTCAACTGCTGCATCGTTTCAGCTTAAAGCATTTGTTCAAAGGCCATATTTGTTCCTCCTTACATATGTATCTTGGACACAACTAAAGCAACAATTTAATAAAATTGTATTTTTATATTTATGTCTCAGGTACATGACACTTGGACGTTCTAGCGGTCCTTGGATTAAGGTGTTTTCGAGCCAGCTTTGCACTAGGCTCAACACCCGGGGCTGCAATCACAGTTGTTGACCAAGACATGTGCCGTCTTTCAGGAAGCCAACTCGGCGCTCGGGTGCTTCACATCTCTAACTTAAGAGTTTTGTCCCTCCTTGCGTCCAAGCCGGGACACAATCCTCGGGGGATACAGTGCATTGATCTCCAAGATATGGTGAAAGTTCTCTTTGAGCATCAAGCCAGAAAATTCAAGTGAATACCACCTTGACACTTTATGTCTACGCACTTCTATTCTTGTAGACAGTTGTTGGGTCTCCAAGTGCAGAGGTTTTTAGAACAGCAGCAAGTTTTCCCTTAAGTGGATCACCCAAGGTTTATCGAACTCAGGGAGAAAGTGGTCAAAGGTATCCCCTCTCAAGCAACCCTGCAATCAAGATACAAGAAGTCTCTTGTGTCCCCAACACACCCAATACACTTGTCAGGTGTATAGGTGCACTAGTTCGGCGAAGAGATAGTGAAATACAAGTGGTATGGATAATTATAAGTGGCAACGGTGATAGAAAATAGCTTGATGGCGTGAAAGAGACTAAAAGCAAACTAAAATAAAGATATAAGCAAACAAACATGTAACAGATCTAATTGCAAACTGTGTATCAATGCTTAGAAACAAGGCTTAGGGATCATACTTTCACTAGTGAACACTCTCATATAAATATCTTCTCTTTATGATACTACTCTTAACTACTCTTCGGTTGGACACTCTAATCGATGGTAGGGCTATAACAGCACACCTCAAAGTAAGCCTTTCACCTGTAGATAACCCCACACTGTCACCTTGAGCACTAGATGGTTCCAACAAACACCACAATTTTATAGAGACATCCAACTCCAAATATAACTCATAACAAGTATTTGTAATCTCTAGCCTAAGTGCCACCATGGTGTGCACACTGTCACTTTCACACACATGGGGAGAGCAGAGATCTATTAAAGCACTTGAGTAGCAAGGTAGATCTACTTGATTACAAAGCTCATGATCACAATATGATCATGCATAGAGAGAGATGAACACATAGCTACCGGTAGAACCCTTAGCCTTAAGAGAGAACTACTCCCTCCTCATCATGGGAATCAGCAATAGTGATGGAGATGGTGGTGGAGATCGATGGAGATGGTTCCGGAGGCACTTCCTCGTCTTGGCAGGGTGCCGGAAAAGAGAATTTCTGTCCCTCGAATCTCCCCTTTGGTGGCGGCGGCGCTGCGGAACTTTTCATGGCTGGAGGCTTGATTGTCTAGGATTTCTGTATCGGGAGGAATATATAGGCGAAGGGGCAAGGTTGGTGGCCGGCCAGGGGGCCTACACCATGCCCTGGCGCGACCAAGGGGGACTCACTCCTAGGGGTGGTGTGGCCACCCTGGGGCCCCTCTCTGACTCTCCTTCTGGCTCCGTGAGTCTTCCGGCAAAATAACAACTTTGGCTTTTGTCCGGTCCAATTTCGAGAATATTCATTTTCTGACTTTCCTGGAACCAAAAACAGCAGAAAACAGGCAGTCGACACTGTGGCTCTTGTTAATAGGTTAGTCCAAAAAATCATATGAAAAGTACTCCAAAGTGTGGACAAAACATAAGGAAGTAAATAAAACCAAGCATAGAACATCAAAAATTATGGATACGTTAGCAACGCATCAACACTCGGGGGCTACACCGATGCTGAATTTTTGTGAAGTTTTCTCTGGAGCACCAAGCTGAAATATTTTCCGCCTTGACTCTCAGGGGCTACACTATTCAGATCTTTTATAAAGCTACTCTAAGAGCACCAAGACGAATTTCTTTGGAGATCCGCCTTGGCGCTCAGGGGCTACAACCGTTTGATATATACTGACACACGTCCTTTTGAGCATCAAGCCGCCTTTGACGAAGCCGACTCAATGCTTGGGGAATACATATGGTTATGTTAACAAAACTTTCAAGACGGTGAAGAATCCAGCCAACGAAAATCAGGGGCTTGACATCAACTTTGCCATCGAGCGAGTTTCTTGGGTTACACGGCTTGTCGGCCTAAATATCTGTGACTTGAGAGGCTCTAAGACCTTAATTTGGGCAAGCTCCTATGTCTATGACTTTGCAGGCTCTAAGTCGGCAATTTGGTAGCCTTTACGACCATGGACCAGTAGCCGTGATTTTTTCCGGCTTACATACCGTCCCGCATCGATGATGATATTGAATACGTTCCTAGAGCTTGGAAGAATCACTAATGATTCATCAGAGAATTCTCTGCCTTGGATTTGTTCGTAGAAGCATACAATCAACTATCTGGCGAGGCTTAGCCAGATGGGAATATGATTTGGGAGCTCTCCAAGGTTCTTCGCGAAGCCCGCCTACAAATTGAAGACAACGTGATACTTATGCTCAAAGCTAGACAGAGGAACGTGAGGATCTTGAAGAACTCCGAGGGATACTATTGTGGATATACCAAATAGGTATACCTACGGCATAGTCTCATACCGGCAAGCCCGGGTGGCCCACATATGGTGGTTAGGCCTATGGCCTAACCGGGCGTCCTAGTTGCTGATAGACAAGATGGAGGTCCAGCCAGGAGATGGAAGGTGACGTGCCATCGCCTAAGTTGGAAGCCGGTGCCTTGGAGGTCAAGACAATAGTTTATGTATTAGTCTAGGACTCTGTAACCGTATCTGTCTAGGACTCTCCTTGTAACCCTAGGTCTTGGCGCCTTTATAAGCCGGCCTACGGGAGCCTTTAGGGCAACAACAAGTGCATAGCACAACAGCATATAGTGAACCCCATAATCTCTATAACTCGGCATATTTCCATTATAGTGATTTATAGTAGGAGTAAGATCTTGCAAGCATCATGATATCTGAACCTGGGTAAGCTGTAGCACGCCATCCCAGATGCTCTCCGTCTTACCCCACGTCTCTAAACTCGCCGCTGGGATACCCTTATGGAGTACGTGTCGACAATACCATGACAAACTACCACTCTCAACTCACTCGGTGTATCACTCATGCCCTCCAAATGGAAGCACTCCATCTCATGTATGGTGGAATCACTCATCTCACTCTTGTTTTCACTCAAGTGGGCTAAGTGGATCTCATGCTCACATGGGATTGGTACCACATCATCACTCAAGCATATAGGGATAGGCTCAGTTCTCTCAACTCCATGTGCCTCCTTTGGTGAAGTGAAAGTCCCATGCTCACTATTCTCAACCTTGTCATTGTCTTGTACTTTGGGTGCCACTGTGGTGGTGGCACTCATATAGAAAGTATTGGTCCTTGACGCAATCTTTGCCATGGCATCCAATTGTTGGCAAAGCAACTTGTTTTCTTCTATCTCTTGGGGGGTCATATTTTTAATGGCCTCGTCCAACTTGGCGAAGTAGAGTTCCATCTCTTGCTTGAATGACATTCTTGGAGTGCTTGGAGAAGAAGTTGCATTGAAGCTCTTGTAGTTGGATGTTTCATCTAGAACTTGAAGTTTTGGCATTGAAGCTTAATGGCGTGGAAGAAGGCTTGCTCTTGGTGCCATTTTGGTGGTGGCACTAGTAGTTGAAGGTGTCTTATGATGATGGTGTTGATGGAGGTCATTGGCGTGCCTTGCCAAAGGTTTACGTTGGTGAAGCACTTGTCATCCACATGATGCTCGTGACGATGGTCATTTTCCTTGGAACTCTTCGTGTGATGGTGGTTCCTTCTTGAGCTTGGTTGAGCAATATGGATGGATATCAACATGTATCATCTGCCTTCATGGCTAAGATGACTTGGGCGACGTCTTATATCCTCTTGATGTTGGTGATGATCATGAGAGGATGTATGTCGATGAAGATTCTTGCTTTGTGGCGCCTTGTGTGGAAGATTATGTTTGGGCGCCACTTTTCTTGGAGTGGGTGGCACTTGATGCCTTGGAGGTAGATGTGCTTGATGCCTTGGAGATGTTGGCGCTAGACGGATTGGAGGTGATGACGCTCGTCGCCTTGGAGATGGTGGCGCATGACGCCTTGTAGGTGGTGGCGCTTGACGCCTTGGAGGTGGATCATTGAAGTACGTGGTGCCCTTTGGTGTGGCATGCTTGGCCTTGAAGGTCATGGTTTCTTGATGATGTGACTCCTCTTGCTTGGAATAGTAGTCCCCCATCTCCAAGTGGTGGAGGTATTCTTCATGGCTCATGGAAGAGCCCTCAAAGTTGGTGAAGTTTGCCATGTCCTCCATGCTTGGTGAGGTGTCGTCATTGTAGCACTCGAAGTCGTCCATGCTTGGGGAGTCGTTGTTTATGTAGTACTACAAATCACCCAAGCATGTGGAGCCATTGTTTGTGTAGTGCTCCATGCATGAGGAGCCATTGTCGATGTAGAGCTCCAATTCCTCCATGCTTGAGGAGCCACAGTTGATTACGTGCTCCATGCTTCCATGCATGTGGACTCATCATAGGTGTAGTGCTCCGGGTCCTTAAAGCATGTGGAGCCATTGTTGGTGTAGTGCTATGTTATGTCCTCTATACTTGTGGAGTCGTAGTCATGGTGGCTCATCATGGATTCTTCATAGATATCATCCTCGATTCCGGAGTCCCTAGACATGATTCACAAGACCAAGTGGTGTATATGGAAGTGGGGCTTGTTCGTTTGTGGCTCCAAAGTTATCGAGCGAGTGCATCATGGGGCCCGAGTTGCCTATATTGCCGCTTTTCGCAAAGTTGGGCTACCAACTACCGAGAGGGACCATTCTGAGGCAAACTCATCTCACCCATACCAAATTCAAACATTTCGTCAAACTACCCCATGAAGTAGTCGGTCGAGACCCTCATGTTAGTAATTTGTCCATGACGCGAGCACAAACGTGGCAACCACTTAGAAAAATCGAGGAAATAAGGGGCTTGGTGCGTTTACCAAATTTAGAGGTCCACTCCTCCTTTTGCATGAACCCTAGCACCGGCGGCATAGAAAGCCACCCTCTAACCAGAACGATCCCTTCATACATTTGACTTCCTGTGCCAAGTTGCTACACCCATTCGCTGATCCCGAGCTCCAATGCCGCATGCCATTCCCGCCGTTGCGAGGCTCTAGCCCGCCTCCATCACTAACGAGCTAAGCAGCACAAAAGATGGCAGATCCTACTACTGAGGAAGAAAAAGTTCTGGCTACATGCGAGTGAGCTACTATTATCTTTGCTATTTGCACTAACTATAACTGCTAGCTGGCTATTGAACCTAGAATTGTTTTCTAGCCCAACACTGACAAAAAAAATTGTCCACAGTTTTCTGTCAAGTGGGATCTCCGCGGATCACCCTTACCTGGTTATGGTAGTCCTCTTCATCTGCAACTCTAAATTAGTAGGGGTGAAGGGCAAGTGGTATTGACACCATTATCTCATGATGGAAGAAGCGTTTGCGCAGATCTACATTATCCCTAGTATGGTTGTTGCTCTGTGTAAACATGCTGAAATAGGGCCAAAGCAGACTGCAAAGATCACCTTCATGGATAGTATGCTTCGACTTGCATGTTTACGCTGAATTGTGATGTACTGGACATGGAAGCTGTTGCAATTGGGAGTCGCCCTGCTATTCTTGGACAGGGTGGTCACTCGAACCCTTGCTCCTGGTAAGCAAAAGTCTCTTGGGGTTCGTATGTTTGTGTTGAATTGTAATTTTTGTTTTGTTTACTCTATAGATATTAGGTAGTTAGTCGTGTCCTGTTTTTTGGCAGGAAGCGCCGCAAGGTTAGAAACATGACTGCCGTTTCAGTCATTTTGCTGCCGGAAGGAAATCAAAATGAGTGGAGTGATGATGCTAGACACGATTCTGGTGCTGATTGTCCAGACAATGTAGAGTATGTGAAGGTAAGAAAATTGGCACCTAGAAAGAGGAAGAAGGCGGGAAATGAAGAAGCCAGTGGACATGAAGGCTTGGCACCCAGGCAGGGGAAGAAGACTGCTGACAATTAAGAGCATAATAATGCGTTAAACTTGAACCTATATATGTAATTCGGTTAAATTCTAGAGCTTTGTGTGTGGAACTTGTAGGGCGAAACAATCTACTCACGTTCTCGGAGTAAAATGTACCATGACTTGAGGTTTGGAAACGGCCGAGTCACTAGTTGAATCCGAAATTGTGAAAATTCACAACACCAGGACCATGATTGCTGAGGGGAGGAGGTCTCCAAATGCGATGGAATGTTAGTGGCACAGAAATAAATTATTTAAGCTGCTACACTCCACGAAGCAACAACTTATTTCAGCTGCTGGACAATGACATGGCAACATAAACAACAATGACAACCGATGATGCGCAGATAATGAGGAAATTGGTACCACCTCCTAATCTTGAGCCCTTCTATCTCACCACCTCCCTACTCCTGCCTCCCCTGCATCTGACGAAGCTCCCAGATCTCCAGTAACAGGGTGTACGTGCTTCCACTTTATAAATTATGGCAGTGCCATTTTCATGTGGTAGAATCCACGTAGATTACATTTAAACAAACCACCAAAGTCAGAATACCACCATCACCAGGAAAAAGGAAGTAATGAAGGGCTAAGACAGATTAACGAACGACCAATTTTTTCTCCCAAGACTCCGATACCACTAGTTCAGAATACTAGGTCAACGAGTACTACTACTGCAATTAAAAAAGTACGGAGCTCAAACTAAATAGAACTAGTTATCACACATATCCTTGATCTTCCTAATCGTAGCCTGGTGCACATCTTCCTGTGAGAAAGGATTGAATCGTCTGCATTGTGCTTTTAGCATCTTCCTTCTACAACTTTAATTGTTTCTCTGCATTTATCCACATGCACTTGTCAATACCCGTAGTTATGAACTGCAGGACTTTGGCCTGGTGAAGTTCAATAATTGCTTGAGTCAGCTCTTGCTCTGCTTTAGCCTTCATGGCCAACGCCATGTCCCTCTCCTTCTCGATTCCGCTAACCTTGTCTTACACCCTCCTGAGATCTCGGTGAAGCTTGGTTGTGTCAAGATGGTCAAATAACTTCATCTCAGCACTCTCAAGAGTTGAGCTGACTATGGATTCTTTCAAATCAAGTCATATCCCATAGTTTGTCTAGCGTTTTCTGCATCGATTTGGGCCACTATGGATCTACCCATTTGAGAACACTGCAACTTCTGCGTGGCAACAATGCATCCTATCCTTGACACCCTAAAAACCTCTTGCCTGCGTTGCGTCCTTTGAACGCTACAAATATAGCGGGCACATCTCGATGTTCACATAGAGGAGGATTGTCTCCCTCTGCTAAACCGTGATAGTCGGAGTTGTACATCATCTGGTTGGCCTAACACATCATACGTGCACCAGTAATTAGAGTACATCTAACGTCTCCGCACTCATCCACATCTCCCTCTGTCCGATCTAGCAAAGCCCCACAAATCTCACCGTACAACCACATACCTTCTCCTTTACATTTCCTCTTATAATTATATTTTATCGCCAATTTTATGGCTGTGTCAACCTTCATACTTAGAAATTATGTCTGTACCCTTTGCATGCGGCTGAATACAGAACTGCCATGCATGGCCTGAGAAAAAACATGATGTACCGTGCACGTGTCGTGGTGCATGGTATAGTAGCCTACACGGCATGGTGCACGGTGGTGCAACGAAACGTCCCTTCCCTTCACCTTTGTTATAGACCCCCTCTCCCTCTCCCTCTCCTCCTACCCACTCTCACTCTCGCTCACTCTCCTCACGCAACCGTCTCCACTATCCCATCATCTTATGCAAACTCCCGAGAAAACCCCAACCGCGTCGGTGATGACGAAGGAGGATGCGGTGGACATTGCCACCTCCAAGGCCATCGGCGAGGAGGCCCCCGTCTCTGTTCCGCCCCCCTTGATGCGTTGAAAGAAGTCGCTGTCCCTGTCCAGGCCCCCGTCGAGGCATCGATGGCAGCCGCCGTGCCTGTCCAGGCCCCCGTCCCTGCTTCTGATGTAGCTACCAGCGAGGAGACCCCCGCCGGTGAGGAGGCCCCAACCGATCACTGGCAGATCTAGCTTTTCTAGGACCCCTATGATCTAGAGGAGTACATTGATCCGATGAATCCCTATAACCCCGGCATCGACGACCCATGGTCGGAGGTAACTAGGGTTTGCTTCCCTTCCCTAGTTCTTCTCCTATTCCCATCGTTGGATGTTAGATCTTGGGTTATTAGGGTTCGGTTGTTCACATTTCGGTTGCTCGCTCTTCTTACATCATCTAATAATCTCTTTTTTTCCAACAGGTGTATGGCAGCGACATCTGCAGCGATGACGAGCCCAAGCACACTAAGACTCATCAGGTGCTGACGAGGCTGTAGGCTGGCCAGTAAGATGCCTTCTTCACTGGCGGCGTCTATAGTTGACCTTCTGCAGGAAGAGACTCGTCGGCACTGACGTCAACTATCTCGTGATGCATATAGAGGGCTTGAGCTCCGGCACCCCCAAAGTCGGCCAGACCGTGAATGTCAACGCCTACATCACTAAACTCTAGACACTCGGCATTCATCTCCGCAACCTCCAGCGGGTGGCCCTCAAAGAGGGTCGCATGCCTCCGATCAAGCCCAAAGACCCCAAGATCAAGGGTCTGGGTAGCAAGAAGTGGAGGAAGCACCAGACGGAGGAGGCGGAGGTGCATGCAAGGAGGGGTTGAACGTGTCTACGGCTGCTACTGCTACTAAGCAACTTCTTTTGTTTTTGTATATTGTGTGTGATGGGTGTTGAGCAGCGAATGTATCGAACCTCATTAAGTAACCTACTTTCTATTGCTATTTCCTATTTAGTTGCGCACAACTATATCTACATTTATTTTGTTTTCTGAATGTATGTATTCTGCTAGTGTGATTTGCTGATCTAGATTTGCTACTAGATCAGGCCAAAACGAGGGCCAAAAGGAACGAATGATCAAAGAGAGAAGCTGTTCTAGATTTGCTACCAATATGGGCAAAAAGAAACATAATTGTTAGCGAGAGAGGAAAAATGTGCTCTTTCAAACTGCCAATTAATGAGTTGCCATCTTGACAAGCTACCAGACACATTACAGAAACATAACATAAAGAAATAAAATTTAATTCACTTCTCTTCAACCCACTTGAGGTGCTAGCCATCTTGAAAAGCTACCAGACACATACAGAAACATAACACAAAGAAGTAAAACTTAATTCACTTCTCATCAAACAACTTGAGCCGCTTGGCATCGTTCCTAGGAGACCAACTGCCATCATCCCAGCTATCACTTTCCTTATTGGCCTCCCACAGCTTACTAAATGCAAGTTCATACCACCTGGAAGCTTCCTTGGCTTCCCTATCTTCAGCATCCTGTGGCACAACGAGTGGTGCATCATAGGCCTGGTTGTTGACACTAGAAGATGCTGCCTCTCTGGTTTCTATTTCATATGCAGTCTATTTCTTTGCATATGCAACATCACGCTTAGCTAAACTGCATTTGGTATAAAGGGCTCCCCTAAGCTCGTCTTTCCTCTTGCAACTGGGACAAAATACGAGGAAATGTAAAAAGAAATGGATCTGAATGTATAGCTGGTAGGTCACGTAAGCATCTATGGATGCATACTTTAGGTTTATCTCAACGGCCTCCCCTCCCAGAAATCGCTCCTATCCGTAGGGAAATCTACCTTCATTCTGTTGTACGACTCATCGATGATTTTAGTTGCAACATGAACTACTAAAGAGAATCACAACTTAAGGAATTTCAGGGATAGAACTTTATTTTTTACATATGCTTGGCTTCTGTAAAACATGGGAGAAGCTCTCAGGTGGTGTTTTGAGGTTTTTAGAAGAAGATGGAAGAAGAACGAATGAAATTTTGAGCAATGGTTACCTTCTAGTTGGTGTTTGAGGGGTTTTCCCAACTATACGGGCACAACTATACGGTCGAAACAATATGTTCCCGCCATATAGTTGGCCTGCTATCAAAAATTTAGGGTTTCCACTTAGCGGCGCAGGTATACGGGCGCAACTATACGGCCGGAACAAAGTGTTCCCACCGTATAGTTGGTCGTCAAACTGTCTGTCCCTGGGAAAGAAAATATACAAAGGCATAGATATCTATACGACTAGAACTATACAGCCGGAATTTTTATTTCCGTCGTATAGTTGGTCATTAAACTCTCAGTATATTAGAAAAGAATTTGTACGGAGGCACCGATATCTATACGACCGGAGCCTAGGACCAGCACTTGACAACTTTGAACGTATTTTCAGCTTTACATTACCTAATATGGTTTTAGCATATTTCTCTATATATATTAGCCTACCTACAACTCCACATATTTATACACTATGTCGTGCGACGTATCCAAGCAATCGCTTTGCTAATCTTTGGAGTTACTTGATATTGCTGGTTGCCGATCGCCGCCTGCTGTATGGTAAAAAACTTGTAAGAATTTGGTATTTGCAATCTTGTGAGCGACTTGCCACCACATCCTAGTAGTTGATAGGAACATATACTTATTATTTGTCTCTTATTTCTACTAGTTATGGCAGGTTCTGAAGTTAGAAGTTCTTGGGCTTCGTCTATAGTTGGAGATGTGCCACCACCTAGCAAACCACGACGACCACCACGAGAGGTAATAGTACATGATCGGGTTACCGTCTCTATGCCGCAATTTAATGGTCGCTCTAAACCTGATTTATATATTTAAATGAGAGCTTGAGTTAAATTATATATTTGTTTCCCATAATTTTTTCAGCATAAGAGAATAAAAGTTGCAATTGGTATATTTACTAGTTTTGCTTTTGTGTGGTGGAATAAATATTCTCGATTATATCCTGATTATATACCTATAACTTGGCATGATTTGAAACGTGCTATGCGACATAAATTTGTTCCATCATATTATACTCATGACATGGCTAGAAAATTGCAACATTTACATCAAGGTAGTGACACCGTGAGAGAATTTTATGATGGTTTGGAAACTACCTCGTTGCATTTTTTCGTAGAAGAAAGTGAAGATGAATTTATGGATAGATTTTGGAGAGGTTTAAATCATGACATCCAGGACATACTTATGCATGAAGATTTATTTTATCAATCGTATCTTTTGTTGTGCTTGCAAAGCTAAACATATAATAAAGAGGCATCTTTCCAGCAAGTGCAGAAGAATGGTTCATGTTTCTGCTTCTCCACCAACCATGACTGGATTGTCTTGAGATGTTGGCAATTCTCCTCCAATAGTACCTCCATCATCTAGAATGATTTTACAAGGTAATAGTAAACGTACCAATTTTGTTCATACACATGAGATTGATTAATGCCCTCTTGATTTAACTAGGCCATGTGTTGAGATTGCTAATGATTTGGTCACACCACCTTTTGTGGACAATTGTGCTACTGGTCATTTCATGTTATCCAATAATTGAGATGCCTATTGTTTTGAGTGTTCCTATTGTTGCACTTGATTCTTCTACTGATTTGAATGCACCAGTCAAAATAAATATCGAGAATGAACTTAAAGTCATTTATACTAAATATGATTTGAATCACATAAAATTGGTTAGACATGATGAAGTTTTAGCTAAAATTTCAGCTGGCGTTTCTTTGTGGTCCATTACACTGGATATGCCTTTGTCTTTGTCACATGCTAAAACTAAGACTGCTGAACTCATATGTTTGAAGAGTGTTTATGTCCTAATTTTCAATTTAATTTGATTGGAGAATATGGTGTAGACAATGAATTTTTTCTGCATAGGATTTGCATCCTATGTGATGAAGTTGCTAGTCTGAAATATAATAAAATAATGCATGTGCTTACTCGTTTTGATATGACCTCCAATACTGGTATTGATTATACACCGCATATCTTGGAACATGATTACTTTTCTAAGCATGTTGTGTCTAGGTATTTGAAGTCTTGCAATCTTTTGTTACTAGCGTTGGGATGGTTTAACGACAAGCACTACAATTTAAGAATAAAAATATATGCTTCACTTACATGTGCAAATTAAGTTGCGATACATATTGTTGGAATGTGATTAATCATTGTCATGCATACTACGAGTGCTATTGCTGTGTAACAATAATTGTGCAACGTGAAAGTGGAGTTAAAATGGATGATATATACATATACCATGCATACACCTTGTCTCTTTTATTACCATGTTTACAGAATAAACATCGCTGATGATGGCTTTCCTTTCAAGAAAGGGAGGATGATGCGGACATAAATAGCCTGCATATAACCAATACTATTACTTCTGGCCATGTTTTTCAGATGAATTCTAGTCTAATAATTTTATGTATTATTTTAGTATTAAAGATAGAGATACAACACATCTTGTTATTACATGCAGAATTATGGAGTTATACAAACCACGCGTTAAGATACAAGAGAAGACTACTCCACTAATAGAGCTATAGAATACACATGCATTACATGGAGAGACATACTTTGGAGAGGAAGATAATATTGCGTCGAGGATGACTTTAATTCAAGAAGAGAAGGATGATGAGGACAACCCTACTACTGATACACCCGCTACTCCTATGGTTGACGATGACGCTGTGAGTGGAGATTTCAGGACTTTGAATCCACCATAATGCTGCAAAGGATGCTTGGCTGAGTTTCACAAGATACCTACTTGTATTATTAGTCTAAGGCATTATTTGGTGCTCCATCAACTTATTTTATGGGCCAGACCCATGTATTTTCGAGTTAGATAATATAGGGAGTTTCTGGAGTTTTTGAGTGGAGGAAGGCCCATCTAGAGGTGTTTTCAGATAGCCCATTAGGGTTGGACAAAAATTCCCTCTCTTCCTCCATATAAACCCCCTCCCAGCCATCATGAGAACTTGGATTTTGTTTAGACTAAAAGTTAGCCATCATTGCAACTTCGCCAAGGCTTGAGTCTGCTGCAGAGACCTCATGTACTTCGCACCTATTCAGGATCCCACCATTTCAATAAAGCTTTCATCTTAATCCGCAATATTTTGATTGCAATATTAGTTCTTACTTGTTCTCGATTTCAGGTAGGAATTAAGGCCCTCGCTTGTCAGGCTGATCGTGCTTCTGAAAGATCGGTAACCTCTAGGATATTGGCCTAACGATTGGATTGGCGCTCGTGCTCGCACGTGTAGTTAGATCATCAAGCCAAATCGACTATCACCATCTCAAATCGACTATCATCATCTCATCGAAAGATCAGACACCTTTGCCTTATCAAGAATTGTTTCAAAAACCATCATGTGTGCAAGATATTGTGATATCTAAAACAATATTTATGGTTTCAATATGATAGAGTATAGTTTGGTAAAATACATGTTCTCATATTGTATGAGAATTTGTGATGGTTGGAGACGCTAGGCATCCTAATCTCCCAAAAAGGTTTAGGGAAATTACATTATACTCGTGAGTCGCCCTTATAGGATATAGTAGCTTGATCATGAAAGTTGTCATGATAAGGATGAATATAATATGTAGGTAAAATGTTTACTACACTAAAATATTACTAAAGAATGGATTTTGAAAGAACACCAAACATTTGATGATGGTGATCCACTTCAAAGTGCAAGTACACATGTATTAGTATTTGACTATACATGCTTTGGACTATGTGTCATGTGTATGACACCACAGTTGATATTGATAGATTCTTTTAAAGGAAATGTTGAAAGAGAATCTATAAAATATTTGGTAGAAAACGGAAAGACTGGAAATGTCCAACTTAGGTATATAGATGATATACATGTTATGGTTGTATTATTTGCTTGTTAAATAATGTGGTTCTTGGGTATTGGATACCGAATTAGTTGGCGTGAAGTGTCATACAGAACAACACAATTCATGAACTACAATGGCCTAAGTAACTAGCAAAAGAATATGTGATGATGTTCAATGAAAACAAATAAAGTGTTATTGTGTTTCTTGTTGACATCAAAGCTTGCCTTCAAGATTTGTTTTAATAGTTGTTATTTGTTCCGATATTATGAGAATAATGGTTGTTCAAATAATTACCTTATTCCATAGAAGATGGATGAACTTTTACAAGTCTAGTTGGAGAAATTACGTCCATAAAAACTAATGCTAAAATGTCGCAAGACAAATGATTGAAAGATCACTTATGAAGTGACATCACCGTTTAAATTATATTGGAAAGAAAACATGAAGAAACTCCGTGTAGATGGATTTTTGGACTCTTTGATTTTGATCAATAGATGCTTGTGAAACTTTCCTGGAGATAATTAAAACGCTGTTCATGGGCCAAAGAAGAACGAACGACTAACATATTGGACATACTGCATGTTGGTGTACATTGTCCATTATGTGTAGTCATGAGCGATGGATTCAAACTTCATATGCTTTCTCCAAAATTTGAGTAAATACATGTGTATATTTACTTAATAAAGGAGAAGTATGAAACATTTGAAAAAATTTCAAAGGTTTTCAAGATGAAGTGGAAAATCATTGTAACAAAAAAATAAAGAATTCATGATTGGATCATAAAGGAAGATATTTGAGTTAAAAGTTTAGCAAAACACCTAAGATTTGTGGAATCATTCCATTGATTTATGTCTCCGGATAAACCATAGAAATGTGGAGTATTCGAGAGATATAATCAAACCTTGTTTTGACATGGTAGGATCAATGGTGTTATTTATAAAATTACCATTATATTTTAAATATTAAGCTTTAGTGACTACAAACTTTTACACTGAAAAGAGCTCCATCATGATCCATTGAAATGATACCATATGAGTTATGGTTTGGGATAAAACCCAAGTTGTCTTTTTCTTAAAGTTTGGTATTCTAGGCATAAGTAAAATGTTTACAACCAAAGTCGGATTAGAATGTATTTGTAGGTTATCCCAAAGCAATAGTTGGGTATTCCTCCATAACACCAAAGCTATATGTGGTAAGTAGTGCAGCGCTGGAAAGTGTCCCGGAGGCGGCTAAAATGCTCATGGCTCCTGTGATTACAAAGGTTGTGACCTCGGATATTATAGTTTCGATTTGAATCGTATGCGCCCGGTAACAATCAAATGGTGAAATTTGATAAACAAGTCATTATTGTTTTGACAATGATGAACCGAATGCATGCAAATAAGCGATGATGGGCCCCGACTCCATAAAGTGACTAGAAGTCATAAAATCCGTGATAGTTTTCATACATGAGAAATCAAGTTTTTGAACTTGGAAGACCCTCCGGAAAGGCATGAAGCCTATCGGTCATATTTGGATCTATAAAGATATAGACATGGATATTTCACATGTATGAAATAATCAGTATGCCGCAAAATAGTTTACAACAATGTTCAAGGAATTGACAACGACAAGATTTGATATTTTATAGCGATATTTTGTCTAGAATTATTAATGTAGCAATCACTACATATAATTTGGTATATGGTAGTTGAACAAACAAAACAAAGTTCTTCTAATAGAATGGTTACCTAGGCGTGTATATGACATGGTCCAAAAGGTTTTGTTAATTCAAGGCATGCTAAAAGGGCATGCAAACTTCAATGGTTGAAGTAAACATCGCGGAGTTGGAATCTTCATTGTGATGAAACTGTTAAAAGGTTTAATTTGATCGGAGATGATGAATATGCTTGAATTTGCAAGAAATTAACTGGGAGCGCCGAGACATATTTCTAATACATTATGTAGAGGACATATTGTTGATTGAAAATAATGTATCTTTTATTGACACAAGTTAAGAATTTCATTAAAATTGGATTTCGATGAAAGACTTGGGGAAAACCAGAATATTAGGCATCAATGTCTATATGGATAGATTGAGACGCTAATATGATTATGCCAAATGTACATATATGAAACATTGAGTGATTTAAATATGGAAACAATGAGAAAGGTTCTTGCCTCCTGGATAAGGCTGAATCAAGATTCAAGTGTTTTGACACTTGGTGAGTAAAATCACATGGATATCTTGATAAACGAAATTCAAGTGTTTTGACACTTGGTGAGTGAAATCACATGAATATCTTAATCAATCATTCTGTGATATGTACATATCCAGATATGTCCTATGCTTTAAATGTTATGAGCATGTACCAGGATGACTCATAAGATGATCATTGGACCATAGTAAGGATATTCTTACGATCTTTGGAAGAACTAAGAATATATACTGTATGTAGAAGTTATAGATAGTTCATTGTAAGGTGTTAAAGTGAGACTATACAGATAGTTTATTGTAAGGTGTTACATTGACACTATACAAATAGTTCATTGTAAAGTGTTATATTGGCACTATACAAATAGTTCATTGTAAAGAGTTACATTGGTACTAGTTTTGTCACAAGGTACAAACTAAGTTTATCAAAATTTAGGCTATAGGATAAGATAGCACAATGTAATGGAAGAAAGTTCCATGATGGATTTGGATGAGTTCCAAAATTATGACACTATGACGAATACTATAACGAAAGACTAAATATATCACTGTTATAGTAGCAGCAAAGGAGGGCATTTGGTTAAGTAGTTTGTTATCAAACTAGGTGTGGTTCACAGTGGGCTAGTACTATGAAGATATATTGTACGGCAATAATATCAACATGTTTTAACCCAAAGGAACTAAAGGTCTCACCAAAGTACTAAATTTATACAGTGCCATCTCATTAGAGAATGAGTGATGCGTAGAGACACAAAGACATGCAAATACACACGGACCTGAAAGTGTCTAATCCGGAGATTATGTTTACCACTAGAAAACGCGTATATACAACACTAGAAAGCCATAGGTGTTGAATGCGCAAGTTTTTCAAAACTAAATTATTGCCTCTAGTGCAAGTGGGAGACTGAAGGGAATATGCCCGGGAGGCAATAATAAAGTGGTTATTATCTTATTTCCTGTTTATGATAAATGTTGATTTTGCATGCTAGAATTTTATTAATTGGAAACGTGAATACATGTGTGTTTAATAAACAAAATAAAGAGTTCCTAGTTATGCCTCTCTTAATACTAGCTTGTTGATTAACTGATGATCACAGGTTTCCTGATCATGAACATTGGATGTTGTTAATAACATGGTCATATCATTGGATGAATAGTCACCCGAAGTAGATGTAGCAATATGATCATGTCCTCAAGTTTATATTTCTATCACATTAATTCTTAGTAACTCAATGTCCTTAGACCATGATATCACGATAATAACTTTCACCGGAAAGGTACTTTGATTCCATCAAATGTCACACCATAACATGGTGATTATAAAGGTGTCGTCATGTATTTGGAAAGTGTTAGTTGAGGCTCGTGGATCAAGAGCGGGATTTTTCCATCTAGATGATAGATAGATATACTCAGGTCTCTCTCGGTGATATCACATTGATGTAGCTTGAAAGCAAATGATAAGATCACTAGAATGTTATATCACAGGAACGAGAAAAGAGTATATGTCGGTAACAAGATCAAACTAGGTATGGGGATACTAATGATCGAATCTCGGACATGTAATATATCGCGAGACAAAGGGATTTAGTTACAAGTGTTGAAGTTTCTCATGATCACTCGAGTCATCATTGAATGTGTGAGAGTCAGTACGGATCTCTAGGTCCCGCTGCTGATTATTGATCAGAGAGGGGTCTCGATCATGTCTGCATTATTCACGAACCGTAGGGTGACACACTTAAGGGATACCAACACCATTTAGGAGCAAATATGTTCCAGATAAAGATTATGAAAGCGCTGGAATCATTTCGATGGAGACCGGAATTGTTTCGGGTGAAATTGCTGAAACTGGTTCTGCATGTGATATCAAAATGTTGCAGGGGTTTTTATGTGAATGTTTTTTAATTAAAATAATTCACAAAATTCTGAATAAAATAAATAAAAGTGTTTTATTAAATGAGAGATGCATTAGTTTTGGTGGAAAATTAATGCAACTTCGAGTGGAGATGTAATTAATATGAGTGGGCTTAGTGGAAGCTCCACTCACCATTATGGAGGGAGAGGTGGCGGAAACACCATGACCGGTGGCCATGCCCATTGGGGAGCCCCTCCCCTACAAAAGGATGCCTCCTCCTCCTCTCCTCTGACACCTCCTCGTGAAGGATCTCTCTCCTCCTCTAGTTTTTTCCCCATGGTCTCGGATTCGTGAGATACATGTTCCCGCTGGCTTTGTCTGAAAGGAGTTGCTGCTTCCACTGCATCTCTGGAGCAAGGAAGAGGAGGTTGTTGGGGTACCAGATGTATGTGCGATCACGGATACATTGCTGCTTTGTGGTGCTAGACTTGCTGGTGCTGGACCTTCTAGACTTGCTAGACTTCATCACGATCTTGAGATCGACAAGTGAACAAATACATCATCCATGAAATCAGATTTCATTAACAAAGCTTTTCGATCTTCAAGGGTAAGATCTCTATGGATGTATATCCAACCGTTGATTGTATCTAGGTAGATAGATCTTGGTGCTTAGTTGTTCACATCGTAGGATTTTTTTGTTTTCTATGCTGCGAACCCAACAGTTTCTGTACAATAGGCGGTAGCATATGTGATGTGGCCCGACTCACTGTCGTTACCACATCAAGGTATCCAACTTATGACAAGTCATCATGGACTCCAAAGGTGAATCCTATCCTCTTTGAGATCCCACTTCCTACCCTTTTGAATGATATAATACTTCATACTCCATCCTATGACCATGATAGGTTTACGCCGATAAGTATAGAGACAAGGGAGGAAGCTTGAGGACTCACGCCCGACAAGGCGGAGGCTTGGAAGAGAAGAAGGAAGAGGCAGAGCCAAACTGGCGAAGGTTCCGGTGCAGATGAACCCACCGCCAGAATATTCGGCGCTAGCTTCGGCAGACCGGATCCCACGCTGACCAAACCGGCGACCAAACCGGCCGATCAGAAGTCTAGCTGAAAATGCTTGTAATACACCAAACCAGCGATGACCGGAATAACCGGAGACCGCTAGAACTTATCACTAGAAATCCCTGTCTATGCATGGATTATGGTTTGATGCCCTGGAATATTCTCTTTACTTACCCTTTTTCCTAAACTACCCCATTATAGTGGCTGGCCTATAAATAGAACACCCACCCCCTCATGTATCCCTTAGGCATAGACGATAGTCTAAAGACAACCCCCTTTGTGGAATCTCTAGTTTTGCCTCATCCCCTTTACCAAGGGGACCGACTATCATCACCAACCTTGTTGGAGTTTGCATCACGCATCCTTTGTTGTATAAGTCCTACGTTAACGAGTGCATGACCATAGTTGCCAAGACCCTCTCCAAGGTGTTCTTCCCTCTACAATTGGGATTGATGGGAGCATGTTGACCTATCTTTCCTTGCGAGGATTCTATCGGACCAGTGGCCACCGACAGGAGCAATTAGCCTTGTATTATATGCATTTTGCATGTGTTCATCGTGTTGTTTGTGAGGTGTGTGTACGCTTCCACTACCTTATCTCTTTCCCCTCGCTTTCCCATCGATTTGACCATGAGATCCATGAAAATCGGGCCACCCTTGAGGTTATCCCTCAACATCTGGTATCATCAGCTTTTGGTTTCCACAGATTTCTCATCGATTTGATATTTCCCCATAAATTCAAAAATTCCACAAAAATAGCCCCAATTCGTGTTTTGGATCGACCTGTGATTTGAGTGAGTTTTGGTATAGGTTTTGATCCATGGATTACTTGCTAAACTTGTTGATCTATCTTCCCCTGCGTTCCCATGGCCTAATACCATCATTTTCCCCTCAGATCTGAAGTTTTCCATCAAGTTTTTCCGTAGAAATCGCGTTCACGTTAACAAACTCGTTTCGGTGCTAGGTCCGGCAAACCGAACTAGCAACCGGAATATCTAGCGAGAATTCCGGTGCAAGAGGAATTTCCGGCAAGAATTCCGGCACAACCGGCCCCAACGCTAGAAATTCTGGCGCCAGTTCTGGCGCGACCTATTTGGCCGGCAACAGCTTTAGCTCCGCACTATTTTGAGCATAACTTTTGCATTTGAACTCGGAATTTGGTGTTCTTTATGTTGAGGGCTAACCTTGGGGGTGCCTGATATTTCACAAATTCCCAGGGAAATCAAGGGGGAAGTGAAGAGGAAGGAGAGAGGGTATGAACACGACAAACTCACGCACGAAGAACACGATGAACACACACAAGTAAAACCCCGATACAAACCAATAGCTCACACTGGCGGCGACCGGTCCGGTGCAATCCCTAGGATTGGCATCGGGCAAAGTGCTCTCTCATGAATCGGCACAGCGAGTAGGGAGTCTCGGTGAGATCCTGACATCGTGGTAAAGGGACTTCGATGCCAAGGCCTTGTACAATGAGGGAGGCACGATGCAAACTCCAACGAGGTGGGGATATTTGGTGCTCCTCTATCGAAGAAGCATGAGGCATGAACTAGATAGATCCTCAAGGGGTGTCCACTAATTCCAAATATCAAGCCTAGGGTTTGAAATAGAGGTGGGGTCTATTTATAGGCTAGCCACTATTTCAAGGGTAGTTTAGGCAATAAAGGGTAAAGTCTAGACGGATTTGGGGTTACATGGGCCGAAGGCCCAAAAGGTTTTCACATGCTTGGTTCAATTACACCGGACACTTTGGTGTATGGGGGCCAGAGACTCCGGGGTGGAGCTCAGACTCTGGGGTAGACTCCGGGGCGGCATACAAAGAGCTCCAGCGAGGGGTCCGGATACATGGCCGTAGTCGTGGGGGTGGAAACTCCTGGGCCGAGGGCCGGATACTCCAGGATCGTTGGGCTGGAGTCTCCATGGTGCACGGAAACTCCGGTGGTGGCAGTGCTCTCCGGTGAAGACTCCGTGGGGGTGTACTGAATGCTCCTGGTAGGGCTCCGGAGACTGGTCCAGAATCCAGGCTGGAGACTCTGGTATCGAAGGACGGAGACTCCAGGCACCAAGGATGGAGACTCCGGGCACCAAGGATGGTGACTCCGGGCTTCATCTCCAACATCTTGTTCTTCTCGTCCTGCTCCTTGTACCTCATCCGTGGGGGCTTCATAGATGATAATGCATAGTGTAGTTGCATGAAGTAGTAATCTATCCGAGGATGTATCAAAGTCTCACGAGGAGAGGAGAGAGTTAACCTTAGCTTGTAGGAGTTTAGCTCGGGCGCGAGTCATTGCTCCACTTGGGGGACTTGGTGGTGTAGATGTAGGGACATTCGTAGGACGGGCTGCATCAACTCCCCTCCTTGGGAAAGATTCATCCTCGACTCTTCATGGTTGTCATCTTGAACATCTCCATGGAATGGTGAAAGGTCCTTGACATTGAATGTATTTCTCACAAGGTACTTGGAGGTCAGAATGTCAATGATGTAGGCGTTGTTGTTGATTCTCTTGAGGACCTTGAAGGGACCATCTCCTGTTGGCTTGAGCTTGGAATAACGTTCCTTGGGGAAGCGTTCCTTGCTCAAGTGTATCCACACAAGGTCACCTTCTTCAAAGATCATCTCCTTCTTTTCCTTATTTAACCTTGAAGCTTGGTGAAGGAATTGTTGTTCGCTAGTAGCTCTTGTTTCTTCATGAAGCTTCTTCATAGCTTGGGCGTGCTTGCCAATGTTCATGTTGGTGCGCTCATGGAGAGGTAGTGGTAGGATGTCGAGCGCGGTGAGGGGCACGAAACCATAGACGATATTGAATGAGATCATCTTCGTTGTGGAGTGCTTGGCGCGATTGTAGGCGAACTCAACATGGGGTACTCATTCCTCCCAATCCTTCAAGTTCTTCTCGATCAACACACGAAGGACAGTACCGAGGATTTGCTTGATGACCTCGGTTTGGCCATCGATTTGCGGGTGCGAGGAGGATGACAAGGGTATCTTGACGTGAAGCTTGGCCATGAGGGTCTTCCATAAGTTACTCATGAATTTGACATCACGGTCAGAGACAATTGTTCTTGGCACACCGTGAAGACGGACGATTTCTCTGAAAAACAAATTGGCAACATGTGAAGCATCGTTGGTCTTATGGCAGGGTATAAAGTGTGCCATTTTTGAAAAGAGATGCATGCCAACAATTATAGAATCATGACCACACTTAGACCTAGGCAATCCTAAAACAAAATCGATGCTAATGTCGGACCAAGGTGCATGAGGAGTAGGCAATGGCATATATATATACCAAAGGGATTATACTTGGACTTAGATTGAACGCATGTCGTGCATCGTTGAACATAGCGCTCCACGTCTCGCTTCATCTTAGGCCAATATTAATGAGTGGAAAGCAGGTCCAACATCTTGTCATGGCCAAAGTGACCCATTAGGCCTCCACCATGTGATTCTTGGAGAAGCAAAAGTTGAAGAGACAACTTCAGAAAGCAAAGCTTGTTTTGTTTAAAGAGAAAGCCCTTATGCAAATAGAAATCATCAATTCCTTTGTCAATGGAGCACTTTGCGAAAATTGGTCCAAAGAATGGGTCGGAAGCATTTAAAGTTTTGATTTCATCGAGACCCAACACATTTACTACGATTGGAGTAAGAAGCCTTGTGTTCTTGCGAGACAAAGTGTCCGCAACTACATTATCTTTGCCCTTCTTGTACTTGAGAATGTAAGGAAAAGACTCCATGATTTCAACCCACTTAGCGTGTCTCTTACTCAAGTTGGCTTGGCCTTTGAGATATTTCAATGAATCTTGGTAGGAATGTATGATAAATTCCTTAGGCCAAATATAGTGTTGCCAAACTTGAAGGACACGTAGTAAGGCAAAAATCTCTTTGTCATAAATCGAATAGTTAAGGCGATCACCATCAAGTTTTCTCTATGTTAGGCAATAGGACACCTGTTTTGCATGAGGACTCCTCCAATGTCAATACCACTAGCGTCACACTCTATCTCAAAAGTTTTCGTGAAATCCGGTAACGCAAGAAGAGGTTTTCAGTGATCCTCTTTTTAAGTTCATAAAAAAGCTTTTTGTTGTGCTTTGCCCCACACGAAGGTGACATTCTTTTTGGTCAATTCGTTGAGAGAACAAGCAATGGTAGAAAATTCTTTCACAAAGCGACACTAGAAACTGGCCAACCCATGAAAACTTTGGAGTTCACTCACATTTGTGGGGATGGGCCAATCTCATATGTCCTTTACCTTGTAAACATCAACTTCAATGCCCTTCAAAGAAACAACAAATCCAACAAAAATCAACTTGTCTTTAGCAAAAGTGCACTGGGGAACATTATCATATAACTTTTCATGTCGAAGGATTTGCAAAACCTCCTTGACATGTGTAACACGTTCCTCAAGTGACTTGCTATAAACAAGTATATAATCAAAATAGACAACAACACTTTTTCCAATGAGAGAACGCAAAATATGATTCATAAGGTGCATGAAGCTGGATGGGGTATTAGATAATCCAAAAGGCATGACCAACCATTCATAGAGACCAAGTTTGGTCTTGAAGGCGGTTTTCCACTCATCACCTTTGCCATGCGTATTTGATGGTAACCACTACCAAGATCAATTTTCGAGAAAATAGTGGCTCCACACAACTCATCAAGCATGTCATCGAGACATGGTATGGGATGTCGATAACGCACGGTGATAGCATTGATTAGACGTAGTCCATGCATAACCGCAATGTATCATCCATTTTTTGAACAAGAATCATGGGTACCGCAATTTAGCTAGTGCTTACTTGGATCAAACCTTTGGAGACGAGTTGGTTGATTTGACATTCGATCTCCTTCGTCTCCTCCGGGTTCATGCGGTAGGCAGCGAAGTTTGGAAGAGGTGCGCCGGGTATGAGGTCAATGCAATACTCGATTCCGCGAAGAGGAGGAACTCCATGAGGTAGCTCTTCGAGAAACACATCCTTGAATTCCTGCAAAATAGCTATCATAGAGGGAGGAATATTTATCAAGTCATTAATTCCTTCGCTAGTCCCTTGAAAACGAGGACATAGTGCAAGATGGATGGGTTATTCCTCACATCTCTCATCTCACTTTTGGTGGTAAGGATAACACTCTTAGTTTTTCCACTTGAGTTAGGCTTGTGGCTCTCACTCGCTATATGGTGGTTCTCTCGCTCACCACTCTTCTCACAAGTTTGTGTTGTGGTTTGCGCGCTCGCTAAAACCTTTGCATTGTCCACAATTATTTGGCTAGGAGTCATTGGATCCAAACACATGTATTATTAAGCCATTTAAAGGTGTATACATTTGTGCGACCATCATGCAGAGAACCTTTGTCGAATTTCCATGGTCAACAAAGCAACATGTGGCAAACCGTCATTGGAACCATATCACACTCCACCGTGTCTTTGTATGGGCCAATAGAGAATGTTACCGAGATGGTGTGCTTGATCTTCACGAACCCTTGGTCACTTAGCCATTGGACATGGTAGGGGTGCTTGTGAGGATGGAGGGTGAGGTTGAGCTTCTCGCACAACTCGGTGCTTGCAAGGTTGTGGCAACTCCCTCCGTCGATGATCACCTTGATAGATTTACCATTGATGTCGACATGTGTTTGGAAGATATTTAATCATTGATCTTCATGCTCTTGTGCTTGTGTGGTCAAGATCCTTTTGATGGCAAGCGATAGACTTGCGTCATATTCACACATGAGGAGTTCTTGGTCATATTCCACACGTTGCCTTGTCATTGCTTCTTTGACTCTTGCATCGAATTCATCTTCACTCAAGTACTGTTCATAGCCATTTTCATGGATGAACAATACTTTCTTCTTTCCACATTTGGCCGACTTGTGTCCTTTGCCTCCACACTTGTAGCATTCTCCGCTGAATGGCATGGCATCCTTTGTATACTTGCCACTTGGGGGTGGTTTTCCTTGAGAAAGTGTGGGCTTGAAGGAAGGCTTGGAGGTACTTGAGGAGCTTCCATTGAAGGTTGTCGGTGTAGCGGTTGGATCTTGCTTGTAGGTGAAGTATGTCTTGGGCTTGTTGTACTTGATGTCCTCTTGCACTTCACGCTCGGTTTTTATTGCAATGTGCACAAGCTCAACCATGTCATTGTATGTTTGGAACTCGACAATGCGCTTGATTGGGTGGTTCAAGACAATGAGGAAACATGCCATTGTTTGCTCTTTGTGCTCTTCAATGTTGGTGCGGATCATGTTGAGCTCCATTTGCTTGAAGTACTCTTCCATGGTATTTGTCCCTTGACTAAGCGATTGAAGCTTGTTGAAGAGGTCACGCGTGTAGTGCAAAGGAACACAACAGGATCTCATATGAGCCTATATGTAATCCTAAGTTGTGATTGGGGGCTCTTCTCTTGCGTCACAAGCAACTTGAACTTGTTCCCACCAAAGGTTGGCGTAATCATCAAACTCAAGCGAGGCCATGGCGACCATCTTGTCATCACTATAGTTGTGCATACAAAGATCCTGTCGACCTTGAGCGCCCATGAGAGGTATAATTCAGGATCATTTGAGCCGGTGAACTTGGGAATTGTGAACTTGAGCTTGCCGAAGGTTTCTTCCTCATTGCGGTCATGGTGGCGGTGGTGGCCAGGATAGTGATGGTCTTCATCTTCAATGCAATTATTGTGATGAGCTTGGTGAGCTTGCGGTTGAGGAGCCTCATTTTGAGTAGGTGGAACATGGTTCTCGCGATGTTGTCGAGGAGCTTGCTCTTGCTCTTGCCGCAGTCAAAGAGGAGGATCATTTCTCGGTTGGTGTTCTGGGTTAGGCACATGGGCCTCATGACAAAGATCATGGTCTTCAGTCTCATGACATGGTGGGCGTTGCTCAACATGTACAATTTGATGCTCCATGTCTCGAGGTGGTAGAGGAGGTGCCTCGTCATGACATGGTGTCGACGTGGACATTCATGACGGCAATGACGAAGAGGAGGTTCTTGGAGAGATTCATGTCGTTGACGAGCTTGTTCCTCTAAGTTGGAGTCATCACTTGTTGTGTCAAGTATGTGTCGTGGGCGATGGTGTTGGAGTTGAGCTTGTGCTTGAGGTTCCACTTGTGATTGTGCTTGTTGGATCACTAGTGCCCTTGCATGATGAAAGTGTCCTTCTCGCCTTGCTTGGGGCCTTGATGAGAAAGCACCATCATAGCTTGATGTTGCGACATGCCATGGGGAAGGTACAAAGTGTGAAGAGCTTCCATCTTCAATCACGGGGGCATCATTGCATCTTGGAGCACTTGGATGATGATCTTGACGAAGAGGAGAACAGTGATGTGACGAGCTTGAAGAGCTTGATGCGCGTGAACACGGTCTTGTCATTCTGTCGATGAGGAAAAAAATCTTGTCATTTGTTTCGGCGATGGAGAATTGGAGCACTTCATTTTGATGGCCAAAGTTGTGTTGCATTGCATGCATTTATCTTTTGAGGCCATCAAAGTGATTGTCGATGTTCTTGAACTCGGCTTGGGTTTTGCCAAATTGTTCATCTTGGCATGAATCGAGAGCATTGCAACGTCCACGGAAATCATGTCGGATGATGTAGTGGCTTGCGCGTGTCATGTACGGGCCTTGTTCTTCTTCTTGGGAAGTCAGTTGGCTCGACTCATCGTGCCTATCCATCATGCAAAACACACAAGGATTGTATATGGAGGTGTAATATGGTGGGTGTTAGCCTTTTACCTCACCTTGGGGATTGCACCAAACTAGAAACCACAAGAGAGAACTATTAGCTTGCAAAGTGAAATCGCAAAGAAACCTCACACTAAAGAAAGGACTAATACTCTCAAAAGGTTTTGGTGGAAGGTTAGGGTTGTGGAATGTGAAAGAACCAATCCAAAGAAAAGAGATAGTCAAAAGTGGGTAAAATCCAAACAAAATAAAGTCAAAGGTAAAAGGTCAACAACTCAAAAGGGTGACGGAAACCTACGACTATTTACACACACGTGGAGATTGATGGGATTGACACGACTATGAAAATGAGCAACCAAAACATCCTAACAAAAACTAAGCTCGATTATCATTCCAATGCTTGGAGAGACGGTGGCCCGTTTACAAAGAGAAAAATGAGCAACAGATTTGTGCACTTGCCTTGGGCGCTCTTCTTTCTCTCTTTCTTACAAGCTTGAAACTCTCTTTTGCTATGGGAGACTTTATTTCTTTTTCTTTTTCTTTGTATCTTTTGCTCTTTTTTTGCTATCCCTTGATGATACCAAGTCACTCTTGCTATTGCTATTTCTATTACACTCTCACTATCCAAGGACATATACACAATGCTCAAGCAAACACAAGAAGAGCCACTCTCGTGGGATAGGTACACATAAAGGAAGATATGGTTAACAAGATGGCGCAAGTTATACCTTCGTTGGTGATGATGAACTTGGTGTCGGTGATGCATGATGATGTTCATGGGCCATGGTATCGATGAGCACGAATGATGATGATGCGGAAGCTTGTAGTTAGTTGCTGACATGCACACGGGACACAAACAAAAGGAAATTAGCCAAAACGAATAAGAGGCAACACTGTCAAAGTTGGCCGTCTGGGGACGGAGACTCCAGGGTCTGGGGCCGGAGACTCTATTGGGGGGGAGACTCCGCTGCCTTGGGCTGGAGACTCCGGGGTTGGGGACTCTACTCTAACACCTCGTGTTCTTGAGCGGAATTCCACGCCTTGGGGCCTCAAATCCACGAAAAATTTGGCCAAATTGGGCTAGGAAACATAGGGTAAAGTTGGACCAACACCTAAGACAATATTTTGTCGGATCAAAACCACAAATAACACTCCAAATCAAGAGATTGATCCAAAGGCAAATTTGGGGCTCTTTTGTTTTGGAGATTTCCGAATTAATGGTGGATAGAAGAAAAATTGGTGGGCAATTCATGAGCAACGAAGCTCTTGATACCAATATGTTGAGGTCTAACCTCGAGGGTGCCCGATATTTCACGAATTCCTATGAAAATCAAGGGAGAAGTGCGGGGGAAGGAGAGAGGGGAAGAACACGACGAACTCACGCACGAAGAACATGATGAACACACACACACACACACAAAACCCCGATACAAACCAATAGCTCACACCGGCAGTGACAAATCTAGCGCAATCCCTAGGATCAGCGTCGGGCGAAGTGCTCTCTCTCAAACCGGCACGACGAGTAGGGAGTCTCGGTGAGATCTAGAAAACTTGGCAAAGGGACTCTAATGCCAAGGCCTTATACAACGTGGGAGGCACGATGCAAACTCCAACAAGGTGTGGATATTTGGTGCTCCTCTATCAAAGGAGCCTGAGGCAAGAACTAGATAGATCCACAAGGGGTGTCCACTAATTGTAAATATCAAGCGTAGGGTTTACAATAGAGGTGAGGGGCTATTTATAGGCTAGCCACTAGTTCAAGGGTAGTTTAGGCAATAAAGGGTAAAGTCTGGACGGATTTGGGGTAACATGGGCTGAAGGCCCAAAAGGCTTTCACATGCCTGGTTCTGTCATGGTGGTGGCACGGCAGATGCCATGGATAGGCTAAAGATGGGGCCAATGAGTGCTAGGGGAATCCAGGGAGGGAGAACGTGGTGATTCCACGCACGGAAGTTCTTGTATTTTCTCTATCAATGGTGTTTACAAATGCTCTTGAGGCCCTTAGTAAGAAGGAGACAATGTCTCTTACTCCCTACCAACTAGCCCTAGAGTTCTATCTTAGACAGAGAGAACGATCGATCCCCTTCTATAGAGGCCCCGGTGCTCCTTATATAGGGGAGCCCGGGTTACAATTCTAGGGCACAAGTGGCAGCATATTCTACGAATATGCTCCTCGCCTAAAGCAGATGCTGCTTTAGTCTCTTTAACGGCTCGTCCAGGCTTTGGACGTAATCCATAGCGTAACCCTTGTCTTTTGGCATCACCAGGCATGGGCTACGTCATCCAGCTTTGCCTGCGTCACCTTGGTTTCCCATGACCCGCTGGTCCTCTTCTTTAATTTACTTCGCTCATGCTACAGCTAATAAAGCCACCTTTTGACTAGCGGGGGATTCCTTCTCTTGGAAGCCATAAGATAGTCCGACCAGCATATAGCTAATCCGGCTTATCAAGTTACCTGCAAAACAGATAGATAAACATGGCCGGCATAAAATTTATGCTGGTCGGACCATAGTTGAAGAGATGCTCCATGGGCCGGGTCACACCGTGGTTCGGCCTGCCTTGAGGTGACCCGGTCAGCACTTGCTTTGACGGTGCTGTACCCCGGCTAACTCGGCCCTTATACCCTGGCGTTACCCTACCCAGGGGTATCCCCCGACATTAGTCCCCGAAGCTGGTGCGGTCTTAGCAACTTTTAGTTGTTAAGGCCACATTAGGTTCCCATATCCGTATCTTTGCCTCTTTGGCCGAGTTACCTCATAACCCGGAATTTCTCATCTTGCGATCCCTTGGCTCATTCCGAGTTATTCCTTGCTGGCCAGGTCTCTTGCTTGCTTATCCGGGTTACCTTTCCTTCCCTTGTACGCTTCCTCACATCCGACGTGGAGGGTAATCATCATTTTGCCTCATTTTAAGGGCCACGTGCATTTAATGTGCCGGTTACTGTCGCAACGTCAGGAATAACTGGTGTAAACGTCCCTTCACTGTAGCACCTCGTTAACCGTAACATTGCATCACATCATGGGATCGTTTGCTCCTGTGGCCCTTTTTGTGGACTTGCTCTGATTGGCTGTCTTGGCTGCGTACATGCCCGTTGTGCGCAGCGTGGCCACTACAAAAGATCCCACGATGCGCGTGTTGCGCGGTTATGTAGAGGGCCTAGGGCATCCTCATGGGAAGTTCCTCCATTTTCTTCTATGCCACCCAGCCTCTTTCTCTCTCGTTGCGACATTGCTGCCGCCGCCAGTCTCTTGTTGATCCTAGCACCGCCGCGACCGTGCTCAGGCAGCATCTCGCGCCAGCGCTGCCGTTCCCACTCAGTATTTCCACCACGGGGCCTTGCGCTTCCCGTTTCCCCTCTTCCGGTTATTCGTACATCGATTTCTCTCTTGAAGATCTAGTATCCACCATGACAGAGGAGGAGGTAGCGGTGGTGGCGCAGCAGGAGGAAGGAGCAGAGGGACGCGAGCGCGGCTGCTGGGATGGCTCCATCGTCCGCAAGGAGGACTTGGACTAGCTCCATGCCACGCGCCGCATCCCGGCCAGCGTCGCCTGCCGCCTCGCCTCCGGTGAAATCTCTCCTTCCCCCAATGTTGGGGAATACGTTGTTTTTCTTTCGCATTTCCAGCGCGGCTTAGGCCTTCCCACTTCCAATTTCTTCTTTGATTACATTTCTACGTACAAGTTGCAACCGCATCATCTCCCCACCAATGCTATCACCTCTTTGTCCTCCTTTGCTTCTGGCATTGAGGGGTACATCGGCCTCTGGCCAACCAAGGAACTTTGGATCAAGTTCTTTGGTCTCCGGAGGAACGTAGTTCTGGACAAGGAGCTTTCCCCGGAGGACAAACACTTGACACAGTGTGGCGCTACCTCCATTTCTCCCCGGAAGAACTCTGTATTCCCCCGGGTCACCGGACTCGAGTCTTGCAAGGGCTAGGCCCGGACTTTTTTCTATGTCCGGAACACCTCCAGCGAGGACTTGATCCGGCTCCTCCCCTTCAAGCTTGGCCCTTCTGATACCTCGCGTTTGGAGAGCATTCCGAAGCGACCACGGCTCTAGCGAATCAAGTGGAGCGCCGGATCAAGGAGCTGCTCAAGGAGCACCTCCGGGGGGAGGACATTATGATTACTTTTCTCCGCAACCGGGTCTCCCCCTTCAGAAGAGAGCCCACAAGATCTGCTACTTGAGCGGCCCTCTCGACCCCACTAGACTTCTTCCATTGAGCTGGATAATTCGGCGGTTTATCGTCGGGTTAAGTCCATATTCAATGTGGAGGAGTTCTCCGAGGATTGGGAGTGGGGACTTGAGCCCTTCACCCGGGACAACCCTCCTCCAAAGGTGAATTTTCTTTTTCCTGTTCTCCGAATCTTCTCTGTATGTCGGTTCACTTTTGTAACTTGTCAATTGTGTTGGGTCCGCAGCATAGAAAACAAAAATTTTCCTACGATGAGAACTATACGCCAAGATCTATCTACTAGGTACAAAGCAACGAGTGGACATACATCCAACGAGAACTTACCCTCGAAGACAACGATTTTTGTTAACGAGTAGGAACTCATGGTTGATGTAGTCGTACACTTGCCGATCTCAAGATCGTGATGAAGTCCAGTAGGTCCGGCTCCAGCACGTCCATCAGATCCAGCTCCGGCACCACCAAGTCCAGCACCGCAAAGTAGCGGTGCATCCATGATCGCACACACATCCGGTACCCCGACAACCTCCATCCCTCGCTCCAGCAAAGCAGCGGAAGCAGCAACTCCTTTCCAAATAAAGCCACCGGGAACATGTATCTCGCTAATCCGAGACCATGGGGAAATAATACTAGAGGGGGAGAGAGATCCTTCACAAGAAGGTGTGTGTGAGAAGTGAGGAGAGGGTGGCCTTTTATAGGAGGAGGGGGGTGCCCGTCCTTCATGGCCGGCGCATGGAGGAGGTGCCTCTTCACCTCCTCCATTCATGTGGTGGTAATCCCTCCACATTAAAATGCCTCTTCACATTCCCTTTTAAAGTCTCCACTTTAAATGCATCAAATTTCTCCAAATTTAATGCTCTCTCATTTAATAAAACTCTTTTATTATTTTTATTCAGAATTTTGTTAATTACTTTAATTAGAAAACATTCACATAAAACCCCCTGCAACATTTCAATATTACATGCAGAACCAATTTTAGCAATTTCACCCGAAACAGTTTCGGTGTCTATTGAAATAATTCCAGCGCTTTCTTAAATCTTTATCTGAAACATATTTGCTCCAAATGGTGTCGGTATACCTTAAGTGTGTCACCCTACGGTTCGCGAATAATGCAGACATGATCAAGACCCCTCTCAGATCAATAATCAGAAGCGGGACCTGGAGATGCATACTGACTCCTACACATTCAACGATGACTTATGTGATCGTGAGAACCTTTAACGCTAGTAACTAAATCCCTTTGTCTCGCGATATATTACATGTCCGAGATTTGATCATCGGTATGTCCATACCTAGTTTGATCTCGTTGCCAACATGCACTCTTTTCTCGTTCCCGTGATATAACATTCTAGTGATCACATCACTTGCTTGCAAGCTATCTTAATGTGATATCATCGAGAGGGCCCAGAGTATATCTATCCGTCATCGGGATTAACAAATTCCACTCTTGATCCATGAGCCTCAACATAACACCTTCGTAGCACTGAACCCATCTTTATAGTCACCCCATTGCGTGTGACGCTTGATGTTATCAAGATACTCTTCCGGTGTTAGCAATTAACATGATCTCATGGTCTAAGGATAAAGATTACCATTATGATGTTATAGCAATATAAACATAATGACTTTGATCGTAATGCTATACTTTGGATGAATGTTCATCACATCATTCCACCAATGTTGTGACCTCGTTATTAACAACATCCAATGTCCATGATCAGGAAACCTTGATCATCTTGTTAATCAACGAGCTAGTCTATAAGAGAGGCATAACTAGGAACCCTTTTTGTTTATTAAACACACATGTATTGACGTTTCCGATCAATACAATTATAGCATGCAAAATAAACATTTATCATAAACATGGAATAAGATAATAACCACTTTATTATTGCCTCTCGGGCATATTCCCTTCAGTCTCCCACTTGCACTAGAGTCAATAATCTAGTTTGAAAACTTTGCGTATTGAACACTTATGGCTTTCTTGTGTTGCATATACGCTATTGGTAGTGGTTAACATAATCTCCGGATCTGACAGTTTCAGGTTCGTGTGTATTTGCATGTCTCCGTGTCTCTACGCATCACTCATTCTCAACTGAGATGGCATTGTATAAATTTGGTACTTTGGTGAGACCTTTAGTTCGTTCGGGTTAAAATATGTTGATATTATTGTCACACAATATCTCTTCATAGTATTAGCCCACTTTGAACCACACCTAGTTTGATAACAAACTACTTAACACAAATGCCCTCCTATGCTGCTACTATAGCAGTCATATACTTAGCCTTTTTGTTGTAGTATCCGTCACAATGTCTCAACTTTGGAACTCATCCAAATACATCATGGAACATCCTTTCCATTATATTGTGCCCCCCATAGTCTAAATTGAGATAAATTTAATTTGTATCTTGCGACAAAACTAGTATCAATGTAACACTTTACAATGAACTACCTTTAACTATTTGTCACTTATACATGATATATTCTTAGTTCTTCCAAAGCTCATAAGAATATCTTTACTATTGTCCAATGATCATCTTATGAATCATTCTGGTATATGCTCATAACATTTAGAGCGTAGGACATTCTGGATATACACATATCATGGTATAATCGATCAAAATCTTCATGTGATTTTACTCACCAAGTGTTGAAATACTTGAATCTTGATACAATTTTTTCCATGCAGCAAGAACCTTTCTTGTTGTTTCCATATTGAACCCTTTCAATATCTCATATATGTATGTTTGGCACAACCATATTTGCGCCTTAATCTATCCATATAGATATTGATGCCAAATATTCCGGGTTTGCCCAAGTCTTTCATCGAAATCTTATTTTAATGAAATTCTTAACTTGTGTCAATACAAGATACATCATTTCCAATCAACAATATGTCCTCTACATAATGTATTAGAAATATGTCTCAGTGCTCCCACTTAATTTCTTGCGAATGCAAGCATCTTCATCATCTCCGATGAATTTAAACTCTTTTAACAGTTTCATCATGGTGAAGATTCCAACTCCGCTATGCTTACTTCAACTATTGAAGTTTACATGCCCTTTTAGCACCCTTTGAATTAGCAAAACCCTTCGGACCATGTCATGTACATGTCCTAGGTTACCGTTCTATTAGAAGAACCTTGTTTTGTTTATTCAACTACCATATACCAAATTATATGTAGTGGTTGCTACATTAATCCGTCAAGACTATATATTGCTATGAAAGATCAAATCTTGTCATAGTCAACTCCTTGAACATTGTCGTAAACTTCTTTCCTACATGTCGACTATTTCATAAATGTTAAACATCCATGTCTTATTTCTTTATAGATCCAAACATGACCGATAGGCTTCACGCCTTTCCGGAGGGTCTTCCAAGTTCAGAAACTTGATTTCTCGTGTATGGATACTATCACGGATTCTATGACTTCTAGTCATTTTACGGAGTCAGGGCCCATCATCACTTTTTTGCATGTAGTCGGTTCATCATTGTCAAAACAATAACAACTTGCTTATCAAATCTTACTATTTGATTCTTACCAACCCACACGGTTCTATAGGAACTCTAATCTTCGAGATCACACCTTTTGTAATCACGGGAGCCATGAGCATTGTGGCTGCCATCGGGACACTTTCCGGTGCTGCGCTACTTAGCACATATAGCTAAGGTTCAACAACCTTATCAAAGTTCTATTGTCCTCCCACTTAACTTTTCATGAAAAATTCCTTCTCAAGAAACTTGACGTTCCAAGCGACAAACTCTTTTGTCCTCGGTGTTATGGAGAAATTCCAAACAAATTCTTTGGGATAACCTACAAAGACATGCTTATCCGACTTTGGTTGTAAACATTTTACTTATGCATAGCATACCAAAACTTAAGAAAAGACAATCCGGGTTTTATCCCAAACCATAACTCATATGGTGTCATTTCAATGGATCACGATGGTGCTCTTTTCAGTGTAAAAGTGGTAGTCTCTAAAGCTTCAATCCTTAAAACATAATAGCAGTTTTCTAAATGACACCCTTGATCTTACCATGTCAAACATGGTTTGATTTCATCTCTCGAATATTCCATACTCCTATGGTTTATCGGGAAACACAAATCATAGAACAATTTCTCAAGTCTTAGGTGTTTTTGCTAAACATGTAACTCAAATATCTTCCTTTACGATCAAATCATAAACTCTTTTATTTTCTTGTTACAATGATTTTTCACTTCATCTTGAAAGTCTTTGAACAATTTTCAAATGTTTCATACTTCTTCCTTATTAAGTAAATATATAGATATATTCACTTAAATTTCTGGAGAAAGCATATGAAGCAAAAAGATCCATCGCATATGGCTACACATAATGGACTATGCACATCAGCATGCACAATTTCCAATAAGCTAGTCATCCGTTCCTCTCTGGCCTTTGGACGGAGTTTCAATTATCTCGAGGAAAGTCTCACATGCGTCAATTGATCAAAATCAAAAAGACTCCAAAAATCCATCAACATGGAGTTTCTTCATGTTTTCTTTCCAATATAATTTAAGCAACGATGTCACTTCATAAGTGATCTTTCAATCATTTGTCTTGCGACATTTTAGCAATAGTGTTTATGGATGTGATTTCTCCCACTAGACTTGTAAAAGTTCATCCATCCTTTATGGAATACGGTAATTATTTGAACAACCATTGTTCTCGTAATACCGGAACAAAATAACAATTATTAAAACAATTCTTGAAGGCTAGGTTTGACGACAACGAAAAGCACAATAACACTTTATTTGTTTTCGATGAACATCATCACTCATTCTCTTGGTAGTTACTTAGGCCATTGATGTTCATGAATTGTGTTGTCCTATATGACACTTCATACCAACCAATTCGGTATCCAATACCTAAGAACCACATTGTTTAACAAGCAAGGAATACAACCATAACATGTATACCTTCTATATACCTAAGTTGGATATCTCCAACCTTTTATTTTCTGCCAAATAGTTTATAGATTTCTTTCAGCAATTCCTTTTCTTTTAAAAGAATCTATCAACATCAATAGTGGTGTCATCAACATGACACATGGTACAAAGCTTGTATATAGTCAAATACTAATACCTTTGGACTTGCACTTTGAAGTGGATCACCATCATCAAATGTTTGGCATTCTTTCAAAAGTCCATTCTTTAGTAATCTATTAGTGTAGTAAACATTTTACTTACATCTTCTATTCATCCTTATCATGACAACTTTCATGATCAAGCTACTATAGCCTATAAGGAAGAATCGCGAGTATAATATCAGTTCCCAAAACCTTTTTGGTAGATTAGGACGCCTAGCGTCTCCAACCTTCACAAATTCTCATACAATATGAGAACATGTATTTTGCTAAATTATACTCTACCATAATGCAACCAAAAACATTGTTTCAGATATCATAATATCTTTCACACATGATGGTTTCTGAAACAATTTTCAGCTCCAATATAATCTTGATATTAAAACAACTTTTGGATATCAATAATCATGGAGGCAAACATGATACTTTAGATACTAACATTGGAATTCTTACTCTTGATTTAATACTACTTATTAAATTTCATGGAGTAAATAGAGTTTGCTGAAAGTTTGCAATAGGACTTATAAACTTTAACTTGACATTCAAAACAATACGATACCAGTTTGTAAAGTAAATATCCAGAATTCTATAGTTCTATTATCTCAAATAAAAACTAAGCATAAGGTAGAAAACGAATGCCAATGACTACAACAAACTATGCAAATTCACTTTGATTTAATTTATGACAAATTTGGTTCGACTAATCCAAATTAGAAATGAACTCCCACTCAAAAACGACATCCCTCGTGTCTTTTTGGTGATTACATGAACCAAATCCACTACACCAAGTCCGATCATCATGTGAGTTGATGTAGCTTCAAAGGTGAGCATCTATATGGGCATCATATCAACTATATTACTCATGCTTAACCTTTCGGTCCTTGTTCCGAGGCCATGTCTGTACATGCTAGGCTCGCCAAGTAAGAACCTTAGTATTCGCGTGTGTAAAACTGTCTTACACCCGTTTGTATGAAAGTGTAGAGTCGAGTACACCCGATCATCACGTGATGTCTCGAAACACGATCCATAAAATGGTGCATACTTAAGGAAGAACACATTTTTATCTTGATATCTAAATGAGGGATCATCTTACAATGCTACAGAAAACGCCAAACTAGCAGTATAAGATGCTAACATCTAATGTGTAAAGTAAGATGATATGGTCCATGGATTTGATCTCTATCACTTGCATCGTGGTATGATCTCTATCATTCCTTTGTGTGTAAGTCCAAGGTCTATGGAACTTGCACGTTGAGTGTGTTGTAAGAGTATCTATCATACATCTACTTACAACAATACCATATCAAGACACTAGCCCAGCAACGATCTAAACTAGACGCCTCTACTTTATCAATTGCAAGTTTTACGTGTCTTAGAGCTTTCGGAGATAGAACCGTTCTTACCTACGAACATGAACTACAACGAGGATAACCAAGTTATTAGCAACTCGTTGTAAATCAAATATTGACTATAGTAGGAGAGACAGACACCCGCCAGCCACTTATGCAAAACTAGTTGCATGTCAGTCGTGGAACCGGTCTCATGTATGATGACATGTAAGGTTGGTCCGGGCTGCTTCATCCTACTATGCCACCAATATCCAAAATACATAGAAGATGCAATAACATGATCATCATCGCTCACATATAAACATATGTGTACTACCCGTGCAAAGCACCTACGCATAGATCAGGCTCTAATACCACTGTTGGGTCTGCAACATAGAAAACAAAATTTTTCCTACGATGAGAACTATACGCCAAGATCTATCTACTAGGTACAAAGCAACGGGTGGACATACATCCAACGAGAACTTAACCTCGAAGACAACGAGTTTTGTTAACGTGTAGGAACTCATGGTTGATGTAGTCGTACACTTGCCGATCTCAAGATCGTGATGAAGTCCAGCAGGTCCGGCTCCAGCACGTCCATCAGATCCAGCTCCGGCACCACCAAGTCCAGCACCGCAAAGCAGCAGTGCATCCGTGATCGTACACACGTCCGGTACCCCGACAACCTCCGTCCCTCGCTCTAGCAAAGCAGCAGAAGCAGCAACTCCTTTCTAGATAAAGCCACCGGGAACATGTATCTTGCTAATCCGAGACCATGGGGAAATAATACTAGAGGGGGAGAGAGATCCTTCACAAGGAGGTGTGTGCGAGAAGTGAGGAGAGGGTGGCCTTTTATAGGAGGAGGGGGGTGCCCCTCCTTCATGGCCGGCACATGGAGGAGGTGCCTCTTCACCTCCTCCATTCATGTGGTGGTAACCCCTCCACATTAAAATGCCTCTTCACATTCCCTTTTAAAGTCTCCACTTTAAATGCATCAAATTTCTCCAAATTTAATGCTCCCTCATTTAATAAAACTCTTTTATTATTTTTATTCAGAATTTTCTTAATTACTTTAATTAGAAAACATTCAAATAAAACCCCCTGCAACATTTCAATATTACATGCAGAACCAATTTCAGCAATTTCACCCGAAACAGTTTCGTTGTCTATTGAAATAATTCCAGCGCTTTCTTAAATCTTTATCTGAAACATATTTGCTCCAAATGGTGTCGGTATACCTTAAGTGTGTCACCCTACGGTTCGCGAATAATGCAGACATGATCGAGACCCCTCTCAGATCAATAATCAGAAGCGGACCGAGATCCATCGACTCCTACACATTCAACGATGACTTATGTGATCGTGAGAACCTTTAACGCTAGTAACTAAATCCCTTTGTATCGCGATATATTACATGTCCGAGATTCGATCATCGGTATCTCCATACCTAGTTTGATCTCGTTGCCGACATGCACTCTTTTCTCGTTCCCGTGATATAACATTCTAGTGATCACATCACTTGCTTGCAAGCTATCTTAATGTGATATCACCGAGAGGGCCCAGAGTATATCTATCCGTCATCGGGATTGACAAATTCCACTCTTGATTCATGAGCCTCAACATAACACTTTCATAGCACTGAACCCATCTTTATAGTCACCCTGTTACGGTGTGACGTTTGAAGTTATCAAGATACTCTTCTGGTGTTAGCAATTAACATGATCTCATGGTCTAAGGTTAACGATTACTTCGTATGATGTTATAGCAATATAAACATAATGACTTTGATCGTAATGCTATACTTTGGATGAATGTTCATCACATCATTCCACCAATGTTGTGACCTCGTTATTAACAACATCCAATGTCCATGATCAGGAAACCTTGATCATCTTGTTAATCAACGAGCTAGTCTATAAGAGAGGCATAACTAGGAACCCTTTTTGTTTATTAAACACACATGTATTGATGTTTCTGATCAATACAATTATAGCATGCAAAATAAACATTTATCATAAACATGGAATAAGATAATAACCACATTATTATTGCCTCTCGGGCATATTCCCTTCAAATTGTTGCCTTGTTCTCAGCGGTTCCTCCAGCAGCCACTGGAGGATGGCAAGGTGCTGGCGAGCAAGTGGTTGCCGGACCGCACCAAGGAGGACGAGGAGGAGCCTGATCCGGAGGCCTTCCCGCTTACCCCGGACGTCGTCAAACACAACGCTGGTAAGGCCTCTTCTCTAAGGGATTGGCCAGACAACGATGACTCAGACGTTGAGGTCCTGGAGGTATTTGATCCGGTTCCCATCTCTTACGCACATCTGGTTATGTCTGAATGTTCAGCTAACCCGGACGATCAGGTCCACTAGGTTCCCCCTCTCGCCACGGATGGTCCAGCCCCTGCTTCTTCCCAGAAGCACGCGGCTACCTCGGCCGTAGCTTCAGAGGTGCCGCCGCCCAAGAAGAGGCAGAAGAAATCCGGGGTGAAAGCCTCGTATAAGCCGGCCGCCAAGAGCACGGTCCGGAGGGTGCCCAAACCTCAGGCTCCTCCAACCACGGATGAGTAAGTCCTTCTGCATTGTTACTTGGGGATTTTTGCTTTGCTTGCACTCATTTCGTATTGGTTCTCTCTTTTTCCCTTGGTGGTTTTTCTTCTTCTTAGAGCTCCTTGGGATATCCCTTAGAGTGGCTCCGGCATAGCCTCCCCACTCTGGAGCAGCCCTTCTCCCCCCGCAACGACGATTCTCGCCCGCTCAGCCCTATCTTAGAGTGCTCTGCAGTGGCGCCTGACCAGAGCCCACCTCGCCAAGAGGAGGGCAATGTCGGTGCGGGGGGTAGCAGGGCACCTCTGGATACGGCAATCCCGGATCTCCCCAGTTTCTCGGCCTCAGCGCCAAGTCTTGAGGTGCCAGTTTCATCGGCGCCTCCCCCAACAAGTTCTTTTGTCCTATTGTTTCCAGCATCCACAACATTAGCACCAGCAGCACCAGCACTAGCACCAGCAGCACCAGCTCCAGCCCCAGCACCACCAGCAGCAGTACCAATAGCACCAGCAACAGCAGCAGCAAAAGCCTCCAGCAAGCCTCCCAAGAGGAAAGCCCCATTGGCTCCCTCTGGGTCTAATCCTTCAGTCGCAGATATCTTCCAGACGGCTCCTCAACCTTCATCCGGCAAGATTAAGAAGGTTTCCATGTCAGCCAAAGGAACTCCATCCGGGTCTACCGCCTCCGGGTCAGATGGCAGCAAGGAGCTGGTTCGGCATACCAGCCTCGCTGCGGCTCAGTCCGCCAGGTGAGAGGCCCACGTGAAGGGCCTTGTGGAGAACTATTCTCCAAGTGGTGAAAGTTACAGTCCACTGCTCCTTGAGTATGTGAAGAACTAGAACAATACAGAATTCATCGACCCTCAAGATGATCTGCCGGAGAAGTTCGGCCCAGCCGAGTTCAACGCCTAGATGAACTCCACTACCAAGGTTATTTCCTTAGCTGGCCGGATGATGGAGGTAATTCTTTTCCTCTGATGTTGATGTTTTGCTCCTAGTCCCCAAGCCTCTGAGGAAATAACTTGTTATTCAGTCGGATGCTCCTTATAGAATCTAGTTTTTGTTCGGAACGACGTCAGATTTTAACATAGTTAGAGCCGGGTCTAGTTCCCTTGGCCCGGATCTTATACACTTCGAATATCCACACACCTAGAGCCGGGTCTAGTTCCACTTGGCCCGGATCTTGTAGACTTTGAATATCCACACACCTAGAGCCGGGTTAAGTTCCACTTGGCCCGGATCTTGTAGACTTCGAATATCCACACACCTAGAGCCGGGTTAAGTTCCACTTGGCCTGGATCTTGTAGACTTCGAATATCCACACTCCTAGGGCCGGGTTAAGCTCCACTTGGCCCGGATCTTGTAGACTTTGAATATCCACACACCTAGAGCCGGGTTAAGCTCCACTTGGCCCAGATTTTGTAGACTTCGAATATCTACACACCTAGAGCCGGGTTAAGTTCCACTTGTTCCGGATTTTGTACACTTCGAATATCCACACACCTAGAGCCGGGTTAAGTTCCACTTCGCCGGGATCTTGTAGACTTTGAATATCCACACACCTAGAGCCGGGTTAAGTTCCACTTGGCCCGGTTCTTGTAGACTTCGAATTGTTTTTACTCAGCCTTTGAACTTTGCCATTGCCTTGCTTATTTCAGATTACCACTAACCATCGATCCTCTGAGTTCTAGCGCCTGCTAGACTCTTATAAAGACATTCGAGCGCGTTATGGTAAAGTCCCGGTGGAGTACCAGAAGCGGGGTAATTTTCCATTCTTCCTCTTCCGTATTCGTTTATTCAAACTTCCGAGGATCCATATTAATTTGTTGTCTGAATCATTCAGGCGAGGTTGAAGCTTAAAACATAATCATGCGGAAAAACCTTGCAGAGATCAAAGGTAAATTTATCCCTTCCCCACAACCGTCGTATTTTCCTTCCTTTATCCGATGGACACTTATACTTTGGGTCCTCTGAATCATTATGTTGTTGCAGTTGCTCTCAAGGATAGCGTCACCATGCATGAAATGATGACCATTTCCTCGAATAAGCAGGGAAGCATGAGGCTGAGCTGAAGAAGAAGGATGAAGAAATAGCTCGGCTCCAACTCCATGAATCGGAGATCACTCCGCTAAATGCCGAAATTCATAGGCTTAAGAGCCTCCATCTATCCGAGTTGGAGAAGGCCGACCAGGAGTTCACCAAGGAGAAAGAGCGTTTAACCATGCAAATCTCCAAGGATAAGAGCCTATTGGAGGAAGCCGACGTCAAGTTTATGTCAGTGACCATCGAATGTGAGAAACTCTAGGCCCATAACGCCGATGTTCATTCCGAGCTTCAGCGACTCCTCTTCCAGATTGCGCGTGAGTTTTCTGCCCTTGCTTGATTTTCTTTCCTTCGGATTTGGTGCTTTTGTTCACTGTTTCTTTCCCATTCTTAGGATAATTTCCAGAGAGTGACACGCTCGGTGCCGCTGCCGTACGCCAATCCCGCGAACAACATGGTATTCTTGCTGCCTTGGTGTCGAGCTAATCCCGTATAATACGGAGGATCTCCTGGCGAGCCTCACCGCTCGTCTTGAGGTAGTGAAGAACCACGGCGTGGATATTATCCCGGCAGCAACACGGATGTTCAGCTTCCTCTGGCCCAGTGAATCCATTCCAAAGAAAGGCTCGGCTTTCATAACCAAATTAATGGAGTGCGATACACAGCTGCATCTGTGGCGCGAATCTGCCGAACGGGCTAGGGCCGACATTGCCTTGAAATTTGCTCTTTCATGGTATGAAGGAATTGATCTGGGGTTGCTCACTCGCATGTGCACCGGGTCTAAGTGGTGAGAGGATCCGGAGTGGATTGCGCGCCGCCAAGCCTGTGCCAACAAGATCATCGAGTACTCCTTCTGCCACGCTTGGAATGACGGGCCGAGTTATCTCGATGCCATTGATGAAGAGGTTGTCTCTGAAGATGAAGAGGAAGGGAGTGAAAGTGAGGGCTCCGAACTCGGTGACGAGGCCGAAGACCCGGAGGATGGCGAGGTTAACCCGGAGGACGAAGCCGAGGCTAGCGCCCCTCCCCCACACTCCGAAGTACCTCCTTCATCGACGGATGATTCATCTGCTGCTCCTGCTCCTTAGAAAACACTGGTCATATTTATCAGATCCCCGGAATGCCGGGCGTAGATGTATCTAAATACTTTAGTTTGGTTGTGCTGCAATTTTATGTTTTGAACTATGTTTTATTGCTGGATTATCGTGAGCGAAGTCCCCGAGTTTCATTTTCTTGTTCCCCCAATTTTTGACTCGGCTCGCGTCTACCTTGATTCGGTTTTTCGACTTACGAGTCCGAGGTTCAAATTTTTTTTTAACAATACGTGAAACTTTGAGATTAGCTCAAAATGATCCGGCATTTTAGTGATCAAAACAAATTAAGGGTTAGTCAAAAACCCAATGTTGGTCTGCTTAAGTTCTTTTTCCTAGTCGTTTTTCATGTGCTTTGCCATTCCAAACTTGTTCTCTTGCTTGCCATGAAGCCAATTCTTGTTGGACAGCAGCCAAGTCGAAGAGTTAGGTTTTTGGTGCTTACACATTACTAATCCAACAAAGATATAAGCGACTTAACCCAACCGACATAAAAATACGAAAATGAGAAACAAGTATTATAGCAGTCCCCGAGTCTCTGCCCGGGGTGGCAAAGTTTTTATTGATAAGCTCATCACCGACATACATACCGACATATGAGGAGCTTAGATACATTCACCTTTTAGGTGTAGAAAGGACGAAGCAGTGCTACGTTCCATGATCGTTTGGATTCCTCTTCGGACCTGTCTGCCTTGTTCTTTTCCTGGGGCTGTGTATCAATAAGATAGTAGGAGTCATTGCGCAAGGCTTTGCTTACAATGAAAGGTCCTTCCCATGGAGGGGATAACTTATGTCGGAGTACCAGATCACCTTTCTAGAAGACTCGGGGTTTACTTTCTGGCTATGATAGCATTGGAGATTTTGCTGATATATGGTGGATCTGGACAAGGCCAGTTCTCTCGCTTCTTCCAGCAGATCAACATCATTTTGCCGGGCTTCACGCACTTCGGCTTCTGTGTATTGGGTGACTCTTGGCGAATCATGCTCTATGTCGGTTGGTAATACAGCTTCTGCCCCATATACCAGAAAGAATGGTGTATAACCTGTTGATCGATTTGGAGTTGTTCTTAAGCTCCAAAATACTGCTGGTAGTTCTTCTATCCAGCACCCCGCTGATCTTTGTAGCGGCTCTATGAGCCGGGGTTTTATCCCGGACAATATCAGTCCGTTGGATCTTTCCAGTGGCCCATTCGATGCGGGGTGGCCGACTGAGGCGATATGTAACCGGATCTTCTTTTCTCGGCAGAATCTCGCAAACGCTCCTTTAGCGAAATTTGTTCCGTTATCAGTTATGATGCTATGGTGATAGCCATATCTTAGGATTATATCCTTGAGGAATCTTACTGTTGTTGCCCCATCACATTTCCAAATTGGTTTCACCTTGATCCATTAGGTGAACTTGTCAACCATGACTAGGATGTGGGTCATCCCTCCTTTGGCTGGCTTAAATGGCCCTAGCATATCTAGGCACCATATAGAAAATGGCCAGGTAATGGGAATAGTTTTCAGCTCTGACATTGGTAGATGAGTTTTTGTGGCGTATCTCTGACAGCCATTGAATTTTCTCACCAAATCCTCTGCTTTCTCCAAAGCACTGGGCCAATAAAATCCATGCCGGAAAGCTTTTGCCACCAACGCCCTTGAGGAGGCATGGTGGCCACATTCCCCTTGGTGAATATCCCGGAGTATTTCAAGTCCTTCCTCCGGTTCAACGCACTGTTGCCATACTGTTGTCACACTTCTTTTGTATAGTTCGGCGTTGATAATTGTATAGGCCTTTTCCCTTCTCTGGATTTGCCTTGAGATTATTTCATCTTCCGGCAAGATTCCCTCTTTCAGGAAATCAAAAATTGGCTTGGCCCAAGTTGGCATAGTCCGGCCGGGAAAAGGTTCCTCATCAACTTCCATTGCGTCCACCGACATAAAACCTGCCGGATCAGGCTGATCAGTCCCCGGGTTTGCTGAGGCAGTCCCCGGGTTTGCTGAAGCAGTCCTCGGGTTAGCTGAGGTGCTTCCCCACTCTATCTCCATAGGTGCGGCTCCTGATCCGGAGAGTGCCGGGACGTAAATGGAATCTGATTCGGGTGAGGGCGTGATAGATGGTTTTCTCAGGTGCTCCAAGGCAACATTCGGTGGGATTGGCTGTCGAGACAAGCCTAACTTGGACAACATATCCGCCGCCTCATTTTCAATCCGGGGTATGTGATGGAACTCACACCCCTTGAAAAACCCACTTATCTTTTGAACATGGAACCTGTATAGGGCCATGTTAGCATCCAAGGCATCCCAATTTCTAGATACTTGCTGCACCACCAAATCAGAATCTCCAAACATTGTATCTGACGTATCCCTACTTCTTTCGCCACTTTGAGACCATGCACCAATGCTTCGTACTCCGCCACATTGATCGATCCGCTAAAGTGGATTTGAAGGACATATTTCAGTTTATCCTTCTTGGGCAAGGTAAGCACTACTCCAGTGCCCAATCCATCTTTTAGTTTCGATCCATCGAAGTGCATTTGCCAATAATTGGAGTCCGACAGGGGTGGCTTGTATTGCATTTCAGCCCAGTCCACATAGAAATCCGCCACGACTTGTGACTTGATAGCATCCCTTCTGTCAAATTGTGGTGCATCGGGAGCTAACTCGATTGCCCACTTTTCTATCTGGCCACTTGCATCTTTGTTACTCATAATTTCTGAAATGGGTGCCTCACATATCACCTTGATGGGGTGTTCCTCAAAATAGTGTTTGAGTTTCTTGGCCGACATATATACACCGTACGCCATCTTCTGATAGTGAGGATAGTTCTGTTTTGAGGCTGACAATACCTCGCTCAGATAGTACACCGGCCTTTGCACCGACTTTCTTTCCTTGTCACGCTCCATAACGATTACTACACTTACGACTCGGTTGGTCGCGGCTATGTAGAGAAACATTGGCTCCTTAGGTAGTGGTGCAGCTAGGATTGACGCAGTAGATAACATCTTTTTCAGCTCTCGAAATACAAGATCCGCCTGTGGCGTCCATGTGAACTTGTCTGCCTTTTTCATTAGTTGGTAGAGGGGAAAGGCCTTCTCTCCCAACCGACACATGAACCGACTTAACGATGCCAGGCAACCAGTGAACTTCTGCACATCGTTAACGCATTTTGGCAGTTCCATTCTTTCTATGGCCCGGATTTTCGTCGGGTTAGCTTCAATGCCACGGCTAGACACCAAAAAACCGCGTAACTTTCTAGCAGGTACGCCAAAGGTGCACTTCTCCGGGTTCATCTTCATTCGGAACCTTCTCAAGTTTGCGAATGTCTGCCGGATATCATCAAGGAGCATATTGCTTTCCTTGGTTTTTATTACCACATCATCCACATAAACTTGCACGTTTCGACCTATCTGATCATGTAAGCATTTTTGCATGCATCGCTGGTACGTTGCTCCTGAATTACGTAATCCAAACGGCATAGTTCGATAGCAATAATCCCCATATGCGGTAATAAATGCAATCTTTATTTGATCATCCAGATTCGGGGGTATCTGGTGGAAACCAGAATACGCATCAATGAATGATAGTAGCTCACATCCGGCCGTTGAGTCTATGACTTGATCTATCCTAGGGAGCGGAAATGGATCTTTGGGACACGCCTTATTCAGGTTTGTGTAATCAATACACATGCGCCATACCATAGCGATGTTCGTATCATCTTTCTTTTTCTCCACTAGCACCGGATTAGAGAGCCAATCCGGATAGAGTACTTCCATGATAAATCCGACCGCTAGGAGCCTTGCTATTTCGTCTCCAATGACTTTCCTCCTGTGTTCGGCAAAATGCCGGAGTGGTTGCTTTACCGGCTTAGCCTCGGGTCTTACGTTCAATGAGTGCTCAACCAACTCCCTCGGTACACCTTGCAGATCCTGAGTAGACCAAGAAAAGATATGCCGATTCTCACAGAGGAAGTTGACTAGCTCGTTTTCCTATTTGGGGCTTAGCCCAGCACCAATGGTCACGGTGCACTCTGGGAACTGATCATTGATTGGCACTTTCTTCGTGTCCTTAGTTGCTTGGAATGATACACTCTCGTGCGGGTTGGTCAGAGAAGACATATGTTCTTGTGCGGACTAAGCCAGTGCCGCCACTTCCTGTATCTTCCTTTCTTCTTGAGCTATCACGAGTGACTCGGCTAAGTTAGATCCGACTGAGGCGCACTCGATCGAACATTGGAAGTCCCCTGATACAGTTATCACGCCCCTTGGCCTGGGCAACTTCATCTTAAGGCAACTGATGTGGGTAGTTGCCATGAATTTGTTCAGCGCTGGCCTACCGAGTAACATGTGATAAGCGCTCTCCAGATTCACCACTTCGAATTCCAAGTTTTCAGTACAGCAATTGTCTCTCGTGCCGAATAACACGTCAACCCGGACCTTACCAATTGGCTCACAGGAAATACCCGGTACAATGCCATGAAAGGTGGTCCTCATTGCTTGCAACATGTTCTCTGTTATTCCCAACTTGTGCATGGTATCCTTGTACATAATGTTGATACTACTGCCATTGTCCATGAGTACCTTGGAGAACCTTACATTGAGATTCGACCCGATGAACATCGGATCCAGGACTAGAGCATAGGTTCCCGGGCTAGGCATGATCTTTGGGTGATCCTTGATACTCCATGTGATCTCTTGATCCGCCCAGGGCATATACCTCACTACTGCTGGCATTACTGCGTTTACCTCCATATGCCGGCGCTGCAAGATTTTCCGGTCATTCTCTTCCATGGTAAACACACAGTATCTTTGATGATGTTCCCTGTACTCATTTCGTCCCTCATTCTCGTTGTAACCCTGACCTTATTGGTGGTTATTGCCTACTTGATGTACCGCATCCCTTCTTTCCGGATTCTCGTACCTCGGCAGAGGTGGTGGCAGCATCAGTTACGGTGGCTGTGGTGCTTCATTTCTAGGTGCTTCATTCCGAGGTGCCTGAGCATTCCCCGAACTTCCCTGTTCTAACTTCCTCATCCATTCACATTGCCGGGTTGTATGATTCTCCAGGCTATTTGGGCTTGGCGTATGGAACTTGCAAGGTTGATCCATCATGGACTCAAACGTATACCTCGGTCTATCCTTTCTCTCTTGGCATTGCTTCTTCTACTCCGGGGTCCAAGGTTTTTTCCCTTCGTTTTTCTGCTACCAGCTTTTCCCTCCAGTTTGTTGGCGTTGGCTGGTTCCAGCATTGGATTTATCCCGGTCTACCGCTGCTACCTCTTGCGAGTTATACCGGTAATCCGGACGCTCATCCCTTCTCTTTCCTCGAAAATCATTCCTCCTTGATGATCCGGGGCCATCTCGGCCGTAATATTCCTCGTTTGCCTCGCTTGACATTAGCCAGGGTTGCGTTGGATCTCCCAAGGCATACGAATCTGCGATCTATATCGTCTCAGCCAAGGTAGTTGGCATGTCTCGTTGTAACCTCTGCCACAACATACTTCCATATTTGCATCCCTGAACGAACCACACAATAGCTTGTGATTCAATTAGTCCCTCGCACGAGTTTCGCACATTGCACCACCAAGTCAAGAAATCTCGGTATGGTTCATTCGGTATCTACCGGCACAACGCAAGGGTCTGTGGCCTATTGGGTCTCTTGTAAGTGCTTGAGAACTTGCTAACGAACAGCTCCTCGAAATCCAACCAACAGTTGACACTCCCTGGTGGCAAATTGTTCAGTCAAACTCGTGCTGGTCCTTCTAGAAGCTGAGGCACATATCTTACGGCCCATCTCAAATTTCCTATTGCGATCTTGACCGCTGTGGCATAGTCAATCAGCCAATCCTCTAGCCTAGTAGTTCCAGCATAAGTTCAGGTTCCTCTGGCCAGCTGAAAGTTCGACACTGGTGGCTCGTTCATGATCCCGGGCCCAAAGCATGCTGGACCCGGTGGACCTTGCATCTCAATTAGCTCCGACCTATAAATCCTATCCAATTTCAGCCTTGCATCATCTGGCTGCAAGTTGCTGCTTCCTAGTCTTGACTCCATTATGTGGTGATCCGGTCTAGGGAATCCGTCATTGATCATGGCCGAATAACCATCATTGTATCTTTCCTGATCCAGATGAGCATTTTTTTGTTGTGCTGCTTGTCCCGCTCTCCCCTCTTGCCGAGGTGCGCGCTGTTGCTACGTCCGAGGTAAATTTTGCCCGTTCCCACGGGATCACGTTGTCCGGCATTGCCGTTGGCCGCATTTCTTTGACCGGCATTGCCTTGGTCACGGTTACCTCGGGCGGCCACACCTCGGCATGTACTATGCCGATCTTCATCAACTTGCACTGCTTTGCCTTTTCCATCCCTTACCGGATCATAAGGAACCATCTGTTTGTCTCTTCTTCCGGAGTCTACTACTTCTTCTCTCCTGGGATTGTGACCTGGAGATGACGCGGCTCCTCTGGATCTCGCCGGGTTATTTCTGGCTGAATGTACCACCTGCAAGGCTCCTGTTGGCGTCGGGTTTGCCTTGTTTATTTCTTCATTTTGCTGGCAAGCCACTCATAGCAAGTGATTCACCCTCTCTTGTTGCCTTTGTCGGGCCTCTCCAGTTAAACCTTCTAACTCGGATGCGGCCGCATTTGCTGCCTTGAGGTTCTTTGCCGGAGTACTGTACCGATCCAACCCTCCTGTTACTATCGTGGCTGTCTGACCCGGCCTAGGCTCGTATTCCTTGTCAATCTCAGTGATCTGGTTCCTGCCTCAGATTTTCACTCCATCTATGCGGTTTGCCTTAGCATATTCTCTCAAGGTGATGTTCAAAGACTGATGCAGCTCTGCTACCTTCTTTGCCCCAGCTAACATTTTCCGCGTAGTTTCCTCTAACTCAGCTTGTGCCTGAGCCGGATCTACCACATGTGCTATTAGCGTCGCTAGGCTATCTATTACTTGTTGGAGCACATTCTCTGGCCTCTCTAGCGGAGGAAATCTAGACCTGGTCTACTTTGGCGTTACCTCTGGCTCTAGTGCTGAGCCCTTGTTCGGTTCCGTGTCAGGCGCGGTCATCAGGACCTCAAAGCTGCTAGTGGGGCGAGTGATACGCACTCCACGAGCTGCGGTGAGAGGTGGCTCCCCTCCCTCGACAATGTGCCGCGGATGAACACAGGACTCGTCCATGCCGACGTAGATCTTGTGCATGCCAAGCTTGATGAAGACATCGTTGCGTGGTGGAGGGTGCCTGCCGAAGCTTCCTACATTGTCGCTGACGTAGTCCAGCGCTGAACCAAGCCTGAGACGACATGCTCGCCGGTGCTGGAGAAGTTTCCTCTCTGAATTTTTACCCCTGCTAGCACCGCTAGCCCCACGGTGGGCGCCAACTATCGTGGTGGTGGCATGGCAGATGCCATGGATAGGCTAAAGATGGGCCAATGAGTGCTAGGGGAATCCAGGGAGGGAGAACGTGGTGATTCCACGCATGGAAGTTCTTGTATTTTCTCTATCAATGGTGTTTACAAATGCTCTGGAGGCCCTTAGTAACAAGGAGACAATTTCTCTTACTCCCTACCAACTAGCCCTAGAGTTCTATCTTAGACAGAGAGAATGATCGATCCCCTTCTATGGAGGCCCCGGTTCTCCTTATATAGGGGAGCCCGGGTTACAATTCTAGGGCACAAGTGGCAGCATATTCTATGAATATGCTCCTCGCCTAAATAAAAATGCTTCTTTAGTCTCTTTAAAGGCTCGTCCGGGCTTTGGACGTAATCCACAGCGTAACCCTTGTCTTTTGGCGTCACCAGGCACGGGCTACGTCATCCGGCTTTGACCGCGTCACCTTGGTTGCCCCTGACCCGCTGGTCCTCTTCCTTACTTTACTTCGGTCATGCTACAGCTAATAAAGCCACCTTTTGACAAGCGGGGGGTTCCTTCTCTTGGAAGCCATAAGATAGTCCGGCGAGCATATAGCTAATCCGGCTTATCAAGTTACCTGCAAAACAGATAGATAAACATGGCCGGCATATAATTTATGCCGGCCGAACCATAGTTGAAGAGATGATCCATGGGCCGAGTTACATCGTGGTTCGGCCTGCCTTGAGGTGACCCAGTCAGCACTTGCTTTGACCGCGCCCTACCCCGGCTAACTCGGCGCTTATACCCCGACATTACCCTACCCGGGGGTATCCTCCCAACATTAGTCCCCGAAGCTGGTGCGGTGTTAGCAACTTTTAGTTGTTAAGGCCACAACAGGTTCCCATATCCGGATCTTTGCCTCTTTGGTCAAGTTACCTCATAACCCGGAATTTCTCATCTTGCGATCCCTTGGCTCATTACGAGTTATTCCTCGCTGGCTAGGTCTCTTGCTTGCTTATCCGGGTTACCTTTCCTTCCCTTGTACGCTTCCTCACATCCTACATGGAGGGTAATCATCATTTTGCCTCATTTTAAGGGCCATGTGCATTTAATGCGCTGGTTACTGTCGCAACGTCAGGAATACCTGTTGTAAACGTCCCTTCACTGTAGCGCCTCGTTAACCGTAACATTGCATCACATCATGGGATCGTTTTCTCCTGTGGCCCTTTTTGTGGCCTTGCTCTGATTGGCTGTTTTGGTTGCGTACACGCCTGTTGTGCGCGGCGTGGCCACCACAAAAGATCCCACGACGCGCGTGCTGTGCAGTTAAGTAGAGGGCCTGGGGCGTCCTCAGGGGAAGTTCCTCCATTTTCTTCTATGCCGCCCAGCCTCTTTATCTCTCGTTGTGACATTGCTGCCGCCGCTAGTCTCTTGTTGCTCCTAGCACCGCCGTGACCATGCTCAGGCAGCATCTCGTGCCAGCGCCGCCGTTCCCACTCAGGATTTCCACCATGGGGCCTTGCGCTTCCTGTTTCCTCTCTTCCGGTTATTCTTACACCGATTTCTCTCTTGAAGATCTAGAATCCACCATGATAGAGGATGAGGTAGCGGTGGTGGCGCAGCAGGAGGAAGGAGCAGAGGGCCGCGAGCGCGGCTGCTGGGATGGCTCCATCGTCCGCGAGGAGGACTTGGACTGGCTCCATGCCACGCGCCGCATCCCGGCTGGCGTCGCCTGCCGCCTCGCCTCCGGTGAAATCTCTCCTTCCCCCAATTCTGGGGAATTGTTTTTTCTTTCGCATTTCTAGCACGACTTAGGCCTTCCCACTTCCAATTTCTTCTTTGATTACATTTCTACGTAAAAGTTGCAACCGCATCATCTCCCCGCCAACGCTATCACCTCTTTGTCTTCCTTTGCTTCTGGCATTGAGGGGTACATCGGCCTCTGGCCAACCAAGGGACTTTGGATAAAGTTCTTTGGTCTCCGGAGGAACGTAGTTCTGGACAAGGAGCTTGCCCCAGAGGACAAACACTTGACCCAGTGTGGCGCTGCCTCCATTTCTCCCCGAAAGAACTCCGTATTCCCCCGGGTCACCAGACTCGAGTCCTGCAAGGGCTGGGCACGGACTTTTTTCTATGTCCGGAACACCTCCAGCGAGGACTTGATCTGGCTCCTCCCCTTCAAGCTTGGCCCTCCTGATACCTCGTGTTGGGAGAGCATTCCGAAGCAACCCACGACTCTAGTGAATCAAGTGGAGCGCTGGATCAAGGAGCTGCTCAAGGAGAATCTCCGAGGGGAGGACATTATGATTACTTTTCTCCGCAGCCGGGTATCCCCCCTTCAGAAACGAGCCCACAAGATCTGCTACTTGAGCGGCCCTCTCGACCCCCACCGGACTTCTTCCATTGAGCTGGATAATTCGGCGGTTTACCGTCGGGTAAAGTCCATATTCAATGTGGAGAAGGAGTTCTCTGAGGATTGGGAGTGGGGACTTGAGCCCTTCACCCGGGACAACCCTCCTCCAAAGGTGAATTTTCTTTTTCCTGTTCTCCGAATCTTCTCTGTATGTCGGTTCAGTTTTGTAACTTGTCAATTGTTGCCTTGTTCTGAGCTATTCCTCCAGCAGCCACTGGAGGATGGTGAGGTGCTGCCAAGCAAGTGGTTGCCGGACCACACCGAGGAGGGCGAGGAGGAGCCTGATCCGAGGCCTTCCTGCCTACCCCGGACGTTGTCAAACGCAGCGCTAGTAAGGCCTCTTCTCTAAGGGATTGGCCAGACGATGATGACTCGGACGTTGAAGTCCTGGAGGTATATGATCCGGTTCCCATCTCTTACGCGCATATGGTTATGTCTGAATATTTAGCTAACCCGGACGGTCAGGTCCACGAGGTTCCCCCTCTCGCCACGGATGGTCCAGCCCCTGCTTCTTCCCAGAAGCGCGCGGCTACCTCGGCCGCATCTTCGGAGGTGCCGCCGCCCAAGAAGAGGCAGAAGAAATCAGGGGTGAAAGCCTCGTCTAAGCCGTCCACCAAGAGAATGGTCCAGAGGGTGCCCAAACCTCGGGCTCCTCCAACCACAGATGAGTAAGTCTTTCTGCATTGATACTTGGAGATTTTTGCTTTGCTTGCCCTTGTTTCTTATTGGTTCTCTCTTTTTGACTTGGTGCTTTTTCTTCTTCTCAAAGCTCCTAGGGATATCCCTCAGAGCGGCTGCGGCATAGCCTCCCCACTTCGGAGCAGCCCTTCTCCCCCCGCAACGACGATTCTCGCCCGCTCAGCCCTATCTTAGAGGGCTCCGTGGTTGCGCCTGACCAAAACCCACCTCGCCAAGAGGAGGGCAATGTCGGCGCGGGGGTTAGTGGGGCGCCTCTGGATACGGCGATGCCGGATCTCCCCAGTTTCTCGGCCTTAGCGTCAAGTCTTGAGGTGCCAGTTTCATCGGCGCCGCCCCCAACAAGTTCTTTTGTCCTATTGTTTCCAGCATCCACAACATCAGAACCAGCAGCACTAGCACCAGCACCAGCAGCACCAGCTCCAGCGGTGCTAGCACCAGCCTCAGCACCAGCAGCAGCAGCACCAACAGCACCAGCAACAGCAGCATCAACAGCAGTAGCAAAAGCCTCCACCAAGCCTCCCAAGAGGAAAGCCCCATTGGCTCCCTCCGGGTCTACTCCTTCAGTCGCAGATATCTTCCAGACGGCTCCTCAACCTTCATCCGGCAAGATTAAGAAGGTTTCCATGTCAACTAAAGGAACTCCATCCAGGTCTACCGCCTCCGGGTCAGAGGGCAGCAAGGAGCTGGTTCGGCATACCAGCCCCGCTGCGGCTCAGTCCGCCGGGTGAGAGGCCCACGTGAAGGGCCTTGTGGCAAACTATTCTCTAAGTGGTGAAAGTTACAGTCTACTACTCCTTGAGTATGTGAAGAACTAGAACAATGCAGAATTCATCGACCCTCAATATGATCTGCCGGAGAAGTTCGGCCTAGCCGAGTTCAGCGCCCAGATGAACTCTGCTACCAAGGCTAGTTCCTTAGCTGGCCGGATGATGGAGGTAATTCTTTTCCTCTGCTGTTGATGTTTTGCATGAGCAGTTGTAGATATAGCCCCTAGTCCCCGAGCCTCCAAGGAAATAAATTGTTATTCGGTCGGATGCTCCTTATAGAATCTAGTTTTTGTTCGTAACGACGTCATATTTTAACATAGTTAGAGCCGGGTCTAGTTCCCTTTGCCCGGATCTTATACACTTCGAATATCTACACACTTGGAGCCGGGTATAGTTCCACTTGGCCCGGATCTTGTAGACTTCGAATATCCACACACCTAGAGCCGGGTTAAGTTCCACTTGGCCCGGATCTTGTAGACTTTGAAATACACACACCTAGAGCCGGGTTAAGTTCCACTTGGCCCGGATCTTGTAGACTTCGAATATCCACACTCCTAGAGACGGGCTAAGCTCCACTTGGCACGGATCTTGTAGACTTCGAATATCCACACACCTAGAGCCGGCTTAAGTTCCACTTGGCCCGGATTTTGTAGACTTCGAATATCCACACACATAGAGCCGGGTTAAGTTCCACTTGGTACGGATTTTGTAGACTTCGAATATCCACACACCTAGAGCCGGGTTAAGGTCCACTTGGCCGGGATCTTGTAGACTTCGAATATCCACAGACCTAGAGCCGGGTTAAGTTCCACTTGGCCCGGTTCTTGTAGACTTCGAATTGTTTTTACTCTGCCTTTGAACTTTGCCATTGCCTTGCTTATTTCAGATTACCACTAACCGCCGATCCGCTGAGTTCCAGCGCCTGCTGGAATCTTATAAAGACATTTGAGCGTGTTATGGTAAAGTCCTGGTGGAGTACCAGAAGATGGGTAATTTTCCATTCTTCCTCTTCCATATTCATTTATTCGAACTTCCTAGGATCCATATTAATTTGTTGTCTGAATCATGTAGCCGAGGTTGAAGCTGAAAACATAATCATGCGGAAAAACCTTGCTGAGATCAAAGGTAAATTTATCCCCTCCCCACAACCATCGTATTTTCCTTCCTTTATCCGGTGGACACTTATACTTTGCGTCCTCCGAATCAATATGCTGTTGTAGTTGCTCTCGAGGATAGCGTCACCATGCCTGAAATGATGACCCATTTCCATGAACAAGCAGGGAAGCATGAGGCTGAGCTGAAGAAAAAGGATGAAGAAATAGCTCGGCTCCAACTCTAGGACTCGGAGATCACTCGGCTGAATTCTGAAATTCAGAGGCTTAAGGGCCTCCATCTGTCCGAGTTGGAGAAGGCCGACCAAGAGTTTGCCAAGGAGAAAGAGCGTTTAACCACGCAAATCTCCAAGGATAAGATCCTATTGGAGGAAGCCGGCGTCAAGCTTATGTCAGTGACCACCGAATATGAGAAACTCCAGGCCCATAGCACCGATGTTCATTCCGAGCTTCAGCGACTCCTGTTCTAGATTGCGCGCGAGTTTTCTGCCCTTGCTTGATTTTCTTTCCTTCGGATTTGGTGCTTTTGTTCACTGTTTCTTTCCCATTCTTAGGCAAATTTCTAGAGAGTGACATGCTCGGTGTCGCTGCCGTATGCCAATCCCGTGAACAACGTGGTATTCTTGCTACCCCTGGTGCCGAGCCAATCCCGTATAATGCGGAGGATCTACTGGCGAGCCTCGCCGCTCGTCTTGAGGTAGTGAAGAACCAATGCGCAGATATTATCCCGGCAGCAACGTGGATGTTCAGCTCCCTATGGCCCAGTGAATCCATTCCAAAGAAAGGCTCGGCTTTCATAGCCAAATTTATGGAGTGCGATACGCAGCTGCATCTGTGGCGCGAATCTGCCGCACGGGCTGGGGCCGACATTGCCTTGAAATTTGCTCTTTCATGGTATCAAGGAATTGATCTAGGGTTGCTCACTGGCATGTGCACCGGGTCTAAGTGGTGCGAGGATCTGGAGTGGATCGCGCGCCGCCAAGCCTATGCCAACAAGCTCATCCAGTACTCCTTCTGCCACGCTTGGAATGAGGGGCCGAGTTATCTAGATGCCATTGATGAAGAGGTTGTCTCTAAAGATGAAGAGGAAGGGAGTGAAAGTGAGGGTTCTGAACTCGGTGACGAGACCGAAGACACGGAGGATGGTGAGGTTAACCCGGAGGACGAAGCCGAGCCTAGCACCCCTCCCCCACACTCCGAAGTACCTCCTTCATTGACGGATGATTCATCTACTGTTCCTGCTCCTTAAAAACACTGGTCATATTTATCAGATCCCCGGAATGCCGGGCGTAGATGTATCTAAATACTTTAGTTTGGTTGTGCTACAATTTTATGTTCCGAACTAAGTTTTATTGTTGGATTATCGTGGGAGAAGTCCTCGAGTTTCATTTCCTTGTTCCCCCAATTTTTGACTCGGCTCACGTCTACCCTGATTCGGTTTTTTGACCTACGATTCCGAGGTCCAAAAAATTGATTTAACAATACGTGAAACTTTGAGATTAGCTCAAAATGATCCGGCGTTTTAGTGATCAAAACAAACTAAGGGTTAGTCAAAAACCCAATGTTGGCCCGCTTAAGTTCTTTTCCTTAGTCGTTTTTCATGTGCTTTGCCATTCCAAACTTGTTCTCTTGCTTGCCATGAGGCCAATTCTTGTTGGACAGCAGCAAAGTCGAAGAGTTAGGTTTTTGGTGCTTACACATTACTAATACAACTAAGATATATGCGACTTAACCCAGCCGACATAAAAATACGAAAATGAGAAACAAGTATTATAGCAGTCCCCGAGTCTCTGCTCGGGGTGGCAAAGTTTTTATTGATAAGCTCATCGCCGACATACATACCGACATATGAGTAGCTCGGATACATTCACCTCTTAGGTGTAGAAAGGATGAAGCATTTCTATGTTCCATGGTCGTTTGGATTCCTCTCTCGACCTGTCCGCCTTGTTCTTTTCCTGGGGCTGTGCATCAATAAGATAGTAGGAGTCATTGCGCAAGGCTTTGCTTACAATGAAAGGTCCTTCCCATGGAGGGGATAACTTATGCATGCCAGCGGTGCGCTGTATTAATAGGAGTACCAGATCACCTTCCCAGAAGACTCGGGGGTTTACTTTCTGGCTATGATAGCATTGGAGATTTTGCTGATATATGGTGGATCTGGACAAGGCTAGTTCTCTCGCTTCTTCCAGCAGATCAACATCATTTTTCCGGGCTTCGTGCACTTCGGATTCTGTGTATTGGGTGACTCTTGGCGAATCATGCTCTATGTCGGCTAGTAATACCGCTTCTTCCCCGTATACCAGAAAGAATGGTGTATAGCCTGTTGATTGATTTGGAGTTGTTCTTAAGCTCCACAGTACTGCTGGTAGTTCTTCTATCCAGCACCCCGCTGATCTTTGCAGTAGCTCTATGAGCCAGGATTTTATCCCGGACAATACCACTCCGTTGGATCTTTCCACTTGCCCGTTCGATGTGGGGTGGGCGACTGAGGCGGTATCTAACCGGATCTTCTTTTCTCGACAGAATCTCGCAAACGCTCCTTCAGCGAAATTTGTTCCGTTATCAGTTATGATGCTATGGGGATAGCCATATCTTAGGATTATATCCTTGAGGAATCTTACTGCTGTTGCCCCATCACATTTGCAAATTGGTTTCACCTTGATCCATTTGGTGAACTTGTTAGCCATGACTAGGATGTGGGTCATCCCTCCTTTGGCTAGCTTAAATGGCCCTAGCATATCTAGGCACCATACAGCAAATGGCCAGGTAATGGGAATAGTTTTCAGCTCTGACATTGGTAGATGAGTTTTTGTGGCGTATCTCTGACAGCCATTGCATTTTCTCACCAAATCCTCTGCTTGCTCCAAAGCACTGGGCCAATAAAATCCATGCCGGAAAGCTTTTGCCACCAATGCCCTTGAGGAGGCATGGTGGCCACATTCCCCTTGGTGAATATCCCGGAGTATGTCAAGTCCTTCCTCCGGAACAACACACCGTTGCAATACTGTTGTCACACTTCTTTTGTATAGTTCGGCATTGATAATTGTATAGGCCTTTTCCCTTCTCTGGATTTTCCTTGAGATTATTTCATCATCCGGCAAGATTCCCTCTTTCAGGAAATCAAAAATTGGCTTGGCCCAAGTTGGCACAGTCCGGCCGGGAAAAGGTTCCTCATCAACTTCCATTGCGTCCACCGACATAACTCCTGCCGGATCAGGCTGATTAGTCCCCGGGTTTGCTGAGGCAGTCCCCGGGTTTGCTGAAGCAGTCCTCGGGTTAGCTGAGGTGCTTCCCCACTCTATCTCCATAGGTGCGGCTCCTGATCCGGAGAGTGCCGGGACGTAAATGCAATCTGATTCGGGTGAGGGCGTGATATATGGTTTTCTCAGGTGCTCCAAGGCAACATTTGGTGGGATTGGCTGTCGAGACAAGCCTAACTTGGACATCATATCCGTCGCCTCGTTTTCAATCCGGGGTATGTGATGGAACTCACACCCCTCGAAAAACCCACTTATCTTTTGAACATGGAACCTGTATAGGGCCATGTTAGCATCTAAGGCATCCCAATTTCCAGATACTTGCTGCACCACCAATCCAGAATCTCCAAAGCATTGTATCCGACGTATCCCTACTTCTTTTGCCACTTTGAGACCATGCACCAATGCTTCATACTCCGCCACATTGTTCGAGGCGCTGAAGTGGATTTGAATGACATATTTCAGTTGATCCTTCTTGGGCGAGGTAAGCACTACTCCGGCACCCAATCCATCTTTCAGTTTCGATCCATCAAAGTGCATTTGCCAATAATTGGAGTCTGTTAGGGTTGGCTCGTATTGAATTTCAGCCCAGTCCACATAGAAATCCGCCACGGCTTGTGACTTGATAGCATCCCTTCTGTCAAATTGTGGTGCATAGGGAGCTAACTCGATTACCCACTTTGCTATCTGGCCACTTGCATCTTTGTTAGTCATAATTTCTGAAATGGGTGCCTCTCATATCACCTTGATGGGGTGTTCCTCAAAATAGTGTTTGAGTTTCTTGGCCGACATATATACATTGTACGCCATCTTCTGATATTGAGGATAGTTCTGTTTCGAGGCTGACAATACCTCGCTCAGATAGTACACCGGCCTTTGCACCGACTTTCCTTCCTCGTCACGCTCCACTATGATTACTGCACTTACGACTCGGTTGGTCGCGGCTACGTAGAGCAACATTGGCTCCATAGGTAGTGGTGCAGCTAGGATTGACGCAATAGATAACATATTTTTCAACTCTCGAAATGCAAGATCTGCCTGTGGCGTCCATGTGAACTTGTCTGCCTTTTTCATTAGTTGGTAAAGGGGAAAGGCCTTCTCTCCCAACCAACACACGAACCGACTTAACGATGCCAGGCAACCAGTGAACTTATGCACATCATTAACGCATTTTGGCAGTTCCATTCTTTCTATGGCCCGGATTTCCGTCGGGTTAGCTTCAATGCCATGGCTAGACACCAAAAAATCGAGTAACTTTCCAGCAGGTACGCCAAAGGTGCACTTCTGTGGGTTCATCTTCATTCGGAACCTTCTCAAATTCGCGAATGTCTGCCGGATATCATCAAGGAGCATATTGCTTTCCTTGGTTTTTATTACCACATCATCCACATAAACTTGCACGTTTCGACCTATCTGATCATGTAAGCATTTTTGCATGCATCGCTGGTACGTTTCTCCTGCATTACGTAATACAAACGGCATAGTTCGATAGCAATAAGCCCCGTACGGGGTAATAAATGCAGTCTTTATTTGATCATCCAGATTCGGGGGTATCTGGTGGAAACCAGAATAAGCATCAATGAATGCAGTAGCTCACATCCGGCTGTTGAGTCTATGACTTGATCTATCCTAGGGAGCGAAAATGGATCTTTGGGACACGCCTTATTCAGGTTCGTGTAATCATTACACATGCACCATACCACAACCACGTTCGGATCATCTTTCTTTTTCTCCACTAGCACCGGATTAGAGAGCCAATCCGGATAGAGTACTTCCATGATAAATCTGTCCTCTAGGAGCCTTGCTATTTTGTCTCCAATGACTTTCCTCCTGTCTTCGGCGAAACGCCGGAGTGGTTGCTTTACCGGCTTAGCCCCGGGTCTTACGTTCAATGAGTGCTCAGCCAACTCCCTCGGTACACCTTGCAGATCCTGAGTAGACCAAGCAAAGATATCCCGATTCTCACGGAGGAAATTGACGAGCTCGCTTTCCTATTTGCTGCTTAACCCCGCACCAATGGTCATGGTGCGCTCTGGGAACTGATCATTGATTGGCACTTTCTTCGTGTCCTTAGTTGCTTGGAATGATACGCTCCCGTGCGGGTTGGTCAGAGCCGACATATGTTGTTGTGCGGACTGAGCCAGTGCAGCCACTTCCAGTATCTTCCTTTCTTCTTGAGCTATCACGAGTGACTTGGCTAAGTTAGATCCGGCTGAGGCGCACTCGATCGAACGCCGAAGTCCCTCGACATAGCTTATCATGCCCCTTGGCACGGGCAACTTCATCTTAAGGTAACTAATATGGGTAGTTTCCATGAATTTGTTCAGCGCTGGCCTGCCGAGTAACGCGTGATAAGCGCTCTCCAGATTCACCACTTCAAATTCCAAGTTTTCAGTACGTCAATTGTCTCTCGTGCTGAATAACACGTCAACCCGAACCTTACCAATTGGCTCACAGGAAATACCCGGTACAATGCCATGAAAGGTGGTCCTCGTTGCTTGCAACATGTTCTCTGTTATTCCCAACTTGTGCATGGTATCCTTGTACATAATGTTGATACTACTGCCATTGTCAATGAGTACCTTGGAGAACCTTACATTGAGATTCAGCTCGATGAACATCGGATCCAGGACCAGAGCATAGGTTCCCGGGCTTGGCATGATCTTTGGGTGATCCTTGGTACTCCATGTGATCTCTTGATCTGCCCAGGGCTTATACCTCACTACTGCTGGCATTACTGCATTCACCTCCATATGCCGGTGCTGCAAGCTTTTCCAGTCATTCTCTTCCATGGTAAACACACAGTAGCTTTTATGATGTTCCCTGTACTCATTTCGTCCCTCATTCTCGTTGTAACCCTAACCTTGTTGCTGGTTATTGCCTACTTGATGTACCGCATCCCTTCTTTCTGGATTCTCGTACCTCGGCGGAAGTGGTGGTAGCATTAGTTGCTGTCCATTCCCCCTGTCAGTAACGGTGGCCGTAGTGATTCAATTCTAGGTGCTTTGTTCTGAGGTGCCTGAGCATTCCCCAAACTTCCCTGTTCTAACTTCCTCATCCATTCACATTGCTGGGTTGTATGATTCGCCGGGCTATTTGGGCTTGGCGTATGGAACTGGCAAGGTTGATCCAGCATGGACTCAAACGTATACCTCGGTCTATCCTTTCGCTCTTGCTATTGCTTCTTCTGCTCCGGGGTCCAAGTTTTTTTCCCTTCGTTTTTCTGCTACCAGCTTTGCCCTCCAGTTTTTTGGCGTTGGCTGGCTCTGGCATTGGATTGATGCTGGTCTACCGCTGCTACCTGTTGTGAGTTATACCGGTAATCTGGACGCTCATCCCTTCTCTTTACTTGAAAATCATTCCTCCTAGATGATCTGAGGCCATCTCGGCTGTAATATTCCTTGTTTGCCTTGCTCAACATTAGCCGGGGTTGCGTTGGATCTCCCAAGGCATAGGAATCTGCGATCTGGATCGTCTCAGCCAAGGTAGTTGGCATGTCTCGCTGTAACCTCTACCACAGCATACTTCCATATCTGCATCCCTAAGCGAACCACGCAATAGCTTGTGATTCAATTACTCCCTCGCACGAGTTTTGCACATTGCACCACCGAGTCAGGAAATCTCGGCTGGTTCATTCGGTCTCTGCCGGCACAACGCAAGGGTCTGTGGCCTGTTGGGTCTCTGGTAAGTGCTTAAGAAATTTCTAATGAACAACTCCTCGAAATCCAACCAACAGTTGACACTCCCAGGTGGCAAATTGTTCAGTCAAACTCGTGCTGGTCCTTCTAGCATCTGTGGCACATATCTTACCGCCCATCTCAAATTTCCTGTTGCGATCTTGACCGCTGTGGCGTAGTCAATCAGCCAATCCTCTAGCCTAGTACTTCCATCATAAGTTCGGGTTCCTCTGACCAGCTGAAAGTTCGGCACTGGTGGCTTGTTCATGATTCGGGGCCCAAATCATGCTGGACCCGGTGGACCTTGCATCTCAATTAGCTCCGACCTATAAATCCTACCCAATTTTAGCCTTGCATCATCTGGCTGCAAGTTCCTGTTTCCCAGTCTTGACCCAATTATGTGGTGATCCGTGCAGGGTATCCGCTGCTGACCCTGGCCGAATAACCATCATTGTATCTTTCTTGATCCAGATGAGCATTTTGTTGTTGTGTTGCTTGTCCTGCACTCCCCTCTTGCCGAGGTGCGTGCTGTTGCTGCGTCCGAGGTAAATTTTGCCCCGTTCCCACAGGATCATGCTGTCCGGCATTGCCGTTGGCACCATTTCTTTGACCGGCATTGCCTTGGTCACGGTTACCTCGGGCAGCCACACCTCGGCTGGTACTGTGCCGATCTTCATCAACTTGCACTGCTTTGCCTTTTCCATCCCTTACCGGATCATAAGGAACCATATGTTTGTCTCTTCTTCTGGAGTCTACTACTTCTTATCTCCTTGGATTGTGACACGGAGATGACGCGGCACCTTTGGATCTCGCCGGGTTATTTCTGGCCGAATGTACCACATGCGAGACTCCTGGTGGCGCCGGGTTTGCCTTGTTTATTTCTTCATTTTGCTGGAAAGCCACTCATAGCAAGTGATTCACCCTCTCTTGTTGCCTTTGATGGACCTCTCCAGTTAAACCTTCTAACTCGGATGCGGCCGCGTTTGCTGCCCTGAGGTTCTTTGCCGGAGTACTGTACCGATCCAGCCCTCCTGTTACTATCGTGGCTGTCTGACCCAGCCTAGGCTCGTATTCCTTGTCAATCTCAGTGATCAGGTTCCTGCCTTAGATTTTCACTCCATCTATGCGGTTTGCCTTAGCATGTTCTCTCAAGGTGATGTTCAAAGACTGATGCAGCTCTGCTACCTTCTTTGCCCCAGCTAACATTTTCCGCGTAGTTTCCTCTAACTCAGCTTGTGCCTGAGCCGGATCTACCACATGTGCTATTAGCGTCGCTAGGCTATCTATTTCTTGCTGGTGCACATTCTCTGGCCTCTCTAGCGGAGGAAACCTAGACCTGGTCTGCTTTGGCGTTACCTTCGGCTCTGGCGCCGGACCCTTGTTCGGTTCCGTGTCAGGCGCGATCATCAGGACCTCAATGCTGCTAGTGGGGCTAGTGATACGCACTCCGCGAGCTGCCTCGACGATGTGCCGTGGATGAACACAGACTCGTCCACGCCGACGTAGATGTTGTGCATGCCAAACTTGATGAAGACGTCGTTGCACGGTGGAGGGTGCCTGCCGAAGCTTCCTGCATTGTTGCTGACGTAGTCCAGCGCTCCAAAGCACCGAACCAAGCCTGAGACGACACGCTCGCCGGTGCTAGAGAAGTTTCCCGTCTGAATTTTCACCCCTGCTAGCACCACGGTGGGCGCCAACTGTCGTGGTGGTGGCATGGCAGATGCCATGGATAGGCTAAAGATGGGGCCAATGAGTGCTAGGGGAATCCAGGGAGGGATAACGTGGTGATTCCATGCACGGAAGTTCTTGTATTTTCTAGGGGAGCTCGGGTTACAATTCTAGGGCACAAATGACTTTCCTCCTGTCTTCGGCGAAACGCCGGAGTGGTTGCTTTACCGGCTTAGCCCCGGGTCTTACGTTCAATGAGTGCTCAGCCAACTCCCTCGGTACACCTTGCAGATCCTGAGTAGACCAAGCAAAGATATCCCGATTCTCACGGAGGAAATTGACGAGCTCGCTTTCCTATTTGCTGCTTAACTCCGCACCAATGGTCATGGTGCGCTCTGGGAACTGATCATTGATTGGCACTTTCTTCGTTTCCTTAGTTGCTTGGAATGATACGCTCCCGTGCGGGTTGGTCAGAGCCGACATATGTTGTTGTGCGGACTGAGCCAGTGCAGCCACTTCCAGTATCTTCCTTTCTTCTTGAGCTATCACGAGTGACTTGGCTAAGTTAGATCCGGCTGAGGCGCACTCGATCGAACGCCGGAAGTCCCCTGATACAGTTATCATGCCCCTTGGCACGGGCAACTTCATCTTAAGGTAACTAATATGGGTAGTTTCCATGAATTTGTTCAGCGTTGGCCTGCCGAGTAACGCGTGATAAGCGCTCTCCAGATTCACCACTTCAAATTCCAAGTTTTCAGTACGTCAATTGTCTCTCGTGCTGAATAACACGTCAACCCGAACCTTACCAATTGGCTCACATGAAATACCCGGTACAATGCCATGAAAGGTGGTCCTCGTTGCTTGCAACATGTTCTCTGTTATTCCCAACTTGTGCATGGTATCCTTGTACATAATGTTGATACTACTGCCATTGTCAATGAGTACCTTGGAGAACCTTACATTGAGATTCGGCCCGATGAACATCGGATCCACGACCAGAGCATAGGTTCCCGGGCTTGGCATGATCTTTGGGTGATCCTTGGTACTCCATGTGATCTCTTGATCTGCCCAGGGCTTATACCTCACTACTGCTGGCATTACTGCATTCACCTCCATATGCCGGTGCTGCAATATTTTCCAGTCATTCTCTTCCATGGTAAACACACAGTAGCTTTTATGATGTTCCTTGTACTCATTTCGTCCCTCATTCTCGTTGTAACCCTAACCTTGTTGCTGGTTATTGCCTACTTGATATACCGCATCCCTTCTTTCCGGAATCTCGTACCTCGGCGCAGGTGGTGGCAACATTAGTTGCTGTCCATTCCCCCTGTCAGTACTGGTGGCCGTAGTGATTCAATTCTAGGTGCTTTGTTCTGAGGTGCCTGAGCATTCCCCAAACTTCCCTGTTCTAACTTCCTCATCCATTCACACTGCTGGGTTGTATGATTCGCCGGGCTATTTGGGCTTGGCGTATGGAACTTGCAAGGTTGATCTAGCATGGACTCAAACGTATACCTCGGTCTATCCTTTCGCTCTTGCTATTGCTTCTTCTGCTCCGGGGTCCAAGGTTTTTTCCCTTCGTTTTTCTGCTACCAGCTTTGCCCTCCAGTTTTTTGGCGTTGGCTGGCTCTGGCATTGGATTGATGCTGGTCTACCGCTGCTACCTGTTGTGAGTTATACCGGTAATCTGGATGCTCATCCCTTCTCTTTACTTGAAAATCATTCCTCCTAGATGATCCGAGGCCATCTCGGCCGTAATATTCCTTGTTTGCCTCGCTCAACATTAACCGGGGTTGCGTTGGATCTCCCAAGGCATAGGAATCTGCGATCTGGATCGTCTCAGCCAAGGTAGTTGGCATGTCTCGCTGTAACCTCTACCACAGCATACTTCCATATCTGCATCCCTAAGCGAACCACGCAATAGCTTGTGATTCAATTACTCCCTCGCACGAGTTTTGCACATTGCACCACCGAGTCAGGAAATCTCGGCTGGTTCATTCGGTCTCTGCCGGCACAACGCAAGGGTCTGTGGCCTGTTGGGTCTCTGGTAAGTGCTTGAGAAATTTCTAATGAACAACTCCTCGAAATCCAACCAACAGTTGACACTCCCAGGTGGCAAATTGTTCAGTCAAACTCGTGCTGGTCCTTCTAGCATCTGTGGCACATATCTTACCGCCCATCTCAAATTTCCTGTTGCGATCTTGACCGCTGTGGCGTAGTCAATCAGCCAATCCTCTAGCCTAGTACTTCCATCATAAGTTCGGGTTCCTCTGGCCAGCTGAAAGTTCAGCACTGGTGGCTTGTTCATGATTCGGGGCCCAAATCATGCTGGACCCGGTGGACCTTGCATCTCAATTAGCTCCCACCTATAAATCCTACCCAATTTTAGCCTTGCATCATCTGGCTGCAAGTTCCTGTTTCCCAGTCTTGACCCAATTATGTGGTGATCTGGTCTGGGGTATCCGTCGTTGACCATGGCCGAATAACCATCATTGTATCTTTCTTGATCCAGATGAGCATTTTGTTGTTGTGCTGCTTGTCCTGCACTCCCCTCTTGCCGAGGTGCGTGCTGTTGCCGCGTCCGAGGTAAATTTTGCCCCGTTCCCACGGGATCATGCTGTCCGGCATTGCCGTTGGCACCATTTCTTTGACCGGCATTGCCTTGGTCACGGTTACCTCGGGCAGCCACACCTCGGCTGGTACTGTGCCGATCTTCATCAACTTGCACTGCTTTGCCTTTTCCATCCCTTACCGGATCATAAGGAACCATCTGTTTGTCTCTTCTTCTGGAGTCTACTACTTCTTCTCTCCTTGGATTGTGACACGGAGATGACGCGGCACCTTTGGATCTCTCCGGGTTATTTCTGGCCGAATGTACCACATGCGAGACTCCTGGTGGCGCCGGGTTTGCCTTGTTTATTTCTTCATTTTGCTGGAAAGCCACTCATAGCAAGTGATTCACCCTCTCTTGTTGCCTTTGATGGGCCTCTCCAGTTAAACCTTCTAACTCGGATGCGGCCGCGTTTGCTGCCCTGAGGTTCTTTGCCAGAGTACTGTACCGATCCAGCCCTCCTGTTACTATCGTGGCTGTCTGACCCGGCCTAGGCTCATATTCCTTGTCAATCTCAGTGATCAGGTTCCTTCCTTTGATTTTCACTCCATCTATGCGGTTTGCCTTAGCATATTCTCTCAAGGTGATGTTCAAAGACTGATGCAGCTCTGCTACCTTCTTTGCCCCAGCTAACATCGCGTAGTTTCCTCTAACTCAGCTTGTGCCTGAGCCGGATCTACCACATGTGCTATTAGCATCCCTAGGCTATCTATTTCTTGCTGGAGCACATTCTCTAGCCTCTCTAGCGGAGGAAACCTAGACCTGGTCTGCTTTGGCGTTACCTCCAGCTCTGGCGCCGGACCCTTGTTCGGTTCCGTGTCAGGCGCGATCATCAGGACCTCAACGCTGCTAGTGGGGCTAGTGATACGCACTCCGCGAGCTGCCTCGACGATGTGCCGTGGATGAACACAAGACTCGTCCACGCCGACGTAGATGTTGTGCATGCCAAGCTTGATGAAGACGCCGTTGCACGGTGGAGGGTGCCTGCCGAAGCTTCCTGCATTGTTGCTGACGTAGTCCAGCGCTCCAAAGCACCGAACCAAGCCTGAGACGACACGCTCGCCGGTGCTAGAGAAGTTTCCCGTCTGAATTTTCACCCCTGCTAGCACCACGGTGGGCGCCAACTGTCGTGGTGGTGGCATGGCAGATGCCATGGATAGGCTAAAGATGGGGCCAATGAGTGCTAGGGGAATCCAGGGAGGGATAACGTGGTGATTCCACGCACGGAAGTTCTTGTATTTTCTAGGGGAGCTCGGGTTACAATTCTAGGGCACAAGTGGCAGCATATTCTACGAATATGCTCCTCGCCTAAAGTAGATGCATCTTTAGTCTCTTTAACGGCTCGTCCGGGCTTTGGACGTAATCCACAACGTAACCCTTGTCTTTTGGCGTCACCAGGCACGAGCTACGTCATCCGGCTTTGCCTGCGTCACCTTGGTTGCCCCTGACCCGCTGGTCCTCTTCTTTACTTTACTTCGTTCATGCTACAACTAATAAAGCCACCTTTTGACCAACGGGGGGTTCCTTCTCTTGGAAGCCATAAGATAGTCCGGCCAGCATATAGCTAATCCGGCTTATCAAGTTACCTACAAAACAGATAGATAAACATGGCCGGCATAAAATTTATGCCGGTCAGACCATAGTTGAAGAGATGCTCCATGGGCCGGGTCACACCGTCGTTCGGCCTTCCTTGAGGTGACCCGGTCAGCACTTGCTTTGACCACGCTGTACCCCAGCTAACTCGGCCCTTATACCCCGGCGTTACCCTACCCGGGGGTATGCCCCCAACAGGTTCTCTTACACTAGAGACTCCAGTGTCTAGGGGCCGGAGACTCCGAGGTGGAGCTCAGACTCTTGGGGTAGATTCCGGGGCAGCATACAGAGAGCTCCAACGAGGGGTCCAGAGACATGGTCGGAGTCATGGGGCTGGAAACTCCGGGGTTGCTAGGCCGGAGACTCCAGGGTGCGTGAAAACTCAGGTGGTGGTGGTGCTCTCCGGTGAAGACTCTGTGGGGGTGTACTGAATGCTCCTGCTAGCGGTCCGGAGACTGGTACGGAGTCTACGTCAGAGACTCCGGGGTCACAGGCTAGAGACTCCGGGGCTTCAGCTCCAACATCTTCTTCTTGTCCTGCTCCTTGTACTTCATCCGTGGGGTATTAATAGCTAATAATGCATATTGTAGTTCCATGAAGTAGTTGATAATGCACAGTGTAGTTGCGAGTTAACCTTAGCTTGTAGGAGTTTAGCTCGGGCCCTAGTCATTGGTCCACTTGGGGGAATTGGTAGTGTATATATAGGGACGTCCATAGGATGAGCTTCATCACTTTAGCTCGTTTCTAAGAGGAGAAGGACATCTACATAATCATCCAAGGGGTTCATGCTATCTACACTATCCAAATTCCGTGAGCAAGGTGGAATCCAGCAATAAAGGGTGAAGATAGGTGATGAAATGTATAAACATTCCGCGACTTCTCCCCACTTGATTTCCTTTGTGAGCTACACTAAATTTGTGACCAACAAACACCTATTGAGACTAGTTCCTCCTATGATTGCTTGGGCTTTGCACATTTGATACCTTGTAGAATTCCGAGCAAAAGTTGTGAGCGTGTTATCTCATATTGTTATCTTGTATAGTTGTTGGCACAAGGAAGGGGCAAGTGAAAATGAATAGAAAAAGAACGAAAAAGAGTGAAAAAAAAGAAAAAGAAAAAGAAAAAGAAAGAAACAAACAAGTGTCTCATAGAATAGGAAGAGCAAGCTCGATGAACATCATATATAGGTGGTATTTATTGTGCATATCTTTTAGCCCACCAACTTATTGCAATCGAACTAGCGTCTCTCCTTGAAATTGTGCGACACGAGCTTATAGTATTCATTAGATAATCTTTTTGTTCTTAGCTCACTTTTCCCGTCGCACAAGTCCCATTTAGCCCACCGTGTGTGTTTCCTTGTACATAATTCCTTTCTTGTGGATTGACTCGTTTTGCTTTGGGATCATCATGGTTCTTTACTTGCCATTACAATATCTTGATTTCGGATTGTTTCTTGACATGCCACTTGCCATACCTATCCACCATAAGCTTTTTGTGTGTGTGTTTTTTAGTGGTTAGTTGGTTTTGGTGTTCCGCATGAACTTCACTTTACTTGGTTTTGATTACTCTCAAGTGTGGCCACTTGCAAGATACAATCTTCCAAAGGAAAGTAAGGTTTGATGTTGCTTTCCCACTACTACAGAATCGGGCTTTGTAGGATCCACCCAGAGTGTATTTTTGTGAAAAATCTGCCACCAATAATTGAACTTCCTCCAATAATACCTTTTTGAAGGTGGGTCAAACAAATACACTACTCTTATAATTGGGGAGGCAGGCCGAAAACCTGGCCGCCCCCGAAAGATCATTTTATTGGCCGCAGTTCAAATTATGAGCCATCTGTAAGCAGCTTGGCGAACGCCCATAGATTAGGCTGCCTCTAAAAATTTATTTTTGGAGGTGGTTTGGAAAAGAAGCCCACTATGGAAGTTTTGAACCAAAAAAACCAAGACATCACTCTTGCCAAGTGGAAATTTCATTGGTTTGTAAAACTTTTGGATGCAGTTCGATGACATATACTCAAGCGTAGTCTCATTGATAGGGGAAATGTGTTCGATCTTTTGATGAGATGGTGATAGTCGATTTGGGTGGAGTTCAGGTTTGACGATACGACTATGCGTGCGAGAACGAGCACCAATGCAATCGCTAGGCCAATCTCCTGGAGGTTACCGATCTTGAAGAAGCACGATCAGCCTGACCAACGAGGGTCTAAATTCCTACCTGAATTTGAGAACAAGTAAGAACTAATATTGCAATCAAGATATTGCAGATTAAGATGAAAGCTTTATTGAAAAGGTGGGATCCTGAATAAGTGCACAGTACAGGAGGTCTCTATGACACTCAAGCCTTGGCGAAGTTGCAATGATGGCTAACTTTTAGTCTAAACAAAATACAAGTCTAAAGTGATGGCTATGGGGGGGTATTTAAGGAGGAAAAGGTGGGGTTCGGCCAGCCATAGGTATGGTGGCCGAATCCAACCCTAGAAGGCCTTTTCCCCTCAAATACGGACTCTAAAAAGTGGCTATTTAAATTCCTGTGAAAATAACATGGGCCTAGCCCAAAATAAAGGTGACACAACACCAAATTAAGCTATGGACGAATCTATGAAGTAATATTCTTGAATATTTCTTCCAAGTCTTCAATCATCATTATGGTGGCTTCAAAGTTCTAAAATCTCCACTTGGGGTGTCCTCCTCAATCCTCACATTTTTGCTGCCATCTCCATGCATGATCATGCTCCAATGCCTGTCCCTCGTCCATGTTAGGTCCATTATTCCTAAGAGTAACAAACACATCTGATTTAGGCAACATCATATTCTCATGTATGTGAGGAATAGTTCCAAGAAACGAAAGTACCTGATAGTTAAGTTGTTTGGCACGAGCTCGAGTGATAGGTCCTTGTATTTGTGTAGCTGTAGGTATAGTGGTTGTATCAATAGATGGGATGTCCTCATCATACTCCCCTTCTTGAATTGAAGTAGTCCTCGACGTGATCTCATCTTCCTCACCAAAGTAAGGCTTAAAATCTGCAATGTTAAATGTAGGACTAACCATACCAAAATCTATATGCATTATCATTTATTTTCTATAACACCTTAAAAGGACCAGCAACGCGTGGCATTAACTTAGACTTGCGCAAATCAGGAAAACAATCTTTGCGCAAATGTAACCAAACAAGATCACCAACATCAAACACAACATGCTTCCTTCCTCTATCCTCATCAAGTTTATACTTAGCATTGAATGGTTCTATGTTGTCTTTAGTAGTCTCATGCAATTTTAATATCATTTCAACACGTTGTTCAGCATCCAAATTATTTTGCACCGAAGATGGTAATGGCAGTAAATCAACAGGTGCATGAGGAACAAAACCATACACAATCTCAAACGGGCACATTTTTGTGGTAGAATGCAGCGAACGATTATATGCAAATTTAATATGAGGTAAACAGTCTTTTCACAGTTTTAAATTCTTCTTTAAAACAACCCGCAACATTGTAGACAAAGTTCTATTGACTACTTCAGTTTGTCCATCGGTTTGGGGATGACAGGTAGTACTAAACAACAATTTAGTCCCCAACTTAGCCCATAAATATCTCCGAAAGTGGCTAAGAAATTTGGTATCACGATTAGAAACAATAGTATTTGGCACACCATGTAAACAAACAATTTCATGAAAGAACAAATCAGCTATGTGTGCAACATCGTCAGTTTTGTGACAATAAAGTGTGCCATCTTAGAAAACCGATCCACAACAAAAAAATGCTATCCCTCCCCTTCTATGTACAAGGAAATCCGAAAACAAAGTCCATAGAAATATCCTCCCAAGGGTTTTTAGGAACAGGAAGAGGCATATATAAACCATATGGATAAAGACGAGACTTAGCTTTTTGACAAGTAGTGCAGCGTGCCATGAATATCTCAACATCTCGACCCATGCATGGCCAAAAGAACTGTGCAACGAGAACATCCTCTGTCTTCTTGACACCAAAGTGACCCATCAATCCTCCTCCATGTGCCTCCTATAACAACAAAAGACGAACAAAACTATCTGGGATGCATAGTATGTTAGCACGAAACACAAATTCATCATTGAAGATGAATTTGTTCCATGTTCTACCATCTCTACAATTCTGCAACACATCTTTAAATTCAGCATCATGCACATATTATTCCTTAATAGTTTCCAATCCAAATATTTTGAATTCAAGTTGAGATAACAAAGTATCACGGCGGGACAAAGCATTAGCAATAACATTATCTTTACCATTTTTGTGTTTGGTAACATAAGGAAAAGACTCAATGAATTCTACCCACCTTGCATGGAGAAGATTCAACTTAGCTTGACTACGAATATGCTTCAAAGATTCATGATCATAATCTATAAAAAATTCTCCAGGCCATAAATAATGTTGCCAAGTTTCTAATGTCCGAACCAGCATATATAATTCTTTATCGTAATTAGAATAGTTCATACTAGCCCCACTCAACTTCTCACTAAAATATGCAACAAGTTTGCCCTCTTGTAATAACACACCTCCCAAACCAATTCCGCTAGCATCACATTCAAGCTCAAAAGTCTTATTAAAATCAGGAAGTTGGAGTAATGGAGCATGCGTTAACTTATCTTTCAATATCATGAAGGATTGTTGTTGTGCATCGCCCCAAACAAAGGGCACTTCCTTCTTTGTAAGATCATTTAGTGATGCAACAATTGATCCAGAATCTATGAAAAAATACCTATAAAAACCAGTGAGGCCAAGGAAACTCCTCACTTGTGTGACCGTCTTGGGATGCGGCCAATTTTCAGTTGCTTCAATCTTGGCTGGATCTACTTCAATACCCTGTGATGTAACAACATAGCCAAGAAACACAACTCAATCGGTGCAAAAGGTGCACTTTTCAAGATTAGCAAACAAACGTGCATCATGTAAAGCATTCAAAATAGCACGCAAATGTTCCAAATGATTCTCTAATGATTTGCTATAAATCATAATATCATCGAACTAGACTACCACAAAACGTCCAATGAAAGCACGCAAAAATCCGTTCATTAATCTCATGAATGTGCTGGGTGCATTAGCTAAACCAAACAACATTACTGCGGTGACCCAGAATATCATTGCATGTTGTAGTATACTATAGTCATTGACATAACACTCACGAAACACCATTCCGCAAATATTACATCCCTCAGCTTATTCTTTGAAACATTGCGAGTCCAAATTACAAACATACACATATTCTTACAATACCAAAAGATCGAGATCTTTGTATGATTCAAATTTACAAACTCTACAACTTATTTAATAAGTTCAGCGGAAGAACAAAAAACACAATGATAAGAAAGACGTGATCTCAACAGCTTATTCTATAGGGTTCGTGCTACTCGGCTCAACTTAGATAACTAAGTTCTGGCCTGACAACTACTCTGACTAGTTATCTTCAGCTCCATAGTGTATCCCATAGTCCACCCCTTCGATTCCACCAGACAGGTCCAGCTCTTCATAGTAGACATTGTTCTGAACTTTTGTAGCATACACCTGGTTATCCTTCTGCTCCTCAAAGTCTAGCAAAGGGTTCAAAGGAAAGGGTGAGTAACATCGTTACTCAGCAAGTTCACTATATGCACGGTGGGAAGTTTGATGCTCTAACTACCACCTCGGACTATAAGTCGCTGGTACTATGTAGCTATTGTAAACATTTTTTTCAAAGATTGATTTTATTATCAAAAACTATGCCCATCAGCCTTCACAGGTTGACCAGAACTTCATGGAGTTCCTTTCCTGCCACGTTCGTAGCTCCTTCCTGGAACAGGGAGTAACATGTCACTATTCTTACACTCTGCAGAGGTGTGTTGCTTTACCCATAAGAGACCAAATCCTTGTTGCACAAATGGGCGTACTTACCTGTCCACAATTCCTTGATGTGGGGCCTAGTAGATGATCCAAGCCAATCGCTGCCCTTCCCGCGACCCCGCATGAGGACACGATCCTCCAGGACATGCCCCACCTCTGTCAAGCCCCTTATAGGACCGGCTACAACTATGGTAGGCACCTGAAGACTCTATGAGACGTTTATGCCCTGGCAAGCTCCGTTAAAGGTCCAGCTAAACCACTTGCAGCCTCTCAAGATAATCTATACACCCAAATCACGGGAAACTAAGGGGTTCCACCCATGTGCTAGGTTCTCCACGAGAAATTCCCAGCCTCATGATCAGGTCATTCATCCATGTGAAAGAAAGAAGATCCAGCTGACTTATCTGGCCCATTCCAAATATTATGGTTAACGCGTATTATACAATGCTAGAATCACTGATGTCATGGGTTATTAAGTCCTAATTGTTTGGCAACTAGAATCTTAGATTCCATTGTAATTCTTAGTATTTATCACCACTTAGGATGATAATAGCATTTCATTTGTTTGGGAAATACTTAATTTCTATCTTTTTTAGAACATAGGTGATAACACACAATTGCAAATACTTTTGTAAAGACTCTTCAAAGGACATGAGCAAGTGATGAACTTGCCTTGTGACTGTAAGGTAGTGAAGTCGGATACTTCCACCTGACCTTGAGCTCCGGTTTCTACAGAAGACCATTATTGCCCGTAAAGACAATATTTAAAGAAGCAATATGCAATGCATAGTAATTTCATGCAATGATTTATTATCTTTCTTCTTTGCGTGTTTTACCCACCTTATAAAGGTTTATGTTTCTTTTAATAAATAAAAGAAAAGTATTACTCAAGAACTATTAAATTCACATAATCCTTATATCTAGTATTTTTTATAATAACTAGCATTATTCTAAGAGTTAAAAATGATTTTATTTAATTTTTAACTCTTTCAAATATTTTCTTAAAAATCCCATAAGGAATAAAGATTTTATTTTTAACAAACTTGATTTATTTGCCAAAAATACAACTTAGTATTTTTCTAAGATAATATATTTATTTAGGATCTTAAAAGTAAATTTTATGCCATTTTAAGTATTTTATTTATTTGTATAAAATTCCAAAAGGAATAAATACAATAATTATAATAGACTTAGATTTAATTACTTAAAATTACTATCTATTATTTTTAGTGGGTAGATGATATTTTTGTGAGCTCGTAGATATATTATTTATATTTTTAGGATTTTTATTTATTTTTCTAGTGCTAATTTTATTTCAAGGGCATATATGTAAATATTTATTTTAAACAAGCCCTTGTGTCAAATCCCGGGCATGGCCCACTGGCCTGACCCGGCCCTATCCGACCCAGCCCACCAGGGCTGGTCAACTCAGGTATCTGGGTATCGCCCAAGATTCTCTAACAGTTCACTCTCTCCCTCATCTCTCTCTCTCGCGCGATTATCCTTCCTCGCTCGATGCCACCGCCGCACGCGATTCTAGCCGCCTGCGGCCACCATTGTTGCTACCGCAGTGCAGGATGACTAAGTCGATGCCACCACACAACTCTGTCCGAGCTGATTCGTTGATGGGGTCCTCTCCCGGCTGCGTTGACCCCTGCCCGAGGGTAGGGTATGGCTGCCCCGGTTCTTCAACGATGGTGCGCTAGGTTGCTCTCGATGCACTCCCCTTCTTTGGCTGGTTCTGACACGCTGCAGGTGTGGGTTGCAGCGCCCCTTCGGGGTGCTCCCCGTGCCTCCGCTTCTTCACTGTCACCGGCTACTCCACTGCTTCCTGTTCAATCTCTTTTGCGAGGACCTTTAGTAAGTTTCCGCTTCACCACTTTCTGCACTCTCTTTGGGTGCTCTTGCAGTGCTTGCCCTCTGTGTGCTTGCAGAGAAGAACTAGGGTTCTTCCCTGGTACTAGGGTTCAATCCTCGTTACTGTGTATAGTTGCAGCTAATGAACTACTATAGGCTCACCTATTGTGATTAGCTTGGTGAATTGATGGTTTATTCTATTGTGGAATTGTTGACAGTGATTACTGTCATGGTTAGACTGATGCCTGAACCCTTCTTACTGTCAGTGTTAGGCTGATGCCATTCTGGCAATGTTGTGATTAGAAACATAGCCTTTTGCTATGATGGATTTGTTTCAAGTTTAAGGTTCAGAGTGAATTTCTTGTTCAAATATTCCTGATGAACCTTGATTAACTTTTGTGAGGATATATAGATATGTGTACATGATTCCTAAACTGTGATGTTAGGAAGATGATTAAACACTTCTGTTTTCTAAGATGGTTTGACAGTAAAACTCCATGTTTGGGTTGCCTAGTTAGACTAGGTCTTGTGATACCCTCTCTGAGTGGCACACAAGATCTGGCCTTGTTCCAGGTTCTTCCTAAACTATGCTCTGTATTGGGCTTATACTGTAAGCATTGAAGAACTTTTACCCCTACAGTGTTTTACTTGTTTAATATATTGGCCTATGGTACTGGTTTGAGGCACCTTGGTTAGCCCAAAATATATCGAGCCTGTTGGGGAACCCCAAGAGGAAGGTATGATGAGCACAGCAGCAAGTTTTCCCCAAAGGTGTTGCTAGCTGGAATTTGGCAGGGCGCACTACCGGTGCCAGCAGCAACATGGAGACCTGCACAACACAACCACATAACTTTGCCCCCAACTTGCGATGAGGTTGTCAATCTCATCGGTTTTGCTGAAAACAAAGGATTAAACGTGTCGAGTGGAAGAAAGTAATAGTTTGCAGAAAGTAAATAGAAAATAGTAAACAGTTGATTGTAGATTGATAAAAGAAAGGACCAGGGTCCATAGTTCACTAGTGGAGCCTCTCCTTAAGATAGATAACATGTTGGGTGAACAAATTATAGCGGGGCAATTGACAAACATCAAGAAAGCAATAATAATCAACTGTTGCGGATGTGCTCATCAATGACTAATATAATTGACAAACATCGATAAAAGAAAGGACTAGGGACTGTAATCCAACTGCATCTATGACTAATAATCCACCTTCAGATTATCATCCGAACCCCCTCTAGTATTAAGTTGCAAGCAACGAATAATTGCATTATGCATTGCGTGTAAAGTAAACAATATGATTGTTCTATGAACAAAGGATTGTTGTTTTCTCCCTAGTAGCAATAACACATCTAGTACCTTAGAGATTTCTGTCACTTCCCCAGATTACTAGAGGCATGAACCCACTATCGAGCATAAATACTAACTCTTGGAGTTGCTAGCATCTACTTGGCCATGATAGCTACTAACAACGGAAAGCATGCAAGATCACAAATAACAAAGACATGATAGAATCAATAATCAATCTGAAATAGCATCTCAATATCCATCGGATCCCCGCAAACACAACATGTATGATTACAAATAGATGATCTTGATCATGAACGGAGCTCACAAGATCTAAACATGATAGCACAAAGGAGGAGAACTAGCCATCTAGCTACTACATGGACCCATAGTCCAGAGATGAACTACTCACGCATCACACCGGAGGCTTGCATGGTGATGAAGAAGGCCTCCAGGGTGAATTCTCCCCTCCGGCAGGGTGCCGGGAAGAGCTTCAGATCCCTCCCGATCTAGGGATGGAGATGATGGCGGCTACAGACTCTTTCGTGGAATTTTGATCGGGTACTTAGGGTTTCTGTATCGGAGGCATCTTATAGGCGAAAGGACAGGCCGAGGGGGTGCCTAGGGCTACCAGACCACCCCCTGGCACGGGCCAGGCTGGGCCGCGTGGCCAGGTGGTGTGGCGGCTCCCTGGCCCCTCTCCGTCTCGTATTCTGGCTCCGGGTGTCCCTCGGTGAAAAACTGACTTTGGCTTTTGTCCCGTCCAATTCCGAGAATATTTATTTTTTGACTTTCCTGGAACCAAAAATAGTAGAAAACAGGCAGCTGGCACTGTGGCTCTTGTTAATAGGTTAGTCCAAGAAAGTGTATAGAAAGTACTCCAAAGTTGGAACAAAACACAAGAAAGTAGATAACACCAAGCATGGAACATCAAAAATTGTGGATACGTTAGCAACGTATCACACCTCTAGGTAAAAACAAATGATTTTTACATGTTGCCTCTATTACCATATGTTCCATGTGTTAGTTAAATAAATGATTCCTAAATCCTTTTAGGAAGACGATTTGTGATTTTTAAGAAAATGGTACTCAAGCCACACTGGATCTACTAGGTACAAAGGTGCTACCCTCTAGGGATGTGCCATGTACCATCAGTGTGAGGTGTATTGATCTAGTTAAAACTAGATCCACTGGTCTGTGATGCTGGTCTGAGACCATCTCAAGTAGATACCACTAGTTTTCTACCTAATGCCTCATTGCCTTTGTACTTCTCATGTACTTGCATGATCAGATCCATATGAATGCATTCATGACTATGCCAGGAATAAATATTTGATTCAAAAGGGTTGGGTTATACCCTCGTAGCCTGGTGCTGGTTGCTCCTGCCTTCTCCTTGGCTTGATCTAGCTCCACCTAGTGCTTTAGGTCCTTTGCAACCTTGCTGTCCACCTCAATCCACCCTCTCCTCAGGTCACCATCTTGGCTGGTACTCTCCTAGGGTTTGTTGTACTGAATAGGTGACTGTTCTTGTGATGGTTTTTGCAAGAACCTGTGTGTTCTTGTGTAAGCTATGGCAATCTGTGTTTGGTTCTATGAAATGAGTAGCAAAGCCTTGCTTTGCAATGAGCTGCTGGGTTTTAAACTCCCCTCTGGTTCCCTGCTATTGAAACCTCAATGCATGCATTTAGGTGTGTGAGCAGCTTCACTATTGCTGGTTGTGGATGAGCTCAAGTGATTTTTACTTTGAACTTCCCACTCCCCATCTTTCTACTAATTCCATCCCTGGTGAAACTTGTCCTTTTTCTGCCTATGAAGTTGTACCAAGGCTTATTTGTGAAAAGAACAGATTTTACACTTGATTGCTCTGTCCCTTCTTTAAAAAGAATAGACTCTGTGATGTTAAAAAACAGTGCACTTCACTGTTAATGACTAAGAGAAATTAACACTAACCCCTCACTTTGTTTTATTCTACTTATGTCTTATTTGCAGGTACAAGTTCAGTGAAGATGAAGAAGATTTAGACTAGGTTTAGTTAGGACTAGTCTATTAGTTTTCCTTTGTAATCTTTTTCTTTTCCTCTTTTGTAAGAACAATGTAATGTGTGCCTATTATTAATAAAGATTTTATTTCCTTCAATATTGTCTTAGTAAAGTACTTTCTTTATATCCCTTTGTGTTTATTTGGTACATGAGGAATAAAGGAAAGAATAAATAAATACCAATTTGAGTTATACATTTGTATTATACTCCGTTTCATTTATTGTTTTATAATTGGTTAATACTAAAACTAAATCTTTTTGGAAATCAAATAAACACTATTACTTCTAATTCCCTAACCCTTTTTAAATTATTCAAATTTCAAATATGAGTTCAAATTATTCAAAGTCCAAATTTGAATTCCAATGATTCACCCAAATTCATAATATCTCCTAAGATTCATGTCAGAATTCATAGCAAACACTTCTAAGAGCTAAACCCTAACTCAAAGTAGTGAAAGAAACTATGATCCCCCAGGGTTTTGTTTGGTGAAAAACTTACCCCAAATTTTACACTAAATGCATGCACATGCACAAATTCTACTTATACCCTTCGTTGGTTCCTAAACACTGGGATGTTACAATTACTAACCAATAATATAAACCAAACTTAGTTTTAAATGCTATTCCCATTCATCTCCCAATTTCATATGAATCTGGTGGTAACCACTGTGCAAATCAACTTTAGAAAACATGGTAGAGCCACTCAATTCACCAGGCATATGATCTAAACATGGAATAGGATGACAGTAATGAATAGTAATATCATCGATAGCTCTACAATCAGTACACATGCGTGAAGAACCATCTTTCTTAGGTACCAAAATAATAGGAACAACACATGGGCTAAGGGACTCACGAATGTGATCTCTATCAAGTAGTTCCTGAATTTGGTGTGGTATCTCCTTTGTCTCCTCAGGATTGGTTCTATATGGCACACAGTTGGGCAGCGTGGCACCAGGAATAAGTTCAATTTGTTGCCCAATTCCTCTAATAGGAGGTAGTCCTGGTGGCATCTCAGCTGGAAAAACATCCTCATATTCCTGAAAAAGGTTAGCAACAGCAGGTGGCAAAGAGGGAAGCATATCCTCAAATGAAAATGAAAACTCTTTGCATACAATTGCATAACATTGAGTAATGTTCACATCTAGTTCAGCAATATCAATTTTATTTGCAAGCATACATGGACCCTTCAAACGAATTTCAGTAGCATGTTTAGAATCAGATTTAGTGGTATTTGGTGGTATAAAATCTATAGCAACAATCTGATTCTCACTTTTGTGTTTCTCCTCAGTTTTTGCTCTACTAGCTCTTGCAAGATCATCTTTTAAAATTTGTTCAGAAGTCCGTTTGAGACCAATTTTCTTCCCATCATGCATAAGATAATAGTGATTAGATTTACCATTATGAACAGATTCTCTATCAAATTGCCATGGTCTACCAAGTAACAAAGAACAAGCTTGCATGGGCACAACATCACAAGCAACAAAATCATAATATGTACCAATAGTAAAATTTACCCGTACTATTCTGTTTACCTTGATCTTACGAGAGCTTTCAAATCATTGGATGTAATATGAATGTGTGTGTTGTCTTGTTGGGAGAGCAAGCTTCTCTACCATGTCAACACTAGCCAGATTAGTATAACTCCCTCCATCAATAGTGATCCTTATAGCTCTTTCCTTGACAACGCCTCGTGTTTGGAATAGGTTGTGGCGTTGATCATGCTCAGCTTTGCTCCATTGCACACTCAACACACGTTGTGAGACTAAGGTCTTGTATTGATCAGCAATTTCAGCTCCCATTACCTCCGTCTCTTCTTCAGAATCAGAATTATCCCCATCATGTACCGCAATTAGAGCTAAGGTATCTTCATCAAAATCACTTGCTGAATCATATTCACCATCATAATGCACCATCAACACGTTGTGTTGTGCACATTTTCTCAATATGACCATATCCCCAACATTTGTGGCATTGTATATCCTTCATCTTTCCTGATGAGGCCATAGAAGAAGAAGTACGAGCAGGGCCATTGGATGATGGCAGAGGATCAACCGAAGGCGTTCTTGATGAAGGTGTTGTGGCTTTGGATGTGGGAGGTGTTGGTGGTGTACCACGTGAAGGAGGTGTGGATTGTGGGGACATCCATGATGATGTATGACCTGTAGAATTGTTAGACCTTCTCCATGGTAGTTGACGATCCTACACTTCACGTTCCGCTTTGCAAGCAAGATAAAACAAACGAGTAATGGTACGATATTCCTTATAGTCTAAGATGTTTTGAATCTCCTTATTTAAACAAACAAAGAAACAAGCCATCATTTGTTCCGTATTTTCAACAATCCTAGCGCGAACCATCCCATTTGTAATTAATGATAATATTCTTCTACATTTTTTTCTATGTTCTAAATGAGTCAATTTCTTTAGCACATCTCATTGATAAGTTGGTGGTACAAATCAAACACGCATAGCAGTTTTTAAAGCAGTCCAAGTATTAAGAACATTAGCATGATTTACGCGACAATATTCATACCACCAAAGTGAAGCAAAATCTATAAATTCGGAAGTAGTAGCATTAACACGCTTATTCTTTGGATATCTTAAACGCGCAAAACATTGATGTACTTCCAATTCCCATGTAAGATATGCATCTGGATTATATCTATCCTGAAAAGGTGGAATACTTAGGTTAAGCTTAGAAACATGATCATCATTATGTACCGGTGGTCGAGCATTGCAGTAGTAATACCAAGGGCGGCTAGCAGGTTGTTCCACATACTCGTCAAATTCATCCCCATCTTCATACTCGTACTCACCATACTATTTGTATCCCACGAAAGCGTTAGCCGTGGTACTGGCGGTAGCTCGTGGTGTAGCAGCTTTGGCGGTTGGTGCAAGAGTTTGGGGGGTTGTAGCATGAGGTGGTGTAGCTACAGGAGGAGCAGACAAACCAGCAGTATGGTGTCCCGTGTGTGGAACGCGTCATGCAAGTCCCAGGTTGTCGGGTAAACACCGTTGAGGGCGTGGTACAACAGCGGGTGTAGGTAACCTGCTGAGGATCTCCTGAAACCTAGCGTCGAGCTTGTCGTCGAAGGATTTCTCTAGCCCTTTGATCTTGTAAATGGTTTTGTTGAGCTTGACATCAACATCCTCCAGTCTTGAATAAATATCTTGCGCACGTCCTACCAAAAGGTTGGTGAAGTGAGCATGCATCTCTTCATTCGTCATGTTTGCCGGTTGAAGAGGTATATCAGCCATGGTTAGTCCTTAAAAGCACAGTGTATATGCCTACTAGTAAAAAAATATGGTGGAAACAAGCGTAATCTGTCAAGAAATATACAAAGCTCTTACAAGTTCTTACTAAACGTAAGAAAGGTGATGTGCCACTGCAAGGACCGGTGGTTCCAGAGATTACCAGGATTCAACACAACGCACGTGGAGAAATATGTGGAGCTCTAGGAAGGTTTAGCAAAGGAGGTTAGCAATTATCAAAACAATAATGCAAAGTTGAAAAGATGCTCAACAGCGGTACCATGCTGGTCCTAGGCTAGACCATACTAGAGAGGTGATCCTAGAGAACTAACGATGTCACGACGCGACACAACAAGCAAAGGTGTGATGATATGGAAGGAAAGAAAAAATAACAAGGAAATAACAACTCTACTTAGACTCGTGCCATGATAAGAAATCTGATCGGATCCATGTTGCGGTAAGAAGGCGGTGGCAGAATCTAGGGTTTATGGTGGTAGGGGTATATGGCGGCGGAATATGGTGGTGGATGTATGGCAATGGCAGTGATCTGCGAGCGTGGCTGCGGTGACTAATGCGACCAGAACTCGAAACTCTAAGGGAAGAGACACTAAGACCAGCAACTTGACATGATGATGCAGACACAAATTCAACGATGCAAAAATGAAATGACAATGCATGGAGGAGATTGGTGATGGGATAGATCTACTCTAACTGTATTTTTTGGCTTTTTAGTGGGTTATAGGAAAAACAGATCTACACTAGGAAAACTGTAAAATCTCACCGAGCAACCTAAAATCTGATACCACTTGATAGGGAAAAGGTGTCCGATCTTTTGATGAGATGGTGATAATCGATTTGGGTGGAGTTCGGGCTTGATGATCTGACTACATGTGTGAGCACGAGCGCCATGCAATCGCTAGGCCAATCTCCTGGAGGTTACCGATCTTGCAGAAGCACGATCAGCCTAACCAACAAGGGTTTTAATTCCTATCTGAAATCGAGAACAAGTAAGAAGTAATACTGCAATCAAGATATTGTGGATTAATATGAAAGCCTTATTGAAAAGGTAGGATCCTGAATAGGTGCGAAGTACAGGAGGTCTCTGCGACACTCAAGCCTTGGCGAAGTTGCAATGATGGTAAATTTTAGTCTAAATAAAATCCAAGTCTAAAGTGACAACTATGGGGTGTATTTAAGGAGGAAAATGTGGGGTTTCAGCCAGCCATAGGTATGGTGGCCGAATCCAACCCTAGAAGGCCACTTCCCCTCAAATAAGGACTCTAAAAAGTGGCTATTTAAATTCCTGTGAAAATAACACCGGCCTAGCCCAAAATATTGGTGACCCATCACCATATTAAGCTATGGACGAATCTGTGAAGTAATATTCTTGATTATTTCATCCAATTCTTCAATCACATTATGGTGGCTTCAAAGTTCTGAAATCTCCACTTGTGGCATCCTCTTCAATCCTCACATGCTTGCTCCATTATTCCTAAGAGTAAAAAATACATCTAATGTTGAGGGCAAACCTCGTGGATGGCCCGATCTTTCACGAATCCCTTCAAATCGAGGCGGAGTAAGTGGTGGATGAGGGAGAGGATGAAATCCACAAACTCACACACGAAGAACACGATGAACACACACACACACAAAGACACTATACACACCTATAGCTCACGCCGGCGGCTACCGGTCCTGCGCAATCCCTTGGATCGACGTCGGGTGAAGATCTCTCTCTCGAACCGGCACAGTGAGTGGGGAGTCTTGGTGAGATCTTGACGTCTTGGCAATGGGTTCTGATACCAAGGCCTTGTACAACAAGGGAGGCACGATGCAAACTCCAACGAGGTGGGGGATAATTGGTGCTCCTTTCTCAAGGAGCGTGAGACTATAAATTAGGGAGATCCACAAGGGTGTCTGATACATCCAAAACATATCTACTTTCACGAACACTTTTGATATTGTTTCTCCTCTAAACTTGTGTGATTTGGATACAACTAACACGGACTGACACTGTTTTCAGTAGAATTACCTTGGTGTCTAGTTTTTGTGCAGAAAATCAACTATCAGGAAAAATCCCAGAAAATATGCCAAAAATCCTATTTCACCAGAAGACTCACGGAGCCAGAAGACGAGATGGAGGAGGGCCACGAGGGGCCCACACCCCCTGGCCGCGCGGGCCAGTCCAGGCCGCGCCTAGGACGGGTGTGGCCGCCTCGGGCACCCCCTCGGCCTCCCTCTTCGCCTATAAGATGCTCCTTGACCTAAAAACTCTGGGGGGGTAGACATTTTTCCAGAGAGAGTTCCGCTTCACCACCACCACCAGATACCGTGATTCAGAACCAGAAACTCCATTCTGGCACCCTGCCGGGACGGGGAATTGGAGGAGATCATCGCCATCATCATCACCATCGCTTCTCCATCAACCATCCATGAATCCCCCATCCATGAGTGAGTAATCCCCCGCTGTAGGCTATGGGGATGGTCGGGATTGGATGAGATCATTCATGTAATGGCATTAGATTGTTAGGGCATGGTGCCTAGTATCTATTATTAGTGCTTTTTGACTTTGTTGCAACTTGTTATGCTTAATGCTTGTCACTAGGGCCCGAGTGCCATGATTTCAGATTTGAAAATGTTATGGATTCATGATGATAGTATTGTTTATGATCTTACTTGCAAGTTGTATACACATATTATTGTCCGGAACCAAAGGCCCCAAAGTGACAATAATCAGGATAACCGGAGGGGATGGCTATGATATGAGGATTACGTGTGTTCACGGAGTGTTAATGCTTTGCTCCAGTGCTCTATTAAAAGGAGCACCTTAATTTCCAGTAGTTCCCTTGAGGCCCCACTGCAAACGGGCTGGCAGGACAAAAGATGTTGTGCAAGTTCTCATTACGAGCACGTATGACTATATATGGAACACATGCCTATGATTATTTAGTACTTAGATGCTTTATCTTATTTATCTGCAAATGCCCTATATGTTGATTGCTATATGAATTGTCTAGTCCATGCAATGCCCGTCCATCCATCCCTATGCCTACCGCGCTTTAATCCTACATTTTACTGCAATTGTTACTACTGTCTTTACTTTTACTACTGCTTTTACATTGCTATTACTACTACAAAACTGTTGCTACTGATAAACTGCTGTGATCAAGACTGTTTGCAAGTGCATCTGAATTGACAACTCAGTTGTTAAGGCTTATAAATATTCTTTGGCTCGCCTTGTGTCGAATCAATAAATTGGGTTTTACTTCCCTCGAAGACTATTGCGATCCCCTATACTTGTGGGTCATTAGTGTCTTATAATTTCAATTATCCAAGTCTAAGTAATCCAAGGGGGTGTGGGGGCTATATATAGGCCAGCCACTTAAACATGGGTAGTTTGGGCACACAAGAGTAAAAACTGGACGAAATAGGAATATTCTCGGGCATCAAACCCATGTTGACTTGGAGACTGGGCATTCCGGCAATAAGTCCGGTCATGCCAGACTAGGCGCCGGAAATTCCTGTCAGCACCGATAATTCTGGTCGACTACCGGAACAGCATACATAGATGAGTTTCGGTCGGTGCCGGTTGGTTTCGGTGTCCACCGTAAATTCTGGTTGGAGGTCCGGTCTACTAGAGCGTGTGCCGGTAATTCCGACGATTATTCCGGTCCGCCGATCCTGGCGCCAGTTTGGTCTGGAGCTCCATCTTGTGATGCCTTGGCTCCTTCTCTTGTCATTTCTTCATGGGGTTCTTATTTGAGGATGCATAGGGTATTGGCATGAAGTAGCAAGCCGTCCAAGGATGTATCAAAGTCACATGAGACAAGGAGCAAGTTCACCTTAGCTTGAAGGAGCTTGGATCATGCACGAGTCATCGGTCTATTTGGGGAACTTGGTGGTGTAGATGTAGGGACGTCCGTAGGATAGGCTGCATCAGCTTCCCCCCTTGGGAAAGAGTTGTCCTCAACTCTTCATGGTTATGATCTTGAACATCTCCATGGAATGGAGAAAGGTCCTTGAGATTGAACGTATTGCTCACAAGGTACTTGGAGGTCGGGATGTCGATGATGTAGGCATTGTTGTTGATTCTCTTGAGGACCTTGAAGGGACCATCTCCCCGTGCCTTGAGCTTGGAGTCGTGTTCTTTGGGGAAGCGGTCTTTGCTTAGGTGTATCCACACGAGGTCACCTTCCTCGTAGATCAACCTTTTCTTGTACTTGTTGAGCCATGTTGCTTGGCGTTGCACTTTTTTCTCGATTGTAGCTCTTGTTTCTTCATGAAACTTCTTCATAGCCTGGGCGCGCTTGTCAACGTCCCTGTTGGTGAGCTCATGGAGAGTTAGTGGTAGGATGTCAAGCGTGGTGAGGGGCTCGAAGCCATAGATGTTCATGTATGGGCTCATCTTTGTTATAGAGTGCCTGGCTCGATTGTAGGCGAACTTGGCATGGGGAATGCATTCCTCCCAATCCTTTAAGTTCTTCTTGATCAACACACGAAGGAGGGTGCCGAGGCTTTGGTTGATGACTTCCGTTTGACCATCGGTTTGCAGATGGGACACGGATGAGAAAAGTAGCTTGACATCGAGCTTGGCCATGAGGGTAGTATTCCATAAGTAGCTCATGAATTTGACGTCGTGGTCAGAGACAATTTTCTTGGCACACCGTGAAGGCGGACAATTTCCCTAAAAAACAAATTTGCAACATGTGAAGCATCGTCTGTCTTGTGGCACAGTATAAAGTGTTCCATCTTTGAAAAGTGATACACTACAACAAATATGGAACCATGACCATGCTTAGACCTAGGAAATCCTAACACGAAATTAATGCTAATGTCCGACCATGGTGCATGAGGAATAGGCAATGGCATATAAGGACCAAAGGGGTTAGACTTAGACTTATCTTTAACACATGTGGTGCATCCTTGAATGTAGCTCTCCATGTCTCACTTCATCTTGGGCCAATAGTAATGAGTGGAAAGTGACCCATGAGGCCTCTACAATGTGATTCTTGGAGAAGCAAAAGTTGAAGAGATGATTTCAGAATGCACAACTTGTTTTGTTTAAATAAAAAGCCCTTATGGAAATAGAAATCATCAATTCCTTTGTCAATGGAGCACTTTGCGAAAATTGGTCCAAAGAAGGGGTCGGAAGCATACAAAGTTTTGATTTCCTCAATACCCACCACGTTTACTTCAATTCGAGTAAGAAGGCTTGTGTGCTTGCGAGGAAAAGCATCCGCAACTACATTATCTTTGCCCTTATTATACTTGACAATGTAAGGAAAATACTCCATGAACTCAACCCACTTAGTGTGTCTCTTACTCAAGTTGGCTTGGCCTTTGAGATATTTCAAGGACTCATGGTAGGAATGTATGATAAATTCCTTAGGACAAAGATAGTGTTGCCAAACTTGAAGGACACAAACTAAGGAAAAAAAGCTATTTGTCATAAATTGTATAGTTAAGGTGAGCACCATAATGTTTCTCGCTATGGTAGGCAATAGGACGTCCATTTTGCATGAGGACTCCTCCAATGCCATTACCACTAGCATCACACTCTACCTCAATTTTTTTGTGAAATCTGGTAGCGCAAGTAGAGGTGCTTCTGTGAGCCTCTTTTTAAGTTCATCAAAAGCTTTTTATTGTGCTTTGCCCCACACAAAGGTGACATTATTTTTGGTCAACTTGTTGAGAGGACAATCAATGGTAGAAAAGTCTTTCACAAAGCAACGATAGAAACCGGGCAACCCATGAAAACTTCGGAGTTCACTCACATTTGTGGGGATGGGCCAATCTCGTATGTCCTTTACCTTGGAAACATCAACTTCCATACCCTTCGAAGAAACGCAAAATCCAAGAAAAATCAACTTGTCTTTAGCAAAAGTATAGTTGGGAAGATTAGCATATAGCTTTTCATGTCAAAGGATTTGCAAAAACTCCTTGACATGTGTAACATGATCCTCAAGTGACTTGCTATAAACAAGTATATCATCGAAATAAACAACAACACTTTTTCCAATGAGAGAATGCAAAATTTGATTCATAAGGCGCATGAAGGTGGATGGGGCATTATATAAGCCAAAAGGAGTGACCAAACATTCCTAGAGACCAAGTTTGGTCTTAAAGGAGGTTGTCCACTCATCACCTTCCGCCATGCGTATTTAATGGTAACCACTACGAAGATCAATTTTCGAGAAAATAGTGGCTCCACACAACTCATAAAGCATGTCATCGAGACGTGGTATGTGATGTCAATAACGCACGGTGATAGCATTGATTCGACTTTTGGAAAAACAATCACGAGTACCCCACTCGGACTAGTGCTAACTTGGATCAAACCTTTGGAGACGAGTTGGTTGATTTGGCGTTTGATCTCTTTCGTCTCCTCTATGTTCGTGCGGTTGGTGGCGCGATTTGGAAGAGGTGCGCCGGGTATGAGGTCAATGTGATGCCCGATTTCGTGAAGAGGAGGTAGTCCATGTGGGAGCTCGTCGGGGAACACATCCTTGAATTCCTACAAAACAATCATCAAAGAGGGAGGAATATTTGTCAAGTCATTAGTTCCTTGCTCTAGTCCCTTCCAAACAAGGACATAGTGCAAGATGGATGGGTTATCCCTCACATCTCTCATCTCACTTTTGGTGGCAAGGAGAACACTCTTACTTTTTATACTCGAGTTAGGCTTGTGGCTCTCACTCGCTATATGGTGGATCTCTCGCTCACCACTCTCCTCACAAGAAGGTGTTGTGTTTTGCGCCCTCGCTAAAGCCTTTGCATTATCCGCAATTATTTTGCTAGGAGTCATTAGTTGCAAAACACATCTCTTGTTAAGACACTTGAAGGTGTATACATTTGTGCAACCATCATGTAGAGCACCTTTGTCGAATTTCCATGGTCGATCAAGCAACATATGGAAAATCGTCATTGGGACGACATCACACTCCATCGTATCTTTGTATGGACCAATAGAGAATGTTACCAAGACAGTGTGCTTCATCTTCACGGACCGTTGGTCACTTAGCCATTGCACGTGGTAGGGGTGCTTGTGTGGATGGAGGGTGAGGTTGAGATTCTCACACAACTCGGTGCATGCAAGGTTGTGACAACTCCCTCCATCAATGATCACCTTGATAGATTTCCCATTGATGCCGACACATGTTTGGAAGATATTTGATCGTTCATGCTCTTGTGCTTGAGTGGTCAAGATCCTTGTGACGACAAGCGATGGACTTGCGTCATGTTCACACATGAGGAGTTCTTGGTCATGTTCCACGTGTTGTTTTGTCATTGCCTCTTTGAATCTAGCAACAAATTATTATTCACTCAAGTACTCTTCGTCGCCATTGTCATGGATGAATAATACTTTCTTATTTCCACAGTCAGCCTACTTGTGTCCTTTGCCTCCACACTTGTATCATTCGTCGTTGAATGGCAGAGCATCTTTTGTAAGCTTGCTGCTTGGGGGCATTTTCCTTCAGGAAGTGTGGGCTTGAAGGAAGGCTTGGAGGTACTTGAGGAGCTTCCATTGAGGGTTGTTGGTGTAACACTTGAAGCTTGCTTGTAGGTGAAGTACGTCTTGGGATTGTTGTATTTTATGTCCTCTTGTACTTGACGCTCGGATTTTGTTGCGATGTGCACAAGCTCAACCATGTTGTTGTATTTTTGAAAATCCGTGATGCGCTTGACTGGATGGTTCAAGTCGATGAGGAAACGTGCCATTGATTGCTCCTCGCGCTCTTCAATGTTGGAGCATATCATGTTGAGCTCCATGTGCTTGAAGTACTCTTCCACGGTCTGTGTCCCTTGAATAAGCGATTGAAGTTTGTTGAAGAGGTCACTCATGTAGTGCGAAGGAAGACAACATGATCTCATATGAGCCTTCGTGTCATGCCAATTTGTGATTGGGGGCTCTTCTCTTGCTTCTCGAGCAACTTGAACTTGTTCCCACCAAAGGTTGGCGTAATCATCAAACTCAAGTGAGGCCATGCTGACCATCTTCTCAATGCTATAGTTGTGCATACGGAAAATTTTATCGACCTTGAGCGCCCATGAGAGGTATTTGTCAACACCCGGATTTTTAATCCCAGATGCCCTTTATGTCATACCTCGCAATCCCAGGATTACCATTTTTGCGAGACATAACGGATTGGATATCACTGTACATCATCCATTACAAACCATACATAAGGTCGGACACAAATAAGGATCTCATGATCCAGTCTTAATACAACAAGTAGCGGAAATAAAAGATAAGCATAGCGGTGGGGTCCATCTTCAGGGGCACAAGCAATGCTGGTGAAGGCAGATAGTCCTAGTTATCATAGCCGTCCTGCTGGCCATCATCTTGGTAGTCTCCTTCATAGTCTGGCCATGAGAATAGCCAGGGACAAAAGCCATGAGTACTCTTTAAGTACTCGCAAACTACCACTAACAAGTAGTATAGTTCTAAGTTAAAGTGCTAACTCTATGTTTAACTATAAAGTTTAGTTTGAAACCTAAGCTGAGTTCTGAAACAAAGAAAGATAAAATAAAGTTCTAGAATCACTTAAGTTGGGAAGCTAGTGTCATAAACACAACCCTGTTGTGGTCAAGTCAAGATTCATCATTCATTTCATAAGTTCTTTAGAAAACCTCTGACAACGAAATAGTATGGCCATTCCAACTGTCAATAACCGCGGACATGGCTATTCGAATAGTTTGACACTCTGCAGAGGTGGTACACTTTCACCACAAGATTCGATACATCTGTCAGGGATAACCCTGAATCATCATACTTAGTATGCAGATAATCAAACATAACCTTTCCTTTACACACCCTAGTATAAGCACCTCTCCTATGAGCATGGCCTCCCAACCATGACCATCTGTCATCTTGGGCACTGCATAGGTGGACAACATTGAGAGGTAGCCTTAGCTCAAACCTCTCCCGCGATGGAACTAATACTAATGCATATAAATTTCCGGCTAAGCCTTACCCAATTTAGGTATTGTGGTTGTATGGTAATTTGGAATGGTATCGCATCTGAATCCAACCATCAGTTTTTATAAAAGGGCTAAGGCTCATGCCTCAACATTTTCATCATCATAAACCATTTGTGTTTCTCAACACATGTCAAAACATCTCAATAGAATGACTCCTCATTCCAAGGTTTTCTCAATTCATTTTCACCAAGTGTTCCCATCTAAAGTGACTCAAGTTTTTATCTAACTCTAAACTACTAAGTTAAGAGTGTTCACTAAGGTGGAAAGATGGGATCAATCTCATGCCATAGAATGACATCTAAGGTTATCTAAATAGGTCAAGTTTTATACTCTTTATGCTACCTTCAAAACAAGTAAGGGACTTTGGTAAAGTAAACAAAGTAAAGCTTGGAAAGTAAAACTTGGGGTAGTAAAAGTCAAAGTGGTATGACGAAAGCATGCCTAAAGCATCTTTGCTCAATCATCTAACTTAATAATATCTTGCTAAGCATTATACTTGCAAGTGTTAGCTTGCATTGTTAATGGTGGCTTGCCTTGGTTGGTGCAGTGGTTGAAGTTTTCTTCCTCCTCTTGATAGAACTCCTCCTCCTCGAAACTTTGGTCGGTACTATCATCTATAAATACATACAGAGTACACAATCACCAAACAATACTTAACTAATGTAATTAGCACTCTAAGGCACACATTTGATGATCTATTATCATCACAAGCATCACAAGTTTTATTAACTAGTTTCATTCTTTTTATTTAAGAAAAGTAATTTCTACTCATTGAAAAATAACTAATATTTAATATTCACCACTTAAAATATGGGATCATGTGGACACATGTCATCACCACATATTCTAACATGTGGGAATGTAATTTAAGGGTTGGTTCATAATTGCTTTGGTTTAAGATCATTATTTATTGATTTAAAGTGACTAGAAATGCCTATATAGCATTATTTTGGTACTAGTACAAAGTCACTGCATGTAAACCTTAATATCATTACTTATTCAGTTAGGTATGGTTAAATGTGATTTTTGAGAGTTGGAATCAACTCAAAAGCTATCATGGTTGATTTTATAAAAATGTTTGATTGTGCAAAAGCTTCTGTCTTGTTATTTTTACTAGGAGAGATAATTGAATTAAATCCAATGGGCTTGGATAGATCTTTTTAGTATCTTTCTAACAAAATTGGAATCACTCCTTTTGGATTTGTAGATATCTCTAAATTGAATTTCAAACTAAGTGATAGAACTAGGTTCAAACTAAATAGAGAAATCCTAATTTGAATTAACAGGCTAGCGCGGGAACTAGAATGGGCCGGCCCAGTGACACTTCGCGGCGCGGGGCACAACTGACAGGGGGTCCACCGGTCAGCGGCTATTAACACGTGAAGCGGTACAAGGCGATGTGGGCTGTTAGACTAGAACTAGGATCGACGACTGGGGCTCGTCATCGACGACGGACAGGTCGCCAGCGAGGACAAATCCTAGCGTCTCCGTGGGGGTGCTCAGGGGGCGTACCAGGGCTCCAGCAACGACGACGATGGGGCAAACAAACTGGTGGACGACGGCGAGCTCAGGGGTGGTCGAGGCAGCTCCGGGGGCGGACGAAATCAATGTCGCCTTCTCCTCCTCTGATGTGGGCTCCTCCGTCAAAATTCTGGCGAGGAAGTGCTCGCACCGCTCCGGCTAGAGGTGGGGAAGGAACAGTGAGGTGAGGGGAGTGGAATGGTGTGAGTGGATTGTGCTGGGGTGGCCTCTATTTATAGCTCGACGAAGCGACCGAGAGGGATGGGCGAGCGGCTCCGGCGAGGGCTGCACAGTGTGCTAGCGGTGTGGCTCGAGGTAGGGGACGGTGGCTGCTCTCTTGGCGGTGCGCTACGGCTTAAATGCGGGCTTAGGGGTGGTGGCAATTGGTCGGGCGGTGCTCACGCTCTGAGCGGCAGAGGCGGTGGTCTTCATGGCGAGCGGTGGCTGTGGTACATTTGGCGGCGAACGGGCATGTCTAGGGTGCTCCCTGGGTCGTGGTGGAGCGGTGAGCGCGGGCTACGATCGAGGGGCGGTGTGTGCACGCGTGTCGGGTGTGGCGCTCTGGCGCGTGCTTGACATGGCGCAAACACTCTGGGCACGGCGCGCTGCGGGTGGTCCACGGCTCGGTTGTGCTCGGGGAGGGGACAAAGGGTGGCAGTGAGGTCTGGGCTAGCTCATAGACATGGCGAGAGAGCGAGGGGCGGTGTGCTGCGGCTTGGGCAAGTTAGGCCGGCGAGCTTGTCCTCGGGGTGGCATGGCACTGCTGCTAGGGGGGTAGGGGATGGGTGCTTAGGGCCTGGTTGGATCAAGTGGAGATAGAGGGAGTAATTGGAGATCAAATGGGGGCAAAACCCTGTTGAAAACAGCGAGCTAGGTTTAGAGTTGGATTCCTGCCTGCCAAGTGTTTGTAAAAATGGCCGCAAGAAATTTACTTTTGAATTTTGAAAAGATTTTTGGTGGGTGTGTTAGTAATAAGCTTGAGACTCTCTGGGTGCTTGGGTTTTGAAAATGGAGCTCATTTGAGTGGTTTTTGAAATAGTGGGATCTTTCCATATGAACTAGATTCAATTTTCAAATGCCATTTAAAAATAGTGTTTGAAAGTTTTTGGCAGATCACAAAGTGGGCGTTGGTACATCATTATGTGTACTAGCAAGGGGTGCAAAGATCCACAATTATTTCTGTTAAGAATTGAGTACTGGGAATAGCCAAAGTAGGCATGTTGATTAAAATGGCACAAATGACCATTCTCTTCTTTTATTCATTTTGATTTGTTTTTCTTTGGGATTTTCTTGGGGATGATCTAGATGATGTTTATTTCACCTAAGAATCATTTTACAAGAAATGGATCACTTAATCAAGGCAATTCAAAACAACTCCTATTTAAATGCACACACATGAATGCTTTAATAATTTTAATTGGAAAATTTTTTGTTAACCCTAATTTTGATGATTTGGATCATAATAACCTTGGATTAAAGTTTTGGGATGTTACAGTATTCTTCAGGATCATTTGAACTGGTGAACTTGGGAATCGTGAACTTGAGCTTGGCAAAGGATTCTTCATCATGGCGGTCACGGTAGCGGTTTTTGCCATGATGTGGTCGTGCTTAATCTTCCATGCAATCATTGCGACGAGCTTTGTGACCTTGTTGGTGCACTTGCGGTTGAGGAGCCGCACTTGGAGGTGGCGGAACTTGCTCTTGCTCTTGGCGCGATTATTGACGAGGAGGAGGCACTTGGGCCTCGTGACGATCATGAGGATGTGGAGCCTCTTGAGGTTGTTGTTGACGAAGAGGAGTCTAGTTACTCGGTTGGTGTTGTGGGTTAGGCACTTGGTCCTCATTGAAAAGATCATGTTCTTGGGCCTCATGACGTGGTGGGAGTCGCTCAATATGTACCATTTGACGCTCCATGTCTTGATGTGGTGGAGGAGGCTCGTCATGGTGACCATGGTGGCGGTGTTGACGTTCATGACAGAGATGACGAAGATCAGGGTCTTGAAGAGATTCACGTTGATGACGACCTTGATTCTCCAAGTTGGAGTCATCACTTGTTGAGTCAAGAATGTCTCGTGGATGATGGTGATGTCGTTGAGGTTGTACTCGAGCTTCCACTTGTGGTTGTACTTATTGGATCACTAGTCCCCTCTCATAATGACGGTGTCCTTCTCGCCTTGCTTGGGGCCTTGAGGACAAATCACCATCATATCTTGACGTTGCGGCGTGCCATGGGGAAGGTACATAGTGTGAAGAGCTTCCATCTTCAACCAAGGGGGCTTCATTGCATCATGGAGCACTTGGATGATGATCTTGATGAAGAGAAGAATTGTTGCGCGACGAGCTTGAAGAACTTGATGCGTGTTAACATGGTCTTGTCATTCCATTAATGAGGAGTCGAAGCTTGTCGTTTGTTTCGGCGATGGAGCGTTGGAGCACTTCATTTTTATGGAAAAAGTTGTGATGCATTGCATGCATTTGTCTTTCGAGGCCATCGAAACGGTTTTCGATGTTCTTGAACTTGGCTTGAGTCTCGCCGAATTGATCATCTTGTCGCGTCTCAAGAGCCTCGCAACATTCACGGAACTCATGCCGGATGATGTAGTGGCTTGCACGCGTCATGTACAGGCCTTATTCTTCTTCTTGGGGAGGTGGTTGGCTCGACTCACCGTGCCTATCCATCATGGCAAACACACAATGATTGTACATGGAAGTGGAATATGGTGGTGTTAGCCTTTTACCTCACCTTGGGGATTGCACCGAACTAGAAACCACATGTGAGAACTATAAGCATGCAAAGTTAAAATGCAAAGAAATCTCACACTAAAGAAAGAACTAAACTCTCAAAAGCTTTTGGTCGAAGGTTTGGGTGGCGGAAAACAAAACAAAATGAAACGATCCAAAGAAAAGGTTATTGTTAAAGGTGGTAGAGAACCAAAGGTCCAAAGCAAAAAGGATATGATCTACAAAAACACAAGGATACACACACGTGGAGACGGATGTGGTTAGCACGACTTTGAAAATGAGCACAAAATATCCTAACAAAGACTAAGCTCGGTTGTCATGCCAATGCAAGGAGAGACCACAACTCATTCGCCAAAAGAGCATAAGCAACGGATTTGTGCACTTGCCTTGGTTGCGCTCTTTGTCTCTCTTTGCTTACAAGCTTGAGACTCTCTTTCTATTGGGAGACTATGTATCTTGCTATTTTTTCTTTTGCTTTTTTATTCTTTTTTCTCCCTTTCTATACTACTATGTCAACTCTTGAATTTGCTTACACACTCTCACAATCCAAGGGCAAGTGCACAATGCTTAGAAAAATACAAGATGAGATGCTCTCATAGGATAGATACACACAAATGAAGAAGGGTTAATAAGGTGGAGAATGGTATACCTTTGGTATGGATGACGACTTGCTACCGGTGTGGGAGATGATGTTCGGGTGTCGCAGTGTCGTGGAGTATGGTATGTGATGACTTGCAGAAGCTTGAAGTTAGTTGGGCGACACGCACACGAGACACAAACAACACGAGAGGGAAAAAGGTCAAAAAATGGGGTCAGAAAAATTTTTGGCGCAGAAGCCGGCGGCGCCGGTTCTGGTGCCAGAATTTCCGGCGGTGAGATCAGCAAGCCGGAGTGTTCACCGGAAATTCTGGCGGGAGAACCGGTTCACTGGAATTCTCGCCAAAATCAGTTCGTGACGAACGTCAAAAGGCAAATCTCAGAATTTTTTCAGAAATCTGTCCAAATTGGGCTGGGGAAAGGTTCTAGGAAGGTGGACCGGTACCCAAAGCAACAGATATATGGAATAAAACCATGAAAAACACACCAAATCCAGATATCGATCCGAAGGCAATTTGGGCTGTTTTTTTGGCGGATTTTCGAATTTTTGGTGGATAGAAGAAAAAATGATTGGGGAATTCGTGAGCAACGAAGATCTTAATACCAATATGTTGAGAGAAAACCTCATGGATGGCCTGATCTTTCAAGAATCTATTGAAATCGAGGCGGAGTGAGTGGGGGATGAGGGATAGGATGAAATCCATGAATTCATGCATGAAGAACACGATGAACACACACACAAAGACACGATACACACCTATAGCTCAAACCAGCGGCTACCAGTCCGGTGCAATCCCTAGGATCAGCGTCGGGAAAAGATCTCTCTCTCGAACCGGCATGATGAGTGCGGAGTCTTGGTGAGATCTTGATGTCTTCGCAAGGGCTCCGATGCCAAGGCCTTGTACAACAAGATAGGAATGATGCAAAATACAACGAGGTGTGAGATAATTGGTGCTATTTTATCAAGGAGCATGATACTAGACATTAGGGAGATCCACAAGGGTGTCTTGTAATTTCAATTATCCAAGTCTGAGTAATACAAGGGGGTGTGGGGGCTATATATAGGCCAGCCACTTAAACATGGGTAGTTTGGGCACAAAAGAGTAAAAACTAGACAAAATAGGAATATTCTAGGGCATCATACCCATGTTGACTTGGAGACTAGGCATTTCTAGCAATAAGTACGATCGTGCCGGACTGGGCGCTGGAAATTCCGGTCAGCGCAGGTAATTCTGGTCGACTACTGGAACGGCGTACATAGATGATTTTTGGCTGGCACTGGTTGGTTTCAGAGTCCACCGGAAATTCCGGTCGGAGGTCCGGTCCACTGGAGCGTGCGCCGGTAATTCCGGCGAGAGTTCCGGTCCGTCGATCCTAGCACCGGTTTGGTTTGGAGTTCCATCTTGTGATGGCTTGGCTCCTTCTCTTGGCATTTCTTCATGGGGTTCATATCTGAGGATGCATAGGGTATTGGCATGAAGTAGCAAGCCGTCCAAGGATGTATCGAATTCACATGAGACAAGGAGCGAATTCACCATAGCTTGAAGGAGCTTGGCTCGTGCACGAGTCATCGGTCCATTTGGGGAACTTGGTGGTGTAGATGTAGGGACGTCTGTAGGACGGGCTACATCATTTGACACTACAAGAAATGTTTCCTTCCACAATGACTTGGCCCGACAGTCATCATAGAAGGCGCATCTTCCGCGACGAATTTCTTGGCTCGACCGTGGCTGATGGAAAACCTTTTTTTTCTGGTTTCACGGCCCTCTACTATGACAGAACCACTAAAAATGTGGAGGAAGCTCAGCTGGCGTGTGGCAGAAGCAAGATTTTTATTTCCTCAAGTGATGTTGACTCGCCAAAGTCTTTTGACGCGTGTGGGTCCCGGACGTCAGTGTCTCTAGAGGACCATACTTTTCGGTCGCGCCTCCCTAATTTGAACTCGATAATGTTGCTCAATACATTTGCCGTTTAGTCAGGCTCCTGGGTCCCACATGTCAGCCTCTGATTAGAAGAAACATGTTTATGATGGATTTTTTTCCTTCGCTTGCGCTACCCTATTCTGAACTTGATAGCGTTACTCGATGCAACAACCGTTTAATCAGGCTGCTGGGACCCACATGTCATCCTCTCATTAGAAGAAACGTGTGTATGATTGAATTTTTTCCTTCACTTGCGCTACCCTGTTCTGAACTTGATATCGCTTCTCGATGCATCTACCGTTTAATCACGCTGCTGGGCCCCACATGTCATCCTCTCATTAGAAGAAACGTGTGCATGATGGATTTTTTGCCCTCGGTCGCGCTTTCGTGTTCTGAATTTGATAGTGTTGCTTACTGCATCAGCCATTTATTCAGGCTAGTGGGTCCCTTATGTCAGCCTCACATTAGAAGAATCATGGGTATGATGGAATTTTTTTCTTCTCTAGCACTACCCTGTTCCGAACTAGATAGCATTGCTCGATGAATCTACCGTTTCCTCACGCTGTTGGGTCCCTCATTTCAGCCTCTCATTACAAGAAACGTGTGCATGCTGAACTTTTTTGTCGCTCACGCCTCCCTGTTTCAAACTAGCAATCTTGCTCGATACAACATTTGTATAAGGTCGCGTTGCTGGGTCCCACATATCAGCCTCTCTGTAAATGAAATGTGCGTATGATGGACTTTTTTTGGCCGTGTCCGCTTTTTTGACCTTGGCAACTTGCTGGGTCCCAGATGTCAACCTCCTCTGTGCAGGAAACATGTCTATGTTGGGTCCCAGATGACAACCTCTATTTGAAAGAAACATGTGTATGTTGGACTATTTTTTCGGGTCCCATATGTCAGCCTTAGAGTACAAAAAAATGCTCATAAAGGCCAAATTAAAAAGATTCTAGACTAACTCGGGGCAGATGCCCTATTCATCATGGATTATATTCCATGGGCTCACTCCTAAATTGAATGGGCTATAGTAAGTGGCCACAAGACCATGAAAATGCCGAATTAGAAGGATTTGGGCTATGCTTGGGCCTGATAAGCTAATTTCATGGGCTATGGTTGCGCTTGCTGGGTCCCACTTGTTAGCTTCTCTGTAAGTGCAACGTGTGTATGATGGACTTTTTTTGGCCACATCCGTTGTTTTCACCATAGCAGCCATGTATGGTCTTACTACTGGGGCCCTTATGTGAGCCTCTCTAGTATGTTCTGGCTTGTGGGTCCTTGATGCAGCCTTGTATGTTCTGTCTGGTGGGTCCCTGATGCTAGCCTCTCTTTACAAGTATTTAAAGTTTTTTTCAAACCAACCGTCAAAAAAAACTTGAGGGACGTTGTAGGCTGGTGGGTCCGTGATGTCAGCCTCTCCGTAATGCGATATTGCTAGAAGAAAAAAATATAAACCCAACACACACACATACAGGCGTTTCGAACAAAAGACCTTCAAATCAAATAAACATAAACTTAGTGCGTTACCACTACAACAAAGATATTTATAGAATAAATATCATAGACCGAATTAAAAAGAGTTTGGCTATTCTACATAGGCTTCACTATGTGGGTTATACTCCATGGGCTATGCTCCATGGGATTCTTTCTCAAATTTTACTAGGTTGTGCTCAGCAGTCCCCTAACCCCTAAAAGGCTGAATTAATATGTTCTCTGCTATGCTCCATGGGATCCTTTCTCAAATTTCACTGGGTTGTGCTCAGCAGTCCCTTGACCCCTAAAAGGCCAAATTAATATGTTCTCGGCTATGCTCCATGGGCTCCTTTCTCAAATTTCACTAGGCTGTGGTCAGTAGTCCCCTGACCCCAAAAAGACCGAATTAAAATGTTCTAGACTAAAGAGGGGCCGAATGAGGTACTAGATTTCTTCTCCTGGTTAATAAAAATTGCATTGTGATGTACTCGACCGGATTCGAAATAAAGACCTCAGAGAGGGAGAGAAAAGCGATAATTCTTTCTGGCAGATATTCATGTCAAAATTAAGCAGTACATAATACGATAGAAAAATTATCAACAGATTCGAAGTTCATATTCGACAACACTTGACCAATTCAGCAGCATTTCAAATGTGGGGAATTTAGCAATATAGACACTGAAATACAATAACAGTACAAAGAGAACCAGTTCTTTTTTCAGCTCTAAAAACCTCGTCGCATGATCAGTTTGCCCTTTTCACCAGACACACTCGACCATTGGAGCAAGCAAAACTGATGATCAAGTCTGCTTTGAGTACCTTCTTCTCACATCAATGCCTGTGTGACCCCCGTATGCAACCCAAAATGCCCAAGTCTCATCTAGATTGTGACAAGGCCATGTTCCAACAGAAAAGCAAGACTATCTACTTCCATTGATTTAAACAAGTACCAGTACATCAGTATTTCCAAAAAAATGATTTATTGATAGCAACGACAGAACATTTGAGAGATTCAGTAGCTTTCCTGCTTGAAATTCAATAGTAGTATAGAGAGAATCAATTCTTGTTCCAGCTCAAAAAACCTTGGCGCACGATCAGTTTGGCATGTTCTCCGAAGAGACTCGATAATTGGAGCAAGCAAAACTTACGATCAAGTCTACTTCTATGTGTGTACCTCCTCCTTATGGCAATGCCTGTGTGACCACACATAGCAACCCAAAATTCCCAAGACTCATCTAGATAATTGTGACAATGCTAAGTTTTAAAAGAAAAGCAAGACAACCTAATGACTTCATCTAAACAAGTACCAATACATCACAGTTCGTTCTACAAAATATTGTACTAATAGTAAAGACAGAACATTTGACAGATTCAGTAGCATTTGAAAGATTCAGTAGTACAATATAAGACCATAAGAATATCATATAGATTCCCGGTTCATATTTAGCAGCGCTTGACAGAGTCAGCGCAACATTTCAAAGTGACCGGTTGGCAGTACATAAACCATGACCAAAATAATTGACAGATTCAGCAATGCAGACATTGAAATTCAATAGATGTAGGAAGGCCTGATTCAAAAGGAAAGCGATACCATATTCTGCACTCGACCGGTCGATCTGCACTTTTGATAGGTTCAGTAGCATTTGAAAGATTCAGCAGTATATAATAAGAAAGAAAAATATTGACAGATTCCCAGTTCACATTCACCGGCCCTTGGACATATTTAGCAGCATTTCAAAGTGACAAATTCAGTTTGCCCTTTTCTCCGAACACTTGTCACTGGAAGAAACAAAACTGACAATCAAGTCTGGTTTTGTGTGCATGCCTCCTTCTGACATCAATGCCTGTGTGACCTCCATAGGCAACTCAAAATGCCCAAAGCCTTGTCTAGATTATGAGTGTATGACAAGGCCATGTTACAAAAGAAATGCAAGACCATGTACTGCACTTGATCTAAACAAGTACCAGTACATCAGTATTAGTTCTATAAAATACTTAGTTACTAGCAATGACAGAACAAAGGCAAAGCAGTACCATCTCCTACCCTTGATCTAAACAAGTATCAGTATAAAGTACAAAATATTCAGAAATACAAGAACTACTTTGCAGCCAAAATAGTTCAATAGGGCCGAGACCAACTGAGTTATCCTATTACATAGTTTTACGCTTACTTACGGTAGATTGGTTCCAATCATGGGCATTAACAAATCTCGGGATGAACCATAATGGAGTCTCCGGAGATTTCCATGCAATGTTGGTTGAGAAACCAACATTTGCTTCTTTGGTATTTAGACTGAAGCAGCATATTTCAGGAAACAACATATATCCAAGTCCTATTGCATGGTGGGAGGTGTAGACATAGTTGCTTCTCGTCTGATATCCTGGGGCAACATCTGCACCGCCTACTGCAATGTTAATTGGATAGTTCAATCCATGAAATAGGGAATATGCTCCCAGGTCAGCAATCACTATCCATGGATTAGGTGGATACAAGTAAGTAGTGTCCTTTGAGTACACCTTGCAGCCAAACCCAGTAGCATAGGTGCCATAAGTGTGACCACAACGATCAACACTATGATTAGCAACATGATTGCCATGACCATAATAAGTACCGCCATAAAACTCCTCATCAATAACATGCTCGGTATGGATAAGAATAAGGCGATATTCATCTACAGATATTGCTAAGAACCATAAACCAGGTTCTTGCTCGTCATCATCTATGTCGTCAAGGTTGCCCTCCTGGAGATGCGCGCCAGGTGGTGACGGGAGCATAATAGTACCTTGAAAAAGTAATGACGGCCAAATCAGCCAACACTAGTTTACATCCATTAAAACTGAAGCTAGTTTTTAGAACATGAATGGATCGAACTTACTAAAATATAGATGATTCCATACATAAACACTTCCACTCTAAGTTGCTGCAAACACTAGACCCTTGTGTATAGGTGCATTGCTGTATCTGAAATGGCACTAGAACTAGTTCCCAAGAACTATCCATGCATACTCATCGCCATCAAGAGTAGCAATTAAGTAGTCGAAGATAGTGACAAGAGAGAAATCTAAATAATCCGCCGCAGGTGTCGGAGCTCAGCAAATAGCAATCTTCTTGAGGAGCATAGGGCGATCATTATGCATGACTGTCAACGGATCATTGGTGCGTACAAATTCATTGACTTGTGGGAGAGGGACGCGTTGATGAGTGTACACGTTGACAAGCTCCCACTTGCACTCAGACCCAACAGTGGCAATCAAATCTCCATTGGCACCTACCCACTGCTTACCCATACAATTCGGGAACACAGCGTCAGAGGGGAACCTATCCAGTGGCGTCAGCTTGCATGTCATGCCCTTGCCCTTGAAGTACTCGTTGCATTCCCATGGTTTGTTAGTGGGGTGAGAATGAAGAACATAGGGGATACCAAACGGCTGAGAATCATGTAAAGTTGCACTATATTTTGCCTAGTCAAGAAGATGTTTGGACGAACTGGCGAGGCTCGCGGCGGTGATGATGTCGCATCTAGTTATGAGTTCTTCAAGCGGGCCTTTGGTAAAAACCTCCTGGAACAGCTCAGAATCATCACTGTCCCTGCTTGGTCCTACCATCACAAGGCAGCTGATGGAAGTTGGGAAGGTGGATTGATTTGGTTTTCTAGAAAAGAGGGAAGATCGATGGCGGTAGGCAGGATAGTGAGAAGAACAAACACTCTCATACTATGCGGTGAACAGGACCAGAAAGCGGCATTGTGGAGGAGAAGTACGGCGGTGCTTGGCGTAGAGGTAGGGTAATGGGGAACTGGGGATAGAGCGTATAGGCGAGGTTGAATAAAATGAAACAGACACATGTTCCTCTGCTCCAATTCCCTTCAGAATAGTACTACTCTGCTCCAGTTCCCTCCATAATAAATCTTTCTTGTAAAATGAAAACAGAGTACTACTGAGTAGAATGTAGGGGTAGTTGTAGGAGTAGCGATCCACCTATAATAATAAATTTTTCCGTTCTCAAGATCTTTTGTGGGACTAGTTTCGGAAAAAAAACTCTTGTGTAATTCCTGGTCAAATTGATGGCCATGCCAATTTATAAGAAATATTTCCATATATATGGATCACGACAAAATATCCGGTGCAATTCTGATGTGTTTTATTTGTACTAATACTTACTTCACAAAACAACACATTTTTTTGCACGAGGGAATCTAATATGCTATATTTTGACATAAAGGATCCAACCATACACTGGAAACATTGTTTACCATTCCACGATGAACTCATCTACAAAATATGGGCATGTTATCATAAACTACAAAATAGATATGGAATTTGGCCTCGGTCATCTTGCTTGAAACCCAGGAATGTTAATACATATAGTAGGCCATTTTGCAAAACATGGTTTTTGAAAGGCTGCCAAAATAATTGTCCTTCCTATGAAAACAATCAAACAAAAAATAATGAGTACTAATAACAAAATAATTCACATGACGTTCTCCTACATTTACTATTTTCCGTGAAGATAAACATGAGTTTTGACAACTATTTAAACATAAACGTGAGTATGAACATTCTTGGATTTCAAGCCGAACGAACAAGGTCAAGTCCATATCTACATCATACTTTATGGCGATGACCCCGTATCCAAGAATTTGCATGGCGTCAAATATGGCCATATTTTGAAAGCAATCGATAGGAAGTAGTATGAAGAGTAGGGCCCGATCATCTGCTCTCTCGAGAAGGAGTCGAACCCGACTATATTCTTTTCTCAATTTTAGTGTCCTTTATGCTAAATGTATGGACCTCAATGTAATTTTCTGTTTTTAGGTACTTGATGTAAATTGTATTCCCACCATCCGTGTAAAATTCTAACCAAAAAGTGTAATTGGTGAAATTTAAACGAATTTAAGCTTAGTTGAACATTCTTGGATTTCAAGCCAAACAACCAAGGTCAAGGCCCTATCAACATCATACTTTATGGTGATGATCCCATTTCCAAGAATTCGCATGCCTATAGATTTGGACATATTTTGAAAACAATCAAAGAGGAAGTAGTATGAACGATGGCTTGATTAGTTGCTCTCTCGATAAGGAGCCGTACACGACTGTTTTCCTTGAATAATTTTAGGGGGGTGATAAATGTATGGACCTCAATGTAATTTTACCTTTTTTAGGCCCTTGATGTAAAATGTACTTCCACCGCCCGTGTAAAATTCAAACCTAAAAGTGAAGTGGTGAAATTTAGATGATTTTAAGCTTAGTTTTCAACAAGTATGAACATTCTTAGATTTCAAGCCGAACGACCAAGGTCAAGGCCATATCAACATCATACTTTATGCAGATGATCCCATATTAGAGAATTTGCATGACAACAGATTTGTCCATATTTTGAAAACAATCGAAGATGAAGTAGTATGAAGAGTTTGGCTCAGGTCAACTACTCTCCGGACCCGCCGCATTTCCGTCGAAGCTAGCTGCCGCCTCCCCGCTGATGAGCTTATACCCGCTCCCAAGCCAGGTGAGTTCGTGGTTTTCCTTTCCCACTTCCGACGTAGCTTTGGCCTCCCTATTAGTGATTTCTTCCATGACTTACACACCACCTTTGTTATCCAACGTCACCATCGTCCCGTGAATGCCATCGCCTCTCTCTGCTTTAGTTTCCGATGTCGAGGGGTACCTCGGCCTATGGCCCTCGATTCGAATAAGGACCTTCGCTAGGCCGACAAATCTCTGACCCAATGTGGGGCGGCCTCCATCTCACCTCGGCGAGACTTCGTGTGTCCCTGGGTTACCGGCTTGGAGTCTTGCAAAGGGTGGGCTAAGACATTCTTTTACATAAAGATCGCTACCTTGGAGGACAAGATTCGGCTGCCTCCTTTCTCTGTCGGTGTCCCTGATAGGAATAGATGGGGCCGAATCCCCAATAGATCAAGCACCTTGGGTGGATAAGGACATCATTGATATGAAACTAGAGATGATGACTGGCGAGGATCTGATGCTCACTTTCATTTGGAGCCGAATATGCCCGCTGCAGAGATGCACCCACAAGCTTTGCCACATGAGCGGTCACCTCGACCCTAACCGAGTCTCATCGTTCGAGCTCTCTGACTCCCAGATCTTCCGCCGGGTTAAGTCTATCTTCAAGATGCCCTTGACCGAGGATTGGGAGTGGGGGATAGAGCACTTCCACTGAGATAGGACTGTTCCTGCGATACATCTCTTTTATGATCCTTTTTCCGAGATACATTTTATGTCGACATGAATCACCTATTTGACTCTTTTGCCTTATTCTTTGCAGAAATTACTTCAGCAAACAATATAGGATACCTCGACCCTGGCCCTCAAGTGGGGCAAGGATCCGGATACCTCAGATTCGGGCGAGCCGGACTTCAAGGCATTCATGCCTATTGTGGACTCTAGATCCAGTCGACCCTCTGGTAAGACTTCTGTCTTAAGGGATTGGCCGGATGACGATGAAGATGGTGATTATTGTGAGATCTTAGAGGTATTTGACCCTATGCCTATGTCATATGCCTATCCCACTGATCCCCCTCCAGCTAACCTGGCTGGTCAGGTGCCCGAGGTGGCTCCGGTGGTAGTGGGAGATCCGGTCCCGACTAAGAAGCGAGCTACAACCTTGTCTCCTTCTTCCAAACCACCCAGGGTCGGGAAACGATACAAGAAGTATGCCAGCAAGGACGGCACCAAACCCCTTGTCAAGACCACTGTATGGAGAGCTCCGAAGCCCAAGAATCCACCTACTACATCCGAGTAACTTCTTGTCTCCTTTTTTCTTCTTTGAATTGCATAGCTCTTTTTATATGTATTTGTTGCTTCTCTCTTTCTGGCCTAACTTGGTATTGGTTTTGGTTTGATTCGGCAGTATTCCTTGCTTGGTTTTAGGGTCCTTTGTGCTAAATGTACTCCCATCGACCGTGTAAAATTCTAACCTAAAAGTAAGTGGTGAAATTTAAACGAATTTAAGCTTAGTTGTCAACGAGTATGAACCATTCTTGGATTTCAAGACGAATGACCAAGGTCAAACCCATATATACATCATACTTTATGCATATGATCCCATATCCAAGAATTTGCATGCCAACAAATTTGGCCATATTTTGAAAACAATCGAAGATGAAGTAGTATGAAGAGTATGGCTCGATCAACTTCTCTCTAGAGAAGAAGCCGAACCCGACCGTTTTCATTGCTTAATTTTAGGGTCCTTTGTGCTAAATGTATGGACCTCGATGTAGTTTTCCCTTTTTTAGGTCCTTGATGTAAAATGTACTTCCACCGCCCGTGTAAAATTCAAACCTAAAAGTGCAAGTAGTGAAATTTAGACGATTTTATGCTTACTTGTCAATGAGTATGACCATTATTGGATTTCAAGCCGAACAACCAAGGTCAAGGACATATCAACATCATACTTTCTGCTGATGATCCCATATGAGATAATTTGCATGGCGACAAATTTGGACATATTTTGAAAACAATCAAATACGAAGTAGTGTGAAGAGTTTGCTTAGATCAGCTGATCTCTCAAGAAGGAGCTGAACCAGAAAATTTCCTTTTAGGGTCCTTTATCATAAATGTATGGATCTCGATGAAATTTTTCTTTTTTCAGGTCCCTGATGTAAAATGTACCTTGACCAACAGTGTAAAATTCTAACCTAAAAGTAACTGGTGAAATTTAAACGAATTTAAGCTTAGTTGTGAACGAGTATGAACCATTCTGGGATTTCAACACGAACAACCAAGGTCAAGGACATATCTACATCATACTTTATGTTGACGATCCCATATCCAAGAATTTGCATGCCGACAAATTTGGCCATATTTGAAAACAATCAAAGATGAAGTAGTATGAAGAGTATGACTCGATCAGCTACTCTCTCGAGAAGGAGCCGAACCCGACTGTTTTCCTTGCTTAATTTTAGGGTCCTTTGTGCTAAATATATGGACCTCCTTTCGAGGTCCTTGATGTAAATGTACTCCGACTAACCGTGTAAAATTATAATCTAAATGTAAGTGGTGAAATTTAAACAAATTGAAGCTCAGTTGTCAACGAGTATGAGCCATTCTTGGATTTAAAGAAGAATGACCAAGGTCAAGGCCATAGCTACATCATATTTTATGTTGCTGATCCCATATCATAGAATTTGCATGCCGATAAATTTGGCCATATTTTGAAAACAATCGAAGACTCTCTCGAGAAGGAGGCGAACCCGACTCTTTTCTTTGCTCAAATTTAGGGTCCTTTGTGCTAAATCTATGGACCACGAGTAATTTTCCCTTGTTTTAGGTACTTTGTAACACCCCAATTTCAGCAACCCTGATTAATTGTCCAGAATGCAAAATTCAGGGGGCACAAAAACTTTTTCTTGTACTTGGTGAAGTGTTTGCTTGTTGTTTGTTTGTACTTGTGCATATGAGTGCATACCTTATGATACTCCTTACCTCACCCTCAGATGACAAAAGCTATTTAACAAAACTATCCTGGCTCATTTTTTATATTCTCAAATGTTCTAGCATTCCAAAAACCTGAGCCAAGATGCTTATATAACCAAAACTATTTTAGTAGCTTCTATTGACAAAACTATGGAGAGATATATAATATAACCTCCTTTTGTTTTCAAGACAGAACCCTCAACTAATCTTATCTCTAGACTTCCCAAAACACCTGTGTTAAGCTTTTGAATTATACCCTTGGTAGAGGTACCAAGGACTCTCATCTTACTCAAACTCCAACACTTCCAAATGCCCCAACCTTACCCCAAGCTAGGCTTGATGGTAACCCCAGTAGTGGAGTTGCTTAGTTTATAAGATGAGTTGCCTTGATCTGCTGTCTGATGAGTTGCCTTGATCTGTTGTCTGACTTGTTTGCTTAGGAAGTAGTATGAGATACTCTAGGAGCTCATCACTAGGGTCAAGTTGTTTCCCAAATAACCACAAACCAAGCAAGGAAACAAAGCAAGACCAAATCTCTAGATACCAGGTGATCATCTAAAACCCTTAGCCAGATCACTTCTGTAGTGATCCATTCTAGAAGCTTCCAAGTCAACAAAGACCAATAACAAGCATGGATCCCTTATACTCAATCTACACTTCAACATCATCCACTTGATGATGCTTTGGTACCTTGCAACCCATCCAAAAACATTCCATCTCATACTCTAGTCAAAATCCTCAAAACTACCAAATTTGACTAAGTCTGGAAACTGTTCCAACATCACCCTTTTGAATGCCTTCCTTTATCAAACCATGTGCATTTTTGGAAATGCACCTGAAATATCTTGTCAAACATCCTAAGAAATACCAAGGCCCACTTTTTCCCTTGGTTAGATCCTCCTCCAATCCACAAGGTGAGCTCTGAGCTCCAAGATCTAACATGGATTATGTGGTATAAAAATAACATCTCCCTAGATCCACAACTCCTTGTTTTCCATCTTATTCAAGATGGAATTCCATTTCCCAAGGTTGCAAATGCTTGCTACACCTTGTCTACACCATCTACCTGGATCATCAAAATTTATCAACAATTATCCATATTTATTATGGCTCCAGAACTATTTAATTTCTTTAATAGACAAAATCTCCAAAACTTCTTCCATAAAGGAAAGTTTGGCTTTTGCCAAAACACTCCTCCAACTTTTGGCTCAATTGAGGTCCACATATTATACCTATCTTCCCACTTCAAAAATAAATATTTTTGAGAAGCTTTATTATTTCTTTTTGACCATTTTCTAAAATGGCTGAATTGGAATAATAATTGTCTTAAATACTTTTAAGCCACAATAAATCTTGGGAAAATTTCCCTAAGTGTGTATTCACATTTGGGACCATCTCCAACCATAAACCAACCTTGTCCAATGTAAAAATGTGAAATAATCTTCTAGAAACTACTTCTGCCCTTTTTGGATAAATGGATTTCTGAGGACTAAACCCCTTATAAAAATCCCAAATAAATCCTAGGAGTCTACCTTGACCTCATCTATCTCCCAGTACCATTTCATCCTCTGGTCCAATGCAAGTTTTTGGACTTTCTTCATAACCACCAAATTGATCAAATTTTCCAAGTAAACAAAACCACTACTCAAACCACTTCCAAATCTCATCAAAACTTGCTCAATGCATATCCACAGCACCAGGACACACCCCAGGTCGACACCACTATAGCTCCACCCCAGTATTGCCCATTTTACCCTTGTACTAGTAGAGAGAGAGAGAGAGACAACCCCAATCTTACAAGATTTGTCACATTTAATTACCACAGCAGCCCTACCCCTCTCTGCCTGACCAAAACCCATTCTTACCCCTCCCCACCGTCCTCTGGACCAATCCCTGGCCAGCATTCCCCCTCCCCCATGTCCAAATGGGACATTCACACCATCTAGATCTCCTCCTTGGTATAAAGGCCAGAGGCCACTCCAGCATGCCCACTACCCCTCATTCGCCCTCCCTCCTCCCCACTTACCTCCCCCAGCACTCCCTCTTCCTCCCCTGCTCTGTGCTACCCGAAAGGAGAAGAGGGAGGAGTCTCGGCCTTCTCAAGAAATCGAGCAAGGCTCCCTCATCTCCCTCCTTCTCCCTCTGCATGTCACCTTGCCATGACCAGCTCCTCCTCCTCTATCTAACCATGCCCTTTTTCTTGCCCAGGGAGGTCTCCTCCGTCGTCGCTGCTGAGCTCCGACGAGGTCACTCTCGGCCTCCGTCGCGCGGGCTACTTCCCCGAGGCCAACCCCGCGTGCCGCCCCTCCCCAGACTCGCCTGAGAGTCTTCTGTCACACTTTCACCTCCTCGGTCACCGACGAGCCCCGAGGTAAGCCTCCCCACCGCCGCTGGTGCCCCCTAGGGTTTCCTCCTATGTAGGTCTGTCCTGAGGTCGAAGACGACCGGGCACCGTTAGATCCATCACCTGATCGGGCAGATCCGGACACCGACCCCTCGACCACCGGCGGGCCCCGCCAGTCAGGTACAAGCCCTGGACTCCCGCGCGTCGCCCTGTGCACCGTGGGCCGAAAGTCCTTCGGCCGGCCCAGTGGCCCCAGATCCAGCCCAGCTTGCCCCGTTGCCTTTTCTTTTTACTCCAGATCTAGAAAAAGACCAGTAGGATTAAATCCTTTTGAAAATGTAAATAAAATCCAAAGGCCAATATCTAAATTTCTGGTAGTACCCTCATGTTTTCTCAAAAATGCAGAGGCAACCCCAATTCAAAAATAAATTCCATTGTTTGCTGGAATTTATTATGCTGCCAAGTGTACTTTGTACTAAATAAATTCCTCAGAGAGTTTTACATCTCCATTTGGGGAGAATAAAATCTCTACTAGAAGGTATTTGATATACCTGTCACCTAACATAGGCCATATGCCAAGGTGAACAGTAGTATGCCCACAACAAAAATAATAAAAATTGCCACTATCTGCCTTAGATAATTTCTCCAGGTCAAACCAAATGTGGTATTATCATGATTCCACCTGCCAGTACACCCTAGTATCAAATTCGATCAAATCCCAGCAGCTCAGATTTTATTGAGGTCTGGCTGAATTTCATTGAATTAAATACTTTTGTAAGTGGTATTCTCACTAAATAAATCACTCCAGGAGTTTGACAACTCCAAAAAGGGTGAATCTAATTCCTGTAGAAAGTTATTCCAAAATCATACCACCTGACCTAGGAATCAACTCAAAAGCTTCTGTAGAATTAATCTGGTGAAAAAGAGAAAACCAGACAGAACTGCCTTTGGGATTTTCCTGAGGGCATTCTGATAATTCTTTTGACAAGATTCCAACTCAATGTGGTTCAGTACATGAAACACTACCTAACCACCCAAGGAAATTATTGTTGGAACTCCATATCAATTCTGGTGAATTATTTCCCCAAACTAGAGCTTATTCCACTATAAAAATCATAACTAAAGCTAGGTATTTGATAATCTAGTGAAACCACTTGTGTTGGTTTTGTGTTGTCAAGACCTATCTGAGGATATCATTGTTGCACATTGGTATCCTACAGAACTCAGGACCCCACTCCAAGTTCATGATATTTATCCTAGACATCCACCTTCCAAGGGAAAAACACCTCAATGGCAATTTAGTAATTCCACTACTAGAATCCAACTTCTCCAAAACCTACCAAGTTCAGTAGTACCCCTTATGTTTGTTTGCTGAATGGTTTGATGCATGTATGCCTTGTATTAATTGTGCTATTGTCTGCTTGCATGTATACTCGATGACGGCGATAGTGTGAGTGTTTGACGACAAGAAAGAAGGGACTTCTTATTATTATTTATTGGGTATTCTTGGTTATCTAAAGAAGTCCAAGGACTTATTGCTGATCACAGGCAAGCCACCATTTCCCGAATTCTGATACTTGTCCTACTCTTTTATTACCTGCTTTGTATCCTCTTTATAAATTGCATTATCTACCTGCATGTCTTGTTTTACAAATACTACGCTTATAACTTGGCTCCTCCAAGTTATGTGTTTGTGTCCCTCGTGGCACCACCCTGATGTACCCACCAATTTATCCCTTTAGACCGAGAGTATGATGGCTAGCATCCTACCTCGTTGAAAACCCCCGGTTTTGAGAAAATAAACTGTTTTAGGATTTACCCTATTACAAATGTATCAAGATGGCTTTGTAAAACCCCTGGGAAGAGGCATCGTTCCCAGCGGATGTTTTAACAAAAGAATTGGTGATGATGAGAAATGAAAAAGTGAAGGGATGTTCTATGCCTTTATCGGAACAATTTTATCAGTGCAACCACATTACCCCAGGTGCTGGGGCTTAACTCGTAGTTTGTCTGCATTAGCCGAGGCAGCTTGTACAATGCTTACAGGGAGAGATCCTTTGAATTCTGGGCAGGCGCTATCAGATCTTGGATCTGAAGCCTATAGCTTGCTTCGGCAAGAGTGAGCCTGTCTTGGCAAGAGTGCCGGTGCAACAATTGGGTCTCCCGCAGACGGTATGACCTAGGCGGTACGGAAGGAAGTGGAGTCACCAAGTTAAGCTATACGCCAAGTTGCGGCTTGGGTATACGCGTGTACGGAAGGCAGGACTATGGCTGGGAGCCACATACTCGTTGCCGGGGAGAACGAACCCAAAAGGAAAAGCAACCTTTGCTAGGGTCGACAAGCGAAAGGTTAGGTTTGATTATCCGGACCCTCATCTACAGTGGTAGTGGGTCGTGGATGTATCCTGGTGGATGTATTGATTCTTGTGGGGAAAGTGCACAAACTCTGTAGAGTATAATCTATTCGAATAGCCGTGTCCACAGACAAGGACGGTTGGAAAGGTGATGGCTATGAGTACCCAAACGGTGTTTGTTTGGAAAGAACGGATGGAAGGATGAAGGTTCTGGGGGAACCTGAGTTCGGAAGCTTTGCTTTGAACCGAGATGGTCAAAGAGGTTTAATAAGGGTTTTTACTCCAAAACTATTTTCAAAAAGGTTTTCAACAAAGATATGGAGATATCTTGATTTATAAAACAGAGGCATGTTTTAAAACCCTTTTTCAACAAAGATATGGAGATGCCATAACTACAAAGGGTAGTATAGGCTTTTCAAAAACAACCCCAGATAGAGCTATCTCGCCACAACTAGAATTTGCATTTCCTTATTCTATTTCTCTTGGTGGTTTGCGAGTACATTCAAAAGTACTCATGGCTTTGTCCCTGGCTATTTACTTGGCCAGACTTTCAGAAGTTCTACATCGGAAGGTTAAGGTGATGTCCAGCGAGCTAGGCCTTCTTCCCAGTCAGTCGCCTGTAGGTTGAGGCACGATTGGGCTCTACGCGTGATGATGTTCCGCTGCTAAAGGTGTTGTAGCCATAATGGCATTTATGTAAGTCTTGTAATTTCGTTATGTTCCGGATGATGTAGTGATACTTGTCGGTTATGTTCCACGGCTCACTGATCATGGGAACATGGATGTATATATAACAGGGATTTCCCAGATGGATAATCCGGGGAGCCCACAGACTTGGTATCAGAGCCATCCTGACTATAGGAGACCTTAGTTAGCATGGATGTTAGACAGGAAGCGACAAACCTATTTTCTAAAAGACAAAAGGGAAGAAATGATTATTCGCAAAAGTTCTTATGTCTTTTCCCCCTCTGTTTAGAAAATACTTGCATGAATATGATTTTCTAAATTCTAAAATTTTGCACACTTTTCACTAACCCGACCTAGCCCTAAACACTATTGTAGATGGAACCTGTTGATGAAGAGTGGCTGAAAACTGGATTTCCCCGACTCCTCGGGGACTCCCTACAACTTTGTGGTTACCAACAGAAACCTATTTACACCCTCCACAAGGGACTGGAATCAGGAGATTATGTGGGATAGATTGTCATACTAGCCAAGCCGGGAACCAATGGAAGCCCTATCTATTCCACTGGACCTCAGATGCCAAGCCCAGTACTTGTTGTTGATTCGGTAGCCAGAGAAGCTTTGATGCGCATCCGTAGTTCTCTCCTAGAGATGTGACAGCCCACAACCTTCTACCTCCCCATGAAGGGAAATGTCGACTGCACCGGAGGATTTCAAGACCCCAGCCTGGCATACCCCGCTCTCTCTTTTCAGACTCGCTTCAGCTACTCTAGCAATGAGGTGTTAACAGTAGTCGTGGACGAATACCGTCACTCCCAGATGGAGCTCCGTCGCCTACAAGCCATTCTCACCCTTAAGGAAGCTCTGGAAACCCTGCAAAGGAATCAAGCACGAACCTCCGCCACTGAAGGAACCTCGAGAGAAGCCGCCCCCAAGAGAAGCAGGAAGTGCACCACCGCCAGTCAGTATCTTCGCAGGTTCAAGCCCATCAAGGAGGCGCAGGAAACCTCCACTGCTCCGCCAGAAGCCAGCCATGACCCCACGGATTCACCCTCCGAGTAATCACCCGCGTTGCGGTACTCGCCCCTCTAGCAATAGGGTAGAGTCATGTATCGTCCCTGAACGCGTTTTGTAATGCTTAAGTACTATTAGAACCCTCGGGTGCAGACTGGTTGGTTATGTAATAACTCCCTTGGATTGCTATGCTTGCTTGGATGTTTCCTTCTTGCGTGTTTTACCCAAGTCGTTGCATCAGACCCAACCCGAAATATTTACCACCCACAGGAAGTTCCTCCCCAGAAAGCCAGAATACCTCAGATCCCCGAAGACGAGGATGCATGAAGACAACGAGTCCACTCCGCTCTCAGAAGAAGCAACGCAAGAGACGCAAGTAAAGACCTTCTCACCGACGCCGCCTGCATCAACCCTGACTAAACACTAGCCAGGAGAGTCGTAAACCATTAGCTTTCCTTGAGCTCACTCCATAAGGCTTCGTAGGAAACCACCCCGCCAAGGTTTAAAGATTAGGGTGTCCCTAGACGCCCTCAGCTCAAGACTCCAGGAAGATGCAGCCTCCCGCTAACCCCAGGACAGCTCTCCCAGACAGAAGGTCTGCACCACTCCTAAAGCACCTTAATGAAGCTCTAAGGTGGAAAGACTGGGCCTTTCCACTCAATCCTCAGAAGACTGTCTGCCCGAAGATATTTCCGAAGACCTCCCGAGTGGGATGCCTTCTGACGATTTCGCCTCCAGGAGAAATATGGATGTCAGCATTCTAAACATCCCTCTGCAACTCCAAGAAGGAAGGAATATGCCAACTCTCCGATCTACCCTAGTCTAATCCTAAGGGGGAAAGGCTGCGACCTTCCCGCAAAATAGAATAACCCTCTTCCAGCAGCAACCTAGCAGTTGGATCCAAGGACGTATACTAGACTACAACAATCCTTTAGGACATGCGCCGTAAATCCTAACAGCCGGAAGATCACTCCTCGCAATCCTGGTGGAAGCCTGCACAACACTGGTGCTGTGAAGGCGTTTGAAGAGCAACCTCACTGTCGAAGTGACCTTGTTCAAAGACAAAGCCGACAAACTAGTACGCGAGAAACACATAGCACTAGCTCCAAGACGAATCCCCTAATCTTACTCTCCCGAATCTCGGGACGAGATTCTTTTAAGGGGGAAAGGTCTGTAACATTCCAAACTTAGCAACCCTGATTAGTTGTACAGAATGCAAAAATCAGGGGGAACAAAAACTTTTTCTTGTACTTGCTGTAGTGTTTGCTTGCTGTCTGTTTGTACTTGTGCATATGAGTGTATACCTTATGATACTCCTTACCTCACCCTCAAATGACAAAAGCTATTTAACAAAACTATCCTGGCTCATTTTTTATATTCTCAAATGTTCTGGCATTCCAAAAACCTGAGCCAAGATGCTTATATAACCAAAACTATTTTAGTAGCTTCTATTGACAAAACTATGGAGAGATATATAATATAACCTCCTTATGTTTTCAAGACAGAACCCTCAACTAATCTTATCTCTAGACTTCCCAAAACACCTGTGTTAAGCTTTTGAATTCTACCCTTGGTAGAGGTACCAAGGACTCTCATCTTACTCAAACTCCAACACTTTCAAATGCCCCAACCTTACCCCAAGCTAGGCTTGATGGTAACCCCAGTAGTGGAGTTGCTTAGTTTATAAGATGAGTTGCCTTGATCTGCTGTCTGATGAGTTGCCTTGATCTGTTGTCTGACTTGTTTGCTTAGGAAGTAGTATGAGATACTCTAGGATCTCATCACTAGGGTAAAGTTGTTTCCCAAATCCCCACAACCCATGGAAGGAAACAAAGCAAGACCAAATCTCCAGATACCAGGTGATCATCTAAAACCCTTAGCCAGATCACTTCTGTAGTGATCCATTGTAGAAGCTTCCTAGTCAACAAAGACCAATAACAAGCATGGATACCTTCTACTCAATCTACACTTCAGCATCATCCTCTTGATGATGCTTTGGTACCTTGCCACCCATCCAAAAACATTCCCTGTCATTCTCTAGTCAAAATCCTCAAAACTGCCAAATTTGACTAAGTCTGGAAACTGTTCCAACATCACCCTTTTGAACGCCTTCCTTTCTCAAACCATGTGCATTTTTGGAAACGCACCTGAACGATATTGTCAACCATCCTAATAAATACCAAGGACCACTTTTTCCCTTGGTTAGATCCTCCTCGAACCCACTTTTTCTTGATGGTTTTGCAGGCAAGAAAATAACTTTTCCTGCAAATCTAGTCATCATGCCTACTTTAACAGAAGCTAACACCATCATCCAACCTTATATGAACCAACTCTTTGCAAGGTTGTGTTCTACTCATATAGGTCTATTAAAATCTACTTCACTTATTCCAAGTCGATCTCTGTGCTGCTTGAACCCACTTGGTTTATAAGGCATCATGACTCAATTGGTATGGCAGCCTTAATCTCAACAAAGTTTGCCATCACTTCTAGACCATCTCCGATGTAACCAATCCAAACTTCTTCTTCCATGATCATCTACATAACTTGGTATAAATATCCATCTATCCCTTGCAACAAGGTGAGCTCTAAGCTCCAAGATCTAACAAGGATTATGTGGTATAAAAATAACATCTCCCTAGATCCACAACTCCTTGTTTTCCATCTTATTCAAGTTGGAATTCCATTTTCCAAGGTTGCAAATGCTTGCTACACCTTGTCTACATCATCTACCTGGATCATCAAAATTTATCAACAATTATCCATATTTATTATGGCTCCAATACTATTTAATTTCTTTAATAGACAAAATCTCCAAAACTTCTTCCATAAAGGAAAGTTTGGCTTTTGCCAAAACACTCCTACAAATTTTGGCTCAATTGAGGTCCACATATCATACCCTATCTTCCCACTTCAAAAATAAATATTTTTGAGAAGCTTTATTATTTCTTTTTGACCATTTTCTAAAATGGCTGAATTGGAATAATAATTGTCTTAAATACTTTTAAGCCACAATAAATCTTGGGAAAATTTCCCTAAGTGTATTCACATTTGGGACCATCTCCAACCATAAACCAACCTTGTCCAATGTAAAAATGTCAAATAATCTTCTAGAAACTACTTCTGCCCTTTTTGGATAAATGGATTTATGAGGACTAAAACCCCTTATAAAAATCCCAAATAAATCCTAGGAGTCTACCTTGACCTCATCTATCTCCTAGTACCATTTCCTCCTCTGGTCCAATGAAAGTTTTTGGACTTTCTTCATAACCACCAAATTGATCAAATTTGCCAAGTAAACAAAACCACTACTCAAACCAGGTCCAAATGTCATCAAAACTTGCTCAATGCATATCCATAGCACCAGGACACACCCTAGGTCGACACCACTATAGCTCCACCCCAGTATTGCCCATTTTACCCTTGTACTAGTAGAGAGAGAGACAACCCCAATCTTACAATATTTGTCACATTTAATTACCATAGAAGCCCTACCCCTCTCTGCCCGACCAAAACCCATTCTTACCCCTCCCCACCGTCCTCTAGACCAATCCCTGGCCAGCATTCCCGTCCCCCATGTCCAAATGGGACATTCACACCATCTAGCTCTCCTCCTCGGTATAAAGGCCAAAGGCCACTCCATCACGCCCCCTGCCCCTCATTTGCCCTCCCTCCTCCCCACTTACCTCCCACAACACTCCCTCTTCCTCCCCTGCTCTGTGCTGCCCGAAAGGAGAAGAGGGAGGAGTCTCGGCCTCCTCAAGAAATCGAGCAAGGCTCCCTCCTTCTCCCTCTGCATGTCACCTTGTCGTGACCAGCTCCACATCCTCTATCTAACCGTGCCTTTTTTCTTGCCCAGGGACGTCTCCTCCGTCATCACCACTAAGCTCCGACGAGGTCACCCTCAGCCTCCGTCACGTGGGCTACTTCTCGGAGGCCAACCCCACTGTGCTGCCCCTCCCCGGACTCGCCTAAGAGTCCTCTGTCGCCCTGTCACCTCCTCGGTCGCCGACGAGCCCCCAGGTGAGCCTTCCCGCCGCCGGTGCCCCCTAGGGTTTCCTCTTCCGCCGGTCTGTTCTGAGGTTGAAGACGACCGGGCACCGTTAGATCCCCTTAAAACCGACGGCCAGATTTGGCCGATACCCCCTGGACCGCTTGACCAACTAGCCTCACCAAGGTTTAAGCCGGACTCCAAGGCCGCGTGCACCGTGGGCCGAAAGTCCTCCGGCTGGCCCAGTAGCCCAAGATCCAGCCTAGCTTGCCCCGTTGCCTTTTCTTTTTACTCCAGATCCTGAAAAAGACCAGTAGGATTAAATCCTTCTGAAAATGTAAATAAAATCCAAAGGCCAATATCTAAATTTCTGGTAGTACCCTAATGTTTTCTCAAACATGAAGAGGCAACCCCAAGTCAAAAATAAATTCCATTGTTTGCTGGAATTTATTCTGCTGCCAAGTGTACTTTGCACTAAATAAATTCCTCAAAGAGTTTTACATCTCCATTTGGGGAGAATCAAAGCTCTACTGGAAGGTATTTGATATACATGTCACCTATCATACGCCATATGCCAAGGTGAATAGTAGTATGCCCACAGCAAAAATAACAAAAACTATGTGATATTAACCTGATTCCACCTAACAGTACACCCTAGTATCAAAATCTATCAAATCCCAGCATCTCAGATTTTATTGAGCCCTGCCTGAATTTCAGTGAATTAAATACTTCTGTAAGTGGTATTCTCACTAAATAAATCACTCCAGGCGTTTTACAACTCCAAAAAGGGTGAATCCAATTCCTAAAGGAAGGTATTCCAAAATCCTACCACCTGCCCTTGGAATAAACTCAAAAGCTTCTGTAGAATTAATCTGGTGAAAAAGAGAAAAACCAGACAGAACTGCCTTTGGGATTTTCCTGAGGGCATTCTGATAATTCTTTTGACAAGATTCCAACTCTATGTGGTTCAGTACATGAAACACTACCAAACCACCCAAGGAAATTATTTTTGGAACTCCATATCAATTCTGGTGAATTATTTCCCCAAACTAGAGCTTATTCCACTATAAAAATCATAACTAAAGCTAGGTATTTGATAATCTAGTGAAACCACTTGTGTTGGTTTTGTGTTGTCAAGACCTATCTGAGGATATCATTGTTGCACATTGGTATCATACACACCTCAGGACCCCACTCCAAGTTCATGATATTTATCCTAGACATCCACCTTCCAAGGGAAAAACACCTCCATGGCAATTTAGTAATTCCACTACTAGAATCCAACTTTTCCAAAACCTACCAAGTTCAGTAGTAACCCTTATTTTTGTTTGCTGAATGGTTTGATGCATGTATGCCTTGTATTGATTGTGGTATTGTCTGCTTGCATGTATACTCGATGACAGGCGATAGTGTGAGTGTTTGACGACAAGAAAGAAGGAACTTCTTATTATTATTTATTGGGTATTCTTGGTTATCTAAAGAAGTCTAAGGACTTATTGCTGATCACATGCAAGCCACCATTTACCGAATTCTGATACTTGTCCTACTCTTTTATTACCTGCTTTGTATCCTCTTTATAAATTGCATTATCTACCTGCATGTCTTGTTTTACAAATACTACGCTTATAACTTGGCTCCTCCAAGTTATGTGTTTGTGTCCCTCGTGGCACCACCCTGATGTACCCACGAGTTTATCCCTTTAGACCGAGAGTACAATGGCTAGCATCCTACCTCGTTGAAAACCCCCGGTTTTGAGAAAATAAACTGTTTTAGGATTTACCCTATTACAAATGTATCAAGATGGCTTTGTAAAACCCCTGGGAAGAGGCATCATTCCCAGCGGATGTTTTAACAAAAGAATTGGTGATGATGAGAAATGAAAAAGTGAAGGGATGTTCTACGCCTTTATCGGAACAATTTTATCAGTGCAACCACATTACCCCAGGTGCTGGGGCTTAACTCGTAGTTTGTCTACATTAGCCGAGGCAGCCTGTACAATGCTTACAGGGAGAGATCCCTTGAATTCCGGGCAGGCGCTACCAGATCTTGAATTTGGATCCTGTAGCTTGCTTCGGCAAGAGTGAGCCTGTCTTGGCAAGAGTGCCGGTGCAACAATTGGGTCTCTCGCGGACTGTATGACCTAGGCGGTACGGAAGGAAGTGGAGTCACCAAGTTAAGCAATACGCCAAGTTGCGGCTTGGGTATACGCGTGTACGGAAGGCAGGACTATGGCTGGGAGCCACATACTCGTTGCCGGGGAGAACGAACCCAAAAGGAAAAGCAGCCTTTGCTAGGGTCGACAAGCGAAAGGTTAGATTTGATTATCCGGACCCTCATCTACAAGGAAGAGGAAGCACCAAGCACACCCGCAGCAAGCTGGTTCGAAAGAGGAGCGCTCCTTTTTTATCCGTGAAGCAAGTAGTACTCCCTCCATCCCAAATTAGGATGCATATTACTTCTGTTCAAAGTCAAATTTAATAAACTTCAACTAAGTATACGACATCAACTCAATGTTATTAGAATCATCATGAACTATATTTTCATATTATATGCATTTGACATTAGAAATGTCAGTCTATTTTCACATATAGTTGGTCGAACTTTATAAAGATTGACTTTGACCAAACCTAATATGCGTCCTAATTTGGGAAATAGGAAGTAGTATGAAGAGTATGGCCCGATCAGCTGCTCTCTCGAGAAGGAGCCATACCCGACAGTTTTCCTTGCTTGGTTTTAAGGTCCGTTGTGCTAAATGTATGAACCTCCATGTAATTTTCCCTTTTTTAGGTCCTTGATGTAAAATGTACTCCCACCATCCGTGTAAATTCTAACCAAAAAGTTTCAGTGGTGAAATTTAAACGAATTTAAGCTTAATTGTCAATGAGTATGAACATTGTTGGATTTCAAGCCGAACTACCAAGGTCAAGGCCATATCAATATTATACTTTATAATGATGATCCCATATTAGAGAATTTAAATGGTAACAAATTTGGCCATATTTTACAAACAATCGATGAGGAGGTAGTATGAAGAGTTTGTCTTAGAGCAGGTGATCTCTCAAGGAGACAAACCATAAAGTTTTCCTTTTAGGGTCCTTTGAGCTCAATGTATGGACCTCGATGTAATTTTCCCTTTTTAGGTCCTTGATGTAAAATATACTCTCGCCGACCGTGTAAAATGCTAAACTAAAAGTAAGTGGTGAAATTTAAATGAATTTAAGCTTAGTTGTCAATGAGTATGAACATTCTTGGCTTTCAAGATGAACAGCCATAAGGTCAAGGCCATATATCTACATCACACTTTATGCTGATGATCCCATATCCAAAAATTTGCATGCGACAGATTTGGCCATATTTTGAAAACAATCAAAGAGGAAGTAGTATGAAACGTGTGGCTCGATCAGCTGCTCTCTCGAGGAGTCGAACCTGACTGTTTTCCTTCCTTAATTTTAGGAGGGTTTGTGCTAAATGTATGGACCTCGATGTAATTTTCCCTTTTTTAAGTCCTTGATGTAAAATGTACTTTCACTACCCGTGAAAAATTCTAACCTAAAAGTGTGAGTGGTGAAATTTAGATAATTTTAAGCTTACTTGTCAATGAGTATGAACATTCTCGGATTTCAGGCCGAATGACCAAGGTTAAGGCCATATCAACATCATACTTTATTGTGATGATCCCATATGAGAGAATTCACATGGCGGCAGATTTGGGCATATTTTGAAAACAATTGAAGAGGAAGTAGTATGAAGAGTTTGGCTCAAATCAGCTGATCTCTCAAGAAGGAGCTGAACCAGAAAGTTTTACTTTTAGGGTCCTTTGAGCTAAATGTATGGACCTCGATGTAATTTTCCCTTTTTGAGGTCCTTGATGTAAAATGTACTCCCGCCGAATGTGTAAAAAGCTAACCTAAAAGTAAGTGGTGAAATTTAAACGAATTTAAGCTTAGTTGTCAATGCGTATGAACATTTTTGGATTTCAAGACGAACGACCACAAGGTCAAGGCTATATCTCTACATCACTTTATGCTGATGATCCCATATCCAACGATTTGCATCTGATAGATTTGACCATATTTTGAAAACAATCAAAGAGGGAGTATTATGAAACATATGGCTTGATCAGCTGCTGTCTCGAGGAGCCAAACCTCACTATTTTCCTTGCTTAGTTTTAGGGTGGTTTATGCCAAATGTATGGACCTCGATGTAATTTTCCCTTTTTTAAGTCCTTGATGTAAAATGTAATTCCACCGCCCGTGTAAAATTCTAACCTAAAAGTGTAAGTGTTGAAATTTAGATGATTTTAAGCTTACTTGTCAATAACTATGAACATTCTTGGATTTCAACCGAATGACCAAGGTCAAGGCCATATCAACATCATACTTTATTGTGATGATCCCATATGAGAGAATTTGCATGGTGACAGATTTGGCCATATTTTGAAAATAATCGAAGAGGAAGTAGTATGAAGAGTTTGGATCAGATCAGCTAATCTCTCGAGAAGGAGTTGACCCCCAATTTTATCCTTTTAGGGTCCTTTATGCTAAGTGTATATACCTCGATGTAATTTTTGCTTTTTTGAGGTCCCTATGTAAAATGTACTCCGATCGACCGTGTAAAATTCTAACTAATAGTAAGTGGTGAAATTTAAACAAATTTAAGCTTAGTTGTCAACGAGTATGAACCATTCTTGGATTTCAAGACGAACGACCAAGGTCAAGGCCATATCTTTACATCATACTTTATGCTAATGATCCCATATCCAAGAATTTGCATGCTAAAAATCTGGCCATATTTTGAAAACAATCGAAGATGAAGTAGTATGAAGAGTATGGATCGTTCAGCTACTCTCTCGAGAAGGAGCCGAACCCGACTATTTTCCTTGCATACGTTTTAGGTCTTTTGTGCAAAATGTAGGGACCTCGATGTAATTCCCCCTTTTTAGGTCCTTGTTGTAAAATGTACTCCCACCGCCCATGTAAAATTCTAACCTAAAAGTAACTGGTGAAATTTAAACGAATTTCAGCTTATTTGTCAATGAGTATGAACATTCTTGGATTTCAAACCGAATGACCATAAGGTAAATCCATATCTCTACATCATACTTTATGCTAATGATCCCCCATATCCAAGAATTTGCATGGTGACAAATTTGGCCATATTTTGAAAACAATTGAAGAGGAAGTAGCATGAAACTTATGGCTCGATTAGTTTCTGTGTCAAGAATGAGCCGAACCTGACTGTTTTTCTTACTTAGTTTTAGGATATTTTGTGATAAATGTATGTACCTCAATGTAATTATTCCTTTTTTAGGTCCTTGATGTAGAATGTACTCCCACCGACCGTGTAAAATTTTAACCTTAAAGTAAGTGGTGAAATTTAAACAAATTTAATCTTAGTTGTCCATGAGTATGAACATTCTATGATTTCAAGCTGAACAACCACAAGGTCAAGGCCATATATATACATCATACTTTATGTTGATGATCCCATATCCAAAAATTTGCATGGCGACATATTCGGCCTTATGTTTAAAACAATTGAAGAGGAAGTAGTATGAAATAGATGGCTCGATCAGCTGCTCTCTCAAGAAGGAGCCGAACCCGACTATTTTTCTTGCTTAGTTTTAGGGTCCTTTGTGCTAAATGGATGGACCTCGATGAAATTTTCCCTTTTTAGGTCCTTCATGCAGAATGTACTCACACCGACCATGTAAAATGCTAACCTAAAAGGAAATGATGGAATTTAAATGAAGTGAATCATAGTTGTCAACAAGTATAAAAAATTCTTTGATTTCAAGCCGAACGACCATAAGGTCAAGGCCATATCTCTACATCATACTTTATGCTGATGATCCCATGTCCAAGAATTTTCACGATGACAGATTTGCCCATATTTTAAAAACAATCAAAGAGGAAGTAGTATGAAACCTATGGCTCGGTCAGCTGCTCTCTCGAGAAGGAGCTGAACCCGACTATTTTCTTTGCTCAATTTTAGGGTCCTTTGTGCTAAATGTATGGACCTCAATGTAATTTTCCCTTTTTAGATCCTTGATGTAAAATGTACTCCCACCGCTCATGTAAAATTCTAACCTAAAAGTAAGTGGTGAAATTTAAATGAATTTAAGCATAGTTGTCAACGAGTATGAAAAATTCTTGGATTTCAAGACGAACGACCAAGGTCAAGGGCATATCTACATCATACTTTATGCTTATGATCCCATATCTAAGAATTTGCATGCCAACAAATTTTGCCATATTTTGAAAACAATCCAAGATATTAAAAACAAAAAATAATCAATTTCAATTTTCCAATTGACAGGAATTTATTTTCTGAAAAGCAAGTAAGAAGAATTTATTTCCTTTTTCTGTTAAAAAAATAAAGAGTGAGAAGAGACTATGAGCATAGAGGAGGCAGCAAGAGAGCTACGAAGAGGAGGATTTGAAGGTGGTCTGATGACTGCAAGTGCACAAACCAATTGTGGATAGTTTCAAAGTAAAGATATCGAACCCACAGAGATATATTGGTAAAGGTCTTTATGCCCCTCATTACTCTCTACCAAGTATACTTATAAGCTATCTTTGATCTCGAGTAAAGGGTGTTTGAAACATTTATGATTCATTGCAAAAAAGTAATTAAAACAAGTGAAAGAAAACAAGTAACAAGTTTGTGTGAAAGCATGGTTGAACTCAATAGGGCTAAAACGTTCTCGGGGATGTAGGATACACCACTAGCATAGTATTATTGTCATATGTAATCAAGATAACATACTCCTTGTGTCATGATATGTGTGGAGAGAGCCCCATAATAAGATGTTCTCTACAAGGCTCGTAGGAAGCCACTTTGTTGAGCCAAGAGTGAGGTCACCTCTAAATAACCACTGCGATGTTTGAGAGCAATCACCCATACAAACCACCAGAATTAAGGGTTTCCCCGTGGATATCGTAATTAGCTTAGGGAGTCCCTCTTTAGTCCTCCTTTGACTGTGTAGGTTACGAGCCGACGCAAATCTATCACGGGGCATTCTGGGTACACTTCCAAGACACGTCCAAAGGATTTCTCCCTCCCTTTAGTCCCGAAGGCAAATGATATGCGGCCGACTACACTTACCATCAAAAGAGAGAGAGATCAAACACAAGCCATAATTATATCATAGACAAGGAAGTCATACAGACACAAGAATAGATCATCTTTATTAAAATTTCATAATGGTGCTTGGGTTTCTCCATCTCCCTAATAAAAAAGGAACTACTCACTCATGGAAGCAATCAACAACAACATCATAATCAAATGAATGGATAAAAGTACGAAGCTAGATCTAATGCAAACCACAATTGGATCTGGAATTACAAAGAGATCTAATAGATGAAAGATGGGGATAATGGTGGTAATGGAGATGTAGCGGTTGATGATGAAGGGGGTGATGCGTTGTCCTCCAATGATCCGTGAAGCAGCTGGGATTTTGCCCCAGCCAAGTTCCTCCATCAGATCCTTCTTGGATGTGGTTTTTCGTGGTTTCTGGTGGCTGTGAATGTCGGATCTCCTTCTCGTCTTTGCTAGAAGAAAGTATTTGACGAGGTGGTCGTGATGGCGCCAGGTACGGGCAGGCTCCGCCCGTACCAGTGGTCGTTATCGATGCTGGTGCCTCCTCCTAGTTTGGTATTCTTCTAGGTTCAAAGGTAAATTCATAAACTGATTTTATCACTTAGAAATATCATATAATTACACAATATGACAACTCTAATTGATATTTTCATATATGACTCCATGATTTAGGATCCTGTTGAAACAAGAACAAAATATGCTTTAATTTTGGACTCATCAACTCCCCCAATCTAGGCTTTTGCTCATCCCCGAGCAAGATGGTGGATTATGGATAAGATCATCATGTTCATGAGACACGAGTCGTTACAATAAATGAGGTAGAAATTGAAGCAGGAAGACAACATCGGATGTAGAGATACTTCGGGGGTATTGCCATACCCTTACACATTACATAATTTAGAGGCTTCCACACCTTTTTCAGTATTAATGAAATTATAAGAAGCTGCTAGTGATTCAACATATCATATAATCACATAGTTTAAAGATATAGAGCACTAAGTTTAGTAATAAAGATTCATGATCATTTTCTCTTTTTTCTTTTCTATGTTTGATTCTTTTGATAGCTGCTTTCTTCTTTTCTTTTGATACTTGTATGTCTATATTTTTTACTTGCTCCCTTTTCTCTCTTAAATATAATATGCTACCAGAATTCTTCTTGTCATAACTTAATCAATACCTTTGTTGGTGTGGAAGTCCCTAAAATTATGACAACTGTACAAGTATCATAACACTCAAACTAGTTCAACCATCTAATATAATAATCATGAATCAAACAAAAATTCAATTATCATAAAGTCTCATAACTCAACGGATTTAAATCTTCTCTTGGACAAAAGTAGCTCGAAGTTGATGCAACTAATGCAAATTCGAAAATTTAAACCTAACCATGTGTGTGTAGAAAATTAAATATGCAAAAACTGTAGAATAGATTATAAGGTTCTCATAGATCCACCAAGCTTGGAATCAAGCCGGGTGGATATAATTCCTCGCGATTACTTACTCCTTTTTAGGAGTAAAGAAGTCATCATCTTCCTATTCTTCATCTGCCTTGAGGCTGCAAGCTTGAGCAATACACGCAAATTTAGTAGAGATCTCTATGATGCCAACACATAATTCTTTGATTACCTTGTTTAAAGTCCTCCTGTCATCGGCCATCTCCATGGTGATCTTGGTAAGGAGTTGTACTCTACCATTGATGTCATTGAAATTCTTTTCAAGATCTTTGCCCATCATCCAGTATGAGTCAACTCCCTCCCCAATTGTCTCAATGCAGGCTTTTGAAATCTTTACGAGGCTCTTGATCTTTTCTCGAATCTGATCTCGGTTTTCCCTTTTTCTGGAAGAGGTTTCCAGAGGTGATTTAAAAGAAGATCTTTCAAGGTTATACCTGTAGGGGTGGAGTGGAGACTCTCGTTTGTTCCTTGCTAGTTCCATGTGCCTGAGCATCTCCAATTTTCGTGGGAACATATCTTCCCAATTGGGGAGTGGGACCACTCGTTCAGACTCGTGGTTCGAGGAGGATGAAGTATCTCCTTCGGATCTCTTCTTCTTGGCTTGTACTTCAGATATGCGCTCTTTCTTGGCCCAGATCTGCTTAATATGAAAAGGTTGCATGGTCCTTGAGTAATCAAGTGAGATCTGAGGTTTCATTGTGAAGGACAGAAGAGAGTTATAGATCTGAAATAAGATGGAAAAGAGCAAGAAAAAAAGAAAGTGCAAACAAAATCAATAGGTTATAGGGGTTTAAAGTCGGTCGCGAACTGTGGTACGGGCGGGTACCGCGTCCCTGTTCGGACTGTTTACCGGCTTTCTCTTTTTTTACGTGATCAAGATTGGATAAACATAGGGAAAACAGAGATGGTAACGACTATTTATATGGGCGTGTCAGCCTGTACTGTCTGATCATACCGAATCTTCGAAAATCAGCATCGACACTCCGAGTGTTTAACGACCACTGGTACAGGCGCGTCCGACCGTACGCTCCACCCGTACCAGGTCGATAAACTGACTGTGTAACATCCCAATTCCAGCAATCCTGATTAGTTGTCCAGAATGCAAAAATTAGGGGGAACAAAAACTTTTTCTTGCTCATTGGTGCAGTGTTTGCTTGTTGTTTGTTTGTTCTTCTGCATGTGAGTGTATACCATATGATACTCCTTACCTCACCATGAGTTGACAAAAGGTATTTAACAAAACTATCCTTGCTCATTTTACATATTCTCAAATGTTTTGGCATTTCAAAACATGATCCAAGATGCTTATGTAACCAAAACTATTTTACTAGCTTCTATTGACAAAACTATGGAGATCTACAATCTCCTTATGCTTTCAAGACAGAACCTTCAACTACTCTTACCTCTAAGATTTCCAAAACCTTTTATAAATCTTCTGAACCCTACTCTTGGTAGATGTACCAAGGACCTTACCTTGTTCAAACTCCAACCTTTCAAAATTGCCCATCCTTACCTCAAGCTAAGCTTGATTGTTACCATAGTAGTAGATGATTTGTTTGTGAGATGAGTTGCCTTGATCTGCTGTTTGACTTGATTGCTTAGAAGTAGTATGAGCTACTCTAGGATCTCATCCACTAGGATCAAGATACTTTAAAATCACCAAACCCTAAGCAAGAATACAATCTGGATCTAATCTCTAGATACTAGGTGATCCTCTAAAACCCTTAAACAGATCAGCTCTGAAGTGATCTAATTCTAGAAGTTTCCAAGTCAATGAAGACTAGTATCAAGCAGGCAGGATCCTTCCTACTCAATCTACACTTCAACATCATCCACTTGATGATGCTTTGGTACCTTGCATCCCATCAAAATCATCACCACCCACATTCTAGTAAAAAACCCTAAATCTCCCAAATTTGGCTAAGTGTGGATTCATATTTAGAATCATCTCACATCAAAAACGAATCATGTCCATTGTGAAAATATCAAATAAGCTTCTACAAACCATTTCTGCACTTTTTGAATAAATGGATTTAAGTGGACAAAAACTCATTTGAAAAATTCCAAATAATTCCTGGAGGTGTATCTTGACCTCATCTACCCACCAGTACCATTTCCCCATCTTGTCCAATGCAAGGTTTTAGACTTTCTTCATAGCCATCTATTTGATCAATTTTGCCAGGTTAGCAAACCCTCAAATCAAAAACCCACCAAACCTACACCAACTTGGTCAAACAAACCTGCACATCACACCTCTCCTCCCTCTGGTCGAAATACACTGTAGCATCTGCCCTCCCTTTGTCTTTTGCCCTTGGAAAGAGAGAAAGAGAGATATGGCATATCTTTCAAATCTTGGATATATTGTGCAGCAGCAAACACCACCCCTTCCTCCACTCAGTGCTCGAATCAGAGGCCCCACCACCCCTCTCTCCACCTCCCTTATTGCCCAATACCTGGCCAGCTCCTCCCTCCTTGCTCTAGTGGACCAAGTCCACCCTAGACCATATCCCTTGTTTTATAAGGGGCAGTGAGCACCCCGAGCTCCCCTGGCCATCCATTTGCTCCATCCCCACCCCAACTACCTCCCTGAGCTCCCTCTCTCTCCTCTCCTGCTCTGCATCGACCTAGAAGAGAAGAGGAAGCCTTCTTGGCCTTCCCCACGAAATCGAGCAAGGGCTCCTTCCCACTTCGTCTCCCCCTCTACATGTTATGTTCCTGAGCTGCCCTCCTCCTTCTGGTACTAACGATGTTCCTCGTTTCGACATGCAGCCACCATGGACGCCGCTCCGGCGAGCATCCGAAGCTTCGCTCCGGCCAACCTTGCGCGGGCTCCTTTCTAGAGGCAAACAGGGTCGTGCCGCCCATCCTTGGAGTCGCCGTCATCGACCGCGCCACCCTGGTCACGTCTCCCCACGTCTCTGGTAAGCTCCCCCACCCTGCCAGGTCCTCCCTAGGGTTAGGTCCCCGCCGGTGTCCTTCGCGAGAACGATGACCCACCACCGCTGCATCGAGTCTAATCGAACGGCCGACGTTCGCCGATACCCCTTCGCGAGCTCTGACCCACTAACGACCGGGGCCCGCCTATCAGGTTCGAAGTCGCCACCTCCCGCACGCGGCGCAGCCGGGTGGGCCGAATCCCCCTGTTGTGGCCCAAGTCTCCTATGGATCTGGCCCGCCCAGTCTTGTCCTTTTAATTCATTTTGCCAGATCTAGAAAGTCGGCCATTAGTTTAAATCTTTCTTAAAATGAAAACCCCCACCAAATGCCTAGACCTAAAATTCCTAATGTTTACGAATGTCTTCTTAAACATGCAGTATCTTTGGTTGACCCAAATAATGTTCACATTATTTATAGTAAATCCTTTACCCAGATGTATCTTTTCCACTATAAAAATCTTTGTGTAAGTTTTATAACTCTAATTGAGTTAAAACCTTTTGTTCCTGAAATGTAATATTTATCCCTTTCATGTTCCCCTGGCCCCACCTAAAATTGATTCCTATATTGCCCCTAGTAAAAATAACAAAAACAGTCACAATCTGACTTTAGATAATTCCCTAGACGAAACCATGAGTTGTTTTGACCTAATTCCAACTCTCTGTGATGTGTTACACTAAGGTCTACCAATATCCAGGAGATCAAATTTTATGGAGGCTCTGTGTAATTTTGGTGAATTAATCATCTCTTCCTAGGGTAGTCTCAGTAGATAAATCACTAATGGAGTTTGACAACTCCAAAAATAGTGAATCCAATTCCTACAGAAAGGTATTTAAAATACCTACCATGTGGCCTTGGTTTCCTATCAGAAGCTACTGTAAATTAAATCTGGTGAAAAAGACAAGTTGTCTATAGAACTGCATTTGGGAAGTTCCTGAGGGCATTATGGTAAATTTTTGACATGATTCCAACTTGCAGTGAACAAGTACATCCATCCCTACCTAACCACCAAAGGAAATAATTTTTGGTCATACAGAACATTTCTGATGAATTATTTCCTAAGACTAGAGTTTTTCCCACTAGAAAATTCATTATAAATCATTGGAAATTGATAATTTGGTGAAACCACTTTTGTGGGTTTCATATTATCACTACCTATCTGATGGAATCATTTCTATATAAAGGTATCCTACAGAACTTGGACCTTATAATTAAACCCCTTAATTAATTAGTTTAGGCATCCAAATCATTAAAGAAAACCCACAAAGGCTTTTCCAGTATTTCCACTTGTGTAGAAGACAACCACTCAAAACCTACTGAATTGTAAACTTGTATTGTCCATTGATTGCTGTATGTTTGGTTTATTGTATGCCTTGCGTTGATTGTGCTCTTGCTTGTTTACATGTGTGCTCCCTGACGACAATAGTTGCGATTATCTCGGAGATCAGAAGAAGAGGGATACTATTGTATATTATTGGGTATTCCAAGAGGAAGTCCAGGGACAATTATGCCATATTGATGATCCTCAGGCAAGCCACCGTCTTGCTCATAAGCCTTGTCCTACTGTTTTACATATGCATGTTTATCTACTGTTTATTAAAACTGCAATGTTTTACTATATGTTGATGTATATATGGTAGTGGTTTGGCTCCTACGAACTATTACACTTTTGTACTATTAAGTAAAAAACCCCTTGATGACACCTACTAGTCCCTAGTAGAATAGATGGTGCATTACACCATACTCCTTTGGAGACCCCATTTTCGCCGAAGCAAAGCTATAGGATGGGAAGACCCCGGAAAATATTACCAAATGTTTTATGATAAAACCTTGGTGAGGTGGGACCTCCCAAGAAAAATATTTTGTTTTACAAAATGTTGAAGGAAAGATGGAGGAAAAAGGTTTACGAAAACGCACCCAGTTCTTTGCAGTTTTGCTAGAACAATTAACACGTGCAACCACATTACTCTGGAATGGGACAGGGCTGGATTTGATGTTTGTCTATTCTGGTATAAGCCGCCTCGCAACAACTACAGGGGATAAAAATCCTTGGAGGGTGGGCCTTCTCACATAAGGGTCCATGTGGGACATCGACCTGGAGAAGGAACGAAGGGCCTGCGAGCCTCCACGCATTACTATGAGCCCCTCATTAAAAGCGCACACTCGTGTAGTGGAAAAAGCGCTCCGGTTGGTCCTCGGTACCCGACATCCCAGTGTTGAGGGGAACAACACTCATAGGGTATGCACTTATATCGGAGTGGGCATCCGGAGAGTCTTGATCAGTTACTCGACCCACGATCGGTGTAGATCAGGGTAGTGTACCCGGATGGTGTGGGTGATGGCTCGTGTATTAACAAGCTCGTTGGGGACCCCAAGAGGAAGGTATGATGAGCACAGCAGCAAGTTTGCCTCAGTTATGAAACCAAGGTTTAATCGAGCCAGTAGGAGCAAGGAAACACCCCAAAGGTGTTGCTAGCTCAGCCTTGGCAGGGCGCACTACCGGTGCTAGTAGCAACATGGAGACCTGCACAACACAACCACAGAACTTTGTCCCCAACTTGCGATGAGGTTGTCAATCTCACCGGTTTTTCTGAAAACAAAGGATTAAACGTATCGAATGGAAGGAAGTAAAAGTTTGCAGAAAGTAAACACAAAGGAGTAAACAGTATGTAGATTGTATGTAAAGGAAAGGACCGGGATCCATAGTTCACTAGAGGTGGCTCTCCTTAAGATAGATAACATGTTGGGTGAACAAATTACAGCGGGGCAATTGACAAAGATCGAGAAAGCAATACATGCATATACTAATCATCTTGACTCCCTTGGAACTTGATTGGGCATTACAACATTATACATAGACCGCCATCCAACTGCTTCTATGACTAATAATCCACCTTCAGGTTATCATCCGAACCCCCTCCTGTATTAAGTTGCAAGCAACAGATTATTGCTTTACGAATTGCGTGTAATGTAAACAATACGATTGTTCTATGAACAAAGGATTGTTGTTTTCTCCCTAGTAGCAACAACACATCTAGTACCTTAGAGATTTCTATCACTTCCCCAGATTACCAGAGGCATGAACCCACTATCGAGCATAAATACTAACTCTTGGAGGTTCTAGCATCTACTTGCCCAAGATAGCTACTAACAACGGAAAGCATGCAAGATCACAAATAACAAAGACATGATAGAATCAATAATCAATCTGAAATAGCATCTCAATATCCATCGGATAACCACAAACACAACATGCAGAATTACAAATAGATGATCTTGATCATGAACGGAGCTCACAAGATCTAGACATGAAAGCACAAAGGAGGAGAACCAGCCATCTAACTAATACATGGACCCGTAGTCCAGAGATGAACTACTCACACATCACACCGGAGGCTTGCATGATGATGAAGAAGGCCTCCAGGGTGAATTCCCCTCTTCGGCAGGGTGCTGGGAAGAGATTCAAATCCCTCCCGATCTAGGGATGGAGATGACGGCGGCTACAGACTCTTTCGTGGATTTTTGATCAGGTACTTAGGGTTTTCGTCCCGAGGGCATCTTATAGGCGGAAGGAGAGGCCGAGGGGCTGCCTGGGCTGGCCACACCACCTTCGGCGGCCAGCTTTGGCTCACGCCAGGTGGTGTGGCCCTGGCCCCTGCACCTCGTATTCAGTTCGCATCTGATGACTTCCGGAAAAATAGGCACTTTGGCTATTGTCCCGTCCAATTCCGAGAATATTCATTTTTTGACTTTCCTGGAACCAAAAACAGCAGAAAACAGGCAGCTGGCACTATGGCTCTTGTTAATAGGTTAGTCCAAGAAATCATATGAAAAGTACTCCAAAGTGTGGACAAAAGAAAAGAAAGTGGATAAAACCAAGCATGGAACATCAAAAATTATAGATACATTTGCAATGTATCAACATCCCCAAGCTTAACACCTGCTCGTCCTCGAGTAGGTAAGTGATAAAAAGAAAGAATAATTTTTGAGGTGACATGCACCATCAAAGACTTGATCAAAGTATTTGTAAAACATTCAAAGCTGGGATCATAGTACTTCAATCATAACATGAAAGACAAAGTTCTAGCAATAAAACAAATAAACTATGATGCAACATGAAAAGGCACAAACAAAAGATTCATGAATAACAATGCTTTGCAAGACATTTGTTTGTTTCACATAAAGAAAACATAGCATAATAGTATTCAGCTTGTCCCTCATAGAGTAGCGAATATAAATGCATAGGACACCTTCAAAGTTCATAAGAGTGACTAGATACTAATAGTTTAAAACAAGCAATATCAAGATATGCATCAATCAACTAGTCTTGGGACAATGCACATAGAACTAAGAATGGCCACTATGCTCTCAAAGTAGGTGCATAAAGGTAGAAGGTGGAGACTCAATATAATGGTGGAAGAAAGGCTTTCACAGAAGGAAGCAGAGATTCAAGTTTCATAAAGAGCTTCCAAAAATGATGGTACTTAATAGCTTTCATCTCTCATTGCCCCTATCATAAGCATCTTGAAGTGATCAAGGTTAAAGTGAACAAACTATGGTGTACATGCTTGATGAAGTATAAGTTAGAAATCTCATGTCCCTTGTATACAAGGGCCGCTCTTCATGCTACTCAAGTTTAGTCATGGTAAGTAAATGTGTATCATAGAGAACCGCCAACGGGATATCCCTTGCCCGATGATACGGAAGAATCCCCATATCAAAATGACAAGGCAAGCAGACAACGAGCATCTCAGCAATCTTCTTATTTACCATGGGAATATGGTGCTTTTTTCTCTCTTTCCTCTTTTCATAATCTTTTTTTTTCTCTTTTTCTCTTTTTTTCTCAATATAGGACTCTTTTTTTATAAGAAGAATGCTTCATAGACAGCTCATTATGGTTACGCTACAGGTTTCCACCATGTCAGCATGGATTAGACCAGCGGCCCAGGCGTTTCTCTAACACATATAAATAACTCCATGGACTTACAAGCTCCCCTTTCATTTCACACTGACGACATCCATATACAAAAGAGCATGATATCAACTAGGTACAAGTACCAAGTGTAATGTTGAAAGTGTAATATTAGAGGTTCCGACCGCCTCAGGAGACTACCTATTATAGTCGAACCTACCCAAACTGACGAGAAGTTCCTCCCTAGAAGGTCAGAACTACCCCTGAAGTCAGATGATTAGGAAGTGTGAAGATAATGAGTTCACTCTGCCATCAAAGAGAAGCAACGCAAGAAATGCCAATGAAGACAGCTTACCCGATGCTGACTGCTTCTACCCTGACTAACTACTAGCAAGAAGAGACGTAAACCGCTAACTTGTGCTGAGCTAACTCCTTAAGGCTTCGTTAGGAAACCACCCTCGCCAAGGTTTACAGAATAGGGCGTCACTCGACGGCCTCAGCTCAAGACTTCGGGAAGATACAGCCTTCCGCGAACATCAGATCAGCACTCCCAGACAGAAGATCTGCATCACTCCTAAAACACCCTAGTGAAGCTCTAAGGTGGAAATACTACATCCTTCCACTCAATCCTCAGAAGACTGTCTACCAGCGGATACCCTAGAAGACCTCCAGAATTGGACGCCTTCCCTCCAAATAGCAACCCAGGAGTTATCAGAGGAGAAACTAACTAAAGACTCTACGAAGTCCCTCCGCCAATTCAGTTGAAGACCCACCGGAAGGACCACAGGATCGCTAACCGCTCAGTTCCAATCGCTTAGAGGATTTGAGACTCCAACTAGCTAAGTATGAATAATCGTAGTACATAAGCCTCGTAGGACCTACCTTCGCAGACGTCATCGGAAGCTTCCAACTCTCGGAGGAAGATGTGCGACAGCCTTCAAAACATCCATCCGCGACTCCAAGAAGGAAGGATTACCTCCACTCCTAGAATTCTATCCTAGTTTAATCCTAAGGGGGAAAGACTGCGTCTTTCCCACCAAAATAGAGTAACCCTTCACTAGAAGAAAACCCAGGAGTATCGACCGTAAAATCTTTAATTAGGATATGCTACGCCCCTATAGAAGAGCCGTGGATCCTTAGAGAGAGGTACTCCCAACCGTAGATTCTATCCTCCGACGAGTACTCTGTGAAGTCCAGCATTGAGATAGTCTGCCCAGTCTAAGCCCTCGAGATATAGAGTCCAGAAGGAATAGAAGGTCATCCCTCGCAATCAGGACTGGATTTTTGCTCAACTCTCCATGCATTCCGAAAGACTGAAGCTCAACTTCATCGACAGAGTAGTCACTTTCTGTAACACCCTCGAATCGGCCCTATGCAAGTGTTAGCCCTTTCCGCCTAACCCGCATATAAACGATTCAAGGACACCCACCAGGCACTTTCGTGCGGGTGGAAAACAAAGTAATACCATTACACAACAGTCCTCGATGGGACCCACAGAACAGATATATATACAACTGCGACTCAATGAGTCAAGAAGACAGATATACGATACAAAGATCCAAATCACCTTGAAAAAATTACAGAGTCCGAGTACGGACAAGATGCAAATGGGGCTAGGAGCCCTAAAGAATAACCAATGGCGTCCATAACCCTGCCTAGGCCAAGCCGGAAGGGTAACCCTGCTAACGACGTCGATCTCAAAACCTGCTAAAACAAAAGGGGTGCCGACAAAGGGCAAAGGAAAAAGAGGAGCGTCAATACTGAGGCCAGTACATGGCGAGGCTAGAATTCAGCGGCTCTCGCCTACATAGGTATGGTGGACTGAAGCGGCAGCGAAGCATGCAATAAACAACCTATAGAGACTCGATACAACTATCGGCTATTAGAGAGGGATAAGAAAGACCTATCCGGGAACACCTGATACTAACACCAATCATACCCGTCCTGGTATTCCCCCTCGAGACCAAACGAGGAAGTCAAACCGATGAACTCACGCAGTTGGCAGTTTTATTCATTCCATTATAGTTGCAGCGCTTACTAGTCATATATAGATAACACGAGTCATCCTGATAGCACAAGTAGTGGGCAGTTTTAGTTAACCAAGAAGTTGTAGTTGCAACACTTACTAGTCAGATACAATTAGCATGTGACATCCCAAACCCAACAGTTCTTGGCACTTTTATTTCATTCCATTGGAGTTGCGATACTTACTAGGCAGGTATAACATGACAAGATACACCCCAGTTCCACCAGTTGTTGGCACTTTTATTATCCAGTCCATTGTAGTGAAGCTGATTACTAGTCACATATTAAGTCAAATTTATAGCACTACTTTAGTTATGCTTGTCTATGATCAAGATACTGTGCTCCAAGTCGTCCATAACCGCGGACACGGCTTTCAGAAAGATTTACCTAGGGTGCACAAATAGCAACACACACACGATCAACCTCAGAAAAACCAAATCAAAACCCAACGAGGCTTTCACGACAAAGCAATCACAGGATTCATAAACTATTTCAGGGGGCCACCCCATTAAGCTACCCGCAACAAAATTGTCCGGCTCCAAGACGGACCCAAGGTTTGCGCCAATGGCTGTAAATGACTGGGAACCCGAAAGTGTGGTTGGGCTTGTCGATACAGCGAAAACACTCTGCAATTCCTAAACAGTACAGGTGCTCCACGCACAATCGTAGATAAAGCAGTAAAGCATGGCATAAGTACATGATAGTAATAAAACCCCAAACTAGTTTGTGGCCCCAAGAAATAAGAAATGAATCAAGCTCTGGCTAAGGGGGATTCATAGAGTCTCCCGTATGTGGATAGTGTGAATTGTCAAGGAACAGGTATCAACTACTCGGGGTCCTACGGGACACAAGTGAGCGTGGAAGAACCAAATAACATCTATTGCCCACCGATGCCTCTGCATTAGTTATATCTAGAAATTTAATGGTTGTATTTAAAGTCATGATCCTCTCCACCATTAAGCACCTCCACCATTTAGCATGTGTCAACTTGCTGTCAACGGTGAAACAACAATGACGCGAAGCAACACATAAGCAAGCAACTACGACTCACAAGGCTGACTATCTATCAATCAACAGGCAATAGGATGTGTCCATGGCAATATATAGGCTGCAAGGAGTATAAATGGTGCACCGAAACTAAAGCATCGCAACAGGGATAGCAATAGATCAATAGGAGGAAATAAAGACTATAAAGCAAAATGGGTAGAAAGGGGGAGATTGCTCGCCTGGGAAACAGAGCCGAAGGTTCAAATCCGGAGAAATTGTCGATACTCGCATAAACTCATCGGCCTAATCCGCGAAGAAGCAAACACTAGAAGAAACACCGGATGCAATATTTAATACTACGGCAGAAGATCCAGCATGCTTATGATATGATGCATGGCATGGCAAAGATGCGGTTCAATTAGGCAATTTTAAGCAGAACCGGGGTCCTGATAATTAATTACACTGTTCAAGTTATTTAGATCCCCCACAATTCAAATGTTGTATTAACAGGGCGAAAACATGGCATCGGTTCGCTACACCAATTTAAATGGAGTCCGGAATAAGACAAAAGTATCCCACATATAGAATCCATATTTAATTTAGGCGAATCGACTATTTAACCCACCCACTATATGACATGTATGCAAGCATGATGATTTAATGATGCGACAGGTATATGTCATATTATAAAAATAGAGGCTTAGGGTCACACATCTAGGTTCGGAAGATCTTGGTTCCGGGGGTCCGGGGTCCGGTCTCAGGGTTCGACGGGGGGAACAGTTTGATGGGATCGGTCTTAGACAACGAAAGGAGAGCTTGGTGTTCCGAGAAGAAGGACTTGGTGTTCCGGTGGTGATCTTGGCGGTCTTTGGATCCGGGTCTCGCATCCGGGAAGGAGTACTTCTGATTTCCCCGTGAAAGTGATCTTGACGCTCGGTGCCCGCGAAGTAGATCTTGTCGTCCCATGTGGATCTTGTCGATTCCGCCTCGAAGGGCTTGGGCCTTCCCGTGTCGGAAGTCTTGGGTGGCACCGTGTTCAACCATCAAAACTGTCGGCATCGAGTCGGTCTTGTCGGCGCGGAAGAACTTGTCGGAATCCTTGGTTCATGCAGCTCCTCGAGGCAAACTTGCCGATGGGTCGGATCGGAGATCTTGTCGATGGTTGTGGGCGATCTTGGTTTGGGGTCATTCTTGTATGACGAGGATCGGTTGCGGAACATGGAGGCTCGGTGGTTCATGTAGCTCTTCACCATACATGACTGAAATTGATGTAGCCCGAGTGATCTTATCGGGGCCGCCTTGGTTGCATCACCATCTCGTCCTCGAGGTCGCGCAAACACAACATAACCCCTGGTACACATCGCTAGCAGCACACCACCGGGGTTCCAAAACGTATACGGGCAAACAGAGCCGCTAAGCAAGCGCGCGAGTCGGACTTGGCAGCAGGTAGAGGAACTCCGTGGCGTGCTCGAGGAGGCAGCGCTCGCAGAGGCTCGGGGTCATGAGGCTGGACGTCTCTAGGCAGCGACTGAGCGACGCGGCCAGAAGACGGAAGTGGCGGCTCGGCGAGCTTGTCGCGGAGAGGGGCCTGGCGACGACACGCGGGAGGGCGCTGGGCGACGGAGCTCGAGGGGTTGCGCTCGCGCGTGGGCCGGGGACACAGCGGCGTGGGCAGAGGGATGGAGGTCGACACGGTCAGCGGATCGACGTGGCGACGACAGACTTGGTGAAGGAGAGCGGCAGGCCGGAGCGTGCTGGGGCAGGGACGACAAGGTCCTGGCGCGCCAAGGAGAATCGCGGCCGTGTGTGTGTTGCTATTTGTGCACCCCTGCAGGGTAAATCTTTCTGAAAGCCGTGTCCGCGGTTATGGACGACTTGGAGCACAGTATCTTAATCATAGACAAGCATAACTAAAGTAGTCCTATAAATTTGACTTAATATGTGACTAGTAATCAGCTTCACTACAATGGAATGGATAATAAAAGTGCGAACAACTGGTGGAACTGGGGTGTATCTTGTCATGTTATACCTGCCTAGTAAGTATCACAACTCCAATGGAATGAAATAAAAGTGCCAACAACTGCTGGGTTTGGGATGTCACATGCTAATTGTATCTAACTAGTAAGTGTTGCAACTACAACTTCTTGGTTAACTAAAACTGCCCACTACTTGTGCTATAAGGATGACTCGTGCTATCTATATCTGACTAGTAAGTGCTGCAACTATAATGGAATGAATAAAACTGCCAACTGTGTGAGTTCCTTGGTTTGACTTCCTCGTTTTGTCTCGAGGGGGAATACCAGGACGGGTATGATTGGTGTTAGTATCAGGTGTTCCTGGATAGGTCTTTCTTATCCCTCTCTAATATCCGACAGTTGTATCGAGTCTCTATAGGTTGTTTAGTGCATGCTTCGCTACCGCTTCAGTCCACCATACCTATGTAGGCAAGAGCCGCTGAATTCTAGCCTCGCTGCATCGCCTCGCATCGACGCCTCTTTTTCCTTTGCCCTTTGTCGGCACCCGAGATCGACGTCGTTAGCAGGGTTACCCTTCCGGCTTGGCCTGGGCAGGGTTAGGGACGCCATTGGTTATTCTTCAGGGCTCTTAGCCCCATTTGCATGTTGTCCGTACTCGGACGCTGTAATGTTTTCAAGGTGATTTGGATCTTTGTATTGTATATCAGTATTCTTGACTCGTTGAGTCGCTGTTGTATATATATCTGTTATGTGGGTCCCATCGAGGACTGTTGTGTAATGGTATTACTTCATTTTCCACCCGCACAAAAGTGCCTGGTGGGCGTCCTTGAATCGTTTCTATGCGGGTTTGGCGGAAAGGGCTAAAACTTGCATATGGCCGATTCGAGGGTGCTACATAGTGGTATCAAAGCTCAGCAGTTGCGATACCCCACTGGTCCAGCCTGTAGAATAACCTAGCTAACGGACGATCTAGAGTGTCAAAACTATTTTGCAAAATCGGTTGGATAGATCTGATTAGGTCTGATTTTACTCCTTACCTCTCTGTTGTTCTCCTCTTACCTCTGCGTGTTTTGAATCTGCTCTCTTATCTTTTCTTCGAGTCCAGGAATTCTCGTGGTTGGGTTTCCGTATTACCTTTAGGGTTTCGCTTCCTCCTTTGGCAACGGTGTTTCTACCTCTGGACTTCATGCTATCTGAGTGATCCTTTATCTGTGGTACCATTCTTTGTTCCTTGTTTGTGCCTTCTGGTGTTTTCCGACACGACGACATCATCTACGCCAGATCCGATGCAGAGTCTGCATCACTCCTTTGTTTCCGAACCTCGATTGTCGAGATCTTCAGTCTGATTCCGAGAATGGTTGCACGCTTTTCTACTGATTGTGTGGAGTAATAGTTTGGGTGCGTGATCGATTGGCCCCCATGCCGACTACTCACTCTATTTGCTCGTGTACATTGAAGTGGATGAGAATGCATCGGTTCTCTCTTTCTATCGAAGTTAGAGGTGGCTTTATTGGTGGATACCTTTACCTTCGTCCTTTGTATCCCAGAGTGTTCTCTCGACGATCACGGACAACGACCTCTTGTTAGTGGTGTCGCGAGCATCTACACGAAGCGAGAAGATTCAGATCGCCGACCTTCTTCCCGGTACCACGAGGCGGATCTCGAGGGCGAGATCCCTTGTTAGTGGTGTCGAATTGTGGCATCCCGCTAAAACCACTACTAGAAAATCGCTGTGTTTTCGTGCATTGCATCATCATGACCGCATGCTCATGTCATCATGCCACATTGCATTTGAGCTTCATCATGACATCATATATTGTTTGCCTAAAACTGTTTTCTAAACACCTATCTTTGTTTTCTAAATATCCCCTGTCTTTATTTCAAATTACAACCCCGGCCTCTTCCAGATATTTTCTTTTGTCTACAAAATATTTACAAAAGTCTATTTCAGACAAAATAAAAATAAATAAAACTATTTTCTTTTCAGACCAGGGAGACCGCCAGCCTGCCAGGCCAAAAGCCAGCAAGCCAGCAGTCTACTACCCGGCCCAACTAGACAACCCCCAAACCCTAAACCTAACACTCCCCACCACACACACTACCCCGCCGCTGCCAGCCACGCAGCAGCCGTGCAGCGCACAGCATGCACACGCACACCGCACATGCACGCATGCCACCGTCCACATCGTGGCCCCACCCACTCGCCCGCTCCCGCACGCAAGACGCAACCTGCTCCCCCACGCAACCCTCCTCTCCCGCTCACACACCCTTGCTCCTCACCTGGCCCACCCTGCAGCCCCGCTATCGACACCACCCCACACCCTAGCCTCGATCCCCTCACCCTTCCCACCAACCCCACCTCTCCTCGCTCCCCACCCTGCACGCGTCCCTCGTCCTCGCCCCGCGTCGTCCCTGCCTCAACCACGTCGGCGACGCTGCGCCGCCCTCTCCTCTCCGGCAAGCACCCCGCCTTCGACCTCGCAACCACGACCCCCTTCTCCTCTGGCTCCAGGCGCCGCCCTCGCCGCGAGGAGCGCCACGTCGCCTCGCCGGCCGCCCTCTCCTCTGGCCGTCCGAGCCCCGTGACGGCGCCGTCCCTCGCGACCTCGTCTGCCAGTAGCCTCGCCACCGCTCCCCTTCACCGATGACCGAACTCGTCCGATGCGCCCCGTTGACGCGTTCTCCCGCTCCGGCCGCGGTTCTCCTCGGTGCGCCAGGACCTCGCCGTCCCTGCCCCAGCATGCTCCGGCCCACCGCTCTCCTTCACCAAGTCCGCCGTCACCGCGTCGAGCCCCTGACCGCTTCGACCTCCATCCCTCTGCCTTGCGCTCGCGGTTCACGGCCCGGCGTGCGCAACCCATGAGCTCCGTCGCCCAGCCGCCCTCTGCCAGCCGCCCCTCTCCGCGACAAGCTCGCAGAGCCGCCACTTCTAACTTCTGGCCGCGTCGCTCCGTTGCCGCCTAGAGACGTCCAGCCTCGCGACCCCGAGCCTCTGGGAGCGCTGCCTCCTCGAGCACGCCACGAAGTTCCTCTGCCTACTGCCAAGTCCGACTCGCGCGCTTGCTTGGCGGCTCTGTCTGCCCGTATATGTTTTGGAACCCCGGTGGTGTGCTGCTAGCGATGTGTAGCGGGGGTCATGTTGTGTTTGCGCGACCTCGAGGACGAGATGGTGACGCAACCAAGGCGTTCCCGATAAGATCACTCGGGCTACATCAATTTCGGTCATGTATGGTGAAGAGCTACATGAACCACCGAGCCTCCATGTTCCGCAACCGATCCTCGTCATACAAGAATGACCCCAAACCAAGATCGCCCACAACCACCGAAAAGATCTCCGATCCGACCCATCGGCAAGTTCGCCTCGAGGAGCCGCATGAACCGAGGATTCTGACAAGTTCTTCCACGCCGACAAGACTGGCTTGATGCCGACGGTTTCGATGGTTGAACACGGTGCCACCCAAGACTTCCGACACGGGAAGGCCCAAGCCCTTCGAGGCGAAATCGACAAGATCCACACGGGACGACAAGATCTACTTCGCGGGCACCGAGCGTCAAGATCGCCTTCACGGGGAAACCGCAAGTACTCCTTCCCGAATGCGAGACTCGGATCCGAAGACCGCCAAGATCGCCACCGGAACACCAAGTCCTTCTTGCCGGAATACCAAGCTCTCCTTTCATTGTCCGAGATCGATCCTGTCTAACCGTTCCCCCCATCGAACCCTGAGACCGGACCCCGGACCCCCGGAACCAAGATCTTCCGAACCCAGATGTGTGACCCTAAGCCTCTAGTTTTATAATATGACATATACATGTCACATCATTAAATCATCATGCTTGCATACATGTCATCTAGTGGGTGGGTTAAATAGTCGATTCGCCTAAATTAAATATGGAGTCTATATGCAGGATACTTTTGTCTTATCCCGATGCCATGTTTTCGCCTAGTTAATACAACATTTGAATTGCGGGGGTTCTAAATAACTTGAACAGTGTAATTAATTATCGGGACCTCGGTTCCGCTTAATATTGCCTAATTGCACCGCATCTGTGCCATGCCATGCATCATATCATAAGCATGCCGGATCTTCTGCCGTAGTATTAAATATTGCATCCGGTATTTCTTCTAGTGTTTGCTTCTTCGCGGATTAGGCCGATGAGTTGATGCGAGTATCGACAAGTTCTCCGGATTTGAACCTTCGACTCTGTTTCCCAGGCGAGCAATCTCCCCCTTTCTACCTATTTTGCTTTATAGTCTTTATTTCCTCCTGTTGATCTATTGCTATGCGTGTTGCGATGCTTTAGTTTCCGTGCACCATTTATACCCCTTGCAGCCTCTATATTGCCATGGACACATCCTATTGCCTGTTGATAGATAGATATTCAGCCTTGCGAGTCGTAGTTGCTTGCTTATCTGTTGCTTCGCATCGTTGTCGTTTCACCGTTGAAGGCAAGTTGACACATGGTAAATGGTGGAGGTGCTTAATGGTGGAGAGGATCATGACCTTAAATACAACCATTAAATTGCTAGATATAACTAATGCAGAGGCATCGGTGGGCAATAGATGTTATTTGGTTCTTCCACGCTCACTTGTGTACCGTAGGACCCCGAGTACTTGATACCTGTACTGTTTAGGAATTGCAGAGTGTTTTCGCGGTATCGACAAGCCCATCCACACTTTTGGGTTCCCAGTCGTTTACAGCGATTGGCGCAAACCTTGGGTCCATCTCAGAGCCGGCCAACTTTGTTGCGGGTAGCTTAATCGGGTGGCCCCCTGAAATAATTTATGAATCCTGTGATTGCTTTGTCGTGAAAGGCTCGTTGGGTTTTGATTTGGTTTTTCCGAGGTTGATCGTGTGTGTGTTGCTATTTGTGCACCCCTGCAGGGTAAATCTTTCTGAAAGCCGTGTCCATGGTTATGGACGACTTGGAGCACAGTATCTTGATCATAGACAAGCATAACTAAAGTAGTTCTATAAATTTGACTTAATATGTGACAAGTAATCAGCTTCACTACAATGGAATGGATAATAAAAGTGCCAACAACTGGTGGAACTGGGGTGTATCTTGTCATGTTATACCTGCCTAGTAAGTATCACAACTACAATGGAATGAAATAAAAGTGCCAACAACTGCTGGGTTTGGGATGTCACGTGCTAATTGTATCTGACTAGTAAGTGTTGCAACTACAACTTCTTGGTTAACTAAAACTGCCCACTACTTGTGCTATCAGGATGACTCATGTTATCTATATCTGACTAGTAAGTGCTACAACTATAATGGAATGAATAAAACTGCAAACTGTGTGAGTTCCTCGGTTTGACTTCCTCGTTTGGTCTCGAGGGGGAATACCAGGACGGGTATGATTGGTGTTAGTATCAGGTGTTCCCGGATAGGTCTTTCTTATCTCTCTCTAATAGCCGATAGTTGTATCAAGTCTCTATAGGTTGTTTAGTGCATGCTTCGCTGCCGCTGCAGTCCACCATACCTATGTAGGCGAGAGCTGCCGAATTCTAGCCTCATGTAATCGGCCTCAAGATCGACACTCCTCTTTTTCCTTTGCCCTTTGTCGGCACCCTTACATTTTAGCAGGTTTGAGATCGACGTCGTTAGCAGGGTTACCCTTCCGGCTTGGCCTGGGCAGGGTTATGGACGCCATTGGTTATTCTTCAGGGCTCTTAGCCCCATTTGCATCTTGTCCATACTCGGACGTTGTAATGTTTTCAAGGTGATTTGGATCTTTGTATTGTATATCTGTATTCTTGACTCCTTGAGTCGTTGTTGTATATATATATATATGTTCTATGGGTCCCATCGAGGACTGTTGTGTAGTGGTATTACTTTGTTTGCCATGCACGAAAGTGCTTGGTGGGTGTCCTTGAATCGTTTCTATGCGGGTTTGGTGGAAAGGGCTAAAAATTGCATAGGGACGATTCGAGGGTGTTACACTTTCAAAGACAGAGTCCATAAGATAGTACGCATAAGACACCTAGTATGAACCCGACTCAAAATCCCCTAACCCTACTCTCCTGAATCTCGGGACAAGATTCTTTTAAGGGGGAAAGGTCTGTAACATCCCAATTCCAGCAACCCTGATTAGTTGTCCAGAATGCAAAAATCAGGGGGAACAAAAACTTTTTGTTGCTCATTGGTGCAGTGTTTGCTTGTTGTTTGTTTGTGCTTGTGCATGTGAGTGTATACCATATGATACTCCTTACCTCACCATCAGTTGACAAAAGCTATTTAACAAAACTATCCTGGATCATTTTACATATTCTCAAATGTTCTGGCATTTCAAAACATGAGCCAAGATGCTTATGTAACCAAAACTATTTTAGTAGCTTCTATTGACAAAACTATGGAGATCTGCAATCTCCTTATGCTTTCAAGACAAAACCTTCAACTACTCTTACCTCTAAGATTTCCAAAACCTTTTATAAATCTTTTGAACTCTAATCTTGGTAGATGAACCAAGGACCTTACCTTGTTCAAACTCCAACCTTTCAAAATTGCCCATCCTTACCTCAAGCTAAGCTTGATGGTTACCCTAGTAGTAGATGATTTGTTTGTAAGATGAGTTGCCTTGATCTGTTGTTTGACTTGATTGCTTAGAAGTAGTATGAGATACTCTAGGATCTCATCCACTAGGATCAAGATACTTTAAAATCACCAAACCCTAAGCAAGAATACAATCTGGATCTAATCTCTAGATACTAGGTGATCCTCTAAAACCCTTAACCAGATCAGCTCTGAAGTGATCTAATTCTAGAAGTTTCCAAGTCAATGAAGACCAGTATCAAGCAAGGATCCTTCCTACTCAATCTACACTTCAACATCATCCACTTGATGATGCTTTGGTTCCTTGCATCCCATCAAAATCATCACCACCCACATTCTAGTCAAAAACCCTAAATCTGCCAAATTTGGCTGTGTGGATTCATATTTCCAACATCACCTTTTTGAATGCCTCCCTTTCTCAAACCTTATGCATTTTTGAAAATGCATTTGAACCATCATGTTAACCATCTTAAGGAATACCAAGGCCCACTCTTGACCTTGGATAGATCATCCTCCAACCCACTTGTTCTTGATGGTTTTGCAGGCAAGAAAATAACTTCTCCTGCAAATCTAGTCAACATGCCTACTTTGACAGAAGATCACACCATCATCCAACCTTCTATGGACTAAATCTTTGCATGGTTGTGTTCTACTCTTATAGGTCTATCAACATCTACTTCCTTTGTTCCAAGTGGAACTTTGTGCTTCTTAAACCCACATGGTTTATAAGGCATCATGACTCATCTGGTATGGCCGCCTTATTTTCAACTAAGTTTGCCATCACTTCCAGACCACCTCAAATGTAACCAATCAGAACTCCTTCTTCCCTTATCATATATGGGACTTGGTCTAACTATCCATCTATCCCTTGCATTAAGGTGAGCTTTGAGCTCCAAGATCCAACAAGGTTTTGGTGGTATAAAAATAACATCACCCTAGATCCACAACTCCTTGTTTTCCATCTAATACAAGTTGGATTTCCAATTCCCAAGGTTGAAAATGCTTGCTACACCTTGCCTACATCATCTACCTTGATCATCAGGATTTATAAAATATTATCCATAATTATTATGGCTCCAAATCAAATTAATCTCTTTCATTGACAAAATCCCCAAAACTCCTCTCCCAATGGAAAATTTGGTTTTTGCCAAAGCACTTCCCCAACCTTTGGCTCAACTGAAATCCACATATCATACCCTATCTTCCCACTTCTAAAATAAATATTTTTGAAGAGCCTTATTATTTCTTTTTGCCCATTTTCTTAAATGGCTGAATTGGAATAATAATTGTTTTAAATACTTTTATCATCCAATAAATCTTGGGAAAATTCCCCAAAGTGTGGATTCATATTTAGAATCATCTCACATCAAAAACCAATCATGTCCATTGTGAAAATATCAAATAAGCTTCTAGAAACCATGTCTGCACTTTTTGAATAAATGAATTTAAGTGGACAAAAACTCATTTGAAAAATCCCAAAAAATTCTTGGAGGTGTATCTTGACCTCATCTACCGATTAGTATCATTTCCCCATCTTGTCCAAGCCAAGTTTTTAGACTTTCTTCATAGCCATATAGTTGATCATTTTTTCCAAGTTAGCAAACCCTCAAATCAAAAACCCACCAAACCTACACCAACTTGGTCAAACAAACTTGCACAACACACCTCTCCTCCCTCTGGTCGAAATACACTGTAGCATCTGCCCTCCCTTTGTCTTTTGCCCTTGGAAAGAGAGAAAGAAAGATATGGCATATCTTTCAAGTCTTGGATATATTGTGCAGCAGCAAACACCACCCCTTCCTCCACTCAGTGCTCGAATCAGAGGCCCCACCACCCCTCTCTCCACCTCCCTTATTGCCCAATCCCTGGCCAGCTCCTCCCTCCTTGATCTAGTGGACCAAGTCCACCCTAGACCATATCCCTTGTTTTATAAGGGGCAGTGAGCACCCCGAGCTCCCCTGGCCATCCATTTGCTCCATCCCCACCCCAACTACCTCCCTGAGCTCCCTCTCTCTCCCATCCTACTCTACATCGACCTAGAAGAGAAGAGGAAGCCTTCTCGGCCTTCCCCATGAAATCGAGCAAGGGCTCCTTCCCACTGCCTCTCCCCCTCTGCATGTTATGTTCCTGAGCTCCCCTCCTCCTTCTGGTACTAACGATGTTCCTCGTTTCGAGATGCATCCACCGTGGACACCGCACTGGCGAGCTTCCGCAGCTTCGCTCCGGCCAACCTCGCGCGGGCTCCTTTCCATAGGCAAACAGGGTCGTGTTGCCCATCCTTGGAGTCGCCATCGTCGACCGCGCCACCCTGGCCCGTCTCGACCACCTCCCGACGTCTCTGGTCAGCTCCCCTGCCCTGCCAGGTCCTCCCTAGGGTTAGGTCCCCACCGGTGTCCTTCTTCGCGAGAACGATGACCCACCGCTGCTGGATCGAGTCTAATCGAATGGCCGATGTTCGGTGATACCCCTTCGTGAGCTCTGACCCACTGATGACCGCCACCCGCATGTCAGGTTCGAAGTCGCCACCTACTGCGCGCGGTGCCGCCAGGTGGGCCTAATCCCCCTGCTGCGGCCCAAGTCTCCTATGGATCTGGCCCACCTAGTCTTATCCTTTTAATTCATTTTGCCAGATCCAGAAAGTCGGCCATTAGTTTAAATCTTTTTGAAAATAAAAACCCCACCAAATGGCTAGATCTAAAATTCCTAGTGTTTATGAATGTTTTCTTAAACATGTAGTATCTTTGGTTGACCCAAATAATGTCCAGATTATTTATAGTAAATCCTTGACCCAGATGTATCTTTTCCACTATAAAATCTTTCTGTAAGTTTTATAACTCTAATGGAGTTAAAACTTTTTGTTTCTGAAAGCTAATAGTTATCCCTTTCATGTTCCCCTAGCCCCACCTAAAATTGATTCATATATTGCCCCTAGTAAAAATAACAAAAACAGTCACAATCTAACTTTAGATAATTCCCTAGACCAAACCATGAGCTTTTTTGACCTAATTCCAACTCTCAGTGATGTGGTACACTAAGGTCTACCAATATCCAGGAGATCAAATTTTATGGAGGCTCTGTGTAATTTTGGTGAATTAATCATCTCTGCCTTGGGTAGTGTCAGTAGATAAATCACTAATGGAGTTTGATAACTCCAAAAAGAGTGAATCCAATTCCTACAGAAAGGTATTTAAAATACCTACCATGTGGCCTTGGCTTCCTATCAGAAGCTACTGTAGATTAAATCTGGTGAAAAAGACAAGTTGTCTACAGAACTGCCTTTGGGAATATTTCCTGCGGGCATTCTAGTAAATATTTTGACATGATTCCAACTCTCAGTGAACAAGTACATCAAGCCCTACCTAACCACCCACGGAAATAATTTTTGGATATATAGAACATTTCTAGTGAATTATTTCCTAAAACTAGAGTTTTTCCCACTAAAAAATTGATTATAAATCATTGGAAGTAGATAATTTGGTGAAACCACTTTTGTGGGTTTCATATTATCACTACCTATCTGATGGCATCATTTCTATACAAAGGTATCCTATAGAACTTCGACCTTATAATTAAACCCCTTAATTAAGTAGTTTAGCAATCCAAATCATTAAAGAAAACCCGGAAAGGCTTTTCAAGTATTTCCAGTTGTGTAGAAGCCAACCACTCAAAACCTACTGAATTGTAAACTCGTATTGTCCATTGCTTGCTGTATGTTTGGTTGCTTGTATGCCTTATGTTGATTGTGCACTTGCTTGTTTACATGTGTGCTCCCTGACGACGATAGTTGCGATTATCTCGGAGATCCGAAGAAGAGGGATATTATTGTATATTATTGGGTATTCCAAGAGGAAGTCCACGGACAATTATGCCATATTGCTGATCCTCTGGCAAGCCACCTTCTTGCTCATAAGCCTTGTCCTACTGTTTTACTTATGCATGTTTTATCTACTGTTTATTAAAACTGCACTGTTTTACTATATGTTGATGTATATATGATAGTGGTTTGGCTCCTCCGAACTATTACACTTTTGTACTATTAAGTACAAACCGCCTTGATGACACCTACTGGTCCCTAGTAGAATAGATGGTGCATTACACCATACTCCTTTGGAGACCCCATTTTCGCCGAAGCAAAGCTATAGGATGGGAACACCCCGGAAAAGTTTTACCAAATGTTTTATGATAAAACCTTGGTGAGGTGGGACCTCCCAAGAGATGTTGAGAAAGAAAAAGATTTTGTTTTAAAAAATGTTGAAGGAAAGCTGGAGGAAAAAGGTTTATGAAAATGCACCCGGTTCTTTGCAGTTTTGCTAGAACAATTAACCCGTGCAACCACATTACTCTGGAATGGGACAGGGCTAGATTTGATGTTTGTTTATTCTGGTGTAAGCTACCTCGCAACAACTACAGGGGATAAAAATCCTTGGAGGGTGGGCCTTCTCACATAAGGTTCCATGTGGGACATCGACCTAGAGAAGGAACGAAGGGCCTGCGCGCCTCCACGCGTTACTATGAGCCCCTCATTGAAAGCGCACACTCGTGCAGTGGAAAAAGCGATCTGGTTGGTCCTTGGTACCTGACGTCCCGGTGTTGAGGGGAACAACACTCATAGGTTAGGCACTTGTATTGGAGTGGGCATCCGGAGAGTCTTGATCGGTTACTCGACCCACGATCAGTGTAGATCAGGGTAGTGTACCTGGATGGTGTGGGTAAAGTGTACAACCTCTGCAGAGTGTAAATCTATTCGAATAGCCATGTCCGCGGTCATGGATGGTTGGGAAGGTTGCTGTAGAGCAGTGCTGGTTTTGTTTTCAAAAAGGATTTCGGAAAGGAAATGGCTTTGGAAATGTTTTGACCATGGGATGGTTGGAAGGGGGAGAAAGGAGTTTGGTCATGGGACGACCTGAAGACGGGAACAAATGGGTACCCCAATCCTTGTGTTTCCAAAACTTTTCAAAAAGGTTTCCAAAATGTTTTACAAAAGTTTTCAACAAAGATATGTAGATGCTATATCTACAAGAGAAACTAATTGATAAAAGAACCTCTCTTGGAGCCCTCCTACTACCATAGCCATAATGCATATCCTCTTGTTATTATTGTTATCTTAAGGTGGTTTGCCAGCACATGCAAAGTACTCACTGGCATTGTCCCTGGCTATTAACTTGGTCAGATATCGAGAAGAAGGTGAAGTGGACGACTATGCGAGCTAGGACGTTCTCCTAGTAAGTTGCCTGTAGGTTAAGGCATGGCTCGGGCTCTACGTTTGATGAAGTTCCGCTGATGTTGATCGATGTAGCCATAATGGCAAATAAGGTATGATAGGTATTCGTTATGTATTGGATTTTTACTTTGATACTTGTCGGTTATGTGCCACGACTAACTGATCATGGGATCGTGGTTGTATGCATAACAGGGATTCTCGGAGGATGAATCCGGGGGCCCCACAGACTGATTTCAAAGAAAAAGATAAAATTGGCTAAAAAGTTTCCAGAGTGGTGGAACTAAGCAGTTAAAACTTCGTTACCTATCTTTTGCTTGTTGTATTCTTCTGCCGAGACCAAAGAGATCAATTCCACAATGTTTACTTCACCAACACTATAATGCTTCAATTGCTGCCCATTAAGAATCCATGATGAAGAAGAGGGTGTAGTATTTTTTAGTCTCACCGCTCCTGAAGCATATGCTTATTCAATATCATATGGTCCTTCCCACCTGGATTTCAATTTCCCTACAAAAATCTTTAGCCTAGAGTTGTAAAGCAAAACTTTATCTCTAGTTTTAAATCCGTTTCCCTCAAACATTTTTTCATCCCATTTCTTAACCTTTTGTTTAAATATCCTAGTGTTTTCATGAACCTCATTCCTAAGTTCATCTAAAGCAAGAATGTCTAAGAGTCATTTTTCTCCTATAGTTTTAAAGTCAAAATTCATAGTTTTGATAGCCCACCGAGCCTTATGGTCAAGTTCTAATGGAAGGTAACAATTTTTACTATAAACCATTTTGTATGGTGTCATTCCCATATGGTTCTTGAATGCAGTACGATAAGCCCACAATGCATCATTAAGATTCAAGGCCTAATCTTTTCTTGACTTGTTCATAGTCTTCTGAAGTATAGCCTTGATTTCTCTGTTAGATAATTCCACTTGTCCACTGGTTTGAGGGTGGTAAGGCGAGGCTACCCGGTGTTCTACTCCATATTTTTGAAGTATCTTGTCAAAAGTTCCCTTCATAAAATGAGTTGCACCGCTAGTAATCAAAAATTGGGGTACTCCAAACTTGGGAAAGATGATGTCCTTGACCATCTTAATGGAAGTGGCTGCATCTACATGAGCTATGACTATAGCTTCAACCCATTTAGTAACATAATCAAAAGCAACAATAATATGAGTATAACCATTAGAGGGAACAAGTGTCCCCATGAAGTCCATTCCCCATACATCGAATGTTTCTATTACTAAGTTATATTTCATATTCATTTATTGTCTCTTTTATATATTACTCATACATTGACAAGCATCACAATTTTTAACATATTCATGAGAGTCTTTAACTAGTGTAGGCCAGTAGAAACCCGACTACAAGACCTTGGCTGTAGTGCGATTACTGTGATGCCCATCATAAGGACTATCATGGCAAGCTTTAAGGATGTCTTTTGCCTCGTCCTCGGATACACATTTACAGATTATCCCGTCTATACCATGCCTGTATAGGTAAGGGTCATCCCAAAAGTAATGTTTTAAATCATTAAAAAAATTCTTTGTTTGATTGTAATTCATTTCTTTTGGTAAAAACTTGCATACTAGAAAATTTTCATAATCTGCAAACTAAGGATCGCGAGTTTCTATAACTGCAAGGTATTCACCTCACATAGATTCATTTATAGGAATAGGATCCTCTATGATTCCTTCCATCCGTGACAAATGGTCGGCCACAGGGTTATCCTTTCCCCTCCTATCTACTATCTGCAAATCATATTCTTGTAGTAACAGGACCCATTTAATTAGATGGGGTTTAGCATCTTTGTTAGCTAGAAGATGTCTCAAATATTGATGGTCAGTATGAACTATTACTTTTGAGTTGATGATATAGTGTCTAAACTTATCACAAGCAAAAACAATAGCAAGGAATTCTTTCTCGGTTGTCACATAGTTCCTTTAATCATCATTAAAAACTCGACTAGCATATTGAATAACATTGAGATTAGGACCATCTCTTTGTCCTAAAACAGCCCTAATAGCATAGTCACTAGCATCACACGTAATTTCAAATGGTTCATCCCAATTGGGTGGTTGAATGAGTGGTGCAGAAATTAGTGCCTTTTTAACTGTTTGAAGGAATCATGGCAATCTTTATCAAAAGTAAAAAGAGCATATTTATCTAAGAGACGAGTTAAAGGGGTGGCTATTTTAGCAAAATCTTTAATAAAGCGTCTATAGAAACCGGCATGTCCAAGGAAATTCTTTACCCCTTTTATATCTTGCGGAATTGGCAGTGTTTCTAAGGTGGTTAAATTTGAATTATCAATCTTAATATTCTTTTCAGAAACCTTATGCCCAAAAACTATACCTTCCCTTACCATGAAGAGGCAGCGCTTCCAATTTAGAACCATCTTGGTTTGTTTACACCGCTGCAAAACTCTATTAAAATTATAGAGACATTGTTCAAAAGTAGTTCCATAGACAACAAAATTATCCATAAGGAGTTCCATAGAACTTTCCACAAAACTGACAAAAAAATTTAGAACACACTCTTGAAAAGTAGCAGTTGCGTTACACAAACCAAAAGGCATCAATCGATAAGCATAGGTTCCATAGGAACATGTGAAAGTATTTTTTTATCTTCGGGCTGGACAACTATTTGAGAATATGCAGAATATCCATCAAGAAAACAAAAGTAAGAATTAGCAGACATCCTTTCCATAAAATCATTAATGAGGGGAAGTTTCTTATGTATTTTTATGGTTTCTTTATTCAACTTCCTAAAGTCAATACACATTATATATCCTGCTATCGTTCTAGCTGGGATTAATTCATCCCTATCATTATTAATTATTGTTATGCATCCTTCCCTAGGTATGCAATGAGTTGGGCTCACCCATTTACTGTTTGAAATAGGGTTGATAATACCACTATCCAACATACTTATAACTTCTTTTCTTACTACCTCTGTAATTTTAGGATTCAACCTTTTCTGATTATCAACAAATGGTTTAGCATCTTCGACCATATATATCTTATGAGTTACTATGGTGGGATCGATACCTTTTATGTCATTAGGAGTGTATCCAAAAGTTTCTCGCTGTTTCACAAGTACCTTTACAATTTCGTGTTTTGCTCTAGAGAGAGCTTATCATCTAAAATCACTTGGCATTTACCTTCCTTATCTAAGAATTCATACCTGAGACCTGGAGAGAGAGGTTTTATAACAATGGGCGATGGATCCTCGTCCCCTTTTCTTTCAAGTTCTTCATATTCAACCCTGAGACCTGGCTCAACCTCCGGTCCGGTGTTGAGGATCTCATCTAAATCTTCTTTTGTAGAGTCGTTGGCAAGCGAATCATTGCTTGTCAAACTTCTCTGCAACTCATATTGCGGAGTGCAAAAATAGATTACTGCCAATTCTTTAATAGTCTTTTCTTCCTTAATATCAACTTTCTTCAAATAAGGTAGTCTCGTGAATTGGCTGTAGTTTATTTCTATAGTTTCTTCACCAAGCTGCAAAGATAAAGCCTGCTTTTTGTTGTCAATATCAATGTTCATAGTGTTGTAAAAACGACTAACAAAAATAATTGGGCATCTGGGGTTCAAAGGTATTTCGATAATATGAAAATCAATTGGGTACACAAAACCCCAACAGAAATGCAAACAGTGTGATGTATCCCACGAGTAGGATGCAAAGTTCGATTAGAAAACATAATAGTAGTTTCTGATGGCTCAAGGTAAGATTCATCAAGGTGATCACACAATTCTTCGTTAATTGTTTAAGGCATGATATTTATGGAAGAACTTAAGTCACAGAATCCTACATAAGTAATCCCTCCTAAACAAAAAGGAATTTTCTACTGACTTCTATTCTTACCATCAAACTTGCCCCTATCATTTCAGAGGATTCTTTACTTACCATTATCACTTCTTCCTTGAAAAATTTGGGTTCTGAAAGTTCTTTTACTATCCCAATATTTTCTTTAATGGCTCGCAAGTCCCTAGTTAGCCTTCCTATTCTTTTATTCCCTTCACCCCTGCTATCCATTACTTTAGTTAGAATAGTTTCTTCCTCGGCTAACATTTTCTTTTGAATTTTTGAATATTTATCACCGTGGCAAGTTTTAGAGGGTTTTTCTTCCATAGGTGGTGTATAGCGTTCCCAATATTTTGGAATATGCAGGTAGTCAGCATAAGATCTAATAATTTGAATAATCATGCGATGGTCAAGATTAAAATTCCCAAGCAGTTTTTCTACCTTTCCTGAAGCTAGAAATATTTGTAAACAACTGTACTCCATGGGATTCTCCTTATTGAACCCTACCACACCATAGGCTTTCTATATCCTATTCACCGTGTCTCGCAAATTACATGCCCTTTCAACACTGAATTCGGTGAACGACCCATTAGTAAGGGAATCGAGTTTTATTTCTATTATTATCATTGAAACCTACACAGGAGGTGTGTATCACCAGCCAAGGTGGGAAATTATGATCGGGACATCGATCAAGCAATCCCCGAAATCTTGTGTACCCTTCATGTAGGCTTTCTTGAGGTTTTCCTTTAAAATTCTTAATGATGCGCCTTGCACCAATAGTTTTTGTCTCAGAAAAAATCAACTATGAATAGAGAAGATAGGCTCTCCCAGGAGTTAGTAATTTTTGTAGAACTTTGGATGTACCAAGAACGGGCCTCATCAATGAGAGTTTGAGCAAAGAGAGCAAACTTAACCTCGTCCTCAGTTTGTAAATTGAGGTGGAAAGTCCCACAAATATCTTTAAAGAATCCGACATGCTCATAAGGATCTTCCGTACCATCCCCTGCAAATTTATTTGCATGAAAAATAACCAAAAGCATGGAGTTAATATCATACCCTCTTGGGTTATTGGATTTTAAATAAGCGTCCATGGGCAGACCGGAATTCCTTACAGCCTCAAGCTGTATTATATGTTGGTACTCGCCAAGAATGTATCACCTAAAACTAATAAACAACTTTAGTAGAACAATGAATAAAATAATTAACTAAGAACAAAGACCAAAAGCGCTTAGCTCCCCGGCAATGGCGCCAGAAAATAGCTTGATGACCTCAAGTGCACCACTAGCTCAAGTAAAGGGTGTTTGAAAGGTTTATGATTGATTGCAGAAAAATAATTAAAACAAGTAAAAGAAAACAAGTAACAAGTTTTTGTGAAAGCGTGGTTGAACTCAATAGGGCTAAAGCATTCTCGGGGATGTAGGATACACCACTAGCATAGTATTATTGTCATATGTAATCAAGATAATATACTCCTTGTGTCATGATATGTGTAGAAAGCCCCATAATAAGATGTTCACTACAAGGCTCCTAAGAAGCCACTTTGTTGATCCAAGAGTGAGATCACCTCTAAATAACCACTGCGATGTCTGAGAGCAATCACCCATACAAACCACCGCAATTAACGGTTTCCCCGTGGATATCGTAATAAGCTTAGGAAGTCCCTCTTTAATCCTCCTTTGACCCTGTAGGTTACGAGTCGATGCCAATCTGTCGTGGGGCATTCTGAGTATGCTTGCAAGACAGGTCGAAAGGATTTCTCCCTCCCTTTAGTCCCGAAGGCAAATGACATGCGGCGACTACACATACCATCTAAATAGATAGATCAAACACAAACCATAATTATATCATAGACAAGCAAGTCATACGGACACAAGAATAGATCATCTTTGTTACAAGTTCATAATGGTGCTAGGGTTTCTCCATCTCCCCAAGAACAAAGGAACTACTCACTCATGGAAGCAATCAACAACATCATCATAATCAAATGAATGGATAAAAGCACGAAGGTAGATCTAATGCAAACCACAATTGGATCTGGAATTACAAAGAGATCTAATAGATGAAAGATAGGGGTAATTGTGGTAAGGAGATGCAGCGGTTGATGATGAAGGGGATGATGTGTTGTCCTCCAATGATCCGTGAAGTAGCCAGATCCCTCTCGGATGTGGTTTTTCGTGGTTTCGGGTGGCTGTGAATGTCGGATCTCCTTCTCGTCTTTCCCAGAAGAAAGTATTTGACGAGGCAGTCACGATGGCGCCTGGTACGGGCGGCCGGTACGGGCGGGCTCCACCCGTACCAGTGGTCATTATCGATGCTGGTGCCTCCTCCTGGTTTGGTATTCTTCTAGGTGCGAATGTAAATTCATAAAATGACTTTTATCACTTAGAAATATCATATAGTTACACAATATGATAGCTCTAATTGGTATGTTCATATATGACTCCATGATTTGGGATCTTGTTGAAACTAGAACAAAATAGCACACCTAGACGAAGTGAAATACAAAGATCCCTACTCTATTTATACAAAAACAAAATGTAAATATGCTTCAATTTTGGACTCATCATGGTCCGATGTTAGAGAAAATCTGGGATGGGTTCCTGACACAAGGTATAGGGTACAATGAGCAGAGTAAATTTCATGACCTTTACAATATATATATGCATGGAGAACAAATTGTGTTTTTTCTCTCCTTCACTCCCTCATCACCACCCACACCCAGTACGGCTAATCTCTCCCTTGTCCACAAAGTGGTGGTGCGCACGCGCGTCGAACGACGACCTGCCTTGCGTCGGCTGCTCGGTGTCTGTGTCTAGCGTGTTCGTCAGCTGCATTGGTCCTTGGTGGCAAAAATATTACTACTACAATAGACTAGCAATTTAAACTTTCCTAGTTTCGAAATTTTCACTTCCTTCACAAACATCCGGGACAAGGATATTCAAAAGATCACCATTCGAAGTACTACTAGTACGAGTACTACATAAGTGCTGGACAAGGGATTGGTTGATCTGGCCAGCTAAAACAAATGTCCCGTCGCATTGGATGCCCACCATTATGATCCGGCCAGCCTTCCTAATCCGCACTACTCCACCTCCATACCCTAGGAATAGGAAGCACCAAGCACACCCGCATCAAGCTGGTTCAAAAGTGAGGAGGGCTCTTTTTCCCCCGTGAAACAAGTAATACTCCCTCCTTCCCAAATTAGGACGCGTATTACTTCTAGTCAAAGTCAAATTTAATAAACTTTGACTAAGTATACGACATCAACTCAATGGTTATATAATCATCAAGAACTATATTTTCATATTATATGCATTTGTCATTAGAAAGCCAATATGTTTTATATATAGTTGGTCGTACTTTATAAAAGATTAACTTTGACCAAACCTAAGATGCGTCCTAATTTGGGAAAGATGAAGTAGTGTGAAGTGTATGGCTCGATCAGCTGCTCTCTAGAGAAGAAGCCGAACCTAACTATTTTCCTTGCTTAATTTTAGGGTCCTTTGTCCTAAATGTATGGACCTCGATGTAATTTTCCCTTTTTTTAGGTCCTTGATGTAAAATGTACTTCCACCGCCCATGTAAAATTCTAAGATAAAAGTGTAAGTGGTGAAATTTAGACGATTTTAAACTTACTTGTCAAGGAGTATGAACATTCTTGGATTTCAAGCCGAACGACCAAGGTCAAGGACATATTAACATCATACTTTATTCTGATCATCCCATATGAGAGAATTTGAATGGCGACAAATTTTTCCATAGTTTGAAAATAATCAAAGAGGAAATAGTATGAAGAGTTTGGCTTAGACTAGCTGATCTCTCGAGAAGGAGCCGAACCAATTTTTTTCCTTTAAGATCCTTTATGCTAAATGTATGGACCTTGATGTAAGTTTGTCTTTTTTAGGTCCCTAATATAAATTTACTCCGATCGACCATGTAAAATTCTAACCTAAAAGTAAGTGGTGAAATTTAAACGAATTTAAGCTTAGTTGTCAATGAGTATGAGAGCACGTATAATGGGAGGTTCTTAGAGGAGTGCTTACAAAAATAAATCAACCATTTCGCTAAGCACTGGTGCTTATTTGTATAGAAGAGGTGGTTAGTTAGACATCTACCTAGTATAAAATAAGCACTGGTGCTTAATGAAAAACAGGTTTATTTTCCTAAGCACTATCCTAAGCACCTTGCATTGTACATGCTCTAAACCATCCTTGGATTTCAAGACGAACGACCAAGGTCAAGGCCATATCTACATCATAATTTATGTTGATGATCCCATATCCAAGAATTTTCATGCCGACAAATTTGGCCATGCTTGGAAAAAAATCAAAGCTGAAGTAGTATGAAGAGTATGGCTCGATCAGCTGCTCTCTTGAGAAGGACCGAACCCGACTATTTTCTTTGCTTAATTTTAGGGTCCTTTGTGCTAAATATATGGACCTAGATGTAATTTCCCCCTTTTTCGGTCCTTGTTGTAAAATGTACTCCCACCGACCGTGTAAAATTCTAACCTAAAAATAAGTGGTGAAATTTAATCGAATTTCAGCTTAGTTGTTAATGAGTATGAACATTCTTGGATTTCAAGCCAAACGACCATAAGGTTAAGGCCATATCTCTACATCATACTTTATTCTAATGATCCCATATCCAAGAATTTGCTTGGCGAAAAATTTGGCCATATTTTTAAAATAATCGAATAGGAAGTAGTATGAAGAGTATGGCTTGATCAGCTGCTCTCTCGAGAAGGAGCCGAACCCGACTGTCTTTATTGCTTAGTTTTAGGGTCCTTTGTGCTAAATGTATGAACCTCGAAGTAGTATGGCGATAGAGTTGTCAACGAATATGAACCATTCTTGGATTTCAAGACGAATGACCAAGGTCAAGGCCATATCTACATCATACTTTACGCTGATGATCCCATATCCAATAATTTGCATGCCAAAAAAATTAGCCATATTTTTAAAATAATGAAGCTGAAGTAGTATGAAGAGTATGGCTCGATCAGCTGCTCTCTCGAGAAGGAGCCGAACCCGACTATTTTCCTTGCTTAATTTTAGGGTCCTTTGTGCTGAATGTATGGACCTCGATGTAACTTTCCCCCCTTTTAGGTCCTTATTGTAAAATGTACTCCCACCGACCGTGTAAAATTCTAACCTAAACATAGGTGGTGAAATTTAAACGAATTTTAGCTTATTTGTCAACGAGTATGAACATTCTTTGAGTTCAAGCCGAACGACCACAAGGTCAAGGCCATATCTCTACATCATACTTGATTCTGATGATCCCATATCCAAGAATTTGCATGGCGACAAATTTGACCATATTTTGAAAAAAATCAAAGAGGAAGTAGTATGAAGAGTATGGCTTGATCAACTGCTCTCTTGAGAAGGAGCCAAACCCAGTTAGTTTTCTAGCTTAGTTTTAGGGTCATTTGTGCTAAATGTATGGACCTCGATGTAATTTTCCCTTGGATTTCAAGTTCGAATGACCATAAGGTCAAGAGCATATCTCTACATCATACTTTATGCTGATGATCCCATATCCAAGAATTTGCATGGCGACAGATTTGGCCATATTTTGAAAACAATCAAAGAGGAAGTAGTATGAAACATATGGCTCGATCAGCTTCTCTCTCAAGAAGGAACCGACCCCAACTATTTTCTTTGTTCAATTTTAGGGACCTCGATGTAATTTTCCCTTTTTTCGGTCCTTGATGTAGAATGTACTCCCACCGACCATGTAAAGTTCTAACCTAAAAGTAAGTGGTGAAATTTAAACTAATTTAAGCATAGTTGTCAATGAGTATGAAAAATTCTTGGATTTCAAAATGAACGACCAAGCTCAAGGCCATATCTACATCATAATTTATGCTTATCATCCCACATCCAAGAATTTCCATGCCGACAAATTTGACCATATTTTTAAAACAATCGAAGATATTAAAAACAAATAAGAATCAATTTCAACTTTCCAAGTGATAAGAATTTAATTTCTGAAAAACAAGTAAGTAGAATTTATTCCCTTTTTTTGTTAAAAAATAAAGAGCGAGAAGATATTATGAGCACAGAGGAGGCAGCAAGAGAGTTGCGAAGAGGAGGATTTGAAGGTGGTGCGATGTTAGAGCAAAGCTGGGATGGGTTCTTGACACGAGGTACATGGTATAGTGAGCAGAGTAAATTTCAGGACCTTTACAATATATATACACGCAAAACAAATTTTGTTTTCTCTCTCGTTCACTCCCTCATCACCACCCACACCCCGGCTGGCTGATCTGTCCCTCGTTGACAACGTGGCGCTGTGCACGCGTGTCGACTGATGACCTGCCCTGTGTCGACGACTCTGTGTCTATGTCTGGCATGTTCGTCAACTGCGTTGGTGGGAACGATTCTGGTCCTTGGCGGAAAAAGTATCACTACTACAATAGAGTAGCAATTCAAACTTTCCTGGTTTTGAAATTTTCACTTCCTTCACAAACATCCGGGGGGAAGGATATTCAAAAGATCGCCATTCGCAGTACTACTAGTACTATAGGGTACAGTGAGTAGTACCAAAAGAAACTTTTTTGATGATAATACCAAAATAAACTTCATTCAACCATTAACATAACAACACGAGTTTACATATATAGTACTCGTTGCTGAACTAATGCAGGTCCGTCACCTCCTAGCACCTAGTCCGTGTCGCCAATAGTAGCTCGTTAGGCATCGGCACCAACGCCAGCTCCAGCGACATAGCCGGATGCTGACTCATCGTCACCTCAGGATAAGGCGACGGCACCTCCTGAGCCATCGGCGGCACCTCTAGAAAAGGAGGCGGCACCTCCGGAGCGATTAGCACCTCTAGGAGGACACTATCATGAAGTTGCCATTGTTGGGGAACTGGTCCCAGTAGTTGGTGCAAATGTTGGCGCCAGTGAACACCACCATCTCGTAGCCACAGTGGAAGGCCTGGTCATAAAGAAGACGGGCATCCTTGAAGTTGACAAACTTGACCTTCAACATCATGTCTGGATTATCGTGGAGGCCGTACATATGGTACTTGCGGTGACCATACCCAGCATCGAGGAAGGTGCATGCCAGCTTCCACGATGTTCTCCGCGGGGAGAAGGCCCAAATGCGCAGGGCATTGTCCCCCTGAGGCGGCGATGTCGGGGTCTTTGCACTCCGGTATGGTGGCGGCAGTCGGAAGTTGGCCATGGATGACAGACAGGGACGAAGATGGTTGCTGGAAGTGGGGGATTAGAGATGGTTTGGTGCAGGGAAGAGGAGAGAATAAATAGGAAGGAGGTGATCCGAGATTAATGTGGCAGATTACCGAAGCGAGGGGACAATAAATGTCGCTGATGAAGCCGATGCGTGTGGCAAATATCGATGACGATGACTAGGGTAAGCGATTGGACGTAATGCTGACTCTACTTCCCGCACTCGATGGCCCGGTCATAATTTTGTGGTGCGTCCAAGGTGATCACGACCTCCCCAATCCGTGGGCCCTACGTGGATGACTGAGTTGATGGGTCCAAAGGAATTGATAAAGTGAGTTCTTTCCTATTAAAATATTGTGGTTACGATATAGGGTAGCTAATTTAGGGTTCCTACTAGAGATAAGCAGAATTTAGGAGAAGATTTTTTTAGGGAAGGCCCCTACATACACACATTGGTGAGAAAATGTAGGGGTGTTGTTGGACTTGCTCTAAAGACTATCAATAGACTCTTCTAGATGCTGCTCTCAGAAAAAAGAATCTTCTAGATGCTATGATGGAAAAGAAGATCCAACGGTTTGTAATGTTTGGGTCCGCGAGCCTTGATGCAACGGTCAAAGTTCAAAGTTATTCGTACACTATATAGTGGTAAGATTATATAATAGGTAAAGCTCAAAAAATTATAAATTTGATCGACATCTATAAAGTATGGGTATATTAGGTTCTTGAATTTGTATCATGTAGAACTCAACGTTGATTAGCTATACCTAATATACTTTAAAATTTTGCTAACATGGTCTAGAGAAATGAGGGAGAAGATTCTAGAATGATGGAGAAGTGTGTTTTGAGGTTTGTGTATAGTGTCCGTTGTGCTAAAGACTATCAATAATATCTTTTAGATGCTAGAATGGAAAAGAAGATACAACGGCTAGCAATGTTGCGATTCACAAGTCTTGATCCAATGCCCAATATTTGAAGTTATTCGATGAGCGTTGGATCAAGACTAGCGAATCCCAACATTGCCAGCTGTTGGATCTTCTTGTCCATTCCAGCATCTAGAAGATCAATAGTATTTATTGATAGTCTTTTTTATCTTATCTTACCACTATATAGTCTACAAATAACTTTGAAGGTTGACCATTGGATCAATACTCGTGAATCCCAACATTGCCAGCCGTTGGATCTTCTTTCCATTTTATAACATCAAGAAGATGCTATTGATAGTCTTTCTTTTCTCTTATCTTACCACTATTATATATAGTGTACATACAACTTTGAATATTAACCGTTGAATTATGTCCTCCAAATCCCAACGTTGTTGCTAGCTATTGGATCCTATTTTCCATTCCATCACCTAGAAGATACTATTGATAGTCTTTCTTTTCTTATCTTACCAACAATATATATAGTATAGGCCGAGATAACTTTGAATATTGTCCATTGAATCATGACCCACGAATACCAAAATTGATGCTAGCTGTTGGATCCTCTTTTCCATTCCATCATCTATAAGATACTATTGATATTATTTGTTATCTTATCTTACCACTATATATTGTACGAATAACTTTGAATATTCATTGTTGGAACAAGACTCGTGAATCCCAACATTGCCAACTGTTGGATCTTCTATTCCATTTTAGCATCGAGAAGATATACTATTGACAGTCTTTCTTTTATTATCTTACCACTATTATATATAGTATAGGGATAACTTTAAATATTGGCCGTGGAATCATGACCCGCGAATTCCTAAATTGCTGCTAGCTATTAGATCCTCTTTCCCATTCCATCATCTAGAATATACTATTGATATCTTTGTTATCTTATCTTACCACTATATATTGTACGGGTAACTTTGAATATTGACTGTTGGATCAAGACTCACGAATCCCACCATTGCCAGCCGTTGGATCTTCTTTTCCATTTTAGCATCGAGAAGTTATACTATTGATAGTCTTTCATTTCTTATGTTACCACTATTATATTTTTATTTTCATAGCACTATATACTTTACGAATAACTTTGAATATTGACCGTTGGATCAAGACTCGCGAATCCCAAAATTTCCAGCCACTGGATCTTCTTTTCCATTCTAGCATCTAGAAGATTTTATTGATAGTCTTCATCACAATGAGTGTTATGCACAAACCTCAAAACACACTTCTCCATCATTCTAGAATCTTCTCCCTCGTTTCTCTAGACCATGTTACCAAAATTTTCAAGTTTTAGATAGCTAATAATCATTGACTTCTACATGATATACAAAGTACAAGAACCAAATATACACCCATACTTTATAGATGTTGATCAAATTTATAATTTTTTCTGCTTTACCCATTATAATTTTATACAATGATGATATGTTAGAAGCCTATTATCTGAGTCTCACGTGCAGGGCACATGCAACTTACTAGTATATATAGTGTACAGATAACTTTGAATATTGATCGTTGAATCATGACTCGCAAAGCCCAACATTGCTGCTAGCTGTTGGATCCTCTTTTCTATTCCATCATCTAGAAGATACAATTTATAGTCTTTGTTATCTTATCTTAGATCTTAGAACTATGTAATGTATGAATAACTTCGAATTTTGACTGTTGGATAAAGACACCTGAATCCCAACATTTCTAGCCATTGGATATTCTTTTCCATTCTAGCATCTATTATTGGTAGTCTTTCTTACCTTATCTTGCCACTATATAGTATACGAATAACTTTGAATATTGACCGTTGGATCAATTAAGATTCACTAATCCCAACACTGACAACCGTTGGATCTTCTTTTCTATTCTAGCATCTTGAAAATACTATTGATTGTATTTCTTATCCTCTCTTACCGCTATATATAGCGTATAAATAACTTTGAATATTGACCGTTGGATCAAGACTAGTGAATCCCAACATTTCCAGCTCTTGGATCTTCTTTTCCATTCTAGCACCTAGAAGATTCTATTGATAGTCTTCAACATAATGAATGCTATGCACAAACCTCAAAACACACTTCTCCCTCATTCTAGAATCTTCTCCCTCGTTTTACTAGACCATGTTACAAAAAATTTCAAGTGTCAGATAGCTAATAATCATTGACTTCTACATGATACAAAGTACAAGAAACAATTATGCACCCATACTTTATGGATGTCAATAAAATTTATAATTTTTTTAGATTTACCTATGATATAATCTTACTTGTACTATATAGTGTATGAATAACTTTGAAGTTTCACCTTTGGATCAAGAATAGGAAATCCCAACATTGCAAATCGTGGATCTTGTATCCATGCTAGCATGCATATAGAAGAATTTACGGATAGTCTTTAGCATTATGAACGTTATGCACAAACCTTAAAACACACTTCTCAATAATTCTAGAATCTTCTTCGCCAATTCTCTAGAGCATGTCGAGTATTAGGTAGCTAATAGATTGATTTCTACATGATACAAAGTACAAGAACAAAATATACACCCTATATGTTATGGACATGACTCAAAATTATAATTAGTTTATGAGATTCACCTATTATAATTTTATATAAAAAATGATATGTCATACTTCTATTATCCGATTCTCATGTGTGCAAGGCATGTGCAACTTAGATATATAGTGTACGGATAAATTTGAATATTCACTATTGGACCAAGTCTGGAAAATCCCAACATTAGTAAGTATTGGATTTTCTTTTCCATTCTAGAAGATTAGAGAGTGTACACCATTTAGCTTGGGTCTAAGAAATATTGTCAAAAAATGTTAGAAAAAGTTTCAGGTAGCATAACTATTTTTCGTAGGACCCACTACTTAGCAAACGTACCAGTCAATCTTGCTTTTCTATGTGCATGAGATGTCATTATAGAAAGGATCTAGAGACCGATTGTGGGTCCTTTTAATAATTTATGTTCTTAGACTTGAGCTTGTACTAGACCCAGCAGCGGTAAGGCTCATGTCTAACCTCAAAACACACTTCTCCATCATTATGCAATCCTCTATGCTTAAAATATCCCATCTTACTCCCACTATCCCAAAATAGGATGCATATAGTTTTTGGTCAAAGTCAAACTTTTCAAAATTTGACCAACTATATAGAAAAATATATTGATACTTATAATCTCTAATTAGTATTGTTAGAATTGTTATGACATATATCTACATATATCTGCATTAGATATTGTAGATGTTGAAAATTTTCTCTACATAGTCAGTCAAACTTTAAGTTTGTTATCTTTGACCAAAAACTATATGCGTTTTAATTTGGGATAGAGGAAGTACACCCTCCGTCTAGAAATGACTGACTTGGTTTTGCCTAAATTCGAATGTATCTAGACATATTTTAGTGTATAGATACATTTGAATTTAGAACTCGTGTACATCTTATCTTATCTTATCTTACCTCTATATAGTGTACGAATAACTTTGAATATTGACCGTTGGGTCAAGAATCGTGAATCCCAACATTTCCAACCATTGGATCTTCTTTTCCATTCTAGCATCTAGCAGATTCTATTGATAGTATTCATCACAATGATGCTATGCACAAAACTCAAAACACACTTCTCCATCATTCTAGAATCTTTTCCCTCGTTTCTCTATACCATGTTACCAAAATTTTCAAGTTTTAGATAACTAATAATCATTGACTTCTATATGATATACAAAGTACAAGAACGAAATATACATCCATACTTTATAGATGTTGACCAAATTTATATTTTTTTTTCTTTACCTATTATAATTTTATATAGTGATGATATGTCAGACGTCTATTATCTCAATCTCATGTGTAGGGCACATGCAACTTACTAGTTTTTAATAGAGTACAGTTTTAATAGAACTGCCCTACTACTACCAACGCATTTGATGCACTTCATCAGGACCAGGCCAGCCTTCCTATATTTTACTTTGTTACTCAATATATTCCATTTCTCACCCTGTACCGATGAAGCACTGCTACATACATCGACCAACACCCCTATAAATCAGCCTTTTCTACTCTGCCCACCTCCGCATTGCCCAATCCGTCCACCATCATCTAGAAAACACGCTCATCCTCTCGCCACCGCAATCATCTCTAGAACTGCGCAGATCAATCTGCCTGTCATTGTTATGCGGACTGTGATCTAGAACAGCAAGGTGTATTCTTCATCTCTCCCTTCTAGAAAACATTCACAATTTATCTTTTGTGCTGATTCCATTATCTGTCTCTTAACCAATTTGTTCGGTTCTCTTTCATTCCCCTCTATTTCATTCCTAATAGTTTAAATCTGCATAAATACAAATATACTGAGATTGATGTACTTTTTCAAAGTGAAACATTGGCAAAACATATTGCTTGCTGCTAGGGATAGCATTTTGTCACTTGAACTGGTTATAATTCCATGCATTTTAGTGCTATGATAAGTTTCTTGCAATGCCATTATAGGTTCCAATTCCAAGCAAGGTAGAAAATCATGGACAGTTCGAGCGTTGATGAGATCTGCTACACTAATTGTTATGTAACTGATAGTGATGAGGAAGAAATTGCGGCTATAAGGGGTAAAATTTTTAATTGGATTGTAAAAATCAAATTAGACTATGCAAAAATATACTATTCTCTAAGATTTATTTTTCTTTCATGTAGGTCCTTCTTATGAGCGAAAATATTGGTTCGAATGGTACATCGTTTTCGGCAATAATGTGTGTTTACCATACAGAATGTAGGATTTTCTCGAGAATAAAGTCTCCCAGATCGAACCTGACATACCTTTCTATGTCTACAAGCTCACCTCTTCTTTACTCGGCAAAGGAGGGGGCGGGATGGTAAGAAATTTTAGTTTTTTTCTCAAAAAGGTAAGAAATTTTAGTAGTCGTATGATTAAGAAGATTAAATCCTACTAAAAAATTATCTAAGAAATTGTACTAAGAAAGCCTATAGGAAATTTTCCCAAGATGGTTGTTACATTTGTAGGATTGATTCCCATAGGAAGTATTCCTTTACACTAGATTCTATAGGAAATCCAACATCCACTCACACCTCTTTTTCAGAATCCTCTGTTTGTCCTACTACGATAGAGTCAAACAAACTTTGGTTCATACGGAATTCCTGTAGGATTGGAGTGGGCATGACCTTCCAATCCTATATTTATTTTCTCTATCATACGAATCAAGCAGACATCTATTTTACTACTATTGCACCAGTCAATAGGTCATAAACTTAGTTGTTTTCTTCTTGTTTCAGTGCTTCTCACTGGATTACAGTCATAATGTCTTGAAGAATCATCTGCCTGAAGAAAGAAATCTGCTATGACCAACGAGTTATACAGAGGTTATCATGAAGTCATGATTTCCATGGGCGATGATGGGCGTGCCGTGATAACTATTGGTACGAGATGGCGAAATGTTGTCAAGGGCGCGGAGCTCTTAGAACATGAAATGGCTATCTTCTGGTTCAAGTAACACGCACATAGACTTCGCCTCAACGTGTTCAGCAGTATTCCGCTTCATTGGAAGTTGATATGAATATCATCAAACTTGTATTCAAGCCTTAATGTGACCAGGAGGCATTCGAGGAAGCAATAATGATCCTGACAAGCTATTGTACTTATACTAGCCACTATTGCTCCTAGATGGAACTATGGAACTTATAGCAACTAGTACTAGTAGTACTCAAGTATTAATCATGTTTGTATTATTACTAGTACTAAGCTTTTGGTTCCTAGTCGATCTCGTACTGCTAGCTTGGCAAGACAGGGCTCCTTCCACCGCAAATCTTTTGCCTTGTTTCAAGAAAAAAAGGCTCCTCCACCAAAAATTATGTCTAGTTGCTGCCTTTTGTGAGAGAAAAGGCTCCTAGATGAAGGAGAATCATCCTCCCTCTCTCATCTTAAATGCGGCATTGGCTGCTATGCTCCACTAATGCATCTATGCCTGGCACTTGTTCAGGTGGGAAGCATCACAGCAGTCACCTCTTTTTTTGCAAATCACAGTCACATCTTCCTTCCCATGTAAGCTTCTACGCAATGGAGTACAACCATGCAGGCACAACAGTGTACAGAAAGTTGGGCCCCATGGTGGTCCAGCCCAATACACCTCCATATCCACTACTTGTACTTGAGAGAGGGATCTCCACCTTGCAAGATTAGGGTTTGAGATTGTTTCTTCCCATCTTGAATTGTGTTGGATAGTTTTCTGTTCTTATTATGGATCTCCATGGTAATACCAAGATGAATTCCCTTTATTTGATTATATTGATGATCCGTTCTTCTCTCATGTGTGAGTAATTCCCTTTGGCGTGGGAGATGTAGGGGATTGATGAGATGTGATGTGCCTTCATATATTTTCCATTAGTATTGTGATTGATTCTAATTACTATATTATGTGTGCTTGACTATATATATGTGGGATGCTTAATGCTTGTTGTCCAATTAAGGGCCCAGACAACATGATACCTTGTTCTACACAGATAAGATCTTGCTCGCTAGTGGACCGGCAACCCCTGCGTGACACAGGGATATCAATAGAAAGCTAGTTGACTCGAGGATAACGAGTAACCACTGTTCTTATTACATTAGTCCGATCCAAGCAGCTTAATCACTAAGCAACCTGAAGGGTCTTAATCGTCTAGTGTCTGACCATGGTTTTGGTAGCGGGCTAGTAAGATTATTGAAGTTGGGATGAAATCTACCAAGAGGAGTTTCGGCTAATAATGGGTTGCTCGCCTACACATATATCTATAAGATTATAATTGTTACATTCACACTCGTCCACCTGGCACATTCACTATCACCATGAACTGAATCTCCCCGCGCCTTCTTTCACCATCTGCAGAAACCAACAAACAAACAAAGTCGTTCTTTACTTTTATGCATTTTATTTCTGAAGTTTACATTTTAGTTCTATTTAAATCTATCGCATTTAATCAAAACCCCATTCTTATTTCAATGCTTGCAGTCAATTCACTCGAAGACCTATGACAACTTCGGGTATGACAGAGACTTCACCAATAAATACTTACCTTTGGGCTTCCTGTGGGATCGATATTTGAACTTCCAAACTAGCTAGAAATGATTTGTGCACTTGCAGACATCAAGATATTTTCTGGCGCCGTTGCTGGGGAGCTAAGCGCTAAGTGTTTGTCTTTTGACATTTCAGGTGTTGCTACTACAAAATGTTCTCCTTAGGAGACAAAGGGTCTTCACGCTCTGGTAGGACCTACCTACCGGATTATATTGAGTGCGTGCCTGCTTAGAGGCACGAAGAAATTATTGAAATTTTTTTGAGATCAAATAAAGTTGAAATTGAAAACCTGAGTGATATTATGGAAATCATGTCTATTTACAGGGTAACTCCTCTGAAACCTGAGAAAACTCGCAGGGAATACAGTGCCTCAAGTTCTGAATTTCTTAAACAACCAATAGAATTCCCTAATCCTGGAGTTAGAGAATATTGATTTGATGGTGGAATTATTAAAATTTTGCAGGAAAAAGCTTTCAGTGGAAGGGAATATGAAGATCTAGGAAGGCATATAAGAGAGTTTGACAATGTGATAACATCGCTTGGACCAAAAGGTTTGCTAAGAGACTTCTCTCGTCTTAAATTATTTCGATGGTCTCTTAAAGATAAACCTCTAGACTGGTTATATTCTCTCCCTCGCCATTACATTAAATGTTGGGAAAACTGAATTACTAAATTCATAAACAGGTTTCTTCCTTTTAAAAAGGTAACTGAACTAAGAAAGAACATAGGCAACTTTAGTCAAAAAGTGATAGAAAACTACCCACAAGCCTGAGAAAGATTCTTTGGAATGACCAATAGTATTCCTAATCATGGCTATTCTGAAATAATAATTTTCCATTTATTTTACCATGGTCTCAATACTCAATGTAGAGAACAACTTGACATCTCAGTAGGAGGATCAATAAATACCTTGACTATTAAAGAATGTTTGGAATTAATGTCTACTAGGGGTAAGAAAGATTCTTTATATAATCCTAATTTTGGCCCTAAGCAGGAAAAAGGGATACTTTGAATAACTCCTGATCTTATGCCTGAGGTACGTAAAACTATGAAATAAAAAGGTATACCTTCTGAACTTGCCAAAGAAAACAAAGAGGATTTGTTACAAGTCTTAACTGAAGAAGAAGAAACTATAAAAGTTTTTCAAGAATTAAAACACCGACAAGTAAAATGTCATAATAACTTGCATAAGCATTTCCAAAAACACAAAAAGATTTTGGCAGAACTCACTAAAAATTATGATAAGATTAGCTAGGAAATAAAACTATTTCATAAGTATCTTAGTATGATTGAAACCCAGTGTGAAAATAGCATCTGGTTATCAAATTTTTCTCCATGATGATAAAGATATTCCCGTTTCTACTAATGTTGTCACAAGAAGGGGTGCAGTTGTCACAGGACCCTTAGGACCACCGGAATACGAAGCTGAAAAAGAGAGTAATTAAAAAGCCTTGCTTGAAGCAAGTCAAGAAGATGATACGTTGGTGGATCCTCAAGATGAAACTGGGACGCAAGAGCAAACCTAGGAGGATCACAATGCTGCACAGGAAGGTCATTATGACTCTGATGCAGAAATGGTTGATCCAAGAGAACAAAAATAAACAGGTCAGGAAGATGAAGTTGTTGTGGTAGAAAAGAAGAAAAGCAATAAGCAACAACAGAGCCTGACCCCCCGAAAAAGGTAAAAGACAAGAGTAAGTCAGGTGAGAAAAAGCTTCCTTATCCAGATCGAAAAAAGAAAGCACCGGATGAGGTAATTTATAATTCTTTTACAAAGGCACTTAGTGAACTTTGTCTGGAAATTCCATTTGCATATGCAATTTAAGTCCCTACTTATGTTAAATTCCTTCGCGATATTCTTAGTAGAAAGAAAGAAATAACTGAAACTGTTGCCATGGTAACTGGCTATCCTACTAATGGGAAGCTATTGTCTAAGTCTGGAGATCCGAGAATACCAACTATTTCATGCTCAATAGGTAAAACAGATATTCATAATGCCTTATGTGATCTAGGAGCAGGGGTTTGTGCAATGACATACTCCCTCCATAAAAGGTTAGGATTAGGGGAGTATTCTCCTACTACTATCACTTTACAGATGGCTAATAAGTCGACTAAACAACCTGTTGGTATGATTGAGGATGTCTTACTTAGGATAGATGAGCATGTTATTCCCATTGATTTTATCATTCTTGAAATGCCAGAAGATGAAAGATTATCTATAATACTTGGAAAACCCTTCCTTAGTACTATAGGTGCGTCAGTAGATTGTGCAGAAGGGAAGATAATCTTCAATGTTTATGATGCTGAAATCATCTGGTATTTTCCAAAGAAGGGGAAAGATATGTTCCGCCGGCAAAACGAGTTCATGTGGTAAGTGCCATTGATAAGGGGCAACCAAAGGTATGGATTCGAGAAGAGAGAAAAGGTTGAATTATTCAACCACTCTTAACAAATGCTTAATGGGAGTCAACCCATTTTCGTCAATTTAGTAGATTAGAGAATAAAAATTTCATCATATTCCCACCACTTTTTCACAGACATTCTTGTGGAAGCGCGCCTGTGAAGATGCAGCTACCAAAAACTAGTAGAAATGTCGATTGAATGAGTAGAGAATAATAATACGAATAAAAGTTTGAGTTTTCTATTTACAGAATCTAAAATTTTGTTTTTAATATGCTAATGTTATTCGAAAGTTTTTTACTATCAATTTTCTATTAAAAATTGGTATTTCGCTAAGTTATGGGATAAGAAGGTATCCTCGAAGAAACAGAATTTTTTTGATGATTACTGATGGTTAAACGACCAACTATATGGTGGGAATAAAAATTCTGGTCGTATAGTTATCTTTGGCATCAACAAATTTTCTTCAAAGACACCGATAGTTTAACGACCAACTATACGGCGAGAATAAAAATTTCGACCGTATAGTTCCAGCCGTATAGATGTCGATGCCTTCGTACAATTTTTTTTGAAAGGTACCGAGAGTTTAACGACCAACTATATGAAGGGAATAAAAATCCTGGTCGTATAGATATCAATGCCTTCGTAGAATTTTATTCCAAAAGTACTAGGAGTTCAACGACCAACTATACGGCGGGAATAAAAATTCCGTCCGTATAGTTCTAGCCATATAGATATCGATGCCAGTTTTAGAAATCTATCTCGAGAGACAGACAGTTTAACGACCAACTATACAGTAGGATCAATTTGATCCGGCCGTATAGTTGTGCCCGTATAGTTGTTTCCCTGTATAAAGAAACCCTAGTTGGTGGCGCCACAACTATATGGGTGGAACACCATCACCTGCCCGTATAGTTCTGGCCGTATAGTCCGGTGCGACCACAAAATCACACCAGGACGGCTAGGTCTTCCTCGTCTCCTCATTATTTCTCTCATATTCTCTCTCCAAACCTCTCAAAATCCACCTAGAACTCTTGATTCTTCACGGATTTCGTTCGTTTGAGTGGGGGAATCAACAGATCGGTATGTTTTCTCTCCCTATCCATGCTTTATTTTCATATTTCCATGGTTAAAACTCTCACATTGATCTAGTGGATGAACTCAAGGTTATTTACTTTTCCCTATTAATTTCTCACGTTAGGATTGATTTTTTCCACATAGAATCATTCATATATTATATAGAAACTATATGCCTAAGGTTTTATGGTGAAATTTTTCAGTGCATCACGATGAACAAAATCGGTAGCCTTTTTTGTTCGAGCCAGCGCCAACAGGGGGAGGGCTCAAGTTCGGGGGCCCGAGCCCCGCACAACTCCAAGATGGACATTGTCACATCAAGGAGGGTGCTACCCACACGTTGGGCCGACCACAACTTTCTCACCATGGTTGGGTTGAAGACGGACTTCGACCTCACACTACTAGAGAAAACCCTACCATTGGTGAACAAAAAAGGGTCATCGCCGGTGCACTGGTGCTCACCGGCAACCACCTCGCCGGTGGTAAGTCCACATCGCCGGAGCCTTCATAATTCGCTGGTGGTAATCTGCTACTACTGTCGGCGAGCGTCTATACATGCCGGGGGTAAGTCCGCATCGCCGGCGCCTCCAGAATTCACCGGCGGTAATATGCCTCTACCGTCGGCGAGCAAGTGTGTATGACGGGGGTAGTACAACATAGCACATGCGAATATAGATTCGTCAGGGATAGCACCATGATTTCGCCAGCGGTACTATTACCAGGAGTAAAAAACCCAGATCGAAATACATAGAATACAGTGTAATATTGACAGAATACATAGGATAATGACAGAATACATACAATAGATACATGGAATACACAAATGTTCAAACCATGCATCAATAACATTCAAACAGTTCACATAGGTGTAGAAAGTGACCATATGGTTCAAACTTGGACTCCAACTAGCAAATATTACATAAAAACATCATCACAAGTCTATGAAGTTGCATGACCTAGCTAGACAACAAGGGGATAATAGACTAGAGAGGTGGCGGTGGCTGCGAGCATCATCACGACGAAGGGGGTCAACCGGCTCCTCCACATCTCCCTCCTCCGCCGTGCTAGAAACCTCGTGTAGAGAGTTTCCACCTCCTCCAAAGTGGCATAGCCCTTGTAACTATTCCCGCATAAATGGTGGACCTACCTCCTAGAATCCTCCCAGTCGTCATAGACTCCGGGAACCCTGCCCTCGTACACGACATACCATGGCATCTGCGCACACACACAAGAAAGAAATGTTAGTGTTGTCAGCACATATTCATAATAGAGATATAACATATAGGTATGCAAAAAAGAAAAAGCATCAGATATAGCTAAGTAATTCTATGACTAACATTTGCACGGAAAGATAGGTATGCAAAAACAAAAGCATAAAATAAACTAATCATAATTCTATGACTAACATTGCAGGAGACAAGTTTGTGACTCGATCAGGTTTTCTTTGACTTCAGCAGGAAGGGATGGATGCCACCTAGCATGGTGAATGTCCTTCCATCGATGACCGCAGCTAAGTGGTCCTCGATCTGTGTATTAGTCAGTGGGATACCGCTGTAGTTGAATGTGGCACCTCTAGTCAAGACATCCCTCTTGAGTATCATGCCAATCTCCCACTGGATAGCACGGAACTTGGCTCTGATCTTTACATCGGTCATTTCCATAATGTCTCTGCCCCTTTTCTCGAGACCGGATGGCATCAAGAGTTGCCCATCACCCTTTGCGTACTCCCTCATCTGTAGGATGTCGAACCGGGCTCCATCCTAGTCGACGATTGCCCAAGGCAGGGGAAATTGGTTACGTGGGAGTTCACATAGATGCCTTTGGATCTTTTCTCATACTTGAGTGGTCCAACCGCGGCTCTGAAACTGTTGAGGGCTTTATCAAGAGTAGATTTGACATCGGTGTAGTCTTTCTCCACGTCTCTCTCGGAGTCGAGATAGATGACATGGGAATAATACGGTTGAAAGGTGATGAGGACACACCCATTCTCTCTGCGCAAAACAGTTGGAATAAACCATCATCCTCGGCTATTAAGGAAATTCATGAAAGAATGTAATAGCAGGAAGTTTAGCGACCAACTACTTACTCGAGAAAGTATGGAAGGAGAAAGCAAGACTTTTCTTTATTCACCACCAAGAAATCTGTGATATACTTCGCGAGAAACGCTTGTTCCTTGTTGATGGTGCCTATAGTCATGTAGAAGGAGTCCATGATAGCGAGGTGCAGGGTCTTCTCCATGATGATATCGTGCACCATTTTTAGCGATACCAGGCGGACCATGTTTCGATCGAGCCATAACATGTGGAAGAGCTTGAAGATGTCTTCATATGTGATGAAGAACAACTCGCCAGGGGTGGTGGTGATGAAGCCACAGTTAGTGGGCACCCTGACCGTGAAGAGTAGGTACGAGGAATTTTTATCTTTGAGAAGCTGCTGCTCTAGATATCGAACAATCTCATGTAGGCTACACAGGTCCGGTGACAGCGTCTTGATAATGTGGTCCCACAGGATCGGTTCACCAAGGAAATGCATCGTCCTCCACTTGGTCGACAACTTGTCGAGAACCACTTTCTTGCTTTTTGCAGCGTCTTTCCCATGCTTCGTCTTCTGCTTCCTTCCCTTCTTATGGAACGAAGGGATGCCGGTTTGTCTTATCACCTCCATGGCCGTATCATAGAGTGTCCTCTAGGTAACCTTAGCATGCGGCGGAGCGGTTAAGGTGGTAGCGTCTTCCGGCTTGGGTGTTTCTTGAGAAGAGAAGAGCTTCTTCTTCGTCATGGTATCATGGGAGGGTGCCTCGAAAGGAGCAACATCGATGGGAGCCTCCAAATTAGCGATGAATGAATCGATGGGAGCCTTATCAATGTCCATCGTGTTGTCGTGCTCATGTGTCTCGGGCTTGGGAGGATCATCAACAGGTGGAGGAGTAACCCTTTGGCTTGCCGTCGTAGGCACAGACGCTAGAGTGACCCTTTCTTGGCTTGCCGCCGCAGGCACAGACGCTTGAGTGACCCTTTCTTGGCTTGCCGCTACAGGCACAGATGTTGGAGTGACCCTTTCTTCGGCGGTCTTCAACCTAAGTAGGGATTTCAGCCATAGAAGGACATGATTCTTCAGTTGCCCGACCTTCAGCTTGTCTTCGGCACCCAGGGGTTGATGAGGAGGAACCAAGTGTGCACATCCCGGGAACGACCGATCCACCTCAACCCGGTGCATGTTATCGTCCATAGGGTTGCAGTGGAACATCCAGTCTGCTGGGTTCATGATGCGTCCCCTCGCAACATCCTTGAGCTTGTTATCCACATACATGAGCATGGTGCAAGGAACACTTTGCTCCTGTGAAGAAACATGCATGTGTAGGTTAGAGAGGGGCGGCAAAAAAGTAATTAACTTGCGTAGAGGCTCAATTAATTACCATGATAGTGTCGAGCTTGGCTCGCGTCGAGGGACCGGGGCAGGGCATGCAAATGACCGAGGGGTTGTTGGCTGCCCCATGGCCGGTGGATCCTCCCTAGCACCTGCATTGGCGTCAGCGGGTGGAGTCACCAATATAGGCGCGTCTTGAGCCCGTTTAGCAGGAGGCGGCATGTTGCCCGAGTTGCTGTCATCTAGGCTGATCACCGGGAGTGGTCCCGTTTAAACACTGCCGAAGTAAGTGGAGAACGATGCCACCATTCTAGGAATGATCTCATTGAACCGGCTGGCCACCACGCCATCGACCTTGCTGGCCACCTCTACCTGGACCCTAGTTTCTACCTTGGCATGGACCATGGCTTGGACGCGTTGGTCAAATGTTGCTTCCAAGTTGGCCACCTTATCCAATAGAGTCACATGCTCCTGGTCCTTCTTCGCCTGCCGCGAGTCCTTGGTGGAGGGTACGTCCAAGCCATAATCGACATGCTGGCGACCTCCTCCGGCACCAGGGACATGGCCTCTTGCCGGCCTCTTCAACGGCGGCTGCTCCTTCACGATGTTCAAGCCCCTAATAAAAGGGTTGTCCCACGGGACTTTGCCCGTCGATGTCTGGGTCGACGCCTGGGACGAGGAGCCAGACTCGTTCGCTTCTTCCATGAACTGCAAGAAGTAGCATGAAGAATTTTAGAGATGGAGTTGTGGTGAGCAGTATGAAACTAGTAAGCTGGTAAAATTGCTTACCACTGCGTTTTCAACTTGCACCACCTCCGGGTCGGTGACCAAGACAACAACCTCCACCACTGTAGGGCTCGTGACAAGTTCCCATCCATCTCTTTACGGTATCGGGACCTCACAAATGCCCTAAAGTGCGGGTCCTTGTACTTGGCCCAAGGGTTTTGGATGCCCTTCTCTGCGTAGGTCTGTTCCTCCTTCTGCCACTTGTCCACCTTGCCGCCGTAGCCACGGCAACCGAGATGGTGGCGACCGATGTTCTTCTCCGCTAGCTCCTTTCCCCATGCCGACCTATCCTTGGTGTAGGCTAGGTCCCGTTTTCCAGGAACCGCGTGCGGTCCTTGGGCATAAGCCGCGGGAAGTGGCGCTTGATCTCTTCACATGGCTCGTCATCAGCATTCATCCCCCTTAGCATGGTTTTATAAACACTAAGGTTCCTGGTGAACCTGCCGAGGGTGAACTTGTTCACGATGTTCTCCTTGGGATCTAGGCTCGTGAAGCCCTCAGGGAACTGGTACCGTGCATGCAGCCGCAAGAGGAATTGGTCCTGCAGATGCTTCTTCTTCGTTCAGAGTTTCGTCTCATTGACATTGACAGCGTCCTGAAGGATAGCTCCCAGCTGGAGGCCGTACCCCCTCGCGAGATGCTTCGGCTCCGTAGGGATACCGGTCTTGGGGTGCACCGCTGTGAATGTATCCTTCGTGGCACCGACCGTGTTCGGTCGCTGCTTCTTCTGTTCCCTCTTGGCCTCGGTCATTGTCTCTGAGCCACCCCCGGAGGCACCATTGTCGGTGGTCTTGTCGCCCCTCTCATGACCGCCATCAAGGCCATCATCGATGCCCATCTCCTCACCGCCATCATCTCTGGTCTCGTCGTCTTCTTCGCCCCTACCTCCTCTAGCTCTATGTCCTCGGACATGAGCTTGTAGTGCTCCTCTAAGTCTCGCTGGCCCCGATCGTCTTCGTTGCGGTTTCTAGAAGACGACATGGCTATACCAAGCACTACACAAGAAAAAAGAAAGGATTTTAGATACGCAAATTCATGGCGAAAATCCGGCATGACCTTTGCTAAAAATGGTCATGCCTAAGTGCCAGAAATTCGTCGGAACGAAAGTTAATCGACATTCCCGTGAAATATTGGCACACAATGTACTTGCACAACATTCACAGTTGTAGCAACGCAACTACAACCACCAAATTTGGCATAAAAACAGGGGAAGCCGTAGCTAAAGCACCATAATCCAACCACCATGCACCAAAACAAGGGGTAGCCGTAGCTAAGCCAACATAATTCAACCACCATGTCAAAAAACAGGAGCAGCCATAGCTTAAGCCACTAGAATCCATCTCACAACATCACCAAATAAAAAGGTGCTCACCAAGGGTGCCGAGCACCTGGAGCATAGGCTTGACGTAGCGCGAAGTCGCGAACGAATTGGACGTGGTGGTGCTCGGGCCTCCTCCTCCACATTCTTCTGCAAAAAGAAAACAGATTAGGAAAATTAGTTAACTAATAACATACATCATCTCATATGAAAATAGAAAAATATCTAGTGAGTTTGCTTTGACACATTTTGAACCTGCTTTCTGCAAGCTTAATGGAGTCCCAAGTACATTCCACATGGACTAGTTTAGTTAGAAACCAGACGTATTGCACTAATATAAAATATGAATACTCCACACTGTAAATCATGAATAATGGAACTATAAACAGTGTTCAAATATAACAATGAATGATGGAGTGTTTACAAGTAGAAGCAAAGAAATTTTGAACTTCACAAATGATCATGGAACAAATACAAGAAAAGAGGCAGCAGAAATTAAGCTACTCTACAAAGCATAAGTACATGTAGAAAAAAGTAATAAATTATAGAAATAACCACTTTAAAAAAAGTTAAACGGCAAGTAGTGCTTGCGATCATATACACAGAAAACAAAACTCTACCCTAAACCATGAAGCAAAAAGATACAAGCCCTGACAACATGTTACTTGTGACGTGTTGAGAATAATACCATAGAGAACACATTTTACTCAAGACTGTAAATCATGTACAACTGGACAGCAAAAATAGCTTCAGAAGAACAGTAATCTATGTACAAATGGTCAAATACTAATGAACACCACACTACAAAACAAGTCCTAAATGCTAGTATAAGCGTATAGCTAAATAATGCATGCATTTCACTTGGATGAAATCAAACAAAATACAGGGTGACACGGCTACATGGTCGACCACAACACGATTATAGCAGCTTCCTAGTCCACAAATAGAGAACATGTTGAAAGGACAGAACATTTATGAGATTTGGATGACTAGTGTGGGGTGTGGCCAGGATGCTGCTCCATTAACAGGAGTGTGAAGAAGACAAGATTCTAACACAGGGTCAAGAACAACTTCTACTTCTCTCTCGAAACGGTTTTCCTAGTCCTGGGTAGACAAAAGAAGCAGTGTCATTGCTCCTAGAAGCGGCAAGAGTAAGAAAGAGAGGAATCCCTGGAAACCAATCAATCAAGTAGGAGCCTTGGTACATCACGTCAAAGCAGAGTGACTTAACTTCCACCAAGTTTTTTAGAAAGATGCTTAAATAATGTTGTGCATTTCACTGTGGTGAAAATCGACCAAAATAGAGCATATGCGGCCAAATTCAACTGCTTTTACGCATAACTGATGAAACACATACGAGAGAAAATTTTGTTTTTATTGACCAATGCACTCAGAGTGTCAGACTGAGTGCACACTTAAACTTGCCTAGAAAGTGGAGGCAGCAGCTCTATGCCTTATGTTATAGCTTGAGCAAATACAACAACTTCCTAGCTCGCAAGCAGTATAATTGTTAAATGAACAGAGTGTTACAATCGCGACAAGAAGATAACGAAGAACGAAAAACAAAAAACACAGCAAGGAGACACAGATTTAACGTGGAAAAACCTCTCCAACAAAGAGAGGAAAAAACCACGGGCGCCAGCCAGCGAAACTTCACTATATCGAGGAGTGTTTACAAACGCCGGGGATTTCACAGATGCAACTCTCCCAACCGGCGGCTTACAAGGGGTTTATATATCGGTGGAAACCTAGGTCTTCAACGATCCAGACAGATTATGGGGTCACGCCTCGCACTCCACAAGCGTCCCGTTGGGCACGGTGTGATCCGTACACTCGGCCCAAGCCTCCGTGGCGACGGCCTCGCCTCCACTGTGACGGTTGGCCTATACTTTGTAGAATTTGGATCAACATATAACACAGAGTATCTAAGCAATTAAATTCATGAAACATTATGAGTTACACAACTCAATCAAGCAGGCGCCTTGGTTCGGTTAGTAGAGGAGAAGAGATTCAACTCGTAGGGAGTTTGAACATACTTAGATTATTATTAAACTGCACATTACACCATGATGAAACCAAAACAAATTTTGAGAGTGACCCTGTGAAATAGTCTATGTCATTTAACTCGACTGAACCCACATGAAAGGGCACGAGAGGCTATTTAGTTTTTTTATGGGCCACTCCAGTCCAGTCAGTGAGTGAGGCAACCTTGCTTGATTACAGCAGCTTCCTAGCATAGAGCATCTAGAAGAATATCTACAAGAACTGGTCTAGTGGGTTATGTGGCTCCTAGCAGCGGGCAAGAACAAGCGATCCCTAGCTAGGAACTAATCAATCAAGAGCAAGAGCAGAAGGGAGGGGGAATGCTGAGCACAACCCGCTTTAACTGTTTCTATGATAAGAGGGATAGATTAGGAGGCAGATTAGGGGGAGAATGCTGAGCACAACCCGCTTTAACCCAAGCCTCCCGGCGACGGGCCTCGCTCCACTCGTCAGAAGTTGGCCTATACTTTGTAGAATTTGGATCAACATATAACAAACTCCACCTTGAGACAAATTCCTCCTTGTAGCATCAACAGCAACCATCTCCCTGAACAAACAAAGCAAATACTTTCTACCAATAGCCACTTGGGCTAATCAGTTAAACCAACTAAGTTCGAGCAAAGCTCAAACTTAGCAACAGGAACAGGTTTAGTCATCATATCAGCAGGATTATCATGAGTGCTGATCTTGCATACCTTTAATTTACCTTGAGCAACAATGTCTCTAACAAAATGGTACTTGACATCAATGTGCTTAGTTCTCTCATGGAACATCTGATCTTTTGTAAGGTATATGGCACTTTGACTGTCACAAAACAAAGTAATGCAAGAATCATCTCCACAAAGCTCAGCAAACAAACCTTTCAACCAAACAGATTCTTTGCAAGCTTCAGCAATAGCCATGTATTCAGCTTCAGTAGTAGATTGTGCAACAACATGCAATGTAGCCTTCCAGCTAACAAGACAACCTCCAACATTAAACACATAACCTGTGAGGGATCTTCTCTTATCCAAATCGGCAAGAAAATCTGAATCCACATAGCCAACGAGTCCCTCACCGGTCACCTAAACCTCAAACAAGCATTGGAAGTGCCAAGAAGGTACCTGAAACCCACCGAACAGCCTTCCAATGTTCTTTACCAGATTAGCCATGTATCTACTTATCAAACTCATAGCATATGATAAATCAGGAGAACAAACCATGGCATACATCAAAGAACCAACACTAGAATATGGCACCTTTGACATGTACTCAAACTCTTCATCGGTAGGACATTGAAACCGACAATTTAAAGTGAGGAGCAATAGGAGTACTAACTGAGTTGGCACCATCCATATTAAAACGATGAAGAACTTTCTTAATGTAACTTTGCGACTAAGAAATAACAAACCAGATTTTCTATCTCGGTAATCTCCATACCTAAGATCTTCTTAGCAGCACCAAGATCCTTCATCTCAAACTCACTACTTAGGTGTGCCTTCAAAGTAGTGATTTCTTTCATGCCCTTGGCAGCAATTAACATATCATCAACATATAGCAAGTATATAGGTGACCCATCAACAAACTTGATATAAACACAACTATCATATTTAGACCTCTCAAAACCATGTGAGATCATAAATGAATCAAACCTTTTATACCACTGTCTTGGAGATTGCTTTAAGCCATAAAGAGACTTCTTTAATTTGCACACAAAATCCTCTTTACTAGGCACTATGAACCCTTCTGGTTGGTCCATGTATATTTCCTCATCAAGCTCTCCATGCGAAAAGCGCCTTGACATCTAACTCAAGCTCAAGATCACGCATAGCCACAATACTAAAGAAAGTACGAATGGAACTATGCTTCACAACGGAGAGAACACATCATTGTAATCAATACCGGAATCTGGCTGAACCCTTTTGCTACTAACCTTGCCTTGTACCTTGAAGGCTCTTTGGGAGATAGACCTTCCTTTTTCTTGAAGATCCACTTGCAGCGGACCGCCTTCTTTTGTTTAGGCAAGCGCACAACATCCCATGTGCCATTTTTCTCAAGCGATTGCATCTCTTCTTGCATAGCAGATGCCCACTTCTCGCGGTCAACGGATGCAATGGCTTCATTATATGTAGCAGGTTCAGAATCGTTCTCCACCTGTTCAAAGACAACTCAAAGCATAATGTACAAGATTACACTCTTCAATTAAACGACGAGGTGGAACTATGTTACGTCTTGGTCTATCGCCAGCAATAGATTCCTGTGGCTGCTGCAAAACAAGAGGTGAGTGCTGAACAACATCATCATCAATATTTTCCTCATGAGTATCATCAACAACAGCATTATTATCAACAGTTTTCGCAGTGCTCCACCGCACACGAACTCCCTCCTCTCCAATAGCAACAGGAGAGGGATCGATGGCAATGTCATGATACATAACGGATTCATTGAAAACAACGTTCCTACTCAACAAAATCCTTTTGTTTCAGGGTTCCATAGTTTATCTGCCTTAACTCCTGAACCATAACCAAGGAATATGCACTTGACAGCTCTAGGCTCTAACTTTCCATTATCAACATGAGCATAAGCAGTGCAACCAAAAACTCTCAACTGTGAATAATCAGCAGGTGAACCTGACCATACCTCAATAGGAGTTTTCTTCTCAAGTGGAATAGAAGGTGACCTGTTGATGAGGTAACACGCTGTGTTGGCTGCTTCAGCCCAGAAACGCCTATGCATACCGCATTAGACAACATACGAGCCCTCGAGATGATGGTTCTGTTCATGCGTTACGCCACGCCATTCTCCGAGGAGTATATGGGATGGTGTGATGCCCGATCATGCCATCGTTCTTGCAAAACTCCTCAAACTCATTAGAACAGAATTCCATACCATTGTCGTGACGTAGTACCTTTACCTTTTCTCACTGTTTTTCAACCATAACTTTCCACTTCTTAAAAGCATCAAAACATCAGATTTATGCTTCGTAAAATAAGGCCACACCTTTCTTGAGTAATCATCAATAATAGTAAGCATATAATTAGCACCACCAATAGAAGTCTTACGGACGGACCCCATACATCAGCATGCACATAATCTAATATGCCTTTGGTGGTATGAACGGAAGCATTGAATTTAACTCTTTTATGCTTACCAAAGATGCAGTGCTCACAGAACTCAAACTTACTCAAGTTGCAACCATCAATCAGCTCTCTCTTGACCAACTCTGCCATGCCTTGTTCGCTCATATGCCCAAGACGCATATGCCATAGATGTGTTTTACCACAATCATCAGAATCATTAGAAGTAACAACAGCAGCAATACCAGGCAAAGTGCTACCTCTAAGAACATATAATTTAGCGAATTCATATCACCTATCATGTGAATAAGAGAACCTTTTGATACCTTCAGAACTCGATGCCCACCGCATACTTGTATCCATCAACGTCCATGGTACTCAGGGAGATCAAATTTCTGGCCATGCTTGGTATGTGCTTCACCTCACTCAACGTGCGTGTCACGCCATCATGTGTCCTAATCTTAACAGATCCAACACCAACGATATGGCATGGGTTGTCATTCCCCACACGCACAAAATCTCCAGTCCGCACAGACTCATATGAACTGAACCAATCTTTGTTACAGCAAATATGAAATGAACATGCAATATCAAGTAGCCATTCATCATCACGAGAAGCACAAGCAGCAAAACAGCTAAGCATTCACCATCGAACTATCGGAAACAACAGCAGCCTTACCATTGCCTTGATCCTTATCTTTCGGTTGGTAAATCGTTCCTTTTCTCCTTATTCGCAGCTTCCAGAATCATCAATAACATGATTAGATTTCTTACAATACCGCAGAACTTGTCCTTTCCTTGGACTTGAGCGACCTCTGCGTCTTTGCTCTTATCTCGGTTGCCATGGTTGTTAAATCTCGCTGGTCCTGCCACGAACTCAGAGCTTCAGCCTTGGAGGACGCCCCATCTCCGCCACCATAGATTTCATCTTTTCCCTCTGTTTGAGGGCATCTTGCACTTCATCAAGGGTTATCTTCTCACGGCTCAACAACATTGTATCACGAAAGTGTGTATAAGAACTAGGCAGCGAGCATAAGAGTAATAGAGCTAGATCCTCATCATCATATTTTACTTCCATAGATTGCAAATCAGAAATAATCTCTCTAAAAAGAGATAAGTGATTCATTACCGATCCACCTTCCTGCAATCTATGCGAGAACAACTTCATCTTCACATGCATCTTCGGTTAGATCCTTTGACATGCGATCGTTTCCAGTTTTCCCATAGGGCGCAGCAGATTTCATCTCCAAGATTTCGCAAAATATTATTGGACAAATGAAGTTGAATCAAAGACAAAGCCTTACGGTCCTTCCGCTTCTCTTCAGCGGACCAGGTCTTAGCATCCTTTTCACCGAATCCATCCAGCGCTTCATCCAGATCAGAAGTTTGGGCGAGAATCGCCCGCATCTTGTGGTGTAGTCCAGCTGTGGTAGATCGAACTTCAATGACGACATGTCGCAAACCCTAGATTAGAACCTGGGGCTCTGATACCACTTGTTACAATCGCGACAAGAAGATAACGAAGAACGAAAACGAAAAACACAGCAAGGAGACACAGATTTAACGTGGAAAAACCTCTCCAACAAAGAGAGGAAAAAACCACGGGCGCCAGCCAGCGAAACTTCACTATATCGAGGAGTGTTTACAAACGCCGGGGATTTCACAGATGCAACTCTCCCAACCGGCGGCTTACAAGGGGTTTATATATCGGTGGAAACCTAGGTCTTCAACGATCCAGACAGATTATGGGCGTCGCCTCGCACCTCTAAAGCGTCCCGTTGGGCACGGTGTGATCCGTACACTCGGCCCAAGCCTCCCGGCGACGGGCCTCGCTCCACTCGTCAGAAGTTGGCCTATACTTTGTAGAATTTGGATCAACATATAACACAGAGTATCTAAGCAATTAAATTCATGAAACATTATGAGTTACACAACTCAATCAAGCAGGCGCCTTGGTTCGGTTAGTAGAGGAGAAGAGATTCAACTCGTAGGGAGTTTGAACATACTTAGATTATTATTAAACTGCACATTACACCATGATGAAACCAAAACAAATTTTGAGAGTGACCCTGTGAAATAGTCTATGTCATTTAACTCGACTGAACCCACATGAAAGGGCACGAGAGGCTATTTAGTTTTTTTATGGGCCACTCCAGTCCAGTCAGTGAGTGAGGCAACCTTGCTTGATTACAGCAGCTTCCTAGCATAGAGCATCTAGAAGAATATCTACAAGAACTGGTCTAGTGGGTTGCGTGGCTCCTAGCAGCGGGGCAAGAACAAGCGCGATCCCTAGCTAGGAACTAATCAATCAAGAGCAAGAGCAGAAGGGAGGGGGAATGCTGAGCACAACCCGCTTTAACTGTTTCTATGATAAGAGGGATAGATTAGGAGGCAGATTAGGGGGAGAATGGGAGAGGGGGAGGAAGGGGGTACCTGCGGGCGGCCGACAGACGGGACAACGATCGCTTTTCCATGGGGGCCTCCTCCTCCGTGCGGTCGACGAGGGGTGCGGCTTTGTCCACGGGATCATGCGAGGTGGAGAGGGTTAGGTAGTGGAGGGCGAGGGGGAGAGAGGAAGGGAGGGGGGAGGGGGCCGGGTTGGACTCACCTCGCTGACGGCGGACGACGGCGGATCGACGGGGGCGACAATGGGCGGACGGCGGCAGATCGACGGGCGGACAACGACGGGCGCGCGCTCGAGGCAGTGTGGGGATCGATCTAGCATCGGGAGGGACGACGACACCTTATCCCGAGGGTGGGACCCATAGTCAGCGTACCCCCCGGCGTATGCGCGACATCGCCAGCGGTAATCTTAGGGTCACTAGCAGGTGGGGCCAGCGCGTGGTACCCCTGGCATATGGCCCGAATTCGCCGGTGGTAAGTTTTTTAGGAAAATTAACACATAAAATGATAACTAGGGATGTAATCGGATCGGACTGGATCAGATTTATTCTCTACCATATATATCCTATTCCATATTTTCCCGGCGGATTCATACCGGATCGGATAATGACCGGTTACGGATTCGAATATGGGGATATACTACATCACGGATTCGGAATAGAACTAGAGCAGATTCGGAACGGAAGAAGAAGTAATCGGATCGGAACATGCATAAGTAGACAGACAACAAAAATTGATTGATAAAACAAGTTTAACAAAATACTAATGGATTTAACAATTGTAACATGATTGAATGAGCAAATATAACTTGACCACCTGAACAAATAAGTGGATGTGTATGAAATAACACACACAAGAGCTAAAATAGCACTGATGGTCCGAATTCGCTAGTGGTAAGGTTTTTTTGTCACTTGATGCGACTAAGTGTAACGCGATTCCATCGGAGCCAAACACACATAAAATGATAGCAATTCCGTCGCAGGAAAACACACATAAAATGATAGCCATTCCGTCGTAGGCAAACACACATAAAATGATGGCTAAGTTATATTAGTTGCAATTCTGTCGCCATCTCCGTAGGAGTTTAATGAGTATGTAGTACACACTTATACATAAAATCATTAATAAGAGATACACATAAAATGATGAGTGTTAATTTCTCGACCACACCAATCTTACTATTTCTTCTTCGCACTTTGCTTCGTCTTCTTGCCCTTTTACTTGGTCTTTTTTGACTTGACCCCGCCATTCTCATCATCGTGACTCCTTGTGTACAAAGGGGTTATTGTAGCTGACTACCTAGGTTGCATGGTCCTTCTTCTTCTTTTTGTGTATGTTGCATCATGTTCATCGGGTTCTTCCATCATCGGATCACCGATGAGTCTGTCAATGTCTTTCTCATCAGCGACTCCATCCATTCCGACGAGGGCCCTTTTACCTCTCCTCACGATGACACGGCTAGGCCTTGATGGGTCGGTAATGAATAAGCATTGCTCGACGTGCTTAGCTAGTACCCATGTCTAATTTTGTGCGGTGGGTTTCTTGGTCTTGGATTTGTTGGGAAAACGCATGATGGTGAAATACCTGTCTTCTTTTCTGACATCTATAGCCCATGTGACATGGAATATCAGTAGCTTCGCCCCAACGTAGTCAAGGTCCCAAATTTCCTCGATCCTTCCATAGTATCTTTTCTTCTCTTCACCCGTGTAAGATTCCATCGTCACACCCGAGTTCCGATAGTTGCTTCTTTTGTCTCTCTCCTCCGTGTAGAATGTATAACCGATGATGTCGTATGCTTGAGAACTCATGAGGTTTGGCGCGGGCCCGTAAAACAAGGCCACTTTGATTCTGTCCACGACGCTTGTCAATAGCGGGGGATTGGCATTAATCTGGTCTTTGAACCAACACACGAAAGAGGAGTTGTACGCTCTAAATACCCCTTCTTCTATCATCGGCCTGTTAGCATTGTTCTCAATCATGGTTTTGTGCTTTTCTACCCAAGGCGTGACATCGTCCATGTGTTGTAGCGCTACTAAGTGGGGCCTGTCAAAGTCGGCTCTCCTATCAGACTGATCCACATCCATTTCCTTCTTGCTGGTGCGGTGGCCTACTCCCTCAAACCTGCCGAGGTGCTTGTTTATGGGCAAACCAATCAAACGTGTGTTTTCCTCGTTTAGATAATTCTTGCAGAAAGAGACGCACTCCTCGGTGAGATATCCCTGGATGATGCTTCCATCCTTATGTGCCTTGTTATGGACGTACCCTTTGATGATCCCGTTCATTCTTTCTAATGCCATCATGTTCTGAAGGAACGGAGGCCCGAGATCCTCGATATCGTCCACTATATGCAGCAGTAGGTGGACCATGATGTCGAAGAAGATGGGCAGGAAGTACATCTCCATCTCCGATATGATGGTGACTATCTCTTCCTATAGCCTCCTGAGTTTCTTGATGGTTATCGACTTCCGAGTGATGACGTCAAAGAAGTTATAGAGGCTAGTCAGCGTTGCACGGACATGCAGTTCCATGATCCCTCGGATTGTAACCGGAAGTATCTACATCATCATGATGTGAAGGTCATGAAACTTCATCCCACTAAAGATTCCTTTCGTCGGGTCTAGCCATCTACATATCAGCCCCGCGTAGCCTAAGGGATACTTGGTTCCGAGGAGTCAACCGATCATCTCTTCGAGCTCGTTAGGATATAGAGTGAAGCAGGAGGGACGCGGTGTTTCACTCTTCTTCTCCCTTTTTCCCTTAGGATGTTCCGTCTCCTCCTCAATCGGCTGATTCCCCGCCCTTTTGCGCTTGCGATCGTTTGTCTCCTCCTCAACCCTAGAAGAAGACAGGGGGTGAAGCTCTTCTCTGATATTCAGGGCCTTCAAGTCGTGTCTTGCTTTCATCCCATCTTTGGTCCTATCCGGCATGTTGAGAAGAGTGCCAAGCAAGCTTTCGCACACGGTCTTCATGATATGCATGACATCAAGGCTATGAGGCATACCGAGGATCTTCCAGTACGGCATGTCCCAAAACACGGACCTCCTTTTCCATACCCCCATGAGCGGGTCGTGTTCCTTTTCCTTCTTCTTATCTCCCCGCTTCCACTTGTGCTTCTTTATCTTACCCGACGGAGGGCAGTGTTTCCAGCTTTTCAACAAAGCATCGATCTCCTCGCCGCTGCACTTAGGTGGAGGTACTTCGAGTTCATCCTTGCCATTGAACAGATCTCCACGCTTCCTCTAGGGGTCATTCTCGAGTAGCCACATCCGAGTCCTCATGTAGATGGTTTTCGAAGACCCGGGATCCTTACCCAGCTGAAGAAACAGTGTCCTTCCCATGCACCTCACACAAGCCTTGTGTCCATGGCACACTTGGCATGCGATATATCCGTATCCGAGATAGTCCTACAGCGTCGTGATCAGCGCTGCTTTTAGACAGAAAGGTTGTTGGAGGTGAGTGTCCCATGTTTCTACCCCTTTGTCCCACAAGATGTCTAGCTCCTCCTTCAATAGCTCAAGATACAGGTTGGTATCGCTCCCTGACTGCGTCAGCCCTTGGATTAGCATGCTCATGTCTATGTACTTCTTCTTTAGGCATAGCCATGGGGGAGGTTGTACATCCATACAAACATGGGCCAGGTGTTGTGCTTGCTGCTCTGGTTGCCGAACGGATTGAGTCTGTCGGTGCTTGCACCCAGTCTGATGTTCCTTGGTTCTTTCCCGAAATCTTTGTACTCATCGCCTAAGGCTTTACACTGGCTTGCATCCGAAGGGTGCATCAGCACTGGGTTTTCAACCCGCACTGGATCCTTCATCACCGCCTCCTTCCTTCCCGCGTGCCAGCGCATGAGCTTCACTTCCTTGGGGTCCGCGAAGTACCGCTAGAGACGGGGCCTAAGTGGGAAGTACGACACAACTTTTCGAGGAGCTTTTCTCGTCCCTCTCTTGTATCGAGGCTCGCCGCACCTTGGGAACGTGGTCAAGTCCTTGTCTTGTTCCGAGACATCACGCAGTCACTGATGCAGGCATGGTATTTTTCGTGCGGTAAATCGAGAGGGAACACAACTTTCTTGGCCTCCTGTAGGCTACCTGCCAATGTGTTATCTTTAGGTAAGTGCTTCTTCAAGTATCGGAAGAGATTGTCTGCGCTTGCGTCATTCCATCCGTATTTTACCTTCATCTCTAGAAGATTGAGAGTTACTCTCAAGTGGGTCTCCTCCGGCGCGCGACCTGCGTCGTACAACGGAGTTCTCGAGTCTATCTACAATTGATCCATCTTAGACTTCCGTCTACCGGCGAATCTGGGCTCGGTCGATGCGTTGGCAAGAAGAATTTCCTGAAGATGAGGGTCATGCACGACCACGGTTAGCAAGGTATTACTACTCCTGTCCTTGTCATCCGCATGTTCTTCTTCTTCCCGACCTTGTTCATCACCGCCGCCATCGTGTGCGACATCCCGTTCTTATCCCTCCTCATCCTCTTCATTTTCATGTTCAATGTCATACTCTTCCTCATGGTCATATTCATCATCCATCCACTGAGTGTAGCCCTCCATGAAACTATACCTGAGTAGGTGCTCATTCCCGTGCATGACAACGGGTCAAACAATGACGATAGTTTGCATTTTCAACACGGACATCTTATTTCCATGCGGTTATTTTGATACATATCAGCAATCGCACGTTCAACGTATCTATCCGCATTGCTTTCCTCCATCTAGATTACCATCATCGCCTGCACGATAAGAGAAAAGATTAGAACCATCGTCTTAGCTTTCACGGAAAAATTCGGTATGACCTTTGCTAAAAATGGTCTCACCAGAGTGCCAAAAATTCGCCGGAACGGAAGTTAATCGACATTCTGGAAAAACATTGGCAACTCATTGTACATGCACATTCCACCGGCAAAACAACACAAAAAAGGTCCACATATGCGTGCAACCACTTTTCACCATCACAAGTGACATCACCGGTGACTTGTAGCCAACTCATGGACACATTCCACCACATTATACCTATTAGTTGACGCGAGGTCCAAGAGCACCGGAAGAGACGCCAAACATCGACCGAAGAGAGTGTGTGTGTTGGCGGGACCTTATGCTCGAGATCTAGATCTACCAATAGAGAGAAGTGGGAAAGGTGGTGGGAGATAGATCTAGATCTAGATCTTGCTAGGTAGATCTAGTAATGCATGCGAGTGGAGCGACATCTCCTCAAATATATCAAACTTGGTTGGTTGAATTAGCTAAAATGGGTGGGGAGAAGTGGGGGAATGAGCTAGCAAAGCTTGGGGTTGAGTTTCCATGAAAAGTGAGCTAGTGGTGAGTGAGGAGGTGTTGGTAGGTGGCTGGTTCGAGTTTGTAATAATTCCCGGTTACCATCGGCGGTAACAACATAAGCTCCAGCGGTAATAGCACGGCCCAATGGCCCACTTGGCCCCACATGCATCCCCGGCTAGCGGTTCCACATTCGTCGGTCGTATCTGCACGTATCCACGGCGCGCGCGAGCTGTTTCGCAAGCGGTAAGTGGCGGCCCATCTGGGAGGCACGCGGCGCATTCTGTCCCTGGCGAGCACGGGCCGTATTTGTTGGCGCTCCGTCTGCTACCCCCGGTGTGCATCGTCGGATTCGCCGGCAGTAAGTGGCGCCCCATCCGGGGGCACGCGGCCCACCCTATCCCTGGCGTGCACGGGACCTATTCGCCGGCGGTACTTGTGGTAGCCCCGGGGTGACCAGTGTGTGTTGCCGGTGGTAACTGTATGCAGGACTGGAAGCCCTTACCTCCGGCGAGCACGTGCCCACTTTGCCGGCGGTAAGGAGTGCTTCTATAAGATTTTCTCTACTAGTGTCATGTGCAGCAGGTCGGGGTTGGCGGTACTTGGGTTTGCAAGCCACGACACCTACGCCGAGCTCACCCATGAGTTCCTTGCCTCCTTCTCCGACAACCACAAGGAGAAAGGTAACATGTGCATTATAAGCTTCACCATGAACCGTACGCGCTATGATGTGAGCTTCGAGCAGTTTTGCAATGCTTTCAGCTTTCCCCATACTAGGGAACCCAATATTACTAACCACTACAGCGTCACGAGTGGAGAGACCTAGGAGGTTATTTCTATTAATGGTGGCAGCCACTTCTATCAGAGGAAGATGTCCACCATTCAGAACCCAACCATTCACTACTTTGCTTTATTCCTCGCCAACACGACATTGGGAAGGGGTGATACTGGATCCATGGCCAATGCGGACATGGCAATGATCACCAAGGCCCTCTTCCCCAATGCCATGTAGAGCCCCAGTCCTGCAGCTCTACTCATCCAGCACTTTCGCCACCAAAGCAACAAGAACAAAGGTGATATTCGCATTGGTGGATTGGTAACCCACCTTGCTTATGCATTAAACATTGCACTACCTGTTATGGAACCTGTTGACGGCTCCAAACTTGTGGACATCAAGTATTTGACTGCGTGTGGCTTCCTTGGTGTTTACCATGCTAAGCGGAGGCTCTGGGCATATCAATTTAGTTATGTTGATGAGACACAGATTGAGCAGGTTCAGTTGCCATGCCCCGAGGCCTTCTCGATAGTGGAGAAGGACACTTGGATCCTCACCAAGGACCAAGTGACGGAGATCTAGCCGCACATCAGGCTGAGGAGGAGGACGATGAAGGGCAGCATGATGAGCAGGAGTAGGAGGGAGAGGAGGGGCACAACCCTGCTTGGGAAGGACAGCACCAGCAGCATCCAGGGGGAGCCTGGGAAACATGGCCTAACCAGCCACAACAGGGGTACGACTACGTCCCCTATCAAGAGTTCCAGTAGCTCAACCAACGTGTTGGGGATATCGACCACACTCTTCAGGATGTGAATGGAGATGTGACAAATTTGACTCACAACTTTAGTCACTTCATGACCCACTTCCCCGACTTCTACCAGCAGTACCCGTACCAGCCGCCAAATGATGGCAACAACTGAGCATGGCAACCGCCTAAGCTTGCGAGAGGTTTGAAAACCTCCAAAACTTTGCATTCATGTTTTTATTTCTTCTTTTGATTTATTTTCTTCAAAAAATGCATGTTTAATTTTAGTTTTGCATTCCTAAACCAAAAATACAAAAAATTTAGTTGTAATCTTATTTGCAAGTTTGTTTCTTTGTTTCTCTCAGAGATTGCTTGATTTTAGGTGATTTGACAATATTGAAATATAGGAGAGGTTCGACTCGAATGCAAGAACGAAGAAAGCAAGAGGATGTATCACACTCCTTTCATCACACTCCTTGCAACCTTAAATTGATCCTACAATTATTTACTTGCTTGCACTGGAGTCACTCCCCACTTAGCTTGTTATCCTACAAATTCTATTCCTTTGCTAGTGTCTACTTTTTAGCTTTGAAACAATGAGTAATGAACTTGGTTAAAATACTTCCTACATTTTTACAACAATAAAAAGCATCTGAATGATGACTTGAGTCCATGCTTAGCTCAAAAGAATTTGATTTTAGAACTACTCCATCCCAATTGTGCTTAATATGAATAGACTCGATAATACCCTTGATTTAAATTGTTTGATTAAATGGATGCTTCGAAGTAGTAGAAATTATGCCACAACTTTTTCTAATAATTACCGTAAGATATTGCTTCACGCGTGTCATTACAACTCTGTCGTGCTCCATGAGGAACTATTAACTCCACTGGCCAACGAACAATCTAAATGTGGGAAACCACTTGATGTGGTTTCGACTATTGAGTTATGTAATCGTCTGTAGCAGCAATGCTATGATGTGTAAAATTTTTAGTCTCCTCATGGTTTCACGTTCCAAGTGAAGTTGTACTACTCCTCTGACCCATTATTGCTCAACATTATTTATTGGCAGGGTCACGAGTGCACAACACAGCCCCAATTAACATGTTAAAATAGTGGCATGATTTCTCTATTAAAGAGCTGAAGTTTTAGAAGGACAAGTGAATGAAAAAGGTGCTTTGAGAGTCTTGAAATTTTGACATAGGAGTAGATGAGTTATTCTTAAATTAAATACTTTGATGCCAACTTGAGTACTCTTAATTGGTTAATTGAGCAAGAACAAAAAGTTTTCATCCCTCAACAAAGAGAGGCACCAAAAGAATTTGGCTCACCTTCCTAGCTAAAACTTCCGACACTTGCTTGGTCACATGATTTATTTGCTAGCAAGATATACGTGGTTAGGAAGTGGACTCAGTGTAATCTTGTGAATACTTGTATGATCATATTTAAGATTGCAGGAATTGTGAAGAAAAGAATTTGACACCAATTCGAACTTGTGAGTTCCTTTATTTCCAGTCTCGGATCTCTGCTATTCTTCCTTATTTCCTTGTCACTCGAGGGCGAGCAACATCTAAGCTTGGGGGAGTTGATAGCTATGAGATTCGACACATTTTTGATTGCTTATATTAATGGTTTTCTCCCGAATTTGATCGTTTTCTGGCTTTACCTAACGCTAATACTTCGGTAGCAAAGAAAACTTGGATTTTAATGTGTGTTTCAGGTTCTGGACATCAACAGAAGGATTTAACTAGAGAAATACAATATTCTGGAGAAAACAAGAAAGTCCCACTTTGGAAGCACGCGAGGAGAGCTCACAGACGGTTTAATGACCAACTATACGGCGGGAATGACCGTATAGTTCTCGTCGTATAGTTGCCGCCGCCTCTGTCTTGTCAAAAGGGACAACTTCCATGAAGGGACGAGGGACAAAAACACAACACAGTAGCTGCCACACCATCTAGAAGGGAGAAAGAAGGGATCAGGATAAGAAGGAGAAGACGTTCTTCTTCTCGCTCCACGATCTTCGACCTCCTAGCCAATACACCTCCATAGCCACTACTTGTACTTGAGAGAGAGAGAGAGGGATCTCCACCTTGCAAGACTAGGGTTTGAGATTGTTTCTTTCCATCTTGAATTGTGTTGGATATTTTTCTATTCTTATTGTGGATCTCCATGGTAATACCAAGACGAATTCCCTTTATTTGATTATATTGATGATCTGTTCTTCTCTCATGTGTGAGTAATTCCTTTGGGCGTGGGAGATGTAGGGGATTGGTGAATGTGATGTGCCTTCATATATTTTCCATTAGTATTGCGATTGATTCTAATTACTATATTATGTGTGCTTGAGTATCTGTGGGGTGCTTAATGCTTGTTGTCCAATTAAGGGCCCAGACAACATGATACCTTGTTCTACACAGATAAGATCTTGCTCGCTAGTGGACCGGTGACCCCTGAGTGACACAGGGATATCAATGGAAAGCTAGTTGATTAGAGGATAACGATTAACCACTTTTCTTATTGCATTAGTCCGATCCAAGTAGCTTAATCGCTAAGCGACCTGAAGGGTCTTATTCATCTAGTGTCTGACCATGGTTTTGGTAGCAGGATAGTAGGATTATTGAAGTTGGAATAAAATCTACCAAGAGGAGTTCCGGCTAATTATGGGTTGCTCACCTACAAATATATCTATAATATTATAATTTTTACATTCACATTCGTCCACCTGGCACATTCACTATCACCATGAACTGAATCTCCCCGCGCCTTCTTTCACCATCTGCAGAAACCAACGAACAAACAAAGTCGTTCTTTAATTTTATGCATTTTATTTCTGAAGTTTACATTTTAGTTCTTTTTAAATCTATCGCATTTAATCAAAACCCCATTCTTATTTCAATGCTTGTAGTCAACTCACTCGAAGACCTGTGACAACTTCGGGTGTGACAGAGACTTCACCAATAAACACTTACCTTTGGGATCCCTGTGGGATCAATTTCTGAACTTCGAAACTAGCTACAAACGATCTGTGCACTTGCAGACATCAATGGCCATGGCCAAAAATTAGAAGAACATCATTGGGGCTATTATTCTAGATCTGCTGTGGGACGTGAGCGTGGGCACAACTATGCATCCGGACAGATTGATGCGATATGTTAGGCGTCGGTGGATTGAGGACAGGCCATGGCCATATGTAAAGCAAAGCAAGGGAAGCAGGTGGCTGTCGTGCGCGATGTGGAATACAGTTTATTTAGGACAGGCAGGGACCGTTCCCAAAGCGAGGCTTGGGATATGATTTGCTCCTCTTTGCTCTTGCGCCTCCTTCTGGAATATGGACGCTGGATGACCTCAAGATGGTGTATAGGCCTTTGCGCCTTCCTCCCTTCCTTTTCACCTTGATCCTCACTCTGGATCAGGGTCAGCCGAGCACATATGTAGTGTAGAGGACAAGCCTGGTTATCTAGTCTATTTTGCAAGCCTAGTTAGCTAGGCTATTTTGATTGGGGTGCCAAGTTGGGCTGCGTGGACGAGTGGTGGCAGGTCGGTCATTTTTTATTTGTTGCTCCACTATAATGATTGGGCTCATCCGGCTTTTTATGGGTCAATCCCTAAAACTGCAACAAGTCCAATTGAATTAGGAAGAGGCGACGAAAATCCATCCAATTTTTAACTTACCAGTGCCATGGGTAGTAATATGGGTCTAATGCGAGGGCAAATCCATCCAAAAAAGTGTTGGACCACAAGAAACAATCTATCCTTTATTATTAGGTATAGATTTAGCAAAGTACACGACGAATAATTAAGGCTCATAAAGCTAGATACTAGCCTTCTATTTTTACACAAAAGCATACCATGTTTTATGGGAAATTCTCCAATTACATGAACATTTGACTTTTCTAGCTAATTTCACCCACTTAAACTACTTGTAGTGTTTTATCAAAATCAGATCAAATTTTAACTACGACTGCATGATAGGTTGCTATCTCTCTAATTTCACGTAAAATCAATTTAAGGTACTAGAGTAGTCAGTCTATAAAAAAACTAGAGGTTTGAAATCAACATGTTCTTTTGAAGAATTACACAACGGCTGATAAGCTTGAACTAGTTATGATTTTTTTCAAGAAAAATCAAAATAATGTATAACTTGTGCTTCGTGTTCTCTTGAGCATACTAGTGGTGATGAGTTTGAGTTTTGATTACTTTTGAAACCTTGCTTCACAATATGGCCTACCATGTTGTGAAGATGCTTAGTTTCCAAATCAAATGACTAGGGTCATGGCTATATCTACATTGCAGTAGACGAATTGTGTGCCCATATTTAGTAGATGAGCGCGTGTTGGTATGGGAGAATGTGTTTACAATTGTAGTTTCCAACTTCCACGAACAAAAAATAGTTTTCAATTTTGTAAGTGATAGACAATGTTTATTTGTTAAGTTAGTACATGAAGAATAAGGCCCAGAATGGTAATACCCCATTATTCGCACATAGCAGACCATGTTTATGGGCTATTTTCAAGTAATAACATGAATTTCCAATCTTTCTAGTAGTTGTTTTCTCCGTCTGGAACTACTTCATGTCGATCTACCAAAATTATATATATCAAATTTGCACGATGAGTGCGTTATAGGTTCCATAAATCGTTTAAGGTACCCAAGATTTGAATATATAAAAACCACCATCAGATTTGAAAAATTCAACTTCTTGCAATGTCTATGCACACAAAATTCATCATTATTCGTCCTTAAAATCACTATAATTATATCCTCACTAACGAACTTGAAGTAAAATCATCGTAGATCCCTACCCTTTGCTCTCTTCTCTACCCGTCCCCTCTTAGAAAGCTTCACAGCACCCATCTGGTACGCGTAGAGCTTTCGCACATGATTATAGTTCAAAGAGTACTAGTCTGGCGGTACTACTACATATGAAGCCTAGAAGTAGAGAGAAAGAAGACCCCCATCGTGTGAGCCATGTTTTTTCTACGAGATAAAATATAACATGATCCACAAATTTATCTCCCAATCCTCATATTTGATTTTTTTTCTCGAACAAGATCGCATAGGACATCACATGAATATTTAGTTTTTAGCTGTGGAGCTGCATCAGATCTTACCATAATATAATGTACGCATAATGTTGAATATTCAACATTAGATCAAGACGCACAAATCCCAACGTTGCCAACCGTTGGATCTTCTTTTACAGTCTAGGATCTAGAAGATTCTATTGATAGACTTTAGCAGAATGACTATGCGCAAACCCGAAAACACACTTCTCGATCATTCTAGAATCTCCTCTATCATTTCTCTAGACCATGGTCCCAAAATTTCAAGTATTAGGTAGCTAATAAACGTTTATTTCTACATGATATAAAGTACACAAACCAAATATACATCATTACTTTATAGATGTGGCTCTTTCGTATTTTTTTGAGCTTTACCTATTATAGAGCATAATTTTATATAGTGATGATATGTCATACTTTATTATTATGTGAGTCTCATGTGCACAAATACAAAGAGGCCACTAATCTTGTCCAACTTACTAATAAAACTATGGCGCACAAATACAAAGAGGCCACTAATCTTGTCCAACTAAACAAGGAATTTGTAGATAAGGCCTCAAAGTATACAAAAATGACCCTAGTACAGAAAGGAAAGACGCTATCAGGTAGAGGTTCATTGATTATCAGAGGTGCTATAAAAGAAGGGCATGGCTCGAGGCCGGATCAGTCCACATTTCTTCCCACCCAAATCGCAAGGGACAGTCACTCTAAAGATGGAAGCCACCATTCTCAACTGTTCCTCCTTCTCCCAACCCCTCAAGCCCCGGTGGGTCTACACGGTCTCTCCATTTCTCCCTCACAATCCATTGATTTTTCTTTTGTCGGTTCGTCCATGTAACTATTTTATTTTTCGAACTTCCATTTCTATAGTGCGTGGATATTTATATAGTCTGCCACCACTACGTCGACAAGATCACCTCTGCTAGAAGTGTGAGCACCCTTGCGGCGGATTCACCCACGAGCCCGCCATGGACACCATCCTATCAGCGGCTAGGGTCGAGTGTGCCCACAAAGGCTGCAGTAGTTTGCTGCCCTACTATGAACTCCACGAGCATGAAATCATGTGTCGGTATGATCCTTGCACTTGCACGGAGACCAGCTGCGGCTTAGCTGCCCCGCCCCTAGCGCTCGTCGCCCACCTAGAAGCAGTCTACTCAATCCAAGTGCACAAGATCTAGTATGCCACCACCAAAGTGTTCTAGGGGCTGGTGTTGCTGCCAGGCGAGGAGTCCTGCCGGCTCATCCTCATCGGGGAGGAGGATGGTGTCGTGTTTGTCTTGACGATTGGCACGGTAGGCATGGTCTGCCTCGTGGCTGTGGTCTATGTTAGGGATGCGATGTGCGACTTGCTGCTGTATAGGGTGAGGAAGTGGGTGGAATGCCCGCCGTTGATCTCCTAGAAGGACGATAGGAGGAGGACCAGCACCGTGACGGTGGAACTCAATGCGTCGAGCTCTGCTAAGCCAGGTGACATCACGTTTGAGGACCTTATGTCTTGCCTGGCGGTGCTACCGCATTACCTGGTCGATCATGCTACGTCAAAGCAACTGTGTTTTTTTATTCGCGTCGTGTTTTAGTGGGGATGTAAGCTGTTGTTAATTGGTTTAATTGCAGAAAAATCATTTGCATACCAGGAATGGTGGATTTTGTAGTGTAGTAGTACTCTACCTCCGTCCCAAGAAATAAGGCTCCCTTGTTTTTCGTGTTTTTTGCTTGACCAAGATTTACTCTAAATATATATAAAGAATGTTGGTACTATACAAAATTAGCATCATTGGAAAGTGTGTGTCAATACGAATTCAGTGATGCAAATTTTACATAATATAAGTAAATTTTAGTTGTTGTATTTATTCGGTCAAACTCTACTTTGGAATACGTGTGTGCCTTATTCCTTGACAAGGAGGTAGATGAGTTCGGTGAATGTACTCTCTTGAGTATTTTTCATGAAGTCTTAGGATGTGTTTAGTTCTAAAATTTGGTGCAACGGAAACGGTACGTTCCGTGCCTTTTTTTAGCATACACTCGGGTGTTCGGTTGGATGAAAGGAACAGAACCAGGTAGTCCCCCAAAACAAAATCTTACCACCAGATAGTGTATGAATAACTTTGAATATTGATCGTGGGATGAAGACTCGTGAATCCCAACATTTCCAGCCGTTGGATCTTCTTTTCCATTCTAGCATCTAGAAGATTCTATTGATAGTCTTCATCACAATGAATGCTATGTACAAAACTCAAAACACACTTCTCCAGCATTTTAGAATCTTTTGTTTCTCTAGACCATGTTACCAAAAAATTTAAGTTTTAGATAGCTAATAATTGTTGACTTCTACATGACATACAAAGTATAAGAATGATATACACCCACACTTTATAGATGTTGATGAAATTTATATTTTTTCTCGTTTACCAATTATAATTTTATATAGTGATGATATGTCAGACGTCTATTATCTCAGTCTCATGTGCATGGCACATGCAACTTACTAGTTATATATAGTGTACAAATATCTTCGAATATTGAGCATTGGATCAAGACTCTCGAATCCCAACATTGCTAGTCGTTGTATCTTCATTTCCATTTTAGCATCTAAAAGATAATACTTTTGATAGCACAATGTATGCATATTACAACTCCAAGTTACTTACCACTTTTACCAGCCTTAGAGCATCTCTAGCATGGAAAAAATAGCATGCTATTTCACGCTATTTAGCGTGATATAGCGTATTTGGAGAGCCCATGCTATTTTTTCAAGATTTTGCTCGCTATGGCACTATTTTTTAAATAGCTTGCTATATCACGCTAAAACATCATAGCATTGGCGCTATTTCAAGTATAGGACGTTATTGTTTTGTTGGCGAGTGCGGAGTAAGATAGCATATGTTGAATGTGTCGAGTAATCAAACATACGATGAATATTTTGATTGTTAAACTTAAGTGATCGCGTCAAGCCGCCGCCTCCTCCTGCAGCACCCGACGCTGTACCTAGATTCAGCCCTGTCGGTTCTCCTCCAACTTGGATAGCGCTGGAATTGATTATGCATGTACATGTATTACTCTAGGCAATTCATTAGATGCTGAAATCCCTTATATTCATGATATACCTGTTATATTTTTTAATTTTTACAAAACTCTGTTATGTAAAATATCACATTATTAGCATGCTATAACTTACATATCGTCTGGAGAAAAGCCACGCTAAATTAATTAGCATGCTAGTATTTTTTCCTTGATTTGTAGTGGCTTGTCTAAATTTGGTAGTCTCTTAGAGCATCTCTAGTGGCTTGTCTAAATTTGGTAGTCTACATCTTCACATAGATAATGGTGTAAAATAATTCCTTTTTACACGACTTTAGTTTTCTAGTGGATAGTCTAAATTTGATAGTCTATATGTCCATCTACACACAAATAGTCAATATACACAGCAATTCAATACAACAAATGCTCTGATTTGGCGTGGGAGCTAGCTCGCGAGTGACTAGCTTTGCTTTAGAAATGGTGGCTAATATGGACAACGAGTAGATAGTTTGGAGGATATCTAACTTTTAGACCACCGAATACACAAGCCACTAGATATATTTTTTTGTCCGTGGTGGTCTATATTTGGCTTAGACTACCAGATACACCAGCCACTAGAGATGCTCTTAGGATGGTCATAGTATGTACTAATAGCATACTAGTTCATGTTACTACCTTTATGTGTGTATTTAATTAGGCCAAAGGCAGAGACCCTATTTTTGCAGAAATGGCTCCGGAAATACTCTCTACCTACAAAGGCTAGGACATGACAGTAAACTATTTTTTCTAGTCACTGAACTATAGTTACTCCTAGGATAGGATATTATTATTCTATAACTTTTGAACTGTATAGCCAAATTCAAAATCCTAGAGCGGCAAATTCTCCCACCTCACCTCCACTGAAATATTTCGAGTGGTCACATGCCCCATGTTTTTGCCGTACGAAAATCCTTTTCTACCCCTGACAATGGCCTATCTACAAATGTCAGGGCGTGCGTATGGTTCGTAATCCCCCCGGGGTCCCCATAGCTCTAAAGCTAGGTAGTCCACCTTCCACCGACGCCATTTCCCCATAGCACTCCGAAAATCCCTAACCTCCTATCTCACCTCCGGCTCCTGCACCACCGCATCGAAGCATCCCCCCCCCTTTGCCGGCCAACACGCCACCCAACCCTCTCTCACCTCCAGCACCTGCACCACCACACCGTAATCATCTCCGCCGCACTTTAGCGGCATACACGACATCCAACCCCTACCTCACCTCCAGCTCCTGTACCACCGCATCGGAACATCACCTCCGCACTTCGCCCACCAACACGCCACCCCAAACACCCTATCCCACCCCTGGCTCCTGCACCACCACACTTCGCCAGCCTACACGCCATACCTCGATGTTGGAGATATGCCCAAGAGGCAATAATAAAATGTTTATTATTATATCTTTGTGTTTATGATGAATGTTTACATCCCATGCTATAATTGTATTATTAGGAAACACTAATACTTGTGTGTGTTGTAAACAAATAAGAGTCCCTAGTAAGCCTCTTGTTAAGACTACCTTGTTGATTAATAGATGATCATGGTTTCCTAATCATGGACATTGGATGTTATTAATAACAAGATCATATCATTAGGAGAATGATGTGATGGACACACACCCATAGTAAGCATAGCATAAGCTCAAGTCATTAAGTTCGTTTTGCTACAAGCTTTCAAATACATAGTAAGCTAATCCTTCGACCATGAGATTGTGTTAATCACCATCAATGGATGAGTGCCTTGATGACATCAAACGCTGTTTCATAACTAGCTGGTTATAAAGGTGGCATTAGGTATTCTGAAAGTATGTGTTGAAGCACATTGATCAAGACTGGGACTTGTCCATCCATATGACGGATAGATGTGCTCTGGGCCCTCTCGGTGGAATGCCATCTAATTAGCTTGCAAGCATGTGACTAGGTCACAAGGGATGACATATCACGGAACGAGTAAAGAGTACTTATCGGTAACGAGGTAGAACTAGGTATGGAGATACCGATGATCAAACCTCGGATAAGTAGAGTATCGTGTGACAAAGGGAATTGGTTTCGTATGTTAATGGTTCTATCGATCACGAAGTCATCGTTGAGTATGTGGGAGCCATTATGGATCTCTAGATCCCGCTGATGATTATTGATCGGAGAGGTGTCTCGATCATGTATACATATCCGTGATCCGTAGGGTGACACACTTAAGTTTCGATGCTGTTTTAGGTAGATATGGAATATGCATTGGAGACCGAATGTTGTTCGGAGTCTCGGATTGGATTCGGAACATCACGAGGAGATCTAGAATGGTCCGGAGAATGAGATTCATGTAAAGGAAATCTTTTTCTAGGTTTCGGAAAAGTTCCGGAATATTTATTTGGAATTTCTGGAATGTTTCAGAAGGTTCTGGAAGGCTCTAGAAGTTTCAAAGGAGTTTACTTGAAAACCAAGAAAGAGAAGGGGAAGACTTGGGAGGGAAGGAAACTCCCCCTCCCTCCTTGGCGCACCGGCCCTAGGGGTGGGCCCAAAGGGGGAACCCTAGGGCGCCCCCTCCCCTCTATATAAGGAGGGGAGGCGCCACCCCTCCCCCTTGCCCCTTTACTCCCTGCCCTAGCCACCACCCTCCTCCTCCTTCCTCCTGCTCCGGCTTAGGCGATGCCCTGCAGAAATCCTTCTCCACCACCACCACCACGCCGTCGTGCTGCTGGGATTCCGTGGAGATCTACTACCTCCACTACTCGCTAGAACGGGGAGTGGAAGATCTGCATCGCCGCACGTGTGACCGACTACGGAAGCGCTGCCGGAACGCGGCGTTGGAAGGATCGTCTACTCAATCTTGAGATCGGCAAGTGATCGTTTACATCAACCATGAGATCCGATCTCGAACAAGGCTTTCGATCTATAAGGGTTAGTACAGATCTATCTCGTTACACTTATCTCATAGATTAGATCTTGGCTTTTCCATAGATTAGATCTTGGTTTTGTTCATTCTTGCGGTAGAATTTTTTTGTTATCCCTGCTACGAACCCATCAGTGGTATTAGAGCCGTGTCTATGTGTAGATCTGTTGCACGAGTAGAACATAATGGTTATTGTGGGCGTTGATGCTTTTGTTGTCGTTCTCTTCACGTGTACTTTGCATCTTACGGGATGGTGGGATGACGCGGCTCGGGCTAACCTTACATGTCCTTGTACATGAGACTTGCTCCACGCTTGACGTGCAACTTGAATTGCACAAGTGGCTATGCAGGTGTCTGTCTCTCCCACCATAGCTAAGATTCAATTTACAATTAGCATCTAAAAACACTAGTATCAGCATTGTGGTTCTTGTTCATAGGTAAGATCGGTTCTCATACGAAAGCCCCAAACCACGTAAAACATGCAAAGAAAATTAGAGGCATCTAACTTGTTTTTGCAGGCGCATGTGATGTGATATGGCCACGATGTTGATTGTGAATATATTTGATGTATGCAATTATCTTTATTGTAATATGATAACCGGCAGGAGCCTAATCGTTGTCTTTAAATTCTATTACGACCTACGTGTCTATTCATCATGTAATAGCTTTATTCCAAGTAGTTGTTATAGTTGCTATTAGTGATGGACAACCATGAAGCGGCGCCACTGACCTTGACGCTATGCTGGTGATGATGGAGATCATGCCCGTGCCTTGGAGATGGAGATCAAAGGAACAAGAAGAAAGGCCATATCATGTCACATATTATGAATTGCATGTGATGTTAATCCTTTTTGCATCTTGTATTGCTTAGATCGCGACGGTAGCATTATAAGATGATCCCTCTCACTAAATATCAAGTAATAAAGTGTTCATCCTTAGTAGGCACTGTTGCTAAGACTCGTCGTTTCGAAGCATCTTGTGATAATCGGATGTTATAGATTCTACGTGTGCTTACAAGGGGTGCAAGCCATATTTGCACATGTGGATACTAAGGTTAATCTTGACGAGCGTAGCATCTATAGACATGGTCTCGGAACACAGAATACCGAAAGGTAAAGCATGAGTCATATGAATGATATGATGAACATGTTTTGTTCCCCTTTGAAGCTACATGTTCTCTCCTAAAGATCGGACTTGGTGTAGTGGATTTGGTTCGTGTAATCACTAAGGCAACATGAGGGGTGTTGTTTTGAGTGGGAGTTCACCTAGTTAATTTAAGAATTAAATTTGAACTCAATTTGTCATAAACTTAGTCTAAACTCTTTGCAAATATGTTGTATATCATGGTGACCCCCTCCATCAACTTTAATGCGTTCCTAGAGAAAGAAAAGCTGAAAAACAATGGAAGCAACTTCACGGACTGGTTCCATGGACTGAGGATTGTCCTTAGTGTTGGTCAGTTAACCTATGTGCTCGATGCACCGCTAGGTGACCCACCTGCAGAAGATGCCTCCGATGATGTTAGGAATGTTTTCGTCACTCAGAAAAATCACTACTCCATAGTTCAGTGTGCCATCCTGTACGGTTTAGAATCGGATCTTCGGAAGTGCTTTGAGCTCTGCGACCCTTTTGAGATTATCAATGAGCTCAAGCTGATCTTTGAGACTCATGCGGCCGTGGAGAGCTATGAGGCCTCCGAGAAGTTCTTTAACTATAAAATGGAAGAGGGCAGCTCCGTTAGCGAGCACGTGCTCAAAATGTGTGGGCACGCGAACAGGATCCAAGAATTGGGATTAACGATGCCTAATGCGTTGGGGATTCATCGTGTCCTCCAATCACGGACACCTATTTACAAGAACTTTGTGATGTACTGCAATATGCATTGCATGAACAAGACGTTGCCTGAATTCTTCTCCAAGCTAAAAACTACTGAAGTGGAGATTAAGAAGGAGAACCAAGTGTTGATGGTCAATAAGACCACCAATTTCAAGAAATAGGGCAAGCCTAAGAACAAGGGCAACTTCAAGAAGGATGGCAAGAAAGTTGCCGCACCTACTAAGAAGCCCAAGGCTGGTCCTAAGCCTGATACTGAGTGCTTCTACTACAAGGGTGAAGGTCACTAGAAGCGCAACTACCCCAAGTACCTGACAGATCTAAAGAACAACAACATCAAGAAGAAAGGTATATTTGATATACATGTTATTGATGTTTATCTTACTAGTAATCTTAGTAGTGCCTGGGTATTTGATACTGGGTTGGTTGCTCATATTTGTAACTCGAAACAGGAGCTGCGGAATAAACGAAGACTGGCGAGAGATGAGGTGACGATGCATGTTGGAAATGGATCCAAGGTTGATGTGATCGTCATCAACACGATCCCTCTTCATCTACCTTCGAGATTAGTTTTGAACTTGAATAATTGCTATTTGGTGCCTGTGTTAAGCATGAACATTATTTCTAGATCTTGTTTATTGCAAGACGGTTACTCGTTTAAGTCTGAGAGTAATGGTTGTTCGATTTATATGAGTGATATTTATTATGGTAATGCACCTGAGGTGAATGGTTTATTCTTATTGAATCTCGATGGTAGTGATACACATGTTCACAACATAGATGCTAAACGAATAAAAATGAAAGATAATTCTACATACATGTGGCACTGTCGTCTTGGTCACATTGGAGTGAAGCGCATGAAGAAACTCCATTCCGATGGACTTCATGAATCACTTGATTTTGAATCACTTGAAAGATGTGAAGAATGTTTAATGGGAAAAATGACTAAGACTCCATTCTCTAGGATAATGGAGCGATTTGTGGACTTATTGGAAATAATACATACCGATGTGTGCGGCCCAATGAGCATAGCATCACATGGTGGATATCGTTATGTTCTCACTTTCACGGATGACTTGAGTAGATATGGGTATGTCCACTTTATGAAACATAAGTCCGAAACTTTCGGGAAGTTTAAGGAATTTCAAAGTGAAGTAGAAAATCATCATAACAAGAAGATTAAGTTTCTACGTTCTGACTGTGGAGGTGAATATATATGTTACGAGTTTGGCATGCATTTAAAGAAATGCGGAATACTTTCGCAGTTGACACCGCCGGTAACACCACAACTTAATGGTGTGTCTAAACATCGTAATCGAACTCTCTTAGATATGGTTCGGTCTATGATGTCTCTTATAGATTTACCGTTATCATTTTGGGGTTATGCATTAGAGACAGCCACATTCACTTTAAAAGGGCACCATCTAAATCCGTTGAAATAACACCATATGAATTGTGGTTTGGCAAGAAACCTAAGTTGTCGTTCCTTAAAGTTTGGGGCTGGGAAGCGTATGTAAAGAAGTTACAACCCGACAAGCTTGAACCCAAAGCGGAAAAATGCGTCTTCATAGGATACCCTAAAGAAACAATTGGGTATACCTTCTATCATAGATCTGAAGGCAAAGTTTTCGTTGCTAAGAATGGATCCTTTCTTGAGAAGGAGTTTCTCTTGAAAGAAGTGACTGGAAGGAAAGTAGAACTCAACGAGGTTGTTGAACCTTCTCTTGGATTTGAGAGTAGCGCAGCACCGGTAGATGTTTCTATGCCACCTGCACCAATAAGAGAGGAGGCTAATGATGATGATCATGAAACTTCGCACGAAGTTGCTAATGAACCTTGCAGGTCGACGAGGGTTCATGCCTCTCCTGCTTGGTATGACCCTGCGTTGAATGTCATGTTGGTGGACAACATCGACGACCCTGCGATGTATGAGGAAGCTATGATGAGCCCAGATTCTGACAAATGGCAAGAAGCCATGAAATCTGAAATGGGATCCATGTACGAAAACCAAGTATAGACTTTGGTGGACTTACCGGATGGCCACAACACTGTCGAGAACAAATGGATCTTTAAAAGAAAAATAGATGCTGATGGTAATGTTACTGTCAATAAAGCTCGACTTGTCACGAAAGGGTTCTAACAAATTTAAGGAGTTAACTGTGATGAGACTTTCTCACCGGTAGCGAAGCTAAATTCTGTGAGGATTTTGTTAGAAATCGCTGCATATTTCGATTATGAGATTTGGCAGATGGATGTCAAAACGGCGTTCCTTAATGGGTACATTGAGGAAGAGTTTTATATGGTACAACCCAAGGGTTTTGTCGATCCTAAAGATGCTGACAAGGTATGCAAACTTTAGCGGTCCATTTATGGACTGAAGCAAGCATCCCAGAGTTGGAATCAACATTTTGATAAGGTAATCAAAAACTTTGGATTTATACAAACTTATGGAGAAGCTTGTATCTACAAGAAAGTGAGTGGGAGCTCTATAGCATTCCTAATACTATATGTGGATGACATATTGTTGATTGGGAATGATATAGAACTTCTTGAAAGTGTCAAGCCCTATTTGAATACTAGTTTTTCAATGAAGGATCTTGGCGAAGCGGCATAAATTTTAGGCATCAAGATTTATAGAGATAGATCAAGACGCTTAATAGCGCTTTTCACAAAGGACATACCTGGACAAGGTTCTAAAGATATTTAGAATGAAAGAAAGCAAGAAAGGGTTCTTGCCCATGTTGCCAGGTAACACCTTGAGTAAGACTCAAAGTCCAGCTACGGCAGAAGATAGAGAGAAGATGAGTAAAATTCCCTATGCCTCGGCCATAAGATATGTCATGTATGCCATGCTGTGTAGAAGACCGGATATAGCACGCGTTGTTAGTTTGACTAGCAGATATCAAAGTGATCCTGAAATGGAACACTGGACAGCGGTCAAAAATATCCTCAAGTACCTGAAAAGGACTATGGATATGGTTCTTTCTTATGGAGGTGATGAACAACTTGTTGTAAACAATTATGATGGCCCACAAGTATAGGGGGTGTATCGCAGTATTTTCGAGGGAAGTGAAACCCAATTTTGATTCGACACAAGGGTAGCCAAAGAATATTTATAAGCCTTAACAACTGAGTTGTCAATTCAGCTGCACCTGGAAACAATCTTGCTCATAGCAGTTTATCAGTAGCAACAATTTTGTAGTAGGAATAGTAAACTAACAGCAGTAGTAAAGCAAAGACAATAGTAACAAAAGCGAAATGAGGATTCGAAAAGGTAGGCATAGGGATGGATGGACGGGCGTTGCATGGCAAGACAATTCACATAGCAATCAGAACATAGGGCAATTGCAGATAAATAAGATAAAGCATCCAAGTAGTAGACAATCCTAGGCATGTGTTCCATATATAGTCATACATGCTCGCAATGAGAACTTGCACAACATCTTTTGTCCTGCCAGCCCGTTTGCAGCGGGGCCTCTAGGGAACTACTAGCAATTAAGGTGCTCCTTTTTGTAGCATCCCATCTGTCTAACATATGTAATGCTACATGGTCTAGTAATATAATGGCTACTTCCTATATATAATTGTTGCATCACAATTATATCATGCTCGTGTCATCATGCCACCTTGCATTTGAGCATCATATAAAACCCTTTTCCATTTTGGTTCTTCTCTCATATGCATTATTATTTGTATTTGGCTCTTGATATATTGTTTTGGTTCTTGATAAATGCTTGATGCCCAAGTTGAGTTGGGGGCATATCTTTTATTCCACTCCACCACCTTTCTTTGTTACCACCTTATTATTCCACCATCCTAAGTAAACATGAGCTCTTATTTTCTTTTGACATTTAATCTAGCTCATGTGGGTTGGGATGGATCCAATACTATTTCCTTTAGCTGGGCCTTCTCTCTATATTTTGGAATGCATGTGAATCAATGCCATGGGAATTCATTATTGTTTTCACAATATTAAACATGACATTTACTATTCATGCATGGGACATGCAAGGTCACCAACTTTTCATTTTCCTTGGTTTTCTTGTAGTTATGAAGTGGATCTTTGTCTTTTGGGAATCAAGTCAAGTGGGGCTTTCTTAAGCTCTATTCTTTTGCTCTTGCTAAACCCTCATCATCTTGATCATGCACTTGATCATGCATCAACAAAACCACCTCTCCATCCCTTTTCACCTCTTTGCTTGATCTTGTTTTCTTGTCATGTGCACCAAGACCCTCACCTCACTCCATATCCATCTTCTTTCCCCTTTAATCAAATCTTGCACAAAAATTCCAAAAAGGTTTATTTTAGGGGCTTGCTTGAATCTGCAACAAAACAAAAACAAAACAGTTAAATAAATAAAAAAAAGGAAAATAAATAAGAGAGAGCCCCAGCAGCAGCCCACCCCTAACTGGTCGCGGCCCACCAGCAGCTTCGGCCCGCCCCTTCCTTCCTACCGGGTCGACCTTTTCCTTCCCCGGGCTCGATACCTCTTCGCCATTCAGGCTGACGCCACCCCTATTCCTCGTCTTCCTTCGTCTGACGCCGTCTCGCCCCGCTCTCTCTCGGTAGAAGACGGAAAGCGGCAGCCGGGCAGGTCCCCGTCCACCTCCGTCTCCCTCGTCACACCACACCCCACCAGCCTCCCTCCTTATCCCCAAGCGAGGCCTCCTCAAACCCTAGTTCTATTCCCCGTCCTACTTCTTCTTCCACACCACCGACTCCATACCGCGAGGATGCCATGACCAGCCATAGGAGGAGTTGAGCTGCGAGATCGGGTCCTCGTCTTCCTCTGCGTCGAAGCGCCTCGCCAGGAAGGAGCCTACGCTGCTAAGAGCTACTCCCGGCTAGCCCCTCGTCCAGCCCAGCTGAACCCGCCCCTGTCGCTATCGCCAGCGTCGCCCCGGCCGCCCCTTCCTCATTTTTCTTCGGGAATCCAGCGAGGTGAGCACCCCGTCGCCTTTCCGCTCTCTTTGTGCCTTGTGCACCAGATCAGCTTCGCCGCCGGGAGCTGCGCCACACGCCGGGCTGCAGCCATGGCAAGCGACAGCCGGCCGTTTTTCTTGCCCTATCTTCCCTGCAGAACGCCGGACCCTACGACCCTCCTTAGACTAATCTTCCTTGACGAAAGTCGTAGAGTGTTTAACCCTCTCTAATTTTTGTTTTGGAGTCACCACGAATCGCACAGTAGTTTCGTCGGAATCGTCGTAGCAATCCATCGGAATCCCAGGCGCTGTCGTCTGTCCCTTGTAGCGCCACTGCGCCAGCTGGCGTTGACTCCGTGCTGGCCCCGCTCGTCGGTGGCTATGGCTAGGTATGACCTGGGTGTAAAAAATTTCGGTGTATATCTGTTTTAATAAAACAAATTCAGAAATGTTTAAATATGATTTTAAATCTGTTTTAAATAACTTTTAAATTATAAATCCAAATAATACAAATGATATATGTTTTTGAATCAGAAAAATGTGAGGAATTCAAATATGCTATTCAAAATATTATTTGAGCACTTTAAATTTTCGATATGATTAAAATTACAATAAAATGCCCTTTTCTTAATTATTTAATAACTTTAATTCTACAACTCCAAATTCGACAAATAATATGTCTAAATCGATCAGCGCGATGAGCCCGTTCTATCTATACATTCCATGTTATGAATTGCAGCATGCATCATATAAAAATAAAGTATACAGCAAGTGTTATGAGAGCAAATCGGACTAAAAACTTAATAAAATGCTTTAATCTTGTATCCCACACCTCGCCCATGCCATGCTACTTTATTGCCATGCAAACTGTGCATCATTCATCATGGCATGCTTGTTTGCTTGCCGCACTTTAATTCACATGCTTGTGCACTTTATTTATGTTGGCCCTTGTTTGTTTGGTTCTTCTTCGAATAGACGCCGAGCAGGGGATATATCAGGAATCCCAGGAGCACTACCCAGATCCGACTCTCGCTTCAACTGAGCTGCCAGGCAAGCACTACCACATGCTTGCATACATATAGTACCTATTGCCTCTATCTTATTCTTGCATCATTGAGTCGCGATTGCATTAAATTGAATCCCATGTACTGCATAGCCTTTACTTTTAAACCCCACCGAAGCTTGTTCCTCCATCCCATGAGCCATTACTACAGGAGTTGTTTGAGCCATGCGGGTCGTAGAACAGCATGTGTAGGGTATGTGGGTGTCTAATGGATAACGAGGTACCTAAACAACTTAACCTGAGTAGTAATGGGATAACTAATGAAAGTGGCACCGGTGAGCAATATCTGCTATTTGGTTTTTCATGCTCACTTGTGTCCCGTAGGACCCCGAGTACTTGATTCCTGTTCCTTGACTATTCGCACTATCCACATCCGGGAGGCCTTATGGACCCCCTTGAGCCAGAGCTTGATTCATTCTTATTTCTTGGGGCCACAAAGTAGTTTGGGGCTTTATTACTATCCTGTACTTATGCCATGTTTTACTGCTTTATTTAAGATTGTGCGAGGAGCACCTATACTGTTTTGGATGCGGAGTGTTTTCGCGGTATCGACAAGCCCAGTCACACTTTTGGGTTCCCAGTCGTTTACAGCCATTGACGCAAACCTTGGGTCATCTCGAGCCGCCAACTTTGTTATGGTAGCTTAATGGGGTGGCCCCCTGAAACATTTCTGAATCCTATGATCGCTTTGTCGTGAATGCCTCGTTGGGTTTTGATTTGGTTTTTCCGAGGTTGATCGAGTGTGTGTTGCTATTTGTGCACCCCTGCAGGGTAAATCTTTATGAAAGCCGTGTCCGCGGTTATGGACGACTTGGAGCACAGTTTCTCGATCATAGACAAGTATAACTAAAGTACCGCTTTTAAATTGACTAAGTACCTGACTAGTAAATAGTACAAGACTCATGGAATGGTTACTAAAACTGCCAACGGAGGGGGGGTTGTTCGTCCGCTTTCTCGTTGGTAAGCGACAAGGAGGATGGATCTGTTAATTATACTGTTGTAACTGTTGTTCTTAATTAACGGACATCCGTCTATCATTGGTTAGGCGGATGGTTAGCGAGTATCTATAGACTTGTTAGTTATTATCTTTTGCTGCAATTGTGTCACCCCAGGTATATGTCCCCTTTAGAGGCATAAAGACTTGATGAGTACCCCTAGGGTCACACACGATAATTTGTTTGATTCAGATGAACAGGTGTATTCGCAAGATGGATACTGGGTGGAGGATACGGCTGATGTTGGCAACGATCACTCGGTGTAGAGATTCCGGGAACAGGGATCCATGAGATCTGTGGGCGGGATGTGTTTATTTATGTGGCATCTTATGCCGATTTGCTTCTTATCCGTACTCGGACCTTGTTTTCCGCTTCCGCCTGATACTCTAATGTTTGATGTATGAGGAGCTATCCTAAATTATTATCTCTATCTAGGATATTTGGATCTTGCCGTATGGCGTTGCAATATTTCTATTTCTTTTAGATGGAATGGCTCTGAGAACTGTTGTATGTGGCTTGCATACATACTCACTTGTGTATGTAGTTGATCCCTTCGCCTGCCGATTACGCCACTCGTTCTTGTCCCGATGTTCTGAAAGTGGTTAGGACGGCCGAAAGGTCTACCTGTGAGTGGCCTTGGCCCCACCATACTATTTTAACCACTTTCGCTCATCCAGGCATGTAACTAAGAGCATAATTCACCGAGTTAGTTACAATTGGTATCAGAGCCATCCCGCCCTTCAGGGTCTCAGCCAAATGGTCGTTGTCAGTCTAGCAAATATTTTTGGTAGCTATGTATACTAGGGAAAAACAAAACGCGAGAGTAGGACTGCTTCCATTTTTCTTCTTACCCACCCACCACCCTTTTCTGGTAAGGAAGTGTAATGTTTTCAATCCTCTTCTAAAATTCAAACTAGGATTCACGTGTTCTGGGTTCCGTAGTACCATAGGTTGTGTGTGTGTGTGAATTCCTTGTCTATCTGTTGCATCCAAATGTTATTTCTATCTGCCTTTTGGTTATCAACTGTTGGTACATTCCATACCGACAGGCCTTTGTAAACCGACGCGATCTATCTGATTTGTTGTATACCGGTGCGATCTGTCTTACTCTTTGTTATCCGACGTTATCTTGTTTGGGGTGTTTGTTTCCGTTGTTACTAATCTTTAGGTTCCTCTTAAGAAGAAGGTATTGGGATATGTGTTTTACTTATTCATGTGCGGAGTAATGATTCGAGTGCGGGATGGAGTCGCAACCATACCACTACTTTTATCATTCGCTTTTGTATATTGAATTTGTAGTGTTACTAATCTTGATTCGTTAAGTGGTTTTGCGCATATAGTGGTATTTTAATGCCAAAATTTGCGGAATTTTTTTCTTTGTTAGCTTGTGTACCACACTCCTTGTTCAGTCGTGTGCGATATGCTTAATATCTTCTAGGTGCTTTGAACTTTGTTGATATTTTAATATCATCTTAGTAATTTGTATCCTTTAAATCTTGGTTAATTCCATCTTGGTACTATTTTGGATTATTATTATTCTCCATTATGGTACTAACTTGTGTTTTATATCAATCGCAGGATGGCACCACCACGCCGTTCTGAGGAGGACATACCACCTGAACTTGGGGCTGCGTTGGCAAGTATTGCCAATGCCTTGGGAACAATGCAGCAGAACCAGCAGCGATTTGAAGAAAGTGTCAGGAGGAATGAGTTTGTTCCGCTACCTCCACCTCCCAAGCGAGGAGACATCAAAAGCTTCCTGAAGTTCAACCCGCGCCACTTTGAGGTGTCTGATCAGCCACTTGATGCGGATGATTGGTTGCGTGAGATGTCAAGGTTACTGGTGACTACTGATGCTCCTGAGCAAGAATGGGTAAAATGTGCCACTCACCTTCTGAAGGGAGATGCAGCTCTATGGTGGGAGAATTACCTCAAGGCAAACTACACTGGTTTTCAGCCTACTTGGGAACAGTTCAGTGGAGCTTTCAAAGAGCAATATCTGTCAGAAATTGTCATGGAGAGGATGAAGGAAGTGTTTCTCAACCTCAAGCAGGGCAATGACAATGTCAATACCTATATCAGAAACTTCATGAATCTTTCTCGGTATGGTGGCGATGAGATCTGTGATGACAAGAAGAAGCAAAAGAGGTTTAGACAAGGGCTCAATGCATCAATCAAATATGCAATCACTCATGCAAGGCCAGGGTCTTTTCTAGAACTCCAACATACAGCTCTGCAGGAAGAAGCAAGTAGGCAAGTGTTCGAGGAGTCCAAGAAACACAGCCGTGATGCAGCAAGCTCTTCAGCTATGACAGCTCCTTCTAAGCGCCGTGTCTGGGTTCCTAACACCCCACTGTCGCTCCCGGCTCCACCAAGACCTTCAAGCTACGCGGCAAGGCCACCAAACTCCTTCACTGCTACTCCCAGGGGCTACAACCACAACTACCCTGGAGCGCCTGGCAGAGTCCCTGGCTACGTTGCTCCACGTCCACCTGGTGCTTGTTACACTTGTGGAAACACTGGGCATAAACACTGGAATTCTCCAATGAACAACAAAGCTCTTCCTCCACCACCTCCAAGACTTGCGGCAAGCTCTTCTATGGTTCGTGCACCTCCACCGCGGGCTCTCAACATCAACACTAAGCCCGGGTCTACTGTTGCTCGTGCCAACTGTGTCAACGCCGCTCAAGCTGAGCATGCACCTGGAGTTGTGATGGGTATGCTTCCTGTTAACTCAGTTCCTGCAAGAGTTCTGTTTGATTCTGGTGCATCGCATTCTTTTGTTTCTCACAATTTTGCAAATGAGAATGCGTTAGGAATGGATCCTCTCCCTAAACAGTTAATGGTCTTTTCTCCTGGAGCAACAATGGCATCTTCTAAAATCAGCCATGGCAATCAAATTGAGATTGGTGGTTCTTCGTTCTCGGCGTCCTTAGTTATTCTGGGCAATTCTGACATTGATGTTATCTTGGGCATGGATTGGTTAACAGTAAATGCGGTTGTGATTGATTGTGCTGAATGCTCGGTTTCTCTGAAAATTCCTGAAGGTCATATAGTCTATTCTCCAAGTCCGACTCCTGCAATTCAGCTTTTCTCTTTGGCGGCTCTGAATGATGATGCTATGGAAGCTATTCAGAGTGTTCCGGTGATCTGTGAGTTTCCAGATGTCTTTCCTGAAGAGTTGCCAGGTATGCCTCCTGACCGAGAGGTCGAGTTTGTGATTGAGCTTGAACCTGGTACCGCTCCTATCTCCAAGCGGCCTTATAAAATGGGTCTTGCTGAGTTGGCTGAACTCAAATGTCAGCTTGATGAACAAGAGAAGTTGGGTTTCATTCAGCACAGTACTTCTTCTTGGGGTAGCCCAACCATCTTTGTGAAGAAGCGAGACAAGACTGATAGACTTTGTGTTGACTATCAGGCTCTCAATGCTAAAACCATCAAGAATAAATATCCCCTTCCGCGGATTAATGATCTCTTCGATCAGCTAGCTGGAGCTGTGGTATTCTCTAAGCTTTACTTGAGAAGTGGATATCATCAAATCAAGATTTGCAAGGAAGATGTTCCTAAAACAGCTTTCACCACCCGTTATGTCCTGTATGAGTACATGGTCATGTCTTTCGGTCTCACCAACGCACCTGCCACCTTCTCAAGGCTTATGAACTCGGTTTTCATGGAGTATCTTGATAAGTTTGTTGTGGTCTATCTGGATGACATCCTAGTCTATTCTAAGTCAAAGGAAGAACATGAAGAACACCTTCAGTGTGTCCTAAACAAGCTTCGTGAGAATCGCCTGTATGCAAAGTTCTCCAAATGTGAGTTTTGGCTGCCTCAAGTCACCTATCTTGGTAACGTCATCTCTGCCAAGGGCATTGCCGTCAACCCAGAAACTGTAAAGACAATTGTTGACTGGATTCCTCCTGTAAACGTCAAAGAAGTCCGGAGTTTCCTTGGTTTGGCTAGTTACTGCCGTCGCTTCGTTCAGAACTTCTCGAAGATTGCGAAGCCTCTTACCGATCTCCTCAAGAAAGGCATGAAATACCTTTGGACTCCTGCATGTCAAGCAAGCTTTGAAACACTCAAATAGAAGCTCACTTCCACACCAGTCTTGATTCCTCTAGATACATCAAAGCCTTTCCAGATATTCTGTGATGCAGCTTTGCAAGGATTGGGTGCGGTCCTTATGCAAGAAAAACAAGTTGTTGCTTATGCCTCTCGACAGTTGAAGACGCATGAGATCAACTATCCTACACATGACCTCGAACTCGCAGCAGTTGTCTTTGCGTTGAAAGTATGGAGGCACTACTTGCTTGGCAACCGTTGTGAAATCTTTTCTGATCACAAGAGTCTGAAGTATATCTTCACACAGCCTGATCTCAACCTTCATCAGAGGAGGTGGATTGAAGCAATCAATGATTTCGATTTGACCATCAACTACACTCCGGGCAAAGCTAATGTCATGGCCAATGCTCTCAGCCGCAAAGCTTATGTCAGCAACCTCATGGTGGAAAAACAACAGCCTCTCTTGTGCGAGGAATTCCACAAGCTCAACCTTGAAATTGTGGAACAAGGGTATCTTCTGAACCTTCTGGCAACTCCTCTCTTGGAAGAAAAAGTTCGCTCCATTCAACTTGGTGATCCTTACACTAAAAACATCATCTCCAACATTCAGGTTCCGAAGTATGAGTCCTTCCACGTTGACGACCAACGCACTGTTTTCTTTGAACACCGGATGTGTTCCGAACTACCCGGGTTTAAGAGAGAAAGTTCTTAAGGAGGTGCATGATTATGTTCTTTCTATCCACCCTGGCAGCACTAAGATGTACATGGACTTGAAAACACAGTATTGGTGGCCTGGGTTGAAACGATATTGTGCTAAGTATGTCTCGGAGTGTGATATCTGCCGTAGAGTTAAAGCTATCCATCACAAACCTTCAGGTCTTCTACAACCATTGAAACCTCTGGAATGGAAATGGGAGAAAGTAGAGATGGACTTCATCACTGGTTTTCCAAGGTCGCAGAAGGGCAACAATGCAATCTTTGTTGTCATCGACAGGCTTTCTAAAGTGGCTCATTTCTTTCCCGTCAAGGAAACAATTTCTGCAATTTAGTTGGCTGAGCTCTATATCAACATAATTGTCTCTCTGTACGGGGTTCCTCTTGAGATCAGTTCAGACCATGGGAGCATCTTCACTTCCAAGTTCTGGGGAAGTTTCCAAAATGCTTTGGGAACAAAATTCAACTTCAGCACAGCTTACCATCCTCAGTCGCAAGGACAAGTTGAAAGGATCAATCAGATTCTAGAAGATATGCTCCGTGCTTGTGTTATCTCTTTCGGCATGAAGTGGGAAGAATGCCATCCTTATGCTGAATTCTCTTACAACAACAGCTTCTAGAAAAGTCTAAAGATGGCACCATTTGAGGCTCTCTATGGTCGCAAATGCAGAACTCCGATTGGTTGGTCGAGCGCAGGTGAAAGAACATTGTTTGGCCCCGACATTGTAACTCAAGCGGAGGAGAAGGTTCGCATCATTCTTGAAAATCTGAAGGTTGCTCAAAGTCGCCAGAAGAGCAATTATGACAGAAAGCACACGGACATGGAGTATGTCCCTGGTGATCTCATTTACCTTCGTGTCACTCCCATGAGAGGCACGCACCGGTTTGGTATCAAAGGAAAGCTGGCCCCTAGATACATCGGTCCTTTCAAAATTCGTGGAAGAAGAGGAGAAGTTGCTTATGCTCTTGAGCTCCCTAAAAAACTCAAGGTCCATTTTGTTTTCCACATCTCTCAACTCAAGAAGTGCTTCAAGGATCCCGGCAGGACCGTGGACCATGAGCTTATCAATCTCCAAGAAGACCTGTCTTATCAATAAAACCCCATAAAAATCCTTGAAGTCGCAGAAAGAAGGACTCGCAACAAGTCCATCAAGTTCTGCAAGGTGCAGTGGTCGCACCATTCCGTGGATGAAGCCACTTGGGAACGCGAGGATGAGCTCCGTGCCAAGTATCCTACCCTCTTTGTGTCTTCTTCTTCTTCCTAGAATCTCGGGGCGAGATTCCTGTTTAGTGGGGGAGAGTTGTAGCATCCCATCTGTCTAACATATGTAATGCTACATGGTCTAGTAATATAATGGCTACTTCCTATATATAATTGTTGCATCACAATTATATCATGCTCATGTCATCATGCCACCTTGCATTTGAGCATCATATAAAACCCTTTTCCATTTTGGTTCTTCTCTCATATGCATTATTAATTGTATTTGGCTCTTGATATATTGTTTTGGTTCTTGATAAATGCTTGATGCCCAAGTTGAGTTGGGGGCATATCTTTTATTCCACCCCCACCACCTTTCTTTGTTACCACCTTATAATTCCACCATCCTAAGTAAACATGATCTCTTATTTTCTTTTGACATTTAATCTAGCTCATGTGGGTTGGGATGGATCCAATACTATTTCCTTTAGCTGGGCCTTCTCTCCATATTTTGGAATGCATGTGAATCAATGCCATGGGAATTCATTATTGTTTTCACAATATTAAACATGACATTTAATATTCATGCATGGGCCATGCAAGGTCACCAACTTTTCGTTTTCCTTGGTTTTCTTGTAGTTATGAAGTGGATCTTTGTCTTTTGGGAATCAAGTCAAGTGGGGCTTTCTTAAGCTCTATTCTTTTGCTCTTGCTAAACCCTCATCATCTTGATCATGCACTTGATCATGCATCAACAAAACCACCTCTCCATCCCTTTTCACGTCTTTGCTTGATCTTGTTTTCTTGCCATGTGCACCAAGACCCTCACCTCACTCCATATCCATCTTCTTTCCCCTTTAATCAAATCTTGCAAAAAAATTCCAAGAAGGTTTATTTTAGGGGCTTGCTTGAATCTGCAACAAAACAAAAACAAAACAATTAAATAAATAAATAAAGGAAAATAAACAAGAGAAGCCCCAGCAGCAGCCCACCCATACCTGGTCGCGGCCCAGCAGTAGCTTCGGCCTGCCCCTTCCTTCCTACCGGGCCGACCTTTTCCTTCCCCGGGCCCGAGACCTCTTCGTCGTTCAGGCCGACGCCACCCCTGTTCCTCGTCTTCCTTCGTCTGACGCCGTATCGACCCGCTCTCTCTCGGTAGAAGACGGAAAGCAGCAGCTGGGAAGGTCCCTGTCCACCTCCGTCTCCCTCGTCACACCGCACCCCACCAACCTCCCTCCTTATCCCCAAGCGAGGCCTCATCAAACCCTAGTTCTATTCCCCGTCCTACTTCTTCTTCCACGCCACCGACTCCGTACCGCGAGGACGCCATGACCAGCCACAGGAGGAGTTGAGCCGCGGGATCGGGTCCTCGTCTTCCTCTGCATCGAAGCGCCTCGCCAGGAAGGAGCCCACGCCGCCAAGAGCTACTCCTGGCTAGCCCCTCGTCCAGCCCAGCTGAACCCGCCCCTGTCGCCGTCGCCAGCGTCGCCCCGGCCGCCCCTTCCTCGTTTTTCTTCGGGAATCCAGAGAGGTGAGCACCCCGTCGCCTTTCCGCTCTCTCTGTGCCTTGTGCACCCTGTATCACGCTCGCCGCCGCCGAGAGCAGCGCCCGCCTATGGCGCAGCATAATGGCCGACGTTTTTCTTGCCCTATGTTCCCCGCAGAACGCCGGACCCTACGACCCTCCTTAGACTAATCTTCGTTGACGAAAGCCATAGAGTGTTCAACCCTCTCTAATTTTTGTTTTGGAGTCACCACGAATCGCGTAGTAGTTTCGTCAGAATCGTTGTAGCAATCCATCAGAATCCCAGGCGCTGTCGTCTGTCCATCGCCGGCCGTTCTTCAGAGGGCGCGACCGTCTTACAAACCCCCCTGACCTTTTGTCGATCACACGCCGCTCCCTGCCGCGCCCACCAGTCAGCCACCCAGCTCCGGCTTTTTCCAGTTTAACCCCGGGGTTTTGTTTGCTTCACCCCGCGCCCCTGGATCGCCCACATGTCAGCCGCCCGCTGGCCCGCGCGCGCGTGTGTCCCGTCAACACCCGGGCCCGCTAGTCATTGAGTGGGGGTAAAATCCACCGAGTGAGAAAAGTCCCTCGTAGTGCCGCTGCGCCAGCTGGCGTTGACTCCGCGCTGGCCCCGCTTGTTGGTGGCTGTGGCTAGGTATGACCTGGGTGTAAAAAGTTTCGGTGTATATTTGTTTTAATAAAACAAATTCAGAAATGTTTAAATATGATTTTAAATCTGTTTTAAACAACTTTTAAATTATAAATCCAAATAATACAAATAATATATGTTTTTGAATCAGAAAAATGTGAGGAATTCAAATATGCCATTCAAAATATTATTTGAGCACTTTAAATTTTCGATATGATTAAAATTACAATAAAATGCCCTTTTCTTAATTATTTAATAACTTTAATTCTACAACTCCAAATTCGACAAATAATATGTCTAAATCGATCAGCGCGACGAGCTCGTTCTATCTATGCATTCCATGTTCTGAATTGCAGCATGCATCATATAAAAATAAAGTATACAACAACTGTTGTGAGAGCAAACCGGATTAAAAACTTAATAAAATGCTTTAATCTTGTACCCCACACCTCACCCATGCCATGGTACTTTATTGCCATGAAATACGTGCATCATTCATCATGGCATGCTTGTTTGCTTGTCGCACTTTAATTCATATGCTTGTGCACTTTATTTATGTTGGCCCTTGTTTGTTTGGTTTTCTTGAATAGGCGCTTGAAAGGGGAATATATCAGGAATCCCAGGAGCACTACCCAGATCCGACTCTCGCTTCAACTGAGCTGCCAGACAAGCACTACCACATGCTTGCATACATATAGTACCTATTGCCTCTATCTTATTCTTGCATCATTGAGTCGCGATTGCATTAAATTGAATCCCAAGTACTGCATAGCCTTTACTTTTAAACCCCACCGAAGCTTGTTCCTCCATCCCATGAGCCATTACTACAGAGTTGTTTGAGCCATGCGGGTCATAGAACAGCATGTGTAGGGTATGTGGGTGTCTAATGGATAACGAGGTACCTAAACAACTTAACCTGAGTAGTAATGGGATAACTAATGAAAGTGGCACCGGTGAGCAATATCTGCTATTTGGTTTTTCATGCTCACTTGTGTCCCGTAGGACCTAGAGTACTTGATTCCTGTTCCTTGACTATTCGTACTATCCACATCCGGGAGGCCTTATGGACCCCCCTGAGCCATAGCTTGATTCATTCTTATTTCTTGGGGCCACAAAGTAGTTTGGGGCTTTATTACTATCTTGTACTTATGCCATGTTTTACTTCTTTATTTAAGATTGTGCGAGGAGCACCTGTACTGTTTTGGATGCGGAGTGTTTTCGCGGTATCGACAAGCCCAGTCACACTTTCGGGTTCCCAGTCATTTACAGCTATTGACGCAAACCTTGGGTCCATCTCGGAGTCGGCCAACTTCGTTGCGGGTAGCTTAATGGGGTGGCCCCCTGAAACATTTCTGAATCCCGTGATCGCTTTGTCGTGAATGCCTCGTTGGGTTTTGATTTGGTTTTTCCGAGGTTGATCGAGTGTGTGTTGCTATTTGTGCACCCCTGCAGGGTAAATCTTTCTGAAAGCCGTGTCCACGGTTATGGACGACTTGGAGCATAGTTTCTCGATCATAGACAAGTATAACTAAAGTACCACTTTTAAATTGACTAAGTACCTGACTAGTAAATAGTACAAGACTCATGGAATGGTTAATAAAACTGCCAACGGAGGGGGGGTTGTTCGTCCGCTTTCTTGTTGGTAAGCGAGAAGGAGGATGGATCTATTAATTATACTGTTATAACTGTTGTTCTTAATTAACGGACATCCGTCGATCATTGGTTAGGAGGATGGTTAGCGAGTATCTATAGACTTGTTAGTTATTATCTTTTGCTGCAATTGCGTCACCCCAGGTATATGTCCCCTTTAGAGGCATAAAGACTTGCTGAGTACCCCTAGGTTCTCACACGATAAATTGTTTGATTCAGATGAACAGGTGTATTCGCAAGATGGATACTGGGTGGAGGAGATGGCTGATGTCGGCAACGATCACTCGGTGTAGAGATTCCGGGAACGGGGATCCGTGAGATCTGTGGGCGGGATGTGTTTATTTATGTGGCATCTTATGCCGATTTGCTTCTTATACGTACTCGGACCTTGTTTTCCGCTTCCGCCTGATACTCTGATGTTTGATGTATGAGGGGCTATCCTAAATTATTATCTCTATCTAGGATATTTGGATCTTGCCGTATGGCGTTGCAATATTTCTATTTCTTTTAGATGGAATGGCTCTGAGGACTATTGTATTTGGCTTGCATACATACTCACTTGTGTATGTAGTTGATCCCTTCGCCTGCCGATTACGCTGCTCGTTCTTGTCCCGATGTTCTGAAAGTGGTTAGGACGGCCGAAAGGTCTACCTGTGAGTGGCCTTGGCCCCACCATACTATTTTAACCACTTTCGCTCATCCAGGCATGTAACTAAGAGCGTAATTCACCGAGGTAGTTACACTTTTAATAGAGCACCAGAGCAAAGCATTAACACTCCGTGAACACATGTGATCCTCACATCAAAGCCATTCCCTTCCGGTTATCCCGATTTCTGTCACTTCGGGGCCATAGGTTCCGGACAACAACGTGTGTATACAACTTGTAGATAAGACCAAAAACAATACTATCATAATGAATCAATAACATGTTCAGATCTGAAATCATGGCACTCGGGCCCTAGTGACAAGCATTAAGCACAACAAGTCACAACAAACTCATAAAGCACTAATAAAAGATACTAGGCACCATGCCCTAACAATCTGATGACATTACATGAACGATCTCATCCAATCCCTACCATCCCCATAGCCTACAACGGGAGATTACTCACTCATAGATGAGAGAAACATGGATGGTCGATGGAGATGATGGTGGAGATTGATGGAGATGGCTCCGGGGGCACTTCCCCGTCCCGGCAGGGTGCTGGAACAGAGACTTTCTATCCCTCGAATCTCCCCTTCGATGGTGGCGGCGCTACGGAACTTCTTCTGAAAAAGCGTCGAACCCCCGGAGTTTTTATGTCAGAAGGCTTCTTATAGCGAAGAGGGAGACCGAGGGGGTGCCTGGGGCCACCACACCATGCCCTGGCGCGGCCAGGCCCAGCTCGCGCCTGGGGGGTGTGGCCAGCCCCTAGGCCTCCTTCGTCTCGTATTCTGGATCCTAGAGTCTTCTGGAAAAATAGGCACTTTGGCTTTTGTCCTGTCCAATTCCGAGAATATTCATTTTCTGACTTTCCTAGAACCAAAAATAGCAGAAAACAGGCAGCTGGCACTGTGGCTCTTGTTAATGGGTTAGTCCTAGAAATCATATGAAAAGTACTCCAAAGTGTGGACAAAACACAAGAAAGTGGATAAAACCAAGCATGGAGCATCAAAAATTATAGATACATTTGCAATGTATCAACATCCCCAAGCTTAACTCCTGCTCGTCCTCGAGTAGGTAAGTGATAAAAAGAAAGAATAATTTTTGAGGTGACATGCACCATCATAAAATTGATCAAAGTATTTGTAAAACATTCAAATCTGGGATCATAGTACTTCAATCATAACATGGAAGACAAAGTTCTAGCAATAAGACAAAGAAACTACGATGCAACATGAAAAGGCACAAACAAAAGATTCATGAATAACAATGCTTTGCAAGACGTTTGTTTGTTTCACAAAAAGAAAACATAGCATAGTAGTATTCAGCTTGTCCCTCATAGAGTAGCAAACATAAATGCATAGGACACCTTCAAAGTTTACAAGAGTGACTAAATACAAATAGTTTAAAACAAGCAATATCAAGGTATGCATCAATCAACAAGTCTGGGGACAATGCACATAGCACTAAGCATGGCCACTATGCTCTCAAGGAAGTGCTTATAGAATGTGTGGAGACTCAACAAGGAAATGAACAGGTTTTGAAAAGTTTGAAAGGCTTCCAAATGCTGAAAGTATGGTACTCATTAGCTTTGATCTCTCATTGCCCCTATCATAAGCATCTTTAAGTGGTTAAGGTTAAAGTGACACAACTAATAGGATATGCTTGACAAGTTATAAATCGAAGTCTCATGCCCCTTACTTACGAAGACCGATCCTCATGCTACTCAACTTCAGTCACAAGTAAGCTCTTCTCATTGTAAGTATATATGTATCATAGAGAACCGCCAACGGGGTACCCCTTGCACATCATACAGGAGCTATCCCATAATCAAAATGACAAGGCAAGGAGACAATGAGCATCTCAGCGATCTTTTTATTTACTATGTGCATAGATTTTTATTGAGGATGCTTCATAGAATGCTCATTATGGTTATGCTGCAAGTTTCCACCATGATTAGGCATTGCTTAGGCTAGTGGCCCAGGCGTTTCTCTAACATACATACAAACTCCATGGTCTTACAAGTTCCACTTTTATTTCACACCGTCGGGATCCATAAGTAAAAGAACAAGATATCAACGAGGTACTAAGTACCAACGAAGTGTTGAAAACATTCCCCATGAAACATGCTTCTGCTAACTTCAACTCATAAAGCGCAAGCATATACGCAACAAAGAAGGACGCAATGGGTCAGGTTTATTAAATGTAGGAAATAAAGTGTGCCATCAAGTTCGTGAGAGCTTTACTAACTAACTTTCTCATAACAAGCAAACATTTTATTCGGAAGAAAACAAGGCATATTGAATATGCACGGAAGTAGCAAATGATGCTAATAGGTAGGTATGGTGGACACTTTGGCAATATTTGGTTTAAGGGAGTTGGAAACATGAGTAAAACACTCAGTATAAGTGAAGGCTAGCAATAGTAAGGGAACGACAAACGAGAGAGCAATAATGGCCATAATCATGTAGAGCGACAAAACATCATTGATCAAAGCATAAGGTGATACTACAATTTGAAAACTAAATGATCATAAAGGCGTATGGTGACTTGGGATAGTCATAACATGGTGTGAGCATGCGCCAAGTCAACCCAAATAAAGCATCAAAGGAGAATACCAATATACTATGCTTTAATATGCTAAAACAAGGCATGATTCTTCCAAAGCACATTAAGCAATCTCAATTGTTTATAACAAGTCATGCTACAGCAAAGAATACTAAGCATAAAGCCAAAACAATATCAAGCATGGCATGACAAAGCATAGGCCATAGTCAAAAAACAAACTCTCTTTACCACTTAAGCATGAACTTTTCGTACTCTTTTCCAATCCAAACCAAACTATTTCAACACCAATGTATGAAAGAGAAGGTCCAACCAATTTATTCAGCAAACTAAGAAAACCACACAAACTAAAAACCAAAATTAAAACGAAAAAGAAGACGCTCCAAGAACAACACAACTATGCATGAAACAATAAAAATGAAGTGTTTGGAAGAAACCTGGGATTTTTATTGATGAAGAGGGGGATGCCTTGGGCATCCCCAAGCTTTGACGCTTGTACTTATTGGATATTTCTTAGGGTGACACACGTGGCATCCCCAAGATTGAGATTTATTCCATCCTTCATCTCATTACTCATTCCTTCCATACACCTGAAATTTTTCCTTCATACAAAACTTCACACAATCTTTATTAGCAACATTAGTGCACTCAAGATAAATAAGTCTTAAGGTTCAGTTCTAACACCAAATAAACTTCCATTAGAACACTAGATACTGTAGTATTTCCCTCAAAAAGCTCAAATCCCCAAAAGAACTCAAAAAGGAACCAACAAGAAGCAAATGCAGAAAATGGCAGAAATCTGTCAAAACAGACCAGCAGGTAAAGACGAATTTTTTCGAAGACCTTCTGTTGCTCAAATCAAAAAGTGTTCAACTAACGAAAGTTAGATAACAACCTGGGGAAGAAGAAAAAAAAATCACGCCTCAAAAGGACTTTCAGAGATTTTATACGAATTTTTACGGTGAAGCACAAAAATCTGTTTCGGGACAGCAACTTTCCCAATCATTACTTCCTCTCTCATTAGGGGTTACTCCTGGCACAAAAAGCAAATAAAAAGGATAAGAAGCGGTTATTACTGAAGTAATAACTTCCATGACTCATCTAAAACTTTTGGGTTATCTCCCAATAAGTACTTTTCTTTAACGCCTTTAAGTTAGGCAAAAGCAAAAACTGAAAAATGGATAAAATAGAAGTAAGCGGAGATAATCATGGTGAAAACATTGTTTTGTTCAATGAAATCCTTTTGTTAACAAGGTTGATCAGGTCTCGTTACCAAAACAATTTCAAATGATACAAAACTTTGTATTCCACTAATGATTATGTTACCTCAACCTTGATAGCAATGGTCCCAATCATAATAGTTTCAAAATTTTCTCTTGGTATGGGACAATATATTTCTCCAACTTGAATGCCCTCAACATGTTCAATTGAATTCAAGCCATAAGTCCTTTCAATCTTTTTGGGGAAATAGACAATATGTTCCTTGTCATTAACACTGAAGGTCACCTTCCCTTGATTATAATTAATAACAGCTCCTGCAGTATTTCAGAAAAGGTCTCCCAAGAATAATAGACATAATATCATCTTCAGGCATAAAAAGTTTGAGAGGATGCTCTCATAAGAAATATGAGTTGAAGTAAAAGAGAGCATCAAGAAGAAAATTCAAAACACATTTAAGTCTAACCCACTTCCTATGCATAGGAATCGTGTATGCAAATAAATTCACAAAGAACAAAGTGTCAAGCATAGGAAGATAAAACAAGAGTAATTTCAAAACTTTCAACACATAGAGAGGTGTTTCAATACCATGAAAACTTCCACAACCATATTTTCCTATCTCATAATAATTTTCAGTAGCCTCATGAAGAAACTCAACAATATAACTATCACATAAAGCATGCTTTTCATGATCTACAAGTACTAGAGCTTTATTATAAACACTTTCAAAAGAATCCTCAGGAACATAACATTCATCCTCCTTTAGTAAGCATGGAGGACAATCAAATAATGTAAGGGATAAAGAGTTACTCTCATTAGAAGGTAGGCATGGGTAGCAAATCCATTCTTCCTCCTTTTGTTCATCACTCTCCTCCTCTTTTTCATCTAATGAGATTTCAGGTTCATCAATTTCTTCTTCCATAGGATCCTACAAGGCATTAGTGTCTTCCATTTGTGGAAAACATCTATTAAAATATTCAAGAATATAGCCATTTTCATCCTTGTAATTATCAAAGCAAAATTTAAGTATACCATAAACCTCATATTTGTAAGGTGAATCATCAATATTTTCAAGCAAACTAGCAAGTTCAAAAGCACCCTTCCAAGAAATAAATTCTTCAATTTGGTCCACATCATAAAAGTCATAATTTCCTTTAACATCAGAAGATATGGTAACATTTTCATTATACTCACATTGAAAAGGGAGGTGTTTGTACCTCCTACCGCAACAAGATTTATCCAAGCAATAAGTAACATTATAAGTACAGAACACGTTTCTAGCAATGGTATACAATTTATCAATTTGTTTCCATAAGTGTTTCCCTTTTTGTGACAAGCGGTGTTCCTTATAATAATATTTTTCATCTTCCGTGAACCCACCTTGCCAATAAGCTTCATTTTCAAAGAAACCAACCATTGACAACAAGCATGATAAGGCAAGACAATAACAAACCAACAAAAATAACAACTAGAGTAGGAACTACTTTTTTTGTAATTTTGATAAAGAAACAAGCAAACAAGGAGAAAATAAACTTAGCTTGAACAACAGTGAATCCAAGTGGACTTGATAAATAAAGCTATGCTCCCTAAGAATGCTTTAAAATAGTCTTGATGACCCACAAGTATAGGGGGTGTATCGCAGTATTTTCGAGGGAAGTGAAACCCAATTTATTGATTCGACACAAGGGGAGCCAAAGAATATTTATAAGCCTTAACAACTAAGTTATCAATTCAGCTGCACCTAGAAACAATCTTGCTCACAGCAGTTTATCAGTAGCAACAGTTTTATAGCAGGAATAGTAAAGTAACAACAGTAGTAAAGCAAAGACAATAGTAACAAAAGCAGTAAACGGTGGGATTCGAGTGCGGTAGGCATAGGGATGGATGGACGGGCGTTGCATGGACAAGACAATTCACATAGCAATCAGAACATAGGGCAATTGCAGATAAATAAGATAAATCATCCAAGTACTAGACAATCCTAGGCATGTGTTCCATATATAGTCATACGTGCTCGCAATGAGAACTTGCACAACATCTTTTGTCCTGCCAGCACGTTTGCAGCGGGGCCTCCAGGGAACTACTGGCAATTAAGGTGCTCCTTTTAATAGAGCACCGGAGCAAAGCATTAACACTCCATGAACACATGTGATCCTCACATCAAAGCCATTCCCTTCTGGTTATCCCGATTTCTGTCACTTCGGGGCCATAGGTTCCGGACAACAATGTGTGTATACAACTTGTAGATAAGACTAGAAACAATACTATCATGATGAATCAATAACATGTTTAGATCTGAAATCATGGCACTCGGGCCCTAGTGACAAGCATTAAGCACAACAACTCGCAACAAAGTCATAAAGCACTAATAAAAGATACTAGGCAACATGCCCTAACAATCTGATGACATTACATGAACGATCTCATCCAATCCCTACCATCCCCATAGCCTACAGCGGGGGATTACTCACTCATAGATGGGAGAAACATGGATGGTCGATGGAGTTGATGGTGGAGATCGATGGAGATGGCTCCGGGGGCACTTCCCCGTCCCGACAGGGTGCCGGAACAGAGACTTTCTGTCCCCCGAATCTCCCCTTCGATGGTGGCGGCGCTGTGGAACTTCTTCTGGAAAAACATCGAACCCCCGGAGTTTTTAGGTTAGGAGGCTTCTTATAGGCGAAGAGGGAGACCGAGGGGGTGCCTGGGCCACTACACCATGCCCTAGCGCGGCCAGGCCTAGCCTGCACTGGGTGTGGCTGGCCAGCCCTCCTCCGTCTCGTATTCTGGCTCCTGGAGTCTTCTGGAAAAACAGGCACTTTGGCTTTTGTCCCGTCCAATTCCAAGAATATTCATTTTCTGACTTTCCTGGAACCAAAAATAGCAGAAAACAGGCAGCTGACACTGTGGCTCTTGTTAATAGGTTAGTCCAAGAAATCATATGAAAAGTACTCCAAAGTGTGGACAAAACACAAGAAAGTGGATAAAACCAAGCATGGAGCATCAAAAATTATAGATACATTTGCAATGTATCAAGTTACACCGATGCTAGCTGGAACACCTATCCGGATGACTCGAAGTCACAGTCTGGATACGTATTTTTTTTGAATGGTGCTGCATTGAGCTAGAGGAATGCCAAGCAAAGCGTTGTGGCGAAATCTTTAAGTGAATCGGAATACATAGCTGCGTCGGAGGCTGCGCAAGAAGCGATATGGATGAAGGAGTTCATTACTGAGCTTGGTGTGGTTCGTAGTGCGTTAAACCTATTGTGACAACATGGGTGCCATAGCCAATGCACATGAGCCAAGGTCACACAGCAAGCTGAAGCACATCAAGCTACGTTTCCATGCTATTCACGAGTATGTCCGAGATGGCGACATAAATATTTGCAAAGTACACACTGATCTGAATGTGGTAGATCTGTTGACTAAACCTCTCCCTAGAGCAAAACATGACCAACACCAGAATGCCATGGGTGTTAGGTACATTACAATGTAATCTAGATTATTGACTCTAGTGCAAGTGGGAGACTGTTGGAGATATGCCCAAGTGGCAATAATAAAATGGTTATTATTATATCTTTGTGTTTATGATGAATGTTTACATCCCATGCTATAATTTTATTATTAGGAAACACTAATACTTGTGTGTTTTGTAAACATAAAAGAGTCCCTATTAAGCCTCTTGTTAAGACTAGCTTGTTGATTAATAGATGATCGTGGTTTCCTAATCATGGACATTGGATGTTATTAATAACAAGATCATATCATTAGGAGAATGATGTGATGGACACACACCCATAGTAAGCATAGCATAAGATCAAGTAATTAAGTTCGTTTTGCTACAAGCTTTCAAATACATAGTAACCTAATCCTTCGACCTTGAGATTGTGTTAATAACCATCACCGGATGAGTGCCTTGATGACATCAAACGCCGCTTCCTAACTATGTGGTTATAAAGTTGGCATTAGGTATTCTGAAAGTATGTGTTGAAGCGCATGGATCAAGACTAGGATTTGTCCATCCATATGACGGATAGATATGCTCTGGGCCCTCTCGGTGGAATGTCATCTAATTAGCTTGCAAGCATGTGACTAGGTCACAAGGGATGACATATCATGGAATGAGTAAATAGTACTTATCGGTAACGAGGTAGAACTAGGTATGGAGATACTAATGATCAAACCTCGGATAAGTAGAGTATCGCGTGACAAAGGGAATTGGTTTCGTATGTTAATGGTTCTATTGATCACGAATTCATCGTTGAGTATGTGGGAGCCATTATGGTCTCCAGATCCCGCTGATGGTTATTGATCGGAGACGTGTCTTGATCATGTCTACATATTCGTGATCCGTAGGGTGACACACTTAAGGTTCGATGATGTTTTAGGTTGATATGGAATATGCATTGGAGACCGAATGTTGTTCGGAGTCTCGGATTGGATTCGGGACATCATGAGGAGATCCGGAATGGTCCGGAGAATGAGATATATGTAAAGGAAATCATTTTCTAGGTTTTGGAAAAGTTTCGGAGTATTTAGTTGGAGTTTCTAGAATGTTTCGGAAGGTTCTCGAAGGTTCTGGAAGTTTCAAAGGAGTTTACTTGAAAACCAAGAAACAGAAGGGGAAGGCTTGGGGAGGGGGAGGAAACTGCCCCTCCCTCCTTGGTGCGCCGGCCCTAGGGGTGGGCCCAAAGGGGGAATCCTAGGGTGCCCCCTCCCCTCTATATAAGGAGGGGAGGCACCACCCCTCCCCCTTGCCCCTTTACTCCCTGCCCTAGCCGCCACCCTCCTCCTCCTTCCTTTTGCTCTGGCTTTGGCGAAGCCCTACAGAAATCCTTCTCCACCCCCACCACCACGCCATCGTGCTGCTGGGATTCCGTGGAGATCTACTACCTCCGCTGCTCGCTGGAATGGGGAGAGAAAGGTCTGCATCGACTCCGCACATGTGACCGACTGCGGAAGCGCTGCCGAAAAGCGGCGCCGGAAGGATCATCTACTCGATCTTGAGATCGGCAAGTGATCGTCTACATCAACCACGAGATCCGATCTCGAACAAGGCTTTGGATCTACAAGGGTTAGTACATATGTATCTTGTTGCACTTATCTCATAGATTAGATCTTGACTTTTCCATAGATTAGATCTTGGTTTTTTTGTTCTTGCGGTAGAATTTTTTTGTTTTCCCTGCTACGAACCCATCACTCGATACCATATACTCCTCACCAGGTTACTGGATCAGCCGACGAACACCTTACTAAACCTAGTTCGCTGACACCCTCTTCCATACAACTGTGTTAGGTTGCCGACTCCCTCGTCCACAACACCTGACCCACTTCACCTACGCTGGTGTGTGTTGCATTAGATATGCTTCACGGACTCAACAATCCACTATACCAGATCTGCTTCATAGACACTCTTGTGTAGCGCTTCGAATCCATAATCGGTCGTAACAGATTTGCTTCACCGAGGACGCCATGCACTACACCATATCTCCTTCACCGGCCATCTTGTCAAGCAAGCCAGACCCATCAACAACCTCCACAGATCTGCTTCACCGATGCTGCTGAGATCTATCTGCTTCAGCGCGACTCACCACTACCGGGCACCCTCGACATCCTTGACGTGACCCGCAAAGATTCCGTGTATGCGTACGACGCCATGACCTAGGTAAACTAGAACTGCTTGTTTGTTTCAATATAGAAGGTATTAGCATGTGACAGTGAACTCCATTTCTGTATTGGTGGTAAATTCCTACCTTAATACTGGCTTAATTGATATCCCACTCTCCCTTGATAAATTCGGTGTAGTCTATGTTAAATCTAGGTGTAAATATACTCCTTCTGTTTAAGGCATCCTTGTTCTGCATGTTTTTTCTTTGACCAACAATTACTCTTATTATATATAAACAATTTTGGTAGTACAAAACTAACATCATTAGAGTTCATTGGTATTACGTTGTTCTTGACAAATGTTAAGTCACTGAACATCTAATGTTGCCTACCTGTTCTACAAGTTCGCAAGTTATGTCATCATAATGTGCATTTACTTTGTCTGTTGCTACAATACTGACTGCATGAAATTTTGGAGCTCATTGGTAGTTTTTAGCCACTGAACATGTAGGTTAAGATTCCCTGCTCTACAAGTTTAGAATTTATGCTATTTTAATTTTAGTTTGGTTGCACTAAGCAACCATAGTAACTGCCTTCTCTTATGTAATTCATCGCAAATTTTATGTCATTGAACTTGTTAGTTTTGCATTCCCTCTATAAGTTATGCCATTATTATTTGATTCAATTAAGCTCCGGCAGTAGCTACCGCCTATTGTGTACTACTCCCTACATTTCAAAATATATGATGTTTCAGCTTTGTGGAAGGAGTGTATATATACACCATTTAGTGTGTAGGTTTATTCCAAACCTATATGAACCTACACACTAAAAGTGGTCTAGATACACTTCTTTCACAAAGCTAAAACATTTTATATTATGAAACAAAGGGACTACACCTATTCTGTAAAAGAAGGCATATACTTTTTTAAAGTCAAACAATGATAACTTTGACCATGCTCATATAAAAATATATTAAGGGTTATTTTGTGGCATTTGCGTCTATGAAAATATATGCCCCGATGTATCAAATGGCATTTGTTTGGCATGGTAGATGTTCCAGGTATGTTCTATAGACTTGGTCAGATTTTGCATCGATTGAATTGCGAAGAATTTATATACCTTATTTACTTTGGATTGGATGTAGTATTACATGGCAAGTTTTAAGGCACTTAACATGGTTTTCTGCATGCCTTGCTCTATAAATTCAAGTTTCTCAATTATAATTTCTGTAGCAGTAGTATCTACCTTCTATTATGTAGTTCATGGCATTTTAAGTCACTTCACATATGGGTTTACATTCCCTGCTCTATAAGTTCACGAGGTATACCATTGTAATGTCTATGTTGTTCGTCGAAACGTTAGTACAATAACTGCCTGCTCTATAGACCGTGACAAATTTTATGGCACTTTTCATATTTGTTTACAATCCTACTTCACAAGTTAAATGAGTGTAATTTCTCTCTTGTTCATACTAAGGAGTGATAGTAATTGCATTGTATTTTGTCGCCATGGCAAACTTTCTGTCATTTAAATATTTGTTTATATTTCACCATTCCCTACTCTATGTGTTCACAAGTGATTAGTCTATCTAGTTCTTTGTAAATAGCAATAGCCACTATCTGATATTGTTTCCTCTCATAGGGAACATAGAGAATTGTAGAGTGAATCGCCCCTACAATCTTGTAAGTACAGGTTGCTTTCTATTGCTGAATGCAAACCTGTTTTGTGTGAATGAGTGGCCTAAACCTATATGCAGAGCAGCATCAATAAAGTAGATGGATCGTTTATCCAAGTACTGGATAAGGTGGATGTCTTCAAGGAACGAACTGACAACAGGATGTCCTTCAACGGGACTGCACATAGAGAAATAGTAAGTATCTTGTTTTTACTGAGATGTGCTTAGTGTCAGATGCTTGTTTATTTGAGGCACCACATGATTCGGCTAATGATTAGAACAAGATTGACATTAAACAAGACTAGACAAAAACCAAACATAAATCCCTTGATTTATAATTCAATGTGCTCACTTGATTTCGGTGATGATCATTCTTTCTATATTTGACTTATGTTCATCTATCTATCTATACGTTAACTATACCATGATTAGGTGGTGGTGATTTAAGTATATCCACTTTTATGCTATATTTTTCTGCTATGTAACAAAAACCAAATGTAAATCCCTCGATTTATAATTCAATTTTCTCCCTCAATCATCATGATGATCTATTCTTTGCTATATTTGACTCATCATCATATCTATCTATCTATATATCTATCTATCCATATATCTATCTATCTATCTATCTATATATGCGTCAACTAGACTATGCTTAGGTGGTGGTAATTTAAGTATATCCACTTTTATGCTAATTTATAGTCTATTATAGTATTTTTCTGCTATATTTAGAGTTTGTATGCACTCTGGAGGTAGTCACGGTGTCTAGTGTCGGCACCACATGAGTTGACCAATGATTAGAACAAGATGACCTTTAACGATACTGCACAAGGACCAAACGTAAATCCCTTGATTTATAATTCGCACACTCAATCATGGTGGAGATCTCTTTTTGCTATATTTGACTGATGATCATCTATTTATCTATATATACGTTAACTAGACCATGATTAGGTGGTGGTGATTGAAGTATATCCAGTTTTGTGCTAATTTATATTCTATTATAATATTAGAGATTTTCCACCATGATTGAGCTTATATGCACTCTGAATGAGGTAACATGGTATAGTTTTATATGTATGAGACTAGTATAAATTACTTGGTCTTGGTGGGAAGTAACTTGGACTAGTAAAAACTCATAGAATACTAGTCCAAGTTACTCTAGCAACACTAAAGGAGGTCTAGATACATTCGTTTGACAAAAGCCATAACATCTTATATTTTGAAACAGAGGGAGTTCTAGCTAGACTACTCATAGTGAGATTGTCATAGCTAGTATCATCTAATATGATACCCGGTTACTATATATATGTACTATAACCATCTTAATATGATCCAGAAGTCTATCGTGCATCTGCTGTTTGATTGCTTAATTCATTACCTCAATAGCTACTCTACATGGTGCACATATAGATTTTATTGCCAATTTGATTCTTTAGTTTTCTCATGATTAAAGTAATGTAATGATTTTCTTACCTTAAACGATGGAAATTTCTATGAGAAATGCAATGTTTGATTAATAATAAACAAGATACATTGTGCATATGTTCTAACTCATGTATGCTGGATTTCATCTATACATGATCATATGATCTTGCGAGTTTAATATTTGCCACCAGATGGTTCAATTGGTTATGGTTCCTGTGCATTTTTAGTTGACTTGTGATTGAAACAATGTGATATTCTGCTGTGGTTCCCATCGATATAATGTAGATAATAGAGCTCGTACACCTTTACTTGACATTATATATGTTGGGTATCTTTTTTTCAAATAATCTGGCAGTTTATATGATACACACGGTGTATGGTTGCTCCATTTCCTATATACCTCTCTGTATGGTGCACAAAGTGCTTCTATCAAAAGAATGTCACATTCTACTTAATTTGATCCGCCACTTCATACCAGATTACATTGTTTAAATACTTCATTAACCTTGCAAGGTGCACAATGTATCACTTGTTTGTTTGTCTACTGGATTTTCTTGCCTGGTTATATGTACAATGATACTGTCAACAGTTGGAAATACAATAGTTGTAGGCATTACAAATAAGATACTTTTTGGCTACATCCAACTATTGTTTTGGCAGCAAATGACTCATCTCTTTGTTTGTCTTCTTTTTTTATTTACTAGCACGACGGTCAAAATATTTGAATGATCTAGCTACTGAAAAGCCATGGTTGATATCTTGTTTCGATGAAATGATGTTGGTAGTCTATTTAAGACACACTTGATCAAGTACTTGTTTTTCCAAGGTACTATCATAGTTTCCCGATGATTAAAAAAATGCCACCTTCTGTGGTTGGAGGTCCAATCATAAGTTTTCAAACTGCACACTTATCTGGCTAGTTCATACTATAGACCATTTTGAAATATATTTGAGGTTAATGCTTTGTTGTCCTGACCAGTTCTAAGCAAGTGAAGAAATCTCACGCACTTCTTTTTGTTATATTTTCTATATTTCCGTTATGCAGTGATACAGTTAGTTTATGAGGGAAAGAATCAAGTTTCTTGATTCCCTACATTCATTGCCACACTAGTTTAGTTAGTTTGCGTGAGACACACATGTTGATTGCTTGATTTGTTATATTAGGACAATGCCAATTTTGAAATTCTTTGATAACAAACAAGGTGTTTTTTTGCTTGCTTTGCTTCTCTAACTTCATATGTCTTAGTTTCAGCATGTAAATAATCTTTAGTGTTGTTCCAGAGTAGCTATGATACTAGCACATATACGCACATCATTGATTGTTCCTGGCCAATGATGAATTAGAATTATTTTACATATAAGATGGCCACCAATTAGCTTGTACGTTGTGCTGACTTGTTTTCTTTGTTTTAGGATGCACATGAAGCTATGGGAGCAGAAAGGGAGGAATATTACGTTAAGTATTGAGTTCATTTCACAAAGCAGTAGTGACAATGGTTATTGCTTGCATCGACCCACTGTTTCAGTTTTTCCAACACAAAGAGGTGTTATAGGTGCACTCCAAACAATTGGTTTAATTGAACAAGAAACAAAGGAAATAGATGAAATAATCATGATTACACGTGAACATATACAGGAACTGAAAGATTGACAAGATTGGACGGACCGTCTACTTGATAATCTTTTCTGCAGCTGTCATGGTAAGCCGGTTCTTACTTGTATGGAAATGTAAGCTCCATAGCAGAAACCCTGTTCCAACCCATGTCTGGCAATGTCTCTGTAATGCTTCATATTGTTTTTGTTGAAATTCTGGTATGTACTAAATTTCAAAAAAAAAATGTTGATGTAATAGGGTGATCCTAGTGTGACCATTAGCCGGCCAAAATATTAACGAACTGTTTAAAACAAGAATTGTGCCATAGTTATATAACAGGAAAATATGCCGACCAGCAAATGTGCCTAATAAATAGTAAAAGGCCGTAAGTGGAAGGTCAGAATACTGGTGGGCCTCATAAGCGGCCATGGCACTGAAAACGTACAGGGCTAAACAACAATAGGATAGAATAGTAAAAGACCCAAACAGAAATAGACCTGGATAGTAAAAGGTCTGAACTGTAAAAGGCCCGCACAGTAAAAGGCCAGAGGAGCAAAACAACCAGAAGAGTAAAAGGACAGAATAGTAAATGGCTGGAACAGTAAAGTCTAGAACAGTAAAATACCAGAAGAGTAAAAGACCTAAACAGTAAATGGCCAGAATAGTAAAAGGCAAAAACAGTGAATGGCCAGAACATTAGAAGGCCATAATAGTAATGGACCCTAATAATGACAACCCAGAAATGTAAAAGGCCATAACAGTAAATGGGTATAATAGGAGCGGACCCTACGGGCTGTAGGAACAGTAATGGGCCAGCGGTAGGCCTCAACAGTATCGGACCTAATGCTGCAGACCGCTAATGGGCCACATATTATTGGACCAAGTTGGGCCTTCTCTATTCCAAAATAGTAACAGGCCTGAAATTGTACGGCCTCAGAGGGCTACACTAATGGGCCCATTTCAAATAGTGCAGGGTGAAACAGTAACGGGTTGTAATCTTACTAGGCTCTCCTCATGGGCTGACCCACTTAATAATTAGTAGGCCTTGGCTGGGCCAAGCTTCTACCACGGTTTCTGTGACCATTAACGGTGGTAACTAGGAATTAATGTTGTTTGCCACATGGCGGTTTGCATGACATCAGCAGTCAACAGGTCTAGCAAACAGATCTACGATGGAACAAGTTTTCATGGCTAAAGGGTGAGATCCGCCACGGTTAAATAAAACCGTGGTAGTTTTCTTTTGTGACAGGGCTTTTACCATGAAGGGCATCTGATGAGGGTTTAACTCGTCAATGCCCATTGTTATGGACTTGGGTTTTGGAGAAGCAGGGAGAGCTGGAGGCATCAGTTGGCTAGCAAACAAGCACACAGGGACGCAAGTTTTACCCAGGTTCAGGCCTCATGGAGGTCCCTACTCCTGCTTGTCTGCTCTTGGAATGAACGAAGGAATCGAAGATTACAGGGGTGCACAGATGCAATCTGGCGAGAGTTCTGGAAACTAGGGTTGCATGTGTCCTCCTCGCCACCCCCTCTTGGCCTTTATATAGATAGGATAGGTCTCGGGTAGCAGGTCGAGTCGTTTATAGATTAGGGTTTTCCCTTTAAACTTTCTATCTTAAGCTTCTTCTTGTCTTGCAAGTAATCGAGAGTCCATGGGCCACTCGAATTCTCCATTTGGGCCTTGGCAACGATATGGGCTTCCGCCGTATCTGGACCGTATATACCGAACTCGAGTACCTATAGGGTATACCCATGTCAGTAGCCCTCGAGTGTCCAGTGGAATAGCAGATTTGACTAGGGACTTTATGAAGTCTTTTCGAGTGCATGACCGAGTATATTTCGAGTGTTCAGTTTGTGTCATAGGGATTGTTGATATACGCGCTTGATTTATCCGATGTATCGGTATCAGTTAACTGTCTTAGGGCAAAACAACGCAATCTACTCAAACTCGAGTCCTCGGACTCGAATTCAGAAAAGTGCTAGCGTAATTCAACTCAAGCCGCGGATATCTTACAGGAGTCGAATTCCAGTGTATAAGTGTAAGCACTCGAAGCGTCTATCAAGGCATGTTCATCGTACCTGCAGGCACGGATATGTTTCTGGTAGTGCACAGCAGATGCGTTGCCAGGCCTTGTTCAGGTCTTATCTTCATGCTGTAAGCGTGGCATCCGAATTTTTGTCATCACGGAGATGATTCGGGTGGCCCGAGAGATGTAGTCTCCTTGTAGGGACAGTATGAGGCGGAGTCACCATAGCATTCGGTTTTGGATGTATCAACACAGTATGATGTACAAATAATCATAGGGTGCGTGACCAGCGCTCCCTATGGGAGTAGCCCCCGAGTGCCTGGTTGAGTCAAAGACTCAGGAGGGGACTAAAAACTTTTTGCGACTGATGTCGTCTTTTGTTGCTTGTTTCAGTCGAATTTGCTTCCAGCGCTCCCTATGGAAGTAATCCATAATCCTTAATCGAATCGTAGATTCGAGTGGTGGGTATGTCCTGAATGTTCTTATACCTGCATAAAGACAAATCGTAGGGTGCGCGACCAGCGCTCTCTATGGGAGTAGCCCCCGAGTGCTTGGTTGAGTAGAAGACTTGAGCAAGGACTAAAGTAGTCGAAATCTTCTGCTGCTGAAATGACGTGAGTGTTGACGATGTGATGACCTTGGTTGCCCACGTGAGTGGCTTTGACGGGACGTGACAAGCGTTGGGTCCCACTTTCTGACTTTGATTTGACTGGGTGTGTGTAATCTTCTGTTTTAACTGTGTCTCCTTGATTTCTAGGCGTAATGGGAATAGTGGGGGGACGGTTCGTGCTTCAGCTTCGCCACGTGTCGATGGCTATGTGCACCACGCATTTAGTAGGGTTTCTGCTGGCCGTTGGATGGTTTCTGCAAGGAGGTTAAGTAGTGGCACAGTTGTGGTAATTTCCCCATCTGTCTTCGTTGTTCTTGCCTCCATTGCCATTGCTCCTGCTTCACTGCTTCCCTGCGCACTTTCTCGTTGTGGCGCTAGACCAGCTCCGCATCTTTTGGAGCTACTTCCTCCGTTCTCACCGCCATCGGAAGATGGGCAAGTAGAAGGGAGGCGCCGCCGCTGGGTCTGCCACTGCCATTGCCGCCACCAAGAAGAAGGGCGGCTCCGCCATTGTGGGCACCAGCGCCGCAGGTGCTAGGAAGAAGAAAGGGAGCGGGAACCCGCGTCACCAACAGCGCTTGGTGTGCGTCCATCATCAAGCCCGCCGAGCTGCATCTTCATTGTCGAGATGGAGTTCTTCCCTCTGTGGAAGACAACTCTGGAGTGCACGGCGGGGAGGTAATTCCTTGCCCTCCTACTGGTTTCCGGGTGATGTTCCTTGCGTTCATCATCCGAGGTCTTTCCCTGCCCCTGCATCCTTTCTTCAGGGGCCTCCTTTGCTTCTACGGGCTCCAGCTGCATCAGCTGTCCCCAAATTCTATTCTCTACATCTCCTGCTTCATTATCCTTTGCGAGTGCTAGCTCAGAGTCGAGCCACACTTTGGCCTCTTTAAGAGGCCTTTTAAGCTGAAGCGCCAGTCGACATCTGGTTCTGTAGTCTACGACATAGGAGGCTGCAGAATCCATGTTGACTCATCCGCCACTTATTTCAATATCAAACTCACGACGTCTGTCCAAGGTTGGAGAGACAAGTGGTTATACATCCACGACCAGAAGGCCGATGGAGAGCACTACGGACTCGCGCCCTTCGATCCCGCGATGTTGTGCAAGAGGAGGCGATCTTGGAAGAACATAGCGATGCCTAGCGAGTCTAAGGAAACGGAAGTGTTGTACAAGCGTGTTTGCGACCTCGGGAGTCGCATAGGTAAAGAAGAGGGAGGCGCTGCCCTCATTCGCACATGGTTGTGCCATCGTGTCTAGCCTATGCAGGCCAGAGTCCACCCCATGCTCCGCTGGGCTGGTGCGAACGATGCCATTCGCGTATCTGCTGATGGCATTTCTGTGGGTGAAGTAGATAGGAGGCTGCGATTGGTGACGAAGTATACCGCCAAGGAGGATCTTCCAGGTGAACCAGTCGTGCTTCCTTTCGACGCCTCTAACCCTCCTCCTGAGGTAGAATTGTACTACGAAGTAGCTTTCTTTATCGATTGTCGTTAAGTACTTGATGTATAATAAATTATCTTCTGAATGCAGGATTGGAAGGTGTCTCCCAATTTGCCCCCTCTTCCTGAAGGGGTTATTCTTCGCGAAGTGGATGAAGAGGACGAGTCAGATTCGACCGTCCCAATGAAGAGGAGGAGGGAGCCCTCGAGTCCAGCGACTCGGACACTCACAAGCGCTCCCGCAGCAAGGACTCAGATGCATTGTCGCTGTCAACTCCACAAGGCCCTTTTGTTGGTGCAGAGAAGACAATCCCCGCCGTTCATGTGCGCTCCATGGATCCTCCTGCCCGGAAGAAGCTACGACTGCCAAAGGAGTCGTCGGAGTCGGAGGAGCAAACCTTCGATTTTGACAAATTTGACTGGTAAATTTTTGACTTTTTCTTAGTTTCTTTTTTGGCGTTGTGTTCCCTGAAGTTTCTGCTGGATGCGTTCTGTAGTCAAGAGGCGTCGTCGACTTCTGGCGACGTCCAATTTTTGAAGGAATCCGGAGTCGTAGACTCCAAGGCCAAAGAGGTGGCCGAACGATCTTCTTCTCCTCCATTGGCGGCCCACTCCGGGCACAATTCTTCGAGTTCCCCGCATGCTGGGGAACACCAGATTGTTACCCGGATGACTGCGCGGCAGTCATCTTCGAATTCTCTAGAGGACCACGTAAGCATTCTTTTGTTTTTTGTGGCAGTCGAATATATACTTGGTGTTGTTGTTGAACTCTGTTTTCTTCTAATGCAGCTCATCATGAAGCAGGCTACTCGCATGGCGGAGCAAGTCCTGTAGATGGGTTGATAGCATGCACAGCTGGACAATCACCTTCACGTTGTTGAAGGTTTGTATTGCCTTTTTCTTTGTCTTGGTGAAGTGTCTAGATGCAATTGATGATACGTCCTCTCTTGCAGTTGAGCATAACAAACTTTTGCGTCATGCTGCTTCACTTGAGAAGGCGCTTGCCGCGGCGGCGAAGAGTCGCGACGAAGCAATCACGGCTTTGGATGAATCGCAAAAACACGAGGAAGACTTGCGGAAGCATGAAGAGGACTTGCGTTTCTCCAATGCCGAGAGGGAGAGGTTGCTCGAGGAGCAGCTTGTCTCGATTGCTAAGTCCCTCTCAGGTATTCTTTTAGCTGAATTTTCTTTGTTTCTTGCTTCGACATTGTGGTATCGTAGCAACACTTTGCTTTATGTAGATGCCAGCGTCTTGAGATTTGACGCCCATGCCCTTCGTCGCATTGGCTGGTGCCGTCACCGCAGTCGAAGACCGCAGCGCTTCTCTTCAAGGGACGCCGACGAAGGCCAAGAATGTGCTCAGCTGCATACGCAGGGATCTGACTCCCAAGGCTGAACTGCTTGACAACCTGGAGGACCTAGTGGAATCCCTTGCTGGGGGTATTCCCATGGACTTCAGGAAGTCCCAGCGGTCCGTCGACGCTACCATGGCACTCGCAATGGTGCAAGCCCATGGCGTGGAGGTGGATCCTGCCGCGATTTCCAAGGCGATGCCCGTCGGTGCAGATGGCCAACAGGTAGTGTTTGCTCCCTTCGCTATTGGTTGTGGTAAATATGGGCCGCAGCTCATCAATACAGTCGCCAAATACTCCGAGGAGCTACAACGAGAGAAGAATGCGGTGAAGGCTGCGGCATCAGGGGCCGGAACTAGAAAGTCTGTGGCGTCAGAGACCGCCACGGATTCGACGAGGCCCCCGAAGTCCAAGTCAAAGTCGAATAAGCAGGCTGCTCCTTAGTAGCTATCTTGTAATAGTTGTAGTTTTAACTTGTGTGTTGGAACAATGCTTTTATGATAGTGTCCCAGTCGAAACTTTTGCTGAGCTTGAATGCGTCTATGCCTTCTGTCAATGTATTCTTGGTCTTTTATTTGCTTTTGCTTGGTTCGTGATAGGGTACGTTGAGTGGTCCTTCGAGTGGTCCTCACGATCCTCCATCCGCCGATGAGATCTTGGCTCAGCCGCGCTCAAAGGTGGACGAGTTGTCCTTGCTTTCGCGATTGAGCGATTGCATTAAGCAACTAGAGAGTGAGTTGCCCATCCTCCATGGTAGCGTGGATGTATGGAAGTAGAAGGCGGAGAAGGCTACCACCCGCGAGCAGTATCTATTGGAGGAGGTGACGCAACTGGGTGATCCGTTCAAATGTTACCTTTCTGCCGTCTTATCCTTTCCTTTAGCCAGTCGTGGCAATGCCTTGTCTTCATACTTTTCCCTTTTTGCTTGGTGTAGTTGTCAGTGCTCGTCATCCGCAGGATGAGAAACACCGGATTGCCATTCAGATGAATGACTTGACCCAAGAACAGCTTCAGGCGAGTGGGTACTTTTGGGTGGACCATGATTGTGCGATCGCGCTTGCGACCATGCAGGATCGTGCTTCTCGAGTACTCTTTTGGAAGAAGGCGCAGTCGTGCCTTAGGAATATATATCAAACGATGTTCCCGCTAGAGGCCATCCCTTCAAGCCTGTTGGCTCTTCTGGCAAAGTTCCAAGATCTGAGTGCAGTTCGCGAGTGCGTGCGGCAGCAGTTAGTGGCCGGTGCCAAGGCTGCTTTGTCGCTGGTGCGACTACATATGCCAGATGTAGACGTTGCAGTTGTTGCTGCTGGGCCACCGACCCCATCGGAAGGTTTGACCTGGAACATGGTTCCACATTACCAGGTAGTTGATCGCCCAGCAGAAGAAATCGTCGACTTCTTCGAGGAGCAAACGAACGTTCTTCTGTTGCAGCAGTAGCTTTAGCTTGTATCCTGCGGAGAGTTGTATAAGTGTTGTAAAGTTCGTATAGATATGTTGGGTGTAAATAATTTCTATTGATATGTAAAGAGCTTGCTAGCTTATATATTTTGCGAGTGTATTTATACTCTGTAGTTCCTTTTCGTTAGCCTGACTTGTGTTATCTCAGCACCTTGCCAACTTGTCAGGTGCGTTGCAACTAGGTTGGTGTTTTATCAAGCGTTCGATTGGTGTTGTGTCAGCTACTTGGGATACCGCGGCTTGTTTGTAGAACGAGGATGTAAAGGGTGGCGTAGCCCCCGAGTGATAAGATTACTAGAAAAATAAGGGAAAACACAGAGTTTCGGGGCACTTAGCTTTATCTATTCGCAGAATAGTACGAGGTACAATATGTGGCTAAGTAACCTAGCTGAATAGCCTTATTTGTAATGTAAAAATGACTAAGGGTAAAAATTATGCAGCTGTGCGACGTTCCAGGGGTTGGAGTATGCGACTCCTGTCTTGAAATCTTTAAGGCGATAGGCGCCACCTGGGATTACTTCTGTAATCACGTAGGGTCCCTCCCAGGGAGACTCGAGCTTGAGATGCCCTTGTTGCTTGAGTCGCAGGACCAGGTCTCCTTCAACGAAGGATCTTGGGCGTAGCCTTCTACTGTGGTAGTTGCTGAGGCTCTGATGGTAGATCGTTGATCTTTCCGCTGTGATTTCTCGTGCCTTGTCAAGAAGGTTGACGGAGTCTTCGAGCGTAAGAGTTGATTCCTCCTTGCTGTAAGCGACCACCCGTGGGGCTTTGTAGCGTACTTCTGCGGGTAGCACTGCTTCAGCGCCGTGCACCATGAAGAACGGGGTGTATACCGTGGTACTATTTGGAGTTGTGCGCAAGCTCGAGAGTATGGATTGCAGCTCATCTGGCCAGCACCCGGCGGCTTGTTCGAGTGGCCGAAGGAGTCATTTCTTGATTCCACCGCAGACGAGGCCGTTGGCCTTTTCGACTTGACCGTTGGTCTGTGCATGATCCACCGAAGGGTAGCTTATGTTGATTCCCAGGTTTTCGCAGAATCCCTGGAACTCCTTGGAGGTGAAGTTTGTCCCGTTCTCCGTGATGATGCTATGCGGTACCCCGAAGAGGTATACAATGGACTCGAAGAACTTGACGGCGTTGGCTCCTGATTGGTTTGTCACCGGCATGGCCTCGATCCACTTGGTAAATTTGTCGACTACGACCAAGAGGTATACGTAACCTCCTCGCGAGGATTTCGGGAGCTTGCCGACCATGTCGAGTCCCCATTGCGCGAAGGGCCAAGCCAATGGTATTGGTCGGAGTTCCGCACCAGGTGTGTGCGGTTTGTCCGCGAATCGCTGGCAAATGTTGCAGCGCTAGACGATGTCCTTGGCGTCGCGCATGGCCGTGGGCCAGTAGAATCTATCTCATAGAGCTTTGGCGATGAGGGCGCGACTACCAGCATGGTGCCCGCAGGTCCCTTCGTGGATGTCGAGGAGGACGGCTCTTCCATCCCCGTTGGAGATGCACTGTTGGAGTACTCCTGTGATGCTGCGCTTGTATAGTTCACCATTGATGACGGAGAATTCCCTGGACCGTCGCGCAATGTGTCGCGCGTCAGTCGGGTCATCCGATAGCCTCTTGCTGAGAAGATATGATATGTAGGGTTGAGTCCAGGATGGCTCGATCATCATGACGCTCATTGGTCCTTCGAGTCCCGTGTCGAGCTCCAGGTCGTCGAGTGCTATTGGCTTATTGGGTGGCGTAGCCCCCGAGTTCGTGACGCGCTTGCTTTCTTCTCTGGAGCCTTTGGCTTGATGGAGCGTTCAAAGATATGCTCGAGAAATACCCTAGGTGGTATGGGGGCACAGGTTGAACCAATATTGGCGAGTGTGTCCGCCTCTTTGTTGCTTTCGCGGCCTACGTGCCGCAGCTCACAACCGTCAAAGTCCCTTTTGAGTGTGTCATAGAGGTCGCGATTGGCGAGCATGTTGTCGCTCAGTGCGTCGCACTCATGCATTGTTTGGTTCACCACCAGTTTGGAGTCGCTGTAGATGATGAGCCTCTTGGAGCCGTAGGCTTTCGCCATCTGCATCCCATGGATTAAGACCTCGTACCCAGCTTCATTGTTGGAGGCCGTGAACTGCATTCGCAGAATGTATTTTAGCTTGTCTCCCTGGGGCGATGTCAATATGACACCTACGTCGGCCCCATCCTTTCGTTTGGACCCATCGAAGTGCATTGTCCAGAGATAGGACATATCTGGCTTTTCGGGGAGCTGGTTCTCCATCCAGTGTACGAGGAAATCAGGGAGGACTTGCGACTTGATCACGTCGCGCTTTTCATATGTGATGTCTCATGGAGACAGCTCGATTCCCCAAAGCGCGACTCGTCCGGTGGCATCAGGGTTGTTGAGGATATGCCCGAGCGGGGCGTCGTTGATCACCACGATTGGGTCCTCCTGGAAGTAGTGGGGTAGTCGCCTGGCTGTCATGAAGATGCCATATGCTAGCTTCTGGTAGTGCGGGTACCGCTGTTTTGTTGGCGTGAGCACCTCGCTGAGGTAGTAGACTGGGCGCTGGACCCCGTGGACCTTGTTTTCCTTAGCTCGTTCCACCACGAGCACCGTGCTGACCACCTAGTTGGTGGCGAAGATGTAGAGCAACAATGGCTCCTTTTCGCGAGGCGTCACCAGTACTGGCGAAGTGGATAGTAGACGTTTGAGGTCTTTGAATGCTTTTTGCGCCTCGTCTGTCCACTCGAACTTGTCAGTTTTGCGGAGAAGTTGGTAGACAGGCAGTGCCTTTTCGCCCATTCGACTAATGAATTGACTGAGCACCGCGATTCGCCCAGCCAGCTGTTGGACGCCTCTTACGTTCTTTGGCTTCTCCATGGCCAGTATGGCTTTTATTTTCTTCGGGTTTGCCTCGATCCCTCTCGTGGAGATGAGATATCCGAGTAGTTTCCTAGATGGTATGCCGAAGGCGCATTTGTCTGGATTGAGCTTGATCCGGTAGCAGTCTAGGTTGGCAAAGGTTTCGCATAGATCGTCGATTAGCGAGGCTTCCTCTTTTGTTTTGATGACGATGTCATCAACGTAGACTTGGATGTTGTGACCAAGTTGGTTTTTGAGGCAGGCACGCATGCACCGCTGATAGGTGGGTCCTGCGTTTTTTAGCCCGAAGGGCATCGTGTTGTAACAGAACACGCCGAAGGGCGTCGTAAACGCCGTTTTCTCTTGGTCTTCCTCCTTCATTCGAATTTGATTGTAGCCTGAGTAGGCGTCGAGGAAGCAGAGGTGTTTACATCCCGTGGTGGAGTCGATGATCTGGTCGATTCGCAGCAACATGAAGTGATCCTTTGGGCAGTGCTTATTCAGGGATGTAAAGTCCAGACACATCCGTAGGATATCTGTGTCTTTTTTAGGCACAAGCACCATGTTGGCGAGCCAAGTGCTTTCCTTGATCTCGCGTATGAATTTGGCGTCGAGGAGTCTGTTGATCTCCAGTCCGACTGCCTTTGCTCATGGTTCAGACAGTCACCGAATTGTCTGCTTGACTGGCCTTGCGTCTGGGTTTATGTTGAGTGAGTGCTCGACGAATTCCCTGGGGACTCCTGGCATGTCTGCTGGACACCAGACGAAGATCTCCCAGTGCTCCCAGAGGAATTCGACGAGCGCGAGTTCCTACGCGGAACTCAAGTTGTTGGTGATGAGGGCCGTCTTGCTCGGGTCCGTTGGGTGGACCTGGACTTTCTTCGTGTGCACCGACGAGTCGAAGGATAGGTTGGGTGAACTTGGCCTACTCAGGGGAGGCAGACTGTTGGCTGTCGACTCCTTTAATCTTGCGAGTTCCTCCTGCATGCCGAAGGACTAGGAGATTCTATTGAATTCTCTGTCGCAGATGTCGAACCTCTCGAAGTTGCCGTTGATTGTGATTACGCCGTTTGGACCCAGCATCTTCATTTGCAGGTAGGTGTAGTGTGGCACTGCCATGAACCTCGCGAACGCGACACGTCTGAGGATGCAGTGGTATTGTGAAGGCCAGTGTGAAGGCCAATCGACGACCTCGAAGTCAATGCGTTCTCGCCGAAATTTTTCGGTGTGCCAAAGATGATGTCGAGGTTGATTTTGCCCAGGGGATATATGCCTTTCCCTGGGACGATGATGTGGAACATCGTGTCTGAAACTTCTAGACATGTCAGAGGGATCCTCATCGTATGCAAGGTACTCGCGAACATGAGGTTAATGCCACTTCCGCCATCCATGAAGACATGACTCATGTCGAAACCACCAATTTGCGCCTCGAGTACGAGGGGACAGTGGCCTGGACGGGGCACTTGGCACAGGTGGTCACGCTTGTCGAAGGTGATGCAGGAGTCGCTTCCACTGAGGTACTCAGTGGTGGAAGGTGGAGAGTTTATCGCCAAGTTGACTTGGCGAGTGATGGCCTTCTACACTCGATTTGAGGGACGCCCTTTTTGGATCATCCCCATGTTGCCCACAGCTCGTGGGTACGGTTCGCCTCCGTGATGCTGGACCGGCGCGGCGGCGGGTGGTGGTGGTCCGGGCGGTGGTGGAGGAGCTCCATGTGCCACGACGCCTGGGGCAGCTCCATACCCCCTGTTGACCGCGTCGCGGTTCATCCGAGCCAGACCCTCATGGAGTTTGAGGAATTCACGGTAGTCCTTGAGAAGGTGGTTTGATTTTTTCTTACCATCGTGCTTGTCGATATAGAAGTGCACGTTGCATGGCCCGGACAGTTTGTCCTCGATAGATATTGCGGGTGCTTCCTCCCGACTGCGGCGCTGCCGCACCTGCATGGTTTTTCCGCTGTCGCGGTATCCACCGCTACGATATCCGTTGTTGCGATTGTCGTCTCGTTTGTCGGCATAGCCGGCTGCGACCATGTTGACCTCGTCGCGGTCATCATAGACGTGCATTCGGCGTTTGCCTCGGCGGTCGCGTCTGCGCTTGAGGTCCTCGTTGTCGTCGGAGTAGGTGCGGTTTTCCATCAGGTGGTCGATTGTTTTGGGTTTCGAGCGGCCTAGCTCCTCCCCGAGCTCTATACGGCGAACGCCGCCGTTGAATGCGTTGATTGCGCGGTCCTCCAAGATGTTTTCTGTGGAGTTCTTGATGATGGACCATCGCTGGATGTATGAGCGTAGCGACTCGCCAGATCTTTGCTGGCAGCTTCTCAGTTCTTCGATTGACGCGGGCCTTTTGTAGGTACACTTGAAGTTGCGTACAAAGCTATACACCAGCTCTTCCCAGCTGCAAATGGATCCGTGCGGGAGATTATTAAGCCATGCGCGGGCGGCGCCCTGTAGCTGCAGCTGCAGGCATTGCATGGCCGTGCTTCGACTCCCGCCATATGGCCTAACGGAGGAGATATGGTCCTCCAACCAGATCTTCGTGTCCTGCAGGCTGTCAAACTTTGGATTCTCCAACGGGAGTTTGAACCCCTTAGGCATTCGCTTCTGCCTGATGGCTCTACTGAAGCATCTGGCGCCGTAGAGCTCAATCTCGTCCTCGTTTGACTCAGTCGAGCGAGAGCGCCTTGCCCGCATCTTGTCGACCTTGTGATGTGTGATGTCATCACGCGCGTCGTAGTTGTGGTCATGCCGCTATGAGCGACGTCGTCGTGACAGATCGTGAATGTCTTCATTGGAGGAGTGCGAATAGTAGTATTTATCTAGAGCTTTACTTTTCTTCGGCTCTGGCGCTGGCGCTTTGTCGAGGGCGGCTTCGACTAGCCCCAAGCCCGTGATCGTTGATGGGTGCATGGCAGGCCGTGGGTCTCCAGCCGGTGGCTGGTTGTTGAGGAGGTACATGGTGGCCGCTGTCACCGCGGCTTGCGGTGTTTTTGGGACCACGTTGCCCCGCGTGTCGACTATCATAGAGCTGAAGTCAAGGACTTTTGCAGCTTCTATGCATTCTTGCTCGGTGAGATGGGCCATCCGAGATCGCCTCTTATTGGCCACGTACTCGTTGCCTTTGGAGGAGGATCCTCCATGGGAGGAGAACCCACCTCGACGAAGACTCGACTCATCCGCTGCCTTTTTACGCGCCTCGAGTTTCGCGATTGCATGTAGCTGGCGTCTGTATTTCTCCTTTAGTAGCCAATGGTAGCCCATCAGCATGTCCTGCAGCGTGTTGGGGGGCAGAGGATTGCCTCGTAGGGCTTCTCGGCAACAGGTCCACTCGTTGTCATTGAGTTTAATCATGACATGCTCTCCTATGTGTTCGTTCACCATGATTGGAGGTTTGACTCCCGCTCCATTGTTGACGGGTGCACCATTGCCACCGTTGGTGGGGTCTCCATTGGGTGGACCGCCGTTGGGCGGTCCGGTGTCGTTGGGCGTGCTGCCGTTGGGCGGTCCAGTGCCAGTACCGGTGCCAGCGTTTTCGCGATTGACGGTAGTGTCGCCTTCTTTGATGACTGCACACATGAAGTGGTTGGGGAAGTTGTTGCTCCCGCAACTTTCTGATCTGGAGCGGTAGACTCCATCTTCTGTGGCCAGATTACCCAGATCGGATCCGTGACTACTGTTGCTGTCTGTACTCCCACCTTCTGCTGAGGTGTTGAGCTCACTGAGGGTGCTGATTGGCGGAGGGAACCACGATGCTGGAGCAATCACGGGTGCTGTTGGTTGGTCACGCATGCGAAGCGTTCCCATATGGCGAACCTGGAAGCGAAAGCTCCCAATCGCTAGACTGATTCCATCGCCCACGGACTCGAAATTCGGGCGAGTGGCCGGCGTGTGGACGGTGAAGTCAAATGCGCCGAAGAGCTGGCGAATCTCCGTTGTTGCAGAGTTGAAGATCGCGGTTGATGGGGCCGAAGAAGTCGCGACATCAGCACTCCCAATTCCCACATACGGCGCCAATTGACGAGGGTTTAACTCGTCAATGCCCATTGTTATGGAGGCATCAGTCGGCTAGCAGACAAGCACACAGGGATGCAAGTTTTACCCAGGTTCAGGCCTCGTGGAGTTCCCTACTCCTGCTTGTCTGCTCTTGGAATTAACGAAGGAATCGAAGATTACACGGGCGCGCAGATGTAATCTGGCGAGAGTTGTGGAATATAGGGTTGCGTGTTTCCTCCTCGCCGCCCCCTCCTGGCCTTTATATAGATAGGCTAGGTCTCGGGTAGCAGGTCGAGTCGGTTACAGATTAGGGTTTTCCCTTTAAACTTTCTATCTTATGCTTCTTCTTGTCTCGCAAGTAATTGAGAGTTTGTGGGCCACTCGAATTCTCCATTTGGGCCTTGGCAACGCTGTGGGCTTTCGTCGTATCTGGACCATATATACCGAACTCGAGTACCTGTAGGGTATACCCATGTCAGCATCCATTGTAGAAGACTTTTTAGCCGCAAAAAATAGGCTTTCAACCACAAAAATTGTTCGTTGTAAAAGCCAACATTTCTTGTACTGTGATTTAGGCAGCATCATATTCTCATATATGTGAGGAATAGTTCCAAGAAACGAAAGTACCTGATAGTTACGTTGTTTGGAACGAGCTCAAGTGATAGGTCCTTGTATTTGTGTAGCTGTAGGTACATCGATTGTATCAATATATGGGATGTCCTCATCACTCATGCCCACAATTTCAGTGTTGCAAAAGTCCCATAATTAATTAATACATTAGATAATAAATCAATAGTAAGATTTCAACAGGGTTCATATATAACACATATGTCATCAACTTGCACACATGACATTGGTTCATATATATATAACACACAATTATGGTAAGTCGTTCCACATAAAAAAGATATGCCTACTAGTCGTTCAACATAAAATGCGTAGTAGAGTCGACGGCGGGCACGGGAGTGATGATACCATCAGATTGGACGAGGCGTTGTCGCGCAAGAGATGCAGACACCAGCGATGACCCGCAGAGACATACTCGGCCGTAGTTATCGACTGCAGTGTGTATGGGGACGGTGACGTGGGAGCTCCCGGCCTCGCCTTCATGAGCCGTGCCTCGGCCAAATGCAAGTGGGCCGTGACACCCTTTGAGTGGATGAGGCGTTTCCGCGCAAGCGACGCGGACACTGGCAACGGATCCTGGTGCTCGATCGTGAGTGATGCAGCTCGTCCTACGGATGTCTCTACATCTACACCACCAAGTCTTCCAAGTGGACCAATGACTCATTCCGGAGCCAAGTTACTACAAGCTAAGGTCAACTTGCTCCTATCTAGAGGGGGTTGCATATGGAAGGTAATATATGGTGGGGATTAGCCTTTTACCTCACCTTCAGGATTGTATCAAACTAGTAGCCACATGGGAGAACTATAAACTTGCAAAGTGAAATCACAAAGAAATCTCATACTAAAGAAAGAACTAAATCTCTTAAAAGATTTTGGTGGAAGGTTAGGATGGTGGAATGCCAAAGAAACAACCAAACGAAAAGGATAGTCAAAAGTGGATAAAATCAAACAAACTGAAGTCAAAGGAAAAAGGTCGATTCAAAAGGGTGTCAGGAACCTACGACTATACACACATGTGGAGATTATAGAGATTAGCACGACTATGAAAATGAGCACAAAATGTCCTAATGAAGACTACGCTCGGATGCCGTGCCAATGCAAGGAGAGACAGTGGCCCGTTTGCAAGAAAAAAATGAGCAACGGACTTGTGCACTTGCCTTGGGCGCTATTATTTCTCTTGCTTACAAGCTTGAGATGCTCTTATGCTAGGGGAGACTATTTTTATTTTTCCTTTGTATATTTTTTTCTCTATTTCTTTTCTTTCTTTCTTTCTTTTTGATTTTTTCTCTCCTTGATGCTAACAAGTCACTCTAGTTTTTGATCTTACACTCTCACTATCCAAGGACAAATGTACAATGTTCAAGCAAAAACAAGATGAGCCACTCTCGATGGGATAGGTACACACAAAGGAAGATGTGGGTTAATAAGGTGACACAAGTTATACCTTAGTTGGTGATCATGTACTTGCGGTCGGTGGTGCGGGAGGATGTTCGAGTTCTGCGGTGTCGACGAGTAAGGGTGATGTTGTGGAAGCTTGTAGTTAGTTGTTGACACGCACAAGGGACACAAACAAGAATGGGAAATTTCCCAAAACAGAATAAGAGGCAAAACTACCAAAATTAGGCATTAGTCCAGAGACTCTGGAATTTGGGAGCCGGAAACTCCGGTCGGCCGGAATCTCCCGTGTTCGGTGGTGGATACTGCAGGGTCTCGGGGAGGAGACTGATAGGGCAAAGGTGTGCGATCTTTCTATGAGATGGTGATAATTGATTTGGATGGAGTTCAGGCTTGATGATCCGACTACACATGCGACCACGAGCGTCAATGCAATCGCTATGCCAATCTCCTAGAGGTTATCAATATTGCAGAAGAATGATCAAACTGACCAGCGAGGGTCTTAATTCCTACCTGAAATCAAGAACAAGTAAGAACTCATATTGAAATCAAGATATTGTGGACTAAGCTGAAAGCTTTATTGAAAAGGTGGGATCCTGAATAGGTGCAAAGTACATGAGGTCTCTGCGAGACTCAAGCCTTAGAGAAGTTGTAATGATGGCTAACTTTGAGTCTAAAAAAATCCAAGTCTAAAGTGATGGCTAAGGGGGTATTTAAGGAGGAAAAGGTGGGGTTTCGGTCAACCATAGGTATGGTGGCCGAATCCAACCCTAGAAGGCCTTTTACCCTGAAATACGGACTCTAAAAAGTGGCTATTAAAACTTCGGCGAAAATAACATGGGCCTGGCGCAAAATAAAGGTGACGTCTCACCAAATTAAGCTATGGATGAATCTACGAAGTAATATTCTTGAATATTTCGTCCAAGCCTTCAATCTTCATTATGGTGCCTTCAAAGTTCTGAAATCTCCACTTGTGGTGTCCTCTTCAATCCTCATATGCTTGCTGCCATCTCCATGCATGGTCATGCTCCAATGCTTTTCCCTCTCGTCCATGCTAGGTCCATCATTCCTAAGAGTAACAAACACATGTGATTCAGGCAACATCATATTTTCATGTATATGAGGAATAGTTCCAAGAAACAAAAGTACCTGAAAGTTAAGTTGCTTGGCATGAGCACGAGTGATAGGTCCTTGTATTTGTGTAGCTGTAGGTATATCAGTTGTATCAATAGGTGGGATGTACACATCAGAGACTCCAACTTCTGCGGACTGAAGACTCCGGGGTCGGGGCTTTATGAACAGCTCGTGTTCTTGACGAAAATACACGCCCTGGGCCTCAAATCCGCGAAAAAATGGGCAAAATTGTGCTAGGAAACACAGGAAAAAGTTGGACCAACACCTTATACAAGATTTGGTCACATCAAAACCATAAATAACACTCCAAAACTAGAGATCGATCCTAAAGAAAATTTGGGGCTCTTTTTGGGGGATTTTCGAATTTATGGTGGATGGAAAAAAAATTATGGAGAAATTCATGATCAATGAAGCACTTGATACCAATATGTTAGGGATGACCCCTTAGGGTTGCCTAATCTTTCATGAATCTCTGTGGAAATCGAGGTGAAGGTGAGTGGGGGTAAGGGAGACGAGGAAAACCACGAACACACATGCGAAGAACATGATGAACACACACACGCGATACACGATACAAGCCTACATCTCACGCTGGCGCCAACCGGTCCGACACAATCCCTAGGATCGGTGTCAAGAAAGAACACACACTCTCTCTCTCTCTCTCTCTCTCTCTCTCTAACCGGCATGGTGAGTGGGAGGTTTGGCGAGATCTTGACAACTTGGAGAAGGGACACCGACTCCAAGGCCTTGTACAACTTGAATGCACTATGCAAAGGTCAAGAGGTTAGGGATAATTGGTTCTCCTTATCAAGGAGCATGAAACAATAATTAGATAGATCCTCAAAGGGGGCTTATTATAATTCAATTATCCAAGTCTAGGGTTACAATAAGGAGGAGGTGGTCTATATATAGGCCAACAACTAAGCAGGGGTAGTTTGGGCATAAGAGGATAAGTTCTAGACGGATTTGGGGGTACATGGGCCTTCAGCGGGCAGGCCCATCACTTAGGCCAGAGACTCTAGAGTTGCATGGCCGGAGACTCTGGTCGGGGCGGAGACTCCGGAGTAGGGGTCGGAGACTCCGTATGCGTTCCATAGGCTCGTAGTTGCGATCGAGTGTGGGCGAGCCAGAGACTCCGGGTGCGTGTTGTCGGAGACTCTAAATTTTGGCCAGAGACTCCGGATCGATTCCAGAGGCTTGCATCCTAGCACGGTGCAGCAGAGGGGCAGAGACTTCGAGTGGTCATGGCCGGAGACTCTCGTCCTGGAGCCGATTTTGCACCTTCTTCTTCCGAGATGGCTTGTCGATGCATCGGGGTTTCGTACCTGAGTATGCATAGTGTAGTGGCATGAAGTAGAAAGCCATTCATATGTGTATCAAAGGAACACGAGGAAAGGAGAGTTAACCTTACCTTGTAGGAGTTTGGCTCGGGCATGGGTCATTGGTCCACTTGGGGAACATGGTGGTGAGGATGTAGAGGCATCCATAGGACGGGTTGCATCAGTTGTGTACCGCTAGGGTTTGCGTCACCGTTTATATAGTGTAGGAAGTCATGGGGCATAGCCCACGGTCCAGAAAATCGAGAAAAGGATGACTAATTAACTTGTCTACTAATGACTCATAATTAAAACATAATTAATTTTTCCGAGCAACAAAATATAAACATCATGCAACCCGTGGTGCACATGTCATGATGAGGCATGGCGGCATCAGAGGAGGAGTGGACGAGAGCTACTCTTTTTATCACACCTTAGTTAGTGGTAGAATAGTCAGGCAATGACATAAATACCACAAGGGTTAAACTTAGACTTTGCTTGAACACATGTTGTGCATCGTTGAACGTAGCGCTCCATGTTGCGCATCATCTTGGGCCAATAGTAATGAGTGGACAGCAAGTTCAATATCTTGTCACGTCCAAAGTGACCCATGAGGCCTCCAACATGAGAAGAAAAAGTTGGAGAGGCGACTTAGGAATGCAAAGCTTGTTTTGTTTAAAGAGAAATCCCTTATGTAAACAAAAATCATCAACTCCTTTGTCAATGGAACACTTTGTGAAAATCGGTCCAAAGAACGTGTCAGAAGCATATAACATTTTGATTTCATCAAGACCCAACATATTTACTTCAAGTCGAGTAAGAAGGCTTGTGTTCTTGCGAGACAAAGCTTCCGTAACTACATTATCTTTGCCCTTCTTATAATTGACAATGTAAGGAAAAGACTCCACAAACTCAACCCACTTAGCGTGTCTCTTACTCAAGTTGGCTTGTCATCGACTCATGGTCAAAATGTATGATAAATTCCTTAGGCCAAAGGTAGTGTTTCCAAACTTGAAGGACACGGACTAAGGAAAAAATCTCTTTGTCATAAATTAGGTAATTGCATCCTGCGCCATCAAGTTTCTCGCTATGGTAAGCAATTAGGACATCCATTTTGCATAAGGACCCCTCCAATCCCAATACCACTAACGTCACACTTTATCTCAAAAGGTTTTGTGAAATCAGGTAACGCGAGAAGAGGTTCTTTGGTTAGCCTCATTTTAAGTTCATCAAAAGCTTTTTGTTGTGCTTTGCCCCACACGAAGGTGAGATTCTTTTTGGTCAACTCGTTGAGAGGGCAAGAAATGGTAGAGAAGTCTTTCACAAAATGATGATAGAAACCAACCAACCCATGAAAACTTCAAAGTTCACTCACATTTGTGGTGATGGGCCAATCTCGAATGTATTTGACTTTAGAAACATCAACTTCAATGGCATTGGAACAGACAACAAAACCAAGGAAAATCAACTTATCTTTAGCAAAAGTGCACTTGGGAAGATTAGCATAAAGCTTTTCATGTCGAAGGATTTGCAAGACCTCCTTGACATGTGCAACATGTTGATGTAGCACGACCTGCAGTCATTACCACATCAAAGTCTCCAACTTATGCCAAGTCGTCATGGACTCCAAAGGTGAATATGTTCCGCTATGCGAGCCCACTTCCTACCCTCGTGAATGGTATACTACTTCATACTCCGTCCCATTATCATGATAGGTTTACAACGACATGTACGGAGGCAAGGGAGGAAGACCGGAGCACCTACCCCGAGAAGACAGAGGCTTGGAAGAGGAGACGAAAGAAGCATCCTCTGATGCCCCGGAGTCTCTGGCCCTCAAGAATGGAGTCTCCGGCCTCCAACCCTGGAGTCTGCGGCCAGGACTCTGGACTCGCCCCTAGAGCATTCAGTACACCCCTTCGGAGATGAACCTAGAGAGCAGCGACCACACTAGAGTCTCCGGCCAAGCCGAAGTCTCCGGCCCTCTACACTTGAGTCTCCGGCCCTTCGCACCAGAGTCTCCACCCCAAGGACTCTAGAAAGGACTCTGACTGCCTTCCTGCAGCTCTCTGTCCGCCACCCTAGAGAGCTTTGTCGACCCCGGAGTCTCCGGCCACCCCCGGAGTCTCCGGCCCCTTCATCCCGAAGTCTCTGGCCTAAGTGAATGGGCCTGCGTGCCGCCAGCTGGGCCTTTGGCCCATGTACCCCTATAGTCCATTCCAAACCCTAGAATTATTCCCCAAACTACCCCTTGTTAAGTGACTAGCCTATATATAGTGCCCCCACCGCCTCATGTATCCCTAGGCATAGATGATAGACTAAAGACAACCCCCTTTGTGGAATCTCTAGTTTTGAATCATCCCTTACCCAAGGGGACCGACTATCGTCACCACCTCGTTGGAGTTTGCATCGCACCTCCCACATTGTACAAGACCTACGTTTGCGAGTGCGTGAGCATAGTTGTCAAGACCCTCTCTAAGGTGTTCTTCCCTCTCCACTTGGAATCAAGGGAGCATGTTACCTGATCTTTCTTGCGAGGATTCTATTGGACCGGTGGCCATCTACGAGAGCAATTGGTCTTGTATCATGTGAGTTTTGCATGTGTTCATCATGTTCTTCACGAGGTGTGCATCCGCTTCCGCTACCTTCTCTCTTTCCACTCGCTTTCCTATCGATTTGACCACGAGATCCGTGATGATCGGGCCACCCACGAGGTTAGCCGTCAACATCTGGTATGAGCAGCTTTTGGTTGCCACGGATTTCTCACCGATTTAGTCTTTTCCCCATAAATTCGAAAACCACCAAAAATAGCCCCAATTCGTGTTTTGGATCGATCTATGATTTGAGTGTGTTTTGGTAGGTTTTGATCTGTTGATTACTTGCTAAACTTGTTGATCTACCTTCCCCTGTGTTTCCATAGCCTAGTTCCTTGATTTCTCCCAATAATTTGAGGTTCTGGTTCGAGTTTTCCCACCCAAAACGCGTCCCTATCGAGTTCTTGACGCACAGCCGACCCCGACCCGGATTATCCGGCCCCAAATACCGGAGTCTACGCCCCCCAGAGTCTCCGCCCCACTGCAGACAGCAAATCTGTTTCACGGTATTGAGCATAACTTTTGCATTCAAACTCGGATTTTCATGTTATTTAGCTTGTTTCGATGAGGATAAGGAGCTTACATCATCATCCAAGTGGTTAATGATATCTTCTCAATCCAAATTCCATGAGCAAGGAGGAATCCACCAATAAAGGGTGAAGATCAGCGACGAAAGGTATAAACATTCCACGACTTCTCCCCACTTGCATCCCTTTGTGAGCTACACTATCTTTGCGACCAACAAACACCTATTGAGACTAGTTCCTCCTATTATTGCTTGGGCTATGGATATTTAATCCCTTGTAGAATTCCGAGCAAAAGTTCTGAGTGCGCTATCTCATATTGTTATCTTGTATAGTTGTTGGCACAAGGAAGAGGCAAGTGAAAAAGAAAAATAGAATAAAAATAGAAAAAGAAAAAGAACAAAAATAAAGAAAGAATCAAAAAACAAGTGCCTCATAGAATAGGAAGCGCAAGCTTGATGAACATCAAATAGGTGGTACTTGTTGTGCATATCTTGTAGCCCACCAATTTTATTGCAATCAAACTAGTGTCTCTCCTTGCACTTGTGCGACACGAGCGTATAGTATTTGCTAGGTAATAATTTGGTTCTTAGCTCACTTTTCTCCATCACACAAGTCCCATTTATCCCGCCGTATTTGTTTCCTTGTACATAATTCCTATCTTGTGGATTGACTTGTTTTGTTTGGTGATCATCGTGGTTCTTTACTTGCCATTACAACATATTGATTTAGGATTGTTTCTTGAAATTCCACCTTCAATACCTATCCACCACAAGATTTGTGTGTGTGTGTGTTTTTGAGTGGTTAGTTGGTGTGACACCCCCGGGATCAGGGTTAAACAAATCCAGACCTTAGCCTGGCATAAGCTCAACCCAGAGCTCAAGGATATCCAGTGAGAAATCGGTAACACAACAGTAACCCTGCGACACAAAAATTATTACAGCAAGCTCATAACTGAGCGAAGAACCAAAATATTACAAGAAAAGGTCACTGACCACAAACATCAAACAACAGAAGGCAAATTATGCTATTAAGTATAGAAACTTAACAAATGTCCTAAGAGGCCTGAAGCATAACGATGACATCCTAGCCCATAGATTCCAGGCTGCCGGCCGAGAACCCCAAGCTACTCGTCGATGTCAATATCCTACCAAACTTCTCTTCAAGGGAACACTTACTCTGCTACAAAAGTATCAACAAAGCAAGGGGTGAGTACAAGGTGTACTCCGCAAGACTTATGGCTAGTGGGGTTATTTTGCATAAAGCCATCTTTGTTTATAAAATGAAAGGGAGAAGAAGCTTGTCTAATCAGAATATTTTAAAAGGGGATAAGAGAGCGACATCTCCGAAGAATTGATCATCACCTTTTGATATCCACCAAAGTAATCCTCATCTCACAACTAGGATCACCCCCTCGTACCCATGAGGAAGCATCCTTAAGCACATGTTGATCTACCAAGTTTTACGATTAGGTTATCATTCTCTATGATCTTAGAATTTGTTCACCAAGCGTTCATAACCGTGAACACGGCTTTTCGAAAAGATTTAACCCTGCAGGAGTGTACAACTTTACCCACACATACTAACCGACTCTTAATGCCAGAATCATTAGCCCTCTTCCTTGGAAGGCCGACAGAAGGTGGTTAGACACGACCTTTACCTTGCTTTCGCCGAGACCATGAGTCACTCCCTAAGGATGGTTCCGCCGTAACGGGTCAAATCCGGAAGCCGGTCCCTAGAGATGTGTGTCGAGGTTGGTTTACCAGGGGCTCCATCCACCCCAAGCAACCCCGGCTATGCTTACCTACCTGTTATGATGCACCTTCACCCGCCAAATCTTTCAAAATGTTTTCTATGCATATGTCGAATGGAACGCCAAACTATGTGACTCATGGAATCTACTAGGCAAGTTAGTTAGTCGAGAGGCCTCCATAAACCCCGTGTGGCTGTACGCTCGTCTTGGTCCAAAGGCAAGAACTCGGGTCCTAGTGGTGGCGAGCATGGGACTACAAAAACCACATCCCACCATGGCCTCCCATACAAGCCTTAGCATGTTTAACCTTTACCACTAATCTTACCTCATCAGTATATCTCGTTCTCCTGTCATACTAGATTCTCTGCATCTCATACATCATCTGGATGAACCAGCACTGATAGCTAAGCATGGCTAAGCAAGACACAGATAAAAGCTCTAACAGTGCACACAAGCCAAACCTAGTTATGCTAGGAGTAGTGGATCACGTAATATAAGCTCAAAGAGAGTAATACAATAGATGGGATACTCTGTCTATCGATAAAAGACCACAGTAGAATCGTATGCAACATGGCAAGAATGAAATACTTTCGAAAGCATAGGATTCTTTTATGTGTGGGGCTATGCTTGCCTTGTTTGTTGATACCCAGATATAGATCTTTGGGAGCCTTGTACTTGACTTTATTACAGTTGGTCAAGTATTGTTCGTTGAACTTCGATGGTGTTGATCTTGGTCTTCGATATCGATCTTGATATCGTATTCTACCAGGAAGAAGCAAACACCAGAAAGAAAGGGGGAAGAACAATCAAAACATGGCATCGATGCAACACTCAAGCAAGGATGATGATATGACAAGTTAAATTGTATTGAAATGAAACCCTAAATCATGCTTGGCAATTTAAGCGGGATCCGAAGGGTCCAAACCCTAATACAGGCGAGACCCCGGTTTCACCTATGAGGGTTCATATGTTATTCTAATTAAACTTGTAATGAAAGTTGTGGAACAATTCATGATTATAAGTCTATTGTGTGGATCTTATTTTTATGAACATTTTGATATACTATACACATTTTTCCGACTTATAAATAATTACTTAGTGATTTTATAAGATTAAACTATTTTATGAAATTAATAAAACAAAAGGGGTATACTTTTTACACACGGGATACACCTAGCCGTAGAGGCTGACAGAAGGGCCCTAGGGCCATCTCAGCGTCCACCTCAGCAGGGTAGCGGCCCACGGCTGGTTGACCACACTGACCAGGGCGCTGCTGAGGCCCAGGTGACGTTAGCGTGACGTCATCCCGGCGGGCACCTCCCAGGTCGACGGCCGAGGCGCGACTGAGCGTGTGTGGGCATGCGGGTTTGGTCGTGTTCAATTTGGTGCATCGCAGGCTACCTAGTAGGGGCGGCGCCGCTAGCGGGAGGTAGCCGGAGCTCGGCCGGTGACGAGGCCAAGCGGCGGCGACTGCAGACTCGCTATGCGGGGACGATTCAGGAGGCGAGGAAGAGAGAGGGGAGCACCAAGATGCTCAGGGGCTCACCGTGATCGTGATAGAGGGGATGGATGGCCGAGGTGAGGTCGGATGGCGTCGTATTCGATGGTGGTGACGGTGGCCAGAGTCAGGGATGGAGGCCTCAATTGCGGCGGTTGGAACCTCGCCTGCTTGCGATGGCTGGGTTAAATGACGGAGACGAGCGACGCGAAGCTTCCAAGCATCACGGCGAGACTCGGGGAGGCTGGAAACGATAGCGACGGATGGCTCTGGCCAGAGCTAGGGTTCAACAAAGAGGAGATATGCATAGGTAGGGAGAGAGAATGAGCGAGAGGGACTAAGGAGGATGGACACGATACTCGGGTCTTATCCCCTCTTCCAGGTCGGCAGATGGTGGCGATTTCTTCTCTGCATCGACGGTGAGCCGCACGGGATGCAGGTACTTCTCCATCGCGAGGAAGAAGAAAGGAGAGGGATGGCAGAGAGGTACATGCCAGGTTGGGCCGGGTGGGCCTCGTGCGAGGTTACGGGCCACACAGTAGGCGGCAGGTAGCGCCGGGTTAACTGGGCTTCGGCCTGGTTAGCTATTAACTCTTTTTTTATTCCGAAAACATTTTCTCAATTCTGTTTTCACTTTCCCTTTTGTATATCCAATTTCAAATCTGTTTTGAACTATTGCAAAAAATACCTGAGAGTTATGAAACTATGGAAAAATATTGTAGGGGCCCTTTTATTCAGTTTGGGCTCCAACAGTTTTGGGTTTTCAAAATTCAAAACCCTTTTGAACTGATTTGAGACGAAGAAGGAAACTAGGGTTTAGGGTTTCCATTATTTTCTTTACATGTATTTTTAAGAAATGATGCTCATGAATGCATAATCAAAGCCCTAATTATGATTAATTAAAACTAGGGTGTTACAACTGGTTTTGGTGTTCAGCGCAAACTTCACTTTACTTGGTTTTGGTTGCTCTCAAGTGTGCCCACTTGCACGATACTATCTTCCAAGGTAAACTAAGGTTTGATGTTGCATTCTTAACACCCTACCACTTCCATATACAACACTTGGTCTTGTGAATCATCTCTAGGGACTCTGGAACCGAGGATGATTTCTATGAAGAATCCATGATGAACCACCATGATTATGCCTCCACAAGCATGGATGATGATGGATCTGAAATATAGCCATCTACGTCCACATTTAAGGTTTGACGTTGCATCCTTAACACCCTACCACTTCCATATACAACACTTGGTCTTGTGAATCATTTAAACTGAAATATAACCACCATGATTATATCTCTCTAAACCGTGCCACTAATACTAATATTCAGAGGGGTATGCAATCCTTTGTTCTTGTATTTTTTTCCTGCACAGATAATGTCGTCTAAAGGAGGGAATCACTACATTAAAGTCAAAGATATGATATTTCCTTCAACCAGAAGAAACCAGGAGCCATCCAACAAAGGCAGAGGCCATAACGACCAACTATACGACCGGAGCAAAAATTCCGACCGTATAGCTCCGGTCATATAGTTGGCGCCGCCACCGTTAGGTCAAACAGAATAACTTTCATGAAGGGACCCCTATATAAAGAAGCCTCAGGTGACGAGAAAACATCTCTCGCTTTGCCACAGACCCAGAAGAAGCCATAGCTCGCCAGAAAGCCGCCTCCAGATCTCCACATCCTTTTCCATCTCCATAGCCATACTCCACCACTTGTAATAGTATATCTCTTCTCCGATTGGCGACATTGTAAGACTACTGCTATCAATCTTATGATTTTCATTACAATGTTTGTGATTGGTGATCTCATCTCTATGTGTGAGTAATTCTCCTTGGGCTAAGGGCTTCAGCCTAGCCATGTAGCAATTGTGCATGCGATTTATCATAGATGGTATCGTGTATTAGTTTGTATGAGATGATGATTATTGTATCCTCTCTTGCCTCAATCCAAGGACTTGGAAGGTACCCAAGACCCTGAGGGTTGAACTAGGTAAAGGGAGTATGAGTGATGACTGATATGTAGGTTGGGAACCCCAGTGATAGAAGGGGTAGTATAGCTGTATGTGAGGGATTTGCTTGGAATTAACGGTGAAATCACTATGCATATCATTAGTTCTCTTTCTTCTATGGATGAGACTAGTAGGTTATTGCTATAAGCGGTTGCAGAGTCAATAGCAATTATGGATGCACTTCCCACGTATAATTTATCTTGCTCTAACAAGTACACACATACTTTATTTCTCTCTTTTATTTCCATCATATGTTTTTGCACAGCTACAGGTGAAACCGAATGCCCTAGGCCCTCTCTCTCCATCATCGACAACAACAAAAAGACACAAGCTACTGGTCCGGTGAAAACACAAAAGGAATTCTAAAACTCCCGAGGGTCCGTTAAAGTAACTTCACTATGCATTTGCTTCTCGTGGATTCGATAACCTAGGTCTACTAGGGAAAAGGAGCTATACTACATCCGTAACCCGAATCAAAGGTATCAACCCTTTTTCAGGCGCCGTTGCCAGGGAAGCAATAGCTACCTTGGTGAGGTTATTAGGAACCTTACTAGGTTTAGTTCTTGTTTTTAATTTTGTTAGTTTGCTTTCAGTCTTTATTTGATAAACCAAAAAAAATTAGGTAGTCTTTAAATTCTTGTTTTTACTATTATAATTTTTGATCCAAGAAAACCCAAAAACATAGGAAGTATGTATGAAAAGAAGCTTGGGGAGTTTGCTACTCCGAATAATGATTGTTTGTGTACTCCTATTACTCAGCCAGCAATTACTTCTGATGATTATGAAATTAAGCCCCATTACTTAAGTGTGGTTCAACATAATCAATTTGTAGGCTCTGCTATTGAAGACGCAGGTATGCACTTAAATACTTTCACTGAAATATGTGATATTATGCGTATAAAATATGTTGACCCTCATGCGGTCAAATTACATCTATTTCCTTTCTCTCTAAGAGGAAGAGCTAAATAATGGTTGCTATCTTTGCCTAAAAATACTATTACATCATTAGTGGGATGTACTTCTTTATTTATGACTAAATTTTTCCCACCTACAAAGACTATGCAACTCTGATCTAATATTACTGGTTTTAGACAGGAAGAGCATGAGCCACTAGCGCTTGCATTGGAGAGGATGAAAGAATGCCTAAGAAACTATCCTAATCATGGGATGAAAGATTGGTTAATCCTCCATTTATTTTCTAATGCTCTTAATCCTGTGTCTAAGTCTATGCTTGATACTGAAGCTGGAGGAACGTTCATGGGTAAACATACTACCGAAGCAAAGCAGCCGCTAGACAACATGCAAGACAACCATGCACAATGGCATGTTGAAAGATCAAACACGAAGAAGGTGAACTCTGTCTCACCACAAGGGAACGAAGATCTCAATGCTAAGTTGGATGAGCTCATACTAGCCGTAAAAGGTAGGGAAACTCAGGTAAGAGCCACCCCCGAAACAAATATAGAAGAAATAGACTTTGTATCTCGTAATAATTATAATCCTGCTTGTTAGAAGAGTTACAATCCTAATTTTTCAGAAACATTATGCTAGTCCTACAAATAACTCTAATAATAATATGGGAACTAGTAATGGTAGTCTCCAAGAAATTCTTAAGTCTTTCATAGACTCGCAAAATGAAAAAAAAATATTCTAGGCAAAATTACGGAGAACCATGATGCTATGCTTGGTAAATTATATAACCAAGCTGTTAGTTTGAGAAATGATTTACAGGCCCTTCAAGAAAGAACAAGGATCGTTGAGGCACAACTAGGTAAGATAACCGAGAGTCAAACTCTCATTCTAACTAAATTTGCAGGTAAAGTTGAGCCCAATCCTGTTGAAGAACTCAAAATGATGAGGATCCAAAGGGAGGAGCCTGAAGAACTTGATTATAGTAATGCCCCTTCACCAAGATACACCATCGAAGATCTCGTAAAAAGGATCAACGTCAAAATTCTGGTAAGTGAAGGTAATGATAAAGCCATGTATCAACACTTTGTTGATCAACACTTTCACGAACACATTTGCTTCATATGATGTAAATATTCTTAGCAATGTGATCAACTACTTAGACAGTTCATAATAAAGAGTATGCAATTGAGTCTACTTAATAGTCATTGCAAGCTTTGAAGAGATTCCAACTCAAGAATAATATGTAGCATGAAGCACAAACATAAGCAACATTACAATGCTCATAAAAAGGTATGATAGAGTGGTATCTCGCTTGCCCTTTGATTATGAATATCAAGGCACCTCTGAAGTTCAAGTGATGACTAGAAGTAAAGATATCAAGGATACAAGCATCAAAGTCATAACACAAATAATCAAGTAATGGAGCAAACACAAAGAATGACAACTATGCTCTCAAGAAGGTGCTCAAAGAATATGTGGAGACTCAACAAGTAGAAGAAAAGGTTTTGAATAATTTGAAAGGCTTCCAAATGCTGAAAGTATGGTACTCATTAGCTTTGGGCTCTCATTGCCCCTATCATAGGCATCTTTAATGTGGTTAAGGTGAAAGTGAGGTCCAATCTGAGTTATATGCTTGACAGACTATAAACTGAAAATCCCAAGTCCCTTGAGTACGAGGGACGCTCCTCATGCTACTCAACTTTAGTTACCGATAAGTTCTTATCATCGTAAGTATGTGCGTATCATTGAGAACCGCCAACGGGGTACCCCTTGCCCGATGATACGGAAGAATCCCCATATCAAAATGACAAGGCATGCAGAGAATGAGTATCTCAGCAATCTTCTTATTTACCATGGGAAAATGGTGCTTTTTTCTCTCTTTCCTCTTTTCATAAATCTCTTTTTTTCTCTTTTATTTTTCTCAATAGCTATCTCTCTCTCTTTTTATAAGAAGAATGCTTCATAGATATCATTATGGTCACGCTGCAGGTTTCCACCATGTCAGCATGGATTAGACCAGCGGCCCAAGCGTTTCTCTAACACACATACATAACTCCATGGACTTAGAAGCTCCCCTTTTATTTCACACCGACGACATCCTCAAACAAAAGAGCAAGGTATCAACTGGGTATATATTTACAAGTGTTGAAAGCGTTCCCCATGACAACACGGTTCGGCTAATCCCCAGCCTATAATTTGCAAGCATATAACTTTCATGGAGAGTTCACAATGGTTCAGGTTTATTAAGTGCAGGAAATAAAGTGTGCCATCAAGTTCGTGAGAGCTTTACTAACTAATTTTCCCATAACAAGCAAACATTTTATTCGGAAGAAAACAAGGCATATTGAATATGCACGGGAGTAGCAAATGATGTTAATAGGTAGGTATGGTGGACACTTTGGAAATATTTGGTTTAGGGAGTTGGAAACATGAGTAAACACTCAGTGGAAGTGAAGGCTAGCAATAGTAAGGGAGCGACAAACGAGAAAGCAATAGCTGTCATTATCATGCTTGCAACAAAACAGGACTAATCATGGCATGAAAGTGATTCAAGATCCTCAAGGAAAAATAATTCATCGAGGCTTAACTGATTATTACAGTCATGTGCATGCGTGAGCATGTGCCAAGTCAATTCAAATGAAACATTCAGAGGAGGATACCACGGTGTCATACCAATTTATGAATAGAGCAATGCAAGTAAACATTCTTAAGACATGCTACAAACTATTAGCGAGCTGGAGCTAATCATAAGAAAGCAAGAACTACTAAGCATCCAAAGATAACATACACCCTACTTGAACGGACTAAGCAAGCCCACAGTGATGAGTATATGTACAAAAATGAAAACAAATAGAGTTCGTTACCAACCTCTTACCATGCCTCAAGTTGTCATTGATCCTCATTATTGCTCTTCACTTGTGTGGCTTGAATAATAATATGAAACCAATATCCACTAAGGACTGCCGAACCCTGTAGCAAACTCGCAAAAACCAAAGAAGAACGACAAATATTTTTGGTGTTTTCGATTTTTAAACAAGAACCAAAAGAGAAAAACAAGCAAAGCAAAATCTTTTTGGGTTTTTCGAATAGGTCAAACAAAGCAAAAAGGGAAAAGCAAACCAAGGCAAAAAGAAGAAACAAACCAAAGAGAAACAACAGAAATATTTTTGGTCTTTTTGTGTTTTTAGAAAGCAAAAGCAAAGAAGAACGAAAACTAAAAACAGAACAAAAACATGAATATACAAAGTACCGACGCAACATGATATGGAGATGAGTGCGGTGTCAGCGTACCTCCCCCCAAGCTTAGGATTTTGGCCTAAGTGGGTATAAATCCATGTACGAATAGGGGTTCCAAGCGGGCGGATCTTGGTAAGAATGGTCGTAGCTGGGCCCATGAGAATAAGAAGAAGCTCCCCAATCATAAGCGGGCTGCTGATATGAAGACTCTCCCTCATTCGAGGGCTAGACCGAATCATCCGTGACCTCCCTTCTAGTGTCCTGCTCCTGTTGGGAGAGCTCTCCCAAGTACGTGTCAAGCTCCTCCTCGGTGAGGGACCATCCTTCCCTGTTATCAAGGTTAAACAAAACAGGTGCAGGCAAAAGAACAACACGCTCGGACTTGCTCTTTCTCCAACCAGCTTTGAGAATGGTTATTTCATAAGATAACTCACTCATACTAGCCCACGAGGAAACAAATTTATGCTGTATCATGGAATTAAGATCAAGCCTCTCTATGGGAAACTGTAGGTCTAGATGATGAGGCAATAAACCATGCAATGCTAGTAAACGAGAAGCAATAAGGCCTCCACAAATTCCACCTTTCTCACGGTTAGCAGCAAGACGGAAAGCTATCAAAGCACCTAAGTTGTAAGACCTATCTCGTTTAAGAGCAACAGAGATAAATGCTAGATCAAACGAAGATAACTTATTGGCAGTTTTCCTAGCAAGAACACACTTGGCAATAGAGTAGGCAAAGTAGCGAATGGAAGAAAGATGAATGTTACGGATTTTTCCATTCTCCTTCGAGAAGCTACTCCCTTGGAAAATTTATGCGTATAAATCCATGAGTGGTTCAGGTCTCTCCTTAATCTTTCTGCATGATCCCCATTGAGGTACCTTAATAGCTACACAAAAATCATCAAGAGAAAGGTCGACAGCTATATTTTAAATTTTGTAATGGACCATGGGGTTAGGCAAAGAGTGACTAAATTGGAAGTCCTGCACCACAGATATGGTTAGCTTCACAAATTGACAAGGTTCATCTTCCAAAAAGTGCTCTAACCCTGCATTAGAAACCAAAGTGTGGAAATCTTGTAGAATTCCCGCAGCTCTCATGAACTCAGAGCATGGATAAATGGAAGGAAAAACTTCCTCCTCCCGGTGGACCTTCATGACCTCAGGCACCCAAAGCTCATGTTGGTTTAGGTGGTGTTCACTCATCTTCTATTCTGAAATTTAAACACCTATTAAACAAGTGATTGCAAAGTAAATATAATGAAGGATTCTACTCAAAGGGACTTGCAAGAGGCCTAAACATGCATCAAAACTATATCTCTAAGCATCAAACAAGCTTACAAGCCCTCATAACCAGTCACCTACAGCAGCAAAATACTCAACACATAATCCACTAAACACAAATCTACTTGGACAAGGGGAGGAGTCACATACCAAGGAACAAATGATCCAAATTTCAGCAAGAAAGAAGGGCTGAGCAAGGAGATCGAAAAAATCGAGAGCAAGCACAGCAAGAACGCGATTTTGAGCTATGAACTGGAGCTTACTTGGGAGAGAGAAGAAAGTGGCAGGTGAGAGAGTTGGTGGGGGGCTAGGGGTGGCCCACACCAGGGCATGGCGCCACCCAAGGCTGGCCGCGCCACCATGTGGTGTGCCTGCCTGGTGGGCCCCCTGGTACCTCCTAGGTACTCCTCTGCCCCTTTTTTCATGTAAAAATTTAATATGAATTTTCTGGAATTTTTCAAACCACTTTATTTTTGGGCATTTTTCAGAAATAGAAGAATGATTTTTCTGACTGACAGATTTTTTTTCTTTTGGAAACATGATGCAAGGACAAAACAAGGCTAGAACTACAGAAGTTCTAACATGCAAGCAACTAACAATAAAAATAAAGCTAAACGAAAGCAAATACTAAAAAGCAAAGGATAGAAATAAACGGAGATAATCATAATGAAAACATTGTTTTGCTCAATGGAATCCTTTTGTTAACAAGGTTGATCAGGTCTTGTTACCAAAACAATTGCATATGAGACAAAACTTTGTACTCCACTAATGATTATGTTACCTCAACCTTGATAGCAATGGTCCCAATCATAATAGTTTCAAATTTTTCTCTTGGTATGGGACAATATATTTCTCCAACTTGAATGCCTTCAACATGTTCAATTGAATTCAAACCATAAGTCATTTCAATCTTCTTGGGGAAATAGACAGTATGTTCCTTGTCATTAACATTGAAGGTCACCTTTCCTTGATTACAATTAATAACAGCTCATGTAGTATTAAGAAAAGGTTTCCCAAGAATAATAGACATATTATCATATTCGGCATTTCAAGCACAACAAAATCTGTCAATATCAAGCAATTGTGAGCCACCTGAACAGGTACATCCTCACATATACCCACAGGAATGGTGGTAGATTTATCAACCATTTGCAAAGATATATCAGTTGGTATTAATTTTTCAGGTTGAAGCCTCTTATAGAGAGAGAAAGGCATAACACTAACTCTAGCTCCCAAATCACACAAAGCAGTTCTAACATAACTGTTCTTAATAGAGCAAGGTATAGTTGGAATCCCTGGGTCTCCAAATTTCTTAGGAACCTTACCATTGAAGGAATAATTAGCAAGCAAAGTAGAAATTTCTTTATTAGGGATCTTCCTTTTATTCGAGACAATGTCCTTCATATACTTTGAGTAAGGAGGCAATTTAATAGCATCAGTCAAAGGAATTTGCAAGAATAAAGGCTTCATGCACTCACAAAACTTATTATAGTGTTCATCTTCCTTTGACTTGTGTTTCTTATCAAGGAAAGGCATAGGTTTTTAGACCCAAGGTTCTCTTTCACTACCATGTTTCTTAGCAATAAAATCTTCTTTGGTGTATTTAGTATTCTTAGTGTGGTTTTCAGGTTCTTCTTCAACTTGTTCCTCATTAGGAACAACATTTTCTTCATTACCACTTTCAGTTTCAGCATTAGAGATAGATATACTATTAGGATCTATAGTAGGTTTAGAGGGTTCTACAATAGTTTTATGTTTCTTTTTCCTTTTCTTACGAGTAGAACCACTATTTTCAGCTTGTTGAGAATCCTGCTCAATTCTTTTGGGATGCCCCTCAGGATATAGAGGATCCTGGGTAGCAGCACCACTTCTAGTTCTAATTTCATAAGCATGTTTTTCTTTTGCAGCATTAACTAGCAAGTCATTTTGCACTTTAACGAGTTGATCTATTTGAGTTTGAACCATTTGAAAGTGTTTAACAATTATTTTAACATCATTATAGGTTCTTTCTGCAATATCTTTCAACTCAACAATAGCTCTAGTGTTTTCCATTAGATGATTTTGCACCCTTTTATTAAAGTTATCTTGCTTAACAATAAAGATATCGAATTCTTCTAAGCATTGATTAGGAGGTTTAGAGTAAGGGATATCACCTTCATCAAAGTGTTGGAGAGAGTGTACCTCAATAGTGGGTGAGTAAGGAATAGGCTTACATAATTCTTCTATAGGAGGTAAATTCTTGACATCTGCAGCTTTAATTCCCTTCTCCTTAAGACATTTCTTAGCTTCCTTCATCACTTCATCATTTAATTCAATAACTCCCCTCTTCTTTGATGCTGGAATAGGCACAGGAATAGATGGTTCAGGTACAATTACTTCAGGTATATCTTGTTTAGGAGGAGTCCAATCTTCATAATTCTTGCTTATTTTAGCCATTAATTCCTCAGCTTCCTTAGGAGTCCTATTCCTGAAAACACAATCAGCACAACTATCTAGGTATGTCCTACATTCTTCGGTTAGTCCATTATAAAATATATCAAGAAGCTCATTCTTAGGTAATGGACTTCCAGCCTGTGCATGAATCAAAGCACAAAACCTTGCCCAAGATTCGGGCAATACCTCTTTTTCTCCCTGTTTAAAATCAAAAAGTTCCTGCAAAATAGCATGTCTAGCACTGGGAGGAAAATATTTCTGCAGGAAAGTACCAATCAAGCACTCAGGGATATCAATAGATCCAGGAGGTAAATTACTAAACCAAGTTTTAGCTTCTCCTTTTAGTGAAAAGGGAAAAATCGTAGCAACAAAGTAAGTATGCATCTTAATATCATTAGAAAACAAGCCACTCATGGTAGAAAGTTCATTCATATGTGCTACCGCACTTTCATTCTTAGTCCCACAAAAAGGTTCTTTCTCGACAATAGCTATGTAAGATACATTTAGAGAGAAATCATAATCTTCATCTATAATGTTTATGGGAGAAGCAGCAAACTTAGCATCAGGAGACAATTTGGGTCTAATAGTACGCCTCTCAAGGAGACTCTTAGAAGCGCTCCTATCATGGGTGTTCTTACATTCTTTAATAAACTCATTGGTCATCTCAACATAACCATCTTCAATATCATAACTCTCACTAGACTCAGGTGAGATAACAGGTGTGGTAGTGTCTTCATTAGGAGTTTCGGTACTTCCATCTATAGTTCTAGCAATCGTAGCATCTAGGAAAGGACCTAATGAACCACTCTTATCAAGCACAGTAGAAGCAGCATCATAAGCATCAGAAGTTTCGGATTCAGCAGTAGTAGCAGTGTGTGTAGCATGCGTATGTGGTGGTGTAAGGAACTTACTCATAACAGACGGTGAATCAAGAGCAACAGAGGTGTTCGTAACTGCACTCTTCTTGTAGTGGATGGTAAAATAGGAACCTTGCCATCACGAGACTTACACATGATGGATGGATAGCAGCGAACAATAGAGAATCCAAGTGAGCTTGATAAATAAAGCTATGCTCCCCGGCAACGGCGCCAGAAAATAGTCTTGATGACCCACAAGTATAGGGGGTGTATCGCAGTATTTTCGAGGGAAGTGAAACCCAATTTATTGATTCGACACAAGGGGAGCCAAAGAATATTTATAAGCCTTAACAACTGAGTTGTCAATTCAGCTGCACCTGGAAAACAATCTTGCTCACAGCAGTTTATCAGTAGCAACAGTTTTGTAGTAGGAATAGTAAAGTAACAGCAATAGTAAAGCAAAGACAGTAGCAACAAAAGCAGTAAACAGTGGGATTCGAGTGCGGTAGGCATAGAGATGGATGGACGGGCGTTGCATGGACAAGACAATTCACATAGCAATCAGAGCATAGGGCAATTGCAGATAAATAAGATAAAGCATCCAAGTACTAGATAATCCTAGGCATGTGTTCCATATATAGTCATACGTGCTCGCAATGAGAACTTGCACAACATCTTTTGTCCCGCCAAATTGCTTGCATGGGCCTCTAGGGAACTACTGGCAATTAAGGTGCTCCTTTTAATAGAGCACCGGAGCAAAGCATTAACACTCTGTGAACACATGTGATCCTAACATCAAAGCCATTCCCTTCCGGTCATCCTGATTTTTATCACTTCGGGGCCATAGGTTCCGGACAACAACGTGTGTATACAACTTGCAGATAAGAGCAAAAACAATACTATCATAATGAATCAATAACACGTTCAGATCTAAAAGCATGACACTCGGGCCCTAGTGACAAGCATTAAGCACAACAAGTCGCAACAAAGTCATAAAGCACTAATAAAAGATACTAGGCACCATGCCCTAACAATCTGATGCCATTACATGAACGATCTCATCCAATCCCTACCATCCCCATAGCCTACAGCGGGCGATTACTCACTCATAGATGGGGGAAACATGGATGGTCGATGGAGAACCGATGGTGATGATGATCTCCTCCAATTCCTCGTCCCGATAGGGTGCCAGAATGGAGTTTCTGGCGCTGTTTCGTGGAATCTGGTGGTGGCGGCGGAGCAGAACTCCTTCTGGAAAAACGTCGAACCCCCTGAAGTTTTTAGGTCAGAAGGCTCCTTATAGGTGAAGAGAGAGGCCAAGGGGGTGCCTGGGGGGCCCACACCCCCGGGCGCTGGCTGGCCTGGCTCAAGGCCACCAGGTGGTGTGGCCACCCCTGGCTCTTCTCCGCCTCGATTCGCCCCGAGTCTTCGGGTGAAATAGGATTTTTGGCATATTTTCTGGGATTTTTCCTGATAGTTGATTTTCTGCACAAAAAGTAGACACCAAGGCAATTCTGCTGAAAGCAGCGTCAGTCTGCATTAGTTGCGTCCAAATCACACAAGTTTAGAGGACAAACAATAGCAAAAGTGTTCGGGAAAGTAGATATGTTTTGGTCGTATCAGAACTCATACTTGGTTATGGAGGCTAGCAAAAGACTGGGAGCGACCAACTAAGAGAGCAATAATGGCCATAATCATGCAAAGCGACAAAACATCATTAATTAAAGCATAAAGTGATATTACAAGTCGAAAACTAAAGGATCATAGAGGCTATGGTGACTTGGGATAGTCTTAACATGGTGTGAGCATGCGCCAAGTCAACCCAAATAAAGCATCAAAGGAGAATACCACAATACTATGCTTTAATATGCTAAAACAACGCATGATTCTTTCAAGGCGCATTAAGAAATCTCAATTGTTTATAACATGTCATGCTACAGCAAAAATCACTAAGCATAAAGCCAAAACAATATCAAGCATGAGATGACAAAGCATAGGCCACAGTCAAAAACAAGCTCCTTTTTACCACTTAAGCATGAACTTTTCCTACTCTTTTCCAATCTAAACCAACTTATTTGAAAACTAATGCATGAATGAGGGGGTACAAACAATTTATTCAAGCAAACTAAGGAAACAAAAACTAAAAATGAAAACAAAGACGCTCCAAGAACAACACAACTGTGCATGAAATAATAAAAATAAAGTGTTTGGAAGAAACTTGGTTTTTAATTGATGAAGAAGGGGATGCCTTGGGCATCCCCAATCTTTGACGCTTGTACTTCTTGAATATTTCTTGCGGTGACATGGGGTGGCATCCCCAAGATGATCTTTTGTCCATTCTTCATCTCATTCCATTACTCTTCCCTACACCTGAAATTTTTCCTTCATACAAAACTTCACACAATCTTCATTAGCAACATTAGTATGTTCAAAAGATAATATACCTTTGGGGTTTTAGGTTTAAAACAACATAACTTTCACTAAACACACAAGCTACTATAGCAATTCCCTCAAAAAGCTCAATTTCCCAAAAAAGAACCCAAAAAGGAATAAATAAGAAGCAAATGCAAATAATGGCAGAAATCTATTAAAATAGACCAGCAGGTATAAAACAATTTTTTCGAAGACCTTCTGTTGTTCAAAATGAAAAGTGTTGAACTAATGAAAGTTGGATAACAACCTGGGGCACAAGCACAAAAAATTACAGCCAAACCAAAGTACAGAGATTTTTCATGAATTTTTATAGCGAAGCACAAAAATATGTTTTAGGATAGCAACTTTCCCAAGCATTACTTCTCTCTCATTATAGGTTACGCTTGGCACACAAACCACACAAAAATGATAAGGATAGGTTATTACTGAAGCAATAACTTCCAAGACTCAACTAAAACTTTTGGGTTATCTCCCAATAAGTATGTTTCTTTAACGCCTTTAAGTTAGGCATAATAAGTAAGAAAAGAATCAAGTATTCTCAAATGAAGAAGCATTAAAAGCAAATTTTGTTTTAATAGGAGAGGCAAAAGGAATCTTCTCTCTCTTCTTAGGGAAGTGTTTTATACCTTTCTGAAGCGGGAGTTGATATTTAATGGTGCCTCCTTTCATATCAATAATGGCACCAACAGTTCTAAGAAAAGGTCTTCCCAAAGTAATAGGACAAGAAGCATTGCATTCAACATCCAAAACATAGAAATCAACAGGGACATATGAATTGTTAACCATAATAAGAACATCGTTAATACTCCCCATTAGTTTCTTTTTAGCATTATCATCAAGTTGGACATTTAAATAACAATCTTCCAATGGTGGCAAATCAAGCATTTCATAAATCTTTCTAGGCATAAGAGAAACACTACTATCAAAATCACATAAAGCTTTGAGATCAAAATCATTCACTTTCATATTAATGATGGGTTCCCAACCATCTTCTAATTTCATAGGAATAGAAGCTTTATGTTTCATCTTTTCTTCTTTAATTTTTATGAGAGCATCAGTAATGTGTTTTGTAAAGGACATATTCATAGCATTAGCATTAGGACTTTTAGCAAGCTTCTATAGGAACATAATTACTTTAGAGATATTGCAACCATCAAGATCAAAATCATAATTATCATCTAAAGTAGTAGAGCTATTGTTTCACATATTTCGAAGAATTTCAGCATTTTTATTAGAAAAGGTTCCATTGGGTTTACTAGCTTCAACATTAGTGGTAGTGATAGTAGAAATACTAATATTTCTAGCAATTTCATCTTCTCTTTCCCACTTAGCATGCAATTCAGCTAATAGTCTAACATTTTCATCAATTCTTACTTGTATGGCATTAGTAGTAGCAAAAGGATTTTCAATAGTTTCAGGTTTAGCAGCCATTTTATTAATCAAAGAGGATTGTCCTTCAGAAAAAGATGATATATTTCTTTTAGCATTAGAAAGTTTTAATTGCAAACTAGGAATTTCTCTATTTAAACTCTCAAGTTGATGACTAATATTTTTCAAAATAGTAGATTGTTCCTCCATAGTTTTAGTAAATAATTTATTTTGCTCATATTGCATTTGCATGAAGTTTTTAGTGGCTCTTTCAACTTCTGATATTCTTTCTTCACTAGGTATTCCAGGTTTACCATGATAACCATAAGTATTATTAGGAGGATAAGGCCTATAATTATTATTACCAAAATTATTCATGTAGGCATTGTTACTAAAATTATTATTTCTTATAAAGTTCACATCAACTTGCTCTTCTTGAGCAACCAAAGAAGCTAAGGGAACATGATTTGGATCAATATGAGCTTTCCCATTAACAAGCATAGACATAATAATATCAATTTTATCACTCAAGGAGGAGGTTTCTTCAACAGAATTTACCTTCTTACCTTGTGGAGCTCTCTCAATGTGCCATTCAGAATAGTTAACCATCATATTATCCAGAAGATTTGTTGCAGCGCCCAAAGTAATGGTCATAAAGGTACCTCCAGCAGCAGAATCCAGCAGATTTCTTGAAGAATAATTCAGTCCTGCATAAAAGGTTTGGATAATCATCCAAGCAGTCAGTCCATGAGTGGTACAATTCTTTACCAAAGATTTCATTCTTTCCCAAGCTTGAGCAACATGTTCATTATCAGATTGTTTAAATTTCATTATTTCACTTCTCATAGATATATTCTTAGCAGGAGGGTAGTATTTTCCAATGAAAGCATCTTTGCATTTAGTCCAAGAATCAATACTATTTCTAGTTAGGGATTGCAACCATTCTTTAGCTTTTCCTCTCAAAGAGAAAGGAAACAATTTAAGCTTAATAATATTTCCATCTATATCCCTATGTTTTTGCATCTCACAAAGTTCAACAAAGTTATTAAGATGAGCAGCAGCATCTTCAGTACCAATACTAGAAAATTGTTCTCTCATAACAAGATTGAGTAAAGCATGTTTAATTTCAAAGAAAGTAGCTTCAGGAACAGGTGGAGCAATAGGTGTGCACATGAAATCATTGTTGTTGATGCTAGTGAAGTCACATAACTTAGTATTTTCAAGAGTAGTCATTTTTTGTGTTTTTGATATAAAGAAGCAAACTAGTACAACTAATTTTTGTGTTTTTGATAAAGAAATAAGCAAACAAAGCATAAATGAACTAAGCAAAACGAAAATAACAAAGTAGAGAGATTGGTTATGAGGGACTCCCCTTGTGAAGATGTCCTTGACTCCCGGCAACGGCGCTAGAAAAATGGCTTGCTGGCTCAAAATATATTGAGCTCGTTGGGGAACCCCAAGAGGAAGGTATGATGAGCACAGCAGCAAGTTTTCCCTCAGTTATGAAACCAAGGTTATCGAACCAGTAGGAGCAAGGAAACACCTCCAAGGTGTTGTTTCCAACTTGGAATCCTACACAACACAACCACAGAACTTTGCCCCCAACTTATAGTGAGGTTGTCAATCTCACCGGTTTTGCTGAAAATAAAGGATTAAACGTATTGTGTGGAAGATAGTAATAGCTTGGAGAAAGTAAACAAAAAACAGTAAATAGTAGATTGTAGATTGATGGTAAAAGAAAGGACCGGGGTCCATAGTTCACTAGTGGTGATTCTCCTTAAGATAGATGACATGTTGGGTGAACAAATTACAGCGGGGCAATTGACAAACATCGAGAAAGCATACATGCATATACTAATCATCTTGACTCCTATGAGATTTGATTGGGCATTACAACATTATACATAGACTGTAATCCAACTGCATCTATGACTAATAATCCACCTTCAGGTTATCATCCAAACCCCCTCCAGTATTAAGTTGCAAGCAACAGATAATTGCATTAAGCAAAGTGTCTAAAGTAAACAATATGATTGTTCTATGAACAAAGGATTGCTGTTTTCTCCCTAGTAGCAACAATACATCTAGTACCTTAGAGATTTCTGTCACTTCCTCAGATTACTAGAGGTATGAACCCACTATTGAGCATAAATACTCCCTCTTGGAGTTGCTAGCATCTACTTGGCCAAGATAGCTACTAACAATAGAAAGCATGCAAGATCACAAATAACAAAGACATGATGGAATTAATAATCGGTTTGAAATAGCATCTTAATATCCATCGGATCCCCACAAACACAACATGTATGATTACAAATAGATGATCTTAATCATGAACGGAGATCACAAGATCTAAACATGGTAGCACAAAGGAGAAGAACCAACCATCTAACTACTACATGGACCCGTAGTCCAGGGATGAACTACTCACGCATCACACCAGAGGCAGGCATGGTGATGAAGATGTCCTCCAGGGTGATCTCTCCCCTCCGGCAGGGTGCCGGGAAGAGCTTCTGATCCCTCCCGATCTAGGGATGGAGATGGCGGCGGCTAGAGACTCTTTCGTGGAACTTTGATCGGGGTACTTAGGGTTTCTGTAGCGGAGGCTTCTTATAGGCGAAGGGGGAGGCCGAGGGGGTGCCCGAGGCGGCTGCACCACCCCCAGGGGTGGGCCAGGCCTGGCCGCGCGGCCAGGTGGTGTGGCCAGCCCCTGGCCCCTTTCTGTCTCGTCTTCTGGCTCTATGTTCCCCTCGGTGAAATATTGACTTTGGCTTTTGTCCCGTCCAATTCCGAGAATGTTCATTTGCTGACTTTTCTGGAACCAAAAACAGCAGAAAACAGGCAACTGGCACTCTGGCATCTTGTTAATAGGTTGGTCCAATAAAGTGTATAAAAAATACTCCAAAGTGTGGACAAAACATAAGAAAGTAGATATAAAACAAGCATGGAACATCAAAAATTATAGATACATTTACAACGTATCAATCCTCTCTTGCCTCAATCTAAGGACTTGTCAGGTACCCAAGACCCTGAGGGTTGAGCCAGGTATAGGGAGTATGAGTGATGACTGATCTGCAAGTTGGGAACCCCAGTGACAGAAGGGGTAGTACGGCTGTATGTGATGGATTTGCTTGGGATTAACGGTGACATCGCTATGCATCTCATTAGTTCTCTTTCTTCTATGGATGAGACTAGTAGGTTATTGCTATAAGTGGTTGCGGAGGCAAGAGAAATTATGGATGCATTACCCACATATAACTTATCTTGCTCTAACAAGTACACGCATACTTTTTCTATCTTTTATTTCCATCAGATGTTTTTTCACAGCTACAGGTGAAACCGAACGCCCTAGGCCCTCTCTCTCCATCATCGACAACAACAAAAATACGCATGCTACTGGTCCGGTGAAAACACAAAAGGAATTCTAAAACTCCCGAAGGTCTGTTAAAGTAACTTCACTACGCATTCTCTTCTCGTGGATTCGATAACCTAGGTCTACTAGGGAAAAAGAGCTATATTACATCCATAATCCGGATCGAAGGTATTAGATGACAAGATCGAGCACTACATCGACAATGGCTCCACATTATTTGGTGATATGGAGTTCTACAATAACAATGACTCCCCAAGCATGGACGACTTCAAGAACGACAACAACCTCGAGAGCACCAAGGTCCACCATTAAATGGACAAGTTCCTAAGTGCCCTTAACAACTTCAAGCGCGACATGGACGAAAACTTCGCCAAGAACATGAGCATCCTCGCCAAACTTAACGAGTCTAACTCAAGAAGGCACCACATGCACAAGAAGAGTGCCAAGGAAAAGGAGCATCGTCGCGAGCGTCATGTGGATGACGACGTGCACCACCTACATTAACCTTTGGCAAGGCACACCGATGACCCCTGTCGACACCATCAAAAGGCACCTTCAAATACTCGTGCCACCACCAAAATGGCACCAAGTGCAAGCCTTCATCCATGCCATCAAGCTTCAATGCCAAGACTTGATGTCCTAGATGACGCATGCAACTTCATGGATGAGGAAGACGAAGACCTCTACTTCGCCAAGTTGGACGAGTACGTCAAGAGGATGTCTACACAAGCCAAGGAGGCCACAAAAGAGGATGTGCAAGAGCCAAGTCAAGCTTCTACACTTCAAGATGGAGGAAGCCAAAGCTACATATGTGATGAAGCCAATCCGAGCACCGCTATCGACAACAACATGCGCATACTTCCACCACTACTACAAGATGGCGACATGACGGTCGAGCATGGGATTTTCCTTTGACCATGGAGGCAAGCGATGACCATCTTATGGCATCCAACTTTGAAGGCGACAAGGTCGAGAATGGTGACCTTGGGACTTTCCCTTCACCAAAGGAGGCGTATGGAGTTTAGAACACCAAGCCTATCCCTATATGCTTGAGTGATGATGTGGTACCAATCCCATGTGAGTAGAGCCACTTATCCCACTTGAGTGAAAGCAAGAGTGAGATGAGTGACTCCACCATACGTGAGATTGAGTGCTTCCACTTGGAGGGCATGAGTGAGACATCGAGTGAGTTGAGAGTGGTAGTTGATAGGTCATGTGAGGCCACTTTGATTTCTAACGACTTACCCTCTACCTCTAGTGTTTTTTCTCATGATGTGCTAGGTTCCATGGATCAAGAAGCGCCAAGTTTGGAGATGATTATGCCTCCAACCAAGAAGCTGTACATGTGGATGAATATGATTACATCCCCATACATGATGAAGACGTCACCCACATGGAGACAATTACTACCACAACACCCACTTCATATGAGAGGTATGAACAAGGTAAATATCAGGGTGTTGATGATGCCATCATCCCACTAGTGCACATGATGACTTGTGATGATTGCATGTTATGGATGATGTTTGTGACATTACATATGACTCATTGACATTTCCATGGGATACTTTGCCTTTGCATAAAGTTGAGCATGTGAAATTATTTGATTGTGATGATGTTGCCATAGAGATGCCATGCTCTAAATGTTACGTTGATGATATCATTTCTTGCACCTTGTTGAACAATTACCCTTTCCAATGTTTTGCTTGCAATTATGATAACAATGGTACCCCTCGGACAATGCTTTGTTCTGGATGCTTTACAATTTCTCCCGTTGCTTGCAATAATATGGATGTTTGCTCTTTGACTTGTTTTGCTAGCAACAATAATTATCATATGTTGTCTATTGAGATGCCCCCCATAGCTTTCTCAAATTTTGGAGATTTTGATGATTTCCATGATAAGCATGTTCCCCACTTGCATACTCACCATATATCTATTTTACACTTGATTGACATTAATGCTGACGTGCACAATAAGAGATACGTCATGATGGATGATGTGTTTCTCTACCATGCACACACATTCTTCCTTTTGTGTATGATGTGTGCAGGTACCCACACTACAATGTCAACCTCGGTTGAGCACGAGTTGACAAAAAGAGCTCTAGAGAGCATCCCCCAAGTGAGTTCAAGATCGAACCCATCTATGATACCTTCTATATGCTTTGCATCCTTCATGTTGAAAATTTGCTCTTTCCTGTGGTTAGCTTGCAAGAATGTTGATTGTATTCTTTAACCTTGTGACAATCATGTTTCATTACTATTGGATATTGATGCTCTGTGTGTTGTAACAAAAATGTTGAACTATTTCTCTTTCCGATGTTTTGTGTGCAACCATAATGCCATTTTGAGCATGTATCATCACGAGAGATTCCAAGTACCTCCTATAGTTGTTGCAACAAACATAAGGACAACTTTCTCTTTCATTTGGTAAACATGTTGCTTTTGCTTCCACTTGTGATACCCATATGCCCATGAGCTTTGCGTTTGATGATTTGTGTGTGGCATCCAACATATTGAACAATTTCTCTTTCCAATGGTTTGCTTGCACACATAATGATGTTGTTTTGGATATGCTTCCTTATGTGTTTTTGCCAAATTGTTCTAGCTTTGCATCAAAGATGTTGATCATTATTCTAGTGAAGTGCTTTGAGCGCCACACTACGACGTTCTATGGAGTTTTTGTGGTCCCACATTTGGATAATTTTCAAGTTGACAAGACGAACCATAGAGAGTTACCTACGGCTGCCATCCAATGAGCTATCTCTACATCATAAGGTGACTTCAATCTACTTGAGGACTCATGCTATAATCTTCACGAATTGGCTACTCTTTGAGTGTTGCTTCGCTTTTGTTGTGAGCTTTGTAGGCTTCATGGAAAGTGAAGGAATATTGGGGAGTTGTCAATTAAATATTCCAGAGAACGACTATATGGTAAACCCTAGGATCAAGAAGGTATCTCGACATCCGCTTCTAGTGATGTGCATGAAGAGTTGAGGATGACTCTTTTTGAAGGGGAGGAGCTGATGTAGCCCGACCTACGGTCGTTACCACATCAAGGTCTCCAACTTATGCCAAGTCATCATGGACTCTAAAGGTGAATCCGTTCCTCTATGCAATCCCACTTCCTACCGTCTTGAATGGTATAGTACTTCCTACTCCGTCCCATTATCATCATAGGTTCACACAAATGAGTACGGAGGCAAGGGAGGAAGACTGGAGCACCAAGCCCTACAAGATGGAGGCTTGGAAGAGGAGACGGAAGAAGCAGCCACTGAAGCCTCAGAGTCTCTAGCCCTCAAGACCAGAGTATCCGTCCCTCAAGACTGGAGTATCCAGTCTCCAACCCTGGAATCTCTGGCCAAGACTCAGGACTCGCCCTAGGAGTGTTCAGTACACCCCTCCGGAGACAAGCCTAGGGTCTCTGGCCCTCTACACCAGAGTCTCCGGCCCTCCGCACTAGAGTCTCTGCCCCAGGACTCTGGAAAGGACTCTGACCGCCTGCCTAGAGCTCTCTGTCTGCCACCCCGGACTCTACCTTAGAGAGCTTCGTCGACCCCGGACTCTTCGGCCACCCCCGGAGTCTCCGGCCCCTGCACCCCAGAGTCTCCAGCCTAAGTGAATGGGCAAGCGTGCCGCTAGCTGGGCCTTCGGCCCATTTACCCCGCTAGTCCATTCCAAACCCTAGAATTATTCCCCAAACTACCTCTCGTTAAGTGGATGGCCTATATATAGTGCCCCACCCCCTCATGTATCCATAGGCATTGATGATAGACTAAATACAACCCCCTTTGTGGAATCTCTAGTTTTGCCTCATGCCCTTAACCAAGGGGACCGACTATCGTCACCACCTCATTGGAGTTTACATCGCGCCTCCCTCGTTGTACAAGGCCTACGTTTGTGAGTGTGTTAGCATAGTTGTCAAGACCCTCTCCAAGGTGTTCTTCCCTCTTCTCTTGGGATCGACGGAGCACGTTGGCCGATCTTTCCTTGCGAGGATTATTAGACTGATGGCCACCAACCAGAGCAATCGGCCTTGTATCATGTGAGTTTTGCGTGTGTTCATCGTGTTCTTCACGAGGTGTGTGTCCGCTTCTGCTACCATCTCCTTTCCACTCGCTTTCCCATCGATTTGACCATGAGATCCGTGATGATCGGGCCACCCATGAGGTTAGACCGCAACACATGCTCCTCAAGTGACTTGATATAAACAAGTATATCATCGAAATAGAAAACAACACTTTTTCCAATGAGAGAATGCAAGATATGATTCATAAGTCTCATGAAGTTGGACAGGGAATTAGATAAGCTAAGAGCATGACCAACCATTCATGGAGACCAAGTTTGCCCATGAAGGTGGTTTTCCACTCATCACCTTCCGCGATAATTATTTGATGGTAACCACTACGAAAATCAATTTTTGAGAAAATAGTGGCTCCACACAACTCATCAAGCATGTCATAGAGATGAGGTATAGGATGTCGATAACGCACTGTGGTAGCATTGATTGGATGGCAGTCCATGCATAACCGCAACATATCATCCGTTTTTGGAATAAGAATCACGGGTACTGCACTTGGACTAGTGCTTACTTGGATCAAACTTTGGATACGAGTTGGTTGATTTGGCTTTCTATCTTTTCGTATCCTCCAGGTTCATGCGGTAGGTGGTGTAGTTTGGAAGAGGTGCGCCGGGTATGAGGTTAATGCGATGATTGATTCCATGAACAGGAGGAAGTCCATGAGGGAGCTCTTCGGGAAACACATCCTTGAATTCTTGCAAAATAGCCATCAGAGGGAGTAATATTTGTCAAGTCGTTAGTTCCTTGCGCTATTCCCTTGCAAATGAGGACATAGTGCAAGATGGATGGGTTATTCCTCAGATCTCTCATCTCTCTTTTGATGGCAAGAAGAACACTCTTAGTTTTTCCACTCGAGTTAGGCTTGTGGCTCTCACTCTCTATATGGTGGTTCTCTTGCTCACCACTCTTCTCACAACATGGTGTTGTGGTTTGCACCCTCACTAGAGACTTTGCATTATCCGCAATTATTTGTCTAGGAGTCATTGGTTGAAAAACACATGTCTTGTTAAACCACCTGACGGTGTATACATCTGTTCGACCATCATGTAGAGCACCTTTGTCGAATTTCCATGGTCGAACAAGCAACATGTAGCAAACCGTCATTGGACTACATCACACTCCATCGTGTCTTTGTATGAGCCAATTGAGAATGTTACCGAGACAGTGTGCTTGACCTTCACGGACCCTTGGTCACTTAGCCATTGGACATGGTAGGGGTGCTTGTGTGGATGGATGGTGAGTTTGAGCTTCTCACACAACTTGGTGCTAGAAAGGTTGTGATAACTCCCTCCACTAATGATCACTCTGATAGATTTCCAATTGATGCCGACACGGATTTGGAAGATGTTGGATCATTGATCTTCATGCTCTTGTGCTTGAGTAGTCAAGATCCTTGTGACGACAAGTGATGGACTTGCGTCATGTTCACACATGAGGAGTTCTTGGTCATCTTCCACATGTTTCCTTGTCATTCATTTTTTGACTCTTGCATCAAATTCATCTTCACTCAAGTATTCTTCATCGCCATTGTCATGGATGAACAATACTTTCTTGTTTCCAAAAGTGGCAGACTTCTGTCCTTTGCCTCCACACTTGTATAATTCACCATTGAATGGTGGGTCATCCTTTGTATACTTGCCACTTGGGGGCGGTTCACCTTGAGGAAGTGTGGGCTTGAAGGAAGGCTTGGAGATACTTGAGGAGCTTCCATTGAAGGTTGTTGGTGTAGAAATTGAAGCTTGCTTATAGGTGAAGTACATCTTGGGCTTGTTGTATTTGATGTCCTCTTGTACTTGACGCTCGGCTTTTGTTGCGATGTGCACAAGCTCAACCATGTCGTTGTATTTTTGGAACTTGATGATGCACTTGATTGGATGGTTCAAGCTGATGAGGAAACATGCCATTGTTTGCTCCTCGCGCTCATCAATGTTGGCGTGGATCATGTTGACCTCCATTTGCTTGAAGTACTCTTCCATGGTATTTGTTCCTTTACTAAGCGATTGTAACTTGTTAAAGAGGTCACGCGTGTAGTGCATAGGAACAAAGCGGTATCTCATATGAGCCTTCATGTCGTACCAAGTTGTGATTGGAGGCTCTTCTCTTGCGTCACAAGCGACTTGAACTTGTTCCCACCAAATGTTGGCATAATCATCAAACTCAAGCGAATCCATGGCGACCATCTTCTCATCACTATAGTTGTGCATCTGCAAGATCTTGTCGACCTTGAGTTCCCATGAGAGATATTCTTTAGGATCATTTGAACCGCTGAACTTGGGCATCATGAACTTGAGCTTGCCAAAGGTTTCTTCCTCATTGCGGTCTCGGTGGTGATGTGCGGTGACCCAGCATACCACTGCATGATGTAGTACACTATAGTCATTGACATAACACTAATGAAACACCGTTCACTAGTATTACATCCCTCAAAGTGGTACAACAGAAACACATCAGGTCCAAGACATGACTATAGATTACAACTCAACTCTTTACAAAAGATCCAGAGAACATACTAGGTTAAAGAGGAAGGAAGAAACTTCTTACAAAGAAGAATAAGATATAACAACTTAGAACTATCTAGTGACTAAGACTAGCATCTAAATTAATTGGCTTGCAATTGCTGCTATTGCAATGCTCTCCAGAAGTAGGTTTTATGGCTAGAGCATCTACTCCTAGCTAATCAGGAACATCATCTTCACTTTGGTTGAGGTATATGCTGACTTTCTTGACTTTATTGAAGAACATGAGTTGTCAATGATGGCTTCTTAAGCATAAGTTGGTGTTGACATCGTCTTCAACGGCTTAGAACCTAGCAAGGGTTAAGAAGGTACGGTTGAGTACGAGCGTACTCAGCAAGTTCACTAAAAACGAGTGTTTGATGCACTATATCTATAGCCACAGACCAAAGGTCGTAGGTAATGCAGTTTTTCATAAAGATTTCTTCAATGGTTGCTTTTATTCTGAAAACTATGTCCGATAGCGTTCACAGGTTGACCAGAACCTTCCTGGGGTTCCTTTCCTGCCACGTTCATAGCTCCTTCCCAGAACAGGGAGTAACATGTCACAGTTCTTACACTCTGTAGAGGTGCGAGTTGCTTTACCCATGAGAGACCTTAGCTTTGTTGCACATCCGAGTTATAGGCTCGTTCACACTTCCTTGGTATGAGGCCCCGACTAAGATCAAAGCCAATCACTGCCCTCTCCGTGATCCCATATGTCTGCACGATCCTTCGGGGCTGACTACACCTCCGTTAAGCCCCCTTTCGGGCAGGCTATAACCCTGATGAGCTCCCAAAGACTCTATGAGATGGTGATGCCCCTGGCAAGTTCCATATAGGTCCGGCTATACCTCCGACAGCCACTCATAGATAATGAAGACACCAAAATAGTGGGGCATAAGGGTGCCCACCCATATGCTGGATCCACACAAGGAATCACAACGTCACATTAAGGTCGCCTTGCCATACATACAAAAGGAAAAGGATACAGCTGACTTCTTCATCCCATTCCAAATCTCATGGTTAACGCGTAATATACGGTGCTAGAATCACTAGCGACATTGGTTGTTAAGTCCTAGATATTATGTTCCTTTACCACTAGAACTGTATCAATAAATAATCCATAATCATATTATTATGAAAATAGTGTTTTTTGTCCCTTTTGAAATGCAGGTGATGACAACATTTGAGTTACAAGCATTTGATAGAAAATAACCAAAGGACATGAGCAAGTGTGAACTTGCCTTTTGTGATTGCAAGATTATGCACTCCCGGTCTTTGAGACAATAGAAGATCCAAATTCTGTAAACAACATCATTGGTCCGGTAAGGACGAATGTTTAAGAAGCAATATGCAATTATGCATAAGTAATGTAATGAAGTTTGATAAACGCGAATCCCCGAACTAATCATATCTGATCTAGGGTTTGAAGCTTGTGATGAGATCTTTGGAATGTGTTGCACTTTTATACCAATTTCAGACTTGTGCTTCTTATTAAGCCTTGTGAGAGTGTGTGTGAAACAATATGTAATACAACAAGTAGCATGCAATACTAAACCACTCAAATGGGTTATGGTATCTAGAAGATTTCTTAACAAAGATTAGTAATCAATTAGAGCTTTTAAAGGAGTGTTCAAGGATTAGTTTTAATGTTTCTTTAAAGAATAACTTTTGAGGAAAAGGTTACTATTACAAAGTAAAAGCATTTAAACTTAAATATAACACCTTAAGGTTTTCTTACCAATTATGAGGATTAAAGAAGAAAACAATTACCATACTTGAATAATTATTCCACTTGTAGTGGATACTTATATATTTTGAATAAGTACTATATTATATGTGGCTTACTTCTTAATGTTTTATAAAGGTAGAAGATAAGTGTTATTGCTTTTATGGGGTGGTGTTTTATTGAAATTATAAGAATGGAATCACTTACTTAATTTAGAATTATTAATTTCTTAAAAACTTTGTTTAAACTTTAAATGGATTCCCAAACGAGTAAAAGATTTAGTGTATATTAGCTTGGTGATTTTATGAATAAGGAGAATCCTTTTGATAAACAATATGCTATTTTTGATGATTTTATAATTGATAAAATCTTTAAAAAAAAGTTAAGATACACTTAATTTTAAATGGTGGTTTAAGTAAATACATCTTAAAGTGGTTAGACATATTTTTACTTCACTTAGACATCATTTGAACATTGTTATTACATTTTTGGACTTTAGACAAATAATGATAAAGGAAATAGTAAGGATTTATATATATTTAATGGGTTAAAATAAAAGAAATTGGTTTTAACAAAACTTATTAAACCTTTACATTTATTTTACTTCAAATGTGAAGGGTTATATTTTTAATGTGTAGATTTTATTTTTTATGATCATTTTGGTATATTATATGTATTTTTGTAATTTTTAAATAATTAGATATAATTTTTTAAGTTTTATCACTTTAGAAATGCTTAATAATTAATAATATTTATTTGAGTGACACAAAATGTACAAAATAAGTTTATAAATGTATATTTTATTTTTCGAAGAATTTTGATATATTATAGTTGTTTTTCTGAATTTTAAATAGTAAAATATATTTATTTAAGATTTACCCTAATAGGATATTTACTAATAATAATTATTATTTTATTTAAGTTGGTTAATAAATTATAACAATAGGTTTATATTATAGATTCTATTTTTCTAAACATTTTGATATATAATATATATTTTTCTGAGTTATAAAACAAAAGATATTGATTTAACAAGATTTAATCATTTTATTAAATTTCTGGAAAATATTTATATTTGAATTTCTAATGTTTTATCTATTTATTAAAAAGGAAATAATTTTTACACCGGTTCCTAATATAGACCCAGCCACTGACCAGTGGGGTCAGGGCCACGTCTGGTGCCACCAAAGCACTAACCGGGTCAAACATGCTGACTAGGCGAGGTGTGACGCACGCATGACGTCATGGGAGGCATCAGCATGACCACCACCGCCAGGTCGTGGTCGCCGGCGATGAACTACGACATATTTTCTAGCGCAGCTTGCTGTGCTAGAAAGAGGATATCACGATGAGTCCCCTAGTGGTCATGCCGCATAGAAATGGTCACCGGAGCCTCAACTCCGACGAGCTTCTGCGGCGGAGGACGACAATGCACGGCGCGATGATGATGTAGCACACAATAAACGAATCAAGGTGGACCATTCGGTCCAGAGGCTCACCAGGAAGCTTGTAGAGGCGATGGCAAGGAGAGGCGATCTCGGAATCGCTGGTGATTGCTGGTGACTAGCGGCAGAGGTGACGTTTCGATTGGCTCAACTAGCGGCTCTCCGGCTTCCGTGGCCTAGATAGGGAGAATGAGAAGAGTACGGCGAGCACGAGGGTGCCCTCCATTGGACCTAGGGTGGTCAGAGACGGCGAGGACAGTGAGCTTCAGCGAGCTAGGGTTTCGGCCCCTCGCGGCACAGAGAGGAAGAGAGAGAGGAATTGAGGATGAGGACGAGCGAGGCATCGCAGTAGCGTTCTTATCCTAGAAAATGATGGTGGCGGGCATCGCGACGCGTGGCTAACATTGATAACGGCATCAGGCGGCGGCGAGTCCTCCAACGAGCTGCTTGTGACCTCCGGAGGTAGACGACAATGCAGTTTTTGCAGAACACCCATGGCAAGACTTTAGTCTCAACCCGCAATCCTCCTTCTGGTCCCACTTGTCAGTCAGAGAGAGAAGCTGGGCTGCTGTTGTTGGGCTTCTGCTGGGCCACAGGAAAGTAAGCGGTTTATTCCAACTGCTGCTCGTGAGCGACAGATAGTGAGGAAGAAATGGGCTATGGGCTGGGCGACTAGGTGACTCCTTTTTTTCCAATTCTATTTTCTATGTGCTATTTTTGTTAAACCTTTTCAAATATGAATTTCTTCAAGGATTTAAATATCCAGAGAATTTTGATGTCAAGAATATTATGGTATAAAGCAAGTATGACCCTCTTCTCCTCCTTTATTATTGTGCATTAAAAATATTCATAATTATATGAAAGGTTCTTTTAAAGAAAAGTTATTAATAGGAATTAGGGTTTTAGAGATTTATTCCTTATAATGATTTCATAAAAATGATTATGTTTTCTCTTGATAATTGTAATGGTAAGGATTTAAAATGGTGAATGATATATATAGGACTCTATTCATACTTAGCCTCATAAAGGAACTAATGTATATACCTTATAAGGCATTAAATCTCATAGTTCATAACATGGTGGTTTAAATTTCATGGTTCTTTAAAGTTTGTAATTTCTTTTATTACAATTCCATTACAATTTCTTTATAACCATTCTACTTATTTTCAAAGTAGGCATGGATAACTTCTTGAACTAGTTTTTCACTACTTTCTTAAGTGTTGTTAGGGTTTTAATAGAATCTTAAGATATAATGGTTAATAACAATAACTATTTATGTGGCACATGTGATTTAAACCCCAAGCAACACTTATGTCGGGTTTTTATTATAAGCTCTTTCTATAAACTTTAGAATTCATACCACCCACATGTTTACTTATAAATGTTGCTATGGATAAAAAGTTAAAGATTTATCTATAACTTGATAATGATAGTTTATATCTCAATTTAGAGGGAGTTATTGATATTGCCTCTTAATGTGATCTTGATGGTTTGTGAGACTAGGTTTTTATTAGATCTAAGAGAGCAAAATGGGAAAGGATCTTATCAATACACTCTCTCAACTAGTAATCTAATTATCTCTAAGACATTTCATTTGACTAAGAGATACTATCCATTGGCTGCCTAAAAATAGGAATTGGTTTTACTACCATCTTAATCCTAGGGTTTTGGACAATGAAGTAAACATGACTATGTTCATGGCTTGATAAGGCCTTGGTTAAAGGTTTCTCAAGAATTCCTATCCTCACACTTCACTAAGCTTGGATCATAGTTCAGGAATTCCCCTAAATATACTTTATTTAAATCTCACTTATCTTATTCACAAAGACCTCATCTTCCTAAATAAGACAATATACTGACTCCACCATATCCATCATCATATGATGACATGGTCATGCCACTTTAACAATACTCATTCTCCATTATTATCCTAGTATCTATATAACTTCCATTGCTATACTACCCTTGATGAATCCATCAATGTAGCTACTTATAACTCCATCCATTAATTCCTTTAATTCCATCTTGCAACTGCTACCACCAAGGGTTGCAAGACTACAATCCTCACTATATATCATGAGGGAAATTAATCCTCTAGAAGAGGTATGGTATTATTCCCCATAATACAAGTTTGTTCTTGTATTAGCTTGGTTAAACTAATATGCCTCCAACTACTCATGTTCAAACACTAGTCATCAAACACTAGCTTGACTTCTCATGTTCAAGCTAGATGATTCATCTTACTAGGGTTTTGCCTAATTTGGTATACTCACAACTCTACTTCAACACCTAGTCATCTATCCTCAAGTGACTTGATAATAATGACCATCATTCTTTGGTCATGCTTCTATTTGTTTGATCTAGTTCGATCATGAACTAAGTAGTAGACTTTTACTAGTCTCTTCATAGGGTCTAGCTTGTTAAGGAAGCCTACTTTAAGTTTATACCCAGTTGGCTTAACAAGATTATCACTTGATATTCTAACACTACTAGCTTTCTTATAACTTCTCAAGTATTAGTTAATTCTTAGGTTTAGATACTTCTAGTTAACTCATGAGTGAGTTAACTCCTCCAGCATCCAATGGTTTAATCCCCACCAAGGATCTTATTCCATTGATGATGGCACACCCTACCATATCTAGTTGCTTCTTCTTACTAGTTTACTTAGGTGTTTGGAAGGTTAATATAATAGGTCAAAGGCTAAGAGTCAATAAGTTCTAGGTCAAGAATTGATCACTCAATATTGATGATCAATTGACACTAGGACTTAGCTATTCAGGAATGTCATCTGTTAAAATGACAACAAAGATATGTGATGGATGGTCTTGGCTTGACTTCCTTTTCTACTCTATTTGTGATAAGAGGTAATGTTTAAGGACTACCATCATGCTCATGGTAGGAATAACGATGGCAAGAAAGTGTCTCAAGGTTTAGTTATGGGGCTTCTTTACTTGGAGTTATATACTTGATTGAGTATTCAATAGTTGATATAATGAATACCCAGATATGATCTCTATAAGATCCTTTATAAATGTGTTGTGGGTTTAGCTTGATTCTATTTGATCTACCCATAAATCAAATTATATTACCCAAATATAAGGTTTTGGCAAAGGTCATATTGAAACTTATCGCAGTCAACTTTATGATCTACTTTAGTTCCACCAAGTTAAGAGAAGCTTCAATCACTTTGACAAGTTTTATTTAAAAGCACGAAAATTATCCAGATTTTCTATGCATGAATGCAATGCACACACTTGAGCTCAATTTATTTATAAGCTCTAATGCTAGGATGTTACATGGTGGTTGCCATGATGGTGACGGTCTTCATCTTCCATGCAATCATTGTGACAAGCTTGGTGACCTTGTTGATGTGCTTGCGGTTGAGGAGCTGCATTTGGAGGTGGCGGAACATCATTCTCGCGATGTTGTTGGGGAACTTGCTATTGCTCTTGACGTAGATGTTGACGATATTGAGGTGCTTGGGCCTCACGACAGTGATGAGGATGTGGAGCTTCTTGACGCGGTTATTGACGAAGCGGAGGCTAGTTCCACAATTGGTGTTGTGGGTTAGGCACTTGGGCCTCACGACAAAGATCATGGTCTTGAGTCTCATGACATGGCGGGCATTGCTCAACATGTAAAATTTTACGCTCCATGTCTTGATGTGGTGGAGGAGGTGCCTCGTGGTAACCATGTCATCGTTGTTGTTGAGGGCTAACCTCGGAGGTGCCGATCTTTCAAGAATTCCGATGGAAATCGAGGGGGGGTGTGGGGGAAAGATAGAGGGGATGACCACCATGAACTCACGCATGAAGAACATGATGAACACACTCACGCAAAGACATGATACACGCCAATAGTTCACACTGGTGGCTACCAGTAAGGTGCAATCCCTAGGATCAGCGTCGGGCGAAGATCTCTCTCTTGAACCGGCATGATGCAAACTTCAACGAGCCGAAGGATATTTGGTGCTCCTCTATAAAAGGAGCATGAGACAAGAACTAGAGAGATCCACAAGGATGTCTTCTAATTCCAATATCCAGTCTAGGGTTTACAATAGAGGTGGAGGACTATATATAGGCCAGCCACTAGTTCAGGGGTAGTTTAGGTAATAAAGGGTAAAGTCTAGATGGATTTTGGGTTACATGGTCCAAAGGCCCAAAAGGTTTTAACATGCCTATCTCGCTTACACCGGAGACTCCGGGGTGGAGCTTAGTCTCCGGGGCTGACTCCGGGGCGGCATACAGAGAGCTCCTAAGGGGATCCGGAGGTTTGGGGGTGGAGACTCCAGGGTCAAAGGCCGGAGACTCCAGGGTAGCTGGGTCAGAGACTCCATGGTACGCGGAAACTTAGGGGGTGGCGATGCTCTCCAGCAAAGACTCCGTGGGGTGTACTAAACGCTCCAGGCAGGGGCCCAGAGTCCAGAGTCCTGGCCAGAGACTCTGGGGTTGTGGGCTGGAGACTCCGGGCTTTAGGACCAGAGACTCTAGGGCTTCAGCCTCAGCAGCATCTTCTTCATGTCTAGCTCCTTGTACTTGATCCATGGGGTCTTGACGATGCGTTGGGGCTTCATATCTGATAATACATAGAGTAGTTGCTTGAAGTAGCAAGCCATCCAAGGATGTGTCAAAGTCACACGAGGAGAGGAGCCAGTGAACCTTAGCTTGTAGGAGTTGCGCTCGGGCGCGAGTCATTGCTCCACTTGGGGAACTTGGTGGCATAGATGTAGGGACGTCCATAGAATGGGCTACATTAGCTCCCCCCTTAGGAAAGAGTCATCCTCGACTATTCATGGTTATCATCTTGAACATCTCCATGGTATGGTGAAAGGTCCTTAACATTGAATGTTGAGCTCATGAGGTACTTGGAGGTTGGTATTGTAACACCCCGGTTTTAGCTAAATCATTAATTAGGGTTGATTGTGCATTCATGAGCATCATCTTTTAAAAAAATGCATGCAATACAGAGGAAGTAAAACCCTAAAACCCTAGTTTTCCCCCTCTCTCAAATCAACTCAAAATGGTTTTGATTATTTCAAAAACTACTAAAATGTTGGAGCCCAAATGGATTAAAAGGGCCTCACAATATCTGAATAGTTTTACAAAACCCTCTGGTACTTTTGAAATGTTCAAAATAGTTTTGAAAATGAAAATACAAACAAATAAATAGAAAACAGAAAAAGAAAAGGTTTTTCGAAATAAAAACTAATCCTAACCTAATCTGGGCCGCAACCCAACCTTTCCTTCTCCTCTTTGCCTCCTAGGGCAGCAGCTAGCCGAAGCCAGTCAATCCACTGAAGCCCAAGAGAAGCCCAGGCCCAGAATACCCCTTTGTCCTTCTATCGTGATCGTCCACCTTTGGTTGCGACAGAAGCAGCTCGCTGGTGTCAGCGCGACGCTCGCTGGCGTGGAGATGCGTGCCACCGATGGTATCGACGCCTACAAGACTCCCTCTGTGCCGCGAGTAACCCTAGCCGTGCCCCACTTCCCCTCTTCCTCTCCCTTCCTCGTTCCTTCCCATGGCCGAACCCTAGCCCCGGCCAGAGCCGGTCGTTGCCGTTGTTTCCGACCTCGCCAAGACCCGCCGAGATGCCCAGGAGAACCGCCGTGCTCCCCTAGTCTAGCTCCCTGAAGGAATCGGCCACGGGAAGCCGCAATCGAGCAGGACGTCTGCGCCTTCCTCGACTCCAGCCGTTGTGCTTACCACCGATTCCGGAAGCATCTGACCTTCCCCGGCCTCGCCGACCCTCTCCTCGCGCTCGTGGTGAGCTCCTAAGCACGCTCGTGCTCTTCTCCGTCTCCCTCTCGCTCGGGCTTGTTCGTCTGCGGTACCAAAGTTCGCAGGCCAGCGCATGGCGGTACCTAAGTTTCCTGAAATTACCGCGTTTTGAAAAGTTGCGTCGCCAACTACTGAGAGGGGCCATTTCGAGGCAAACTCATCTCAACCCTGCCAAATTCAAACATTCCGTTAAACCGCCCCGTGAAGTAGACGGTCGGGATCCACATGTCGGTCATCTGTCCGTGACGCGGGCGCCAACGCGGCAACCTCTTAGGCAAATTGAGCAGCTAAGTGGATTGGATGCGTTGACCAATTTCACAAATCCAGTACCAGCTTTCCCCTAGCACCGGCGGCGTCGGAATCCACCCTCCAGGTAGGACGATCCCTTCGGACATTTGACTTTTGGGGCCAACTTGCTGCACCCAGTTGCTGATACCGAGCTCCAATGGCGCATGTCGTAGCCGCTGTTGCGAGGCTCTAGCCATTCGCCGATGAGTCGAAAGTTATTCGAGGATGGCGATCCTACTATCAAGGAAGAAGAAGTTTTGGCTACAAGCGGGTGAGCTACCCTTCTCTTTGCTATTCGCACTAATTATAACCGCTGGCGCTCAACCTCAAATTGTTTGTTAGCCCAATGTGAGACATATTTTGTCCACATTTTCATTAAGTGGGATCTGCGCGGACCCTCCTTACCTGGTTACGGTAGTCCTCTACAGGTACGACTCTAAGGGCAAGTGGTATGGAAGCCATTGTTTCACGATGGAAGAAGCGCCTGCGCAGATCTACACTGTATCTGGTATGGATGCTGCTCTGCGTAATAATGTTGAATTATGGCCGAAGCAGACAGCAAAGTTTAGCTTCATGGATGAATGTGGCATCATGGTTCCTATAACGTGTGACAGTCAGCTAATTGGGTTGATGAAAAGGTATGCTTCGGCTTCCATGTTTGACCTGAAATGTCATGTACTGGATGTGGAAGCTGCTGCAACTGGGAGTCGCCCTTCTATTCTTGGACAGGTTGGTTGCTCGAACACAATTAGCTCCTGGTAAGCAAAGGTTGCTTGGGGTTCGCATGTTTGTGTTGAATTGTAATTTTTGTTTTATTTACTCTGTAGATATTGGGCAGTTATGCAAGAGTCTTGTTTGTTTGACAGGAAGCACCGCAAGGTTAGAAATATGATTGTCGGGTCAGTCATTTTGCTGCCTGAAGAAATTAAAAACGAGTGGAAAGATGATGTTGGACACGATTCTGGTGCCCATTGTCCCGGCGATGCAGAGTACGTGAAGCTAAGAAAATTGGCACCGAGGAAGAGGAAGAAGGCAGGAAATGAAGAAGCCAGTGGACGTGAAGGCTTGGCACCCAGGATGCGGAAGAAGGCTGCTGGCAATGAAGATGCATAGTAATGTGTTGAACTTCAACCTATATATGTAATTTTGTTAAATTCTGGAGCTCTGTGTGTGGCACATTGCTGGGCGAAACAATCTACCCACGTTCTCTGAGTAAAATGTACCGCAACTTAGGGTTTGGAAACGCCCGAGTCAGTAGTTGAATCCGAAATTGTGATTGTGCCACTGCTATCTGAAAACAAGGATCCACCGGTTCCACGATTGCTGAGGGGATTGCTAGGGGGCAGGAGGTCTTCAAATACGATGGAATGTAAGTGGCACAGAAATAAATTATTTAAGCTGCCACACTCCACGAAGCAGCAACTTATTTCAGATGCTGCACAACGACGTGGCAACATAAACATCAATGTTCTCACCGATAATGGCCAGATGAGGAGGAAATCAGCACCACTTTCTGGCCTAATCTTGAGCCCGTCTATCTCACCGCCTCTCTGCTCCTGCATCCCCTGTATCTGGAGAAGCTCCCGGATCTCCAGTAACCGGGTGTACGTGTTTCCACTTTATAAATTGTGGTTGTGCCATTTGCATGTGGCCAAATCCACGTATATTACGTTTAAACAAACCACCAATATCGGAATACACTAGTAGAAAAGGGGTCTTTGGTCCACGGTCATGTTCCCAATCCGGGACAGAGACCTAAATCGAGACAGAAATTGATCTAAATCACAAATTCTTCCACAGATTAATCGAGACAGAGATCTAAATCGAGGCATTTCATTAATTCGACCACAAATTCTTCTAAACAAAGGTGCGATTTCACATCCTACATTAATTCAACCACTAGTCAACAATTTCACTTCCGCTGCCGTTGTCCTCCGAGCCGCCGGCTTCCTCGTCATCGTCGGACGGAACCTCCACGATTTCCGCATTGTTCGCGAGATGGAGCACCTCTTCGCGGCGAGCGGCGGTGATGATGGTGAACTTGGTCCATGCAGGGATGGACCAGAACCTCTCCCGCCCTTCTCGGTTGCGGAGATCCCAGTGGATCCCGTAAATGATGCGGTTGCCAATCGTGGCCTTCTGCTCCTTCTTGAACAGCGCCGGCCAATATGGGTTGGCCGCCGCGTACCGGGGCAGCGCCCTCTTCCACACGGGCATCTGGCGATGGCACGTTGCGATTTCGCTCTCCATCACGGCTCCGCCAGGGACGAGGAGCAGAGCCACCGGTACCCCCGCATAGCTGATGCGTCATCCGTGGGGCACCGTCGCGGCCGGCGGAGCGAGGATGTCGAAGTGCGCGAACATCACCGCCTTGTAGAAATTCAGCGAGGGCATCTCCATGGCGGTGCGGTGGAGATTGGAGAGGGAGCGAGGGGGTGGACGACGAAGCGACATCGTGGTGGAGATTGGAGAGGGCGAGGGGATGGGCGACGAAGCGACGCGCTGTGGCGCCTCCTATTTGTACACGAGGACGACGAAGCGACGGGCGGAATATCCAAGGGGCATTGGTCAGACAAAAGGAAGTAATGCAGTGTTAAGACAGATTAACGGGCGACCAATTTTTTTACTCCCAAGACTCCAGGGCCAATAGTTCAGACTGCTAGGTCAACAAGTACAACTATTACAACTTAAAAAAGGCATGGAGCTTAAGCTAAATAGAACTAGTCATCACACATCTCCTTGATCTTCCTAATCTTAGCCCGATGCGCATCTTCCTGCGAGAGCAAGGATTGAATCGTCTGCTCCTTCCTTTTAGCATATTCCTTGCACAGCTTCAATTGTCTCTCTGCATCTTTCCTCGTGCACTTGTCAATACTCGTAGTTGTGAACTGCAGGACTTTGGCCTGGTGAAGATCCTTCCTTGCTTGAGTCAGTTCTTGCTCTGCTTTAGCCTTCAGGGCCAACGCCGCATCCCTCTCCTTCTCGACTTTGCTAACCTTGTCTTCCACCCCCATGAGATATCACTTATGCTTGGTCGTGTCAACTGGTTCCCATAGCTTCATATCAACACTATCAAGAAGTGAGCTAAATGCAGATTCTTTCAACTCAACAGTCATTTCCCATAGTTTGTCCAGCGTTTTCTACATCGATTTGGGCCACTCTGGATCTACCCATTTGACAACACAGCAACTTCCGCCTCGCATCATTGCACGATGTCCTTGACACCGTAGAAACCTCCTGCCTGCGTTTCGACTTCGAACGCTACAAATTTAGCGGGCACATGTCCATGTTTACATAGCAGAGGACTGTCTTCATCCGCTAAACCGTGATAGTCGGCGTCATACATCGTCTGGTTGGCCTAACACATCATACGTGCATGAGTAAATGGAGTAGATCTGGCTCAAAACATAGATAACTGGCCACGGATGATAGAGATAGAGATGAGACGACTCACATCAAACTCACCGTCCCTGTCATCACGATGCGTTTCCTTGCTGTCTCCCCTTGAACCCATGGCGAGAGGGACGGGGGTGGCTGCCGGAGAGGGGATTGGGATGGAGGCGCCGCCGGCTTACGGCTACGGCAGGATGGGAGTGAAGTGGGGAAGTGGCTTCGAGGGGAAGCAAGAGAAGTACGAGGAGGAAGAGAAGTAATGGGGACGTGACACTGGGATATGGCCCACTCAACTCGTGAGTCGTGACACTCGCAACAGGGGAGCCCCCGGTGTTGCCAGTTTGTCCAGAGCAAGCATGGCCAATCATGATGCAGAACAGACTACTCGCGGATCGATCTCACGACAATCATCACAATCGTCCAAGCGCCCCGATCGAACGGTATGTAACAATCGTCAAGCAGAACAACTATGTTAGGGCGTTCCTTCTAGAAGACTCGGTCTAACGCTAAGGTTAGGGCTCTCCTAAGGTTAATTAGGATCCATACGTGGTTTATGAAAAGAACATGCATCCAATGACACTGGTGGATCCATATGTCGTTTGTGAGAAGAACACACATGCAATGACACTGGTGGATCCATGTGTGGTTTATGAGAGGAACACACATGCAATGACATTGGATCCATATGTGGTGTGAAAAGAACAGACATGCAATGACACTAGGTGTGGTTCATGGGAAGAACACACATGCAATGACACTGGTGGATCCATGTGTGGTTAATGAGAAGAACACACATGCAATGACACTGGGTGTGGTTCATGATGTGGTTTGTGAGAAGAACACACATGCAATAACTCTAGCTGTGGTCTATGAGAGGAACACACATGCAATGACTCTAACTATGGTTCATGAAAAGAGCAGACATGTGATGACACCGGTGGATCCATGTGTGGTCTATGAGAGGAACACACATGTAATCACACCGATGGATCCTTACGTGGTCTGTGAAAAGAACACACATGCAGTGACACCCGTGGATCCATACATGGTCTGTGAAAAGAACACACATGCAATGACACTCGTGGATCCATCTGTGGTTCATTGGAAGAACACACATCCAATGACACTGGTGGATCCATGTGTGGTCTGTGGAAAGAACACACGTGCAATGACACTGGTGATATGTGTTTTGTGAAAAGAACAGACATGCAATGACTCTAACTGTGGTTCATGACAAGAGCAGACATGCAATGACAATGGTGGATCCATCTGTGGTTAATGAGAAGAACACACATGCAATGACACTAGGTGTGGTTCATGATATGGTCTGTGAGAAGAACACACATGCAATGACTCTAGTCATGGTCTATGAGAGGAACACACATGCAATGACTCTAACTATGGTTCATGAAAAGAGCAGACATGCGATGACACCGGTGGATCCATGTGTGGTCTATGAGAGGAACACACATGCAATGACACCTATGGATCCTTACCTGGTGTATGAGAAGAACACACATGCAATGACACCGGTGGATCCATACGTGGTTTACGAAAAGAACACACATGCATTGACACTGGTGGATCCATCTGTGGTTTGTGAGAAGGACACACATGCAATGACACTGGTGGATCCATGTGTGGTTTATGAGACGAATGCACATGCAATGACACTGGATCCATATGTGGTTTGTGAAAAGAACAGACATGCAATGATACTAGGTGTGGTTCATGGGAAGAACACACATGCAATGACTCTAGCTGTGGTCTATGAGAGGTACACACGTGCAATGACTCTAATTGTGCTTCATGAAAAGAGCAGACATGCGATGACGCCGGTGGATCCATGTGTGGTCTATGAGAGGAACACACATGCAATGACACCCGTGGATCCTTACGTGGTCTGTGAAAAGAACACACATGCAATGACACTGGTGGATCCATATGTGGTATGTGAAAAGATCACACATGCAATGACACTGGTGGATCCATGTGTGGTTTATGAGAGAAACACACATGCAATGACACTGGTGGATCCATATGTGGTCTGTGGGTAGAACACACATGCAATGACACTGGTGTGGTTCATGAAAAGAGCAGACATGCAATGACACTGGTGGATCCATGTGTGGTTAATGAGAAAAACACACATGCAATGACACTGGGTGTGGTTCATGATATGGTTTGTGAGAAGAGCACACATGCAATGACTCTAGCTGTGGTTCATGAGAAGAACACACAAATCAATGACTCTAACTGTGGATCATGAAAAGAGCAGACATGCGATGACACCGGTGGATCCATGTGTGGTCTATGAGAGGAACACACATGGAATGACACCGGTGAATCCTTACGTGGTTTGTGAGAAGAACTCACATGCAATGACACCCGTGGATCCTTACGTGGTCTGTGAGAAGAACACACATGCAATGACACTGGTGGATCCATCTGTGGTTTGTGAGAATGACACACATGCAATGGCACTGGTGGATCCATGTGTGGTTTATGAGAGGAACACACATGCAATGACACTGGATCCATATGTGGTTTGTGAAAAGAACAGACATGCAATGACACTAGGTGTGGTTCATGGGAAGAACACAGATGCAATGACACTGGTGGATCCATGTGTGGTTAATGAGAAGGACACACATGCAATGACACTGGGTGTGGTTCATGATATGGTTTGTGATAAGAACACACATGCAATGACTCTAGCTGTGGTCTATGAGAGGAACACACATGCAATGACTCTAACTGTGGTTCATGAAAAGAGCAGACACGCGATGACACCGGTGGATCCATGTGTGGTCAATGAGAGGATCACACATGCAATGACACCCGTGTATCCTTACGTGGTCTGTGAAAAGAACACACATGCAATGACACTGGTGGATCCATATGTGGTCTGTGAAAAGAACACACATGCAATGACACTGGTGGATCCATGTGTGCTTTTATGAGAGGAACACACATGCAATGACACTGGATCCATGTGTGGTCTGTGGAAAGAACATACATGCAATGACACTAGGTGTGGTTCATGGGAAGAACAGACATGCAATGACACTGGTGGATCCATGTGTGGTTAATGAGAAGAACACACATGCAATGACACTGGGTGTGGTTCATGATATGGTTTGTGAGAAGAACACACATGCAATGACTCTAGCTGTGGTCTATGAGAGGAACACACATGCAATGACTCTAACTATGGTTCATGAAAAGAGCAGACATGTGATGACACCGGTGGATCCATGTGTGGTCTATGAGAGGAAGACACATGTAATCACACCGATGGATCCTTACGTGGTCTGTGAAAAGAACACACATGCAGTGACACCCGTGGATCAATACATGGTCTGTGCAAAGAACACACATGCAATGACACTGGTGGATCCATCTGTGGTTCATTGGAAGAACACACATGCAATGACACTAGTGGATCCATGTGTGGTCTGTGGAAAGAACACACGTGCAATGACACTGGTGATATGTGTTTTGTGAAAAGAACAGACATGCAAAGACTCTAACTATGGTTCATGACAAGAGCAGACATGCAATGACATTGGTGGATCCATGTGTGGTTAATGAGAAGAACACACATGCAATGACACTAGGTGAGGTTCATGATATGGTCTGTGAGAAGAACACACATGCAATGACTCTAGTCGTGGTCTATGAGAGGAACACACATGCAATGACTCTAACTATGGTTCATGAAAAGAGCAGACATGCGATGACACCGGTGGATCCAGGTGTGGTCTATGAGAGGAACACACATGCAATGACACCGATGGATCCTTACCTGGTGTATGAGAAGAACACACATGCAATGACACCGGTGGATCCATACGTGGTTTACGAAAAGAACACACATGCATTGACACTGGTGGATCCATCTGTGGTTTGTGAGAAGGACACACATGCAATGACACTGGTGGATCCATGTGTGGTTTATGAGAGGAATGCAAATGCAATGACACTGGATCCATATGTGGTTTGTGAAAAGAACAGACATGCAATGATACTAGGTGTGGTTCATGGGAAGAACACACATGCAATGACTCTAGCTGTGGTCTATGAGAGGTACACACGTGCAATGACTCTAACTGTGCTTCATGAAAAGAGCAGACATGCGATGACACCGGTGGATCCATGTGTGGTCTATGAGAGGAACACACATGCAATGACACCCGTGGATCCTTACGTGGTCTGTGAAAAGAACACACATGCAATGACACTGGTGGATCCATATGTGGTATGTGAAAAGATCACACATGCAATGACACTGGTGGATCCATGCGTGGTTTATGAGAGAAACACACATGCAATGACACTGGTGGATCCATGTGTGGTCTGTGGATAGAACACACATGCAATGACACTGGTGTGGTTCATGAAAAGAGCAGACATGCAATGACACTGGTGGATCCATGTGTGGTTAATGAGAAGAACACACATGCAATGACACTGGGTGTGGTTCATGATATGGTTTGTGAGAAGAACACACATGCAATGACTCTAGCTGTGGTTCATGAGAAGAACACACATGCAATGACTCTAACTGTGGTTCATGAAAAGAGCAGACATGCGATGACACCGGTGGATCCATGTGTGGTCTATGAGAGGAACACACATGGAATGACACCGGTGAATCCTTACGTGGTTTGTGAGAAGAACTCACATGCAATGACACCCGTGGATCCTTACGTGGTCTGTGAGAAGAACACACATGCAATGGTACTGGTGGATCCATCTGTGGTTTGTGAGAATGACACACATGCAATGGCACTGGTGGATCCATGTGTGGTTTATGAGAGGAACACACATGCAATGACACTGGATCCATATGTGGTTTGTGAAAAGAACAAACATGCAATGACACTAGGTGTGGTTCATGGGAAGAACACAGATGCAATGACACTGGTGGATCCATGTGTGGTTAATGAGAAGGACACACATGGAATGACACTGGGTGTGGTTCATGATATGGTTTGTGATAAGAACACACATGCAATGACTCTAGCTGTGGTCTATGAGAGGAACACACATGCAATGACTCTAACTGTGGTTCATGAAAAGAGCAGACACGCGATGACACCGGTGGATCCATGTGTGGTCTATGAGAGGATCACACATGCAATGACACCCGTGTATCCTTACGTGGTCTGTGAAAAGAACACACATGCAATGACACTGGTGGATCCATATGTGGTCTGTGAAAAGAACACACATGCAATGACACTGGTGGATCCATGTGTGCTTTTATGAGAGGAACACACATGCAATGACACTGGATCCATGTGTGGTCTATGGAAAGAACATACATGCAATGACACTAGGTGTGGTTCATGGGAAGAACAGACATGCAATGACACTGGTGGATCCATGTGTGGTTAATGAGAAGAACACACATGCAATGACACTGGGTGTGGTTCATGATATGGTTTGTGAGAAGAATACACATCCAATGACTCTAGCTGTGGTCTATGAGAGGAACACACATGCAATGATGCTAACTATGGTTCATGAAAAGAGCAGACATGTGATGACACCGGTGGATCCATGTGTGGTCTATGAGAGGAACACACATGTAATCACACCGATGGATCCTTACGTGGTCTGTGAAAAGAACACACATGCAGTGACACCCGTGGATCCATACATGGTCTGTGAAAAGAACACACATGCAATGACACTGGTGGATCCATCTGTGGTTCATTGGAAGAACACACATGCAATGACACTAGTGGATCCATGTGTGGTCTGTGGAAAGAACACACGTGCAATGACACTGGTGATATGTGTTTTGTGAAAAGAACAGACATGCAAAGACTCTAACTATGGTTCATGACAAGAGTAGACATGCAATGACATTGGTGGATCCATGTGTGGTTAATGAGAAGAACACACATGCAATGACACTAGGTGAGGTTCATGATATGGTCTGTGAGAAGAACACACATGCAATGACTCTAGTCGTGGTCTATGAGAGGAACACACATGCAATGACTCTAACTATGGTTCATGAAAAGAGCAGACATGCGATGACACCGGTGGATCCATGTGTGGTCTATGAGAGGAACACACATGCAATGACACCGATGGATCCTTACCTGGTGTATGAGAAGAACACACATGCAATGACACCGGTGGATCCATACGTGGTTTACGAAAAGAACACACATGCATTGACACTGGTGGATCCATCTGTGGTTTGTGAGAAGGTCACACATGCAATGACACTGGTGGATCCATGTGTGGTTTATGAGACGAATGCACATGCAATGACACTGGATCCATATGTGGTTTGTGAAAAGAACAGACATGCAATGATACTAGGTGTGGTACATGGGAAGAACACACATGCAATGACTCTAGCTGTGGTCTATGAGAGGTACACACGTGCAATGACTCTAACTGTGCTTCATGAAAAGAGCAGACATGCGATGACACCGGTGGATCCATGTGGTCTATGAGAGAACACACATGCAATGACACCCGTGGATCCTTACGTGGTCTGTGAAAAGAACACACATGCAATGACACTGGTGGATCCATATGTGGTATGTGAAAAGATCACACATGCAATGACACTGGTGGATCCATGTGTGGTTTATGAGAGAAACACACATGCAATGACACTGGTGGATCCATGTGTGGTCTGTGGGTAGAACACACATGCAATGACACTGGTGTGGTTCATGAAAAGAGCAGACATGCAATGACACTGGTGGATCCATGTGTGGTTAATGAGAAGAACACACATGCAATGACACTGGGTGTGGTTCATGATATGGTTTGTGAGAAGAACACACATGCAATGACTCTAGCTGTGGTTCATGAGAAGAACACACATGCAATGACTCTAACTGTGGTTCATGAAAAGAGCAGACATGCGATGACACCGGTGGATCCATGTGTGGTCTATGAGAGGAACACACATGGAATGACACCGGTGAATCCTTACGTGGTTTGTGAGAAGAACTCACATGCAATGACACCCGTGGATCCTTACGTGGTCCGTGAGAAGAACACACATGCAATGACACTGGTGGATCCATCTGTGGTTTGTGAGAATGACACACATGCAATGACACTGGTGGATCCATGTGTGGTTTATGAGAGGAACACACATGCAATGACACTGGATCCATATGTGGTTTGTGAAAAGAACAGACATGCAATGACACTAGGTGTGGTTCATGGGAAGAACACAGATGCAATGACACTGGTGGATCCATGTGTGGTTAATGAGAAGGACACACATGCAATGATACTGGGTGTGGTTCATGATATGGTTTGTGATAAGAACACACATGCAATGACTCTAGCTGTGGTCTATGAGAGGAACACACATGCAATGACTCTAACTGTGGTTCATGAAAAGAGCAGACACGCGATGACACCGGTGGATCCATGTGTGGTCTATGAGAGGATCACATATGCAATGACACCCGCGTATCCTTACGTGGTCTGTGAAAAGAACACACATGCAATGACACTGGTGGATCCATATGTGGTCTGTGAAAAGAACACACATGCAATGACACTGGTGGATCCATGTGTGGTTTATGAGAGGAACACACATGCAATGACACTGGATCCATGTGTGGTATGTGGAAAGAACATACATGCAATGACACTAGGTGTGGTTCATGGGAAGAACAGACATGCAATGACACTGGTGGATCCATGTGTGGTTAATGAGAAGAACACACATGCAATGACACTGGGTGTGGTTCATGATATGGTTTGTGAGAAGAACACACATGCAATGACTCTAGCTGTGGTCTATGAGAGGAACACACATGCAATGACTCTAACTCTGGTTCATGAAAAGAGCAGACATGTGATGACACCGGTGGATCCATGTGTGGTCTATGAGAGGAACACACATGTAATCACACCGACGGATCCTTACGTGGTCTGTGAAAAGAACACACATGCAGTGACACCCGTGGATCCATACATGGTCTGTGAAAAGAACACACATCCAATGACACTAGTGGATCCATCTATGGTTCATTGGAAGAACACACATGCAATAACACTGGTGGATCCATGTGTGGTCTGTGGAAAGAACACACGTGCAATGACACTGGTGATATGTGTTTTGTGAAAAGAACAGACATGCAATGACTCTAACTGTGGTTCATGACAAGAGCAGACATGCAATGACAATGGTGGATCCATGTGTGGTTAATGAGAAGAACACACATGCAATGACACTATGTGTGGTTCATGATATGGTCTGTGAGAAGAACACACATGCAATGACTGTAGTCGTGGTCTATGAGAGGAACACACATGCAATGACTCTAACTATGGTTCATGAAAAGAGTAGACATGCGATGACACCGGTGGATGCATGTGTGGTCTATGAGAGGAACACACATGCAATGACACTGATGGATCCTTACCTGGTGTATGAGAAGAACAGACATGCAATGACACCGGTGGATCCATACGTGGTTTACGAAAAGAACACACATGCATTGACACTGGTGGATCCATTTGTGGTTTGTGAGAAGGACACACATGCAATGACACTGGTGGATCCATGTGTGGTTTATGAGACGAATGCACATGCAATGACACTGGATCCATATGTGGTTTGTGAAAAGAACAGACATGCAATGATACTAGGTGTGGTTCATGGGAAGAACACACATGCAATGACTCTAGCTGTGGTCTATGAGAGGTACACACGTGCAATGACTCTAACTGTGCTTCATGAAAAGAGCAGACTTGCGATGACACCGGTGGATCCATGTGTGGTCTATGAGAGGAACACACATGCAATGACACCCGTGGATCCTTACGTGGTCTGTGAAAAGAACACACATGCAATGACACTGGTGGATCCATATGTGGTATGTGAAAAGATCACACATGCAATGACACTGGTGGATCCATGTGTGGTTTATGAGAGGAACACACATGCAATGACACTGGTGGATCCATGTGTGGTCTGTGGGAAGAACACACATGCAATGACCCTGGTGTGGTTCATGAAAAGAGCAGACATGCAATGACACTGGTGGATCCATGTGTGGTTAATGAGAAGAACACACGTGCAATGACACTGGGTGTGGTTCATGATATGGTTTGTGAGAAGAACACACATGCAATGACTCTAGCTGTGGTTCATGAGAAGAACACACATGCAATGACTCTAACTGTGGTTCATGAAAAGATCAGACATGCGATGACACCGGTGGATCCATGTGTGGTCTATGAGAGGAACACACATGGAATGACACCGTGAATCCTTACGTGGTCTCAGAGAAGAACTCACATGCAATGACACCCGTGAATCCTTACGTGGTCTGTGAGAAGAACACACATGCAATGACACTGGTGGATCCATCTGTGGTTTGTGAGAATGACACACATGCAATGACACTGGTGGATCCATGTGTGGTTTATGAGAGGAACACACATGCAATGACACTGGATCCATATGTGGTTTGTGAAAAGAACAGACATGCAATGACACTAGGTGTGGTTCATGGGAAGAACATAGATGCAATGACACTGGTGGATCCATGTGTGGTTAATGAGAAGGACACACATGCAATGACACTGGGTGTGGTTCATGATATGGTTTGTCATAAGAACACACATGCAATGACTCTAGCTGTGGTCTATGAGAGGAACACACATGCAATGACTCTAACTGTGGTTCATGAAAAGAGCAGACACGCGATGACACCGGTGGATCCATGTGTGGTCTATGAGAGGATCACACATGCAATGACACCCGTGTATCCTTATGTGGTCTGTGAAAAGAACACACATGCAATGACACTGGTGGATCCATATGTGGTCTGTGAAAAGAACACACATGCAATGACACTGGGTGATCCATGTGTGGTTTATGAGAGGAACACACATGCAATGACACTGGATCCATGTGTGGTCTGTGGAAAGAACATACATGCAATGACACTATGTGTGGTTCATGGGAAGAACAGACATGTAATGACACTGGTGGATCCATGTGTGGTTAATGAGAAGAACACACATGCAATGACACTGGGTGTCGTTCATGATATGGTTTATGAGAAGAACACACATGCAATGACTCTAGATGTGGTTCATGAGAAGAACACACATGCAATGACTCTAACTATGCTTCATGAAAAGAGCAGACATGCGATGACACCGGTGGATCCATGTCTGGTCTATGAGAGGACCACACATGCAATGACACCGATGGATCCTTACGTGGTCTGTGAGAAGAACACACATGCAATGACACCGGTGGATCCATACGTGGTTTATGAAAAGAACACACATGCAATGACACTATTGGATCCATGTGTGGTTTGTGAGAAGGACACACATGCAATGACACTGGTGGATCCATGTGTGGTTTATGAGACGAACGCACATGCAATGACACTGGATCCATATGTGGTTTGTGAAAAGAACAGACATGCAATGATACTAGGTGTGGTTCATGGGAAGAACACACATGCAATGACTCTAGCTGTGGTCTATGAGAGGTACACACGTGCAATGACTCTAACTGTGCTTCATGAAAAGAGCAGACATGCGATGACACCGGTGGATCCATGTGTGGTCTATGAGAGGAGCACACATGCAATGACACCCGTGGATCCTTACGTGGTCTATGAAAAGAACACACATGCAATGACACTGGTGGATCCATATGTGGTATGTGAAAAGATCACACATGCAATGACACTGGTGGATCCATGTGTGGTTTATGAGAGGAACACACATGCAATGACACTAGTGGATACATGTGTGGTCTGTGGGAAGAATACACTTGCAATGACACTGGTGTGGTTCATGAAAAGAGTAGACATGCAATGACACTGGTGGATCCATGTGTGGTTAATGAGAAGAACACACATGCAATGACACTGGGTGTGGTTCATGATATGGTTTGTGAGAACAACACACATGCAATGACTCTAGCTGTGGTTCATGAGAAGAACACACATGCAATGACTCTAACTGTGGTTCATGAAAAGAGCAGACATGCGATGACACCGGTGGATCCATGTGTGGTCTATGAGAGGAACACACATGGAATGACACCAGTGGATCCTTACGTGGTCTGTGAGAAGAAGTCACATGCAATGACACCCGTGGATCCTTACGTGGTCTGTGAGAAGAACACACATGCAATGACACTGGTGGATCCATCTATGGTTTATGAGAATGACACACATGCAATGACACTGGTGGATCCATGTGTGGTTTATGAGAGGAACACAGATGTAATGACACTGGATCCATATATGGTTTGTGAAAAGAACAGACATGCAATGACACTAGGTGTGGTTCATGGGAAGAACACAGATGCAATGACACTGGTGGATCCATGTGTGGTTAATGAGAAGGACACACATGCAATGACACTGGGTGTGGTTCATGATATGGTTTGTGATAAGAACACACATGCAATGACTCTAGTTGTGGTCTACGAGAGGAACACACATGCAATGACTCTAACTGTGGTTCATGAAAAGAGCAGACACGCGATGACACCGGTGGATCCATGTGTGGTCTATGAGAGGATCACACATGCAATGACACCCGTGTATCCTTACGTGGTCTGTGAAAAGAACACAAATGCAATGACACCGGTGGATCCATACGTGGTCTGTGAAAAGAACACAGATGCAATGACACTGGTGGATCCATGTGTGGTTTATGAGAGGAACACACATGCAATGACATTGGATCCATGTGTGGTCTATAGAAAGAACATACATGCAATGACACTAGGTGTGGTTCATGGGAAGAACAGACATGCAATGACACTGGTGGATCCATGTGTGGTTAATGAGAAGAACACACATGCAATGACACTGGGTGTCGTTCATGATATGGTTTATGAGAAGAACACACATGCAATGACTCTAGCTGTGGTTCATGAGAAGAACACACATGCAATGACTCTAACTGTGCTTCATGAAAAGAGCAGACATGCGATGACACCGGTGGATCCATGTGTGGTCTATGAGAGGAACACACATGCAATGACACCGATGGATCCTTACGTGGTCTGTGAGAAGAACACACATGCAATGACACCGGTGCATCCATACATGGTTTATGAAAAGAACACACATGCAATGACACTGGTGGATCCATCTGTGGTTTGTGAGAAAGACACACATGCAATGACACTGGTGGATCCATGTGTGGTTTATGAGACAAACACACATGCAATGACACTGGATCCATATGTGGTTTGTGAAAAACATGCAATGATACTAGGTGTGGTTGATGGGAAGAACACAAATGCAATGACTCTAGCTGTGGTCTATGAGAGGAACACACGTGCAATAACTCTAACTGTGGTTCATGAAAAGCGCAGACATGCGATAACACCGGTGGATCCATGTGTGGTCTATGAGAGGATCACACATGCAATGACACCCGTGGATCCTTATGTGGTCTATGAAAGGAACACACATGCAATGACACTGGTGGATCCATATGTGGTATGTGAAAAGAACACACATGCAATGACACTGGTGGATCCATGTGTGGTTTATGAGACAAACACACATGCAATGACACTGGATCCATGTGTGGTCTATGGAAAGAATACACATGCAATGACACTAGGTGTGGTTCATGGGAAGAACAGACATGCAATGACACTGGTGGATCCATGTGTGGTTAATGAGAAGAACACACATGCAATGACACTGGGTGTGGTTCATGATATGGTTTATGATAAGAACACACATGCAATGACTCTAGCTGTGGTTCATGAGAAGAACACACATGCAATGACTCTAACTATGGTTCATGAAAAGAGCAGACATGCGATGACACCGGTGGATCCATGTGTGGTCTATGAGAGGAACACAAATGCAATGACTGTAACTGTGGTTCATGAAAAGAGCAGATATGTGATGACACCGGTGGATCCATATGTGGTCTATGAGAGGAACACACATGCAATGACACCGGTGGATCCTTACGTGGTCTGTGAAAAGAACACACATGCAATGACACTGGTGGATCCATGTGTGGTCTGTGGGAAGAACACACATGCAATGACACTGGTGGATCCATATGTGGTTTGTGCGAAGGACACACATGCAATGACACTGGTGGATCCGTGTGTGGTCTGTGGGAAGAACACATATGCAATGACACTGGTGATATGTGGTTCGTGAAAAGAACATACATGCAATGACTCTAACTGTGGTTCATGAAAAGAGCAGACATGCAATGACACTGGTGGATCCATGTGTGGTTAATGAGAAGAACACACATGCAATGACACTGGGTGTGGTTCGTGATATGGTTTGTGAGAAGAACACACATGCAATGACTCTAGCTATGGTTCATGAGAAGAACACACATGCAATGACTCTAACTGTGGTTCATGAAAAGAGCAGACATGCGATGACACCGGTGCATCCATGTGTGGTCTATGAGAGGAACACACATGCAATGACACCGGTGGATCCTTACGTGGTCTGTGAGAAGAGCACACATGCAATGACACTGGTGGATCCATATGTGGTCTGTGAGAAGGACACACATGCAATGACACCGGTGGATCCATCGGTGGTTCATGGGAAGGACACACATGCAATGACACTGGTGGATCCATGTGTGGTCTGTGGGAAGAACACACATGCAATGACACTGGTGATATGTGTTTTGTGAAAGGAACAGAGATGCAATGACGTTAACTGTGCTTCATGAAAATAGCAAACATGCAATGACACTGGTGGATCCATGTGTGGTTAATGAGAAGAACACACATGCAAAGACACTGGGTGTGGTTCATGATATGGTTTGTGAGAAGAACACACATGCATTGACTCTAGCTGTGGTCTATGAGAGGAACACAAATGCAATGACTCTAGCTGTGGTTCATGAAAAGAGCAGACATGCGATGACACCGGTGGATCCATGTGTGGTCTATGAGAGGAATACACATGCAATGCCTCTAACTGTGGTTCATGTAAAGAGGAGATATGCGATGACACCGGTGGATCCATATGTGGTCTATGAGAGGAACACACATGCAATGACACCGGTGGATCCTTACGTGGTCTGTGAAAAGAACACACATGCAATGACACTGGTGGATCCATGTGTGGTCTATGGGAAGAACACACATGCAATGACACTGGTGGATCCATATGTGGTTTGTGCGAAGGACACACATGCAATGACACTGGTGGATCCACGTGTGGTCTGTGGGAAGAACACATATGCAATGACACTGGTGATATGTGGTTCGTGAAAAGAACAGACATGCAATGACTCTAACTGTGGTTCATGAAAAGAGCAGACATGCAATGACACTGGTGGATCCATGTGTGGTTAATGAGAAAAACACACATGCAATGACACTGGTTCGTGATATGGTTTGTGAGAAGAACACACATGCAATGACTCTAGCTATGGTTCATGAGAAGAACACACATGCAATGACTCTAACTGTGGTTCATGAAAAGAGCAGACATGCGATGACACCGGTGCATCCATGTGTGGTCTATGAGAGGAACACACATGCAATGACACCGTGGATCCACGTGTGGTTGTGAGAAGAGCACACATGCAATGACACTGGTGGATCCATATGTGGTCTGTGAGAAGGACACACATGCAATGACACCGGTGGATCCATCGGTGGTTCATGGGAAGGACACACATGCAATGACACTGGTGGATCCATGTGTGGTCTGTGGGAAGAACACACATGCAATGACACTGGTGATATGTGTTTTGTGAAAGGAACAGAGATGCAATGACGTTAACTGTGCTTCATGAAAATAGCAAACATGCAATGACACTGGTGGATCCATGTGTGGTTAATGAGAAGAACACACATGCAAAGACACTGGGTGTGGTTCATGATATGGTTTGTGAGAAGAACACACATGCATTGACTCTAGCTGTGGTCTATGAGAGGAACACAAATGCAATGACTCTAGCTGTGGTTCATGAAAAGAGCAGACATGCGATGACACCGGTGGATCCATGTGTGGTCTATGAGAGGAGTACACATGCAATGCCTCTAACTGTGGTTCATGAAAAGAGGAGATATGCGATGACACCGGTGGATCCATATGTGGTCTATGAGAGGAACACACATGCAATGACACCGGTGGATCCTTAGGTGGTCTATGAAAAGAACAGACATGCAATGACACCGGTGGATCCTTACGTGGTCTGTGAAAAGAACACACATGCAATGACACTAGTGCATCCATGTGTGGTCTGTGGGAAGAACACACATGCAATGACACTGGTGGATCCATATATGGTTTGTGAGAAGGACACACATAAAATAACACTTGTGGATCCATGTGTGGTCTGTGGGAAGAACACACATGCAATGACACTGGTGGATCCATATATGGTTTGTGGGAAGAACACACATGCAATGACAATGGTGGATCCATCTGTGGTTCATGGGAAGGACACACTGGTGGATCCATGTGTGGTCTATGGGAAGAACACACATGTAATGATACTGGTGATATGTGTTTTGTGAAAGGAACAGACATGCAATGACGTTAACTATGCTTCATGAAAAGAGCAAACATGCAATGACACTGCTGGATCCATGTGTGGTTAATGAGAAGAACACACATGCAATGACACTCGGTGTGGTTCATGATATGGTTTATGAGAAGAACACACATGCAATGACTCTAGTTGTGGTTCATGAGAGGAACACACATGCAATGACTCTAACTATGGTTCATGAAAAGAGCAGACATGCGATGACACCGGTGGATCCATGTCTGGTCTATGAGAGGACCACACATGCAATGACACCGATGGATCCTTACGTGGTCTGTGAGAAGAACACACATGCAATGACACCGGTGGATCCATACGTGGTTTATGAAAAGAACACACATGCAATGACACTGGTGGATCCATCTGTGGTTTGTGAGAAGGACACACATGCAATGACACTGGTGGATCCATGTGTGGTTTATGAGACAAACACACATGCAATGACACTAGATCCATATGTGGTTTGTGAAAAGAATAGACATGCAATGATACTAGGTGTGGTTCATGGGAAGAACACACATGCAATGACTCTAGTTATGGTCTATGAGAGGAACACACCTGCAATAACTCTAACTGTGGTTCATGAAAAGAGAAGACATGCAATGACACCGGTGGATCCATGTGTGGTCTATGAGAGGATCACACATGCACTAACACCCGTGGATCCTTACGTGGTCTATGAAAAGACCACACATGCAATGACACTGGTGGATCCATATGTGGTATGTGAAAAGAACACACATGCAATGACACTGGTGGATCCATGTGTGGTTTATGAGACGAACACACATGCAATGACACTGGATCCATGTGTGGTCTATGGAAAGAATACACATGCAATGACACTAGGTGTGGTTCATGGGAAGAACAGACATGCAATGACACTGGTGGATCCATGTGTGTTTAATGAGAAGAACACACATGCAATGGCACTGGGTGTGGTTCATGATATGGTCTGTGAGAAGAACACACATGCAATGACTCTAGCTGTGCTCTGTGAGGGGAACACACATGCAATGACTCTAACTATGGTTCATGAAAAGAGCAGACATGCGATGACACCGGTGGATCCATGTGTGGTCTATGAGAGGAACACACATGGAATGACACCAGTGGATCCTTACGTGGTGCATGAGAAGAAGTCACATGCAATGACACCCGTGGATCCTTACGTGGTCTGTGAGAAGAACACACATGCAATGACACTAGTGGATCCATCTATGGTTTATGAGAATGACACACATGCAATGACACTGGTGGATCCATGTGCGGTTTATGAGAGGAACACAGATGTAATGACACTGGATCCATATATGGTTTGTGAAAAGAACAGACATGCAATGACACTAGGTGTGGTTCATGGGAAGAACACAGATGCAATGGCACTGGGTGTGGTTCATGATATGGTCTGTGAGAAGAACACACATGCAATGACTCTAGCTGTGCTCTGTGAGAGGAACACACATGCAATGACTCTAACTATGGTTCATGAAAAGAGCAGACATGCGATGACACCGGTGGATCCATGTGTGGTCTATGAGAGGAACACACATGCAATGACTCTAACTGTGGTTCATGAAAAGAGCAGATATGCGATGACACCGGTGGATCCATATGTGGTCTATGAGAGGAACACACATGCAATGACACCGGTGGATCCTTACGTGGACTGTGAAAAGAACACACATGAAATGACACTGGTGGATCCATGTGTGGTCTGTGGGAAGAACACACATGCAATGACACTGGTGGATCCATATGTGGTTTGTGCGAAGGACACACATGCAATGACACTGGTGGATCCATGTGTGGTCTGTGGGAAGAACACACATGCAATGACACTGGTGGATCCATGTGTGGTTTATGAGACGAACACACATGCAATGACACTGGATCCATGTGTGGTCTGTGGAAAGAATACACATGCAATGACACTAGGTGTGGTTCATGGGAAGAACAGACATGCAATGACACTGGTGGATCCATGTGTGTTTAATGAGAAGAACACACATGCAATGACGCTGGGTGTGGTTCATGATATGGTCTGTGAGAAGAACACACATGCAATGACTCTAGCTGTGCTCTGTGAGAGGAACACACATGCAATGACTCTAACTATGGTTAATGAAAAGAGCAGACATGCGATGACACCGGTGGATCCATGTGTGGTCTATGAGTGGAACACACATGCAATGACTCTAACTGTGGTTCATGAAAAGAGCAGACATGCGATGACACCGGTGGATCCATATGTGGTCTATGAGAGGAACACACATGCAATGACACAGGTGGATCCTTACGTGGTCTGTGAGAAGAGCACACATGCAATGACACTGGTGGATCCATATGTGGTCTGTGAGAAGGACACACATGCAATGACACCGGTGGATCCATCGGTGGTTCATGGGAAGGACACACATGCAATGACACTGGTGGATCCATGTGTGGTCTGTGGGAAGAACACACATGCAATGACACTGGTGATATGTGTTTTGTGAAAGGAACAGAGATGCAATGACGTTAACTGTGCTTCATGAAAATAGCAAACATGCAATGACACTGGTGGATCCATGTGTGGTTAATGAGAAGAACACACATGCAAAGACACTGGGTGTGGTTCATGATATGGTTTGTGAGAAGAACACACATGCATTGACTCTAGCTGTGGTCTATGAGAGGAACACAAATGCAATGACTCTAGCTGTGGTTCATGAAAAGAGCAGACATGCGATGACACCGGTGGATCCATGTGTGGTCTATGAGAGGAATACACATGCAATGCCTCTAACTGTGGTTCATGAAAAGAGGAGATATGCGATGACACCGGTGGATCCATATGTGGTCTATGAGAGGAACACACATGCAATGACACCGGTGGATCCTTGCGTGGTCTATGAAAAGAACACACATGCAATGACACCGGTGGATCCTTACGTGGTCTGTGAAAAGAACACACATGCAATGACACTAATGCATCCATGTGTGGTCTGTGGGAAGAACACACATGCAATGACACTGGTGGATCCATATATGGTTTGTGAGAAGGACACACATAAAATAACACTTGTGGATCCATGTGTGGTCTGTGGGAAGAACACACATGCAATGACACTGGTGGATCCATATATGGTTTCTGGGAAGAACACACATGCAATGACACTGGTGGATCCATCTGTGGTTCATGGGAAGGACACACATGCAATGACACTGGTGGATCCATGTGTGGTCTATGGGAAGAACACACATGTAATGATACTGGTGATATGTGTTTTGTGAAAGGAACAGACATGCAATGACGTTAACTATGCTTCATGAAAAGAGCAAACATGCAATGACACTGCTGGATCCATGTGTGGTTAATGAGAAGAACACACATGCAATGACACTCGGTGTGGTTCATGATATGGTTTATGAGAAGAACACACATGCAATGACTCTAGTTGTGGTTCATGAGAGGAACACACATGCAATGACTCTAACTATGGTTTATGAAAAGAGCAGACATGCGATGACGCCGGTGGATCCATGTGTGGTCTATGAGAGGAACACACATGCAATGACACCGATGGATCCTTACGTGGTCTGTGAGAAGAACACACATGCAATGACACCGGTGGATCCATACGTGGTTTATGAAAAGAACACACATGCAATGACACTGGTGGATCCATCTGTGGTTTGTGAGAAGGACACACATGCAATGACACTGGTGGATCCATGTGTGGTTTATGAGACAAACACACATGCAATGACACTAGATCCATATGTGGTTTGTGAAAAGAATAGACATGCAATGTTACTAGGTGTGGTTCATGGGAAGAACACACATGCAATGACTCTAGCTGTGGTCTATGAGAGGAACACACCTGCAATAACTCTAACTGTGGTTCATGAAAAGAGCAGACATGCAATGACACCGGTGGATCCATGTGTGGTCTATGAGAGGATCACACATGCACTAACACCCGTGGATCCTTACGTGGTCTATGAAAAGACCACACATGCAATGACACTGGTGGATCCATATGTGGTATGTGAAAAGAACACACATGCAATGACACTGGTGGATCCATGTGTGGTTTATGAGACGAACACACATGCAATGACACTGGATCCATGTGTGGTCTGTGGAAAGAATACACATGCAATGACACTAGGTGTGGTTCATGGGAAGAACAGACATGCAATGACACTGGTGGATCCATGTGTGTTTAATGAGAAGAACACACATGCAATGGCACTGGGTGTGGTTCATGATATGGTCTGTGAGAAGAACACACATGCAATGACTCTAGCTGTGCTCTATGAGAGGAACACACATGCAATGACTCTAACTATGGTTCATGAAAAGAGCAGACATGCGATGACACCGGTGGATCCATGTGTGGTCTATGAGAGGAACACACATGGAATGACACCAGTGGATCCTTACGTGGTCTGTGAGAAGAAGTCACATGCAATGACACCCGTGGATCCTTACGTGGTCTGTGAGAAGAACACACATGCAATGACACTAGTGGATCCATCTATGGTTTATGAGAATGACACACATGCAATGACACTGGTGGATCCATGTGTGGTTTATGAGAGGAACACAGATGTAATGACAATGGATCCATATATGGTTTGTGAAAAGAACAGACATGCAATGACACTAGGTGTGGTTCATGGGAAGAACACAGATGCAATGGCACTGGGTGTGGTTCATGATATGGTCTGTGAGAAGAACACACATGCAATGACTCTAGCTGTGCTCTGTGAGAGGAACACACATGCAATGACTCTAACTATGGTTCATGAAAAGAGCAGACATGCGATGACACCGGTGGATCTATGTGTGGTCTATGAGAGGAACACACATGCAATGACTCTAACTGTGGTTCATGAAAAGAGCAGATATGCGATGACACCGGTGGATCCATATGTGGTCTATGAGAGGAACACACATGCAATGACACCGGTGGATCCTTACGTGGACTGTGAAAAGAACACACATGAAATGACACTGGTGGCTCCATGTGTGGTCTGTGGGAAGAACACACATGCAATGACACTGGTGGATCCATATGTGGTTTGTGCGAAGGACACACATGCAATGACACTGGTGGATCCATGTGTGGTCTGTGGGAAGAACACACATGCAATGACACTGGTGGATCCATGTGTGGTTTATGAGACGAACACACATGCAATGACACTGGATCCATGTGTGGTCTGTGGAAAGAATACACATGCAATGACACTAGGTGTGGTTCATGGGAAGAACAGACATGCAATGACACTGGTGGATCCATGTGTGTTTAATGAGAAGAACACACATGCAATGACGCTGGGTGTGGTTCATGATATGGTCTGTGAGAAGAACACACATGCAATGACACTAGCTGTGCTCTGTGAGAGGAACACACAAGCAATGACTCTAACTATGGTTAATGAAAAGAGCAGACATGCGATGACACCGGTGGATCCATGTGTGGTCTATGAGAGGAACACACATGCAATGACTCTAACTGTGGTTCATGAAAAGAGCAGATATGCGATGACACCGGTGGATCCATATGTGGTCTATGAGAGGAACACACATGCAATGACACCGGTGGATCCTTACGTGGTCTGTGAAAAGAACACACATGCAATGACACTGGTGGATCCATGTGTGGTCTGTGGGAAGAACACACATGCAATGACACTGGTGGATCCATATGTGGTTTGTGCGAAGGACACACATGCAATGACACTGGTGGATCCATGTGTGGTCTGTGGGAAGAACACACATGCAATGACACTGGTGATATGTGGTTTGTGAAAAGAACAGACATGCAATGACTCTAACTGTGGTTCATGAAAAGAGCAGACATGCAATGACACTGGTGGATCCATGTGTGGTTAATGAGAAGAACACACATGCAATGACACTGGGTGTGGTTCGTGATATGGTTTGTGAGAAGAACACACATGCAATGACTTTAGCTATGGTTCATGGGAAGAACACACATGCAATTACTCTAACTGTGGTTCATGAAAAGAGCAGACATGCGATGACACCGGTGGATCCATGTGTGGTCTATGAGAGGAACACACATGCAATGACACCGGTGGATCCTTACGTGGTCTGTGAGAAGAGCACACATGCAATGACACTGGTGGATCCATATGTGGTCTGTGAGAAGGAGACACATGCAATGACACTTGTGGATCCATCTGTGGTTCATGTGAAGGACACACATGCAATGACACTGGTGATATGTGTTTTGTGAAAGGAACAGACATGCAATGGCGTTAACTGTGCTTCATGAAAAGAGCAAACATGGAATGACACTAGTGGATCCATGTGTGGTTAATGAGAAGAACACACATGCAATGACACTAGGTGTGGTTCATGATATGGTTTGTGAGAAGAACACACATGCATTGACTCTAGCTGTGGTCTATGAGAGGAACACACATGCAATGACTCTAGCTGTGGTTCATGAAAACAGCAGACATGCGATGACACCGGTGGATCCATGTGTGGTCTATGAGAGGAACACACATGCAATGCCTCTAACTGTGGTTCATGAAAAGAGCAGATATGCGATGACACCGGTGGATCCATATGTGATCTATGAGAGGAACACACATGCAATGACACCGGTGGATCCTTACATGGTCTGTGAAAAGAACACACATGCAATGACACCGGTGGATCCTTACGTGGTCTGTGAAAATAACACACATGCAATGACACTAGTGGGTCCATGTGTGGTCTGTGGGAAGAACACACATGCAATGACACTGGTGATATGTGTTTTGTGAAAGGAACAGACATGCAATGACATTAACTGTGCTTCATGAAAAGAGCAAACATGCAATGACACTGGTGGATCCATGTGTGGTTAATGAGAAGAACACACATGCAATGACACTGGGTGTGGTTCATGATATGGTTTGTGAGAAGAACACACATGCATTGACTCTAGCTATGGTCTATGAGAGGAGCACACATGCAATGACTCTAGTTGTGGTTCATGAAAAGAAGAGACATGCGAAGACACCGGTGGATCCATGTGTGGTCTATGAGAGGAACACACATGCAATGCCTCTAACTGTGGTTCATGAAATGAGCAGATATGCGATGACGCCGGTGGATCCATATGTGATCTATGAGAGGAACACACATGCAATGACACTAGGTGTTGTTCATGGGAAGAACAGACATGCAATCACATTGCTGGATCCATGTGTGGTTAATGAGAAGAACACACATGAAATGACACTGGGTGTGGTTCATGATATGGTTTCTGAGAAGAACACACATGCGATGACTCTAGCTGTGGTTCATGAGAAGAACACACATGCAATGAGTCTAACTGTGGTTCATGAAATGAGCAGACATGCGATGACACCGGTGGATCCATGTGTGGTCTATGAGAGGAACACACATGCAATGACTCTAATAGTGGTTCATGAAAAGAGCACATATGCGATGACACCGGTGGATCCATATGTCGTCTATGAGAGGAACACACATGCAATGACACCGGTGGATCCTTACGTGGTCTGTGAAAAGAACACACATGCAAAGACACTAGTGGAAACATGTGTGGTCTGTGGAAAGAACACACATGCAATGACACAGGTGGATCCATTTGTGGTTTGTGAGAAGGACACACATGCAATGACACTGGTGCATCCATCTGTGGTCTGCGGGAAGAACACACATGCAATGACACTGGTGATATGTGGTTTGTGAAAAGAACAGACATGCAATGACTCTAACTGTGGTTCATGAAAAGAGCAGACATGCAATGACACTGGTGGATCCATGTGTGGTTAATCAGAAGAACACACATGCAATGACACTGGGTGTGGTTCGTGATATGGTTTATGAGAAGAACACACATGCAATGACTCTAGCTATGGTTCATGAGAAGAACACACATGAAATGACTCTAACTGTGGTTCACGAAAAGAGCAGACATGTGATGACACCGGTGGATCCATGTGTGGTCTATGAGAGGAACACACATGCAATGACACAGGTGGATCCTTACGTGGACTGTGAAAAGAACACACATGAAATGACACTGGTGGATCCATGTGTGGTCTGTGGGAAGAACACACATGCAATGACACCGGTGGATCCATGTGTGGTCTATGAGAGGAACACACACACAATGACACCGGTGGATCCTTACGTGGTCTGTGAGAAGAACACACATGCAATGACACAGGTGGATCCATATGTGGTCTGTGAAAAGGACACACATGCAATGACACTGGTAGATCTATGTGTGGTTCATGGGAAGGACACACATGCAATGACACTGGTGGATCCATGTGTGGTCTGTGAGAAGAACACACATGCAATGACACTGGTGATATGTGTTTTGTGAAAGGAACAGACATGCAATGACGTTAACTGTGATTCATGAAAAGAGCAAACATGCAATGACACTGGTGGATCCATGTGTGGTCTATGAGAGGAACAGACATGCAATGACACTGGGTGTGGTTCATGATATGTTTTGTGAGAAGAACACATGTGCAATGACTCTAGATGTGGTCTATGAGAGGAACACACATGCAATGACTCTAACTGTGGTTCATGAAAAGAGCAGGCAGCCGATGACACCGGTGGATCCATGTGTGGTCTATGAGAGGAACACACATGCAATGACTCTAACTGTGGTTCATGAAAAGAGCAGATATGCGATGACACCGGTGGATCCATATGTGGTCTATGAGAGGAACACACATGCAATGACACCGGCGGATCCTTACGTGGTATCTGAAAAGAACACACATGCAATGACACTAGTGGATCCATGTGTGGTCTGTGGGAAGCACACACATGCAATAACACTAGTGGATCCATATGTGGTATGTGAGAAGGACACACATGCAATAACACTGGTGGATCCATGTGTGGTCTGTGGGAAGAATAGACATGCAATGACACTGGTGATATGTGGTTAGTGAAAACAACAGACATGCAATGACTCTAACTGTGGTTCATGAAAAGAGAAGACATGCAATGACACTGGTGGATCCATGTGTGGTTAATGAGAAGAACACACATGCTATGGCACTGGGTGTGGTTCGTGATATGGTTTGTGAGAAGAACACACATGCAATGACTCTAGCTATGGTTCATGAGAAGAACACACATGCAATGACTCTAACTGTGGTTCATGAAAAGAGCAGACATGCGATGACACCGGTGGATCCATGTGTGGTCTATGAGAGGAACACACATGCAATGACACCGGTGGATACTTACGTGGTCTGTGAGAAGAACACACATGCAATGACACTGGTGGATCCATATGTGGTCTGTGAGAAGGACACACATGCAATGACACTGGTGTATCCATGTGTGGTCTGTGGAAAGAATACACATGCAATGACACTAGTGATATGTGTTTTGTGAAAGGCACAGACATGCAATTACGTTAACTGTGCTTCATGAAAAGAGCAAACATGCAATGACATTGGTGGATACATGTGTGGTTAATGAGAATAACACACATGCAATGACACTGGGTGTGGTTCATGATATGGTTTGTGAGAAGAACACACATGCAATGACTCTAGCTGTGGTCTATGAGAGGAACACACATGCAATGACTCTAACTGTGGTTCATGAAAAGAGCTGACATGCGATGACACCGATGGATCCATGTGTGGTCTATGAGAGGAACACACATGCAATGACACCGATGGATCCTTACATGGTCTATGAGAAGAACACACATGCAATGACACCGGTGGATCCATACGTGGTTTATGAAAAGAACACACATGCAATGACACTGGTGGATCCATGTGTGGTTTGTGAACAGGACACACATGGAATGACACTGGTGGATCCATGTGTGGTTTATGAGACGAACACACATGCAATGACACTGGATCCATATGTGGTTTGTGAAAAGAACAGACATGCAATGACACTAGGTGTGGTTCATGGGAAGGACACACATGCAATGACACTAGGTGTGGTTCATGATATGGTTTGTGAGAAGAACACACATGCAATTACTCTAGCTGTGGTTGATGAGAGGAACACGCATGCAATGACTCTAACTGTGGTTCATGAAAAGAGCAGACATGTGATGACACCGGTGGATCCATGTGTGGTCTATGAGAGGAACACACATGCAATGACACCCGTGGATCCTTACGTGGTCTGTGAAAAGAACACACATGCAATGACACTGGTGGATCCATATGTGGTCTGTGAAAAGAACACACATGTAATGACACTGGTGGATCCATGTGTGGTTTATGAGAGGAACACACATGCAATGACACTAGATCCATATGTGGTTTGTGAAAAGAACAGACATGCAATGACACTAGGTGTGGTTCATGGGGAGAACACACATGCAATGAAACTGGTGGATCTATGTGTGGTTAATGAGAAGAACACACATGCAATGACACTGGGTGTGGTTCATGATATGGTTTGTGAGAAGAACACACATGCAATGACTCTAGCTGTGGTCTATGAGAGGAACACACATGCAATGACTCTAACTGTGGTTCATGAAAAGAGCAGACAAGCGATGACACCGGTGGATCCATGTGTGGTCTATGAGAGGAACACACATGCAATGACACCCGTGGATCCTTACGTGGTCTGTGAAAAGAACACACATGCAATGACACTTGTGGATCCATGCGTAGTTTATGAGAGGAACACACATGCAGTGACACCCGTGGATCCTTACGTGGTCTGTGGAAAGAACACACATGCAATGACACTGGTGGATCCATGTGTGGTTAATGAGAATAACACACATGCAATGATACCGGGTGTGGTTCATGATATGGTTTCTGAGAAGAACACACATGCAATGACTCTAGCTGTGGTTCATGAGAAGAACACACATGCAATGACTCTAACTGTGGTTCGTGAAAAGAGTAGACATGCGATGACACCTGTGGATCCATGTGTGGTCTATGAGAGGAACACACATGCAATGACTCTAACTTTGGTTCATGAAAAGAGCAGATATGCGATGACACCGGTGGATCCATATGTGGTCTATGAGAGGAACACACATGCAATGACACCGGTGGATCCTTACATGGTCTGTGAAAAGAACACACATGCAATGACACTAGTGGATCCATGTGTGGTCTGTGGGAAGAACACACATGCAATGACACAGGTGGATCCATATGTGGTTTGTGAGAAGGACACACATGCAATGACACTGGTGGATCCATCTGTGGTATGTGGGAAGAACATACATGCAATGACACTGGTGATATGTGGTTTGTGAAAAGTACATACATGCAATGACTCTAACTATGGTTCATGAAAAGAGCAGACATGCAATGAAACTGGTGGATCCATGTGTGGTTAATGAGAAGAACACACATGCAATGACACTGGGTGTGGTTCGTGATTTGGTTTATGAGAAGAACACACATGCAATGACTCTTGCTATGGTTCATGAGAAGAACACACATGCAATGACTCTAACTGTGGTTCATGAAAAGAGCAGACATGTGATGACACCGGTGGATTCATGTATGGTCTATGAGAGGAACACACATGCAATGACACCGGTGGATCCTTACGTGATCTGTGAGAAGAACACACATGCAATGACACTGGTGGATCCATATGTGGTCTATGAGAAGGACACACATGAAATGACACTGGTGGATCCATTTGTGGTTCATGGGAAGGACACACATGCAATGACACTGGTGGATCCATGTGTGGTCTGTGGGAAGAACACACATGCAATGACACTGGTGATATGTGTTTTGTGAAAGGAACAGACATGCAATGACGTTAACTGTGCTTCATGAAAAGAGAAAACATGCAATGACACTGGTGGATCCATGTGTGGTTAATGAGAAGAACACACATGCAATGACACTGGTGTGGTTCATGATATGGTTTGTGAGAAGAACACACATGCAATGACTCTAGCTATGGTCTATGCGAGGAACACACATGCAATGACTCTAACTGTGGTTCATGAAAAGAGCATACATGCGATGAAACCGGTGGATCCATGTGTGGTCTATGAGAGGAACACAGATGCAATGACACCGGTGGATCCTTATGTGGTCTGTGAAAAGAACACACATGCAATGACACTAGTGGATCTATACATGGTTTATGAAAAGAACACACATGCAATGACACTGGTGGATCTATCTGTGGTTTGTGAGAAGGACACACATGTAATGACACTGGTGGATCCATGTGTGATTTATGAGAAGAACACACATGCAATGACTCTAACTGTGGTTCATGAAAAGAGCAAACATGCGATGACACCAGTGGATCCATGTGTGGTCTATGAGAGGAACACACATGCAATGACACCGGTGGATCCTTATGTGGTATGTGAGAAGAACACACATGCAATGACACCGGTGGATCCTTACGTGGTCCGTGAGAAGAACACACATGGAATGACACTGGTGGATCCATCTGTGGTTTGTGAGAAGGACACACATGCAATGACACTGGTGGATCCATGTGTGGTTTATGAGAGGAACACACATGCAATGACACTGGATCCATATGTGGTTTGTGAAAAGAACAGACATGCAATGACACTAGGTGTGGTTCATGGGAAGAACACACATGCAATGACACTGGTGGATCCATGTGTGGTTAATGGGAAGAACACACAATGACATTGGGTGTGGTTCATGATATGGTTTGTGAGAAGAACACACATGCAATGACTCTAACTGTGGTCTATGAGAGGAACACACACGCAATGACTCTAACTGTGGTTCATGAAAAGAGCAGACATGCGATGACACGTGTGGATCCATGTGTGGTCTATGAGAGGAACACACATGCAATGACACACGTGGATCCTTACGTGGTCTGTGAAAAGAACACACATGCAATTACACTGGTGGATCCATATGTATTCTGTGAAAAGAACACACATGCATTGACACTGGTGGATCCATGTGTGGTTTATGAGAGGAACACACATGCAATGACACTGGATCCATGTGTGGTATGTGGGAAGAACACACATGCAATGACACTGGATCCATGTGTGGTATGTGGGAAGAACACACATGCAATGACACTAGGTGTGGTTCATGGGAAGAACAGACATGCAATGACACTGGTGGATCCATGTGTGGCTAATGAGAAGAACACACATGCAATGACACTGGGTATGGTTCATGATATGGTTTGTGAGAAGAACACACAGGCAATGACTCTATCTGTGGTTCATGAGAAGAACACACATGCAATGACTCTAACTGTGGTTCATGAAAGAGCAGACATGCGATGACACCGGTGGATCCATGTGTGGTATATGAGAGGAACACACATGCAATGACTCTAACTGTGGTTCATGAAAAGAGCATACATCCGCTGACACCGGTGGATCCATATGTGGTCTATGAGAGGAACACACATGCAATGACACTGGTGGATCCATGTGTGGTCTGTGGGAAGAACACACATGCAATGACACTGGTGATATATGTTTTGTGAAAGGAACATACGTGCAATGACGTTAACTGTGGTTCATGAAAAGAGAGACATGCAATGACACTGGTGGATCCATGTGTGGTTAATGCGAAGAACACACATGCAATGACACTGGGTGTGGTTCATGAAAAGAGTAGACATGCAATGACACCGGTTGATCCATATGTGGTCTATGAGAGGAACACACATGCAATGACAACGGTGGATCCTTACGTGGTCTGTGAAAAGAACACAGATGCAATGACACTAGTGGATCCATATGTGGTCTATGGGAAGAACACACATGCAATGACACTGCTGGATCCATATGTGGTTTGTGAGAAGTACACACATGCAATGACACTGGTGGATCCATGTGTCGTCTGTGGGAAGAACACACATGCACTGACACTGGTGATATGTGGTTTGTTAAAAGAACAGACATGAAATGAGTCTAACTGTGGTTCATGAAAAGAGAAGACATGCAATGACACTGGTGGATCCATATGTGGTTAATGAGAAGAACACACATGCAATGACACTAGCTGTGGTTCATGATATGGTTTGTGAGAAGAACACACATGCAATGACTCTACCTATGGTTCATGAGAAGAACACAGTTGCAATGACTTTAACTGTGGTTCATGAAAAGAGCAGACATGCGATGACATCGGTGGATCCATGTGTGGTCTATGGGAGGAACACAGATGCAATGACACCGGTGGATCCTTACGTGATCTGGGAGAAGAACACACATGCAATGACACTAGTGGATCCATATGTGGTCTGTGAGAAGGACACACATGCAATGACACTAGTGGATCCATCTGTGGTTCCTGGGAAGGACACATGCAATGATACTAGTGGATCCATGTGTGGTCTGTGGGAAGAACACACATGCAATGACACTGGTGATATGTGTTTTGTGAAAGGAACAGACATGCAATGACGTTAACTTTGGTTCATGAAAAAGAGCAGACATGCAATGACACTGGTGGATTCATGTGTGGTTAATGAGAAGAACACACATGCAATGACACTAGGTGAGGTTCATGATATGGTTTGTGAGAAGAACACACATGCAATGACTCTAGCAGTGGTCTATGAGAGGAACACACATGCAATGACTCTAACTATGGTTCATGAAAAGAGCAGACATGCGATGACACCGGTGGATCCATGTGTGGTTCATGAGAGGAACACACATGCAATGACACCGATGGATCCTTACGTGGTCTGTGAGAAGAACACACATGCAATGACACCGGTGGATCCATACGTGGTCTGTGAAAAGAACACACATGCAATGACACTGGTGGATCCATCTGTGGTTCATGGGAAGAACACACATGCAATGATACTGGTGGATTCATGTGTGGTCTGTGGGAAGAACACACATGCAATGACACTAGTGATATGTGTTTTGCAAAAAGAACAGACATGCAATGACTCTAACTATGGTTCATGACAAGATCACACATGCAATGACACTGGTGGATCCATGTGTGGTTAATGAGAAGAACACACATGCAATGACAATGGGTGTGGTTCATGATATGGTTTGTGAGAAGAACACACATGCAATGACTCTAGCTGTGGTCTATGAGAGGAACACACATGCAATGACCCTAACTGTGGTTCATGAAAAGAGGAGACATGCGATGACACCGGTGGATCTATGTGTGGTTTATGAGAGGAACACACATGCAATGACTCTAACTGTGGTTCATGAAAAGAGCATACATGCGATGACACCGGTGGATCCATATGTGGTCTATGAGAGGAACACACATGCAATGACACTGGTGGATCCATGTGTGGTCTGTGGGAAGAACACACATGCAATGACACTGGTGATATGTGTTTTGTGAAAGGAACATACGTGCAATGACGTTAACTGTGGTTCATGAAAAGAGAGACATGCAATGACACTGGTGGATCCATGTGTGGTTAATGCGAAGAACACACATGCAATGACACTAGGTGTGGTTCATGAAAAGAGTAGACATGCAATGACACCGGTTGATCCATATGTGGTCTATGAGAGGAACACACATGCAATGACAACGGTGGATCCTTACGTGGTCTATGAAAAGAACACAAATGCAATGACACTAGTGGATCCATATGTGGTCTATGGGAAGAACACACATGCAATGACACTGGTGGATCCATATGTGGTTTGTGAGAAGGACACACATGCAATGACACTAGTGGATCCATGTGTCGTCTGTGGGAAGAACACACATGCACTGACACTGGTGATATGTGGTTTGTTAAAAGAACAGACATGCAATGACTCTAACTATGGTTCATGAAAAGTGAAGACATGCAATGACACTGGTGGATCCATATGTGGTTAACGAGAAGAACACACATGCAATGACACTAGCTGTGGTTCATGATATGGTTTGTGAGAAGAACACACATGCAATGAATCTACCTGTGGTTCATGAGAAGAACACAGTTGCAATGACTCTAACTGTGGTTCATGAAAAGAGCAGACATGCGATGACATTGGTGGATCCATGTGTGGTCTATGAGAGGAACACACATGCAATGACACCGGTGGATCCTTACGTGATCTGGGAGAAGAACACACATGCAATGACACTGGTGGATCCATATGTGGTCTGTGAGAAGGACACACATGCAATGACACTAGTGGATCCATCTGTGGTTCCTGGGAAGGACACATGCAATGATACTAGTGGATCCATGTGTGGTCTGTGGGAAGAACACACATGCGATGACACTGGTGATATGTGTTTTGTGAAAGGAACAGACATGCAATGACGTTAACTTTGCTTCATGAAAAAGAGCAGACATGCAATGACACTGGTGGATTCATGTGTGGTTAATGAGAAGAACACACATGCAATGACACTAGGTGAGGTTCATGATATGGTTTGTGAGAAGAACACACATGCAATGACTCTAGCAGTGGTCTATGAGAGGAACACACATGCAATGACTCTAACTATGGTTCATGAAAAGAGCAGACATGCGATGACACCGGTGGATCCATGTGTGGTCCATGAGAGGAACACACATGCAATGACACCGATGGATCCTTACGTGGTCTGTAAGAAGAACACACATGCAATGACACCGGTGGATCCATACGTGGTCTGTGAAAAGAACACACATGCAATGACACTGGTGGATCCATCTGTGGTTCATGGGAAGAACACACATGCAATGATACTGGTGGATTCATGTGTGGTCTGTGGGAAGAACACACATGCAATGACACTAGTGATATGTGTTTTGCGAAAAGAACAGACATGCAATGACTCTAACTATGGTTCATGACAAGATCACACATGCAATAACACTGGTGGATCCATGTGTGGTTAATGAGAAGAACACACATGCAATGACACTGGGTGTGGTTCATGATATGGTTTGTGAGAAGAACACACATGCAATGACTCTAGCTGTGGTCTATGAGAGGAACACACATGCAATGACCCTAACTGTGGTTCATGAAAAGAGGAGACATGCGATGACACCGGTGGATCTATGTGTGGTTTATGAGAGGAACACACATGCAATGACTCTAACTGTGGTTCATGAAAAGAGCATACATGCGATGACACCGGTGGATCCATATGTGGTCTATGAGAGGAACACACATGCAATGACACTGGTGGATCCATGTGTGGTCTGTGGGAAGAACACACATGCAATGACACTGGTGATATGTGTTTTGTGAAAGGAACATACGTGCAATGACGTTAACTTTGGTTCATGAAAAGAGAGACATGCAATGACACTGCTGGATCCATGTGTGGTTAATGCGAAGAACACACATGCAATGACACTGGGTGTGGTTCATGAAAAGAGTAGACATGCAATGACACCGGTTGATCCATATGTGGTCTATGAGAGGAACACACATGCAATGACAACGGTGGATCCTTACGTGGTCTATGAAAAGAACACAGATGCAATGACACTAGTGGATCCATATGTGGTCTATGGGAAGAACACACATGCAATGACACTGGTGGATCCATATGTGGTTTGTGAGAAGGACACACATGCAATGACACTGGTGGATCCATGTGTCGTCTGTGGGAAGAACACACATGCACTGACACTGGTGATATGTGGTTTGTTAAAAGAACAGACATGCAATGACTCTAACTGTGTTCATGAAAAGTGAAGACATGCAATGACACTGGTGGATCCATATGTGGTTAACAAGAAGAACACACATGCAATGACACTAGCTGTGGTTCATGATATGGTTTGTGAGAAGAACACACATGCAATGACTCTACCTGTGGTTCATGAGAAGAACACAGTTGCAATGACTTTAACTGTGGTTCATGAAAAGAGCAGACATGCGATGACATTGGTGGATCCATGTGTGGTCTATGAGAGGAACACACATGCAATGACACCGGTGGATCCTTACGTGATCTGGGAGAAGAACACACATGCAATGACACTGGTGGATCCATATGTGGTCTGTGAGAAGGACACACATGCAATGACACTAGTGGATCCATCTGTGGTTCCTGGGAAGGACACATGCAATGATACTAGTGGATCCATGTGTGGTCTGTGGGAAGAACACATGCAATGACACTGGTGATATGTGTTTTGTGAAAGGAACAGACATGCAATGATGTTAACTTTGGTTCATGAAAAAGAGCAGACATGCAATGACACTGGTGGATTCATGTGTGGTTAATGAGAAGAACACACATGCAATGACACTAGGTGAGGTTCATGATATGGTTTGTGAGAAGAACACACATGCAATGACTCTAGCTGTGGTCTATGAGAGGAACACACATGCAATGACTCTAACTGTGGTTCATGAAACGAGCAGACATGCGATGACACCGGTGGATCCATGTGTGGTCCTTGAGAGGAACACACATGCAATGACACCGGTGGATCCATACGTGGTCTGTGAGAAGAACACACGTGCAATGACACCGGTGGATCCATGCGTGGTCTATGAAAAGAACACACATGAAATGACACTGGTGGATCCATATGTGGTTCATGGGAAGAACACACATGCAATGATACTGGTGGATTCATGTGTGGTCTGTGGGAAGAACACACATGCAATGACACTAGTGATATGTGTTTTGCGAAAAGAACAGACATGCAATGACTCTAACTATGGTTCATGACAAGAGCACACATGCAATGACACTGGTGGATCCATGTGTGGTTAATGAGAAGAACACACATGCAATGACACTGGGTGTGGTTCATGATATGGTTTGTGAGAAGAACACACATGCAATGACTCTAGCTGTTGTCTATGAGAGGAACACACATGCAATGACCCTAACTGTGGTTCATGAAAAGAGGAGACATGCGATGACACCGGTGGATCTATGTGTGGTTTATGAGAGGAACACACATGCAATGACTCTAAATGTGGTTCATGAAAAGAGCATACATGCGATGACACCGGTGGATCCATATGTGGTCTATGACAGGAACACACATGCAATGACACTGGTGGATCCATGTGTGGTCTGTGGGAAGAACACACATGCAATGACACTGGTGATATGTGTTTTGTGAAAGGAACATACGTGCAATGACGTTAATTGTGGTTCATGAAAAGAGAGACATGCAATGACACTGGTGGATCCATGTGTGGTTAATGCGAAGAACACACATGCAATGACACAGGGTGTGGTTCATGAAAAGAGTAGACATGCAATGACACCGGTTGATCCATATGTGGTCTATGAGAGGAACACACATGCAATGACAACGGTGGATCCTTACGTGGTCTGTGAAAAGAACACAGATGCAATGACACTAGTGGATCCATATGTGGTCTATGGGAAGAACACACATGCGATGACACCGGTGGATCCATGTGTGGTCCATGAGAGGAACACACATGCAATGACACTGGTGGATCCATGTGTCGTGTGTGGGAAAAACACACATGCAATGACACTAGTGATATGTGGTTTGTTAAAAGAACGGACATGCAATGACTCTAACTGTGGTTCATGAAAAGAGAAGACATGCAATGACACTGGTGGATCCATATGTGGTTAATGAGAAGAACACACATGCAATGGCACTAGCTGTGGTTCATGATATGGTTTGTGAGAAGAACACACATGCAATGACTCTACCTGTGGTTCATGAGAAGAACACAGTTACAATGACTCTAACTGTGGTTCATGAAAAGAGCAGACATGCGATGACATCGGTGGATCCATGTGTGGTCTATGAGAGGAACACACATGCAATGACACCGGTGGATCCTTACGTGATCTGGGAGAAGAACACACATGCAATGACACTGGTGGATCCATATGTGGTCTATGATAAGGACACACATGCAATGACACTAGTGGATCCATCTGTGGTTCCTGGGAAGGACACATGCAATGATACTAGTGGATCCATGTGTGGTCTGTGGAAAGAACACACATGTAATGACACTGGTGATATGTGTTTTGTGAAAGGAACAGACATGCAATTACGTTAACTTTGGTTCATTAAAAGAGCAGACATGCAATGACACTGGTGGATTCATGTGTGGTTAATGAGAAGAACACACATGCAATGACACTAGGTGAGGTTCATGATATGGTTTGTGAGAAGAACACACATGCAATGACTCTAGAAGTGGTCTATGAGAGGAACACACATGCAATGACTCTAACTATGGTTCATGAAAAGAGCAGACATGCGATGACACCGGTGGAACCATGTGTGGTCCATGAGAGGAACACACATGCAATGCCACCGACGGATCCGTACGTGGTCTGTGAGAAGAACACACATGCAATGACACCGGTGGATCCATACGTGGTCTGTGAAAAGAACACACATGCAATGACACTGGTGGATCCATCTGTGGTTCATGGGAAGAACACACATGCAATGATACTAGTGGATTCATGTGTGGTCTGTGGGAGAACACACATGCAATGACACTGGTGATATGTGTTTTGCGAAAAGAACAGACATGCAATGACTCTAACTATGGTTCATGACAAGAGCAGACATGCAATGACACTGGTTGATCCATCTGTGGTTAATGAGAAGAATACACCCGCAATGACACTAGGTGTGGTTCATGATATGCTTTGTGAGAAGAACACACATGCAATGACTCTAGTTGTGGTCTATGAGAGGAACACACATGCAATGACTCTAACTATGGTTCATGAAAAGACGAGACATGCGATGACACCGGTGGATCCATGTTGTGGTCCATGAGAGGAACACACATGCAATGACACTGGTGGATCCATGTGTCGTCTGTGGGAAGAACACACAGGCAATGACACTGGTGATATGTGGTTTGTTAAAAGAACAGACATGCAATGACTCTAACCGTGGTTCATGAAAAGAGAAGACATGCAATGACACTGGTGGATCCATATGTGGTTAATGAGAAGAACACACATGCAATGACACTAGCTGTGGTTCATGATATGGTTGGTGAGAAGAACAGACATGCAATGACTCTACCTGTGGTTCATGAGAAGAACACAGTTGCAATGACTTTAACTGTGGTTCATGAAAAGAGCAGACATGCGATGACATCGGTGGATCCATGTGTGGTCTATGGGAGGAACACAGATGCAATGACACCGGTGGATCCTTACGTGATCTGGGAGAAGAACACACATGCAATGACACTAGTGGATCCATATGTGGTCTGTGAGAAGGACACACATGCAATGACACTAGTGGATCCATCTGTGGTTCCTGGGAAGGACACATGCAATGATACTAGTGGATCCATGTGTGGTCTGTGGGAAGAACACACATGCAATGACACTGGTGATATGTGTTTTGTGAAAGGAACAGACATGCAATGACGTTAACTTTGGTTCATGAAAAGAGCAGACATGCAATGACACTGGTGGATTCATGTGTGGTTAATGAGAAGAACACACATGCAATGACACTAGGTGAGGTTCATGATATGGTTTGTGAGAAGAACACACATGCAATGACTCTAGTAGTGGTCTATGAGAGGAACACACATGCAATGACTCTAACTATGGTTCATGAAAAGAGTAGACATGCGATGACACCGGTGGATCCATGTGTGGTCCATGAGAGGAACACACATGCAATGACACCGATGGATCCTTACGTGGTCTGTGAGAAGAACACACATGCAATGACACCGGTGGATCCATACGTGGTCTATGAAAAGAACACAGATGCAATGACACTGTGGATCCATCTGTGGTTCATGGGAAGAACACACATGCAATGATACTGGTGGATTCATGTGTGGTCTGTGGGAAGAACACACATGCAATGACACTGGTGATATGTGTTTTGCGAAAAGAACAGACATGCAATGACTCTAACTATGGTTCATGACAAGAGCAGACATGCAATGACACTGGTGGATCCATCTATGGTTAATGAGAAGAATACACCCGCAATTACACTAGGTGTGGTTCATGATATGGTTTGTGAGAAGAACACACATGCAATGACTCTAGTTGTGGTCTATGAGAGGAACACACATGCAATGACTCTAACTATGGTTCATGAAAAGAGGAGACATGCGATGACACCGGTGGATCCATGTGTGGTCCATGAGAGGAACACACATGCAATGACACTGGTGGATCCATGTGTCGTGTGTGGGAAAAACACACAAGCAATGACACTGGTGATATGTGGTTTGTTAAAAGAACAGACATGCAATGACTCTAACTGTGGTTCATGAAAAGAGAAGACATGCAATGACACTGGTGGATCCATATGTGGTTAATGAGAAGAACACACATGCAATGACACTAGCTGTGGTTCATGATATGGTTTGTGAGAAGAACACACATGCAATGACTCTACCTGTGGTTCATGAGAAGAACACAGTTACAATGACTCTAACTGTGGTTCATGAAAAGAGCAGACATGCGATGACATCGGTGGATCCATGAGTGGTCTATGAGAGGAACACACATGCAATGACACCGGTGGATCCTTACGTGATCTGGGAGAAGAACACACATGCAATGACACTGGTGGATCCATATGTGGTATGTGAGAAGGACACACATGCAATGACACTAGTGGATCCATCTGTGGTTCCTGGGAAGGACACATGCAATGATACTAGTGGATCCATGTGTGGTCTGTGGGAAGAACACACATGCAATGACACTGGTGATATGTGTTTTGTGAAAGGAACAGAAATGCAATGACGTTAACTTTGGTTCATGAAAAGAGCAGACATGCAATGACACTGGTGGATTCATGTGTGGTTAATGAGAAGAACACACATGCAATGACACTAGGTGAGGTTCATTATATGGTTTGTAAGAAGAACACACATGAAATGACTCTAGCAGTGGTCTATGAGAGGAACACACATGCAATGACTCTAACTATGGTTCATGAAAAGAGCAGACATGCGATGACACCGGTGGATCCATGTGTGGTCCATGAGAGGAACACACATGCAATGACACCGATGGATCCTTACGTGGTATGTGAGAAGAACACACATGCAATGACACCGGTGGATCCATACGTGGTCTGTGAAAAGAACACATATGCAATGACACTGGTGGATCCATCTGTGGTTCATGGGAAGAACACACATGCAATGATACTGGTGGATTCATGTGTGGTCTGTGGGAAGAACACACATGCAATGACACTGGTGATATGTGTTTTGCGAAAAGAACAGACATGCAATGACTCTAACTATGGTTCATGACAAGAGCAGACATGCAATGACACTGGTGGATCCATCTATGGTTAATGAGAAGAATACACCCGCAATGACACTAGGTGTGGTTCATGATATGGTTTGTGAGAAGAACACACATGCAATGACTCTAGTTGTGGTCTATGAGAGGAACACACATGCAATGACTCTAACTATGGTTCATGAAAAGAGGAGACATGCGATGACACCGGTGGATCCATGTGTGGTCCATGAGAGGAACACACATGCAATGACACTGGTGGATCCTTGTGTCGTGTGTGGGAAGAACACACATGCAATGACACTGGTGGATCCATGTGTGGTCTGTGAGAAGAACACACATGCAATGACACTGGTGTGGTTCATGGTAAGAACACACATGCAATGACACTGGTGGATCCATGTGTGGTTAATGAGAAGAACACACATGCAATGACACTGGGTGTGGTTCATGATATGGTTTGTGAGAAGAACACACATGCAATGACTCTAGCTATGGTTCATGAGAAGAACACAGTTGCAATGACTCTAACTGTGGTTCATGAAAAGAGCAGACATGCGATGACATCGGTGGATCCATGTGTGGTCTATGAGAGGAACACACATGCAATGACACCGGTGGATCCTTACGTGATCTGGGAGAAGAACACACATGCAATGACACTGGTGGTTCCATATGTGGTATGTGAGAAGGACACACATGCAATGACACTAGTGGATCCATCTGTGGTTCCTGGGAAGGACACATGCAATGATACTAGTGGATCCATGTGTGGTCTGTGGGAAGAACACACATGCAATGACACTGGTGATATGTGTTTTGTGAAAGGAACAGACATGCAATGACGTTAACTTTGGGTCATGAAAAGAGCAGACATGCAATGACACTGGTGGATTCATGTGTGGTTAATGAGAAGAACACACATGCAATGACACTAGGTGAGGTTCATGATATGGTTTGTGAGAAGAACACACATGCAATGACTCTAGCAGTGGTCTATTAGAGGAACACACATGCAATGACTCTAACTATGGTTCATGAAAAGAGCAGACATGCGATGACACCGGTGGATCCATGTGTGGTCCATGAGAGGAACACACATGCAATGACACCGATGGATCCTTACGTGGTCTGTGAGAAGAACACACATGCAATGACACCGGTGGATCCATACGTGGTCTGTGAAAAGAACATAGATGCAATGACCCTGGTGGATCCATCTGTGGTTCATGGGAAGAACACACATGCAATGATACTGGTGGATTCATGTGTGGTCTGTGGGAAGAACACACATGCAATGACACTGGTGATATGTGTTTTGCGAAAAGAACAGACATGCAATGACTCTAACTATGGTTCATCACAAGAGCAGACATGCAATGACACTGGTGGATCCATCTATGGTTAATGAGAAGAATACACCCGCAATGACACTAGGTGTGGTTCATGATATGGTTTGTGAGAAGAACACACATGCAATGACTCTAGTTGTGGTCTATGAGAGGAACACACATGCAATGACTCTAACTATGGTTCATGAAAAGAGGAGACATGTAACGACACCGGTGGATCCATGTGTGGTCCATGAGAGGAACACACATGCAATGACCCTGGTGGATCCTTGTGTCGTGTGTGGGAAGAACACACATGCAATGACACTGGTGATATGTGGTTTGTTAAAAGAACAGACATGCAATGACTCTAACTGTGGTTCATGAAAAGAGAAGACATGCAATGACACTGGTGGATCCATATGTGGTTAATGAGAAGAACACACATGCAATGACACTAGCTGTGGTTCATGATATGGTTTGTGAGAAGAACACACATGCAATGACTCTACCTGTGGTTCATGAGAAGAACACAGTTACAATGACTCTAATTGTGGTTCATGAAAAGAGTAGACATGCGATGACATCGGTGGATCCATGTGTGGTCTATGAGAGGAACACACATGCAATGTCACCGGTGGATCCTTACGTGATCTGGGAGAAGAACACACATGCAATGACACTGGTGGATCCATATGTGGTATGTGAGAAGGACACACATGCAATGACACTAGTGGATCCATCTGTGGTTCCTGGGAAGGACACATGCAATGATACTAGTGGATCCATGTGTGGTCTGTGGGAAGAACACACATGCAATGACACTGGTGATATGTGTTTTGTGAAAGGAACAGAAATGCAATGACGTTAACTTTGGTTCATGAAAAGAGCAGACATGCAATGACACTGGTGGATTCATGTGTGGTTAATGAGAAGAACACACATGCAATGAAACTAGGTGAGGTTCATGATATGGTTTGTGAGAAGAACACACATGCAATGACTCTAGCAGTGGTCTATGAGAGGAACACACATGCAATGACTCTAACTATGGTTCATGAAAAGAGCAGACATGCGATGACACCAGTGGATCCATGTGTGGTCCATGAGAGGAACACACATGCAATGACACCGATGGATCCTTACGTGGTCTGTGAGAAGAACACACATGCAATGACACCGGTGGATCCATACGTGGTCTGTGAAAAGAACACAGATGCAATGACATTGGTGGATCCATCTGTGGTTCATGGGAAGAACACACATGCAATGATACTGGTGGATTCATGTGTGGTCTGTGGGAATAACACACATGCAATGACACTGGTGATATGTGTTTTGCGAAAAGAACAGACATGCAATGACTCTAACTATGGTTCATGACAAGAGCAGACATGCAATGACACTGGTGGATCCATCTATGGTTAATGAGAAGAATACACCCGCAATGACACTGGGTGTGGTTCATGATATGGTTTGTGAGAAGAAAACACATGCAATGACTCTAGTTGTGGTCTATGAGAGGAACACACATGCAATGACTCTAACAATGGTTCATGAAACGAGTAGACATGCGATGACACCGGTGGATCCATGTGTGGTCCTTGAGAGGAACACACATGCAATGACACTGGTGGATCCTTGTGTCGTGTGTGGGAAGAACACACATGCAATGACACTGGTGGATCCATGTGTGGTCTGTGAGAAGAACACACATGCAATGACACTGGTGTGGTTCATGGTAAGAACACACATGCAATGACACTGGTGGATCCATGTGTGGTTAATGAGAAGAACACACATGCAATGACACTGGGTGTGGTTCATGATATGGTTTGTGAGAAGAACACACATGCAATGACTCTAGCTATGGTTCATGAGAAGAACACACATGCAATGACTCTAACTGTGGTTCATGAAAAGAGCAGACATGCGATGGCTCTGACTGTGGATCCATGTGTGGTCTATGAGAGGAACACACATGCAATAACACCGCTGGATCCTTACGTGATCTGTGAGAAGAACACACATGCAATGACACCGGTGGATCCATACGTGGTCTGTGAAAAGAACACACATGCAATGACACTGGTGGATCCATCTGTGGTTCATGGGAATAACACACATGCAATGACATTGGTGGATCCATGTGTGGTCTGTGGGAAGAACACACATGCAATGACACTGGTGATATGTGTTTTGTGAAAAGAACAGACATGCAATAACTCTAACTGTGGTTCATGACAAGAGCAGACATGCAATGACACTAGTGGATCCTTGTGTGGTTAATGAGAAGAACACACATGCAATGACACTGGGTGTGCTTCATGATATGGTTTGTGAGAAGAGCACACATGCAATGACTCTAGCTGTGGTCTATGAGAGGAACACACATGTAATGACTCTAGCTGTGGTTTAATGAAAAGAGCAGACATGCGATGACACCGGTGGATCCATGTGTGGTCTATGAGAGGAACACACATGCAATGACACCGATGGATCCTTACGTGGTCTGTGAGAAAAACACACATGCAATGACACCGGTGGATCCATATGTGGTCTGTGAAAAGAACACACATGCAATGACACTGGTGGATCCATCTGTGGTTTGTGAGAAGGACACACATGCAATGACACCGGTGGATCCATGTGTGGTCTGTGAGAAGAACACACATGCAATGACACTGCTGTGGTTCATGAAAAGAGCAGACATGCAATGACACTGGTGGATCCATGTGTGGTTAATGAGAAGAACACACATGCAATGACACTGGGTATGGTTCATGATATGGTTTGTGAGAAGAACACACATGCAATGACTCTAGTTGTGGTTCATGAGAAGAACACACATGCAATACTCTAACTGTGGTTCATGAAAAGAGCAGACATGCGATGACACCGGTGGATCCATGTGTGGTCTATGAGAGGAACACACATGCAATGACACCGGTGGATCCTTACGTGGTATGTGAGAAGAACACACATGCAATGACACCGGTGGATCCATACGTGGTCTGTGAGAAGAACACACATGCAATGACACTAGTGGATCCATCTATGGTTTGTGAGGACATACATGCAATGACACTGGTGGATCCATGTGTGGTCTATGAGAAGAACACACATGCAATGACACTGGTGGATCCATGTGTGGTCTTTGAGAAGAACACACATGCAATGATACTGGTGATATGTGGTTTATGAGAGGAACAGACATGCAATGACTCTAACTGTGGTTAATGAAAAGAGGAGACATGCAATGACACCGATGGATCCATGTGTGGTCTATGAGAGGAACACACATGCAATGACACCGGTGGATCCTTACGTGGTCTATGAGAAGAACACACATGCAATGACACTGGTGGATCCATGTGTGGTTTGTGAGAAGGACACACATGCAATGACACTGGTGGATCCATCTGTGGTTCATGGGAAGGACACACATGCAATGATACTGGTGGATCCATGTGTGGTTGATACGTCCATTTTGCATCACTATTCTATGTCTTAATTCACTATTATTCACTGATATATTTCGTATTGAGAGGTGATACTTATGTTATTTCATCTGTTTTTGCATGGTTGATGACTTTTGGAGCATCGACCGCTGTAGTCAGGATTCTGAAGGAAAAGGTGCTATTTAGAGGAAAAATTCGCGAAGATCGGAAAATCCGGGAAAATATACGGAATATCCTATTTTTCCAGAAGACTAAGGATGCCAGAAGACGGAGTGGAGATGGCCCACAGGGGGCCCACACCACCCCCTGGCGCGGGCAGCCCTAGGCCGTGCCAGGAGGTGGTGTGGCCACCCTGGCCCACTCTAGCCTCTCCCCTCTTGTGTATATCAACCTCCCAAAACCCTAAGACTCGAAGAGCGACCACAGAAAGATTTCGCCACCTCCGTGGGGCAGAAAACACCGAGAGAGAAAGATCTCTCCGGTAGATAGATTTGTGCCGGGGGAATTCCTTCCTGGAGAGGGGAGATCATCGCCATCAACACCACCATCAAGCTGGACTTCATCGGGAGCATCATCATCATCACCACCATCATCACCATCAGCACCCTCATCACCATCTCCATATTGCTGTAACAATTGGTTGAATCTTGCATTAGTTCATAGGGGAAACTTTCCCGGTGTTGATTACTCTTTGTTGTTGATGCTATTGAGTGAACCATTGAATTATTGTTTATGTTCAGATTGTTATACATCATTATTCCATCTCTGATCATGATCCATATGATGTCTTGTGAGTAGTTTGTTTTGTTCTTGAGGACATGGGACAAGTCATGTTGTTAGTAGTGGAGTTGTGTTGAGAAAGATTCAATAGTTTGATATTTAAGTTGTGGTGTACTTCTTCTAGTGGTGTCATGTGAACGTCGACTACATGACACTTCACCTACATGGGCCTAGGGGAATGCATTGTGTATTTGGCTACTAATCGTAGGGGTTGACGGAGTGACAGAAACCTGAACCCTCGTTAGGAAACCATTGCACAAGGGACGTAAGGGTCTTAGAGTTTAAAGTTGTGGTTAGGTTTCTACCTTAATTACTTTCTTGTACATACGGATGTTTGCAAGGGGTATAATCACAAGTATGTATTAGTCTTGTATGGGGCGGTACATTAGCACAGGTTCACCCACACAACACTTAGAAAGCTAGAGAAGATTAATCAACTATATGAAGCGAAAGCACTTGACAGTCTTCCCATGTGTCCTCGAGAACGTTTGGTCATCTTAAGTAATACAACTGGCTTGTCCTTTGCTGCATAAAGGATTGGGCCACTTGCTGCATTTATTCCTACTGTCTTTTATTTACTCGTACTTTGTTTACTTGCTTATCAAAAACCCCTAAAAATCCGTTTGCTAAGTATTTGCATAGAATTCCTGATCCATACCACTAGCCAAGACTTTCTGCTCCTCGTTGGGTTCGACACTCTTACTTATCGAAAATACTACGATACACCCCCTATACTTGTGGGTCATCAAGACTATTTTCTGGCACCATTGCCAGGGAGTGAAGCGCTATTGGAGAGTGGAACTAGTAAAGGAAACTTCTACTGTGAGTATTGTTTACTTCTGCTAGTTGCTTTATTTTTGTTATGGATAATTTGCTGAGTTTCTTATTTGGTAATGCTACTACCACTGCTAAGGTAGTAGATAAGCCACCACCTGCTGAGAATGATGTTTTCAAAATACCTACAAGAATTATTGATCGTGTTATGGATAACTACTATGTTGGGGATGGAACTGTCCATCCCGGTGATCATTTACTCTCTATACACGAATTATGCGGGTTGTTCAAGTTTGCAGGTATTACTACAGATCAAGTTAAGAAGAAGTTATTCTTATTATCACTGAAAGTAAGAGCTGAGGAATGGTATAAGCTACTGAAGAATGGTCAAGCTCTGGAATGGGAGGAAATAGTGCCTCTCTTTTATTCAAAGTTTTATCCTCCTAGCGAGATTCATAAAGATCGGAATCAAATATAAAACTTTTGGCCCCTTGATGGAGAGAGTACAGCCCAAGCTTGGGGGAGATTGAAGTTACTAATGCTCAAATGTCCCATTCATGAGCTCCCCAACAATATTATTATCAATAACTTCTATGTAAGACTCCCTCTACATGACAAAGATTTATTGGATGCTTCTTGTGCTGGATCATTCACTCGCATGGGAGAAGAAGCTAAATGGGATCTTCTGGACCGTATTCAAGACAATGCTGAAGCTTGGGAGAATGACAAAGGTAGAAATTCAGGTATAAATTATGATTATGAATGCATTGAATCTTTTATGGGAACTGATGACTTTCAAAATATTAAAAATGCTTATGTCTAGACTCTCAAGCTATTGCTTCTTATTTTAAGGCTTTTGCTTCCTATATTGCAACGCCTAAAAAGAAGTGGAATAAGTATCATGAACCTTATAAAGATATTGCTAAGAGTGTTCCTGCAAGAAATACTGAAGTTTATACTGCTAATCATGTTTTACCTGAACCTTATATTGAGAAAATATCTTTTCTAGTTAAGGTAAAGGAACATTCTATGATAGCTAGTATGGTTAATGAAAGGACAAATAAAGCTGTTGAACCTGATAAACAAATGGTTTATGAACCTATAATAGCAAGTGTGAAAGACTTTGTCACTAAATATGAAAAAGAAGGACACACTATCCTTTGCAAGGATACCTCTAATATTGTTTCACATAGTAGTGTTATGAGAGCTAGTATTCCTGTGTTTTCTGTTAGAATAAGTGATCATTTCTATGATGGTCCTTGTGATAGCTATATTGTTAAGTTTATGCATGATACTGAAAGTTACTATGAAAGAGGGAAAAGTGTTCTTATGCATCTCAATAATCTCAAGTTTCCTCGTTTTATGCCGAAAGTTTTTATGTTGCACTTCTTTTGCCTCCTTATGCAAGTAGCCCTTGGTTTCAACAACTTGTTTGTTTACAAAATTCCCTTGCATAGTAAGTGGGGTAGACTTAAATGTGTGTGTATTTTTGCTTCTTAATGCTCTCTTTCACTTCAGTTCATATCCCTATGAGAGCTTCTTCAAAATTATCATGCCCATCTTAATGGCTATAAAGAAAGAGCTTTATGGGAGACAACCCAATTTGTTTTTGCTTTCAGTTTGTTTTTTTCTTTGAGTCTTGGAAGTTATTACTTCCGTAATAACCGCTCCTTATCCGTTTTGTTTGGTTTTTGTGTCAAGATCAACCTCTAATGAGAGAGAAGTAAGATTTGGGGAAGTTGCTATCCCGAAACAGATTTTTATGCCCCACCGTAAAAATTCGTGAGAGATCTCTGTATGTCGGATTGAGCTGTAATTGTTTGTGCTTCTGCCCCAGGTTGTTATTTAACTTTCGTTAGTTTTGCACTTTTTGATTTGAGCAATAGAAGATTTTCGAAAAAAATGATCTTTACCTGCTGGTCTGTTTTGACAGATTTAGCCAATCTTGCATTTGCTTCTTTATTCGATTTCCTTTTTGAATTCTTTTTGGGTTTTCGGAAGGAGTTGTTACAGTAGCTTATGTTTTGATGGTTTTCAGTTGAAGTTGGAATCAAAAGGTTTTATCACTTCACTTATACTAATGTTGCTAATGAGAACTGTGTGAAGTTTTGTGTGAAAGAAATTTCCAGGAAGTGGAGACAATGGTGTAATAAGGAAGAGAAGGGTTTTATGGCTCAAGTAATAAGTGTATGAAGATGAAGATATCAATGATATTCAAGTGGTGACTCCGAAAGAATTTACTAGATACCAAATTCAGAGACCTGCAGAGTCTGTTTTCAAATAGGTAACGGTTCTGGTAAGAAAAGTTCCGCGAAAATACTATCCAACTATATTTTTGCAGTTTTTAGTCAATAAGGAAAGTTACGAAGCGAAAAAGGGATGGAAATGGAGCCAGGGTGGCTCACACCACTCTGTGGCGCGGGCCCTCCCCTGGCCGCGCCACCAGGTGGTGAGTCCACCCCGGACTCCGCCTCCGACTCGTTTTCTCCCAGTACCTTCCTTTTGATATGAAACTTTGTAATATATAACCCCCCCGGATCCCCGGAGGTTCGTATATCGTGTTTTCGTCGTGTTTTTGTTTCGATCTATTTCTGCCAGGAACTATTCTTGAAAGCTTAGGAGCACAATGGTATCCGCCAAGGATAATGGGAAGGAGCCTATGGAGGAGGATATCCAAGATCCCAAGCAGGGGCTGGCACCTTTAGTCTCTTGACCTGCATCAACGGAAGCCCTACGAGTCACTAAGGAATTCTGCGATAAGTACCAAGACTTGAGGAGGAAGGTGGACATGCTTCAATGGAAGAATAATAGGCTTCGCAAGATGCTGGAAGATTTCCTCATATCAACTAAGAAAATATTACCACCACCACCGAAGGAGTAATTCGTCATCAGGTTTGGCATCCCCTTGGCTTGTTCCAAGCTTGGGGGAGTGCCACGGTATCACATCACTATCTTCTATATTTTTACCTTTTTTGGTAGAGTCATATCATGAATAGAGGAGTTATTATGTAGTATGGTTTGCATTATGGAAGTGTCCCCTCTCTCGTTAGATATGTATCCCTTGGTGTGAGTTGTCGTTATGGAATATTAATGAGAAGTTCTATCATTTACTCTTTTGCATAACTTATATTAGTTTTCAATTCGTGGTTATATGATTGATCTTGTTGTTAGTATTGGTATCACTTTGGGATCATTGAGTTAATTTAGTTGGTTTTGGCAAACCTGGCTCGGTCAGTAGCAACACTATTTTTGAGAGTTGAATGAAAAAGATAAAAGTACTCTAAAGAAATATAATTTCATCATCTTTCTTTCTTGATTTGCTCATAAGTTTAGTATTCTCTAGTTAAGATCTTTTGTGCTTCCAAGGAAGATTGCACGTTTGCCTTTATCACTTGTATGTTTGTTTGTTTCCTTCAACTCTTATACTTGCTACCCAGCCTTGCTAGCCAAAAACCTGTACTGAGTGGGTATTCTTCTCGTGCATCCAACTCCTTTAAACCAAAACCCACGCCATTTGTGTCCACCATACCTACCTAGTAGCATTATTGCTATTCCAAGTAAATTCTTGTTTTATCTACCTCCCAAATTAAACTTGTTATGTGAAAATTAGTGATTAAAGCTCTCACGAACTTGATGGCACACTTTACTTTCTTGCACTTAATAAACTTGAACCATTGTGCCCATCTATGTTGCGTATATGCTTGCGCTTTGTGAGTTGTGAATTAGCAGAACCATGCTGTCATGGGGAACGCTTTCAACATTGCATTGGTACTTCGTACCTAGTTGATATCATGTTCTTTTGTCTATGGATGTCGTCGGTGTGAAATGAAAGGGGAGCTTGTAAGTCCATGGACTTATGCATGTGTGTTAGAGAAAGCTCGTCATTGGTCTAATCCATGCTAACATGGTGGAAACCTGCAGCGTAACCATAACGAGTATCTATGAAGCATTCTTCTTATAAAAAAAGAGATAGAGATTGAGGAAAAGAAAAAAAAGATATTATGAAAAGAGGAAAGAGAGAAAAAAAAGCACCATATTCCCATGGTAAATAAGAAGATTGCTGAGATACTTGTTGTCTGCTTGCCTTGTCATTTTGATATGGGGATTCTTCCGTATCATCGGGCAAGGGGTACCCCATTGACGGTTCTCAATGATACACATATGCTTACGATGACAAGAACTTACCGGTGACTAAACTTGAGTAGCATGAGGAGCGGCCCTCGTATTCAAGGGACATGAGATTCTCAACATACAACTTGTCAATGCATATCCTCATATTTGATCACTTTAACCTTAATCACCTAAAGATGCCTATGATAGGGGCATTGAGAGCTGAAAGCTAGTAAGTATCATAATTTTTGGGAGCTCTTTATGAGACTTGCAATCCCTGCTTCCCTCTTTGAAGGGCCTTTCTTTTACTTTGTAGTTGAGTCAGTAAACCTACTCCCTTCTACCTCAGCAAGTATTTTGAGTTGTTGTGTTTCATTCATTCATATGATGATTTATTCAATCATGTTTCTTATGTTCCTTGCTTTGCACATTGCTCTTATCTTGATGTTTACTACATTGAAAGTTATCATTAAAAAAACAGTTATTTGTGAACTCCAGCAAATTATCAACTATTCTGCGACCAAGAGCTAAGTTTGCCATTACCAATTATGATTCACTTTATGTATCTTTATTGTGTTTCCTTTACTCATTACAAGTTGAGTTATATAATAGTGAGGTGTCTTCTATTATGATCTATGTATTGATGAATGTGATGCTTCTTGTCCGTATTCTTTTATCGACTCTTCACTCCATAAACCCGAGGCCATGTTTATTGAGCTCAGTTTCGCTTGGGGACAAGCGAAGTCTAAGCTTGGGAAGAGTTGATACGTCCATTTTGCATCACTATTCTATGCCTTAATTCACTATTATTCATTGATATATTTCGTATTGAGAGGTGATACTTATGTTATTTCATCTGTTTTTGCATGGTTGATGACTTTTGGAGCATGGACCGTTGCAGTCAGGATTCTGATGGAAAAGGTGTTGTTTGGAGGCAAAATTCGCGAAGATCAGAAAATTTGGGAAAATATACGGAAAATCCTATTTTTTCAGAAGACTAAGGATGCCGAAGATTGAGTGGAGATGGGCCACGGGGCCCACACCACCTGGCAAGCGGCAAACCTAGGCGCGCCAGAGGTGGTGTGGCCACCAGCCCACTCTAGCCTCTCCCTCCGGCATATATCAACCTCCTGAAACCCTAAGACTCGAGAGCGACCACGAAGATTTCGCCTCTGCAAGCGAAAACACCGAGAGAGAAAGATCTCTCCGGCGGACAGATTTCTGCCAGGGGAATTCTTTCCCGGAGAGGGGAGATCGTCACCATCAACACCACCATCAAGCTGGACTTCATCGAGATCATCATCATCATCACCACCATCAGCACCCTCATCACCATCTCCATATTGCTGTAACAATTGGTTAAATCTTGCATTAGTTCATAGGGGAAACTTTCCCGATGTTGATTACTCTTTGTAGTTGATGCTATTGAGTGAACCATTGAATTATTGTTTATGTTCATATTGTTATACATCATTATTCCATCTCTGATCATGATCCATATGATGTCTTGTGAGTTGTTCATTTTGTTCTTGAGGACATGGGAGAAGTCATGTTGTTAGTAGTGGAGTTGGGTTGAGAAAGATTCAATAGTTTGATATTTAAGTTGTGGTGTACTTCTTCTAGTGGTGTCATGTGAACATCGACTACATGACACTTCACCTATATGGGCCTACGGGAATGCATTGTGTATTTGGCTACTAGTCGTAGGGGTTGCCGGAGTGACAGAAACCTTAACCCCCGTTAGGAAACCATTGCATAAGGGACGTAAGGGTCTTAGAGTTTAAAGCTGTGGTTAGGTTTCTACCTTAATTACTTTCTTGTACTTACGGATGTTTGCAAGGGGTATAATCACAAGTATGTATTAGTCTTGGATGGGCGGTACATTAGCACAGGTTCACCCACACAACACTTAGCAAGCTAGAGAAGATTTATCAACTATATGAAGCGAAAGCATTTGACAGTCTTCCCATGTGTCCTCGAGAATGTTTGGTCATCTTAAGTAATACAACCAGCTTGTCCTTTGCTGCATAAAGGATTGGGCCACTTGCTGCATTTATTCCTACTGTCTTTTATTTACTCGTACTTTGTTTACTTGCTTATCAAAAACCCCTAAAAATCCGTTTGCCAAGTATTTCTAGAGAATTCTTGATCCATACCACTAGCCAGCACCTTCTGCTCCTCGTTGGGTTCGACACTCTTACTTATCGAAAATACTGCGATACACCCCCTATACTTGTGGGTCATCAGTGGTCTATGGGAAGAACACACATGCAATGACACTGGTGATATGTGTTTTGTGAAAGGAACAGACATGCAATGATGTTAACTGTGGTTCATGAAAAGAGCAGACATGCAATGACACTGGTGGATCCATGTGTGGTTAATGAGAAGAACACACATGCAATGACACTGGGTGTGGTTCATGATATGGTTTGTGAGAAGAACACACATGCAATGACTGTAGTTGTGGTCTATGAGAGGAACACACATGCAATGACTCTAACGGTGGTTCGTGAAAAGAGCACAAACCCTCTCTATCTTTCGTAGAAGCACAAACATGTGCTCACCCTGTCTTCTACTCCTAGATTGGTTATCACAGTTGTCACACGGATCATGCGCACCAACCGTTGATTCTGTGCAATCCAACGATGATCATTGCACACGTCATGCCCTTCACAGTACAGCGTGAGACAGCACGGACGTCTCCCTCAGCGAGACTTCTACAAGAAGGAACACGATGCCGTCCATGGAAAAAGTCGTCGAGCGGTCATGTCATGTTTAATCAAGACTGAAAAGCCTACTACTGCTACTACTATGCCACAATGCATGCGTCATCGAGTGCACGATCTTTGATGGACAGCTGCAATTTATTGCCACTTGATTTTAATAAGACATATCCCATCTTTTACGCAGCGGCTCTCAATCGCCAATTTTAGGGCGTGTCAAACTTCGTACATAGAAATTGTGTGTGCACCCTTTGCATGCGGCTCAATACAGAACTGCCATGCATGGCCCAGGAAAAAAACGTGACGTACCGTGCACGTGTCGCGGTGCAGTAGACTGCACGGCGTGTTGCACGGTGGTGCAACAAAACGTGCCTTGCTTCTATCCACCTTAACTATAGAGCCCCTCTCCGCACACCCACTCCCACTCTCGCTCACTGTCGCCACGCAACCCTCTCCACTATCCCACCAGCATCCGCAAACTCCCGAGAATACGCCGTCCATGCCGGTGATGGCCGAGGAGGATAAGTTGGCCATCGTCGCCTCTGTGGCCGCCGGCGAGGAGGCCCCCGTCTCCTCGCCGGTCCCCCTCGACGCGTTGAAAGCCGCCGTCGTCCATGTCCAGGCCCCAGTCGAGGCATTGATGGAAGCCGCTATTCCCGTCCAGGCCCGCGTCCCCGCTACCGACGAAGCCGCCGAAGAGGAGCCCTACGCCGGTCACAAGCAGATCATGCACTTCTTCGGGACCTACGATCCAGATAAGTACGTCGCTCCACTGAACCCCTATGACACCGGCATCGACGACCCATGGTCGGAGGTAACTAGGGTTTGCTCCCCTCCCCTGGTTCTTCTACCGTTCCCATCGTTGGATGCTAGATCTAGGTTTATTAGGATTCGCTTGTTCGCATTTTGATTGCTCGATCTTCTTACATCATCTACTCCCCCATTTTCCTTTTCTTCCAATAGGTTTCCGACAGTGACGTCCGTAGCGATGACGAGTCCATTCACACCAAGGCTCGTCAGGTGCTGAGGAGGCTGTGGGCCGGCCAGTACGACGCCTTCCTCAGGGGCCCCTACTACAGCTGCCCCTTCCGCAAGGGGATCGCCTAATGCTTGACGAGTTGCGCCGGCGGCACCGACTTGAACACCTTACTGAAGCATGCAGAGGTCGCGGGCTCCGGCACCCAGAAAGGCGACAAGCGCGAGACCATGAACATCAACACCCACATCGTTGAACACCGGGCTCTCTGTATTCACCTCTGAAACCTCCAGCGGGTGGCCATCAAAAAGGGTCGCATGCCTCCAATCAGGCCCAAGGCCCCCAAGTCCAAGAAACTGGGCAGCAAGAAATGGAGGAAGCGTCAGAGGGAGGAGGCGGAGCCCAGCCGTGGGATGCCATGTGCCAGCGCACTTGGCAGCGCTGCTAAGCAGCTTCTTTCTAGCTATATCCTATTTCTGGCTGAATGCATCGAACCTCGTTACTTTCTATCGCTATATCCTATTTAGCTGCACACAGCTATATCTACATTTGTTTTGTTTTCTGAATGAATGTATTCTGCCTGGTGTGATTTGCTGCTCTAGATTTGCTACCTGATCAGAGGCAAAAAGAGGTCCAAAAGGGAACAAAACATCGAAGTGAGAATCTTCTCTAGATTTGCTACCAATTTGGGGAAAATGAAACATATCTGTTTAGCGAGAGAGGAAAAGGGCACTCTTTCAAACTGCCAGTTAACAAGCTACCATCTTGACAAGCTACAATACACATACATAAACATAACACAACGAGGGTTAAATTTATTTTACTAGTATCACTTGAGGCGCTAGACATCTTGGCAAGCTAACTGAGTTCCACAAAACAGAAACATAACACTGACAAGTAAAATTTAATTCACTCCTCATCAGACCACTTGAGGCGCTTGCCATCGTTCCTAGGCAATGAACTGCGACCATTCTAGGTACTCCATAGCTCACGAACTACTTCGTCCCACCTGGCATCTGACTTGGCTTCCCTATCTTCAGCGTCCTGCGGCACAATTAGCGGTGCATCACAGGCCTGATTGTTGCCGCTAGAAGATGCTGCCTCTCTGTTTGCCGCTTCAGCTGCAGCCTCTCTATCAGCTGCTTCTTCAGCTGCAACCTCTCTTTCAGCTGCTTCCGTAGCCTCTCTGTCAGTTGCTTCAGATGCAGCCAATTTCTTTGCATATGCAGCTTCAAACTCAGCTATTCTGCATTTTCTACAAAGGGCTCCCCTAAGCTCGTCTTCCCTCTTGCAAACAGGGCAAAACACGAGGTAACATAGAAAAAATGGATCTTCTTGTATAGCTGGTAGGTCACGTAAGCATCTATGGCTGCATACTTCAGGTTTATATCAGACAACGGCCACTCGTCCCAGAAATCGTGCCTATCCATAGGGAAATCTTCCTTCATTTTGTCGTACGACTCATCGAGGATTCTAGTTGCGAGTGATGCCATTCCATCCTTCCTCAAGTCCCCTAGGATCTTGAAAAGACTCTGAATATCGATCTAGTTGTGCGCAGGAATTATAGTTTCCTCTTGATAAAATTTCGAAAAATCAGTTGTTTTATCGATAGTGCAGAAAACAATTCCCTTTTCTACAAGGAACTGGCGCAGCGCCGGACATTTCCAGTCAGTCCTGAAAGTATGTAGTTTGTCATCATCAAAATTTGTAACTACAAATATTTTGTCAATGCAAGATCATCATCTCAATATAATTTTGAAAAGTTTAGTAAATGCAAGATCAAGACTCTCAACATTGTATTGTCATAATTTATTCGGTTTTGGTATTTCTTAGTCGACTGAGAAATAGTTGCACATTTCTTTTAACTACGGTTGCACTTTTCTTAGGTGATTGAGACTAAAGAAAATCTCAGTCGATTGAGACATAGGCAAACCCTAATTTATTTGGTCCTAAATAAAATCCAGTAGTTGCCAGATGAGCAAGTGGATAAAGAACAAGAGGAGAAAACCCTAAAAGCGGTTAGCTACAGAGAGAAGATAAACAAACCGGGAGAGGTGGTAGACGAGGACGTGTTTCCGCATGGCCAGTTGAACGACGACGACTTCACTCCCTTCATATGGGTTCTCCGGGGTGTACTCGAGGTCCAATCCCACAAACTTGTCCTCGTCTATCCCAAGCCAACCCTCGTACATCCTCAGGACACGCACAACTGTCTCCTCCTTGTTGGTGTAGACAACGTCTATCTTCTTATTGTCATGGGTAGTGAAGCTTGTCTCTAGAGTGCATAGATCTTCCATGGCAGCAAGAAGAAGACGGGAAGAAGATAGATGACAGGAAGAAGAAGAGTGGTTTCTGCGAGGCAGGGGAGTGGTGGAACCATCAATGCGCTTTTAAGGTAGTGGTTAACGATTGGGACAGAAGTCCAAGGAGAGACGCGTGGTGGTGGTCGTTCCAGCTTCTGAGTAAACAAAAAATAATTATAACACCGATACATGTGTCCTGTTTTGTCACGTCAATACACTTGGTAGGGGGTGGGCAGGGGGTGTTGTCCTATCCACTGTGCCAACGCTGCAAGCCTATGTGACAGCCACCCCGCCTAAGCGACGGGAGCGACATAACAGCGAGAACTGACAGGGGCGGCCAACTTGATGGCCGTTAGCCTGATTTTTTGTATTGAAACGTAAAGTTGAATTCGTGCCGAAAAAGACCCTCTGAGTATTTGGCACACCAACTATAGTCATCCCGGCTGATTTCAGGGAACTTGGGTACCACGTTGACTGTACACCCCAATTTTCGGGCCGCAAAATAATATTCTCCTCTCGCTCTCCCCCGTGCCTATGCCGTGCGTCTACAAGCCCCACCGCCGGCCACCGTCAAACCCCGTGCTCCGGCTACCCCCTACAAGCGACGCCACCAGTTTCTGGTCGCCCGCGTCACCCTGTTTCCAACGCCCCTAACCGCACCAGCCTGCATCGTCCCCAACGTCGGATTCGACCCCCAACTGTGGGCATCTCCATTGCTGACGTCATGATGACGTCAGCATGACACAATATTCCCTTTTCTTTTTATTAAATGTTTTATAATTGTTTTCTGAAATAAAAAATAACCCCTGTGGGCCCTGTCTGTCAGGTTTTTATTATTTTTGGAAAATAATTTCTAAAATTATTAAACTTCTGACATGTGGGTCCAGGTTATAAATATTTAATATAATCCAAAAATGTTTAATTGTTTTAATAATGATTTAAAAATGGATTAAAATTGGGAAAAATCATTTTTAATCAGAAAAATATGAATAATATATCAAAATATTCAGAAAAATGAGATATATCCAATAGAGTCATACTCATGCATTGTTAAGCAACTTACATGACAAGTTTATTTAGAAGAACAAAATAACCCTCTCATATGCATTAAGGGTTTCTCCGAATTAAGGTTTGGACCCTTCGGATCCCCTTTAAATTGCCAAGCATGCTATAGGGTTACATTTTACTACAATTTAACTTGTCATATCATCATCCTTGCTTGATCATTGCACATATGCCATGTGTTGATTGTTTCCCCCTCCTCTTTCCGGTGTTTGCCTCCTCCTGGTAGAATACGATATCGAGATCAAGATCGAAGATCGAGATCAACACCATCGAAGGTTATCGATGAACAATGCCAAGCAGATGAACCTGAAGTTCTAGATCTAAGTATCATTAGGAAAAGGCAAGCAAAACCCCACACATGATATAATCCTATGATTTCAAAGTATTTCATTCTTGCCATGTGCATACGATTCCAAAGTCTTTTATCGATAGATAGAGTAATCCTATCTGATGCATGTTTCCTTTGTAGCCTATACTCCCTGATCCACTGCTCCTAGGATAACTAGGATTTGGCTTATAAGCTTCGGTAGACCTGTTATATCTGTTGTGCTTAGCCAAGCTTAGTTGTTACTGCTGGTCCATCCGGTTGATGAATCAGAGCTACGAATGGACCTAGTTGGACATGATGGCGTGGTATGATCAGAGATGGACGTTTAAACATGCTAAGGCTTGTATGGGAGGCCACGTCAGGTTGTGGTTTTTGCAGTTCCACACTTTCCACTACTAGGACCTAAGTTCTTTCCTCTTGAACCAAGACGAGCGTACATCCACACGGGGGCCTAGAAACCCCCTCGACCAACTAACTTGCCTAGTAGATTCCATGAGTCACATAGTTCGGGTGTTCCATTCGACATATGCATTCTGGTTGTTCTTGAAAGTGGTGGAGGAGGTGCATTCATACAGGTAGGTAAGCGTGGCCGGTAACAAGAGAGGCACGGCCTCCATAACCTTAAACCCTGCGCACATCTCTAGGGACCGGCTTCGGGACTTGACCCGTTACGGCGGCATCTCCTTAGGGCGTGACTCATGGTCTCGGCGAAAGCAAGGTAAAGGTAGTGTCGAACCGCTCTCTGTCGGCCTTCCAAGGAAGAGGGCTAACAATATCTGGCATTAAGAGGAGGTTGGTACGTGTGGGTAAAGTTGTGCACCCCTGCAGGGTAATAATCTTTTTGAAAATCCGTGTCCATGGTTATGGACAACTTGGGAATGGATGTGATGATCATAGAGAACTATAACCTAATCATAAAACTTGACAAGAGATGTGAGGTGTGCTTAAGGATGCTTCCTCGGGGATCGAGGGGGTGATCCTAGTTGGTAGGTTCAGGTGATAAAGATTCGGTGGATATCAAAAGAAGATCAAAGCTAGTGGTATCGTTTTATTATCCCCTTTCAAATGTTCCACTTAGTCGAGCTTCTCCTACCTCTTTTACAAATAAAGTTAGCTTTATGAAAAATAACCCCACCAGCCATAAGTCTTGCAAAGTACACCCTGTACTCGGCCTTGCTTTGTTGATACTTTTGCAGCAGGTAAGTGTTACCATAGAAGATGAGTTTGGTATAGCATCGACATTGATGAGTAGCTTGGGGTTCATGGTCGGCATCCTGGAATCTATGGATTAGGACATCATCGTTATGCTTTAGGCCTCTTAGGCCATTTGTTAAGTTTGCTATACTTAATAGCATAATTTGCCTTCCGTTGTTTGATGTTTGTGGTCAGTGACCTCTTCTTGTAATATTTTGGTTCTTTGCTCAGTTATGAGCTTGCTGTAGTAACTTTTGTATCGTAGGGTCACTGTAATGTTACCGATTCTTTCTTTGTATGCTTTTGAGATTTAGGTTAGGCTTATATAAGACGGAGGTCTGGGATTTGTCTAGCCCTAATCCCGGGGGTGTCACAGGTTTTGGTATCGTGAGCGATCATCGGTATAGGAAAACCTTTCTACTGGTCGATGTTGAGTCTAGTGTTTGCGAAAACTATTTTAAAAGATGAAAAGTAATTACGAAAACTCTGGTATGCTTCTTTTTCTTCTCATATAGTTTCGCTCTAACTCAGGGTCATCTTATCTTATGTTGATTTTGAAAAGTTTTTCTACCTCGTCTTGTCTCTCAAAGCTTAGGTGCCTTTTTGGCATGTCGTTTCTCAACCAGTTGACCTATTGTTGAGTTCTCCAGAGTCAGTTGTGTGTGTGTTCCTTGTTTTCCTTTGCTTTGCTTCAGTTGAGAGATTCCTTTCCATCATGATCTCTCTATCTTATGGGCCCACAACATCATGTTGATGGTTCCATAGTGATCTGTTCAAGGCTTCGAGGTTTCCTTTCGCCTCGTATGCCTCCTTTATCATTTGTTTGGGTACTTTAGAAGTTGTTTCTTCTCTTGGAAGTTACCTCGTGGTTACTACCTTGTAGTACCCTTTGTATTACCAAGATAGTAGTTACTCCTTTCTTCGGGTTTTAACCCTAGGACTTGAACCGAAGATCCCTGATTGTGCTAGATTCTGGTGTTGTGAATCTTATACATGAAGCTGGCCTTTAACCCAAGATCCATTCTGTTGATCCCTGTTGTTAATGATTTAACATTACCTCAGGATGGCTAGTACCTTCTAGTACAACCTTCAAGCTCATGGTGATTGTCATGATTTAGTTGTGATAATTAAGCACTTCCCCTACCACATGCTATGGCAGATGTTCTTTAATGGAACCAAATAGATCATGACAAAAGAGCTCCTCGTGAGTATCACTTCTATACCTGTGACTCTGCCACACCTTCCTTTTTTGCATCGGTCCTCGGAAGATTGTTGACTTATGCATCCACATCTCGGGATTACATCTTGAGCATGTTCCTTTTCCTTGTTGTTTCTGACCTTTGTCTACCAGTTGGTAGCCAAGTAGTAAGTGCGCATCGATGTCTTTTGATGCAAGATACTCTTGTGGTCTGTCAGACAAACCATTTCGGGATGTTAGGAGAAACAAACTCCAGTACCTCGTCATATCTAGGACCAGGTCAAAGTGTTTCTGTTCTGTTCTACCTTAAAGTATCACACTCTTATATACTAAGAGGTCGTGTTGAATTCCATGATCCTCTTAATGAAGTGATGCTCTTACACATACTTACCCACCCTTCCTCTAAGCTTTCATGCTCGTGAATGATGCGTGTGCATAACAATGTGGCCATTTGAGATTCTTAGCAATCATTATTGCTTTGGACCTCAACAAGGACATTTGTGTCATTCTTAGTGTGATGGTTAACCTATCACTAAGCAAAGTTTAACTGTGCTACCCTGTCCGTTATTCAGGTACACTCTCCTCGGTCAAAGAGTTAGGCTTGTGCCGAAGCTCTAAGACTATGTCTTCGTGCCTTACTAAGCAAGTTCCCTCTCGAACAAAGTGACATATCGGTGGTCCGTGATATTCTGGACGTCTTTCTAGAAGTATCGCCATGTTGCCACATGACCGTGTTATCAGGTTCTTGAGTAAGCTATTTCTTTAAACTACTTCTCTCTCCAAGGATTCGTACTAGATACTCCTGAACTAGTTGGTTAAGCTTAAACAACAACTTGGAGAGTGGTAAGACAAAAGTTCTATCAAACTTGTTCCTCCTAGAGGGATGTCTAGTTTTGTTCATGATGAAGAAAGATAGTGTTTCCTTCGTGGGAATGTTATCACCCCACCTTTGATTTGATTCGGGCTATCGCCAAATCAAACTCAGTTCCAGGGACTATCCTGATGATGTATTTACTTGTGATGTTTTACCTAGGTACATCTTCATGTCCTTTGGTCTGACCAATATTGTTGTTGTTCATACCACATATGAGTCCATATTCGTGGAGTATTCGGATAAGTTTGTTATTGAGCCCATCGATGACATCCTTATGTTCTCCATGCTAGATTAGATTCAAATGGAATAGTTGGCATTAATGTTGGAAACCGTTTGAGAACCGTCTTCGTGTTATCTCGAAGCATGTGCTCTAGATGTCGGGAGTGACCTTCTCTAGTTCACGAGCAATAGTTGAAAGTTGTCGTCGTGGATTTTACAAGAGTTATCTTTGTTTCCTCAAAAATCATTTCAAGTTAGTCAAGCATGTGCGAAGTATTCTTGATATGGTAGGTTGGTACCCTCACATCTCGAGAAGATTCTTCGAGCACTCAAAGCCACTGATTGATTTGTCATGGAAGAGAATAAGTTCTACAAACTCCAGTATCCTCCTAAATGTCTCCCAACAATAAGTATGCATTTGTGTTTCGTTGTAATCAATTCATGTAGGGGCAATTATCTTTTGATAACTCGCTAATACATGGGTTCCGCAACCTAGCTCATCTTTTGGAACTTGACAAAGTAGTCCATGTCTTGATAATCTAGTAACTTTACCTTTATGGTAAATGTTGCAAACTTTCTATTCAGACATGCTGAGTCTGAAATATCTTTCCACTTAACCAAATCTGAATCTCAAGCAGATACGATGGTTAGTGTTCATCAAGGTTTTTGATGTAGGTCTCTTTGAAAATCTGGCAAGATTGATGTAATGGTTGGCACAACTAGTCGGAAGACCTCTTGTCACATTCTCTTGAATCAACAATAACAACCACTCCTCATGAGGCATCTTCTATGATTTGTTATAGGAGTTGCACTTATGGTTTCCTTTGTATCCGAAGTCCGGCCTTCACTTGATGTCCGCTTTCTCGAACATCAAGGAGAACATTTAAAGTAGAGTTGCTAAATGTCTCTCGGTCGATCCTCCAAACCGTTTTAGGTTGGCAAGCATCTTGTTGTGCCAAGTAACTGAAGTCTGAGAAATGAAGTTTCTTCTTCCTCGTGTCATCAGGAATCTTCTTGTAGATTCATCTTAGTGGTGTAAAGTGATATCACGATTTATGGCAAAGATTTGATAGACCTAGATGAATAAAGAGTTTCCTTCGATTCATCGAACATGTTTGAAGAGCGACTATAATTTCGTTAATCAGAAGTTCCTCTTGTTACAAGTTCCTTGTGACTCTTATGAGTCCTCTCCACCAAAATAAACTTTATGTCTCAACCATCTATTGAACCAAAGAGTGATCCTTCTATATCAAAAGTAGTTCAACAGCTTGGTTATCCATATCTCTATACCTTGGAAACTCTACTTAAGTCGTAAGTAGAGGTCCACCTCTCAAAGTCTGTGGTCATGTTCTTTCCGTTGTATGCTCTCCTATTCAGAAGCTCAAACTCTTTTGAAGTTCCATGGTCTCGTTTAATGACCATGGGTACGACCGAAGATGACCCTACGGTCTGCCCGTACCTTACCATGAGCAAACATCAAGTTTGAGACAGATGTACTGAGGAGATAACGATCAGTAATATGGGCGTAGGTGACCATACCGCGCACCCATACCGAGTGCACCGCTAGAGGGATCCGTTGACCCCAAGGTAAGTCACTTAGTACAGGCGAGCTCTGGCTATACCACCGGCCCGTACCACGTACTTGTCCACGACATGAACCCAGGGAGAGGTAAACCTAAAATCCCTAAATCACAAATTTTAATTTCATCGTACTCCAAACTCGAAACCACCTCTATTGGATCTTTAGTTCCGCTCATTCTTTCTTTGATTCCTCGCACCCTATCGATCTAAGGTATGTTTCTCCTTTGATACCCAACTTATTTGCATAAAACCTTGCTCAATCCTTCACCATTATCAATCAAGATGTAGGTCTTGTTCTTGAGCTAATCTTGATTATGAGCATGCTTAGTTGTGCTTTTTGAGGAGATTCTTTTGCAAAAAGTGTAGAGGATCTCTTATGCTATGTTTCTATTAGAATAGATTTTTAATTAGATTAACTTTTTATTTTGTAGATGAATACAAGGAGTTGTACACATGCAGTGCTTGCGGAATGAGCCACACCACCCATTGATGTGCTAACCTCCGAGTCATTTGGCATCGAGTTCACCGAGGAGTTTCAGCTTAGTCTTTTCCACCGTATCAAGCACTAAGAAATCAAGTCCACCAAGAGGGGTGTCCTTATATCCTCAACCAACTAGGCATTCATCGTGATTTGTATTTGCTTTGCAACAATGTTTGTTTGTATCACTTTGTTTTTCAGGAAGCTGCCACATATCGTCGCTTGACACTTGAGTTCCTCAATACCTTGATGCATATGGTGGTTTCACAGTACTACTCCGAGGAGTATATGCCGGGAGTTGAATGCATCAATTTTCGCCTTAAGAATCGTGAGTATGCCTTAAAACTTGACCAATGGGCTCATTATTTTGGGTTTGCCAACAACAACACCGACATATGCACCACCACCTTTGTTCTTGATCCCTTACCCTTGGATTACTTTAATAGAATGAGAATTCATGGAAACTTTCCCAAGGGAAACAAAATTGATCACGATGGTGTTCATTATTTGTTCTATGTTATTGCTAACACTTCGCAGGCATGTGGTGAATTTACTAGAGTTAATGAGGAGGACATGATGCTCCTCACAAGAGATGCTATTCCAAATTGTAATTTGATGCCAAATTTGGGTGCCCTTCTATTGGTTTATCTTAATCATCAAGATCTTCAATCTCGTGGTCCCATATGTGGAGGAGGAGTTGTCACTGTTCTTAAGCGTGCACTTCAAGTGAACCTAGGTAATATCAAACCGTTGGTAGGAGACTGCTGTCTCGGTTTCGCTACTCTAAGATCTTGTGGTATGATTTCTAAATCCAATGGTAGATACTTTCTTGATATACCGGAGCGGATCACTTGCTCCCAGCTTCTTTGCCTAATGTTTTGTTCTCTATAAAGGATTGACATTTTTGTTTTGACGCTCAGGTTGAAGCAAGTGTACCCCAACAAGAAGAATCCGTCGATGAAGGAGGAGAAGATGAAGAAGTAGAACAAGAAGGACCCGAACAAGATGAGCATCCACCAAACTACTACACCACCTATGATTGTATCTACTCTCTCGAAGGGATAATTTGGAACATGAGAACCTCTCCATCAACCTTCGAGATGCTACCGCCCAACCTATCAACCCAGTTCACCAATTGGAGCAGCCAGTGGAACTTGGGAGATTATCCACCACTGACACAATGAGCAACAAAAGGGCTTGCAAAAGCTTGAGCTTGAGGATGTGTCCCCGAACATTTATATTTGTGTAATGATGAGGTTGTACTTCATCTCCTTGTGGGATTTGAAACACTCATGTTGGTTTGTTCCAACATTTTGTTTTTTCTTTTCTTTTTTGTTTGTTTTCATTTTTTTTTGTAGTTTCTTGCTTGGTCGCAAGCTTTTGTATTCTTTAATCCCCATCCTCAAAAAAATACAATTTTTCCCTTTTTTCCTTTTTCGTGAGAGTTGACTTGCCTATTGCCTCTTTGCTTCAATATTATTATGAGAGTGCTTTTGACTTGAGTTTTTAAAGGAACACATCCCCATAAGGAAGAGAAATATGAAGTCACTCATGAGAGGTATGTCCTATGTCTCCCATTTTATCAGTTTGAATTGTTCATCTTAGTTAGTTGATTCGCTAGGTTGTTATGCTAGTGGCAGTAATTCAAAATAGTTAGAGTAAAGCTTTTTATTTGCATGAGTAATTAGTTGTGGAATCTTTTCCTCTAATTCTTGTACTTAACCGAGTCTTGCCTTGGAAATAATATTGCCAAACAAGTACAACAAGAAAAGTCTTTAAATTCTGACTTGTTTGTTGAGTGATTGTCTTAAGAGTATACCTTTGAAGATACTTAACCCCATAGATATTTTGATAGACTTGACGGCACTCTAGAAAGGAGTTGTTTGATCGAAATGAAGTCTAGTGGTAATTCTGATTCATCCCAAAGTTAACCTTGTGGATAAAAAATGTGATACTATTTAAAAAGTCATATGTTTTTGATGCACACCTTTGGATGCCAACAACTCTGCTAGCCTACGAACGATTAATGGTATAACCCTTGATTTCGGCTATGAGATGATGACATGGGTGGCACTTGTCACCGTAATGGGAAAACATATTGGTACTCTTGAAAGCTGTGCAAACCATTATTAAAAGAATCCACACTAACCAGTCTTTGGCATGGTCTCGTTACTGCTCTATGAATTTTCTTGAAAGACAATGACTAGAATAGTAGTGTTTTGATAGTCTTGATTTACTGATGTGATAGTCATGAGGATATGATGACAAGTGAATACCTAGGGTTTCTTATCACAAGGATTGGCTTTTTTCTAAGGTTGGGGTGGCTCCCCCTTTATAGTGGGACCAGACCTCTTACGCCAATTCATTTGGCGGGAAAGGTTACCACATTGCTGCCTAGGGAGAACTAGTCTACAAGTCTACTTTACATGGACTAAGTCTAGGATCCTCTGGGGGCACCGGTCCATCATAAAGCTACTGTCCCCAGTGACGTCTCCCTATAGCACGACACCATCCACTACTTCCTTGCACTAAAGCGGTAAAGGGAGAGAGGGGCTAGCGTAGGTACCGCCAGCCCTTGTTCATCACCGAAGAGGCCAGACAATGCATTGATGGTTGTGAAAATAGCCATCTTTATCCGCGTTTAAACTTCATTTTTAGTCAAGTAATTGACCAAGAATCTCTCTAGCCTTGCTACCAATGACTAATTATTGCAAAGATGTGCAATCCCTTGCTTTGAATTATTGTGCAAGAAATCATGCTTTTAAGGCGAAATCAGGAGCAAAGATTTTGAGGAAGTCTACACGGCCAAGAAATCATGGAGTAAAAACTAGTCGATAGAGGCTTTAGTGACCACTGGTACGGGCAAGGCCCACTCGTACGGTCCACCGATACCATGTGGCATTGGCTTTGTCTCGTCAAACCCTACGACTTTCGTCAAGGCGCCTATATATTTCGAGGTCCCAGCCACCACGCATAGGGCTACCATTCTCAGATTGCATCACAACACCACCAAAGGAGATCCACCACCATAGTTCATCCTCTCCACCCTCTATCCTCTAAATAGCCATATCCGTTTGCTTGCACTTGAGATCTCCTTGTGATTCGGCGACCATTGTAAGAATATTGATTTCAATCTAAGTATTTTGCACAATGTTTTCTATCGTTGATCTTATTGTTATGAGTGAGTAGTATTCACGGGCTTCGGGTTGGGGTGAAACCTCATAGTGATCATGTTCATCTAATCCATGGGAGTAATGTGTATTGATTGAATAGATATTTGTATATTTGTTTCTTTGTCTCTTATCTTGATCTATGGACTTGTAGGTACCCAAGATCCCAGAGATTGATAAAGGCTTCAGGTGAGATACTTGGTGAGCCGCGATATCGTAGGAAACCTAGTGATAGAAAGGGGAGTACGATCTTGATTTAGCAATCCATTTGGGAACAACATCAACATCACTTCTTAAGGATTTGATCCTTGTTTTCACTTAATAATTGTTGTAGCCCGGTACTTCACGGTTGCAATGGTTGGGTCAAAAGACTATTTCTATGTCTGTGACTTGCATGGTCTCTAGTATATCAGGATGTGTTGCCACAAATTTTACCTTTGTTAAACCATTACACATGAATATGCGTATTACTATCTTTATCCCATGTGATGTGCAGCTGAAGGTGAATCTTCAACCCTGGCCTATCTCCATCCATTGAAACAACCCACGTTCTAAAGTAAATTAGAAAGGTTCGATAAACGAAGGGGAAAAACAAACAAGTCTTGTAGATGTGCCTTATTAATTTTCTTTTAGTATTGTTTCCCAAGGTTCGACTAAACCTAGGTCTACTAGATAAAAGCTACTATACTACATCCATAAATCCAGATTGAAGGTATCATGCCTCTTATTCCGAGGTAGACCATGCAGTCTGCGTGTCCGTGGACAGTTTTCAGCGACATTACGAGTGTGCCCCTAGGATACATTGAGAGATAATCTGAGGCCTTCGTAGAGGGGGTAGCCTTCTCCTGAAGCCTTCCTCCCAGAATCAATTTGGACGAGGTCCCGTCTTAGTAGAACGGGCTTCACGAGGGGCTGCTCATTCTCCCTCGAGGAGATATGGCCTCGTGAGGTCGTCGTTACTTTGGCAGTGGGCCTAGTGACTGGTGGGTCTGGATACCCTGGTTTCCAATGACCCGATAGTATCCCTCGGGATCTTGTTCTGCATGTGTCCAATGGTGTATGCGAAGGAGCAAGGGCCCAAACGGTTGATGGAGCCTCTATCACTGCTCGAGTCGACGCGGGGTCGCACCCGTGAGCATCCTATACATGCACACCAAGCGGTCACGCATATCCTACCGTCAGCTTGGGAACCGCCGCAGGGTCGATCGTGTCTCCGAAGTTTGTTCACCACAATTGATAGTACGTGGGATAGACCGGTGGTTAATGCCTAGTAATCAAGGCAACAATGTGATCTTATGCCCCAGTTCCTAACAGGGAAGGCTCGATGCCTTTTCCCTTCAACGCTGCCAACTCCGCAACTTTCTTCCATGTTTCTCATGTCGGTGCTTATCTCCTTCCCATGGAGCCGAAGTGAGCATCTATTATTGACAAGGGTAAGGACACAATGGTGGAGACGAAGGAGGGAACATTGGTGAAGAGTGGCCAGGGCGACCATGGGGGGCATTGTGGGAATGGTGCTGGTCGTAGCGGCGTGTCTACTTCCATGGCTATCACTGTGGCAGCGGGAGGAGTGTCGGCATAGTGCGTCTGCGGTCACCCTCGCGGGAGTGGTCGAGGGCGTTGCAAGGTCCACGACAGCGGACGGGAGCCAGCGCCATCACCGCCTCTGACGCTACCGCTTGAAGTGGTGAAGATAGAGGACGAGCCCGAGATGGTCATCAACTTTGTCATCATCCTCTAGGTGTTGGGTTGGGCTAGGAGGGTGAAACTACCCAAGTGTTTTGCACTTGGGGCCGAGAGCACTATTACAGGCGGCGCCAGCTGCGATCTGGTGGTGGCGATGGCTGGAGCATGTCCCCGCGATCCCATGTTGACTACCCGTGATCCCATGTTGACTACCCGCGACACCTCAGGGGCAGGTAATAGGTTTCCGCGAGCCACTGGAAATAGCCTGAGCCTTCCGCCCCTCCTAGCGTTCCTTGTCCCCTCCGAGGCCTAATAGTCTGGCTCCTTTTATTCTAGGGTAATGTTGATTCTATAAGCATAATATGTAGTAATGCTCTAGGATTTGCCTCATGGACTTGCATGTAATGGATATATATATATATCAGTGAACTCTCTTGCTTCTCAGTTTCTAGTCCCCCGTGGAGCCTGTTTTCTTTCGTGTATTCTGTCGTGACATGCTATTAGGGACCAGCCCCCGGTCAAAGTTATGCTAAACGCTGTCTTGATTAGGACTAGAAAGTGTGACGATCTAGAAAAGGTGGTTGCGATATTGTTTCTCGAGGCCACCATCAGCGCATCAGGGAGTTCGCGGAGAAGAAAAGACCCTCGCCGAGAGCGCTAAAGATAGGACAGAGCGTGAAGAGGGAGTGATACAGAAAACACTATAACTTAGCTTTGTGGTAGGTACCCTCGTGGAGGAGGCTTTTCCCTGGCCTCATGAAGAGGCATTTCCTTGAAGAGGGGTAGTACTATCTACCTCTTGAGGGGGTGACTCTAGCGCCCACTCGTATCTACATTTTGTTCTCCTGCTCCTTCCGTGCTAGATTCCGGCGGCAGTGGATGGTGTCGCACCGGAGCGGGGGAAGCTACCGGTGCCTAGTGGCCTTCGTGCGTTAGGCTTCACGAGGAGAAGGAGACCTCGTAGGTTCCTTTATAGGGAAATCATAGGGCGAGCGTGTTTTCCGTTAGTGCCTCTAAGGAGAAATCCCATAGGGTTCCATCGATTCTAGGATTCTTGAGGGGAAGCGCCCTCGAGATCTACCTCGTGGGTCCCTCGTGAAGGAAGACGTAGGACGAATTCGCTTCCTATTGTCTCCTCGAGGAGGATACCATAGGGTAAACACTTGTCCTCTTAGCTCCTTGAGGAGGAGACCGCGGGCTTAGCATGGATTTGTGTTACTTGAGGGGAAGTGCCCTCGTGAGCTCCTTGAGGAGGAGACCACAAGCTTAGCATGAATTTGTGCTACTCGAGGGGAAGTGCACTCGTGAGCCGCCCCATAAGTCCCTCAAGGAGGAGACCGTAGGACAAATGCATGTCATGTTAGCTCCTTGAGGAGGAACCGGTAGGATTATCATGAATTTATGCTACTTGAGGGGAGGTTCCCTCATGAGACGCCCCAATAAGTCCCTCGAGGAGGAGACCGTAGGACAAATGCACGTCCAGTTAGCTCGTTGAGGAGGAAGCCGTAGGCTTAGCATGAATTTATGCCACTTGAGGGGAGGTGCCCTTGTGAGCCGCCCCGTAAGTCCCCTCAGGAGGAGACCGTAGGGAAAATGCATGTTCTATTAGCTCCTTGAGGAAGTATCCGTTGGCTTAGCATGATTATGCTACTTGAGGAGAGGTGCGCTTGTGAGCTGCCCCATAATTCCCTCAAGGAGGAGACCGTAGGACAAATGCATGTCATGTTAGCTCCTTGAGGAGGAAGTCGTAGACTTAGAATGAACTTATGCTACTTGAGGGGAGGTGCCCTCGTGAGCCGCCCCGTACGTCCCTCGAGTAGGAGACCGTAGGGAAAATGCCCGTCATGTAGGCTCCTTGACAAGGAATCCATAGGATTAGCATGAATTTATGCTACTTGAGGGGAGGTTCCCTCATTAGCCGCCCCATAAGTACCTCGAGGAGGAGACCATAGGACAAATGCATGACCTGTTAGCTCCTCGAGGAGGAAGTCGTATGCTTAGCAAGAATTTATGCTACTTAAGGGGAGGTGCCCTCGTGAGCCGCCCCGTAAGTCCCTCGAGGAGGAGATCGTAGGGAATATGCATGTCCTGTAGGCTCTTCGAGGAGGAAGTGGTAGGCTTAGCCTGATCGCTTAGCATGCCTTTGTTAGTTTCTTTATATGTGTAGTATGAGGATTTCAAGCAGCAAGAACCATGGGTGAGGTGACTTTATTGCTGGAGCCTATCGACAAGTCAGAGCTCGACACTTTAGGCCTTGGTGTTGATGAGGAGTGGCTCGATGATAGACATTGTTCCTAGCCCCCGCTCGTATGGCACATGTAGGAGAGTTGAGTAGATACACGGAGAGAAAACTAACTTAGGTCGAAATATCAAAGGTTGGCGTGCGGTGCAAGATTCAAAAAATGACCAGGAAGGTCATAGCTTATTACAATGTCGCCGTGAGTCAGCATGGGGCCTCACAGGAGATAATTCTGAGGATGATAAGAGTCTGGTGTCACCTTTAAAAATGTAGGGTAGGCAGCTTTGGTGCTTGGAGAGGCTTGTCCACCTTACCGGCGCCTGGTGCTGCCTCTTGATCTAGAGGCAGTCAGATGCTAGGAGAGACACGCTTGGTGTCGACCAGGTGTTGGGAGAAGTTCACTTGGATGTCGAAATCCCCCGAGTCCTCGTCATTCCCTTGAGCTCCTTCGGCATGGACGGAGTCTTGCGGAGATGGCTCCGGCTTCCTTCCGGTGCCACGGGGGCCGCCCGCAACGCGGTCCTTGTAAAGGGTGCATTGTGCAACCGCTGCTCTTTTCACCTTAGCATTGTCTTGAGACACACTTTTTCCTTGTGGTACCCCCGATATAGTCAACGTCGTCCACATCCTTTGGGTACCTACCAGTTGCGGCCTTGTAGGCCTACTCGAGGGAGCATACAGCCTACTTCTCGTCGTAGCGGATGGTGATGATTTCACCATTGCCGTCGGGCATGTTTGTGACACCCCCAGGATTAGGGCTAGACAAATTCTAGACCTTTGTCTAACATAAGCCTAACCTAAATCTCGGAAGCATACAGAGAAAGAATCGGTAACATTATAGTGACCCTATGACACAAAAGTTATTACAGCGAGCTCATATCTAAGTAAAGAACCAAATTATTACAAGCAGCGCTCACGGACCACAAACATCAAACAATGGAAGGAAAATTATTCTAGTAAGTATAGAAAACTTAACAAATGGCCTAAGAGGCCTGAAGCATAACAATGATGTCCTAATCCATAGATTCTAGGCTACCGACCGGGAACCCCAAACTACTCGTCAAAGTCGATGTCGTAACGAACTCTGCTTGTATGGTAACACTTAAGTGCTGCAAAAGTATCAACAAAGCAAGGCTGAGTAAATGGTGTACTTTGCAAGACTTATGGCTGGTGAGGTTGTTTTGCATAAAGCCATATTTGTTTATAAAACAAGAGAGAGAAGAAGCTCGTCTAATCAGAACATTTTAAAAGGGGATAAGAGAGCGACATCTCCGAAGAATTGATCATCATCTTTTGATATTCACCAAAGTAATCTTCATCTCACAACTAGGATCACCCCCTCGTACCCAAGAGGAAGCATCCTTAAGCACACGTTGAACTCCAAGTTTTAGATTGGGTTATAGTTCTCTATGATCTTAGAATTCGGTCACCAAGTGTTCATAACCATGAACATGGCTTTTCGAAAATATTTAACCCTGCAGGGGTGCACAACTTTACCCACATGTACTAACTAACTCTTATTGCCAGAATCATTATCCCTCTTCCTTGGAAGCCGGCAAAGGGTGGTTAGACACGACCTTTACCTTGCTTTCGCCGAGACCATGAGACATTCCCTAAGGAGATGCCGCCATAACAGGTCAAGTCCCGAAGTCGGTCCCTAGAGATGTGTGCAGGGTTCAAGATTATGGAGCCCGTGCCTCTCTTGTTCCTGGCTATGCTTAGCTACCTGTATGAATGCACCTCCTTCACCGCCTTCGAGAACAACCAGAATGCATATGTCGAATGGAACGCCCGAATTATGTGACCCATGGAATCTACTAGGCAAGTTAGTTGGTCGAGAGGTCCCCATAAACCCCGTGTGGCTGTACGCTCATCTCGGTTCCAAAGGCAAGAACTCGGGTCCTAGTGGTGGCGAGCATGGGACTACAAAAACCACATCCCACCATGGCCTCCCATACAATCCTTAATATGTTTAATCTTTACCACAGATCTCATCAGTATACCTCGTTCTCCTGCCATACTAGATTCTTTGTATCTGATACATCATCTGGATGAACCAGAACTGGCAGCTAAGAATGGCTAAGAAAGACACAAATATAAGCTCTAGCAATGCACACAAGCCAAACCTAGTTATGCTAGCAGCCGTGGATCGGGTAATATAAGCTCAAAGGAGTAATCCAACTGATAGGATACTCTATCTATCGATAATAGACAATAGTGGAATCGTATGCACATGGAAAGAATGAAATACTTTGAAATCATAGGATTATATCATGTGTGGGATTTGCTTGCCTTTGCCTATTGACAACTAATAAGCAGATCTTCAGAAGCCTTGTACTTGACTTGATTACAATTGGTCAAGTATTGTTCATCGGCCTTCGATGGTGTTAACCTCGGTCTTCGATCTTGATCTTGATATCGTATTCTACCGAGAAGAAGAAAACACCAAAAAGAAAGAGAAACAATCAACACATGGCATCGATGCAATTCTCAAGCAAGGATGATGATATGACAAGTTAAATAGAGTTGAAATGTAACCCTAAAGCATGCTTGGCCATTTAAGCAGGGTCCGAGGGGTGCAAACCCTAATACATGAGAGACCCTGGAATCAGCTACGGGGGTTCACTTTGTTCTCTAATTAAACTTTTCTTGAAAGTTATTGAACAATGTAGGATTTTGATGATAAAGTGTAGATCTCATTTTTCTAAACATTTTGATATATTATACATATATTTCTGACTTATAAATAATTACTTATTGAATTTATAAGATTTATTCAATTTCTGAAATTATTAAACCATTTATGAAATTATTACAAAACAGGGAGAACCTTTTTACACCGGGGCAGAGGCTACCCACTTAAGCTGGCAGAGGGGCCCTAGGCCACCTCAGCTGCCACGTGGGCAGGTGAGACCACTGGCCGGTTTGACTGGGTCAGACTCGCGCCTGCTGACGCACGGGTGACGTCAACATGACGTCACACCGACGAGGCTCTCAGATCAGCGACGAGGGTGGCGCTAGGTAGCGAGCTGGGAGGCAATCTTGCGCGGGTTCGAATGAGGGCACTGCGGGGAGTAGAAAGCTGGCAGCGCCGCTCCATTTGGGTCACCGGAGTGACACCTGCGACTGTATCCGACGGTGGCGAGTGGTGGCGTGCGGCGCAAGGGAGAAACAAAGCGAGAGGGGGTCGAGGAAGAGGTCCTGGGGGACCACCAGCTCACCATGAGTCTAACGGAGGTGACGACAAGGCCGGAGGTGGACCAGAGCAGCGGCGAGGTCGACGGTGGAGCTCGTCAGGATCAGAGAAGAAGGGCTCGATGCGGGCAACTAGGAGCTCCCAGGCTCGATTCCTTTGGCACAGAGGCTCAGCACCGCACGGCGGAGCTCATGGCGTGGTCAGCAAAGGCCGGGAAGGTCGGGGACGGCGGCTGTACGCGGTGGCAGGAGCTAGGGTTTCGGCTCGTGTCGAGGGGGAGGGAGAGGGTTGCTAGGGAAAGAGTGAGAGGTCGAGGAGAAGAGGTACATGGTGCGGGGCGGTCTTATCCTCGGCCAGGACGTGGCGCGGCGGCGGCGGGCATCGTGACACTGGCGGACGGCAACGGCGGTACCACGGAACTGCTTGACGCGAGGAGGAAGATGATGGATAGGAGGGACAAAAGGGTATGCGAGCCTAGGCCTTGGTCAGGCTACGACTTGTGCCGCAGGCGCTACGCTGAGCGGCAGAAAGAGAGAGGAGAGATGGGTCGGCTGGGCTACGGCTGCTGGCTCTCTTTTTTATTTATAAAAACCTTTTCCAAAACTGTTTTCTCTTTTTCTCTTTTGTATTTCAATTTCTTTTCTATTTTGAGTATTTCAAAAATACTAGAAGGTTTCAAAAATACTTAGAAATGATAAGGGGCCCTTATAATCCATTTGGGCTCCGAAAATTTTGGGTTTTTTTTCAAAATTCAAAACCAATTGAGTAGGTTTGAGAGATATAGAGAAAACTAGGTTTTTAGGGTTTTACTTCCTTGTTTGCATTTTTATTTTGTCTTAGCAAGATTACATGATTCTAATGAATACACAATCAACCCTAAATATTATTTAAGCAAAACTAGGGTGTTATATCTCTATCCCCCTTAACAGAATCTCGTACCGAGATTCCTAGGTAGGAAGACAGAAGGAACAGGGTTACACTAAACTTCTACGATCTTCTCGAAGGGGTTGATCCATGCCGCCATTATTGAATAAATGAAGCGCTTCATTTCTCCGAGGCAGCTGCACACACTAAAGAAGAGAGGGAAAGACACAAAACCACGAACAGAGTATCTCATGGTCAACTCGTGGATAGATGTTTCATAACATCTCTAGAGCCAATAAGCACGAAACATGTCAACGTAAAGGAGGAATAAAAGGAGATGGTTTCAAGGTGTTAGATAGCTGGTCTTCATAAGGATTGAGACCATGGAACTTGCGAAGAATTTGAGCTTCTGAAGAGGAGAGCATACAACGGAAAGAACACAACCACAGACTTCGAGAAGGGAACCTCTACTAAACAACTTAGGTAGAGCTTCCAAGGTACAAAGATACAGATAACCAAGTTGTTGAACTACTTTTGATACAGAAGGATCACTCTTCGTTCAACAGAAGATCAAGACAGAAAGGTATTTTGTGGAGAGGACTCATAAGAGTCACAAGGAACATGTAACAAGAGTAACTTATGTTTATCAAAACCATAGTCGCTCTTCAAACATGTTAAAGGAACCGAAGGAAACTCTTTATTCATCCAGATTTATCAAAATCTTTGCCAGAGATCGTGATATCACTTTACACCACTAAGATGAATATCTAAGAAGATTCCTGATGACACGAGGAAAAAGAAACTTCACTCTCAGACTTCAGTTACTTGGCACAACAACATGCTTGCCAACATAAAAGGATCTGGAGGATCGACCGAGAGACATTTAGCAACTCTACTTTAAATGTTCTCCTTGATGTTCGAGACACGAGACATCAAGTAAAGGTCGGACTTCGGATACAAAGGAAACCATGAGCACAGCTCCTACGGTAAATCATAGAAGAAGCCTCATGAAGAGTGATTGTTATTGCTGATTCAAGGAATGTGATAAGAGGTCTTCCGACTAGTTGTGTCAACCATTACATCAATCTTGCCAGATTTATAAAGAGACCTACGTCAAAACCTTGAGGAACACCAACCATCATATCTGCTTGAGATTCAGAATTGGTTAGGTGAGATGATACTTCAGACTTAGCATGTCCGAATAGAAAGCTTGCAACATTTACCACGAAGGTAAAGTTACTATATTCTCAAGACAAGGGCTACAGCGTCAAGCTCCAAAAGACTGAGCTAATTTGCTAGACCCAAGTATTAACAACTTGTCGGGGGATAACTGCTCATACATCAAGTACTTGGAACAAAATACACATGTGTCCTTGAGGGCATAGGGATAACTCCACTCGAATCCATGATGACATCTTTCAACAATTGCACGTGAATCGGAGAAGATCACTTCTAACATCCAGAACACATACTTCGAAATATCACGAAGAAGGTTCTTAAAAAGTTTTCCAACGTTAATGCCAACTATTCCATATGAATCATGTATGGCTTAGGGAGGATAAGGATGTCATTAATGGGCTCAACAACAAACTTATCTTGATACTCCGAGAAGATAGACTCACATGTGGTATGAACAAAACAACAACATTGGTCAGACCAAAGGACATGAAGATGTACCTAGGTGAAACATCCCGAATAGATACACCATCAGGATAGTCCTTAGGACTGAGTTTGATTTGATGATTTCCCAAATCAAATCAAAGACGGGAGAATATAACATATCCATAAAGGAGATACTATCCTTCTTCTACACGAACAAAACTAGACATCCCTTTAGGAGGAACAAGTCTGATAGAACTTTTGTCTTACAACTCTCCAGGTTGTTGTTTAAGCTCAACCAACTAGTTCAGGGGTATCTAGTACAGGTCCTTGGAAAAGGAGTTGTTCAAAGAACTAGCTTGCTCAAGAACTTGACAAACATGGTCATGTGGCAACATGGCAATACTTCTAGTAGACATCTAGAATATCACGAACCACCATTATGTCACATAGTTCGAGAGAAAACTTGCTTGGCAAGGCAAGAAGACATAGTCTCGGAGCTTTGGCACAAGCCTAACACTTTGACCGAGGAGAGTGCACCGGAATAGCGGACTTAGTAGCACAATCAATCTTCGCTTAGTGACAAGGTTAACCAATCACGCTAAGAATGACACAAATATCCTTGTTGAGGTCCAAAGCAATAACGATTGCTAAGAGTGTGAGACGGCCACATTGTTACGTACATGCATCATTCACGAGCACGAAAGCTCGGAGGAAGGGTGTGTAAATATGTGTAAAAGCATCACTTCATTAAGGGGTCATGCAACTCAACACGAACTCTTAGTATATAAGAGTGTGATACTTTAAGGTAGAACGGAACAAAAGCTAATCAATGGCTCTTGATCTGTAGAGTACAACACTTTGACCTAGTCTTAGAAATGACGAGGTACTTATTTTGTTTCTCCTGACATCCCAAAATTGTTTATCATGATGGAACACAAGAGTATCTTGCATTGGGAGACACCAATGCACATTACTACTTGGCTACCAACTGGTAGACAAAGGTCGGAAAACAACAAAGGGAAAGGAACATGCCCAGGACAGAATCCCGAGATGTGGATGCATAGTTTATCAATCTTCCGGATACCAATTCATATAAGGGAAGGTGTGGGAGAGTCACGAATATAGATGCGAGACTCGCGAGAAGTACTCTTGTTGTGATCTATTTGGTTCCATTAAATAACACCTGCCATAGCATGTGCTAGGGGAAGTCCTTTATTGTCGAAATTCAATCGCGACAATAACCACAAGCTTGAAGGCCAGAATGGTAGTACCAGCCATCCTGAGGTAATGTGTGAGCATTAACAACAGGGTTCAAAAGAATGGATCTTGGGTTAAAGATCAACTTCATGTACAAGATTCACAACACCAGAATCCAGTGCAATCCGGGATCTTCGGTTCAAGTCGGTTTAAAACCCAAGAAAGAAGTAACTACTATTTGAGTGACGTAGCGTACACTACAAGATAGTAATCACGAGGTAGCTTCCAAGAGAAGGAACACCTTCTGAAGTACCCGAATAAACAAAAGGGAGGCACATAAGGCAAAAGGAAACCTCGAAGCCTAGAACAGAACATTATGGATCCTTCAATATAATATTGTGGGCCCATAAGATAGAGAGATCATGATGTAAATGAATCTCTCAACTGAAACAGAGCAAAGGGGAACAAGGAATTCACAACACACACAACTCTAGAGAACTCTACACTAGGTCAACTGGCTGAGAAATGACATGCTAAGAAGGCACCTAATCTTTGAAAGACTAGAAGATATATCAAAACTTTTCCAAATCAACACAAGATAAGATGACCCAGAGTTAGAGCAATACCATATAAGGAGTAAAAGAAGCATACTAGAGTTTTCGCAAATACTTTTCATCTTTGAAATAGTTTACACTAGAACTAGACTCAACATCGACCAATAGCCAGGTTTTCCTACGGTCTGCTCTGATACCAAAACCTATGACACCCCCGGGATTAGGGCTAGACAAATCCCAGAGCTCTGTCTGACATAAGCCTAACCTAAATCTCAGAAGCATACAGAGAAAGAGTCGGTAACATTACAGTGACCCTATGACACAAAAGTTATTACAGCGAGCTCATATCTGAGCAAAGAACCAAATTATTATAAACAGAGGTCACTGACCACAAACATCAAACAACAGAAGGAAAATTATTCTAGTAAGTATAGCAAACTTAACAAATGGCCTAAGAGGCCTGAAGCATAACGATGACGTCCTAATCCATAGATTCCAGGCTGCCGATCGGGAACCCCAAACTACTCATCAAAGTCGATGTTGTAATGAACTCTTCTTGTATGGCAACACTTACCTGCTACAAAAGTATCAACAAAGCAAGGCTGAGTACAGGGTGTACTCCGCAAGACTTATGGATGGTGGGGTTATTGTGCATAAAGCCATCTTTGTTTATAAAACAAGAGAGAGAAGAAGCTCGTCTAATCAGAACATTTTAAACGGGGATAAGAGAGCGACATCTTCGAAGAATTGATCATCATCTTTTGATATTCACCAAAGTAATCTTCATCTCACAACTAGGATCACCCACTCGTACCCAAGAGGAAGCATCCTTAAGCACACGTTGAACTCCAAGTTTTAGATTAGGTTATAGTTCTCTATGATCTTAGAATTTGGTCACCAAGCGTTCATAACCGTGAACACGGCTTTTCGGAAAGATTTAACCTTGTAGGGGTGCACAGCTTTACCCACACATACTAACTGACTCTTAATGCCAGAATCATTAGCCCTCTTCCTTGGAAGACCAGCAGAAGGTGGTTAGACACGACCTTTACCTTGCTTTCTCTGAGACCATGAGTCACACCCTAAGGAGATGCCGCTGTAACGAGTCAAGTCCTGAAGTCGGTCCCTAGAGATGTGTGCAGGGTTCAAGATTAAGGAGGTCGTGCCTCTCTTGTTCCCAGCAACGCTTACCTACATGTATGAATGCACCTCCTTCACCGCCTTCGAGAACAACAAAAATGCATATGTCGAATGGAACGCCCGAACTATGTGACTCATGGAATCTACTAGGAAAGTTAGTTGGTCGAGAGGTTGCCATAAACCCCGTGTGGTTATACGCTCGTCTCGGTTCCAAAGGGAAGAAGTCAGGTCCTAGTGGTGGCGAGCATGGGACTACAAAAACCACATCCCATTGTGACCTCCCATACAAGCCTTAACATGTTTAATCTTTACCACAGATCTCATCAGTATACCTCGTTCTCCTGCCATACTAGATTCTTTGTATCTGATACATCATCTGGATGAACCAGAACTAACAGCTAAGCATGGCTAAGAAAGATACAGATATAAGCTCTAGCAATGCACACAAGCCAAACATAGTTATGCTAGGAGCAGTGGATCAGCTAATATAAGCTCAAGGGAGTAATGCAACTGATAGGATACTCTATCTATCGATAAAAGACCAAAGTGGAATCGTATGCACAAGGCAAGAATGAAATAATTTGAAATCATAGGATTATATCATGTGGTGGGTTTTGCTTGCCTTTGCCTGTTGAAAACTAATAAGTAGATCTTCAGAAGCCTTGTGCTTGACTTGATTACTGCTGGTCAAGTATTCATCATCCGCCTTCGATGGTGTTAACCTCGGTCTTCGATCTCGATCTCGATATCATATTCTACCGGGAAGAAGCAAACACCGAAAACAAAGAGAAACAATCAACACATGGCATCGATGCAATGCTCAAGCAAGGATGATGATATGACAAGTTAAATAGAGTTGAAATGTAACCCTAAAGCATGCTTGGCCATTTAAGCGGGATCCGAGGGGTGCAAACCCTAATACAGGAGAGACCCCGAAATCACCTACGGGGGTTCACTTTGTTCTCTAATTAAACTTGTCTTCAAAGTTGTTGAACAATGCAGGATTTTGATGATAAAGTGTAGATCTCATTTGTCTGAACATTTTGATATATTATACATATATTTCTGACTTGTAAATAATTACTTATTGAATTTATAAGATTTATTCAATTTCTGAAATTATTAAACCATTTATGAAATTATTACAAAATAGGGAGAACCTTTTTACACCGGGGCAGAGGCTGCCTACTGCAGCTGACAGAGATGTCCTACGCCACCTCAGCTGCCACGCGGGTAGGTGGGGCCACTAGCCAGTTTGACCGGGTCAGACCCGCGCCTGCTGACGCACGGGTAACGTCAACATGATGTCACGCCGGCGGGGCTCTCAGATTAGCGTCGGGGGCGGCGCTAGGTAGCGAGCTAGGAGGCGATCTTGCGCGGGTTTGAACGAGGGCATTGTGGGAAGCAGAAAGGTGGCGGTGCCGCTCCATTTGGGTCACCGCAGCGATACCTGCGACTGCGGCCGACGGCCGCGAGCGGCGGCGCATGACACGAGGGCGAATTAAAGTGAGAGGTGGTCGGGGAAGAGGTCCTAGGGGACCACTAGCTCAGCATGAGTCTAACGGAGGTGACAGCGAGGCCGGAGGTGGACCGAAGCAGCGGCGAGGTCAATGGGGGAGCTCGTCAGGATCGGAGAAGAAGGGCTCGATGCGGGCAACTGGGAGCTCCCGAGCTTGATTCATTTGGCATGGATGCTCAGCACCACGTGGTGGAGCTCATGGCGTGGTTAGTGGAGGCCGGGAAAGTTGGGGACGGCAGTTGTACGCGGCGGCCGGAGCTAGGGTTTCGGCTCGCCTCGAGGGAGAGAGAGTAAGGGACACTAGGGAAAGAACGAGAGGTCGAGGAGAATAGGTACATGGCGCAGGGCGGCCTTATCCTCCGCCAGGACGTGGCACGGCGGTGGTGGGCATCGCGACGCTAGCGGACGGCAACGGCGGCGCCACCGAGCTGCTTGACGCGAGGAGGAAGACGACAGATAGGAGGGACAAAAGGGTATGCGGGCCTAGGCCTTAAGCCATGACTTGGGCCATGAGGCCTTCTGTTGACGATGATAGAGAGAGGAGAGATGGGACGGCTGGGCTACAGCTGTTGGCTCTCTTTTTTATTTGTAAAAATCTTTTCCAAAACTTTTTTCTCTTTTGTATTTCAATTTCTTTTCTGTTTTGAGTATTGCAAAAATACTAGAAGGTTTCAAAAATACTTAGAAATGATAAGGGGCCCTTATAATCCATTTGAGCTCTGAACATTTTGTTTTTTTTCAAAATTCAAAATCATTTGAGTAGGTTTGAGAGAGAGAGAAAAAAAACTAGGGTTTTACTTCCTTATTTGCATTTTTATTTTGTCTTAGCAAGATTACATGATGCTAATGAATGCACAATCAACCCTAAATATTATTTAAGCAAAACTGGGGTGTTACAATCTTGACAATGTTGTAGGCATGATGTGTGACCTCCATGAACTTGCTCAGCGCTGGGTAGCCGAGGATGACATTGTAGGAGAGGCTGATGTGTGCCATGTCGAAGTCGATGAGCTTGGTCCTGTAGTTGTTGCGGGTCCCGAACGTGATGGTGAGGCGTACCTGCCCGATGGGTATGGTGGTTCCGTTAGTAACTCTAGAGAATTGCATGGTGGGCATCATCTTGTCATACGACACTTGTAGCTTGGCGAACATATCAGTGGAGATGTCGTTCATCTGGCACCATCGTTGGTGAGTGTCTTTATAACAGCGATGTTGTTGATGGTGGAGGTGCAGTTCATGGGGAGGGTGCCCATGGGCTCTGGTAGAGGTGGGGTGGTCATTGGTGTCGAAGGTGATGGCGTACTGGGACCACCTGAGCTTTGGGGAGGGAGTCCCTGGTCGAGCGGTGTCGATCTCACGAGTGAGCTACTTCAAGTTCTAGTTGGATGTTGGTGCCTAGGGGTGCAGAGGATGCAGACGATGGTGCCCTTTGGCTCTTGGTAGCTGCTAGTGTTTTCCTCGGCGAGGCCTCTCTCCGTGGAGCCGTGATGCTGTTGGACAGTGTTAGACTGATGGCCTTGCTAATGGCTACCACCGCCACTGTGGTTGTTGTTCCAGTGCCCTCCTCCTTGGTGGCCACCACGGCCATTGTTCTGTCCTCCGCCTTGGTTCTTCTTCCTCTGGTTGATACGCTCGTCGTGTAGCTTCTTAAGCTCGTAGCAGTCATCCGTATCATGCCCATGTCTCTTGTGGCAGATGCAGTACGAGCGATCATCGTGTTCTCCTTCTCCCTCGCCTCCGCGCGGGCTCTTTCGCTCAGGATCCACCACGAGGACAGCTGGAGACTTGTGTTTTGCCTCTTTGCCCTGGCTCTTGGAGGCACTCGAAAGCTTTGGCATGGTCTCGCCCTCGGTGAAGCCGAACATGCGTCCGGCCTCCGCCTTGGTGCATTTGCCGCCATGGTGAAGAGTCCACCGCCGTGGTGAGGTTCTCCCCATGGATGGTGATTTTCTCCCACATCCTAACATCCTTCACACCCTCCGAGAAGGCTGTGATGATGTTGGAGTCAGAGATCTTGGGTATCTTGTTGTGGACTTCGCTGAACCACAGTAAGAACTTCAAGAGGTTCTTACTGGACTGCTGGTGACCTGGCGGAGGTTGTAGTAGGTGCTAGGGTGTTTGTAGGTCCCCTTGGAGTTAGCAATGAAGAGTGCATAGAGGGCAGGACATGAGTCGACGGAGTCCTCGGGGAGGTTCATCGGCTAGGTGCGAGCACGTCCTTCGGTCCCATGGGGAACCAGTTGGCCATGACGTAGTCATTGCTGCCTGCAACCTCGATGCTAGCGGTGTAGAGCTGTAGGAACTCACAGAGGTTGGCAGAGTCGTCGTAGCGTGGTGGCATATCCTTCCTAAAATTGTGTGGCCACACCACGCGATGCAAGTCCTTGGTGAACGCGAGGTAGACGTTGCTCTGCATTTCCTTTATGTTGTCAAGGGCGGACTAGTTATGTCAGCTGACCGATGTGATCTCCTCGACAACGTGGTCCTCATGTCTCAGACGGGTACTTTAGCCACATGAGTGACTTTTGATGCCAGGATGATCTAGCAGTTGTTGCCGGGGGTGGCATAATGGCTTGAGGCCGGAGGGCGCCATCGATGCCCTAGTCCTTCTTCGGAGGCGGAGGAGGCATCTTCGGTCCGATCTCCTGGTGCCGCTCGGCTCTAGGAGGCGACGGTGATGTTGACGATCTCGGCGAGGCGCGCGCGCCATTCCTCTTGCCCGAACTCAGCAAGCGGGTATCGAAGGATCTCTTGTGCCATGAGCTTGGTGGCCTCCGTCATTGGTGGGGCGCCCTTGTCACACGAAGATGCAGTGCGGGAGAGTGACGTGTTGCTGCTCTTGGAGAGTTGTCACTCCTGCGACAGGCAGAATTAGGAGCTTTGTTCATCCTCCGTCCACTGGGTTTGTTCGGAGACAGCGCGTCGTGGAGTAGGCTCTGTTTGGGCCTTGCTTGTTGCGCATCGAAGTGCGTGCTCGGCCCGAGTCTTATTGCGAGCTGCCATGTCGACGAGGTTGAAGAAGACCTTGGAAACGTGCCTTAGTCCCCTACCTGGCGCGCCAAATGTCGGACATTGAAGTCCCACGAAGGAACTAGGGTACAAAAAAGCCCCGAATTCGTAGGGGTACTGAACACGCGCTTAGATCTTCCCAGCGATGATTGCAGTGACGGAGCTCGCACACAACAGAGAGGGGACATAGTGGTTTTTACCTAGGTTCGGGATCCCCGTGAGGAGGTAAATCCCCTACTCCTGCTTGGTTGTATTGGTTGTGTTGCTTCGCGAGGATATGATGACAAGTGAATGCCTAGGGTTTCTAATCATATGGATCGGCCTTTTTCTAAGGTTGGGGTGGCCCCCCCTTTTATAGTGGTGTCGAACCTGTTCCCCCAATTCATTGGGCAGGAAGGGTTACCACATTGCCGCCCAGGGAAAACTGGTATACAAGTCTACTTTACATGGACTAGGTCTAGGATCCTCCGGGGGCCCCGGTCCATCATAAAGCTATCATCCCCAGTGATGTCTCCATGCAGCACGGTGTTGTCCACTGCTTCCTTGTACCAAAGCGGTAAAGGGGGAGGGGCTGAGGTAGGTACCGCCAGCCCTTCTTTATCACCTAAGTGGCCAGACATCACCACTTCTTTTTGATGACCCACAAGTATAGGGAGTGTATCGCAGTATTTTTGATAAGTAAGAGTGTCGAACCCAACAAGGAGCAGAAGGTGCTGGCTAGTGGTATGGATCAGGAATTCTCTGCAAATACTTAGCAAACGGATTTTTAGGGGTTTTTGATAAAGAAAGTAAACAAAGTACGAGCAAATAAAAGATAGTAGGAATAAATGCAGCAAGTAGCCCAATCCTTTATGCAGCAAAGGACAAGCCGGTTGTATTACTTAAGATGACCAAACGTTCTCGAGGACACATGGGAAGACTGTCAAGTGATTTCGCTTCATATAGTTGATTAATCTTCTCTAGCTTGCTGTAACACCCTCGAATCGGCCCTATGAAAGTTTTAGCCCTTTCCGCCAAACCCGCATAGAAACGATTCAAGGACGCCCACCAAGCACTTTCGTGTGGGTGGAAAACGAAGTAATACCATTACACAACAGTCCTCGATGGGACCCACAGAACAGATATATATTCAACAGCGACTCAACGAGTTAAGAATATAGATATACAATACAAAGATCCAAATCACCTTGAAAACGTTACAGCGTCCGAGTACGGACAAGATGCAAATGGAGCTAAGAGCCCTGAAGAATAACCAATAGCGTCCATAACCCTGCCCAGGCCTAGCCGGAAGGGTAACCCTGCTAACGACGTCGATCTCAAACCTGCTAAAACAAAAGGGGTGCCAACAAAGGGCAAAGAAAAAAGAGGAGCGTCAGTATTGAGGCCAGTACACGGCGAGGCTAGAATTCGGCGGCTCTCGCCTACATAGGTATGGTGGATGAGCGGCGTGAGCATGCACTAAACAACCTATAGAGACTCAATACAACTGTTGGCTATTAGAGAGGGATAAGAAATACCTATCTGGAACCAACCTTATACTAACACCAATCATACCCATCCTGGTACTTCCCCCTCGAGACCAAACGAGGAAGTCGGACCAAGGAACTCACACAGTTGGCAATTTTACTCATTTCGTTATAGTTGCAGCACTTACTAATCAGATATAGATAGCATGAGTCATCCTGAAGCATAAGTAGTGGGCAATTTTAATTAACCATTCCGTGGTAGTTGGAACATTTACTAGTCAGATATAATTGTACTGAGGAATCCCAAAACCCAGCAATTGTTGGCACTTTTATCACATTCCATTGGAGTTGCAATACTTACTAGGCAGGTATAGTTTGACACATATCACCACAGATCCACCAGTTGTTGGCATTTTTATTATCCATTCCATTGTAGTGAAGCTGATTACTAGTCACATATTAAGTCAAATTTATAACACTACTTTAGTTATGCTTGTCTATGATCGAGATACTATGCTCCAAGTCATCCATAGCCGCCGACACGGCTTTCAGAAAGATTTTCCCTGCAGGGGTACACAAATAGCAACACACACACGATCAACCTCGGAAAAACCAAATCAAAACCCAACAAGGCTTTCACGACAAAGCAATCACAGGATTCATAAAATATTTCAGGGGGGCACCCCACTAAGCTACCCGCGACAAAGTTGGCCAGCTCCGAGACGGACCCAGGGTTTGTGTGGACGGCGGTAAACGACTAGGAACCCGAAAGTTTGACGGGGCTTGTCGATACAGCGAAAACGTGTCATGATCCAAAATAGTACAGGTGCTCCACACACAATCGTAAATAAAATAGTAAAGCATGGCATAGGTACAGGATAGTAATAAAACCCCAAACTAGTTTGTGGCCCCAAGAAATAAGAAATGAATCAAGCTCTAGCTAAGGGGGATTCATAGACTCTCCCAGATGTGGATAGTGCGAATAGTCAAGGAACAGGTATCAAGTACTCGGGGCCTACGGGACACAAGTGGGCATGAAAAAACAAATAACATATAATTGCCCACCGGTGCCACTTTCATTAGTTGTCACGGCAATTTAATAGTTGCAATTAAAGACATGATCATCTCCACCATAAACATCTGCTAGCATTCCAACAACTGTGGTACTCGACAACACGAGATCGCACCTGAGCAACCAACTACGACTCGCAAGGCCATCTATCTACCAAACAACAGGTATTAGGAGGTGTCCATGGCAATATAGAGGCTGCACGGGATGTAACTGGTGCATGGAAACTAAAGCATCGCGACACGGATAGCAATAGATCAACAGGAGGAAATAAAGACTATAAATGCAAAATAGGTAGAAGGGGGAGAGATGCTCGCCTGGGAAACACTGCCGAAGGTTCATATCTAGAGAACTTGTTGATACTTGCATCAACTCATCGGCCTAATCCGCAAAGAAGCAAACACTAGAAGAAACACTAGATGCAATATTTAATACTACGGTAGAAGATTCGGCATGCTAATGATATGATGCATGGCATGGCACAGATACGGTGCAATTAGGCATTTTTAAGCAGAACCGGGGTCCAGATAATTAATTACACGGTTCAAGTTATTTAGAACCCCCACAATTTAAATGTTGTATCAACAGGGGAAAACATGGCATCGGTTCGCTACACAAATCTAAATGGAGCCAATATAAGACTAAAATAGCCCGCATATAGACTCCATATTTAATTTAGGTGAATGAACTATTTAACCCAACCCACCAGATGACATGTATGCAAGCACGATGATTTAATGATGCGACAGGTATATGTCATATTATAAAAATAGAGGCTTAGGGTAACACATCTGGGTTCGGAAGATCTTGGTTCCGGGGGTTCGGCTCTAGGTCTCAGGGTTCGACGGGGAACGGTTCGATGGGATCGGTCTCGAACAACGGAAGGAGAGCTTGGCATTCCGAAAAGAAGGACTTGGTTTGGCAACGGGGCGCATCGGATTCGCCCTGGTCAGTGTCGATCTTGTCGTCGCGAAGATCTTGTCGGGTCCACGTATCGGGTCGGTCTTGGCATCCGGTGTGAAGTACTTGTCGTCCTTTGGTTCCATGGCGACGTGCTTGACGTCCTCGATGGAGAACTCGGTGTTCCGCCACGAAGTGCTAGTCGTTCAGGTGGCGATCTTGGCGGTCATCGGGTCCTCGGTCATCGGTGCGGGAAGGAGGTCTTGTCGCATGGGAGCTTGGAGACACTCGGCCCTTGGCTCCTGACTTGGGCAGCAACGATACCTCGTGGGCATCTTCTACTAGACCTACCCCTGCAGAACCGAAGCATGCAGAGGCAGAGGCCGGCCTCGTGCTGGACGATGGCGAGCGGCAGGAGAAGCCAGGGCGGCGCTCTCGCGCGAGGAGAGACGGCGCAACAGGGGCGACTCGGGCGGAGGTGCGGCGGCTCGGAGGCGGCTTTGTGGGAGGAGGCGAGCGGACGGGGACGACGGAGGAGAGCCGTCGGTGGCGGCGGGGTCGACGCTAACCTGCAGGTCAGGCAGAGGAGGATCGGGCCTCCCGAATGCAGAGGTGGGGAGAGAGAGGCGGGAGGCCGGGGTGCTTGCCCTGGCGGCAGCGTGACGCAGGGGCTGCCGGCACGCGGGGCCACAGCAAGGTGGACGAGGTGGTTGTGCACGACGCTTTGGAAGAGGCGAGGTCACCGGGCGGCGCGGGACGAAGGAGCACCGGCGGAGGCAGATGAGGTCGCGGCCGGCGATGCAGTGCTACGGGCCGACGGAGGCGGCAATACTACGGATGGGGCCGCCGACGCAGGGAAGCAGAGGGTGGCACTGCAGCGGCGGCGCGGAGCTTGGGCCTGGGGATACGGCCCAGGTGAAGGCGGCGGGATCCTGGGGCGGTCGAGGATTGAGGGAAAAGGAGGAAGGGCACGGGGCCACGCGGGTGGGGTCGGGCGACCACGGGAAGAGATCCCCATGCGAGGCATGTCGGCACGGGGTGGCGTGCGTGGCTCTCTCTCGCGAGGAAAGGCGGGTGGGGGTGGGACCAAGGAAGATGAGGTGGCTGGCTGGGATTGGACGGGGTGAGGTGGCGATGGGGTCGAAGGAGTGGCTGGCGGGGTTGGTGGGGATGTGAGGAGCTGGGTAGGATTAGGGGTAGGTAGGGTTAGGACTAGATTTTTATCTGGAGGTGGCCGGCCGGGCTTTTGGGCCTAGGTGGCTGCCTCCCAAAAATAATATAAATATTTATTTATTAGGTAAAAGGCTTTTGTAATTAGTTTTTAGACAAATAAAATATCCGGAAGAGACCGAGGTTTTAATTTGAAATAAAGACAGGGCGTTTAGAAAACAAAACCATGCTTTTCAAAAATAGTTTTAAACAAAACCATGCATGATGATGACGATGCTCAAATGCAATGTGGCATGATGACATGAGCATGCGGTCATGATGATGCAATGCACAAAAACACAGCGATTTTCTAGTAGTGGTTTTAGCGGGATGCCACAATTCGACACCACTAACAATAGATCTCGCCCTCGAGATCCGTCTCATGGTACCGGGAAGAAGGTCGACAATCAGAATCTTCTCGTTTCGGGTAGATCCCCGTGACACCACTAACAAGATTGTTGCTCCATCTTGAAATCGGCAACACCACCGACAAGGGATCGTTGTCCATGGTCGTTGAGATAACACTCCGGGAACAAAGCACAAAGGTAAAGATATCAAGAGATAAGGCCACCTTTAACTTCCATGGACGGAGCAAAATTGCTTGATCCACCGATTCGATGTACAAAAGTGCATAGTAGGAGGCGGGTAGGGTGATCAGTCCATCCCGTACTCAAAGCATCCTTCTGTAATGAATCGCAGAATCGTGCAACCAACTCTCGGGATTTGGACTGAAGATCTTCACAAGCGGTGTTCGGCACAAGAGGGGTGATGCAGAATCTTCATCGGATCTGGCGTAGATGATGTAGTCGCATTAGGGACCACCGGAAGATACAAAGAAACATCGTACGAAAAGACACAATGATCAGGTTTTGCGATGGTTCCATTGGCATGAACAACACATGCTCAAGGTATACTCAACTTCACCAATGCTCATCCTTCTCATATGCTTTTCAACGATACATATATCTGTCAAGGGGCACATACGGATAAAGAGTTCAAGGACAAAAGATTGGATGAAGGTACAACAGCCGAGAAGCAGATTGATGATTGTAGAACCACCGTTATAAAGGGAGGAAGCGAAACCACGAAGGTGCAATGAAACCCAACCACGGGAAATCCTGGACTCGAAGAAAAGATAAGAGAGTATAATCAAAACACGCAGAAGTAAGAGGAGAACAGCAGAGGGGTAAGGAGTAAAAGCAGACCTAATGAGATCTATCCAACTGATTTTGCAAAATAGTTTTGACACTCTACATCGTCCGTTAGTTAGGTTATCCTACAGGCTAGACCAGTGGGGTATCGCAACTTCTGAGCTCTGATACCACTCTGTAACACCCTCGAATCGGCCCTATGCAAGTTTTAGCCCTTTTCGCCAAACCCGCATAGAAACGATTCAAGGACACCCACCAGGCACTTTCGTGCAGGTGGAAAACGAAGTAATACCATTACACAATAGTCCTCGATGGGACCCACAGAACAGATATATATTCAACAGCGACTCAACGAGTCAAGAATACAGATATACAATACAAAGATCCAAATCACCTTGAAAACGTTACAGCGTCCGAGTACGGACAAGATGCAAATGGAGCTAAGAGCCCTGAAGAATAACCAATGGCGTCCATAACCCTGCCCAGGCCTAGCCGGAAGGGTAACCCTGCTAACGACGTCGATCTCAAACCTGCTAAAACAAAAGGGGTGCCGACAAAGGGCAAAGGAAAAAGAGGAGCGTCAGTACTGAGGCCAGTACACGGCGAGGCTAGAATTCGGCGACTCTCGCCTACATAGGTATGGTGGACTGAAGCGGCAGCGAAGCATGCACTAAACAACCTATAGAGACTCAATACAACTGTCGGCTATTAGAGAGGGATAAGAAAGACCTATCTAGAACCAACCTTATACTAACACCAATCATACCCATCCTGGTATTTCCCCCTCAAGACCAAACGAGGAAGTCAGACCAAGGAACTCACACAGTTGGCAATTTTACTCATTATGTTATAGTTGCAGCACTTACTAATCAGATATAGATAGCACGAGTCATCCTGAAGCATAAGTAGTGGGCAGTTTTAATTAACCATTTCGTGGTAGTTGGAACATTTACTAGTCAGATATAATTGTCCTGAGGAATCCCAAAACCCAGTAGTTGTTGGCACTTTTATCACATTCCATTGGAGTTGCAATACTTACTACGCATGTATAGTTTGACACATATCACCACAGATCCACCAGTTGTTGGCATTTTTATTATCCATTCCATTGTAGTGAAGCTAATTACTAGTCACATATTAAGTCAAATTTATAACACTACTTTAGTTATGCTTGTCTATGATCGAGATACTATGCTCCAAGTCATCCATAACCGCAGACACGGCTTTCAGAAAGATTTACCCTGCAGGGGTGCACAAATAGCAACACACACACGATCAACCTCGGAAAAACCAAATCGAAACCCAATGATGCTTTCACGACAAAGCAATCACAGGATTCATAAAATATTTCAGGGGGCCCCCCAGTAAGCTACCTGCGACGAAGTTGGCCGGCTCAGAGACGGACCTAGGGTTTGTGTGGACGGCGGTAAACGACTGGGAACCCGAAAGTGTGACTGGGCTTGTAGATACAGCGAAAACGTGTCACGATCCAAAACAGTACAGGTGCTCCACGCACAATCGTAAATAAAACAATAAAGCATGGCATAGGTACAGGATAGTAATAAAACCCCAAACTAGTTTGTGGCCCCAAGAAATAAGAAATGAATCAAGCTTTGGCTAAGGGGGATTCATAGACTCTCCCGGATGTGGATAGTGCAAATAGTCAAGGAACAGGTATCAAGTACTCGGAGCCTACGGGACACAAGTGGGCATGAAAAACCAAATAACATATAATTTCCCACCGGTGCCACTTTCATTAGTTGTCACAGCAATTTAATAATTGCAATTAAAGACATGATCACCTCCACCATAAACATCTGCCAGCATTCCAACAACTGTGGTACTCGACAGCACGAGATCGCACCTGAGCAAGCAACTACGACTCGCAAGGCCAGCTATCTACCAAACAACAGGTATTAGGAGGTGTCCATGGCAATATAGAGGCTGCACGGGATGTAACTGGTGCACGGAAACTAAAGCATCGCGACATGGATAGCAATAGATCAACATGAGGAAATAAAGACTATAAATGCAAAATAGGTAGAAGGGGGAGAGATGCTCGCCTGGGAAACACTTCCCAAGGTTCATATCCGGAGAACTTGTCGATACTCGCATCAACTCATCGGCCTAATCCGCGAAGAAGCAAACACTAGAAGAAACACTGGATGCAATATTTAATACTACGGCAGAAGATCCAACATTCTTATGATATGATTCATGGCATGGCACAGATACGGTGCAATTAGGCATTATTAAGTGGAACCGGGGTCCCGATAATTAATTACACGGTTCAAGTTATTTAGAACCCCCACAATTTAAATGTTGTATCAACAGGGCAAAACATGGCATCGGTTCGCAACACAAATCTAAATGGAGCCAATATAGGACTAAAATTGCCCGCATATAGACTCCATATTTAATTTAGGTGAATCGACTATTTAACCCAACCCACCAGATGACATGTATGCAAGCATGATGATTTAATGATGCGACAGGTATATGTCATATTATAAAAATAGAGGCTTAGGGTCACACATCTGGGTTCGGAAGATCTTGGTTCCCGGGGTTCGGGTCTGGGTCTCAGGGTTCGACGGGGGGAATGGTTCGACGGGACCGGTCTCGGACAACGGAAGGAGAGCTTGGCGTTCCGGAAAGAAGGACTTGGTTTGGCGACGGGGCGCATCGGATTCGCCTTGGTCAGTGTCGATCTTGTCGTCGCAAAGATCTTGTCGGGTCCGCGTATCGGGTCGGTCTTGGCATCCGGGGTGAAGTACTTGTCGTCCTTTGGTTCCATGTCGACGTGCTTGACGTCCTCGATGGAGAACTCGGTGTTCCGCCATGAAGTGCTAGTCGTTCAGGTGGCGATCTTGGCGGTCATCGGGTCCTCGGTCATCGGTGCGGGAAGGAGGTCTTGTCGCATGGAAGCTTGGAGGCACTCGGCCCTTGGCTCCTGACTTGGGCAGCAACGATACCTCGCGGGCATCTTCTACTAGACCTACCCCTGCCGAACCGAAGCAGGCAGAGGCAGAGGCCGGCCTCGTGCTGGACGATGGCGAGCGGCAGGAGAAGCCAAGACGGCGCTCCCGCGCGGGGAGAGACGGTGCAACAGGGGTGACTCGGGCGGAGGTGCGGCAGCTCGGAGGCGGCTTTGCGGGAGGAGGCGAGCGGACGGGGACGACGGAGGAGAGCCGTCGGAGGCGGCGGGGTCGACGGTAACCTGCAGGTCAGACAGAGGAGGACCGGTCCTCCCGAATGCGGAGGTGGGGAGAGAGAGGCGGGAGGCCGGGGTGCTTGCCCTGGCGGCGGCGCGACGCAGGGGGCTGCCGGCATGCGGGGCCACATCAAGGTGGACGGGGTGGTTGTGCACGACGCTTCGGAGGAGGCGAGGTCACCGGGCGGCGCAGGACGAAGGAGCACCGGCGGAGGCAGATGAGGTCACGGACGGTGATGCAGTGGCACGGGCCGACGGAGGCGGTGATACTAGGGACGGGACCGCTGATGCAGGGAAGTAGAGGGTGGCGCTACAGCGGCAGCGTGGAGCTCGGGCCTGGGGATGCGGCCCAGGTGAAGGTGGCGGACGCCGAGATCCCGCACGGCGATAGAGAGGAACACCACGGGAAGGGGGCCGAGGGGCTCATCCGCGGGCGTGCTGCGGCGGCCGGCGTCTGAGAAGGCGGCGGGATCCTGGGGCGGTCGGGGATTGAGGGAAAAGGAGGAAGGGCACGGGGCCACGCGGGTGGGGTCGGGCGACCACGAGAAGAGCTCCCCATGCGAGGCATGTCAGCACGGGGTGGCGTGTGTGGCTCTCTCTCGCAAGGAAAGGCAGGTGGGGGTGGGACCAAGGAAGATGAGGTGGCTGGCTGGGATTGGACGGGGTGAGGTGGCGATGGGGTGGGAGGAGTGGCTGGCGGGGTTGGTGGGGATGTGAGGACCTGGGTAGGATTAGGGGTAGGTAGGGTTAGGACTAGATTTTTATCTGGAGGTGGCCGGCCGGGCTTTTGGGCCTGGCTGGCTGCCTCCCAAAAATAATATAAATATTTATTTATTAGGTAAAAGGCTTTTGTAATTAGTTTTTAGACAAATAAAATATCCGGAAGAGACCGGGGGTTTTAATTTGAAATAAAGACAGGGCGTTTAGAAAACAAAACCAGGCTTTTCAAAAATAGTTTTAAACAAAACCATACATGATGATGACGATGCTCAAATGCAATGTGGCATGATGACATGAGCACGCGGTCATGATGATGCAATGCACAAAAACACAGCTATTTTGTAGTAGTGGTTTTAGCGGGATGCCACACTTGCTAAGTGTTGTGTGGGTGAACCTGTGCTAATGTACCGCCCCATCCAAGACTAATAGATACTTGTGATTATACCCCTTGCAAACATCCGTAAGTACAAGAAAGTAATTAAGGTAGAGACCTAACCACAGCTTTAAACTCTAAGACCCTTACGTCCCTTGTGCAATGGTTTCCTAACGGGGTTCAGGTTTCTGTCACTCCGGCAACCCCTACGATTAGTAGCCAAATACACAATGCATTCCCCTAGGCCCATATAGGTGAAGTGTCATGTAGTCGATGTTCACATGACACCACTAGAAGAAGTACACCACAACTTAAATATCAAACTATTGAATCTTTCTCAACACAACTCCACTACTAACAACATGACTTCTCCCATGTCCTCAAGAACAAAACGAACTACTCACAAGACATCATATGGATCATGATCAGAGATGGAATAATGATGTATAACAATCTGAACATAAACAATTATTCAATGGTTCACTCAATAGCATCAACTACAAAGAGTAATCAATCACCGGGAAAGTTTCCCCTATGAACTATGCAAGATTCAACCCAATTGTTAGAGCAATATGGAGATGGTGATGAGGGTGCTGATGGTGATGATGGTGGTGATGATGATGATGATCCCGATGAAGTCCAGCTTGATGGTGGTGTTGATGGCGATGATCTCCCCTCTCCGGGAAGGAATTCCCCCGGCAGAAATCTGTCTGCCGGAGAGATCTTTCTCTCTCGGCAGAAATCTATGGTCGCTCCCCGAGTCTTAGGGTTTCGGGAGGATGATATACGCCAGAGGAGAGAGCCAGAGGTGGGCTAGGGCGGCCACACCACCTCCTGGCGTGGCCTAGGGCTGCCATGCCAGGAGGTGGTGTGGGCCCCCTGTGGCCCATCTCCACTCCGTCTTCTGGCATCCTTAGTCTTCTGGAAAAATAGGATTTTCCGTATATTTTCCCGGATTTTCTGATCTTCGCGAATTTTGCCTCCAAACATCACCTTTTCCATCAGAATCCTGACTGCAGCGGTCCATGCTCCAAAAGTCATCAACCATGCAAAAACAAATGAAATAACATAAGTATCACCTCTCAATATGAAATATATCAATGAATAATAGTGAATTAAGATATAGAATAGTGATGCAAAATGGACGTATCAACTCCCCCCAAACTTAGACTTCGCTTGTCCCCAAGCGAAACTGAGCTCAATAAATATGGCCTCAGGTTTATGGAGTGAAGAGTCGATAAAAGAATACGGACAAGAAGCATCACATTCATCAAATACATAGATCATAATAGAAGACAACTCACTATTATATAACTCAACTTGCAATGAGTAAAGGAAACACAATAAAGATACATAAAGTGAATCATAATTGGTAATGGCAAACTTAGCTCTTGGTCGAAGAATAGTTGATAATTTGATGTAGTTCACAAATAGCTGGTTTTCAAAGATAGCTTTCAAAGTAGTAAACATCAAGATAAGAGCAAAGTGCAAAACAAGGAACATAAGAAACATGATTGAATAAATCATCATATGAATGAATGAAACACAACAACTCAAAATACTTGCTGAGATAGAAGGGAGTAGGTTTACTGACTCAACTACAAAGTAAAAGAAAGGCCATTCAAAGAGGGAAGCAGGGATTGCAAGTCTCATAAAGAGCTCCCAAAAATTATGATACTTACTAGCTTTCAGCTCTCATTGCCCCTATCATATACATCTTTAGGTGATTAAGGTTAAAGTGATCAAATATGAGGATATGCATTGACAAGTCATAAATTGAGAATCTCATGTCCCTTGAATACGAGGGCTGCTCCTCATGCTACTCAAGTTTAGTCACCGGTAAGTTCTTGTCATCGTAAGCATATGTGTATCATAGAGAACCGCCAATGGGGTACCCCTTGCCCGATGATACGGAAGAATCCCCATATCAAAATGACAAGGCAAGCAGACAACAAGCATCTCAGCGATCTTCTTATTTACCATGGGAATATGGTGCTTTTTTCTCTCTTTCCTCTTTTCATAATATCTCTTTTTTTCTTTTCTATTTTTCTCAAGCTCTATCTCTTTTTTTCATAAGAAGAATGCTTCATAGATACTCGTTATGGTTACGCTGCAGGTTTCCACCATGTCAGCATGGATTGAACCAATGACCCGAGCGTTTCTAACACATATGCATAACTCCATGGACTTACAAGCTCCCTTTCATTTCACACGACATCCATAGACAAAAGAACATGATATCAACTAGGTACAAAGTACCAGTGCAATGTTGAAAGTGTTCCCCATGACAAAGATGGTTCGCTAATTCACAACTTACAAAGCGCAGCATATCGCGCAACATAGGTGAGCACAATGGTTCAAGTTTATTAAGTGCAAGAAAGTAAAGTGTGCCATCAAGTTCGTGAGAGCTTTAATCACTAATTTTCACATAACAAGTTTAATTTGGGAGGTAGATAAAACAAGAATTTACTTGGAATAGCAATAATGCTACTAGGTAGGTATGGTGGACACAAATGGCGTGGGTTTTGGTTTAAGGGAAGTGGATGCACGAGAAGAATACCCTCTCAGTACAGGTTTTTGGCTAGCAAGGCTGGGTAGCAAGTATAAGAGTTGAAGGAAACAACCAAGCATACAAGTGATAAAGGCAAACATGCAATCTTCCTTGGAAGCACAAAAGATCTTAACTAGAGAATACTAAACTTATGAGCAAATCAAGAAAGAAAGATGATGAAATTATTTTTCTTTAAAGGTACTTTTATCTTTTCTTTCAACTCTCAAAAATAGTGTTGCTACTAACCGAGCCAGGTTTACCAAAACCAACTAATATTAACTCAATGATCCCAAAGTGATACCAATACTAACAACAAGATCAATCATATAACCACGAATTGAAAACTAATATAAGCTATGCAAAAGAGTAAATGATAGAACTTCTCATTAATAATCCATAACGACAACTCACACCAAGGGATACACATCTAACGAGAGAGAGGACACTTCCATAATGCAAACCATACTGCATAATAACTCCTCTATTCGTGATATGACTCTACTAAAAAGGTAAAAAGATAGAAGATAGTGATGTGATACCGTGGCACTCCCCCAAGCTTGGAACAAACCAAGGGGATGCCAAACCTGATGACGAATTACTCCTTCGGTGGTGGTGGTATACTCTCATCTTCGTCCGACTTCTAGGGTAAGGGCTTCCCATCAACAAAGGACATCGTGGTTTCCAACATCCTGAAACTTGCAGCAGCACTTATGCGTTTAAACCTAGCCTCATACTCATAGTTTTGATTTTGAACGTCATAGAACTATGCTTGCAGTTTGTTGGTTGTTTGGCAGAGTGAGAGGACTTCGTCTTTGAGCTCAGTAGTCTCCTTTTGGTGCTCGGTGATGAGTTCGGAACAAATCTTTTGGATGATATCCACTTCGCGCTCCGCCATCTTCTTGTACCTAAAGACTTCTTGCTCCAGTGCTCCCATCCTGTCCTCTAGACTTCCCTGACCTTTAGGGACTTGAACTTCTTTAATCCGGACCTCCCCATCTTCGAGCAACAACTCCTTGGGATGAATCTTCAACTCTCTCATGTATGGATTGATGATATCTTCTAAGGAGTCTCCCCGGGCTGATCCAGTGGAAGACATTGTGGCTCCAAATCTGGGATTCTACCTAGTAGAAACAGATCGAAACAAAAAACACGACGTAAACACGATATACGAACCTCAGAAGATCCGGAGGTTATATATTACGAAGTTTCATAACAAGAGGAAGGTACTGGGTGAAAACGGGTCGGAGGCGGAGTCTGGGGTGGCCTCACCACCTGGTGGCGCGGCCAGGGGTGGGCCCACACCACAGGGTGGTGTGGGCCACCCTGGCTCTGGTTTCGTCGCTTTTTCACTTCGTAACTTTCCTTACTGACTGAAAACTGCAAAATATAGTTGGATTGTATTTTCGCGGAACTTTTCTTACTAGAACTGTTACCTATTCGAAAACAGACTCTACAGGTCTCTGAATTTGGTCCTCGGTGAATTTCTCCGGAGTTATAACTTGAAAAGAATCAACATCTTCATTTAAGAATCTCCAGCAATATAGTGTTTGAGTCACTGTCCATTCACTACTTGTGTAGTATTATCTTTTAAAGAAGAAATTTTTATTGCTCCTGAAAGGTATACTTCTTCTATAATGAAAGGTCCTTCCCATTTTGACAGTAGCTTTCCTGCAAAAAATCTGAGATGAGACCTATACAAAAGAACTTTCTCACCAACATGAAATTCTCTCTTAAGTATTCGCTTGTCATGCCATCTTTTAACTTTTTCCTTAAAGAGCCTAGCATTTTCATAGGCTTCACTCCTCCATTCATCTAAAGAACTTAAGTCAAATAATATTTTCTCACCAGCGAGCTTACAGTCTCTATTTAGTTCTTTAACTGCCCAGTAAGCTTTGTGTTCTAATTCTAAGGGTAGGTGACAAGCTTTCCCATAAACCATTTTATAAGGAGACATCCCCATAGGATTTTTGTAAGCAGTTCTATAAGCCCATAAAGCATCATTCAACCTTTTAGCCTAGTTTTTTCTAGATCTATTAACAGTCTTTTGCAAGATGGATTTAATTTCTCTATTTGATAACTCTACTTGCCCGCTAGTTTGGGGGTGATAGGCTGAAGCAATTCTATGATTAACATCATATTTAGCAAGGGTCTTTCTAAAACCACCATGAATGAAATGAGAACCCCCATCAGTCATGAGATACCTAGGCACTCCAAACCTAGGAAATATAACATCCTTAAGCATTTTTAGAGAGGTCTCCCCGTATGCACTCTTTGTAGGAATGGCTTCTACCCACTTAGTAACATAATCAACGGCAACAAGAATATGAGTGTAACCTTTTGAAGGAGGGAAAGGACCCATAAAGTCGAATCCCCAGCAATCAAAAGGTTCAATAACTAGAGAGTAGTTCATAGGAATTTCATTGCATCTAGAAATATTACCAACACGCTGACATTCATCACAAGATAAAACAAATTTTCTTGCATCTTTAAAAAGGGTAGGCCAGTAGAAACCTGATTGTAGCACCTTTTGTGTAGTTCTATCTCCTGCATGATGTCCTCCATAAGCACTACCATGACATTTATGCAATATCTCCTTTTGTTCATATTCTGGAACACATCTTTGCATAATACCATCCACTCCTTCTTTGTATAAGTGTGGGGCATCCCAAAAATAATGCCTCAAATCATAGAAGAACTTCCTTCTTTGCTGAGCTGTAAAAGTTGGAGGCAAATACTTGGAGACAATAAAGTTAGCATAATCAGCGTACCAAGGGCTCCTCATGAGCTTACCCCTCTGCACTAAGCTGTTCATTTGGGAAACTATCATTAACGGGCATAGGGTCAAAAGAGATGTTTTCCAATCGAGATAAATTATCACCATGAGGGTTTTCGCCTTCCTATCTACTATATGTAGATCAAACTCTTGTAAAAGCAGCACCCATCTAATAAGCCTAGGCTTAGCATCCTTCTTCGTCATAAGATATTTAATAGCAGCATGATCAGTATGAATGGTGACTTTTGAGTCTACAATGTAGGGCCTAAACTTATCACAAGCAAAAACAACAGCTAGAAATTCCTTTTCAGTAGTGGCATAATTCCTTTGAGCAGCGTCTAGAGTCTTACTGGCATAATGGATAACGTTTAACTTTTTATCGATACGTTGCCCAAGGACAGCACCTACAGCAAAATCACTAGCATCACACATTATTTCAAAGGGTAAACTCCAATCAGGTGGTTGAATAATAGGGACTGTAGTTAAAGCCTTCTTAAGAGTTTCAAAATCTTCCTTACAGTCATCATCAAAAACGAAGGATACATCTTTTTGAAGGAGATTAGTAAGGGGTTTTGATATCCTAGAAAAGTCTTTAATAAACCTTCTATAGAAACCAGCATGACCAAGGATACTTTGAATACCTTTGATGTCTCTTGTGAAGTGAACTATGATTTTGACTTGACCATAATAGGGTTGTGAATATGAAAACTAGGTTCCCACTTAAGTGATTTAGAACTTTTACTTAGTTTTATTTACTTCTAAACTCAGTTTAGATAAACCTGGCTTTTTGCAAATAAACCTAGAACTTAAGATTCCTACTAGAACTACCTTACTTGTTAGTGATAGTTTGCGAGTACTTAAAGAGTACTCATGGATTTGTCCCTGGCTATTCCCGTGGCCAGACTATGAGGAGGACTATCAGGATGATGGATAGCAGGACGTCTACGACAGCTGGGATCATCTCCCATCGTCAGCATTGCCTGTGACTCTGAAGATGGAGCCCACTACTATGCTTATCATTCCGCTGCTTGTTTGTATTAAGACTGGATCTTGAGATCCTTTATTTGTGTAAGACCTTATTATGGTTTGTAATGGATGATGTACTGTGATATCCAATCTGTTATGTCTCGCAAAAATGGTAATCCTGGGATAGCGATGTATGGCATAACAGGCATCTGGGATTAAAAATCCGGGTGTTGACAAGTTGGTATCAGAGCCATCCTGACCGTAGGAGACCCTAGTTAGAATGGCCATCCGAACAAAACTAAGTTTCAAATCAAAAGAAGTGAGTATTTATGAAAACCTATTCCCACTCTTATCCTTGATTCTTTCAAAATTCATGTTCCTCAAAAATTCTTACATTACTACATAAAAATTTGACACATTTGATCACCTCACTAACTTACTCATCCTAAATTATTATAAATGGAAGTCCATTATTGCAAGTTCTACCAGTTGGGTAACGGAGGCCAACTGATCTTTGAGAGGGATCTAGATGCACTGTCCGAGTACCTTGAGCGCCCGCATCCGGAATACTTCGGTGCCCAACTCAACGATCACGTAGGAGGAGATCTACAATGGATGATAATTGCAGATCTCAGAGGCAGAATGGAAGCACCTACTTTTGAGAAGATCCAATTCACCTTGCAAGAGAACAACTGGCTAGATGGATTAGCCAGGGCTATGCATGAAGCTCTTGCCCGTCTGTGTGGGAAAAACATCAACTTGATCCAGGGAACTCGCTTTGCGCACTTTGCAAGTCGTGATTCTATGGGAATGCCATTGGACATGCCAAGTCACCCAGAGTTGAAGCGCCAGGTGGAAAATCTTGACTTCATGATGTATGATAGGTAGAAGGAATTGGATAACGCCCGAGCTTACGCCAACGACAACCTTGCCATTGGCGTCAAGAAGGACCAGGCCATCGCCATGCTCGTCAAGGATCGCCAATCACTTCGTCGTCAATGCGGGAAGAAGGATCGCACCATCGATCGTCTTCGCAAGAAGGTGGCCACTCTCGAGAAGACCATCTGTGAACAGGAAGTCCATCTTGAAGCAAAGGAAGAGGAGGGAGCTGAAGATATCCAGGGAGATCTTCACTCTTACCTCAGTGATGACAACGACTACCTGGAGGATGATGCCATGGATTTCTACACCAATGATTATGATGGTTCCGACTTCATTGATGATGATTAGATGCACTTGATCACTACCGTAGGAATGAGTTGTATCGGTCCCACTGTATCGTAGTTCACAGAATGGTTCTTAAAACCATCTGTTTTCCATTTGTGTTGTGTTGTGTGTTGTATTGTGTGCTTTGAATGAATGAATGAGAAGAAGTTGTTAGTTTGCCAAACCTGAGTCAAACTCAAAGTTTAAAACTTTTGAAACAAAACCATGAACCTTAGAAATTTCACTCTTATCTCATTATCTATCTCAATCTTCAGATGACTCCTGGAAACCTTGGAGGAAGCAGCTCATCGCAGGACCCGATGTTGCAGATTCTGCAGATGCTAGTTTCTGACCGTGAAGCTAGTAGAGCCGAATGCCAATCCAACCTAGCCACTCTTCAAAAGATAGCTCAGATGGCCCACAATAATCAAGGCCATGGAAATCAAGATCACCACGGATCCAAGCTTAAGAAGTTTCAGAATACCAACCCACCTATCTTTAATAAATCTGAGGATCCCTTAGATGCTGATGACTGGCTGCAAACCATGGAGAACTTGCAGGAGTCGAAGCCAATGAGAAGGTATTGTTTGCCACCCACTATCTGGTAGGAGATGCAAGAGCCTGGTGGAATAGAACCCATACCATGAACAATGGTCAGATGATGACTTGGGAAGCATTCAAGATCAAGTTCAGTCGCACCCATGTGCCACAAGGTTTGGTCACCAGGATGAGAGATGAGTTCAGAGAACTGAAGCAAGGAAGGATGACGGTAGTTGAGTATCGTGACAAATTTTTGTTGCTAGCTAGATATGCCCCTGATGAGATTAACACTGAAGACAAGAAGAAGGAAAGGTTCCTAAATGGATTGCATGATGAGATGCAGACTGTATTAGTCAACATCCGTTTTGAAGATCTAGAAGAGCTAGTCGACTCTGCCATTCAGATGGAAGGGAAGATAAACCAAGCCAATGACAATCGCAAGCGCGGGATGATGAACCAGACTAGGTCCCACAATACCCAGAAGTATCGCCCCAACCTGTCTGCAGGATATGCCCCGAGAAACAACAGACCCCCTATGTCCCGTCCAAGCTACCCCAATAGTAGCAGAGGAAACATGAAGTCTAGAGGAAACCACAACAACAACCCCGGCAACTCCAACAATTTCAACCATGCACCGCCCAAGTCCAACAACAACAACAACAATACTGCCCCAAGGAATGGAAGAAATGTTGTGCCTGTTCAAGCCAAAGACAAGTCCCATATTACTTGCTTTGAATGTGGAGTCAAGGGTCACTACTCCAACAAGTGTCCCAAGAAGATTGCGGCAGCCCCCAATGTGAATGCCCCAGCTCAGCAGCAACACCGTGTTCAGCCTAGAAGGAGATTTTCCCTAGGGAATTCGCTCAACTGTAATGGCCGTCTGTTCCACATGAACGCTGAAGAAGCTCAGGAAGCGCCCGATGTCATGCTGGGTATGTTTTCTGGTAACTTAGTACTTGCAAGAGTGTTGTTTGATTCTGGAGCATCGCACTCGTTTGTTACATAAGAATTTGCATGCACTAGTAAGATTCAACCAACAAAATTGAAGCATGTTATGATAGTTCAAATACCTAGTTTAACCACCAAAGCTAGAAAAATTTGCAAGGTTATACCTATCAGAATCCATGGAATATATTTTTATGCCAATCTAATAGTACTTGGAACCAAAGGTTTGGAAGTAGTACTAGGAATGGATTGGGTGTAAAAACATAAAGGATTGATCGACTGTGCCAAGAAAGCCATAACCATGACCAGTAGCTTTGGAGTATCAGTAGAGCATGTATCTGAGGCCTTGCCCCGTCAATTGAAATGCAACAAGAGTCTAGCCAAACCAACCATATACCAAGTCAGAGTAGTCAGTGAATACCCCGACGTATTCCCAGATGAATTGCCTGGTATGCCCCTAGATCGGGATATTGAGTTCATTATTGAACTAATTCCTCGAACTGGACCCATAGCTCAGAGACCTTATAGTAGAACCCATCTGAACTCGTGGAGCTGAAGAAATAACTTGATGCTATGTTGGAGAAAGGTTTGATTCAACCAAGCGCATCGCCATGGAGATCACCTATTTTGTTTGTGGATAAGAAAGATGGAGGTAACCGTTTATGTACGGATTACCGGAAGCTGAATGATGTCACCATCAAGAACAAGTACCCACTGCCAAAGATAGAGGATTTGTTTGACCAGCTGACTGGTGCCAGAGTGTTTTCTAAGATTGATCTTAGAACTGAATATCATCAACTCAAGGTTCGTGCAACAGATATTCCAAAGACCGCCTTCACCACCAGATATGGATTGTATGAGTATACGGTCATGTCTTTTGGATTAACCAATGCCCCCGCTTATTTCATGAATCTCATGAATAATATTTTTATGAATTTCCTAGATAAGTTTGTCGTTGTTTTTATCGACGATATTCAACCATCCTTGAAACCCTTAGAGAGCATCAGTTGTATGCCAAGTTTAGCAAATGTGAATTCTGGTTGAAGGAAGTAGGATTCCTCGGACATATTGTATCGGTAGGAGGAGTCAATGTTGATCCCGCCAAGATCAAAGATGTTGAAGAATGGGAAGCCCCAACCACTCAAACCCAAGTCCGTGCATTTCTCGGATTAGCGGGATACTACCGCAAGTTCGTTGAAGGATTTTCGAGCATCGCAAGACCGATGAGCTAATTGTTGAAGAAAGATAAGAAGTTTGAATGGACTGACAAAATGTGAAGCAAGTTTTCAAGAACTCAAGAAGAGATTGATTTCAGCCCCAATTCTGATTATGCCAGATATCAAGAAGCCTTTTGATGTGTATTGTGATGCATCCAAGATTGGTCTAGGATGTGTGTTGATGCAAGAAGGCAAAGTCATAGCATATATGTCCCGACAACTGAAGCAGCATGAGCAAAACTACCCTACCCATGATCTTGAACTAGCAGCTATAGTTTTAGCATTGAAGACCTGGCGTCATTACCTTATGGTTAACCGCTGTGAGATTTATTCGGATCACAAGAGTCTGAAGTATATTTTCACCCAGAAGGAGCTGAATATGAGGCAAAGGAGATGGATAGAGTTAATCAAGGATTATGACCTTGACATTCACTATCACCCCGGCAAAGCCAATGTGGTAGTTGATGCTCTTAGCAGATTGCCGTGTAGATTAAACACCATGATAAAGGAAGCCCAGCCAAGTTTGCATGAAGAGTTGCAACAGTTCAGAACAGAGCTAGTTAGCAAAGGATTTTTAGCTAGCACTGAACTTCAACCCACGTTGATCAGTCAAATCAAGGAAGCCAGAAGGGAAATGCCAGTATCAACAGAATCAAACATCGTATCGGTACGGGAAAGGTACCTGGATTCACCAAAGATGAAGAAGGAGTTTTGTGGTACAAAGGACGTATCTGTGTGCCAGCAGATTCGGAGATGAAGCAAGTTATTATGCAGGAAGCTCATGATACTCTTTATTCTATCCACCCCGGAGGAACGAAGATGTATCAGGATTTGAAGGAGCAATTTTGGTGGCACAAGATGAAGAGATAAATCAGAAGCTACATAGCCAAGTGTGATATCTGTCGGAGAGTCAAAGCGAAACATCAGAGACCCGCGGGACTTTTGCAACCATTGCAGATTCAGGAATGGAAATGGGATTCTGTTGGAATGGACTTTATCACCGGTTTGCCTACATCTAGTAGGGGAAATGACTCTATTTGGGTCATACTGGATAGACTGTCCAAGGTAGCCCACTTCATACCTAACAAGACTACCTACCAGAGTTCGAAGCTAGCAGAATTGTACATTCCTAGGATCGTTAGTTTGCATGGAAACCCCAAGACCATAGTGTCGGATCGAGGAACCCAGTTTACCTCAAGATTTTGGCAGAAAGTCCAAGAAGGATTGGGAACCAAGCTGAACTTCAGCACAGCTTATCACCCACAAACCGATGGACAGACTGAAAGAGTCAACCAAATCTTAGAAGATATGTTGAGAGCTTGTGTGTTAGAATATGGATCAAAATGGGAAGATTGTCTGCCTTTCACAGATTTCTCGTACAACAACAGTTATCAAGCCAGTTTGCAAATGGCCCCATTTGAATTTCTGTATGGAAGGAAGTGTCGTACCCCCTTGAATTGGTCGCAAGTAGGAGAGAGTCAGATTTTTGGACCCGATATCCTACGAGAAGCCGAAGAGAAGGTTCACAAAGTCCATGAGCACCTCAAGACCGCCCAATCCAGACATAAGAGTTATGCCGACAAGAGACGTCGAGACTTGACCTTCAATGTCGGAGATTTTGTGTATCTCAAAGTGTCACCATTGAAAGGAATGCAACATTTTCAACTGAAAGGAAAGTTAGCCCCCGGATATATTGGCCCTTTCAAGATTTTGAATCACCGAGGAGAAGTATCTTATCAACTGGAACTGCTAGAGGAGATGTCAGCCATCCATGATGTGTTCCATATCTCGTTACTTCGCAAATGCTTAGAAGTTCTTGAGAAGACCGAAGTATTCAAGAACATTGATCACCAAGCCATAGATATCAACAAGGATCTGACGTATCATGAAGTACCCATTCGTATTTTGGAAGAAGCCTTCAGAACCACCAGAACCCGGAGTATCAAATTTCTCAAGATCCAATGGAGCAAGCATACCGAAGAAGAAGCTACCTAGGAGCGAGAAGATTACATTAGAACTGAGTTTCCAGATCTCTTTAGTTCCTAGTTTTTCTTAAATCTCGGGACGAGATTTTGTTTAAGGAGGGAAGGTTTGTAACATCCCAAAACTTTAAATCAAGTTTATCAAGTTCTAATCACCCAATTTAGGGTTAACAAAAACTTTTATTAATAAAATGAATATGAATGCATGTGTGTTTTGCATTAGTATAGAATTGTTTGAAAATGACATGTGTGACTGCTACAAATGATGTGAAATGGTTTAAAGATGAATGTTATATCATCTAGGCCAATTACAAACAAAATCAAAAGAAAAAGAAATCAAATATGAATAAATAAAGCAAATGGTCATTTTGACAAAAGTTAACCACTAGGCCACTTTGAGTGTTCCTAGAAGAGAAATTCTAACAGAAACAATTCTATCTCTTTTCACCCCTTCCTAGACCAAGTAAAAGTGTATCAAGGCCCACTTTACAAACTTACAAAAACATTTCCCAAATCCATTTAATGGACAGTTGAAAATTGAATCTAGTTCATATGCTAAGATCCCACTTTTTGAAAAACCTATCAAATCTATTCCCCTTGAACTCTCCAAGCAAACCTAGACTCTCAATCTTAAGTTAAGATCACTCAAAAAATTTCATTCAAAATTTCCAAAGAAAGTTTCTTTCCGCCATTACAACAAACACCTGGCCTGCACTAATTTAACCTCTGGCCTAACTTCACTATTTTCATAGTAATTCTCGACCATTTGGTCCCCTCTTAACTCCCTTGTCTCCCCTGAGCATAGCTAGCACCCAGAACAAGTCCCCCCTTAGCCGTGTGCATAGTGGAGCGCCGCCCGTTTTTGGTCGTCGTCGGCCGACAGTGGGCAGCTCGCCAGAGGCAACTCCGCCCTCTCCCACGATGCACACCAGACACGCCTCGTGCAACCGCCACCCCTTGTCCAAGACTCGAATCCAGCCGAGCCCTGGACCACCCTAGCTACGCCACGCCCACCGTCTTTGTGCCATGTCTAGAGCGCGCCAGCTCGCCGCGCCCGACCAGCTCGTACAGACCGCGCATCACCCCCGTCTCGCGTGCACTAGCTCGCCATGATCACCCCAACCCCGCAGACAACCTCGTTCGTCGCCGCGCGACCCGCAGCTGCCGCACGTCGTCGCAAACACCTTTGCGTCCGCGCGGAGCGCCGCACGCTCCCGACCAAACCATACCGCCCCATGCCTCGCCATTACGCCCATAAGAACCGCCACGGAACCACGCACCATCCACTAGCCTCTGCCACGCCGATAGAAGCCTATAGCATCGTCACCGACGAGCTCGCGCCCGCACCGTACGGTCCCCTCGCCGCAATATAAAAGGAGGCCACCCCTGCCTCATTTCTCCACACCCCAGCACTCACCACTCCTCACTGATACTCCCTACTTCTTCCCGGAGCAAGGCGAGCTCTCTCTCTCGCCAGAATTTGGCCAGAGCCCCGCCGTTGCTAGAGGAGAAGGGCACCATCGATTTCGACCACCCCAAGACCTGCCGTGACCGCGCCTCGAACCGCCGTCGTCTACCACGTCGATCGACCCCGTCGATCGACCCCGTCGCCGACCCTAACTGGAGCCCAGGTGAGCCCCGCCAGACCCCCACCACCGTGTTAGGGTTGATTCCTCGCCGGAGTAGTTCGTTGTTGACGACGACTCCTAGCCGTTGGATTAGAATTAGATCGCATGGCTCAGATTTGCTGATACCGTTTCGCTTAGATACAGTCGCTGACTGGTGGACCCCATCTGTCAGCAGCCCACTGTGTTGTGTAGTGTAGTTGGGCTGGCCCGTTTAACTTCCCGCGTTGGCCTAGAAATTCAAATATATATTTTCCCATTTTAGTTTAAACTAGTTTATGTCCACAGATTCAAAAATCAATTCGGAGAATTTCACTGTACCAAATTGCATGATTCAAATTTTGTTAGAAAGATATTTAAATTATATATCCAAGCCCATTAGATTTAAATCATTTGGAGTTAGAGATAATCTTTAGTAAAAATAATAATACAGAGACTTTTGCAACTTCAAATATTTTTCAAACATCAACCATAATAGCTTTTAAGTTGATTCCAACTCTCAAAAATCACATTTGATAAGATCTATCTGAATATGTAAAACTATTTATGTTTGCATGCAGTGACATTGGACTAGTACCAAAAGAATGCTATTAGGGCATTTCTAGTCACTGTAAATCTATTAAATGATAATCTTAAACTTAATAAAATATGACCAACACTTTAAATCACATTTCCATGTATTAGAATATGTGGTGATGACATGTGTCCACATGATCCCATATTTTAATTGGAGAATATTAAATCTTAATTAATTTCAATGAGTAGAAATTAGTTTTCTCAAATAAGATAAATAAAACTAGTTCTTATTTCATGTGATGATTGTGATGATACTAGATCATCAAGTGTGAGCCTTAGTGTGCTAAATATAACTAGTTAAGTATTGTTTGGTAATTGTGTATCCCGTATTTATTTATAGACAATAGTACCGACCCAAGCTACGAGGAGGAGGAGTTCTACCCAGAAGAAGAGGAGGAAAACTTCAACCACTGCACCAATCAAGGCAAGACATCATTACTAGAAAGCTAGACCTTGCAAGTTAACAATTGCAAGTTTCTTAACCCAAGCAAGATGCATTAGGCATCCTTTGGTTATATACCTTTGAGTTATACCAATCCCAAGTTTAGTTTGCATCTTTACTCTTTTACTTTACTAAAGTTCTTTACTTGTAGTTAGTGCTTTGTGATCTTTTGGAAAGATAGTATAGATAGCATAAAGAGTACAAAACTAGGCCTATACTAGATGTCATTCTATGGCATGAGATTTAAGATTAGCACCCCTCATTAGTGAACACTCTTAACTTAGTGGCTAGTGCTAAGCATAAAACTTGATCACTTTAGATGGGAATACTTGGTGAAAATGATTATGAAAACCTTGGAATGATGCTTCATTCTATTGAAATGTTTTGACAAGTGTTGAGAAACACAAAAGGATTTGATGATGAAAATTGTTGAGGCATGAGCCTTAGCCCTTTTATAAAAACTGATGGTTGGGTTCGGATGCGATACCATTCCAATTTTACCGTACAACCACAATACCTGAATTGGGTAAGGCTTAGCCGGAAGTTTATATGCATTAGTATGGGTTCCCTCGCGGAAGAGGTTTGAGCTGAGGCTACCTCGTGAGTGTGAATTGTCCACCTATGCAGTGCCCAGGATGGCAGATGGTCATGGCTGGGAGGCCAAGCTCATAGGGGAGGTGCCTATACTAGAGTGTGTAAAGGAAAGGTTATGATTGATTATCCGCATACTAAGTATGATGATTCAGGGTTATCCCTGACGGATGTATCGAACTTTTTGGTGAAAGTGTACCACCTCTGCAGAGTGTCGAACTATTAGAATAGCCACGTCCGTGGTCATGGACAGTTGGAGTGGCCATACTGTTCTGGCGTTAGATGTTTTCAAAAGGACTTGTGAAGTGAACTATGATTTTGACTTGACCACAATAGGGTTGTGAATATGAAAACTAGGTTCCAACTTAAGTGATTAAGAACTTTTACTTAGTTTTCTTTACTTCTAAACTCAGTTTAGATAAACCTGGCTTTTTGCAAATAAACCTAGAGCTTAAGATTCCTACTAGAACTACCTTACTTGTTAGTGATAGTTTGCGAGTACTTAAAGAGTACTCATGGCTTTGTCCTTGGCTATTCCCGTGGCCAGACTATGAGGAGGACTATTAGGATGATGGACAGCAGGACATCTACGACAACTAGGATCATCTCTCATCATCAGCATTGCATGTGACTCTGAAGATGGAGCCCACTACTACGCTTATTATTCCGCTGCTTGTTTGTATTAAGACTGGATCTTGAGATCCTTTATTTGTGTAAGACCTTATTATGGTTTGTAATGGATGATGTACTATGATATCCAATCTATTATGTCTCGCAAAAATGGTAATCCTGGGATTGCGATGTATGGCATAATAGGCATCTCGGATTAAAAATCCGGGTGTTGACAAGATATGGCCTCACGAGGTCGTCGCTACTTTGGCAGTGAGCCTAGAGACCGGTGGGTTTGGATACCCCGGGTTCCAGTGACCCGACAGGGTCAGAGTCAGAGTTGAGCAGCTAGCGCTAGATGCACCCAAGCATGTACGCATTTCATCGCCATGTGGTGCTCTGGGAAGGACGGCAGATGCGAGAACGACCTGCAACACCATGGGAACACCTCCGAGTGGTAGGGCTCGTCCTTGTGTATACATCAATGACTGCGAAACCAGCACCACCACGACATCTACAAACACCTGCGGGGTGGCCAATGGAGCACCAGATACCATCGGAGCAGGAAAAAAGGCCTCCTCCTCCTCTATCACGGTGGTCGAATATTGTCGGTCGGCAACGGCTCCCGCATCGAGGCTGTGAAAGGCGAGGAGGAGGCGCGGGTACCCGCAGAGCGACAAGACAGAGGTGGGGAATTGTGTGTTGGAGGTGGACGACCCCACACATGTTGCAGCGCTGGAGGAGGGTGGCTCGAGCCGCGGTGGTGGGCCATGTGCTCGACACAAACATCCTCGTCGTGGACAGGAGCAATGGCAGAACAGTTTCTGGGGGAGCGATGGCTCGAGCTGCTGGCGACAGAGATCAACGAGGGAGGCCGCACAGTGGAGATCGGGCAGGCAAGGATGGAGACATCGCATGTGAGACAGAGGGCATGTGCGGTTGGTAGGGAAAACGAGAGAGAGGAGAGAGGAAATAGGATAGAGAATATAGGGGGTAGGTGGGGATTTTGAGGCTGGCGGGTGAGTCTTCTGTTCTAATCCGATCTCGAGTTGGTGCTGGCGTGCCCGATCGAGTCCCTATGGGCTGGGATTGCATTAGGAGTGGCGGCTATTTTATTGGGAGCGCCAGCTAGTGCTTTATCTATTGGGACCGCCGATGTGAGATGTTTCTCTCTCTAGAGCCCCCATAGGCCTTTTGGGGGACACTATTGGGCTCAAGGGTGGATATGCTCTAATGGGCCTCTACCAAAGAAGCCCCTTTCAATGATGTTTCTATAAGTAGAGGTGCAGATGTTTTAGGGTTATCAAACTCGAAATTCTTGAAATTAGTTGTGAATTCAGACCTAGCAGTCGGGCGAGATGTTTCTCCTTGACATTTTGATACTTTGGAGACGTTGTAGATCGAATTGTTCGAGGGAATCACGAGAAGAATATATTGTGACTACACTGTACGAATTTACTACCACTACGAGTTGACACACCAAGTGGTAATGTGTCAATGCAGCTAGGGATAGAGCTGTCATATTGGCTATGGGTCAAATGACCCCAGTGAAAGCTTATAATCTTTTGATTAAGCAATAATCTGTCGTTTCATCATTTTTATCTTGATTGTAGATTCAATCTTGACTAAAACCATGATAAAAATTATGAAATAGGGCACATAGATGACCCCGTTAGAATAGAGATGATATTCCTCTAAAAATTATGAAACTGATCTCACAGCATTTTTCTATAGCTTGATCCCTCACGACAATACTTTAAGGAAAAGGATACTACTCCCCCGGGATCGAACGAAACGATCCCCCGGGTCACTCGCTCCCGCGGCGTGACACACGCCTCCCTCCTCCTTACTTCTTCCGTCCCGCACGCCTCCCTGCCTCCTAACTTCTTTTTTCCTCTACAAAATCCATGGCGGCCTGATGGTCCTCGCTGGTCGTCACCTATCTCATCTGGCGCCGCACCTCATCCATCTCACTTGCGCCCACGTCCTGGCTGGCCCAAGGTGCCGTCCCTCCATGAGAGGTTCCTCTCGCCCGACCTCCCCCATATGAGCTCCACGGCGCTCGCCGCCCTTCGTTGCCTTGCGTCGTCGGTGCCTCCTTTGCTGCCTTGCGCCGCCGGCCGGCGTTGCCCTATCACCATAGAGCCCGCCTCCTCCGCCCCCTCCTATGGTGACGCCCATGGATCTGTGCTCCTCCCCAACATTGGGCCGCATGAGAGTTTTGGCCGGGCACGAGGTCACCACGATGGCCCCACGGAGCCCGGCTGCTCCGCTCCCTCCTATGGCATCCGTCCTTGGACAACGATGCTGCTAGCCTTGGACGGTGCTGCTACTAGTGGGTTCATGTTTGGGTTTAATATTCTTGCTACAATTATTTTGCGGTTTTGGGTCATAAGAAGAATTTTTTGCTACAAAGATTTTGTGTCGTACCACAGTTTTCCGGCTGATTTTTTTGCTACAATGACATATGTATTTTGCTACAACTGTTATATAATTTTGCTACAATACTACAAAGTATCAGCTCCGGATTCTCCGCCAATGTCATCGGTGAAGTTCGTTCTACTACATTAGCACAAAAAATTTGCTACCACCGTTTAGTGGTTTTGCTACGATAGCATAGAGTTTTTGCTACGAGTTCTCCGGCAAGATCTCCCGGCGTAAGTTCCTGGCGAGTCTCCGGCGAGGTCGGGTTTGCTACTTTAGCACAACTTTTTTGCTACAGAGTCTCCGACGAGGTCTCCGGCGGGACAGTCTTTTTTGTTCTATTTTTTAGAACAAACCATTTTTTACTACATGTAGCAAAAACGGGGAAATTTACAGGTCATTTGTAGCAAAAGCGGGATGAAGGACGGGACAAGGAGATCTGGACTGTCGAGCTGCCTTGATCGGACAGCTGGGGACCGGGAGATGGAAAGTTTCCATCCCCTGGGGGACGCCTAGGGCTTCCATAATTTAATCTCTCGGTTCAGAAATAAGTGTCGCGGATTTTTTAGATATACCTAAGAAGCGTCTACCTACACATGCGTATGTAGACAAATTTGCGAAACTTATTTTTGAACGGGGTTCAGGACAAAAAAAAATCATTTGTCGCTACTGCAACCTGCACGCTACCCATTTCTTACGTGATACTACTTCCATTCTGGTTTATTAGGCTACATACTCTAAGAAAATAGTTTGATCGTAAATTTGGTTAACAATACATGAATCGTATGTCACAATTTCTTTACCATTGGAAGCGTATTTTGAATATGAATGATATAATTTTTGTTAAATATAGTTTATAATTGATCAAATTTACGATCAAACTATTTTCTCGAAGTACGTATCTGTCTTATAAACCAGAATGGAGAATGGAGGTAGTATTAGTATTTAGGTATGCAAGAAACTTCAAGTGGGACGAACTGAAAGCCGCATAGTCGAGTCCATCGGTTTTGTTTTCTAAGCATCTATCTTGCTCTATTTTTAGCCAAGCTCCTTTCTCCTTTTTCTTGCACCCTAATAACAACCACAATGTGCTATAGCTCTTCCCTCCTATGGATAGCAGAATGTCTCGAGAGGAAAGAAGAGATAAGTTTCATATTGTTGACCTTTCGTCTTTTCTCACCTCACCCCAATTCTGGCCCTTTTGCAAGAAGGACCCATGCGGCCGAGGTGACTAGGCGGCGCGGCGATCACCGGCGCACCGGAGATGAATGGGAGGACGCTTTTCAAGTGCCCTCTCCCCAGCAGCCACGTCTCCGACGCCTCCAGCTCGACCGGCGCCGTCGCAACCCACCGCCTGTACCAAGTCTGGAGGGGAAGAAATGTGAGTACGCTCGTCAGTTAATTATTATTGAATTGAAATGCCGGCATCAATTAATTCCTCAAATTAGTTGTTGGATCGATTCTGTACCTGGCAGAAATTCTTGTGTGGCGGGCGGTGCATCTTCGGCCCGGACGCCAACTCCATCGTTCTCTCCGTGTCCCTCATCATGACGCCGACCGCGCTGTTCGTGGCGTTCGTCTCGTTCCGCCTCGCCGAGCTCATGGGCGAGCCGCTCGGCCCCTTCGTTCCCACCACGGCGATGGCCGTAGGCGCATTCGTGAGTCCAAATTAAGGAGATCCCATGAGCAAAATTAAGCATCGCAACATGGATCCATCGATCATTTTTTTTGCGCGTGTGCTGTGGAATGGATGCAGGATCTTATAGTGCTGCTGCTGACGTCGGGGCGAGATCCGGGGATCATCCCCCGGAACACGAGGCCGCCGGATCCCGAGGACATCCAGCTGGACAGCATGGCGTCTCCGATGGCCAGAGCGCCGACGTCGGGAGCACTTCCGCCGACGCGCGACGTGTACGTGAACGGCATGATGGTGAAGGTGAAGTACTGCCACACTTGCATGCTGTACCGGCCACCGCGCTGCTCGCACTGCTCCGTCTGCAACAACTGCGTGGACCGCTTCGACCACCACTGCCCCTGGGTAGGCCAGTGCATCGGCAAGGTACGTGCTCCTTGTAGCTAGCTCCTGCTCCGGCTCGTCAAAGCAAAAACACAGGGAGAGGAGCAGGGTTGGACTGGAGTATGGAGGCGCATGGAGCTGGCTTGAGCTGGAGTACGCTTTCCATGGGGTCTACGTCATCTACCTCGCCACCACATCCTCGACCGCATCCGCCACGGGCCGCGGCCAGTCCTCGCGACTCTAGCACTGGTGAGGCGGGACCCCCGGAGATGGCAGCAGAACGACCGGGAAGGGGCCTTAGCCACTGACGACCAGGGGCGGGAAGCATCGGGGCGCACTGGGTAGGAGGAGAGTCGTGGGAGCAAAATTCAAAGATAAGGGCACGGCTTGACCTGTAGAAAGAGATGTGGGAGATAAGAGACGGCCAATTTGGTCGTGGTCGAGCAAATCGTGGTCACCCGCATAGGCAGCCGTCAGCTACCTTTCCCATCGCCGCCCCCTTCTCCAACGCCCCCACGACTTCCGTCGTCCACCGCCTCCCGACCACGTCCGGTTGCAAATCCAGCTCAACCGCATCTGCTTCCTCGTCTCGACCTTGCCCAGTGCCAATTCATCATCGCCGCTAACCCCATGAACGCATCTGCCTACGCGCTCTATCGATTGCGAGGAAGAGTGTTAACAGCACACTAGTTCCGAGTTCTATTGCTCAATGATTTAGTCTACAAACCATGGAATCCTAGGGTTCTAGCCATTACACAAGGGGACGAACACGACAGGAGGAAGCTATGGAGGCCGAAGCCGTCTAGTTCCAAGCCAGTTGTCTGTGGTTGTTTCCCTCGTATATGTAGTTGTTGCATTGCCTAGCTTCAGAGTAGCCCAAGTCCAATATGAGTATTTCACGGTCTAGCCCATAGCAATACTAGGAAGGGTCGCTAACATTCCCCCATCCTTAAATTTCGGCTTGACCTCAAGCTGATGCCTTGTCAAACCAACTAGATCCCAAGGTACCTTAAGCTTCATGACTTCAATGAGGTTGCAACATGTGTTTTAGTTGACCCAAACCTAGGTAGCAGATGATGCAGACTTGCTTAAGGAAGGCGCCAAGGTGGTAGTCGTGGTCGATGTGTACTTGGTCACGAAAGACGTCGAAGTAGCAGACCTGGTTGGCACATACCTTTCCGAAGTAATAAGCACGGTCGAGACAGTGGGCACCTAAGCCAGTTGGATTGAATTTACCACCTTGGTCAATGATTCTAAGGAGTCCCAGGAGCAGAACTGACTAGGCAATCATTAATCTCTAATAGCTTGTATAGGCTAGAATCAGCGCAGGGTATCCACCATAGACAACCAAATCCAGAAATGTCACAGAATTGAATTCCTTAGTCATTCGACCTCTTCTAGAGAATATAATATGCATCCTTGCAAAATGGCAATTAACTGGGGGTGGTGACCATTGGGGCACACTTCTGTAGTTAGCAAGTACCACCCGCCATGGGAAAATCCAAGCACGAGAATTATTGCCTCCAGGGTCACATAGCTTCACATGATGAAAGCCATTTATCATCTCACGGCAGTGCACATAGCTTGTATCATGTCCATGAATTAGCCCTCCAAACTCTCCCACACAAGTTACACTGATGTAGTAGCCCAACCAAGCTTCTAGGGAGTAGTTAAAACTGGCTAACAATGTTTATGGTGCTCGGTGTGGTGGTAGTCCCTGTGCCATCCATCATGATCATGCTCAAATCACGGCCACAGCAGAGGTCGTGTCTCGACTCCATAATCTTTTTGACACTTGCCACTAATTTTTCCATTGTCTTCCTGGTCTGAACAACCACAAGAATATCCCACAAGGAACCATGCAATTTTCTATGGAAAATATTCAGCACCATAATGTGTAGCACCTGACATAAGCTTGTTCCAATAATACCACTATTCTATATATTCACTAAACTCCACAAGATGAACATTTAATGGTTCCGAGAAAACAATCAGACTAATATCCCAGGTACACCAGAGTATGAGCATCATCTCACAAGTATCAAAAGCACCTCCCACCAGACTAGTGATCTGTAATGACCACTGACAAAAAGGGGAAACACAGTTGAATTGGTAGAATTGGTACATAAGCAGTTCCACACAACATGATTTCTTACAATGGTCGGAATTGCCAAATGAATCCTCATTCAGCTCCTGAACGTATGCACCCAAAGTAATATCTCTACCAACAACAATATTCTTGGATGCCCTTGCTTGCTCCCCTGGGTCCCATTGGAACAAGAACATGGATATAGAATTAGGTGTGGGATAGCCGAGGCCTAAACACATACCATTGATTTTTTGCTTCACACTGATTCATAGATGTGCCCCATGAGAGCATGGCTTGAGCGACTGACAATGGCAACACATTCTCCTCCTTGGTCTCAAACAGCGGTAACTCTTGCAAAAGGACCTTGTACGTGTTGGCGACACTACTCTCGTCAACACAGAGTGCGGCAAGACTGAGTGGCATCACAGACGTACCGACAACGAAGCGGCGATCACGTGCCACATCCCTCATAGAAATGAACACGAGTGGACGCTCTACACGTGAACAAGTGAGCATCTTCTCATCCTCGTGCGTCATAGTAGCAGTGTCAGCACAATCAGATTTATCAAGCATCGCCGACATGGAGACCAACACATGGGATCCTCTAGATTCCACAATATCAAGTATTGCATGCTTGCATGGCCGTTGGTGCATCAGGAACTGGGTCGGGGCTCACCACCAATATGGTCATTGGTTGCGCCATGATGAGGTTGGACTCCAGCTCCGCTGGTTTGTTAATCTCTAGAGTCAGTGCTCTAGGACCGAGCGTGACGTTCGCGCTTGAATCAACCGTCGGTGCAGTCTCTATCACAACAACATGGGCGGGTGTTGGCATGGCCACTGGTTGGGCCATAGGATAGATGCAGCTGTCGCGTGCCCTGCAGGCCATGGTCACATCCACCTCACCAATCACCATGGAGGACGTCATGGAAGCGGCCAGAGCACCCGAGTTGTCGCCTGGACATAAGGACAAACAGGTGGTGGGCGATGTGTGCTCGAAGTCTCCACCGCGCACCACACATGCAGTGAGGATTGCCGCAGACGCTGGAGAAGTTGAGGCAGCCTTCGCTGGTGTTGTGGTAGATGATATTATGTCACGGAAAGCAGCATGACGCCTCGCCATATTCTCCGCCCACACAGGGTCACGCCTCGCCCTATCTTCAGCCAGCTAGATGTGATGCCTTAGGCTCCTTGTCCTCTCGTCCATTGACTCCTCAAATGCTAAATCACGAATTGGGAGTACGGAGGAGAAGTCGGCGGAGGCGAGCGCCGGCACCAACGTTGTGATGGCATAGCTTGGGTATTGCATCAAACAGGTGGATGCGGCCATGTTGGGGTCGTTGCCGAGGGCAGTAAAGACTGGGGGCTCGACGGAGGTGTTGACGGTGGTCGCTGATGGCATGAGAGCTTGTCCTATCTCCCTGATTTGACGGAGGAGGCATTGCTTCGAGGCATCGGCATAGGTACGCATGTCCTCGATGGCCGGATGCAACGAACGCTTGACGGCCGCCTCCATGGACGACTCGATGGCCGCATTCACAGCCGCCTCGATGGAGGAGGACAGCTGGGCTTTCCAATCCATGGATTTGATGGGGAAGGTGGTGGAGATGGGAATTATGTCTAGCTCGAATATGGGAATTGTGGGGAGAATTTTGTGGATTTTGCGTGGAGGAATTGACTGGATCTGAATACCAATTGTTAACAGCACACTAGTTCAGAGTTCTATTGCTCAATGATTTAGTCTACAAGCCATGGAATCCTAGGGTTCTAGCCATTACACAAAGGGAGGAACACGATAGGAGGAGGAAGACAGAAGCTATGGAGAACGAAGTTGTCTAGTTCCAAGCCAAGTTGTATGTGGTTGTTTCCCTCGTATATGTAGTTGCTGCATTGCTAGCTTCAGAGTAGCCCAAGCCCAATATGAGTAACCCACAGTCCAGCCCATGGCAATACTAGGAAGGGTCGCTAACAAAGAGAAGGGGGAGGGGAGGCTAGGGGTAGGAGAGGAGGATGCGCTGCACCTATAGCTCCCTGTTCGCCGCTCGGCCTCCATGCCGACCACAGCGTGGCACGAGTCATCGCAGGTTGTTTTTTCTTTTTGGAGAAGAGGAGAAGAGGGAGAGAATTGGGAATTTGTGCCCTCTCTCTACCACCATCTTTAATTCTTTTTGGGGAAGAGGCCAAAAGGCCCAGAAGCTCCATTACGTGGTGGGAAAAGTTATAGAAAGGACCCTAACTAGTACAACATTGGCACTAGGGCTCGATAGTATTACAAGAATGACCTTAGAAGTAGAAAATAAAAATACAATCTAGCCCTTCATCTCTGCAACAACTTAGACGAGATCTTGGGCCACCGGGGACTATGCCACTTGGGTCACCGTCATCGTGGGATTCCGCGGTGGGATCAAAGATCCTCCACATCGGCATATCGACTAATAGGAAGAAAACTTTTAGAGCACCAGCTCTCGAGGCGCAGAGCAGCCCCCTTAGCCGAGGATAGCAGCGGCGACGATCGCCGCTGCTTGGAAGCTTCCGCGGCTTGAGCTTCAACACATACCACTGCCACAAAGCCCCATCTACCCCAACAGCTCCACTTCTCGATATCCGCTTGCCACCACGGCAGTCTAGAGAAAGAGAGAGGGAGTAGTGAGGGAGACGAAGCTCGGTAAAGTCATGAGCCTTATTGATGGAGATGCTCAAGGAGACAATCGTCATCCCTCTGGGATCCTACCACAGGAGCTCTCCAGCGAGAAAAATCCGCCACAGCAGCTGCCATGTCCGGTTCGAACGACCCGGCAGACTTCTCTAGAGAAATAGCAAAGCGCTGCTCCACCGTCTTCTTGAAGCATGAGAACACAACTCCTCCCTCTTCCTAACCTCGCTGCCACGGTCGGCCAGTGGAAGAGGGATAGGACATCGAATTAACTAGAGGAGACAACCGTCAGATTTATTGAAGAAGATGGTGGTCTTCGTCTCTATCTATGGCTCCACCCAGAGGAGCTCGAGAAAAACGTCGACGAACCCAAAGCCCTAGATCTCATCGCCATGGTCCGAGGCTCCACTCCAATCTACGGGCATAAGGCCAAACTCCGGCAAGCCGACCCTAAAACTAACCCTATCTACTCCGGTGCCTTTCCCTGTCCATCTGTGGCGAAGAGGACCCAGGAGGTGCCCGATCTCTAGCAAGACACAAGTAGGTATTGTTCACCCACGAGAGCAACGGAGGAGGCTACGTATCGAACTCCCCAGATGAGTGTTATATCCCCCTATGCCTCCATTAGGTAGGATCTAGACAGGGAAAGGCGGTGGCTGGTGAGGTCCAGTTTACGGGAGCGAGGAAGAAAAAAGAAACCACCCGCACACGTAGTGCAGACCCTACTCATCTACAATAAAAATAGCCAACTTGGTATATTGTGATTGGTTAAAATTGAACTTCTACACTAACACATGGCCCAATATTGCGCTAAATCTTCCAACTTTTAATATATGTGTGTTATGCGGGGCATGGAGTTTTGGCTCTCGGGTCCAAATGCTCTCCTTATCTAGACAGTCCAAACTTGCATAGGGAAGTGTGTCTGACTCCATAAATGAGGACATGCAGAGTGCAAGAAATATGGTATTCCTAGTACTACATAGTAGGCCCCACGCCACTTTGACGACACCGTGTGGGCCGGCATGTATCAACCATGACGACTCGTTCTGGATGGATGGAGAAACCTCCTGTCTGCAATATGGACCTCGGTCTAGGATCCCCATCGGCATCGCTGCGACGACGCTGCCATCTTCTAGGTGGGTACCGTCATGATGATTATGGTGTGTGGTGTCATCTTATGTCGTGCTCATGGGCTGAAACAATGCTGGCCAAGGTCGGCATCGGCTTCATGCTCTCGTCCGGTGTGCGTCTCGGAGATCTCGCCAGCGATGCTGGACTTGTTCGCCACCTTCCCGGAGGTATTCGTAAGCCTCGGCATCATCTCGGCTTCCTCTCCAACCGGAATCATGGCATGTCCTGCTAGCCGCTGGAATCCTCCCTGTCCAGCTCCATCGACCATCCCGTTCGAGAAGTCGCCGCACGTCACGACATCCGGCATGGTGGTGTGGCGGGAGCTCGTGGGCCGTCGTGGGTGATCCGCCTGCTGCTGATGGCATGGGTGTGTGTCCAATTCTTCCAGCAAGTCACCGACATCGATGCCCTCGTCTATTACAGATCGGCCGACCATATTCCACGACGTCGGTATCGCCAGGCAGGGCTAGCTTCTCGCTGCCACTATCGCCGACTTGCTGAACGTTTAGTGCAGCTGTCCAGATCGTGCGTGAAGTCACGTGCGGGTAGTCCTTCGTGACGATAGCATCAAATTGCCGTGGGCATGCGTGGGCCATGCTTTTCCTACAAATAAATTGATAATTCGATATACACACCCGAATATAAGAGGTGTCACGCCTAGAGAGCACGAGCATCTGGACTCAAGGGAGCAGAATTGCATTTCCATGTGTTATGTATGTTATATTATATGTATACTTCCTCCGTTCTGAAATAAGTGACTTGACTGTGTCTAAATTTACATGTATCTACACACTAAAATACGTTCAGATACATACGAATCTAGACAATCAAAGTCACTGGTTTCAGGACAAGGGAGTTTTATGTATCTACTAGTTTGATCTCGGGTGTGCATATATGCAGAGGAATTACAGGTTCTTCTTCATGTTCATCTCGTCGACGATGTTCCTGTGCCTGTACGTGTTCGTGTTCAGCTGGGTGAACCTCATCCTCATCACGCGGCAGTACGGGTACAGCCTGGGCGGCGCCGTCGTGGAGTCGCCCGTGTCAGGGTTCCTCATCGTGTACACCTTCGTCACGTCCTGGTTTGTGGGCGGGCTCACGGCGTTCCACTCCTACCTCAGCTGCACCAACCAAACCACGTACGAGAACTTCCGATACCGGTACGAGGGGAAGTCCAACCCTTACAACCGCGGCGTGGCGCGGAACCTCGTGGAGATCTTCCTGTCGCCGATTCCGGCTAGCAAGAACGATTTCCGGCAAAAGGTCGTCGTCGACCCCAACGCGCTCCTCTACGGCCCGCCCTCCATGGCCTACTCCTACTCCTTCGGCAAGTTCTCGTCGTCCAAGAAGAGCTTCAACACCCAGGGAAGCCTCAGCTTCGACATGGCCAAGCCTAGCTTCGATCTGGGAGCCGGAGGATACACTGCCAAGCGCACCAGCATCGGCTCTTCCGACTTCGGCGACATATACGGCACGAGCAGCGGCATGGAGGGCATGACGGCGCACCAGCAGCCGCGGCACTCCATCTTCGGCGGCGGAGGGGTCAACGGGAGCAAGAAGGTGGCCAATGACACGGAGTCAGTCGCGACGACGGACCTCGATACGGTGGAGTACGGCGGCGCCGCTGGCCGACCTCACGGGAGGGAGACGGAGGCCGTGTGACCGAGGACGGGATGCACGCACGGCCGTTGGATCTTGGTTTGGGTAAGCAAGAGCGGAGTGCAAACTGTCGGATCGCTCATGCAGCGAGTTTGCAACTCTGGTTGCTCTGCCTTTCTTTTGCTGCTGTGTGTCGTGTTGCACGGTACAGTAGTACTAGTTTCTTTTTCGAGAGCAACCACATATTTTGTTAATAGAAAATCAAATGGGTTGGAGTTTTGGCTCCGGGTGCAGATGATCTCGTCACCTGGACCATTGGATTGTGCCTCGGGATTGCTGTACCATTCTGAATTCAATGTCATACGCACACCACATAAAGATGGATACAACACTGTTACCGTACGTCCGTAAGTATGGCCCATGGAGAAATTAATGCGATGCCACGACTTTATGTACCCACGGAATATGACGTCGTTGATTACATGTGTAGAACTCTAGAGAGGGAGAGAGATTGGCGGAATATGATGGATATATTATTAAGCCTCATGGTGTGTATATATAGGTGTATAGGGATTAGCTTGGAGTGCAAGACAGGACATAAATTCTATCTCTATCCTAGACTGACCGAACCGTACACGTATACTCTAACATCCCTCGCAGTCGTAGCGATAGCGTCGTGAATAAGTGAGACGTCGTGGACGGTCAGACTGGAGATAAACCGAAGTAGAACCAGTGGGCTGACATCCCCGCGAGGGCGAAACGTCATGGGCCGGTGTCGCGTCATGAGCTTGGACTGTAGAGGAAGCTGATAATGCTCAAGCGAGGTGGTAGTCCTTGTGCCGATGTCGAGGAAGCCGAGAGCGTGAGGCGGCGCCTAGGTCGGGGTAGCCGTTGCGAGGGGTCGCCGTGATCGATGTCGTGGTCGGGATGCCGGTGTCGAGGTAGCCGTACGTGAAGCCGCAGGCGCATAGTGCGTGAGGAGAATGACGGAGACGCGTTGAGGGTCCGCGGAGGCTTGACGGGGTCCGCGAAGGCGTGCTGAGAGTCCGCGGAGGCTTGCCGAGGGTCGATGCAGTTCGAGTCGTCGAGGACGAGGTGCATCCATAGTTTTGCCAGAACTAGGCGCACGTCGGAGACGAACGCACACTCTGGCTGGGCCAGAACCGAGTATGCAAAGAAGTACTTGTCGGTGACGTGGTCGAGGCAGTCGTAGAGGGGTCGAGGCAGTCGTAGAGGGGTCGATGCCGAAGAAGACATTGTTGAAGCCGATGAAGACGAGGCGCCGATCCAAGCTTGCTAGACTAGGGAGCGCATCGGGGACGAAGGCACTCCCGGTGTTGCCAATACCAGGCGTGCGAGGGAAAGGGACCATCATGAACTTGTCGCCATGTCAGAAAGATTAGCAGAGGAGGCCTCTAGAGCGGTTGCGAGTCGTAGAGCGGCGAAGGGAGAGATGTCGATGCTGTCTGTGGTTGTCGGGGTAGAGCAGCGGGTGGTGTAGTCGGGGATGAAGCGATGACGCTGGCGATGAAGTTGTAGTGGACAAAGACGTAGAGGGCGGCGAAAATAGCAGCGACCTGGGGTGGTCGTGCTGGATGCCTGGAGTAGCGATGGGGTAGTCTGCGGGACCTGTGATAGCGAGAGGTCGCCCTGTAGGTTACCTTGTGAAGCGCGGTGGCGGTGCTCAAAGTAGGCGAGGAAGAACCCGGCGACGTGATGAAGACCATGTGCAGACGACAACGATCCGCGCCATAGGGGATGGCGCGGTGGAAGCCGAGGACGTCGATGTGCGGGGACGGCGAAGTAGACTTTGTGCAGCGATGTTATGACTCGAGGGGGCGGCATAGCTGCAGGACGCAAGTCGGTGCAACGACTGGGAGACCACCATCGACGTACACGCCAATGAAGCCGCGTTGGAAGCCGGTAGCATGGACCAAAGGCGGCGGCGCTGTGGCCCAAAGGGGCGACGCAGCGGCAACCCGTAGCTCGATCGGTGGTAGGCACGTGCTTAGGGACGTGCTTGGCGTAGATAGGCGCGAGATAGGTTGATTAGACCGACAGTGCATCGTAGGCGCCATGGCATGGACGAAGCGTAGATCGGAATCAATGGCGACGTTGTCGGTGAAGTCCCGAACGATGACGACGAAGACGATCCGAGGGGGACAACGGTAGCAGTCTTCCAAGGAAGGCGTAGCAGCCATCATGATCTTGTGACGACCGCCATGAGGCCGACGACCTCTACCGAGCGGGGGCAGCAAAGGCATCGCCGCGGCGGTGTATATCCTCGATGGCGATGGTCGAAGTAGAGGCGCAGTGATCACGATGGCAGTGGGCGACTCAATCCGATCTAAGATCGGTAAACCAAAAAATAAAACCGATCAAGAGATCGAAAAGAAAAGACTTACAAGGCAGCCGATCACGGATCGGCGGACGAACCCTGTGTACGGGTTGCGCAGCCCCCGGTGGAGATCATGGAGATAGACCTCCCCGGGGGCAGCACGGAGGAAGCATGTTGCTCGGCTAGCGTGGCGCCATGGGGGCGGAGGCGCTAGGGTTTGGGGGCGGCGGCAGCGACGCTAGGCGGCGGCTAGGTCAAGGATCTTGCCACTCTGATACCATGTAGAACTGCATGCTCTAGCCAATACAACATGACATGGGTATACCCTACAGGTACTCGAGCTTGGTATATACGGCTTGAATACGTAGAGGCCCACGGTGTCGCCAAGGCCCAAATGAGAAACTCGAGTAACCTACGGACTCTCGATTGCTTGAAGAACAAGAAGAAGCTAAAGATAGAAAGTTCAAAAGGGAAAACCCTAACTTGTAACCGACTCGACCTGCTACCCGAGACCTAGCCTATCTATATAAAGGCTAAGAGGGGGTGACAAGGAGGACACACACAACCTTAGTTTCCACAACCCTCGCCAGATTGCATCTGCGCACCATTGTAATCCTCGATTCCTTTGATAATTCCACGAGCAGACAAGCAGGAGTAGGGACCTCTACGAGGCCCGAACCTGGGTAAATCTTCGAGTCCCTGTGTGCTTGTTTGCTAGCTGATAGATGTCTCTAGCACTCCCTCCTTCTCCAAAACCCAAGTCCATAATAATGGGCATTGATGAGTTAAACCCTCGTCAATTGGCGTCGACTGTGGGAATTGGGAGTGCTGATGTTGCGGCTTCTTCGGCCCCATCAACCGCGATCTACAACTCTGCAACAGCGGAGATTCGCCAGCTCTTCAGCGTGTTCGACTTCACCGTCCACACGCTAGCCACTCGACCGGCTTTCGAATCCGTGGGTGACGGAATCAGTCTGGCGATCGGGAGCTTCCGCTTCCAAGTTGGTCAGGTGGGCACGCTTCGCATGTCTGACCAGTCGACGGTACCATCGATTTCTCCAGCATCGTGGTTCCCTCTACCGATCAGCACCCTCAGTGAGCTCAACGACCTGACAACAGTCGAGAATACGGTCAGCGACAGCAGTCGCGACTCCGATCTGAGCGATCTACCAACTAAAGATGGAGCCTATGGCTCCGGATCTGAGAGTTGCGGGAGCAGCAGCTTCCCCAACCACTTCATGTGCGCCGTCATCAACGCGGGTGACACCTCCACCAATCGCGACAACACAGGCAACGGTGGCCATGAAACCGACCCGCCAAACAGCGGACCAACCAACGGCGGCATTCCCAATGGAGGACCACCACCAAACGGCAGCCCCACCAACGGCATCCCCGTCAACAATGGAGGAGCAGTCGAACCTCCAACCATGATAAACGAGCAAACTGGCGAACACGCCGTGATCAGGCTCAACGATCTCGAGTGGGCCCGTTGCCGCGAAGCCCTACGAGGCCATCCTCTACCTTTCGGTTCCCCACAAGAATTGTTGATGGGCTACCACTGGCTCTTGAAGGAGGAATACAAGCGCCAGCTACAAACAATTGCGCAACTCGAGGCGCAAAAAAAGGCGGCTGATGAATCAAGCCTCTAACGAGCCGGGCTCTCCTCCCATGGAGGATCCTCCTCAAAGGGCAACGAGTACATCGCAAACAAGAGGCGATCCCGGATGGCTCATCTCACCGAGCAAGAACACATAGAAGCTGCAAAGGTCCTCGACTTCAGCTCTATGACAGTCGGCACACGGGGCAATCTGGTCCCCAAAACGCCGCAGGCCGCGGTGACAGCAGCCACCATCTACCTTCTCAACAACCAGCCTCCGGCTGGAGATCCCCGAGCTGCCATGCACCGATCCACGATCGTGGGCTTGGGAATAATCGAGGCCGCCCTCGACAAGGAGCCAACACCGGAGCCGAAAAAAGGCAAAGCGCTACTCCTCGCCCTCATCCAGCGACGACAGTCACGACCTGTCCCGACGTCGCCGCTCACGGCGACACGACCACGACTATGATGCGTGCGATGACCTCATGCAGCGCAAGATCGACAAATCGAGGGCGTGGCGTGCTTGATCGACTGACTCAGAAGATGAAGATGTGGAGCTCTGTGGTGCCAGATGCTTCAGCAGGGCCATCAGGCAAAAGAGAATGCCCAAGGGGTTTAAACTCCCATCGGAGAACCCGAAGTTTAACGGCCTACAGGACCCGAAGATCTGGTTGGAGGACCACATCTCATCCGTCAGGCTTTATGGCGGAAGTCGAAGTACGGCCATGCAATGCTTACAGCTACAGCTATAGGGCGCTGCCCGAGCCTGGCTCAACAACCTCCCACGCGGATCCATTCGCAGTTGGGAAGAGCTGGTATATAGCTCCGTGTGCAACTTCAACGGCACGTACAAACTGCCCGCATCAATCGAAGAGCTGAGATGCTGCCAACAAAGATCAGGCGAATCGCTACGCTCCTACATCTAGAGGTGGTCCATCATCAAGAACTCTGCAGAGAACATCTCAGAGGATCACGCGATTGACGCATTCAACGGTGGCATACGCCGCATAGAGCTCAGGGAGGAGCTGGGTCGCTCGAAGCCCAAAACCATCAACCACCTGATGGAGATCGCGAATCGCTGGGCAGATGGAGAGGATTCGGTGAAGAATCGCGTTCACTCTGACGACGAGGCAGAACTCGAGCTCAGACGCTACCGCCGAAGCAAACGCCGCATGCGCATCTACGATGACCGCGATGACGTCAACATGGTCGCAGCCGGCTACGCCGACAGACGCGATGACAACCGCAACAGCGGCTACCGCATCGGTGGATACCGCGACTCGGGAAAGACCACGCAAGTGTGGCAGCGCCGCAATCGTGATGAGGCACCCGCAACATCCATCAAAGACAAACTATCCGGGCCATGCACTGTGCACTTCTACATCGACAAACATGATGGAAAGAAGAAGTCCAGCCACCTCCTCAAGGACTGCAGCGAGTTCCTCAAATTACATGAGGGATTGGTTCGGATGAATCGCAACGCAGTCGAAAGGGGTACGGAGCCGCTCTAGAGGCGCCGTGGCACATGGCGCTCCGCCACCACCACCTGGACTACCCCCAAATGCAGCTACACCAGACCAACACCAGGGAGGCGAGCCGTACCCACGGGCCATGGGTACCATGATGATCCAAAATGGACGCCCCTCAAATAGGGTGCAGAATGCCATCACTCACCAAGTCAATTTGGCTACAAACTCGCCACCATCTACCACTGAGTACCTCAGCGGAAGTGAGTCCTGCATCACCTTCGACAAGCGCGATCACCCGCGCCAAGTACTCGTCCAGGCCATTGTCTCCTCGTCCTCGAGGCACAAATTGGAGGCTTCGACATGAGTCGCGTCTTTATGGATGGCGGAAGCGGCATCAACCTTATGTTTGCGAGTACCTTGCGAGCAATGAGGATCCCTCTGACCTACCTAGAAGCGTCGGACACAACATTCCACGGCATCGTCCCAGGCAAGGGTGTATACCCCCTTGGCAAAATCAACCTCGACGTCATCTTCGGCACACCAAAAAACTTTCGATGCGAGCGCATCGATTTCAAGGTCGTCGACTGGCCCTCGCAGTACCACTGCATCCTCAGACGCGTCGCGTTCGCTAGGTTCATGGCAGTGCCGTACTACGCCTACCTGTTGATGAAAATGCCAGGACCTAACGGTGTCATCACAATCAATGGAAGCTTCGAGAGGTCCGACAGCTGTGATAGGGAATTCAACAGAATCTCCCAGTCCTTCGGCATGCAGGAGGAACTCACAAGATTAAAGGAGTCGACAGACAACAATCTGCCTCCCCTGAGCCGGCCAAGTTCACCCGACCTATCCTTCGACTCATCGGTGCACACGAAGAAAGTTCAGGTCCACCCATCGGATCCCGCCAAGACAGCTCACATCACCAACAACTTGAGTCCCGCATAGGAACTCGCGCTCGTCGAATTCCTCCGTGAGCACTGGGAAATCTTTGCCTGGTGTCCAGCGGACATGCCAGGAGTTCCCAGGGAATTCGCCAAGCACGCACTCAACGTCAACCCAGACGCAAGGCCAGTCAAGCAAACAATTTGGCAACTATCTGAACCAAGGGCAAAGGCAGTCGGAATGGAGATCAACAAACTCCTCGACGCCAAATTCATACGCGAGATCAAGGAAAGCACTTGGCTCGCCAACACGGTGCTAGTACCAAAGAAGGACACGGACATCCTGCGGATGTGCGTGGACTTCACTTCTTTGAATAAGCATTGTCCGAAGGACCACTTCCCGCTACCGCAAATCGACCAGATCATCGACTCCATCGCGGGATGCGAACGCCTCTGCTTCCTCGACGCCTACTCGGGCTATAACCAGATTCGAATGAAGGAGGAAAATCAAGAAAAAACAGCATTTACAACGCCTTTTGGTGTGTTCTGCTACAACACAATGCCCTTCGGGCTAAAGAACGCAGGAGCCACCTACCAGCGGTGCATGCAGGCTTGCCTCAAGAACCAACTCGGTCGCAACATTCAAGTCTATGTCGACGACATAGTAATCAAGACCAAAGAAGAAGCCTCATTAATCGACGATTTGCGTGAAACCTTCGCCAACCTCGATCGCTACCAGATCAAGCTCAATCCAGACAAGTGCGCCTTCGGCGTACCATCTGGGCAACTACTCGGGTATCTCATCTCCGCGAGAGGGATCGAGGCGAACCCGAAGAAAATAAAAGCCATACTGGCCATGGAGAAGCCGAAAAACATTAGGGGCGTCTAGCAACTGGCTGGGCAAATCGCAGCTCTCAGTCGATTTATCAATCGGATGGGTGAAAAGGCACTGCCCTTCTACCAACTCCTCCGCAAAGCTGACAAGTTCGAATGGACCAATGAGGCGTAGGACGCATTTGAAGACCTCAAGCGCCTGCTATCCACCTCGCCAGTACTGGTGACCCCACGAGAAAGGGAACTGTTGTTGCTATACATCTCTGCCACCAACCAGGTGGTCAGCATAGTGCTCGTAGTCGAACAAGCTGAAGAAAACAAGGTCCACAGGGTACAGCGACTAGTCTACTACCTCAGCGAGGTACTCACGCCAACAAAGCAGCGGTACCCGCACTACCAGAAACTGGCGTATGGCGTCTTCATGATGGCTCGGCGAATGCGCCACTACTTCCAGGAACACCCAATCATGGTAGTCAATGACGCCCCGCTTGGGCACATCCTCAACAATCCCGACGCCACTGGACGAGTCGCACTTTGGGGAATCGAACTGTCTCAACGAGACATCACATATGAAAAACGCAACGCAATCAAGTTACAAGTTCTCCCTGACTTCCTCGTGCACTGGATGGAGAACCAGCTCCCCAAAAAACCAGATATGTCCTACCTCTAGACAATGCACTTCGATGGGTCCAAGCGGAAGGACGGAGCTGGTGTAGGTGTCATACTGACATCGCCCCAGGGGGACAAGCTGAAATATATCCTGCGAATGCAGTTCACCGCCTCCAACAACGAAGCTGAATATGAGGCCCAGCTACACGGGATGAGGATGGCAAAAGCCTGCGGCGCCAAAATGCTCATAATATATGGCGACTCCAAGCTGGTCGTCAACCAGACAATGCACGAGTGCGACACACTGAACGACAACATGATCGCCTACCGCGACCTCTACGACACACTCGAAGGGGAATTCAATGGCTGCAAGCTACAGCACATAGGTCACGAAAGCAACGAAGAGGCGGATGCACTCGCCAACATAGGCTCTACCTGCGCCCCCATACCACCTGGGGTATTTCTCGAGCGCATCTGCGAACGCTCCATCAAGCCAAGGGCCGCAGAGAAGAAAACAAGCGCAGCAACGGACTCGGGCGCTATGCCACCCAATGAGCCAATGGCACTTGACGATTTGGAGCTGGACACAGGACTAGAAGGACCAATGAGCGTCATGATGATCGAGCAGTCCTGGACCCAACCGTACATCACGTACCTTCTCAGCAAAAGGCTACCGGACGATCCGACTAATGCACGGCACATCGCGCGGCGATCCAAGGCATTCGCTGTTATCAACGGCGAACAATACAAACGCTGCATCACAGGAGTACTCCAACGATGCGTCTCCACGGCCGATGGAAGAATTGTTCTCCTCAACATCCATGAAGGGACCTGCGGGCACCACGCCGGCAGTCGCGCCCTCGTCGCCAAAGCTCTACGAGCTGGATTCTCCTGGCCTACGGCCATGCGTGACGCCAAGGACATCGTCCAGAAATGCAACGCGTGCTAGCGATTCGCGGACAAGCCGCACGCACCTGGCGCAGAGCTCCGGCCAATTCCATTGGCCTTGCCCTTCGCGCAATGGGGACTCGACATGGTCGGTAAACTCCCCAAGTCCTCACCAGGAGGCTACGTCTACCTCCTGGTCGTAGTCGACAAATTCACCAAATGGATAGAGGCCATGCCAGTGACCAATCAATCAGGGCATAGCACAGTCAAGTTCTTCGAGTCCATCGTCTACCGCTTCGAAGTGCCACACAACATCATCACTGATAATGGGACGAACTTCACATCCAAAGAATTCCAAGAATTCTGCGAGAATCTGGGAATCAACATCAGCTACGCCTCGGTAGCACATCCACAGACCAATGGTCAGGTCGAAAAGGCGAACGGGCTCATCTGCGGCAGCATCAAGAAGCGACTCCTCCGGCCACTCGAATAGGCGGCGGGTTGCTGGCCAGACGAACTACAATCAGTACTCTAGAGCCTACGCACAACTCCATACAGTGCTACAGGATACACCCCCTTCTTCATGGTGCACGGGGCTGAAGCGGTGCTACCCGCTGAAGTACGATACAAAGCACCACGCATGGTCGCTTACAGCGAGTAGGAGTCAACCCTTGCACTCAAAGACTCTGTCGACCTCCTAGACGAGGCAAGGGAAATCGTCGCAGAAAGATCAACGATCTACCATCAGAACCTGCGCAACTACCACAATAGGAGGATACACCCCAGATCCTTCATCGAAGGCGATCTGGTCCTGCCACTGAAGCAACAAGGGCATCTCAAGCTCAAGTCCCCCTGGGAGGGACCATACGTGATTACAGAAGTAATCCCAGGTGGCGCCTATCGCCTTCAAGATTTAGAGACAGGAGTCGCTTACTCCAACCCCTGGAACGTCGCGCAGCTGCGACGCTTCTACCCTTAGTCGTTTTTTACTTTTACATTGCAAATAAGGCTACTCAGCCAAGGCTACCTAGCCACACATTATACTTCGTACTATCCCACGAATAAATAAAGCTAAGTGCCCCAAAACTCTGTGTTTTCCTTTATTTTTCGCAACTTATCCACTCGGGGGCTGTGCCACCCTATACACATCTGTTCTGCGAACTAAAACTCGATATCCTAAGTAGCTGGCACACCAATCGAAACCCTTGACAAACATCAACCCAGTTGCAACGCACCTGACAGGTTGACAAGGGACTGAGCTAAATTCATGACCAGGCTAACGAAAAGGAGTCGTATAGTGCAACACACTCACAAAACATACATGCTAACAAGCTCTTTTATACATCATCGACAATCAATTACACACAACATACATACGAACTTTACAACATTGGTACAATTATGTGCAGGATACAAACTAAAACTACTATTGCAACAAGAGAATGTTGGTTTGCTCCTCGAAGAAGTCGACGATCTCCTCTGCTGGGCGTTCCACCGCCTGATAGTGCGGCACCATATTCCAAGCAGACCCGGCTGGTGGCGCAGTGGTCGGCAATTGCATAGCGTCTACATCAGGCCTATGCAGTCGCACCAGCGACAGAGCGGCCTTGGCACCAGCCACCAACTGCTGTCTTACACACTCGTGGACCACACTCAGATCGTGGAACTTAGCAAGAAGAGCCAGCAGGCTCGATGGAACAGCATCCAACGGGAACATCGTCCGATAAATATTCTTCAACATGACTACGACTTCTTCAAAAAATGAAGCACTCGCGACGCACGATCCTGCAGGGTCGCCAACATGATGGCGCGATCGTGATCTACTCAGAAGTACCCACTCTCCTGAAGTTGCTCCTGGGTCAGGTCATTCATGTGAATGGCAATTCGATCCCTCTCATCCTGCGGGTGGCGCGCGCTGACAACTATACAAAAGCAACAACGGAAGTATGAGGACAGCGCACCGTTGCGAGTGACTACAAGGAAAAGATAAGAGTAAGAAAGCTAACATTTAAATTGGTCGCCCAGCTGCGTCACCTCCCCCAACAGATATTGATCTCGGGTGGTGGCCTTCTCCGCCTTCGATTTCCATACATCCGCATTACCGCGGAGTACAGGCAATTCACACGCCAACTGCTTCACGTGATCATGGAGTCGCGAGAGCAGAGACAGCTCATCCACCCTTGAGCGCGGTGGTGCCAAAGTGTCATCAAGGGGTGGCGAATCTTGAGGTTCCCTCAAAGGATCACTTGAGGTGCCCTATCACAAGCCAATCAAGAAGCAATAAGAAGACCAAATCGAGGCGCAGACAAAATATTCGAGTGCATTCAAGATTAGCAAAAGTATCAGCAGATACACTCGCCAAAAGGCATGTTTTCGACAAAAGACATAAGATATCTAACTATTACAAAACTACTGAGGAGCAACAGGTTTCTTCGACTTGGACTTTGGCTTTGGGAGCCTCATCGAGTCCGTGGCAGTATCAGATGCCACTGACTTTCCGCTGGCCCCTGACGTCGCGGCCTTCGTAGCTTTCTTGGCTCGCTGCAGCTCCTCAGAGTACTTTGCAACGGTGTTGATCAGATGTGGCCCATATTTGCCACAAGCAGTCGCAAAAGGAGCAAAGACTACCTGTTGGCCGTCCGTGCTGACGGGCATCGCCCTTGAGACTGCTGCAGGATCAACTTCGACTCTGTGGGCTTGCACCATCGCGAGTGACATTGATGCACCAGCCGAACGGAGCGAGTTCTTGAAGCCCGCAGGAACGCCTCCGGCAAGTGACTCCACCAGCTCATCAAGATTTTCAATCAGCTCAGCCTTGGGTGTCATCTCCTCCCGAAGACGGTTGAGCACGCTTTTAGCCTTGGCGAGCGTACCCTGCACAGCAGCGCTGCGGTCTTCGACTGCCGAGACAGCACCCGCCAATCTGTCATCACGACGAAGCGCCTCTGCATCAAAGCTCAGACCACTGGCATCTACACAAGAATCAAGCATTGGCACGACGTCAGCAGCATCGAAGGCAATCGAAAAATAGGCAGTTAGTCACAATGCAGACCAACAAAATACCCGAGAGAGCCTTGGCAATCGAAGAAAGATGTTTTTCGAACATCTTCTCCCTAGCTGCGACGGAGGCACGCAGACCCTCTTCGCGCTTTTACGCCTCATCACGTGCCGCGATTGCCTCATCGCGACTATTCACAGCCGCGGCGAGCGTCTTTTCCATGGTGGCGGCATCACGAAGAAGGGCATTATGTTCAGCTGCAAAACAAAACAAAAAGATAGACTATCAGTCGACTACATAACAACGATGCAGAAGAAGAAGTAACAGGCACTTACTTTCCACCATGCGATAGCGCGTATCCAGCATTGCATGCTGGCGACCCATCGCAAGCACCTGCTCCGCCAGGTGAGCAGCTTCCTTCACAAGGAGCTATCAAAAAAGAAAAACAACAACGAATCAGTAGATGACATAGATAAAAATCGACTGCAACATTAGAAAACGGAGATACTACACTTACATGATGCTCCAATGACTCCGAAGTCGATTAATGAGCAGTCATCCGAGCAACCATCCGATGCTCCCCATCGTGTGGAGAGCTTGATGAGTTATGCCCGGAGTGGGCCGTCAATGGAGGAGAAGGAGCACGCTCAACTTCTTTCTTGGCCCTGGAGGTTGCGACTCCAGATTCTTTCAAAAATTGGACGTCACCAGAAGATGACGATGCCTGCTGACTGCAAGACCAAACCAACATCAAGAAAAGGCAACTCCAAAAGAAGAACCACAAAGGAAGACTCGAATACTTACCAATCAAACTTATCAAAGTCAAAGGTTTGATTCCCCGACTCTGGTGATGATTCCTTCGGCAGCCTCATCTTCTTGCGAGAGGAGGGCGCCATAGAACTCACAGGAACGGCAGGGATTGGCGACTCCACACCAATGCCTGCACCTTCTGGAGTCAAAGGAGACGACGCATCCGAATCTTTGCTGCGCGAACGCTTGCGAGTATCCGGACTACTCGACTCGAGGGCTTCCACCTCCACATCAGATGGGACGGTCGACTCCGACTCGTCCTCTTCCAAAGCTTCACGAGGAATAACCCCTCGGGAAGAGGGGGCATACAGGGCGATACCACCCAATCCTGCGTACAGAAAACAAATTTAACACAAAGTCAAGCAACAACAAAGAAGCAATCGACAAACAAAGCTATTACGTAGCACAACCGTACCTCGGGAGGAGGGTTAGAAGCATCGAACGGAGGAACGACTGGCTCACTCGGGAGCACATCCTTGACGGTGTACTTGGTGACCAGTCAAACCCTTTTATCTACCTCACTCACAAACATGCCATCGGCAGACACGCGAGTGACATCGTCCGCGCCAGCCCACTGAAACATGGGGTGGACTCTGGCCTGCAGGGGCTAGATGCGACGGCGCAGCCATGTGCGAATGAGGGCGCAGCCTCCCTCCTCTTTACCCATGCGACTCTCGAGGTCGCAGACGCGCTCGTACGGCTCATCTGTCTTCGCGGACTCGTCGGGCATAATCACATTCTTCCAGGAGCGCCTCCTCTTGCACGATGTCGTGGGATCGAAGGGCGTGAGTCCGTAGTGGTCTCCGTCGGCTTTCTGGTCGCAGACATAGAACCACTTGTCCCTCCACCCTTGGACGGACATCATCACCTTGATGTCGAAGTATGTGGCGGATGGATCGACGTGGATACCGCAGCCGCCTACATCGTAGACTACGGAGCTAGACGTCGATTGGCGCTTCAATTTGAAGAGGCGCTTGAAGAGGCCGAAGTGCGGCTCGATTCCGAGCCAGCACTCGCAAAGGGTAATGTAGCAAGCTACATGGAGGATGGAATTGGGGGATAGGTGATGGAGTTGGAGCCCGTAAAAATAGAGAAGGCCCCTGAAGAAAGGATGCAGGGGCAACGAGAGGCCGCAAATGATGAACGCTAGGAACATCACCCGAAAACCGGCAGGAGGAGAGGGGATTACCTCGCCACCGGGGACACGCGCGTCAGTGACTGCGGATGACAAAACTCCGTCTTAGCGAAGAAGACAAAACTCTGAGGACTTGATCACAGATGGACGCCACGCGCCATTTGTGGCGAGTGCGCCTTTTTCTTCTTAAGCCGTGGCCAGTGCTGATGCGTGGAAGCCGCCTTTCTTCTTCGTCCCACGGTAGCAATCAGTAGTAACACCTCCTTTTCTTCCCATTCAGCGGCGATGCGACCAAAGGAAGTAGTTGGGAAATACGCGGAGCTGGTCCAGCGCCGCGAAAGAAAAGAGCGCAAGGAAACAGAGGAGCAGCGGCAATGGCGATGAAGGCAAAGGCAGAAAAGAAGTAGATGTGAAATTTACCGTCGCCACATCGCTACTTAACCCCCTGGAAGATGCAATCCAACGGCTCAGAAAAACCCTATCAGACGCGTGGCGTTCATCGAGCTCGACATGTGGTGGACCTGAAATGCGAACCGTCCCCCACTACTCCCATTACGCGCGGAAATCGAGGAGGCGCAGTTAAAATAAAGATTACGCACGCCCGGTCAAACCAGAGTCAGGAAATGGGACCCACCGCTCATCGACTCCACCAACCACTCGGGGGCTACTCCCATAGGGAGCGCTGGTCGCGCACCCTACGATTTTTTCTTCTTCTTTTTCAGGAACATGGACAATCAAAACAAACCCAATCACTCGAAACACGGTTCGACTATGGACATGGGTTACTCCCATAGGGAGCGCTGGAAGCAAATTCGACTGAAACAAGCAAACAAAAGGTGACAGCTTTCGCAAAAGTTCTTTAGTTCCTGCCTGAGTCTTCGACTCAACCAGGCACTCGGGGGCTACTCCCATAGGGAGCGCTGGTCGCGCACCCTATGATTATTTGTACACCGTACTGTGTGTTGATAACATCCACACTCGAAGCTTATGGCGACACCGCCTCATGACTTTTCCCTACAAAGAGACTGCATCTCCTGGGTCACCCGAATCGTCTCCGCGATGACAAAATTCGGATGCCGCGCTTACAACGTGAAGATAAGACCTAAATAAGGCCTGGCAACGCATTTGCTGCGCACTACCAGAAATATATCCGTGCCAATAGGTACGATGAACATGCCTTGACGGACGCGTCGAGTGCTCGCACCTATATACTGGAATTCGACTCCTGTAAGACCTCCGTGGCTTGAGTCGAATTACACCAACACTTTTCCGGATTCGAGTCCGGGGACTCGAGTTCGAGTAGACGGCGTTGTTTTACCCTAAGGTAGTTAACTGATACCGATACATCGGTTAAATCAGGAACACGCATCAACAATCCCTATGACACAAACAAAGCAGTCGAAAAATATACTCAGTCGTGCACTCGAAAGGCTTCATAAAGTCTCCAGTCGAATCTGCGATTCCACTAGACACTCGGGGGCTACTGACATGGGTATACCCTACAAGTACTCGAGCTTGGTATATACGGCCTGAATACGTAGAGGCCCACGGTGTCGCCAAGGCCCAAATGAGGAACTCGAGTAACCTACGGACTCTCGATTGCTTGAAGAACAAGAAGAAGCTAAAGATAGAAAGTTCAAAAGGGAAAACCCTAACTTGTAACCGACTCGACCTACTACCCAAGACCTAGCCTATCTATATAAAGGCTAGGAGGGGGCGGCGAGGAGGACACACGCAACCTTAGTTTCCACAACCCTCGCCAGATTGCATCTGCGCACCATTGTAATCCTCGATTCCTTTGATAATTCCACGGCGAGACAAGCGGAGTAGGGACCTCTGAGGCCCGAACCAGGTAAATCTTGAGTCCCACAGTGCTTGTTTGCTAGCTGATAGATGTCTCCAGCGCTCCCTCCTTCTCCAAAACCCAAGTCCATAACAATGGGCATTGATGAGTTAAACCCTCGTCACAACCAAAAGACCGATCTGATGGAAGAGACTAGGCAATACATTTATACGTCAACACTCCCCCTCACTTGTGGCTCCATCGGGCTAAACGCGGACCGAAAGTTGGCTGCAATATTTTTATTTTTATATTGCGCCAGCCGGGTCTTGAACTCAAGACCTCTTGGCTCTGGTACCATGTAGAACGATAGAGAGGGAGAGAGATTGACAGAATATGATGGATGTATTATTGAGTCTCATGGGTGAGTATATATATAGGCGTACAGGGATCAGCTTGGAGTGTAAAACAAGACATAGATCCTATCTCTAGACTAACTGAACCGTACTCGTATACTCTAACAACATGGACCATGGTATAGAAAAAGGACTCCTCTAGACACATCGAGATGCACTCCATCCTCCTCTCTTGTGATTCGGCGAGCGGATAGGGCAGTGGAGATCATGCACATGTCCTTCATCCGTCAACAGGGAAGAACAAAAGTGTTAGAATACAACTCTTGTTAGGTTTAAGAGTCCTAGTCGGTTTGTCACAGGGCTAGGCCGGTGCACCTAGACCCTCATATATACCTCTTGTAATTGCCACAATATTGTCATCGATTATTATTCTATACAATTCCACATGGTATCAGACTTCCGATCCTAGGGTATGGCTCACCCGCCAACCCCGCCGCTGCTGCCGCCCGGCTACTTCGAGCGGCACGCCACCATCGTCGCTGTCAAGGTCGCCGCAACCACGGTCCCCTCCACCTCCACCTCTACTTTAGCTCTACCTCCACCAATAGCCCCTTCAATCTCCTTCACCGACACCATATCCGATATTAGCCCCTACATACCCGTAACCCTAGACCTCGTTGCTCACAACTACTACCATTGGCGTCACCTCTTCGATGTCCACCTCGGGCGATGCAATCTCCGCTCTCACGTCACCGACAACGCTCGCCCTCAACCTCACAATCCGCAATGGGTCAAGGATGATCTCGCTGTTATTCAATGGATCTACATGCAAGTCTCCACATAAATCTTCAATCTCGTACACTGTGATGGTGCCTCTGCCGCCGATCTGTGGGAAGCCCTTCGTCAGCTCTTCCAGGACAACATTGACGCTTGCGCCAACAATCTCCACACCAAGCTTCGGAACACGGTGCATGGTGATGCACCCGTCGGTGTCTACTGCCAACGCCTTAAGGCGATCGCGGATGAACTCCACGAACTCGGTGATCCGATCGACGATCGGCAGCTCATCAACATCCTCCTCGTCGGCCTCAGCGAGCGGTTCAATAAATAGGCCTCCTTCATCCCTATGATGCGTCCTTCGCCGAGGTTCGCTCGATGCTGCAATGGGCTGATCGTGCCCAAACCAACAAGGACTCCCGTCCTCAGGTCTTCACTGCTGCTCCTCGACCGCCTGCATCACCGCCGCCATCGCCACCTCCTCCAATGGCTCCTCCTCAACCATCGGGCTGGCGTCCAAGTCTGAACTACAGGGGTCAAAACCCTAAACCGCCGCAGTTTCGTATGACGCCTGCTCCTCCTCCTCCCTCGGCTCTGGCTCCACCGTCTGCACCACCGACCGCATCATCGCCACCCCCTGACTGGCGTCCTTCTCCTGATCCATGGACCGGGCTAGTCCAGGTGTGGCATATGCCCTGGTCTACCCCGACGCCCTATGGTGCCCTTTTGCCTACCGGGTGGTGGCGGCTGGTGCCGCCCTCACCGCCGCGCTCCGTCCTCGTGCCCACGGCGCCAACAATCTACAACGCTGCTCCTTATGCTTCATATGGCGCTATAACCTCACCCTACATGCCGCAGTACAATATGTCGGAGTACAATGATGGTGGCTCTATCTATACGCCGATGCCGGCCCTACTGCCGATGCCACCACACCCGCCAGCTCCCATGTCTACACCGGCCTCTACTTCGACTTAAAGCTAGGACCAAGCTGCTTTTCTACAAGCCATGAACAACTTTGCTACACAAGGAAACTCAGGTACGGATTGGATTTTCGATTCTAGTGCTTCTAGTCATATGTCTGCATCAAATAATTTGTTGTCTTCTTGCACAATGTTGTCTTTTCCATCTATTACTCTTGGTGACGGATCATCTATTCCTATTTACTGTGTCGGTCAAGCCCAAATCCAATCCCCAATCAAACCTTTGCTTCTTCACGATGTTCTTGTAGCTCCTGCACTAATTAAAAATCTGATTTCTGTTCGCCAATTCACCAATGACAATCACGTTTCTATCGAATTTGACCCCTTTGGTTTGTCTGTGAAGGATTACTGGACCAAGGCTGAGATCGCTCGGTTCAATAGCTTCGGTGATTTGTATTCCCTCCATGGTGTTCCAGCCGCTGCCCCTCCATCGTCTATGGTGGCCTCTATTGATCTATGGCATCAACGTCTCGGTCATCCAAATAATAATGTGTTATATACTCTTCTTAGTAAATTTTCAATACCTTGTAATAGAGATTCTCATAATTCTTCTATTTGGCAGTCGTGTCAATTAGGCAAACATGTTCGTCTCCCCTTTAGCTCCTCTTTATCCTCTAGTGCTTTTCCTTTTGAGTTACTTCATTGTGATCTATGGACGTCACCAATAGAAAGTGTTTCTGGTTTTAAGTATTATCTTGTTATTCTTGATGATTTTACACACTATGTTTGGACCTTTCCCTTATGCAACAAACCTAACGTTCACAATATTTTTCTTAATTTTCAGCGCTATGTCTTGGTCCACTTTTCCTTCCTATAAGATTTATTCAATGTGATAATGGTCATGAATTTGACAACTTTAAAAACTAAAATTTCTTTCTCCAATATGGAATTCTTCTATGTTTTTTCTATCCCTATACCTCCCCTCAAAACGGCAAGGTCGAGCATTCTCTTTGCACTTTTAGTGACATCGCTCGCACCCTTCTTATTCAATCTTCTATGCCTCCGAAGTTCTAGGCTGAAGCTCTCCACACAGCCACATATCTACTTAACATTCGACCATCTAAAGTTAATCCTCAAACCACACCCTACTTCTCTTTATTTCTTTCTCACCCAAACTACTCCGACATTCGTGTCTTCGGTTGTATTTGTTTTCCTAACTCCTACTCTACTTCTCCTAACAAATTTTCACCCTGTTCTATCCTGTGCGTCCATCTAGGTTTTTTCGACGAACACAAAGGCTATCGTTGTCTAGATCTTGTTAGTGGTCGCGTCCATGTGTCTCGTCATGTAACTTTTGCTGAAAATATTTTTCCCTTTTTTGAGCGTCAATCTCTCGATCCTAAAACATCCGCACCATCTACTAGTCCCCCTCATCCAAATAATGTTCCCTTCTTTCATCATCCACCTCCTGCCGTTGCTCCTGCCGCGGCAGCAAAAACGCCTGAATTCTTTTTCGCGGCAGCTGATCCTGCTGCGCCTTCTACTGCCGCCACCTCTGCCGCGGTTGCCGAAACCACCGAAAACTCCATCGCGGCAGACTTCCTTACGCCGCCATCTCCACCATCGACCCCCGCGTCCGCTTCTTCCACTGCGTTGGGCGTGTCTTCCACATCATCATCCGTCCCTCCTCCTCATGCTATTATCGTCCCAACTCCCACTAATGATCATACCATGCGCACACGTGGAAAATCCGGTTTTTGTTTACCCGCTAAAGATCATCTAAATATCAATGCATCTCTATCTTTTTCCTCTATTCCCAAATCTTACAAATCAGCTCTCCTAGACCCTAATTATGTTGGGAATATGCCCTAGAGGCAATCGTGTATGATGTTATTTCCAATGTATTCATAAAGTTATTGTCCATGTATGAACTACTAATATGTATCATTGAATATGTGATTCGATTATGGAACTATATATTCATGTTGTTCATACTAATTGTCCTTGGTCATCGAGGTTGTGCTGGACACACAACTTAGACCAATGTTAAAGTCGGCAGATGACTCGGTTCCACTTGTCATGGGCATGGAGATGCTATTCCGACTTACACGGATTAGGCTAAAGAGTTTAGCGAGTCCGACTGACCCATATTGAGATGCAACGAACAAGTCGTCATTTGCATGTCTCAATCAATGTAATCCTTAGACCTGAGGTTATTGCACAATCCGAGTTGAGGATCACCGACTTAGGTTCTGTCAAACAATGTTCCATCACTTGGCAATTATAAAGGTGGAGTTCGGGTCGACTAAGAGTCAAGCTGCGTGATGAGAATAACCAAGATGGGATTTTGCCCCTCCGTCTTGAGAGATATTCTCTGGTCCCTCTCGGAAGATATGATTCAGAAAGCATGGCCATGCATGACACAGTTAAGTGTTAATCGAGGCGATCGACTAAGAGTTAGTCGGATGAATCACTTATCTCGGATCGAGAAAGAGAGTCGAACTATTTAAGGGATGTCGATTATTCGCCTATAGTTCGACAAGGTATATCGTGAGGCAAAAGGGACTCAGACGAAAGTCGCATTGGAAGGTATGCCATCATGACTCTTTGGTACTTGGGAGTCGGCATGTTCTGCTAGGAGCCGCTACCGACTGATCGGTCACGGGTGAGACTCGGATCGTGTCCGGGCCACCATGATCCTGTCGGGTCACACACTTAAGAGCGGGAGCAAGTTTGGGTTAGACCCAAATAAGAAATCTATTTGGGTTGGACCCAAATAGAGACATGGACTTAGTCAGTGAGTTGGACTCGCAGTGACTAATATAGGCCTTTTTAGTGAATGGGCCACAAGTGAGTGGAGCCCACTTTCACTCCCTATATAAGCTAGGGCGCAGGTGCTTAGAGCACATGGTTAGGTTACTCCATGTGTTGGAAACCCTAGCCCTAGTCCAGTCATGTCGCGCCGTACCGGACCTAGCAGTCCACCGTCGGTGCTCCTCCTCGTACGTGTGGATACTGGCGGAGGTGTTGTACGTTCAGCACTTCGACGATCGTTGATCTAAACGGATCATGAGGACTGCACTTCATCAAGCGACGTGCTACATCGATTCCGCAACCGTGCGTCTAGTGGTAATTCTCGTGGCCTACTACCTCAGCTAGAACTTGGGATCACCGCGTAGGGAAAATGTTTTGTTTATCTCTGCGTGGACCAACAGTGGTATCAGAGCATTAGCTTATGGTTTTAGGCTCGAGATCGTGCATATGTGATATGCGGTTGACGTTAGATTGGATCTAATTACAGTTTTGGTGGTCGATCTATGAGATAGATCGGTTTTGTATGAAGTTGATTGGATCAACTGTACTCGGGGAAATGGATGATCTGGTTTCCGTGATCTAACTGCTAAGGTCGTGGAACAACATACCCCTACTGGTCGGCTTCACCTTGTCGTAGCACCTTAGATGTACTCGGGGACCGCCGGCTTCGCCCTGTCGTAGCACCTTAGATGTCGTTGCGAGTTTTCACAACACCGGTAGACATCGTATCTATGCATAACTTGTTTTTGCAGGATGATGTTGTGAATGGTATGGCTTATGTTCATGTGATGTGTGTAATCCATATGTGATCTGCGCATCACGGTTTTTGTCAGCCGGCTGGAGCCTAGGTGTTGTCATTTTATTGTATAACGACCTGCGTGTCGGATTCTCTATGTAATTTACATTACTAGCTAGTGTAGCTGTTTGGAGAACCCAGATGGCATGCAAGTCGATATTCAAGTCGGCTACATGGTGTAAGGCGGCACGTGACAAGAGTTGATACGAGTCGAATTACAAGATTTGTGGAGATGGAGATCTCCATGAGGAGAGCCATACCATTTCACACTATAATTGCTTTATTTTGTGATATGTTTATGTCTCTGTTTTACCTCTATTAGATAGTTGGTAGAAAGTAATCCCTCAAAGAAGGTCTAGTCGGTTTCCCTGCCAGTGCTGCACCATCACAAGTCAGACATTTTTGGTAGTGGGCTCATAAAATTGAGGTGCTATCAATTCTTTCCGACTAGGTGGGTTCGAGTCGGACTCTTACAGCGGAAGCACTTAGTAATCTAGACGGGTCTATCACAACGGTTATGGGACTCGGGGAAAAGTCGGATGGGAGCCGGGGCATGTGATGCCACCCGTCCAACAGGAGTCGTATGAGATGCGATTGACAAGGAGTTGTCTACCTAGATCACTTGACGACTAGCGTTGATGCTAAAGCTCACTAGTCGACTTGCTTATTTAGGGTCCTGAATCACTAAGTAACCATCGGAGGGGTGTTGGTTCTAGTGGGAGCATAAGTATTAAAATGTTTAATATGCTTGCTCTTTATGGATACATGTCTTAAGTGTTTTGCATATTTTTCTGTTGTAGATCAATGGCACCTAGCAGTCTCTCTCAGATTCTAGTTTTGCTTTGAGAACCATCTTAGAGAAAGATAAGCTAAATGGAACTAACTTCACCAACTGGTATCGTAATCTGAGAATTGTTCTCAAGCAAGAAAAGAGGGACCATGTCCTAGACAATCCACTTCCAGATGAGCCGAATGAGAATGCGACTGTCGCAGCCACCAATGCCTACCGTCGGATTTGTGATGAATTCACGGAGATTAGTTGTCTTATGCTTGCTCACATGGAACCGGACTTGCAGTAGCAGTTCGAGAATGTTGAGGCCTACGATATGATCGAAAGCCTCAAAAGTATGTTCTAGGCTCAGGGAAAGACTGAGAGGTATCAAGTCTCTCGGGCTTTGTTGAGCTGCAAGCTTAAGGATGGCGATCCACTGAGTTCGCATGTGATCAAGATGGTTGGTTACGTGTAGTCTCTGGAAAGGCTTGGCTACCCCATTAGTGAAGGGTTCGCTACAGACATAATTCTGAACTCTCTTCCTAGTGCGTATGGTCAGTTCATATCGAACTACCACATGTATAATATGGATAAGAAGCTCACTGAATTACATGGGATGCTCAAGCAGGCTGATACGGATATCAAGAAAGGCGCCAGTCAAGTGTTGATGGTGCAAAATAAGGCTAAGTTCAAGAAGAGTTCTTGGACTAAGAAGAAGAAGGCAAAGTTGGGAGGTAAGGCTGAGGACCCGGTCCAAAGCGCTTCCTTAGGGACTAAGCCATCTCCTGCAGCCGGATCCACTTGCTTCTACTACAAGGCGGATGGACACTAGAAGAGGAATTGCAGCAAGTATCTGGCTGACAAAGCCAAGAGTGGAGGTGTGACTTCCGGCTTAGGTACGCTTGTTTGCAATGTTATAGACATTTATCTTGTTGATGCACCTGGTAGTTCTTGGGTATATGATACCGGATTAGTTATTCACATCTGCAACTCGTTGCAGGGACTGGTAAGAACTAGGAGTGTGGCAAGAGGCGAGGTTAACATTCGAGTCAGCAACAAAGCGAGAGTCGCTGCGTTGGAAGTCGGCATGATGCAACTTCATTTATCTTCTGGATTCTTAATAGAGCTAAATAATTGTTATTGTGTTCCAGTTCTTAGTCGAAACATTATTTATGCCTCATGTTTGATGATACAAGGCTATGAGTCGAATATTAAGAATAATGGTTGTTCTTTATATTTGAATGATATGTTTCACGGCTTTGCACCCGTCCAGGACGGGTTATTTATTTTGAATCTTGATGGTGAATCTATCTATAATATAAATGTGAAAAGTTTAAAACCAAATGATCTGAATATTACTTACTTTTGGCATTGTCGGCTTGGTCATATAAGTTGGAAACGCATGAAGAAGCTCCATGATGATGGACTCCTAACTTCGTTCGACTTGGAGTCGTTCGAGACATGTGAATCCTGCCTACTCAGCAAGATGACCAAGACACCTTTTGCAAAGAGTTGTGAAAGGGCATCTGACTTATTGGGACTAGTACATAGTGATGTATGTGGCCCGATGAGCACGACAACCAGAGGTGGTTATGAGTACTTCATTACCTTCACTGATGATTTGAGTAGGTATGGATATATCTACTTGATGAAACATAAGTCAGAAGCCTTTGAAAAGTTCAAGGAATTCTAGAATGAGGTATAGAATCAACTCGGCAAGAAAATAAAGTTTCTTCGGTCGGACCGAGGAGGCGAGTACATGAGCCATGAGTTTGATGACCATCTGAAGAGTTGTGGAATAGTTCCCCAGCTCACTCCGTCGGGAACGCCGTAGAGAAACGGTGTGTCGGAAAGGTAGAATTGGACCTTATTAGACATGGTACGATCCATAATGAGTCGGACAGATCTGCCTTTATCATTTTGGGGTTATTGTCTAGAAAATGTAGCATTCACACTAAACAGAGTACCATCAAAGTCGGTAGAGAAGACACCGCATGAGATGTGGACTGGCAAGAAGCCGAGTTTGTCTTTCCTTAAGATTTGGGGTTGTGAAGCATTTGTCAAGCGACTTCAGTCGGACAAGCTCACGGCCAAGTCGGATAAGTGTATTTTCATGGGGTATCCGAGGGAAACCTTGGGCTAATACTTCTACAACCGACAAGAGGGCAAAGTGTTTGTCGCTCGGAATGGTGTCTTCCTTGAGAAAGAGTTTCTCAGTCGGGGAGTCAGTGGGAGCACAGTGCAGCTCGAAGAAATTCGAGAGGTACCGGCCAGCAGCGAGTTGGCAAAAACCTTGGAGGTTGAGCCGGTCGTGGTACCTGAGCCGGCAACTGCACCGACACTGTGAAGATCGGCCAGATTGCGAAATATTCATGATGTGTTACTGTTGGACAGTGATGAGCCGGTGACTTATTCGGAAGCGATGGTGGGGTCTGATTCTGAGTCATGGCTTGGAGCCATGAGATCCGAGTTAAAGTCCATGGATGAAAATCAAGTTTGGAACTTGGTTGATCTGCTAGACGGTGCAAGACCCGTCGAGTGCAAATGGGTCTTTAAGAAGAAAACTGATATGGTTGGAAATGTTTCTATCTATAAGGCACGGATTGTCGCGAAGGGGTTCCGACAAGTTCAAGGAGTTGACTACGATGAGACCTTCTCTCCCGTGGCGATGCTTAAGTCAGTTCGGATCATGTTAGCTATAGCAGCCTATTTCGACTATGAGATATGGCAGATGGATGTCAAGACGGATTTCCTTAATGGAAATTTAACCGAGGACATGTATATGATACAGCCCGAGGGTTTTGTCGATTCGGCTAATGCTGACAAGGTATGCAAGCTTCGGAAATCCATTTATGGGTTGAAGCAAGCATCTCGGAGTTGGAATATTCGCTTTGATGAAGTAGTCAAATCGTTTGGCTTCATCAAGAGTGATCATGATTCTTGTTTATACAAGAAGTTTAGTGGGAGCAAAGTAAACTTTCTGATCTTATATGTGGATGACATATTATTGATTGGAAATGATGTCCAGATGTTGCAAGAGACTAAGGAATCATTGGAAAAGAGTTTTTCGATGAAAGACTTAGGTGAGGCGACTTACATACTAGGAATCTGGATCTATAGAGATAGATCAAGGCGGCTCATTAGATTGAGTCAGAGTACATATGTGGACAAAATGTTGAAGAAGTTCAACATGGAATCGTCTAAGGGGTTCTTACTGATGTCCCATGGCGTAAAACTTAGCAAGACTCAGTGTCCTTCGACAACTGATGAGCGAAGTCAGATGAGTGCGATTCCGTATGCTTCTGCAGTCAGATCTATCATGTACGCTATGATTTGTACTAGGCTGGATGTTTCCTATGCTCTAAGTGTTGTGAGAAGGTACTAGGCTGACCCTGGAGAAATCCACTAGGCAGTAGCTAAAAATATCCTCAAGTACTTGAGAAGGACTAAGGATATGTTCCTGGTTTATGGAGGTGAGGGTGAACTCGGTGTAAGGGGTTACACGGATGCGAGTTATCTCACTGACTCGGATGATTCTCGTTCGCAATCTGGATATGTGTTTGTTGTAAACGGAGGGGCTGTGAGCTAGAAGAGTTCCAAGCAAGAGACGGTGTCTGCGTCTACGACAGAGGCTGAGTATATTGCTGCCTCAGAGGTGGCAAAAGAAGCCGTTTGGATGAGGAATTTGCTCATGGATCTTGGTGTGGTTCAGGGCTCGTCCGATCCGTTAGACGTGTATTGTGACAACAATGGTGCTATCTCACAAGCCAAGGAACCTAGACAACACCAGAAGAACAAACATATACTCATGCGGTACCACCTTATTCGCCAGTTCATGGATCAAGGTGATATCAAGTTATGCAAGGTACACATGGATGCAAACATTGCGGATCCGTTGACAAAGCCACTTCCACAGCCGAAGCATGAGGCGCACCTAAGAGCTATGGGCATTAGATGCCTAGACATGTGATGTCGGATGATTGGCTCTAGTGCAAGTGGGAGACTGTTGGGAATATGCCCTAGAGGCAATCATGTATGATGTTATTTCCAATGTATCCATAAAGTTATTGTCCATGTATGAACTACTGATATGTATCATTGAATATGTGATTTGATTGTGGAACTATATATTCATGTTGTTCATACTAATTGTCCTTGGTCATCGAGGTTGTGCTGGACACACAACTTAGACCAATGTGAAAGTCGGCAGATGACTCGGTTCCACTTGTCATGGGCATGGAGATGCTATTCCGACTTACATGGATTTGGCTAAAGAGTTTAGCGAGTCGAACTGACCCATATTGAGATGCAACGAACAAGTCGCCATTTGCATGTATCAATCAATGTAATCCTTAGACTTGAGGTTATTGCACAATCTGAGTTGAGGATCACCGACTTAGGTTCTGTCAAACGCTGTTTCGTCATTGGGCAGTTATAAAGGTGGAGTTTGGGTCGACTGAGAGTCAAGCTGCGTGATGTGAATAACCAAGATGGGATTTTTCCCCTCCGTCTGGAGAGATATTCTCTAGGCCCTCTCGAAAGATATGATTCGGAAAGCATAGCCATGCATGACTCGGTTAAGTGTTAACCAAGGCGATTGACTAAGAGTTAGTCGGATGAATCACTTATCTTGGATCGAGAAAGAGAGTCGAACTATTTAAGGGATGACGATTATTCGCCTATAGTTCGACAAGGTATATCGTGAGGCAAAAGGGACTCAGACAAAAGTCGCATTGGAAGGTATGTCGTCATGACTCTTTGGTACTTGGGAGTCAGCACGTTCTGCTAGGAGCCGCTACCGACTGATCGATCACGAGTGAGACCCGGATCGTGTTCGGGTCACCATGAGCCTGTCTGGTCACACACTTAAGAGCAGGAGCAAGTTTGGGTTAGACCCAAATAGGAAATCTATTTGAGTTGGACCCAAATAGAGACATGAACTTAGTCAGTGAGTTGGATTCGCAATGACTAATATAGACCTTTTTAGTGAATATGCCACAAGTGAGTGAAGCCTACTTTCACTCCCTATATAAGCTGGGGTGCAGGTGCTTAGAGCACACGGTTAGGTTACTCCATGTGTTGGAAACCCTAGCCCCAATCTAGTCATGTCGCCGCCGTACCAGACCTAGCAGTCCACCGTCGGCGCTCCTCCTCGTACGTGTGGATACTGGCGGAGGTGATGTACGTTCAGCACTTCGACGATCGTGGATCGGAACGGATCGTGAGGACTGCACTGCATCAAGCGACGTGCTACATCGATTCCACAACCGCGCGTCTAGTGGTAATATTCATGGCCTACTACCTCAGCTAGATCTTGGGATCACCACGTAGGGAAAAAGTTTTGTTTATCTCTGCGTGGCCCAGCAAATTGGGCCATAGCCATGATAGATGAATATGAGGCTCTCATTCAAAATAATACATGGCAATTAGTTCCTCGTCCATCAAACACTAATATAGTTTCCAGCAAATGGGTTTTCGACACAAATAATTCCGATGGAAGTCTTGCACGTTATAAAGCTCGTGGGTATGCCGTGGTTACTCTCAGAAACAAGCACCACGGGCTTGGTTTTAATGTTTTTCTACTTATGCTCAAACAATTGGCTTTACTCCTTCTCGTTCTGACACTTCTCTCTTCACCTTTCATCATAATACCGACACCGCTTATCTATTTCTCTATGTTGATAATATTATTCTCACAGCTTCCTCACAACACTTTTTAGATTATATTATCTCTCTTCTTCGCAAAGAATTTTCTATGTCTGATCTAGGTCTTCTTCATCACTTCTTAGGTATTGCTGTCATCCGTGATTCATCTGGTCTTTTTTTATCTCAACGTCAGTACACTCTAGATCTTTTTTTCTCGTGCTGGTATGCTTGATTATCAACCGTCTCGTACTCCTGCTGATACAGGTTCAAAACTTTCTGCTGATGGTGATCCCTTTTGTGATTCTTCTCTTTATCGTAGTCTTACCGGCGCCCTCCAATATCTTACTCTTACTCGTCCTGAAATTTCTTTTTCTGTCCAACAAGCTTGCCTTTACATACATGATCCTCGTGTTCCTCACTTCAGCCATGTCAAACGTATTCTTCGGTATCTCAAAGGCACATTAGATTTAGGTCTTCATATAAACAAATCCTCTTCCTCCTCGTTGACAGCTTACTCTGATGCAGACTAAGCTGGTTGCCCCGATACTCGACGGTCCACATCTGGATTTTGTGTTTTTCTTGGTAACAATTTGGTTTCTTGGTCTTCAAAAAGGCAGGTTACGGTTTCTCGCTCATCAGCCGAAGCTGAGTATCGCGATGTGGCTCATCACAGTTCTTGTCTGATTTTGGTTGGCGCTTGATTGTCGGAGCTGCATCGCCCTATTGAGCAAGCTACTACTGTATTGTTTACTATGATAATATTTCAGCTGTTTACATGTCAGGGAATCCGGTTCAACACCGTCGTACCAAACATATAGAGATCGACATTCATTTTGTTCGAGAGAAGGTGGCTCTTGGTCAAGTTCGCGTTCTACATGTGTCTACTTCAGCTCAGTTCGCTGATATCTTTACTAAAGGTCTGGCGACTACTCCGTTTCAAGACATTCTTCTTCAGTCTCAACATCGTCAAGCCTACCATTGACACTGCAGGGATGTTAGAATACAACTCTTGTTAGGTTTAAAAGTCCTAGTCGGTTTGTTATAGGGATAGGCCGGTGCACCTAGACCATTATATATACCTCTTTTGGCATAATATTGTCATTGATTATTATTCTATACGATTCAAAAAAAATCCTCTCCTCTCTGTCGGCCGTCGGCAATGGACTTTCCAATCGATCCAGTAGGCGAGTCTCCGCGCAGAAAACTTATTCTGATTCCTACACCTTAGTATTGTTAGTTCGATGTTGTAAAATCAGCGGGGGTTTCTTCTCCGCTATGTCAGTTTGGGATCTACGATGGTGCGCCGTAGGAGGCACTTAAAGCTAAGTGGCAGCGGAGGGCGGGTGCAGCCATGTGGGCTCGGCTGAGCCGGACCAATCAGTGATGGGGATCGTCGAAGTTGCCGGAGGTGTTGTGTGCGAAGAGGGCGACGGGAAAGCTAACTCCGCGTATTGTACTCATACCTGGCCAACGAGCCGGCCCACGGCACGGCACGGCCCGTTTAACTCTTACCGTGCCTGGCACGGCACGGCCCAGCACGACACGCTAAGCTAACGGGCCATGTCGTGCCGGCACGTGGGCTTGGCCTAGAGGCCCAGGCACGGCCCATTAAGTAAACGGGCCGGCCCACGGCATGTTAGGCACGTTAAATAGACCCCATTTTGTCCTTTTTAGGCTATTTTTTAATAAAAATAATTCTAAAAATAGATAAATATATATAATAAAAATAAAAATAACTAAATAAGCTTAATGGGTCGGTCGTGGACGCGTGGAAGCTTCGAGGCCCCGGAACGGCCCAAGTCGGTCGCGGCGCGGGCACAACCAGTTAAAGTGGCGTGCGGGCCCATGACGGGCAGGCAGGCGCAGGCGTGCCGTGCGGCCCGCGTTCAGCACGGCCCGTTGGCCAGGTATGGTTGTACTGTCAACAAGGATCCTGCAGCTCCGGGGTGGACCAACATGTGATTTTTCCATGAAAGCAAATTAACAGTGCAGGGAGATGAGTGAAATGCGTTGAGTGCATACTGAATTTAGATCTTACTGGTTTTATTCGGACAAATTCGGGCTGATGTCGAGTAGTTTTTGAAGCATAGAAGTACCACGTCAAACACATGTTGGTTTAGCCTTCACTGGACTGAATTTCCGTCGGCAATTCTGAGATAATGAGATGTTATCTGACCATTCTTCAGTTAGTGCGTAGGAACTGAAAAAAAGAAGGGCGACTCCTTATGAATTTTCTTATGCCGAAATCCATGGACATTATCTAATAGGTCGGTTGCTGCTGCTTCGTGCAGGGTGTGGTTTGATCGAGCACCGCCTGACAGAACACTGTGCCCGTCGAGACCGAGTGTGCTTGAGAAATCAATTTGTGGATATGCAGAAAAACTATGGGATGAGGTCATCGATCCTTGCCTCGGGACTACCTTTGATTTGCCGGGTGAAGCTTACGACTTCTACAACCTGTACTCCTGCGAACATGCATTTAGAATACGATAAGGGAAGAGGCCCTCTGAGTGCCAAGTAGTCAAAATGCATTCAAGAAATCGTGTGCGGGTGCTCGGTAAGCATCTGGAACCATGCTTTAATTAAATGCAGATGATACTTTTTTGTTTTTTCTCCGTGCATTTGTTCTGATTTGGAGACTGTTTTGCATTGCCATTTTTCATTTTGTGCTTGCCGGGGAAACCAGAGAGAGAGAATACTAAGTCCTGCTTCTGCGGTCGCCGGAAAAAGGACGGTATATTACAGAGCACAGAATGAAGTATAACCACACAATGATGGAGGCTTTTGGCGAGAAAGTGTTATGGCTGTCACACAAGCACATTGACCTGTACCTTGTTTGTCAACTGAGAGACGTCAACATAAACATTGGGAGGATCGGAGCCAGGAACTAAGGTCAGGGTGCAAGTGGGACAAGATGCGGGAGCCCGCATATGTGTCGCATGTACCCGCGATGATTAACTGGGACATCCGCGGCAGCCCACAAAATAATCGCAAATAAGCGGCGCTCGCCTAAGCCCGCATAGCGCCAGCCATTCTGCTGGTAGCGTAGTACTATGTACGCATCGGCCATGCTAGTTCGCTACTAGCAGCATACGATTGAAGTACCATGGTGGACCTGAGCGTGATAGCCGTGGCGGAGCGTTTCCATGGTGAGTGAAAGAATATAAACAATAGTTTAGGTTGTGCGATACACTGTAACTGTATATTAATCGTTGATCTATACATGTATATAGAGCATTTCCACCGGCAGACCCAATAGCGCCCCCAATAGCCCCAATAGGGCCGCAGCTAAAATAAAAGCCCTCCACCGGCGCATCCTCGACACCAATTCGGGGCCAATACAATAGCCGGCAAATCCACGACGGCCCGAACGCGCGAGGCCTCACGAGGGCGCACCAGCGCGGGAAGCCACGTCGGAAGCTGTCAATACCAGGATTTTTAATCCCAGATGCCCGTTATACCATACCTCGCAATCCCAGGATTACCATTTTTGCGAGACATAACGGATTGGATATCATAGTACATCATCCATTACAAAACCATACATAAGGTTTTACACAAATAAGGATCTCATGATCCAGTCTTTAATACAACAAGCAGCGGAAATAAACGATAGCGTAGCGGTGGGGTCCATCTTCAGGGGCACAGGCAATGCTGACGAAGGCAGATAGTCCTAGTTATCATAGCACCGCTGACCATCATCTTGATAATCTCCTTCATAGTCTGGCCATGATAATAGCCAGAGACAAAAGCCATGAGTACTCTTTAAGTACTCGCAAACTACTACTAGCAAAGGTTATATTTCTAAGTTAAAGTGTTGAATTGAAAGAATAACTATCAAGTTAAGTTTGAAACCTAAGCTAAGTTCTGAAACAAGAAAAGATAAAATAAAAGTCTAGAATCACTTAAGTTGGGAAGCTATTTTCATCTACACAACCCTGTTGTGGTCAAGTCAAGGTTCATCATTCATTTCGAGTTATTTAGAAAACATCTGACAACGAAACAGTATGGCCATTCCAACTGTCTATAACCGTGGACGCGGCTATTCGAATAGTTTGACACCCTGCAGAGGTGGTACACTTTCACCACAAGATTCGATACATCTGTCAGGGATAATCCTGAATCATCATACTTGGTATGTAGATAATCAAACATAACCTTCCCTTTACACACCCTAGTACAAGCACCTCTCCTATGAGCATGGCCTCCCAACCATGACCATCAGTCATCTTGGGCACTGCATAGGTGGACATCATTGAGAGGTAGCCTCAGCTCAAACCTCTCCCGTGAGGAAACTAATACTAATGCATATAAATTTCCAGCTAAGCCTTACCTAATTCAGGTAATGTGGTTGTACGGTAAATTTGGAATGGTATCGCATCCGAATCCAACCATCAGTTTTATAAAAAAGGTTAAGGCTCATGCCTCATCATTTTCCTCATCATAAACCAATTGTGTTTCTCAACACATGTCAAAACATCTTAATAGAATGACTCATCATTCCAAGGTTTTCATAACTCATTTTCACCAAGTGTTCCCATCTAAAGTGACTCAAGTTTGATCTATGCTAAAACACTAGGTTAAGAGTGTTCACTAAGGTGGAAAGGTGGGATCAATCTCATGCCATAGAATGACATCTAAGGGTTTCTAATTAGGTCAAGTTTTATACTCTTTATGCTACCTTCAAAATTAATTAAAGAACTTTGTGTAAACTAAGGGGGTGTGATCAAAGTCTGCTTAAGGCATCTTTACTAAACTATCTAGTTTTATTCTAGCTTGCTACAATAGCTTACTAAAGCATGTTTGCAATGGTTAGCTTGCCACTAATAGCTTGCCTTGGTTGGTGCAGTGGTTGAAGTTTTCTTCTTCTTCTTCTTCTTGGTAGAACTCCTCCTCCTCGAAGGCTTGGTCGGTACTAGCGTCTAGAAATACATAGAGAGTGCACAATCACCAAGCAATACTTAACTTAGGCTAAGTAGTATTCTAAACCACACAAGTGATGATCTATTATCATCCCAAACATCACAAGTTTTAATTCAATAGTTTCAACCTTTTTATTTTGGAAAAGTAATTTCTACTCATTGAAATATTAACTACACTTTAATATTCACCACCAAAATATGGGATCATGTGGACACATGTCCTCACCACATATTCTAACATGTGGGAATGAGATTTAAAGGTTGGATCAATATTACTTTGGTTTAAGTTTATTATTTAATGATTTAAAGTGACTAGAAATGCCTATATAGCATTATTTTGGTACTAGTCCAAAGTCACTGCCTGTAAACCTTAATATTATTACATATTTGGATATATATGATGAAATGTGATTTTTGAGAGTTGGAATCAACTCAAAAGCTAACTTGGTTGATTTTACAAAAATGTTTCAAGTTGCAAAAGCTTTTGTCTTCTTATTTTTATTAGGAGAAATCTATAACTCTAAATGAATTAAATCCAACGGGCTTAGATAGAGCATTTCAATACCTTTCAGACAAAATTAGTTTCATGTAATTTGGATTTGTCAAACTCCCAGAATTGAATTTTGAAATACTGGACAGAAACTATATTCTAACTAAAAAGAAAAACCTAGATTTGAATCTACGGGCTTGAGCAGGAAAGAAATGGGGCGGCCCAGTGGCTGGTGACACAGGCTCAACTGACAGGGTGTCCCACTGGTCAGCGGCACTTAAAACGAAGCGACACGTTGTGGGCCGCGATTAGAGGCTAGATCTCACTACCGAGGGTCATCGACGACGGGACGGTCGCCAATGAGCTCGAACCCTAGCGGCTCGGTGGGGCTCACTGAGGCGCACCAGGGCTCCAGCGGGTCGGTGATGCAGGCGAACAAAGTGGAAGACGCAGCGAGGCGATGCGTGGTCACGGAGCTTGGGGTGGCCGGAATCAACGGCACCCTTCTTCTCCAGAGGCGGCGGCTCCGGCTCCAATTCCGGCGAGCTGTTGCTCCACTTGCTCCGGCGAGGGGTGGTTGAGGTTCAGAGAGGTGAGGGGAGTGGAAAGGTGTGAGTCTTTAGTGCTGGGGAGGGATCCTTTTATAGGCTCGACGGTGAGACCGAGCGGGATGGGCGGTCGACAGTGGCGACATGGCTACAGTGAGCTAGCGGCATGGTTGGGGATAGCGATCGATGGGCGGTCCCCTGGCGGTGCTCTAGCGCTTCAATGCGGCCGTAGGGGCGGTGGCATGCGGTCGGGGTGAGGTGGCGCTCTGAGAGGCAGAGGCGGCGGTGTCCACGGCGAGCGGTGGCTGTGGGGCTTTGGGCGGCGAGCGGGGGTATCTGGGTGTTCTCTGTGTCAGGAGGCGGTGGGCATGGGCTGGTGTCGAGCGCGTCTTCTGCACGCTGGGACAAGGCGGCCTGTGGCAAGGCGTCGGCATGGTTCTGGCATCATGCTGGTTTCTCCTCGGTGGTCCACTGCTCTTGGCTCGGGCAAGGGATGAGAGGGGCGGCGTTGGCTACCTCCTAGACATGGCGAGGGAAGGGGGAGTGGTCTGCTGCGGCGGTTGCAAGGTTGGCCGGCAAGGGTGGTGCTCGGCATGGCATGACATTGCCACTAGGGTGTAGGGGATGGGCTGCAATTGGCATGGTTTGATCAAAGGGGGACAGAGGGATTAAATGGAGATCAAATGGGGGCAAAACCCTGTTCCAAACAGTGAGCTAGGATTAGAGTTATGATTACTCGCCAAGTGTTTGATGAAATGGCATAAGAGAAAAAGTTTTGAATTTTGAGTTCAAAATTTTTGGGTGATCTCCACTATTGCTAGGTAGTCTCTGGTTGCAAGGGTTTTGAAAATGGAGCTCAATTACATGGTTTTTGAAATAGGGGTGATCTATGCATATGCATTAGATTCAATTTTGAACTGTCATTTAAAATAGTTTCTAGAATGTTTTTAGAAGATCAAAAGGTGGGCCTTGGTACCTCATTATGTTTACTAGCAAGGGGTGTAAAGATCTATAATTGTTTCTATTAAGAAATGAGTACTAGGAATAGCCAAACTAGGCATGAGAGTTAAATTTGTCCAAATGACCATTCCTTCATTTTAATTCTTTTTGATTTGATTTCTTTTAGGAAAAGTTTGGGAAGGATGTAGATGATGTTTAAATCACCTAAGAAACATTTTAGAAGCAAAGGATCACACAATCATGCCAATTCAAAACAACTCCTATTTTAAATGCACACATATATGAATGCTTTCATTTTAAATTTGGAAAAGTTTTTGTTAATCCTAAATTTGGATGATTTGATCTTTGATACTCTTGGATTGAAGTTTTGGGATGTTACAAACCTTCCCCCCTTAAATAAAATCTCGTCCCGAGATTTACAAGAAAACTAGGAACTAAAGAGATTTGGGAACTCTGTCCTAATGTAATCCTCGCGCTCCCAAGTGGCTTCCTCCTCGGTATGGTTGCTCCACTGAATCTTGAGAAACTTGATACTCCTGGTCCTGGTGGTTCTGTAGGCTTCTTCTAAGATACGAATGGGCACTTCCCGATACGTCAGGTCATTGTTGATTTTGACTGCTCTGTGATCGATATTCTTGAAAACTTCAGTCTTCTCAGGCACTTCCAAGCATTTGCGAAGTAACGAGATACCTGGGAGCTAACTTTCCCTTCAGACTAAAGCGTTGAGTTCCCTTCAATGGTGAAACCTTGAGATATACGAAATCTCCGACATTGAAAGTCAGGTCTCTTCTTCTCTTGTCAGCATAACTCTTCTGTCTAGATTGGGCGGTCTTGAGGTGCTCACGAACTTTGTGAACTTTCTCTTCTGCTTCTCGGAGAATGTCGGGTCCAAAGATCTGACTCTCTCCTACTTGCGACCAATTCAAAGGGGTTCGACACTTTCTTCCGTATAGGAATTCAAAGGGTGCCATCTGCAAACTAGCTTGATAACTGTTGTTATATGAGAATTCTGTGAAGGGCAGGCAGTCTTCCCATTTTGATCCGTATTCCAACACACAAGCTCTAAGCATATCCTCCAAGATCTGGTTGACTCTCTCAGTCTGTCCATTTGTTTGCGGGTGATAAGCGGTACTGAAATTCAACTTGGTTCCTAAACCTTCCTGAACTTTCTGCCAAAATCTTGAAGTAAACTGAGTTCCTCGATCTGATACGATGGTCTTGGGGGTTCCATGCAGACTAACAGTTCTAGCAATGTACAGCTCTGCTAGCTTTGCACTTTGGTAGGTCGTCTTGACGGGTATGAAGTGGGCTACCTTGGATAGTCTATCAACTATGACCCAGATTGAGTCATTTCCCCTACTAGAAGTACGTAAACCGGTGATAAAGTCCATTCCGACGGAATCCCATTTCCATTCCGGAATCTGCAATGGTTGCAACAATCCTGCAGGTCTCTGATGCTCCGCTTTGACTCTTTGACAAATGTCACATTTGGCGATGTAGCTTCCGATCTCTCTCTTCATCTTGTGCCACCAAAATTGCTCTTTCAAATCCTGATACATCTTTGTTCCTCCGGGGTGGATAGAATAAAGAGTATCATGAGCTTCCTTCATGATAATTTCCTTCAGCTCCGAATCTGCTGGTACACAGATACGTCCCTTGTACCATAGTACACCTTCTTTGTCTTCAGTGAATCCAGGTACTTTGCCTGTACCAATACGATGTTTGATCCCGTCGATACTTTCATTCCCCTTCTGGGCTTCCTTGATTTGGCTAATCAACGTGGGTTGAAGTTCAGTGCTAGCTAAGAATCCTTTGCTAACTAACTCAGTCCTGAACTGCTCCAACTCCGCATACAAACTTGGTTGCTTCTCTTTGATCATGGTGTTAAGCCTACACGGCAATCTGCTAAGAGCATCCGCTACCACGTTGGCTTTGCCGGGTCGATAGTGAATGTCAAGGTCATAATCCTTGATTAACTCTATCCATCTTCTTTGCCTCATATTCAACTCCTTCTGGGTGAAGATATACTTCAATCTCTTATGATCTGAGTAAATCTCACAGCGATTACCCATCAAATAATGATGCCATGTCTTCAACGCTAGAACCACAACTGCTAGCTCAAGATCATGGGTCGGATAGTTCTGCTCATCTTTGCTTGATTGTCGAGACGCCGATGACTTTGCCTTCTTGCATCAATACACATCCTAGACCAATCTTGGATGCATCATAATACACATCAAACGGCTTCTTGATGTCTGGCATGATCAAAATTGGGGTTGATATCAATCTCTTCTTCAGCTCCTGGAAACTGACTTCACACTTGTCTGTCCATTCAAACTTCTTGTCCTTCTTCAACAATTGGGTCATTGGTCGGGCTATGCTCGAGAATCCTTCTACGAATTTGCGGTAATATCCCGCTAATCCGAGAAATGAACGAACTTGGGTTTGATTGGTTGGGGCTTCCCATTCTTCGACATCTTTGATCTTGCTGGGATCAACAGAGACTCCTCCGGCAGACACAATATATCCTAGGAATCCTACTTCTTTCAGCCAAAACTCACACTTGCTGAACTTGGCATATAACAGATGCTCTCTCAGGGTTTCTAGGATGATTCTCAGATGTTGCTCATGCTCTTCTTCTGACTTGGAGTAGATAAGGATGTCGTCGATAAACACAACTACAAACTTATCTAAGAAATTCATAAAGATCTTATTCATGAGATTCATGAAATAAGCAGGGGCATTGGTTAATCCAAAAGACATAACCGTATACTCGTATAAACCATAGCGAGTAGTAAAGGCGGTCTTCGGAATATCCGTTGCACGAATCTTAAGTTAGTGATAACCAGTCCTAAGATCATTCTTTGAGAATACCTGAGCTCCAGTCAACTGATCAAATAGATCCTCTATCTTTGGCAAGGGGTACTTGTTCTTGATGGTGACATCATTCAACTTTCTGTAGTCTGTACACAGACGGTTGCCTCCATCTTTCTTGTCGATGAATAACACGGGTGATCTCCATGGCGATGCACTTGGCTGAATCAAGCCTGTTGCTAACATGGCATCCAACTGCTTCTTCAGTTCTACTAACTCCGAGGGGTTCATGGTATAGGGTCTCTGGGCTATAGGTCCGGTTCCGGGGATTAGTTCGATAATGAACTCTATATCCCTATCCGGGGGCATACCTGGAAATTCATCTGGGAATACGTCGGGGTATTCACAGACTACTCTGACTTGGTCAATGGTAGGCAGGGCTACACTCTTGTTGCACTTGAATTGACGGGGTAAGGTTTCGGAGATATGCTCTCATACTCCAGAACTACTGGTCATGGTGATGGCTTTCTTAGCACAGTCTATCAGTCCTTTATGCCTTGACATCCAGTCCATACCTAGTACTACTTCCAAACCTTTGGTTCCAAGTACAATTAGGTTGGCATAAAAATCTATCCCATGTATTCTGATAGGTACAACTTTGCAAATTTTTCCAGCTTTTGTAGTTGAACCGGGGATTTGAACTATCATGACATGCTTCAGGTTCGTTGGGCGAATCTTACTAGTGCATACAAATTCTTCGGTGACAAATGAATGCAATGCTCCAGAATCAAACAATACTCTTGCTAAAACTGAGTTGACAGAAAACATACCCAGCACTACATCCGGTGCTTCCGGGCTTCTTCTGCGTTCATGTGGAAGAGACGACTTCTTGATTAAAGCGGTTCCCTAGGGCAAATCTCCTGCTTGGTTGAACACGACGTTGTTGCTGAGGTAGGGCATTCACAGGCATTGGCGGCGATCTTCTTGGGACACTCATTGGAGTAGTGACCCTTCACTCCACACTCGAAACAAGTGATCTGGGACTTGTCCTTGACTGCAACAGGTACAACATTGCTGCCAGTTCTGGGGGCAGTGTTGTTGTTGCTCTTGGGAGGGGCACGGTTGAAGTTGTTGGCGTTGCCGGAGTTGTGATTGTTTCCTCCGGGCTTCACATTTCCTCCGCTGCGGTTGGGGTAGCTTGGGCAAGAATTTGGGGTCGGTTGTTCCTTGGTGCATATCCTGGTGAGGGGTTGGGACGGTACTTCTGGTGACTACTGGATCCAGACTGCTGCATCATATGACGCTTGCGGTTGTCGTTTGCCTGGTTAATCTTCCCTTCCATCTGAATGGCAGAGTCGACTAGCTCTTCAAGATCCTGGAAACGGATGTTGACGAGGACAGTCTGCATCTCATCATGTAATCCGTTTAAGAATCTCTCTTTCTTCTTGGCCTCCGTGTTGATTTCATCCGGTGCATATCTGGCAAGTGACAAGAATTTGTCACGGTACTCTACTACAGTCAATCTCCCTTGCTTCAGTTCACGGAATTCATCTCTCATCCTGTTGACAAGACCTTGCGGCATGTGGGTGCGGCTGAACTTGACCTTGAATGCTTCCCAGGTCATCACCTGGCCATGGTTCATGTTGCGGACGCTATTCCACCAAGCTCTTGCATCTCCCGCCAGATAGTGAGTGGCGAAGAGAACTTTCTCATTCTCATCAACTCCTGCAACCTCTAGGTTGTTTTCCATGGTCTGTAACCAGTCATCAGCATCTAATGGGTTTTCAGATTGGTTGAAAATTGGGGGATTGGTGTTCTGAAAGTTTTTGAGTTTAGATCCATGGTGATCCTGATTTCCATGTCCTTCGTTATTGAGAGCCATTTGGGCGATCTGCTGCAATGTTGCTAAGTTGGCTTGACGTTCGGCCCTGCTTGCTTCATGGTTCGCGATGAGATTCTACAAGATCTGCAGCATTGGGTCCTGCGATGAGCTGCTCCCTCCTTGGTTTCCACGAGTCATCTGAAGATTGAGATAGATATAGGGGTAAGAGGGAAATTCTAAGGTTCATGGTTTTGGATTTTCAAAGCTACAACTTTGAGTTAGACTCAGGTTTTTTTTCAACTAACTTCATTCTCATTCATGCAAGCAAGCACACGATACAACACACACCACAACAATCAAAGGGGGAAAACAGATGGTTTGAAGAACCATTCTGCAAGCTATGATACAATGAGATGATACATCTCATGCTACGACAGTGCTCTAGTGCATCTACTCATCGTCGATGAAGTCGGAGTCTTCATCTCCAATAAGGAAGAAATGAAAAAGCTAGGCCGACATCAGTGTAGAAGTCCACAACATCCTCTGCCAGAAAATCGTCCTCGTTGCTGAGGTACGAATCCATATCTCCCTGGATGTCTTCTCCTTCATCATCTTCTTCCTTGGCGGCAAGCTGAGCTTCCTGCTCCTTGACGGTCTTCTCGAGGTCGGCCACTTTCTTGCGAAGACGGGCGATGGTGCGATCCTTCTTTGCACGCTGGCGACGGAGAGACTGGCGATCTTGGACGAGCAGTGTGAAAGTTTGGGCCTTCTGGTCAGAAATTGCACGATTCTGATTGGCTAACTCTCTGGCATTGTCCAGTTCCTGCTGTCGGTCATGAAGCAAGAAATCAAGGTTCTCCACTTGGCGCCTCAACTCTGGGTGACTTGGCATCTCCATCGGCATTCCCATGAAGTCACATCTTGCATAGTGGGCAAAACGGGTTCCTTGAATCTTGTTGACGCTGAGGGCACATAGACGTGCGAGAGCTTCATGCATTGCCCTGGCTAATCCATCTAGCCAGTTGTTCTCTCTCACAGAGAACTGAATTCTCCCGGAAGTTGGTGCTTCAATGCTCCCTCGAAGATCTGCGGTGACTAGCCATTGTAGGTCTCCTCCTGGGGGTCCTGGAAGTTGAGCTCCAAGAAACTCCGGATGTGGGCGTCCCAAAAATTCTGACAGTGAATCCAGATCCCTCTCGAAGATCAGCTGACCTCCGTTTCCCAACTGGTAAAACTTGCTAAACTGAGTCTCCATCTACAAGAATTTAGGATGAGGAAATTAGTGAAGTGATCAAGTGTGTCAAATTTTAAGTAGTAATGTAAGAATTTTGAGGAACATGTATTTTTGAGAAAGAATGAGTTCATAAGGGTAAGAGAGGAAATAGTTTTTCGTAAATACTCACTTTGGTTTTGAAGCTAAGTTTTTGGGTTTGGACGTCCATTCTAACTAGGGTCTCCTATAGTCAGGATGGCTCTGATACCAACTTGTCAACACCTGGATTTTTAATCCCAGATGCCCGTTATGCCATACCTCGCAATCCCAGGATTACCATTTTTGCGAGACATAACAGATTGGATATCATAGTACATCATCCATTACAAAACCATACATAAGGTTTTACACAAATAAGGATCTCATGATCCAGTCTTTAATACAACAAGCAGCGGAAATAAACGATAGCGTAGCGGTGGGGTCCATCTTCAGGGGCACAGGCAATGCTGACGAAGGCAGATAGTCCTAGTTATCATAGCCGTCCTGCTGACCATCATCTTGATAATCTCCTTCATAGTCTGGCCATGATAATAGCCAGAGACAAAAGCCATGAGTACTCTTTAAGTACTCGCAAACTACTACTAGCAAAGGTTATATTTCTAAGTTAAAGTGTTGAATTGAAAGAATAACTATCAAGTTAAGTTTGAAACCTAAGCTAAGTTCTGAAACAAGAAAAGATAAAATAAAAGTCTAGAATCACTTAAGTTGGGAAGCTATTTTCATCTACACAACCCTGTTGTGGTCAAGTCAAGGTTCATCATTCATTTCGAGTTATTTAGAAAACATCTGACAACGAAACAGTATGGCCATTCCAACTGTCTATAACCGTGGACGCGGCTATTCGAATAGTTTGACACCCTGCAGAGGTGGTACACTTTCACCACAAGATTCGATACATCTGTCAGGGATAATCCTGAATCATCATACTTGGTATGCAGATAATCAAACATAACCTTCCCTTTACACACCCTAGTACAAGCACCTCTCCTATGAGCATGGCCTCCCAACCATGACCATCAGTCATCTTGGGCACTGCATAGGTGGACATCATTGAGAGGTAGCCTCAGCTCAAACCTCTCCCGTGAGGGAACTAATACTAATGCATATAAATTTCCATTAAGACTTACCTAATTCAGGTAATGTGGTTGTACGGTAAATTTGGAATGGTATCGCATCCGAATCCAACCATCAGTTTTATAAAAAAGGTTAAGGCTCATGCCTCATCATTTTCCTCATCATAAACCAATTGTGTTTCTCAACACATGTCAAAACATCTCAATAGAATGACTCATCATTCCAAGGTTTTCATAACTCATTTTCACCAAGTGTTCCCATCTAAAGTGACTCAAGTTTGATCTATGCTAAAACACTAGGTTAAGAGTGTTCACTAAGGTGGAAAGGTGGGATCAATCTCATGCCATAGAATGACATCTAAGGGTTTCTAATTAGGTCAAGTTTTATACTCTTTATGCTACCTTCAAAATTAATTAAAGAACTTTGTGTAAACTAAGGGGGTGTGATCAAAGTCTGCTTAAGGCATCTTTACTAAACTATCTAGTTTTATTCTAGCTTGCTACAATAGCTTACTAAAGCATGTTTGCAAGGGTTAGCTTGCCACTAATAGCTTGCCTTGGTTGGTGCAGTGGTTGAAGTTTTCTTCTTCTTCTTCTTCTTCTTGGTAGAACTCCTCCTCCTCGAAGGCTTGGTCGGTACTAGCGTCTAGAAATACATAGGGAGTGCACAATCACCAAGCAATACTTAACTTAGGCTAAGTAGTATTCTAAACCACACAAGTGATGATCTATTATCATCCCAAACATCACAAGTTTTAATTCAATAGTTTCAACCTTTTTATTTTGGAAAAGTAATTTCTACTCATTGAAATATTAACTACACTTTAATATTCACCACCAAAATATGGGATCATGTGGACACATGTCCTCACCACATATTCTAACATGTGGGAATGAGATTTAAAGGTTGGATCAATATTACTTTGGTTTAAGTTTATTATTTAATGATTTAAAGTGACTAGAAATGCCTATATAGCATTATTTTGGTACTAGTCCAAAGTCACTGCCTGTAAACCTTAATATTATTACATATTTGGATAGATATGATGAAATGTTATTTTTGAGAGTTGGAATCAACTCAAAAGCTAACTTGGTTGATTTTACAAAAATGTTTCAAGTTGCAAAAGCTTTTGTCTTCTTATTTTTATTAGGAGAAATCTATAACTCTAAATGAATTAAATCCAATGGGCTTGGATAAAGCATTTCAATACCTTTCAGACAAAATTAGTTTCATGTAATTTGGATTTGTCAAACTCCCAGAATTGAATTTTGAAACACTGGATAGAAACTATATTCTAACTAAAAAGAAAAACCTAGATTTGAATCTACGGGCTTGCTGAAAGAAAGGAAATGGGCCCAGTGGCCAAGCCACAGGCCTGGTGGCTGAGGGGGTCCCACTGGTCACGGCACTTAAAACGCCGGTTGCACGTTGTGGGCGTCGCGATTAGAGGCTAGATCTACGGCTGAGGGTCGTCGTCGACGACGGACGGGTCGCCGGCGAGCTCGAACCCTAGCGGCTCGGTGGGGGTCTACTGGGGGCGTACCAGGGCTCCAGCGAGGTCGGCGATGCGGGCGAACAAAGTGGAAGATGACGACGAGGCGATGCGTGGTCGCGGCGGAGCTTGGGGTGGCCGGAATCAACGGCACCCTTCTTCTCCAGAGGCGGCGGCTCCGACTCCAATTCCGGCGAGTTGCTGCTCCACTTGCTCCGACGAGGGGTGGTTGAGGTTCAGAGAGGTGAGGGGAGTGGAAAGGTGTGAGTCTTTGGTGCTGGGGAGGGCTCCTTTTATAGGCTCGACGGTGAGACCGAGCGGGATGGGCGGTCGACGGTGGCGACATGGCTACGGTGAGCTAGCGACATGGCTGGGGATGGCGATCGATGGACGGTCCCCTGGCGGTGCTCTAGCGCTTCAATGCGGCCGTAGGGGCGGTGGCATGCGGTCGGGGTGAGGTGGCACTCTGAGAGGCAGAGGCGGCGGTGTCCACGGCGAGCGGTGGCTTTGGGGCTTTGGGAGGCGAACGGGGTGTCAGGGTGTTCTCGGTCGGCGGAAGCGGTGGCTGGCTGGTGTCGGCGGCTTGTGCACGGGGACAGCGCGCTCTGCGGCGCGTCGGCATGCATGGTCCGGTGGCACTGGGCGCGGTTTCTCCTCGGTGGCCCACGGCTGCTCTTGGCTCGGGCAAGGGACAGAGAGGGGCGGTGCGGCGTTGGCTACCTCCTAGACATGGCGAGGGAAGGGGGAGTGGTCTGCTGCGGCGGTTGCAAGGTTGGCCGGCAAGGGTGGTGCTCGGCATGGCATGACATTGCCACTAGGGCGTAGGGGATGGGCTGCAATTGGCATAGTTTGATTAAAGGGGGACAGAGGGATTAAATGGAGATCAAATGGGGGCAAAACCCTGTTCCAAACAGTGAGCTAGGATTAGAGTTATGATTACGCTGTCAAGTGTTTGATGAAATGGCAAGAAGAGAAAAAGTTTTGAATTTTGAGTTCAAAATTTTTGGGTGATCTCCACTATTGCTAGGTAGTCTCTGGTTGCAAGGGTTTTGAAAATGGAGCTCAATTACATGGTTTTTGAAATAGGGGTGATCTATGCATATGCATTAGATTCAATTTTGAACTGCCATTTAAAATAGTTTTCAGAATGTTTTTAGAAGATCAAAAGGTGGGACTTGGTACCTCATTATGTATACTAGCAAGGGGTGTAAAGATCCATAATTGTTTCTGTTAAGAAATGAGTACCAGGAATAGCCAAAGTAGGCATGAGAGTTAAATTTGTCCAAATGACCATTCCTTCATTTTAATTCTTTTTGATTTGATTTCTTTTAGGAAAAGTTTGGGAAGGATGTAGATGATGTTTAAATCACCTAAGAAACATTTTAGAAGCAAAGGATCACACAATCATGGCAATTCAAAACAACTTCTATTTTAAATGCACACATATATGAATGCTTTCATTTTAAATTTGGAAAAGTTTTTGTTAATCCTAAATTTGGATGATTTGATCTTTGATACTCTTGGATTGAAGTTTTGGGATGTTACAGAAGCCCGCCCAAGTCCGACGCAGGCCTGCCTTGGCAGCGTCACGCGGCGATGCAACGCACGTGTCAACGCCCACGTCAAATCAACATGACGTCGATGGACAGCCGTCGTGTACACATGACGCGCCACTCGACGCCAACGATTAATGCCTCACCGGCCTCTCCGCCTCTCATTTCATCGCCTCCCTGGTCGCCTCACAAACCCTAGCCGCCGACTAGAAAACCCTAAACCCTAGATGGCGAACAACCACAAGGCTGACGGCTCCGGATCGGTAGCAGCGAAAGCTGCAATGGTGGAGGAGGAGGCACGCCCCAACCACAACCTCAACCAAGAAGAGGCGAGGGTGATGTACGAGCACCAGCTGCTCGTGCCGCCGGATCACCGGCTCCCGCACGGCGCTCTGGCTGCCCCTCTTCCAGCAGGAGAGGGATGCAGAGCTACCGCCCGACGCGTCGACAGCCGGAACCGGTCCTGCCACGGGCGCCGCGTGCCTGCTCGCTCTCCAGGACTTCATCGTCACGCGCCTCCCCGTACCCGCCTCCCCGTACCTCCACCGCCTCGCACGGCATTGCCATCCACGAGCCCAGCTCCGGTTCGGCCTCTGGGATCTCAAATGGCCTCTGTCGCTCCAAGGAGGATCCCGCGTTGGTGCCCCCGGTGAAGGAGGAGAAGAAGGAGAAGGCGTGGTGGGAGCAGGAGCTCGAGCTGCAGGCCGGCTTCCGCAGCGCCAACGACCCCGAGAATGCGCCGAGGCAGAGGCTGCTGATGGAGACCTCCTTCAACACCACGCAACCCCTGGGGGAGACGATGGTTGTCTTCTGGTTCGCCGCCGATATCGACGTGCTGATCGAGGTGGATGACAAGAAGCCCTCGCCTGAGCAGCAGCCCAAGCCAGAGCCGGAGACGCCGCCGCAGGAGGACAACAACCTCTCTAGTTTCTGGGACGACGACGACAAGGGCGACGACACGGACATCGGCGACGGGGCGGACTACAACGCCTTCTACATGTAATATTGGTCAAGTAATATTCATATTTATGTGTATCTATGAACATAATGGTCAAGTAATATTAATGTTTGTTATTGGTCAAGTAATATTACTGGTCATGCACTAGGGAACGAAAGTAATATTACTGTAGCAGCAATTGACTTATTGACATACTATTAGCTGTAGATCGCTGAACGAAATATCCAACGGTATGTATCGAGGCACTTGACTCGGCGGCAGCTTCAGGTCTTCATTCTACTGTAGCACTGAGTGCCGCGCGCTTGGCTCAGATCGATCGGTTTGCGTAACATGCGGGCTTAGATGCGGGATACGTGATTATCCGCTAAATCCCGCAAAACGAAACCAGTCAACCGCGGGCTCCCGCGTAAGAGATTTTGTGGGGCGGACTCGGCGGCGCCGCGGATGCCCAGCGTCCGCTTGCACCCTGAAACTAAGGTAAAGGCTAAGCACAAGGATAATGCTAAAAAGGTGCTCTCAGGACTGCGTCGTGCCATTCACAATTCGAAGGATGGAAAGTTCCTTCAGTTGGATGGACTGCCGAGTACAATGTGGGGATGCATCCCAGCTGCACCAGGTATACGTTGCTACATGGCATGTTGGTCATCCCTCATGCTGACAATTTTTAAGATAGGCTCTTACATCATGGTGAATTTTGCATGGAGCAGAGTGGGATCAGCATCATCCACTACATTCGCGACTTCAATGGTCTTACACTGGCCACTGCACAATCCTCTCTCCCTGGTATAGTTTATTTTCTTGTAAAGCAAAAGGAGCAAAGAGATCCAGCAACACTGAAATTCATCCTAATTGCAAACTTGTGAATATAAAAATACAGTCATAGTTGGTCATGATGCAGGGAAATAGAGGTGATCTGACTGAATGATGAAGGTCCTGAAGGCCCAGCGCTGAAATGTGGTTTGTGTGTCATCCTGCATGACACAAAAAAAGAATGGAGACAGAAACTTGAGTGCAAGCACAGCTAGATAGTGGCGGAAAAAGGGTTCTTCATGCCAGATCAACCTGATTTTGGACATCTATTTTCTAAAAAAGACTATTCCCCTAAGTATGTATGAAGTGTGTACAAATGTAGTTTGAACTTCTGACTTTGCTGCTGCTAGACGTGTGTTGTCATGTATAATTATGTCAAGGACCACCCCAGTGCTGTTGTGGTTTGTAGGATCTGTGTCATGGACCTGAATGGTTTGCTTATGTGCTTGTGCATCTTTGTGATTTTCGGTAACCCTTGGATGCAGAACAAAATGTTGTACACATTTGAATCTAGAGCTGGTGGGAGCAAACTGACTAAACACTGGCTCCAGTATAGTGTGCTAAAAAAATGTTGGTTTGTTTATGGTGACAGAATTTTTCAGTCTATTGGTAGTGCAGAAATTGGAGTTGCGTTGAGGAATAGAGTTTGGACGGCGGACCGTTTGGAAAAGAGGGGATGGCCTAACTGTGGGTTGTGTCCTCTATGCAAGCAAGCTACGGAATCGATTTCATATCTCCTTGTTGCTTGCCGATTCACCACGCGCATTTGGAGTTATCTCAAAGATTGGTTGGGACTCCACAATATTCATCCAAGGCATTGGGCGGGGCTCTCCCTCAAGGATTGGTGGTCTACGATGGCGGAAGGGCGTAAGGCAATGGCATCTTTAACCTTGTTGGTTTCTTGGGAAATATGGAATGAAAGAAATGCCCGGATTTTCAATAATAAGCATGCGCCGTCTTTAGTTGTGCTTCATAAGATTAAGAAGGAGGCCCGGTTGTGGGTGTTAGCGGGCGCTAAGCATTTGGGTGATGTAATACCGGGAGAGTAGACTTGTTTTCTACTTGTTACCCTTTTAATTTCTGTAAACTCCTTGCTTAATATAGTGGGGCAAAGCTTTTGCCTTTTTTTAAAAAAAAAAGTAGTGCAGAAATGGGTGTGCACTTGATTTAGACTTTGGCAGATGGAGCAGAGATGATAAAAGAGTACTAATAGTCTACGAGTCTGAACACACGTTCCCATGCTAGACATGGCTGAACGCCGGGATGATAGCTTCGATGTCTTTGGTTCTTTTGTTTCCTGGTCCGTAGCTTGGCATGATTCATGTTTTTCTGCCATATCTACGTCAGTGATGCATTGGTATCAGTAGGAGACGATTGTTGCGAAATCTGCCAGATCGATTTAACCGAACACTTGGTCTGCAGAAACATGAGTTCAACGGTGCACATCTCCGGTGCGTGCTTTATAATAACTAGGCAACGCGTCACGTTGTTCTACGGCTCGACGCTACTGAAGTCTACGCGTATGCCTCCCAACGGTCAGTCCAAGATGGTGAACTTTGGTTTACTAGTAAGCAAAACACGTACTAACTACCCACCATTATTATTTTTAAATCTATAGCAAAAAACGACATGTTACTAAAAAACTGCAGGTGTAAGCGTTACTTGCGTTCATTCTAATTACCAGGAAAATATTAAACAATTGACAGAGAGGTCTAGCGATGTACTAACATTACTTAATCAGTAGAGAGGTAAACCTAAATTATTCTAGCAACTCATGATCAAAATCTAGGTGAATCGGCGATATCCGAAAGATGTTCAAAACAATATATGCCCATAGTAGCTGTTGTCTGTTCCCAATCCCCCCCCACCACCACCACACCACACCCCACCCCCAACATAGGATGCATTTGTTTCTTAGGCATATCTAATATTGCCGAGGAAGGGGAGACTGTTAATATGCACGCGCACGTGTGTCGTCTAGAAAAATACCTATTATGCTAGGAAACATCGAACAATAGGTACTTGTCAAAGAATCAATAATTGTAATTTGTGGAATTTGAGCACCAGCACAAGTTCCATTTCATCTGAATTTGGTTCGAAAAATATGCAACTATGTCGAAAATGGGTATAATATCCATACATCTTGATCTTTAATAAAGAAAACACGGAAGTAACAAAATATGTTGACCTTTTATAAAGAAAACACGGAAGTAAGAAAATCCTAAAACTAATGGTTAAGCTAAAATAAATTAGTCTAATAGAAACTAATGTATCTTATCTAAAAAAAGAAGAAGAATCTACTGTATGAACTTATGCACATTCATTACACCAAGAGGACAATCAAGGAAAAATGAAGTTCTCGAGTGTCCATAAGTGGCTAAGATTGTTGAACTTCTTGTCCATTTTCGTTCTGATTCCAGGAATACTTCTCCCCCCTAATTGATTTCAACCTTGGTGTCTCCATGTATTTTAGTAGATCGGGGAAAGTGATTTTCACAATGTATTCTCCGCCACCGGCAGCACCACACAGGAGGCCAAGATGCTAGACGTAGGGTGAAGACAGTGACAATGGTACCAGAATGGGTCCATAATCGATGACATTGATGGAATTTAGGCAGCAACAAATGGCTTGGTCTCCAGCTCTTTCGTGCTATGTGAAAGGCAACAACAAATAAGGAGCAGCGATGGCTTTCATATGCACGTAAATCACACCATATGCAACTATTATAAGAGATTAAAAAAGAATAAAAAAACCTCACTATTTTCAATTTTTAAAGCTTAAAACCCACGATTATGTCAAAGAAGATACCATACAACTGTTGCGAGACACCAGCAAAAAAAATAAACCAAATTATAACAGTGCCCTTCGACCTTTCTATTTTGGTGAAACATGAACAGTTAACATTGTTTACCATGGGATGTATTCAAACAATAAAATAAACTGAACTTCTTGCATGTACAAATTCAATATTTACAAAGAATGTTAATAATTCTTTTACTGTAGATATCCAATTATGGTGAAGAAAATAGATTCAAACAAAGAAACATACAAAAACTTAACACAAACCTGACATAGTTGTAGTAAAGTTTCGGCAAAAACACTGATCAGCTAACCTGAATTTTTTTCACCGACAAGCAAAAACATATATTTCGTTAACAAGGATTAAATCATGAGAAATATATATATATATTATTTTACACTTATTCACCAGCGTTTCTCCTCTAAAATATTATGGTTAATGTGAGGGGACCTAAAATACCAAGGCTAGCCAGCAACAGACCTGATTTGTTCAGTATAACTACATAAAAAGAATAAAACTTTAATACGTTAAGATTCTCCATTAGTATATAGCTTGTAGTAAGTCTGAACAAGATGTCTTAAGCTATCTTCCTACAATTGGTTTCTCAGTAACAGCACATGTTGCAAAGCATTTCTATATAGTATATTTTCTAATGATGGCATGGTGAAGTTAATATATTTTAGAGTTACATTCAACATTCACTTAATTATTAAGATAATATGACTAAAACAGCAATGGAAAAGACTTCAGTACTAAGCAGAATGAGGTGGAGCACGACGAAGTAGCCGATGAGGTGGAGCATGGCGCAGCCAGCTGGTCTGCGAGGAGTCACGATGGCCGTAGCCGCGGCTGGAGGCGAGGTCGCAGAAGCTTTACATGCCTGCGCGTCCACCTGGTGCACCAAAAGAGCCAGATATCCGGTAACGTGTGATGGATCATATCAGTGAGTTTTCTAGTTTAGAGGGCTAATTTAGGGGCCAGACTAACCTTCCTTGAGGCCCAATACCAAGTTCATCTGTTGCAGGTTTATGTTTCTTAGGTGTACTATCAGGAAACTGCTTACAATCTGTTGCAGGTTTATGTTTCTTAGGTGTACTATCATGAAACTGCTTACAATCTCAACTTCTGTACAAACCATGAACAAGAGTAAACCAGAATTAAAGAAAACAAGAGTAAACCAGAATTAAAAATTATACTACAAAGAGTAAATATACATGCACACTTTTCAGGCTACCTGTTTTAATGAAAAAGATAAAATGACATAATCAGACACTTGGATCTTGATTCATTCATACAAGGAGCAAAGAAATAACTGCTACACACCATACAACTTTCAGTTTCATTAGTATATCGTCAAATTGGGTGGGTATTGTTTGTCCATTTGTTTTGAGCTGTCTACACCAACACCTCCATATGAGAATGGTAAGTAGGAAATATCAAATATATACTTGTAGAAAGTTAGGCGAAAAGTAGCCTAGAAATTTCTCATGAAAGTGATAAATATTTTTCGAAATCAGATGAAATGGTATTATACATTCTCTTGAATTACACATAGAAAATACTTATGTATAGGGAAATAATGTTTTTTCATTGCAGATTATAATCACTCAACATATTATGACTTCAAATATCTGTAAATACTTTATTGCGTCTAGGGAAGGATTTGGTACTACAAATATGTACAAATGTTTACTACAAATACATTATATGTTAATGTTGTTGCTACGATAAGATACATATTAATCTATTTCTTTTCAAATGATAGTAATCCAATTGTTACAGTTCAAAGAAGATCAACATATCTGAGGCGTGAATGACATGAGAAACTCCAGGCTGCTGCTCAACACAAAGCCATCTTACCAGCAGAGCTCCTCTATTGCTGGGACTTGCCATCGGTTCGTGGAACGGCGGAAGCAATCACGCATCAGTCATCACTGGTGTGGAAGACATCCATTGTAAGCTTCTAAATTATAAAATAGCACGACACATAATTGCTTCCATGTTGTAATATGTACGCTTCAGTTCAATCAGAATGTATTCATAAAAGAACTGTCGTGCTTCAGTTTTACATGAGACGGAGCATAAGTTGAGATAGGAAAACGTGAGATGTAAAGAGCATCTGTTGGACCAAAAGACTGAAACAATGATAAAGAGATTGCAATGGTGAGCAGTAGGAACCAATCACCTGAAGTAGGTCTCCCTTGGCCTAGCGGCCGATACAGGAGATACTCCGTTCACGAAACTTGTTATCTATATAAAATCAACATTTGGCTAGCCGATGTAGTCCTAAAAGAATCCCTCAGATTTCGTTCTCAATGTACACAAGGCAGCCACGTTTTCAGCTTGACTTTTTTCTCGTTCACACGGTCGTTGTGTGGCTTTCAGCTGGCCCAATACGTTCCAGTGTCCTCCCTCCATATCGTACCAGAGCGTTGCGCGATTCTATTATTGGGCCACGAGCTCACGAGTATATCCCCTCGAAAAGTTACATCTCAACTACTAGCTAAATCATGCTGCATTAAATAGTCCCACATCGTTCCCTGATATTGAGTCTGACCAGTTTATATACGTCAAGATTTTATCAGTATTCAGTATTCGCAAGCCATCCTAGAAAACATGAAGTAGCAGCACCATTGCATGTGATGTTAGGTCTGACAAAAGAAAGTAAATTTGGCAAATTGAGGAGAGACAGACATCAACACATATAGCTCTGGCAGGCCCTGAAGGGTCATGGGAGAGATAGACACGCCTCGACGGATGCAAGCATGTGTACTCTGCCAGTAGCTTCTCATGTTGGCCACGCCCGGAATCGCCGACGCCGCATCCGCTACCACCGCAGCCGGCTGGAAGGGGAGTGCTAGAAAAATCCGACATCAGCAGGTACGAGATAAATCCGATAGACGCCAGGATTTTAACAATTCGATGGAGCAGATCTTTAAAAATCCGATGAAGTGTTTGACCGTCGTTCGTCCGTCCGTCGGTCATTGTGGTACGAGATAGTATTGGATCCTTGCGCTATTCACGACCAAACCCACAGTCCCCGTCGTCTTTGTCCCCACACCCCGCGTCTCTGCTCCGTCACCGCTCTCTCGCTCGCCCGCTTGCTCCGCCGCTCCTCGCCGGCGCCGCCTGTTCCTCCGCTCTCTCGCCGGCCACCTTCTGTCCTCCTCATCTCGCCCCCTTCTAGGAACCCCCAGATCCCAACGAAGAGGGGAGATCAAGAGGAAAATTATCCTCTTTTCTGCAAAGGACGCGACTTGACGCTCCACGGCGGCGGCACTCGTGTCCCGGAGGCCGGAGATCTCTGGAGGCTGGAGATCCGGTGGAGCGGAGGAGGTCGTCTGAAGGAGGCGGCGGAAGGCTCGGGGGGAGTACCGGACCGGCTGGCGCCGGTGGCTATCGTCCTCATCCTCCCTCCTCTTCGACGACACCCAGGAGCAGGTAACCGAGCCAGCCCTTCCTTGCCTTGCCACCTCCATAGAATTCCCCATTCCGCCACGGCGGGCACTGACTAGCCTGCGATTTTGCTTCCCCGCGGTTGTATTTATTTCGCAGTCCAAGGAGAGCGTGCACCGGTTTGTGCTGTGCAGGAGCACATCGCGCCGCACGCTGCCGCCATCGATGCCTCCAAATACTTCCCCAGGGTACGGCTGGGTTGTGGCTGCGATTTCTCACTCTGTTGATTCGAGTTCCGGTCTTTATTAATTTGGTCTGTGCTTTGGGGGCGTGCAGGAGGTGAATCTGTGGAAGCTCATGGGGGACTTCAACCTGCACGGCCTCACCTCGCCAGGTACCAATTCCTTAAGACCATTTCGATTTTGGAATTGGAAGACACATGTGGTGCACCGGGTAGCTAGACATCTAGGTATTTAGCTCACCGGGGACTTCCACTTGCCCATGAGCTTCTATCTGGTTGAAGAATTTTTACACCGTGACACGTCTGAATTTGATCCCCAATGCATTAGTACTTTCATGTGTAGTGTCCTAGAAGGTGCTAGACAGGAGTTAAGGAATAGATTAAGTAACATTCATGTGTAGACAGTACATTCCGACCTTATTGCTTGTTTCTGAATCTTTATATGTGCTTATCTAGATGGCGCCCATCCTGTGTTAATCTCCAATTCTATGTTTCGGGCATGACCATCTAAACAAATTATGGAGTACTATCATGTTGCTTGTTAGCGGAGACTTCAAACTGAAAGAATAATTAAAGTTGGTTTGTTCATACTGTTTCCTTGTTTGTTTAACTGCACATTTGTGGAAATACTCTGAATCAACTGCAAAAACATTTTGTGAAATGAGTGTTAGGCTTAGGCAGTATCATAGATGATCTTGGTTTACTGAAATGCCCAGTATCTATGATCTTACGCAGTATCATAGATGATCTTGGCTTAGGAATATGACAAGAATATGATAAATACTGAAGGAATGGCAACATGTTCTTCTTCAAATGGTTCTCCCATTCTTGTATTGCCTCTAGAAGCACATTTAGAATACTCTTGTATTAAATATTGTAAACCTCTTAAGCTTCAGTTATCCCATGAGTTTGACAGTTTGTTCATCTCTGTATGACAAGCTGGCTGTCCTAACAGTTTGACAGTTTGTTCTTTTTTGTATGAGCGGCCGACGGCGGACGAGAGGTGGCGAAGCGGGGCAGACTGCTGGGGAGCGGCCGACAACGGTGGATGGGAGACGACGGCGGTTCTAGTCAAATGGAAGTTGCACTATTGTCACATGTGTACTCAATGCTCCAGATTTTGACACCATAAAGATGTAGTAGTGAATAAACAACATGTTAGCCAACTTGTTCTTGACAATTATTTATTTCAGTTGAGATGGAGTAGGATACTCAGGCTGCTGGTGAAGATTGCAACCTGAAGCCATTGGTTGACTGGGACAAAAGCGGTATTCCAACCCGAAGCATAATTTGTGAGTTCTACTTCTGCTGATTCAGAGGAACTTTTAATCTCACTGTCTTAATTTACCAAACTAGACCATAATTATTGAGTTCTATTTCTGCTGGTGTATTTACTTCTGTGTATTTATAAGCACTAGAGTAAAGTTGTTTATATTTGATGAGTTAGTATACAAATATAATGGATATCTCTACAATGGATATTTGTACTGGATGCCTCCTAAGCTTATTATGTATAAATTATGTACTAGAGGATTTCAATAATGACAGAACCTAGTCTAGTTATTTATGAAGTATAGCTAGAGGATATCTTTACATTAGATTCATCTTGGTTTAACAGATTCAGACTTATGAACTGTACAATATGACCATCTATTCAGATTTATGCATGATTCAGAACCTAGTCTAGTTGTTTATGAACTGTACAATATGACCATCTAGCAGCATATCTATTGAAAGTTTAGACTACTCTCAATCCATCATCATGCATGGTTTTGCAGGTCACCATTATGTAATAACTGCTGGAGCCTGCATCTAGTGTAGCAAATCTTTCAGGAATCTAGTGTAGCAAATCACATTTGGTTTCCAGTTTTTTCCATTGATTCTAGTGCATGTACATATGCATGGTAACAAGACCCAATCAACAAAAACAGATTGGGTTACTTATTGCAAATTTCTTGATCATTGCCTGGTCCTTAAGGCCTCAACAAAAATAGATTGGGTTACTTATTGCAAATGTCGCATTTTTAAAATTACAATCATGCATTTCTCCACCACTAAGCACCAAGTCTCTATCTTCCCCTGTGTACTCTCAAGAACCATAGTACTGTACCAGCAGGGGAATATGCTACTACTATCTGACATTACTGTCATTTTACTGTCTGTACCAGCAGTACTGTACTCTCAAGAACCAGAGTATTGTACCAGCAGCATATGCACATTACTGTCATTTTACAATCTGCCATTTGATTTCATGTATACAACCTAGCATTTGGTTCAAATTTGTCCAGACACCTAGATGTGAAGGCAAAAGATCATTGGATGCTGACATTGTTTCAGGACATTGATCAGAAAAATCTACAGCTGCTCTTCTCTAATGATCTTGATGTGGATGATCTTGATGTGCTGGACAGTGGACATAGGGGTTGTTCTTCTCTGCTGATGTACTTCTCCTTGTGCAGCTTGGCAGCAACCAGCGTGGATCCAACCGAGCTCGACGATGGGGCGCATCAAGCACGGAGCTCGACGACGATGGTACGTCAGGCGACGGATCTCGACAAGGAGGCGCGTCAGGCGCCCTCAAGGCTTGTCCTGCTTCCCCGAGGATGGTGACGGGGAGGGGCCTCTGCCTCCCCTGAGGACGGTGCCGGGGATCGAGCGCGGCCGCCTCCACCTTGCGCGGGAATCCGGCAGGAGATTGGACTCCGCCTCCGCCAGCGAGGACGGGCACGGTCCGGCCTGGTCCGCCTCCGCCTCGCCTTGGGATTCTGGCAGGAGATTGGCTTCACCTCCACCTCTCCGCCGGTAAGGACGATAGAGAGGACGGGCACGACCCATCCTGGTCCACCTGCACCTCGAATCACTGGGGAGGACGGGGATCACGGACGGGAATCGTGGGGAGGACAACGATCATGTCCAAATCTGGATTTTGAATCTAGGAAAATTTGTAACGTTTTGAATAAATTTGGGTTTATTTGCAATATTGTGTTTGAACTGACGTGCGGCCAATAATTCGGGCCGGAGGGAGTATGAAAATAAATTGAATATGCCATTACCCATGGTAACGATGGCTGTTCCACTGTTTTGCCAGTACGAAATCAATAAACACAGCTTTAGAAATTGAACTAAATGAACAACGGAGACATAAATACATATAACATCACTAAAGAGATAAGAACAAGACGCTTGATGTTGGCCAGCAACCGGGAGCCCTCGACGTCCGGCCATTCAACACAATCAGGTAGAGCGCGACGGTGAGAGCCAGCGGGCGGATGTCTTCGCGCCTCCCCTCACCTTCCACCACCCCTCCTAGACAGTCCTCGGGCGCCATGAAGTCGATGGCAGTTCCATCTCCGCCTAACAAGGATTGGTCTTTGAAGAGGCGCTCGAGGCAGCACCGTTGCTCGGGATGAATCGCGTGGATACATCATATCTGAGGAGGCGGCGGGGCATTGGGCATCGTGTTGGAAGAGGATGGGGGCATGGGCGACCGTGATCTGGATCTGCGGGGAGTTAGATGAGCGATCAGGGTCGCGGTGATTTATTTCTCCTGGAAACCAGCATCGTGGGCGCGGGTCGCGGTGATTTATTTCTCCTGGAAACCAGCATCGTGGGCGCGGGTCGCGGTTGCCTCTGCTGGATGAGTTTTCCGTCCGTCGCTCTAAAATGCAGAGTGCACTTCGGATCTGATTAGTCGGCCTACCGTGTGGGATTGTGTAGTTTTTACTTCTTGTGTATATTGTTTTCGGGGTACGTCTAGCAAAGTTCTTATTGACACCTTTATAAGTAGTAGAGATGAGTTTTCCGTCCGTCGCTCTAAAATGCAAAGTGCACTTGGGATCTGATTAGTGGGCCTACCGTGTGGGATTGTGTAGTTTTTACTCCTTGTGCGTATTATTTCCGGGGTATGTCTAGCAAAATTCTTGTTGGCACCTTTATAAGTAGTAGAGAAGAGATGATTAGTGGGCCTACCGTGTGGGATTGTGTAGTTTTTACTCCTTGTGTGTATTGTTTTCTGGGTACGTCTAGCAAAGTTTTTGTTGGCACCTTTATAAGTAGTAGAGATAGAGATGATTAAAACCCTTATGGTCTTGATGGTCTAGTAGGTTGCTTCTAAACTATCCAACCGTTTCTGAATATTTACGTCATCTGCCACCGTGATCTTGGACATGGTGAAGAGCATGACGTCGTGGGCGGAGGCCCGGGTGACGGGCGTGTACTGCGGCCAGTAGTAGACCAGGTCGTGGATCGCCTTGCCTCCGCTCAGCGTGGCCTCGCGAATGGCACTGTCCGGGTTGTTGGGCAAGCAGACCAGCTCGATGTGGCCCTTGTTGGTGTCGTCTTCCAACGCGTTGGCGTTGCCGGCCCACCGGTAGTACCCCGAGCAGGACGTCTGTCTGCGGTGGGTATGACTATACATGCATGTCCACACACCATGTCAATCACGGACATGATTACGCGGACTTACTTTTTACCCGATCTTAGCTAATAATTACTGATTAGTATGGCACTGCCAAGACGACGCCGATGGTCCAATCTGCGCTGGTAGGGACAGTGCATACATGGCCGCCTGGAAGAGCTGGGTCGTGCCGTTTTCGACCATGAGGTGGTAGCCATCGTCGACCGCGGCATTGCCGACAAGGCGATGCACGTGTCGCACCTCACGCTCCAGGAACCAGCAGAGCCGCTCGGCGTCGGAGAAGTAGCCCATCCCCCACCACGCCGGGATCACCACCTCTGCACGCTCCCCGACCTCCCTCCAGGACGCCTCGTACATGGCTGGGTCGTCGCTACACGGACGCATGCTCCTTAGATCGAAATTTTCCTTTGCGTAATGTAAGAAGAACGAACACACACAACTCGAGGTTGGTGACAGCGTCCGGCTCGACGGCCGGTTCGGGCGGTGGCGCGGTCGCATCCCCATTGGCATCATCTGATCATGTCCTCAGAACGGAGCCATCGTCGCCAATGTCGGTCCGGTTGTTGATGTAGTGCTGGTGGAGGAGGTATGCAAGGGAGGCGAGGTTGGACGCTGCTAGCACCCACATCCCGACACCACCGGCTGGTGCGCTTCCTCGACCGCCCACCGCCTCCTTCTCCCTCCGGCCCCCATCCATTCCTGACATTCCTACGCGTGCATCAACCACCTTGCCTCTCGTGCCACTCGTCGTCTCTATCTTCCGCTGCTGGTGGCCGTCGCTGAGGAGGCCCGTGGTTTTATGTCATGTGGCGGGGACAACGCAAGTAGCGACAACGAGCGTCGGCACGCAAAGGCATGTCATGCGTGTGAGCACGCACACAAGTGACTGGCGAAGGGGGAAGAGCAGGAGCAGAGGGTTTTGCTGATCTTGGTGGCTGATATGCGATGGGTGGCCGCGGCGATAGCAGAGTTTGGATCGATGCCGCACCAGCTCACGTAGACCAGCGGACGGTGGCGAGGAGCCAAGCCACGTGACCGTGAGCTACTAGCACAGTATCCTTGTTGCCCATGAACTGCGAGCGTGGTCCTGGTGAGAGCTATGTACTAGAGCCAATGTTTCTGAGATAAAAAGGTGAAAGTGTATGGTGTCGTGTTGTATTTACCCTGGCCAAACCTCCGTGAGATTTGTGATCACAGAACAACAGCCACGCACACGATACGTGAAAAGGTGCGAGATGTTCTGAGAAGATCAACTCCGAAAGAGCGACGTCAGGCATGTCATATTGCCTGGATGATAGCGCCAGTTCATCAATAGATTAGACAAAGTCAAAGTGTCTTGTGTGACCTTTTGGTTCATATAGAGACAGAAACGACAGCGCATGTCAATCTATCCATCACCGAGAACTATGCAGTCTTAGGGTAATCAACAATAACACTAGAAATTTTTTACCACTACGTGTTGCGGTTAGTTCGGAAGGAAAAAAAGAATCCCTCTCGTGGTCATGCAGGGCGCTGCAGACGTCCGACCGTTGGTGCGACGAGAACAGAAGTCAATCGGCCACCGATCCACTCCTAGCTACCTATATATATGTGATTCTGGTGATGGCGTGTGTGTGGTGAGCAGAGGTAGGTGGGTGGAGCATGCATGTAGGGTAGCAACGATTCAAGATGATGGAGTCATGGAGTGGCGTGCATGGCTAACTTGGCATGTTCTCACCGATTCTTGATGCACACACGAGTGATGCGGCCCGGAAGCCAAGGCTGGGAGACAGATCGATGTGTGCCAGTCGACAACAGACCAACAACGTGGCAGAGCAGAGGATCATCACCGATGATGAGGATGGACTGTCGGGGTGTGTTATGGTCAATCATGATCATAACACGAATGGGACTAGAGGGCAGAGCGGAGGATCATTACCGGTGACGAGAACGGGTGTTGGGACATGTTGTGGTCAATGGTGACCATAACATGAATGGGACGTGAGGGCGGAGCAGAGGATTAGCACCGACAATAAGAATGAAGTGTTTGGCGTGTTATGGTCAATGGTGACCAGAAGATTAGTTGTTTCCTAGATACTTTAGCTCAATATTGAAAAGAAAATTTAGGAGGGAAAAACCATCAATGTCCAAAATAAACTGGGGAAAAGAATGTTGCCAAGTAAAGAGGGGAACATGTTGGGAGTGTATCCATAGTTGTTTCTTTTCGACATACTAAATTAAATGTACCGGAGAAAAATATTTTAACACATAATCAAACAAATGCAAGGTGTTTATATAAGCGAATTCTGGGTGTGACGATGGCAACGCACAGGCACTCTGCTAGTAGAGATGATTTAGGCCTCCGTCTCGTACCGGCACGGAGGGAAATGCCTTGCCTGCATTAAATACCATCGGTCATAGGCCATCTACACTATTCAATAATTCATATGCATCGACCAATACATCAAGATATACCTGCGTTGGGTTCCATATGGGGTGTGCTGGTTGGTCCAAGCAGCGGGAGCATATGGACCCGGGAGTCAAACTGAATTTCTGAAAATCAAATACATATGTAAATAAACTTGAAAATTAACATACAGATCAGGAGAAAACAAATATTTTAAAAACTTTGCACAAGACTATCCCTAGAGTTTCTTGCACTTACCGAAGCCAGCGGCCGCTGTCAAACACCAACGCTAGCTAGACGTGCAATGGAATAGACGTCGAGCCTCCACCATTGCAGGATCCAAGGGTGCACCATCGTCAACGAGACTTTGTGAGTTAATAGACAGGCTGATATGGGGGTGGCCTGATCTTCTCAGTAAGCGGATGACGATGATGATGGTGGATGATAGATAACTAGTGCGTAGCTATGATCTCTCCGCCGATCCTCGATGCCGCCAAGCAGATCTCGAACCTTGTAGGATATTCACAACACCACACTCTTGCGCGCAGTGACCTGACGGTGAGTCTGCAATCTACTAATTCCCAATGGAACAACAGATCACACTCAATTATAGTTGGTAGATTCGAACACAGGGTAATTCCAGAGGTTCTATGAAAGAAACAACTCCAAAATATTTTAACGTGGTCTGAAACCTAACTTGTGACGTCTACGGAGGTTTATATGAGGGCTGGGGCGTCCTCCCCTCTAAACGAGCCTAAAAACAGCCATAACTTGGCCTAAACTGACTCGGTTCGACTCAAACTGATACATACTGACCCATACATGGGTTCGACCTTATTGGCACGCAGTCCAAACGTCGTGGAACACCTCAAACATGTAATTCTTGGTGTGCCATCTCTCTCTCTTGCTCATACGTGATTTCCTTATTGCCTCCTAGTGCGCATGCCTCCCGCTCCTCCCTCGCGCACTTGTTGATATTGGAAATCAGCGATTGTCCTTCTTGATGCAACTCTCCTCCTCCTCGCGCAACGCTTGTGTTATCAATAAACCTGATCATACAAAGATGTATAGACTTAGGTAGTATAAAGTTCTCCTTAAGTAAAACATCAGGTTCAATTAGGAATGAATTCACCTGATAGTCATTATTGATTTGACTCAATATTTCCTTCGATTCAGCGATGTAATCATCATAATCCCTGTATATATCCTCATCATCCTCCCTTTCTTCATGAAAAGCCGTCCTCAGCTTTAGGTAAGCTGAAAGTGGGAGAAACAAAAAGAACAACGTGTACGCAAAGTATATGTATATATAACATGTTGTATTATTGTTGTTCACATAAAAAGTATGTCCAGTATACATCAAGCAACTTAAATTGCAGGTATAAGTGAAGTACAAAGAATCATGATCATGGTGAAAAACAACTAAATAGATAGTCTTGTTCTTCAATATTAAATTCAGTTTTCTTAAAGAAGATCTATGATCAAATTTGTGGACAAGATCTAACCAATTCAATATGTGTGAAAACCAAATTGATTCACACCATGCTTCAAGCTAGCTACTCTGATTAATATAAACATGATCATGTTGTCCAGTATGGAAGATGCAACTCAATTTGCAAATATAAGTGAAGTATAGAGCAGTAGCACAGCTAGACAAAGACTTTTGGGACAAACACAAAGGATATGAAAACTTGGGTTCTATTCTAGCAAGATTACAACGATTCAACATAGGTAAAATTACTTGCGTTGGCTGCATTATATCAACTAGATCTGACTTTAGTTTCATACTATCACAAATTTCAGCATATGTCCCACAACAAGTCATCGACACACAACAAGTATGGCTGAAAACAGCATGTTTCAGTTCAGCGATTCTATCACAAGTAATACATATGTGATCCACAAGAAAATTTTCATGCATGCTATATTCACCAATTAGATTGAAAGTGAAACAAGGAGAATATGTGCTAGAATTTAGACATGAAATTTTAGAAATCTTGTCCATAGCACAACTCATACTCATAGGTTCATTTAGCATGATGGAAAACACAATATCAGCAGGTGGTATTCGAGCAAGTATTTCTTTATGTGTAATCAGTACCACATGATCAAAATTAGAATTTGGTAAACTATCACATGGTGCTGAAACAGTAGTGTAAAGCAAATCACAAGGAGGCTTCAGTAAAGGAATAGACCCACAATATATCGCACATGTTTGCTGAAGCTCCAAATTAGTACCAATGTCATCAACAATCTTCTCAGCTGTAGTACATACTACGACATCCTCCTCAAGTGACAATACCAGATCGTGTGATGCAGGTTATAAAATAGGTGGCTCCCTTTCTTCAAAAGCAACCTGTACATCACAAGATACAACACTAGGAGTAGACATGATTATGTTAGTAGACAACTCACATGTCTCATTAGTGTCCACTCTCAAAATTTCTGGAATAGGCCATTTGTAGTTGTTCAAAAACATAGAACGTAGAAATTGCTTGAAAACTTTCCAAAGGATTTTTTTACCCATGACACCATACACAATCCTTGCGTCCTTCCACCAACGAGCTACCTCTTCATCCACACGTCGGTGAGCAAGAATGTATTCTATATGGCCATTAAACTTGCTATTGAAAGTACGACATCTCGCAAAACCAAATTCCATATCAATTTTCCAAATCTGATATTCTGCGGGTGTGGCGGAACTTTCCAATCGCCACTTGATTGTAGTTGGATCATATGCCATGCCAACCACAATAGCTAAATAGTCATGGTAAACATCATCTGATTTCTACATCACATCAACACTAGTAGAAATCATGATTAGTATGTTAGTGCAAAAACACAAAATATTTTTGGTGGCACACTCACAACTCACTCAAAAACTGACAAGAAAGCAGATCTTACCGTTCCAAAGTGAATAGTGATGCTTACCAATTCGAAATCAAAGACTGATGCACTGATGTGATGAAGTGAATACCAAAGGTATAGAGAACGATCGCATGGCACACATGTTATTTATGGTGGAGCTGTAGGTATGGTATCCTAACTACACCACAAACAAGTCCTAGTGCTGATCGTATGACAAAGACCCACGAAAATACACACGATGGAGATAAATGGGGCAATTGCAACTATGGAAATGAGCTTCAATAAAGTGAGGTATGTTGGAGGAACGCTCGTGTTGCAATGCACAAGGAGAGACGCTAGCAATGTCTCAACGAAACGGGCACAAGATTGCTAAACTGAGCAGTCCGCAGAGCACTAAGCACGCTAGTCTCGTAGGATAGTTTTAGACACAAAGAAAGGTTTACTAAGACTCACAAGGATAGGTACGCTATGTGGACTCAGTAAAAAAAATAAACAAAAAAGAAAAAAATTTGACCTGAGAATTGGTCTCTGCCACGGTAGAAAAACGGCCTAAAATCCTGCCATGCAGAGGTGGCGACTCAAAAAAATTCTCGTATGAGGGCGGAATTACGTGGTAAGGCGATGGTCCAATTTTTTTTTTCCACGCTGGAGCACAGACCTGTCTGCGGTCAGGCGTGAGGCAGCGAGCCAATTTTTTTTTATTCCGACTTGCCAAGTAGTACACAACTAGGACTCTTTACTTGGATCGGATCTGACTTGATGGTAGCGGAAAAAGATGGTGGAAAACAACTAGAACAACTAGAAAACAAGTCTACGAAGAACAGATCTAAATCTAATCTAATAGAGGAACTCGACCAGCAATTATTACTCAATTACGATGTAATCTAGGCTATGGCAACTCGTCTTGTGGGGCTTTTTCTGTATAGGATGAAAAACACTCTCTAATCTATGGATGGATTGTGGATTGCTTACCGAGGCAACGAGGAAATCTGATACCAAGATGATATGAGGGTGACCCGATCTTCTCAGTAAGTGGATGGCGATGATGATGGTGGATGATAGATAACTAGTGCGTAGCTATGGTCTCTCCCGCTCGATCCCTGATGCCAGCGCAATAGATCCGAACCTTGTAGGATATTCACAACACCACACTCTTGCGCACGCAGCCGTGACCATGAACGGTAGTCTGCAATCTACTAATTCCCAATGGAACAACAGATCACACTCAATTATAGTTGGTAGATTCGAACACAGGGTAATTCCAAAGGTTCTATGAAAGAAACAACTCCAAAATATTTTAACGTGGTCTGAAACCTAACTTGTGACGGCTACGGAGGTTTATATGAGGGCTGGGGCATCCTCCCCTCTAAACGGGCCTAAAAACAGCCATAACTTGGCCCAAACTGACTCGGTTCGACTCAAACTGATACATACCGATCCATACATGGGTTCGGCCTTATTGGCACGCAGTCCAAACATCGTGGAACACCTCAAACATGTAATTCTTGGTGCGCCATCTCTCTCTCTTGCTCATACGTGATTTCCTCATTGCCTCCTAGTGCGCATGCCTCCCGCTCCTCCCTCGCGCACTTGTTGATATTAGAAATCAGCGCTTGTCCTTCTTGATGCAACTCTCCTCCTCCTCGCGCAACGCTTGTGTTATCAATAAACCTGATCATACAAATATGTATAGACTTAGGTAGTATAAAGTTCTCCTTAAGTAAAACATTAGGTTCAATTAGGAATGAATTCACCTGATAGTCATTATTGATTTGACTCAATATTTCCTTTCAGTTCAGGCAGTCAGAATCATCATAATCCCTGTATATATCCTCATCACAGGCACGCCGCAAGCAACAAGACACATGTCGCTGTATCACGTCGACTAGGGGACATCCCCGTTCTACCTTGAACAAAGATCCGCCATAACCCATCGACAAAGTCATGGAATAACAAACAAATCCATCACATCCAGGCAGCATCCTCGCTACAGAGCACCCACCTCGCCCTGGACCTAGCGCCGTCGTGGATAACGACGAACGCCAGCGATACGCCGAGATACAGATCCCGCTAGATCTGAAGATCCGCGAGAAAACCAAACTATCGATCTAAAGTATCGACAAGCACATGTTGTCATCAACTCCGAAACGCCGCCATTAAGGTCACCGTCGGTGTGGGAGAAGAGTTGAGACGGATTATATTCGCTTATGCGTCGCTTCCACCACCCAGCGACACACCACATCAAAAACACCCTAACCCTAACTAAAGAAGAGAAAAACGAGGCCCCCTTCCCTCCTACCACCAGAGCGGCATGGAAGGAGAGGGGACTCACGCTATGGTCGGTGGAGATTGACAGATTTGGTCGCCGCCACCTCCTGTGTTGTACAAGTTTGATCAGCTTCCTCCTCTTGTCTGCACTCAGGATGGGATCTATTGTGGTTTTCCTATAGTCATGGTGGTGTATATACATACACATACAGACACAGACGGGATCGAGTTGCTGAATGCCTAGACTAGACTCACTTTGGAACTGAATGTTGTGCAACGGCGGATGTTTTCGTCGTGGCCAGCCCCGTCGACATAATCACGTGCGATGTGAAAAGTAACGAGAATTGTAGAGTATGTAGGGGTAAGGGCATACGGCTGTAAACGCCTGGAATATGGCAAGTTACAAGAAGTACGGTGTTAGAGTCGAGTTAGTGCATATGGTCCAAAGTTCAGAACGAAAAAAGAAAAAACGTCTCCCTTATAGTTTGATGAGGATAACATCATAGATCCTACTGTTTTCGCCTGTTTGATCTAGAAAGAAATATTAAGTTTAATTGATGATTATTATTAGGTGAATTTACTTCTAATCAAAAATAACATTTAATATTTAAAAAATTATACTATCTAAATTACAGTGTTATTGTTTTACTGGATTTGACATCTACCAGACTAGCGCCAATTGGAGGAGAGAAATGAAGGGAACCGAGAGATGAAAATTACACAAGAAGACCAAAGATGAATTAATGTGTACTAGATTAAGGGCATCTCCACCGGGCCGACCTAAACGGACGACCGAAATGGTCCATTTGGGTCGGGCCACGGTCGCTACCGGTCGTGATCAAATGTCAGGTCGCCAGCGCCGATCAGAGCTGGCCTTTGCATATGAATAGTTCAGTCAAATTATACAGAGAAATGTATATTTTGACAAGCAAATAAACTAGATGGTAATATAATTATAATAGTGCTTACATATGAATAGTACACAGTGGCATTGTTCGATAAAAAATAACCAAACATCACTCAAATTGTAGAAAACAAATAAGGGTTTAAGCATTTTGATTTCCTACACGAACCCATATATGATCAACCAAATCTAGTTGAAGCCGGTCATGGGTTTGCCTGTGATGCAAGTTTTGATGGACTTGCATGAATTCCTCCCAAGATGCTACACCTAGCTCTGGCTCAACCAATTGACCCTGAAAATCTCAGCCTTGGTCCAAGATGTCGTCATCAAACTCGTCCTCGACGATCATGTTGTGTATGATCACACAAGTATTCATCCTTCCTAGCGTCCTATTTGTGCTTTAGGTTCTAACAGGGTATAAAACAATGACCCACCTTGACTGAAGCACACCAAATGCTCGCTCCACATCCTTTCTAGCGGCCTCTTGCTCTTTCGCAAACCTCTTGGGGATGGATAGATACCATCAGCTAGATAGTACCCCATATCATATGCATTTCCATTGATCTCATAGGAACTTGTGGGGGCATTGCCTTCTGCCATCCTAGCAAACACCGGAGACCTCTGCAGCACATTGATGTTATTGCTTGATCCAGCCATGCCAAAAAAGGAGCGCCAAATCTAGAGATCATGTGATGCAACAGCCTGAAGTTTGACAGTGCAACCCTCTGCATGCCCTTTAAACCGCCCTTGCCAACCAAAAAGACAATTCTTCTACTGCTAATGCATGCAGTTGATGCTGCCAAGAATCCTAGGAAATCCCCTACTCTCGTTGATGGACAGAGGCAGGCAGTATCTTCGGTCTTTAGCTCTCTCAGATATACTTTGTCAAACACCACTACAACTGCGCTGCAGGATCTATACATGGCCTCATGGCATGTAGGCTTGCTCATGCGCATGTAGTCGTCGAGGAGATCACCGGGCACCCCATATGCAAGTTGTCGAATGGCAGTTGAACATTTCTGGTAGAAGGAGAAGCCAATCTTACTGATACAATCGTACTTGGCCTCGAAGTAGTCGTCGTACTCCCTCACGCCATTGATTATGTCCAAGAACGGGTTCCTAGACATTTGATAGCGGCGACAGAATGCCTTCTCTTTGAAGACCGGATTAGTTAGGTAGAAGTAGTTCTTGTAAAGGCAGATGTGCCCCTCTTCCCGGTCATGTTCATGGTTGGCTTCGCGCCGCTTCGCTGAGCCACCTCTACGTGGCGGGAGGAGGTAGTGGTCGTGCACCATCTATGTAGCTGCAAGCAGAGTTTCGTTCTCACCGTCGTACTCCTCGTCGGATGATGACTCGATGAAATTCGTGTAGAAGAACTCGATCACCCTTCGACTGCTATCTATATGTCCAGCAGGCTATCGTCAATGGCTATCCCAACTCCCGTAGTAGACCAGATAACCAAGAAAGGATCGGCGAATGCACCTCGGCAAACGACCAAACAAGTTGTGTGCGTCTAATCAATAGGCGAAGGCCAGGGGAGGCGGGATGGCCTGTGGAGCATCCAGTCAACTCCGGCAATACGCGTGGCCTGCGGTCGTCCTGCTCAATATCGCGGGGGCGACGGCGGCGGCGACGGCTGCGCCTGCTCTAGCGGCGGGATATGGAGGGCGAGGGTTTGGGGAAGGAGTGTCTGTTGTGCCACTAGCTATAGGACCCGGGTAAAAAACGGGAGGACGAGCGCACTATCCGGGCCGACCCAAGTGTTGCCCAAATTAGATGCATGGATGGGTCGGTCCGCGTGCATTTGTTCAGATGGGTCGCACCGCTGGGAGGCCGTGCACGCCCCACGCATCCGCGCGGATTCTTTCGGACGCGCTCGGACGGGTTGGGTCGTCCCGACGGAGATTCCCTTAGTTGGCCTTGCAAATGCTCTACATGTGATGGTGTTGCAAAAGTGGATAACGAGAGCTCAAGGAGTCGGACACATGCATCACTATTTTGCAAGTCAAATAAATGGGCCCAACACAACGTGCATGCATGAGATATTTAGATGCCTACTACTTGGGCCATGCGCCACGTGCATGCATCATCAATTAGTTGGCCACGTGCACCATTATCGTGACCGAGTTTGTATGGCAAGGCGGCGCACATCCCACCCTCTACAATAAATAGTCAGCTATATTGTATTATTAGGGTTAGACCATGTTTGATTAAAACTCTAGTTCCACACCAATTCGTATCGATCTGGTGTTTGTTGCTACTTAAAATTTGAGTGTTATCTGTTGTTTTATTGGAATTAGAGGCGTGTTTGGTTGCTCGGCCTCAAATTTCCCTTTTTTGCTCCTTGGCCGACTAGATGATGTATGGGGAGAGATTGGCCTCGTGCCTGGATGGACATTTTATTTAGTTCCCTGTATCGCAAACAGTGGAGCACGTTTGGCCACTTTGTTTGGTTATGTGCTTTTAGTCTTCTGAGAAGAAGTTAGGCTGTTTGGTTGCGGTACGCAAGGATAATTTATTACCTCTAATTTTATATTAGTAACTTGACTATCGGGAGGAGCAATAACATGTCGATAACGATTAGGACGCCGTCGTTGTCAGAGCCATCGATGGCATGACGCTAGCATCGCCTGGCATGCTAGCTTCTCGAGGAGCATTGTATCCGCCTGGACGACGGAGAGGTCATGGCACAAATCCGGGGACGCGAGCAAGCGCCGGAGCTGATCTTAGAGCGTCGAGGCAGCCAGCCGGAGTTGAGTCTCCTCCGACGCCGCGTCCAGGGCTCCGCATCCACATGCTCTCCAGCAGCATCGATGATAATACATTCATGAACTCCTTGTGACATGGGTATGCCCGAGATGCAATAATAAATTGGTTATTATCTTATTTCCTATTTATGACAAATGTTTATTTTGCATGCTATAATTGTATTAATTGGAAACGTCAATACATGTGTGTTTAATAAACAAATAAAGGGTTCCTAGTTATGCCTCTCATATAAACTAGCTCGTTAATTAACAAGATGATTAAGGTTTCCTGATCATGGATATTGGATGTTAATAACGAGGTCACAATATTGGTGGAATGGTGTGATGAACATTCATCCAAAGTATAGCAATATTATCAAAGTCATTGTGTTTAATTTGTTATAACATCATACGAAGTAACTGTAGTCCTTAGACCATGAGATCATGTCAATCACTAACACCAGAAGAGTAACTTGATAACATCAAACGTCACACCGTAACATGGTGACAATAAAGGTGGGTTCAGATACTCTGAAAGTGTTATGTTGAGGCACATGGATCAAGAGTGGGATTTTTCCATCCTGATGACGGAGAGATATACTCTGGGCCCTCTCGGTGATATCATATTGACATAGCTTGCAGGAAAGTGATAAGATCAATAGAATGTTGTATCACCGGAATGAGAAAAGAGTACTTGTTGGTAACGAGATGAAACTAGGTATGGAGATACCGATGGTAGAACCTCTGACATGTAATATTTCACAAGACAAAGGGATTTAGTTACAGACGTTAAAGGTTCACACGATCGCTAGAGTCATCGTTGAATATGTAGGAGTTAGTACAGATCTCCAGGTCCCGCTGCTGATTATTGCTCGGAGAGGGGTCTCGATCATGTCTGTATTATTCGCGAACTGTAGGGTGACACACTTAAGGAATACCGACACCATTTGGAGAAAATAAGATACCAAAAAAGATTATGAAAGCGCTGTAATTGTTTTGATGGACACCTGAATTGTTTCGGGTGAAATTGCTGCATGTGATATCGAAATGTTGCAAGGTGTTTCATGTGAATATTTGTTAATTAAAGTAATTATCAAAATTCTGAATAAAATAAATAAAAGTGTTTTATTGAAAGAGAAAATGCATTTAATTTAGTGTACATTAAATTCAAGTGAGTGGAGTTGAAATTGATGTGAGTGGGCTTAGTGGAAGCTCCACCCAGATGAATGAGGGAGAGGTGGGGGCACCTACCATGGCCGGAAAGCCATGGCCATGGGGCTGCGCCCCATATCCTATAAAAGGAGCCCCATGGATCCTCTCCTCTTGCACCAACTACTCGTGAAGGTTCTCTTCCCCCTCTAGCAATTTCCCATGGTCTTGGATTAGCGAGATACATGTTCCTGATGGCTTATTGTGGAAGGATTTGCTGCTTCTGCTGCTTTGCTAGAGCAAAGACTCAGAGGTTTTGGGGGTACCGGATGTGTGTACGATCATGGATGCACCGCTGCTATGCGGTGCTGGACTGGCTGGTGTTGGACCTGCTAGACTTCATCACGATCTTCAGATCGGCAAGTGAACGACTACATCATGCACGGAATTAGATTTCGTTAACAAAGCTTTTCGGTCTTCAAGGGTAAGATCTCTATGGATGTATATCCATCCATTGATTGTATCTAGGTAGATAGATCTTGGTGCTTAGTTGTTCACATCGTAGGAATTTTTTTCTATGATGCGAACCCACCAGTGGTATCAGATCCTGATCTATGCGTAGATGCTTTGCATGGGTAGAACACATATGAGCATGCAGACGTTGATGATCATGTTATTGCATCTTCTATGTATTTGGATATTGGTGGCATAGTGGGATGAAGTGGCATGGACTAACTTTACATGTCCTCGCACATGAGACTTGTTCCACGCTTGACATGTAACAAGTTTTGGATAAGTGGATAGCGGGTGTCTGTCTCTCCTACTATAGTCAATATCTGATTTACAACGAGTTGTTAACAATTTGATTATCATCGTTGTACTTCCATGTTCGTAGGTATGAACGGTTCTATCTTCGAAAGCCCTAAGCAACGTAAAACTTACAATTGATAAATTAGAGATGTCTAGTTTAGATTGTTGTTGGGAAAGTGTCATGATATGATAATGTTATAATTTGTAGTATGGATTAGTACTATTGAAAATTATAACATACCAAAGTGTAAGTTCCATAGACCTTGGTCTTACACATATAGGAATGATAAAGATCATACCATGATGCACATGATAGTGATCAAGTGCAAGAACCATATCATATCACATTTTGCATATGATGTTTGTTTGCATCTTATATTGCTTGTATGGCGCTTTAGTAGCATTATAAGATGATCCCTCATTTAAAATATCAAGATAAAAGTGTGTTCTTCCTCCGTTAAGAAAGTTCGTCGTTTCGAGACACCACGTGATGATTGGGTGTCATAGACTCTACGTTCACATACAACGGGTGTAAGACAGTTTTACACACGCGAGTACTAAGGTTCTTACTTGGCGAGCTAGCATGTACAGACATGGCCTCGGAACACAAACCGAAAGGTAAAGCATGAGTCATACGGTTGATATGATGACCATCTAGATGCTCACCTTTGAAACTACACCAACTCACAATATGATCGGACTTGGTGTAGTGGATTTGGTTCATGTAATCACTAAAACAACTCGAGAGATGTTGGTTTTGATTGGAAGTTCATATAATAATATGATTAAAGTTGAACTCAATTTATCAAAAACTAAATGAAAGTGAATTTGCATAATTTATCATAGTCATTGGCATCTATTTACTACCTTATGATTAGTTATAATTGAGATAATAGAACTATAGAATTCTGGATATTTACTTTACGAACTGGTATTGAATTGTTTTGAGTGTCAATCTAAAGTTTGAAAGTCTTATTGAAAACTTTCAACAAACTTCATTTACTCCATGAAGTTTAATAAGTAGTATTAAATCAAGAGTAACAATTCTAGTGTTAGTATCTAAAGTATCATGTTTGCCTCCATGATTCTTGATATTCAAAAGTTGTTTTAATATCAAGGTTATCTAGGAGATAAAAGGATTGTTTCCGAAACTTTCATGTGGAATATATTGTGATATCTAAAAAAAGTTTATGGTTGAAATATGATAAAGTATAATTTGGCAAAATACATGTTCTCATATTGTATGAGAATTTGCGAAGGTTGGAGATGCTAGGCGACATAATCTGTCAAAAAGGTTTTGGGAACTGACATTATACTCACGATTCGCCCTTATAGGCTATTATATCTTAATCATAAAAGTTTTCATGATAAGGATAAATAGAATATGTAGGTAAAATGTTTACTACACTAAAAGATTACTAAAGGATGGATTTTGAAAGAACACCAAACACTTGATGATGGTGATCCACTTCAAAGTGCAGGTCCAAAGGTATTAGTATTTGACTATACATGCTTTGTACTATGTGTCATGTATATGACGCCGCTATTGATGTTGATAGATTATTTTAAAGAAAAAGGAAATGCTGAAAGAGAATCTGGAAAAAATTGGTAGAAAAGATAAGGTTGGAAGTGTCCAGCTTAGGTATATAGATGATATACATGTTATAGCTGTATTATTTTCTTGTTAAACAATGTGATTCTTGGGTATTGGATACCGAATTGGTTGGTGTGAAGTGTCATATAAGAACAACACAATTCATGAACCATAATGGCCTAAGTAACTAGAAAAGGAATATGTGATGATGTTCATCAAAAACAAATAAAGTGTTATTGTGTTTCTCGTTGACATCAAAGCTTGCCTTCAAGATTTGTTTTAATAATTGTTATTTTGTTCTAGTATTATGAGAACAATGGTTGTTCAAATAATTACTGTATTCCACAGAACATGGATGAACTTTTACAAGTCCAGTTGGAGAAATCACATCCATAAAACCTAATGCTAAAATGTCGTAAGACAAATGATTGAAAGATCACTTACAAAGTGACATCGTTGTTTAAATTATATTGGAAAGAAAACATGAAGAAAATTCATGTTGATGGATTTTTGGAGTCTTTGATTTTGATCAATAGACGCTTATGAGACTTTCCTAGAGATAATTGGAACTCTGTTCATAGGCTAGAGAGAACGGATGACTAACTTATTGGACTTTTTGCATATTGATGTATATAGTCCATTATATGTAGCCATGAGTGGTGGATCTTTCAACTTCATAGACTTTCACCGAAAATTTGAGTGAATATATGTATATATGTACTCAATAAGGAAGAAGTATGAAACATTTGAAAAAATTCAAAGGCTTTCAATATGAAGTAGAAAATCATTGTAACAAGAAAATAAAGAATTTATGATTTGATCATAAAGGAATATATTTGAGTTACATATTTAGCAAAACACCTAAGATTTGAGGAATTGTTCCATGGATTTGCATTTCCCGATAAACCATAGGTGTGTGGAGTATTCAAGAGTTGGAATCGAACCTTGTTTGACATGGTAAGATCAAAGGTATCATTTATAAAACTGCCATTATGTTTTAAGGATTAAAGCTTTAGAGAGTACCGCTTTTATACTGAAAAGAGGACCATCGTGATCTGTTGAAATGACACCATATGTGTTGGTTTGGGATAAAACCTGAGTTGTCTTTTTTAAATTTTGGTATGCTAGGCATAAGTAAAATGTTTACAACCAAAGTCGGATAAGTAGGTCTTTGTAGGTTATCCCAAAGGAATAGTTGGTTATTCCTCCATAACACCAAAGATAAAAGAGTTTGACACTTAGAAACATCAAATTTCTCGAGAAGGTATTTTCCGTGAAAATTTAAGTGGCAGGACAAAACAGAAGTTTGATAAGGTTATTGAACCTTAGCTATATGTGCTAAGTAGCGTAGCGCCGGAAAGTGTCCTGGAGGCGGCTAAAATGCTCATGGCTCCCGTGATTACAAAGATTGTGATCTCGAATATTAGAGTTCCTATTGAACCGTATGGGTCGGGTAAGAATCAAATATTGAGATTTGATAAACAAGTCGATATTGTATTGACATTGATGAACCTACTACATGCAAAGAAGCGATGATGGGCCCTGACTCCATAAAATTACTAGAAGTCATAAAATCCATGATAGTTTCCATACACGAGAAATCAAGTTTATGAACTTGGAAGACCCTCCGGATAGGCATGAAGCTTATCAGTCATATTTGGATCTATAAAAAATAGACATGGAGGTTTGACATCTATGAAATAGTCGACATGTCGAAAAAGAGTTTACGATAATGTTCAAGGAGTTGACGATGACAAGATTTGATCTTTCATAGCGATATTTAGTCTTAACGGATTAATTTAGCAAGTACTACATATAATTTGGTATATGGTAGTTGAACAAACAAAACAAAGTTGTTCTATAAGAATCGTTACCTAGGACGTGTACATGACATGGTCCGAAGGGTTTTGTTGATTCAAAGGATGCTAAAATGCATGCAAACTTCAATGGTTGGACTGAGCAAAGCGGAGTTGAATCTTCACCATGATGAAAATATTAGAAGAGTTTAATTTCATCGGAGATGATGAAGATGCTTGCTTTTGCAAGAAATTAAGTGGGAGCGCTAGACATATTTCTAATACATTATGTAGAGTACATGTTGATTGTAAATGATGTCTTTTATTGACACAAGTTAAGGATTTCATTAAAATTGGATTTCAATCAAAGACTTAGGCAAAACCAGAATATTGAGCATCAATGTCTATATGGATAGATTGATGTGCTAATATGGTTGTGGTATACGTACATATATGAGATATTGAAAGAGTTCAATATAGAAACAACAAGAAATGTTCCTGCCGCATGGAAAGAGTTGAATCAAGATTCAAGTTTATCGACACTTGGTAAGTGAAATGAGATTCAAGTGTTTTGACACTTGGTGAGTGAAATCACATTAATATTTTGATCAATAATGTATACCATGATATGCACATGTCTAGATATGTCCTATGCTCTAAATGTTATGTGCATATACCAGAATGATTCATAAGATGATCATTGGACAATAGTAAGGATATTCTTATGATAGTTGGAAGAACTAAGAATATATTTATGTAGAGGTGACAAATAGTTAGAAATAGTTCATTGTAAAGTGTTACATTGATACTAGCTTGTCACAAGATACAAATCAAATTTATCTCAATTTAAACTATGGGTGGCACAATGTAATAGAAAGGAGGTTCCATGGTGGATTTGGATGAGTTCCAAAGTTAAGACATTGTGACAGATACTACAACAAAATGCTAAGTATATGAGTGCTATAGTAGCAACAAAGGAGGGCATTTGTGTTAAGTATTTTGTTATCAAACTAGGTGTTGTTCATAGTGGGCTAATACAATAAAGATATATTGTACGGCAATAATATCAACATGTTTTAACCCCAAAGGAACTAAAGGTCTCACCAAAGGACTAAATTTATACAATGCCATCTCATTTGAGAATGAGTGATGTGTAGAGACGCAAAGACATAAAAATACACACGAACCTGAAAGTTTTAGATCCGAAGATTATGTTTACCACTAGCAAACGCGTATGTACAACACCAGAAAGCCATAGGTTTTGAATTGCAAGTTTTTCAAACTAGATTATTGACTCTAGTGCAAGTGGGAGCCTGAAGGGAATATGCCCAAGAGGCAATAATAAAGTGGTTATTTCTTATTTCCTATTTATGATAAATGTTTATTTTGCATGCTATAATTGTATTAATTAGAAACGTTAATACATGTGTGTTTAATAAAAAATAAAGGGTTCCTAGTTATGCCTCTTATTTAAACTAGATTGTTAATTAACAAGATGATCAAGGTTTCCTGATCATGGACATTGGATGTTGTTAATAACAAGGTCACAACATTGGTGGAATGGTGTGATGAACATTCATCTGAAGTATAGAAATATGATCAAAGTCATTGTGTTTAAATTGCTATAAAATCATACGAAGTAACTTTAGTCCTTAGACCATGAGATCATGTCAATCACTAACACCGGAAGAGTAACTTGATAACATCAAACGTCACACTATAACAGGGTGACAATAAAGGTGGGTTCAGATACTCTGAAAGTGTTATGTTGAGGCTCATGGATCAAGAGTGGGATTTGTCCATCCTGATGACGGAGAGATATACTCTGGGCCCTCTTGATGATATCACATTGACATAGCTTGCTGATACGTCCATTTTGCATCACTATTCTATGTCATAATTCACTGTTATTTATTGATATATTTCGTATTGAGAGGTGATACTTATGTTATTTCATCTGTTTTTGCATGGTTGATGACTTTTGGAGCATGGACCGTAGTCGGGATTCGATGGAAAAGGTGCTGTTTGGAGGAAAAAATTCGAAGATCAGAAAATCCGGGAAAATATACGGAAAATCCTATTTTCCAGAAGACAAAGGAAGCGGAAGGAGGTGGAGATGGGCTGGGGGACCACACCACCTGGCGGGCCTAGGCCGCGCCACTAGGTGGTGTGGCCGCCCTAGTCCACCCCTAGCACTCCCCTCTGGCGTATATTATCCTCCCGAAATCCTAATACTCGGGGAGCAACCACGAAGATTACGCACGCCTCTCCGGCATGAACACCGAGAGAAAGATCTCTCGTGAATGATTCTGCCGGGAATTTCTTCCCAAAGAAGGGAGATCGTCGCCATCAACACCACCATCAAGCTGGACTTCATCGAGATCATCATCACCACCATCATCACCATCAGCACCCTCATCACCATCTCCATATTGATGTAACAATTGGGTTGAATCTTGCATAGTTCATAGGGGAAACTTTCCTGGTGTTGATTACTCTTCGTAGTTGATGCTATTGAGTGAACCATTGAATTATTGTTTATGTTCAGATTGTTATACATCATTATTCCATCTCTTATCATGATCCATATGATGTCTTCTGAGTAGTTCGTTTTGTTCTTGAGGACATGGGAGAAGTCATGTTGTTAGTAGTGGAGTTGTGTTGAGAAATATTCAATAGTTTGATATTTAAGTTGTGGTGTACTTCTTCTAGTGGTGTCATGTGAACGTCGACTACATGACACTTCACCTATATGGGCCTAGGGGAATGCATTGTGTATTTGGCTACTAATCGTAGGGGTTGCTTAGATGTGAAACCTGAACCCCCGTTAGGGAACCATTGCACAAGGGACGTAAAAGTCTTAGAGTTTAAAGCTGTGGTTAGGTTTCTACCTTAATTACTTTCTTGTACTTACAGATGTTTACAAGGGGTATAATCACAAGTATGTATTAGTCCTAGGAAGGTCGGTACATTAGCATAGGTTCACCCACACAACACTTAGAAGGCTAAAGGAGATTAATCAACTATATGAAGCGAAAGCACTTGACAGTCTTCCCATGTGTCCTCAAGAACGTTTGGTCATCTTGAGTAATACAACCGGCTTGTCCTTTGCTGAATAAAGGATTGGGCCACTTGCTGCATTTATTCCTACTGTCTTTTATTTACTCGTACTTCGTTTACTTGCTTTATCAAAAACCCCTAAAAATCCGTTTGCTAAGTATTTATAGAGAATTCCTGATCCATACCACTAGCCAGCACCTTCTGCTCCTCGTTGGGTTCGACACTCTTACTTATCGAAAATACTGCGATACACCCCTTATACTTGTGGGTCATCACTTGCAAGCAAGTGATAAGATCACTAGAATGTTATATCACGAGAACGAGAAAAAAGTAATTGTCAGTAACGAGATCAAACTATGTATAAGGATACCGATGATCGAAATCTCGGACATGTAATATATCGCGAGACAAAGGGATTTAGCCATAGACGTTAAAGGGTCACATGATCACTAGAGTCATCGTTCAATATTTTGGAGTCAGTACAGATCTCCAGGTCCCGCTGCTAATTATTGATCGGAGAGGGGTCTCGATCATGTCTGCATTATTCGCAAACCGTAGGGTGACAAACTTAAGGAATACAGACACCATTTGGAGAAAATAAGATACTCCCTCCGATCCATATTAATTGTTGCAAAATTAGATGTATGTAGACATGTTTTAGTGCTAGATACATCCAATTATGCGACAATTAATAAGGAGCGGAGGGAGTACCAGAGAAAGATTATGAAAGCGCTGGAATTGTTTCGAGGACACCAAAATTGTGTTGGGTGAAATTGCTGAAATTGGTTCTGCATGTGGTATCGAAATGTTGCAAGGGGTTGTATGTGAATGTTTGTTAATTAAAGTAATTAAAAAATCTGAATAAAATAAATAAAAGTGTTTTATTTAAAGAGAAAAATGCATTTAATTTAGTGGACATTAAATGTAACTGAGTGGAGTTGAAATTGATGTGAGTGGGCTTAGTGGAAGCTCCACCCACATGAATGAGGGAGATGTGGGGGCACCCACCTTGCCCGGCTAACCATGGCCATGGGGCTACACCCCATCCCCTATAAAAGGAGCTCCATGGCTCCTCTCCTCTTGCACCACCTGTAGCACCTGGTAAAACCACTACTAGAAAATTTCTATGTTTTTATTTTGTGCATCATCATGACTGCATGCTCATATCATCATGCCACATTGCATAGAACATATAATTAAATTGTTGCATTTAAATTATCTCACTGTAATTGGTCTTGATATTTGAATTTGAGCTTTAGATTGCCTCTCTCTATTCTATCTCTAGTTGTTGTCTTGTTTGTGTGAACCATAATGTCTAAATTCTATTCTTGAGTCCTGTTATTTATATTTGTCAAATGCCCAAATTAAGTTGGGGACATCTCTTATTTCTTTTCCATTCTATCTTGTTGGTATCATGTTGTTCATAAGACCCTCTCTCTAATTCTACCATATGTGTAAGTGTTCATGTGGATCATTTTTAATCTTGCCTATGTTTGTTCTCTACATCATCTACTTGTGCTCATGCTCTTTTAATCTTTCTCTAATTCGAGTTTGCTTGGGCTACCCTCTATTCCTCTTTTGCCGCTTTACTTATTTCATCATACAGGGTATCATATGGCTCTTTTATTTTTGTTGGATTTAAATTGCTCCATATGGCCGTGTGTGGATCTATCTCTATCCATATTTCAAATACATCTCTATTTATATCCCGTCTTTCTATCTACCCTTATATGGATCTTACTCTTTTTACCATCTTGTGATTTTTCTATTTCTTGGATCCATTGAACACTCTATTTCTTCTACCACCATTGGAATGCTTTTATTTGATGCCTATTTGAACCAGACCACTATTTCTTCTATGGTTTAATACCTCCTCTTTTTATTATTTGAAACTAAAGTTTATAATACTTCTCGGTCCGTCTTATAACCACAGAGGCAATCTTATTTTGCTAAAATAGGCCCGTCTAAAATTTTAGCCTAAAACTAGACCCATCTAGTCTACTCTGGACTATATAAACTAGCTGGATGCCCGTGCGTTGCTACGCCTTCTTAAATCTTTAATCATCTCACATGTTGTACATGCATATAAATATAAAGTATGCATAAGTTTTCTTGTATATAAATATATATATATATTCCAAAATATTAAAATTTTACTTCGTGCACATGCATCGAGAGTAAGAATTCAGCTAACTATCTCTTATTAACTTAGATATACTTCCTTGACAGGTTTAACATATTCTCATACAAATCATCTTGCGCGAACATTTTTTCCGACTGCATTGGCATTGTACTTAAGTACCTTCCTCGACTCTTAACCATCTTACAGGAGCATTATGTGTCACCACAAATATTTCATGTAAAGATCTAATATTGTGGAATAGTGAATATTCATGGTACAAACTGAAGTAAGAACAAAATCCCTAATCAAATCTCCTATATCCCTATAGATGAATGCTTTAATATTATCTGTGACATAGTAACAAATGACTCCATTTTGATGATGATACCATGTGCCTCTTGGAGAAGTATGCTCAACTTAGATTCTAGCTCCATTGCACGATGTATTCTAGCATACAAGGGGATGCTTTGATACTTCCATTCTTCCATTAGTTTTGTATGTTGCTCCAGGCCAATGCACAATTACCCCATTAAGTCACCCCTGTTGTTACTTTTAACTCTAACAAATGTTCATGGATGCTCTGAAATAATTGAAGGGTACAGAAAATGTCATCTCAATGTATACAAAGAATCAAGAATCATCGTATCTTGTGTCTACACCTACTGCTGTTAATTTGTCTCTCAATGTATACAACCTAAAATTCAGCTATGTAAGTACTGTAGAATTTTAAAAATGGAGTAAAAGGTACACTTATTCAATTTATGATTTGGCTATGCAACTGATCCACTCTACACTGAAGAAAAATTGTATCGAACATGTAGTACTTATCACTTTAACTCTTCTAGTACAGTTTTGCAAATAGTGACTTTCTCTATGAGAATTCTCATTTATTACATGGAAATATATTAAGCTGCTCTATCTTCAAGAATTTTAATCTAGGCATACACCAAAATCAAAAACATACCATTCAGTATATGAGCTTGAGAATCAGAATCCAGATGAATCTTGTCTTGTGAAGCATGTTAGGTGTCAATCAACATGTAGGCTCGCAGAGATACACATGGCAGATCGACAATTAAGTTACTAACCATATTTCTTCATGAGTTCATGTATTGTTTATTGATATATACATGTTCAGATTAGCACGGTGACAGTAATGCTAAGATAGAACAACCTTTAAATACCATGTATTGCTCCTCTCGTGCCACCTTCAGTTGCTCCTTGTCCTGAGTTGATACTTCTCCATTTCTTCTATGCTAGCAAAAAGTGATAACATCTTACCATAAATACGGTTACAAGGATAAACATTTTTTAAATACCTTGTCAATTGCAACATCTTCCACCAACAAAATAAGATTAAGAAACCAGGATCAGATTGCCATATTTTCATGAAGTTTCGGAAAGTAAACAGCTCACCTATTAGCATTCAGTAAGTAATTCTTTAAACTCACTGTCAAGAAACTAGCAATAATATCAGTGGGATAAATATCTGCATTTATTTGTCATTCACATAATAGGAAAAGGAAATCTCTTGATGAAACCATTTTTTGTATAACCTAAAATTAGATCTTATGCATCCAATGAAAAGGATACTAATTCCTACCAGAAAAATGAATTTTCTTAATTCAGTTCTACTTCTTCAGGTTTAAAAAGAAAGAGGAAAGCTCTAGGTGAAATTGGAGTGCAAAGTTTGTCTCACGGCCAGCAGATGGACCTGACTCTTTTCCATGAGAGTGAGGGACAGAGCACCTACGGACATCAGGGGAACCAAGAGCTAAGTTCTGCCTCTCAACGGACTCTAACGCTGACCTCGCGAAGAGAAGTTGACAACAGCGGCCACAATTCCTGAAAAGGGAAGAAGCTAGCGTAACAACCTACATCAGTACCAGTCCAGTCAGCGCCGTCTCCCACTTTACCAGAGATCGACATCTGAAATTCCCTGACCGTACGTTGCAAGTTCAGTCGATTCGATTTGGCCTAAATATGATGCTGGACAAAAGGTTACCCAGAATTTAGATCCAACCCACCCATGCATCCACCGGTACTCACCAACTGCACGGGAAGTGCGGCGGCCGAGCAGGTAGTTGACCGCGGCATCCGACGAGGAGGGTGGCGGCGGGCAGCTGTGGGACGTTAGTTAGGTATGGTGCTGTCTCCCTCACCTCGCAAGCGACCTTGATCTCCCTCTCAGTGCCGCCGCAAGCGCGGACCGCCGCGGTCTCGTTCCACCGGACGGAGGATCTGGAAGCTACCTGTGGCCGCAGAACGACGGGGTGGCAGCTGTCCGCTCGCCCCCGTTCGCGTGGAGAGAAGAAAACACACCAACCCACACCTTTTTTACTTTGCGGTGGCAGGTGAAGTAATATCTCCAAATAAACAGGGGAAAACGGTCTAAAGGGAGGCAGACGGAAAATTTCTGTCTGCTTTCAATTGACGATTTTGCCCCTAACAGTTTGGAAAAATAACTCTCCCTGCCACCGCCAAGTCAAACCCACGCAGGCCTTCCCGTTCCGAACCAACTCACGCACGCGATTCCCAGCTCCTCAGCGGCGCCTCGGCGTCTGGCGCCGCGAGCCCGCCGCTTAGCGCCGGCCACGCCCACCATCTTCCTCCTATCGCCCTCCTCATGGCGAAGCCCGACGTTGGGATCCCGGCGTCACGCCCTGCCGCCGGTGATTCGGTCTCCGGTCGCCGGTACATCATTCCGGATTGCAGCGCCACCGTGTCGCCGGTTCCGTCCGGGCTGGCTGGACCTCCACCTGACAGAAGTTGGGCGAAGTTGAGCATTGACGAGGAGATCTTCGTTGTGGATCTCGGGGCAAGTGCGGCTTGGGACGAGCTTCGAAGTGATGCGCTCTCGAATCGAGGTGACACCCGCGTGACCTCTATCTGCTCTAGCCTTTCTCCCCATCTCCTAGCGGTGGAGCAGTCGAGCATCGTCCTGTTCGTGCCTGATCACCGACGGATGAGCTGGTACTCAAAATCAGCCCAATGGAATGCGGTTGGGCGGTGGATTTGTGCTTCCAGTTAACAGATTTGCTAGATTCCACACCGAATTGTTTGTGCAATTTGAGATTTTGGAGTAGTTTGAGATATTCTAAAGAGAAGATTTGGGAAGAAGATGGCTAGCCGGATGCCAAAGGATTGGGATAGAAGAAATAATTTACAGAGAGATGGTGGTGGGTCCCAGCAAAGTGGGCCCAGTAAAGTGGTGGACTCAGATATGAGTGTTGGATGGGGATAAATGAAACTGAATGCGTCACACTTGAAATCCATGGCCGATGACATCTTGGTCAGGCTGAAATCCATGGTCGATCTATGCATGTCATCATCCGGTTGCTCGCCAGGAGGAATGTCCAACCTCTGCTGCTTTGTAATATGAAGAGCTAGAATTAACGTTCTTTGGTATACGAGGATGAAGAAATAGAAGAAGGATCTTCGACATTTCGATTCTGTAAAAGTTGTATGCAAGTTCTGAATACTAGAAGTGAAGAAAGGTACAAATGATTTTGGGGTAAAATATATTGTCTTCCTATATAATGTGAATATGTGATGGCAACGATATGGGCGTGGGTTGCTAGATAACTACAAAAAGACTAATCTGAGTTTTAGGAACGGTCGGAGACAAACAAGAAAAGGGAATCCTCAACATTCTCCGCTTCACATTTTTTAACAAGGAAACACAATGGATTTAGGGAAAACGGTGTATTGTTTCTCATATTGTTTATATATCCTCAAAATAGCTTTGGCCCCGCTTTATAAATAAAGCCACACACGGTCGGACCGATACAAGGTGATGAGGCGAACCTCTTGCACAGCAGGTCACAAATAAACAAGAGAGTACAAAAAAGAACAAGACTTGCCACCGGCGACACTAGAGCGAGACCTAGGAGAATAGAGCTCCACGATGATGCCCCAAGAGGGTTACAACGCGCCACACCGCCGTCGACGAGACCGATGGTCAAGGGTTTTCACCCGGAGCCCCAACGTTGGTAAGGTACCCACAACGGTGCTCCCAAGAGAGTAACGGCACCCACAGGTGTCGCCGCCATTACGCTCAAACGCAGAAGCTTCGAGAAAACCTTCGCCCACACCTGCCATCGGACCGTCCTCCGTCCCCGATCCCTGCATTCACAACAGGTTATAGGAGATGTCAAAACCGAAGCCACACCTCCATGGACCCTCATCATCCGCTCCATGCCACCCAAATGACCAAGGAGCAGGACCATCACCATCACCACGTTGCCCGCCGTAAGGACGCCCGCCCGATCCACCTTCCGGGGCTGCCACCCCGGTGTCCGTGAGCTCAAGACCAAGGACCGAGATGCAACACCGCGGAGACCCGACTCGGGCGAAGTAGGTCCGTGACGGATCAGACGGCGGACAAGGCCGTGCAATAGCCCATCAGAGGGGATCGCCCTCCACCGCCGGGGCGGCTGCTGACCGAACACGGCAGTAGGAGTACACCAAGCCCTGTTCGAGCCTGGTCGGGCCTAGATCGGGCCCGTAAAGGTCCCGCCACTGTGCTGCTGCACAGGGTCCCTATGCCTGCCCACCTACCGTCGCCAACTGTCAGAAGCACAACCATGCGTGCTCGCGCCACCGGCAGCAACCACCGCTCCGAATCCGCCGCAACCACCACCGCGGTCACGCACCATCACTACGAAGCCGCCACGCCGCTGCTGGGACAACCGCGCTGCCGTGCCCCTCACCTAGCTTGATGCCTCCACCAGGGAGCTTGGCCAGCGCTAAGTACTCCCCAAGCGAGGGGGAGAAGCGGCTCTGTCGCCGCCAGGGGCACAGGCTTCGGATGGCCCTCCAAAGTGGTGAGGAGGAAGGAGAAAGGAGGGTAGGGGCGGTGAGTTAGGTTCGCCGCCATGCTTCATGAGGCGGGCAAAAGCCGTGAGAGGTTTTTATGTCCCTCTCTGTTATAAATCAATTCTAGATACTGGGTGTTTTGCTAGATGTTCTTCCTAATCAAGTTGCAGACACTGCACCCAAAAAATGCAAGAATTGATTAAATATTCAAGTTTGTGTTGCTCACGGTAAAAAAGAGAAGATATCTTGTGCTGCTGCGGTGCATAGGGATGCTGGAGGGCGGTCGACCTGCCGTCTTTGATTAAAATGTTTGATATTACCATGACATAGAGAAACGAAATACAACACAAACTACAAGATCGACTAAACATTCATGCATCTAGATTTCGGGTGAATGAGGTATTAGAGACTATTCAAAATAGTTCTTGCGATAGGGAAAGGTGTGCCTGTGACAATGAATCAAGTGCCTTAGCCGAAGGTAGAGCCGATGGACCAATTAAGAGGAACAAATTAAGATGCAATTACTTTTCTTTAACGAACATGGTGGAAAATATTTGTTTCAATTATGTTAAAACATTCTTGAGTTTCTCCGTAGCAACGCATGGGGTATTTAGCTAGTCTTTTTAATAGTAAACTAGCAGAGTGCCCGTGCGTTGCTACGGGAAAAAAAGACCAAAAGATTAAATTTTAGCTAACATGCATGTCAAGCATGGATTTGTTATCTTTTTCCATCAGCTTATGCGATGTGTCCTGCTTCTTTCTCTCAATTTTACGTATCTCCTCGGTCAGCCTCCATCTTCGCCGCGAGAAGATAAGTTATACGTTATATTTTTTCTTTCATCCACATCATGCCTTTTCAACTGTAGCAACTTGTAGTTCATGGTTCAGTATATGTTAACATTAATAAGGGTGATGAAGGGAAAACTATATGTTTGTTGCTTAATTATGATTTTCTAATTTACACTTCTGCGTAAACAATATTAAAAAACATAGCAATGTGCCAAGTTTTCAGTGAATCGTGTGAGCGCTTCACATTTCTCTTATAGCCAGAAAAAAGTGACAACAATGATGTCGTGTGTATTTAATCAACTTTGCACCCCGCCTTGCTTTTCTTTGTTGAGGTAGCTAAAAGCAATAGCCTTGGTTGCTACACACTATCTTATAAGAGACAGAGCTTAACAATATACGCAGAAAAAACAGCACTCTACTCTCTGCTGCCTACTTATAATTCATGATTAAGCTGGTTGTCCCCTCTCGGTTGACATGTTGCATTTTCACATCAGCTGATTCAATCAGATGATTGGGCTCTTTCATAGCGGTGGTAAGGTACTAAGATATGAACAATCACCTTACGAAGCATAGCACAAAGAGCATGGACATTCATCAATCGAAGTGCAGCAATACAAAACCAATAACTCTGCTTATTCGATTGTTAAACAAGCCTGAACAAAACCACATACACTAAAAAATAAAGCTTATGATCTTATAACAGGCGTGTGTTTCCGTACTTCACTCTAACAAAGACTGAACCGTCCGATAACCCGTTACCTTCCCGACAACAGTGGTGGCACATCCTTGCACCTCGGGAGTCTACACTTCAGCATGTTAGTTCTTCAACTCAACTGTGAGGCATTGAAAAGGAGCAAGAGCACGCGGTAGGCGCGTCACGGCGGTGGAGGATGATGACGGCGATGGTGCAGATTAGCCAAACCTGTACTGACAAACTAAATCAGTATCATATCCCTAAACAACGGCAGTTGGGCTATAAAAAATGGACGAAATCGAAGGAGATACAAGCAAATCTATGTGATATCTGGCCTGCGCCGCTGCAGCTCCGCCATGGTCCACCGACCGACGGCTGCTCGCTCGGCTGCCCATGCTCCACCCTGCTCCCGCTTGCCCCGCTCCGCCGTCGGCGACAGATGCCGACCAGATCGACCTTCCACCGTTTCAGCCTCCTCCATCTTCTTCTCGTCAACCGCGTGCCCCGCTCCGCTGCCGGCGATAGATGCCGTCCAGATCGACCTCCCTCCGCTCGCCTCCTCCATCCTCCAGTCAAAAATCAACAGGACCTTAGCTCGTCTCAATCCTCCAGTCTAGTACCTACACTTCCCTGGCCACCTGTTCCTCCCTCTCTTCAGATGACCAGTTGATCCGGTCGGAGATGAGAAGGGAACAAGAGAAAGGAGTTGGGGGAGACATCAGGGTCGTGTATGGCGTCGCGAGGAGATTATCTGGGCGGCGATGCGGCTTTGTGTGGATTAGAGGAGACGGAGCTAGGGGATCTCAGAGCCGTTGCAGTTTCTAGTGAGGCGGACCAGCAAGAAGATCTGACTCCCCCTGATTCCACCATCTCCTGTCCTTTTCCTGTGACCCAGCGCGAGCGCCACCGCTAAGCTCCCGTGGCCCACAGAGATCGAGAGGAGGAGGAGGAGGGCAACCCGATAGAGGAAGGTGGAGGCGAGATTGACCCAAATTGACGCACTCCAATTCCTAGAGTCGTAACATCCTAGATCAAAAAGAGCACCGCTGCCGGCACATGCTCATCCTCAGCGTCGCCGCCCCACTTGCAGGAGCCGCTCAACGCCCACCTACTCGCCGGCCACACGTGCAAGCTCCTCCCGCCGACTGGCTCGATGCAGGGATTAGATGGCTGCGCTAGTCTCGAGGTAGGGGATGGGCGAGACTGGAAGGCGCCGTCGGCTGGCTCGATTCAGGGATTAGAGGGGCGGTGCCGGTCTTGAGGCAGGGTCCAACGCCGGCGAGCTCGACAGGGATGGGGGATGCGGGTTAGACCGGGCACCGAACTAATCATCCAGATTTGACTTTGCTGTGGCAGAGATGTAATATGTCTGAACTATCAAGGGCAAAACCCTTTTTTTACGGCAGACGAAAATTAACGTACGACTACGTAAATTAGTACTCCCTCCGTCCCAAAATAAGTGACTTGAGTTTATCTAGATTCGGATGTACCTATATACTAAAACATGTGTAGATAAATGCGAATCTAGACAAACTCACGTTGGGATGGAGGGAGTAGATATATTAGTAGATAGATAGAATAGATACTCCAGTCCACTTTTTGCCTCCAAACCCTAACCCCCAAATCTGAGTCCAAATCTGGATTAAAAATCTACTCCTTTCCACTCTCTTCTCCGGTTGCCTCCCTGATTCTTGCCGGCGAGCTCCCACAGTTTCTCGGGCGCACGCATGCCCGTATTGGTTCCTGTATAGCAACAACAACAACGTACCACCAAAATCTTCCTTCATGCGCCATCAGTTTCAATCGATCCATGTACCACAAGTGAGCTGCCTTGCCCCTTACTCCATTCAAAAGAAAGTCGATCTGATCCATTCTCCTGCTGCCGATTTTCCGATGTCTCAGGACGACAGGTTGCTGCCTTAGTTCCTAGCTAGATGACCAAGGGTTGCTGCTCCACACATCGCCATCAATCAGCTCCTCATGCCTCCAATCTTATCACCGGTATACTGCTTATCTACAGCAGTCGACAGCAGCAATCCCCGCCTGCGCATGAGTGCACCAGCCCGCAGTAGCCGCCCCGCTTGTTTTTCTCTTGCGCGTGCATGCATCCCGCCTGGCCCCGGCTGCCCAGGGCAACGCCCAGCACGGCAGTCGGCCTGCAGCAGTGCGCCACAAGCATCTAGCTCTGCTTCCTTTTCTTTAGTAGCAGCTCCACCTAGCCGACAGTCTAGCTCCTTTCTAGCTTAGTTTTCTGCGTCTGTGACAAGCAGCCACGCAGACGCTGAACATCACCAGCTTGCCAACGCGCCAGCCCAGATCCCACCACATCTTTGCCCCTGTTGTTCTGTCTCGGGTTCTTCGTCCGCTATGTGCTCGACAAAATGCCCACTAGAGTTTGGCTTCATGTTTTCTTCTATCCGGTGTGTCTAATTTGTTACGATTTCCGTGAGATTCTACTTCGTCAAGTTTATTATCGGTTTGTCGCGCCGCACTGAAGTCCATTATCCAGCACCGCCGACTCTCCAATAAGATCGTCATCCCGGCGTCAGCTACTTCGTCGGCTTCCTCTGAACTTCAATAACAATCCGATGACCCCGATCTCAGAGTTTGAAGACCGAACCTCGAAGACCGATCCCCGTCAAACCCTAAGCCCAAGATCCCCGAACCCCTAATGTGTGACCATTTCCGAGCCCTATTTTATAATTGACATCTATATGAATTGTTGCATATCAAATTATACATGCTTGCGTACATATTTCACGGGTCCAGGTTGTATAGTAGATTCACTTCATAATTAAGTATGGAGCATTTGCGGACTTTTCTAGTCTTATATTATCCCATTTAAATTTGCATAGCGAACCGATACCATGTTTTGCCTTATTAAATCAACATTTAAATTATGGGGTACCTAAACAACATGAACATTCTAATTAATTGTCAGGATGCATCATGTCCAATCTTCTGTCGTAGTATTAAATATGGCATCCGGTGTTTCTTTTAGTGCTTTGCCTCTTCACGTATTAGGCCGATGAGATAATGCGGGTATCGACAAGTTCTTTGGTTAATGTATCTTCAATAGTGTTTTCCAGGCAAGCATTCTCCCTCTTTCTACCTATTTTGCATTTATAGTCTTTACTTCCTCCTGTTTACCTATTGCTATCCGTGCTGCGATGCTTTAGTTTCCATACCATTTATATCCCTTGCAGCCTGTATATTGTCTTGGACACCTCCTATTGCATGTTGTTTGGTAGAAAGTTGGCCTTGCGAGTCGCAGTTGCTTGCTCAGGTGTTGGTTCGAGTCGTCGAGTTCCACCGTTGTTGGGAGGTTGGCAGATGCTTAATGGTGGAGATGATAATGATTTTAATTACAACTTGCTAATTAAAATGATGGAAGTGGATATAATTAATGAAGAGGCACTAGTGGCTAATAGTTGAGATTTGGTTATTAACCGCCCACTTGTGTCCACCTTGGACCTGAGTTCTTGACACCTGTTCCGAGATCGAGCACGCTAACCACATGTGGGGTGAATGGGAACCCCTTCGGCATATTACCTGATTTCAAATTATTGCACTAGGGGCCACAAACTAGTTTGACGTTTTCATGCCATGTTATGCCATGTATGCCTTGTTATGCCATGTTTAATATTTGTTGCTCGATGAGCGTTTACTACTGTGCTGTTTAGGATGTGGGTCGTTATGTTGAGGATTATACCTATGGCCTCTGATCTCTCAGCCGATCTCGCAACCTCTGGATCCGTCTTCGGAGCCGGCCGACTTTGTTACGGGTAGCTTAGTCAGGTGGCCCCCATGTACTTGCTTTGGGCCGGGGAAAGCGTCGTGTCTGAGGCCCGACCGACATACCGATGGATGTATGTTAATTGATCTAGCAAAAAGGGCTGAAGTGCGTGTGGAAACTTTGGTGCACCCCAGCAGGGTTTATTTTTTTGAAAAGCCGTGTTCGTGGTTATGGATGACTTGGAACACAGTTTGTTGATCATAGACAACTATAACTAAAGTTTACTGTTATAATTTGATTTCTATCAAATATGACTAGTAAGATCCAGTGGTGATATTGCATGTGTGTTATTTTCCTAAACGACATGGATCCACTGGTCTCATTACATGTGTGTTCTTTTCCTAAAACCACATGGATCCACTTGAGTCATTGCATGTGTGTTCTTTTCCTGAACCACATGGATCCACTAGAGTCCTTGCATGTGTGTTCTTTTACTAAACCACATTGATCCACTAGTGACATTGCATGTGTGTTCTTTTCCTCAACCACATTGATCCAATAGAGTCATTGCATGTGTGTTCTTTTCCTAAACCACATGGACCCACTCGTGTCATTCCATGTGTGTTCTTTTCCTAAACCACATGGATCCACTAGAGTCATTGCATGTGTGTTCTTTTCCTGAACCACCTAGATCCACTAGTGACATTGCATGTGTGTTCTTTTCCTACACCACATTGATCCACTAGAGTCATTGCATGTTTGTTCTTTTCCTAAAACACATTGATCCACTAGAGTCATTGCATGTGTGTTCTTTTCCAAAACCACATGGATCCACTAGAGTCATTACATGTGTGTTCTTTTCCTAAACCTCATGTATCCAGTAGAGTCATTACATGTGTGTTCTTTTCCTAAACCACATGGATCCACTTGTAACATTGCATGTGTGTTCTTTTCATAAACCACATTGATCCACTAGTGTCATTACATGTGTGTTCTTTCCCTAAACCACATTGATCCACTGGTGTCATTGCATGTGTGTTCTTTTCCTAAACCACATGATTCCACTAGATTCATTGCATGTGTTTTCTTTTCCTAAACCACATGGATCCACTTGAGTCATTGCATGTGTGTTCTTTTCCTGAACCACATGGATCCACTAGTGTCATTGCATGTGTGTCCTTTTCCTAAACCACATGGATCCACTAGAGTCATTGCATGTGTGTTCTTTTCCTAAATCACATTGATCCACTACTGACATTTACATGTGTGTTCTTTTCCAAAACCACATTGATCCACTGGAGTCATTGCATGGGTATTCGTTTCCTAAACCACACTGATCGACTAGAGGCATTGCATGTGTGTGATTTTCCTAAACCACATGGATCCACAAGTGACATTGCATTTGCATTCTTTTCCAAAACCACATTGATCCACTTGTGTCATTGCATGTGTGTTCTTTTCTTAAACAACATTGATCCACTAGGTTCATTGCATCTATGTTATTTTCCTGAACCACATGGATCCTCTGATGTCATTGATGTGTGTTCTTTACGTAAACCACATTGATCCACTAGAGACATCACATGTGTGTTATTTTCCTAAACCACATGGATCCACTAGTGACATTGCAAGTGTGTTATTTTCCTAAACCACATGGATCCACTGGTGACATTGCATTTGTGTTATTTTCCTAAACGACATGAATCCACTGGTCTCATTGCATGTCTTTTCTTTTGCTAAACCACATGTTTCCACTTGAGTCATTGCATGTGTGTTCTTTTCCTGAACCACATGGATCCACTGGTGACATTGCATGTGTGTTCTTTTACTAAACGACATGGATCCACTGGTCTCATAACGTGTGTGTTCTTTTCCTAAAACCACATGGATCCACTTGAGTCATTGCATGTGTGTTCTTTTGCTGAACCACATGGATCCACTAGAGTCCTTGCATGTGTGTTCTTTTACTAAACCACATTGATCCACTAGTGACATTGCATGTGTGTTCTTTTCCTAAACCACATTGATCCAATAGAGTCATTGCATGTGTGTTCTTTTCCTAAACCACATGGACCCACTCGTGTCATTCCATGTGTGTTCTTTTCCTAAACCACATGGATCCACTAGAGTCATTGCATGTGTGTTCTTTTCCTGAACCACATGGATCCACTAGTGTCATTGCATGTTTGTTATTTTCCTAAACCACATGGATCCACTGGTGACATTACATGTGTGTTATTTTCCTAAACCACATGGATCCACTGGTGACATTCCATGTGTGTTATTTTCCTAAACGACATGGATCCACTGGTCCCATTGCATGTGTTTTCTTTTCCTAAACCACATTGATCCACTGGTGACATTGCATGTGTGATCTATTCCTAAACCACATTGATCCAATAGAGTCATTGCATGTGTGTTCTTTTCCTGAACCACATGGATCCACTAGAGTCATTGCATGTGTGTTCTTTTCCTAAACCGCATGGATCCACTAGAGTCATTGCATGTGTGTTCTTTTCATAAAACACCTTGATCCTCTAGAGTCATTGCATGTGTGTTCTTTTCCTAAACCACATTGATCCACTCGAGTCATTGTATGTGTTTTCTTTTCCTAAACCACATTGATCCACTAGAGACATTGCATGTGTGTTCTTTTCCTAAACCACATGGATCCACAAGTGACATTGCATGTGTGTTATACTCCTAAACCACATTGATCCACTTATATCATTGCATGTGTGTTCTTTTCCTAAACCAAATTGATCCACTGCTGTCATTGCATCTGTGTTCTTTTCCTAAATCACATGGATCCACTAGAGTCATAGCATGTGTGTTCTTTTACTAAACCACATTGATCCACTGGTGACATTTCATGAGTGATCTATTCCTAAACCACATTGATCCAATAGAGCCATTGCATGTGTGTTCTTTTCCTAAACCACATGGATCCACTTGAGTCATTGCATGTGTGTTCTTTTCCTAAACCACATGGATCCACTTGAGTCATTGCATGTGTGTTCTTTTCCTAAAACACCTTGATCCACTAGAGTCATTGCATGTGTGTTCTTTTCCTAAACCACATTGATCCACTCGAGTCATTGCATGTGTTCTCTTTTCCTCAACCACATTGATCCACTAGAGACATTGCATGTGTGTTCTTTTCCTAAACCACATGGATCCACAACTGACATTGCATGTGTGTTATTTTCCTAAGCCACATTGATCCACTTATATCATTGCATGTGTGTTCTTTCCTAAACCACATTGATCCACTGGTGTCATTTGTTGGAGATATGCCCAAGAGGCAAGAATAAAGTGGTTATTATCATATCTTCATACTTATGATAAATGTTTACATACCATGCTATAATTGTATTAACCGGAAACATTAATACTTGTGTGATTTGTAAACTAAAATAAGAGTCCCTAGTAAAGCCTCTTGTTAAACTAGCTTGTTGGTTAATATATGATCATTGTTTCCTGATCATGAACATAGAGATGTTATTAACAACAGGGTCATATCATTAGGAGAATGATGTGATGGACATACTCCTATAGATAAGCGTAGCATAAAGATCAAGTCATTTCAATAGTTCAATTGCTATATGCTTTCTGATACATAGTAACCTAATTCCTTCGACCATGAGATCATGCATATCACCTTTACCGGATGGATGCTTTGATGTCATCAAACACCACACCGTAACAGGGTGGCTATAAAAGTGGCATTGAGTGTTCGGAAAGTATTGGTTGAAACACATGGATCAAGAGTGGGATTTGTCCATCCATATGACGGATAGATATACTCTGGGCCCTCTCGGTGAAATGTCATCCAATTAGCTTGCAAGCATGTGACTGGCTCACAAGGGATCACATATCACGGAACGAGAAAAGAGTACTTATCGGTACGAGGTTGAACTAGGTATGCAGAGATACCGGCGATCATAACCTCGGATAAGTAAACTATCGTGAGACAAAGGGAAATTGGTATCGTATGTAAGTGGTTCATTCGATCGCAAAGTAATCGAGAAATATGTGGGATACATATTAATTTCCAGATTCCTCTATTGGTTATTGATCGGAGAAGTGTCTCGATCATGTCCGAATAATTCACTATGGTTATGTAGACACTCTTTAGGATTCGTCGTTGTTTGAGTAGTTTTGGTATTATGAGAAAGAGACCGAATGTTGTTCGAGTCTCGGATGGGATCCGGATATCACGAGGAGATCCGAATGGTCCGAGAATAAGATTCATATAAGGAAAGTCCCATTTCGGAGTTGGGGAATGGTTCCGTGTTTTCATCGGAACATTCTAGAAGGTCCCTAATGTCCTGGACACTGGGGAAGGGTACATGAATGTGTCATTGTAAGTTGGAATGATTGCATCATGTACTAAGTGTTCTTGCTGTCCCAAATAAAGGATTAAATAAAATCCTAAATTGAAAAGTCAAAAGGATAGTTTGAAAGTCAAAAGGCAATTTTGGGAAGTGGGAAAGAGGAGGAGGTGAAGCCGAGTTGGGGAGGAGTCCTCCAAGCCGGCGCCCACCAAGCCGAGTTGGGGAGGACTCCACCCTCCCTTGGCCGGCCAGCCCTCCCACCTATATAAGGAGGGGCAGGCTCCTCCTAGCACACACAAGTTTCCACCTCTAGATCTCCGGTTTAGAGCCGTTTTGGTTTAGAGCTTCTAATTTCTTTAGCCAGCGGTTTATAGCCTTCTAATTGGTTTAGAGCCTTATAATTGGTGTGTATAATTAAAATACCACTAATAGCCTCTCTCATAAGCTCCACCATACTACTTGCGGCTTAAGGCGAAGCCTCAAGGATTTCCCTCTACTTAGGTACCACGCCGTTGTCTTTCCGGAATCGCGAGGAGAGTGCTACAACCTCCGCCGCCTGCTGGAACAAGGGAGAGGAAGGTCTTCGTCGAAAACGAACGTGTGACCGATCGGAGAGCGCTTGCTGGAACGTATTTGGAAGGATCGTCTCGCGATCTTGAGATCGGAAAGAGTACGACTACATCACCCACGAATCTGCTCTCGTTAACCGCTTTGGAATCTTCGAGGGTGAGTTCCTCTATCGACTCGTTGCTACAATCTAGTAGATAGATCTTGGCTTGTTTGTTTGTATGCGATAGAAAATTTTGTTTTCCATGCTACGAACCCCTACAGTGGTATCAGAGCCGTGTCTATATGTAGATCTGTTGCACGAGTAGAACACAATGGTCATTGTGGGCATTGATGCTTTTATTGTAGATTGCTTTTGTGTACTTTGCATCTTGCGGTATGTTGGGATGAAGCGGCCGGCTAACCTTACATGACATCGTTCATGAGACTTGCTCCACGCTTGACATGCAACTTGTATTGCATAAGTGGCTCTGGGTGCCTGTTTCTCCTAGCATAGTTAAGATCCAATTTACAACGGTAATCAACAATGCTAGTATCAATGTTGTGGTTCTTGTTCGTAAGTTATAACGACACTTATTGAAAGACCCAAACCACGTAAAATATGCAAAGAAAGTAGAGGCGTCTAACTTTGTTTTGCGGGGGTGTGCAGTGATGTGATATGGCCATGATTGTGATTATATTTAATGTATGCAATGTTCCTTATTGTAAGTTGGCAACGCAGGAGCCATATGGTTGTCTTTAATTTTGTTAAGACCTCGTGTCTATTCAAAGTAGTTGTAATAGTTGAAGCTGGTGGACGACAACCATGAAGAAGCCATTGACCTTGATGCTATCTTGGGTGATGATGGAGATCATGTTCGTGCTTGAAGATGGAGATCGAAGCACAAAGAAGAAAGGCCATATCATATCACATATTATGAATTGCACGTGATGTTAATCCTTTATGCATCTTGTATTGCTTAGTAGACACGGTAGCATTATAAGATGATCCCTCATGCACATAAATTTCAAGTTCTAAAGTGTTCACCCTTAGTATGCACCGTTGCCAAAGCTTGTCGCTCAAGCACCACGTGATGATCGGGTGTCTTTGATTCGGTGAATACAACGTAAGCAAGATTTGCTTATGCGGTAGCTAAGGTTTGATCTTGACGAGCCTAGCATGTATGGACATGGCCTCGGGAACACGGATTACCGAAAGGTAGAGCATGAGTCATATAGTAGATATTATGAACATGTTGATTGTTAGCCATTGAAACTATATCAACTCTCGTGATGATCGGTTTTGATTTGGTGGATTTGGTTCATGTGATCACTAAAACAATGTGAGGGATGTTGTTTTTAGTGTTAGTACACCTAGATTAATATAAATGTTAATTAGAACTCAATTTATCATAAACTAAAATCAAAGTGAATTTGCATAGTTGTTGTAGTCACTGGCATCCGCTACCACCTTGGCGCTTAGTTTTAATTGAGATGATAGAACTATAGAATTCTGGTTAGTTACTTTACTTAACCGGTATCGTATTGTTTTGAAGTGTTAATCTAAAGTTTAAAAGTCCTATTGCAAACTTTCAGTAATTTCCGGTTACTCCATAAAGTTTAATAATTAGTATTAAAACAAGAGTGACAATTCCAAGTGTTAGTGTTTGAGTATCATGTTTGTCTCCATGATTCTTGATATTCAAAGGATTGTCTTAATATCAAGGTTATCTAGGATCTGAAAGAGTTGTTTGAAACCATGATGTGTGGAAGATATTGTGATATCTGAAATGAAGTTTTGGTTACAACATGATAGAGTATAATATGGCAAAAGTCATGTTCTCATATTTGATGAGAATTTGAGACACTAGTTGTCCTAATCTTCCAAAAGGTTTTGGAGAGCAACATTATACTCACGATTCACCGTTATAAGCTAGTAGCTTGATCATGGATAAATCCATGATGAAGGTGAATATTTGATGTAGGTAAAATGTTTACTACACCAAGAGTTAACTAAAGAAAGGAATTTGAAAGAACACCAAACATTTGATAATGGTGATCTACTTCAAAGTGCAAGTCCAAAGACATTGGTATTTAACTATACACGCTTTGGACTATGTGTCATATGTATGACTCCACTATTGATGTTGATAGATTCTTTCAAATGTAAAAGGAAATCTTGAAAGAGAATCTCATAAGTATATGGCGAAAAGAAAAGACTAGAATTGTTCAGTTTAAGTATATAGATGATATCGTGTTATGGCTATATTCTTTGCTTATCAAACAATGTGGTTCTTAAGTATTTGATACTGAATTTGTTGGTGTGAATCGTCATACGAAACAACACAATTCATGAACTACAATGGCCTAAGTAACTAGCAAAGAATATGTGATGATGTTCATCGAAAACAAATAAAGGGTTATTGTGTTGCTCGTTAAACATCAAAGCTTGCCTTCGTGGATTTGTTTTATCAGTATTATGAGAACAAAAGGGTTGTTCAAATAATTGCCGTAATCCATAAAAGATGGATGATTCACAAATCGTTGGAGAAATCACATCCATAAAACTAGTGCTAAAATTGTCGAAAGACAAATTGATTGAAAGATCACTTAGGAAGTGACATCGCCGTTTAAATTATATTGGAAAGAAAACATGAAGAAACTCCATGTGGATGGAATTTTGGAGTCTTTTGATTTTTGATCAAATGACGTTTGTGAAACTTTCCTAGAGATAATTAAAACTTCGTTCATAGGCCAAAAGGAATGAATGACTAGCTTATTGGAACTTGTGCATATTGTATGAACTCCATTATGTGTAGTCAAGAGCGATGGATTTCAACTTCATATGCTTTCTCCGAAAATTTGAGTGAATATGTGAATATTTACTTAATAAGGATGAAGTGTGAAATATTTGAAAAGTTCAAAGATTTTCAAGATGAAGTGCAAAATCATTGTAACAAGAATATAAATAGTTTATGATAAGATCATAAAGGAAGATATTTAAGTTACAAGTTTAGCATAATACCTAAGATTTAAGGAATCGGTCCGTGGATTTGCATTTCCAAACACCATAAGAGTATGGAGCGTCGAGATATGTAATTGAACCTTGTTTGACATGGTAAGATCAAGGTATAATTCATAAAACTGCTATTATATTTTAAAGATTAAAAGCTTTAGAGACTACCGCTTTTCCACTAAAAGAGCTCCATCATAATCCGCTGAAATGACACCATATAAGGTTATGGTTTGGGATAAAACCCAAGTAGTCCTTTCTTAAACATTGGTATGCTATGCATAAGAAAGATGTTTGCAACCAAAGTCGGATAAACCTGTCTTTGTATTACTGTTAAGTATTCCTCCATAAACACCGGAGACAAAAGTGTTTGTCGCTTAGAACGTCAAGTTTCTTTGAGAAGGAATTTTTCGTGAAAAGTTAAGTGGGAGGACAATAGAACTTTAATAAGGTTAAAAGAACCTTAGCTATATGTGCAAAGTTGCGCAAAGAAAAAGTGTTCCGGAGGCAGCAAACAATGCTCATGGCTCACGTGCCTCAAAGGTTGTGGTCACGGAGGTCTAAGTTTCTATTGAAACAAGTAGGTCGGATGAACAATCAAATACCAAGATTTGAGGGTTGAATCATTATTTGAGAATAATGAACCTACTACATGCAAAGAAGCGATGATGGGCCCTGACTCAACAAATGGCTTGAAGCCATATAATCCGTGATAGTTCCATACACGAGAAATCAAGTTTTGAACTTGAAGGACCCTCGAAAAGGTGTAAGACCTTGCGCTTGTGTTTGGATCTATAAAGAAGTAGACATGGATGTTTCACATCTATGAAATAGTCGACATGTTGGGAAAGAGTTCACAACAATGTTCAAAGGTTGTATATGACAAGATTTGATCTTTCATAGCGATTTTTAGTCTAGACGGATTAATGTAGCAACCACTACATATAATTTGTTATGTGGTAGTAGAATAAACAAAACAAGTTCTTCTAATAGAATGGTTACCTAGGACGTGTGCATGACACGGTCCAAAGGGTTTTGTTAATTCAAAGGATGCTGAAAGCATATGCAAACTTCAATGGTTGAAGTAAGCATAGCGGAGTTGGAATCTTCACTATGATGAAACTGTTAAAAGAGTTTAATTTCATCGGAGACAATGAAGATGCTTGCATTTGCAAGAAATTAAGTGGGAGCGCTAAGACATGTTTCTAATACATTATGTGGAAGACATATTGTTGATTGGAAATAATGTATCTTTTATTAACACATATTAAGAATTTCATCCCGATGAAAGACTTAGGCAAAACCCAAATATTTGGCATCAATAGACGCTAATATGGTTGTGCGGTATACATAGACGAGATATTGAATGAATTCAATATAGAAACTACAAGAAAGGTTCTTGTTGCACGAAAGGATTGAAAGAGTTCAATGTTGATGATATATTCAAGTGTATTGGCACTTGGTAAGTGAAACAAAGATTCAAGTATAGATTGATACTTGATGTATGAAATCACAAAGAGTATTTATATCAATCATACTATGATATGTACAAATCCAGATATGTCCTATGCTATAAATATTATGAGCATATACCAGAATGATTCATAAGATGATCATTGGACGATAGTAAGGATATTCTTATGATCTTTTGGAAGAACTAAGAGTATATTATTTGTAGAAGTGACAAATAGATGGTTAGTTCATTGTAAAAGTACTACATTGATACTAGTTTTGTCACAAAGTACAAATTAAGTTTATCTCAATCTAAATTAAGGGTGGCACAATATAATGGAAAGTGAGTTCCATAATGGATTTGGATGAGTTCCAAAGTTAAGACATTGTGACAGATACTTCAACAAAAGGCTAAGTATATGACTGGTATTATAGCAGGAAAAGAGTGTATTTGTGTCAAGTTGTTTGTTATCAATCTAGGTGTTGTTCTCAGCGGGATAATACTATGAAGATATATTGTGCGACAATATTATCAACATGTTTTAACCCCAAAGAACTAAAGGTCACACCGAAAGACCAAATCATACAAAGCCATCTCATTAGAGAATGAGTGATGCGTAGAGACGCAAAGACATGCAATTACACACGGACTTGGAAGTGTCAGATCCGGAGATCGATTAACCACTAGCAATCGTGTACATACAACACCGTAAAGCCATAGGTGTTGAAAACACAAAGGTTTGAAACTAGATTATTGACTCTAGTGCAAGTGGGAGACTGTTGGAGATATGCCCAAGAGGCAATAATAAAGTGGTTATTATCATATCTTCATACTTATGATAAATGTTTACATACCATGCTATAATTGTATTAACCGGAAACATTAATACTTGTGTGATTTGTAAACTAAAATAAGAGTCCCTAGTAAAGCCTCTTGTTAAACTAGCTTGTTGGTTAATATATGATCATTGTTTCGATCATGAACATAGAGATGTTATTAACAACAGGGTCATATCATTAGGAGAATGATGTGATGGACATACTCCTATAGATAAGCGTAGCATAAAGATCAAGTCATTTCAATAGTTCAATTGCTATATGCTTTCGATACATAGTAACCTAATTCCTTCGACCATGAGATCATGCATATCACCTTTACCGGATGGATGCTTTGATGTCATCAAACACCACACCGTAATGTGGTGGCTATAAAAGTGGCATTGAGTGTTCGGAAAGTATTGGTTGAAACACATGGATCAAGAGTGGATTTGTCCATCCATATGACGGAGAGATATACTGGCCCTCTCGGTGAAATGTCATCCAATTAGCTTGCAAGCATGTGACTGGCTCACAAGGGATCACATATCACGGAACGAGAAAAGAGTACTTATCGAACGAGGTTGAACTAGGTATGCGAGATACCACGATCATAACCTCGGATAAGTAAACTATCGTGAGACAAAGGGAAATTGGTATCGTATGTAAGTGGTTCATTCGATCGCAAAGTAATCGAGAAATATGTGAGCCATATGAATTTCCAGATTCCTCTATTGGTTATTGATCGGAGAAGTGTCTCGATCATGTCCGCATAATTCACGAACCGTAGGGAGACACACTTAAGGATTGACGTTGTTTTGAGTAGTTATGGTATTATGAGAAAGAGACCGAATGTTGTTGAGTCTCGGATGGGATCCGGGATATCACGAGGAGATCCGGAGAATAAGATTCATATAAGGAAAGTCCCATTTCGAGTTGGGGAATGGTTCTTGTTTTCATCGAACATTCTAGAAGGTCCCGGAATGTCCGCACTCCGGGGAAGGGTACATGATTGTGTCATTGTAAGTTGGAATGATTGCATCATGTACTAAGTGTTCTTGCTGTCCCAAATAAAGGATTAAATTAAATCCTAAATTGAAAAGTCAAACGGCTAGTTTGAAAGTCAAACGGCAATTTTGGGAAGTGGGAAAAGAGGAGGAGGTGAAGCCGAGTTGGGGAGGGAGTCCTCCCCAAGCCGGCGCCCCACCAAGCCGACTTGGGGAGGGACTCTCCTCCCCTTGGCCGGCCCTCCCACCTATATAAGGAGGCAGGCTCCTCCTAGCACACACAAGTTTCCACCTCTAGATCTCCGGTTTAGAGCCGTTTTGGTTTAGAGCTTCTAATTGCTTTAGCCAGCGGTTTAGAGCCTTCTAATTGGTTTAGAGCCGTCTAATTGGTGTGTCTAATTACTAGACCACTAATAGCCTCTCTCATAAGCTCCACCATACTCGCACCGGCTTAAGGCGAAGCCTCATGATTTCCCTCTACTTCCTGACCACGCCGTTGTCTGCCGGAATCGCGAGGAGAGTGCTACAACCTCTGCTTTGCTGGAACAAGGAGAGGAAGGTCTTCGAAAATCGAACGCGTGTGACCGATTGGGAGCGCTGCTGGAACGTGGCGCTGGAAGGATCGTCTACGCGATCTTGAGATCGGAAAGAGTACGACTACATCACCCACGAGAATCTGCTCTCGTTAACCGCTTTGGAATCTTCGAGGGTGAGTTCCTCTATCGACTCGTTGCTACAATCTAGTAGATAGATCTTGGCTTGTTTGTTTGTATGCGATAGAAAATTTTGTTTTCCATGCTACGAACCCCTACATCATTGCATCTGTGTTCTTTTCCTAAATCACATGGATCCACTAGACTCATTGCATGTGTGTTCTTTTTCTAAACCACATGGATCCACTAGAGTCATTGCATGTGTGTTCTTTTCCTAATCCACATTGATCCAATAGAGTCATTTCATGTGTGTTCTTTTCCTCAACCATATGGACCCACTCGTGTCATTGCATCTGTGTACTTTTCCTAAACCACCTGGATCTGCTAGTGACATTGAATGTGTGTTGTTTTCCTACACCACATTGATCCACTAGTTTTATTGCATGTTTGTTCTTTTCCTAAAACACATTGATCCACTAGAGTCATTGCATGTGTGTTCTTTTCCAAAACCACATGGATCCACTAGAGTCATTACATGTGTGTTCTTTTTCCCAAACCACATGTATCCACTAGAGTCATTACATGTGTGTTCTTTTCCTAAACCACATGGATCCACTTGTAACATCGCATTTGTGTTCTTTTCGTAAACCACATTGATCCACTGGTGTCATTGCATGTGTGTTCTTTTCCTAAACCACATTGATGCATTGGTGTCATTGCATGTGTGTTCTTTTCTTAAACAACATTGATCCACTAGGTTCATTGCATCTATGTTATTTTCCTAAACCACATGGATCCTCTGATGTCATTGATGTGTGTTCTTTACATAAACCACATTGATCCACTAGAGACATCACATGTGTGTTATTTTCCTAAACCACATGGATCCACTAGTGACATTGTATGTGTGTTATTTTCCTAAACCACATGGATCCACTGGTGACATGGCATGTGTGTTATTTTCCTAAACAACATGAATCCACTGGTCTCATTGCATGTGTTTTCTTTTGCTAAACCACATGTTTCCACTTGAGTCATTGCATGTGTGTTCTTTTCCTGAACCACATGGATCCACTAGAGTCATTGCATGTGTGTTCTTTTACTAAACAACATTGATCCACTGGTGACATTGCATGTGTGATCTTTTCCTAAACCACATTGATCCAATAGAGTCATTGCATGTGTGTTCTTTCCTAAACCACATGGATCCACGAGAGTCATTGCATGTGTGTTCTTTTCCTAAACCACATGGATCCACTTGAGTCATTGCATTTGTGTTCTTTTCCTAAACCACATTGATCCACTCGAGTCATTGCATGTGTTTTCTTTTCCTAAACCACCTTGATCCACTAGAGACATTGCATGTGTGTTCTTTCCCTAAACCACATGGATCCACAAGTGACATTGCATGTGTGTTATTTTCCTAAACCACATAGATTCACTTATATCATTGCATGTGTGTTATTTTTATAAACCACATGGATCCACTAGAGTTCATTGCATGTGTGTTCTTTTCATAAACCACATGGATCCACTAGAGTCATTGCATGTGTGTTCTTTTCCTAAATCACATTGATCCACTACTAACATTTACATGTGTGTTCTTTTCCAAAACCACATTGATCCACTAGAGTCATTTTATGTGCGTTATTTTCCTAAACCACATGGATCCATTAGAGTCATTGCATGTGTGTTATTTTCCTAAACCACATGGATACACTAGAGTCATTGCATTTGCATTCTTTTCCAAAACCACATGGATCCCCTAGTGACATAGCATGTGTGTTATTTTCTTAAACAACATTGATCCACTAGGTTCATTGCATCTATGTTATTTTCCTGAACCACATGGATCCTCTGATGTCATTGATGTGTGTTCTTTACATAAACCACATTGTTCCACTAGAGACATTGCATGTGTGTTATTTTCCTAAACCACATGGATCCACTAGTGACATTGCATGTGTGTTATTTTTCCTAAACCACATGGATAAACTGGTGACATTACATGTGTGTTATTTTCCTAAACGACATGGATCCACTGGTCTCATTGCATGTGTTTTCTTTTCCTAAACCACATGTTTCAACTTGAGTCATTGCATGTGTGTTCTTTTCCTGAACCACATGGATCCACAAGAGTCATTGCATGTGTGTTCTTTTACTAAACCACATTGATCCACTAGTGACATTGCATGTGTGATGTTTTCCTAAACCACATTGATCCAATAGAGTCATTGCATGTGTGTTCTTTTCCTAAACCAAATGGATCCACTAGAGTCATTGCATGTGTGTTCTTTTCCTAAATCACATGGATCCACTTGAGTCATTGCATGTGTGTTCTTTTCCTAAAACACCATGATCCACTAGAGTCATTGCATGTGTGTTCTTTTCCTAAACCACATTTATCCACTCGAGTCATTGCATGTGTTTTCTTTTCCTAAACCACATTGATCCACTAGAGACATTGCATGTGTGTTCATTTCCTAAACCACATGGATCCACAAGTGACATTGCATGTGTGTTATTTTCGTAAACCACAGTTATCCACTTATGTCATTACATGTGTGTTATTTTCCTAAACCACATTGATCGACTGGTGTCATTGCATCTGTGTTCTTTTCCTAAATCACATGGATCCACTAGAGTCATTGCATGTGTGTTCTTTTTTCCTAAACCACATGGATCCACTAGAGTCATTGTATGTGTGTTCTTTTCCTAATCAACATTGATCCAATAGAGTCATTTCATGTGTGTTATTTTACTAAACCATTTGGACCCACTCGTGTCATTGCATATGTGTACTTTTCCTAAACCATCTAGATCCACTAGTGACATTGCATGTGTGTTCTTTTCCAACACCACATTGATCCACTAGTGTTATTGCATGTTTGTTCTTTTCCTAAACCACATTGATCCACTGGAGTCATTGCATGCGTGTTCGTTTCCTAAACCACACTGATCGACTAGAGGCATTGCATGTGTGTTATTTTCCTAAACCGCATGGATCCACAAGTGACATTGCATTTGCATTCTTTTCCAAAACCACATTGATCCACTTGTGTCATTGCATGTGTGTTCTTTTCTTAAACAACATTGATCCACTAGGTTCATTGCATCTATGTTATTTTCCTGAACCACATGGATCCTCTGATGTCATTGATGTGTGTTCTTTACATAAACCACATTGATCCACTAGAGACATCACATGTGTGTTATTTTCCTAAACCACATGGATCCACTAGTGACATTGCATGTGTGTTATTTTCCTAAACCACATGGATCCACTGGTGACATTGCATGTGTGTTATTTTCCTAAACGACATGAATCCACTGGTCTCATTGCATGTGTTTTCTTTTGCTAAACCACATGTTTCCACTTGAGTCATTGCATGTGTGTTCTTTTCCTGAACCACATGGATCCACTGGTGACATTGCATGTGTGTTCTTTTACTAAACGACATGGATCCACTGGTCTCATTACATGTGTGTTCTTTTCCTAAAACCACATGGATCCACTTGAGTCATTGCATGTGTGTTCTTTTCCTGAACCACATGGATCCACTAGAGTCCTTGCATGTGTGTTCTTTTACTAAACCACATTGATCCACTGGTGTCATTGCATCTGTGTTCTTTTCCTAAATCACATGGATCCACTAGAGTCATAGCATGTGTGTTCTTTTACTAAACCACATTGATCCACTGGTGACATTTCATGAGTGATCTATTCCTAAACCACATTGATCCAATAGAGTCATTGCATGTGTGTTCTTTTCCTAAACCACATGGATCCACTTGAGTCATTGCATGTCTGTTCTTTTCCTAAACCACATGGATCCACTTGAGTCATTGCATGTGTGTTCTTTTCCTAAAACACCTTGATCCACTAGAGTCATTGCATGTGTGTTCTTTTCCTAAAACACCTTGATCCTCTAGAGTCATTGCATGTGTGTTCTTTTCCTAAACCACATTGATCCACTCGAGTCATTGTATGTGTTTTCTTTTCCTAAACCACATTGATCCACTAGAGACATTGCATGTGTGTTCTTTTCCTAAACCACATGGATCCACAAGTGACATTGCATGTGTGTTATACTCCTAAACCACATTGATCCACTTATATCATTGCATGTGTGTTCTTTTCCTAAACCAAATTGATCCACTGGTGTCATTGCATCTGTGTTCTTTTCCTAAATCACATGGATCCACTAGAGTCATAGCATGTGTGTTCTTTTACTAAACCACATTGATCCACTGGTGACATTTCATGAGTGATCTATTCCTAAACCACATTGATCCAATAGAGTCATTGCATGTGTGTTCTTTTCCTAAACCACATGGATCCACTGGAGTCATTGCATGTGTGTTCTTTTCCTAAACCACATGGATCCACTTGAGTCATTGCATGTGTGTTCTTTTCCTAAAACACCTTGATCCACTAGAGTCATTGCATGTGTTCTCTTTTCCTAAACCACATTGATCCACTAGAGACATTGCATGTGTGTTCTTTTCCTAAACCACATGGATCCACAAGTGACATTGCATGTGTGTTATTTTCCTAAGCCACATTGATCCACTTATATCATTGCATGTGTGTTCTTTTCCTAAACCACATTGATCCACTGGTGTCATTGCATCTGTGTTCTTTTCCTAAATCACATGGATCCACTAGACTCATTGCATGTGTGTTCTTTTTCTAAACCACATGGATCCACTAGAGTCATTGCATGTGTGTTCTTTTCCTAATCCAAATTGATCCAATAGAGTCATTTCATGTGTGTTCTTTTCCTAAACCATATGGACCCACTCGTGTCATTGCATGTGTGTACTTTTTCCTAAACCACCTGGATCCACTAGTGACATTGAATGTATGTTCTTTTCCTACACCACATTGATCCACTAGTTTTATTGCATGTTTGTTCTTTTCCTAAAACACATTGATCCACTAGAGTCATTGCATGTGTGTTCTTTTCCAAAACCACATGGATCCACTAGAGTCATTACATGTGTGTTCTTTTTCCCAAACCACATGTATCCACTAGAGTCATTACATGTGTGTTCTTTTCCTAAACCACATGGATCCACTTGTAACATCGCATTTGTGTTCTTTTCGTAAACCACATTGATCCACTGGTGTCATTGCATGTGTGTTCTTTTCCTAAACCACATTGATGCATTGGTGTCATTGCATGTGTGTTCTTTTCTTAAACAACATTGATCCACTAGGTTCATTGCATCTATGTTATTTTCCTGAACCACATGGATCCTCTGATGTCATTGATGTGTGTTCTTTACATAAACCACATTGATCCACTAGAGACATTGCATGTGTGTTATTTTCCTAAACCACATGGATCCTCTCGAGTCATTACATGTGTGTTCTTTTTCCCAAACCACATGTATCCACTAGAGTCACTACATGTGTGTTCTTTTCCTAAACCACATGGATCCACTTGTAACATCGCATTTGTGTTCTTTTCGTAAACCACATTGATCCACTGGTGTCATTGCATGTGTACTCTTTTCCTAAACCACATTGATGCATTGGTGTCATTGCATGTGTGTTCTTTTCCTAAACCACATGGATCCACTAGAGTCATTGCATGTGTGTTCTTTTCCTAAACCACATGGATCCACTTGAGTCATTGCATCTGTGTTCTTTTCGTGAACCACATTGATCCACTGGTGTCATTGCATGTGTGTCCTTTTCCTAAACCACATGGATCCACTAGAGTCATTGCATGTGTGTTCTTTTCCTAAGCCACATTGATCCACTAGTGACATTTGCATGTGTGTTCTTTTCCTAAACCACATTGATCCACTAGAGTCTTTTCATGTTTGTTCTTTTCCTAAACCACATAGATCCACTAGAGTCATTGCATGTGCGTTCTTTTCCTAAACTACATGGATCCCCTAGTGACATTGCATGTGTGTTCTTTTCCTAAACAACATTGTTCCACTAGAGTCATTGCATGTGTGTTCTTTTCCTAAACCACATGGATCCACTAGAGTCATTACAATTGTGTTCTTTTCCTCAACCAGATGCATCCACTAGAGTCATTACATGTGTGTTCTTTTCCTAAACCACATGGATCCACTTGTGACATTGCATGTGTTTTTTTCATAAACCACATTGATCCACTGGTGTCATTGCATGTGTGTTCTTTTCCTAAACCACATGGATCGACTAGAGTCATTGTATGTGTGTTCTTTTCTGAAACCACATTGATCCACTGGTGTCATTGGATGTGTGTTTGTTTCCTAAACCACACTGATCGACTAGAGACATTGCATGTGTGTTCTTTTCCTAAGCCACATTGATCCCCAAGTGACATTGCATGTGTGTTCATTTCCTAAACCACATTGATCCACTTGTGTCATTGCATGTTTGTTATTTTCCTCAACCACATGGATCCATTAGATTCATTGCATCTTTGTTATTTTCGTGAACCACTTGGATCCTCTGATGTCATTGCACGTGTGTTCTTTTTGTTGGGGATATACTTTTCGGGTATCCTCACAGTTCCTCACTGACCAGGGTGGCCCATTTCGGGTTAGAGCTTTGTTTCACGGGCGACCCAGTCAGGGAGAAAATACGGAGTCCAATCCGGCTACGGGAAGGCCCAGAAGACATACCGACTTAGGCCCATAGTGTTACTTGTAGTTCAAGATGTACTCTGTAACCGACTCTTAGTCGTAGCCGGATAGATCTCTCATGTAAGCCCTAGGTCGGATATCTATATAAGCCGACCTAGGGAGAGCCTTTAGGTCACACCACAATAGTCTACAATCTCAACTCGCACAGGCGAAACCCTTGTAACCCATATTCCGGTTCTGCCGTATTACTAGATTACTAGCAGGAGTAGGGTCCGTCCAAAGCCGGCGGATTCGAACCTAGGTAAACTTGTGTGCTCACCGTCCCGGAACACCGTACGTCTCACACCCCTCTCTTCCACACGCCTCGAGGACCCCCTCATGGCGTACTTGTCATCAATCCGACGACAGTTGGCGCCCACCGTGGGGCAAGTGAGCTTCGGATCTGCGTTCCGAGCGGAATCTGCAAGAATCGGAATCGGCGAGAGCATCGCCGTCGGTCGCATTCTCTACTCTAGCGACGTCCCTCTCATCGTTCTCGACGAGACGTGGATTCTGACTAGGGAGGCCATGACTACCTACACAATCATGTCTTTTGGCGAGATCGATGTTTACATCGGTTTCGCTGAACCTGCCCCACCCACCCCAGCGGTGATGATAGAGGCAGAAGAATCTTCTGGGTCCCCTTTGTCTGCGAAGGTGGTAGAGTTTCGGATATCAGAAAACCCTAATCCCACCCAGCCCGCACCAGCTGTGGAGATAGTGGAGAAATCCGAGCCTGAGGAAGACCTAGCGGTTAAAGCCGAATCTGGAGTGGATCTCGTCGGAGAGGCCGTATCCCGGATCGACCCACCCGTGGAAGTCGAAATCCAGGAGGAGCATATCAACGACACTGATTCTGGCTCTGATGACGCCGAGACAGACATGCCTTTCCTAAGGTACACACTGCGATGTATGATAATGCAAGATGCAAGCGCAGATGCAATTCTCGAGACCATCAAAAGTTTCGACATGGCTGATCATGAGAGCCACAGGTACCTCAGGAAGCACGCGTCGCACTTCGTCGGGTATGTGGGATCCGGATCCGGCTCTGCCGATGCTGGAGAAAACACCGACTCTGTGCTGGAGGCAATTGGAAGAAACACCGACGTACCCGCATCCTCGGATGAATCGATGATGTCAGTAGATTTTTGAAAGTTCTCCGTGGAATATGAAGAGGAGTATAACTCAAAAGCTGCAGAGGAAGGAGAAGCCATGGATGAAGGATCCGGGGAACACTCTCCCAAATCGCAGGATGACATGGAAGTCGGAGACAATCCCGAAGTCCAGATGTCCGAAAGTACCGATCAGAGCTTGACTCCGAGAAACGGACCCAAAGCCGTCTTTGCTACCGGCGCTGCCAAGAAGGCAAAGAAGAGGAACAAGAAGAACAAGACCCTGGCAAAAGACCCTCTTATAGAGGAGGTGCTTGCCTATGAATATGAGGAAGACTCGGATGGAGCACTTATCCCAAAAGAGCCAAAAAAAGAAGAATCGGTGGATGGACACGTGATCACTGAAGGTGCGCGTAAACTCATCGATGCTGTATTAACCACACCTATCCCTACAGCTGCAGAACTAACTGCTGAAGAGCTGGACGAAAGGGCCCAGGCCCTAGAAGCGCGTCATCAACAACTCCTGGATGAAGCTAAAAACATCGAGGGAGAAAAGAAACACATGGCAACTAAGGATTACATGTCTCGGTTGCATCAGAAAACCCGAAAACGTTACACAGGTGACGGTAAATTTCCGGAAGTAAAGAAGGTCCTCTTTGAAGGAGATCCAGGGATGCCTCGCCTTGACAGTAAAGGAGATCTGGTGTACCCAACACCGGTACAGAACACTGTCGCAGCTCGAGATATCCTATCAAACAACCCAGGCCCAGAACAAGTTCGATTGGGCATCAAGCTACTCACCAAGGGTCTGGAGCAACAGATGGCTGCGAAATCCAGAAGTGGAAAACTGGTCTCCAAATCCGACCAATGTCACACAGACTCAGCCTGGAATGATATAAGGCCCCAGTGTGTTCTGGAACAGCATCACCGTTCCGACCGACGGGAAGACAACTACTCCAGAACCAGGTCATCAGGACAGCATTGCAGACCTGCATGTGACTGGAGCAACGTCGCTCCGGCAGCCGAGCAAGAGGCCATCACTGCACTGTATCCGAGGAATCCTCCCGACGTGTGTCAAACGATCAAAGGGGAGAAGACAAAGAGAAACGTCGGGAGGAGGATCGTCAAAAAATGCCACCTCCTAGACACGCAAGCTGTCCAGCTGAGCCTCACCATAGTGGGAATGATGGACGAAGGAACGATGGAAACCATGCCGGAACAAGCCGGCAGGGGGCTCGTCATAGTGAAGGCCCTCCCCGGAACTGGAATAATGATGCTCCAGACAGAGGCCGGCGATCAGCCAGAAAAAATCCAGCTGCCCCACCCTGTCCACCAAGCAGTCATGACAACGGCTCTCACGGAGGACAAGGAGGACGGCGTGGTGGAGGAGGTGGTGGCAGAAGCCGAAGTCCGACTCCAAGGCACCACAGCCACAACCGACATTCGGGATGATCTCTATCCCCGAAAGATGCAAGGCACATGATCAATTCCAACATAGAGGAGCAGCGCTACGAGAACGATGATATCTATGTGGGCCCAAAATGCTTCGGACCACGCATCAGAGCTACAAAATTCCCGGAAGGATTTGCTATCTCAACACACATCCAAGCCTACGACGGCATTGCTCGGCCAGATACCTGGCTACAGGACTTCTTCCAAGCTTGCTGCATCGCCAAAGGCGAAAACAGCCTGGTCGCAACCCGATATCTCCCACTCATGTTGCGGAAGATGGCATGATCATGGCTTAATGAACTTTCGGAGAACACCATCCACAACTGGTATGACATGCAAAGTGCGTTCTTTTGGAATTTCGAAGGCACATACCGGAGGCCCTGTACGGTCGGAGACCTACAGCGTTGCACCCAGAAGGCCGGAGAAACTTGCCGGGATTACCTCGGAAGATGGATCGACACCAAGAACTCTTGTGAAGGGGTAAACGATCAAACCACGATTGAAGCTTTCATTGCAGGTCTCCCAATTGGTCTACTGCGCCATCGCTTGAAGTGTGACAAAGTCACTGATCTAGGAGAAATGATAGAAACAGCGAGCAAGTATACAGATGCTGACGACGATGCATAGGGATTACTCAATGCCCTAGCTATGCCACAGTCGGCAAAACAACCAAAGCAACAAGCTTAGAAGCATAAAAATACCTCGGAAGAAAAACCCAACACGGAAACGGCAATGGTCACTGCTACTTTCAGGTCTGGAGCACAAGGAGGACGCGGTGGAGGCCGCGGGCGTGGGCGTGGAACTTCAAGAGTCCAAGGTAGAGGAGACCAACAACCAGGCAAAACCTACTCGTGGGCCGACATTGCCAATAACCCATGTGTGCATCACCTAGACGCCAATGGGGGCTCGTCCCACACCAACGCCGAATGTCGTTTCAATGAAGACATCAAAAGAGATGACACCACGGGCTACAAAGCTAAGCGGAAGAAGGGAAAGAAGAATCCCAAAAAAGAGAGAGAGACCAAGGAAGATTCCGACATGGAGGAAGCTGATGCTTCAAATCCCAAGCCGGAAGGGAAGAAAATTTTCCGACCAAGAAAGACACTTACGTCACCTTCCTCGGATCTCAACCAGCAAAGGTCAAGAAAGCAGTTCTACATGAGCTCAACGCAACAGTTCCGGCTGTCCCTCAATACTTGGACTGGTCAGAAGTGGCAATCACATTTGACCATGCTAATCATCCGCCTAAGTTGCACAGGCGAGGACAATACGCCTTAATCGTCAATCCACTTATTGACGGTTATGGATTCTCCAAGACCCTCATGGACGGCGGTAGTAGCATCAATATTCTCTATGTCGAAACGCTACGCCGGATGAAGATCTCGGAGACCCAATTGAACCATAGCTCTGTGATTTTTCGCGGAGTTGTCCCAGGAAGACAAGCCAATTCCTTGGGAGAGATCACTTTGGATGTTACCTTTGGAACTCCAAAGAATTATCGGACTGAGGCACTTTCTTTCGAAGTGGTCCCATTCAAGAGCACATACCACGCTATATTCGGACATCTGGCTTACTGGGCTTTTATGGCTCGTCCGTGTTACATTTACAATATGATGAAAATTCTAGGTCCCAATGGCGTAATCACTATCAGGGGAGACCCAAAGAAAGCACGAGAGTGCGAGGATGGAAATGTCGCCTTTGCCGAAGCCGTGCTGCACGCCTAGGAGTACCAGGAGATCAAGAAGAGCATAGATCCATCCGAGATGCCCGCAACGAAGAAGGAGGTGACAAAGCCAAATCCGGAGTTCAAGGAATCAGAAGAGACGAAGAAGACGCCATTGAAGGATGATGACCCCTCCAAGGTGACCCAGATAGGCGTAGGCCTAGATAGCGCATAGGAAAGTGCGCTCGTCAAGTTCCTCAAAGCAAACCAAGATATGTTCGCATGGCAGCCATCTGACATGACTGGAGTACCTAGGGAACTTGCCGAGCACTATATAAATGTAAAATCGAACGCCAAACCCGTCAAACAGTCCTTACGACGTTTCGGCGATGAAAAGCATAAAGCAATAGCTAAGGAACTAGCACGGCTCGAGTTAGCCGGATTCATAGAAGAGGTCATCCACACTGAGTGGTCAGCCAATCCTGTAATGGTCCCTAAAAAGGACACCACTGATTTAAGGATGTGTGTTGATTATACTGCCTTGAACAAGGCTTGCCCAAAAGATCCGTTCGCTCTGCCTAGAATTGATCAAGTTATCGATTCTACGGCACTCTTGGAACTCCTCTGTTTTCTCGACGCATATTCCGATTATCACCAAATCCGAATGAAGGAATCTGACAAAGTCAAAACTTCATTCATAACCCCCTTCGGAACCTTCTGTTTTGTTATGATGCCCTTTGGGTTGAAGAACACAGGAGCTATGTACCAGCGCACGATGCAGCGTTGCCTCCATGACCAACTCGGACGCAATGTACACGCATACGTGGATGATATTGTGGTGATGTCCAAAAATAAGGAAACATTGATTTCTGACTTGGAGGAAACATTTGCCTATCTATGAAAATACAACATCATGCTTAACCCGAAGAAATGTTTCTTTGGAATACCAGCCAGAAAATTGTTAGGCTTCATCGTGTCTCAAAGAGGCATAGAGGTGAACCGGGACAAAATCAAGGCTATACTCAATATTTCCAGGCCAACTCGCCTGAAGGACGTACAAAGACTAACTGGTTGCATTGCTGCAGTCAGTCGGTTTGTAAGCCAGCTTGGAGAAAGAGCCGCACTATTATATAAACTCCTGAAAAAGACCAAGGATTTTGTTTGGACTGATGAAGCTGAAGTTGCACTACAAGACCTGAAGAAAGTACTCTCATCTGCTCCTATCCTTGCTGCACCGGAACCACAGGAACCGATGTTGCTTTATCGCTCTGACGCATAAAGTCGTTAGTATCGTCATGGTAGTGGAGAGGCGGAGGAAAATCAGGAACACACAGTGCGATGTCCGACTTACTTTGTCGGTAGGTCCCGAGAATCAAAACAGCGATATCCGCACTATCAAAAGTTGGCTTACGGTGTTTTTCTGGCATCACGTAAGCTACGACACTATTTTCAAGAGCATCCAATTATCGTGGTGAGCACATCTCCCATGAGGGATATAATCAATAACAGTGGCGCCACAGGACGCGTCGCCAAATGGGGCATAGAGCTTTCAGCTTTTGATATTGAGTATAAACCTCGTACAGCAATCAAATCCCAAATCCTTGCTGACTTTGTTGCTGATTGGACAGAGACGAAGGAGAACATGATCCTCCTTGAGTCGGAATATTGGACCCTCTACTTTGATGGGTCTAAGGCTCGCGGGGGCTCGGGGGCTAGCGTGGTGCTCAAATCACCCCAAGGAGATAAACTTCTATACGGGTTGCAAATCCACTTCACAACGACAAATAATATTGCCGAGTATGAAGCACTGCTACATGGAATCCGGATTGCTAAGGATATTGGCATCCAACGTTTGATGTGTTATGGAGATTCAGATCTTGTTGCTCAACAAGTGTCGGATATTTGTAATGCAAATAAACACATGGCAGCGTACAAAGCTGTCGTGGATGATCTATCTAAATCGTTCGAAGGGTTTGAAGTTCAACACATCCCTGGAGCAGAAAATGAGGAAGCAAACGCACTATCTCGGATAGGTTCTGCGTGGAAAGAGGTCCCGGATGGAGCTTTTTTAGAGCACCTCAAAGTTCCCTCAATACAGGGAGTAGATGAGGAATATCTGACCAAATCTGACTCACCTTTGATAGCAGGTCTGGCTGTAATTCCCAGCTGGACTCAACCCTACCTTGATTATTTGGTAGATGGCAAATTACCCGAATATGAGGTTCTGAGCCGGAAGATTATCCGACGAGCGAAATCCTACACTATAGTTAAAGGTGAGCTCTATAAGCGGAGTATTTCTGGGGTTTTTCAGCATTGTGTGTCTCCGGAAGAAGGAGTGGAAATCCTAAGAGAAATCCACGAAGGAGAGTGTGGACACCACGCTGCAGCCAAATCTTTAGTGGCAAAAGCTTTTAGACACGGATTTTTCTGGCTTACAGCTCTGGTAGATGCCGAACGATTAGTCAAGACGTGCAAAGGCTGCCAAAAGTACGCCAAACAAGCTCATGTTCTGGCTGATCAGCTGCGAACAATACCTATAACATGGCCTTTTGCGGTCTTGGGGCTTGATATGGTAGGACCATTTAAACGGGCTCCAAGTGGATTTACTCACCTCTTAGTGATGGTGGATAAATTCACCAAATGGATTGAGGCTAAACCTGTCACTAGTTGTGATGAAGCAACAGCCAAAAGATTTGTCGAGGATGTTATAATCCGGTATGGTTATCCGCATAGCATTATCATGGACAACGGGAGTAACTTCTCTATGGGAGAATTGGCCGAATTCTGCAATGAGCAAAATATCCGGCTTGACATTACGTCAGTCGCACATCCACAGGGTAACGGACAAGTCGAAAGAGCAAATGGTTTAATCCTATAAGGCCTAAAACCGAGACACGAAGCACCACTACGACGTGCTGCGGGGGCTTGGGCAGAGGAATTACCCTCTGTAATATGGAGTTTACGAACGACTCCGAACAGGTCAACCGGATACACACCTTTCTTCTTGGTCTATGGTGCAGAAGTAGTTCTTCCTAGTGATTTGATTCACACTTCTCCTAGAGTGGCCGCGTATATTGAAGAGGATGCCGAGATTTCTCGACAAAATGATCTCGACTTAGTCGAAGAAGTTCGCGTCGTTGCTGAAATGAGATCAACAGCCTATCAGCAGAAATTACGCAAGTATCATAGCCAGAGAGTCAGAAACAGATCTTTCAATAAAGGCGATTTGGTTCTCCGGCTTGTGTAACAAAGAAAGCACAAACTTTCCCCAGTATGGGAAGGGCCCTTTTTAGTTAGTCGAGTATTGCACAATGGTTCATATTACTCAACTGACATGAGGCCAGTCAAAGAAAGACCTGCTACTAAGAAGAGAAAGAGAGCTGGAGGCAGTACAAATCCAGATGAGTTAGACAGACCATGGAACATTGCTCAGCTACGTCCCATTTATTCTTAGTTTATCCTTCTTTGTAACCATGCATATGTACATGTTCTGTGAGAAATAAAAGTTTTTGTTGCCTCAAGGTTTTTTGAGATGTTTTTACCTTCTTATTTCCGAATGATCATGTCATAGTCGAAAATCCCAGAATGCTTGAAAGTACTTTATGCTCATGTTCGTTCTGGTTTAGATTTCCGATTCTAAAATTGCTACCCTCGGGTATAACTCTAAAGTTTCTAGTCTTTACTTTGGTTATTTGTTTGATTGCTGGATGCGGGCATTTTCCGAGTAGTGAATTGTTGGTACTGGAAGCCGGCTTTGTTTCCGAGTTTAAACTGGTTTAGCAATTGAGCTCCGTTGCTCGGCAAAGTTTTCGGCAGAAGGTTTATCCGGCTCATGAAAGGGACGAGGCGGAAAGCCAGATAAACGATGAGTATAGACGAAAAAATACATGTGCTTATGTAAACATTTCAGGCACACAAAAATTTAAAGCCAAAAGTGCTGAATAGATCAAAAGCTTAGCACTAGCAAAATTATAGTACTGCATATTTACAGACTCATCATGTTTTTTAGAATAATACAAATTTTTCTGGCAATCTATGATGCAGGAGGAGAAGAAGGAGCTGCCGGCTCGCTGCATATGTCGCCTTGATATCGTTCCGAGATGTCCACATCCGATACGGTGTGGTCATCGTCGGAAACTTCTGCTGATTCTTCGGGAGGAGGAGGTGGTGTGTCCACGCGGGTGAAAAAGGGAGTGTCGTAGCTAGTCAAATCAGCCACATGACACCCATATCCGACGCAGGAGTCCATGATGGCCTTGATGTCCTGCTCCTGGCCGTCTTCATCTACTTTGCAGTACCCTCTGGTCACTTGCCATATTTCCATGTTTCCATGGTGGCTCATGACCATGGTGAGAGCGTTCTGCACCGCGGTCCGCGCGTAGGACATGTTCCAATCCAGGACAAGTTGCGGCATCTCTTTTGCCTTGTCCCGCACCTGAAAATCCGACATGCTATGCATGTTCGGAATCTTGAGAGCTTCGCCAATATCCTCAAGGGATTGGCGGAAGTCATGAAGCAGGTCACCGACTTGGGTAAGTCGGTGGGTGCAGGGCTCAGTGGAGGTGGAGTCCGTCAAGTTTAGAGGACCTATATACAAAACAGTTAATAAATCCAACATTGAAAGAAGTCGAAGAAAATAGAAAGTTCAGAGGGATGGAACACACCAAAAATGACGTCGTTAGTCTTGGTCTTCTCTTCCCGAAGACTCTGGAGTTCAGCCCGGAGCGCCTCGGAAAGGTCCTTCTCTCTACACAACTCATTATTGAGGTCCGAGATTTGCTGATCTTGAGCGGCAATCTTGCGATCGTGCTCGTCAGTAGCCATGGAGGAGGACTCGAGAACTTGAGCTATGCTCTTCTCATGATCCACTTTGAGCTTGTCCAGCTCTTGGCGAAGTTCCTTGTTCTCCACCACTAAGGTTTTGAGGTTCTCGGCCTCTTCAATCATGGCGCAGGATTGTTTTACCAGTGCTGTAAGTCAAAAAGAACAAAAAAAATTCGACTATGAAAACATGAAAGACAAGGTTTGAGTCTTGAAATGTTTACCTTCGGCCTCATCCTTAGAGACCTTAAGTTCAGCATTTTTAAGTCGGAGAGCCTTGATCTCTCTCCGCTTGTCACATACATTTTTCAACAAATCATGGTTATAGGAACATACTTTTTGTAAGTCAGAATACCCAAAGTCAGAAGTCTACTTAAGACTCGGGCTAATATTTGTACTAATATCAGCACGAGCCTTGGGGGCTACACTAGTTCATTCTTTGGCATCCTAATGAAGCATAAACCCGGATTATATATCCTACTTCATGCTTGGGGGCTAGAGGATATGATATGAAACAAGGAAAAACAAGAGTTAGAATTCCGACTTACATATTGCTCGCGAGTGAGTTTATCCAAACTCGCATTTACTTCAACATCGACCTTCTCAACGAGAGTCAGAGGGACCACGGGCGCTGTTGGAAGCTCACCGGTCCTTATCCTCTCATCGCGAAGATGCACTTGTGTAAGAAGGTCAGAGAACTTGATATCCTCTGCCTCTTGTGCTTCTTCTTCGGCAGATAAGTTTCTTTTCTCTAGGCATTGCCTGGCCAGCCGCTGGATCTCTTCCGCAGATTTCCGGGACAAGCCAAACTTGGCAAGACCCGGATTGTTGAGAAGGTTTTCGGCAAAGATCTCTGCCGAAGGATCATTACCCGAAGAAGGTTCACCCTTATCTATGCCTGACTCACTCATGGTGACATCAGTTTGTTATTCAAGGATCACTGGCTCCGTTGAAGGAACCGGATCTTTTGCGACATCCGGGGAAGGAATGATCACAGGTGTTGCGGAAGGTTGGGGGGCAGGAGTCTGAGGAGCTACGGCAGGAGAAGCCATGGAAAGCTTCGTCTGTCGCAGTGTCTTCGAAGAATTTCCCTTCCCCTTACCCTTGATGAGCTGCTTAGCTCTGAGAATGTAATAAAGTCGAAAACGTTACATCTCGGAAGAGAATTCGAATAAGGTACAAAGGCGGAAATTGTGTTGAATGATTACCTCTTCACGATGGGCACCTCATTTGTGCCTACAGCCACTGTCGGAGCCTTGCGTTTCTTAAGCGCAATGTCCAGCAATGGAACCAATTCCACCTCCTGAGAAAACTCCGGAGGATATCCCTCGAGAGGAGCAAGTTCCGACTCGGGGAGGTCAGCAAGCTGAAAAGAATAAAACATATCAGTATTGCAATGTAATTTAAAGATTGAAACACATGAAAAGGTTTACTGTTAAAAACTTACCGGCACTACAGGGTTTTCCGCCGTATGCATATCCAGAGAAACCTCCAGGATCCTCCTCTCGATCCGTTCCCTTATTAGCCATTTAATCTGGCTTATGTAGCCTTGCGAGGTATAGGCTCTAGGGCTGATGCGGAGAGAGTCTTTCTTGGACGACGTGATGGAGTGCATCAGTCGGTTTCTGTGGTACTGAAGGGGCTAGATCCAGTGTGATACCCAGCATTGGACCAAGTCGGATCCCTTCAGTCCTTTGTGTTTGATCAGATATTCGACCCGCCTCTTAGCGAGGATCAGATTGTCACCGAGAGCCAGAGCGGCCTCGTCCCAAGACGGTTGGGCCGTGGCAGCTCCGTCAACAAAAGTCGGCAAAGCGGTAGCTTTGTCGGGAGCCGGAATACCCTTATGATAAAAGAATGTGGCTGGCCACTGTTTGACCAAGTCACTAGCTAAGATTTTGGGATATGCGCGCTCGCATCTAAGCGAAAAACTAATGGTACCGGTGATATAAGGAACACCGGCAGTGATAGAGTTTCTCCGGACATGAAAGTAATACCGGAATAAGGTTAGACTCGGCCTAATGCCGAGAAATCCCTCACACAAAGAAGCGTAAGCACTCATCTCTAAGAGAGAGTTGGGAGGAAGATGGTGGAGATGAACACCATAATGGTCAATCACCTCGGAGAAGAACTCGAGGAGGAAAGCGACAAACCTCTGCCGAGGTGGGTGTTGAGTGGACCCTTCCGCCAACGGCTGGTTAGGGGCTTCCTCGGCCGCTCACGATCGCCCGGCACGGAGGAGCCCTTCTGTCTCCACGCCGTGGAGCTTCTCATCATCGAGAACGCAGGGGATCCAGACCCCACGGAAGCTTTCCTTCTCTGCCACCGCTTTCATCGCCGCCGTCGCCGCTGCTGCCGCCAAGCCGGAGGAGGATGAAGAGGCCATTTCTCTGGTGAGCAGATAACCTAGGATGGGCGGAGCTGGGAGTTTCTTGGAGGAAAGCAGGGGATCTCTGTACACGCGGGGGAGATTTGGAGGAGAGGAAAAGGCAAAGGAACAGGTGAAGAAAGGAGGAGGCGAATCCCCGCCCTTATATTCACCTAACCGCTCCAAGATTCGTGCAAATGCTACAGTGCAACCGCCACTCGTCATGGAAGGAGCTGGGAAGGACCCACGCGATGATTACGTCGCCTCGATCTCCGCGCATGCATTGAAACGGCGCCTCGATTCTGTGAACCGCAGACCCACCAACGGTCATGCTGACAGGATGTCTGTCAGATGACGTGACTTGACCATGACTTGTGTCAGGTGGCGTTAGAGACCAAGTTCTGGCTTAGTTTGAAATCAAGCTGGAAAATCCGAGTAACCTGTTGATAGGTCCGACTTATTTTTAAGACCCGGATCGTATTTTTTGTTGTGAAGTTTCAGGAACCCTTCAAGATTCTGCAAGCTGAAGATCAAGCTAGACAATGATCAATCCGACTTTGGATCTTGGAGACTTTCGGGGGCTGCTGTTGGGGATATACTTTCCGGGTATCCTCACAGTTCCTCACTGACTAGGGTGGCCCATTTCGGGTTAGAGATTTGCTTCACGAGCGGCCCAGTCAGGGAGAAAAGACAGAGTCCAATCCAGCTATGGGAAGGCCCAGAAGACTTACCGACTTAGGCCTATAGTGTTACTTGTAGTTCAAGATGTACTCTGTAACCGACTCTTAGTCGTAGCTGGATAGATCTCTCCTATAAGCCCTAGTCCGGATATCTATATAAGCCGACCTATGGAGAGCCTTTAGGGCACACCACAATAGTCTACAATCTCAACTCGCACAGGCGAAACCCTTGTAACCCATATTCCAGCTCTGCCGTATTACTAGATTGCTAGGAGGAGTAGGCTCCATCCAAAGCCGGCGGATTCGAACATGGGTAAACTTGTGTGCTCACCGTCCCGGAACACCGTACGTCTCACACCCCTCTCTTCCACACGCCTCGAGGACCCCCTCATGGCATACTTGTCATCAATCCGACGACACTTTTCATAACCACATTGATCCACTAGAGACATCGCATGTGTGTTATTTTCCTAAACCACATGGATCCACTAGTGACATTGCATGTGTGTTATTTTCCTAAACCACATGGATCCACTGGTGACATTGCATGTGTGTTATTTTCCTAAACGACATGGATCCACTGGTCTCATTGCATGTGTGTTCTTTCCTTAACCACATGGATCCACTTGAGTCATTGCATGTGTGTTCTTTTCCTGAACCACATGGATCCACTAGAGTCATTGCATGTGAGTTCTTTTACTAAACCACGTCGATCCACTGGTGACATTGCATGTGTGTTATTTTCCTCAATCACATGGATCCATTAGATTCATTGCATCTGCGTTATTTTCCTGAACCACATGGATCCTCTGATGTCATTGCATATGTGTTCTTTTCATAAACCACATTTATCCACAAGAGACATCACATGTGTGTTCTTTTCCTAAACCACATGGATCCAAAAGTGACATTGCATGTGTGTTGTTTTCCTGAACCACCTGGATCCACTAGTGACATTGCATGTGTTTTCTTTTCCTACACCACATTGATCCACTAGAGTCATTACATGTTTGTTCTTTTCCTAAAACACATTTATCCACTAGAGTCATTCCATGTGTGTTCTTTTCCAAAACCACATGGATCCACTAGAGTCATTACATGTGTGTTCTTTTCCTAAACCACATGTATCCACTAGAGTCATTACATGTGTGTTCTTTTCCTGAACCACATGGATCCACTAGTGTCATTGCATGTGTGTCCTTTTCCTAAACCACATGGATCCACTAGAGTCATTGCATGTTTGTTCTTTTCCTAAGCCACATTGATCCACTAGTGACATTTGCATGTGTGCTCTTTTCCTAAACCACATAGATCCACTAGAGTCATTGCATGTGTGTTATTTTCCTAAACCACATGGATCCACTAGAGTCATTGCACGTGCGTTCTTTTCCTATACCACATGGATCCCCTAGTGACATTGCATGTGTGTTATTTTCCTAAACAACATGGATCCACTAGAGTGATTGCATGTATGTTCTTTTCTTGAACCACATGGATCCACTAGAGTCATTACATTTGTGTTCTTTTCCTAAACCAGATGGATCCAGTAGAGTCATTGCATGTGTGTTCTTTTCCTAAACCACATGGATCCACTTGTCACATTGCATGCGTGTTGTTTTCATAAACCACATTGATCCACTAGTGTCATTGCATGTGTGTTCTTTTCCTAAACCACATGGATCCACTAGAGTCATTGCATGTGTGTTCTTTTCCTAAACCACATGGATCCACTAGAGTCATTGCATGTGTTTTTCCTAAACCACATGGATCCACTATAGTCATTTCATGTGTGTTCTTTTTTGAAACCACATTGATCCACTGGAGTCATTGCATGTGTGTTCGTTTCCTAAACCACACTGATCGACTAGAGACATTGCATGTGTGTTCTTTTCATAAACCACATGGATCCGCAAGTGACATTGCATGTGTGTTCATTTCCTAAACCACATTGATCCACTTGTGTCATTGCATGTGTGTTATTTTCCTCAACCACATGGATCCATTAGATTCATTGGATCTGTGTTATTTTCCTGAACCACATGGATCCTCTGATGTCATTGCATGTGTGTTATTTTCATAAACCACATTGATCCACTAGAGACATCGCATGTGTGTTATTTTCCTAAACCACATGGATCCACTAGTGACATTTCATGTGTGTTATTTTCCTAAACCACATGGATCCTCTGGTGTTATTTTCCTAAACGACATGGATCCATTGGTCTCATTGCATGTGTGTTCTTTTCCTAAATCACATGGATCCACTTGAGTCATTGCGTGTGTGTTCTTTTCCTGAACCACATGGATCCACTAGAGTCATTGCATGTGTGTTCTTTTACTAAACCACATTGATCCACTGGTGACATTGCATGTGTGTTCTTTTCCTAAACCACATTGATCCAATAGAGTCATTGCATGTGTGTTCTATGGGGCCCCTGTATTAATCCTCCGAGAATCCCTGTTATGCATACAACCACGATCCCATGATCCGTTAGTCGTGGCACATAACCGATAAGTATCATTACAACATCCGAGAATATACCTAATTACAAGACTTACATAAATGCCGTTAGGGCTACATCAATAAACAACAGCGGATCTTCATCAAGCGCAGAGCCCGAGCAATGCCTTAACCTACAGGCAACTGACTGGGAGAACGTCCTAGCTAGTATAGTCGCCAACGCCGTCTTCTTCTTGATATCTGGCCAAGTTAATAGCCAGGGACAATGCCAGTGAGTACTTTGAATGTACTTGCAAACCACCTTAATAAAATAATAATAACAAGAGGCTATGCAATATGGCTGTGGTATTAGGAGGGCTCCAAGGGAGGGTTCTTTTCTCAATTAGTTTCTCTTGTAGATATAGCATGCACATATCTTTGTTGAAAACTTTTGTAAACCATTTTGGAAACTGTTTTGAAAAGTTTTGGAAAACATTAGGACTGGGTCACCCATTTGTTCCCTTTTTCAGGTCGTCCCATGACCAAACTCCTTCCATCCCTTTCTGACCATCCCATGGTCATAGTAGGGATCCTTTTCGACCATCCCATGGTCAAAATTTTTTCAAAGCCTTTGCTTTTCCAAAAATCCTTTTTGAAAACAAAACCAGCATCGCTCTACAGCAACCTTCCCAACTGTCCATGACCGCGAACACGGCTATTCGAATAGATTTACACACTGCAGAGGTTGTACACTGTACCCACACCATCCGGGTACACTACCCTGATCTTCACCGACCGTGGGTCCAGTAACCGATCAAGACTCTCCGGATGCCCACTCCAATATAAGTGCCTACCCTATGAGTGTTAATCCCCTCAAAACCGGGACGTCGGGCGAGGACCAACCGAAGCGCTTAGTGCACGTCCCACGTGCGCACTTTCAATGAGGGGCTCATAGTAACGCGTGGAGGCCTGCCGACCCTTCGTTCCTTCTCCAGGTCGTTGTTTCACATGGACCTATATCGGAGAAGGCCCCCACCCTCCAGGGATCCCTGATCCCCTGTAGTTGTTGCGAGGCAGCTTATACCAGAATAGACAAACATCAAATCCAGCCTTGTCCCATTCTAGAGTAATGTGGTTGCACGGGTTAATTGTTCTAGCAAAACTGCAGAGAACCAGGTGCGTATTTGTAAACCATTTTCCTCCAGTTTTCCTCCAACATTTTGTAAAACAAAACCTCTTTCTTTCTCAACATCTCTTGGGAGGTCCCACCTCGCCAAGGTTTTATCAGAAATCATTTAGTAAAACTTTTTCTGGGGTCTTCCCATCCGCTAGTTTTTGCTTTGGCTAAATTGGCGTCTCCAAAGGGGTATGGTGGATACGCACCATCTACTCTACTAGGGACAATTAGGTATCACCAAGGGGGTTGTACTTAGTAGTAGCAAAGTGTAATGGTTGTAATTAGGTATCACCAAGGCGACGGAGGACTACAGGGCCAGTCTGAAGAGGGGCGGCACGGGGTGGGTCGACGTCGATGCGAGGCTCGCACGAGGATGCCCGAACGGAGCTTGCCGGAGAGGCCTCGGGGTTGCATGCATGTCGACAGAGATGATGCAGGGAGGGTGCAGAGGTCCTGGGAGACGCCAGGAGGGATTCAGCAGGGCTGCATAGGCTCGGGGAGGCCGGGCTCGCCGTAGAGGAGCTTCTCTCGGGCATGACGGCGACATCGACTTCCAGCATTCCTGGAGCAGAGAGAGGGCATAGGGAGGTAGCTCAGAGGGGTAGAAGCTCAAATAGGACACATGCAACAGAGGGTAAGCAGAGAGGAGGCGACCTCGAGCTAGAGTTTAGCAATGGCCGAAAGGCCTTCCTTCTCTCCTCTCGTGCAGGACAGGGCAGGGGAGGAAGAGGGGTGCCTGGGGGAGGTGAGTGGAGGGGAGGGGAAGCAAATGGAGGGGGCAGAGCGTGCTGGGAGGCCTCTGGCCCATTTATACCGAGGTGGAGAGGAGGAGGATGTAAATGTCCTCTTTGGACATGGGGGAGGAGTGGGGATGGCCTGGGAGTGGCTCAGGGGACGGTGGGGAGGGATAGGAGGGTCATCCGGTCGTTAGAGAGATAGGGAGAGAGTGGTGGCGGCTGCTGCAAAGAAAATGGTCCCACTTATTGGTCTCTCTCTCTCTTAAGCACATCGGGCTAAGGGAGAGGGTTTGCTACAGTAATGGCTACAGTATCCACGACCAAGGAGGAGTGCTGGTTGCTGCGGTGAGAGGTGGTGAGCCTTGGTGGTGATTGGTCCTTGGTCTAGATCAATAATTTCCTAGTTTGCCTTATTTGATCAATTTGTGGCTTGTGAAAGAAATTTGATAATTTGTATAGGAGAAGGTAGGGACATGGTACTGGTAGATAGGTGAGGTCAAGGTAGATGTCCAAGAATTATTTGGGATTTTTCTCAGGATTTAAAGTCCACTTAAATTCATTTACTCAAAAAGGACAGAAGTGATCTTTAGAAGATCATTTGATAAATTTCAATTGGACAAGGATGGATTTTGGTGTGGGAGAGTCCCAAATGTGAATACACACTTAGGGGAATTTTCCCAAGATTTATTGGGGATTAAAAGTATTTAAAACAATTATTATTCCAATTCAGCCATTTAAGAAAATGGACAAAAAGAAATAATAAAGCTTCTCAAAAATATTCATTTTTGAGATGGAAAGATAGGGTGTGATACGTGGAACTCACATGAGCCAAAAGTTGGGGAAGTGCATTGGCAAAAACCACACTTTCCCTTATGAAAGAGGTTTTGAAGAATTTGTCTATTAAAGAATTAAATTGATTAGGAGTCATAATAATTATGGATAAATATTGATAAACCTTGATGATCAAGGTAGATGATGTATACAAGGGGTAGCAAGTATTTGCAACCTTGGGATTGGAGAATCCAAGTTGATTTTGGTGAAAACTAGAGATTTGGGGATCTTGGGTAAGATTGTTTTCATGCCACCAAAACCTTGTTGGATCTTGGAGCTCAGGGCTCCCCCTGGGGCAGGGTATATATAGATGGATATACCAAGTGATGTAGATTGCAATGGCATATGGGTTTGAGCTTGATCCTGCTTGAGCTCAGCAAGACAGGCTTTCAAACTTTGAATAAAATAAGCCTGCCAAAGCAGATTATCAACTAGCCTTCAAAACCTTGTGGGTTTAAACAGCTCAAGGATCCAATTGGAACAAGGGAAGTAGGTAATGATAGACCTATGTGAGTAGAACACAACCATGCAAAGAGTTGGTCCATAGAGGGTTGGATGGGGGCGAGCTTCTATCAAAGTAGGCATGATGACTAGATTTGCAGGAATAGTTATTTTCTTGCCTGCAAAACCATCAAAAACTAGTGGGTTGAAGGGCGATCTAACCAAGGGAAAAAGTGGGCCTTGGTAGTCCTTAGGATGGTTAACAAGATGGTTCAAGTGCATTACCAAAAATGCACAAGGGTTGAGGAAGGGAAACATGCAAATAGGTGATGTTGGAAACAGATTTCCAGACTTAGCCAACTTTGGCAGATTTAGGGTTTTTGACTAGAGCATGAGAGGAGATGTTTTTGATGGGTTGCAAGGGACCCAAGCATCATCAAGTGGATGATGTTGAGGTGTATATTGAGTAGTAAGGATCCATGCTTGATATTGGTCTTTATTGACTTGGAAACTTCTAGAATGGATCTCTGCAGAATTGCTCTAGTTAAGGGTTTTAGATGATCACCTAGTATCTAGGGATCAGATCTAGATTGTATTTTTTCTTAGGGTGGGATGATTTGGATACATCTTGATCCTAGTGATGAGCTCCTAGAGTGGCTCATACCACTTCCTAAGCAAACAAGTTAAACAACATATTAGTACAACTCATCAGACAACAGATCAAGGCAACTCATCTTACAAACAAATCAACTACTACTGGGGTTGCCACCAAGCTTAGCTTGAGGTAAGAATGGGTATTTTGAAATAGGTTGGAGTTTGAAAAAGGTAAGGTCCTTGGTATCTCTACCAAGAGTAGAATTCAAAAGTTTACAAAAAGGTTTTGTTAAATCTAGAGGTAAGTGTAGTTGAAGGTTCTGTCTTGAAAACATAAGGAGATTATATTATATAACTCTCCATAGTTTTGTCAATAGAAGTTACCAAAAATAGTTTTGGTTACATAAGCATCTTGGCTCATTTTTTGAAATGCCAAAACATTTGAGAAAATGGAAATTAAGCCAAGACTGTTTTGGGAAGTAGCTTTTGTCAACTGGTGTTAAGGTAAGGAGTATATCATCTAATACACATTCATATGCATAAGCATATCCAAACAACAAGCAAACACTTCAGCATTAAACAAGAAAAAGTTTTTTGTTCCCCCTGATTTTTGCATTCTGGATAACTAATCAGGGTTGCAAAAATTGGGATGTTACAGATCTTTCCCCCTTAAAAGAATCTAGTCCCGAGATTCCGGAGAGTAGGGTTAGGGGATTTTGAGTCAGGTTAGCGCTACTGGTTTCAAGCGTGCTATCTTATGGACTCCGTCTTTGAAAGTGGCCACTTTGTCAATGAAGCTACTTCAGTCTTTTGGGATGCACGGAAATTTGAGCGGTGTCCGGTCCCGGTTGCGAGGGACAACTTTCTTTTCCTTCCGGACTCCATATCTCGTGGGCTTAGACAGGGCATACTGCCTTGATTTTGGACTTCCCGGAGTACTCGTCGGAGGATAGAATTTACAGCTGGGAGTACCTCTCTCTAAGGATTCACAGCTTTTACTTAGGGTCGTACCGTATCCTATTTAACGATTTTAGGGTCGGGACTCCTGAGGTTGCTCCTGGCAGAGGGTTATTCTATTTTGTGGGAAAGACGCAGTCTTTCCCCCTTAGGATTTGACTAGGTTAGCTCAGAGATAACGCATTCCTTCCTTCTTGACTTCATTGGTGGGGGGGTGCTGAAGATTGCCGTCCATCCTTCTCCTGGAGTCGAGGTCTTCGGAAGGCTATTGTGAAGCTAGGGCCTATGGAGTTTATATATCCTACTATTATTTATACTTAGCCTGGTGGAGTCATTGGAGTCTCACGTCCTCTAAGCATTAAGGACCTAGGGGTTAGCGTTTCGGCGGTCCTTCAGGTGGGTCTTCAGCTGCAGTAGCAGAGGGACTTCGTAGAATCTTCAGTTAGTTTTTCATCGGATAACTCAGGGGTTGTTGTTTGGCAAGAAGGCGTCAAATCTGGTGGTCTTTCTGGAGTATCCTCGGGTAGATAGTCTTCTGAGGATTGAGCGGAAAGACGCAGTCTTTCCACCTTAGAGCTTTACTAAGGTTCATCAAGAAGGGTGCGGATCTTCTGTCTTGGAGTGCTGGCCCGTTGTTAGCGGAAGGCTGTATCTTCCTGGAGTCTTGAGCTAGGGTCTTCGAGTGATGCCTTATTTTATCAACCTTGGCGGGGCTGGTTTCCTAACGAAGCCTTTAAGGGTGATTAGGTCAAGGTAAATTAGCGGTTTACGACTCTTCTTGATGGTGCTTCGTCTGGGTAGAGTCATCTGGTTTTAGAGAGGTTGTCGTCTCTTGAACACTTGGCGTTGTTCCTGCTCGAAGACGGACTAAAGTCATTGTCTTCACGCTTCCTTATCATCTGGCTTTAGGGGTGGTTCTGACCTTCTAGGGAGGAACTTTCCATCGGTTTAGGTAGGTTTGACTATAATAGGTAGTCTCCTGAGGTGGTCGGGAATTCTAATGTACCGAAGGTCAGCGTAATTAGGGCTTCACTTCTTGTCTTGGTTGGCTTATCCGGTGGTTTCTTGTGGATATTGAGGATTCTTCGGTGATTGGCTTCCAGCTTCAACGGGATTCTTGTTGTAGTAGACTGAGGAGAAAGGGATTGTGGAGCTATTAACGAGTCTTGTGAGGTGAGTTTGACGAGGTATGCCGTCCTACTGAGGTGAAATCTTTGAGTTGTTCTGACTTGACGATGTCGAACTCCTGGTTCTTGCGATGCTTTTCCTCTCATATGCTTTCGAGGTTAGTCTGGATCTCGTTACCGGCATCTAACACAGGGGTTTCTGATTTACTAGGTGGGTTATCGCTCCTTGAGTCACATTTTTAAGGAGGTTAAAGCAAACCAGAGCATACAAACAAGGCGAACAGAGTGAGGGCTCGCCATGTCCGCGGCATCAACACACATCAAGCAACACCATATGCACTTAGGCATGCAAACACGGTCAACGCTAGGGACCAAGGAGTTAACTACTCGCGATGTAGGGGAATCCTATTCTTAGGACTATTGACCCTAGATAATCGTCTTTCTTCAGGTCGGAGTCACTATCTTGCAGATGAAGCCTTCATCGTATCTTGGACGCATTCTTGATAGTGCACCCTGGGGTCTTCTGACTATAAGGATCCCGCTGGTAGAGCGATGTTGTAGTCTCCTTGTGTTTGCTGGTAGTTGCTTGTCTTCATCTTGCTCTCATTGTCTTACCGGGTTCTAGATCCTAGCTATTTAAAATCCGTGGATTTGAAGTTTGAAGTTTGGACGAGGGTTAGAGGAAACCATTTTCGAAAGCATTTACTTAGAGTCAAACAAGAAGTAGAACTTTTTGAAACTCATTGGGAAACTAGTTTTCAAAAACCGGGGTTTTCAAAATAAGGTTCCTTTCTAGCGACCATGCTAACTAAGGTTCTCCTACAGTCAGGATGGCTCTGATACCAAGTCTGTGGGCCCCCCGGATTAATCCTCCGAGAATCCCTATTATGCATACAACCACGATCCCATGATCCGTTAGTCGTGGCACATAACCGACAAGTATCATTACAACATCCGAGAATATACCGAATTACAAGACTTACATAAATGCCGCTAGGGCTACATCAATAAACAGCAGCGGATCTTCATCAAGCGCAGAGCCCGAGCCATGCCTTAACTACATGCAACTGACTGGGAGAACGTCCTAGCTTGCATAGTCGCCAATGCCGTCTTCTTCTTGATATCTGGCCAAGTTAATAGCCAGGGACAACGCCAGTGAGTACATTGAACATACTCGCAAACCACCTTAATAAAATAATAATAACAAGAGGCTATGCAATATGGCTGTGGTATTAGGAGGGCTCCAAGGGGGGGATTCTTTTCTCAATTAGTTTCTCTTGTAGATATAACATCCACATATCTTTGTTGAAAACTTTTGTAAACCGTTTTGAAAAGTTTTGGAAAACATTAGGACTGGGTCACCCATTTGTTCCTGTTTTTCAGGTCGTCCCACGACCAAACTCCTTCCATCCCTTTCTGACCATCCCATGGTCATAGTAGGGATCCTTTCCGACCATCCCATGGTCAAAACATTTTCAAAGCCTTTGCTTTTCCAAAAATCCTTTTTGAAAACAAAACCAGCACCGCTCTACAGCAACCTTCCCAACCGTCCATGACCGCGGTAACGGCTATTCGAATAGATTTACACTCTGCAGAGGTTGTACACTGTACCCACACCATCCGGGTACACTACCCTGATCTTCACCGATCGTGGGTCGAGTAACCGATCAAGACTCTCTGGATGCCCACTCCAATATAAGTGCCTACCCTATGAGTGTTAATCCCCTCAAAACCGGGACGTCGGGCGAGGACCAACCGGAGCGCTTAGTGCATGTCCCACGTGCGCACTTTCAATGAGGGGCTCATAGTAACGCGTGGAGGCCTGCCGACCCTTCATTCCTTCTCCAGGTCGATGTTTCACATGGACCTATATCAGAGAAGGCCCACCCTCCAGGGATCCCCGATCCCCTGTAGTTGTTGCGAGGCAGCTTATACCAGAATAGACAAATATCAAATCCAGCCCTGTCCCATTCCAGAGTAATGTGGTTGCACGGGTTAATTGTTCTAGCAAAACTGCGGAGAACCAGGTGCGTTTTCGTAAACCGTTTTCCTCCGGTTTTCCTCCAGCATTTTGTAAAACAAAACCTCTTTCTTTCTCAACATCTCTTGGGAGGTCCCACCTCGCCAAGGTTTTATCAGAAATCATTTAGTAAAACTTTTTCCGGGGTCTTCCCATCTGCTAGTTTTTGCTTTGGCTAAATCGGGGTCTCCAAAGGGGTATGGTGGATAAGCACCATCTACTCTACTAGGGACAATTAGGTATCAACAAGGGGGTTGTACTTAGTAGTACCAAAGTGTAATGGTTTGGAGGAGCCAAACCACTACCATATATATATATGTATATATCAACATATAGTAGAACAATGCAAGTTTTAATAAACAGTAGATAAAACATGCATAAGTAAAATAGTAGGACAAGGCTTATGAGAAAGAAGGTGGCTTGCCTGATGATCAGCAATATGGCAATATGTCCCTGGACTTCTTCTTTAGATACCCTAGAATACCAATATCAATAATAAATACCCCTTCTTCTGCTCTCCGATTTCATCGCAACTATCGTCGTCCCGACAGCACATGCAAACAAACCAAGCCACAATCAACACAAGACAAACCACTACCATTACATACAGCAAACAATGAATAATACCAGATTAAGATTCAGATGGTTTTGAGAGGATTGGAAATAGGAGATTGAGATGGCCTTGGAGAAGGGAATGAATATCCCTTAGGATTTCTAGTCTAGAAACTACCTAAGAGATGGATTTTTGGAGCAAGACCATATTCTGTAGGGTACCATTGTAAAAACATGATACCAACAGATAGGTATTGATAAGGTGAAACCAACAAAAGTGGTTTCACTATTTTATCACTTTTCTTGAAATACTTATGAATATTCTAGTGCTAAAGGCTCTAGTTTAAGGAAATAATTCACCAGAAAAGTTCTGGAGCTCTAAGAATTATTTCTTTGGGTGTTTAGGTAGGCCTTGATGTACTTGTTTACTGAGAGTTGGAATAACTCCAAGATAATTACCAGAATGCCCTCAGGAATTTCCCAAAGGCAGTTCTGTACACAACTTGTCTTTTTCACCAGATTAGATCTACAGAAGCTTTTAATATGAGGCAAAGGACATGTATAGGTATGGCAAATACCTCCCAGTACCAACTGGAATTACTCTATTTGGAGTTACAAAGCTACGGTAGTGAATTTAGAGGTGAATAAACCATGCACAAAACAGTTTAATTCACAGATAAATACCTAAGGCCCAATAAACCATGAGCTCCTGGATTCAGTTAGGTATTGATGTACCACATCACTGAGATTTGGAATTGGTTCAATTGGACTCATGGTTTGGTGTAGGGAATTTTCCAAAGGCCTAACTGTAGGGAATTTGGTATTTTTGCTACAAGCAGATTAGAGTTCACCTTGACATGAGACCTATGCTGATTGATAGGTATAGCAATTTCCTTTTAGGAGAAGTTTGATTCACCCCAAATGGATATGTACAACTCTCTAAGGAATTTAATTAGTGCAAAAGACACACTTTAGTAGATTATTTGCGAATAAATAATGAAAAATATTTTTGGCATAAGACCAGTTCTGCATGTTGCACAGAACACACCTAAACATGGTAAAAATGCTAGTTAGGCAAAATACTTCATTTTCTATTTTTAAATTGATTTAAACTAAACTGCAGAAGTGAGATCTAGTATTTTATAAAAAGGAAAAAGAAAGGGGGTGTCACGGGCCCGGATCTGGAGGGGAGTTGGGCCGAGAGGGAGAATTCGGCCCACTCGGCGTCACTGCGCACAGAGGGAGTCTGTTTGAAAACTGGCAGGACGGGCCCAGCCGTTAGTGACGCGGGACGACAAGGGGGATATCGGCCATCTGGGGCCGTTCGATCTAGTCGAGATCGACGGCGGGCGGTTGTCTTCTTTGCAGGAAACAGGGTCACAGCAAGGAAACTCTAGCTGGTGGCGGGATGGGAGCGGGGCGCTCACCTGAGGGGCAGAGGGGCGACGGGGAGGGGCCGAGGCGACGAGGACTCCAGGGCGAGTCCGAAGAGGGGCGACACGGGGTGGGTCGACGTCGATACGGGGATCGCGCGAGGACGCCCGAACGGAGCTCGCCGGAGCTCGCCAGAGAGGCCTCGGGGTTGCATGCATGTCGACAGAGAGGATGCATGGAGGGTGCAAAGGTCCTGGGAGACGCCAGGAGGGATTCGGCAGGGCTGCATAGGCTCAGGGAGGCTGGGCTCGCCGTACATGAGCTTCTCTCGTGCATGATGGCGACGGCGACTTCCAGCGTTCCTGCAGCAGAGAGAGGGCACAGGGAGGTAGCTCAGAGGGGTAGAAGCTCAAATAGGACACATGCAACAGGGGGTAAGCAGAGAGGAGGCTACCTTGAGCTGGAGTTTGGCAATGGCCGAAAGGCCTTCCTTCTCTCCTCTCGTGCAGGACAGGGCAGGGGAGGAAGAAGGGTGCCTGGGGGAGGTGAGTGGAGGGGAGGGGAGGGGAAGCAAATGGAGGGGGCAGAGCATGCTGGGTGGCCTCTGGCCCATTTATACCGAGGTGGAGAGGAGGAGGATGTAAATGTCCTCTTTGGACATGGGGGAGGAGTGGGGCTGGCCTGGGAGTGGCTCAGGGGACAGTGGGGAGGGGTAGGAGGGTCATCCGTTTGTGAGAGAGATAGGGAGAGAGTGGTGGAGGCTGCTGCAAAGAAAATGGTCCCACTTATTGGTCTCTCTCTCTCTTAAGCACATGGGGATAAGGGAGAGGGTTTGCTACAGTAATGGCTACAGTAGACACGACCAGGGAGGAGTGCTGGTTGCTGTGGTGAGAGGTGGTGAGCCTTGGTGGTGATTGGTCCTTGGTCTAGATCAATAATTTCCTAGTTTGCCTTATTTGATCAATTTGTGGCTTGTGAAGGAAATTTGATAATTTGTATAGGACAAGGTAGGGAAATGGTACTGGTAGATAGGTGAGGTCAAGGTAGATGTCCAGGAATTATTTGGGATTTTTCTAAGGATTTAAAGTCCACTTAAATTCATTTACTCAAAAAGGACAGAAGTGATCTTTAGAAGATCATTTGATAAATTTCCATTGGACAAGGATGGATTTTGGTGTGGGAGGGTCCCAAATGTGAATACACACTTAGGGGAATTTTCCCAAGATTTATTGGGGATTAAAAGTATTTAAAACAATTATTATTACAATTCAGCCATTTAAGAAAATGGACAAAAAGAAATAATAAAGCTTCTCAAAAATATTCATTTTTGAGATGGAAAGATAGGGTGTGATATGTGGAACTCACATGAGCCAACAGTTGGGGAAGTGCATTGGCAAAAACCACACTTTCCCTTATGAAAGAGGTTTTGAAGAATTTGTCTATTAAAGAATTAAATTGATTTGGAGTCATAATAATTATGGATAAATATTGATAAACCTTGATGATCAAGGTAGATGATGTAGACAAGGGGTAGAAAGTATTTGCAACCTTGGGATTGGAGAATCCAAGTTGATTTTGGTGAAAACTAAAGATTTGGGGATCTTGGGTAAGATTGTTTTCATGCCACCAAAACCTTGTTGGATCTTGGAGCTCAGGGCTCCCCTTGGGGCAGGGGATATATAGATGGATAGACCAAGTGATGTAGATTGCAATGGTTTAGGGGTTTGTGCTTGATCCTGCTTGAGCTCATCAAGACAGGCTTTCAAACTTTGAATAAAATAAGCCTGCCAAAGCAGATTATCAACTAGCCTTCAAAACCTTGTGGGTTTAAACAACTCAAGGATCCAATTGGAACAAGGTAAGTAGGTAATGATAGACCTATGTGAGTAGAACACAACCATGCAAAGAGTTGGTCCATAGAGGGTTGGATGGGGGTGAGGTTCTATCAAAGTAGGCATGATGACTAGACTTGCAGGAATAGTTATTTTCTTGCCTGCAAAACCATCAAGAACTAGTGGGTTGAAGGGCGATCTGACCAAGGGAGAAAGTGGGCCTTGGTATTACTGAGGATGGTTAACAAGATGGTTCAAGTGCATTACCAAAAATGCACAAGGGTTGAGGAAGGGAGACATGCAAATAGGTGATGTTGGAAACAAATTTCCAGACTTAGCCAACTTTGGCAGATTTAGGGTTTTTGACTAGAGCATGAGAGGAGATGTTTTTGATGGGTTGCAAGGGACCCAAGCATCATCAAGTGGATGATTTTGAGGTGTATATTGAGTAGTAAGGATCCATGCTTGATATTGGTCTTTATTGACTTGGAAACTTCTAGAATGGATCTCTGCAGAATTGCTCTAGTTAAGGGTTTTAGATGATCACCTAGTATCTAGGGATCAGAACCAGATTGTATTTTTTTCTTAGGGTGGGATTATTTGGAGACATCTTGATCCTAGTGATGAGCTCCTAGAGTGGCTCATACCACTTCCTAAGCAAACAAGTTAAACAACATATCAGTACAACTCATCAGACAGCAGATCAAGGCAACTCATCTTACAAACAAATCAACTACTACTAGGGTTGCCACCAAACTTAGCTTGAGGTAAGGATGGGTATTTTGAAATAGGTGTTACATGTTCTTTTCCTAAACCACATGGATCCACTAGAGTGATTGCATGTGTGTTCTTTTCCTAAACCACATGGATCCACTTGAGTCATTGCATGTGTTTTCTTTTCCTAAAACACCTTGATCCACTAGAGTCATGTCATGTGTGTTATTTTCCTAAACCACATTGATCCACTAGATTCATTGCATGTGTGTTCTTTTCCTAAACCACATTGATCCACTAGAGACATTGTATGTGTGTTCTTTTCCTAAAACACATTGATCCACTACAGTCATTGCATGTGTGTCCTTTTCCAAAACCACATGGATCCACTAGGGTCATTACATGTGTGTTCTTTTCCTAAACCACATGTATCCACTAGAGTCATTACATGTGTGTTCTTTTCCTAAACCACATGGATCCACTTGTAATATTGCATGTGTGTTCTTTTCCTAAACCACATTGATCCACTAGTGTCATTGCATGTGTGCTCTTTTCCTAAACCACATTGATCCACTAGTGTCATTGCATGTGTGTTATTTTCCTAAACCACATGGATCGACTAGAGTCATTGCACGTGTGTTATTTTCCTAAACCACATGGATCCACTTGAGTCATTGCATGTGTGATCTTGTCCTGAACCACATGGATCCACTGGTGTCATTGCATGTGTGTCCTTTTCCTAAACCACATGGATCCACCAGAGTCATTGCATGTGTGTTTTTTCTAAATTAGATTGATCCACTAGTGACATTTGCATGTGTGTTCTTTTCCTAAACCACATTGATCCACTAGAGTAATTTCATGTGTGTTCTTTTCCTAAACCACATGGATCCACTAGATTCATTGCATGTGTGTTATTTCCCTAAACCACATGGATCCACTAGAGTCATTGCATGCGCATTCTTTTCCTAAACCACATGTATCCCCTAGTGACATTACATGTGTGTTCTTTTCCTAAGAAACATTGATCCACTAGAGTCATTGCATGTGTGTTCTTTTCCTAAACCACATGCATCCACAAGAGTCATTACATTTGTGTTCTTTTCCTAATCCAGATGGATCCGCAAGTTATTACATGTGTGTTCTTTTCCTAAACCACATGGATCCAATTGTGACATTGCATGTGTGTTCTTTTCATAAACCACATTGATCCACTGGTGTCATTGCATGTGTGTACTTTTCCTAAACCACATTGATCCACTGGTGTCATTACACGTGTGTTCTTTTCCTAAACCACATGGATCCACTAGAGTCATTGCATGTGCGTTGTTTTCCTAAACCACACGGATCCACTAGTGTCATTGCATGTGTGTTCTTTTTCTGAACCACATGGATCCACTAGAGTCATTGGATGTGTGTTATTTTACTAAACCACATTGATCCACTGGTGACATTACATGTGTGTTATTTTCCTAACCACATTGATCCACAAGTGACATTGCATGTGTGTTCATTTCCTAAACCACATTGATCCACTTGTGTCATTGCACGTGTGTTCTTTTCCTCAACCACATGGATCCATTAGATTCATTGCATCTGTGTTATTTTCCTGAACCACATGGATCCTCTGATGTCATTGCATGTGTGTTCTTTTCATAAACCACATTGATCCACTAGAGACATCGCATGTGTGTTATTTTCCTAAACCACATGGATCCACTAGTGACATTGCATGTGTGTTATTTTACTAAACCACATGGATCCACTAGTGACATTGCATGTGTGTTATTTTCCTAAACGACATGGATCCACTGGTCTCATTGCATGTATGTTCTTTTTCTAAACCACATGGATTCACTTGAGTCATTGCATGTGTGTTCTTTTCCTGAACCACATGGATCCACTAGAGTCATTGCATGTGTGTTCTTTTACTAAACCACATTGATCCACTGGTGACATTGCATGTGTATTCTTTTCCTAAACCACATTGATCCAATAGAGTCATTGCATGTGTGTTCTTTTCCTAAACCACATGGATCCACTAGAGTCATTGCATGTGTGTTCTTTTCCTAAACCACATGGATCCACTTGAGTCATTGCATGTGTGTTCTTTTCCTAAAACACCTTGATCCACTAGAGTCATTGCATGTGTGTTCTTTTCCTAAACCACATTGATCCACTAGAGTCATTGCATGTGTGTTCTTTTCCTAAACCACATTGATCCACTAGAGACATTGCATGTGTGTTCTTTTCCTAAACCACATTAATACACTAGAGTCATTTCATGTTTGTTCTTTTCCTAAAACACATTGATCCATTTGAGTCATTGCATGTGTTTTCTTTTCCTAAAACACCTTGATCCACTAGAGTCATTGCATGTGTGTTCTTTTCCTAAACCACATTGATCCACTGGAGTCATTGCATGGTGTTCTTTTCCTAAACCACATTGATCCACAAGAGACATTTCATGTGTGTTCTTTTCCTAAACCACATTGATCCACTAGAGTCATTGCATGTTTGTTCTTTTCCTAAAACACATTGTTCCACTAGAGTCATTGCATGTGTGTTCTTTTCCAAAACCACATGGATCCACTAGAGTCATTACATGTGTGTTCTTTTCCTAAACCACATGTATCCACTAGAGTCATTACATGCGTGTTCTTTTCCTAAACCACATGGATCCACTTGTAACATTGCATGTGTGTTCTTTTCCGAAACCACATTGATCCACTAGTGTCACTGCATGTGTGCTCTTTTCCTAAACCACATTTATCCACTGGTGTCATTGCATGTGTGTTGTTTTCCTAAACCACATGGATCTACTAGAGTCATTGCATGTGTGTTCTTTTCATAAACCACATGGATCCACTTTAGTCATTGCATGTGTGTTCTTTTCCTGAACCACATAGATCCACTAGTGTCATTGCATGTGTGTTCTTTTCCTAAACCACATTGATCCACTATAGTCATTGCATGTGCGTTCTTTTCCTAAACCACATGGATCCCCTAGTTACATTGCATGTGTGTTCTTTTCCTAAACAACATTGATCACTAGAGTCATTGCATGTGTGTTCTTTTCCTAAACCACATGGATCCACTAGAGTCATTACATTTGTGTTCTTTTCCTAAACCAGATGGATCCACTAGAGTCATTACATGTGTATTATTTTCCTAAACCACATGGATCCACTAGAGTCATTTCATGTGCATTCTTTTCCTAAACCACATGGATCCCCTAGTGACATTGCATGTGTGTTCTTTTCCTAAGCAACATTGATCCACTTGAGTCATTGCATGTGTGTTCTTTTCCTAAACCACATGGATCCACTAGAGTCATTACATTTGTGTTCTTTTCCTAAACCAGATGGATCCACAAGTCATTACATGTGTGTTCTTTTCCTAAACCACATGGATCCACTTGTGACATTGCATGTCTGTTCTTTTCATAAACCACATTGATCCAGTATCGTCATTGCATGTGTGTTCTTTTCGTAAACCACATTGATCCACTGGTGTCATTGCATGTGTGTTCTTTTCCTAAACCACATGGATCCACTAGAGTCATTGCATGTGTGTTGTTTTCCTAAACCACATGGATCCACTAGTGTCATTGCATGTGTTTTGTTTCTTGAAACCACATTGATCTACTGGAGTCATTTCATGTGTGTTCGTTTCCTAAACCACGCTGATCGACTAGAGACATTGCATTTGTGTTCTTTTCCTAAACCACATGGATCCCCAAGTGACAATGCATGTGTGATCATTTCCTAAACCACATTGATCCACTTGTGTCATTGCATGTGTGTTCTTTTCCTCAACCACATGGATCCATTAGATTCATTGCATCTATGTTATTTTCCCGAACCACATGGATCCTCTGATGTCATTGCATGTGTGTTCTTTTCATAAACCACATTGATCCACTAGAGACATCGCATGTGTGTTATTTTCCTAAACCACATGGATCCACTAGTGACATTGCATGTGTGTTATTTTACTAAACCACATGGATCCACTGGTGACATTACATGTGTGTTATTTTCCTAAACGACATGGATCCACTGGTCTCATTGCATCTGTGTTCTTTTCCTAAATCACACAGATCCACTTGAGTCATTGCATATGTGTTCTTTTCCTGAACCACATGGATCCACTAGAGTCATTGGATGTGTGTTCTTTTACTAAACCACATTGATCCACTGGTGACATTGCATGTGTGTTCTGTTCCTAACCACATTGATCCACAAGTGACATTGCATGTGTGTTCATTTCCTAAACCACATTGATCCACTTGTGTCATTGCACGTGTGTTCTTTTCCTCAACCACATGGATCCATTAGATTCATTGCATCTGTGTTATTTTCCTGAACCACATGGATCCTCTGATGTCATTGCATGTGTGTTCTTTTCATAAACCACATTGATCCACTAGAGACATCGCATGTGTGCTATTTTCCTAAACCACATGGATCCACTAGTGACATTGCATGTGTGTTACTTTACTAAACCACATGGATCCACTGGTGACATTACATGTGTGTTATTTTCCTAAACCACATGGATCCACTGGTCTCATTGCATGTGTGTTCTTTTCCTTAATCACACGGATCCACTTGAGTCATTGCATGTGTGTTCTTTTCCTGAACCACATGGATCCACTAGAGTCATTGGATGTGTGTTCTTTTACTAAACCACATTGATCCACTGGTGACATTGCATGTGTGTTCTGTTCCTAACCACATTGATCCACAAGTGACATTGCATGTGTGTTCATTTCCTAAACCACATTGATCCACTTGTGTCATTGCACGTGTGTTCTTTTCCTCAACCACATGGATCCATTAGATTCATTGCATCTATGTTATTTTCCTGAACCACATGGATCCTCTGATGTCATTGCATGTGTGTTCTTTTCATAAACCACATTGATCCACTAGAGACATCGCATGTGTGTTATTTTCCTAAACCACATGGATCCTCTAGTGACATTGCATGTGTGTTATTTTACTAAACCACATGGATCCACTAGTGACATTGCATGTGTGTTATTTTCCTAAACGACATGGATCCACTGGTCTCATTGCATGTGTGTTCTTTTTCTAAACCACATGGATTCACTTGAGTCATTGCATGTGTGTTCTTTTCCTGAACCACATGGATCCACTAGAGTCATTGCATGTGTGTTCTTTTACTAAACCACATTGATCCACTGGTGACATTGCATGTGTATTCTTTTCCTAAACCACATTGATCCAATAGAGTCATTGCATGTGTGTTCTTTTCCTAAACCACATGGATCCACTAGAGTCATTGCATGTGTGTTCTTTTCGTAAACCACATGGATCCACTTGAGTCATTGCATTTGTGTTCTTTTCCTAAAACACCTTGATCCACTAGAGTCATTGCATGTGTGTTCTTTTCCTAAACCACATTGATCCACTGGAGTCATTGCATGTGTTCTTTCCTAAACCACATTGATCCACTAGAGACATTGCATGTGTGTTCTTTTCCTAAACCACATTAATACACTAGAGTCATTTCATGTTTGTTCTTTTCCTAAAACACATTGATCCATTTGAGTCATTGCATGTGTTTTCTTTTCCTAAAACACCTTGATCCACTAGAGTCATTGCATGTGTGTTCTTTTCCTAAACCACATTGATCCACTGGAGTCATTGCATGGTGTTCTTTTCCTAAACCACATTGATCCACAAGAGACATTGCATGTGTGTTCTTTTCCTAAACCACATTGATCCACTAGAGTCATTGCATGTTTGTTCTTTTCCTAAAACACATTGTTCCACTAGAGTCATTGCATGTGTGTTCTTTTCCAAAACCACATGGATCCACTAGAGTCATTACATGTGTGTTCTTTTCCTAAACCACATGTATCCACTAGAGTCATTACATGCGTGTTCTTTTCCTAAACCACATGGATCCACTTGTAACATTGCATGTGTGTTCTTTTCCGAAACCACATTGATCCACTAGTGTCACTGCATGTGTGCTCTTTTCCTAAACCACATTTATCCACTGGTGTCATTGCATGTGTGTTGTTTTCCTAAACCACATGGATCTACTAGAGTCATTGCATGTGTGTTCTTTTCATAAACCACATGGATCCACTTTAGTCATTGCATGTGTGTTCTTTTCCTGAACCACATAGATCCACTAGTGTCATTGCATGTGTGTTCTTTTCCTAAACCACATTGATCCACTATAGTCATTGCATGTGCGTTCTTTTCCTAAACCACATGGATCCCCTAGTTACATTGCATGTGTGTTCTTTTCCTAAACAACATTGATCACTATAGTCATTGCATGTGTGTTATTTTCCTAAACCACATGGATCCACTAGAGTCATTACATTTGTGTTCTTTTCCTAAACCAGATGGATCCACTAGAGTCATTACATGTGTATTATTTTCCTAAACCACATGGATCCACTAGAGTCATTTCATGTGCATTCTTTTCCTAAACCACATGGATCCCCTAGTGACATTGCATGTGTGTTCTTTTCCTAAGCAACATTGATCCACTTGAATCATTGCATGTGTGTTCTTTTCCTAAACCACATGGATCCACTAGAGTCATTACATTTGTGTTCTTTTCCTAAACCAGATGGATCCACAAGTCATTACATGTGTGTTCTTTTCCTAAACCACATGGATCCACTTGTGACATTGCATGTCTGTTCTTTTCATAAACCACATTGATCCAGTAGCGTCATTGCATGTGTGTTCTTTTCGTAAACCACATTGATCCACTGGTGTCATTGCATGTGTGTTCTTTTCCTAAACCACATGGATCCACTAGAGTCATTGCATGTGTGTTGTTTTCCTAAACCACATGGATCCACTAGTGTCATTGCATGTGTTTTGTTTCTTGAAACCACATTGATCTACTGGAGTCATTTCATGTGTGTTCGTTTCCTAAACCACGCTGATCGACTAGAGACATTGCATTTGTGTTCTTTTCCTAAACCACATGGATCCCCAAGTGACATTGCATGTGTGATCATTTCCTAAACCACATTGATCCACTTGTGTCATTGCATGTGTGTTCTTTTCCTCAACCACATGGATCCATTAGATTCATTGCATCTATGTTATTTTCCCGAACCACATGGATCCTCTGATGTCATTGCATGTGTGTTCTTTTCATAAACCACATTGATCCACTAGAGACATGTGTGTTATTTTCCTAAACCACATGGATCCACTAGTGACATTGCATGTGTGTTATTTTACTAAACCACATGGATCCACTGGTGACATTACATGTGTGTTATTTTCCTAAACGACATGGATCCACTGGTCTCATTGCATGTGTGTTCTTTTCCTAAATCACACAGATCCACTTGAGTCATTGCATATGTGTTCTTTTCCTGAACCACATGGATCCACTAGAGTCATTGGATGTGTGTTCTTTTACTAAACCACATTGATCCACCGTGACATTGCATGTGTGTTCTGTTCCTAACCACATTGATCCACAAGTGACATTGCATGTGTGTTCATTTCCTAAACCACATTGATCCACTTGTGTCATTGCACGTGTGTTCTTTTCCTCAACCACATGGATCCATTAGATTCATTGCATATGTGTTATTTTCCTGAACCACATGGATCCTCTGATGTCATTGCATGTGTGTTCTTTTCATAAACCACATTGATCCACTAGAGACATCGCATGTGTGCTATTTTCCTAAACCACATGGATCCACTAGTGACATTGCATGTGTGTTACTTTACTAAACCACATGGATCCACTGGTGACATTACATGTGTGTTATTTTCCTAAACGACATGGATCCACTGGTCTCATTGCATGTGTGTTCTTTTCCTAAATCACACGGATCCACTTGAGTCATTGCATGTGTGTTCTTTTCCTGAACCACATGGATCCACTAAAGTCATTGGATGTGTGTTCTTTTACTAAACCACATTGATCCACTGGTGACATTGCATGTGTGTTCTGTTCCTAACCACATTGATCCACAAGTGACATTGCATGTGTGTTCATTTCCTAAACCACATTGATCCACTTGTGTCATTGCACGTGTGTTCTTTTCCTCAACCACATGGATCCATTAGATTCATTGCATCTATGTTATTTTCCTGAACCACACGGATCCACTTGAGTCATTGCATGTGTGTTCTTTTCCTGAACCACATGGATCCACTAGAGTCATTGGATGTGTGTTCTTTTACTAAACCACATTGATCCACTGGTGACATTGCATGTGTGTTCTGTTCCTAACCACATTGATCCACAAGTGACATTGCATGTGTGTTCATTTCCTAAACCACATTGATCCACTTGTGTCATTGCACGTGTGTTCTTTTCCTCAACCACATGGATCCATTAGATTCATTGCATCTATGTTATTTTCCTGAACCACATGGATCCTCTGATGTCATTGCATGTGTGTTCTTTTCATAAACCACATTGATCCACTAGAGACATCGCATGTGTGTTATTTTCCTAAACCACATGGATCCTCTAGTGACATTGCATGTGTGTTATTTTACTAAACCACATGGATCCACTAGTGACATTGCATGTGTGTTATTTTCCTAAACGACATGGATCCACTGGTCTCATTGCATGTGTGTTCTTTTTCTAAACCACATGGATTCACTTGAGTCATTGCATGTGTGTTCTTTTCCTGAACCACATGGATCCACTAGAGTCATTGCATGTGTGTTCTTTTACTAAACCACATTGATCCACTGGTGACATTGCATGTGTATTCTTTTCCTAAACCACATTAATCCAATAGAGTCATTGCATGTGTGTTCTTTTCCTAAACCACATGGATCCACTAGAGTCATTGCATGTGTGTTCTTTTCGTAAACCACATGGATCCACTTGAGTCATTGCATTTGTGTTCTTTTCCTAAAACACCTTGATCCACTAGAGTCATTGCATGTGTGTTCTTTTCCTAAACCACATTGATTCACTGGAGTCATTGCATGTGTGTTCTTTTCCTAAACCACATTGATCCACTAGAGACATTGCATGTGTGTTCTTTTCCTAAACCACATTAATACACTAGAGTCATTGCATGTTTGTTCTTTTCCTAAAACACATTGATCCATTTGAGTCATTGCATGTGTTTTTTTCCCTAAAACACCTTGATCCACTAGAGTCATTGCATGTGTGTTCTTTTCCTAAACCACATTGATCCACTGGAGTCATTGCATGGTGTTCTTTTCCTAAACCACATTGATCCACAAGATACATTGCATGTGTGTTCTTTTCCTAAACCACATTGATCCACTAGAGTCATTGCATGTTTGTTCTTTTCCTAAAACACATTGTACCACTAGAGTCATTGCATGTCTGTTCTTTTCCAAAACCACATGGATCCACTAGAGTCATTACATGTGTGTTCTTTTCCTAAACCACATGTATCCACTAGAGTCATTACATGCGTGTTCTTTTCCTAAACCACATGGATCCACTTGTAACATTGCATGTGTGTTCTTTTCCGAAACCACATTGATCCACTAGTGTCACTACATGTGTGCTCTTTTCCTAAACCACATTGATCCACTGGTGTCATTGCATGTGTGTTGTTTTCCTAAACCACATGGATGTACTAGAGTCATTGCATGTGTGTTCTTTTCCTAAACCACATGGATCCACTTGAGTCATTGCATGTGTGTTCTTTTCCTGAACCACATGGATCCACTAGTGTCATTGCATGTGTGTCCTTTTCCTAAACCACATGGATCCACTAGAGTCATTGCATGTTTTTTCCCTAAATTAGATTGATCCACTAGTGACATTTGCATGTGTGTTCTTTACCTAAACCACATTGATCCACTAGAGTCATTTCATGTGTGTTCTTTTCCTAAACCACATGGATCTACTAGAGTCATTGCATGTGTGTTATTTTCCTAAACCACATGGATCCACTAGAGTCATTGCCGTTGCATTCTTTTCCTAAATCACATGGATCCCCTAGTGACATTGCATGTGTGTTCTTTTCCTAAGCATCATTTATCCACTAGAGTCATTGCATGTGTGTTCTTTTCCTAAACCACATGGATCCACTAGAGTCATTACATTTGTGTTCTTTTCCTAAACCAGATGGATCCACAAGTCATTACATGTGTGTTCTTTTCCTAAACCACATGGATCCACTTGTGACATTGCATGTGTGTTCTTTTCATAAACTACATTGATCCACTGGTGTCGTTGCATGTGTGTTATTTTCCTAAACCACATTGATCCACTGGTGTCATTGCATGTGTGTTCTTTTTCTAAACCACATGGATCCACTAGAGTCATTGCATGTGTGTTGTTTTCCTAAACCACATGGATCCACTAGAGTCATTGCATGTGTGTTGTTTCTCGAAACCACATGGATCCACTTGTGACATTGCGTGTGTGTTATTTTCATAAACCACATTGATCCACTAGTGTCATTGCATGTGTGTTCTTTTCCTAAACCACATTGATCCACTGGTGTCCTTGCATGTGTGTTCTTTTCCTAAACCACATGGATCCCCTAGAGTCATTGCATGTGTGTTGTTTTCCTAAACTACATGGATCCACTAGAGTCATTGCATGTGTGTTCTTTCCCGAAACCACATGGATCCACTAGAGTCATTGCATGTGTGTTCGTTTCCTAAACCACGCTGATCGACTAGAGACATTGCATGTGTGTTCTTTTCCTAAACCACATGGATCCACAAGTGACATTGCATGTGTGTTCATTTCCTAAACCACATTGATCCACTTGTGTCATTGCACGTGTGTTCTTTTCCTCAACCACATGGATCCATTAGATTCATTGCAAATGTGTTATTTTCCTAAACCACATGGATCCTCTGATGTCATTGCATGTGTGTTCTTTTCATAAACCACATTGATCCACTAGAGACATCGCATGTATGTTATTTTCCTAAACCACATGGTTCCACTAGTGACATTGCATGTGTGTTATTTTACTAAACCACATGGATCCACTAGTGACATTGCATGTGTGTTTTTTCCTAAACGACATGGATCCACTGGTCTCATTGCATGTGTGTTCTTTTCCTAAACCACATAGATCCACTTGACTCATTGCATGTGTGTTCTTTTCCTGAACCACATGGATCCACTAGAGTCATTGCATGTGTGTTCTTTTACTAAACCACATTGATCCACTGGTGACATTGCATGTGTATTCTTTTCCTAAACCACATTGATCCAATAGAGTCATTGGATGTGTGTTCTTTTCCTAAACCACATGGATCCACTAGAGTCATTGCATGTGTGTTCTTTTCCTAAACCACATGGATCCACTTGAGTCATTGCATGTGTGTTCTTTTCCTAAAACACCTTGATCCTCTAGAGTCATTGCATGTGTGTTCTTTTCCTAAACCACATTGATCCACTAGAGTCATTGCATGTGTGTTCTTTTCCTAAACCACATTGATCCACTAGAGACATTGCATGTGTGTTCTTTTCCTAAACCACATTAATCCACTAGAGTCATTGCATGTTTGTACTTTTCCTAAAACACATTGATCCACTAGAGTCATTGCATGTGTGTTCTTTTCCAAAACCACATGGATCAACTAGAGTCATTACATGTGTGTTCTTTTCCTAAACCACATGTATCTACTATAGTCATTAACGGACAGAACTCTTTTCCCCACCCCTCCGCTCTCGCTTCGCTCTGCCCCCTTGAGAGTCTCCTCGTCGCCCCGGCTCTTCTCCCCCTCGTCTCCGGCGGCTCCGCTGGCTGGAGAGGATGGGGGAGAGGACGCCGGTCCTCTGTAGTTTGTAGGTTTTTTTGTTTTGTGTTGCCCTATGTGGCATATGGCGCTGATGCCGGGAGTGAGGCGAGGGATTTTGCGGGCCAGATCTGACGCTGTCCTGCCCTTCTTCTTCGCCTCTTGGTGCTCCGGTGGTCAGAGTCGGAAGGGAGGCGGTGGAGGAGAGAGGAGATCTCCATAAATAAGGCCTTTTCTTGCAGATTTGGCAGTTAATCTTGGGGTTGGGAGGATCCTTCTGGTGCTCGTCGTGGTGGCAAGCTCGAAGGTGTTCCTCCTTATCCTGATGCCTGGCTGCTACATCTGCAGCAGGGGAGGACTGCAGCTTCTCCTCGGAGGTTACCAACGGCGACGAGCACGTCGGCGTTCCTCATGGTCGAAGGGTGACCCCTCCACCCTCAAGCGGCGGTGAAGATTTCCGACCGCCGTCTTCAGGTGCAAATCAGGCCCGTGTGCCATTTCGGAGGCCCTCTAGCGTCGGTGCAGCTTGCTCCCGCCTCGATGTCCCAAGTGGTTTCGTCCCCGGCGACATCGAGGTCGGCTACATCGAGCCCTTGAGCAGTGGAGTAGGAGCTGGACCTGATTGCTTTTCGTGTGTTTCACCTAAGGTCCTTAGTGCAAAATGTAAGGGCTGGTCTGTAATTTCTTATTTCCTTGAGTTCTTTCTTCTAAGTTGTAACTCCACTGACAGATACGAATGAAGCTCTAGGTCCTTCGGGACCAACCCCTGTTCAAAAAAAAATCTACTATAGTCATTACATGTGTGTTCTTTTCCTAAACCACATGGATCCACTTGTAACATTGCATGGGTATTCTTTTCGTAAACCAAATTGATCCGTTGCATGTGTGTTCTTTTCCTAAACCACATTGATCCACTAGTGTCATTGCATGTGTGTTCTTTTCCTAAACCAGATGGATCCACTAGAGTCATTGCATGTGTGTTCTTTTCCTAAACCACATGGATCCACTTGAGTCATTGCATGTGTGTTCTTTTCCTAAACCACATGGATCCACTGGTGTCATTGCATGTGTGTCCTTTATCTAGACCACATGGATCCACTAGAGTCATTGCATGTGTGTTCTTTTCCTAAATTAGATTGATCCACTAGTGACTGTTGGGGATATACTTTCCGGGTATCCTCACAGTTCCTCACTGACCAGGGTGGCCCACTTCGGGTTAGAGCTTTGCTTCACGGGCGGCCCAGTCAGGGAGAGAAGACGGAGTCCAATCCGGCTACGGGAAGGCCTAGAAGACTTACCGACTTAGGCCCATAATGTTACTTGTAGTTCAAGATGTACTCTGTAACAGACTCTTAGTCGTAGCCGGATTGATCTCTCCTGTAAACCCTAGGCCGGATATCTATATAAGCCGTCCTAGGGAGAAACTTTAGGGCACCAGATAACACCCAATACTTTAGACCCTCAACTCGCACAGGCGAAACCCTTGTCACCCATATTCCGGCTCGCCGTATTACTGGATTGCTAGCAGGAGTAGGATCCGTCCAAAGCCGGCGGATTCGAACCTGGGTAAACTTGTGTGCTCACCGTCCCGGAATACCGTACGTCTCACCCCCTCTCTTCCGCACGCCTCGAGGACCCCCTCATGGCGTACTTGTCATCAATCCGACGATAGTTGGCGCCCACCATGGGGCAAGTGAGCTACGGATCTGCGTTCCGAGCGGAATCTGCAAGAATCGGAATCGGCGAGACCATCACCGTCGGTCGCATCCTCTACGCCAGCAACGTCCCTCTCATCGTTCTCGATGAGACTTGGATTCCGGCAAAGGAGGCCTTGACTGCCTACACAATCATGTCTTTCGGCGAGATCGATGTTTACATCGGTTTCGCTGAACCTGCCCAACCCACCCCAGCGGTGATGATAGAGGCAGAAGAATTTTCTAGGTCCCCTTTGTCCGTGGAGGTGGCAAAATTCCGGATCTCAGAAAACCCTAATCCCACCCAGCCCGCACCAGTTGGTCTAGCGGTCAACGCTGAACCTGAGGAAGACCTAGCGGTCAACGTCGAATCTGGAGTGGATCTCCCCGGAGGAGCCGGATCCCAGATCGACCCACCCATGGAAGTCGAATTCCAGGAGGAGCATATCAACGACACTGATTTCGGCTCTGATGATGCCGGAACAGACAGGCCCTTCCTAAGGTACACACTACGACGTATGATACTGCAAGGCGAAAGCGCAGATGCAATCCTCGAGACCATCAAAAGTTTCAATATGGCTGATCGCGAAAGCCGCAGGTACCTCAGGAAGCACGCGTAGCACTTCGTCGGATACGTGGGATCCGGATCCGGCTCTGCGGATGCTGGAGAAAACACCGACTCGGTGCTGGAGGCAATTGGAACAAACGCCGGCGTACTCACATCCTCGGATGAATCCATGACGTCGGCAGATTTCCGAAAGTTCTCCGCGGAATATGAAGAGGAGTACAACTCCAAAGCTGCAGAGGAAGGAGAAGCCATGGATGAAGGATCCGGGGAACACTCTCCCAAAGCGCAGGATGACATGGACGTCGGAGACAATCCCGAAGTCCAGATGTCCGAGAGTACCGATCAGAGCTTGACTCCGGGAAACAGACCCAAAGCCGTCTTTGCTACTGGCGCTGCCAAGAAGGAAAAGAAGAAGAACAAGAAGAACAAGACCCCGGCAAAAGACCCTCTGACAGAGGAGGTGATTGCCGAGGAATACGAGGAAGACTCGGATGGAGCACTAATCCCAGACGAGCCGAAAAAAGAAGCATCGGTGGATGGACACGTGATCACTGAAGGTGCGCGTAAACTCATCGATGCCGCACTAACCACACCTATCCCTACAGATGCAGAACTTCATCGCAGATGAGTTGGACGAAAGGGCCCAGCCCTAGAAGTGCTTCGTCAAAAACTCCTTGATGAAGCCAAAACATCGAGATGGAGAAGAAACATGTCGAACAAGGAGTACATGTCTGCCCATCGAAGACACGGAAGCATCACATAGATGACAACTAATTCTATGCGTCTGCGTCATTCTTTTTGGAGATGAGATGGGGAAGCCACGGAAGGATAGCAACGGAGATTGGGTATACCCAACACCAGTACAAAATACCGTGGCAGCCCGAGAAATTCTATCGGCTAATCCAGGACCAGAGGAGATCCGTTTGGGTATCAAGCTACTCAACAAGGGACTAGAGCAGCAAAAGGTCGCCCTGTACGGAAGTCAAAACTGGTCTCGATGCTGACCAATGTCGCACGGATCCGCATGGGCGACGTAAGACCCCATTATGTTCGGGCAGTATTATCGCCCCGAACGACGGGAAGACAATTATTCGAGAACCGGATCTTCAGGACAGCATCACAAAACCACACGCGATTGGGGCAATGTCGCACCAGCGGCCGAGAAAGACGCCATTGCTGCCCTGAATCTGACGAATCCTCCCCGACGAGAATCTAAGGATCGAAGGGGAGAAGATAAACAGAAACATCGGGAGGAGGATCGTTAGAGAATGCCGCCTCCTAGACATGAGAACCGTTCGGCTGAGCCTCACTATGGTGGGAACGACGGACGAAGGAACGACGGAAACCATGCAGGTACAAGCCGGCAGGGGGCTCGTCGTAGTCAAGACCCTCCCCGGAATTGGAATAATGACGTTCCGGACGGAGGCCAGTGCTCAGCCGGAAACTACCCCGCTGCACAACGGCCCCCACGGAGGTCAAGGAGGACATGGCGGAGGAGGTGGTGGCAGAAGCCGAAGTCCGGCTCCAAGGCACCACAGCCACAACCGGCATTCGGGACGATCCCTATCCCCGAACGACGCAAGGCATAGGATCAATTCCAACATAGAGGCTCGGCGCTACAAAAACGATGATGTGTACGTGGGCCCAAAGTGCTTCGGACCACGCATCAGAGCTACAAAGTTCCCGAAAGGATTTGTTATCTCAAGACATATTCAAGCCTACGACAGCATGGCTCGGCCAGACACCTGGTTATAGGATTTCTTCCAAGCTTGCTGCATCGCCAAAGGCGGAAACAGCCTAGTTGCAACTCGATATCTCCCACTCATGCTGAGGAAGACGACATGATCATGGCTCAATGAGCTTCCAGCGAACACCATCCACAACTGGTATGATTTACAAAGTGTGTTCTTTCGGAATTTCGAAGGCACATATCGGAGGCCCTGTACGGTTGGAGACCTACAGCGTTGCACCCAGAAAGCCGGAGAAACTTGCCGGGATTACCTCGGACGATGGATTGACACCAAGAACTCCTGCGAAGGAGTAAATGATCAAACTGCGATTGAAGCTTTCATCGCAGGTCTCCCAATTGGTTTGCTGCGCCATCGCTTGAAGTGTGACAAGGTTACTGATCTAGGAGAAATGATAGAAACAGCGAGCAAGTATGCAGATGCTGACGACGATGCAGAGGGATTACTCAATGCCCTGGCTGTGCCTCAGTCGGCAAAACAACCAAAGCAACAAGCTCAGAAGCGCAAAAATACCTCGGAAGAAAAACCCAACATGGAGACATCGGTAGTCACTACTGTTTCCGGGTCTGGAGGACGAGGAGGACGTGGCGGAGGCCGCGGGCGTGGCCGTGGGACATCAAGGGTCCAAGGTAGAGGAGAGAAATAACCAGGCAAAACCTACACTTGGGCCGACATCGCCAATAACTCATGTGTGCATCATTTGGACGCCAATGGGGGCTCATCCCACACCAACGCTGAATGTCGTTTTAACGACGACATCAAGAGAGATGATACTGCGGGCTACAAAGCTAAGCAGAAGAAGGGAAAGAAAAATCCCGAAAAAGACAAAGAGACCAAGGAAGATTCCGACATGGAGGAAGCCGACGCTTCAAATCCCAAGTCGGAAGGGAAGAAAACATTTCCCACCAAGAAGGACACTTACGTCACCTTCCTTGGATCTCAACCAGCAAAGGTCAAGAAAGCAGTTCTCCACGAGCTCAACGCAACAGTTCCGGCTGTCCCTCAGTATCTGGACTGGTCGGAAGTAGCAATAACATTTGACCGCGCTGATCATCCGCCTAAGCTACATAGGCGAGGAAAATACGCCTTAATCGTTAATCCACTTATTGATGGTTATGGTTTCTCCAAGACCCTCATGGACGGTGGTAGCAACATCAATATTCTCTATGTCAAAACGCTACGCCGGATGAAGATCTCGGATACACAGCTGAACCATAGCTCTGTGATCTTTCACGGGGTTGTCCCAGGAAGACAGGCTAATTCCCTGGGAGAGATCACTTTGGATGTTACTTTTGGAACACCAAAGAATTATTGGACGGAGGCACTTTCCTTTGAAGTGGTCCTGTTCAAGAGCGCATACCACGCTATATTTGGACGTCCGGCTTACTGGGCTTTTATGGCTCGTCCGTGTTACATTTACAATATGATGAAAATTCCAGGTCCCAATGGCGTAATCACCATCAGGGGAGACCCGAAGAAGGCGCGAGAGTGCGAGGATGGAAATGCCGCCTTTACCGAAGCCGTGCTGCACGCCCAGGAGTACCAGGAGATCAAGAAGAGCATAGATCCGTCCGAGATGCCGGCAACGAAGAAGGAGGTGACAAAGCCAAATCCGGAGTTCAAGGCATCAAGAGGACGAAGGCGACCGTTGAAGGATGACGACCCCTCCAAGGTGACCCAGATAGGCGTAGGCCTAAGTAGCGCATAGGAAAGCGCGCTCGTCAAGTTCCTCCAAGCAAATCAAGATATCTTCGCATGGCAGCCATTTGACATGACCGGAGTACCTAGGGAACTTGCCGAGCACTCTCTAAATGTAAAACCGAACGCTGAACCCGTCAAACAGTCCTTACGACGGTTTGGTGATGAAAAGCGTAAGGCAATAGCTAAGGAACTAGTGCGGCTCGAGTTAGCCGGATTCATAGAAGAGGTCATCCATACTGATTGGTCGGCCAACCCTGTAATGGTCCCTAAAAAGGACACCACTGATTTAAGGATGTGTGTTGATTATACTGCCTTAAACAAGGCTTGTCCAAAAGATCCGTTCGCTCTGCCTAGAATTGATCAAGTTATCGATTCTATGGCAGGCTCGGAACTCCTCTGTTTTCTCGACGCATATTCCGGTTATCACCAAATACGGATGAAGGAATCTGACAAAGTCAAGACTTCATTTATAACCCCCTTCAGAACCTTCTGTTTTGTTACAATGCCCTTTGGGCTGAAGAACGCACGTACCAGCGCACGATGCAACGTTGCCTCCATGACCAACTCGGACGCAATGTACATGCATACGTGGATGATATCGCGGTGATGTCCAAAAAGAAGGAAACACTCATTTCCGACTTGGAGGAAACATTCGCCAATCTACGAAAATACAACATCATGCTTAACCCGAAGAAATGCTTCTTTGGAATACCAGCCGGAAAATTGTTAGGTTTCATCGTGTCTCAAAGAGGCATAGAGGTGAACCGCGACAAGATCAAGGCTATTCTCAATATTTCCAGGCCAACTCGCCTGAAGGACGTACAAAGATTAACTGGTTGCATTGCCGTGGTCAGTCGATTTGTAAGCCGGCTTGGTGAAAGAGCCGCACCATTATACAAACTCCTGAAGAAGACCAAAGATTTTGTCTGGACTGACGAAGCTAAAGCTGCAGTACAACACCTGAAGAAAGTACTCTCGTCTGCTCCTATCCTTGCAGCGCCGAAACCTCAGGAACTGATGTTGCTTTATATTGCTGCGACAAATAAGGTCGTTAGTGTCGTCATGGTGGTGGAGAGACCAGAGGAAAATCAGGAACACCTGGTGCAGCGTCCGACTTATTTTGTCAGCGAGGTCTTGATAGAATCAAAACAGCGATATCCGCACTATCAAAAGTTGGCTTACGGTGTTTTCCTAGCATCTCGTAAGTTACGACACTATTATCAGGAGCATCCAATTACCATGGTGAGCAAAGCTCCCATGAGAGACATAATCAACAACAGCGACGCCACAAGACGTGTCGCCAAATGGGGCATAGAACTCTCAACTTTCGATATTGAGTATAAACCTCGGACAGCAATCAAATCCCAGATCCTTGCCGACTTTGTCGCTGATTGGACAGAGACCAAGGAGAACATGACCCTCCCTGAGTCAGAATATTGGACCCTCTTTTTTGATGGGTCTAAGGCTCGAGGGGGCTCGGGGGCTGGTGTGGTGCTTAAATCACCCCAAGGAGATAAACTATTATACGTGTTGCAGATCCACTTCACAGCGACAAACAATATTGCCGAGTATGAAGCACTGCTGCACGGAATCCGGATTGCCAAGGATATTGGCATCCGACGTTTGATGTGTTACGGAGATTCAGATCTTGTTGCTCAGCAAGTCTCGGATATTTGTAATGTAAATAAGCACATGGCATCATATAACGCTGTCGTGGATGATCTATCTAAATCGTTCGAAGGGTTTGAAGTTCAACACATCCCTCGAGCAGAAAATAAGGAAGCAGATGCACTATCTCGAATAGGCTCTACGCGGAAAGAGGTCCCGGATGGCGCATTTTTAGAGCACCTCAAAGTTCCTCGATAAAGGGAGTAGATGAGGAATATCCGACCAAATCCGACTCGCCTTTAATAGCAGTTTTGGCTGTAATTCCCAGCTGGACTCAACCCTACCTTGATTACTTGGTAGATGGCAAATTACCCGAAGACTAGGTGCTGAGCCGGCAGATTATCCGACGAGCAAAAGCCTATACTTTTGTTAAAGGTGAGCTCCATAAATGGAGTGTTTCCAGGGTTTTTTAGCGCTGTGTATCTCCGGAAGAAGGAGTGGAGATCTTAAGAGAAATCCACGAAGGCGAGTGTGGTCACCACGCTGCAGCCAAATCTTTAGTGGAAAAATCTTTTGGACATGGATTTTTCTGGCTTACAGCTCAGGCAGATGCCGAACGATTAGTCAAGACATGCAAAGGCTGCCAAAAGAATGCCAAGCAAGATCATGTTCCAGCTGATCAGCTACGAACAATACCTATAACATGGCCTTTTGCGGTCTGGGGGCTTGATATGGTAGGACCTTTTAAACGAGCACCAAGTGGATTCACGCACCTCTTAGTGATGGTGGACAAATTCACAAAGTGGATCGAGGCTAAACCTGTCACTAGTTGTGATGGAGCAACAGCCAAAAGATTTGTCGAGGATGTTATAATCCGGTATGGTTATCCGCATAGCATTATCACGGACAACGGGAGTAACTTTTCTATGGGAGAACTGGCTGAATTCTGTGATGAGCAAAATATCCGGCTTGATATTGCGTCAGTCGCACATCCACAGGCTAACGGACAAGTCGAAAGAGCAAATGGTTTAATTCTACAAGGCTTGAAACCGAGACTCGAAGCACCACTGAGACGTGCTGCGGGGGCTTGGGCAGAGGAACTACCCTCTGTAATTTGGAGTTTGCGAACAACTCCGAACAGGTCAACAGGATATACACCTTTCCTCTTGGTCTATGGCGCAGAAGCAGTTCTTCCTAGTGATTTTATCCATACTTCTCCTAGAGTGTCCGCCTATATCGAAGAGGATGCCAAGATTTCTCAACAAAATGATCTCGACTTAGTCGAAGAAGTTCGCGTCGTTGCTGAAATGAGATCTACAGCCTATCAGCAGAAGTTATGCAAGTATCATAGCCAGAGAGTCCGAACTAGATCTTTTAATAAATGTGATTTGGTTCTCCGGCTTGTGCAACAAAGAAAGCACAAACTTTCCCCAGTATGGGAAGGGCCCTTTTTAGTTAGTCGAGTATTGCACAATGGATCGTACTACTTAACTGACATGAGGCCAGTCAAAGAAAGACCTGCTACTAAGAAGAGAAAGAGAGCTGGAGGCAGTACAAATCCGGATGAGTTAGACATACCATGGAATATTGCTCAGCTACGTCCGTTTTATTCTTAGTTTATCCTTCTTTGTAATCATACGTATGTACATGTTCTGTGAGAAATAAAAGTTTTGGTTACCTCAAAGTTTTCCTGAGAAGTTTTTACCATCTTATTTCCTAATGATCATGTCATAGTCGAAAATCCCAGAATGCTTGAAAGAAATTTATGCTCATGTTCGTTCTGGTTTAGATTTCCGACTCTAAAACTACTACCGTCGGGTATAACTCTAAAAATTCTAGTCTTTACTTTGGTTATTTGTCTGATTGCTGGATGCGGGTATTTTCCGAGTAGTGAATTGTTGGTACTGGAAGCCGGCTTTATTTCCGAGTTTAAACTGGTTTAGCAATTGAGCTCCGTTGCTCGGCAAAGTTTTCTGGCTAAAGGTTTAGCCGGCTCACGAAAGGGACGAGGCGGAAAGCCAGATAAATGATAAGTCGAGACGAAAAATATAAGTGCTTGTGAAAACATTTTAGGCACACAAAAAAAAAGTCAAAGGACAAAAGTGCTGAATAGATAAAAACTTAGCACTAAGAAAAAGTCATAGTACTTAATATTTACAAATCGCATCATGTTCTTTCACAGAATAATACATAAGTTTGTGGTCTATGATGCAGGAGGAGATGAAGGATCTACTGGCTCGCTGGTCACTCCGCCTTGGTATCGTTCCGAGATGTCCGGATCCGAGGTGGTCCGTTCATTGTCGGAAACTTCTTCGGCATCTTCTAGAGGAGGTGGCGGAGTATCCACGCGGGTGAAGAAGGGCACCTCATAGCTGGTCAGGTCAGCTACGTAGCACCCATAGCCGGCACAGGAGTGCATGATAGCTTGAATGTCCTGCTCCTGGCCGTCTTCATCTACTTTGCAGTACCCTCTGGTCACTTGCCATATCTCCATGTTTCCATGGTGGCTCATGACCATGGTAAGAGCGTTCTGCGCAGCAGTCCGCGCGTAGGACATGTTCTAGTCCCAAACAAGCTGCGACATCTCCTTGGCCTTCTCCCGCACCTGGAAGTCTGACATGCTTGGCATGTCCGGAATCCTGAGAGACTCGCCAATATCCTCAAGGGATTGGCGGTAGTCATGAAGAAGATCACCGACTTGGGTAAGCCAGTGAGTGCGGGGCTCGGATGAGGAGGATTTCGTCAAGTTCAGAGGACCTATACACAAAATGAAGATAAGGAAAAAACCGACATTGATAAAAGTCGAGGAAATGATAAGTCAGATAGATGGAACTTACCAAGAATGACGTCATCAATCTTGGCTTTCTCCTCCCGGAGACTCTGGAGTTCAGCCCGGAGTGCTTGGGAGATATCCTTCTCTCTATCAACCTCATTCTTGAGGCCCGAGATAACTTTATCTTGAGCAGCAATCTTGCGATCGCGCTCTTCAGTGGCCATGGAGGAGGATTCCAGGACTTGAGCTATGCTCGTTTCATGATCCACCTTGAGCTTTTCCAGCTCTTGGCGAAGTCCTTTGTTCTCCACCACCAAAGTCTTGAGGTTCTCGGCCTCTTCAATCATAGCGATGGATTCTTTCACCAACGCTGTAAGTCAAAAAAGAACAACAGTTCAGAAAAATTCGACATAGAAAAAGCAAAAGACAAGGTTTGAATCTCGAAATATTTACCTTCAGCTTCATCCTTGGCTACCTTGACCTCAGCATTTTTAAGCCAGAGAGCTTTGATCTCTCTCTGCTTATTACAGACATTGGACAATAATTCCTGGTTATAGGAACATACTTTCTGTAAGTCAGAATACCCAAAGTCAGAAAGCTACTTAAGACCCGGGCTAATATTTTTACTAAATATCAGCACGAGCCTTGGGGGCTACACTAGTTCGTTCTTTGGCATCCTAATGAAAGCATAAACTCGGATTCTATATCCTACTTCATGCTTGGGGCTAGAGGATATGATATAACATAATGTAAAAACAAGAGTTGGAATTCCGACTTACATATTGCTCGCAGGTGAGTTTGTCTAAACCCGCGTTCACTTCAGCTGCCACCTTCTCGGCGAGAGTAAGAGGGATCACTAGAGCTGTTGGAAGCTCGCCAGTCCTGATCCTCTCATCGCGAAGGCGGACTTGAGTAAGAAGGTTGGAGAACTTGACGTCCTCTGCTTCTTGCGCCTCCTCTTCGGGGGATAGATGGCTTTTGTCCAGGACATGCCTGGCCAGCCGCTGATCTCCTCTGCAGATTTCTGGGTCAGGCCAAATTTGGCAAGACCCGGATTGTTGAGGAGGTTGTTGGCGAAGACTTCAGCCGAGGGATCATTACCCGAAGAGGGTTCACCCTTACCTTGAGCTGACGCACTGGTGGTGACGTTAGTATGCGACCCAAGGATCGTCGGCTCCGCTTGAGGAGCAAAATCTTCTGCAATCACCGGAGAAGGGATGATCGCCAGAGTTGCAGAAGGTTGAGGGACCGGAGTCGAAGGAGCCACGGCAGGGGAAGCTATTGTAAGCTTTGTCTGGCGCAAGGGCTTCGAAGAAGTCCCCTTCCCCTTGCCCTTGATAATTGATTTTGCTCTGAGAAAGTAGTAAAGTCGGAAACATTACATCTCGAAAAGAAACTTGAGTAAACAACAAAGGTGGAAAAGTTGTGACAGAAGGTTACCTCTTCACAACAAGCACTTCCTTTGTGCCAACAGCCACTGTCGAAGCTTTGCGCTTCTTGAGTGCAAGATCCGGCAATGGAACCACTTCAGTCTCCTGAGAAAACTCAGGAGGATATCCTTCGAGTGGAGCAAGCTCCGACTCGGGGAGGTCAGCAAGCTGAAAATAAATACACAAATCAGCATTGCAATATATTAAAAAGTGAAACACGCAGAAGATGTTCTGGTAGGAGCTTACCAACACCACGGGATTATCGGCAGTGTGCATGTCCAGAGAAATCTTCGGAATCATCCTCTCGATCCGCTCCTTGATCAGCCATTTGATCTGGCTGATGTAGCCTTGAGAGTTGTAGGCTTTGGGGCTGATGCGGAGAGAGTCTTTTTTGGAAGACGTGATGGAATGCATCAGTCTATCCCCGTGGTACTGAAGTGGCTGAATCCGACGTGAGACCCAGCATTGGACTAAGTCGGATCCTTTCAGACCCCTGTGCTTGATAAGATATTCGATCCGCCTCTTAGCGAGGATCAGATCGTCGGTGAGAGCCGGAGCAGCCTCGTCCTAGGAAGGCTGGGCCATGGCGGCTCCATCGACAAAAGCCGGCAAAGCAGTAGCTTTGCCGGGTGCCGGAATATCCCTATGGTAGAAAAAAGTGGCTGGCCATTGTTTGACCGAGTCACTGGTGGAAATTTTGGGATAAGCCCAGTCTTGTCTAACCGAAAAACTAATGGTGCTGGTGATATAAGGAACACCTGCGGTGATGGAATTTCTCTGGACATGAAAATAATACCGGAAAAGAAGCAAACTCGGCCTAATGCCGAGAAAGCCCTCGCAAAGCGCAGCATATGCGCTCATCTCTAGGATGGAGTTGGGAGGAAGATTGTGGAGTTGAACTCCATAGTGGTCAATCACCTCGGAGAAGAACTCCGAGGGAGGAAAGGACAAACCTCGGTCTAGATGGGTGCCGAAGTGGACGCGCTCGCCCTCGTGCGGGTTGGAGACGGTCTCACCGGAGCCGCTCCGCCAGTCGCCGGCGACGAGCAGCCCCTCCTTCTCCACATTCTTGAGGCCTGCCTCGTCGAGGGCGCAGGGGATCCAGATTCCCCTGTAGCTTTCCTTTTCTGCTGCAGCTTCTGCCTTCGCCGCCGCTATCACCAAACCGGAGGAAGAAGATGAAGAAGCCATTTTTCTCCGGTGATAAAGTGACCTTAAGGTGGCGGCGCTAGGAGCTCTTTTCTTTTTGTTGGGGATATACTTTCCGGGTATCCTCACAGTTCCTCACTGACCAGGGTGGCCCATTTCGGGTTAGAGCGTTGCTTCACAGGCGGCCTAATCAAGGAGAGAAGACGAAGTCCAATCCGGCTACGGGAAGGCCTAGAAGACTTACCAACTTAGGCCCATAATGTTACTTGTAGCTCAAGATATACTCTGTAACAGACTCTTAGTCGTAGCCGGATTGATCTCTCCTGTAAACCCTAGGTCGGATATCTATATAAGCCGTCCTACGGAGAGCCCTTAGGGCACCAGATAACACCCAATACTTTAGACCCTCAACTCGCACATGCGAAACCCTTGTAACCCATATTCCGGCTCTGCCGTATTACTGGATTACTAGCAGGAGTAGGATCCGTCCAAAGCCGGCGGATTCGAACCTGGGTAAACTTGTGTGCTCACCGTCCCGGAATACCGTACGTCTCACCCCCTCTCTTTCGCATGCCTCGAGGACCCCCTCATGGCGTACTTGTCAAAAATCCGACGACAGTGACATTTGCATGTGTGTTCTTTTCCTAAACCACATTGATCCACTAGAGTCATTTCATTTGTGTTCTTTTCCTAAACCACATGGATCCACTAGAGTCATTGCATGTGTGTTATTTTCCTAAACCACATGGATCCACTAGAGTCATTGCATATGCATTCTTTTCCTAGACCACATGGATCCCCTAGTGACATTGCATGTGTGTTCTTTTCCTATGCAACATTGATCCACTAGAGTCATTGCATGTGTGTTCTTTTCCTAAACCACATGGATCTACTAGAGTCATTACATTTGTGTTCTTTTCCTAAACCAGATGGATCCACAAGAGTCATTACATGTGTGTTCTTTTCCTAAACCACATGGATCCACTTGTGACATTGCATGTGTGTTCTTTTAATAAACCACATTGATCCACTGGTGTCATTGCATGTGTGTTCTTTTCCTAAACAACATTGATCCACTAGTGTGTCATTACATGTGTGTTCTTTTCCTAAACCACATGGATCCACTAGAGTCATTGCGTGTGTGTTCTTTTCCTAAACCACATGGATCCACTAGAGTCATTGCATGTGTGTTATTTCCCGAAACCACATTGATCCACTAGAGTCATTGCATGTGTGTTCATTTCCTAAACCATGCTGATCGACTAGAGACATTGCATGTGTGTTCTTTTCTTAAACCACATGGATCCACATGTGACATAGCATGTGTGTTCATTTCCTAAATCACATTGATCCACGTGTGTCATTGCATGTGTGTTCTTTTACTCAACCACATGGATCCATTAGATTCATTGCAGCACATGTATGTGTGTTATTGAACCACATGGATCCTCTGATGTCATTGCATGTGTGTACTTTTCATAAACCACATTGATCCACTAGAGACATCACATGTGTGTTATTTTCCTAAACCAAATGGATCCACTAGTGAATTGCATGTGTGTTATTTTGCTAAACCACATGGATCAACTTGTGACATTGCATGTGTATTATTTTCCTAAACAACATGGATCCACTAGTCTCATTGCATGTGTGTTCTTTTCCTAAACCACATGGATCCACTTGAGTCATTGCATGTGTCTTCTTTTCCTGAACCACATGGATCCACTAGAGTCATTGCATGTGTGTTCTTTTACTAAACCATACGGACCCACTCGTGTCATTACATGTGTGTTCTTTTCCTAAACCACATTGATCCACTAGATTCATTGCAAGTGTGTTTTTTTCCTGAACCACCTGGATCCACAAGTGGCATTGCATGTGTGTTCTTTTCCTACACCACATTGATCCACTAGAGTCATTGCATGTTTGTTCTTTTCCTAAAACACATTGATCCACTAGAGTCATTGCATGTGTGTTGTTTTCCAAAACCACATGGATCAACTAGAGTCATTACATGTGTGTTCTTTTCCTAAACCACATGTATCCACTAGAGTAATTACATATGTGTTCTTTTCCTAAACCGCATGGATCCACTTGTAACATTGCATGTGTGTTCTTTTCTTAAACCTCATTGATCCACTGGTTTCATTGCATGTGTGTTATTTTACTAAACCACATTGATCCATTGGTGTCATTGCATGTGTGTTCTTTTCCTAAACCACATGGATCCACTAGAGTCATTGCATGTGTGTTCTTTTTCTAAACCACATGGATCCACTTGAGTCATTGCATTTGTGTTCTTTTCCTGAACCACATGGATCCACTGGTGTCATTGCATCTGTGTCCTTTTCCTAACCCACATGGATCCACTAGAGTCATTGCATGTGTGTTCTTTTCCTAAGCCACATTGATCCACTAGTGACATTTGCATGTGTGTTCTTTTCCTAAACCACATTGATCCACTAGAGTCATTTCATGTGTGTTCTTTTCCTAAACCACATAGATCCATTAGAGTCATTGCATGTGTGTTATTTTCCTAAACCACATGGATCCACTAGAGTCATTGCATGTGCATTATTTTCCTCAACCACATGGATCCCAAAGTGACATTGCATGTGTGTTCTTGTCCTAAACTACATTTATCACTAGAGTCATTGCATGTGTGTTCTATTCCTAAACCAAATGGATCCACTAGAGTCATTACATTTGTGTTCTTTTCCTAAACCACATGTATCCACTAGAGTCATTACATGTGTGTTCTTTTCCTAAACCACATGGATCCACTTGTGACATTGCATGTGTGTTCCTTTCATAAACCACATTGATCCACTAGTGTCATTGCATGTGTGTTCTTTTCCCAAACCACATTGATCCACTAGTGTCATTGCATGTGTGTTCTTTTCCAAAACCACATGGATCCACTAGAGTCATTGCATGTGTGTTCTTTTCCTAAACCACATGGATCCACTAGAGTCATTGCATGTGTCTTCTTTTCCTAAACCACATGGATACACTAGAGTCATTGCATGTGTGTTCTTTTCCTAAACCACATGGATCCACTAGAGTCATTACATTTGTGTTTTTTCCTAAACTAGATGGATCCACTAGATTCATTACATGTGTGTTCTTTTCCTAAACCACATGGATCCACTTGTGACATTCATGTGTGTTCTTTTCATAAACTACATTGATCCACTGGTCTCATTGCATGTGTGTTCTTTTCCTAAACCACATTGATCCACTAGTGTCATTGCATGTGTGTTCTTTTCCTAAACCACATGGATCCACTAGAGTCATTGCATGTGTGTTCTTTTCCTAAACCACATGGATCCACTAGAGTCATTGATTGTGTGTTGTTTTCCTAAACCACATGGATCCACTAGAGTCATTGCATGTGTGTTATTTTCCAAAACCACATTGATCCATTGGAGTCATTGCATGTCTGTTCGTTTCCTAAACCACACTGATCGACTAGAGACATTGCATGTATGTTCTTTTCCTAAACTATATGGATCCACAAGTGACATTGCATGTGTGTTCATTTCCTAAACCACATTGATCCACTTGTGTCATTGCATGTGTGTTATTATCCTCAACCACATGGATCCATTAGATTCATTGTATCTGTGTTATTTTCCTGAACCACATGGATCCTCTGATGTCATTGCATGTGTGTTCTTTTCATAAACCACATTGGTCCACTAGAGACATCGTATGTGTGTTATTTTCCTAAACCACGTGGATCCACTATTGACATTGCATGTGTGTTATTTTTCTAAACCACATGGATCCGCTGGTGACGTTGCATGTGTGTTATTTTCCTAAACGACATGGATCCACTGGTCTCATTGCATGTTTGTTCTTTTCCTAAACCACATGGATGCACTTGAGTCATTGCATGTGTGTTGTTTTCCTGAACCACATGGATCCACTAGAGTCATTGCATGTGTGTTCTTTCACTAAACCACATTGATCCACTGGTGACATTGCATGTGTGTTGTTTTCCTAAACCACATTGATCCAATAGAGTCATTGCATGTGTGTTCTTTTCCTAAACCACATGGATCCACTTGAGTCATTGCATGTGTGTTCTTTTCCTGAACGACATGGATCCACTGGTGTCATTGCATGTGTGTCCTTTTCCTAAACCACATGGATCCACTAGAGTCATTGAATGTATGTTCTTTTTCTAAGCCACATTGATCCACTAGTGACATTTGCATGTGTGTTCTTTTCCTAAACCACATTGATCCAGTAGAGTCATTTCATGTCTGTTCTTTTCCTAAACCACATAGATCCACTAGAGTCATTGCATGTGTGTTCTTTTCCTAAATCACATTGATCCACTATAGTCATTGCATGTGTGTTCTTTTCCTAAACAACATTGATCACTAGAGTCATTGCATGTGTGTTCTTTTCCTAAACCACATGGATCCACTAGAGTCATTACATTTGTGTTTTTTTCCTAAATTAGATGGATCCACTAGATTCATTACATGTGTGTTCTTTTCCTAAACCACATGGATCCACTTGTGACATTCATGTGTGTTCTTTTCGTAAACTACATTGATCCACTGGTCTCATTGCATGTGTGTTCTTTTCCTAAACCACATTATTCCACTAGTGTCATTGCATGTGTGTTCTTTTCCTAAACCACATGGATCCACTAGAGTCATTGCATGTGTGTTCTTTTCCTAAACCACATGGATCCACTAGAGTCATTGCATGTGTGTTCTTTTCCTAAACCACATGGATACACTAGAGTCATTGCATGTGTGTTCTTTTCCAAAACCACATTGATCCACTAGAGTCATTGCATGTGTGTTCGTTTCCTAAACCACATTGATCGACTAGAGACATTGCATGTATGTCCTTTTCCAAAACTACATGGATCCACAAGTGACATTGCATGTGTGTTCATTTCCTAAACCACATTGATCCACTTGTGTCATTACATGTGTGTTATTTTCCTCAACCACATGGATCCATTAGATTCATTGCATCTGTGTTATTTTCCTGAACCACATGGATCCTCTGATGTCATTGCATGTGTGTTCTTTTCATAAACCACATTGGTCCACTAGAGACATCGTATGTGTGTTATTTTCCTAAACCACGTGGATCCACTAGTGACATTGCACGTGTGTTATTTTGCTAAACCACATGGATCCACTGGCGACATTGCATGTGTGTTATTTTCCTAAACGACATGGATCTACTAGTCTCATTGCATGTGTGTTCTTTTCCTAAACCACATGGATCCACTTGAGTCATTGCATGTGTGTTGTTTTCCTGAACCACATGGAGCCACTAGAGTCATTGCATGTGTGTTCTTTTACTAAACCAAATTGATCCACAAGTGACATTGCATGTGTGTTCTTTTCCTAAACCACATTGATCCAATAGAGTTATTGCATGTGTGTTCTTTTCCTAAACCACATGGATCCACTTGAGTCACTGCATGTCTGTTCTTTTCCTGAACCACATGGATCCACTGGTGTCATTTCATGTGTGTCCTTTTCCTAAACCACATGGATCCACTAGTGTCAATGCATGTGTGTTCTTTTCCTAAGTCACATTGATCCACTAGTGACATTTGCATGTGTGTTCTTTTCCTAAACCACATTGATCCACTAGAGTCATTTCGTATGTGTTCTTTTCCTAAACCACATAGATCCACTAGAGTCATTGCATGTGTGTTCTTTTCCTAAATCACATTGATCCACTATAGTCATTGCATGTGCGTTCTTTTCCTAAACCACATGGATCCCCTAGTGACATTGCATGTGTGTTCTTTTCATAAACAACATTGATCACTAGAGTCATTGCATGTGTGTTCTTTTCCTAAACCACATGGATCCACTAGAGTCATTACAATTGTGTTTCTCCTAAACCAGATGGATCAACTAGAGTCATTACATGTGTGTTCTTTTCCTAAACCACATGGATCCACTTGTGACATTGAATGTGTGTTCTTTTCATAAACTACATTGATCCACTGGTCTCATTGCATGTGTGTTCTTTTCCTAAACCACATTGATCTACTGGTGTCATTGCATGTGTGTTCTTTTCCTAGACCACATGGATCCACTAGAGTCATTGCATGTGTGTTCTTTTCCTAAACCACATGGATCCACTAGAGTCATTGCATGTGTGTTCTTTTCCTAAACCACATGGATCCACTAGAGTCATTGCATGTCATTATTTTCCTAAACCACCTGGATCCCCAAGTGACATTGCATGTGTGTTCTTTTCCTAAACAACATTTATCACTAGAGACATTGCATGTGTGTTCTATTCCTCAACCACATGGATCCATTAGATTCATTGCATCTGTGTTATTTTCCTGAGCCACATGGATCCTCTGATGTCATTGCATGTGTGTTCTTTTCATAAACCACATTGGTCCACTAGAGACATCGTATGTGTGTTATTTTCCTAAACCACGTGGATCCACTATTGACATTGCATGTGTGTTATTTTTCTAAACCACATGGATCCGCTGGTGACATTGCATGTGTGTTATTTTCCTAAAAGACATGGATCCACTGGTCTCATTGCATGTGTGTTCTTTTCCTAAACCACATGGATCCACTTGAGTCATTGCATGTGTGTTGTTTTCCTGAACCACATGGATCCACTAGAGTCATTGCATGTGTGTTGTTTTACTAAACCACATTGATCCACTGGTGACATTGCATGTGTGTTGTTTTCCTAAACCACATTGATCCAATAGAGTCATTGCATGTGTGTTCTTTTCCTAAACCACATGGATCCACTTGAGTCATTGCATGTGTGTTCTTTTCCTGAACGACATGGATCCACTGGTGTCATTGCATGTGTGTCCTTTTCCTAAACCACATGGATCCACTAGAGTCATTGAATGTATGTTCTTTTTCTAAGCCACATTGATCCACTAGTGACATTTGCATGTGTGTTCTTTTCCTAAACCACATGGATCCACTAGAGTCATTGCATGTGTGTTCTTTTCCTAAATCACATTGATCCACTATCGTCATTGCATGTGTGTCCTTTTCCTAAACCACATTGATCCACTAGAGTCATTGAATGTATGTTCTTTTTCTAAGCCACATTGATCCACTAGACTCATTTCATGTGTGTTATTTTCCTAAACCACATAGATCCACTAGAGTCATTGCATGTGTGTTCTTTTCCTAAATCACATTGATCCACTATAGTCATTGCATGTGCGTTCTTTTCCTAAACCACATGGATCCCCTAGTGACATTTCATGTGTGTTCTTTTCCTAAACAACATTGATCACTAGAGTCATTGCAGGTGTGTTCTTTTCCTAAACCACATGGATCCACTAGAGTCATTACATTTGTGTTTTTTTCCTAAACTAGATAGATCCACTAGATTCATTACATGTGTGTTCTTTTCCTAAACCACATGGATCCACTTGTGACATTCATGTGTGTTCTTTTCATAAACTACATTGATCCACTGGTCTCATTGCATGTGTGTTCTTTCCTAAACCACATTGATCCACTAGTGTCATTGCATGTGTGTTCTTTTCCTAAACCACATGGATCCACTAGAGTCATTGCATGTGTGTTCTTTTCCTAAACCACATGGATCCACTAGAGTCATTGCATGTGTGTTCTTTTCCTAAACCACATGGATACACTAGAGTCATTGCATGTGTGTTCTTTTCCAAAACCACATTGATCCACTAGAGTCATTGCATGCGTGTTCGTTTCCTAAACCACATTGATCGACTAGAGACATTGCATGTATGTTCTTTTCCTAAACTACATGGATCCACAAGTGACATTGCATGTGTGTTCATTTCCTAAACCACATTGATCCACTTGTGTCATTACATGTGTGTTATTTTCCTCAACCACATGGATCCATTAGATTCATTGCATCTGTGTTATTTTCCTGAACCACATGGATCCTCTGATGTCATTGCATGTGTGTTCTTTTCATAAACCACATTGGTCCACTAGAGACATCGTATGTGTGTTATTTTCCTAAACCACGTGGATCCACTAGTGACATTGCACGTGTGTTATTTTGCTAAACCACATGGATCCACTGGTGACATTGCATGTGTGTTATTTTCCTAAACGACATGGATCCACTGGTCTCATTGCATGTGTGTTCTTTTCCTAAACCACATGGATCCACTTGAGTCATTGCATGTGTGTCCTTTTCCTAAACCACATGGAGCCACTAGAGTCATTGCATGTGTGTTCTTTTACTAAACCACATTGATCCACAAGTGACATTGCATGTGTGTTCTTTTCCTAAACCACATTGATCCAATAGAGTTATTGCATGTGTGTTCTTTTCCTAAACCACATGGATCCACTTGAGTCATTGCATGTGTGTTCTTTTCCTGAACCACATGGATCCAGTGGTGTCATTTCATGTGTGTCCTTTTCCTAAACCACATGGATCCACTAGAGTCAATGCATGTGTGTTATTTTCCTAAGCCACATTGATCCACTAGTGACATTTGCATGTGTGTTCTTTTCCTAAACCACATTGATCCACTAGAGTCATTTCATATGTGTTCTTTTCCTAAACCACATAGATCCACTAGAGTCATTGCATGTGTGTTCTTTTCCTAAATCACATTGATCCACTAGTGACATTTGGATATCTGTTCTTTTTCTAAACCACATTGATCCACTAGAGTCATTTCATGTGTGTTCTTTTCCTAAACCACATAGATCCACTATAGTCATTGCATGTGTGTTGTTTTCCTAAATCACATTGATCCACTATAGTCATTGCATGTGCGTTCTTTTCCTAAACCACATGGATCCCCTAGTGACATTTCATGTGTGTTATTTTCCTAAACTAGATGGATCCACTAGATTCATTACATGTGTGTTCTTTTCCTAAACCACATGGATCCACTTGTGACATTCATGTGTGTTCTTTTCATAAACTACATTGATCCACTGGTCTCTTTGCATGTGTGTTCTTTTCCTAAACCACATTGATCCACTAGTGTCATTGCATGTTTGTTCTTTTCCTAAACCACATGGATCCACTAGAGTCATTGCATGTGTGTTCTTTTCCTAAACCACATGGATCCACTAGAGTCATTACATGTGTGTTCTTTTCCTAAACCACATGTATCCACTAGAGTAATTACATATGTGTTCTTTTCCTAAACCACATGGATCCACTTGTAACATTGCATGTGTGTTCTTTTCGTAAACCTCATTGATCCACTGGTTTCATTGCATGTGTGTTATTTTACTAAACCACATTGATCCATTGGTGTCATTGCATGTGTGTTCTTTTCCTAAACCACATGGATCCACTAGAGTCATTGCATGTGTGTTCTTTTTCTAAACCACATGGATCCACTTGAGTCATTGCATTTGTGTTCTTTTCCTGAACCACATGGATCCACTGGTGTCATTGCATCTGTGTCCTTTTCCTAACCCACATGGATCCACTAGAGTCATTGCATGTGTGTTCTTTTCCTAAGCCACATTGATCCACTAGTGACATTTGCATGTGTGTTCTTTTCCTAAACCACATTGATCCACTAGAGTCATTTCATGTGTGTTCTTTTCCTAAACCACATAGATCCATTAGAGTCATTGCATGTGTGTTATTTTCCTAAACCACATGGATCCACTAGAGTCATTGCATGTGCATTATTTTCCTCAACCACATGGATCCCAAAGTGACATTGCATGTGTGTTCTTGTCCTAAACTACATTTATCACTAGAGTCATTGCATGTGTGTTCTATTCCTAAACCAAATGGATCCACTAGAGTCATTACATTTGTGTTCTTTTCCTAAACCACATGTATCCACTAGAGTCATTACATGTGTGTTCTTTTCCTAAACCACATGGATCCACTTGTGACATTGCATGTGTGTTCCTTTCATAAACCACATTGATCCACTAGTGTCATTGCATGTGTGTTCTTTTCCTAAACCACATTGATCCACTAGTGTCATTGCATGTGTGTTCTTTTCCAAAACCACATGGATCCACTAGAGTCATTGCATGTGTGTTCTTTTCCTAAACCACATGGATCCACTAGAGTCATTGATTGTGTGTTGTTTTCCTAAACCACATGGATCCACTAGAGTCATTGCATGTGTGTTATTTTCCAAAACCACATTGATCCATTGGAGTCATTGCATGTCTGTTCGTTTCCTAAACCACACTGATCGACTAGAGACATTGCATGTATGTTCTTTTCCTAAACTATATGGATCCACAAGTGACATTGCATGTGTGTTCATTTCCTAAACCACATTGATCCACTTGTGTCATTGCATGTGTGTTATTTTCCTCAACCACATGGATCCATTAGATTCATTGCATCTGTGTTATTTTCCTGAACCACATGGATCCTCTGATGTCATTGCATGTGTGTTCTTTTCATAAACCACATTGGTCCACTAGAGACATCGTATGTGTGTTATTTTCGTAAACCATGTGGATCCACTATTGACATTGCACGTGTGTTATTTTGCTAAACCACATGGATCCGCTGGTGACGTTGCATGTGTGTTATTTTCCTAAACGACATGGATCCACTGGTCTCATTGCATGTGTGTTCTTTTCCTAAACCACATGGATCCACTTGAGTCATTGCATGTGTGTTGTTTTCCTGAACCACATGGAGCCACTAGAGTCATTGCATGTGTGTTCTTTTACTAAACCACATTGATCCACAAGTGACATTGCATGTGTGTTCTTTTACTAAACCACATTGATCCAATAGAGTTATTGCATGTGTGTTCTTTTCCTAAACCACATGGATCCACTTGAGTCATTGCATGTGTGTTCTTTTGCTGAACCACATGGATCCACTGTGTCATTTCATGTGTGTCCTTTTCCTAAACCAGATGGATCCACTAGAGTCAATGCATGTGTGTTCTTTTCCTAAGACACATTGATCCACTAGTGACATTTGCATGTGTGTTCTTTTCCTAAACCACATTGATCCACTAGAGTCATTTCATATGTGTTCTTTTCCTAAACCGCATAGATCCACTAGAGTCATTGCATGTGTGTTCTTTTCCTAAATCACATTGATCCACTATAGTCATTGCATGTGCGTTCTTTTCCTAAACCACATGGATCCCCTAGTGACATTGCATGTGTGTTTTTTGCTAAACAACATTGATCACTAGAGTCATTGCATGTGTTTTCTTTTCCTAAACCACATGGATCCACTAGAGTCATTACATTTGTGTTTTTTCCTAAACCAGATGGATCAACTAGAGTCATTACATGTGTGTTCTTTTCCTAAACCACATGGATCCACTTGTGACATTGCATGTGTGTTCTTTTCATAAACTACATTGATCCACTGGTCTCATTGCATGTGTGTTCTTTTCCTAAACCACATTGATCTACTGGTGTCATTGCATGTGTGTTCTTTTCCTAAACCACATGGATCCACTAGAGTCATTGCATGTGTGTTCTTTTCCTAAACCACATGGATCCACTAGAGTCATTGCATGTGTGTTCTTTTCCTAAACCACATGGATCCACTAGAGTCATTGCATGTGTGTTCTTTTCCAAAACTACATTGATCCACTGGAGTCATTGCATGTGTGTTCGTTTCCTAAACCACATTGATCGACTAGAGACATTGCATGTATGTTCTTTTCCTAACCCACAAGGATCCACAAGTGACATTGCATGTGTGTTCATTTCCTAAACCACATTGATCCACATGTGTCATTGCATGTGTGTTATTTTCCTCAACCACATGGATCCATTAGATTCTTTGCATCTGTGTTATTTTCCTGAACCACATGGATCCTCTGATGTCATTGCATGTGTGTTCTTTTCATAAACCACATTGATCCACTAGAGACATCACATGTGTGTTATTTTCCTAAACCACATGGATCCACTAGTGACATTACATGTGTGTTCTTTTCCTAAACCACATTGATCCACTAGAGTCATTGCATGTTTGTTCATTTCCTAAAACACATTGATCCACTAGAGTCTTTGCATGTGTGTTCTTTTCCAAAACCACATGGATCGACTAGATTCATTACATGTGTGTTCTTTTCCTTAACCACATGTATCCACTATAGTCATTGCATGTGTATTCATTTCCTAAACCACATTGATCCAATAGAGTCATTGCATGTGTGTTCTTTTGCTAAACCACATAGATCTACTAGAGTCATTGCATGTGTGTTCTTTTCCTAAACCACATGGATCCAATTGAGTCATTGCATGTGTGTTCTTTTCCTAAAACAGCTTGATCCACTAAAGTGATTGCATGTGTGTTCTTTGCCTAAACCACATTGATCCACTGGAGTCATTGCATGTGTGTTCTTTTCCTAAACCACATTGATCCACTAGAGACATTGCATGTGTGTTCTTTTCCTAAACCACATTAATCCACTAGAGTCATTGCATGTTTGTTATTTTCCTAAAACACATTGATCCACTTGAGTCATTGCATGTGTTTTCTTTTCCTAAAACACCTTGATCCACTAGAGTCATTGCATGTGTGTTCTTTTCCTAAACCACATTGATCCACTGGAGTCAATGCATGTGTGTTCTTTTCCTAAACAACATTGATCCACAAGAGACATTGCATGTGTGTTCTTTTCCTAAACCACATTGATCCACTAGAGTCATTGCATGTTTGTTATTTTCCTAAAACACATTGTTCCACTAGAGTCATTGCATGTGTGTTCTTTTCCAAAACCACATGGATCCACTAGAGTCATTACATGTGTGTTCTTTTCCTAATCCACATGTATCCACTAGAGTTATTGCATGTGTGTTCTTTTCCTAAACCACATTGATCCACTAGTGTCATTGCATGTGTTCTCTTTTCCTAAACCACATTGATCCACTGGTGTCATTGCATGTGTGTTGTTTTACTAAACCACATGTATCTACTAGAGTCATTGCATGTGTGTTCTTTTCCTAAACCACATGGATCCACTTGAGTCATTGCATGTGTGCTCTTTTCCTGAACCACATGGATCCACTAGTGTCATTGCATGTGTGTCCTTTTCCTAAACCACATGGATCCACTAGAGTCATTGCATGTGTGTTATTTTCCTAAATTAGATTGATCCACTAGTGACATTTGCATGTGTGTTCTTTACCTAAACCACATTGATCCACTAGAGTCATTTCATGTGTGTTCTTTTCCTAAACCACATGGATCCACTAGAGTCATTGCATGTGTGATATTTTCCTAAACCACATGGATCCACTAGAGTCATTGCATGTGTGTTCTTTTCCTAAACTACATGGATCCACTCGTGTCATTGCATGTGTGTTCTTTTCCTAAACCACATGGATCCCCTAGTGACATTACATGTGTGTTCTTTTCCTAAGCAACATTTATCCACTAGAATCATTGCATGTGTGTTCTTTTCCTAAACCACATGGATCCACTAGAGTCATTACATTTGTGTTCTTTTCCTAAACCAGATGGATCCACAAGTCATTACATGTGTGTTCTTTTCCTAAACCACATGGATCCACTTGTGACATTGCATGTGTGTTCTTTTCATAAACCACATTGATCCACTGGTGTCGTTGCATGTGTGTTCTTTTCCTAAACCACATTGATCCACTTGTGTCATTGCATGTGTGTTCTTTTCCTAAACCACATGGATCCACTAGAGTCAGTGCATGTGTGTTGTTTTCCTAAACCACATGGATCCACTAAAGTCATTGCATGTGTCTTCTTTCCCGAAACCACATGGATCCAATTGTGACATTGCATGTGTGTTCTTTTCATAAACCACATTGATCCACTGGTGTCATTGCATGTGTGTTCTTTTCCTAAACCACATTGATCCACTGGTGTCATTGCATGTGTGTTCTTTTCCTAAACCACCTGGATCCACTAGAGTCATTGCATGTGTGTTGTTTTCCTAAACCACATGGATCCACCAGAGTCAATGCATGTGTGTTCTTTCCCGAAACCACATGGATCCACTGGAGTCATTGCATGTGTGTTCGTTTCCTAAACCACCCTGATCGACTAGAGACATTGCATGTGTGTTATTTTCCTAAACCACATGGATCCACAAGTGACATTGCATGTGTGTTCATTTCCTAAACCACATTGATCCACTTGTGTCATTGCACGTGTGTTCTTTTCCTAAACCACATGGATCCATTAGATTCATTGCATCTGTGTTATTTTCCTGAACCACATGGATCCTCTGATGTCATTGCATGTGTGTTCTTTTCATAAACAACATTGATCCACTAGAGACATCGCATGTGTGTTATTTTCCTAAACCACATGGATCCACTAGTGACATTGCATGTGTGTTTTTTACTAAACCACATGGATCCACTAGTGACATTGCATGTGTGTTATTTTCCTTAACGACATGGATCCACTGGTCTCATTGCATGTGTGTTCTTTTCCTAAACCACATGGATCCACTTGTGTCATGGCATGTGTGTTCTTTTCCTGAACCACATGGATCCACTAGAGTCATTGCATGTGTGTTCTTTTCCTAAACCACATGGATCCAATTGAGTCATTGCATGTGTGTTCTTTTCCTAAAACAGCTTGATCCACTAGAGTGATTGCATGTGTGTTCTTTGCCTAAACCACATTGATCCACTAGAGTCATTGCATGTGTGTTCTTTTCCTAAACCACATTGATCCACTAGAGACATTGCATGTGTGTTCTTTTCCTAAACCACATTAATCCACTAGAGTCATTGCATGTTTGTTCTTTTCCTAAAACACATTGATCCACTTGAGTCATTGCATGTGTTTTCTTTTCCTAAAACACCTTGATCCACTAGAGTCATTGCATGTGTGTTCTTTTCCTAAACCACATTGATCCACTGGAGTCAATGCATGTGTGTTCTTTTCCTAAACAACATTGATCCACAAGAGACATTGCGTGTGTGTTCTTTTCCTAAACCACATTGATCCACTAGAGTCATTGCATTTTTGTTATTTTCCTAAAACACATTGTTCCACTAGAGTCATTGCATGTGTGTTCTTTTCCAAAACCACATGGATCCACTAGAGTCATTACATGTGTGTTCTTTTCCTAATCCACATGTATCCACTAGAGTTATTACATGTGTGTTCTTTTCCTAAACCACATGGATTCACTAGAGTCATTGCATGTGTGTTCTTTTCCTAAACCACATTGATCCACTAGTGTCATTGCATGTGTTCTCTTTTCCTAAACCACATTGATCCACTGGTGTCATTGCATGTGTGTTGTTTTACTAAACCACATGTATCTACTAGAGTCATTGCATGTGTGTTCTTTTCCTAAACCACATGGATCCACTTGAGTCATTGCATGTGTGCTCTTTTCCTGAACCACATGGATCCACTAGTGTCATTGCATGTGTGTCCTTTTCCTAAACCACATGGATCCACTAGAGTCATTGCATGTGTGTTATTTTCCTAAATTAGATTGATCCACTAGTGACATTTGCATGTGTGTTCTTTACCTAAACCACATTGATCCACTAGAGTCATTTCATGTGTGTTCTTTTCCTAAACCACATGGATCCACTAGAGTCATTGCATGTGTGATATTTTCCTAAACCACATGGATCCACTAGAGTCATTGCATGTGTGTTCTTTTCCTAAACCACATGGATCCACTCGTGTCATTGCATGTGTGTTCTTTTCCTAAACCACATGGATCCCCTAGTGACATTACATGTGTGTTCTTTTCCTAAGCAACATTTATCCACTAGAATCATTGCATGTGTGTTCTTTTCCTAAACCACATGGATCCACTAGAGTCATTACATTTGTGTTCTTTTCCTAAACTAGATGGATCCACAAGTCATTACATGTGTGTTCTTTTCCTAAACCACATGGATCTACTTGTGACATTGCATGTGTGTTCTTTTCATAAACCACATTGATCCACTGGTGTCGTTGCATGTGTGTTCTTTTCCTAAACCACATTGATCCACTTGTGTCATTGCATGTGTGTTCTTTTCCTAAACCACATGGATCCACTAGAGTCAGTGCATGTGTGTTGTTTTCCTAAACCACATGGATCCACTAAAGTCATTGCATGTGTCTTCTTTCCCGAAACCACATGGATCCACTTGTGACATTGCATGTGTGTTCTTTTCATAAACCACATTGATCCACTGGTGTCATTGCATGTGTGTTCTTTTCCTAAACCACATTGATCCACTGGTGTCATTGCATGTGTGTTCTTTTCCTAAACCACCTGGATCCACTAGAGTCATTGCATGTGTGTTGTTTTCCTAAACCACATGGATCCACCAGAGTCAATGCATGTGTGTTCTTTCCCGAAACCACATGGATCCACTGGAGTCATTGCATGTGTGTTCGTTTCCTAAACCACCCTGATCGACTAGAGACATTGCATGTGTGTTATTTTCCTAAACCACATGGATCCACAAGTGACATTGCATGTGTGTTCATTTCCTAAACCACATTGATCCACTTGTGTCATTGCACGTGTGTTCTTTTCCTAAACCACATGGATCCATTAGATTCATTGCATCTGTGTTATTTTCCTGAACCACATGGATCCTCTGATGTCATTGCATGTGTGTTCTTTTCATAAACCACATTGATCCACTAGAGACATCGCATGTGTGTTATTTTCCTAAACCACATGGATCCACTAGTGACATTGCATGTGTTTTTTTACTAAACCACATGGATCCACTAGTGACATTGCATGTGTGTTATTTTCCTTAACGACATGGATCCACTGGTCTCATTGCATGTGTGTTCTTTTCCTAAACCACATGGATCCACTTGTGTCATTGCATGTGTGTTCTTTTCCTGAACCACATGGATCCACTAGAGTCATTGCATGTGTGTTCTTTTACTAAACCACATTGATCCACTGGTGACATTGCATGTGTATTCTTTTCCTAAACAACATTGATCCAATAGACACATTGCATGTGTGTTCTTTTCCTAAACCACATGGATCCACTAGAGTCATTGCATGTGTGTTCTTTTCCTAAACCACATGGATCCACTTGAGTCATTGCATGTGTGTTCTTTTCCTAAAACACCTTGATCTACTAGAGTCATTGCATGTGTGTTCTTTTCCTAAACCACATTGATCCACTGGAGTCATTGCATGTGTGTTCTTTTCCTAAACCACATTGATCCACTAGAGACATTGCATGTGTGTTCTTTTCCTAAACCACATTAATCCACTAGAGTCATTGCATGTTTGTTCTTTTCCTAAAACACATTGATCCACTAGAGTCATTGCATGTGTGTTCTTTTCCAAAACCACATGGATCAACTAGAGTCATTACATGTGTGTTCTTTTCCTAAACCACATGTATCTACGATAGTCATTAACGGACAGAACTCTTTTCCCCACCCCTCCGCTCTCGCTTCGCTCCACCCCCCTTGAGAGTCTCCTCGTCGCCCTCGGCTCTTCTCCCCCTCGTCTCCGGCGGCTCCGCCGACTGGAGAGGATGGGGGAGAGGATGCCGGTCCTCTGTAGTTTGTAGGTTTTTTCATTTTGTGTTGCCCTATGTGGAATATGGCGCTGATGCCGGGAGTGAGGCGAGGGATCTTGCGGGACAGATCTGGCGCTGTCCTTCCCTTCTTCTTCGCCTCTTGGTGCTCCGGTGGTCGGAGTCGGAAGAGAGGCGTTGGAGGAGAGAGGAGATCTCCATAATTAAGGCCTTTTCTTGCAGATTTGGCAGTCAATCTTGGGGATGGGAGGATCCTTCTGGTGCTCGTCGTTGTGGCAAGCTCGAAGGTGTTCCTCCTTAACCTGATGCCTGGCGGCTACATCTACAGTAGGGGAGGACTGCAGCTTCTCCTCGGAGGTTACCAACGGCGACGAGCACGTCGGCGTTCCTCATGGTCGAAGGGCGACCCCTCCACCCTCAAGCAACGGTGAAGATTTCCGACAGTCATCTTCAGGTGCAAATCAGGCCCGTGTGCCATTTCGGAGGCCCTCTGGCGTCGGTGCAGCTTGCTCCCGCCTCGATGTCCCAAGTGGTTTTGTCCCCGACGACATCGATGTCGGCTGCATCGAGCCCTTGAGCAGTGGAGTAGGAGTTGGACCTGATTGCTTTTCGTGTGTTTCATCTAAGGTCCTTAGTGCAAAATGTAAGGGCTGGTCTGTAATTTCTTATTTCCTTGAGTCCTTTCTTCTAAGTTGTAACTCCACTGACAGATATGAATGAAGGTCTAGGTCCTTCGGGACCAACCCCTGATCAAAAAAAATCTACTATAGTCATTGCATGTGTGTTCTTTTCCTAAACCACATGGATCCACTTGTAACATTGCATGTGTATTCTTTTTGTAAACCACATTGATCCTTTGCATGTGTGTTCTTTTCCTAAACCACATTGATCCACTAGTGTCATTGCATGTGTGTTCTTTTCCTAAACCACATGGATCCACTAGAGTCATTGCATGTGTGTTCTTTTCCTAAACCACATGGATCCACTTGAGTCATTGCATGTGTGTTCTTTTCCTAAACCACATGGATCCACTGGTGTCATTGCATGTGTGTCCTTTATCTAGACCACATGGATCCACTAGAGTCATTGCATGTGTATTCTTTTCCTAAATTAGATTGATCCACAAGTGACATTTGCATGTGTGTTCTTTTCCTAAACCACATTGATCCACTAGAGTCATTTCATGTGTGTTCTTTTCCTAAACCACATGGATCCACTAGAGTCATTGCATGTGTGTTATTTTCCTAAACCACATGGATCCACTAGATTCATTGTTTATGCATTCTTTTCCTAAACCACATGGATCCCCTAGTGACATAGCATGTGTGTTCTTTTCCTATGCAACATTGATCCACTAGAGTCATTGCATGTGTGTTCTTTTCCTAAACCACATGGATCCACTAGAGTCATTACATTTGTGTTCTTTTCCTAAACCAGATGGATCCACAAGAGTCATTACATGTGTGTTCTTTTCCTAAACCACATGGATCCACTTGTGACATTGCATGTGTGTTCTTTTCATAAACCACATTGATCCACTGGTGTGTCATTGCATGTGTGTTCTTTTCCTAAACAACATTGATCCACTGGTGTCATTACATGTGTGTTCTTTTCCTAAACCACGTGGATCCACTAGAGTCATTGCGTGTGTGTTCTTTTCCTAAACCACATGGATCCACTGGAGTTATTGCATGTGTGTTATTTCCCGAAACCACATTGATCCACTAGAGTCATTGCATGTGTGTTCATTTCCTAAACCATGCTGATCGACTAGAGACATTGCATGTGTTTTGTTTTCTTAAACCACATGGATCCACATGTGACATAGCATGTGTGTTCATTTCCTAAATCACATTGATCCACGTGTGTCATTCCATGTGTGTTCTTTTACTCAACCACATGGATCCATTAGATTCATTTCATCTCTGTTATTTTCTTGAACCACATGGATCCTCTGATGTCATTGCATGTGTGTTCTTTTCATAAACCACATTGATCCACAAGAGACATCACATGTGTGTTATTTTCCTAAACCAAATGGATCCACTAGTGACATTGCAAGTGTGTTATTTTGCTAAACCACATGGATCCACTTGTGACATTGCATGTGTGTTATTTTCCTAAACGACATATATCCACTAGTCTCATTGCATCTGTGTTCTTTTCCTAAACCACATGGATCCACTTGAGTCATTGCATGTGTCTTCTTTTCCTGAACCACATGGATCCACTAGAGTCATTGCATGTGTGTTCTTTTAGTAAACCATATGGACCCACAAGTGTCATTACATGTGTGTGCTTTTCCTAAACCACATTGATCCACTAGATTCATTGCATGTGTGTTCTTTTCCTGAACCACCTGGATCCACAAGTGACATTGCATGTGTGTTCTTTTCCTACACCACATTGATCCACTAGAGTCATTGCATGTTTGTTATTTTCCTAAAACACATTTATCCACTTGAGTCATTGCATGTGTGTTCTTTTCCAAAACCACATGGATCAACTAGAGTCATTACATGTGTGTTCTTTTCCTAAACCACATGTATCGACTAGAGTAATTACATATGTGTTCTTTTCCTAAACCACATGGATCCACTTCTAAGATTGCATGTGTGTTCTTTTCGTAAACCACATTGATCCACTGGTGTCATTTCATGTGTGTTATTTTACTAAACCACATTGATCCATTGGTGTCATTGCATGTGTGTTCTTTTCCTAAACCACATGGATCCACTAGAGTCATTGCATGTTTGTTCTTTTCCTACACCACATGGATCCACTTGAGTCATTACATTTGTGTTCTTTTCCTGAACCACATGGATCCACTGGTGTCATTGCATGTGTGTCCTTTTCCTAACCCACATCGATCCACTAGACTCATTGCATGTGTGTTCTTTTCCTAAGCCACATTGATCCACTAGTGACATTTGCATGTGTGTTCTTTTCCTAAACCACATTGATCCACTAGAGTCATTTCATGTGTGTTCTTTTCCGAAACCACATAGATCCACTAGAGTCATTGCATGTGTGTTATTTTCCTAAACCACATGGATCCACTAGAGTCATCGCATGTGCGTTATTTTCCTAAACCACATGGATCCCCAAGTGACATTTGCATGTGTGTTCTTTTCCTAAACCACATTGATCCACTAGAGTCATTTCATGTGTGTTCCTTTCCTAAACAACATTGATCACTAGAGTCATTGCATGTGTGTTCTATTCCTAAACCAAATGGATCCATTAGAGTCATTACATTTGTGTTCTTTTCCTAAACCACATGGATCCACTAGAGTCATTACATGTGTGTTCTTTTCCTAAACCACATGGATCCACTTGTGACATTGCATGTGTGTTCTTTTCATAAACCACATTGATCCACTAGTGTCATTGCACGTGTGTTCTTTTCCTAAACCACATTGATCCACTAGTGTCATTGCATGTGTGTTCTTTTCCTAAACCACATGGATCCACTAGAGTCATTGCATGTGTGTTCTTTTCCGAAACCACATGGATCCACTAGAGTCATTGCATGTGTGTTCTTTTCCAAAACCACATTGATCCATTGGAGTCATTGCATGTGTGTTCGTTTCCTAAACCACACTGATCGACTAGAGACATTGCATGTATGTTCTTTTCCTAAACTACATGGATCCACAAGTGACATTGCATGTGTGTTCATTTCCTAAACCACATAGATCCACTTGTGTCATTGCATGTGTGTTATTTCCTCAACCACATGGATCCATTAGATTCATTGCATCTATGTTATTTTCCTGAACCACATGGATCCTCTGATGTCATTGCATGTGTGTTCTTTTCATAAACCACATTGGTCCACTAGAGACATCGTATGTGTGTTATTTTCCTAAACCACGTGGATCCACTATTGACATTGCATGTGTGTCCATTTCCTAAATCACATTGATCCACTTGTGTTATTGCATGTGTGTTATTTTCCTCAACCACATGGATCCATTAGATTCATTACATCTGTGTTATTTTCCTGAACCACATGAATCCACTTGAGTCATTGCATGTGTGTTGTTTTCCTGAACCACATGGATCCACTAGAGTCATTGCATGTGTGTTCTTTTACTAAACCACATTGATCCACTGGTGACATTGCATGTGTGTTGTTTTCCTAAACCACATTGATCCTATGGAGTCATTGCATGTGTGTTCTTTTCCTAAACCACATGGATCCAGTTGAGTCATTGCATGTGCTCGTTTTTCCTGAACGACATGGATCCACTAGTGTCATTGCATGTGTGTCCTTTTCCTAAACCACATGGATCCACTAGAGTCATTGAATGTGTGTTCTTTTTCTAAGCCACATTGATCCACTAGTGATATTTGCATGTGTGTTCTTTTCCTAAACCACATTGATCCACTGGTGTCATTGCATGTGTGTTCTTTTCCTAAACCACATGGATCCACTAGAGTCATTGCATGTGTGTTCTTTTCCTAAAGCACATGGATCCACTAGAGTCATTGCATGTGTGTTCTTTTCCTAAACCACATTGATCCACTGGAGACATTGCATGTATGTTCTTTTCCTAAACCACATGGATCCACAAGTGACATTGCATGTGTGTTCATTTCCAAAACCACATTGATCCACTTGTGTCATTGCATGTGTGTTATTTTCCTCAACCACATGGATCCATTAGATTCATTGCATCTGTGTTATTTTCCTGAACCACATGGATCCTCTGATGTCATTTCATGTGTGTTCTTTTCATAAACCACATTGATCCACTAGAGACATCACATGTATGTTATTTTCCTAAACCACATGGATCCACTAGTGACATTACATGTGTGTTCTTTTCCAAAACCACATTGATCCACTAGAGTCATTGCATGTTTGTTCTTTTCCTAAAACACATTGATCCACTAGACTCATTCCATGTGTGTTCTTTTCCAAAACCACATGGATCGACTAGATTCATTACATGTGTGTTCTTTTCCAAAACCACATTGATCCACTAGAGTCATTGAATGTGTGTTCGTTTCCTAAACCACATTGATCGATTACAGACATTGCATGTATGTTCTTTTCCTAAACTACATGGATCCACAAGTGACATTGCATGTGTGTTCATTTCCTAAACCACATTGATCCACTTGTGTCATTACATGTGTGTTATTTTCCTCAACCACCTGGATCCATTAGATTCATTGCATCTGTGTTATTTTCCTGACCCACATGGATCCTCTGATGTCATTGCATGTGTGTTCTTTTCATAAACCACATTGGTCCACTAGAGACATCGTATGTGTGTTATTTTCCTAAACCACGTAGATCCACTATTGACATTGCATGTGTGTTATTTTGCTAAACCACATGGATCCACTGGTGACATTGCATGTGTGTTATTTTCCTAAACGACGTGGATCCACTGGTCTCATTGCATGTGTGTTCTTTACCTAAACCACATGGATCCACTTGAGTCATTGCATGTGTGTTGTTTTCCTGAACCACATGGACCATTAGAGTCATTGCATGTGTGTTCTTTTACTAAACCACATTGATCCACTGGTGACATTGCATGTGTGTTGTTTTCCTAAACCACATTGATCCTATAGAGTCATTGCATGTGTGTTCTTTTCCTAAACCACATGGATCCAGTTGAGTCATTGCATGTGCGTTCTTTTCCTGAACGACATGGATCCACTAGTGTCATTGCATGTGTGTCCTTTTCCTAAACCACATGGATCCACTAGAGTCATTGAATGTGTGTTCTTTTTCTAAGCCACATTGATCCACTAGTGATATTTGCATGTGTGTTCTTTTCCTAAACCATATTGATCCACTAGAGTCATTTCATGTGTGTTCTTTTCCTAAACCACATAGATCCACTAGAGTCATTGCATGTGTGTTCTTTTCCTAAATCACATTGATCCACTATAGTCATTGCATGTGCATTCTTTTAATAAACCACATGGATCCCCTAGTGACATTGCATGTGTGTTCTTTTCCTAAACAACATTGATCACTAGAGTCATTGCATGTGTGTTCTTTTCCTAAACCACATGGATCCACTAGAGTCATTACATTTGTGTTTTTTTTCCTAAACCAGATTGATCCACTAGAGTCATTACATGTGTGGTCTTTTCCTAAACCACATGGATCCACTTGTGACATTGCATGTGTGTTATTTTCATAAACTACATTGATCCACTGGTCTCATTGCATGTGTGTTCTTTTCCTAAACCACATTGATCCCCTGGTGTCATTGCATGTGTGTTCTTTTCTTAAACCACATGGATCCACTAGAGTCATTGCATGTGTGTTCTTTTCCTAAACCACATGGATCCACTAGAGTCATTGCATGTGTGTTATTTTCCTAAACCACATGGATCCACTAGAGTCATTACATGTGTGTTGTTTTCCAAAACCACATTGATCCACTGGAGTCATTGCATGTATGTTCATTTCCTAAACCACACTGATCGACTAGAGACATTGCATGTATATTCTTTTCCTAAACCACATGGATCCACAAGTGACATTGCATGTGTGTTCATTTCCAAAACCACATTGATCCACTTGTGTCATTGCATGTGTGTTATTTTCCTTAACCACATGGATCCATTAGATTCATTGCATCTGTGTTATTTTCCTGAACCACATGGATCCTCTGATGTCATTGCATGTGTGTTCTTTTCATAAACCACATTGATCCACTAGAGACATCACATGTGTGTTATTTTCCTAAACCACATGGATCCACTAGTGACATTACATGTGTGTTATTTTCCTAAACCACATTGATCCACTAGAGTCATTGCATGTTTGTTCTTTTCCTAAACCAGATTGATCCACTAGAGTCATTACATGTGTGTTCTTTTCCTAAACCACATGGATCCACTTGTGACATTGCATGTGTGTTATTTTCATAAACTACATTTATCCACTGGTCTCATTGCATGTGTGTTCTTTTCCTAAACCACATTGATCCACTGGTGTCATTGCATGTGTGTTCTTTTCTTAAACCACATGGATCCACTAGAGTCATTGCATGTGTGTTCTTTTCCTAAACCACATGGATCCACTAGAGTCATTGCATGTGTGTTCTTTTCCGAAACCACATGGATCCACTAGAGTCATTGCATGTGTGTTCTTTTCCAAAATCACATTGATCCATTGGAGTCATTGCATGTGTGTTCGTTTCCTAAACCACACTGATCGACTAGAGACATTGCATGTATGTTCTTTTCCTAAACTACATGGATCCACAAGTGACATTGCATGTGTGTTCATTTCCTAAACCACATTGATCCACTTGTGTCATTGCATGTGTGTTATTTCCTCAACCACATGGATCCATTAGATTTATTGCATCTGTGTTATTTTCCTGAACCACATGGATCCTCTGATGTCATTGCATGTGTGTTCTTTTCATAAACCACATTGGTCCACTAGAGACATCGTATGTGTGTTATTTTCCTAAACCACGTAGATCCACTATTGACATTGCATGTGTGTCCATTTCCTAAATCACATTGATCCACTTGTGTTATTGCATGTGTGTTATTTTCCTCAACCACATGGATCCATTAGATTCATTACATCTGTGTTATTTTCCTGAACCACATGAATCCACTTGAGTCATTGCATGTGTGTTGTTTTCCTGAACCACATGGATCCACTAGAGTCATTGCATGTGTGTTCTTTTACTAAACCACATTGATCCACTGGTGACATTGCATGTGTGTTGTTTTCCTAAACCACATTGATCCTATGGAGTCATTGCATGTGTGTTCTTTTCCTAAACCACATGGATCCAGTTGAGTCATTGCATGTGCGTTCTTTTCCTGAACGACATGGATCCACTAGTGTCATTGCATGTGTGTCCTTTTCCTAAACCACATGGATCCACTAGAGTCATTGAATGTGTGTTCTTTTTCTAAGACACATTGATCCACTAGTGATATTTGCATGTGTGTTCTTTTCCTAAACCACATTGATCCACTGGTGTCATTGCATGTGTGTTCTTTTCCTAAACCACATGGATCCACTAGAGTCATTGCATCTGTGTTCTTTTCCTAAAGCACATGGATCCACTAGAGTCATTGCATGTGTGTTCTTTTCCTAAACCACATTGATCCACTGGAGACATTGCATGTATGTTCTTTTCCTAAACCACATGGATCCACAAGTGACATTGCATGTGTGTTCATTTCCAAAACCACATTGATCCACTTGTGTCATTGCATGTGTGTTATTTTCCTCAACCACATGGATCCATTAGATTCATTGCATCTGTGTTATTTTCCTGAACCACATGGATCCTCTGATGTCATTGCATGTGTGTTCTTTTCATAAACCACATTGATCCACTAGAGACATCACATGTGTGTTATTTTCCTAAACCACATGGATCCACTAGTGACATTACATGTGTGTTCTTTTCCAAAACCACATTGATCCACTAGAGTCATTGCATGTTTGTTGTTTTCCTAAAACACATTGATCCACTAGAGTCATTCCATGTGTGTTCTTTTCCAAAACCACATGGATCGACTAGATTCATTACATGTGTGTTCTTTTCCAAAACCACATTGATCCACTAGAGTCATTGAATGTGTTCGTTTCCTAAACCACATTGATCGATTCTGTACATTGCATGTATGTTCTTTTCCTAAACTACATGGATCCACAAGTGACATTGCATGTGTGTTCATTTCCTAAACCACATTGATCCACTTGTGTCATTACATGTGTGTTATTTTCCTCAACCACCTGGATCCATTAGATTCATTGCATCTGTGTTATTTTCCTGACCCACATGGATCCTCTGATGTCATTGCATGTGTGTTCTTTTCATAAACCACATTGGTCCACTAGAGACATCGTATGTGTGTTATTTTCCTAAACCACGTAGATCCACTATTGACATTGCAGGTGTGTTATTTTGCTAAACCACATGGATCCACTGGTGACATTGCATGTGTGTTATTTTCCTAAACGACGTGGATCCACTGGTCTCATTGCATGTGTGTTCTTTACCTAAACCACATGGATCCACTTGAGTCATTGCATGTGTGTTGTTTTCCTGAACCACATGGACCACTAGAGTCATTGCATGTGTGTTCTTTTACTAAACCACATTGATCCACCGGTGACATTGCATGTGTGTTGTTTTCCTAAACCACATTGATCCAATAGAGTCATTGCATGTGTGTTCTTTTCCTAAACCACATGGATCCAGTTGAGTCATTGCATGTGCGTTCTTTTCCTGAACGACATGGATCCACTAGTGTCATTGCATGTGTGTCCTTTTCCTAAACCACATGGATCCACTAGAGTCATTGAATGTGTGTTCTTTTTCTAAGCCACATTGATCCACTAGTGATATTTGCATGTGTGTTCTTTTCCTAAACCATATTGATCCACTAGAGTCATTTCATGTGTGTTCTTTTCCGAAACCACATAGATCCACTAGAGTCATTGCATGTGTGTTCTTTTCCTAAATCACATTGATCCACTATAGTCATTACATGTGCATTCTTTTAATAAACCACATGGATCCCCTAGTGACATTGCATGTGTGTTCTTTTCCTAAACAACATTGATCACTAGAGTCATTGCATGTGTGTTCTTTTCCTAAACCACATGGATCCACTAGAGTCATTACATTTGTGTTTTTTTCATAAACCAGATTGATCCACTAGAGTCATTACATGTGTGTTCTTTTCCTAAACCACATGGATCCACTTGTGACATTGCATGTGTGTTATTTTCATAAACTACATTGATCCACTGGTCTCATTGCATGTGTGTTCTTTTCCTAAACCACATTGATCCACTGGTGTCATTGCATGTGTGTTCTTTTCTTAAACCACATGGATCCACTAGAGTCATTGCATGTGTGTTCTTTTCCTAAACCACATGGATCCACTAGAGTCATTGCATGTGTGTTCTTTTCCTAAACCACATGGATCCACTAGAGTCATTACATGTGTGTTGTTTTCCAAAACCACATTGATCCACTGGAGTCATTGCATGTATGTTCGTTTCCTAAACCACACAGATCGACTAGAGACATTGCATGTATATTCTTTTCCTAAACCACATGGATCCACAAGTGACATTGCATCTGTGTTCATTTCCAAAACCACATTGATCCACTTGTGTCATTGCATGTGTGTTATTTTCCTCAACCACATGGATCCATTAGATTCATTGCATCCGTGTTATTTTCCTGAACCACATGGATCCTCTGATGTCATTGCATGTGTGTTCTTTTCATAAACCACATTGATCCACTAGAGACATCACATGTGTGTTATTTTCCTAAACCACATGGATCCACTAGTGACATTACATGTGTGTTCTTTTCCTAAACCACATTGATCCACTAGAGTCATTGCATGTTTGTTCTTTTCCTAAAACACATTGATCCACTAGAGTCATTCCATGTGTGTTCTTTTCCAAAACCACATGGATCGACTAGATTCATTACATGTGTGTTCTTTTCCAAAACCACATTGATCCACTAGAGTCATTGCATGTGTGTTCGTTTCCTAAACCACATTGATCAACTAGAGACATTGCATGTATGTTCTTTTCCTAAACTACATGGATCCACAAGTGACATTCCATGTGTGTTCATTTCCTAAACCACATTGATCCACTTGTGTCATTACATGTGTGTTATTTTCCTCAACCACCTGGATCCATTAGATTCATTGCATCTGTGTTATTTTCCTGAACCACATGGATCCTCTGATGTCATTGCATGTGTGTTCTTTTCATAAACCACATTGGTCCACTAGAGAAATCATATGTGTGTTATTTTCCTAAACCACGTGGATCCACTAGTGACATTGCATGTGTGTTATTTTGCTAAAGCACATGGATCCACTAGAGTCATTTCATGTGTGTTCTTTTCCTAAACCACATGGATCCACTAGAGTCATGTCATGTGTGTTATTTTCCTAAACCACATGGATCCACTAGAGTTACTGCATATGCATTCTTTTCCTAAACCACATGGATCCCCTAGTGACATTGCATGTGTGTTCTTTTCCTATGCAACATTGATCCACTAGAGTCATTACATGTGTGTTCTATTCCTAAACCACATGGATCCACTAGAGTCATTACATTTGTGTTCTTTTCCCAAACCAGATGGATCCACAAGAGTCATTACATGTGTGTTCTTTTCCTAAACCACATGGATCCACTTGTGACATTGCATGTGTGTTCTTTTCATAAACCACATTGATCCACTAGTGTCATTGCATGTGTGTTCTTTTCCTAAACCACATTGATCCACTGGTGTCATTACATGTGTGCTCTTTTCCTAAACCACATGGATCCACTAGAGTCATTGCATGTGTGTTCTTTCCCGAAACCACATTGATCCGCTGGAGTCATTGCATGTGTGTTTGTTTCCTAAACCATGCTGATCGACTAGAGACATTGCATGTGTTTTTTTCCTAAACCACATGGATCCACAAGTGACATAGCATGTGTGTTCATTTCCTAAACCACATTGATCCACTCGTGTCATTGCATGTGTGTTCTTTTCCTCAACCACATGGATCCATTAGATTCATTGCATCTATGTTATTTTCCTGAACCACATGGATCCACAGATGACAATGCATGTGTGTTCTTTTCATAAATCACACATCCACTAGAGACATCGCATGTGTGTTATTTTCCTAAACCACATGGATCCACAAGTGACATTGCATGTGTGTTATTTTGCTAAACCACATGGATCCACCGTGACATTGCATGTGTGTTATTTTCCTAAACAACATGGATCCACTAGTCTCATTGCATGTATGTTCTTTTCCTAAACCACATGGATCCACTTGAGTCATTGCATGTGTCTTCTTTTCCTGAACCACATGGATCCACTAGAGTCATTGCATGTGTGTTCTTTTACTAAACCACATTGATCCAATAGAGTCATTGCTTCGTGTTCTTTCCTAAACCATATGGACCCACTCGTGTCATTGCATGTGTGTTCTTTTCCTAAACCACATCGATCCACTAGATTCATAGCATGTGTGTTCTTTTTCTGAACCACCTAGATCCACCAGTGACATTGCATGTGTGTTCTTTTCCCACACCACATTGATCCACTACAGTCATTGCATGTTTGCTCTTTTCCTAAAACACATTGATCCACTAGAGTCATTGCATGTGTGTACTTTTCCAAAACCACATGGATCAACTAGAGTCATTACATGTGTATTCTTTTCCTAAACCACATGTATCCACTAGAGTCATTACATGGGTGTTCTTTTCCTAAACCACATGGATCCACTTGTAACATTGCATGTGTGTTATTTTCGTAAACCACATTGATCCACTGGTGTCATTGCATGTGTGTTATTTTCCTAAACCACATTGATCCATTGGTGTCATTGCATGTGTGTTCTTTTCCTAAACCACATGGATCCACTAGAGTCATTGCATGTGTGTTCTTTTCCTAAACCACATGGATCCACTTGAGTCATTGCATTTGTGTTCTTTTCCTGGACCACATGGATCCACTAGTGTCATTCCATGTGTGTCCTTTTCCTAAACCACATGGATCCACTAGAATCATTGCATGTGTGTTCTTTTCCTAAGCCACGTTGATCCACTAGTGACATTTGCATGTGTGTTCTTTTCCTAAACAACATTGATCCACTAGAGTCATTTCATGTGTGTTCTTTTCCTAAACAAATAGATCCACTAGAGTCATTGCATGTGTTATTTTCCTAAACTACATGGATCCAGAGAGTCATTGCATCATGTATTTTCCTAAACCACATGGATCCCCAAGTGACATTGCACGTGTGTTCTTTTCCTAAACAACATTGATCACTAGAGTCATTGCATGTGTGTTCTATTCCTAAACCAAATGGATCCACTAGAGTCATTACATTTGTGTTCTTTTCCTAAACCACATGGATCCACTAGAGTCATTACATGTGTGTTCTTTTCCTAAACCACATGGATCCACTTGTGACATTGCATGTGTTTCTTTCATAAACCACATTGATCCACTAGTGTCATTGCATGTGTGTTCTTTTCCTAAACCACATGGATCCAGTAGTGACATTGCATGTGTGTTGTCATAAACCACATGGATCCACTGGTGTCATTGGATGTGTGGTCTTTCCTAAACCACATTGATGCTCCGTGTCATTACATGTGTGCTCTTTCCTAAACCACATGGATCCACTAGAGTCATTGCATGTGTGTTCGTTTCCTAAACCACATTGATCGACTAGAAACATTGCATGTATGTTCTCTTCCTAAACTACATGGATCCACAAGTGACATTGCATGTGTGTTCATTTCCTAAACCACATTAATCCACTTGTGTCATTGCATTTGTGTTATTTTCCTCAACCACATGGATCCATTAGATTCATTGCATCTGTGTTATTTTCCTGAACCACATGGATCCTCTGATGTCATTGCATGTGTGTTATTTTCATAAACCACATTGGTCCACTAGAGACATCGATGTGTGTTATTTTCCTAAACCACGTGGATCCACTAGTGACATTGCATGTGTGCTATTTTGCTAAACCACATGGATCCACTGGTGACATCGCATGTGTGTTATTTTCCTAAACGACATGGATCCACTGGTCTCATTGCATGTGTGTTCTTTTCCTAAACCACATGGATCCACTTGAGTCATTGCATGTGAGTTGTTTTCCTAAACCACATGGATCCACTAGAGTCATTGCATGTGTGTTCTTTTTACTAAACCACATTCATCCACCGTGACATTGCATGTGTGTTGTTTTCCTAAACCACATTGATCCAATAGAGTCATTGCATGTGTGTTCTTTTCCTAAACCACATGGATCCACTTGAGTCATTGAATGTGTGTTCTTTTCTGAACCACATGGATCCACCGTGTCATTGCATGTGTGTCCTTTTCCTAAACCAGATGGATCCACTAATGTCATTGCATGTGTGTTCTTTTCCTAAGCCACATTGATCCACTAGTGACATTTGCATGTGTGTTCTTTTCCTAAACCACATTGATCCACTAGAGTCATTTCATGTGTGTTCTTTTCCTAAACCACATAGATCCACTAGAGTCATTGCATGTGTGTTCTTTTCCTAAATCACATTGATCCACTATAGTCATTGCATGTGCGTTCTTTTCCTAACCCACATGGATCCCCTAGTGACATTGAATGTGTGTTCTTTTCCTAAACAACATTGATCACTAGAGTCATTGCATGTGTGTTCTTTCCTAAACCACATGGATCCACTTGTGACATTGCATGTGTGTTCTTTTCATAAACCATTGATCCACTAGAGTCATTACATGTGTGTTCTTTTCCTAAACCACATGGATCCACTTGTGACATTGCATGTGTGTTATTTTCATAAACTACATTGATCCACTGGTCTCATTGCATGTGTGTTCTTTTCCTAAACCACATTGATCCACTGGTGTCATTGCATGTGTGTTCTTTTCTTAAACCACATGGATCCACTAGAGTCATTGCATGTGTGTTCTTTCCTAAACCACATGGATCCACTAGAGTCATTGCATGTGTGTTATTTTCCTAAACCACATGGATCCACTAGAGTCATTACATGTGTTGTTTTCCAAACCACATTGATCCACTGAGTCATTGCATGTATGTTCGCTTTCCTAAACCACAGATCGACTAGAGACATTGCATGTATATTCTTTTCCTAAACCACATGGATCCACAAGTGACATTGCATCTGTGTTCATTTCCAAAACCACATTGATCCACTTGTGTCATTGCATGTGTGTTATTTTCCTCAACCACATGGATCCATTAGATTCATTGCATCCGTGTTATTTTCCTGAACCACATGGATCCTCCGATGTCATTGCATGTGTGTTCTTTTCATAAACCACATTGATCCACTAGAGACATCACATGTGTGTTATTTTCCTAAACCACATGGATCCACTAGTGACATTACATGTGTGTTCTTTTCCTAAACCACATTGATCCACTAGAGTCATTGCATGTTTGTTCTTTTCCTAAAACACATTGATCCACTAGAGTCATTCCATGTGTGTTCTTTTCCAAAACCACATGGATCGACTAGATTCATTACATGTGTGTTCTTTCCAAAACCACATTGATCCACTAGAGTCATTGCATGTGTGTTCGTTTCCTAAACCACATTGATCAACTAGAGACATTGCATGTATGTTCTTTTCCTAAACTACATGGATCCACAAGTGACATTCCATGTGTGTTCATTTCCTAAACCACATTGATCCACTTGTGTCATTACATGTGTGTTATTTTCCTCAACCACCTGGATCCATTAGATTCATTGCATCTGTTATTTTCCTCAACCACATGGATCCTCTGATGTCATTGCATGTGTGTTCTTTTCATAAACCACATTGGTCCACTAGAGAAATCATATGTGTGTTATTTTCCTAAACCACGTGGATCCACTAGTGACATTGCATGTGTGTTATTTTGCTAAAGCACATGGATCCACTAGAGTCATTTCATGTGTGTTCTTTTCCTAAACCACATGGATCCACTAGAGTCATGTCATGTGTGTTATTTTCCTAAACCACATGGATCCACTAGAGTTACTGCATATGCATTCTTTTCCTAAACCACATGGATCCCCTAGTGACATTGCATGTGTGTTCTTTTCCTATGCAACATTGATCCACTAGAGTCATTACATGTGTGTTCTATTCCTAAACCACATGGATCCACTAGAGTCATTACATTTGTGTTCTTTTCCCAAACCAGATGGATCCACAAGAGTCATTACATGTGTGTTCTTTTCCTAAACCACATGGATCCACTTGTGACATTGCATGTGTGTTCTTTTCATAAACCACATTGATCCACTAGTGTCATTGCATGTGTGTTATTTTCCTAAACCACATTGATCCACTGGTGTCATTACATGTGTGCTCTTTTCCTAAACCACATGGATCCACTAGAGTCATTGCATGTGTGTTCTTTCCCGAAACCACATTGATCCGCTGGAGTCATTGCATGTGTGTTCTTTTCCTGAACCACATGGATCCACTAGTGTCATTCCATGTGTGTCCTTTTCCTAAACCACATGGATCCACTAGAATCATTGCATGTGTGTTCTTTTCCTAAGCCACGTTGATCCACTAGTGACATTTGCATGTGTGTTCTTTTCCTAAACCACATCGATCCACTAGATTCATAGCATGTGTGTTCTTTTTCTGAACCACCTAGATCCACCAGTGACATTGCATGTGTGTTCTTTTCCCACACCACATTGATCCACTACAGTCATTGCATGTTTGCTCTTTTCCTAAAACACATTGATCCACTAGAGTCATTGCATGTGTGTACTTTTCCAAAACCACATGGATCAACTAGAGTCATTACATGTGTATTCTTTTCCTAAACCACATGTATCCACTAGAGTCATTACATGGGTGTTCTTTTCCTAAACCACATGGATCCACTTGTAACATTGCATGTGTGTTATTTTCGTAAACCACATTGATCCACTGGTGTCATTGCATGTGTGTTATTTTCCTAAACCACATTGATCCATTGGTGTCATTGCATGTGTGTTCTTTTCCTAAACCACATGGATCCACTAGAGTCATTGCATGTGTGTTCTTTTCCTAAACCACATGGATCCACTTGAGTCATTGCATTTGTGTTCTTTTCCTGGACCACATGGATCCACTAGTGTCATTCCATGTGTGTCCTTTTCCTAAACCACATGGATGCACTAGAATCATTGCATGTGTGTTCTTTTCCTAAGCCACGTTGATCCACTAGTGACATTTGCATGTGTGTTCTTTTCCTAAACAACATTGATCCACTAGAGTCATTTCATGTGTGTTCTTTTCCTAAACAAATAGATCCACTATAGTCATTGCATGTGTTATTTTCCTAAACTACATGGATCCAGAGAGTCATTGCATCAAGTTATTTTCCTAAACCACATGGATCCCCAAGTGACATTGCACGTGTGTTCTTTTCCTAAACAACATTGATCACTAGAGTCATTGCATGTGTGTTCTATTCCTAAACCAAATGGATCCACTAGAGTCATTACATTTGTGTTCTTTTCCTAAACCACATGGATCCACTAGAGTCATTACATGTGTGTTCTTTTCCTAAACCACATGGATCCACTTGTGACATTGCATGTGTGTTCTTTTCATAAACCACATTGATCCACTAGTGTCATTGCATGTGTGTTCTTTTCCTAAACCACATGGATCCACTTGTGACATTGCATGTGTGTTGTTGTCATAAACCACATGGATCCACTGGTGTCATTGGATGTGTGGTCTTTTCCTAAACCACATTGATGCTCTGGTGTCATTACATGTGTGCTCTTTTCCTAAACCACATGGATCCACTAGAGTCATTGCATGTGTGTTCGTTTCCTAAACCACATTGATCGACTAGAAACATTGCATGTATGTTCTCTTCCTAAACTACATGGATCCACAAGTGACATTGCATGTGTGTTCATTTCCTAAACCACATTAATCCACTTGTGTCATTGCATTTGTGTTATTTTCCTCAACCACATGGATCCATTAGATTCATTGCATCTGTGTTATTTTCCTGAACCACATGGATCCTCTGATGTCATTGCATGTGTGTTATTTTCATAAACCACATTGGTCCACTAGAGACATCGTATGTGTGTTATTTTCCTAAACCACGTGGATCCACTAGTGACATTGCATGTGTGCTATTTTGCTAAACCACATGGATCCACTGGTGACATCGCATGTGTGTTATTTTCCTAAACGACATGGATCCACTGGTCTCATTGCATGTGTGTTCTTTTCCTAAACCACATGGATCCACTTGAGTCATTGCATGTGAGTTGTTTTCCTAAACCACATGGATCCACTAGAGTCATTGCATGTGTGTTCTTTTACTAAACCACATTCATCCACTGGTGACATTGCATGTGTGTTGTTTTCCTAAACCACATTGATCCAATAGAGTCATTGCATGTGTGTTCTTTTCCTAAACCACATGGATCCACTTGAGTCATTGAATGTGTGTTCTTTTCCTGAACCACATGGATCCACTGGTGTCATTGCATGTGTGTCCTTTTCCTAAACCAGATGGATCCACTAATGTCATTGCATGTGTGTTCTTTTCCTAAGCCACATTGATCCACTAGTGACATTTGCATGTGTGTTCTTTTCCTAAACCACATTGATCCACTAGAGTCATTTCATGTGTGTTCTTTTCCTAAACCACATAGATCCACTAGAGTCATTGCATGTGTGTTCTTTTCCTAAATCACATTGATCCACTATAGTCATTGCATGTGCGTTCTTTTCCTAACCCACATGGATCCCCTAGTGACATTGAATGTGTGTTCTTTTCCTAAACAACATTGATCACTAGAGTCATTGCATGTGTGTTCTTTTCCTAAACCACATGGATCCACTTGTGACATTGCATGTGTGTTCTTTTCATAAACCAGATTGATCCACTAGAGTCATTACATGTGTGTTCTATTCCTAAACCACATGGATCCACTTGTGACATTGCATGTGTGTTATTTTCATAAACTACATTGATCCACTGGTCTCATTGCATGTGTGTTCTTTTCCTAAACCACATTGATCCACTGGTGTCATTGCATGTGTGTTCTTTTCTTAAACCACATGGATCCACTAGAGTCATTGCATGTGTGTTCTTTTCCTAAACCACATGGATCCACTAGAGTCATTGCATGTGTGTTCTTTTCCTAAACCACATGGATCCACTAGAGTCATTACATGTGTGTTGTTTTCCAAAACCACATTGATCCACTGGAGTCATTGCATGTATGTTCGTTTCCTAAACCACACAGATCGACTAGAGACATTGCATGTATATTCTTTTCCTAAACCACATGGATCCACAAGTGACATTGCATCTGTGTTCATTTCCAAAACCACATTGATCCACTTGTGTCATTGCATGTGTGTTATTTTCCTCAACCACATGGATCCATTAGATTCATTGCATCCGTGTTATTTTCCTGAACCACATGGATCCTCTGATGTCATTGCATGTGTGTTCTTTTCATAAACCACATTGATCCACTAGAGACATCACATGTGTGTTATTTTCCTAAACCACATGGATCCACTAGTGACATTACATGTGTGTTCTTTTCCTAAACCACATTGATCCACTAGAGTCATTGCATGTTTGTTCTTTTCCTAAAACACATTGATCCACTAGAGTCATTCCATGTGTGTTCTTTTCCAAAACCACATGGATCGACTAGATTCATTACATGTGTGTTCTTTTCCAAAACCACATTGATCCACTAGAGTCATTGCATGTGTGTTCGTTTCCTAAACCACATTGATCAACTAGAGACATTGCATGTATGTTCTTTTCCTAAACTACATGGATCCACAAGTGACATTCCATGTGTGTTCATTTCCTAAACCACATTGATCCACTTGTGTCATTACATGTGTGTTATTTTCCTCAACCACCTGGATCCATTAGATTCATTGCATCTGTGTTATTTTCCTGAACCACATGGATCCTCTGATGTCATTGCATGTGTGTTCTTTTCATAAACCACATTGGTCCACTAGAGAAATCATATGTGTTATTTTCCTAAACCACGTGGATCCACTAGTGACATTGCATGTGTGTTATTTTGCTAAAGCACATGGATCCACTAGAGTCATTTCATGTGTGTTCTTTTCCTAAACCACATGGATCCACTAGAGTCATGTCATGTGTGTTATTTTCCTAAACCACATGGATCCACTAGAGTTACTGCATATGCATTCTTTTCCTAAACCACATGGATCCCCTAGTGACATTGCATGTGTGTTCTTTTCCTATGCAACATTGATCCACTAGAGTCATTACATGTGTGTTCTATTCCTAAACCACATGGATCCACTAGAGTCATTACATTTGTGTTCTTTTCCCAAACCAGATGGATCCACAAGAGTCATTACATGTGTGTTCTTTTCCTAAACCACATGGATCCACTTGTGACATTGCATGTGTGTTCTTTTCATAAACCACATTGATCCACTAGTGTCATTGCATGTGTGTTCTTTTCCTAAACCACATTTATCCACTGGTGTCATTACATGTGTGCTCTTTTCCTAAACCACATGGATCCACTAGAGTCATTGCATGTGTGTTCTTTCCCGAAACCACATTGATCCGCTGGAGTCATTGCATGTGTGTTCTTTTCCTGAACCACATGGATCCACTAGTGTCATTCCATGTGTGTCCTTTTCCTAAACCACATGGATCCACTAGAATCATTGCATGTGTGTTATTTTCCTAAACCACGTGGATCCACTAGTGACATTGCATGTGTGTTATTTTGCTAAACCACATCGATCCACTAGATTCATAGCATGTGTGTTCTTTTTCTGAACCACCTAGATCCACCAGTGACATTGCATGTGTGTTCTTTTCCCACACCACATTGATCCACTACAGTCATTGCATGTTTGTTCTTTTCCTAAAACACATTGATCCACTAGAGTCATTGCATGTGTGTACTTTTCCAAAACCACATGGATCAACTAGAGTCATTACATGTGTATTCTTTTCCTAAACCACATGTATCCACTAGAGTCATTACATGGGTGTTCTTTTCCTAAACCACATGGATCCACTTGTAACATTGCATGTGTGTTATTTTCGTAAACCACATTGATCCACTGGTGTCATTGTGTGTTATTTTCCTAAACCACATTGATCCATTGGTGTCATTGCATGTGTGTTCTTTTCCTAAACCACATGGATCCACTAGAGTCATTGCATGTGTGTTCTTTTCCTAAACCACATGGATCCACTTGAGTCATTGCATTTGTGTTCTTTTCCTGAACCACATGGATCCACTAGTGTCATTCCATGTGTGTCCTTTTCCTAAACCACATGGATCCACTAGAATCATTGCATGTGTGTTCTTTTCCTAAGCCACGTTGATCCACTAGTGACATTTGCATGTGTGTTCTTTTCCTAAACAACATTGATCCACTAGAGTCATTTCATGTGTGTTCTTTTCCTAAACAAATAGATCCACTAGAGTCATTGCATGTGTGTTATTTTCCTAAACTACATGGATCCAGTAGAGTCATTGCATCTGTTATTTTCCTAAACCACATGGATCCCCAAGTGACATTGCACGGTGTTCTTTTCCTAAACAACATTGATCACTAGAGTCATTGCATGTGTGTTCTATTCCTAAACCAAATGGATCCACTAGAGTCATTACATTTGTGTTCTTTTCCTAAACCACATGGATCCACTAGAGTCATTACATGTGTGTTCTTTTCCTAAACCACATGGATCCACTTGTGACATTGCATGTGTGTTCTTTTCATAAACCACATTGATCCACTAGTGTCATTGCATGTGTGTTCTTTTCCTAAACCACATGGATCCACTTGTGACATTGCATGTGTGTTGTTGTCATAAACCACATGGATCCACTGGTGTCATTGGATGTGTGGTCTTTTCCTAAACCACATTGATGCTCTGGTGTCATTACATGTGTGCTCTTTTCCTAAACCACATGGATCCACTAGAGTCATTGCATGTGTGTTCGTTTCCTAAACCACATTGATCGACTAGAAACATTGCATGTATGTTCTCTTCCTAAACTACATGGATCCACAAGTGACATTGCATGTGTGTTCATTTCCTAAACCACATTAATCCACTTGTGTCATTGCATTTGTGTTATTTTCCTCAACCACATGGATCCATTAGATTCATTGCATCGTTATTTTCCTGAACCACATGGATCCTCTGATGTCATTGCATGTGTGTTATTTTCATAAACCACATTGGTCCACTAGAGACATCGTATGTGTGTTATTTTCCTAAACCACGTGGATCCACTAGTGACATTGCATGTGTGCTATTTTGCTAAACCACATGGATCCACTGGTGACATCGCATGTGTGTTATTTTCCTAAACGACATGGATCCACTGGTCTCATTGCATGTGTGTTCTTTTCCTAAACCACATGGATCCACTTGAGTCATTGCATGTGAGTTGTTTTCCTAAACCACATGGATCCACTAGAGTCATTGCATGTGTGTTCTTTTACTAAACCACATTCATCCACTGGTGACATTGCATGTGTGTTGTTTTCCTAAACCACATTGATCCAATAGAGTCATTGCATGTGTGTTCTTTTCCTAAACCACATGGATCCACTTGAGTCATTGAATGTGTGTTCTTTCCTGAACCACATGGATCCACCGTGTCATTGCATGTGTGTCTTTTCCTAAACCAGATGGATCCACTAATGTCATTGCATGTGTGTTCTTTTCCTAAGCCACATTGATCCACTAGTGACATTTGCATGTGTGTTCTTTTCCTAAACCACATTGATCCACTAGAGTCATTTCATGTGTGTTCTTTTCCTAAACCACATAGATCCACTAGAGTCATTGCATGTGTGTTCTTTTCCTAAACCACATTGATCCACTAGAGTCATTGCATGTGTGTTCTTTTCCTAAACCACATGGATCCCCTAGTGACATTGAATGTGTGTTCTTTTCCTAAACAACATTGATCACTAGAGTCATTGCATGTGTGTTCTTTTCCTAAACCACATGGATCCACTTGTGACATTGCATGTGTGTTCTTTTCATAAACCAGATTGATCCACTAGAGTCATTACATGTGTGTTCTATTCCTAAACCACATGGATCCACTTGTGACATTGCATGTGTTATTTTCCTAAACCACATTGATCCACTGGTCTCATTGCATGTGTGTTCTTTTCCTAAACCACATTGATCCACTGGTGTCATTGCATGTGTGTTCTTTTCTTAAACCACATGGATCCACTAGAGTCATTGCATGTGTGTTCTTTTCCTAAACCACATGGATCCACTAGAGTCATTGCATGTGTGTTCTTTTCCTAAACCACATGGATCCACTAGAGTCATTACATGTGTGTTGTTTTCCAAAACCACATTGATCCACTGGAGTCATTGCATGTATGTTCGTTTCCTAAACCACAGATCGACTAGAGACATTGCATGTATATTCTTTTCCTAAACAACATGGATCCACAATTGACATTGCATCTGTGTTCATTTCCAAAACCACATTGATCCACTTGTGTCATTTCATGTGTGTTATTTTCATCAACCACATGGATCCATTAGATTCATTGCATCCGTATTATTTTCCTGAACCACATGGATCCTCCGATGTCATTGCATGTGTGTTCTTTTCATAAACCACATTGATCCACTAGAGACATCACATGTGTGTTATTTTCCTAAACCACATGGATCCACTAGTGACATTACATGTGTGTTCTTTTCCTAAACCACATTGATCCACTAGAGTCATTGCATGTTTGTTCTTTTCCTAAAACACATTGATCCACTAGAGTCATTCCATGTGTGTTCTTTTCCAAAACCACATGGATCGACTAGATTCATTACATGTGTGTTCTTTTCCAAAACCACATTGATCCACTAGAGTCATTGCATGTGTTCGTTTCCTAAACCACATTGATCAACTAGAGACATTGCATGTATGTTCTTTTCCTAAACTACATGGATCCACAAGTGACATTCCATGTGTGTTCATTTCCTAAACCACATTGATCCACTTGTGTCATTACATGTGTGTTATTTTCCTCAACCACCTGGATCCATTAGATTCATTGCATCTGTGTTATTTTCCTGAACCACATGGATCCTCTGATGTCATTGCATGTGTGTTCTTTTCATAAACCACATTGGTCCACTAGAGAAATCATATGTGTGTTATTTTCCTAAACCACGTGGATCCACTAGTGACATTGCATGTGTGTTATTTTGCTAAAGCACATGGATCCACTAGAGTCATTTCATGTGTGTTCTTTTCCTAAACCACATGGATCCACTAGAGTCATGTCATGTGTGTTATTTTCCTAAACCACATGGATCCACTAGAGTTACTGCATATGCATTCTTTTCCTAAACCACATGGATCCCCTAGTGACATTGCATGTGTGTTCTTTTCCTATGCAACATTGATCCACTAGAGTCATTACATGTGTGTTCTATTCCTAAACCACATGGATCCACTAGAGTCATTACATTTGTGTTCTTTTCCCAAACCAGATGGATCCACAAGAGTCATTACATGTGTGTTCTTTTCCTAAACCACATGGATCCACTTGTGACATTGCATGTGTGTTCTTTTCATAAACCACATTGATCCACTAGTGTCATTGCATGTGTGTTCTTTTCCTAAACCACATTTATCCACTGGTGTCATTACATGTGTGCTCTTTTCCTAAACCACATGGATCCACTAGAGTCATTGCATGTGTGTTCTTTCCCGAAACCACATTGATCCCGAGTCATTGCATGTGTGTTTGTTTCCTAAACCATGCTGATCGACTAGAGACATTGCATGTGTTTTTTTCCTAAACCACATGGATCCACAAGTGACATAGCATGTGTGTTCATTTCCTAAACCACATTGATCCACTCGTGTCATTGCATGTGTGTTCTTTTCCTCAACCACATGGATCCATTAGATTCATTGCATCTATGTTATTTTCCTGAACCACATGGATCCTCTGATGTCATTGAATGTGTGTTCTTTTCATAAATCACACTGATCCACTAGAGACATCGCATGTGTGTTATTTTCCTAAACCACATGGATCCACTAGTGACATTGCATGTGTGTTATTTTGCTAAACCACATGGATCCACTGGTGACATTGCATGTGTGTTATTTTCCTAAACAACATGGATCCACTAGTCTCATTGCATGTATGTTCTTTTCCTAAACCACATGGATCCACTTGAGTCATTGCATGTGTCTTCTTTTCCTGAACCACATGGATCCACTAGAGTCATTGCATGTGTGTTCTTTTACTAAACCACATTGATCCAATAGAGTCATTGCTTCGTGTTCTTTCCTAAACCATATGGACCCACTCGTGTCATTGCATGTGTGTTCTTTTCCTAAACCACATCGATCCACTAGATTCATTGCATGTGTGTTCTTTTTCTGAACCACCTAGATCCACCAGTGACATTGCATGTGTGTTCTTTTCCCACACCACATTGATCCACTACAGTCATTGCATGTTTGTTCTTTTCCTAAAACACATTGATCCACTAGAGTCATTGCATGTGTGTACTTTTCCAAAACCACATGGATCAACTAGAGTCATTACATGTGTATTCTTTTCCTAAACCACATGTATCCACTAGAGTCATTACATGGGTGTTCTTTTCCTAAACCACATGGATCCACTTGTAACATTGCATGTGTGTTATTTTCGTAAACCACATTGATCCACTGGTGTCATTGCATGTGTGTTATTTTCCTAAACCACATTGATCCATTGGTGTCATTGCATGTGTGTTCTTTTCCTAAACCACATGGATCCACTAGAGTCATTGCATGTGTGTTCTTTTCCTAAACCACATGGATCCACTTGAGTCATTGCATTTGTGTTCTTTTCCTGAACCACATGGATCCACTAGTGTCATTCCATGTGTGTCCTTTTCCTAAACCACATGGATCCACTAGAATCATTGCATGTGTGTTCTTTTCCTAAGCCACGTTGATCCACTAGTGACATTTGCATGTGTGTTCTTTTCCTAAACAACATTGATCCACTAGAGTCATTTCATGTGTGTTCTTTTCCTAAACAAATAGATCCACTAGAGTCATTGCATGTGTGTTATTTTCCTAAACTACATGGATCCAGTAGAGTCATTGCATCTGCGTTATTTTCCTAAACCACATGGATCCCCAAGTGACATTGCACGTGTGTTCTTTTCCTAAACAACATTGATCACTAGAGTCATTGCATGTGTGTTCTATTCCTAAACCAAATGGATCCACTAGAGTCATTACATTTGTGTTCTTTTCCTAAACCACATGGATCCACTAGAGTCACTACATGTGTGTTCATTTCCTAAACCACATGGATCCACTTGTGACATTGCATGTGTGTTCTTTTCATAAACCACATTGATCCACTAGTGTCATTGCATGTGTGTTCTTTTCCTAAACCACATGGATCCACTTGTGACATTGCATGTGTGTTGTTGTCATAAACCACATGGATCCACTGGTGTCATTGGATGTGTGTTCTTTTCCTAAACCACATTGATGCTCTGGTGTCATTACATGTGTGCTCTTTTCCTAAACCACATGGATCCACTAGAGTCATTGCATGTGTGTTCGTTTCCTAAACCACATTGATCGACTAGAAACATTGCATGTATGTTCTCTTCCTAAACTACATGGATCCACAAGTGACATTGCATGTGTGTTCATTTCCTAAACCACATTAATCCACTTGTGTCATTGCATTTGTGTTATTTTCCTCAACCACATGGATCCATTAGATTCATTGCATCTGTGTTATTTTCCTGAACCACATGGATCCTCTGATGTCATTGCATGTGTGTTATTTTCATAAACCACATTGGTCCACTAGAGACATCGTATGTGTGTTATTTTCCTAAACCACGTGGATCCACTAGTGACATTGCATGTGTGCTATTTTGCTAAACCACATGGATCCACTGGTGACATCGCATGTGTGTTATTTTCCTAAACGACATGGATCCACTGGTCTCATTGCATGTGTGTTCTTTTCCTAAACCACATGGATCCACTTGAGTCATTGCATGTGAGTTGTTTTCCTAAACCACATGGATCCACTAGAGTCATTGCATGTGTGTTCTTTTACTAAACCACATTCATCCACTGGTGACATTGCATGTGTGTTGTTTTCCTAAACCACATTGATCCAATAGAGTCATTGCATGTGTGTTCTTTTCCTAAACCACATGGATCCACTTGAGTCATTGCATGTGTGTTCTTTTCCTGAACCACATGGATCCACTGGTGTCATTGCATGTGTGTCCTTTTCCTAAACCAGATGGATCCACTAATGTCATTGCATGTGTGTTCTTTTCCTAAGCCACATTGATCCACTAGTGATATTTGCATGTGTGTTCTTTTCCTAAACCTGTAGCGTCCCCAACCTTAAATAAGATTGAGTCCCCTGTGTTTACAATGCTAGTCCCTGGATCAATAGCTAGCATCCACAGTTCAGATGTAATATCGAGAAACAAAGGTCATAATACAACTTTATAACCAGGAATAACATAATTTTATTACATCAAACATAGCTCATTAGGCTATTACATTACATTGCAGCGGAATAACTATAAGCATTGGGTCCTTCATCTTCAAAGTGCCACAGTGAACATGTTGGTTGTAGACTTTGTAATCCTAATCAATCATTCTTCACTAAAACAATCAAACCTGCAACATAATAAGTTACAGCCACAAGGGTCAATACATTTGAATTGTATTGGCAAGTGATACTTTGGTAGTATGGTGGAGTCTATCATCTATATGCATTTGGCTAAGTGGAGTTGAGGCTTTGCATTGCTCAAAATAGATTTTTCCCTATCATTTGAAAATAAGTTTTGTTTGGCAAAAACAAATTCCAAGGCATCTACCAATCAAGACTGAAGATCCTCTCAAGGCATCTACCAATCAAAGACTGAAGATTTACTTGGCAAAACAAATTCTCAACCAATGATTGAAGATCCTCTCAAGGCATCTACCAATCAAAGATTTAAGATTTCACACAACCCTTGTTCACCCACAAGTTTTAATTTAGAAATTGGAATGATGAGATTCTTGAAGTTTCCATGTCTTGATGCTCAAATTGTCCTTTACCAGGGACATGGCTAAGTACTTAGGTTTTACACTCGCAGAGGTGGTGCACTTTCCCCACAAGTCCTGGTTTCCCAAGAATGATCCTTCAGTAGCCTTTCCTTAGTCAAATGGACGCGCTCCAACCTATCAATCACTACCACCCACTGTCCAAAAGACTAAGTTCCAAAGATCCTAAGATCATGGCAGAGCCCATAATGCCAAGTGGTTGCACTTGAAGTTTCTCAACATTTGACATCTCAAATCTCTTTGTTTCCTGGGTGGCCATCCACAAGTGAGATACACAAGCCAAGTCCCATGGCCTTGTGAACCACTCAACATAAACCATTCCTTCCATTTCCACCCAGGTGATTCATTAATCTTAGTTGTTTTATTAAACAAAACACAAGTCCTCAGACTTAGAATATTTTTCATAGTGTGAATATATATCCCACCCAAGTTTTCTATTAGCTAGGCTAAGCTTGGTAGTAATAGGATTCTTAACTTAGGAAAATCCTACTAAGGATTCTTCTACTAGATTTCCTATAGCAAGGTCTATACTTAGCAAAATACAAACCATGCAAGTTTTACCTAGCAAAAACACTAATGCATAATAAAAATAATGGGATAATGATATGAAGCATCACTTGCCTTTTGGTAGAGGGTATAAGTTCACCTTGTCCTTGCAACACTCACACTCTTCAAGTCACTACAAGCAATCAAGGCACAAACTCAATCTACCAAACAAGCAAATCAACACACATAAAATAACAAAGTCAAAGGAATGCATGCAAGCATGCCAAGCTTTGCTTTGTTTGCAAAAGTGGTTCCTAGTGGGTCATAGACATTTGGGTACACCTAATGGTCATTTTTGTAAAGTGGCAAAGTCTTGCATAGGCATGCAAAGGTTGGTTCTAATGTAGGATGGTCCTCACTAGGTTTCTAAACTTTGTAAGTTCCAAATTGGTCATTTACCAAAATGGCAAAGTCATTTGCAAAAGGGTTTCTATTAGATTCCTAAACTTTGTAAGATCCAAATTGGTCATTTACCAAAGTGGCAAAGTTGTTAGCAAAAGGTTTCACCTCAAAACCAATTTCAAAACAAGGCACCTATTTGGTCATTTTATGTGGTGCGTAAATATGTCTACTAGGGTTTTAGTCTATAGGGTTCACCAAATGAGTTGTTATTGCAAAACTTGGTGCTTTTGGTCAGTAGGTTTGGTCCAAACATTTTCTCAAGGTTTTCTTTATGAAAGCATTTTCATAAACAAAACAAATAGTTTTAGTTAGCTAGAAATGGACTAAACTAATTAATCCATCCTATTCTTTTCCAAAATCACTTTCCAAACTATGGGTTGGTTCCTATGGTCAGCAAGGTCACAACAAACTAATTGGCAAAGGTTTTAACCTAAATATCATTTTTAAATGATTTTTCTAATGTTAGCAAGCATACAAAAGAATCTGCAAAGTTAAACAAGTTAACAGATACTATTTGCTAAACTAAGGGCAGGGTTGGTTAGAGCTTGTCTTGCTGATTCCAACGACATCAAATTTGTAAAATTTGGACGTGTGGATCAAAAGATACAAAGGTTTGAAGTTAGCAAGAAATTCTGTTTTCAAATTCTGTTTTTTAAACAGATAGGTGACACGCGGCATGTTCTTACTGGTCGATACCGGTTCGGCCGGATCGAGTGCTGCGGTGCGTTAGATCTAAGTTAGATCGTGCGGTCCAGAGGACATACCCCTTCGGTGTTTAAGTGAACTAATCTTGCTCGCCCGATCTAGATCGAACGGTTTGCGCGGTTTTGACCGGTCAAGGCGTATGGCTAACGGCAAGTGAGTCGTCGGTCGTTGACGGTGCCGGCGATGCAGAAAGCGAGGGAGAAAGAGGAGATGCTCACCAGGCTCAGGAGGTTACGGCGATGCTCGGGGAGGTGTTGGTCGGGCGAGGGGCGCACGGAGTCAGGCGTAATTCCTCGTCGGAGTTGCTACGGGCGGCGGGGCTCTCGGGTCGTCATCGTTGGCGTCGCTGTGGATCACCTCAGAGCAAAACATCGATGCGGTTAGGTGCGCAAGATCGAGCCGGAGTCATGTGCGTGAACAAGAGGGGTCGGGGCGGTCTTGGCTTACCGGGGAAACTCGTCGGAGAGGTTGCAGACGGCGGCGGCGAGTCGAGCTTGTCGAAGACGGTGTTCTGGGTCACGCGCGGACAAACGGAGGTCTGGGTTAGATGCAGGAGATCATGTCGGAGCTGTGAGCGTAAACGAGGGCTCGGGTGGTCTGTACCACCGGAGAAACTTGACGGAGACGAGGCAGGTGGCGCTACAGTGTCGCTGCTGCCGACGCCTGGGCGCCATGGTGAATGGTTGGCACAGGAGGATGCGTCTGGATGAGTGGAGTAAGGGTGCTAGGTCGGCGAGGTAAGGGAGGTCTGGTTTCACGGAATTGCTCGGAGACGGTGGTCGGAGCTGCGGCGGTACAGAGAGAAATGGAGGCAGCCTAGGGGCAGAGGGGAGGCGATGTCTGTGGGAAATGACAGAGGAGAGGGAGGTGGTTAAATAGGCGTCATCGCGGCGAGGGATTAACGCGGTGTTAAGGCGAATTGATGCGAGCTTCCAACGGGCAGAAACGGCCATGAAGTCTGGGGAGACGGGTCATGGGAGGACGATGAGCAGAAAGGTGGTCTACCTGGCAAAGGGGAAAAGAAGAGAGGAGGAGGTCCACCTGTTAGTGACTGTGTGGGTTAGTTATTTGGTTCGAAACGTTTTCTCTGCGGGGAGGGAACTGGGCTAGGTGGGCTGTTGTTGGGCCTACTGGGCTGGGTCGGTTTTCTCTATTTTTTTCTGTCTGTTTTGTTTTATTCTTTTCCAATTCTTTTTCTGTTTTCAATTCAAACAATTTCAAACAACACTCAAATCAATTCAAACAGCAAACTTTTCATTTGAATTTGGTTCTGTTTGCCAACATAGTCCAAATCTCAAAATGAAATATTATTTTTATTTATTTTTAGGATCCATTTAACAATTAAATAAAATGGATCTTTGATTTATTAATAGTGTTTGATTTATTTAAATAAAAATTCTATTTGAATTCCAATTACTTTCAAAACCAAACCAGAAGGTTTAATTTGAAAAATAAAAGAATACTTGGAATCTTATTTAAATAAATAAATAAGTTTTGGTGTTTTAATTAAAATAGGAAAGCCTTTACTTAAATAAAATTGGATATTTAAATCCTTATTTATTTTATTTAAATAATTCTTTACTCATTTTAATCAAAGCAAAACCTTTTAATAAAAGATTTCAAAGTAGTAATAAAATACTTGGTGTTTATTTAAAATGGGAAAAGCTTTTACTTAAATAAAATTGGATATTTAGATCCTTTATTTTATTTAAATAAACCTTTACTCATTTTATCAAAACAAAATATTTTATTTCAAAAGCTTGGCCAAAATTAATTTGGCTTATCTTTTCATTTGAAACCAAATTCTTTTATTAAAAGATCTAAAACAGTGTTTCCAAAACAATTTATTTTCCTTTGATAAATGTTTATCCAAATAAATCCCTTTAGGATTATTTGTTCACCATTTGGTATGGTCTTTTGGTAAGGGCTTTATTAGCTTTGGAAATTTCAATTTCCTTATCTTATTATATTCACAAGATCTTGTCTTTGGTTCCAATTTAAGTGAAACTAATCTCTAAGGTCTTTCTTGATCCTTTGTGATTATTTGTTGATCAACTTGGTATGGATCAAATCCATGGATTTGGAGATACTTTGGAAAATGATTTCCTTCCATTAGGGTTTAGGGTTTTGGGTTTCTTTCCAAATGTTCAAATTTCCAGATACATTCATTGAGGAATGCATTTCCTTGATTTGGATTTGTTGAGTTCAAACTTCTACCAAAGTTTGTTCAAGATGGGATTTTAAGTCTCCTTTTAGAAACAAAAGTTTCTTTTCACCCTGATTTTCAACAAAAGTTTATTTTGTTTATTTTATTTTCACATTACAAGATTTGGAAAATCTTGGGATGTGACAGGCTACCACCCTTAAAAGAAATCTCGTCCGAGATTTGGGAGGCTAGGGTTACAAGCAGGTTCAAAACAACTAGGGTACTACCACCCTTAAAAATTTTCCAACTAAACTACATCTTGGTTTGCTTGGAATCTTGATGAAACTTCCTTGGGAAAACTTCTGCATTGTGTCCTTTATTTCCATGCTTGACTCATGGGCTAAGGTTGGGTTTCTCCTTTGGCTTGTTCATCTTGTTCTTCATCTTTTCTGGACAATTGCTTACATAGTGTCCTGGTTCCTTGCAATTGAAACAGTGGATATCTTGGAGTTCTTTACGTTGCTCTTGTGGACAAACTGCTACATAATGGCCTAGCTCTTTGCAGTTGTTGCACACTACTTGGTCCATCCTTTTATTCTTTATGGACTCGGGCATCCACTGGGTTGTGTCCCATTTCCTTACATTTACGACATTGTACAAGGCTCATGTCTTGCTTTGGTTTCTTGGGCTTCTTTGATCCTTTGAATTGGGTTGTTTTGTTTGGAGGTATAAGTGGTCCTTTTCCTTTGTCATCATCATTCTTGGCATACTTTGATCCTTCTTGTTTCCTTTGTTCAACAATGGCATAGACGGGCATTGGACAGGTACATGGTCGTTTCCTTCACAAAGGTGACAAGTAACTTGAGATGTTGGGCATTGGCCAACTGGATGTTCCTCTTCACAATTGGGGCATTGATCTTCATGCTCCTTGGAAGTATGATCCTTGTCTCCACAAATATTGCAAGCTGGTGCTCCATCTAGCATAATGTTCTTGTCATCCTTGTTGTCATACACACTTTTGGGATAGTTTTCTTCCATGCGATCATTTGATTAGTCACCTTAAGCATCAGTTGGGATTGTTCTTCCAAAACTTTTGCAAGGTAGGGTCTTTATCACTATTGTTGGCTATGAACTGAGCTGTTAGTTGGCTGATGTGGTGTTGGGTTGCTCGGAGCTCTCTCATGTTGACTTCTTGTTGTTGTTGTCACCATCCTTGATGTTGGAGTCTCTTGGAGAAGTCATCTGTTTGGGGTTGGATTGGGATTAGAATAGGCAAAAGGTTTTTCTAAGGTGATATTTCTATTCACACATCACCATTCACACAAGCAATGTGCAAGCAATCACAAACCAAACATTTTACTCAAACAACAAGTTTCAAGCACATACTTAGGCACCCAAAAATATTTTTGTTACACCACATAAGTTGGTGTGTTCGACTTAACTAAAATATGGTGGTCCATCTACATGGTTCACTTGAAATCCTTCCATCCTTCTTGGTTGATTCTTCTTGATTGAGATCTTTGTTTCCTTGGAGAATTCTTGTGTCTTGGTCACAAATCTTCAAAGGTGATGATGGCTTCTTCTAAGTTGTGTTTCCTTAGTCTTCAAATGAAATGTTACTCAAGACTTGTAGTCTTTAGTAATGTCCAAGTTGAAGTCCTTGGTGTACATGTTGAAGATGTTGAAGAAGTTGAAGTCATTAGAGTTGAAAGTGTTGAAGAAGTCCTTTGCACATGGTGAAGTCTTTGGTCATGGGGTAGGCTTTCCATTAAGTTTTGAAGTAGAAGAGAAGTAGAGTTGAAACCAAAATGGTTGAGGAAAGAGTTTACAAGATTGTTTTTGTAAATAAGTTTTGGAACAAGACAACTCCTATTGTCTAAGGGTTTTTGTCCAATCCTAGGGTTACAAATCCTACAGGCAACACAGTGCTCTGATACCATTCTCAGAAGGCCCCCAACCTTAAATAAGATTGAGTCCCTGTGTTTACAATGCTAGTCCCTGGATCAATAGCTAGCATCCACAGTTCAGATGTAATATCGAGAAACAAAGGTCATAATACAACTTTATAACCAGGAATAACATAATTTTATTACATCAAACATAGCTCATTAGGCTATTACATTACATTGCAGGAATAACTATAAGCATTGGGTCCTTCATCTTCAAAGTGCCACAGGTGCATATGTTGGTAGACTTTGTAATCCTAATCAATCATTCTTCACTAAAACAATCAAACCTGCAACATAATAAGTTACAGCCACAAGGGTCAATACATTTGAATTGTATTGGCAAGTGATACTTTGGTAGTATGGTGGAGTCTATCATCTATATGCATTTGGCTAAGTGGAGTTGAGGCTTTGCATTGCTCAAAATAGATTTTTCCTATCATTTGAAAATAAGTTTTGTTTGGCAAAACAAATTCCAAGGCATCTACCAATCAAGACTGAAGATCCTCTCAAGGCATCTACCAATCAAAGACTGAAGATTTACTTGGCAAAACAAATTCTCAACCAATGATTGAAGATCCTCTCAAGGCATCTACCAATCAAAGATTTAAGATTTCACACAACCCTTGTTCACCCACAAGTTTTAATTTAGAAATTGGAATGATGAGATTCTTGAAGTTTCCATGTCTTGATGCTCAAATTGTCCTTTACCAGGGACATGGCTAAGTACTTAGGTTTTACACTCGCAGAGGTGGTGCACTTTCCCCACAAGTCCTGGTTTCCCAAGAATGATCCTTCAGTAGCCTTTCCTTAGTCAAATGGACGCTCCAACCTATCAATCACTACCACCCACTGTCCAAAAGACTAAGTTCCAGATCCTAAGATCATGGCAGAGCCCATAATGCCAAGTGGTTGCACTTGAAGTTTCTCAACATTTGACATCTCAAATCTCTTTGTTTCCTGGGTGGCCATCCACAAGTGAGATACACAAGCCAAGTCCCATGGCCTTGTGAACCACTCAACATAAACCATTCCTTCCATTTCCACCCAGGTGATTCATTAATCTTAGTTGTTTTATTAAACAAAACACAAGTCCTCAGACTTAGAATATTTTTCATAGTGTGAATATATATCCCACCCAAGTTTTCTATTAGCTAGGCTAAGCTTGGTAGTAATAGGATTCTTAACTTAGGAAAATCCTACTAAGGATTCTTCTACTAGATTTCCTATAGCAAGGTCTATACTTAGCAAAATACAAACCATGCAAGTTTTACCTAGCAAAAACACTAATGCATAATAAAAATAATGGGATAATGATATGAAGCATCACTTGCCTTTTTGGTAGAGGGTATAAGTTCACCTTGTCCTTGCAACACTCACACTCTTCAAGTCACTACAAGCAATCAAGCAAGGCACAAACTCAATCTACCAAACAAGCAAATCAACACACATAAAATAACAAAGTCAAAGGAATGCATGCAAGCATGCCAAGCTTTGCTTTGTTTGCAAAAGTGGTTCCTAGTGGGTCATAGACATTTGGGTACACCTAATGGTCATTTTTGTAAAGTGGCAAAGTCTTGCATAGGCATGCAAAGGTTGGTTCTAATGTAGGGATGGTCCTCACTAGGTTTCTAAACTTTGTAAGTTCCAAATTGGTCATTTACCAAAATGGCAAAGTCATTTGCAAAAGGGTTTCTATTAGATTCCTAAACTTTGTAAGATCCAAATTGGTCATTTACCAAAGTGGCAAAGTTGTTAGCAAAAGGTTTCACCTCAAAAACCAATTTCAAAACAAGGCACCTATTTGGTCATTTTATGGTGCAGAAATATGTCTACTAGGGTTTTAGTCTATAGGGTTCACCAAATGAGTTGTTATTGCAAAACTTGGTGCTTTTGGTCAGTAGGTTTGGTCCAAACATTTTCTCAAGGTTTTCTTTATGAAAGCATTTTCATAAACAAAACAAATAGTTTTAGTTAGCTAGAAATGGACTAAACTAATTAATCCATCCTATTCTTTTCCAAAATCACTTTCCAAACTATGGGTTGGTTCCTATGGTCAGCAAGGTCACAACAAACTAATTGGCAAAGGTTTTAACCTAAATATCATTTTAAATGATTTTTCTAATGTTAGCAAGCATACAAAAGAATCTGCAAAGTTAAACAAGTTAACAGATACTATTTGCTAAACTAAGGGCAGGGTTGGTTAGAGCTTGTCTTGCTGATTCCAACGACATCAAATTTGTAAAATTTGGACGTGTGGATCAAAAGATACAAAGGTTTGAAGTTAGCAAGAAATTCTGTTTTCAAATTCTGTTTTTTAAGCGAGAAGGGTGACGCGCCACAGTTGCTCTCTCGGTCGATACCGGTTCGGCCGGATCGAGTGCTGCGGTGCGTTAGATCTAAGTTAGATCGTGCGGTCCAGAGGACATACCCCTTCGGTGTTTAAGTGAACTAATCTTGCTCGCCCGATCTAGATCGAACGGTTCGCGCGGTTTTGACCGTGGCGGCAAGGCGGTGGCTAACGGCGGAGTCGTCGATGCGTTAGCCATGATGCGTAAAGCGAGGAGAAAGAGGAGATGCTCACCAGGCTCAGGAGGTTACTGGCGATGCTCGGGAGGTGTTGGTCGGCGGGCGACGGAGTCGGCGTAATTCCTCGTCGAGTTGCTACGCGGCGGGTCTCGTCGTCGTCGTCGGCGTGGATCACCTCGAGCAAAACATCGATGGTTAGGTGCGCAAGATCGAGCCGAGTCATGTGCGTGAACAAGAGGGTCGGGCGGTCTTGGCTTCAGGAAACTCTTCGGAGAGGTTGCAGACGGCGGCGGCGAGTCGAGCTTGTCGAAGACGGTGTTCTGGGTCACGCGCGAACAAACGGAGGTCTGGGTTAGATGCAGGAGATCATGTCGGAGCTGTGAGCGTAAACGAGGGAGGCTCGGTGGTCTCTACCGGAAACTTGACGGAGACGAGGCAGACGGCGGTGGCGCTTTCGCTTGGCGTCGACGCCTGGGCGCCAAGGTGAATGGTTGGCACAGGAGGATGCGCCGGATGAGTGGAGTAAGGGTGCTAGGTCGGCGAGGTAAGGGAGGTCTGGTTTCACGAATTGCTCGGAGATGGTCGGAGCTGCGGCGTGATGAGAGAAATGGAGGCAGCCTAGGGGCGAGGGGGAGGCGATGTGTGGGAAATGATGAGAGGAGAGGGAGGTGGTTAAATAGGCGTCATCATGCGAGGATTAACGCGGTGTTAAGGCGAATTGATGCGAGCTTCAACGGCAACGGCCCAAGTCTGGGGAGACGGGTCGGGAGGACGATGAGCAAGAAAGGTGGTCTACTGGCAGTGGGGAAAAGAAGAGAGGAGGAGGTCCACCTGTTAGTGACTGTGGGTTAGTTATTTGGTTCAAACGCTTTCTCTGGGGAGGAACCGGGCTAGGTGGGTCATTGTTGGGCCTCTGGCTGGGTCGGTTTTCTATTCTATTTTTTTCTGTTTTGTTTTATTCTTTTCCAATTCTTTTTCTGTTTTCAATTCAAACAATTTCAAACAACACTCAAATCAATTCAAACAGCAAACTTTTCATTTGAATTTGGTTCTGTTTGCCAACATAGTCCAAATCTCAAAATGAAATATTATTTTTATTTATTTTTAGGATCCATTTAACAATTAAATAAAATGGATCTTTGATTTATTAATAGTGTTTGATTTATTTAAATAAAAATTCTATTTGAATTCCAATTACTTTCAAAACCAAACCGTAAGGTTTAATTTAAAAATAAAAGAATACTTGGAATATTATTTAAATAAATAAATAAGTTTTGGTGTTTTAATTAAAATAGGAAAGCCTTTACTTAAATAAAATTGGATATTTAAATCCTTGTTTATTTTATTTAAATAATTCTTTACTCATTTTAATCAAAGCAAAACCTTTTAATAAAAGATTTCAAAGTAGTAATAAAATACTTGGTGTTTATTTAAAATGGGAAAAGCTTTACTTAAATAAAATTGGATATTTAGATCCTTTATTTTATTTAAATAAACCTTTACTCATTTTATCAAAACAAAATATTTTATTTCAAAAGCTTGGCCAAAATTAATTTGGCTTATCTTTTCATTTGAAACCAAAGTCTTTTATTAAAAGATCTAAAACAGTGTTTCCAAAACAATTTATTTTCCTTTGATAAATGTTTATCCAAATAAATCCCTTTAGGATTATTTGTTCACCATTTGGTATGGTCTTTTGGTAAGGGCTTTATTAGCTTTGGAAATTTCAATTTCCTTATCTTATTATATTCACAAGATCTTGTCTTTGGTTCCAATTTAAGTGAAACTAATCTCTAAGGTCTTTCTTGATCCTTTGTGATTATTTGTTGATCAACTTGGTATGGATCAAATCCATGGATTTGGAGATACTTTGGAAAATGATTTCCTTCCATTAGGGTTTAGGGTTTTGGGTTTCTTTCCAAATGTTCAAATTTCCAGATACATTCATTGAGGAATGCATTTCCCTTGATTTGAATTTGTTGAGTTCAAACTTCTACCAAAGTTTGTTCAAGATGGGATTTTAAGTCTCCTTTTAGAAACAAAAGTTTCTTTTCACCCTGATTTTCAACAAAAGTTTATTTTGTTTATTTTATTTTCACATTACAAGATTTGGAAAATCTTGGGATGTGACAAAACCACATTGATGCACTAGAGTCATTTCATGTGTGTTCTTTTCCTAAACCACATAGATCCACTAGAGTCATTGCATGTGTGTTCTTTTCCTAAATCACATTGATCCACTATAGTCATTGCATGTGCGTTCTTTTCCTAACCCACATGGATCCCCTAGTGACATTGAATGTGTGTTCTTTTCCTAAATAACATTGATCACTAGAGTCATTGCATGTGTGTTCTTTTCCTAAACCACATGTTGTGACATTGCATGTGTGTTCTTTTCCTAAACCAGATTGATCCACTAGAGTCATTACATGTGTGTTCTTTTCCTAAACCACATGGATCCACTTGTGACATTGCATGTGTGTTATTTTCATAAACTACATTGATCCACTGGTCTCATTGCATGTGTGTTCTTTTCCTAAACCACATTGATCCACTGGTGTCATTGCATGTGTGTTCTTTTCTTAAACCACATGGATCCACTAGAGTCATTGCATGTGTGTTCTTTTCCTAAACCACATGGATCCACTAGAGTCATTGCATGTGTGTTCTTTTCCTAAACCACATGGATCCACTAGAGTCATTACATGTGTGTTGTTTTCCAAAACCACATTGATCCACTGGAGTCATTGCATGTATGTTCGTTTCCTAAACCACACAGATCGACTAGAGACATTGCATGTATATTCTTTTCCTAAACCACATGGATCCACAAGTGACATTGCATGTGTGTTCATTTCCAAAACCACATTGATCCACTTGTGTCATTGCATGTGTGTTATTTTCCTCAACCACATGGATCCATTAGATTCATTGCATCTGTTATTTTCCGAACCACATGGATCCTCTGATGTCATTGCATGTGTGTTCTTTTCATAAACCACATTGATCCACTAGAGACATCACATGTGTGTTATTTTCCTAAACCACATGGATCCACTAGTGACATTACATGTGTGTTCTTTTCCTAAACCACATTGATCCACTAGAGTCATTGCATGTTTGTTCTTTTCCTAAAACACATTGATCCACTAGAGTCATTCCATGTGTGTTCTTTTCCAAAACCACATGGATCGACTAGATTCATTACATGTGTGTTCTTTTCCAAAACCACATTGATCCACTAGAGTCATTGCATGTGTGTTCGTTTCCTAAACCACATTGATCAACTAGAGACATTGCATGTATGTTCTTTTCCTAAACTACATGGATCCACAAGTGACATTCCATGTGTGTTCATTTCCTAAACCACATTGATCCACTTGTGTCATTACATGTGTGTTATTTTCCTCAACCACCTGGATCCATTAGATTCATTGCATCTGTGTTATTTTCCTGAACCACATGGATCCTCTGATGTCATTGCATGTGTGTTCTTTTCATAAACCACATTGGTCCACTAGAGACATCATATGTGTGTTATTTTCCTAAACCACGTGGATCCACTAGTGACATTGCATGTGTGTTATTTTGCTAAAGCACATGGATCCACTAGAGTCATTTCATGTGTGTTCTTTTCCTAAACCAGATGGATCCACTAGAGTCATGTCATGTGTGTTATTTTCCTAAACCACATGGATCCACTAGAGTTACTGCATATGCACTCTTTTCCTAAACCACATGGATCCCCTAGTGACATTGCATGTGTGTTCTTTTCCTATGCAACATTGATCCACTAGAGTCATTACATGTGTGTTCTATTCCTAAACCACATGGATCCACTAGAGTCATTACATTTGTGTTCTTTTCCCAAACCAGATGGATCCACAAGAGTCATTACATGTGTGTTCTTTTCCTAAACCACATGGATCCACTTGTGACATTGCATGTGTGTTCTTTTCATAAACCACATTGATCCACTAGTGTCATTGCATGTGTGTTCTTTTCCTAAACCACATTGATCCACTGGTGTCATTACATGTGTGCTCTTTTCCTAAACCACATTGATCCACTAGAGTCATTGCATGTGTGTTCTTTCCCGAAACCACATTGATCCGCTGGAGTCATTGCATGTGTGTTTGTTTCCTAAACCATGCTGATCGACTAGAGACATTGCATGTGTTTTTTTCCTAAACCACATGGATCCACAAGTGACATAGCATGTGTGTTCATTTCCTAAACCACATTGATCCACTCGTGTCATTGCATGTGTGTTCTTTTCCTCAACCACATGGATCCATTAGATTCATTGCATCTATGTTATTTTCCTGAACCACATGGATCCTCTGATGTCATTGCATGTGTGTTCTTTTCATAAATCACACTGATCCACTAGAGACATCGCATGTGTGTTATTTTCCTAAACCACATGGATCCACTAGTGACATTGCATGTGTGTTATTTTGCTAAACCACATGGATCCACTGGTGACATTGCATGTGTGTTATTTTCCTAAACAACATGGATCCACTAGTCTCATTGCATGTATGTTCTTTTCCTAAGCCACATGGATCCACTTGAGTCATTGCATGTGTCTTCTTTTCCTGAACCACATGGATCCACTAGAGTCATTGCATGTGTGTTCTTTTACTAAACCACATTGATCCAATAGATTCATTGCTTCGTGTTCTTTCCTAAACCATATGGACCCACTCGTGTCATTGCATGTGTGTTCTTTTCCTAAACCACATCGATCCACTAGATTCATTACATGTGTGTTCTTTTTCTGAACCACCTAGATCCACCAGTGACATTGCATGTGTGTTCTTTTCCCACACCACATTGATCCACTACAGTCATTGCATGTTTGTTCTTTTCCTAAAACACATTGATCCACTAGAGTCATTGCATGTGTGTACTTTTCCAAAACCACATGGATCAACTAGAGTCATTATCTTTTCCTAAACCACATGTATCCACTAGAGTCATTACATGTGTGTTCTTTTCCTAAACCACATGGATCCACTTGTAACATTGCATGTGTGTTATTTTCGTAAACCACATTGATCCACTGGTGTCATTGCATGTGTGTTATTTTCCTAAACCACATTGATCCATTGGTGTCATTGCATGTGTGTTCTTTTCCTAAACCACATGGATCCACTAGAGTCATTGCATGTGTGTTCTTTTCCTAAACCACATGGATCCACTTGAGTCATTGCATTTGTGTTCTTTTCCTGAACCACATGGATCCACTAGTGTCATTCCATGTGTGTCCTTTTCCTAAACCACATGGATCCACTAGAATCATTGCCTGTGTGTTCTTTTCCTAAGCCACGTTGATCCACTAGTGACATTTGCATGTGTGTTCTTTTCCTAAACAACATTGATCCACTAGAGTCATTTCATGTGTGTTCTTTTCCTAAACAAATAGATCCACTAGAGTCATTGCATGTGTGTTATTTTCCTAAACTACATGGATCCAGTAGAGTCATTGCATCTGCGTTATTTTCCTAAACCACATGGATCCCCAAGTGACATTGCACGTGTGTTCTTTTCCTAAACAACATTGATCACTAGAGTCATTGCATGTGTGTTCTATTCCTAAACCAAATGGATCCACTAGAGTCATTACATTTGTGTTCTTTTCCTAAACCACATGGATCCACTAGAGTCATTACATGTGTGTTCTTTTCCTAAACCACATGGATCCACTTGTGACATTGCATGTGTGTTCTTTTCATAAACCACATTGATCCACTAGTGTCATTGCATGTGTGTTCTTTTCCTAAACCACATGGATCCACTTGTGACATTGCATGTGTGTTGTTGTCATAAACCACATGGATCCACTGGTGTCATTGGATGTGTGTTCTTTTCCTAAACCACATTGATCCTCTGGTGTCATTACATGTGTGCTCTTTTCCTAAACCACATGGATCCACTAGAGTCATTGCATGTGTGTTCGTTTCCTAAACCACATTGATCGACTAGAAACATTGCATGTATGTTCTCTTCCTAAACTACATGGATCCACAAGTGACATTGCATGTGTGTTCATTTCCTAAACCACATTAATCCACTTGTGTCATTGCATTTGTGTTATTTTCCTCAACCACATGGATCCATTAGATTCATTGCATGTATATTTTCCTGAACCACATGGATCCTCTGATGTCATTGCATGTGTGTTATTTTCATAAACCACATTGGTCCACTAGAGACATCGTATGTGTGTTATTTTCCTAAACCACGTGGATCCACTAGTGACATTGCATGTGTGCTATTTTGCTAAACCACATGGATCCACTAGAGTCATTTCATGTGTGTTCTTTTCCTAAACCACATGGATCCACTAGAGTCATGTCATGTGTGTTATTTTCCTAAACCACATGGATCCACTAGAGTTACTGCATATGCATTCTTTTCCTAAACCACATGGATCCCCTAGTGACATTGCATGTGTGTTCTTTTCCTATGCAACATTGATCCACTAGAGTCATTACATGTGTGTTCTATTCCTAAACCACATGGATGCACTAGAGTCATTACATTTGTGTTCTTTTCCCAAACCAGATGGATCCACAAGAGTCATTACATGTGTGTTCTTTTCCTAAACCACATGGATCCACTTGTGACATTGCATGTGTGTTCTTTTCATAAACCACATTGATCCACTAGTGTCATTGCATGTGTGTTCTTTTCCTAAACCACATTGATCCACTGGTGTCATTACATGTGTGCTCTTTTCCTAAACCACATTGATCCACTAGAGTCATTGCATGTGTGTTCTTTCCCGAAACCACATTGATCCGCTGGAGTCATTGCATGTGTGTTTGTTTCCTAAACCATGCTGATCGACTAGAGACATTGCATGTGTTTTTTTCCTAAACCACATGGATCCACAAGTGACATAGCATGTGTGTTCATTTCCTAAACCACATTGATCCACTCGTGTCATTGCATGTGTGTTCTTTTCCTCAACCACATGGATCCATTAGATTCATTGCATCTATGTTATTTTCCTGAACCACATGGATCCTCTGATGTCATTGCATGTGTGTTCTTTTCATAAATCACACTGATCCACTAGAGACATCGCATGTGTGTTATTTTCCTAAACCACATGGATCCACTAGTGACATTGCATGTGTGTTATTTTGCTAAACCACATGGATCCACTGGTGACATTGCATGTGTGTTATTTTCCTAAACAACATGGATCCACTAGTCTCATTGCATGTATGTTCTTTTCCTAAACCACATGGATCCACTTGAGTCATTGCATGTGTCTTCTTTTCCTGAACCACATGGATCCACTAGAGTCATTGCATGTGTGTTCTTTTACTAAACCACATTGATCCAATAGAGTCATTGCTTCGTGTTCTTTCCTAAACCATATGGACCCACTCGTGTCATTGCATGTGTGTTCTTTTCCTAAACCACATCGATCCACTAGATTCATAGCATGTGTGTTCTTTTTCTGAACCACCTAGATCCACCAGTGACATTGCATGTGTGTTCTTTTCCCACACCACATTGATCCACTACAGTCATTGCATGTTTGTTCTTTTCCTAAACCATATTGATCCACTAGAGTCATTTCATGTGTGTTCTTTTCCTAAACCACATAGATCAACTAGAGTCATTGCATGTGTGTTCTTTTCCTAAATCACATTGATCCACTATAGTCATTGCATGTGCATTCTTTTAATAAACCACATGGATCCCCTAGTGACATTGCATGTGTGTTCTTTTCCTAAACAACATTGATCACTAGAGTCATTGCATGTGTGTTCTTTTCCTAAACCACATGGATCCACTAGAGTCATTACATTTGTGTTTTTTTCCTAAACCAGATTGATCCACTAGAGTCATTACATGTGTGTTCTTTTCCTAAACCACATGGATCCACTTGTGACATTGCATGTGTGTTATTTTCATAAACAACATTGATCCACTGGTCTCATTGCATGTGTGTTCTTTTCCTAAACCACATTGATCCACTGGTGTCATTGCATGTGTGTTCTTTTCTTAAACCACATGGATCCACTAGAGTCATTGCATGTGTGTTCTTTTCCTAAACCACATGGATCCACTAGAGTCATTCCATGTGTGTTCTTTTCCTAAACCACATGGATCCACTAGAGTCATTACATGTGTGTTGTTTTCCAAAACCACATTGATCCACTGGAGTCATTGCATGTATGTTCGTTTCCTAAACCACACAGATCGACTAGAGACATTGCATGTATATTCTTTTCCTAAACCACATGGATCCACAAGTGACATTGCATGTGTGTTCATTTCCAAAACCACATTGATCCACTTGTGTCATTGCATTTGTGTTATTTTCCTCAACCACATGGATCCATTAGATTCATTGCATCTGTGTTATTTTCCTGAACCACATGGATCCTCTGATGTCATTGCATGTGTGTTCTTTTCATAAACCACATTGATCCACTAGAGACATCACATGTGTGTTATTTTCCTAAACCACATGGATCCACTAGTGACATTACATGTGTGTTCTTTTCCTAAACCACATTGATCCACTAGAGTCATTGCATGTTTGTTCTTTTCCTAAAACACATTGATCCACTAGAGTCATTCCATGTGTGTTCTTTTCCAAAACCACATGGATCGACTAGATTCATTACATGTGTGTTCTTTTCCAAAACCACATTGATCCACTAGAGTCATTGCATGTGTGTTCGTTTCCTAAACCACATTGATCAACTAGAGACATTGCATGTATGTTCTTTTCCTAAACTACATGGATCCACAAGTGACATTCCATGTGTGTTCATTTCCTAAACCACATTGATCCACTTGTGTCATTACATGTGTGTTATTTTCCTCAACCACCTGGATCCATTAGATTCATTGCATCTGTGTTATTTTCCTGAACCACATGGATCCTCTGATGTCATTGCATGTGTGTTCTTTTCATAAACCACATTGGTCCACTAGAGACATCATATGTGTGTTATTTTCCTAAACCACGTGGATCCACTAGTGACATTGCATGTGTGTTATTTTGCTAAAGCACATGGATCCACTAGAGTCATTTCATGTGTGTTCTTTTCCTAAACCACATGGATCCACTAGAGTCATGTCATGTGTGTTATTTTCCTAAACCACATGGATCCACTAGAGTTACTGCATATGCATTCTTTTCCTAAACCACATGGATCCCCTAGTGACATTGCATGTGTGTTCTTTTCCTATGCAACATTGATCCACTAGAGTCATTACATGTGTGTTCTATTCCTAAACCACATGGATCCACTAGAGTCATTACATTTGTGTTCTTTTCCCAAACCAGATGGATCCACAAGAGTCATTACATGTGTGTTCTTTTCCTAAACCACATGGATCCACTTGTGACATTGCATGTGTGTTCTTTTCATAAACCACATTGATCCACTTGTGTCATTGCATGTGTGTTCTTTTCCTAAACCACATTGATCCACTGGTGTCATTACATGTGTGCTCTTTTCCTAAACCACATGGATCCACTAGAGTCATTGCATGTGTGTTCTTTCCCGAAACCACATTGATCCCCTGGAGTCATTGCATGTGTGTTTGTTTCCTAAACCATGCTGATCGACTAGAGACATTGCATGTGTTTTTTTCCTAAACCACATGGATCCACAAGTGACATAGCATCTGTGTTCATTTCCTAAACCACATTGATCCACTCGTGTCATTGCATGTGTGTTCTTTTCCTCAACCACATGGATCCATTAGATTCATTGCATCTATGTTATTTTCCTGAACCACATGGATCCTCTGATGTCATTGCATGTGTGTTCTTTTCATAAATCACACTGATCCACTAGAGACATCGCATGTGTGTTATTTTCCTAAACCACATGGATCCACTAGTGACATTGCATGTGTGTTATTTTGCTAAACCACATGGATCCACTGACATTGCATGTGTGTTATTTTCCTAAACAACATGGATCCACTAGTCTCATTGCATGTATGTTCTTTTCCTAAACCACATGGATCCACTTGAGTCATTGCATGTGTCTTCTTTTCCTGAACCACATGGATCCACTAGAGTCATTGCATGTGTGTTCTTTTACTAAACAACATTGATCCAATAGAGTCATTGCTTCGTGTTCTTTCCTAAACCATATGGACCCACTCGTGTCATTGCATGTGTGTTCTTTTCCTAAACCACATCGATCCACTAGATTCATTGCATGTGTGTTCTTTTTCTGAACCACCTAGATCCACCAGTGACATTGGATGTGTGTTATTTTCCCACACCACATTGATCCACTACAGTCATTGCATGTTTGTTCTTTTCCTAAAACACATTGATCCACTAGAGTCATTGCATGTGTGTACTTTTCCAAAACCACATGGATCAACTAGAGTCATTACATGTGTATTCTTTTCCTAAACCACATGTATCCACTAGAGTCATTACATGTGTGTTCTTTTCCTAAACCACATGGATCCACTGGTAACATTGCATGTGTGTTATTTTCGTAAACCACATTGATCCACTGGTGTCATTGCATGTGTATTATTTTCCTAAACCACATTGATCCATTGGTGTCATTGCATGTGTGTTCTTTTCCTAAACCACATGGATCCACTAGAGTCATTGCATGTGTGTTCTTTTCCTAAACCACATGGATCCACTTGAGTCATTGCATTTGTGTTCTTTTCCTGAACCACGTGGATCCACTAGTGTCATTCCATGTGTGTCCTTTTCCTAAACCACATGGATCCACTAGAATCATTGCATGTGTGTTCTTTTCCTAAGCCACGTTGATCCACTAGTGACATTTGCATGTGTGTTCTTTTCCTAAACAACATTGATCCACTAGAGTCATTTCATGTGTGTTCTTTTCCTAAACAAATAGATCCACTAGAGTCATTGCATGTGTGTTATTTTCCTAAAATACATGGATCCAGTAGAGTCATTTCATCTGCGTTATTTTCCTAAACCACATGGATCCCCAAGTGACATTGCACGTGTGTTCTTTTCCTAAACAACATTGATCACTAGAGTCATTGCATGTGTGTTCTATTCCTAAACCAAATGGATCCACTAGAGTCATTACATTTGTGTTCTTTTCCTAAACCACATGGATCCACTAGAGTCATTACATGTGTGTTCTTTTCCTAAACCACATGGATCCACTTGTGACATTGCATGTGTGTTCTTTTCATAAACCACATTGATCCACTAGTGTCATTGCATGTGTGTTCTTTTCCTAAACCACATGGATCCACTTGTGACATTGCATGTGTGTTGTTGTCATAAACCACATGGATCCACTGGTGTCATTGGATGTGTGTTCTTTTCCTAAACCACATTGATCCTCTGGTGTCATTACATGTGTGCTCTTTTCCTAAACCACATGGATCCACTAGAGTCATTGCATGTGTGTTCGTTTCCTAAACCACATTGATCGACTAGAAACATTGCATGTATGTTCTCTTCCTAAACTACATGGATCCACAAGTGACATTGCATGTGTGTTCATTTCCTAAACCACATTAATCCACTTGTGTCATTGCATTTGTGTTATTTTCCTCAACCACATGGATCCATTAGATTCATTGCATCTGTGTTATTTTCCTGAACCACATGGATCCTCTGATGTCATTGCATGTGTGTTATTTTCATAAACCACATTGGTCCACTAGAGACATCGTATGTGTGTTATTTTCCTAAACCACGTGGATCCACTAGTGACATTGCATGTGTGCTATTTTGCTAAACCACATGGATCCACTGGTGACATCGCATGTGTGTTATTTTCCTAAACGACATGGATCCACTGGTCTCATTGCATGTGTGTTCTTTTCCTAAACCACATGGATCCACTTGAGTCATTGCATGTGAGTTGTTTTCCTAAACCACATGGATCCACTAGAGTCATTGCATGTGTGTTCTTTTACTAAACCACATTCATCCACTGGTGACATTGCATGTGTGTTGTTTTCCTAAACCACATTGATCCAATAGAGTCATTGCATGTGTGTTCTTTTCCTAAACCACATGGATCCACTTGAGTCATTGCATGTGTGTTCTTTTCCTGAACCACATGGATCCACTGGTGTCATTGCATGTGTGTCCTTTTCCTAAACCAGATGGATCCACTAATGTCATTGCATGTGTGTTCTTTTCCTAAGCCACATTGATCCACTAGTGACATTTGCATGTGTGTTCTTTTCCTAAACCACATTGATCCACTAGAGTCATTTCATGTGTGTTCTTTTCCTAAACCACATAGATCCACTAGAGTCATTGCATGTGTGTTCTTTTCCTAAATCACATTGATCCACTATAGTCATTGCATGTGCGTTCTTTTCCTAACCCACATGGATCCCCTAGTGACATTGAATGTGTGTTCTTTTCCTAAACAACATTGATCACTAGAGTCATTGCATGTGTGTTCTTTTCCTAAACCACATGGATCCACTTGTGACATTGCATGTGTGTTCTTTTCATAAACTACATTGATCCACTGGTCTCATTGCATGTGTGTTCTTTTCCTAAACCACATTGATCCACTGGTGTCATTGCATGTGTGTTCTTTTCCTAAACCACATGGATGCACTAGAGTCATTGCATGTGTGTTCTTTTCCTAAACCACATGGATCCACTAGAGGCATTGCATGTGTTATCTTTTCCTAAACCACATGGATCCACTAGAGTCATTGCAAGTGTGTTCTTTTCCAAAACCACATTGATCCACTGGAGTCATTGCATGTGTGTTCGTTTCCTAAACCACACTGATCGACTAGAGACATTGCATGTATGTTCTTTTCCTAAACCACATGGATCCACAAGTGACATTGCATGTGTGTTCATTTCCTAAACCACATTGATCCACTTGTGTCATTGCATGTGTGTTATTTTCCTTAACCACATGGATCCATTAGATTCTTTGCATCTGTGTTATTTTCCTGAACCACATGGATCCTCTGATGTCATTGCATGTGTGTTCTTTTCATAAACCACATTGATCCACTAGAGACATCACATGTGTGTTATTTTCCTAAACCACATGGATCCACTAGTGACATTACATGTGTGTTCTTTTCCTAAACCACATTGATCCACTAGAGTCATTGCATGTTTGTTCTTTTCCTAAAACACATTGATCCACTAGAGTCTTAGCATGTGTGTTCTTTTCCAAAACCACATGGATCGACTAGATTCATTACATGTGTGTTCTTTTCCTTAACCACAAGTATCCACTATAGTCATTGCATGTGTGTTCTTTTCATAAACCACATTGATCCACTAGTGTCATTGCATGTGTGTTCATTTCCTAAACCACATTGATCTACTAGTGTCATTGCATGTGTGTTCTTTTCCTAAACCACATGGATCCACTAGAGTCATTGCATGTGTGTTCTTTTCCTAAACCACATGGATTCACTTGAGTCATTGCATGTGTGTTCTTTTCCTGAACCACATGGATCCAGTGGTGTCATTGCATGTGTGTGGTTTTCCTAAACCACATGGATCCACTTGAGTCATTGCATGTGTGTTCTTTTCCTGAACCACATGGATCGACTCGTGTCATTGCATGTGTGTCCTTTTCCTAAACCAGATGGATCCACTAAAGTCATTGCATATGTGTTCTTTTCCTAAGCCACATTGATCCACTAGTGACATTTGCATGCGTGTTCTTTTCCTAAACCACATTGATCCACTAGAGTCATTTCATGTGTGTTCTTTTCCTAAACCACATAGATCCACTAGAGTCATTGCATGTGTGTTCTTTTCGTAAATCACATTGATCCACTATAGTCATTGCATGTGTGTTCTTTTCCTAAACCACATGGATCCCCTAGTGACATTGCATGTGTGTTCTTTTCCTAAACAACATTGATCACTAGAGTCATTGCATGTGTGTTCTTTTCATAAACCACATGGATCCACTTGTGACATTGCATGTGTGTTCTTTTCATAAACTACATTGATCCACTGGTCTCATTGCATGTGTGTCCTTTTCCTAAACCACATTGATCCACTGGTGTCATTGCATGTGTGTTCTTTTCCTAAACCACATGGATCCACTAGAGTCATTGCATGTGTGTTCTTTTCCTAAACCACATGGATCCACTAGAGGCATTGCATGTGTGTTCTTTTCCCAAACCACATGGATCCACTAGAGTCACTGCAAGTGTGTTCTTTTCCAAAACCACATTGATCCACTAGAGTCATTGCATGTGTGTTCGTTTCCTAAACCACACTGATCGACTAGAGACATTGCATGTATGTTCTTTTCCTAAACCACATGGATCCACAAGTGACATTGCATGTGTGTTCATTTCCTAAACCACATTGATCCACTTGTGTCATTGTGTGTGTGTTATTTTCCTCAACCACATGGATCCATTAGATTCTTTGCATCTGTGTTATTTTCCTGAACCACATGGATCCTCTGATGTCATTGCATGTGTGTTCTTTTCATAAACTACATTGATCCACTAGAGACATCACATGTGTGTTATTTTGCTAAACCACGTGGATCCACTAGTGACATTGCATGTGTGTTATTTTGCTAAACCACATGGATCCACTGGTGACATTGCATGTGTGGTATTTTCCTAAACGACATGGATCCACTGGTCTCATTGCATGTGTGTTCTTTTCCTAAACCACATGGATCCACTTGAGTCATTGCATGTGTGTTGTTTTCCTGAACCAAATGGATCCACTAGAGTCATTGCATGTGTGTTCTTTTACTAAGCCATATTGATCCACTAGAGACATTGCATGTGTGTTCTTTTCCTAAACGACATGGATCCACTGGTCTCGTTGCATGTGTGTTCTTTTCCTAAACCACATGGATCCACTTGAGTCATTGCATGTGTGTTGTTTTCCTGAACCAAATGGATCCACTAGAGTCATTGCATGTGTGTTCTTTTACTAAGCCATATTGATCCACTAGAGACATCACATGTGTGTTTTTTTCCTAAACCACATGGATCCACTAGTGACATTACATGTGTGTTCTTTTCCTAAACCACATTGATCCACTATAGTCATTGCATGTTTGTTCTTTTCCTAAAACACATTGATCCACTAGAGTCTTTGCATGTGTGTTCTTTTCCAAAACCACATGGATCGACTAGATTCATTACATGTGTGTTCTTTTCCTTAACCACAAGTATCCACTATAGTCATTGCATGTGTGTTCTTTTCATAAACCACATTGATCCACTAGTGTCACTGCATGTGTGTTCTTTTCCTAAACCACATTGATCTACTAGTGTCATTGCATGTCTGTTCTTTTATTAAACCACATGGATCCATTAGAGTCATTGCATGTGTGTTCTTTTCCTAAACCACATGGATTCACTTGAGTCATTGCATGTGTGTTCTTTTCCTGAACCACATGGATCCAGTGGTGTCATTGCATGTGTGTCCTTTATCTAAACCACATGGATCCACTAGAGTCATTGCATGTGTGTTCTTTTCCTAAATTAGATTGATCCACTAGTGATATTTTCATGTGTGTTCTTTTCCTAAACCACATTGATCCACTAGAGTCATTTCATGTGTGTTCTTTTCCTAAACCACATGGATCCACTAGAGTCATTGCATCTGCGTTATTTTCCTAAACCACATGGATCCCCAAGTTACATTGCATGTGTGTTCTTTTCCTAAACAACATTGATCACTAGAGTCATTGCATGTGTGTTCTATTCCTAAACCAAATGGATCCACTAGAGTCATTACATTTGTGTTCTTTTCCTAAACCACATGGATCCACTAGAGTCATTACATGTGTGTTCTTTTCCTAAACCACATTGATCCACTTGTGACATTGCATGTGTGTTCTTTTCATAAACCACATTGATCCACTAGTGTCATTGCATGTGTGTTCTTTTCCTAAACACATTGATCCACTAGTGTCATTGCATGTGTGTTCTTTTCCTAAACCACATGGATCCACTAGAGTCATTGCATGTGTTCTTTTCCTAAACCACATGGATCCACTAGAGTCATTGCATGTGTGTTCTTTTCCAAAACCACATTGATCCACTAGAGTCATTGCATGTGTGTTCGTTTCCTAAACCACATTGATCGACTAGAAACATTGCATGTATGTTCTTTTCCTAAACTACATGGATCCACAAGTGACATTGCATGTGTGTTCATTTCCTAAACCACATTGATCTACTTGTGTCATTGCATGTGTGTTATTTTCCTCAACCACATGGATCCATTAGATTCATTGCATCTGTGTTATTTTCCTGAACCACATGGATCCTCTGATGTCATTGCATGTGTGTTCTTTTCATAAACCACATTGATCCACTAGAGACATCACATGTGTGTTATTTTCCTAAACCACGTGGATCCACTAGTGACATTGCATGTGTGTTATTTTGCTAAACCACATGGATCCACTGGTGACATTGCATGTGTGTTATTTTCCTAAACGACATGGATCCACTGGTCTCATTGCATGTGTTTTCTTTTCCTAAACCACATGGATCCACTTGAGTCATTGCATGTGTGTTGTTTTCCTGAACCAAATGGATCCACTAGAGTCATTGCATGTGTGTTCTTTTACTAAGCCATATTGATCCACTAGAGACATCACATGTGTGTTTTTTCCCTAAACCACATGGATCCACTAGTGACATTACATGTGTGTTCTTTTCCTAAACCACATTGATCCACTAGAGTCATTGCATGTTTGTTCTTTTCCTAGAACACATTGATCCACTAGAGTCTTTGCATGTGTGTTCTTTTCCAAAACCACATGGATCGACTAGATTCATTACATGTGTGTTCTTTTCCTTAACCACAAGTATCCACTATAGTCATTGCATGTGTGTTCTTTTCATAAACCACATTGATCCACTAGTGTCATTACATGTGTGTTCTTTTCCTAAACCACATTGATCTACTAGTGTCATTGCATGTCTGTTCTTTTATTAAACCACATGGATCCACTAGAGTCATTGCATGTGTTCTTTTCCTAAACCACATGGATTCACTTCAGTCATTGCATGTGTGTTCTTTTCCTAAACCACATGGATCCAGTGGTGTCATTGCATGTGTGTCCTTTATCTAAACCACATGGATCCACTAGAGTCATTGCATGTGTGTTCTTTTCCTAAATTAGATTGATCCACTAGTGATATTTTCATGTGTGTTCTTTTCCTAAACCACATTGATCCACTAGAGTCATTTCATGTGTGTTCTTTTCCTAAACCACATGGATCCACTAGAGTCATTGCATCTGAGTTATTTTCCTAAACCACATGGATCCCCAAGTGACATTGCATGTGTGTTCTTTTCCTAAACAACATTGATCACTAGAGTCATTGCATGTGTGTTCTATTCCTAAACCAAATGGATCCACTAGAGTCATTACATTTGTGTTCTTTTCCTAAACCACATGGATCCACTAGAGTCATTACATGTGTGTTCTTTTCCTAAACCACATTGATCCACTTGTGACATTGCATGTGTGTTCTTTTCATAAACCACATTGATCCACTAGTGTCATTCCATGTGTGTTCTTTTCCTAAAACACATTGATCCACTAGTGTCATTGCATGCGTGTTCGTTTCCTAAACCACATGGATCCACTAGAGTCATTGCATGTGTGTTCTTTTCCTAAACCACATGGATCCACTAGAGTCATTGCATGTGTGTTCTTTTCCAAAACCACATTGATCCACTAGAGTCATTGCATGTGTGTTCTTTTCCTAAACCACATTGATCGACTAGAAACATTGCATGTATGTTCTTTTCCTAAACTACATGGATCCACAAGTGACATTGCATGTGTGTTCATTTCCTAAACCACATTGATCTACTTGTGTCATTGCATGTGTGTTATTTTCCTCAACCACAGGGATCCATTAGATTCATTGCATCTATGTTATTTTCCTGAACCACATGGATCCTCTGATGTCATTGCATGTGTGTCCTTTTCATAAACCACATTGATCCACTAGAGACATCACATGTGTGTTATTTTCCTAAACCACGTGGATCCACTAGTGACATTGCATGTGTGTTATTTTGCTAAACCACATGGATCCACTGGTGACATTGCATGTGTGTTATTTTCCTAAACGACATGGATCCACTGGTCTCATTGCATGTGTGTTCTTTTCCTAAACCACATTGATCCACTAGAGTCATTTCATGTGTTGTTTTCCTAAAACAAATGGATCCACTAGAGTCATTGCATGTGTGTTCTTTTACTAAGCCATATTGATCCACTAGAGACACTGCATGTGTGTTCTTTTCCTAAACCACATTGATCCAATAGAGTCATTGCATGTGTGTTCTTTTCATAAACCACATGTATCCAGTTGAGTCATTGCATGCGTGTTCTTTTCCTGAACCACATGGATCCACTGGTGTCATTGCATGTGTGTCCTTTTCCTAAACCACATGGATCCACTAAAGTCATTGCATGTGTGTTCTTTTCCTAATCCACATTGATCCACTAGTGACATTTGCATGTGTGTTCTTTTCCTAAACCACATTGATCCACTAGAGTCATTTCATGTGTGTTCTTTTCCTAAACCACATAGATCCACTAGAGTCATTGCATGTGTGTTCTTTTCCTAAATCACATTGATCCACTATAGTCATTGCATGTGCGTTCTTTTCCTAAACCACATGGATCACCTAGTGACATTGCATGTGTGTTCTTTTCATAAACTACATTGATCCACTAGAGTCATTGCATGTGTGTTCTTTTCCTAAACCACATTGATCTACTAGTGTCATTGCATGCGTGTGCTTTTCCTAAACCACATGGATCCACTTGAGTCATTGCATGTGTGTTCTTTTCCTGAACCACATGGATCCACTCGTGTCATTGCATGTGTGTCCTTTTCCTAAACCAGATGGATCCACTAAAGTCATTGCATATGTGTTCTTTTCCTAAGCCACATTGATCCACTAGTGACATTTGCATGTGTGTTCTTTTCCTAAACCACATTGATCCACTAGAGTCATTTCATGTGTGTTCTTTTCCTAAACCAAATGGATCCACTAGAGTCATTACATTTGTGTTCTTTTCCTAAACCACATGGATCCACTAGAGTCATTACATGTGTGTTCTTTTCCTAAACCACATTGATCCACTTGTGACATTGCATGTGTGTTCTTTTCATAAACCACATTGATCCACTAGTGTCATTGCATGTGTGTTCTTTTCCTAAAACACATTGATCCACTAGTGTCATTGCATGTGTGTTCTTTTCCTAAACCTCATGGATCCACTAGAGTCATTGCATGTGTGTTCTTTTCCTAAACCACATGGATCCACTAGAGTCATTGCATGTGTGTTCTTTTCCAAAACCACATTGATCCACTAGAGTCATTGCATGTGTGTTCGTTTCCTAAACCACATTGATCGACTAGAAACATTGCATGTATGTTCTTTTCCTAAACTACATGGATCCACAAGTGACATTGCATGTGTGTTCATTTCCTAAACCACATTGATCTACTTGTGCCATTGCATGTGTGTTATTTTCCTCAACCACATGGATCCATTAGATTCATTGCATCTGTTATTTTCCCAACCACATGGATCCTCCGATGTCATTGCATGTGTGTTCTTTTCATAAACCACATTGATCCACTAGAGACATTTCATGTGTGTTATTTTCCTAAACCACGTGGATCCACTAGTGACATTGCATGTGTGTTATTTTGCTAAACCACATGGATCCACTGGTGACATTGCATGTGTGTTATTTTCCTAAACGACATGGATCCACTGGTCTCATTGCATGTGTGTTCTTTTCCTAAACCACATGGATCCACTTGAGTCATTGCATGTGTGTTGTTTTCCTGAACCAAATGGATCCACTAGAGTCATTGCATGTGTGTTCTTTTACTAAGCCATATTGATCCACTAGAGACATCACATGTGTGTTTTTTCCCTAAACCACATGGATCCACTAGTGACATTACATGTGTGTTCTTTTCCTAAACCACATTGATCCACTAGAGTCATTGCATGTTTGTTCTTTTCCTAGAACACATTGATCCACTAGAGTCTTTGCATGTGTGTTCTTTTCCAAAACCACATGGATCGACTAGATTCATTACATGTGTGTTCTTTTCCTTAACCACAAGTATCCACTATAGTCATTGCATGTGTGTTCTTTTCATAAACCACATTGATCCACTAGTGTCATTGCATGTGTGTTCTTTTCCTAAACCACATTGATCTACTAGTGTCATTGCATGTCTGTTCTTTTATTAAACCACATGGATCCACTAGAGTCATTGCATGTGTGTTCTTTTCCTAAACCACATGGATTCACTTGAGTCATTGCATGTGTGTTCTTTTCCTGAACCACATGTATCCAGTGGTGTCATTGCATGTGTGTCCTTTATCTAAACCACATGGATCCACTAGAGTCATTGCATGTGTGTTCTTTTCCTAAATTAGATTGATCCACTAGTGATATTTTCATGTGTGTTCTTTTCCTAAACCACATTGATCCACTAGAGTCATTTCATGTGTGTTCTTTTCCTAAACCACATGGATCCACTAGAGTCATTGCATCTCAAGTATTTTCCTAAACCACATGGATCCCCAAGTGACATTGCATGTGTGTTCTTTTCCTAAACAACATTGATCACTAGAGTCATTGCATATGTGTTCTATTCCTAAACTAAATGGATCCACTAGAGTCATTACATTTGTGTTCTTTTCCTAAACCACATGGATCCACTAGAGTCATTACATGTGTGTTCTTTTCCTAAACCACATTGATCCACTTGTGACATTGCATGTGTGTTCTTTTCATAAACCACATTGATCCACTAGTGTCATTCCATGTGTGTTCTTTTCCTAAAACACATTGATTCACTAGTGTCATTGCATGCGTGTTCGTTTCCTAAACCACATGGATCCACTAGAGTCATTGCATGTGTGTTCTTTTCCTAAACCACATGGATCCACTAGAGTCATTGCATGTGTGTTCTTTTCCAAAACCACATTGATCCACTAGAGTCATTGCATGTGTGTTCGTTTCCTAAACCACATTGATCGACTAGAAACATTGCATGTATGTTCTTTTCCTAAACTACATGGATCCACAAGTGACATTGCATGTGTGTTCATTTCCTAAACCACATTGATCTACTTGTGTCATTGCATGTGTGTTCTTTTCCTAAATCACATTGATCCACTATAGTCATTGCATGTGTGTTCTTTTCCTAAACCTCATGGATCCCCTAGCGACATTGCATGTGTGTTCTTTTCCTAAACAACATTGATCACTAGAGTCATTGCATGTGTGTCCTTTTCCTAAACCACATGGATCCACTGAAGTCATTGCATGTGTGTTCTTTTCCTAATCCACATTGATCCACTAGTGACATTTGCATGTGTGTTCTTTTCCTAAACCACATTGATCCACTAGAGTCATTTCATGTGTGTTCTTTTCCTAAACCACATAGATCCACTAGAGTCATTGCATGTGTGTTCTTTTCCTAAATCACATTGATCCACTATAGTCATTGCATGCTCTTTTCCTAAACCACATGGATCCACTAGTGACATTGCATGTGTGTTCTTTTCATAAACTACATTGATCCACTAGAGTCATTGCATGTGTGTTCTTTTCCTAAACCACATTGATCTACTAGTGTCATTGCATGTGTGTGCTTTTCCTAAACCACATGGATCCACTTGAGTCATTGCATGTGTGTTCTTTTCCTGAACCACATGGATCCACTCGTGTCAATGCATGTGTGTCCTTTTCCTAAACCAGATGGATCCACTAAAGTCATTGCATATGTGTTCTTTTCCTAAGCCACATTGATCCACTAGTGACATTGCATGTGTGTTCTTTTCCTAAACAACATTGATCACTAGAGTCATTGCATGTGTGTTCTATTACTAAACCAAATGGATCCACTAGAGTCATTACATTTGTGTTCTTTCCTAAACCACATGGATCCACTAGAGTCATTACATGTGTGTTCTTTTCCTAAACCACATTGATCCACTTGTGACATTGCATGTGTGTTCTTTTCATAAACCACATTGATCCACTAGTGTCATTGCATGTGTGTTCTTTTCCTAAACACATTGATCCACTAGTGTCATTGCATGTGTGTTCTTTTCCTAAACCTCATGGATCCACTAGAGTCATTGCATGTGTGTTCTTTTCCTAAACCACATGGATCCACTAGAGTCATTGCATGTGTGTTCTTTTCCAAAACCACATTGATCCACTAGAGTCATTGCATGTGTGTTCGTTTCCTAAACCACATTGATCGACTAGAAACATTGCATGTATGTTCTTTTCCTAAACTACATGGATCCACAAGTGACATTGCATGTGTGTTCATTTCCTAAACCACATTGATCTACTTGTGCCATTGCATGTGTGTTATTTTCCTCAACCACATGGATCCATTAGATTCATTGCATCTGTGTTATTTTCCGAACCACATGGATCCTCTGATGTCATTGCATGTGTGTTCTTTTCATAAACCACATTGATCCACTAGAGACATCACATGTGTGTTATTTTCCTAAACCACGTGGATCCACTAGTGACATTGCATGTGTGTTATTTTGCTAAACCACATGGATCCACTGGTGACATTGCATGTGTGTTATTTTCCTAAACGACATGGATCCACTGGTCTCATTGCATGTGTGCTCTTTTCACAATCCACCTATGGATCCACTTGAGTCATTGCATGTGTGTTGTTTTCCTGAACCAAATGGATCCACTAGAGTCATTGCATGTGTTCTTTTACTAAGCCATATTGATCCACTAGAGACACTGCATGTGTGTTCTTTTCCTAAACCACATTGATCCAATAGAGTCATTGCATGTGTGTTCTTTTCCTAAACCACATGTATCCAGTTGAGTCATTGCATGTGTTCTTTTCCTGAACCACATGGATCCACCGTGTCAGTGCATGTGTGTCCTTTTCCTAAACCACATGGATCCACTAAAGTCATTGCATGTGTGTTCTTTTCCTAATCCACATTGATCCACTAGTGACATTTGCATGTGTGTTCTTTTCCTAAACCACATTGATCCACTAGAGTCATTTCATGTGTGTTCTTTTCATAAACTACATTGATCCACTAGAGTCATTGCATGTGTGTTCTTTTCCTAAAACACATTGATCAACTATAGTCATTGCATGTGCTTTTTCCTAAACCACATGGATCCACTTGAGTCATTGCATGTGTGTTCTTTTCCTGAACCACATGGATCCACTCGTGACATTGCATGTGTGTCCTTTTCCTAAACCAGATGGATCCACTAAAGTCATCAGATATGTGTTCTTTTCCTAAGCCACATTGATCCACTAGTGACATTTGCATGTGTGTTCTTTTCCTAAACCACATTGATCCACTAGAGTCATTTCATGTGTGTTCTTTTCCTAAACTACATAGATCCACTAGAGTCATTGCATGTGTGTTCTTTTCCTAAATCACATTGATCCACTATAGTCATTGCATGTGTGTTCTTTTCCTAAACCACATGGATCCACTAGAGACATTGCATGTGTGTTCTTTCCTAACCAACATTGATCACTAGTGTCATTGCATGTGTGTTCTTTTCCTAAACCACATGGATCCACTTGTGACATTGCATGTGTGTTCTTTTCATAAACTACATTGATCCACTGGTCTCATTGCATGTGTGTCCTTTTCCTAAACCACATTGATCCACTAGTGTCATTGCATGTGTGTTCTTTTCCTAAACCACATGGATCCACTAGAGTCATTGCATGTGTGTTCTTTTCCTAAACCACATGGATCCACTAGAGACATTGCATGTGTGTTCTTTTCCTAAACCGCATTGATCCAATAGAGTCATTGCATGTGTGATCTTTTCCTAAACCACATGGATCCACTAGTGTCAATGCATGCGTGTTCGCTTCCGAACCACATGGATCCACCGGTGTCATTGCATGTGTCCTTTTCCTAAACCACATGGATCCACTAAAGTCATTGCATGTGTGTTCTTTTCCTAATCCACATTGATCCACTAGTGACATTTGCATGTGTGTTCTTTTCCTAAACCACATTGATCCACTAGAGTCATTTCATGTGTGTTCTTTTCCTAAACCACATAGATCCACTAGAGTCATTGCATGTGTGTTCTTTTCCTAAATCACATTGATCCACTATAGTCATTGCATGTGCGTTCTTTTCCTAAACCACATGGATCCCCTAGTGACATTGCATGTGTGTTCTTTTCATAAACTACATTGATCCACTAGAGTCATTGCATGTGTGTTCTTTTCCTAAACCACATTGATCTACTAGTGTCATTGCATGTGTGTGCTTTTCCTAAACCACATGGATCCACTTGAGTCATTGCATGTGTGTTCTTTTCCTGAACCACATGGATCCACTCGTGTCAATGCATGTGTGTCCTTTTCCTAAACCAGATGGATCCACTAAAGTCATTGCATATGTGTTCTTTTCCTAAGCCACATTGATCCACTAGTGACATTGCATGTGTGTTCTTTTCCTAAACAACATTGATCACTAGAGTCATTGCATGTGTGTTCTATTCCTAAACCAAATGGATCCACTAGAGTCATTACATTTGTGTTCTTTTCCTAAACCACATGGATCCACTAGAGTCATTACATGTGTGTTCTTTTCCTAAACCACATTGATCCACTTGTGACATTGCATGTGTGTTCTTTTCATAAACCACATTGATCCACTAGTGTCATTGCATGTGTGTTCTTTTCCTAAAACACATTGATCCACTAGTGTCATTGCATGTGTGTTCTTTTCCTAAACCTCATGGATCCACTAGAGTCATTGCATGTGTGTTCTTTTCCTAAACCACATGGATCCACTAGAGTCATTGCATGTGTGTTCTTTTCCAAAACCACATTGATCCACTAGAGTCATTGCATGTGTGTTCGTTTCCTAAACCACATTGATCGACTAGAAACATTGCATGTATGTTCTTTTCCTAAACTACATGGATCCACAAGTGACATTGCATGTGTGTTCATTTCCTAAACCACATTGATCTACTTGTGCCATTGCATGTGTGTTATTTTCCTCAACCACATGGATCCATTAGATTCATTGCATCTGTGTTATTTTCCTGAACCACATGGATCCTCTGATGTCATTGCATGTGTGTTCTTTTCATAAACCACATTGATCCACTAGAGACATCACATGTGTGTTATTTTCCTAAACCACGTGGATCCACTAGTGACATTGCATGTGTGTTATTTTGCTAAACCACATGGATCCACCGGTGACATTGCATGTGTGTTATTTTCCTAAACGACATGGATCCACCGGTCTCATTGCATGTGTGTTCTTTTCAGAAACCACATGGATCCACTTGAGTCATTGCATGTGTGTTGTTTTCCTGAACCAAATGGATCCACTAGAGTCATTGCATGTGTGTTCTTTTACTAAGCCATATTGATCCACTAGAGACACTGCATGTGTGTTCTTTTCCTAAACCACATTGATCCAATAGAGTCATTGCATGTGTGTTCTTTTCCTAAACCACATGTATCCAGCTTGAGTCATTGCATGCGTGTTCTTTTCCTGAACCACATGGATCCACCGGTGTTATTGCATGTGTGTCCTTTTCCTAAACCACATGGATCCACTAAAGTCATTGCATGTGTGTTCTTTTCCTAATCCACATTGATCCACTAGTGACATTTGCATGTGTGTTCTTTTCCTAAACCACATTGATCCACTAGAGTCATTTCATGTGTGTTCTTTTCATAAACTACATTGATCCACTAGAGTCATTGCATGTGTGTTCTTTTCCTAAACCACATTGATCTACTAGTGTCATTGCATGCGCTGTGTTTTCCTAAACCACATGGATCCACTTGAGTCATTGCATGTGTGTTCTTTTCCTGAACCACATGGATCCACTCGTGTCATTGCATGTGTGTCCTTTCCTAAACCAGATGGATCCACTAAAGTCATTGCATATGTGTTCTTTTCCTAAGCCACATTGATCCACTAGTGACATTTGCATGTGTGTTCTTTTCCTAAACCACATTGATCCACTAGAGTCATTTCATGTGTGTTCTTTCCTAAACTACATAGATCCACTAGAGTCATTGCATGTGTGTTCTTTTCCTAAATCACATTGATCCACTATAGTCATTGCATGTGTGTTCTTTCCTAAACCTCATGGATCCCCTAGCGACATTGCATGTGTGTTCTTTTCCTAAACAACATTGATCACTAGAGTCATTGCATGTGTGTTCTTTTCCTAAACCACATGGATCCACTTGTGACATTGCATGTGTGTTCTTTTCATAAACTACATTGATCCACTGGTCTCATTGCATGTGTGTCCTTTTCCTAAACCACATTGATCCACTAGTGTCATTGCATGTGTGTTCTTTTCCTAAACCACATGGATCCACTAGAGTCATTGCATGTGTTCTTTCCTAAACCACATGGATCCACTAGAGACATTGCATGTGTGTTCTTTTCCTAAACCGCATTGATCCAATAGAGTCATTGCATGTGTGATCTTTTCCTAAACCACATGGATCCACTAGAGTCATTGCATGCGTGTTCGCTTCTGAACCACATGGATCCACTAGTGTCATTGCATGTGTGTCCTTTTCCTAAACCACATGGATCCACTAAAGTCATTGCATGTGTGTTCTTTTCCTAATCCACATTGATCCACTAGTGACATTTGCATGTGTGTTCTTTTCCTAAACCACATTGATCCACTAGAGTCATTTCATGTGTGTTCTTTTCCTAAACCACATAGATCCACTAGAGTCATTGCATGTGTGTTCTTTTCCTAAATCACATTGATCCACTATAGTCATTGCATGTGCGTTCTTTTCCTAAACCACATGGATCCCCTAGTGACATTGCATGTGTGTTCTTTTCATAAACTACATTGATCCACTAGAGTCATTGCATGTGTGTTCTTTTCCTAAACCACATTGATCTACTAGTGTCATTGCATGTGTGTGCTTTTCCTAAACCACATGGATCCACTTGAGTCATTGCATGTGTGTTCTTTTCCTGAACCACATGGATCCACTCGTGTCATTGCATGTGTGTCCTTTTCCTAAACCAGATGGATCCACTAAAGTCATTGCATATGTGTTCTTTTCCTAAGCCACATTGATCCACTAGTGACATTGCATGTGTGTTCTTTTCCTAAACAACATTGATCACTAGAGTCATTGCATGTGTGTTCTATTCCTAAACCAAATGGATCCACTAGAGTCATTACATTTGTGTTCTTTTCCTAAACCACATGGATCCACTAGAGTCATTACATGTGTGTTCTTTTCCTAAACCACATTGATCCACTTGTGACATTGCATGTGTGTTCTTTTCATAAACCACATTGATCCACTAGTGTCATTGCATGTGTGTTCTTTTCCTAAAACACATTGATCCACTAGTGTCATTGCATGTGTGTTCTTTCCTGAACCTCATGGATCCACTAGAGTCATTGCATGTGTGTTCTTTTCCTAAACCACATGGATCCACTAGAGTCATTGCATGTGTGTTCTTTTCCAAAACCACATTGATCCACTAGAGTCATTGCATGTGTGTTCGTTTCCTAAACCACATTGATCGACTAGAAACATTACATGTATGTTCTTTTCCTAAACTACATGGATCCACAAGTGACATTGCATGTGTGTTCATTTCCTAAACCACATTGATCTACTTGTGCCATTGCATGTGTGTTATTTTCCTCAACCACATGGATCCATTAGATTCATTGCATCTGTGTTATTTTCCTGAACCACATGGATCCTCTGATGTCATTGCATGTGTGTTCTTTTCATAAACCACATTGATCCACTAGAGACATCACATGTGTGTTATTTTCCTAAACCACGTGGATCCACTAGTGACATTGCATGTGTGTTATTTTGCTAAACCACATGGATCCACCGTGACATTGCATGTGTGTTATTTTCCTAAACGACATGGATCCACCGGTCTCATTGCATGTGTGTTCTTTTTTCCTAAACCACATGGATCCACTTGAGTCATTGCATGTGTGTTGTTTTCCTGAACCAAATGGATCCACTAGAGTCATTGCATGTGTGTTCTTTTACTAAGCCATATTGATCCACTAGAGACACTGCATGTGTGTTCTTTTCCTAAACCACATTGATCCAATAGAGTCATTGCATGTGTGTTCTTTTCCTAAACCACATGTATCCAGTTGAGTCATTGCATGCGTGTTCTTTTCCTGAACCACATGGATCCACTGGTGTCATTGCATGTGTCCTTTTCCTAAACCACATGGATCCACTAAAGTCATTGCATGTGTGTTCTTTTCCTAATCCACATTGATCCACTAGTGACATTTGCATGTGTGTTCTTTTCCTAAACCACATTGATCCACTAGAGTCATTTCATGTGTGTTCTTTTCATAAACTACATTTATCCACTAGAGTCATTGCATGTGTGTTCTTTTCCTAAACCACATTGATCCACTTGTGACATTGCATCATGTGCTTTTCCTAAACCACATGTATCCACTTGAGTCATTGCATGTGTGTTCTTTTCCTCAACCACATGGATCCACTAGTGTCATTGCATGTGTGTCCTTGTCCTAAACCAGATGGATCCACTAAAGTCATTGCATATGTGTTCTTTTCCTAAGCCACATTGATCCACTAGTGACATTTGCATGTGTGTTCTTTTCCTAAACCACATTGATCCACTAGAGTCATTTCATGTGTGTTCTTTTCCTAAACTACATAGATCCACTAGAGTCATTGCATGTGTGTTCTTTTCCTAAATCACATTGATCCACTATAGTCATTGCATGTGTGTTCTTTTCCTAAACCTCATGGATCCCCTAGCGACATTGCATGTGTGTTCTTTTCCTAAACAACATTGATCACTAGAGTCATTGCATGTGTGTCCTTTTCCTAAACCACATGGATCCACTAAAGTCATTGCATGTGTGTTCTTTTCCTAATCCACATTGATCCACTAGTGACATTTGCATGTGTGTTCTTTTCCTAAACCACATTGATCCACTAGAGTCATTTCATGTGTGTTCTTTTCCTAAACCACATAGATCCACTAGAGTCATTGCATGTGTGTTCTTTTCCTAAATCACATTGATCCACTATAGTCATTGCATGTGCGTTCTTTTCCTAAACCACATGGATCCCCTAGTGACATTGCATTGTGTTCTTTTCATAAACTACATTGATCCACTAGAGTCATTGCATGTGTGTTCTTTTCCTAAACCACATTGATCTACTAGTGTCATTGCATGTGTGTGCTTTTCCTAAACCACATGGATCCACTTGAGTCATTGCATGTGTGTTCTTTCCTGAACCACATGGATCCACGTGTAAATGCATGTGTGTCCTTTTCCTAAACCAGATGGATCCACTAAAGTCATTGCATATGTGTTCTTTTCCTAAGCCACATTGATCCACTAGTGACATTGCATGTGTGTTCTTTTCCTAAACAACATTGATCACTAGAGTCATTGCATGTGTGTTCTATTCCTAAACCAAATGGATCCACTAGAGTCATTACATTTGTGTTCTTTTCCTAAACCACATGGATCCACTAGAGTCATTACATGTGTGTTCTTTTCCTAAACCACATTGATCCACTTGTGACATTGCATGTGTGTTCTTTTCATAAACCACATTGATCCACTAGTGTCATTGCATGTGTGTTCTTTTCCTAAAACACATTGATCCACTAGTGTCATTGCATGTGTGTTCTTTTCCTAAACCTCATGGATCCACTAGAGTCATTGCATGTGTGTTCTTTTCCTAAACCACATGGATCCACTAGAGTCATTGCATGTGTGTTGTTTTCCAAACCACATTGATCCACTAGAGTCATTGCATGTGTGTTCGTTTCCTAAACCACATTGATCGACTAGAAACATTGCATGTATGTTCTTTTCCTAAACTACATGGATCCACAAGTGACATTGCATGTGTATTCATTTCCTAAACCACATTGATCTACTTGTGCCATTGCATGTGTGTTATTTTCCTCAACCACATGGATCCATTAGATTCATTGCATCTGTGTTATTTTCCTAACCACATGGATCCTCCGATGTCATTGCATGTGTGTTCTTTTCATAAACCACATTGATCCACTAGAGACATCACATGTGTGTTATTTTCCTAAACCACGTGGATCCACTAGTGACATTGCATGTGTGTATTTTGCTAAACCACATGGATCCACCGGTGACATTGCATGTGTGTTATTTTCCTAAACGACATGGATCCACTGGTCTCATTGCATGTGTGTTCTTTTCCTAAACCACATGGATCCACTTGAGTCATTGCATGTGTGTTGTTTTCCTGAACCAAATGGATCCACTAGAGTCATTGCATGTGTGTACTTTTCCTAAGCCATATTGATCCACTAGAGACATTGCATGTGTGTTCTTTCCTAAACCACATTGATCCAATAGAGTCATTGCATGTGTGTTCTTTTCCTAAACCACATGTATCCAGCTTGAGTCATTGCATGCGTGTTCTTTTCCTAACCACATGGATCCACCGGTGTCATTGCATGTGTGTCCTTTTCCTAAACCACATGGATCCACTAAAGTCATTGCATGTGTGTTCTTTTCCTAATCCACATTGATCCACTAGTGACATTTGCATGTGTGTCTTTTCCTAAACCACATTGATCCACTAGAGTCATTTCATGTGTGTTCTTTTCATAAACTACATTTATCCACTAGAGTTGCATGTGTGTTCTTTTTCCTAAACCACATTGATCTACTAGTGTCATTGCATGCGTGTGCTTTTCCTAAACCACATGGATCCACTTGAGTCATTGCATGTGTGTTCTTTTCCTGAACCACATGGATCCACTCGTGTCATTGCATGTGTGTCCTTTTCCTAAACCAGATGGATCCACTAAAGTCATTGCATATGTGTTCTTTTCCTAAGCCACATTGATCCACTAGTGACATTTGCATGTGTGTTCTTTTCCTAAACCACATTGATCCACTAGAGTCATTTCATGTGTGTTCTTTTCCTAAACTACATAGATCCACTAGAGTCATTGCATGTGTGTTCTTTTCCTAAATCACATTGATCCACTATAGTCATTGCATGTGTGTTCTTTTCCTAAACCTCATGGATCCCCTAGCGACATTGCATGTGTGTTCTTTTCCTAAACAACATTGATCACTAGAGTCATTGCATGTGTGTTCTTTTCCTAAACCACATGGATCCACTTGTGACATTGCATGTGTTCTTTTCATAAACTACATTGATCCACTCGGTCTCATTGCATGTGTGTCCTTTTCCTAAACCACATTGATCCACTAGTGTCATTGCATGTGTTCTTTTCCTAAACCACATGGATCCACTAGAGTCATTGCATGTGTGTTCTTTTCCTAAACCACATGGATCCACTAGAGACATTGCATGTGTGTTCTTTTCCTAAACCGCATTGATCCAATAGAGTCATTGCATGCGTGTTCGTTTCCTGAACCACATGGATCCACTAGTGTCATTGCATGTGTGTCCTTTTCCTAAACCACATGGATCCACTAAAGTCATTGCATGTGTGTTCTTTTCCTAATCCACATTGATCCACTAGTGACATTTGCATGTGTGTTCTTTTCCTAAACCACATTGATCCACTAGAGTCATTTCATGTGTGTTCTTTTCCTAAACCACATAGATCCACTAGAGTCATTGCATGTGTGTTCTTTTCCTAAATCACATTGATCCACTATAGTCATTGCATGCGTTTTTCCTAAACCACATGGATCCCCTAGTGACATTGCATGTGTGTTCTTTTCATAAACTACATTGATCCACTAGAGTCATTGCACGTGTGTTCTTTTCCTAAACCACATTGATCTACTAGTGTCATTGCATGTGTGTGCTTTTCCTAAACCACATGGATCCACTTGAGTCATTGCATGTGTGTTCTTTTCCTGAACCACATGGATCCACTCGTGTCATTGCATGTGTGTCCTTTTCCTAAACCAGATGGATCCACTAAAGTCATTGCATATGTGTTCTTTCCTAACCCACATTGATCCACTAGTGACATTGCATGTGTGTTCTTTTCCTAAACAACATTGATCACTAGAGTCATTGCATGTGTGTTCTATTCCTAAACCAAATGGATCCACTAGAGTCATTACATTTGTGTTCTTTTCCTAAACCACATGGATCCACTAGAGTCATTACATGTGTGTTCTTTTCCTAAACCACATTGATGCACTTGTGACATTGCATGTGTGTTCTTTTCATAAACCACATTGATCCACTAGTGTCATTGCATGTGTGTTCTTTTCCTAAAACACATTGATCCACTAGTGTCATTGCATGTGTGTTCTTTTCCTAAACCACATGGATCCACTAGAGTCATTGCATGTGTGTTCTTTTCCTAAACCACATGGATCCACTAGAGTCATTGCATGTGTGTTCTTTTCCAAAACCACATTGATCCACTAGAGTCATTGCATGTGTGTTCGTTTCCTAAACCACACTGATCGACTAGAAACATTGCATGTATGTTCTTTTCCTAAACTACATGGATCCACAAGTGACATTGCATGTGTGTTCATTTCCTAAACCACATTGATCTACTTGTGTCATTGCATGTGTGTTATTTTCCTCAACCACATGGATCCATTAGATTCATTGCATCTGTGTTATTTTCCTGAACCACATGGATCCTCTGATGTCATTGCATGTGTGTTCTTTTCATAAACCACATTGATCCACTAGAGACATCACATGTGTGTTATTTTCCTAAACCACGTGGATCCACTAGTGACATTGCATGTGTGTTATTTTGCTAAACCACATGGATCCACTCGTGTCATTGCATGTGTGTCCTTTTCCTAAACCAGATGGATCCACTAAAGTCATTGCATATGTGTTCTTTTCCTAAGCCACATTGATCCACTAGTGACATTTGCATGTGTGTTCTTTTCCTAAACTACATTGATCCACTAGAGTTATTTCATGTGTGTTCTTTTCCTAAACTACATAGATCCACTAGAGTCATTGCATGTGTGTTCTTTTCCTAAATCACATTGATCCACTATAGTCATTGCATGTGTGTTCTTTTCCTAAACCTCATGGATCCCCTAGCGACATTGCATGTGTGTTCTTTTCCTAAACAACATTGATCACTAGAGTCATTGCATGTGTGTTCTTTTCCTAAACCACATGGATCCACTTGTGACATTGCATGTGTGTTCTTTTCATAAACTACATTGATCCACTGGTCTCATTGCATGTGTGTCCTTTTCCTAAACCACATTGATCCACTAGTGTCATTGCATGTGTGTTCTTTTCCTAAACCACATGGATCCACTAGAGTCATTGCATGTGTGTTCTTTTCCTAAACCACATGGATCCACTAGAGACATTGCATGTGTGTTCTTTTCCTAAACCGCATTGATCCAATAGAGTCATTGCATGTGTGATCTTTTCCTAAACCACATGGATCCAATAGAGTCATTGCATGCGTGTTCGTTTCCTGAACCACATGGATCCACTGGTGTCATTGCATGTGTGTCCTTTTCCTAAACCACATGGATCCACTAAAGTCATTGCATGTGTGTTCTTTTCCTAATCCACATTGATCCACTAGTGACATTTGCATGTGTGTTCTTTTCCTAAACCACATTGATCCACTAGAGTCATTTCATGTGTGTTCTTTTCCTAAACCACATAGATCCACTAGAGTCATTGCATGTGTGTTCTTTTCCTAAATCACATTGATCCACTATAGTCATTGCATGTGCGTTCTTTTCCTAAACCACATGGATCCCCTAGTGACATTTCATGTGTGTTCTTTTCCTAAACAACATTGATCACTAGAGTCATTGCATGTGTGTTCTTTTCCTAAACCACATGGATCCACTAGAGTCATTACATTTGTGTTTTTTTCCTAAACTAGATGGATCCACTAGATTCATTACATGTGTGTTCTTTTCCTAAACCACATGGATCCACTTGTGACATTCATGTGTGTTCTTTTCATAAACTACATTGATCCACTAGTCTCATTGCATGTGTGTTTTTTTCCTAAACCACATTGATCCACTAGTGACACTGCATGTGTGTTCTTTTCCTAAACAACATTGATCACTAGAGTCATTGCATGTGTGTTCTATTCCTAAACCAAATGGATCCACTAGAGTCATTACATTTGTGTTCTTTTCCTAAACCACATGGATCCACTAGAGTCATTACATGTGTGTTCTTTTCCTAAACCACATTGATGCACTTGTGACATTGCATGTGTGTTCTTTTCATAAACCACATTGATCCACTAGTGTCATTGCATGTGTGTTCTTTTCCTAAAACACATTGATCCACTAGTGTCATTGCATGTGTGTTCTTTTCCTAAACCACATGGATCCACTAGAGTCATTGCATATGTGTTCTTTTCCTAAACCACATGGATCCACTAGAGTCATTGCATGTGTGTTCTTTTCCAAAACCACATTGATCCACTAGAGTCATTGCATGTGTGTTCGTTTCCTAAACCACATTGATCGACTAGAAACATTGCATGTATGTTCTTTTCCTAAACTACATGGATCCACAAGTGACATTGCATGTGTGTTCATTTCCTAAACCACATTGATCTACTTGTGTCATTGCATGTGTGTTATTTTCCTCAACCACATGGATCCATTAGATTCATTGCATCTGTTATTTTCCTGAACCACATGGATCCTCTGATGTCATTGCATGTGTGTTCTTTTCATAAACCACATTGATCCACTAGAGACATCACATGTGTGTTATTTTCCTAAACCACGTGGATCCACTAGTGACATTGCATGTGTGTTATTTTGCTAAAGCACATGGATCCACTGGTGACATTGCATGTGTGTTATTTTCCTAAACGACATGGATCCACTGGTCTCATTGCATGTGTGTTCTTTTCCTAAACCACATGGATCCACTTGAGTCATTGCATGTGTGTTGTTTTCCTGAACCAAATGGATCCACTAGAGTCATTGCATGTGTGTTCTTTTACTAAGCCATATTGATCCACTAGAGACACTTCATGTGTGTTCTTTTCCTAAACCACATTGATCCAATAGAGTCACTGCATGTGTGTTCTTTTCCTAAACCACATGTATCCAGTTGAGTCATTGCATGCGTGTTCTTTTCCTGAACCACATGGATCCACTGGTGTCATTGCATGTGTGTCCTTTTCCTAAACCACATGGATCCACTAAAGTCATTGCATGTGTGTTCTTTTCCTAATCCACATTGATCCACTAGTGACATTTGCATGTGTGTTCTTTTCCTAAACCACATTGATCCACTAGAGTCATTTCATGTGTGTTCTTTTCCTAAACCACATAGATCCACTAGAGTCATTGCATCTGTGTTCTTTTCCTAAATCACATTGATCCACTATAGTCATTGCATGTGCGTTCTTTTCCTAAACCACATGGATCCCCTAGTGACATTGCATGTGTGTTCTTTTCATAAACTACATTGATCCACTAGAGTTATTGCATGTGTGTTCTTTTCCTAAACCACATTGATCTACTAGTGTCATTGCATGCGTGTGCTTTTCCTAAACCACATGGATCCACTTGAGTCATTGCATGTGTGTTCTTTTCCTGAACCACATGGATCCACTCGTGTCATTGCATGTGTGTCCTTTTCCTAAACCAGATGGATCCACTAAAGTCATTGCATATGTGTTCTTTTCCTAAGCCACATTGATCCACTAGTGACATTTGCATGTGTGTTCTTTTCCTAAACCACATTGATCCACTAGAGTCATTTCATGTGTGTTCTTTTCCTAAACTACATAGATCCACTAGAGTCATTGCATGTGTGTTCTTTTCCTATATCACATTGATCCACTATAGTCATTGCATGTGTGTTCTTTTCCTAAACCACATGGATCCCCTAGTGACATTGCATGTGTGTTCTTTTCCTAAACAACATTGATCACTAGAGTCATTGCATGTGTGTTATTTTCCTAAACCACATGGATCCACTTGTGACATTGCATGTGTGTTCTTTTCATAAACTACATTGATCCACTGGTCTCATTGCATGTGTGTCCTTTTCCTAAACCACATTGATCCACTGGTGTCATTGCATGTGTGTTCTTTTCCTAAACCACATGGATCCACTAGAGTCATTGCATGTGTGTTCTTTTCCTAAACCACATGGATCCACTAGAGACATTGCATGTGTTTTCTTTTCCTAAACCACATTGATCCAATAGAGTCATTGCATGTGTGTTCTTTTCCTAAACCACATGGATCCACTAGAGTCATTGCATGCGTGTTCGTTTCCTGAACCACATGGATCCACTGGTGTCATTGCATGTGTGTCCTTTTCCTAAACCACATGTATCCACTAAAGTCATTGCATGTGTGTTCTTTTCCTAATCCACATTGATCCACTAGTGACATTTGCATGTGTGTTCTTTTCCTAAACCACATTGATCCACTAGAGTCATTTCATGTGTGTTCTTTTCCTAAACCACATAGATCCACTAGAGTCATTGCATGTGTGTTCTTTTCCTAAATCACATTGATCCACTGTAGTCATTGCATGTGCGTTCTTTTCCTAAACCACATGGATCCCCTAGTGACATTGCATGTGTGTTCTTTTCATAAACTACATTGATCCACAAGAGTCATTGCATGTGTGTTCTTTTCCTAAACCACATTGATCCACTAGTGACATTGCATGTGTGTTCTTTTCCTAAACAACATTGATCACTAGAGTCATTGCATGTGTGTTCTATTCCTAAACCAAATGGATCCACTAGAGTCATTACATTTGTGTTCTTTTCCTAAACCACATGGATCCACTAGAGTCATTACATGTGTGTTCTTTTCCTAAACCACATTGATGCACTTGTGACATTGCATGTGTGTTCTTTTCATAAACCACATTGATCCACTAGTGTCATTGCATGTGTGTTCTTTTCCTAAAACACATTGATCCACTAGTGTCATTGCATGTGTGTTCTTTTCCTAAACCACATGGATCCACTAGAGTCATTGCATATGTGTTCTTTTCCTAAACCACATGGATCCACTAGGGTCATTGCATGTGTGTTCTTTTCCAAAACCACATTGATCCACTAGAGTCATTGCATGTGTGTTCATTTCCTAAACCAAATTGATCGACTAGAAACATTGCATGTATGTTCTTTTCCTAAACTACATGGATCCACAAGTGACATTGCATGTGTGTTCATTTCCTAAACCACATTGATCTACTTGTGTCATTGCATGTGTGTTATTTTCCTCAACCACATGGATCCATTAGATTCATTGCATCTGTGTTATTTTCCTGAACCACATGGATCCTCTGATGTCATTGCATGTGTGTTCTTTTCATAAACCACATTGATCCACTAGAGACATCACATGTGTGTTATTTTCCTAAACCACGTGGATCCACTAGTGACATTGCATGTGTGTTATTTTGCTAAACCACATGGATCCACTGGTGACATTGCATGTGTGTTATTTTCCTAAACGACATGGATCCACTGGTCTCATTGCATGTGTGTTCTTTTCCTAAACCACATGGATCCACTTGAGTCATTGCATGTGTGTTGTTTTCCTGAACCAAATGGATCCACTAGAGTCATTGCATGTGTGTTCTTTTACTAAGCCATATTGATCCACTAGAGACACTGCATGTGTGTTCTTTTCCTAAACCACATTGATCCAATAGAGTCACTGCATGTGTGTTCTTTTCCTAAACCACATGTATCCAGTTGAGTCATTGCATGCGTGTTCTTTTCCTGAACCACATGGATCCACTGGTGTCATTGCATGTGTGTCCTTTTCCTAAACCACATGGATCCACTAAAGTCATTGCATGTGTGTTCTTTTCCTAATCCACATTGATCCACTAGTGACATTTGCTTGTGTGTTCTTTTCCTAAACCACATTGATCCACTAGAGTCATTTCATGTGTGTTCTTTTCCTAAACCACATAGATCCACTAGAGTCATTGCATCTGTGTTCTTTTCCTAAATCACATTGATCCACTATAGTCATTGCATGTGCGTTCTTTTCCTAAACCACATGGATCCCCTAGTGACATTGCATGTGTGTTCTTTTCATAAACTACATTGATCCACTAGAGTTATGGCATGTGTGTTCTTTTCCTAAACCACATTGATCTACTAGTGTCATTGCATGCGTGTGCTTTTCCTAAACCACATGGATCCACTTGAGTCATTGCATGTGTGTTCTTTTCCTGAACCACATGGATCCACTCGTGTCATTGCATGTGTGTCCTTTTCCTAAACCAGATGGATCCACTAAAGTCATTGCATATGTGTTCTTTTCCTAAGCCACATTGATCCACTAGTGACATTTGCATGTGTGTTCTTTTCCTAAACCACATTGATCCACTAGAGTCATTTCATGTGTGTTCTTTTCCTAAACTACATAGATCCACTAGAGTCATTGCATGTGTGTTCTTTTCCTAAATCACATTGATCCACTATAGTCATTGCATGTGTGTTCTTTTCCTAAACCACATGGATCCCCTAGTGACATTGCATGTGTGTTCTTTTCCTAAACAACATTGATCACTAGAGTCATTGCATGTGTGTTATTTTCCTAAACCACATGGATCCACTTGTGACATTGCATGTGTGTTCTTTTCATAAACTACATTGATCCACTGGTCTCATTGCATGTGTGTCCTTTTCCTAAACCACATTGATCCACTGGTGTCATTGCATGTGTGTTCTTTTCCTAAACCACATGGATCCACTAGAGTCATTGCATGTGTGTTCTTTTCCTAAACCACATGGATCCACTAGAGACATTGCATGTGTTTTCTTTTCCTAAACCACATTGATCCAATAGAGTCATTGCATGTGTGTTCTTTTCCTAAACCACATGGATCCACTAGAGTCATTGCATGCGTGTTCGTTTCCTGAACCACATGGATCCACTGGTGTCATTGCATGTGTGTCCTTTTCCTAAACCACATGTATCCACTAAAGTCATTGCATGTGTGTTCTTTTCCTAATCCACATTGATCCACTAGTGACATTTGCATGTGTGTTCTTTTCCTAAACCACATTGATCCACTAGAGTCATTTCATGTGTGTTCTTTTCCTAAACCACATAGATCCACTAGAGTCATTGCATGTGTGTTCTTTTCCTAAATCACATTGATCCACTGTAGTCATTGCATGTGCGTTCTTTTCCTAAACCACATGGATCCCCTAGTGACATTGCATGTGTGTTCTTTTCATAAACTACATTGATCCACAAGAGTCATTGCATGTGTGTTGTTTTCCTAAACCACATTGATCTACTAGTGTCATTGCATGTGTGTGCTTTTCCTAAACCACATGGATCCACTTGAGTCATTGCATGTGTGTTCTTTTCCTGAACCACATGGATCCACTCGTGTCATTGCATGTGTGTCCTTTTCCTAAACCAGATGGATCCACTAAAGTCATTGCATATGTGTTCTTTTCCTAAGCAACATTGATCCACTAATGACATTTGCATGTGTGTTCTTTTCCTAAACCACATTGATCCACTAGAGTCATTTCATGTGTGTTCTTTTCCTAAACTACATAGATCCACTAGAGTCATTGCATGTGTGTTCTTTTCCTCAATCACATTGATCCACTATAGTCATTGCATGTGTGTTCTTTTCCTAAACCACATGGATCCCCTAGTGACATTGCATGTGTATTCTTTTCCTAAACAACATTGATCACTAGAGTCATTGCATGTGTGTTCTTTTCCTAAACCACATGGATCCACTTGTGACATTGCATGTGTGTTCTTTTCATAAACTACATTGATCCACTGGTCTCATTGCATGTGTGTCCTTTTCCTAAACCACATTGATCCACTGGTGTCATTGCATGTGTGTTCTTTTCCTAAACCACATGGATCCACTAGAGTCATTGCATGTGTGTTCTTTTCCTAAACCACATGGATCCACTAGAGGCATTGCATGTGTGTTCTTTTCCTAAACCACATGGATCCACTAGAGTCACTGCAAGTGTGTTCTTTTCCAAAACCACATTGATCCACTAGAGTCATTGCATGTGTGTTCGTTTCCTAAACCACACTGATCGACTAGAGACATTGCATGTATGTTCTTTTCCTAAACCACATGGATCCACAAGTGACATTACATGTGTGTTCTTTTCCTAAACCACATTGATCCACTAGAGTCATTGCATGTTTGTTCTTTTCCTAAAACACATTGATCCACTAGAGTCTTTGCATGTGTGTTCTTTTCCAAAACCACATGGATCGACTAGATTCATTACATGGGTGTTCTTTTCCTTAACCACAAGTATCCACTATAGTCATTGCATGTGTGTTCTTTTCATAAACCACATTGATCCACTAGTGTCATTGCATGTGTGTTCTTTTCCTAAACCACATTGATCTACTAGTGTCATTGCATGTGTGTTCTTTTATTAAACCACATTGATCTACTAGTGTCATTGCATGCGTGTGCTTTTCCTAAACCACATGGATCCACTTGAGTCATTGCATGTGTGTTCTTTTCCTGAACCACATGGATCCAGTGGTGTCATTGCATGTGTGTCCTTTATCTAAACCACATGGATCCACTAGAGTCATTGCATGTGTGTTCTTTTCCTAAATTAGATTGATCCACTAGTGACATTTGCATGTGTGTTCTTTTCCTAAACCACATTGATCCACTAGAGTCATTTCATGTGTGTTCTTTTCCTAAACTACATAGATCCACTAGAGTCATTGCATCTGCGTTATTTTCCTAAATCACATTGATCCACTATAGTCATTGCATGTGTGTTCTTTTCCTAAACCTCATGGATCCCCTAGCGACATTGCATGTGTGTTCTTTTCCTAAACAACATTGATCACTAGAGTCATTGCATGTGTGTTCTTTTCCTAAACCACATGGATCCACTTGTGACATTGCATGTGTGTTCTTTTCATAAACTACATTGATCCACTGGTCTCATTGCATGTGTGTCCTTTTCCTAAACCACATTGATCCACTAGTGTCATTGCATGTGTGTTCTTTTCCTAAACCACATGGATCCACTAGAGTCATTGCATGTGTGTTCTTTTCCTAAACCACATGGATCCACTAGAGACATTGCATGTGTGTTCTTTTCCTAAACCGCATTGATCCAATAGAGTCATTGCATGTGTGATCTTTTCCTAAACCACATGGATCCACTAGAGTCATTGCATGTGTTCGTTTCCTGAACCACATGGATCCACTGGTGTCATTGCAGGTGTGTCCTTTTCCTAAACCACATGGATCCACTAAAGTCATTGCATGTGTGTTCTTTTCCTAATCCACATTGATCCACTAGTGACATTTGCATGTGTGTTCTTTTCCTAAACCACATTGATCCACTAGAGTCATTTCATGTGTTCTTTTCCTAAACCACATAGATCCACTAGAGTCATTGCATGTGTGTTCTTTTCCTAAATCACATTGATCCACTATAGTCATTGCATGTGCGTTCTTTTCCTAAACCACATGGATCCCCTAGTGACATTTCATGTGTGTTCTTTTCCTAAACAACATTGATCACTAGAGTCATTGCATGTGTGTTCTTTTCCTAAACCACATGGATCCACTAGAGTCATTACATTTGTGTTTTTTTCCTAAACTAGATGGATCCACTAGATTCATTACATGTGTGTTCTTTTCCTAAACCACATGGATCCACTTGTGACATTCATGTGTGTTCTTTTCATAAACTACATTGATCCACTAGTCTCATTGCATGTGTGTTCTTTTCCTAAACCACATTGATCCACTAGTGACATTGCATGTGTGTTCTTTTCCTAAACAACATTGATCACTAGAGTCATTGCATGTGTGTTCTATTCCTAAACCAAATGGATCCACTAGAGTCATTACATTTGTGTTCTTTTCCTAAACCACATGGATCCACTAGAGTCATTACATGTGTGTTCTTTTCCTAAACCACATTGATGCACTTGTGACATTGCATGTGTGTTCTTTTCATAAACCACATTGATCCACTAGTGTCATTGCATGTGTGTTCTTTTCCTAAAACACATTGATCCACTAGTGTCATTGCATGTGTGTTCTTTTCCTAAACCACATGGATCCACTAGAGTCATTGCATATGTGTTCTTTTCCTAAACCACATGGATCCACTAGAGTCATTGCATGTGTGTTCTTTTCCAAAACCACATTGATCCACTAGAGTCATTGCATGTGTGTTCGTTTCCTAAACCACATTGATCGACTAGAAACATTGCATGTATGTTCTTTTCCTAAACTACATGGATCCACAAGTGACATTGCATGTGTGTTCATTTCCTAAACCACATTGATCTACTTGTGTCATTGCATGTGTGTTATTTTCCTCAACCACATGGATCCATTAGATTCATTGCATCTGTGTTATTTTCCTGAACCACATGGATCCTCTGATGTCATTGCATGTGTGTTCTTTTCATAAACCACATTGATCACTAGAGTCATTGCATGTGTGTTCTTTTCCTAAACCACATGGATCCACTTGTGACATTGCATGTGTGTTCTTTTCATAAACTACATTGATCCACTGGTCTCATTGCATGTGTGTCCTTTTCCTAAACCACATTGATCCACTGGTGTCATTGCATGTGTGTTCTTTTCCTAAACCACATGGATCCACTAGAGTCATTGCATGTGTGTTCTTTTCCTAAACCACATGGATCCACTAGAGGCATTGCATGTGTGTTCTTTTCCTAAACCACATGGATCCACTAGAGTCACTGCAAGTGTGTTCTTTTCCAAAACCACATTGATCCACTAGAGTCATTGCATGTGTGTTCGTTTCCTAAACCACACTGATCGACTAGAGACATTGCATGTATGTTCTTTTCCTAAACCACATGGATCCACAAGTGACATTACATGTGTGTTCTTTTCCTAAACCACATTGATCCACTAGAGTCATTGCATGTTTGTTCTTTTCCTAAAACACATTGATCCACTAGAGTCTTTGCATGTGTGTTCTTTTCCAAAACCACATGGATCGACTAGATTCATTACATGGGTGTTCTTTTCCTTAACCACAAGTATCCACTATAGTCATTGCATGTGTGTTCTTTTCATAAACCACATTGATCCACTAGTGTCATTGCATGTGTGTTCTTTTCCTAAACCACATTGATCTACTAGTGTCATTGCATGTGTGTTCTTTTATTAAACCACATTGATCTACTAGTGTCATTGCATGCGTGTGCTTTTCCTAAACCACATGGATCCACTTGAGTCATTGCATGTGTGTTCTTTTCCTGAACCACATGGATCCAGTGGTGTCATTGCATGTGTGTCCTTTATCTAAACCACATGGATCCACTAGAGTCATTGCATGTGTGTTCTTTTCCTAAATTAGATTGATCCACTAGTGACATTTGCATGTGTGTTCTTTTCCTAAACCACATTGATCCACTAGAGTCATTTCATGTGTGTTCTTTTCCTAAACTACATAGATCCACTAGAGTCATTGCATCTGCGTTATTTTCCTAAATCACATTGATCCACTATAGTCATTGCATGTGTGTTCTTTTCCTAAACCTCATGGATCCCCTAGCGACATTGCATGTGTGTTCTTTTCCTAAACAACATTGATCACTAGAGTCATTGCATGTGTGTTCTTTTCCTAAACCACATGGATCCACTTGTGACATTGCATGTGTGTTCTTTTCATAAACTACATTGATCCACTGGTCTCATTGCATGTGTGTCCTTTTCCTAAACCACATTGATCCACTAGTGTCATTGCATGTGTGTTCTTTTCCTAAACCACATGGATCCACTAGAGTCATTGCATGTGTGTTCTTTTCCTAAACCACATGGATCCACTAGAGACATTGCATGTGTGTTCTTTTCCTAAACCGCATTGATCCAATAGAGTCATTGCATGTGTGATCTTTTCCTAAACCACATGGATCCACTAGAGTCATTGCATGCGTGTTCGTTTCCTGAACCACATGGATCCACTGGTGTCATTGCATGTGTGTCCTTTTCCTAAACCACATGGATCCACTAAAGTCATTGCATGTGTGTTCTTTTCCTAATCCACATTGATCCACTAGTGACATTTGCATGTGTGTTCTTTTCCTAAACCACATTGATCCACTAGAGTCATTTCATGTGTGTTCTTTTCCTAAACCACATAGATCCACTAGAGTCATTGCATGTGTGTTCTTTTCCTAAATCACATTGATCCACTATAGTCATTGCATGTGAGTTCTTTTCCTAAACCACATGGATCCCCTAGTGACATTTCATGTGTGTTCTTTTCCTAAACAACATTGATCACTAGAGTCATTGCATGTGTGTTCTTTTCCTAAACCACATGGATCCACTAGAGTCATTACATTTGTGTTTTTTTCCTAAACTAGATGGATCCACTAGATTCATTACATGTGTGTTCTTTTCCTAAACCACATGGATCCACTTGTGACATTCATGTGTGTTCTTTTCATAAACTACATTGATCCACTAGTCTCATTGCATGTGTGTTCTTTTCCTAAACCACATTGATCCACTAGTGACATTGCATGTGTGTTCTTTTCCTAAACAACATTGATCACTAGAGTCATTGCATGTGTGTTCTATTCCTAAACCAAATGGATCCACTAGAGTCATTACATTTGTGTTCTTTTCCTAAACCACATGGATCCACTAGAGTCATTACATGTGTGTTCTTTTCCTAAACCACATTGATGCACTTGTGACATTGCATGTGTGTTCTTTTCATAAACCACATTGATCCACTAGTGTCATTGCATGTGTGTTCTTTTCCTAAAACACATTGATCCACTAGTGTCATTGCATGTGTGTTCTTTTCCTAAACCACATGGATCCACTAGAGTCATTGCATATGTGTTCTTTTCCTAAACCACATGGATCCACTAGAGTCATTGCATGTGTGTTCTTTTCCAAAACCACATTGATCCACTAGAGTCATTGCATGTGTGTTCGTTTCCTAAACCACATTGATCGACTAGAAACATTGCATGTATGTTCTTTTCCTAAACTACATGGATCCACAAGTGACATTGCATGTGTGTTCATTTCCTAAACCACATTGATCTACTTGTGTCATTGCATGTGTGTTATTTTCCTCAACCACATGGATCCATTAGATTCATTGCATCTGTGTTATTTTCCTGAACCACATGGATCCTCTGATGTCATTGCATGTGTGTTCTTTTCATAAACCACATTGATCCACTAGAGACATCACATGTGTGTTATTTTCCTAAACCACGTGGATCCACTAGTGACATTGCATGTGTGTTATTTTGCTAAATCACATGGATCCACTGGTGACATTGCATGTGTGTTATTTTCCTAAACGACATGGATCCACTGGTCTCATTGCATGTGTGTTCTTTTCCTAAACCACATGGATCCACTTGAGTCATTGCATGTGTGTTGTTTTCCTGAACCAAATGGATCCAATAGAGTCATTGCACGTGTGTTCTTTTACTAAGCCATATTGATCCACTAGAGACACTGCATGTGTGTTCTTTTCCTAAACCACATTGATCCAATAGAGTCACTGCATGTGTGTTCTTTTCCTAAACCACATGTATCCAGTTGAGTCATTGCATGCGTGTTCTTTTCTTGAACCACATGGATCCACTGGTGTCATTGCATGTGTGTCCTTTTCCTAAACCACATGGATCCACTAAAGTCATTGCATGTGTGTTCTTTTCCTAATCCACATTGATCCACTAGTGACATTTGCATGTGTGTTCTTTTCCTAAACCACATTGATCCACTAGAGTCATTTCATGTGTGTTCTTTTCCTAAACCACATAGATCCACTAGAGTCATTGCATCTGTGTTCTTTTCCTAAATCACATTGATCCACTATAGTCATTGCATGTGCGTTCTTTTCCTAAACCACATGGATCCCCTAGTGACATTGCATGTGTGTTCTTTTCATAAACTACATTGATCCACTAGAGTTATTGCATGTGTGTTCTTTTCCTAAACCACATTGATCTACTAGTGTCATTGCATGCGTGTGCTTTTCCTAAACCACATGGATCCACTTGAGTCATTGCATGTGTGTTCTTTTCCTGAACCACATGGATCCACTCGTGTCATTGCATGTGTGTCCTTTTCCTAAACCAGATGGATCCACTAAAGTCATTGCATATGTGTTCTTTTCCTAAGCCACATTGATCCACTAGTGACATTTGCATGTGTGTTCTTTTCCTAAACCACATTGATCCACTAGAGTCATTTCATGTGTGTTCTTTTCCTAAACCACATAGATCCACTAGAGTCATTGCATGTGTGTTCTTTTCCTATATCACATTGATCCACTATAGTCATTGCATGTGTGTTCTTTTCCTAAACCACATGGATCCCCTAGTGACATTGCATGTGTGTTCTTTTCCTAAACAACATTGATCACTAGAGTCATTGCATGTGTGTTATTTTCCTAAACCACATGGATCCACTTGTGACATTGCATGTGTGTTCTTTTCATAAACTACATTGATCCACTGGTCTCATTGCATGTGTGTCCTTTTCCTAAACCACATTGATCCACTGGTGTCATTGCATGTGTGTTCTTTTCCTAAACCACATGGATCCACTAGAGTCATTGCATGTGTGTTCTTTTCCTAAACCACATGGATCCACTAGAGACATTGCATGTGTTTTCTTTTCCTAAACCACATTGATCCAATAGAGTCATTGCATGTGTGTTCTTTTCCTAAACCACATGGATCCACAAGTGACATTGCATGTGTGTTCATTTCCTAAACCACATTGATCTACTTGTGTCATTGCATGTGTGTTATTTTCCTCAACCACATGGATCCATTAGATTCATTGCATCTGTGTTATTTTCCTGAACCACATGGATCCTCTGATGTCATTGCATGTGTGTTCTTTTCATAAACCACACTGATCCACTAGAGACATCACATGTGTGTTATTTTCCTAAACCACGTGGATCCACTAGTGACATTGCATCTGTGTTATTTTGCGAAACCACATGGATCCACTGGTGACATTGCATGTGTGTTATTTTCGTAAACGACATGGATCCACTGGTCTCATTGCATGTGTGTTCTTTTCCTAAACCACATGGATCCACTTGAGTCATTGCATGTGTGTTGTTTTCCTGAACCACATGGATCCACTAGAGTCATTGCATGTGTGTTCTTTTACTAAGCCATATTGATCCACTGGAGACATTGCATGTGTGTTCTTTTCCTAAACCACACTGATCCACTAGAGACATCACATGTGTGTTATTTTCCTAAAATTGCATGTATGTTCTTTTCCTAAACTACATGGATCCACAAGTGACATTGCATGTGTGTTCATTTCCTAAACCACATTGATCCACTAGAGTCATTGCATGTTTGTTCTTTTCCTAAAACACATTGATCCACTAGAGTCTTTGCATGTGTGTTCTTTTCCAAAACCACATGGATCGACTAGATTCATTACATGGGTGTTCTTTTCCTTAACCACAAGTATCCACTATAGTCATTGCATGTGTGTTCTTTTCATAAACCACATTGATCCACTAGTGTCATTGCATGTGTGTTCTTTTCCTAAGCCACATTGATCTACTAGTGTCATTGCATGTGTGTTCTTTTATTAAACCACATGGATCCACTAGAGTCATTGCATGTGTGTTCTTTTCCTAAACCACATGGATTCACTTGAGTCATTGCATGTGTGTTCTTTTCCTGAACCACATGGATCCAGTGGTGTCATTGCATGTGTGTCCTTTATCTAAACCACATGGATCCACTAGAGTCATTGCATGTGTGTTCTTTTCCTAAATTAGATTGATCCACTAGTGATATTTTCATGTGTGTTGCTTTCCTAAACCACATTGATCCACTAGAGTCATTTCATGTGTGTTCTTTTCCTAAACCACATGGATCCACTAGAGTCATTGCTTCTGCATTATTTTCCTAAACCACATGGATCCCCAAGTGACATTGCATGTGTGTTCTTGTCCTAAACAACATTGATCCCTAGAATCATTGCATGTGTGTTCTATTCCTAAACCAAATGGATCCACTAGAGTCATTACATTTGTGTTCTTTTCCTAAACCACATGGATCCACTAGAGTCATTACATGTGTGTTCTTTTCCTAAACCACATTGATCCACTTGTGACATTGCATGTGTGTTCTTTTCATAAACCACATTGATCCACTAGTGTCATTGCATGTGTGTTCTTTTCCTAAAACGCATTGATCCACTAGTGTCATTGCATGTGTGTTCTTTTCCTAAACCACATGGATCCACTAGAGTCATTGCATGTGTTTTCTTTTCCTAAACCACATGGATCCACTAGAGTCATTGCATGTGTGTTCTTTTCCAAAACCACATTGATCCACTAGAGTCATTGCATGTGTGTTCGTTTCCTAAACCACATTGATCGACTAGAAACATTGCATGTATGTTCTTTTCCTAAACTACATGGATCCACAAGTGACATTGCATGTGTGTTCATTTCCTAAACCACATTGATCTACTTGTGTCATTGCATGTGTGTTATTTTCCTCAACCACATGGATCCATTAGATTCATTGCATTTGTGTTATTTTCCTGAACCACATGGATCCTCTGATGTCATTGCATGTGTGTTCTTTTCATAAACCACATTGATCCACTAGAGACATCACATGTGTGTTATTTTCCTAAACCACGTGGATCCACTAGTGACATTGCATCTGTGTTATTTTGCTAAACCACATGGATCCACTTGTGACATTGCATGTGTGTTATTTTCCTAAACGACATGGATCCACTGGTCTCATTGCATGTGTGGTCTTTTCCTAAACCACATGGATCCACTGGTCTCATTGCATGTGTTTTTTTCCTGAACCACATGGATCCACTAGAGTCATTGCATGTGTGTTCTTTTACTAAGCCATATTGATCCACTGGAGACATTGCATGTGTGTTCTTTTCCTAAACCACAATCCAATAGAGTCATTGCATGTGTGTTCTTTTCCTAAACCACATGGATCCACTTCAGTCATTGCATGCGTCTTCTTTTCCTGAACCACATGGATCCACTGGTGTCATTGCATGTGTGTCCTTTTCCTAAACCACATGGATCCACTAAAGTCATTGCATGTGAGTTATTTTCCTAATCCACATTGATCCACTAGTGACATTTGCATTTGTGTTCTTTTCCTAAACCACATTGATCCACTAGAGTCATTTCATGTGTGTTCTTTTCCTAAACCACATAGATCCACTAGAGTCATTGCATGTGTGTTCTTTTCCTAAATCACATTGATCCACTATAGTCATTGCATGTGCGTTTTTTTTCCTAAACCACATGGATCCCCTAGTGACATTGCATGTGTGTTCTTTTCATAAACTACATTGATCCACTAGAGTCATTGCATGTGTGTTCTTTTCCTAAACCACATTGATCCACTAGTGTCATTGCATGTGTGTTCTTTTCTTAAACCTCATGGATCCACTAGAGTCATTGCATGTGTGTTCTTTTCCTAAACCACATGGATCCACTAGAGGCATTGGATGTGTGTTCTTTTCCTAAACCACATGGATCCACTAGAGTCATTGCAAGTGTGTTCTTTTCCAAAACCACATTGATCCACTAGAGTCATTGCATGTGTGTTCGTTTCCTAAACCACATTGATCGACTAGAGACATTGCATGTATGTTCTTTTCCTAAACCACATGGATCCACAAGTGACATTGCATGTGTGTTCATTTCCTAAACCACATTGATCCACATGTGTCATTGCATGTGTGTTATTTTCCTTAACCACATGGATCCATTAGATTCTTTGCATCTGTGTTATTTTCCTGAACCACATGGATCCTCTGATGTCATTGCATGTGTGTTCTTTTCATAAACCACATTATTCCACTAGAGACATCACATGTGTGTTATTTTCCTAAACCACATGGATCCACTAGTGACATTACATGTGTGTTCTTTTCCTAAACCACATTGATGCACTAGAATCATTGCATGTTTGTTCTTTTCCTAAAACACATTGATCCACTAGAGTCTTTGCATGTGTGTTCTTTTCCAAACCCACATGGATCGACTAGATTCATTACATGTGTGTTCTTTCCCTTAACCACAAGTATCCACTATAGTCATTGCATGTGCGTTCTTTTCATAAACCACATTGATCCACTAGTGTCATTTCATGTGTGTTCTTTTCCTAAACCACATTGATCTACTAGTGTCATTGCATGTGTGTTCTTTTCCTAAACCACATGGATCCACTAGAGTCATTGCATGTGTGTTCTTTTCCTAAACCACATGGATTCACTTAAGTCATTGCATGTGTGTTCTTTTCCTAAACCACATGGATCCATTGGTGTCATTGCATGTGTGTCCTTTATCTAAACCACATGGATCCACTAGAGTCATTGCATGTGTGTTCTTTTCCTAAATTAGATTGATCCACTAGTGACATTTTCATGTATGTTCTTTTCCTAAACCACATTGATCCACTAGAGTCATGTCATGTGTGTTCTTTTCCTAAACCACATGGATCCACTAGAGTCATTGCATGTGTGTTATTTTCCTAAACCACATGGATCCACTAGAGTCATTGCATGTGCGTTATTTTCTTAAACCACATGGATCCCAAGTGACATTGCATGTGTGTTCTTTTCCTATGCAACATTGATCCACTAGAGTCACTGCATGTGTGTTCTTTTCCTAAACCACATGGATCCACTAGAGTCATTACATTTGTGTTCTTTCCCTAAACCAGATGGATCCATAAGAGTCATTACATGTGTGTTCTTTTCCTAAACCACATGGATCCACTTGTGACATTGCATGTGTGTTGTTTTCATAAACCACATTGATCCACTGGTGTCATTGGATGTGTGTTCTTTTCCTAAACCACATTGATCCTCTGGTGTCATTACATGTGTGCTCTTTTCCTAAACCACATGGATCCACTAGAGTCATTGCATGTGTGTTCATTTCCTAAACCACCTGGATCCACTAGAGTCATTGCATGTGTGTTCTTTCCCGAAACCACATGGATCCACTGGAGTCATTGCATGTGTGTTTGTTTCCTAAACCATGCTGATCGACTAGAGACATTGCATGTGTGTTCTTTTCCTAAACCACATGGATCCACAAGTGACATAGCATGTGTGTTCATTTCCTAAACCACATTGATCCACTTGTGTCATTGCATGTGTGTTCTTTTCCACAACCACATGGATCCATTAGATTCATTGCATCTGTGTTATTTTCCTGAACCACATGGATCCTCTGATGTCATTGCAAGTGTGTTCTTTTCATAAACCACATTGATCCATTAGAGACATCGCATGTGTGTTATTTTCCTAAACCACATGGATCTACTAGTGACATTGCAGGTGTTTTTTTGCTAAACCACATGGATCCACTCGTGACATTGCATGTGTGTTATTTTCCTAAACAACATGGATCCACTAGTCTCATTGCATGTATGTTCTTTTCCTAAACCACATGGATCCAGTTGAGTCAATGCATGTGTCTTGTTTTCCTGAACCACATGGATCCACTAGAGTCATTGAATGTATGTTCTTTTACTAAACCACATTGATCCAATAGAGTCATTGCATGTGTGTTCTTTTCCTAAACCATATGGACCCACTCGTGTCATTGCATGTGTGTTCTTTTCCTAAACCATATGGACCCACTCGTGTCATTGCATGTGTGTTCTTTTCCTAAACCACATCGATCCACTAGAGTCATTGCATGTGTGTACTTTTCCTGAACCACCTGGATCCACTAGTGACATTGCATGTGTCTTCTTTTCCTACACCACATTGATCCACTAGAGTCATTGCAGGTTTGTTCTTTTCTAAGACACATTGATCCACTAGAGTCATTGCATGTGTGTTCTTTTCCAAAACCACATGGATCCACTAGAGTCATTACATGTGTGTTCTTTTCCTAAACGACATGTATCCACTAGAGTCATTACATGTATCTTCTTTTCCTAAACCAAATGGATCCACTTGTGACATTGCATGTGTGTTCTTTTCGTAAACCACATTGATCCACTAGTGTTATTGCATGTGTGTTATTTTCCTAAACCACATCGATCAATTGGTGTCATTGCATGTGTGTTCTTTTCCTGAACCACCTGGATCCACTAGTGACATTGCATGTGTGTTCTTTTCCTACACCACATTGATCCACTAGAGTCATTGCATGTTTGTTCTTTTCCTAAAACACATTGATCCACTAGAGTCATTGCATGTGTGTTCTTTTCCAAAACCACATGGATCAACTAGAGTCATTACATGTGTGTTCTTTTCCTAAACCACATGTATCCACTAGAGTCATTATATGTGTGTTCTTTTCCTAAACCACATGGATCCATTAGATTCATTGCATCTGTGTTATTTTCCTGAACCACATGGATCCTCTGATGACATTGCATGTGTGTTCTTTTCATAAACCACATGGATCCACTGGAGTCATTACATGTGTGTTCGTTTCCTAAACCACACTGACCGACTAGAGACATTGCATGTATGTTTTTTTCCTAAACAACATGGATCCACAAGTGACATTGCATGTGTGTTCATTTCCTACCACATTGATCCACTTGTGTCATTGCATGTGTGTTATTTTCCTCAACCACATGGATCCATTAGATTCATTGCATCTGTGTTATTTTCCTGAACCACATGGATCCTCTGATGTCATTGCATGTGTGTTCTTTTCCTAAACCACATGGATCCACTAGAGTCATTACAGTTGTGTTCTTTTCCTAAACCAGATGGATCCATAAGAGTCATTACATGTGTGTTCTTTTCCTAAACCACATGGATCCACTAGAGTCATTACAGTTGTGTTCTTTTCCTAAACCGGATGGATCCATAAGAGTCATTACATGTGTGTTCTTTTCCTAAACCACATGGATCCACTTGTGACATTGCATGTGTTGTTTTCATAAACCACATTGATCCACTGGTGTCATTGGATGTGTGTTCTTTTCCTAAACCACATTGATCCTCAGGTGTCATTACATGTGTGCTCTTTTCCTAAACCACATGGATCCACTAGAGTCATTGCATGTGTGTTCGTTTCCTAAACCACCTGGATCCACTAGAGTCATTGCATGTGTGTTCTTTCCCGAAACCACATGGATCCAGTGGAGTCATTGCATGTGTGTTTGTTTCCTAAACCATGCTGATCGACTAGAGACATTGCATGTGTGTTCTTTTCCTAAACCACATGGATCCACAAGTGACATAGCATGTGTGTTCATTTCCTAAACCACATTGATCCACTTGTTTCATTGCATGTGTTCTTTTCCTCAACCACATGGATCCATTAGATTCATTGCATCTGTGTTATTTTCCTGAACCACATGGATCCTCTGATGACATTGCATGTGTGTTCTTTTCATAAACCACATTGATCCATTAGAGACATCGCATGTGTGTTATTTTCCTAAACCACATGGATCCACTAGTGACATTGCAAGTTTTTTTTGCTAAACCACATGGATCCACTGGTGACATTGCATGTGTGTTATTTTCCTAAACAACATGGATCCACTAGTCTCATTGCATGTATGTTCTTTTCCTAAACCACATGGATCCACTTGAGTCATTGCATGTGTCTTGTTTTCCTGAACCATATGGATCCACTAGAGTCATTGAATGTATGTTCTTTTACTAAACCACATTGATCCAATAGAGTCATTGCATGTGTGTTCTTTTCCTAAACCATATGGACCCACTCGTGTCATTGCATGTGTGTTCTTTTCCTAAACCACATCGATCCACTAGAGTCATTGCATGTGTGTACTTTTCCTGAACCACCTAGATCCACTAGTGACATTGCATGTGTCTTCTTTTCCTACACCACATTGATCCACTAGAGTCATTGCATGTTTGTTCTTTTCTAAAACACATTAATCCACTAGAGTCATTGCATGTGTGTTCTTTTCCAAAACCACATGGATCCACTAGAGTCATTACATGTGTGTTCTTTTCCTAAACGACATGTATCCACTAGAGTCATTACATGTGTCTTCTTTTCCTAAACCAAATGGATCCACTTGTGACATTTCATGTGTGTTCTTTTTGTAAACCACATTGATCCACTAGAGTCATTGCATGTGTCTTCTTTTCCTAAACCAAATGGATCCACTTGTGACATTGCATGTGTGTTCTTTTCCTAAACCACATGGATCCACTAGAGTCATTGCATGTGTGTTCTTTTCCTAAACTACATGGATCCACTAGCGTCATTGCATGTGTGTTCTTTTCCAAAACCACGTTGATCCACTGGAGTCATTGCATGTGTGTTCATTTCCTAAACCACACTGACCGACTAGAGACATTGCATGTATGTTCTTTTCCTAAACCACATGAATCCACTTGTGACATTGCATGTGTTGTTTTCATAAACCACATTGATCCACTGGTGTCATTGGATGTGTGTTCTTTTCCTAAACCACATTGATCCTCGGTGTCATTACATGTGCTCTTTTCCTAAACCACATGGATCCACTAGAGTCATTGCATGTGTGTTCGTTTCCTAAACCACCTGGATCCACTAGAGTCATTGCATGTGTGTTCTTTCCCGAAACCACATGGATCCACTGGTGTCATTGCATGTGTGTTTATTTCCTAAACCATGCTGATCGACTAAAGACATTGCATGTGTGTTCTTTTCCTAAACCACATGGATCCACAAGTGACATAGCATGTGTGTTCATTTCCTAAACCACATTGATCCACTTGTGTCATTGCATGTGTGTTCTTTTCCTCAACCACATGGATCCATTAGATTCATTGCATCTGTGTTATTTTCCTGAACCACATGGATCCTCTGATGTCATTGCATGTGTGTTCTTTTCATAAACCACATTGATCCATTAGAGACATCGCATGTGTCTTCTTTTCCTAAACCACATTGATCCACTAGAGACATTGCAGGTGTTTTTTGCTAAACCACATGGATCCACGTGACAGTGCATGTTTGTTAAGTTCCTAAACAACATGGATCCACTAGTCTCATTGCATGTATGTTCTTTTCCTAAACCACATGGATCCACTTGAGTCATTGCATGTGTCTTGTTTTCCTGAACCACATGGATCCACTAGAGTCATTGAATGTATGTTCTTTTACTAAACCACATTGATCCAATAGAGTCATGCATGTGTGTTCTTTTCCTAAACCATATGGACCCACTCGTGTCATTGCATGTGTGTTCTTTTCCTAAACCACATCGATGCACTAGAGTCATTGCATGTGTGTACTTTTCCTGAACCACCTGGATCCACTAGTGACATTGCATGTGTCTTCTTTTCCTACACCACATTGATCCACTAGAGTCATTGCATGTTTGTTCTTTTCTAAAACACATTGATCCACTAGAGTGATTGCATGTGTGTTCTTTTCCAAAACCACATGGATCCACTAGAGTCATTACATGTGTGTTCTTTTCCTAAACGACATGTATCCACTAGAGTCATTACATGTGTCTTCTTTTCCTAAACCAAATGGATCCACTTGTGACATTGCATGTGTGTTCTTTTCGTAAACCACATTGATCCACTAGAGTCATTGCATGTGTCTTCTTTTCCTAAACCAAATGGATCCACTTGTGACATTGCATGTGTGTTCTTTTCCTAAACCACATGAATCCACTAGAGTCATTGCATGTGTGTTCTTTTCCTAAACCACATGGATCCACTAGTGTCATTGCATGTGTGTTCTTTTCCAAAACCACGTTGATCCACTGGAGTCATTGCATGTGTGTTCGTTTCCTAAACCACACTGACCGACTAGAGACATTGCATGTATGTTTTTTTCCTAAACCACATGGATCCACAAGTGACATTGTATGTGTGTTCATTTCCTACCACATTGATCCACTTGTGTCATTGCATGTGTGTTATTTTCCTCAACCACATGGATCCATTAGATTCATTGCATCTGTGTTATTTTCCTGAACCACATGGATCCTCTGATGTCATTGCATGTGTGTTCTTTTCCTAAACCACATGGATCCACTAGAGTCATTACATTTGTGTTCTTTTCCTAAACCAGATGGATCCATAAGAGGCATTACATGTGTGTTCTTTTCCTAAACCACATGGATCCACTTGTGACATTGCATGTATTGTTTTCATAAACCACATTGATCCACTGGTGTCATTGGATGTGTGTTCTTTTCCTAAACCACATTGATCCTCAGGTGTCATTACATGTGTGCTCTTTTCCTAAACCACATGGATCCACTAGAGTCATTGCATGTGTGTTCGTTTCCTAAACCACCTGGATCCACTAGAGTCATTGCATGTGTGTTCTTTCCCGAAACCACATGGATCCACTGGAGTCATTGCATGTGTGTTTGTTTCCTAAACCATGCTGATCGACTAGAGACATTGCATGTGTGTTCTTTTCCTAAACCACATGGATCCACAAGTGACATAGCATGTGTGTTCATTTCCTAAACCACATTGATCGACTTGTGTCATTGCATGTGTGTTCTTTTCCTCAACCACATGGATCCATTAGATTCATTGCATCTGTGTTATTTTCCTGAACCACATGGATCCTCTGATGTCATTGCATGTGTGTTCTTTTCATAAACCACATTGATCCATTAGAGACATCGCATGTGTGTTATTTTCCTAAACCACATGGATCCACTAGTGACATTGCAGGTGTTTTTTTTTTGCTAAACCACATGGATCCACTGGTGACATTGCATGTGTGTTATTTTCCTAAACAACATGGATCCACTAGTCTCATTGCATGTATGTTCTTTTCCTAAACCACATGGATCCACTTGAGTCAATGCATGTGTCTTGTTTTCCTGAACCACATGGATCCACTAGAGTCATTGAATGTATGTTCTTTTACTAAACCACATTGATCCAATAGAGTCATTGCATGTGTGTTCTTTTCCTAAACCATATGGACCCACTCATGTCATTGCATGTGTTCTTTTCCTAAACCACATCGATCCACTAGAGTCATTGCATGTGTGTACTTTTCCTGAACCACCTGGATCCACTAGTGACATTGCATGTGTCTTCTTTTCCTACACCACATTGATCCACTAGAGTCATTGCATGTTTGTTCTTTTCTAAAACACATTAATCCACTAGAGTCATTGCATGTGTGTTCTTTTCCAAAACCACATGGATCCACTAGAGTCATTACATGTGTGTTCTTTTCCTAAACGACATGTATCCACTAGAGTCATTACATGTGTCTTCTTTTCCTAAACCAAATGGATCCACTTGTGACATTTCATGTGTGTTCTTTTTGTAAACCACATTGATCCACTAGAGTCATTGCATGTGTCTTCTTTTCCTAAACCAAATGGATCCACTTGTGACATTGCATGTGTGTTCTTTTCCTAAACCACATGGATCCACTAGAGTCATTGCATGTGTGTTCTTTTCCTAAACTACATGGATCCACTAGCGTCATTGCATGTGTGTTCTTTTCCAAAACCACGTTGATCCACTGGAGTCATTGCATGTGTGTTCATTTCCTAAACCACACTGACCGACTAGAGACATTGCATGTATGTTCTTTTCCTAAACCACATGAATCCACTTGTGACATTGCATGTGTTGTTTTCATAAACCACATTGATCCACTGGTGTCATTGGATGTGTGTTCTTTTCCTAAACCACATTGATCCTCAGGTGTCATTACATGTGTGCTCTTTTCCTAAACCACATGGATCCACTAGAGTCATTGCATGTGTGTTCGTTTCCTAAACCACCTGGATCCACTAGAGTCATTGCATGTGTGTTCTTTCCCGAAACCACATGGATCCACTGGTGTCATTGCATGTGTGTTTATTTCCTAAACCATGCTGATGGACTAAAGACATTGCATGTGTGTTCTTTTCCTAAACCACATGGATCCACAAGTGACATAGCATGTGTGTTCATTTCCTAAACCACATTGATCCACTTGTGTCATTGCATGTGTTCTTTTCCTCAACCACATGGATCCATTAGATTCATTGCATCTGTGTTATTTTCTGAACCACATGGATCCTCTGATGTCATTGCATGTGTGTTCTTTTCATAAACCACATTGATCCATTAGAGACATCGCATGTGTGTTATTTTCCTAAACCACCTGGATCCACTAGTGACATTGCAGGTGTTTTTTTTGCTAAACCACATGGATCCACTGTGACATTGCATGTGTGTTATTTTCCTAAACAACATGGATCCACTAGTCTCATTGCATGTATGTTCTTTTCCTAAACCACATGGATCCACTTGAGTCATTGCATGTGTCTTGTTTTCCTGAACCACATGGATCCACTAGAGTCATTGAATGTATGTTCTTTTACTAAACCACATTGATCCAATAGAGTCATGGATGTGTGGTGTTTTGCTTAACCAAATGTACCCACTGTGTCATTGCATGTGTTCTTTTCCTAAACCACATCGATGCACTAGAGTCATTGCATGTGTGTACTTTTCCTGAACCACCTGGATCCACTAGTGACATTGCATGTGTCTTCTTTTCCTACACCACATTGATCCACTAGAGTCATTGCATGTTTGTTCTTTTCTAAAACACATTGATCCACTAGAGTGATTGCATGTGTGTTCTTTTCCAAAACCACATGGATCCACTAGAGTCATTACATGTGTGTTCTTTTCCTAAACGACATGTATCCACTAGAGTCATTACATGTGTCTTCTTTTCCTAAACCAAATGGATCCACTTGTGACATTGCATGTGTGTTCTTTTCGTAAACCACATTGATCCACTAGAGTCATTGCATGTGTCTTCTTTTCCTAAACCAAATGGATCCACTTGTGACATTGCATGTGTGTTCTTTTCCTAAACCACATGAATCCACTAGAGTCATTGCATGTGTGTTCTTTTCCTAAACCACATGGATCCACTAGTGTCATTGCATGTGTGTTCTTTTCCAAAACCACGTTGATCCACTGGAGTCATTGCATGTGTGTTCGTTTCCTAAACCACACTGACCGACTAGAGACATTGCATGTATGTTTTTTTCCTAAACCACATGGATCCACAAGTGACATTGTATGTGTGTTCATTTCCTACCACATTGATCCACTTGTGTCATTGCATGTGTGTTATTTTCCTCAACCACATGGATCCATTAGATTCATTGCATCTGTGTTATTTTCCTGAACCACATGGATCCTCTGATGTCATTGCATGTGTGTTCTTTTCCTAAACCACATGGATCCACTAGAGTCATTACATTTGTGTTCTTTTCCTAAACCAGATGGATCCATAAGAGGCATTACATGTGTGTTCTTTTCCTAAACCACATGGATCCACTTGTGACATTGCATGTATTGTTTTCATAAACCACATTGATCCACTGGTGTCATTGGATGTGTGTTCTTTTCCTAAACCACATTGATCCTCAGGTGTCATTACATGTGTGCTCTTTTCCTAAACCACATGGATCCACTAGAGTCATTGCATGTGTGTTCGTTTCCTAAACCACCTGGATCCACTAGAGTCATTGCATGTGTGTTCTTTCCCGAAACCACATGGATCCACTGGAGTCATTGCATGTGTGTTTGTTTCCTAAACCATCTTTGTCGACTAGAGACATTGCATGTGTGTTCTTTTCCTAAACCACTTTGATCCACTGGTGTCATTGCATGTGTGTTCTTTTCCTAAACCACATTGATCCACTTGTGTCATTGCATGTGTGTTCTTTTCCTCAACCACATGGATCCATTAGATTCATTGCATCTGTGTTATTTTCCTGAACCACATGGATCCTCTGATGTCATTGCATGTGTGTTCTTTTCATAAACCACATTGATCCATTAGAGACATCGCATGTGTGTTATTTTCCTAAACCACATGGATCCACTAGTGACATTGCAGGTGTTTTTTTTTTGCTAAACCACATGGATCCACTGGTGACATTGCATGTGTGTTATTTTCCTAAACAACATGGATCCACTAGTCTCATTGCATGTATGTTCTTTTCCTAAACCACATGGATCCACTTGAGTCAATGCATGTGTCTTGTTTTCCTGAACCACATGGATCCACTAGAGTCATTGAATGTATGTTCTTTTACTAAACCACATTGATCCAATAGAGTCATTGCATGTGTGTTCTTTTCCTAAACCATATGGACCCACTCATGTCATTGCATGTGTGTTCTTTTCCTAAACCACATCGATCCACTAGAGTCATTGCATGTGTGTACTTTTCCTGAACCACCTGGATCCACTAGTGACATTGCATGTGTCTTCTTTTCCTACACCACATTGATCCACTAGAGTCATTGCATGTTTGTTCTTTTCTAAAACACATTAATCCACTAGAGTCATTGCATGTGTGTTCTTTTCCAAAACCACATGGATCCACTAGAGTCATTACATGTGTGTTCTTTTCCTAAACGACATGTATCCACTAGAGTCATTACATGTGTCTTCTTTTCCTAAACCAAATGGATCCACTTGTGACATTTCATGTGTGTTCTTTTTGTAAACCACATTGATCCACTAGAGTCATTGCATGTGTCTTCTTTTCCTAAACCAAATGGATCCACTTGTGACATTGCATGTGTGTTCTTTTCCTAAACCACATGGATCCACTAGAGTCATTGCATGTGTGTTCTTTTCCTAAACTACATGGATCCACTAGCGTCATTGCATGTGTGTTCTTTTCCAAAACCACGTTGATCCACTGGAGTCATTGCATGTGTGTTCATTTCCTAAACCACACTGACCGACTAGAGACATTGCATGTATGTTCTTTTCCTAAACCACATGAATCCACTTGTGACATTGCATGTGTTGTTTTCATAAACCACATTGATCCACTGGTGTCATTGGATGTGTGTTCTTTTCCTAAACCACATTGATCCTCAGGTGTCATTACATGTGTGCTCTTTTCCTAAACCACATGGATCCACTAGAGTCATTGCATGTGTGTTCGTTTCCTAAACCACCTGGATCCACTAGAGTCATTGCATGTGTGTTCTTTCCCGAAACCACATGGATCCACTGGTGTCATTGCATGTGTGTTTATTTCCTAAACCATGCTGATGGACTAAAGACATTGCATGTGTGTTCTTTTCCTAAACCACATGGATTCACAAGTGACATAGCATGTGTGTTCATTTCCTAAACCACATTGATCCACTTGTGTCATTGCATGTGTGTTCTTTTCCTCAACCACATGGATCCATTAGATTCATTGCATCTGTGTTATTTTCCTGAACCACATGGATCCTCTGATGTCATTGCATGTGTGTTCTTTTCATAAACCACATTGATCCAGTAGAGACATCGCATGTGTGTTATTTTCCTAAACCACCTGGATCCACTAGTGACATTGCAGGTGTTTTTTTTGCTAAACCACATGGATCCACTGTGACATTGCATGTGTGTTATTTTCCTAAACAACATGGATCCACTAGTCTCATTGCATGTATGTTCTTTTCCTAAACCACATGGATCCACTTGAGTCATTGCATGTGTCTTGTTTTCCTGAACCACATGGATCCACTAGAGTCATTGAATGTATGTTCTTTTACTAAACCACATTGATCCAATAGAGTCATGCATGTGTGTTCTTTTCCTAAACCATATGGACCCACTCGTGTCATTGCATGTGTGTTCTTTTCCTAAACCACATCGATGCACTAGAGTCATTGCATGTGTGTACTTTTCCTGAACCACCTGGATCCACTAGTGACATTGCATGTGTCTTCTTTTCCTACACCACATTGATCCACTAGAGTCATTGCATGTTTGTTCTTTTCTAAAACACATTGATCCACTAGAGTGATTGCATGTGTGTTCTTTTCCAAAACCACATGGATCCACTAGAGTCATTACATGTGTGTTCTTTTCCTAAACGACATGTATCCACTAGAGTCATTACATGTGTCTTCTTTTCCTAAACCAAATGGATCCACTTGTGACATTGCATGTGTGTTCTTTTCGTAAACCACATTGATCCACTAGAGTCATTGCATGTGTCTTCTTTTCCTAAACCAAATGGATCCACTTGTGACATTGCATGTGTGTTCTTTTCCTAAACCACATGAATCCACTAGAGTCATTGCATGTGTGTTCTTTTCCTAAACCACATGGATCCACTAGTGTCATTGCATGTGTGTTCTTTTCCAAAACCACGTTGATCCACTGGAGTCATTGCATGTGTGTTCGTTTCCTAAACCACACTGACCGACTAGAGACATTGCATGTATGTTTTTTTCCTAAACCACATGGATCCACAAGTGACATTGTATGTGTGTTCATTTCCTACCACATTGATCCACTTGTGTCATTGCATGTGTGTTATTTTCCTCAACCACATGGATCCATTAGATTCATTGCATCTGTTATTTTCCTGAACCACATGGATCCTCGATGTCATTGCATGTGTGTTCTTTTCCTAAACCACATGGATCCACTAGAGTCATTACAGTTGTGTTCTTTTCCTAAACCAGATGGATCCATAAGAGGCATTACATGTGTTCTTTTCCTAAACCACATGGATCCACTTGTGACATTGCATGTATTGTTTTCATAAACCACATTGATCCACTGGTGTCATTGGATGTGTGTTCTTTTCCTAAACCACATTGATCCTCAGGTGTCATTACATGTGTGCTCTTTTCCTAAACCACATGGATCCACTAGAGTCATTGCATGTGTGTTCGTTTCCTAAACCACCTGGATCCACTAGAGTCATTGCATGTGTGTTCTTTCCCGAAACCACATGGATCCACTGGAGTCATTGCATGTGTGTTTGTTTCCTAAACCATGCTGATCGACTAGAGACATTGCATGTGTGTTCTTTTCCTAAACCACATGGATCCACAAGTGACATAGCATGTGTGTTCATTTCCTAAACCACATTGATCCACTTGTGTCATTGCATGTGTGTTCTTTTCCTCAACCACATGGATCCATTAGATTCATTGCATCTGTGTTATTTTCCTGAACCACATGGATCCTCTGATGTCATTGCATGTGTGTTCTTTTCATAAACCACATTGATCCATTAGAGACATCGCATGTGTGTTATTTTCCTAAACCACCTGGATCCACTAGTGACATTGCAGGTGTTTTTTTTTGCTAAACCACATGGATCCACTGTGACATTGCATGTGTGTTATTTTCCTAAACAACATGGATCCACTAGTCTCATTGCATGTATGTTCTTTTCCTAAACCACATGGATCCACTTGAGTCAATGCATGTGTCTTGTTTTCCTGAACCACATGGATCCACTAGAGTCATTGAATGTATGTTATTTTACTAAACCACATTGATCCAATAGAGTCATTGCATGTGTGTTCTTTTACTAAACAATATGGACCCACTCGTGTCATTGCATGTGTGTTCTTTTCCTAAACCACATCGATCCACTAGAGTCATTGCATGTGTGTACTTTTCCTGAACCACCTGGATCCACTAGTGACATTGCATGTGTCTTCTTTTCCTACACCACATTGATCCACTAGAGTCATTGCATGTTTGTTCTTTTCTAAAACACATTGATCCACTAGAGTCATTGCATGTGTGTTCTTTTCCAAAACCACATGGATCCACTAGAGTCATTACATGTGTGTTCTTTTCCTAAACGACATGTATCCAATAGAGTCATTACATGTGTCTTCTTTTCCTAAACCAAATGGATCCACTTGTGACATTGCATGTGTGTTCTTTTCGTAAACCACATTGATCCACTAGTGGTATTGCATGTGTGTTATTTTCCTAAACCACATCGATCCATTGGTGTCATTGCATGTGTGTTCTTTTCCTGAACCACCTGGATCCACTAGTGACATCGCATCTGTGTTCTTTTCCTACACCACATTGATCCACTAGAGTCATTGCATGTTTGTTCTTTTCCTAAAACACATTGATCCACTAGAGTCATTGCATGTGTGTTCTTTTCCAAAACCACATGGATCAACTAGAGTCATTACATGTGTGTTCTTTTCCTAAACCACATGTGTCCACTAGAGTCATTACATGTTTGTTCTTTTTGCTAAACCACATGGATCCACTTGTAACATTGCGTGTGTGTTATTTTCGTAAACCACATTGATCCATTGGTGTCATTGCATGTGTGTTCTTTTCCTAAACCATATGGACCCACTCGTGTCATTGCATGTGTGTTCTTTTCCTAAACCACATCGATCCACTAGAGTCATTGCATGTGTGTCCTTTTCCGAACCACTGGATCCACTAGTGACATTGCATGTGTCTTTTCCTACACCACATTGATCCACTAGAGTCATTGCATGTTTGTTCTTTTCTAAAACACATTGATCCACTAGAGTGATTGCATGTGTGTTCTTTTCCAAAACCACATGGATCCACTAGAGTCATTACATGTGTGTTCTTTTCCTAAACGACATGTATCCACTAGAGTCATTACATGTGTCTTCTTTTCCTAAACCAAATGGATCCACTTGTGACATTGCATGTGTGTTCTTTTCGTAAACCACATTGATCCACTAGAGTCATTGCATGTGTCTTCTTTTCCTAAACCAAATGGATCCACTTGTGACATTGCATGTGTGTTCTTTTCCTAAACCACATGGATCCACTAGAGTCATTGCATGTGTGTTCTTTTCCTAAACTACATGGATCCACTAGCGTCATTGCATGTGTGTTCTTTTCCAAAACCACGTTGATCCACTGGAGTCATTGCATGTGTGTTCGTTTCCTAAACCACACTGACCGACTAGAGACATTGCATGTATGTTCTTTTCCTAAACCACATGAATCCACTTGTGACATTGCATGTGTTGTTTTCATAAACCACATTGATCCACTGGTGTCATTGGATGTGTGTTCTTTTCCTAAACCACATTGATCCTCAGGTGTCGTTACATGTGTGCTCTTTTCCTAAACCACATGGATCCACTATAGTCATTGCATGTGTGTTCGTTTCCTAAACCACCTGGATCCACTAGAGTCATTGCATGTGTGTTCTTTCCCGAAACCACATGGATCCACTGGTGTCATTGCATGTGTGTTTATTTCCTAAACCATGCTGATCGACTAAAGACATTGCATGTGTGTTCTTTTCCTAAACCACATGGATCCACAAGTGACATAGCATGTGTGTTCATTTCCTAAACCACATTGATCCACTTGTGTCATTGCATGTGTGTTCTTTTCCTCAACCACATGGATCCATTAGATTCATTGCATCTGTGTTATTTTCCTGAACCACATGGATCCTCTGATGTCATTGCATGTGTGTTCTTTTCATAAACCACATTGATCCATTAGAGACATCGCATGTGTGTTATTTTCCTAAACCACCTGGATCCACTAGTGACATTGCAGGTGTTTTTTTTGCTAAACCACATGGATCCACTGTGACATTGCATGTGTGTTATTTTCCTAAACAACATGGATCCACTAGTCTCATTGCATGTATGTTCTTTTCCTAAACCACATGGATCCACTTGAGTCATTGCATGTGTCTTGTTTTCCTGAACCACATGGATCCACTAGAGTCATTGAATGTATGTTCTTTTACTAAACCACATTGATCCAATAGAGTCATGCATGTGTGTTCTTTTCCTAAACCATATGGACCCACTCGTGTCATTGCATGTGTGTTCTTTTCCTAAACCACATCGATCCACTAGAGTCATTGCATGTGTGTACTTTTCCTGAACCACCTGGATCCACTAGTGACATTGCATGTGTCTTCTTTTCCTACACCACATTGATCCACTAGAGTCATTGCATGTTTGTTCTTTTCTAAAACACATTGATCCACTAGAGTGATTGCATGTGTGTTCTTTTCCAAAACCACATGGATCCACTAGAGTCATTACATGTGTGTTCTTTTCCTAAACGACATGTATCCACTAGAGTCATTACATGTGTCTTCTTTTCCTAAACCAAATGGATCCACTTGTGACATTGCATGTGTGTTCTTTTCGTAAACCACATTGATCCACTAGAGTCATTGCATGTGTCTTCTTTTCCTAAACCAAATGGATCCACTTGTGACATTGCATGAGTGTTCTTTTCCTAAACCACATGAATCCACTAGAGTCAGTGCATGTGTGTTCTTTTCCTAAACCACATGGATCCACTAGTGTCATTGCATGTGTGTTCTTTTCCAAAACCACGTTGATCCACTGGAGTCATTGCATGTGTGTTCGTTTCCTAAACCACACTGACCGACTAGAGACATTGCATGTATGTTTTTTTCCTAAACCACATGGATCCACAAGTGACATTGCATGTGTGTTCATTTCCTACCACATTGATCCACTTGTGTCATTGCATGTGTGTTATTTTCCTCAACCACATGGATCCATTAGATTCATTGCATCTGTGTTATTTTCCTGAACCACATGGATCCTCTGATGTCATTGCATGTGTGTTCTTTTCCTAGACCACATGGATCCACTAGAGTCATTACATTTGTGTTCTTTTCCTAAACCAGATGGATCCATAAGAGGCATTACATGTGTGTTCTTTTCCTAAACCACATGGATCCACTTGTGACATTGCATGTATTGTTTTCATAAACCACATTGATCCACTGGTGTCATTGGATGTGTGTTCTTTTCCTAAACCACATTGATCCTCACGTGTCATTACATGTGTGCTCTTTTCCTAAACCACATGGATCCACTAGAGTCATTGCATGTGTGTTCGTTTCCTAAACCACCTGGATCCACTAGAGTCATTGCATGTGTGTTCTTTCCCGAAACCACATGGATCCACTGGAGTCATTGCATGTGTGTTTGTTTCCTAAACCATGCTGATCGACTAGAGACATTGCATGTGTCTTCTTTTCCTACACCACATTGATCCACTAGAGTCATTGCATGTTTGTTCTTTTCTAAAACACATTGATCCACTAGAGTGATTGCATGTGTGTTCTTTTCCAAAACCACATGGATCCACTAGAGTCATTACATGTGTGTTCTTTTCCTAAACGACATGTATCCACTAGAGTCATTACATGTGTCTTCTTTTCCTAAACCAAATGGATCCACTTGTGACATCGCATGTGTGTTCTTTTCGTAAACCACATTGATCCACTAGAGTCATTGCAGGTGTTTTTTTTTGCTAAACCACATGGATCCACTGGTGACATTGCATGTGTGTTATTTTCCTAAACAACATGGATCCACTAGTCTCATTGCATGTATGTTCTTTTCCTAAACCACATGGATCCACTTGAGTCAATGCATGTGTCTTGTTTTCCTGAACCACATGGATCCACTAGAGTCATTGAATGTATGTTGTTTTACTAAACCACATTGATCCAATAGAGTGATGGCATATGTGTTCTTTTCCTAAACCATATGGACCCACTCGTGTCATTGCATGTGTGTTCTTTTCCTAAACCACGTTGATCCACTAGAGTCATTGCATGTGTGTTCTTTTGCTGAACCACCTGGATCCACTAGTGACATTGCATGTGTCTTCTTTTCCTACACCACATTGATCCACTAGAGTCATTGCATGTTTGTTCTTTTCTAAAACACATTGATCCACTAGAGTCATTGCATGTGTGTTCTTTTCCAAAACCACATGGATCCCAAGTGACATTGCATGTGTGTTCTTTTCCTAAACAACATTGATCACGAGAGTCATTGCATGTGTGTTCTTTTCCTAAACCACATGGATCCACTAGAGTCATTACATTTGTGTTCTTTTCCTAAACTAGATGGATCCACTAGAGTCATTACATTTGTGTTCTTTTCCTAAACCACATGGATCCACTTGTGACATTGCATGTGTGTTCTTTTCATAAACCACATTGATCCACTGGTGTCATTGCATGTGTGTTCTTTTCCTAAACCACATTGATCCACTGGTGTCATTGCATGTGTGTTCTTTTTCATAAACCACATGGATCCACTGGTGTGATAGCATGTGTGTTCTTTTCCTAAACCACATGGATCCACTAGAGTCATTGCATGTGTGTTCTTTTCCTAAACCACATGGATCCACTAGCGTCATTGCATGTGTGTTCTTTTCCAAAACCACGTTGATCCACTGGAGTCATTGCATTTGTGTTCGTTTCCTAAACCACACTGACCGACTAGAGACATTGCATGTATGTTCTTTTCCTAAACCACATGGATCCACAAGTGACATTGCATGTGTGTTCATTTCCTACCACATGGATCCACTTGTGTCATTGCATGTGTGTTATTTTCCTCAACCACATGGATCCATTAGATTCATTGCATCTGTATTATTTTCCGGAACCACATCGATCCTATGATGTCATTGGATGTGTGTTCTTTTCATAAACCACACTGATCCACTAGAGACATCGCATGTCTGTTATTTTCCTAAACCACATGGATCCAATAGTGACAGTGCATGTGTGTTATTTTGCTAAACCACATGGATCCACTTGTGGCATTGCATGTGTGTTATTTTCCTAAACGACATGGATCCACTAGTCTTATTGAATGTGTGTTCTTTTCCTAAACCACATGGATCCACTTGAGTCATTGCATGTGTGTTGTTTTCCTGAACCACATGGATCCACTAGAGTCATTGCATGTGTGTTCTTTTACTAAACCTCATTGATCCACTGGTGACATTGCATCTGTGTTCTTTTCCTAAACCACATTGATCTAATAGAGTCATTTCATGTGGGTTCTTTTCCTGAACCACCTGGATCCACTAGTGACATTGCATGTGTGTTCTTTTCCTACACCACATTGATCCACTAGAGTCATTGCATGTTTGTTCTTTTCCTAAAACACATTGATCCACTAGAGTCAACGCATGTGTGTTCTTTTCCAAAACCACATGGATCCACTAGAGTCATTACATGTGTGTTCTTTTTCTAAACCACATGGATCCACTTGTAACATTGCATGTGTGTTCTTTTCCTAATCCACATGGATCCACTAGTGTCATTGCATGTGTGTCCTTTTCCTAAACCACATGGATCCAGTAGAGTCATTGCATGTGTTCTTTTCCTAAGCCACATCGATCCACAGTGACATTTGCATGTGTGTTCTTTTCCTAAACCACATTGATCCACTAGAGTCATTTCATGTGTGTTCTTTTCCTAAACCACATAAATCCACTAGAGTCATTGCATGTGTGTTCTTTTCCTAAATCACATTGATCCACTGTAGTCATTGCATGTGCATTCTTTTCCTAAACCACATGGATCCCCTAGTTCATTGCATATGTGTTCTTTTCCTAAGCAACATTGATCACTAGAGTCATTGCATGTGTCTTCTTTTCCTAAACCACATTGATCCACTAGAGTCATTACATTTGTGTTCTTTTCCTAAACCAGATGGATCCACTAGAGTCATTACATTTGTGTTCTTTTCCTAAACCACATGGATCCACTTGTGATATTGCATGTGTGTTGTTTTCCTAAACCACACGGATCCACTAGAGTCATTGCATGTGTTCTTTTACTAAACCATATTGATCTAATAGAGTAATTGCATGTGTGTTCTTTGCCTAAACCATATGGACCCACTGTGTCTTTGCATGTGTGTTCTTTTCCTAAACCACATGGATCCACTAGAGTCATTGCATGTGTGTACTCTTCCTGAACCACCTGGATCGACTAGTGACATTGCATGTGTTTTCTTTTCGTACACCATATTGATCCACTAGAGTCATTGCATGCTAGTCTTTTCCTAAAACACATTGATCCACTAGAGTCATTACATGTGTGCTCTTTTCCTAAACCACATGTATCCACTAGAGTCATTACATGTGTGTTCATTTCCTAAACCACATGGATCCACTTGTAACATTGCATGTGTGTTCTTTTCATAAACAACATTGATCCACTAGTGTGATTGCAAGTGTGTTGTTTTCCTAAACCACATTGATCCATTGGTGTCATTGCAAGTGTGTTCTTTTCCTAAACTATATGAATCCACTAGAGTCCTTACGTGTGTGTTTTTTTCCTAAACCACATGGATCCACTTGAGTCATTGCATGTGTGTTCTTTTCCTGAACCACATGGATCCACTAGAATCATTGCATGTGTGTCTTTTTCCTAAACCACATGGATCCACTAGAGTCATTGCATGTGTGTTCTTTTCCTAAGCCACATTGACCCACTAGTGACATTTGCATGTGTGTTCTTTTCCTAAACCACATTTGATCCACTAGAGTCATTGCATGTGTGTTCTTTTCCTAACCCACATGGATCCACTTGAGTCATTGCATGTGTGTTCTTTTCCTAAAACACCTTGATCCACTAGAGTCATTGCATGTGCGTTCTTTTCCTAAACCACATGGATCCCCTAGTGACATTGCATGTGTGTTCTTTTCCTAAACAACATTGATCCACTAGAGTCATTGCATGTGTGTTCTTTTCCTAAACCACATGGATGCACTAGGGTCATTACATTTGTGTTCTTTTCCTAAACTACATGGATCCACTAGAGTCATTACATGTGAGTTCCTTTCCTAAACCACATGGATCCACTTGTGACATTGCATGTGTGTTCTTTTCATAAACTACATTGATCCACTGGTGTCACTACATGTGTGTTCTTTTCCTAAACCACATCGATCCCCTAGAGTCATTTCACGTGTGTTCTTTTCCTAAACTACATGGAACCACATGAGTCATTGCATGTGTGTTCTTTTCCTGAACCACCTGGATCCACTAGTGACATTGCATGTGTCTTCTTTTCCTACACCACATTGATCCACTAGAGTCATTGCATGTTTGTTCTTTTCTAAAACACATTGATCCACTAGAGTGATTGCATGTGTGTTCTTTTCCAAAACCACATGGATCCACTAGAGTCATTACATGTGTGTTCTTTTCCTAAACGACATGTATCCACTAGAGTCATTACATGTGTCTTCTTTTCCTAAACCAAATGGATCCACTTGTGACATTGCATGTGTGTTCTTTTCGTAAACCACATTGATCCACTAGAGTCATTGCATGTGTCTTCTTTTCCTAAACCAAATGGATCCACTTGTGACATTGCATGAGTGTTCTTTTCCTAAACCACATGAATCCACTAGAGTCAGTGCATGTGTGTTCTTTTCCTAAACCACATGGATCCACTAGTGTCATTGCATGTGTGTTCTTTTCCAAAACCACGTTGATCCACTGGAGTCATTGCATGTGTGTTCGTTTCCTAAACCACACTGACCGACTAGAGACATTGCATGTATGTTTTTTTCCTAAACCACATGGATCCACAAGTGACATTGCATGTGTGTTCATTTCCTACCACATTGATCCACTTGTGTCATTGCATGTGTGTTATTTTCCTCAACCACATGGATCCATTAGATTCATTGCATCTGTGTTATTTTCCTGAACCACATGGATCCTCTGATGTCATTGCATGTGTGTTCTTTTCCTAGACCACATGGATCCACTAGAGTCATTACATTTGTGTTCTTTTCCTAAACCAGATGGATCCATAAGAGGCATTACATGTGTGTTCTTTTCCTAAACCACATGGATCCACTTGTGACATTGCATGTATTGTTTTCATAAACCACATTGATCCACTGGTGTCATTGGATGTGTGTTCTTTTCCTAAACCACATTGATCCTCACGTGTCATTACATGTGTGCTCTTTTCCTAAACCACATGGATCCACTAGAGTCATTGCATGTGTGTTCGTTTCCTAAACCACCTGGATCCACTAGAGTCATTGCATGTGTGTTCTTTCCCAACCACATGGATCCACTGAGTCATTGCATGTGTGTTTGTTTCCTAAACCATGCTGATCGACTAGAGACATTGCATGTGTCTTCTTTTCCTACACCACATTGATCCACTAGAGTCATTGCATGTTTGTTCTTTTCTAAAACACATTGATCCACTAGAGTGATTGCATGTGTGTTCTTTTCCAAAACCACATGGATCCACTAGAGTCATTACATGTGTGTTCTTTTCCTAAACGACATGTATCCACTAGAGTCATTACATGTGTCTTCTTTTCCTAAACCAAATGGATCCACTTGTGACATCGCATGTGTGTTCTTTTCGTAAACCACATTGATCCACTAGAGTCATTGCAGGTGTTTTTTTTTGCTAAACCACATGGATCCACTGGTGACATTGCATGTGTGTTATTTTCCTAAACAACATGGATCCACTAGTCTCATTGCATGTATGTTCTTTTCCTAAACCACATGGATCCACTTGAGTCAATGCATGTGTCTTGTTTTCCTGAACCACATGGATCCACTAGAGTCATTGAATGTATGTTGTTTTACTAAACCACATTGATCCAATAGAGTCATTGCATGTGTGTTCTTTTCCTAAACCATATGGACCCACTCGTGTCATTGCATGTGTGTTCTTTTCCTAAACCACATCGATCCACTAGAGTCATTGCATGTGTGTACTTTTCCTGAACCACCTGGATCCACTAGTGACATTGCATGTGTCTTCTTTTCCTACACCACATTGATCCACTAGAGTCATTGCATGTTTGTTCTTTTCTAAAACACATTGATCCACTAGAGTCATTGCATGTGTGTTCTTTTCCAAAACCACATGGATCCCAAGTGACATTGCATGTGTGTTCTTTTCCTAAACAACATTGATCACGAGAGTCATTGCATGTGTGTTCTTTTCCTAAACCACATGGATCCACTAGAGTCATTACATTTGTGTTCTTTTCCTAAACTAGATGGATCCACTAGAGTCATTACATTTGTGTTCTTTTCCTAAACCACATGGATCCACTTGTGACATTGCATGTGTGTTCTTTTCATAAACCACATTGATCCACTGGTGTCATTGCATGTGTGTTCTTTTCCTAAACCACATTGATCCACTGGTGTCATTGCATGTGTGTTCTTTTTCATAAACCACATGGATCCACTGGTGTGATAGCATGTGTGTTCTTTTCCTAAACCACATGGATCCACTAGAGTCATTGCATGTGTGTTCTTTTCCTAAACCACATGGATCCACTAGCGTCATTGCATGTGTGTTCTTTTCCAAAACCACGTTGATCCACTGGAGTCATTGCATTTGTGTTCGTTTCCTAAACCACACTGACCGACTAGAGACATTGCATGTATGTTCTTTTCCTAAACCACATGGATCCACAAGTGACATTGCATGTGTGTTCATTTCCTACCACATGGATCCACTTGTGTCATTGCATGTGTGTTATTTTCCTCAACCACATGGATCCATTAGATTCATTGCATCTGTATTATTTTCCGGAACCACATCGATCCTATGATGTCATTGGATGTGTGTTCTATTCATAAACCACAATGATCCAATAGAGACAACGCATGTCAGTACTTTTCCTAAACCACATGGATCCAATAGTGACAGTGCATGTGTGTTATTTTGCTAAACCACATGGATCCACTTGTGGCATTGCATGTGTGTTATTTTCCTAAACGACATGGATCCACTAGTCTTATTGAATGTGTGTTCTTTTCCTAAACCACATGGATCCACTTGAGTCATTGCATGTGTGTTGTTTTCCTGAACCACATGGATCCACTAGAGTCATTGCATGTGTGTTCTTTTACTAAACCTCATTGATCCACTGGTGACATTGCATCTGTGTTCTTTTCCTAAACCACATTGATCTAATAGAGTCATTTCATGTGGGTTCTTTTCCTGAACCACCTGGATCCACTAGTGACATTGCATGTGTGTTCTTTTCCTACACCACATTGATCCACTAGAGTCATTGCATGTTTGTTCTTTTCCTAAAACACATTGATCCACTAGAGTCAACGCATGTGTGTTCTTTTCCAAAACCACATGGATCCACTAGAGTCATTACATGTGTGTTCTTTTTCTAAACCACATGGATCCACTTGTAACATTGCATGTGTGTTCTTTTCCTAATCCACATGGATCCACTAGTGTCATTGCATGTGTGTCCTTTTCCTAAACCACATGGATCCAGTAGAGTCATTGCATGCGTGTTCTTTTCCTAAGCCACATCGATCCACGAGTGACATTTGCATGTGTGTTCTTTTCCTAAACCACATTGATCCACTAGAGTCATTTCATGTGTGTTCTTTTCCTAAACCACATAAATCCACTAGAGTCATTGCATGTGTGTTCTTTTCCTAAATCACATTGATCCACTGTAGTCATTGCATGTGCATTCTTTTCCTAAACCACATGGATCCCCTAGTTCATTGCATATGTGTTCTTTTCCTAAGCAACATTGATCACTAGAGTCATTGCATGTGTCTTCTTTTCCTAAACCACATTGATCCACTAGAGTCATTACATTTGTGTTCTTTTCCTAAACCAGATGGATCCACTAGAGTCATTACATTTGTGTTCTTTTCCTAAACCACATGGATCCACTTGTGATATTGCATGTGTGTTGTTTTCCTAAACCACACGGATCCACTAGAGTCATTGCATATGTGTTCTTTTACTAAACCATATTGATCTAATAGAGTAATTGCATGTGTGTTCTTTGCCTAAACCATATGGACCCACTCGTGTCACTGCATGTGTGTTCTTTTCCTAAACCACATGGATCCACTAGAGTCATTGCATGTGTGTACTCTTCCTGAACCACCTGGATCGACTAGTGACATTGCATGTGTTTTCTTTTCGTACACCATATTGATCCACTAGAGTCATTGCATGCTAGTCTTTTCCTAAAACACATTGATCCACTAGAGTTATAACATGTGTGCTCTTTTCCTAAACCACATGTATCCACTAGAGTCATTACATGTGTGTTCATTTCCTAAACCACATGGATCCACTTGTAACATTGCATGTGTGTTCTTTTCGTAAACCACATTGATCCACTAGTGTGATTGCAAGTGTGTTGTTTTCCTAAACCACATTGATCCATTGGTGTCATTGCAAGTGTGTTCTTTTCCTAAACTATATGAATCCACTAGAGTCATTACGTGTGTGTTTTTTTCCTAAACCACATGGATCCACTTGAGTCATTGCATGTGTGTTCTTTTCCTGAACCACATGGATCCACTAGAATCATTGCATGTGTGTCTTTTTCCTAAACCACATGGATCCACTAGAGTCATTGCATGTGTGTTCTTTTCCTAAGCCACATTGACCCACTAGTGACATTTGCATGTGTGTTCTTTTCCTAAACCACATTTGATCCACTAGAGTCATTGCATGTGTGTTCTTTTCCTAACCCACATGGATCCACTTGAGTCATTGCATGTGTGTTCTTTTCCTAAAACACCTTGATCCACTAGAGTCATTGCATGTGCGTTCTTTTCCTAAACCACATGGATCCCCTAGTGACATTGCATGTGTGTTCTTTTCCTAAACAACATTGATCCACTAGAGTCATTGCATGTGTGTTCTTTTCCTAAACCACATGGATGCACTAGGGTCATTACATTTGTGTTCTTTTCCTAAACTACATGGATCCACTAGAGTCATTACATGTGAGTTCCTTTCCTAAACCACATGGATCCACTTGTGACATTGCATGTGTGTTCTTTTCATAAACTACATTGATCCACGGTGTCACTACATGTGTGTTCTTTTCCTAAACCACATCGATCCCCTAGAGTCATTTCACGTGTGTTCTTTTCCTAAACTACATGGAACCACATGAGTCATTGCATGTGTGTTCTTTTCCTAAAATACCTTGATCCACTAGAGTCATTGCATGTGTGTTCTTTTCCTAAACCACATTGATCCAGTGGAGTCATTGCATGTGTGTTCTTTTCCTAAACCACATTGATCCACTAGAGACATTGCATGTGTGTTCTTTATCTAAACCACATGGATCCACAAGTGACATTGCATGTGTGTTCTTTTCCTAAACCACATTGATCCACTTGTGTCATTGCATGTGTGTTCTTTTCCTAAACCACATTGATCCACTGGTGTCATTGCATCTGTGTTCTTTTCCTAATCCACATGGATCCACTAGAGTCATTGCATGTGTGTTCTTTTCCTAAACCACATGGATCCACTAGAGTCATTGCATGTGTGTTCTTTCCCGAAACCACATTGATCCAATGGAGTCATTCCATGTGTGTTTGTTTCCTAAACCATCGATCGACTAGAGACTTTGCATGTTTGTTCTTTTCCTAAACCACATGGATCCACAAGTGACATAGCATGTGTGTTCATTTCCTAAACCACATTGATCCACTGGAGTCATTGCATGTGTGTTCTTTTCCTCAACCACATGGATACATTAGATTCATTGGATCTGTGTTATTTTCCTGAACCACATGGATCCTCTGATGTCATTGCATGTGTGTTCTTTTCATAAACCACATTGATCCAATAGAGACATCGCATGTGTGTTATTTTCCTAAACCACATGGATCCACTAGTGACATTGCATGTGTGTTATTTTACTAAACCACTTGGATCCACTGGTGACATTGCATGTGTGTTATTTTCCTAAACAACATGGATCCACTAGTCTCATTGCATGTATGTTCTTTTCCTAAACCACATGGATCCACTTGAGTCATTGCATGTGTCTTCTTTTCCTGAACCACATGGATCCACTAGAGTCATTGCATGTTTGTTCTTTTACTAAACCACATTGATCCAATAGAGTCATTGCATGTGTGTTCATTTCCTAAACCACATCGATCCACTAGATTCATTGCATGTGTGTTCTTTTCCTGAACCACCTGGATCCACTAGTGACATTGCATGTGTGTTCTTTTCCTACACCACATTGATCCACTAGAGTCATTGCATGTTTGTTCTTTTCGTAAAACACATTGATCCACTAGAGTCATTGCATGTGTGTTCTTTTCCAAAACCACATGCATCAACTAGAGTCATTACATGTGTGTTCTTTTCCTAAACCACATGTATCCACTAGATTCATTACATGTGTGTTCTTTTCATAAACCACATTGATCCATTAGAGACATCGCATGTGTGTTATTTTCCTAAACCACATGGATCCACTAGTGACATTGCAAGTGTTTTTTTTTGCTAAACCACATGGATCCACTGGTGACATTGCATGTGTGTTATTTTCCTAAACAACATGGATCCACTAGTCTCATTGCATGTATGTTCTTTTCCTAAACCACATAGATCCACTTGAGTCATTGCATGTGTCTTGTTTTCCTGAACCATATGGATCCACTAGAGTCATTGAATGTATGTTCTTTTACTAAACCACATTGATCCAATAGAGTCATTGCATGTGTGTTCTTTTCCTAAACCATATGGACCCACTCGTGTCATTGCATGTGTGTTCTTTTCCTAAACCACATCGATCCACTAGAGTCATTGCATGTCTGTACTTTTCCTGTACCACCTGGATCCACTAGTGACATTGCATGTGTCTTCTTTTCCTACACCACATTGATCCACTAGAGTCATTGCATGTTTGTTCTTTTCTAAAACACATTGATCCACTAGAGTCATTGCATGTGTGTTCTTTTCCAAAACCACATGGATCCACTAGAGTCATTACATGTGTGTTCTTTTCCTAAACGACATGTATCCACTAGAGTCATTACATGTGTCTTCTTTTCCTAAACCAAATGGATCCACTTGTAACATTGCATCTGTGTTATTTTGGTAAACCACATTGATCCACTGGTGTCATTGCATGTGTTTTATTTTGCTAAACCACATTGATCCATTGGTGTCATTGCAAGTGTGTTCTTTTCCTAAACTATATGAATCCACTAGAGTCATTGCGTGTGTGTTCTTTGCCTAAACCACATGGATCCACTTGAGTCATTGCATGTGTGTTCTTTTCCTGAACCACATGGATCCACTAGAATCATTGCATGTGTGTCTTTTTCCTAAACCACATGGATCCACTAGAGTCATTGCATGTGTGTTCTTTTCCTAAGCCACATTGATCCACTAGTGACATTTGCATGTGTGTTCTTTTCCTAAACCACATTTGATCCACTTGAGTCATTGCATGTGTGTTCTTTTCCTCAACCACATGGATCCATTAGATTCATTGCATTTGTGTTATTTTCCTGAACCACATGGATCCTCTGATGTCATTGCATTTGTGTTATTTTGATAAACCACATTGATCCACTAGAGACATAGCATGTGTGTTATTTTCCTAAACCACATGGATCCACTAGTGACATTGCATGTGTCTTATTTTGCTAAACCACATGGATCCACTAGTGACATTGCATGTGATTTATTTTCCTAAACGACATGGATCCACTGGTTTCATAGAATGTGTGTTCTTTTCCTAAACCACATGGATCCACTTGAGTCATTGCATGTGTGTTGTTTTCCTGAACCACATGGATCCACTAGAGTCATTACATGTGTCTTGTTTTCCTAAACCACATGGATCCACTAGAGTCATTGAATGTATGTTCTTTTACTAAACCACATTGATCCAATAGAGTCATTGCATGTGTGTTCTATTCCTAAACCATATGGACCTACTCGTGTCATTGCATGTGTGTTCTTTTCCTAAACCACATCGATCCACTAGAGTCATTGCATGTGTGTACTTTTCCTGAACCACCTGGATCCACTAGTGACATTGCATGTGCCTTCTTTTCCTACACCACATTGATCCACTAGGGTCATTGCATGTTTGTTCTTTTCTAAAACACATTGATCCACTAGAGTCATTGCATGTGTGTTCTTTTCCTAAACCTCATGTATCCAGTAGAGTCATTACATGTGTGTTCTTTTTCTAAACCAGATGGATCCACTTGTAACATTGTATGTGTGTTCTTTTCCTAAACCACATGGATCCACTAGTGTCATTGCATGTGTGACCTTTTCCTAAACCACATGGATCCAGTAGAGTCATTTCATGTGTGTTATTTTCTTAAGCCACATCAATCCACTAGTGACATTTGCATGTGTGTTCTTTTTCCTAAACTACATTGATCCACTAGATTCATTTCATGTGTGTTCTTTTCCTAAACCACATAGATCCACTAGAGTCATTGCATGTGTGTTCTTTTCCTAAATCACATTGATCCACTGTAGTCATTGCATGTGCGTTCTTTTCCTAAACCACATGGATCCCGTAGTGACATTGCATCTGTGTTCTTTTCCTAAACAGCATTGATCACTAGTGTCATTGCCTGTGTCTTCTTTTCCTAAACCACATGGATCCATTAGAGTCATTACATTTGTGTTCTTTTCCTAAACCAGATGGATCCACTGAAGTCATTACATCTATTTTCTTTTCCTAAACCACATGGATCCACTTGTGATATTGCATGTGTGTTGTTTTCCTAAACCACACGGATCCACTTGTAACATTGCATGTGTGTTCTTTTCGTAAACCACATTGATCCAATAGAGTCATTGCATGTGTGTTCTTTGCCTAAATCATATGGACCCACTCGTGTCATTGCATGTGTGTTCTTTTCCTAAACCACATGGATTCACTAGAGTCATTTCATGTGTGTACTCTTCCTGAACCACCTGGATCCACTAGTGACATTTCATGTGTGTTGTTTTCCTACACCATATTGATCCACTAGAGTCATTGCATGTTTGTTCTTTTCCTAAAACACATTGATCCACTAGAGTCATTGCATGTGTGTTCTTTTCCAAAACCACATGGATCCACTAGAGTCTTTACATGCGTGTTCTTTTCCTAAACCACATGTATCCACTAGAGTCATTACATGTGTGTTCTTTTCCTAAACCACATGGATCCACTTGTAACATTGCATGTGTGTTCTTTTCGTAAACCACATTGATCCACTGGTGTCATTGCATGTGTGTTCTTTTCCTAAACCACATTGATCCATTGGTGTCATTGCATGTGTGTTCTTTTCCTAAACTATATGGATCCACTAGAGTCATTGCATATGTGTTCTTTTCCTAAACCACATTGATCCAGTTGAGTCATTGCATGTGTGTTCTTTTCACAGATGGATCCACTAGTGTCATTGCATGTGTGTCTTTTTCCTAAACCACATGGATCCACCAGAGTCATTGCATGTGTGTTCTTTTCCTAAGCCACATTGATCCACTAGTGACATTTGCATGTGTGTTCTTTTCCTAAACCACATTGACCCACTAGAGTCATTTCATTTGTGTTCTTTTCCTAAACCACATAGATCCACTAGAGTCATTGCATGTGTGTTATTTTCCTAAACCACATGGATCCACTAGAGTCATTGCATGTGTGTTCTTTTCCTAAACCACATGGATCCCCTAGTGACATTGCATGTGTGTTCTTTTCCTAAACAACATTGATCCACTAGAGTCATTGCATGTGTGTTCTTTTCCTAAACCACATGGATCCACTAGAGTCATTACATTTGTGTTCTTTTCCTAAACCAGATGGATCCACTAGAGTCATTACATGTGAGTTATTTTCCTAAACCACATGGATCCACTTGTGACATTGCATGTGTGTTCTTTTCATAAACCACATTGATCCACTGGTGTCACTGCATGTGTGTTCTTTTCCTAAACCACATGGATCCCCTAGAGTCATTGCATGTGTGTTCTTTTCCTAAACCACATGGAACCACTTGAGTCATTGCATGTGTGTTCTTTTCCTAAAATACCTTGATCCACTAGAGTCATTGCATTTGTGTTCTTTTCCTAAACCACATTGATCCACTAGAGTCATTGCATGTGTGTTATTTTCGTAAACCACATGGATCCACAAGTGACATTGCATGTGTGTTCTTTTCCTAAACCACATTGATACACTTGTGTCATTGCATGTGTGTTCTTTCCTAAACCACATTGATCCACTGGTGTCATTGCATCTATGCTCTTTTCCTAAACCACATGGATCCACTAGAGTCATTGCATGTGTGTTCTTTTCCTAAACCACATGGATCCACTAGAGTCATTGCATGTGTGTTTGTTTCCTAAACCACATGGATCCAATAGAGTCATTGCATCTGTGTTCTTTTCCTAAACCATATGGACCAACTTGTGTCATTGCATGTGTGTTCTTTTCCTAAACCACATGGATCCACTAGAGTCATTGCATGTGTGTACTTTTCCTGAACCACCTGGATCCACTAGTGACATTGCATGTGTCTTCTTTTCCTACACCACATTGATCCACTAGAGTCATTGCATGTTTGTTCTTTTCGTAAAACACATTGATCCACTAGAGTCATTGCATGTGTGTTCTTTTCCAAAACCACATGGGTCCACTAGAGTCATTACATGTGTGTTCTTTTCCTAAACGACATGTATCCACTAGAGTCATTACATGTGTCTTCTTTTCCTAAACCAAATGGATCCACTTGAGTCATTGCATGCGTGTTCTTTTCCTGAACCACATGGATCCACTGGTGTCATTGCATCTGTGTTCTTTTCCTAAACCACATGGATCCACTAGAGTCATTGCATGTGTGTTCTTTTGCTAAGCCACATTGATCCACTAGTGACATTTGCATGTGTGTTCCTTTCCTAAACCACATTGATCCACTAGAGTCATTTCATGTGTGTTCTTTTCCTAAACCACATAGATCCACTAGAGTCATTGCATGTGCGGTGACCCAGCATACCACTGCATGTGTAGTACACTATAGTCATTGATATGACACTCATAGAACACCATTCCGTAAATATCACACCCCTCAGAGTGGTACAACAGAAACATTGCGGGTCCATATTACAAACATACACACTTCTTTATTACAAACCAAGAGTTCCCAAACTTCAAGTATTATGATATTACAAACCAAACTTAAGTACTTCCAGCGAAAGATATAAAATCCAAACTCATATTTCGAATTGAGCTCAACAACTTATTCTATATAGTTCCTACTGCTCGGCTCAATTGGATTTACTAATAACTAAGGAAACTACTCGGACTCGTTGCCCTCCACTCCATAGCGTATCTCGTAGTCCACCCCTTCAACTCCTCTAGATAGGTCGGGTTCCTCGTAGCACACATCCTCTTGTCCATCAGCTACGTACATCGAAGTATCTTTTGGATTCTCAGAGGCTAAGTAGGGGTTCAAAGGAAAGAGTGAGTAACAACGTTACCCGACCAGTTCATTATATGCAATGTGGGAAGTTTGATGCTCTATCTACCACCTCAGATAATACGTCCTTGGTACTATGCAATTTTCGTAAACATTTCTTCAAAGATTGATTTTATTATCAAAAACTATGCCCATCAGCCTTCACAGGTTGACCAGAACTTCATGGAGTTCCTTTCCTCCCGCATTCGTAGCTCCTTCCGAGAACAGGGAGTAACATGTCATAATTCTTACACTCTGTAGAGGTGCGTTGCTTTACCCATGAGAGACTAACTCCTTGTTGCACAACCGGGCGTACTTTCCTGTCCACAATTCCATGATGTGGGGCACAATAGGTGATCCAAGCCAATCACTACCCTCTCCACGACCCCATATATGCATGATCCTCCGAGGCTGACTACACCTCCGTTAAACCTCCAACTAGGGCAAGCTATAACCCTGGTGAGTTCCCGAAGACTCTATGAAGTGGTGATTCCCCTGGCAAGCCCCATAAAAGGCCCGACTATACCTCTGGCAGCCACTCATAAATAATCTAGATACCAAAATCGTGGGGCCTAAGGGTGCCCACCCATATGTTGGATCCATACTAGGGATACCAACGTCATGATAAGGTCATCTTGCCTCCATATGAAAGGAAGAAGATACATCAGACTTCTCTGTACCATTCCAAATCTCATGGTTAACACGTATTATACGGTGCTAGAATCACTGATGTCATGGGTTGTTAAGCCTATGTGACTTATGCAATTGGAACCCTAAGTTCCATTGCTGATCTTTATCATCACTTAGGATGATACTACATCTTATTTATTAGAGAAGATATCATTTTCTTTCTCCAGATCATAGATGATAACACACAATTTGCAATATCTTTGATAAAGACTCTTCAAAGGACATGAGCAAGTTATGAACTTGCCTTTTGACTGCAAGGTAGTGAAGTCGGATGCTTCCACCTGACCTTGAGCTCCGGTTTCTACAAAGAACCATTATTGCCCGATAAGGACAATATTTAAAGAAGCAATATGAAATGCATAGTAATGTCATGCAATGATTTATTATTTGCTTCTTTGCATGTTTTACCCTTTTACCATTATTGTGTGGTATTTTCCTAAACGACATGGATCCACTGGTCTCATTGCATGTGTGTTCTTTTCCTAAACCACATGGATCCACTTGAGTCATTGCATGTGTGTTGTTTTCCTGAACCAAATGGATCCACTAGAGTCATTGCATGTGTGTTCTTTTACTAAGCCATATTGATCCACTAGAGACATTGCATGTGTGTTCTTTTCCTAAACGACATGGATCCACTGGTCTCATTGCATGTGTGTTCTTTTCCTAAACCACATGGATCCACTTGAGTCATTGCATGTGTGTTGTTTTCCTGAACCAAATGGATCCACTAGAGTCATTGCATGTGTGTTCTTTTAGTAAGCCATATTGATCCACTAGAGACATCACATGTGTGTTTTTTTCCTAAACCACATGGATCCACTAGTGACATTACATGTGTGTTCTTTTCCTAAACCACATTGATCCACTAGAGTCATTGCATGTTTGTTCTTTTCCTAAAACACATTGATCCACTAGAGTCTTTGCATGTGTGTTCTTTTCCAAAACCACATGGATCGAGTAGATTCATTACATGTGTGTTCTTTTCCTTAACCACAAGTATCCACTATAGTCATTGCATGTGTGTTCTTTTCATAAACCACATTGATCCACTAGTGTCACTGCATGTGTGTTCTTTTCCTAAACCACATTGATCTACTAGTGTCATTGCATGTCTGTTCTTTTATTAAACCACATGGATCCACTAGAGTCATTGCATGTGTGTTCTTTTCCTAAACCACATGGATTCACTTGAGTCATTGCATGTGTGTTCTTTTCCTGAACCACATGGATCCAGTGGTGTCATTGCATGTGTGTCCTTTATCTAAACCACATGGATCCACTAGAGTCATTGCATGTGTGTTCTTTTCCTAAATTAGATTGATCCACTAGTGATATTTTCATGTGTGTTCTTTTCCTAAACCACATTGATCCACTAGAGTCATTTCATGTGTGTTCTTTTCCTAAACCACATGGATCCACTAGAGTCATTGCATCTGCGTTATTTTCCTAAACCACATGGATCCCCAAGTTACATTGCATGTGTGTTCTTTTCCTAAACAACATTGATCACTAGAGTCATTGCATGTGTGTTCTATTCCTAAACCAAATGGATCCACTAGAGTCATTACATTTGTGTTCTTTTCCTAAACCACATGGATCCACTAGAGTCATTACATGTGTGTTCTTTTCCTAAACCACATTGATCCACTTGTGACATTGCATGTGTGTTCTTTTCATAAACCACATTGATCCACTAGTGTCATTGCATGTGTGTTCTTTTCCTAAAACACATTGATCCACTAGTGTCATTGCATGTGTGTTCTTTTCCTAAACCTCATGGATCCACTAGAGTCATTGCATGTGTGTTCTTTTCCTAAACCACATGGATCCACTAGAGTCATTGCATGTGTGTTCTTTTCCAAAACCACATTGATCCACTAGAGTCATTGCATGTGTGTTCGTTTCCTAAACCACATTGATCGACTAGAAACATTGCATGTATGTTCTTTTCCTAAACTACATGGATCCACAAGTGACATTGCATGTGTGTTCATTTCCTAAACCACATTGATCTACTTGTGTCATTGCATGTGTGTTATTTTCCTCAACCACATGGATCCATTAGATTCATTGCATCTGTGTTATTTTCCTGAACCACATGGATCCTCTGATGTCATTGCATGTGTTCTTTTCATAAACCACATTGATCCACTAGAGACATCACATGTGTGTTATTTTCCTAAACCACGTGGATCCACTAGTGACATTGCATGTGTGTTATTTTGCTAAACCACATGGATCCACTGGTGACATTGCATGTGTGTTATTTTCCTAAACGACATGGATCCACTGGTCTCATTGCATGTGTTTTCTTTTCCTAAACCACATGGATCCACTTGAGTCATTGCATGTGTGTTGTTTTCCTGAACCAAATGGATCCACTAGAGTCATTGCATGTGTGTTCTTTTACTAAGCCATATTGATCCACTAGAGACATCACATGTGTGTTTTTTCCGTAAACCACATGGATCCACTAGTGACATTACATGTGTGTTCTTTTCCTAAACCACATTGATCCACTAGAGTCATTGCATGTTTGTTCTTTTCCTAGAACACATTGATCCACTAGAGTCTTTGCATGTGTGTTCTTTTCCAAAACCACATGGATCGACTAGATTCATTACATGTGTGTTCTTTTCCTTAACCACAAGTATCCACTATAGTCATTGCATGTGTGTTCTTTTCATAAACCACATTGATCCACTAGTGTCATTGCATGTGTGTTCTTTTCCTAAACCACATTGATCTACTAGTGTCATTGCATGTCTGTTCTTTTATTAAACCACATGGATCCACTAGAGTCATTGCATGTGTGTTCTTTTCCTAAACCACATGGATTCACTTCAGTCATTGCATGTGTGTTCTTTTCCTAAACCACATGGATCCAGTGGTGTCATTGCATGTGTGTCCTTTATCTAAACCACATGGATCCACTAGAGTCATTGCATGTGTGTTCTTTTCCTAAATTAGATTGATCCACTAGTGATATTTTCATGTGTGTTCTTTTCCTAAACCACATTGATCCACTAGAGTCATTTCATGTGTGTTCTTTTCCTAAACCACATGGATCCACTAGAGTCATTGCATCTGCGTTATTTTCCTAAAGCACATGGATCCCCAAGTGACATTGCATGTGTGTTCTTTTCCTAAACAACATTGATCACTAGAGTCATTGCATGTGTGTTCTATTCCTAAACCAAATGGATCCACTAGAGTCATTACATTTGTGTTCTTTTCCTAAACCACATGGATCCACTAGAGTCATTACATGTGTGTTCTTTTCCTAAACCACATTGATCCACTTGTGACATTGCATGTGTGTTCTTTTCATAAACCACATTGATCCACTAGTGTCATTCCATGTGTGTTCTTTTCCTAAAACACATTGATCCACTAGTGTCATTGCATGCGTGTTCGTTTCCTAAACCACATGGATCCACTAGAGTCATTGCATGTGTGTTCTTTTCCTAAACCACATGGATCCACTAGAGTCATTGCATGTGTGTTCTTTTCCAAAACCACATTGATCCACTAGAGTCATTGCATGTGTGTTCTTTTCCTAAACCACATTGATCGACTAGAAACATTGCATGTATGTTCTTTTCCTAAACTACATGGATCCACAAGTGACATTGCATGTGTGTTCATTTCCTAAACCACATTGATCTACTTGTGTCATTGCATGTGTGTTATTTTCCTCAACCACAAGGATCCATTAGATTCATTGCATCTATGTTATTTTCCTGAACCACATGGATCCTCTGATGTCATTGCATGCGTGTCCTTTTCATAAACCACATTGATCCACTAGAGACATCACATGTGTGTTATTTTCCTAAACCACGTGGATCCACTAGTGACATTGCATGTGTGTTATTTTGCTAAACCACATGGATCCACTGGTGACATTGCATGTGTGTTATTTTCCTAAACGACATGGATCCACTGGTCTCATTGCATGTGTGTTCTTTTCCTAAACCACATGGATCCACTTGAGTCATTGCATGTGTGTTGTTTTCCTGAACCAAATGGATCCACTAGAGTCATTGCATGTGTGTTCTTTTACTAAGCCATATTGATCCACTAGAGACACTGCATGTGTGTTCTTTTCCTAAACCACATTGATCCAATAGAGTCATTGCATGTGTGTTCTTTTCATAAACCACATGTATCCAGTTGAGTCATTGCATGCGTGTTCTTTTCCTGAACCACATGGATCCACTGGTGTCATTGCATGTGTGTCCTTTTCCTAAACCACATGGATCCACTAAAGTCATTGCATGTGTGTTCTTTTCCTAATCCACATTGATCCACTAGTGACATTTGCATTTGTGTTCTTTTCCTAAACCACATTGATCCACTAGAGTCATTTCATGTGTGTTCTTTTCCTAAACCACATAGATCCACTAGAGTCATTGCATGTGTGTTCTTTTCCTAAATCACATTGATCCACTATAGTCATTGCATGTGCGTTCTTTTCCTAAACCACATGGATCACCTAGTGACATTGCATGTGTGTTCTTTTCATAAACTACATTGATCCACTAGAGTCATTGCATGTGTGTTCTTTTCCTAAACCACATTGATCTACTAGTGTCATTGCATGCGTGTGCTTTTCCTAAACCACATGGATCCACTTGAGTCATTGCATGTGTGTTCTTTTCCTGAACCACATGGATCCACTCGTGTCATTGCATGTGTGTCCTTTTCCTAAACCAGATGGATCCACTAAAGTCATTGCATATGTGTTCTTTTCCTAAGCCACATTGATCCACTAGTGACATTTGCATGTGTGCTCTTTTCCTAAACCACATTGATCCACTAGAGTCATTTCATGTGTGTTCTTTTCCTAAACTACATAGATCCACTAGAGTCATTGCATGTGTGTTCTTTTCCTAAATCACATTGATCCACTATAGTCATTGCATGTGTGTTCTTTTCCTAAACCTCATGGATCCCCTAGTGACATTGCATGTGTGTTCTTTTCCTAAACAACATTGATCACTAGAGTCATTGCATGTGTGTTCTTTTCCTAAACCACATGGATCCACTTGTGACATTGCATGTGTGTTCTTTTCATAAACTACATTGATCCACTGGTCTCATTGCATGTGTGTCCTTTTCCTAAACCACATTGATCCACTGGTGTCATTGCATGTGTGTTCTTTTCCTAAAAAACATGGATCCACTAGAGTCATTGCATGTGTGTTCTTTTCCTAAACCACATGGATCCACTAGAGTCATTGCATGTATGTTCTTTTCCTAAACTAGATGGATCCACAAGTGACATTGCATGTGTGTTCATTTCCTAAACCACATTTATCTACTTGTGTCATTGCATGTGTGTTATTTTCCTCAACCACATGGATCCATTAGATTCATTGCATTTGTGTTATTTTCCTGAACCACATGGATCCTCTGATGTCATTGCATGTGTGTTCTTTTCATAAACCACATTGATCCACTAGAGACATTACATGTGTGTTATTTTCCTAAACCACGTGGATCCACTAGTGACATTGCATGTGTGTTATTTTGCTAAACCACATGGATCCACTGGTGACATTGCATGTGTGTTATTTTCCTAAACGACATGGATCCACTGGTCTCATTGCATGTGTGTTCTTTTCCTAAACCACATGGATCCACTTGAGTCATTGCATGTGTTGTTTTCCTGAACCAAATGGATCCACTAGAGTCATTGCATGTGTGTTCTTTTACTAAGCCATATTGATCCACTAGAGACATCACATGTGTGTTTTTTCCCTAAACCACATGGATCCACTAGTGACATTACATGTGTGTTCTTTTCCTAAACCACATTGATCCACTAGAGTCATTGCATGTTTGTTCTTTTCCTAGAACACATTGATCCACTAGAGTCTTTGCATGTGTGTTCTTTTCCAAAACCACATGGATCGACTAGATTCATTACATGTGTGTTCTTTTCCTTAACCACAAGTATCCACTATAGTCATTGCATGTGTGTTCTTTTCATAAACCACATTGATCCACTAGTGTCATTGCATGTGTGTTCTTTTCCTAAACCACATTGATCTACTAGTGTCATTGCATGTCTGTTCTTTTATTAAACCACATGGATCCACTAGAGTCATTGCATGTGTGTTCTTTTCCTAAACCACATGGATTCACTTGAGTCATTGCATGTGTGTTCTTTTCCTGAACCACATGTATCCAGTGGTGTCATTGCATGTGTGTCCTTTATCTAAACCACATGGATCCACTAGAGTCATTGCATGTGTGTTCTTTTCCTAAATTAGATTGATCCACTAGTGATATTTTCATGTGTGTTCTTTTCCTAAACCACATTGATCCACTAGAGTCATTTCATGTGTGTTCTTTTCCTAAACCACATGGATCCACTAGAGTCATTGCATCTGCGTTATTTTCCTAAAGCACATGGATCCCCAAGTGACATTGCATGTGTGTTCTTTTCCTAAACAACATTGATCACTAGAGTCATTGCATGTGTGTTCTATTCCTAAACCAAATGGATCCACTAGAGTCATTACATTTGTGTTCTTTTCCTAAACCACATGGATCCACTAGAGTCATTACATGTGTGTTCTTTTCCTAAACCACATTGATCCACTTGTGACATTGCATGTGTGTTCTTTTCATAAACCAAATTGATCCACTAGTGTCATTCCATGTGTGTTCTTTTCCTAAAACACATTGATCCACTAGTGTCATTGCATGCGTGTTCGTTTCCTAAACCACATGGATCCACTAGAGTCATTGCATGTGTGTTCTTTTCCTAAACCACATGGATCCACTAGAGTCATTGCATGTGTGTTCTTTTCCAAAACCACATTGATCCACTAGAGTCATTGCATGTGTGTTCTTTTCCTAAACCACATTGATCGACTAGAAACATTGCATGTATGTTCTTTTCCTAAACTACATGGATCCACAAGTGACATTGCATGTGTGTTCATTTCCTAAACCACATTGATCTACTTGTGTCATTGCATGTGTGTTATTTTCCTCAACCACAAGGATCCATTAGATTCATTGCATCTATGTTATTTTCCTGAACCACATGGATCCTCTGATGTCATTGCATGTGTGTCCTTTTCATAAACCACATTGATCCACTAGAGACATCACATGTGTGTTATTTTCCTAAACCACGTGGATCCACTAGTGACATTGCATGTGTGTTATTTTGCTAAACCACATGGATCCACTGGTGACATTGCATGTGTGTTATTTTCCTAAACGACATGGATCCACTGGTCTCATTGCATGTGTGTTCTTTTCCTAAACCACATGGATCCACTTGAGTCATTGCATGTGTGTTGTTTTCCTGAACCAAATGGATCCACTAGAGTCATTGCATGTGTGTTCTTTTACTAAGCCATATTGATCCACTAGAGACACTGCATGTGTTCTTTTCCTAAACCACATTGATCCAATAGAGTCATTGCATGTGTGTTCTTTTCATAAACCACATGTATCCAGTTGAGTCATTGCATGCGTGTTCTTTTCCTGAACCACATGGATCCACTGGTGTCATTGCATGTGTGTCCTTTTCCTAAACCACATGGATCCACTAAAGTCATTGCATGTGTGTTCTTTTCCTAATCCACATTGATCCACTAGTGACATTTGCATTTGTGTTCTTTTCCTAAACCACATTGATCCACTAGAGTCATTTCATGTGTGTTCTTTTCCTAAACCACATAGATCCACTAGAGTCATTGCATGTGTGTTCTTTTCCTAAATCACATTGATCCACTATAGTCATTGCATGTGCGTTCTTTTCCTAAACCACATGGATCACCTAGTGACATTGCATGTGTGTTCTTTTCATAAACTACATTGATCCACTAGAGTCATTGCATGTGTGTTCTTTTCCTAAACCACATTGATCTACTAGTGTCATTGCATGCGTGTGCTTTTCCTAAACCACATGGATCCACTTGAGTCATTGCATGTGTGTTCTTTTCCTGAACCACATGGATCCACTCGTGTCATTGCATGTGTGTCCTTTTCCTAAACCAGATGGATCCACTAAAGTCATTGCATATGTGTTCTTTTCCTAAGCCACATTGATCCACTAGTGACATTTGCATGTGTGTTCTTTTCCTAAACCACATTGATCCACTAGAGTCATTTCATGTGTGTTCTTTTCCTAAACTACATAGATCCACTAGAGTCATTGCATGTGTGTTCTTTTCCTAAATCACATTGATCCACTATAGTCATTGCATGTGTGTTCTTTTCCTAAACCTCATGGATCCCCTAGTGACATTGCATGTGTGTTCTTTTCCTAAACAACATTGATCACTAGAGTCATTGCATGTGTGTTCTTTTCCTAAACCACATGGATCCACTTGTGACATTGCATGTGTGTTCTTTTCATAAACTACATTGATCCACTGGTCTCATTGCATGTGTGTCCTTTTCCTAAACCACATTGATCCACTGGTGTCATTGCATGTGTGTTCTTTTCCTAAAAAACATGGATCCACTAGAGTCATTGCATGTGTGTTCTTTTCCTAAACCACATGGATCCACTAGAGTCATTGCATGTATGTTCTTTTCCTAAACTACATGGATCCACAAGTGACATTGCATGTGTGTTCATTTCCTAAACCACATTTATCTACTTGTGTCATTGCATGTGTGTTATTTTCCTCAACCACATGGATCCATTAGATTCATTGCATTTGTGTTATTTTCCTGAACCACATGGATCCTCTGATGTCATTGCATGTGTGTTCTTTTCATAAACCACATTGATCCACTAGAGACATTACATGTGTGTTATTTTCCTAAACCACGTGGATCCACTAGTGACATTGCATGTGTGTTATTTTGCTAAACCACATGGATCCACTGGTGACATTGCATGTGTGTTATTTTCCTAAACGACATGGATCCACTGGTCTCATTGCATGTGTGTTCTTTTCCTAAACCACATGGATCCACTTGAGTCATTGCATGTGTGTTGTTTTCCTGAACCAAATGGATCCACTAGAGTCATTGCATGTGTGTTCTTTTACTAAGCCATATTGATCCACTAGAGACATCACATGTGTGTTTTTTCCCTAAACCACATGGATCCACTAGTGACATTACATGTGTGTTCTTTTCCTAAACCACATTGATCCACTAGAGTCATTGCATGTTTGTTCTTTTCCTAGAACACATTGATCCACTAGAGTCTTTGCATGTGTGTTCTTTTCCAAAACCACATGGATCGACTAGATTCATTACATGTGTTATTTTCCTTAACCACAAGTATCCACTATAGTCATTGCATGTGTGTTCTTTTCATAAACCACATTGATCCACTAGTGTCATTGCATGTGTGTTCTTTTCCTAAACCACATTGATCTACTAGTGTCATTGCATGTCTGTTCTTTTATTAAACCACATGGATCCACTAGAGTCATTGCATGTGTGTTCTTTTCCTAAACCACATGGATTCACTTGAGTCATTGCATGTGTGTTCTTTTCCTGAACCACATGTATCCAGTGGTGTCATTGCATGTGTGTCCTTTATCTAAACCACATGGATCCACTAGAGTCATTGCATGTGTGTTCTTTTCCTAAATTAGATTGATCCACTAGTGATATTTTCATGTGTGTTCTTTTCCTAAACCACATTGATCCACTAGAGTCATTTCATGTGTGTTCTTTTCCTAAACCACATGGATCCACTAGAGTCATTGCATCTGCGTTATTTTCCTAAACCACATGGATCCCCAAGTGACATTGCATGTGTGTTCTTTTCCTAAACAACATTGATCACTAGAGTCATTGCATATGTGTTCTATTCCTAAACCAAATGGATCCACTAGAGTCATTACATTTGTGTTCTTTTCCTAAACCACATGGATCCACTAGAGTCATTACATGTGTGTTCTTTTCCTAAACCACATTGATCCACTTGTGACATTGCATGTGTGTTCTTTTCATAAACCACATTGATCCACTAGTGTCATTCCATGTGTGTTCTTTTCCTAAAACACATTGATTCACTAGTGTCATTGCATGCGTGTTCGTTTCCTAAACCACATGGATCCACTAGAGTCATTGCATGTGTGTTCTTTTCCTAAACCACATGGATCCACTAGAGTCATTGCATGTGTGTTCTTTTCCAAAACCACATTGATCCACTAGAGTCATTGCATGTGTGTTCGTTTCCTAAACCACATTGATCGACTAGAAACATTGCATGTATGTTCTTTTCCTAAACTACATGGATCCACAAGTGACATTGCATGTGTGTTCATTTCCTAAACCACATTGATCTACTTGTGCCATTGCATGTGTGTTATTTTCCTCAACCACATGGATCCATTAGATTCATTGCATCTGTGTTATTTTCCTGAACCACATGGATCCTCTGATGTCATTGCATGTGTGTTCTTTTCATAAACCACATTGATCCACTAGAGACATCACATGTGTGTTATTTTCCTAAACCACGTGGATCCACTAGTGACATTGCATGTGTTATTTTGCTAAACCACATGGATCCACTGGTGACATTGCATGTGTGTTATTTTCCTAAACATGGATCCACTGGTCTCATTGCATGTGTGTTCTTTTCCTAAACCACATGGATCCACTTGAGTCATTGCATGTGTTGTTTTCCTGAACCAAATGGATCCACTAGAGTCATTGCATGTGTGTTCTTTTACTAAGCCATATTGATCCACTAGAGACACTGCATGTGTGTTCTTTTCCTAAACCACATTGATCCAATAGAGTCATTGCATGTGTGTTCTTTTCCTAAACCACATGTATCCAGTTGAGTCATTGCATGCGTGTTCTTTTCCTGAACCACATGGATCCACTGGTGTCATTGCATGTGTGTCCTTTTCCTAAACCACATGGATCCACTAAAGTCATTGCATGTGTGTTCTTTTCCTAATCCACATTGATCCACTAGTGACATTTGCATGTGTGTTCTTTTCCTAAACCACATTGATCCACTAGAGTCATTTCATGTGTGTTCTTTTCATAAACTACATTGATCCACTAGAGTCATTGCATGTGTGTTCTTTTCCTAAACCACATTGATCTACTAGTGTCATTGCATGCGTGTGCTTTTCCTAAACCACATGGATCCACTTGAGTCATTGCATGTGTGTTCTTTTCCTGACCACATGGATCCACTCGTGTCATTGCATGTGTGTCCTTTTCCTAAACCAGATGGATCCACTAAAGTCATTGCATATGTGTTCTTTTCCTAAGCCACATTGATCCACTAGTGACATTTGCATGTGTGTTCTTTTCCTAAACCACATTGATCCACTAGAGTCATTTCATGTGTGTTCTTTTCCTAAACTACATAGATCCACTAGAGTCATTGCATGTGTGTTCTTTTCCTAAATCACATTGATCCACTATAGTCATTGCATGTGTGTTCTTTTCCTAAACCTAATGGATCCCCTAGCGACATTGCATGTGTGTTCTTTTCCTAAACAACATTGATCACTAGAGTCATTGCATGTGTGTTCTTTTCCTAAACCACATGGATCCACTTGTGACATTGCATGTGTGTTCTTTTCATAAACTACATTGATCCACTGGTCTCATTGCATGTGTGTCCTTTTCCTAAACCACATTGATCCACTAGTGTCATTGCATGTGTGTTCTTTTCCTAAACCACATGGATCCACTAGAGTCATTGCATGTGTGTTCTTTTCCTAAACCACATGGATCCACTAGAGACATTGCATGTGTGTTCTTTTCCTAAACCGCATTGATCCAATAGAGTCATTGCATGTGTGATCTTTTCCTAAACCACATGGATCCACTAGAGTCATTGCATGCGTGTTCGTTTCCTGAACCACATGGATCCACTGGTGTCATTGCATGTGTGTCCTTTTCCTAAACCACATGGATCCAATAAAGTCATTGCATGTGTGTTCTTTTCCTAATCCACATTGATCCACTAGTGACATTTGCATGTGTGTTCTTTTCCTAAACCACATTGATCCACTAGAGTCATTTCATGTGTGTTCTTTTCCTAAACCACATAGATCCACTAGAGTGATTGCATGTGTGTTCTTTTCCTAAATCACATTGATCCACTATAGTCATTGCATGTGCGTTCTTTTCCTAAACCACATGGATCCCCTAGTGACATTGCATGTGTGTTCTTTTCATAAACTACATTGATCCACTAGAGTCATTGCATGTGTGTTCTTTTCCTAAACCACATTGATCTACTAGTGTCATTGCATGTGTGTGCTTTTCCTAAACCACATGGATCCACTTGAGTCATTGCATGTGTGTTCTTTTCCTGAACCACATGGATCCACTCGTGTCATTGCATGTGTGTCCTTTTCCTAAACCAGATGGATCCACTAAAGTCATTGCATATGTGTTCTTTTCCTAAGCCACATTGATCCACTAGTGACATTGCATGTGTGTTCTTTTCCTAAACAACATTGATCACTAGAGTCATTGCATGTGTGTTCTATTCCTAAACCAAATGGATCCACTAGAGTCATTACATTTGTGTTCTTTTCCTAAACCACATGGATCCACTAGAGTAATTACATGTGTGTTCTTTTCCTAAACCACATTGATCCACTTGTGACATTGCATGTGTGTTCTTTTCATAAACCACATTGATCCACTAGTGTCATTGCATGTGTGTTCTTTTCCTAAAACACATTGATCCACTAGTGTCATTGCATGTGTGTTCTTTTCCTAAACCTCATGGATCCACTAGAGTCATTGCATGTGTGTTCTTTTCCTAAACCACATGGATCCACTAGAGTCATTGCATGTGTGTTCTTTTCCAAAACCACATTGATCCACTAGAGTCATTGCATGTGTGTTCGTTTCCTAAACCACATTGATCGACTAGAAACATTACATGTATGTTCTTTTCCTAAACTACATGGATCCACAAGTGACATTGCATGTGTGTTCATTTCCTAAACCACATTGATCTACTTGTGCCATTGCATGTGTGTTATTTTCCTCAACCACATGGATCCATTAGATTCATTGCATCTGTGTTATTTTCCTGAACCACATGGATCCACTAGAGTCATTACATGTGTGTTCTTTTCATAAACCACATTGATCCACTAGAGACATCACATGTGTGTTATTTTCCTAAACCACGTGGATCCACTAGTGACATTGCATGTGTGTTATTTTGCTAAACCACATGGATCCACTGGTGACATTGCATGTGTGTTATTTTCCTAAACGACATGGATCCACTGGTCTCATTGCATGTGTGTTCTTTTCCTAAACCACATGGATCCACTTGAGTCATTGCATGTGTGTTGTTTTCCTGAACCAAATGGATCCACTAGAGTCATTGCATGTGTGTTCTTTTACTAAGCCATATTGATCCACTAGAGACACTGCATGTGTGTTCTTTTCCTAAACCACATTGATCCAATAGAGTCATTGCATGTGTGTTCTTTTCCTAAACCACATGTATCCAGTTGAGTCATTGCATGCGTGTTCTTTTCCTGAACCACATGGATCCACTGGTGTCATTGCATGTGTGTCCTTTTCCTAAACCACATGGATCCACTAAAGTCATTGCATGTGTGTTCTTTTCCTAATCCACATTGATCCACTAGTGACATTTGCATGTGTGTTCTTTTCCTAAACCACATTGATCCACTAGAGTCATTTCATGTGTGTTCTTTTCATAAACTACATTGATCCACTAGAGTCATTGCATGTGTGTTCTTTTCCTAAACCACATTGATCTACTAGTGTCATTGCATGCGTGTGCTTTTCCTAAACCACATGGATCCACTTGAGTCATTGCATGTGTGTTCTTTTCCTGAACCACATGGATCCACTCGTGTCATTGCATGTGTGTCCTTTTCCTAAACCAGATGGATCCACTAAAGTCATTGCATATGTGTTCTTTTCCTAAGCCACATTGATCCACTAGTGACATTTGCATGTGTGTTCTTTTCCTAAACCACATTGATCCACTAGTCATTTCATGTGTGTTCTTTTCCTAAACTACATAGATCCACTAGAGTCATTGCATGTGTGTTCTTTTCCTAAATCACATTGATCCACTATAGTCATTGCATGTGTGTTCTTTTCCTAAACCTCATGGATCCCCTAGCGACATTGCATGTGTGTTCTTTTCCTAAACAACATTGATCACTAGAGTCATTGCATGTGTGTCCTTTTCCTAAACCACATGGATCCACTGAAGTCATTGCATGTGTGTTCTTTTCCTAATCCACATTGATCCACTAGTGACATTTGCATGTGTGTTCTTTTCCTAAACCACATTGATCCACTAGAGTCATTTCATGTGTGTTCTTTTCCTAAACCACATAGATCCACTAGAGTCATTGCATGTGTGTTCTTTTCCTAAATCACATTGATCCACTATAGTCATTGCATGTGCGTTCTTTTCCTAAACCACATGGATCCCCTAGTGACATTGCATGTGTGTTCTTTTCATAAACTACATTGATCCACTAGAGTCATTGCATGTGTGTTCTTTTCCTAAACCACATTGATCTACTAGTGTCATTGCATGTGTGTGCTTTTCCTAAACCACATGGATCCACTTGAGTCATTGCATGTGTGTTCTTTTCCTGAACCACATGGATCCACTCGTGTCAATGCATGTGTGTCCTTTTCCTAAACCAGATGGATCCACTAAAGTCATTGCATTTGTGTTCTTTTCCTAAGCCACATTGATCCACTAGTGACATTGCATGTGTGTTCTTTTCCTAAACAACATTGATCACTAGAGTCATTGCATGTGTGTTCTATTCCTAAACCAAATGGATCCACTAGAGTCATTACATTTGTGTTCTTTTCCTAAACCACATGGATCCACTAGAGTCATTACATGTGTGTTCTTTTCCTAAACCACATTGATCCACTTGTGACATTGCATGTGTGTTCTTTTCATAAACCACATTGATCCACTAGTGTCATTGCATGTGTGTTCTTTTCCTAAAACACATTGATCCACTAGTGTCATTGCATGTGTGTTCTTTTCCTAAATCTCATGGATCCACTAGAGTCATTGCATGTGTGTTCTTTTCCTAAACCACATGGATCCACTAGAGTCATTGCATGTGTGTTCTTTTCCAAAACCACATTGATCCACTAGAGTCATTGCATGTGTGTTCGTTTCCTAAACCACATTGATCGACTAGAAACATTGCATGTATGTTCTTTTCCTAAACTACATGGATCCACAAGTGACATTGCATGTGTGTTCATTTCCTAAACCACATTGATCTACTTGTGCCATTGCATGTGTGTTATTTTCCTCAACCACATGGATCCATTAGATTCATTGCATCTGTGTTATTTTCCTGAACCACATGGATCCTCTGATGTCATTGCATGTGTGTTCTTTTCATAAACCACATTGATCCACTAGAGACATCACATGTGTGTTATTTTCCTAAACCACGTGGATCCACTAGTGACATTGCATGTGTGTTATTTTGCTAAACCACATGGATCCACTGGTGACATTGCATGTGTGTTATTTTCCTAAACGACATGGATCCACTGGTCTCATTGCATGTGTGTTCTTTTCCTAAACCACATGGATCCACTTGAGTCATTGCATGTGTGTTGTTTTCCTGAACCAAATGGATCCACTAGAGTCATTGCATGTGTGTTCTTTTACTAAGCCATATTGATCCACTAGAGACACTGCATGTGTGTTCTTTTCCTAAACCACATTGATCCAATAGAGTCATTGCATGTGTGTTCTTTTCCTAAACCACATGTATCCAGTTGAGTCATTGCATGCGTGTTCTTTTCCTGAACCACATGGATCCACTGGTGTCATTGCATGTGTGTCCTTTTCCTAAACCACATGGATCCACTAAAGTCATTGCATGTGTGTTCTTTTCCTAATCCACATTGATCCACTAGTGACATTTGCATGTGTGTTCTTTTCCTAAACCACATTGATCCACTAGAGTCATTTCATGTGTGTTCTTTTCATAAACTACATTGATCCACTAGAGTCATTGCATGTGTGTTCTTTTCCTAAACCACATTGATCTACTAGTGTCATTGCATGCGTGTGCTTTTCCTAAACCACATGGATCCACTTGAGTCATTGCATGTGTGTTCTTTTCCTGAACCACATGGATCCACTCGTGTCATTGCATGTGTGTCCTTTTCCTAAACCAGATGGATCCACTAAAGTCATTGCATATGTGTTCTTTTCCTAAGCCACATTGATCCACTAGTGACATTTGCATGTGTGTTCTTTTCCTAAACCACATTGATCCACTAGAGTCATTTCATGTGTGTTCTTTTCCTAAACTACATAGATCCACTAGAGTCATTGCATGTGTGTTCTTTTCCTAAATCACATTGATCCACTATAGTCATTGCATGTGTGTTCTTTTCCTAAACCTCATGGATCCCCTAGCGACATTGCATGTGTGTTCTTTTCCTAAACAACATTGATCACTAGATTCATTGCATGTGTGTTCTTTTCCTAAACCACATGGATCCACTTGTGACATTGCATGTGTGTTCTTTTCATAAACTACATTGATCCACTGGTCTCATTGCATGTGTGTCCTTTTCCTAAACCACATTGATCCACTAGTGTCATTGCATGTGTGTTCTTTTCCTAAACCACATGGATCCACTAGAGTCATTGCATGTGTGTTCTTTTCCTAAACCACATGGATCCACTAGAGACATTGCATGTGTGTTCTTTTCCTAAACCGCATTGATCCAATAGAGTCATTGCATGTGTGATCTTTTCCTAAACCACATGGATCCACTAGAGTCATTGCATGCGTGTTCGTTTCTTGAACCACATGGATCCACTGGTGTCATTGCATGTGTGTCCTTTTCCTAAACCACATGGATCCACTAAAGTCATTGCATGTGTGTTCTTTTCCTAATCCACATTGATCCACTAGTGACATTTGCATTTGTGTTCTTTTCCTAAACCACATTGATCCACTAGAGTCATTTCATGTGTGTTCTTTTCCTAAACCACATAGATCCACTAGAGTCATTGCATGTGTGTTCTTTTCCTAAATCACATTGATCCACTATAGTCATTGCATGTGCGTTCTTTTCCTAAACCACATGGATCCCCTAGTGACATTGCATGTGTGTTCTTTTCATAAACTACATTGATCCACTAGAGTCATTGCATGTGTGTTCTTTTCCTAAACCACATTGATCTACTAGTGTCATTGCATGTGTGTGCTTTTCCTAAACCACATGGATCCACTTGAGTCATTGCATGTGTGTTCTTTTCCTGAACCACATGGATCCACTCGTGCCATTGCATGTGTGTCCTTTTCCTAAACCAGATGGATCCACTAAAGTCATTGCATATGTGTTCTTTTCCTAAGCCACATTGATCCACTAGTGACATTGCATGTGTGTTCTTTTCCTAAACAACATTGATCACTAGAGTCATTGCATGTGTGTTCTATTCCTAAACCAAATGGATCCAGTAGAGTCATTACATTTGTGTTCTTTTCCTAAACCACATGGATCCACTAGAGTCATTACATGTGTGTTCTTTTCCTAAACCACATTGATCCACTTGTGACATTGCATGTGTGTTCTTTTCATAAACCACATTGATCCACTAGTGTCATTGCATGTGTGTTCTTTTCCTAAAACACATTGATCCACTAGTGTCATTGCATGTGTGTTCTTTTCCTAAACCTCATGGATCCACTAGAGTCATTGCATGTGTGTTCTTTTCCTAAACCACATGGATCCACTAGAGTCATTGCATGTGTGTTCTTTTCCAAAACCACATTGATCCACTAGAGTCATTGCATGTGTGTTCGTTTCCTAAACCACATTGATCGACTAGAAACATTGCATGTATGTTCTTTTCCTAAACTACATGGATCCACAAGTGACATTGCATGTGTGTTCATTTCCTAAACCACATTGATCTACTTGTGCCATTGCATGTGTGTTATTTTCCTCAACCACATGGATCCATTAGATTCATTGCATCTGTGTTATTTTCCTGAACCACATGGATCCTCTGATGTCATTGCATGTGTTCTTTTCATAAACCACATTGATCCACTAGAGACATCACATGTGTGTTATTTTCCTAAACCACGTGGATCCACTAGTGACATTGCATGTGTGTTATTTTGCTAAACCACATGGATCCACTGGTAACATTGCATGTGTGTTATTTTCCTAAACGACATGGATCCACTGGTCTCATTGCATGTGTGTTCTTTCGTAAACCACATGGATCCACTTGAGTCATTGCATGTGTGTTGTTTTCCTGAACCAAATGGATCCACTAGAGACATTGCATGTGTTCTTTTACTAAGCCATATTGATCCACTAGAGACACTGCATGTGTGTTCTTTTCCTAAACCACATTGATCCAATAGAGTCATTGCATGTGTGTTCTTTTCCTAAACCACATGTATCCAGTTGAGTCATTGCATGCGTGTTCTTTTCCTGAACCACATGGATCCACTGGTGTCATTGCATGTGTGTCCTTTTCCTAAACCACATGGATCCACTAAAGTCATTGCATGTGTGTTCTTTCCTAATCCACATTGATCCACTAGTGACATTTGCATGTGTATTCTTTTCCTAAACCACATTGATCCACTAGAGTCATTTCATGTGTGTTCTTTTCATAAACTACATTGATCCACTAGAGTCATTGCATGTGTGTTCTTTTCCTAAACCACATTGATCTACTAGTGTCATTGCATGAGTGTTCTTTTCCTAAACCACATGGATCCACTTGAGTCATTGCATGTGTGTTCTTTTCCTGAACCACATGGATCCACTCGTGTCATTGCATGTGTGTCCTTTTCCTAAACCAGATGGATCCACTAAAGTCATTGCATATGTGTTCTTTTCCTAAGCCACATTGATCCACTAGTGACATTTGCATGTGTGTTCTTTCCTAAACCACATTGATCCACTAGAGTCATTTCATGTGTGTTCTTTTCCTAAACTACATAGATCCACTAGAGTCATTGCATGTGTGTTCTTTTCCTAAATCACATTGATCCACTATAGTCATTGCATGTGTGTTCTTTTCCTAAACCTCATGGATCCCCTAGCGACATTGCATGTGTGTTCTTTTCCTAAACAACATTGATCACTAGAGTCATTGCATGTGTGTTCTTTTCCTAAACCACATGGATCCACTTGTGACATTGCATGTGTGTTCTTTTCATAAACTACATTGATCCACTGGTCTCATTGCATGTGTGTCCTTTTCCTAAACCACATTGATCCACTAGTGTCATTGCATGTGTGTTCTTTTCCTAAACCACATGGATCCACTAGAGTCATTGCATGTGTGTTCTTTTCCTAAACCACATAGATCCACTAGAGACATTGCATGTGTGTTCTTTTCCTAAACCGCATTGACCCAATAGAGTCATTGCATGTGTGATCTTTTCCTAAACCACATGGATCCAATAGAGTCATTGCATGCGTGTTCGTTTCCTGAACCACATGGATCCACTGGTGTCATTGCATGTGTGTCCTTTTCCTAAACCACATGGATCCACTAAAGTCATTGCATGTGTGTTCTTTTCCTAATCCACATTGATCCACTAGTGACATTTGCATGTGTGTTCTTTTCCTAAACCACATTGATCCACTAGAGTCATTTCATGTGTGTTCTTTTCCTAAACCACATAGATCCACTAGAGTCATTGCATGTGTGTTCTTTTCCTAAATCACATTGATCCACTATAGTCATTGCATGTGCGTTCTTTTCCTAAACCACATGGATCCCCTAGTGACATTTCATGTGTGTTCTTTTCCTAAACAACATTGATCACTAGAGTCATTGCATGTGTGTTCTTTTCCTAAACCACATGGATCCACTAGAGTCATTACATTTGTGTTTTTCCTAAACTAGATGGATCCACTAGATTCATTACATGTGTGTTCTTTTCCTAAACCACATGGATCCACTTGACATTCATGTGTGTTCTTTTCATAAACTACATTGATCCACTAGTCTCATTGCATGTGTGTTCTTTTCCTAAACCACATTGATCCACTAGTGACATTGCATGTGTGTTCTTTCCTAAACAACATTGATCACTAGAGTCATTGCATGTGTGTTCTATTCCTAAACCACATGGATCCACTAGAGTCATTGCATCTGTGTTCTTTCCTAAACCACATGGATCCACTAGAGTCATTACATGTGTGTTCTTTTCCTAAACCACATTGATGCACTTGTGACATTGCATGTGTGTTCTTTTCATAAACCACATTGATCCACTAGTGTCATTGCATGTGTGTTCTTTTCCTAAAACACATTGATCCACTAGTGTCATTGCATGTGTGTTCTTTTCCTAAACCACATGGATCCACTAGAGTCATTGCATATGTGTTCTTTTCCTAAACCACATGGATCCACTAGAGTCATTGCATGTGTGTTCTTTTCCAAAACCACATTGATCCACTAGAGTCATTGCATGTGTGTTCGTTTCCTAAACCACATTGATCGACTAGAAACATTGCATGTATGTTCTTTTCCTAAACTACATGGATCCACAAGTGACATTGCATGTGTGTTCATTTCCTAAACCACATTGATCTACTTGTGTCATTGCATGTGTGTTATTTTCCTCAACCACATGGATCCATTAGATTCATTGCATCTGTGTTATTTTCCTAACCACATGGATCCTCTGATGTCATTGCATGTGTGTTCTTTTCATAAACCACATTGATCCACTAGAGACATCACATGTGTGTTATTTTCCTAAACCACGTGGATCCACTAGTGACATTGCATGTGTGTTATTTTGCTAAACCACATGGATCCACTGGTGACATTGCATGTGTGTTATTTTCCTAAACGACATGGATCCACTGGTCTCATTGCATGTGTGTTCTTTTCCTAAACCACATGGATCCACTTGAGTCATTGCATGTGTGTTGTTTTCCTGAACCAAATGGATCCACTAGAGTCATTGCATGTGTGTTCTTTTACTAAGCCATATTGATCCACTAGAGACACTGCATGTGTGTTCTTTTCCTAAACCACATTGATCCAATAGAGTCATTGCATGTGTTCTTTTCCTAAACCACATGTATCCAGTTGAGTCATTGCATGCGTGTTCTTTCCTGAACCACATGGATCCACTGGTGTCATTGCATGTGTGTCCTTTTCCTAAACCACATGGATCCACTAAAGTCATTGCATGTGTGTTCTTTTCCTAATCCACATTGATCCACTAGTGACATTTGCATGTGTATTCTTTTCCTAAACCACATTGATCCACTAGAGTCATTTCATGTGTGTTCTTTTCATAAACTACATTGATCCACTAGAGTCATTGCATGTGTGTTCTTTTCCTAAACCACATTGATCTACTAGTGTCATTGCATGCGTGTGCTTTTCCTAAACCACATGGATCCACTTGAGTCATTGCATGTGTGTTCTTTTCCTGAACCACATGGATCCACTCGTGTCATTGCATGTGTGTCCTTTTCTTAAACCAGATGGATCCACTAAAGTCATTGCATATGTGTTCTTTTCCTAAGCCACATTGATCCACTAGTGACATTTGCATGTGTGTTCTTTTCCTAAACCACATTGATCCACTAGAGTCATTTCATGTGTGTTCTTTTCCTAAACTACATAGATCCACTAGAGTCATTGCATGTGTGTTCTTTTCCTAAATCACATTGATCCACTATAGTCATTGCATGTGTGTTCTTTTCCTAAACCTCATGGATCCCCTAGCGACATTGCATGTGTGTTCTTTTCCTAAACAACATTGATCACTAGAGTCATTGCATGTGTGTTCTTTTCCTAAACCACATGGATCCACTTGTGACATTGCATGTGTGTTCTTTTCATAAACTACATTGATCCACTGGTCTCATTGCATGTGTGTCCTTTCCTAAACCACATTGATCCACTAGTGTCATTGCATGTGTTCTTTTCCTAAACCACATGGATCCACTAGAGTCATTGCATGTGTGTTCTTTTCCTAAACCACATAGATCCACTAGAGACATTGCATGTGTGTTCTTTTCCTAAACCGCATTGACCCAATAGAGTCATTGCATGTGTGATCTTTTCCTAAACCACATGGATCCAATAGAGTCATTGCATGCGTGTTCGTTTCCTGAACCACATGGATCCACTGGTGTCATTGCATGTGTGTCCTTTTCCTAAACCACATGGATCCACTAAAGTCATTGCATGTGTGTTCTTTTCCTAATCCACATTGATCCACTAGTGACATTTGCATGTGTGTTCTTTTCCTAAACCACATTGATCCACTAGAGTCATTTCATGTGTGTTCTTTTCCTAAACCACATAGATCCACTAGAGTCATTGCATGTGTGTTCTTTTCCTAAATCACATTGATCCACTATAGTCATTGCATGTGCGTTCTTTTCCTAAACCACATGGATCCCCTAGTGACATTTCATGTGTGTTCTTTTCCTAAACAACATTGATCACTAGAGTCATTGCATGTGTGTTCTTTTCCTAAACCACATGGATCCACTAGAGTCATTACATTTGTGTTTTTTTCCTAAACTAGATGGATCCACTAGATTCATTACATGTGTGTTCTTTTCCTAAACCACATGGATCCACTTGTGACATTCATGTGTGTTCTTTTCATAAACTACATTGATCCACTAGTCTCATTGCATGTGTGTTCTTTTCCTAAACCACATTGATCCACTAGTGACATTGCATGTGTGTTCTTTTCCTAAACAACATTGATCACTAGAGTCATTGCATGTGTGTTCTATTCCTAAACCAAATGGATCCACTAGAGTCATTACATCTGTGTTCTTTTCCTAAACCACATGGATCCACTAGAGTCATTACATGTGTGTTCTTTTCCTAAACCACATTGATGCACTTGTGACATTGCATGTGTGTTCTTTTCATAAACCACATTGATCCACTAGTGTCATTGCATGTGTGTTCTTTTCCTAAAACACATTGATCCACTAGTGTCATTGCATGTGTGTTCTTTTCCTAAACCACATGGATCCACTAGAGTCATTGCATATGTGTTCTTTTCCTAAACCACATGGATCCACTAGAGTCATTGCATGTGTGTTCTTTTCCAAAACTACATTGATCCACTAGAGTCATTGCATGTGTGTTCGTTTCCTAAACCACATTGATCGACTAGAAACATTGCATGTATGTTCTTTTCCTAAACTACATGGATCCACAAGTGACATTGCATGTGTGTTCATTTCCTAAACCACATTGATCTACTTGTGTCATTGCATGTGTGTTATTTTCCTCAACCACATGGATCCATTAGATTCATTGCATCTGTGTTATTTTCCTGAACCACATGGATCCTCTGATGTCATTGCATGTGTGTTCTTTTCATAAACCACATTGATCCACTAGAGACATCACATGTGTGTTATTTTCTAAACCACGTGGATCCACTAGTGACATTGCATGTGTGTTATTTTGCTAAACCACATGGATCCACTGGTGACATTGCATGTGTGTTATTTTCCTAAACGACATGGATCCACTGGTCTCATTGCATGTGTGTTCTTTTCCTAAACCACATGGATCCACTTGAGTCATTGCATGTGTGTTGTTTTCCTGAACCAAATGGATCCATTAGAGTCATTGCATGTGTGTTCTTTTACTAAGCCATATTGATCCACTAGAGACACTGCATGTGTGTTCTTTTCCTAAACCACATTGATCCAATAGAGTCATTGCATGTGTGTTCTTTTCCTAAACCACATGTATCCAGTTGAGTCATTGCATGCGTGTTCTTTTCCTGAACCACATGGATCCACTGGTGTCATTGCATGTGTGTCCTTTTCCTAAACCACATGGATCCACTAAAGTCATTGCATGTGTGTTCTTTTCCTAATCCACATTGATCCACTAGTGACATTTGCATGTGTATTCTTTTCCTAAACCACATTGATCCACTAGAGTCATTTCATGTGTGTTCTTTTCATAAACTACATTGATCCACTAGAGACACTGCATGTGTGTTCTTTTCCTAAACCACATTGATCCAATAGAGTCATTGCATGTGTGTTCTTTTCCTAAACCACATGTATCCAGTTGAGTCATTGCATGCGTGTTCTTTTCCTAAACCACATGGATCCAGATGGATCCACTAAAGTCATTGCATATGTGTTCTTTTCCTAAGCCACATTGATCCACTAGTGACATTTGCATGTGTGTTCTTTTCCTAAACCACATTGATCCACTAGAGTCATTTCATGTGTGTTCTTTTCCTAAACTACATAGATCCACTAGAGTCATTGCATGTGTGTTCTTTTCCTAAATCACATTGATCCACTATAGTCATTGCATGTGTGTTCTTTTCCTAAACCTCATGGATCCCCTAGCGACATTGCATGTGTGTTCTTTTCCTAAACAACATTGATCACTAGAGTCATTGCATGTGTGTTCTTTTCCTAAACCACATGGATCCACTTGTGACATTGCATGTGTGTTCTTTTCATAAACTACATTGATCACTAGAAACATTGCATGTATGTTCTTTTCCTAAACTACATGGATCCACAAGTGACATTGCATGTGTGTTCATTTCCTAAACCACATTGATCTACTTGTGTCATTGCATGTGTGTTATTTTCCTCAACCACATGGATCCATTAGATTCATTGCATCTGTGTTATTTTCCTGAACCACATGGATCCTCTGATGTCATTGCATGTGTGTTCTTTTCATAAACCACATTGATCCACTAGAGACATCACATGTGTGTTATTTTCTAAACCACGTGGATCCACTAGTGACATTGCATGTGTGTTATTTTGCTAAACCACATGGATCCACTGGTGACATTGCATGTGTGTTATTTTCCTAAACCACATGGATCCACTGGTCTCATTGCATGTGTGTTCTTTTCCTAAACCACATGGATCCACTTGAGTCATTGCATGTGTGTTGTTTTCCTGAACCAAATGGATCCATTAGAGTCATTGCATGTGTGTTCTTTTACTAAGCCATATTGATCCACTAGAGACACTGCATGTGTGTTCTTTTCCTAAACCACATTGATCCAATAGAGTCATTGCATGTGTGTTCTTTTCCTAAACCACATGTATCCAGTTGAGTCATTGCATGCGTGTTCTTTTCCTGAACCACATGGATCCACTGGTGTCATTGCATGTGTGTCCTTTTCCTAAACCACATGGATCCACTAAAGTCATTGCATGTGTGTTCTTTTCCTAATCCACATTGATCCACTACTGACATTTGCATGTGTATTCTTTTCCTAAACCACATTGATCCACTAGAGTCATTTCATGTGTGTTCTTTTCATAAACTACATTGATCCACTAGAGTCATTGCATGTGTGTTCTTTTCCTAAACCACATTGATCTACTAGTGTCATTGCATGTGTGTTCTTTTCCTAAACCACATGGATCCACTTGAGTCATTGCATGTGTGTTCTTTTCCTGAACCACATGGATCCACTCGTGTCATTGCATGTGTGTCCTTTTCCTAAACCAGATGGATCCACTAAAGTCATTGCATATGTGTTCTTTTCCTAAGCCACATTGATCCACTAGTGACATTTGCATGTGTGTTCTTTTCCTAAACCACATTGATCCACTAGAGTCATTTCATGTGTGTTCTTTTCCTAAACTACATAGATCCACTAGAGTCATTGCATGTGTGTTCTTTTCCTAAATCACATTGATCCACTATAGTCATTGCATGTGTGTTCTTTTCCTAAACCTCATGGATCCCCTAGCGACATTGCATGTGTGTTCTTTTCCTAAACAACATTGATCACTAGAGTCATTGCATGTGTGTTCCTTTCCTAAACCACATGGATCCACTTGTGACATTGCATGTGTGTTCTTTTCATAAACTACATTGATCCACTGGTCTCATTGCATGTGTGTCCTTTTCCTAAACCACATTGATCCACTAGTGTCATTGCATGTGTGTTCTTTTCCTAAAAAACATGGATCCACTAGAGTCATTGCATGTGTGTTCTTTTCCTAAACCACATGGATCCACTAGAGACATTGCATGTGTGTTCTTTTCCTAAACCGCATTGATCCAATAGAGTCATTGCATGTGTGATCTTTTCCTAAACCACATGGATCCAATAGAGTCATTGCATGCGTGTTCGTTTCCTGAACCACATGGATCCACCGTGTCATTGCATGTGTGTCCTTTTCCTAAACCACATGGATCCACTAAAGTCATTGCATGTGTGTTCTTTTCCTAATCCACATTGATCCACTAGTGACATTTGCATGTGTGTTCTTTTCCTAAACCACATTGATCCACTAGAGTCATTTCATGTGTGTTCTTTTCCTAAACCACATAGATCCACTAGAGTCATTGCATGTGTGTTCTTTTCCTAAATCACATTGATCCACTATAGTCATTGCATGTGCTTCTTTTCCTAAACCACATGGATCCCCTAGTGACATTTCATGTGTGTTCTTTTCCTAAACAACATTGATCACTAGAGTCATTGCATGTGTGTTCTTTTCCTAAACCACATGGATCCACTAGAGTCATTACATTTGTGTTTTTTTCCTAAACTAGATGGATCCACTAGATTCATTACATGTGTGTTCTTTTCCTAAACCACATGGATCCACTTGTGACATTCATGTGTGTTCTTTTCATAAACTACATTGATCCACTAGTCTCATTGCATGTGTGTTCTTTTCCTAAACCACATTGATCCATTAGTGACATTGCATGTGTGTTCTTTTCCTAAACAACATTGATCACTAGAGTCATTGCATGTGTGTTCTATTCCTAAACCAAATGGATCCACTAGAGTCATTACATTTGTGTTCTTTTCCTAAACCACATGGATCCACTAGAGTCATTACATGTGTGTTCTTTTCCTAAACCACATTGATGCACTTGTGACATTGCATGTGTGTTCTTTTCATAAACCACATTGATCCACTAGTGTCATTGCATGTGTGTTCTTTTCCTAAAACACATTGATCCACTAGTGTCATTGCATGTGTGTTCTTTTCCTAAACCACATGGATCCACTAGAGTCATTGCATATGTGTTCTTTTCCTAAACCACATGGATCCACTAGAGTCATTGCATGTGTGTTCCTTTCCAAAACCACATTGATCCACTAGAGTCATTGCATGTGTGTTCGTTTCCTAAACCACATTGATCGACTAGAAACATTGCATGTATGTTCTTTTCCTAAACTACATGGATCCACAAGGGACATTGCATGTGTGTTCATTTCCTAAACCACATTGATCTACTTGTGTCATTGCATGTGTGTTATTTTCCTCAACCACATGGATCCATTAGATTCATTGCATCTGTGTTATTTTCCTGAACCACATGGATCCTCTGATGTCATTGCATGTGTGTTCTTTTCATAAACCACATTGATCCACTAGAGACATCACATGTGTGTTATTTTCCTAAACCACGTGGATCCACTAGTGACATTGCATGTGTGTTATTTTGCTAAACCACATGGATCCACCGTGACATTGCATGTGTGTTATTTTCCTAAACGACATGGATCCACTGGTCTCATTGCATGTGTGTTCTTTTCCTAAACCACATGGATCCACTTGAGTCATTGCATGTGTGTTGTTTTCCTGAACCAAATGGATCCACTAGAGTCATTGCATGTGTGTTCTTTTACTAAGCCATATTGATCCACTAGAGACACTGCATGTGTGTTCTTTTCGTAAACCACATTGATCCAATAGAGTCACTGCATGTGTGTTCTTTTCCTAAACCACATGTATCCAGTTGAGTCATTGCATGCGTGTTCTTTTCCTGAACCACATGGATCCACTGGTGTCATTGCATGTGTGTCCTTTTCCTAAACCACATGGATCCACTAAAGTCATTGCATGTGTGTTCTTTTCCTAATCCACATTGATCCACTAGTGACATTTGCATGTGTGTTCTTTTCCTAAACCACATTGATCCACTAGAGTCATTTCATGTGTGTTCTTTTCCTAAACCACATAGATCCACTAGAGTCATTGCATCTGTGTTCTTTTCCTAAATCACATTGATCCACTATAGTCATTGCATGTGCGTTCTTTTCCTAAACCACATGGATCCCCTAGTGACATTGCATGTGTGTTCTTTTCATAAACTACATTGATCCACTAGAGTTATTGCATGTGTGTTCTTTTCCTAAACCACATTGATCTACTAGTGTCATTGCATGCGTGTGCTTTTCCTAAAACACATGGATCCACTTGAGTCATTGCATGTGTGTTCTTTTCCTGAACCACATGGATCCACTCGTGTCATTGCATGTGTGTCCTTTTCCTAAACCAGATGGATCCACTAAAGTCATTGCATATGTGTTCTTTTCCTAAGCCACATTGATCCACTAGTGACATTTGCATGTGTGTTCTTTTCCTAAACCACATTGATCCACTAGAGTCATTTCATGTGTGTTCTTTTCCTAAACTACATAGATCCACTAGAGTCATTGCATGTGTGTTCTTTTCCTATATCACATTGATCCACTATAGTCATTGCATGTGTGTTCTTTTCCTAAACCACATGGATCCCCTAGTGACATTGCATGTGTGTTCTTTTCCTAAACAACATTGATCACTAGAGTCATTGCATGTGTGTTATTTTCCTAAACCACATGGATCCACTTGTGACATTGCATGTGTGTTCTTTTCATAAACTACATTGATCCACTGGTCTCATTGCATGTGTGTCCTTTTCCTAAACCACATTGATCCACTGGTGTCATTGCATGTGTGTTCTTTTCCTAAACCACATGGATCCACTAGAGTCATTGCATGTGTGTTCTTTTCCTAAACCACATGGATCCACTAGAGACATTGCATGTGTTTTCTTTTCCTAAACCACATTGATCCAATAGAGTCATTGCATGTGTGTTCTTTTCCTAAACCACATGGATCCACTAGAGTCATTGCATGCGTGTTCGTTTCCTGAACCACATGGATCCACTGGTGTCATTGCATGTGTGTCCTTTTCCTAAACCACATGTATCCACTAAAGTCATTGCATGTGTGTTCTTTTCCTAATCCACATTGATCCACTAGTGACATTTGCATGTGTGTTCTTTTCCTAAACCACATTGATCCACTAGAGTCATTTCATGTGTGTTCTTTTCATAAACCACATAGATCCACTAGAGTCATTGCATGTGTGTTCTTTTCCTAAATCACATTGATCCACTGTAGTCATTGCATGTGCGTTCTTTTCCTAAACCACATGGATCCCCTAGTGACATTGCATGTGTGTTCTTTTCATAAACTACATTGATCCACAAGAGTCATTGCATGTGTGTTCTTTTCCTAAACCACATTGATCTACTAGTGTCATTGCATGTGTGTGCTTTTCCTAAACCACATGGATCCACTTGAGTCATTGCATGTGTGTTCTTTTCCTGAACCACATGGATCCACTCGTGTCATTGCATGTGTGTCCTTTTCCTAAACCAGATGGATCCACTAAAGTCATTGCATATGTGTTCTTTTCCTAAGCCACATTGATCCACTAGTGACATTTGCATGTGTGTTCTTTTCCTAAACCACATTGATTCTCTAGAGTCATTTCATGTGTGTTCTTTTCCTAAACTACATAGATCCACTAGAGTCATTGCATGTGTGTTCTTTTCCTCAATCACATTGATCCACTATAGTCATTGCATGTGTGTTCTTTTCCTAAACCACATGGATCCCCTAGTGACATTGCATGTGTGTTCTTTTCCTAAACAACATTGATCACTAGAGTCATTGCATGTGTGTTCTTTTCCTAAACCACATGGATCCACTTGTGACATTGCATGTGTGTTCTTTTCATAAACTACATTGATCCACTGGTCTCATTGCATGTGTGTCCTTTTCCTAAACCACATTGATCCACTGGTGTCATAGCATGTGTGTTCTTTTCCTAAACCACATGGATCCACTAGAGTCATTGCATGTGTGTTCTTTTCCTAAACCACATGGATCCACTAGAGGCATTGCATGTGTGTTCTTTTCCTAAACCACATGGATCCACTAGAGTCACTGCAAGTGTGTTCTTTTCCAAAACCACATTGATCCACTAGAGTCATTGCATGTGTGTTCGTTTCCTAAACCACACTGATCGACTAGAGACATTGCATGTATGTTCTTTTCCTAAACCACATGGATCCACAAGTGACATTACATGTGTGTTCTTTTCCTAAACCACATTGATCCACTAGAGTCATTGCATGTTTGTTCTTTTCCTAAAACACATTGATCCACTAGAGTCTTTGCATGTGTGTTCTTTTCCAAACCACATGGATCGACTAGATTCATTACATGGGTGTTCTTTTCCTTAACCACAAGTATCCACTATAGTCATTGCATGTGTGTTCTTTTCATAAACCACATTGATCCACTAGTGTCATTGCATGTGTGTTCATTTCCTAAACCACATTGATCTACTAGTGTCATTGCATGTGTGTTCTTTTATTAAACCACATTGATCTACTAGTGTCATTGCATCGTGTGCTTTTCCTAAACCACATGGATCCACTTGAGTCATTGCATGTGTGTTCTTTCCTGAACCACATGGATCCAGTGGTGTCATTGCATGTGTGTCCTTTATCTAAACCACATGGATCCACTAGAGTCATTGCATGTGTGTTCTTTTCCTAAATTAGATTGATCCACTAGTGACATTTGCATGTGTGTTCTTTTCCTAAACCACATTGATCCACTAGAGTCATTTCATGTGTGTTCTTTTCCTAAACTACATAGATCCACTAGAGTCATTGCATCTGCGTTATTTTCCTAAATCACATTGATCCACTATAGTCATTGCATGTGTGTTCTTTTCCTAAACCTCATGGATCCCCTAGCGACATTGCATGTGTGTTCTTTTCCTAAACAACATTGATCACTAGAGTCATTGCATGTGTGTTCTTTTCCTAAACCACATGGATCCACTTGTGACATTGCATGTGTGTTCTTTTCATAAACTACATTGATCCACTGGTCTCATTGCATGTGTGTCCTTTTCCTAAACCACATTGATCCACTAGTGTCATTGCATGTGTGTTCTTTTCCTAAACCACATGGATCCACTAGAGTCATTGCATGTGTGTTCTTTTCCTAAACCACATGGATCCACTAGAGACATTGCATGTGTGTTCTTTTCCTAAACCGCATTGATCCAATAGAGTCATTGCATGTGTGATCTTTTCCTAAACCACATGGATCCACTAGAGTCATTGCATGCGTGTTCGTTTCCTGAACCACATGGATCCACTGGTGTCATTGCATGTGTGTCCTTTTCCTAAACCACATGGATCCACTAAAGTCATTGCATGTGTGTTCTTTTCCTAATCCACATTGATCCACTAGTGACATTTGCATGTGTGTTCTTTTCCTAAACCACATTGATCCACTAGAGTCATTTCATGTGTGTTCTTTTCCTAAACCACATAGATCCACTAGAGTCATTGCATGTGTGTTCTTTTCCTAAATCACATTGATCCACTATAGTCATTGCATGTGCGTTCTTTTCCTAAACCACATGGATCCCCTAGTGACATTTCATGTGTGTTCTTTTCCTAAACAACATTGATCACTAGAGTCATTGCATGTGTGTTCTTTTCCTAAACCACATGGATCCACTAGAGTCATTACATTTGTGTTTTTTTCCTAAACTAGATGGATCCACTAGATTCATTACATGTGTGTTCTTTTCCTAAACCACATGGATCCACTTGTGACATTCATGTGTGTTCTTTTCATAAACTACATTGATCCACTAGTCTCATTGCATGTGTGTTCTTTTCCTAAACCACATTGATCCACTAGTGACATTGCATGTGTGTTCTTTCCTAAACAACATTGATCACTAGAGTCATTGCATGTGTGTTCTATTCCTAAACCAAATGGATCCACTAGAGTCATTACATTTGTGTTCTTTTCCTAAACCACATGGATCCACTAGAGTCATTACATGTGTGTTCTTTTCCTAAACCACATTGATGCACTTGTGACATTGCATGTGTGTTCTTTTCATAAACCACATTGATCCACTAGTGTCATTGCATGTGTGTTCTTTTCCTAAAACACATTGATCCACTAGTGTCATTGCATGTGTGTTCTTTTCCTAAACCACATGGATCCACTAGAGTCATTGCATATGTGTTCTTTTCCTAAACCACATGGATCCACTAGAGTCATTGCATGTGTGTTCTTTTCCAAAACCACATTGATCCACTAGAGTCATTGCATGTGTGTTCGTTTCCTAAACCACATTGATCGACTAGAAACATTGCATGTATGTTCTTTTCCTAAACTACATGGATCCACAAGTGACATTGCATGTGTGTTCATTTCCTAAACCACATTGATCTACTTGTGTCATTGCATGTGTGTTATTTTCCTCAACCACATGGATCCATTAGATTCATTGCATCTGTGTTATTTTCCTGAACCACATGGATCCTCTGATGTCATTGCATGTGTGTTCTTTTCATAAACCACATTGATCCACTAGAGACATCACATGTGTGTTATTTTCCTATACCACGTGGATCCACTAGTGACATTGCATGTGTGTTATTTTGCTAAATCACATGGATCCACTGGTGACATTGCATGTGTGTTATTTTCCTAAACGACATGGATCCACTGGTCTCATTGCATGTGTGTTCTTTTCCTAAACCACATGGATCCACTTGAGTCATTGCATGTGTGTTGTTTTCCTGAACCAAATGGATCCACTAGAGTCATTGCATGTGTGTTCTTTTACTAAGCCATATTGATCCACTAGAGACACTGCATGTGTGTTCTTTTCCTAAACCACATTGATCCAATAGAGTCACTGCATGTGTGTTCTTTTCCTAAACCACATGTATCCAGTTGAGTCATTGCATGCGTGTTCTTTTCCTGAACCACATGGATCCACTTCAGTCATTGCATGCGTGTTCTTTTCCTGAACCACATGGATCCACTAAAGTCATTGCATGTGAGTTCTTTTCCTAAACCACATTGATCCACTAGAGTCATTTCATGTGTGTTCTTTTCCTAAACCACATAGATCCACTAGAGTCATTGCATGTGTGTTCTTTTCCTAAATCACATTGATCCACTATAGTCATTGCATGTGCGTTCTTTTCCTAAACCACATGGATCCCCTAGTGACATTGCATGTGTGTTCTTTTCATAAACTACATTGATCCACTAGAGTCATTGCATGTGTGTTCTTTTCCTAAACCACATTGATCCACTAGTGTCATTGCATGTGTGTTCTTTTCTTAAACCACATGGATCCACTAGAGTCATTGCATGTGTGTTCTTTTCCTAAACCACATGGATCCACTAGAGGCATTGGATGTGTGTTCTTTTCCTAAACCACATGGATCCACTAGAGTCATTGCAAGTGTGTTCTTTTCCAAAACCACATTGATCCACTAGAGTCATTGCATGTGTATTCGTTTCCTAAACCACATTGATCGACTAGAGACATTGCATGTATGTTCTTTTCCTAAACCACATGGATCCACAAGTGACATTGCATGTGTGTTCATTTCCTAAACCACATTGATCCACATGTGTCATTGCATGTGTGTTATTTTCCTTAACCACATGGATCCATTAGATTCTTTGCATCTGTGTTATTTTCCTGAACCACATGGATCCTCTGATGTCATTGCATGTGTGTTCTTTTCATAAACCACATTGATCCACTAGAGACATCACATGTGTGTTATTTTCCTAAACCACATGGATCCACTAGTGACATTACATGTGTGTTCTTTTCCTAAACCACATTGATGCACTAGAATCATTGCATGTTTGTTCTTTTCCTAAAACACATTGATCCACTAGAGTCTTTGCATGTGTGTTCTTTTCCAAACCCACATGGATCGACTAGATTCATTACATGTGTGTTCTTTTCCTTAACCACAAGTATCCACTATAGTCATTGCATGTGTGTTCTTTTCATAAACCACATTGATCCACTAGTGTCATTTCATGTGTGTTCTTTTCTTAAACCACATTGATTTACTACTGTCATTGCATGTGTGTTCTTTTCCTAAACCACATGGATCCACTAGAGTCATTGCATGTGTGTTCTTTTCCGAAACCACATGGATTCACTTAAGTCATTGCATGTGTGTTCTTTTCCTAAACCACATGGATCCATTGGTGTCATTGCATGTGTGTCCTTTATCTAAACCACATGGATCCACTAGAGTCATTGCATGTGTGTTCTTTTCCTAAATTAGATTGATCCACTAGTGACATTTTCATGTGTGTTCTTTTCCTAAACCACATTGATCCACTAGAGTCATGTCATGTGTGTTCTTTTCCTAAACCACATGGATCCACTAGAGTCATTGCATGTGTGTTATTTTCCTAAACCACATGGATCCACTAGAGTCATTGCATGTGCGTTATTTTCTTAAACCACATGGATCCCAAGTGACATTGCATGTGTGTTCTTTTCCTATGCAACATTGATCCACTAGAGTCACTGCATGTGTGTTCTTTTCCTAAACCACATGGATCCACTAGAGTCATTACATTTGTGTTCTTTCCCTAAACCAGATGGATCCATAAGAGTCATTACATGTGTGTTCTTTTCCTAAACCACATGGATCCACTTGTGACATTGCATGTGTGTTGTTTTCATAAACCACATTGATCCACTGGTGTCATTGGATGTGTGTTCTTTTCCTAAACCACATTGATCCTCTGGTGTCATTACATGTGTGCTCTTTTCCTAAACCACATGGATCCACTAGAGTCATTGCATGTGTGTTCATTTCCTAAACCACCTGGATCCACTAGAGTCATTGCATGTGTGTTCTTTCCCGAAACCACATGGATCCACTGGAGTCATTGCATGTGTGTTTGTTTCCTAAACCATGCTGATCGACTAGAGACATTGCATGTATGTTCTTTTCCTAAACCACATGGATCCACAAGTGACATAGCATGTGTGTTCATTTCCTAAACCACATTGATCCACTTGTGTCATTGCATGTGTGTTCTTTTCCACAACCACATGGATCCATTAGATTCATTGCATCTGTGTTATTTTCCTGAACCACATGGATCCTCTGATGTCATTGCATGTGTGTTCTTTTCATAAACCACATTGATCCATTAGAGACATCGCATGTGTGTTATTTTCCTAAACCACATGGATCTACTAGTGACATTGCAGGTGTTTTTTTTGCTAAACCACATGGATCCACTCGTGACATTGCATGTGTGTTATTTTCCTAAACAACATGGATCCACTAGTCTCATTGCATGTATGTTCTTTTCCTAAACCACATGGATCCAGTTGAGTCAATGCATGTGTCTTGTTTTCCTGAACCACATGGATCCACTAGAGTCATTGAATGTATGTTCTTTTACTAAACCACATTGATCCAATAGAGTCATTGCATGTGTGTTCTTTTCCTAAACCATATGGACCCACTCGTGTCATTGCATGTGTGTTCTTTTCCTAAACCATATGGACCCACTCGTGTCATTGCATGTGTGTTCTTTTCCTAAACCACATCGATCCACTAGAGTCATTGCATGTGTGTACTTTTCCTGAACCACCTGGATCCACTAGTGACATTGCATGTGTCTTCTTTTCCTACACCACATTGATCCACTAGAGTCATTGCAGGTTTGTTCTTTTCTAAGACACATTGATCCACTAGAGTCATTGCATGTGTGTTCTTTTCCAAAACCACATGGATCCACTAGAGTCATTACATGTGTGTTCTTTTCCTAAACGACATGTATCCACTAGAGTCATTACATGTATCTTCTTTTCCTAAACCAAATGGATCCACTTGTGACATTGCATATGTGTTCTTTTCGTAAACCACATTGATCCACTAGTGTTATTGCATGTGTGTTATTTTCCTAAACCACATCGATCAATTGGTGTCATTGCATGTGTGTTCTTTTCCTGAACCACCTGGATCCACTAGTGACATTGCATGTGTGTTCTTTTCCTACACCACATTGATCCACTAGAGTCATTGCATGTTTGTTCTTTTCCTAAAACACATTGATCCACTAGAGTCATTGCATGTGTGTTCTTTTCCAAAACCACATGGATCAACTAGAGTCATTACATGTGTGTTCTTTTCCTAAACCACATGTATCCACTAGAGTCATTATATGTGTGTTCTTTTCCTAAACCACATGGATCCACTCGTAACATTGCATGTGTGTTATTTTCGTAAACCACATTGATCCGTTGGTGTCATTGCATGTGTGTTCTTTTTCTAAACCACAGGGATCCATTGGTGTCATTGCATGTATGTTCTTTTCCTAAACCACATGGATCCACTCGAGTCATTGCATGTGTGTTCTTTTCCTGAACCACATGGATCCACTAGTGTCATTGCATGTGTGTCCTTTTCCTAAACCACATGGATCCACTAGAGTCATTGCATGTGTGTTCTTTTCCTAAGCCACATTGATCCACTAGTGACAGTTGCATGTGTGTTCTTTTCCTAAACCAAATTGAGCCACTAGAGTCATTTCATGTGTGTTCTTTACCTAAACCATATAGATCCACTAGAGTCATTGCATGTGTGTTATTTTCCTAAACCACATGGATCCACTAGAGTCATTGCATGTGCGTTATTTTCTTAAACCACATGGATCCCAAGTGACATTGCATGTGTGTTCTTTTCCTAAACAACATTGATCACTAGAGTCATTGCATGTGTGTTCTTTTCCTAAACCACATGGATCCACTAGAGTCATTACATTTGTGTTCTTTTCCTAAACTAGATGGATCCACTAGAGTCATTACATGTGTGTTCTTTTCCTAAACCACATGGATCCACTTGTGACATTGCATGTGTGTTCTTTTCATAAACCACATTGATCCACTGGTGTCATTGCATGTGTGTTCTTTTCCTAAACCACATTGATCCACAGGTGTCATTGCATGTGTGTTATTTTTCATAAACCACATGGATCCACTGGTGTCATTGCATGTGTGTTCTTTTCCTAAACCACATGGATCCACTAGAGTCATTGCATGTGTGTTCTTTTCCTAAACCACATGGATCCACTAGTGTCATTGCATGTGTGTTCTTTTCCAAAACCACGTTGATCCACTGGAGTCATTACATGTGTGTTCGTTTCCTAAACCACACTAACCGACTAGAGACATTGCATGTATGTTTTTTCCTAAACCACATGGATCCACAAGTGACATTGCATGTGTGTTCATTTCCTACCACATTGATCCACTTGTGTCATTGCATGTGTGTTATTTTCCTCAACCACATGGATCCATTAGATTCATTGCATCTGTGTTATTTTCCTGAACCACATGGATCCTCTGATGTCATTGCATGTGTGTTCTTTTCCTAAACCACATGGATCCACTAGAGTCATTACAGTTGTGTTCTTTTCCTAAACCAGATGGATCCATAAGAGTCATTACATGTGTGTTCTTTTCCTAAACCACATGGATCCACTAGAGTCATTACAGTTGTGTTCTTTTCCTAAACCAGATGGATCCATAAGAGTCATTACATGTGTGTTCTTTTCCTAAACCACATGGATCCACTTGTGACATTGCATGTGTTGTTATCATAAACCACATTGATCCACTGGTGTCATTGGATGTGTGTTCTTTTCCTAAACCACATTGATCCTCAGGTGTCATTACATGTGTGCTCTTTTCCTAAACCACATGGATCCACTAGAGTCATTGCATGTGTGTTCGTTTCCTAAACCACCTGGATCCACTAGAGTCATTGCATGTGTGTTCTTTCCCGAAACCACATGGATCCAGTGGAGTCATTGCATGTGTGTTTGTTTCCTAAACCATGCTGATCGACTAGAGACATTGCATGTGTGTTCTTTTCCTAAACCACATGGATCCACAAGTGACATAGCATGTGTGTTCATTTCCTAAACCACATTGATCCACTTGTTTCATTGCATGTGTGTTCTTTTCCTCAACCACATGGATCCATTAGATTCATTGCATCTGTGTTATTTTCCTGAACCACATGGATCCTCTGATGACATTGCATGTGTGTTCTTTTCATAAACCACATTGATCCATTAGAGACATCGCATGTGTGTTATTTTCCTAAACCACATGGATCCACTAGTGACATTGCAAGTTTTTTTTGCTAAACCACATGGATCCACTGGTGACATTGCATGTGTGTTATTTTCCTAAACAACATGGATCCACTAGTCTCATTGCATGTATGTTCTTTTCCTAAACCACATGGATCCACTTGAGTCATTGCATGTGTCTTGTTTTCCTGAACCATATGGATCCACTAGAGTCATTGAATGTATGTTCTTTTACTAAACCACATTGATCCAATAGAGTCATTGCATGTGTGTTCTTTTCCTAAACCATATGGACCCACTCGTGTCATTGCATGTGTGTTCTTTTCCTAAACCACATCGATCCACTAGAGTCATTGCATGTGTACTTTTCCTGAACCACCTGGATCCACTAGTGACATTGCATGTGTCTTCTTTTCCTACACCACATTGATCCACTAGAGTCATTGCATGTTTGTTCTTTTCTAAAACACATTGATCCACTAGAGTCATTGCATGTGTGTTCTTTTCCAAAACCACATGGATCCACTAGAGTCATTACATGTGTGTTCTTTTCCTAAACGACATGTATCCACTAGAGTCATTACATGTGTCTTCTTTTCCTAAACCAAATGGATCCACTTGTGACATTTCATGTGTGTTCTTTTTGTAAACCACATTGATCCACTAGAGTCATTGCATGTGTCTTCTTTTCCTAAACCAAATGGATCCACTTGTGACATTGCATGTGTGTTCTTTTCCTAAACCACATGGATCCACTAGAGTCATTGCATGTGTGTTCTTTTCCTAAACTACATGGATCCACTAGCGTCATTGCATGTGTGTTCTTTTCCAAAACCACGTTGATCCACTGGAGTCATTGCATGTGTGTTCGTTTCCTAAACCACACTGGCCGACTAGAGACATTGCATGTATGTTCTTTTCCTAAACCACATGAATCCACTTGTGACATTGCATGTGTTGTTTTCATAAACCACATTGATCCACTGGTGTCATTGGATGTGTGTTCTTTTCCTAAACCACATTGATCCTCAGGTGTCATTACATGTGTGCTCTTTTCCTAAACCACATGGATCCACTAGAGTCATTGCATGTGTGTTCGTTTCCTAAACCACCTGGATCCACTAGAGTCATTGCATGTCTGTTCTTTCCCGAAACCACATGGATCCACTGGTGTCATTGCATGTGTGTTTATTTCCTAAACCATGCTGATCGACTAAAGACATTGCATGTGTGTTCTTTTCCTAAACCACATGGATCCACAAGTGACATAGCATGTGTGTTCATTTCCTAAACCACATTGATCCACTTGTGTCATTGCATGTGTGTTCTTTTCCTCAACCACATGGATCCATTAGATTCATTGCATCTGTGTTATTTTCCTGAACCACATGGATCCTCTGATGTCATTGCATGTGTGTTCTTTTCATAAACCACATTGATCCATTAGAGACATCGCATGTGTGTTATTTTCCTAAACCACCTGGATCCACTAGTGACATTGCAGGTGTTTTTTTTGCTAAACCACATGGATCCACTGTGACATTGCATGTGTGTTATTTTCCTAAACAACATGGATCCACTAGTCTCATTGCATGTATGTTCTTTTCCTAAACCACATGGATCCACTTGAGTCATTGCATGTGTCTTGTTTTCCTGAACCACATGGATCCACTAGAGTCATTGAATGTATGTTCTTTTACTAAACCACATTCATCCAATAGAGTCATGCATGTGTGTTCTTTTCCTAAACCATATGGACCCACTCGTGTCATTGCATGTGTGTTCTTTTCCTAAACCACATCGATGCACTAGAGTCATTGCATGTGTGTACTTTTCCTGAACCACCTGGATCCACTAGTGACATTGCATGTGTCTTCTTTTCCTACACCACATTGATCCACTAGAGTCATTGCATGTTTGTTCTTTTCTAAAACACATTGATCCACTAGAGTGATTGCATGTGTGTTCTTTTCCAAAACCACATGGATCCACTAGAGTCATTACATGTGTGTTCTTTTCCTAAACGACATGTATCCACTAGAGTCATTACATGTGTCTTCTTTTCCTAAACCAAATGGATCCACTTGTGACATTGCATGTGTGTTCTTTTCGTAAACCACATTGATCCACTAGAGTCATTGCATGAGTCTTCTTTTCCTAAACCAAATGGATCCACTTGTGACATTGCATGTGTGTTCTTTTCCTAAACCACATGAATCCACTAGAGTCATTGCATGTGTGTTCTTTTCCTAAACCACATGGATCCACTAGTGTCATTGCATGTGTGTTCTTTTCCAAAACCACGTTGATCCACTGGAGTCATTGCATGTGTGTTCGTTTCCTAAACCACACTGACCGACTAGAGACATTGCATGTATGTTTTTTTCCTAAACCACATGGATCCACAAGTGACATTGCATGTGTGTTCATTTCCTACCACATTGATCCACTTGTGTCATTGCATGTGTGTTATTTTCCTCAACCACATGGATCCATTAGATTCATTGCATCTGTGTTATTTTCCTGAACCACATGGATCCTCTGGTATCATTGCATGTGTGTTCTTTTCCTAAACCACATGGATCCACTAGAGTCATTACATTTGTGTTCTTTTCCTAAACCAGATGGATCCATAAGAGGCATTACATGTGTGTTCTTTTCCTAAACCACATGGATCCACTTGTGACATTGCATGCATTGTTTTCATAAACCACATTGATCCACTGGTGTCATTGGATGTGTGTTCTTTTCCTAAACCACATTGATCCTCAGGTGTCATTACATGTGTGCTCTTTTCCTAAACCACATGGATCCACTAGAGTCATTGCATGTGTGTTCGTTTCCTAAACCACCTGGATCCACTAGAGTCATTGCATGTGTGTTCTTTCCCGAAACCACATGGATCCACTGGAGTCATTGCATGTGTGTTTGTTTCCTAAACCATGCTGATCGACTAGAGACATTGCATGTGTGTTCTTTTCCTAAACCACATGGATCCACAAGTGACATAGCATGTGTGTTCATTTCCTAAACCACATTGATCCACTTGTGTCATTGCATGTGTGTTCTTTTCCTCAACCACATGGATCCATTAGATTCATTGCATCTGTGTTATTTTCCTGAACCACATGGATCCTCTGATGTCATTGCATGTGTGTTCTTTTCATAAACCACATTGATCCATTAGAGACATCGCATGTGTGTTATTTTCCTAAACCTCCTGGATCCACTAGTGACATTGTAGGTGTTTTTTTTGCTAAACCACATGGATCCACTGTGACATTGCATGTGTGTTATTTTCCTAAACAACATGGATCCACTAGTCTCATTGCATGTATGTTCTTTTCCTAAACCACATGGATCCACTTGAGTCATTGCATGTGTCTTGTTTTCCTGAACCACATGGATCCACTAGAGTCATTGAATGTATGTTCTTTTACTAAACCACATTGATCCAATAGAGTCATGCATGTGTGTTCTTTTCCTAAACCATATGGACCCACTCGTGTCATTGCATGTGTGTTCTTTTCCTAAACCACATCGATCCACTAGAGTCATTGCATGTGTGTACTTTTCCTGAACCACCTGGATCCACTAGTGACATTGCATGTGTCTTCTTTTCCTACACCACATTGATCCACTAGAGTCATTGCATGTTTGTTCTTTTCTAAAACACATTGATCCACTAGAGTGATTGCTGTGTTCTTTTCCAAAACCACATGGATCCACTAGAGTCATTACATGTGTGTTCTTTTCCTAAACGACATGTATCCACAAGAGTCATTACATGTGTCTTCTTTTCCTAAACCAAATGGATCCACTTGTGACATTGCATGTGTGTTCTTTTCGTAAACCACATTGATCCACTAGAGTCATTGCATGTGTCTTCTTTTCCTAAACCAAATGGATCCACTTGTGACATTGCATGTGTGTTCTTTTCCTAAACCACATGAATCCACTAGAGTCATTGCATGTGTGTTCTTTTCCTAAACCACATGGATCCACTAGTGTCATTGCATGTGTGTTCTTTTCCAAAACCACGTTGATCCACTGGAGTCATTGCATGTGTGTTCGTTTCGTAAACCACACTGACCGACTAGAGACATTGCATGTATGTTTTTTTCCTAAACCACATGGATCCACAAGTGACATTGCATGTGTGTTCATTTCCTACCACATTGATCCACTTGTGTCATTGCATGTGTGTTATTTTCCTCAACCACATGGATCCATTAGATTCATTGCATCTGTGTTATTTTCCTGAACCACATGGATCCTCTGATGTCATTGCATGTGTGTTCTTTTCCTAAACCACATGGATCCACTAGAGTCATTACATTTGTGTTCTTTTCCTAAACCAGATGGATCCATAAGAGGCATTACATGTGTGTTCTTTTCCTAAACCACATGGATCCACTTGTGACATTGCATGTATTGTTTTCATAAACCACATTGATCCACTGGTGTCATTGGATGTGTGTTCTCTTCCTAAACCACATTGATCCTCAGGTGTCATTACATGTGTGCTCTTTTCCTAAACCACATGGATCCAGTAGAGTCATTGCATGTGTGTTCATTTCCTAAACCACCTGGATCCACTAGAGTCATTGCATGTGTGTTCTTTCCCGAAACCACATGGATCCACTGGAGTCATTGCATGTGTGTTTGTTTCCTAAACCATGCTGATCGACTAGAGACATTGCATGTGTGTTCTTTTCCTAAACCACATGGATCTACAAGTGACATAGCATGTGTGTTCATTTCCTAAACCACATTGATCCACTTGTGTCATTGCATGTGTGTTCTTTTCCTCAACCACATGGATCCATTAGATTCATTGCATCTGTGTTATTTTCCTGAACCACATGGATCCTCTGATGTCATTGCATGTGTGTTCTTTTCATAAACCACATTGATCCATTAGAGACATCGCATGTGTGTTATTTTCCTAAACCACATGGATCCACTAGTGACATTGCAGGTGTTTTTTTTGCTAAACCACATGGATCCACTGGTGACATTGCATGTGTGTTATTTTCCTAAACAACATGGATCCACTAGTCTCATTGCATGTATGTTCTTTTCCTAAACCACATGGATCCACTTGAGTCAATGCATGTGTCTTGTTTTCCTGAACCACATGGATCCACTAGAGTCATTGAATGTATGTTCTTTTACTAAACCACATTGATCCAATAGAGTCATTGCATGTGTGTTCTTTTCCTAAACCATATGGACCCACTCGTGTCATTGCATGTGTGTTCTTTTCCTAAACCACATCGATCCACTAGAGTCATTGCATGTGTGTACTTTTCCTGAACCACCTGGATCCACTAGTGACATTGCATGTGTCTTCTTTTCCTACACCACATTGATCCACTAGAGTCATTGCATGTTTGTTCTTTTCTAAAACACATTGATCCACTAGAGTCATTGCATGTGTGTTCTTTTCCAAAACCACATGGATCCACTAGAGTCATTACATGTGTGTTCTTTTCCTAAACGACATGTATCCAATAGAGTCATTACATGTGTCTTCTTTTCCTAAACCAAATGGATCCACTTGTGACATTGCATGTGTGTTCTTTTCGTAAACCACATTGATCCACTAGTGGTATTGCATGTGTGTTATTTTCCTAAACCACATCGATCCATTGGTGTCATTGCATGTGTGTTCTTTTCCTGAACCACCTGGATCCACTAGTGACATAGCATCTGTGTTCTTTTCCTACACCACATTGATCCACTAGAGTCATTGCATGTTTGTTCTTTTCCTAAAACACATTGATCCACTAGAGTCATTGCATGTGTGTTCTTTTCCAAAACCACATGGATCAACTAGAGTCATTACACGTGTGTTCTTTTCCTAAACCACATGTGTCCACTAGAGTCATTACATGTGTGTTCTTTTTGCTAAACCACATGGATCCACTTGTAACATTGCGTGTGTGTTATTTTCGTAAACCACATTGATCCATTGGTGTCATTGCATGTGTGTTCTTTTCCTAAACCATATGGACCCACTCGTGTCATTGCATGTGTGTTCTTTTCCTAAACCACATCGATCCACTAGAGTCATTGCATGTGTGTACTTTTCCTGAACCACCTGGATCCACTAGTGACATTGCATGTGTCTTCTTTTCCTACACCACATTGATCCACTAGAGTCATTGCATGTTTGTTCTTTTCTAAAACACATTGATCCACTAGAGTGATTGCATGTGTGTTCTTTTCCAAAACCACATGGATCCACTAGAGTCATTACATGTGTGTTCTTTTCCTAAACGACATGTATCCACTAGAGTCATTACATGTGTCTTCTTTTCCTAAACCAAATGGATCCACTTGTGACATTGCATGTGTGTTCTTTTCGTAAACCACATTGATCCACTAGAGTCATTGCATGTGTCTTCTTTTCCTAAACCAAATGGATCCACTTGTGACATTGCATGTGTGTTCTTTTCCTAAACCACATGGATCCACTAGAGTCATTGCATGTGTGTTCTTTTCCTAAACTACATGGATCCACTAGCGTCATTGCATGTGTGTTCTTTTCCAAAACCACGTTGATCCACTGGAGTCATTGCATGTGTGTTCGTTTCCTAAACCACACTGACCGACTAGAGACATTGCATGTATGTTCTTTTCCTAAACCACATGAATCCACTTGTGACATTGCATGTGTTGTTTTCATAAACCACATTGATCCACTGGTGTCATTGGATGTGTGTTCTTTTCCTAAACCACATTGATCCTCAGGTGTCATTACATGTGTGCTCTTTTCCTAAACCACATGGATCCACTAGAGTCATTGCATGTGTGTTCGTTTCCTAAACCACCTGGATCCACTAGACTCATTGCATGTGTGTTCTTTCCCGTAACCACATGGATCCACTGGTGTCATTGCATGTGTGTTTATTTCCTAAACCATGCTGATCGACTAAAGACATTGCATGTGTGTTCTTTTCCTAAACCACATGGATCCACAAGTGACATAGCATGTGTGTTCATTTCCTAAACCACATTGATCCACTTGTGTCATTGCATGTGTGTTCTTTTCCTCAACCACATGGATCCATTAGATTCATTGCATCTGTGTTATTTTCCTGAACCACATGGATCCTCTGATGTCATTGCATGTGTGTTCTTTTCATAAACCACATTGATCCATTAGAGACATCGCATGTGTGTTATTTTCCTAAACCACCTGGATCCACTAGTGACATTGCAGGTGTTTTTTTTGCTAAACCACATGGATCCACTGTGACATTGCATGTGTGTTATTTTCCTAAACAACATGGATCCACAAGTCTCATTGCATGTATGTTCTTTTCCTAAACCACATGGATCCACTTGAGTCATTGCATGTGTCTTGTTTTCCTGAACCACATGGATCCACTAGAGTCATTGAATGTATGTTCTTTTACTAAACCACATTGATCCAATAGAGTCATGCATGTGTGTTCTTTTCCTAAACCATATGGACCCACTCGTGTCATTGCATGTGTGTTCTTTTCCTAAACCACATCGATCCACTAGAGTCATTGCATGTGTGTACTTTTCCTGAACCACCTGGATCCACTAGTGACATTGCATGTGTCTTCTTTTCCTACACCACATTGATCCACTAGAGTCATTGCATGTTTGTTCTTTTCTAAAACACATTGATCCACTAGAGTGATTGCATGTGTGTTCTTTTCCAAAACCACATGGATCCACTAGAGTCATTACATGTGTGTTCTTTTCCTAAACGACATGTATCCACTAGAGTCATTACATGTGTCTTCTTTTCCTAAACCAAATGGATCCACTTGTGACATTGCATGTGTGTTCTTTTCGTAAACCACATTGATCCACTAGAGTCATTGCATGTGTCTTCTTTTCCTAAACCAAATGGATCCACTTGTGACATTGCATGTGTGTTATTTTCCTAAACCACATGAATCCACTAGAGTCAGTGCATGTGTGTTCTTTTCCTAAACAACATGGATCCACTAGTGTCATTGCATGTGTGTTCTTTTCCAAAACCACGTTGATCCACTAGAGTCATTGCATGTGTGTTCGTTTCCTAAACCACACTGACCGACTAGAGACATTGCATGTATGTTTTTTTCCTAAACCACATGGATCCACAAGTGACATTGCATGTGTGTTCATTTCCTACCACATTGATCCACTTGTGTCATTGCATGTGTGTTATTTTCCTCAACCACATGGATCCATTAGTTTCATTGCATCTGTGTTATTTTCCTGAACCACATGGATCCTCTGATGTCATTGCATGTGTGTTCTTTTCCTAGACCACATGGATCCACTAGAGTCATTACATTTGTGTTCTTTTCCTAAACCAGATGGATCCATAAGAGGCATTACATGTGTGTTCTTTTCCTAAACCACATGGATCCACTTGTGACATTGCATGTATTGTTTTCATAAACCACATTGATCCACTGGTGTCATTGGATGTGTGTTCTTTTCCTAAACCACATTGATCCTCACGTGTCATTACATGTGTGCTCTTTTCCTAAACCACATGGATCCACTAGAGTCATTGCATGTGTGTTCGTTTCCTAAACCACCTGGATCCACTAGAGTCATTGCATGTGTGTTCTTTCCCGAAACCACATGGATCCACTGGAGTCATTGCATGTGTGTTTGTTTCCTAAACTATGCTGATCGACTAGAGACATTGCATGTGTGTTCTTTTCCTAAACCACATGGATCCACAAGTGACATAGCATGTGTGTTCATTTCCTAAACCACATTGATCCACTTGTGTCATTGCATGTGTGTTCTTTTCCTCAACCACATGGATCCATTAGATTCATTGCATCTGTGTTATTTTCCTGAACCACATGGATCCTCTGATGTCATTGCATGTGTGTTCTTTTCATAAACCACATTGATCCATTAGAGACATCGCATGTGTGTTATTTTCCTAAACCACATGGATCCACTAGTGACATTGCAGGTGTTTTTTTTTGCTAAACCACATGGATCCACTGGTGACATTGCATGTGTGTTATTTTCCTAAACAACATGGATCCACTAGTCTCATTGCATGTATGTTCTTTTCCTAAACCACATGGATCCACTTGAGTCAATGCATGTGTCTTGTTTTCCTGAACCACATGGATCCACTAGAGTCATTGAATGTATGTTCTTTTACTAAACCACATTGATCCAATAGAGTCATTGCATGTGTGTTCTTTTCCTAAACCATATGGACCCACTCGTGTCATTGCATGTGTGTTCTTTTCCTAAACCACATCGATCCACTAGAGTCATTGCATGTGTGTACTTTTCCTGAACCACCTGGATCCACTAGTGACATTGCATGTGTCTTCTTTTCCTACACCACATTGATCCACTAGAGTCATTGCATGTTTGTTCTTTTCTAAAACACATTGATCCACTAGAGTCATTGCATGTGTGTTCTTTTCCAAAACCACATGGATCCCAAGTGACATTGCATGTGTGTTCTTTTCCTAAACAACATTGATCACGAGAGTCATTGCATGTGTGTTCTTTTCCTAAACCACATGGATCCACTAGAGTCATTACATTTGTGTTCTTTTCCTAAACTAGATGGATCCACTAGAGTCATTACATTTGTGTTCTTTTCCTAAACCACATGGATCCACTTGTGACATTGCATGTGTGTTCTTTTCATAAACCACATTGATCCACTGGTGTCATTGCATGTGTGTTCTTTTCCTAAACCACATTGATCCACTGGTGTCATTGCATGTGTGTTCTTTTCCTAAACCACATGGATCCACTAGAGTCATTGCATGTGTGTTCTTTTCCTAAACCACATGGATCCACTAGCGTCATTGCATGTGTGTTCTTTTCCAAAACCACGTTGATCCACTGGAGTCATTGCATGTGTGTTCGTTTCCTAAACCACACTGACCGACTAGAGACATTGCATGTATGTTCTTTTCCTAAACCACATGGATCCACAAGTGACATTGCATGTGTGTTCATTTCCTACCACATTGATCCACTTGTGTCATTGCATGTGTGTTATTTTCCTCAACCACATGGATCCATTGGATTCATTGCATCTGTATTATTTTCCGGAACCACATCGATCCTATGATGTCATTGGATGTGTGTTCTTTTCATGAACCACACTGATCCACTAGAGACATCGCATGTCTGTTATTTTCCTAAACCACATGGATCCAATAGTGACAGTGCATGTGTGTTATTTTGCTAAACCACATGGATCCACTTGTGGCATTGCATGTGTGTTATTTTCCTAAACGACATGGATCCACTAGTCTTATTGAATGTGTGTTCTTTTCCTAAACCACATGGATCCTCTTGAGTCATTGCATGTGTGTTGTTTTCCTGAACCACATGGATCCACTAGAGTCATTGCATGTGTGTTCTTTTACTAAACCTCATTGATCCACTGGTGACATTGCATCTGTGTTCTTTTCCTAAACCACATTGATCTAATAGAGCCATTTCATGTGGGTTCTTTTCCTGAACCACCTGGATCCACTAGTGACATTGCATGTGTGTTCTTTTCCTACACCACATTGATCCACTAGAGTCATTGCATGGTTGTTCTTTTCCTAAAACACATTGATCCACTAGAGTCAACGCATGTGTGTTCTTTTCCAAAACCACATGGATCCACTAGAGTCATTACATGTGTGTTCTTTTTGTAAACCACATGGATCCACTTGTAACATTGCATGTGTGTTCTTTTCCTAATCCACATGGATCCACTAGTGTCATTGCATGTGTGTCCTTTTCCTAAACCACATGGATCCAGTAGAGTCATTGCATGCGTGTTCTTTTCCTAAGCCACATCGATCCACTAGTGACATTTGCATGTGTGTTCTTTTCCTAAACCACATTGATCCACTAGAGTCATTTCATGTGTGTTCTTTTCCTAAACCACATAAATCCACTAGAGTCATTGCATGTGTGTTCTTTTCCTAAATCACATTGATCCACTGTAGTCATTGCATGTGCATTCTTTTCCTAAACCACATGGATCCCCTAGTTCATTGCATATGTGTTCTTTTCCTAAGCAACATTGATCACTAGAGTCATTGCATGTGTCTTCTTTTCCTAAACCACATGGATCCACTAGAGTCATTACATTTGTGTTCTTTTCCTAAACCAGATGGATCCACTAGAGTCATTACATTTGTGTTCTTTTCCTAAACCACATGGATCCACTTGTGATATTGCATGTGTGTTGTTTTCCTAAACCACACGGATCCACTAGAGTCATTGCATATGTGTTCTTTTACTAAACCACATTGATCTAATAGAGTAATTGCATGTGTGTTCTTTGCCTAAACCATATGGACCCACTCGTGTCACTGCATGTGTGTTCTTTTCCTAAACCACATGGATCCACTAGAGTCATTGCATGTGTGTACTCTTCCTGAACCACCTGGATCGACTAGTGACATTGCATGTGTTTTCTTTTCGTACACCATATTGATCCACTAGAGTCATTGCATGCTAGTCTTTTCCTAAAACACATTGATCCACTAGAGTCATTACATGTGTGCTCTTTTCCTAAACCACATGTATCCACTAGAGTCATTACATGTGTGTTCATTTCCTAAACCACATGGATCCACTTGTAACATTGCATGTGTGTTCTTTTCGTAAACCACATTGATCCACTAGTGTGATTGCAAGTGTGTTGTTTTCCTAAACCACATTGATCCATTGGTGTCATTGCAAGTGTGTTCTTTTCCTAAACTATATGAATCCACTAGAGTCATTACGTGTGTGTTTTTTTCCTAAACCACATGGATCCACTTGAGTCATTGCATGTGTGTTCTTTTCCTGAACCACATGGATCCACTAGAATCATTGCATGTGTGTCTTTTTCCTAAACCACATGGATCCACTAGAGTCATTGCATGTGTGTTCTTTTCCTAAGCCACATTGACCCACTAGTGACATTTGCATGTGTGTTCTTTTCCTAAACCACATTTGATCCACTAGAGTCATTGCATGTGTGTTCTTTTCCTAACCCACATGGATCCACTTGAGTCATTGCATGTGTGTTCTTTTCCTAAAACACCTTGATCCACTAGAGTCATTGCATGTGCGTTCTTTTCCTAAACCACATGGATCCCCTAGTGACATTGCATGTGTGTTCTTTTCCTAAACAACATTGATCCACTAGAGTCATTGCATGTGTGTTCTTTTCCTAAACCACATGGATGCACTAGGGTCATTACATTTGTGTTCTTTTCCTAAACTACATGGATCCACTAGAGTCATTACATGTGAGTTCCTTTCCTAAACCACATGGATCCACTTGTGACATTGCATGTGTGTTCTTTTCATAAACTACATTGATCCACTGGTGTCACTACATGTGTGTTCTTTTCCTAAACCACATCGATCCCCTAGAGTCATTTCACGTGTGTTCTTTTCCTAAACTACATGGAACCACATGAGTCATTGCATGTGTGTTCTTTTCCTAAAATACCTTGATCCACTAGAGTCATTGCATGTGTGTTCTTTTCCTAAACCACATTGATCCAGTGGAGTCATTGCATGTGTGTTCTTTTCCTAAACCACATTGATCCACTAGAGACATTGCATGTGTGTTCTTTTCCTAAACCACATGGATCCACAAGTGACATTGCATGTGTGTTCTTTTCCTAAACCACATTGATCCACTTGTGTCATTGCATGTGTGTTCTTTTCCTAAACCACATTGATCCACTGGTGTCATTGCATCTGTGTTCTTTTCCTAATCCACATGGATCCACTAGAGTCATTGCATGTGTGTTCTTTTCCTAAACCACATGGATCCACTAGAGTCATTGCATGTGTGTTCTTTCCCGAAACCACATTGATCCAATGGAGTCATTCCATGTGTGTTTGTTTCCTAAACCATGCTGATCGACTAGAGACTTTGCATGTTTGTTCTTTTCCTAAACCACATGGATCCACAAGTGACATAGCATGTGTGTTCATTTCCTAAACCACATTGATCCACTGGAGTCATTGCATGTGTGTTCTTTTCCTCAACCACATGGATACATTAGATTCATTGGATCTGTGTTATTTTCCTGAACCACATGGATCCTCTGATGTCATTGCATGTGTGTTCTTTTCATAAACCACATTGATCCAATAGAGACATCGCATGTGTGTTATTTTCCTAAATCACATGGATCCACTAGTGACATTGCATGTGTGTTATTTTACCAAACCACTTGGATCCACTGGTGACATTGCATGTGTGTTATTTTCCTAAACAATATGGATCCACTAGTCTCATTGCATGTATGTTCTTTTCCTAAACCACATGGATCCACTTGAGTCATTGCATGTGTCTTCTTTTCCTGAACCACATGGATCCACTAGAGTCATTGCATGTTTGTTCTTTTACTAAACCACATTGATCCAATAGAGTCATTGCATGTGTGTTCATTTCCTAAACCACATCGATCCACTAGATTCATTGCATGTGTGTTCTTTTCCTGAACCACCTGGATCCACTAGTGACATTGCATGTGTGTTCTTTTCCTACACCACATTGATCCACTAGAGTCATTGCATGTTTGTTCTTTTCGTAAAACACATTGATCCACTAGAGTCATTGCATGTGTGTTCTTTTCCAAAACCACATGCATCAACTAGAGTCATTACATGTGTGTTCTTTTCCTAAACCACATGTATCCACTAGATTCATTACATGTGTGTTCTTTTCATAAACCACATTGATCCATTAGAGACATCGCATGTGTGTTATTTTCCTAAACCACATGGATCCACTAGTGACATTGCAAGTGTTTTTTTTTGCTAAACCACATGGATCCACTGGTGACATTGCATGTCTGTTATTTTCCTAAACAACATGGATCCACTAGTCTCATTGCATGTATGTTCTTTTCCTAAACCACATAGATCCACTTGAGTCATTGCATGTGTCTTGTTTTCCTGAACCATATGGATCCACTAGAGTCATTGAATGTATGTTCTTTTACTAAACCACATTGATCCAATAGAGTCATTGCATGTGTGTTCTTTTCCTAAACCATATGGACCCACTCGTGTCATTGCATGTGTGTTCTTTTCCTAAACCACATCGATCCACTAGAGTCATTGCATGTGTGTACTTTTCCTGTACCACCTGGATCCACTAGTGACATTGCATGTGTCTTCTTTTCCTACACCACATTGATCCACTAGAGTCATTGCATGTTTGTTCTTTTCTAAAACACATTGATCCACTAGAGTCATTGCATGTGTGTTCTTTTCCAAAACCACATGGATCCACTAGAGTCATTACATGTGTGTTCTTTTCCTAAACGACATGTATCCACTAGAGTCATTACATGTGTCTTCTTTTCCTAAACCAAATGGATCCACTTGTAACATTGCATCTGTGTTATTTTGGTAAACCACATTGATCCACTGGTGTCATTGCATGTGTTTTATTTTCCTAAACCACATTGATCCATTGGTGTCATTGCATGTGTGTTCTTTCCCGAAACCACATTGATCCAATGGAGTCATTCCATGTGTGTTTGTTTCCTAAACCATGCTGATCGACTAGAGACTTTGCATGTTTGTTCTTTTCCTAAACCACATGGATCCACAAGTGACATAGCATGTGTGTTCATTTCCTAAACCACATTGATCCACTGGAGTCATTGCATGTGTGTTCTTTTCCTCAACCACATGGATACATTAGATTCATTGGATATGTGTTATTTTCCTGAACCACATGGATCCTCTGATGTCATTGCATGTGTGTTCTTTTCATAAACCACATTGATCCAATAGAGACATCGCATGTGTGTTATTTTCCTAAACCACATGGATCCACTAGTGACATTGCATGTGTGTTATTTTACTAAACCACTTGGATCCACTAGTGACATTGCATGTGTGTTATTTTCCTAAACAACATGGATCCACTAGTCTCATTGCATGTATGTTCTTTTCCTAAACCACATGGATCCACTTGAGTCATTGCATGTGTCTTCTTTTCCTGAACCACATGGATCCACTAGAATCATTGCATGTTTGTTCTTTTACTAAACCACATTGATCCAATAGAGTCATTGCATGTGTGTTCATTTCCTAAACCACATCGATCCACTAGATTCATTGCATGTGTGTTCTTTTCCTGAACCACCTGGATCCACTAGTGACATTGCATGTGTGTTCTTTTCCTACACCACATTGATCCACTAGAGTCATTGCATGTTTGTTCTTTTCGTAAAACACATTGATCCACTAGAGTCATTGCATGTGTGTTCTTTTCCAAAACCACATGCATCAACTAGAGTCATTACATGTGTGTTCTTTTCCTAAACCACATGTATCCACTAGATTCATTACATGTGTGTTCTTTTCATAAACCACATTGATCCATTAGAGACATCGCATGTGTGTTATTTTCCTAAACCACATGGATCCACTAGTGACATTGCAAGTGTTTTTTTTTGCTAAACCACATGGATCCACTGGTGACATTGCATGTGTGTTATTTTCCTAAACAACATGGATCCACTAGTCTCATTGCATGTATGTTCTTTTCCTAAACCACATAGATCCACTTGAGTCATTGCATGTGTCTTGTTTTCCTGAACCATATGGATCCACTAGAGTCATTGAATGTATGTTCTTTTACTAAACCACATTGATCCAATAGAGTCATTGCATGTGTGTTCTTTTCCTAAACCATATGGACCCACTCGTGTCATTGCATGTGTGTTCTTTTCCTAAACCACATCGATCCACTAGAGTCATTGCATGTGTGTACTTTTCCTGTACCACCTGGATCCACTAGTGACATTGCATGTGTCTTCTTTTCCTACACCACATTGATCCACTAGAGTCATTGCATGTTTGTTCTTTTCTAAAACACATTGATCCACTAGAGTCATTGCATGTGTGTTCTTTTCCAAAACCACATGGATCCACTAGAGTCATTACATGTGTGTTCTTTTCCTAAACGACATGTATCCACTAGAGTCATTACATGTGTCTTCTTTTCCTAAACCAAATGGATCCACTTGTAACATTGCATCTGTGTTATTTTGGTAAACCACATTGATCCACTGGTGTCATTGCATGTGTTTTATTTTCCTAAACCACATTGATCCATTGGTGTCATTGCATGTGTGTTCTTTTCCTAAACCACATGGATCCACTAGAGTCATTGCATGTATGTTCTTTTCCTAAACCACATGGATCCACTTGAGTCATTGCACGTGTGTTCTTTTCCTGAACCACATGGATCCACTGGTGTCATTGCATGTGTGTCCTTTTCCTAAACCACATGGAACCACTAGAGTCATTGCATGTGTGTTCTTTTCCTAAGCCACATTGATCCACTAGTGACATTTGCATGTGTGTTCTTTTCCTAAACCAAATCGGTCCACAAGGGTCATTTCATGTGTGTTCTTTTCCTAAACCATATAGATCCACTAGAGTCATTGCATGCGTGTTATTTTCCTAAACCACATGGATCCCCAAGTGACATTGCATGTGTGTTCTTTTCCTAAACAAGACTGATCACTAGAGTCATTGCATGTCTGTTCTTTTACTAAACCACATGGATCCACTAGAGTCATTACATTGTGTTCTTTTCCTAAACCAGATGGATCCACTAGAGTCATTACATGTGTGTTCTTTTCCTAAACCACATGGATCCACTTGTAACATTGCATGTGTGTTCTTTTCGTAAACCACATTGATCCTCTGGTGTGATTGCATGTGTGTTGTTTTGCTAAACCACATGGATCCATTGGTGTCATTGCAAGTGTGTTCTTTTCCTAAACTATATGAATCCACTAGAGTCATTGCGTGTGTGTTCTTTGCCTAAACCACATGGATCCACTTGAGTCATTGCATGTGTGTTCTTTTCCTGAACCACATGGATCCACTAGAATCATTGCATGTGTGTCTTTTTCCTAAACCACATGGATCCACTAGAGTCATTGCATGTGTGTTCTTTTCCTAAGCCACATTGATCCACTAGTGACATTTGCATGTGTGTTCTTTTCCTAAACCACATTTGATCCACTTGAGTCATTGCATGTGTGTTCTTTTCCTCAACCACATGGATCCATTAGATTCATTGCATTTGTGTTATTTTCCTGAACCACATGGATCCTCTGATGTCATTGCATTTGTGTTATTTTGATAAACCACATTGATCCACTAGAGACATAGCATGTGTGTTATTTTCCTAAACCACATGGATCCACTAGTGACATTGCATGTGTCTTATTTTGCTAAACCACATGGATCCACTAGTGACATTGCATGTGATTTATTTTCCTAAACGACATGGATCCACTGGTTTCATAGAATGTGTGTTCTTTTCCTAAACCACATGGATCCACTTGAGTCATTGCATGTGTGTTGTTTTCCTGAACCACATGGATCCACTAGAGTCATTACATGTGTCTTGTTTTCCTAAACCACATGGATCCACTAGAGTCATTGAATGTATGTTCTTTTACTAAACCACATTGATCCAATAGAGTCATTGCATGTGTGTTCTATTCCTAAACCATATGGACCCACTCGTGTCATTGCATGTGTGTTCTTTTCCTAAACCACATCGATCCACTAGAGTCATTGCATGTGTGTACTTTTCCTGAACCACCTAGATCCACTAGTGACATTGCATGTGCCTTCTTTTCCTACACCACATTTATCCACTAGGGTCATTGCATGTTTGTTCTTTTCTAAAACACATTGATCCACTAGAGTCATTGCATGTGTGTTCTTTTCCTAAACCTCATGTATCCAGTAGAGTCATTACATGTGTGTTCTTTTTCTAAACCAGATGGATCCACTTGTAACATTGTATGTGTGTTCTTTTCCTAAACCACATGGATCCACTAGTGTCATTGCATGTGTGACCTTTTCCTAAACCACATGGATCCAGTAGAGTCATTTCATGTGTGTTATTTTCTTAAGCCACATCAATCCACTAGTGACATTTGCATGTGTGTTCTTTTTCCTAAACTACATTGATCCACTAGATTCATTTCATGTGTGTTCTTTTCCTAAACCACATAGATCCACTAGAGTCATTGCATGTGTGTTCTTTTCCTAAATCACATTGATCCACTGTAGTCATTGCATGTGCGTTCTTTTCCTAAACCACATGGATCCCGTAGTGACATTGCATCTGTGTTCTTTTCCTAAACAGCATTGATCACTAGTGTCATTGCCTGTGTCTTCTTTTCCTAAACCACATGGATCCATTAGAGTCATTACATTTGTGTTCTTTTCCTAAACCAGATGGATCCACTGAAGTCATTACATCTATTTTCTTTTCCTAAACCACATGGATCCACTTGTGATATTGCATGTGTGTTGTTTTCCTAAACCACACGGATCCACTTGTAACATTGCATGTGTGTTCTTTTCGTAAACCACATTGATCCAATAGAGTCATTGCATGTGTGTTCTTTGCCTAAATCATATGGACCCACTCGTGTCATTGCATGTGTGTTCTTTTCCTAAACCACATGGATTCACTAGAGTCATTGCATGTGTGTACTCTTCCTGAACCACCTGGATCCACTAGTGACATTTCATGTGTGTTGTTTTCCTACACCATATTGATCCACTAGAGTCATTGCATGTTTGTTCTTTTCCTAAAACACATTGATCCACTAGAGTCATTGCATGTGTGTTCTTTTCCAAAACCACATGGATCCACTAGAGTCTTTACATGCGTGTTCTTTTCCTAAACCACATGTATCCACTAGAGTCATTACATGTCTGTTCTTTTCCTAAACCACATGGATCCACTTGTAACATTGCATGTGTGTTCTTTTCGTAAACCACATTGATCCACTGGTGTCATTGCATGTGTGTTCTTTTCCTAAACCACATTGATCCATTGGTGTCATTGCATGTGTGTTCTTTTCCTAAACTATATGGATCCACTAGAGTCATTGCATATGTGTTCTTTTCCTAAACCACATGGATCCAGTTGAGTCATTGCATGTGTGTTCTTTTCCTGAACCAGATGGATCCACTAGTGTCATTGCATGTGTGTCTTTTTCCTAAACCACATGGATCCACCAGAGTCATTGCATGTGTGTTCTTTTCCTAAGCCACATTGATCCACTAGTGACATTTGCATGTGTGTTCTTTTCCTAAACCACATTGACCCACTAGAGTCATTTCATTTGTGTTCTTTTCCTAAACCACATAGATCCACTAGAGTCATTGCATGTGTGTTATTTTCCTAAACCACATGGATCCACTAGAGTCATTGCATGTGTGTTCTTTTCCTAAACCACATGGATCCCCTAGTGACATTGCATGTGTGTTCTTTTCCTAAACAACATTGATCCACTAGAGTCATTGCATGTGTGTTCTTTTCCTAAACCACATGGATCCACTAGAGTCATTACATTTGTGTTCTTTTCCTAAACCAGATGGATCCACTAGAGTCATTACATGTGAGTTCTTTTCCTAAACCACATGGATCCACTTGTGACATTGCATGTGTGTTCTTTTCATAAACCACATTGATCCACTGGTGTCACTGCATGTGTGTTCTTTTCCTAAACCACATGGATCCCCTAGAGTCATTGCATGTGTGTTCTTTTCCTAAACCACATGGAACCACTTGAGTCATTGCATGTGTGTTCTTTTCTTAAAATACCTTGATCCACTAGAGTCATTGCATCTGTGTTCTTTTCCTAAACCACATTGATCCACTAGAGTCATTGCATGTGTGTTCTTTTCCTAAACCACATTGATCCACTAGAGACATTGCATGTGTGTTATTTTCGTAAACCACATGGATCCACAAGTGACATTGCATGTGTGTTCTTTTCCTAAACCACATTGATACACTTGTGTCATTGCATGTGTGTTCTTTCCTAAACCACATTGATCCACTGGTGTCATTGCATCTATGCTCTTTTCCTAAACCACATGGATCCACTAGAGTCATTGCATGTGTGTTCTTTTCCTAAACCACATGGATCCACTAGAGTCATTGCATGTGTGTTTGTTTCCTAAACCACATGGATCCAATAGAGTCATTGCATCTGTGTTCTTTTCCTAAACCATATGGACCAACTTGTGTCATTGCATGTGTGTTCTTTTCCTAAACCACATGGATCCACTAGAGTCATTGCATGTGTGTACTTTTCCTGAACCACCTGGATCCACTAGTGACATTGCATGTGTCTTCTTTTCCTACACCACATTGATCCACTAGAGTCATTGCATGTTTGTTCTTTTCGTAAAACACATTGATCCACTAGAGTCATTGCATGTGTGTTCTTTTCCAAAACCACATGGATCCACTAGAGTCATTACATGTGTGTTCTTTTCCTAAACGAGATGTATCCACTAGAGTCATTACATGTGTCTTCTTTTCCTAAACCAAATGGATCCACTTGAGTCATTGCATGCGTGTTCTTTTCCTGAACCACATGGATCCACTGGTGTCATTGCATCTGTGTTCTTTTCCTAAACCACATGGATCCACTAGAGTCATTGCATGTGTGTTCTTTTGCTAAGCCACATTGATCCACTAGTGACATTTGCATGTGTGTTCCTTTCCTAAACCACATTGATCCACTAGAATCATTTCATGTGTGTTCTTTTCCTAAACCACATAGATCCACTAGAGTCATTGCATATCTCGTACTCGTAGCGTATCTCGGACTCGTTGCCCTCCACTCCATAGCGTATCTCGTAGTCCACCCCTTCAACTCCTCTAGATAGGTCGGGTTCCTCGTAGCATACATCCTCTTGTCCATCAGCTACGTACATCGAAGTATCTTTTGGATTCTCAGAGGCTAAGTAGGGGTTCAAAGGAAAGAGTGAGTAACAGCGTTACCCGACCAGTTCATTATATGCAATGTGGGAAGTTTGATGCTCTATCTACCACCTCAGATAATACGTCCTTGGTACTATGCAATTTTCGTAAACATTTCTTCAAAGATTGATTTTATTATCAAAAACTATGCCCATCAGCCTTCACAGGTTGACCAGAACTTCATGGAGTTCCTTTCCTCCTGCATTCGTAGCTCCTTCCGAGAACAGGGAGTAACATGTCATAATTCTTACACTCTGTAGAGGTGCGTTGCTTTACCCATGAGAGACTAACTCCTTGTTGCACAACCGGGCGTACTTTCCTGTCCACAATTCCATGATGTGGGGCACAATAGGTGATCCAAGCCAATCACTACCCTCTCCACGACCCCATATGTCTGCATGATCCTCCGAGGCTGACTACACCTCCGTTAAACCTCCAACTAGGGCAAGCTATAACCCTGGTGAGTTCCCGAAGACTCTATGAAGTGGTGATTCCCCTGGCAAGCCCCATAAAAGGCCCGACTATACCTCTGGCATCCACTCATAAATAATCTAGATACCAAAATCGTGGGGCCTAAGGGTGCCCACCCATATGTTGGATCCATACTAGGGATCCCAACGTCATGATAAGGTCATCTTGCCTCCATATGAAAGGAAGAAGATACATCAGACTTCTCTGTACCATTCCAAATCTCATGGTTAACACGTATTATACGGTGCTAGAATCACTGATGTCATGGGTTGTTAAGCCTATGTGACTTATGCAATTGGAACCCTAAGTTCCATTGCTGATCTTTATCATCACTTAGGATGATACTACATCTTATTTATTAGAGAAGATATCATTTTCTTTCTCCAGATCATAGATGATAACACACAATTTGCAATATCTTTGATAAAGACTCTTCAAAGGACATGAGCAAGTTATGAACTTGCCTTTTGACTGCAAGGTAGTGAAGTCGGATGCTTCCACCTGACCTTGAGCTCCGGTTTCTACAAAGAACCATTATTGCCCGATAAGGACAATATTTAAAGAAGCAATATGAAATGCATAGTAATGTCATGCAATGATTTATTATTTGCTTATTTGCATGTTTTACCCTTTTAGTAAAAGCTTACTATTTTATTTAAATATTTTCTAAAATTTCTTTAAGGAAATAGGATTTATTTCCATCGCACCTAATTCATTTTTCAAAAATACAAATTAGTATTTTTCTATAATAATATATTCATTTAGGATCTTAAAAGTGAATTTTATTCAATTTTAGATGTTTCCTATATTTTTGTAAAACTAAAAAGTAATTACCATCCTTTTACTAATAACCTTAAATTTTAATTGCGAAAAATTCTATTGATTATTTTTACTCAATAGAAAATATCTTTGTGAGTTCATAGAGATATTATTTGTATTTTTAAGATTTTTATATATTTATCTAGAGTTGCTTTTATTTCAGGGGTATATTTGTAATTATTCCCTTTTTAAATAACCTTATTAATATACAGGCCTGGCCCACTGGGCTGGCCCGGCCCAACCTAACCCGACCCACTTGGCCTGGTTACGTCCGCCACGGTAGTACTGGGCTGCCCATAGGCCCAGTACCCCCACGCACGCACACTCCTCTCCCCTGTCTCGCTCTCTCACGCACGCGGTCACCTCCTCCTTCTGCTGCCGCCGCCGCACATGATTCCGGCCGAATCCGTCCGCCGTTGCTGCCGCCACAGTGCAGGGTGACTAAGTCGACGATGCCGCTCCCTTCTATCCGAGCAGATTCGCTGCTGGGGCTCTCTCCTGGTTGCGCTGACCCCTGCCTGAAACTAGGGTTAGGGTTAGCCGCACTGGAGCATCGGCGATGGTGCGCCGGGTTTCTCATGGCGTACGCCTCCCTTCACCGGTGGATCTGACGCACGGTTGGTGTGGGTTGCAGCGCCTCTTCGGGGTGCTCCCCGTGCCGCTGTTTCTGCTTCACCACTGGTCATCCTCTGCTTCCTCTTCGGTTCTTTTTGCGAGGACTTTGTGCAAGTTTGACTAATCCCCTTTTGTGCTCCTCTCTGCCTTGCTCGATTAGCTTTGTGTGCCTCTAGTGATCAATCCCTAATTGGGGTTCAAGGTTTGATTAGGGTTCAACCCTCTGGTTTGTTTATGATGACTCTATTAGAACTGATTATAGTGGTTATACTGTCCTGGATGTTTACCCACTTATGGTAGTGATGTGGATTTCACTGTTGTTTCATGATCCTAGTACTGACAATGGTTCTGTCAATAATGTTCACTTGATCTTTATACACTAGTTTGTGTTGATCGTTTCAGATTGGAGTTAATATGATACTCCTATGATTCTCTGATTGTGTAAAAACAACCATGGTTATGATTCCTGAGTATTCATTCCAGGAAAATGATTAGTTAGCTAACTTCAAGTTTATTGATGAAATATAAGTAAAGCATTTGCTTGGTTTTAGAAGTTATACTTGTGACACCTTCTTTAGAATGGTACACAAGTGTTAATACTTCTATTGTCTAAATTCTACCTGTGTCCAAGTATGACTGGCTAAATGAATGGAAAGTTTCTACTAGCTTTATTATCCTAAGATGCTACAGTCTATTAGCCTATGATGCTGGTGTGGGACCCCCGGATTAAGCCTTCGAGAATCCCTGTTATGCATACAACCACGATCCCATGATCAGTTAGTCGTGGCACATAACCGACAAGTATCATTACATCATCCGAGACATACCAAATTACAAGACTTACATAAATGCCGTTACGGCTACATCAATAATCATCAGCGGAGCTTCGTCAAGCGTAGAGCCCGATCCATGCCTTAACCTACAAGCAACTGACTGGGAGACCATCCTAGCTCGCATAGTCGCCAACACCACCTTCTTCTTCATATCTGAACAAGTTAAATAGCCAGGGACAATGCCAGTGAGTACTTTGAATGTACTCGCAAACCACCTTAAAATAACAATAACAACAAGAGGATATGTATTATGGCTGTGGTAGTAGGAGGGCTCCAAGGGAGGTTCTTTTCTCAAATAGTTTCTCTTGTAGATATAGCATCTACATATCTTTGTTGAAAAACTTTCGTAAAACATTTTGGAAACCATTTTGAGCATTAGGACTGGGTCACCCGTTTTGTTCCTTTCTCCCGGTCGTCCCACGACCAAACTCCTTTCATTCCTTTCTGACCATCCCATGGTCAAAACCTTTCTCCTTTTCGACCATCCCATGGTCAAAATATTTTCAAAGCCTTTGCTTTTCCGAAATCCTTTTTGAAAACAAAACCAGCACTGCTCTATAGCAACCTTCCCAACCGTCCATGACCGCGGACATGTCTATTCGAATAGATTTACACTCTGTAGAGGTTGTACACTTTTCCCACACCATCCGGGTACACTACCCTGATCTTCACCGATCGTGGGTCGAGTAATGATCAAGATTCTCCGGATGCCCACTCTAGTATAAGTGCCTACCCTATGAGTGTTAATCCCCTCAAAACCGGGATGTCGGGTACCGAGGACCAACCAGAGCGCTATTTCCACTTCTCGAGTGAGCGCTTTCAATGAGCGGCTCATAGTAACACATGGAGGCCAGCAGACCGTTCGTTCCTTCTCCAGGTCGATGTCCCACATGGACCTTTATCAGAGAAGGCCCACCCTTCATGGATCCCCGATCCCCTGTAGTTGTTGCGAGGCAGCTTACACCAGAGTAAACAAACATCAAATCTAGCCCTATCCCATCTCAGAGTAATGTGGTTGCACGGGTTAATTGTTCTAGCAAAACTGCAAAGAACCGGGTGCGTTTTTGTAAACCTTTTTCCTCCATCTTTCCTTCAGCATTTTGTAAAACAAAACCTTTTTCTTTCTCAACAACTCTTGGGAGGTCCCACCTCACCAAGGTTTTATCATAAAACATTTGGTAAAACTTTTTCCGGGGTCTTCCCATTCTCTAGCTTTGCTTTGGCTAATACAGGGCCTCCAGAGGGTTATGGTGGTATACACCATCTATTCTACTAGGGATAGGTAGGTTTCACCAAGGGGGTTGTACTTAATAGTACAAAAGTGTAATAGTTCGTAGGAGCCAAACCACTACCATATATATATACATCAACATAAGTAAAACAATGTAGTTTTAATAAATAGTAGTTAAAACAAACATAAGTAAAACAGTAGGACAAGGCTTATGAGCAAGAAGTTGGCTTGCCTGAGATTAGCAATATGGCATAATGTCCCTGGACTTCTTCTTAGAAAATCATAATAACCAATAAAAACCATCTCCTTCTGCTCTCCGATATAATCGCAACTATTGTCGATAGGGAACACATGCAAACAAACAAAAGGGCACAATCAATACAAGGCATACAATCACCAATACAATACAACAAGCAACTGAATAATAACAATTTAAGATTCAGATGGTTTTGAGAGGATTGTATTTAGGAGATTGAGGTGCCCTTGGAGAAGGGAGTGAACACCCATTAGGGTTTATTGTCGAGGAACTACCTAAGAGGGGGTTTTGGAACAAGGACATACTATGTATGATAACATTGTATAAAAATGATACCTACAGGTAGATGTTGATAAAATGAAACCAACAAAAGTGGTTTCACTATTTTATCACTTTTCTTTGATTTCCTATGAATTTTCTAGTGATAAAGGCTCTAGTTTTAGGAAGTAATTCACCAGAAATGTTCTGTATGTGCAAAAATTATTTACTTGGGTGGTTAGGTAGTCCTTGATGTACTTGTTCACTGAGAGTTGGAATCATGTCAATATAATTACCAGAATGCCCTCAGGAATTTCCTAAAGGCAGTTCTGTAGCATTTTTGTCTTTTTCACTAAATTAAATCTACAAAAGCTTTTGATTTGATTCTAGGGGCACATGGTAGGCATTTAGAATACCTTTCTTTAGAAATTGGAATCACCTTGTTTGTATTTATCTAACTCCTGTAGTGATTTTATTGATGGATAAACCATGCACATAAATGTTTATTTCACCAAAAATCAACAGGAGTTCCACAAATTAAGATCTCCTAGGTTTGGTTATATATGTATGTAGAAAATCCATTAGATTTGGAATTAGGGTAAAAGATATCATGGATTGGCCTAGAGAATTTTCTAAAGGCAGAGAGTCTCTGTTTTTGTTATTTTTATATCTTCAGATCAATAGTTCCACTTAGCTGGGGACAAGGGCTATTAGATAGGTATATCAACTACCTTTGATAATCACTTTGAATCATACCATTTGGGTATGTACAACTCACTGCGGAAATTACTTAGTGAAAAAGGTATAGTTTATTAGATTTAATGCCAGTATATAATAAAAATTATTTTTGGCAAGTGACCAATTTTGTGTGTTGCATAAAACACTAAGGTACTTGATAAAAATTGTGATCTGGACAAAAAGTGCATTTTCCATTTTTATCTCAATTTAAACCAAGGGGCAAGATTCAGATCTAGAGATATATAATAAAAACCTTGCACCGGACGAGCCAGATTCTGAGCAGGACTGGGCCATGAGGGGAAGAAACAGCCCGCCTCGGCATCACTGCCGGCGGGAGGCCAGGGTTCAAACCCGCCAAGGGGGCCCAATCGGTCAGCGGCAGTAGGGGGCCGAATAGGTAAGGGCGATCTGGGGCCGTTGGATCAAAGAGAGATCAACACTAGGGAGTCGTCGTCTCCAGCGGGACAGGCCTGGCGGCGGCCGAACCCTAGGGTCGACGGAAATAGCGCGGGGAGCTCACCAGGGACTCGGGGAGCTGCTGGGGATGGGTGGAGGAGACGCAGCGCACCGAGGCAACTTTGCCGGTGGGCGACGAGGTGGGGTTCCACGTCGGACGGAGTCGTGCGCATCTACGCTAGCAGAGCTCGCTGCAGTGCTCGCAGGAGCAGGCTCAGGAATGCATGCATGTTGGCAGGGAGATGATTGGGGGCACTAGGAGGAGGTATGATGCCAGGGAATGGCCCTTGGGGAAGTTGTAGAGGCGCAGGAGTATCAAGCTCGTCGGAGGAGCTTCAATCGGGTATGCACTTGGACAGCGGCTCCAGCGTACCTGGGACAGAAAGGAGGTCATGGGGAGGTGAGTTACGGCGTGTAGGTCATGAATCATCAGAGAGAGAGGAAAGAGAGGCTTGGGGCGAGGACATGCTCAACCCTTCGAAGAAGGCCGAGAGGAGCTTTCCTCCTTTTCCATGGCGATGGGGAGCCAGAGATTTGGATTTGGAGCTCAGGACGAGGTAGGTGGGAGTGTGGAGGAGAAATGAGAGGCAGAGGGGAGAGCTAGGTGGCTTGGGGTTATTTATTCCAAGAGGAGATGTCCATGGTGGCACAAGTCCATGGGAGGACAAGTGAGGGGAGCTGGCCATCCATTGGGCAGCAGGGGTGGTGGAGAGGGGGTGGAGGTGTTATCCGGGGTCGTGCTTAGGGCAGAGGGGCAGTGGGGCAGCTGTCCTAAGCTTATCTTCCCAAGTGGCAATAAAGTCTTAACCCTCTCTCTCTCCTTCCAAGTACTAATGATGTACTACTATGGTTTCGACCAGGAGTGAGATTATTGCTGGAGAGAGGTGCTGGTCAAGCTTTTGATGAGGATTGGAGTGGGTTTGAGTAGTGGATTTGATTAGTTGGCAATTTTGATCAAATAGGGGGTTATGAAGAAAGTCCAAAAACTTGCATTGGACAAGATGAGGAAATGGTACTGGTAGGTAGATGAGGTCAAGGTGGATCTCCAGGAATTATTTGGGATTTTTCTAAGGATTTTAGGTCCCCTTAAAAACATTTATTCAAAAAGTATAGAAGTTGTTTCTAGAAGATCATTTGGTAATTCTACATTGGACAAGGTTGGATTTTGATGTGTAATGGTCCCAAATGTGAATACACACTTAGGGGAATTTTCCCAAGATTTAATGGAAGATAAAAGTATTTAAAACAATTATTATTCCAATTCAGCCATTTAAGAAAATAGGCAAAAATAAATAATAAAGCTCTTCAAAAATATTTATTTTTGAAGTGGGAAGATTGGGTATGATATATGGGCCTCAAAAGAGCTTAGATTTGGGGAATTGTTTTGGCAAAAATGAAACTTTCCTTTGGGAAAGGAGTTTTGGAGATTTTGACTAATAAGGAGATTTATTAGATTTGGAGCCATAGTAATTATGGAAAATATTTGATAAATCTTGATGATCAAGGTAGATGATGTAGACAGGGAGTAGCAAGCATTTGCATCCTTGGGAATTGGAAATCCAACTTGAGTTAGATGGAAAAACAAGGAATTGAGGATCTAGGGTGAGGTTAATTTCATACCATCAAAACATGGTTTTATCTTGGAGTTCAGATCTCCCCTTGATGCAAGGGATAGATGGATGTATAGACTAAGTTATGTAGATCACCATGGTACAGAAGTTTGGGCTGGATCATGTTTGAGCTTTAGAAGGATTGTTTCGAAACTTTGAATATAGTAAGTCTGCCAAAGCAGATTATCAACTAGCTTCAAAACCTTGTGGGTTAAGAAGCACAAAGATCCACTTGGAACAAGTGAAGTAGATATTGATAGACCTATATGATTAGAACACAACCATGCAACGAGTTGGTCCATAGAAGGTTGGATGGTGGTGTGAGCTTCTACCAAAGTAGGCATGATGACTAGATTTGCAGGAAAAGTTATTTTCTTGTCTGAAAAACCATCAAGGACAAGTGGGTTGGAGGATGAGCTAACCAAGGGAAAGAGGGGGACTTGGTAGTCCTTAGTATGTTTAACAAGATGGTTCAGATGAATTTTCAAAAATGCACAAGGGTTGAGGAAGGGAGGCATCCAAAAAGGTGATGCTGGAAATAGTTTTCCAGACTTAGCCAAATTTGGCAGATTTAGGGTTTTTGACTAGAGCATGAGAGGGGATGTTTTTAATGGGTTGCAAGGTACCCAAGCATCATCAAGTGAATGATGTTGAAGTGTAGATTGAGTAGAGAGGATCCATGCTTGATATTGGTCTTCATTGACTTGGAAACTTCTAGAAGGGATATCTTCAGAATTGATCTGGTTAAGGGTTTCAGATGATCACTTTGTATCTAGAGATTAGATTCTGCTTTGTACTCTTGCTTAGGGTGTGGTGATTTGTAAACCTCTTGATCCTAGTGATGATCTCCTAGGGGTAGCTCATACTATCTCCTAAGCAGACAAATCAAGCAGCAGATCAAGGCAACTCATCTTACAAATAAATCAACTACTGCTAGGGTTACCACCAAGCTTAGCTTGAGGTAAGGATGGTTATTTTGAAATAGGTTGGAGTTTGAACAAGGTAAGGTCCGTGGTATCTCTACCAAGTGTAGAATCCAAAAGCTTACAAAAAGGTTTTGGAGATCCTAGAGGTAAGAGTAGTTGAAGGTTCTGTCTTGAAAACATAAGGAGATTATATTATATAACTCTCCATAATTTTGCCAATAGAAGTTACAAAAATAGTTTTGGTTACATAAGCATCTTGGCTCATGTTTTGAAATGCCAGAACATTTGAGAATATGGAAATTGAGCCAAGACTGTTTTGGGAAGTAGCTTTTGTCAACTGGTGTTAAGGTAAGGAGTATATCATCTAGTACACATTCAGATGCATAATCATATCCAAACATCAAGCAAACACTTCAGCATTAAACAAGAAAAAGTTTTTGTTCCCCTTGATTTTTGCATTATAGACAACTAATCGAGATTGCTGAAATTGGGATGTTACAGACCTTTCCCCCTTGAAAGAATCTCGTCCCGAGATTCAGGAGAGTAGGGTTAGAGGATTTTGAGTCAGGTTGATACTAGGTGTCTTACGCATACTATCTTACGGACGCCGTCTTTGAAAGTGGCTACTCTGTCGATGAAGTTGCTTCAGTCTTTCGAGATGCACGGAGAGTTGAGCAGAGTCTAGTCCCGATTGTGAGGGGTGACCTTCTTTTCCTTCCAGACTCTATATCTCGAGGGCTTAGACTAGGCAGACTATCTCGATGCTGAACTTCACGGAGTACTCATCGGATGATAGAATCTACAGCTGGGGGTACCTCTGTCTAATGACTCATAGCTCTTCTTTAAGGTCGTAGCGTATCCTATTTAACGATTTTAGGGTCGGGACTCTTGAGTTTGATCCTAGCAGAGGGTTATTCTATTTTGTGGGAAAGACGTAGTCTTTCCCCCTTAGGATTAAACTAGGGTAGATCAGAGAGTTGGAGTCTCACGTCCTCTAAGTGATTGGAGTTGAACGGTTGGCGACCTTGGGGTCCTTCGGTTATGTCTTCAGGTGAAGAAGCAAAGGGATTTCATAGATTCTTCAGTTAGTTTCTCTTCGGATACTCATGGGTTGTTGTTTGGCGGAAAGACTTCGGATCCGGGAATATTTTATGAGGTATTTTCTGGTAGACAGTCTTCTAAAGATTGAGTGGAAAGACGCAGTCTTTCCTCCTTAGAGCTTCACCAATGTCCTTTTGGGAGTGATGCTGATCTTCCGTCTTGGAGTGCGGACCCGATGTTAGCGGAAGGTTGTATCTTCCCGGAGTCTTGAGCTGAGGTCGTCGAGTGACGCCTTATTTTATCAACCTTGGCAGGGTGGGTTTCCTAACACAGCCTTTAGGGTGGTTAGCTCAAGGTAAAATAGCAGTTTATGGCTCTTCTTGATAGTGCTTCGTCCGGGTAGAGGCATCTAGTTTTACAGGGGTTGTCGTCTCTTGAACACTTGGCGTTGTTCCTGCTCGAAGACGGAGTAGACTCGTTGTCTTCACGCTTCCTTATCATCTGGCTTCAGGGGTAGTTCTGACCTTCTGGGAGGATCATTTCGTTAGTTTGGGGTAGGGTCGACTAGATTAGTTGGTCTCCTGAGGTGGTTGGAAGGTCTAATATACCAGAGGTCGGCGTAGTTAGGTCTTCACTTCTTATCTTGGTTGACTTATCGGGTGGTTTCTTGTGGATATTGAGGGTCCTTCCGTGATTAACTTCCGGCTTCAACGGGATTCTTGCTGTAGTAGACTGAGGAACAAGGGAGTGTGGTGCTATTGACGAGTCTTGCGAGGTAAGTTCGACGAGGTATCCCGTCCTTCTGAGGTGAAATCTTCGAGTTGACTCTGACTTGACGATGTCGAACTCCTGGTTCTTGCGATGCCTTTCCTCTCATATACTCTCGAGGTTAGTCTGGGTCTCATTACCGACAGCTAACACAGGGGTTTCCTGAGTTACTAGGTGGGTTATCGCTTCTCGAGTCACATTTTTAGGGAGGTCAAGCAAACCAGAACACACAAACAAGGCAAACAGAGCGAGGGGATCGCAATGTCCTCGGCAAACAATCAAGCATCACAGGATGCACTTAGGCATGCAAACACGGTCAACGCTAGGGACCACTGAGTTAACTACTCGCGATGTAGGGGAATCCTATTCTTAGGACTATTGACCCTAGATAATTGTCTTTCTTCAGGTCGGAGTCACTATCTTGCAGATGTAGTCTTCGTCGTATCTTGGACATTTCTTGATAGTGCAACACCCGATTTCTTCTGATTGTGAGGATTTCGTTGATAGAGCGATATGGTAGTCTCCTTGTGTTTGCTGGTGGTTGCTTGTCTTCATCTTGTTCTCATTGTCCTCACCAGGTTCTAGATCCTAGTTATTTAAAATCCGTAGGCTTGAAGTTTGGACGAGACTTAGAGGAAACCATTTCGAAAGAATTTACTTAGAGTAAGAGAAGAAGTAGAACGTTTTGAAACTCATTGAGAAACTAGTTTTAGAAAGCCGGGTTTTCAAAATAAGGTTCCTGTCTAGCGACCATGCTAACTAAGGTTCTCCTATAGTCAGGATGGCTCTGATACCAAGTCTGTGGGACCCCCGGATTAATCCTCCAAGAATCCCTATTATGCATACAACCATGATCCCATGATTAGTTAGTCATGGCACATAACCGACAAGTATCATTACATCATCCGAGACATACCGAATTACAAGACTTACATAAATGCTGTTACGGCTACATCAGTAATCATCAGAGGAGCTTCGTCAAGCATAGAGCCCGATCCATGCCTTAACCTACAGACAACTGACTGGGAGAACGTCCTAGCTCGCATAGTCGCCAACACCACCTTCTTCTTCATATCTGGCCAAGTTAAATAGCCAGGGACAATGCCAGTGAGTACTTGAATGTACTCGCAAACCACCTTAAAATAACAATAACAACAAGAGGATATGCATTATGGCTGTGGTAGTAGGAGGGCTCCAAGGGAGGTTCTTTTCTCAAATAGTTTCTCTTGTAGATATAGCATCTACATTTCTTTGTTGAAAAACTTTCGTAAAACATTTTGGAAACCATTTTGAACATTAGGACTGGGTCACCCATTTTTTTTCCTTTCTCCCAGTCGTCCCCCGACCAAACTCCTTTCATTCCTTTCTGACCATCCCATGGTCAAAACCTTTCTCCTTTTCGACCATCCCATGGTCAAAATATTTTCAAAGCCTTTGCTTTTCCGAAATCCTTTTTGAAAACAAAACCAGCACTGCTCTATAGCAACCTTCCCAACTGTCCATGACCGCGGACATGGCTATTCGAATAGATTTACAATCTGTAGAGGTTGTACACTTTTCCCACACCATCCGGGTACACTACCCTGATCTTCACCGATCGTGGGTCGAGTAACGATCAAGATTCTCCGGATGCCCACTCTAGTATAAGTGCCTACCCTATGAGTGTTAATCCCCTCAAAACCGGGATGTCGGGTACCGAGGACCAACCGGAGCGCTATTTCCACTTCTCGAGTGAGCGCTTTCAATGAGCGGCTCATAGTAACACGTGGAGGCCAGCAGACCCTTCGTTCCTTCTCCAGGTCGATGTCCCACATGGACCTTTATCAGAGAAGGCCCACCCTTCATGGATCCCCGATCCCCTGTAGTTGTTGCGAGGCAGCTTACACCAGAGTAAACAAACATTAAATCCAGCCCTGTCCCATCTCAGAATAATGTGGTTGCACGGGTTAATTGTTCTAGCAAAACTGCAAAGAACCAGGTGCGTTTTTGTAAACCTTTTTCCTCCATCTTTCCTTCAGCATTTTGTAAAACAAAACATTTTTGTTTCTCAACAACTCTTGGGAGGTCCCACCTCACCAAGGTTTTATCATAAAACATTTGGTAAAACTTTTTCCGGGGTCTTCGCATCCTCTAGCTTTGCTTTGGCTAATACAGGGTCTCTAGAGGGTTATGGTGGTATACTGAAGGAAATATGCCATGAGAGGCAATAATAAAGTTGTTATTATGTATTCCTTATATATGATAGATTTTTATTTTGCATGCTAGAATTTTATTGATTGGAAACATCAATACAATGTGTGTTTAATAAACAAAAAGGGTTCCTAGTTATGCCTCTCTTATAGACTAGCTTGTTGATTAACAAGATGATCAAGGTTTCCTGATCATGGACATTGGATGTTGTTAATAACAAGGTCACACCATTGGTGGAATGATGTGATGAACATTCATCCGAAGTATAGCATTACGATCACGTCATTATGTTTATATTGCTATAACATCATACGAAGTAATCTTTATCCTTAAACCATGAGATCATGTTAATTGCTAACACCGGAAGAGTATCTTGATAACATCAAACGTCACACCGTAACAGGGTGACTATAAAGATGGGTTCAGTACTACGAAGGTGTTATGTTGAGGCTCATGGATCAAGAGTGGAATTTGTCAATCCCGATGACGGATAGATATACTCTGGGTCCTCTCGGTGATATCACATTGAGATAGCTTGCAAGCAAGTGATGTGATCACTAGAATGTTATATCACGGGAACGAGAAAAGAGTGCATGTCGGTAACGAGATCAAACTAGGTATGGAGATACCAATGATCGAATCTCGGACATGTAATATATCGCGAGACAAAGGGATTTAGTTACAAGCGTTAAAGGTTCTCATGATCACAGAAGTCATCGTTCAATGTGTAGGAGTCGATGCGGATCTCCGGTCCGCTGCTGATTATTGATCGGAGAAGGGTCTCGATCATGTCTGCATTATTCGCGAACCGTAGGGTGACACACTTAAGAGTTACCGGACACCATTTTGGAGCGCATATGTTTCAGACGAAAGAATTGCAAAGCGCATGAATTGTTTCAATAGAAACCGGAAATTGTTTCGGGTGAAATTGCAGAAAGTGGTTATGCATTGATATCGAAATATTGCAAGGGGCTATATGTGAATGTTTATTAATTAAAGTAATTAACAAAATTCTGAATAAATTTAATAAAAGAGTTTTATTAAATGAGAGAGCATTAAACTTGGAGAATTTTAATGCATTTAAAGTGGAGACTTTAAAAGGGAATGTGAAGAGGCATTTTAATGTGGAGGGGTTACCACCACATGAATGGGGGAGGTGAGGGGTCACCCCCCATGCACCGGCCATGGAGAGGAGGGGCACCCCCTCCTCCTATAAAAGTCCATCCATTCCCTCCTTCATCCTCACACCTCCTTGTGAAGGATCTCTCTCCCCCTCTAGAATTATTCCCCCATGGTCTCGGATTAGCGAGATACATGTTCCCAGTGGAATTTCGTCTGGAAGGAGTTGCTTCTTCCGCTAGATCACTGGAGCGAGGAGGTGGAGGTTGTCCGGTGGCTTGAACGTGTGTGCGAGTACGGATGCGCTGCTGAGTTGCGGCGCTCGGACTTCCTCACGATCTTGAGATCGGCAAGTGTATGACTACATCAACCACGAGTTCCTACTCGTTAACAAAACTCGTTGTCTTCGAGGGTAAGTTCTCATTGGATGTATGTCCACCCGTTGCTTTGTACCTAGTAGATAGATCTTGGCGTGTAGTTCTCATCGTAGGAAATTTTTTGTTTTCTATGCTGTGGACCCAACAGTGGTATCAGAGCCTGATCTATGCGTAGGTGCTTTGCACGGGTAGTACACATATGTTTATGTGTGGGCGATGATGATCATGTTATTGCATCTTCTATGTACTTTGGATATTGGTGGCATAGTGGGATGAAGCGGCCCGGACCAACCTTACATGTCATCGTACATGAGACCGGTTCCACGACTGACATGCAACTTGTTTTGCATAAGTGGCTGTCGGGTGTCTGTCTCTCCTACTATAGTCAATATCTGATTTACAACGAGTTGCTAATAACTTGGTTATCCTTGTTGTGGTTCATGTTCGTAGGTGAGAACGGTTCTATCTCCGAAAGCCCTAAGCCACGTAAAACTTGAAATTGATAAATTAGAGGCGTCTAGTTTAGATCATTGCTGGGCTAGTGTATTGATATGGTATTGTGGTAAGTAGATGTATGATAGATACTCTTACAACACATTCAACGTGTAAGTTCCATAGACCTTGGCCTTACACACAAAGGAATGATAGAGATTATACCACGACGCAAATGATAGAGATCAAATGCATGGACCATATCATCTTACTTTACACATTAGATGTTAGCATCTTATACTGCTAGTTTGGCGCTTTCCGTAGCAGTGTAAGATGATCGCTTGAGTATGCACCGTTCTATGGATCGTGTTTCGAGACATCACGTGATGATCGGGTGTACTTGAATCTACGCTTTCATAGGAACGGGTGTAAGACAGTTTTACACACGCGAATACTAAGGTCCTTACTTGGCGAGCCAAGCATGTACATACATGGCCTCGGAATACGAACTGAAAGGTTAAGCATGAGTCATATAGTTGATATGATGCCCATATAGATGCTCGCCTTTGAAGCTACATTAACTCACGTGATGATCGTACTTGGTGTAGTGGATTTGGTTCATGTAATCACCAAAAGGACACGAGGGATGTCGTTTTTGAGTGGGAGTTCATTAGTAATTTGGATTAGTTGATCTCAATCTATCATAAACTTAGTCTAAATAAACTTTACAAATTCTGTTGTAGGTGGCACCTCCTGCTTTTAATTTCAATGTGTTCATGGAGAAAGAGAAACTTGCTACGAATGGTAGCAACTTCACCAACTAGGCTATGAATTTGAGGATTCTCCTCACTGCTGCACAAAAGAAATATGTGCTAGATGCTCCGCTAGGCGCCCCCACCAGCTCCTGATGCCCCTGACGAGGAAAAGAATGTCTATGTGACTCGTCAGGAGGACCACAACTTAGTTCATTGTGGCATACTATATGGGCTAGAGCCAGAACTTCGAAAGCGTTTCGAAAATGGCAATGCCTTTGATACCATGGGAGAATTGAAAATGATTTTCGATACCCATGCTACCGTAGAGAGTTATAATGCTACTGAAAAGTTCTTTAGCTACATGATGGAGGAGAACAGCTCCGTTAGTGAGCATGTACTCAAAATGTCTGGGTACACCGATAAGCTTGTGTCCTTGGGAATAACGATTCCCATTGACTTGGGCATACATCGTGTTCTCCAATCTCTGCCACCTAGCTACAAGAGCTTCGTGATGAACTATAATATGCAGGGCATGAAGAAGACTCTTCCCGAGCTTCTGTCAATGCTTAAGACTGCAGAAGTGGAGATTAGGAAAGAACATCAAGTGTTGATGATCAATAGGTCCACCGGTTTCAAGAAGGACAAGAAAGGCAAGCACACGGGAAAGAAGGGTGGCAAATCTGTTGTCGCGCCTGAAAAGAAACCCCGAGCTGGCCCTAAGTCCGATACCGAGTGCTACTATTGCAAGGGGACTGGCCATTGGAAGCGCAACTGCCCCAAGTATTTGGTGGACAAGAAGTCCGGCAAGGCAAACAAAGGTATATGTGATATACATGTTATTGATGTGTACTTGAATATTACTCATAGCAGCACCTGGGTATTTGATATGGGATCGGTTTCTAATATATGTAACTCGATTCAGGGGCTACAGAACAAGCGACAACTAGCAAGGGATGAGGTCAGGATGCGGGTCGGCAATGGATCAAAAGTTGATGTGATCGCCGTCGGGATGCTACCTCTCCATATGCCATCGGGATTAGTTATAAACCTAAATAATTGTTATTTGGTGCCTGCACTGAGCATGAACATTGTATCCGGATCGTGTTTGATGCAAAGTGGTCATTCCTTTAAATCTGAAAACAATGGTTGTTCGATTTATAAGAATGATATCTTCTATGGTCATGCACCTATGTTGACTGGTTTATTTCTGATGGATCTCGATAGTAATAATACGCATATTCATAATGTTAATGCTAAAAAGATTAAACTTGATGATGATATATCTGCATATATGTGGCACTGCCGTCTAGGTCATATTGCTGTTAAACACATGAAGAAACTCCATTCTGGACTTTTGGAATCACTTGATTTTGAATCATTTGATACATGTGAGCCATGCCTCATGGGCAAGATGACTAGAACGCCGTTTTCTAGTTCAATGGAACGGGCGACGGATTTATTGGAAATCATACATACTGATGTGTGTGGACCAATGAGTGTGTCGGCGCGAGGTGGATATCATTATTTTGTTACTTTCACGGATGATTTGAGTAGATACGGGTATATCTATTTGATGAAACACAAGTCTGAAACTTTTGAAAAGTTCAAAGAATTTCAGAATGAAGTGGAAAATCATCATAATAGAAAGATCAAATTTCTATGGTCTGACCGTGGAGGAGAGTATCTAAGTTACGAGTTTAGCACACACATGAAAGAGTGTGGAATAGTTTCACAACTCACGCCTGCCAGAACACCACAACGTAATGGTGTGTTGGAACGTCGTAATCGTATCTTATTGGATATGGTTCGATCTATGATGTCTCTGACTGACTTGCCACTGTCATTTTGGGGTTATGCACTGGAAACAGCTGCATTCACTTTAAATCGGGCACCATCTAAATCCGTTGAAATGACACCGTATGAATTATGGTTTGGAAACACACCTAAGCTGTCATTTTTTAAAGTTTGGGGATGCGATGTTTATGTGAAGAAACTTCAACCGGATAAACTCGAACCCAAAGCGGAAAAATGCGTCTTCATAGGATACCCTAAGGAAACAATTGGGTATACCTTCTATCACAGATCCAAGGGCAAGGTTTTTATTGCCAAGAATGGATCCTTTCTTGAGCAGGAGTTTCTCGCGAAAGGTGTGAGTAGTCGGAAGGTAGAACTCGAAGAGGTTATTGAACCTTCTCTTCATGAAATGGCGAGTAGCATAGCAACGGAAGTTGTTTCGGAGTTGACTTCACCTAATGAAGAGAGAGCTAATGATATTGATCATGAAACTCCGAAAGAGGACACTACCAAACCTCGCAGGTCAAGCAGGACACGTGCAGCTCCTGAACTGTATGGCAATCCTGTTGTGAATTTCATGGTTGATGAAATGGATGACCCTGCGACGTATGAAGAAGCGATGATGAGCCCGGATTCCAATAAATGGCTAGAAGCCATGAAATCCGAGATGGAATCCATGTACGAGAACCAAGTTTGGACCTTGGTGGACTTACCTCACGATCGAAAGGCCGTTGAGAATAAATGGATTTTCAAAAGAAAAACTGATGCTGATGGTAATGTGACCATCTATAAGGCTCGACTTGTCGCAAATGGGTTTCGAAAAATTCAAGGAGTTGACTACGATGAGACATTCTCTCCCGTAGCGATGCTTAAGTCGGTTAGGATTATGTTAGCAATTGCTGCATATTTCGATTATGAAATATGGCAGATGGATGTCAAAACTGCGTTCCTCAATGGTAATATTGAAGAAGAGTTGTATATGATACAACTTAAGGGTTTTGTCGATCCTAAGGATGCTAATAAGGTATGCAAACTTCAGCGATCCATCTATGGACTGAAGCAAGCATCCCGAAGTTGGAATCTCCGCTTTGATGAGATGATCAAAGAGTTTGGATTTGGCCAAACTTATGGAGAGGCTTGAATTTACAAGAAAGTGAGTGGGAGCAATGTGGCATTTCTGATATTATATGTGGATGACATATTATTGATTGGAAATGATATAGATCTTTTAAACAGTGTTAAAAGTTATCTAAACAGCAAATTTTCGATGAAAGACCTTGGTGAAGCGTCATATATATTAGGCATTAAAATCTATAGAGATAGATCAAGGCACCTAATTGGGCTATCGCAGATTACATACGTTGATAAGATATTAAAGAAGTTTAATATGGACGAAAGTAAGAAGGGGTTCTTACCTATGTTGCAAGGCAAGACATTGAGTAAGACTCAAAGTCCGGCTACGGCAGAAGAAAGAGAGATGATGGATAAGATACCCTATGCCTCGTCCATAGGCTCTATTATGTATGCCATGCTATGTACAAGACCGGATGTGGCACATGCTATTAGTTTGACTAGTAGGTACCAATCTGATCCAGGTTCGGAACACTGGATAGCGGTCAAGAATATCCTCAAGTACTTGAGAAGAACTAGGGATATGTTTCTTATATACGGAGGTGAAGAAGAGCTAGTCGCTAAGTGTTATGTCGATGCTAGCTTTGACACTGATCCGGATGACTCTAAGTCTCAATCCGGATACGTATTTCTCTTGAACGGGGCAGTAGTTAGTTGGAGGAGTTCCAAACAACCTATGGTGGCTAGATCAACGACGGAGGCGGAATATGTTGTTGCTTTAGAAGCAGCGTAGGAAGCGGTTTGGATGAAAGAGTTCATTACGGAACTAGGTGTGGTTCCTAGTGCGTTGGACCCGATGGTGATCTATTGTGACAACAATGGAGCCATAGTCAACGCAAAGGAACCGAGGTCTCACAAGAATTCCAAGCATATTAAGCGCCGGTTTCACTCCATCCGCGAGCATGTCAAGGATGGAGATATAAAGATTTGTAAAGTACACGTGGACCTAAATGTAGCAGATCCATTGATTAAAGCTCTCCCTAGGGCAAAGCATGATCAACACCAGAACTCCATGGGTGTTAGATTTATCACTATGTGAACTATATTATTGTCTCTAGTGCAAGTGGGAGACTGAAGGAAATATGCCCTAAGAGGCAATAATAAAGTTGTTATTATGTATTCCTTATATATGATAGATGTTTATTTTGCATGCTAGAATTGTATTGATCGGAAACATCAATACATGTGTGTTTAATAAACAAAAAGGGTTCCTAGTTATGCCTCTCTTATAGACTAGCTTGTTGATTAACAAGATGATCAAGGTTTCCTGATCATGGACATTGGATGTTGTTAATAACAAGGTCACACCATTGGTGGAATGATGTGATGAACATTCATCCAAAGTATAGCATTACGATCAAGTCATTATGTTTATATTGCTATAACATCATACGAAGTAATCTTTATCCTTAAACCATGAGATCATGTTAATTGCTAACACCGGAAGAGTATCTTGATAACATCAAACGTCACACAGTAATAGGGTGACTATAAAGATGGGTTCAGTACTACGAAGGTGTTATGTTGAGGCTCATGGATCAAGAGTGGAATTTGTCAATCCCGATGACGGATAGATATACTCTGGGTCTTCTTGGTGATATCACATTGAGATAGCTTGCAAGCAAGTGATGTGATCACTAGAATGTTATATCACGGGAACGAGAAAAGAGTGCATGTCGGTAACGAGATCAAACTAGGTATGGAGATACCGATGATCGAATCTCGGACATGTAATATATCGCGAGACAAAGGGATTTAGTTACAAGCATTAAAGGTTCTCACGATGACAGAAGTCATCGTTGAATGTGTAGGAGTCAGTACGGATCTCCAGGTCCCGCTGCTGATTATTGATCGGAGAAGGGTCTTGATCATGTCTGCATTATTCGCAAACCATAGGGTGACACACTTAAGAGTTACCGGACACCATTTTGGAGCACATATGTTTCAGACGAAAGAATTGCAAAGCGCAGGAATTGTTTCAATAGAAACCGGAAATTGTTTCGGGTGAAATTGCAGAAAGTGGTTCTGATGTGATATTGAAATATTGCAAGGGGCTATATGTGAATGTTTGTTAATTAAAGTAATTAACAAAATTCTGAATAAATTTAATAAAAGAGTTTTATTAAATGAGAGAGCATTAAACATGGAGAGTTTTAATGCATTTAAAGTGGAGACTTTAAAAGGGAATGTGAAGAGGCATTTTAATGTGGAGGGGTTACCACCACATGAATGGGGGAGGTGAGGGGTCACCCCCCATGCGCCGGCCATGGAGAGGAGGGGCACCCCCTCCTATAAAAGGCCACCCATTCCCTCCATCCTCACACCTTCTTGTGAAGGATCTCTCTCCCCCTCTAGAATTATTCCCCATGGTCTCGTATTAGCGAGATACATGTTCAGTGGCATTTAAATGCAGGAAGGAGTTGCTTTGCTTCCATTTGGATCACTGGAGCGAGGAGGTTGTCCGGTGGCTTGAACGTGTGTGCGAGTACGGATGCGCTGCTGAGTTGTGGCGCTCGGACTTCCTCACGATCTTGAGATCGGCAAGTGTACGACTACATCAACCACGAGCTCCTACTCGTTAACAAAACTCGTTGTCTTCAAGGGTAAGTTCTCGTTGGATGTATGTCCACCCATTGCTTTGTACCTAGTAGATAGATCTTGGCGTGTAGTTCTCATCGTAGGAAATTTTTTGTTTTCTATGTTGCGGACCCAACATATACACCATCTATTCTACTAGGGATAGGTAGGTGTCACCAAGGGGGTTGTACTTAATAGTACAAACGTGTAATAGTTCAGAGGAGCCAAACCACTACCATATATATATATACATCAACATAAGTAAAACGATGCAGTTTTAATAAACAGTAGTTAAAACATGCATAAGTAAAATAGTAGGACAAGGCTTATGAGCAAGAAGGTGGCTTGCCTGAGATCAGCAATATGGCATAATGTCCCTGGACTTCTTCTTAGAAAATCATAATAACCAATAAAAACCAGCTCCTTCTGCTCTCCGATATAATCGCAACTATGGTAGATAGGGAACACATGAAACAAACAAAAGGGCACAATCAATACAAGGCATACAATCACCAATACAATACAACAAGAAACTGAATAATAACAATTTAAGATTCAGATGGTTTTGAGAGGATTGGATTTAGGAGATTGAGGTGGCCTTGGAGAAGGGAGTGAACACCCATTAGGGTTTTTGTCGAGGAACTACCTAAGAGGGGGTTTTGGACCAATGACATATTCTGAATAATACCATTGTATAAAAATGATACCTATAGGTAGATGTTGATAAAGTGAAACCAAGAAAAGTGGTTTCACTATTTTATCACTTTTCTTTGATTTCCTATGAATTTTCTAGTGATAAAGGCTCTAGTTTTAGGAAGTAATTCACCAGAAATGTTCTGTATGTCAAAAAATTATTGCCTTGGGTGGTTAGGTAGGCCTTGATATACTTGTTCACTGAGAGTTGGAATCATGTCAAGATAATTAACAGAATGCCCTCAGGAATTTCCCAAAGGCAGTTCTGTAGCAATTTTGTCTTTTTCACTAAATTAAATCTACAAATTTTTTTAATTTGATTCAAGGGACACAGGGTAGGCATTTATAATACCTTTTTGTAGAAATTGTAATCACCTTGTTTGGATTTATCTAACTCCTGTAGTGATTTTATTGATGGATAAACCATGCACATAAATGTTTATTTCACCAAAATTCAATAGGAGTTCCACAAATTAAGATCTCCTTGGTTTGGTTAGATATGTATATAGATAATCCATTAGAGTTGGAATTAGGGTAAAAGCTATGATGGATTGGCCTAGAGAATTTTCTAAAGGCAGAGAGTCTCTATTTTTGTTATTTATATATCTTTAGATCAATAGTTCCACCTAGCTGGGGACAAGGGCTATTAGATAGGTATATCAACTACCTTTAATAAGCACTTTGGATCATACCATTTGGGTATGTACAACTCACTATGGAAATTATTTAGTGAAAAAGGTTCAGTTTAGTGGATTTAATGCCAGTAAATAATAAAAATTATTTTTGGCAAGTGACCAATTTTGAGTGTTGCACAAAACACTATGGTACTTGATAAAAATTGTGATATGGACAAAAAGTGCATTTTCCATTTTTATCTCAATTTAAACCTAGGGGCAAGATTTAGATCTAGAGATCAATAATAAAAACCTTGCACCGGACGGGCCGGATTCTGAGCGGGACTGGGCTGTGAGGGGCAGAAACGGCCCGCCTCAGCATCACTGCCGGCAGGAGGACAGGGTTCAAACTCGCCAAGGGGCCCCATCGGTCAGCGGTAGCAGGGGGCCGAACAGGGAAGGGCGATCTGGGGCCGTTGGATCAAAGAGAGATCGATGCTGGGGAGTCGTCGTCTCCAGCGGGATGGGCCTGGCGGCGGCCGAACCCTAGGGTCGACGGAAACAGTGCGGGGAGCTCACCAGGGACTCGGGGAGCTGCTGGGGACGGTGGAGGAGACGCAGCGCACCGAGGCAACTTCGTCGGTGGGCGGCGAGGTGGGGTTCCACGTCGGACGACATCATGCGCATATATGCAGGCGGAGCTTGCTGCAGTGCTCGCCGGAGCAGGATCGAGAACGCATGCATGTTGGTGGGGAGATGATTGGGGCACTAGGAGGAGGTATGATGCCAGGGAATGGCCCTTGGGGAGGTTGCGGAGGCGCAGGAGTATCAAGCTCGTCGGAGGAGCTTCAATCGGGTATGCACTTGGGCAGCGGCTCCAGCGTACCTGTGATAGAAAGGAGGGCATGGGGAGGTGAGTTACAGCGTGTAGGCCATGAATCAGCAGAGAGAGAGAGAGGAAAGAGCGGCTTGGGGCGAGGACATGCTCAACCCTTCGAAGAAGGCCGAGAGGAGCTTTCCTCCTTTTCCATGGCGATGGGGAGCCAGAGATCTGGATCTGGAGCTCGGGAAGAGGTAGGTGGGAGTGTGGAGGCGAAATGAGAGGCAGAGGGGAGAGCTGGGTGGCCTAGGGTTATTTATTCCAAGAGGAGATGTCCATGGCGGCACAAGTCCATGGGAGGACAAGGGAAGGGGAGCTGGCCATCCATTGGGCAGCAAAGGTGGTGGAGAGGCGGTGGAGGTGTTATCTGGGGTCGTGCTTAGGGGCAGAGGGGCAGTGGGGATGCTGTCCTAAGCTTATCTTCCCAAGTGGCAATAAAGTCTTGACCCTCTCTCTCTCCTTCCAAGTACTAATGATGTACTATTGTGGTTTCGACCAAGAGTGAGATGGGTGCTGGAGAGAGGTGCTGGTCAAGCTTTTGATGAGGATTGGAGTGGGTTTGAGTAGTGGATTTGATTAGTTGGCAATTTTGATCAAATAGGGGGTTATGAAGAAAGTCCAAAAACTTGCATTGGACAAGATGAGGAAATGGTACTGGTAGGTAGATGAGGTCAAGGTGGATCTCCAGGAATTATTTGGGATTTTTCTAAGGATTTTAGGCCCCCTTAAAAAGATTTATTCAAAAAGTACAGAAGTTGTTTCTAGAAGATCATTTGGTAATTCTACATTGGACAAGGTTGGATTTTGATGTGTAATGGTCCCAAATGTGAATACACACTTAGGGAAATTTTCCCAAGATTTAATGGAAGATAAAAGTATTTAAAACAATTATTATTCCAATTCAGCCATTTAAGAAAATAGGCAAAAAGAAATAATAAATCTCTTCAAAAATATTTATTTTTGAAGTGGGAAGATTGGGTATGATATATGGGCCTCAAAAGAGCTTAGAGTTGGGGAATTGTTTTGGCAAAAATCAAATTTTCCTTTGGGAAAGGAGTTTTGGAGATTTTGACTAATAAGGAGATTTTGACTAATAAGGAATTAAGGATCTAGGGTGAGGTTAATTTCATACCATCAAAACATGGTTGTATCTTGGAGTTCAGATATCCCCTTGATGCAAGGGATATATGGATTTATAGACTAAGTTATTTAGATCACCATGGCATAGAAGTTTGGTCTGGATCATGTTTGATCTTTCCAAGGATTGTTTCCAAACTTTGAATATAGCAAGTCTGCCCAAGCAGATTATCAACTAGCCTTCAAAACCTTGTGGGTTTAAGAAGCAAAAAGATCCACTTGGAACAAGTGAAGTAGATATTTATAGACCTATATGAGTAGAACACAACCATGCAAAGAGTTGGTCCATAGAAGGTTGGATGGTGGTATGAGCTTCTACCAAAGTAGGCATGATGACTAGATTTGCAGGAAAAGTTATTTTCTTGTCTGAAAAACCATCAAGGACAAGTGGGTTGGAGGATGATCTTACCAAGGGAAAGAGGGGTCCTTGGTAGTTCTTAGGATGTTTAACAAGATGGTTCCTATGCATTTTCAAAAATGCACAAGGGTTGAGGAAGGGAGGCATCCAAAAAGGTGATGCTAGAAATAGTTCTCCAGACTTAGCCAAATTTGGCAGATTTAGGGTTTTTAACTAGAGCATGAGAGGGGATGTTTTTAATGGGTTGCAAGGTACCCAAGCATCATCAAGTGAATGATGTTGAAGTGTAGATTGAGTAGAGAGGATCCATGCTTGATATTGGTCTTCATTGACTTGGAAACTTCTAGAACAGATATCTTCAGAATTGATCTGGTTAAGGGTTTCAGATGATCACTTAGTATCTAGAGATTAGATTCTTCTTTGTACTCCTGCTTAGGGTGTGGTGATTTGGAAACCTCTTGATCCTAGTGATGAGCTCCTAGGGTAGCTCATACTATCTCCTAAGCAGACAAATCAAGCAGCAGATCAAGGCAACTCATCTTACAAATAAATCAACTACTACTGGGGTTACCACCAAGCTTAGCTTGAGGTAAGGATGGTTATTTTGAAATAGGTTGGAGTTTGAACAAGGTAAGGTCCGTGGTATCTCTACCAAGAGTAGAATCCAAAAGCTTACAAAAAGGTTTTAGAGATCCTAGAGGTAAGAGTAGTTGAAGGTTCTGTCTTGAAAACATAAAAAGATTATATTATATAACTCTCCATAGTTTTGTCAATAGAAGTTACAAAAATAGTTTTGGTTACATAAGCATCTTGGCTCATGTTTTGAAATGCCAGAACATTTGAGAATATGGAAATTAAGCCAAGAGTGTTTTGGGAAGTAGCTTTTGTCAACTGGTGTTAAGGTAAGGAGTATATCATCTAGTACACATTGAGATGCATAAGCATATCCAAACATCAAGCAAACACTTCAGCATTAAACAAGAAAAAGTTTTTGTTCCCCCTGATTTTTGCATTCTAGACAACTAATCAGGATTGCTGAAATTGGGATGTTACAGCTGGTCTGAGGCATAGCTAGGTAAAATTAAGTTGTTACTAGCTGTCCCTCATAGATGTGCTCTGATGCATGGTATCAGTTAATAATTCTTGATTTAAAAAAAAGAATGATTGGCATATCCACTGTTAAATATAGATCCTTAAGATCAATAGATTGCAGAGGTGCTACTCCATAAGAGATGTGCACTGAATCTTGTTCTAAGGCTGCTGTTATATATGAATGTGGAGATTTAAGTTTATATCCAAGATCTATGATGCATAGGCTGAGATCTTGTATTTGTTTGTAAGGATGTGTCATTGGCTTTCATCTAAATTCTTCTGGGATGAATATACACCCCACTTGGGTGTTTTCTGAGAAGATTAGGTAAACAACATATGCTCATTTGACTCTATGATAATCTGATCATGTGGTGATGCTATTTGAACTCACCATATTATTTGTTGGTTGATTATGTTGTGGTGTTGCTTGTTGCCTGCTCTAGCTCTGCATCACCTGGTGATGCTCCTGTGACTTTGTGCTTGACCTTTCTTTCCACCTGCTCCACGCCCTCCTTATGTTACCATCAAGTGGAGATCTGATGGTTGATTTGGGTAAGTTGGTGGAGTATTTGGCTATGGTTTCAGCAAGCTCTATAGCTGTGAGTGCGTGCCTGAGAAGGAGAAATGAGCTACTGTGTTCCCCTTCGACTGGTGCTCTGTATGGTTGCTTGTACTGCTGCTGTTAGCTTGACAACACACACCATGCAGTTAGTCGACTAAGCTGTGTGTGTGTTGTGCATGTGGATCAGCTCAAGTAACTTGGTATATACTCTTACCTGTTTACTGATTGACAGCCTGGTGAAACTTACTTTTATCCACTTGGCTTTTACTGTAATCTTAACTATTTACTGAGAAGAACATATACTTCACTTTTGGTGAAACTTACCCCTTTTACTTACTCAATGATGTACCATGAACAGTGCACTTCATTGTTCAACACTGAGAGTAAAAATTATCTAACTAACCCCTAATTTCCTTTCTAGTTGTTTATCTTATTTGCAGGAACAAGATCTAGACTCACAAGATTAGTATAGGAGTAGATAGTTAGTATAGGTTCTTCTTGTAACCTTGATCCACTAGAGTGATTACATGTGTGTTGTTTTCCTAAACCACATGGATCCACTAGAGTCATTACATTTGTCTTCTTTTCCTAAACCAAATGGATCCACTAGAGTCATTACATGTGTGTTCTTTTCCTAAACCACATGGATCCACTTCTAACATTGCATGTGTGTTCTTTTCATAAACCACATTGATCCACTGGTGTCATTGCATGGGTTTTCTTTTCCTAAACCACATTGATCCACTGGTGACATTGCATGTGTGTTCTTTTCCTAAACCACATGGATCCACAAGAGTCATTGCATGTGTGTTCTTTTCCTAAACAACATGGATCCACTAGAGTCATTGCATGTGTATTGTTTTCCTAAACCACATGGATCCAGTAGAGTCATTGCATGTGTGTTCTTTTCCGAAACCACATTGATCCACAAGTGACATTGCATGTGTGTCCATTTCCTAAACCACATTGATCCACTTGTGTCATTGCATGTGTGTTATTTTCCTCAACCATATGGATCCATTAGATTCGTTGCCTCTGTGTTATTTTCCCGAACCACATGGATCCTCTGATGTCATTGTATGTGTGTTCTTTTCCTAAACCACATTGATCCACTAGAGACATCGCATGTGTGTTATTTTCCTAAACCACATGGATCCACTAGTGACATTGCATGTGTGTTATTTTCCTAAACCACATGGATCCACTTGTGACATTGCATGTGTGTTATTTTCCTAAACGACATGGATCCACTAGTCTCATTGCATGTGTGTTCTTTTCCTAAACCACATGGATCCACTTGAGTCATTGCATGTGTGTTCTTTTGCTGAACCACATGTATCCACTAGAGTCATTGCATGTGAGTTCTTTTACTAAACCACATTGATCCACTGGTGACATTGCATGTGTGTTCTTTTCCTAAACCACATTGATCCAATAGAGTAATTGCATGTGTGTTCTTTTCCTAAACCACATGGATCCACTAACAAGAGCTATTCCTACTTCTAGTTAGTGAAAGAAACTCTGATCCCTTTAGTGTTTTGTTTGGCGAAAAATTTACCCTTATTTTACAGATGCATGCATGCACAAACTTATATTCCTATTTCTACCCTTCGTTTGATCCTAATGCTGGGATGTTACAACATGTGTGTTATTTTCCTAAACCACATGGATCCACTAGAGTCATTGCATGTGCATTCTTTTCCTAAACCACATGGATCCCCTAGTGACATTGCATGTGTGTTCTTTTCCTAAACAACATTGATCCACTAGAGTGATTACATGTGTGTTGTTTTCCTAAACCACATGGATCCACTAGAGTCATTACATTTGTGTTCTTTTCCTAAACCAAATGGATCCACTAGAGTCATTACATGTGTGTTCTTTTCCTAAACCACATGGATCCACTTGTGACATTGCATGTGTGTTCTTTTCATAAACCACATTGATCCACTGGTGTCATTGCATGGGTTTTCTTTTCCTAAACCACATTGATCCACTGGTGTCATTGCATGTGTGTTCTTTTCCTAAACCACATGGATCCACAAGAGTCATTGCATGTGTGTTCTTTTCCTAAACAACATGGATCCACTAGAGTCATTGCATGTGTATTGTTTTCCTAAACCACATGGATCTAGTAGAGTCATTGCATGTGTGTTCTTTTCCGAAACCACATTGATCCAATGGAGTCATTGCATGTGTGTTCGTTTCCTAAACCACACTGATTGACTAGAGACATGGCATGTGTGTTCTTTTCCTAAACCACATGGATCCACAAGTGACATTGCATGTGTGTCCATTTCCTAAACCACATTGATCCAGTTGTGTCATTGCATGTGTGTTATTTTCCTCAACCACATGGTTCCATTAGATTCATTGCATCTGTGTTATTTTCCTGAACCACATGGATCCTCTGATGTCATTGCATGTGTGTTCTTTTCCTAAACCACATTGATCCACTAGAGACATCGCATGTGTGTTATTTTCCTAAACCACATGGATCCACTAGTGACATTGCATGTGTGTTATTTTCCTAAACCACATGGATCCACTTGTGACATTGCATGTGTGTTATTTTCCTAAACGACATGGATCCACTGGTCTCATTGCATTTGTGTTCTTTTCCTAAACCACATGGATCCACTTGAGTCATTGCATGTGTGTTCTTTTCCTGAACCACATGTATCCACTAGAGTCATTGCATGTGAGTTCTTTTACTAAACCACATTGATCCACTGGTGACATTGCATGTGTGTTCTTTTCCTAAACCACATTGATCCAATAGAGTAATTGTATGTGTGTTCTTTTCCTAAACCACATGGATCCACTAACAAGAGCTATTCCTACCTCTAGTTAGTGAAAGAAACTCTGATCCCTTTAGCGTTTTGTTTGGCGAAAAATTTACCCTTATTTTTTACAGATGCATGCATGCACAAACTTATATTCCTATTTCTACCCTTCGTTTGATCCTAATGCTGGGATGTTACAACATGTGTGTTATTTTCCTAAACCACATGGATCCACTAGAGTCATTGCATGTGAATTCTTTTCCTAAACCACATGGATCCCCTAGTGACATTGCATGTGTGTTCTTTTCCTAAACAACATTGATCCACTAGAGTGATTACATGTGTGTTGTTTTCCTAAACCACATGGATCCACTAGAGTCATTACATTTATGTTCTTTTCCTAAACAAGATGGATCCACTACAGTCATTACATGTGTGTTCTTTTCCTAAACCACATGGATCCACTTGTGACATTGCATGTGTGTTCTTTTCATAAACCACATTGATCCACTAGTGTCATTGCATGTGTGTTCTTTTCCTAAACTACATTGATCCACTGGTGTCATTGCAGGTGTGTTCTTTTCCTAAACCACATGGATCCACAAGAGTCATTGCATGTGTGTTCTTTTCCGAAACAACATGGATCCACGAGAGTCATTGCATGTGTATTGTTTTCCTAAACCACATGGATCCACTAGAGTCATTGCATGTGTGTTCTTTTCCGAAACCACATTGATCCAATGGAGTCATTCATATGTGTTCATTTCCTAAACCACACTGATTGACTAGAGACATTGCATGTGTGTTCTTTTCCTAAACCACATGGATCCACAAGTGACATTGCATGTGTGTCCATTTCCTAAACCACATTGATCCACTTGTGTCATTGCATGTGTGTTATTTTCCTCAACCACATGGATCAATTAGATTCATTGCATCTGTGTTATTTTCCTGAACCACATGGATCCTCTGATGTCATTGCATGTGTGTTCTTTTCCTAAACCAGATTGATCCACTAGAGACATCGCATGTGTGTTATTTTCCTAAACCACATGTATCCACTAGTGACATTACATGTGTGTTATTTTCCTAAACCACATGGATCCACTAGAGTCATTGCATGTGAATTCTTTTCCTAAACCACATGGATCCCCTAGTGACATTGCATGTGTGTTCTTTTCCTAAACAACATTGATCCACTAGAGTGATTACATGTGTGTTGTTTTCCTAAACCACATGGATCCACTAGAGTCATTACATTTATGTTCTTTTCCTAAACAAGATGGATCCACTACAGTCATTACATGTGTGTTCTTTTCCTAAACCACATGGATCCACTTGTGACATTGCATGTGTGTTATTTTCATAAACCACATTGATCCACTAGTGTCATTGCATGTGTGTTCTTTTCCTAAACTACATTGATCCACTGGTGTCATTGCATGTGTGTTCTTTTCCTAAACCACATGGATCCACAAGAGTCATTGCATGTGTGTTCTTTTCCGAAACAACATGGATCCACGAGAGTCATTGCATGTGTACTGTTTTCCTAAACCACATGGATCCACTAGAGTCATTGCATGTGTGTTCTTTTCCGAAACCACATTGATCCAATGGAGTCATTCATGTGTGTTCATTTCCTAAACCACACTGATTGACTAGAGACATTGCATGTGTGTTCTTTTCCTAAACCACATGGATCCACAAGTGACATTGCATGTGTGTCCATTTCCTAAACCACATTGATCCACTTGTGTCATTGCATGTGTGTTATTTTCCTCAACCACATGGATCTATTAGATTCATTGCATCTGTGTTATTTTCCTGAACCACATGGATCCTCTGATGTCATTGCATGTGTGTTCTTTTCCTAAACCACATTGATCCACTAGAGACATCGCATGTGTGTTATTTTCCTAAACCACATGTATCCACTAGTGACATTACATGTGTGTTATTTTCCTAAACCACATGGATCCACTAGAGTCATTCCATGTGAATTCTTTTCCTAAACCACATGGATCCCCTAGTGACATTGCATGTGTGTTCTTTTCCTAAACAACATTGATCCACTAGAATGATTACATGTGTGTTGTTTTCCTAAACCACATGGATCCACTAGAGTCATTACATTTATGTTCTTTTCCTAAACAAGATGGATCCACTAGAGTCATTACATGTGTGTTCTTTTCCTAAACCACATGGATCCACTTGTGACATTGCATGTGTGTTCTTTTCATAAACCACATTGATCCACTAGTGTCATTGCATGTGTGTTCTTTTCCTAAACTACATTGATCCACTGGTGTCATTGCATGTGTGTTCTTTTCCTAAACCACATGGATCCACAAGAGTCATTGCATGTGTGTTCTTTTCCGAAACAACATGGATCCACGAGAGTCATTGCATGTGTATTGTTTTCCTAAACCACATGGATCCACTAGAGTCATTGCATGTGTGTTCTTTTCCGAAACCACATTGATCCAATGGAGTTATTCATGTGTGTTCATTTCCTAAACCACACTGATTGACTAGAGACATTGCATGTGTGTTCTTTTCCTAAACCACATGGATCCACAAGTGACATTGCATGTGTGTCCATTTCCTAAACCACATTGATCCACTTGTGTCATTGCATGTGTGTTATTTTCCTCAACCACATGGATCTATTAGATTCATTGCATCTGTGTTATTTTCCTGAACCACATGGATCCTCTGATGTCATTGCATGTGTGTTCTTTTCCTAAACCACATTGATCCACTAGAGACATCGCATGTGTGTTATTTTCCTAAACCACATGTATCCACTAGTGACATTCCATGTGTGTTATTTTCCTAAACCACATGGATCCACTTGTGACATTGCATGTGTGTTATTTTCCTAAACGACATGGATCCACTGGTCTCATTGCATGTGTGTTCTTTTCCTAAACCACATGGATCCACTTGAGTCATTGCATGTGTGTTCTTTTCCTGAACCACATGTATCCACTAGAGTCATTGCATGTGAGTTCTTTTACTAAACCACATTGATCCACTGGTGGCATTGCATGTGTGTTCTTTTCCTAAACCACATTGATCCAATAGAGTAATTGCATGTGTGTTCTTTTCCTAAACCACATGGATCCACTAACAAGAGCTGCTCCTTAGTTCCAAAAAGCTTGAAAATTTATCAGATCCCCGGTATGTCGGGTGCAATTGTATGCTGGATATGCGATATTTTTCCACTACATTTCTATGCCAGATTAACTTGGGCGCAGTCCCCGAGTTTCATTTTCTTGTTCGTCCAATTCTCTGGCTCGGTCCGTGTCTACCTTGATTGGGTTTTACGACTTACGAACCCGATCTTCAAAAATTGTTTTAACAATACTTAGAAACTTTTAGGCTTAGCTCAAAATAATTCAGCATAATAACTTGAAAATAAATACAGGGTTAGTCCAAAAAACAAGCTTTAGCTCGAATAAACTCATTTCCTTAGTCGTTTTTCATGTGCTACGCAGTTCCAAACTTGTTCCCTTGCTTGCCATGAAGCCAATTCTTGTTGGACAGCAGCAAGTCGAAGAGTTGGGTTTTTGGTGCTCACACATTACTAATCCGGGTTAAGTAGAACGACTTATTCCAGCTACCGCATAAAAAGTAACAACAAACGTTATTAAGGCAGTCCCCGAGTTACTGCTCGAGGCGCTGCTATTTCATTGATAAGCTCATTGCCGACATACATACCGACATATGAGACGACTCGGATACATACACTTCTTAGCTAAGTGTAGAAGGGACGAAGTAGTGCTACATTCTACTTGGCGCTTTGGATTCCTCTCCGGACCTGTCCGCCTTGTTCTTTTCCTGTGGCTTTGCATCTATGAGATAGTAAGAATCATTGTGCAATGCTTTGCTCACAATGAATGGCCCTTCCCATGGGGGGATAATTTATGCATGCCAGTAGTACGTTGTACCAACCGAAGCACCAGATCGCCTTCCCGAAAGACTCGGGGGCACACTTTCCGGCTATGATAGCGTCGGAGATTTTGCTGATATATGGCGGATCTGGACAGTGCCAGTTCTCTCGCTTCTTCCAGCAGATCAACATCATTTTGCCGGGCTTCTTGCACTTCGGCTTCTATGTATTGGGTGACCCTAGGCGAATCATGCTCTATGCCGGCTGGTAATACATCTTCTGCCCCATATACTAGAAAAAATGGCGTATAGCCTGTTGATCGATTCGGAGTTGTTCTTAAGCTCCATAGTACCGCTGGTAGTTCTTCTATCCAGCACCCCGCAGATCTTTGCAGCGGCTCAATGAGCCGGGGTTTTATCTCGGATAATACTAATCCGTTGGATCTTTCCACTTGTCCGTTCGATGCGGGGTGGGCTACCGAGGCGACATCGAGTCGGATCTTCTTATCTCGCCAGAAGCGCGCAAATGCTCCTTCCGCAAAATTTGTTCCATTATCGGTTATAATACTGTGTGGATAACCGTATCTCAAGATGATGTCTTTGAGAAATGTCACGACCGTAGCTCCATCACATCTTCTTATAGGTTTCACTTTAATCCATTTTGTAAACTTGTCCACCATGACCAAAATGTGTGTCATGTTTCCTCTCGCCGGTTTGAACGGGCCAACCATATCCAAGCACCATACTACAAATGGCCACGTAATTGGTATGGTCTTGAGTTCCGACATAGGCATATGTGTCTTGGTGGCGTACCTTTGACAACCATTGCATTTTCTCACCAGATCTTCTGCTTGCTCCAAGGCACTTGGCCAGTAGAATCCATGCCGGAACGCCTTTGCCACCAAGGCTCGGGATGAGGCATGATGCCCACATTCTCCTTGGTGTATATCTTGGAGGATGTCAAGCCCTTCTTCCGGGTCAACGCATCGTTGGAGGACATTGGTTACACTCCGTTTGTACAACTCGGAATTGATGATTGTGTATGCTTTTGCTCTCCTCTGAGTTTGCCTGGCTAACACCTCCTCAGCGGGTAACGTTCCGTCTTTCAGGAATTGGAATATAGGCAGTGCCCAAGCTGGTATTGCTCGTGGAGGGAACATCTCCTCATCAAATTTCCATCTGATCCACCGGCATAACTTCAGCGAGGTAGTCCCCGGGTTTGCCGAGGTAGTCCCCGGGTATGCTGATGCAGTCCCCGGGTTTGCCGAGGCAGGCCCCGGGTCTCGCGCACTACCTCCCGTGTCAATGTCCATGGGCTCAGCTCCAGATTCCGTATTTTCTGGGACATAGATCGAGTCGGTTCCTGGGGACGGCCTGATAAATGGTTTTCTGAGGTGTTCCAATGCTACACCCGGTGGAATTTCCTGTCTGGTCGATCCGAGCTTCGACAACATGTCGGCAGCCTCGTTTTCCACTCGGGGTACATGGAGAAATTGACACCCCTCGAAGTAACCAGATATCTTCTGCATGTGAAATTTGTATAGTGCCCTGTTTGGATCCAGGGCGTCCCACACTCCGGACACCTGCTGCACCACCAGATCCGAGTCGCCAAAGCATATTATCCGACGTATGCCAATCTCCTTTGCCACTTTGAGCCCATGCACAAGAGCCTCATACTCAGCGACATTGTTCGATGGCGTGAAATGGATCTGCAATACGTACTTTAGCTGGTCCTTCTTTGGCGAGGTAAGAACAACCCCGGCGCCTAGTCCGGTTTTGGTTTTCGACCCGTCAAAGTGCATCCTCCAGTAATTCGGATCTGGTGGCGGTGGTTCGTATTGTACCTCGGCCCAATCCACAAAAAAGTCCGCCACAGCCTGAGATTTGATCGCTTCTATTCTTACATCGTGTTAGCGCATAAGGGGCTAACTCAATTGCCCATTTTGCAATTCTTCCACTCGCATCCTTGTTACCCATTATCTCGGATATGGGAGCTTCACATATTACTTTGATGGGGTGCTCCTCAAAGTAATGCTTTAACTTCTTTGCCGCCATATAGACACCGTATGCCACCTTTTGAAAGTGAGGGTAGTTCTGTTTTGAGGCAGACAATACCTCGCTCAGGTAATATACTGGCCTCTGCACCGACTTACCCTCTTCATTGCGCTCCACTACAATTACTGCACTTACAACTCGGTTGGTTGCGGCTATGTAGAGCAACATTGGCTCCTTTGATAGTGGAGAGGCTAACACTGGCGTAGTGGCCAACATCTTTTTTAAGTGGGCAAAGGCTTCATCGGCCTGTGGCGTCCAAACGAATTTATCCGACTTTTTCATGAGTTGGTAGAGAGGCAGTGCCTTTTCTCCCAACCGACACACAAACCGACTCAATGCTGCCAGGCATCCAGTGAACTTCTGGACATCGTTAAGACACTTCGGCAGCTCCATTCGTTCGATGGCTCGGATCTTAGTTGGATTAACTTCGATACCTCGGCTGGAGACGAGGAATCCGAGTAATTTTCCAGCCGAGACACCGAAGGTACATTTTTCTGGGTTAAGCTTCATTCGGAACCTTCTCAAGTTCGCGAATGTTTGCCTTATGTCGTCAAGGAGCATTGTGCTTTCCTTGGTCTTGATAACCACATCATCCACGTATACTTGTACGTTTTGACCTATTTGGTCGTGCAAACATTTTTGCATACATCTTTGGTACGTTGCACCTACATTGCGTAAACCGAACGGCATAGTGCGATAGTAGTAAGCCCCGTATGGGGTAATAAACGCGGTCTTTATTTGATCATCCGGGTTCAGAGGTATATGGTGGAAGCCAGAATATGCATCAATGAATGACAACAGTTCGCATCCCACGGTCGAGTCTATGACCTGATCTATCCTCGGCAGTGGAAATGGATCTTTTGGACACGCCTTGTTCGTTCGTAATCGATACACATACGCCAAACCACGCCCACGTTCGGATTGTCCTTCTTCTTTTCTACCAAAGACGGATTAGAGAGCCAATCCGGATATAGTACCTCCATGATATATCCTGCTGCTAGTAACCGATCTATCTGCCTCCAATGACTTTTCTCCTATCCTCGGCGGCGGAGAGGTTGCTTCACCGGCCTTGCTCCGGGTCTAACGTTCAAAGAGTGCTCGGCCAACTCCCTCGGAACACCTTGCAAGTCCTGTGTAGACCAAGCAAAAATATCCCGATTCTCACGGAGGAAGTTGACGAGCTCGCTTTCCTATTTGTCAGTTAACCCGGCACCAATTGTTACGGTGCGCTCTGGGAACATGTTATCAACTGGAACCTTCTTGGTGTCCTTTGCGGCTTGAAATGAAACGCTGCCATGCGGGTTACTTAACGCCGGCATATATTGCTGCGCGGACTGAGCTAATGCTGCCACCTCTTGGATTTTTATTTTCTCTTGCGCAATCACAAGCGACTCGGCTAGGTTAGACCCGGCTGAAGCACATTCAATGGAACGTCGGAAATCTCCAGCAATGGTAATCACTCCATTTGGCCCGGGCAACTTCATCTTCAGATAACTGATGTGACATCTTGCCATGAATTTGTTCAATGCTGGTCTTCCGAGTAATGCATGATATGGACTTTCCAAGTTCACCACTTCAAACTCCAGATTTTCAGTTCGGCAGTTATCCCTTGTGCCGAATAGCACGTCGACCCGGACTTTGCCTATGGGCTCACAAGAAATGCCTGGTACAATGCCATGGAAAGTTGTTCTCGTAGCCTGGAGCATGTTCTCCGAGATGCCCAACTTGCGCATCGTATCCACATACATGATGTTAATGCTACTGCCATTATCAATCAAAACCTTGGAGAACCTCACATTGATGTTCGGTCCAATGAATGTCGGATCTAGCACTAGCGCATACGAACCTGGACTCGGCATAAGTTTAGGATGATCTTTGATGTTCCAGGTGACTTCCTGGTCCGACCAAGGCATGTACCTCGTCACTGCTGGCATGACCGCATTGACCTCCATATGTCGGTGCTGCAAGCTCTTTCTATCTGTTTCCTCAGTTGTGAACACACAATAACTCTGGTGATGTTCCCTGTACTCATTCCTTCCCTCGTTTCCGTGGTACCTCTGAACCGGTTGTTGCTGATTTTCCACCTGATGCACTGCATCCCTTCTCTCGTTATTGTCATACCTCGGCGGGGGGGAGGCAACATTAGCTGTTGCGTGTTCGCTCCGGAGAGCAATTGCTGCCGAGGTAAGTCCTGCTGAGGTTGATCATTCTGGGGTGCCTGAGCATTCCCCGAACCACCTTGTTCTATCTTACGGAGCCACTCACAGTGCCTCGTTGTGTGACCCGCCGGGCTATTAGGATTTGGCGTGTGAAACTTACACGGCTTGTCCAACATTGACTCGTAGGTATACCTCGGACGGTCTTTCTTTTCTTGCCACTGTTTCTTTTGCTCTGGAGTCCATGTTTTCTTGCCATCATTTCTTGGAGTCCATTGCCCTCCCGTTATCTGGCGTTGGTTGCTCCCTGCTCCGGGTCGATCTTGATTCACAGCTGCAACTTGTTGCGAACCGTAGCGATGATCCGGTCTATCATCTCTCCTTTTTCCTCTGTAATCGTTCCTCTGGGATGACCCAGCTCCATCCCTCTAATAGTATTCCTCGTTTGACTCATTTGACGCGAGCCTAGGTTGAGTCGGATCCCCAAAGCATACGAATCAGCAATCCGGATCATCTTTGCCAGCGTAATTGGCATTTTCCTTTGCAACTTCATCCACAGCTCGCTGCCATATCTGCACCCTTGCGCAAACCACGCTATGGCCTGTGACTCTATGACACCCTCACACGAGTTTCTCACGGTACACCACCGGGTCAAGAATTCACGATCCGTCTCGTTAGGTCTTTGCTTGCACATTGCTAGGGTCTGCGGTCTATTCGGCCTCTGATATGTACTTGAGAAGTTACTGATAAACATTTCTTCAAAATCTATCCAGTAGTTGATGCTTCCGGGTGGTAAATTATCCAGCCATACTCTGGTCGGGCCTTCCAACATCTGGGGTACGTAACGTACAGCCCATCTCAAGTTGCAAGTTGCAATTTTCACTGCCGTAGCATAGTTTATCAGCCAATCCTCTGGCTTGGTACTGCCGTCATACGTCTTCGTGCCTCTGGGTAACTGGAAGTTTGGTACCAGTGGTTCCTTCATGATCCGGGGTTCAAAGCACGCTGGACCCGGAGGACCTTGACATTCGATCTGTTCCGACCTATACAGGCGATCCAGTTTTAATCTAGCGTCATCCGGCATTAAATCCCTGCTTCCCAATCTTGACCCTATCACATGATAATCTGGTCTGGGGTACCCCGCGTTCACCATCTCCGAATCACCGTCGTTGTATCGGTTTTGCTCTCGTGCGCACCTTTCTGCTACATACCTCGGCCGGCGCTTTGCTCTTGCCTTGGTATATTCCGCTGCTGCAGTTGTCCTGCTCCTGCGGAGTTGCGCTGTCCGGCATTGCTGTTGGCGGCGTTCCCTTGACCGGCATTGCCTTGGTCGTGATTACCTCGGCCAGCTTCACCTCGGCTCACACTCCGTCGATCATCACTTTTCCGCATCTCTTTTTCTTTTCCCGCACGCGTCGGGTCGTACGGGACAATCTGTTTGTTCCGTCTGGCCGAGGTTACTACCTCTTCTCTCCTTGGACCACCATGAGGCGATGATGCGGCTCCAGCGGACTTCTCCGGGTTACCCATCACCGAATGGACGATTTTGGAAGCTCCAGCTCTCTCCGGGTTAGCTCTCAGCAGCTCTTCGTTCTGTTTGTTCGCGATCCGTACCAGCTCGTTAACCCTATCCTGCTGTCTTTGATGGGCCTCACCCGTCAGACCCTCTAACTCGGACGCAGCCGCATCTGCTACTTTGAGGTTCTTCGCCGGGGTACTATACTTCGGCAACCCCACAGACAGATAGTTTTCCGACCCTTCTGCTCCATCATCACCTTCTCTGTTCATCTCGCTTATGAGATTTCTCCCTTTTACTTTTACCATATCAACTTTGTTTGCCTTTGCGTACTCACGCAGCGTCATGTTCAGCGACTGCTGAGCCACGGCTATTTTCTTTGCGCCCTCCAGTATCTTTTGCCTAGTTTCCTCTAGCTCGGCCTATGCCTGAGCCGGATCTACCACTGCTGCTACCGGGTTAGCCAAGCTATCCATAGCCTCTCTCAGTACGTTCTCAGGCCTCTCTAGTGGAGGTCCTCTACCTTTCCTCGGTGCCTTAGGTGTTACCTCCGGGTCTGGTCCTTGCTTGCGCTTTGCACTGGCGCGATCATCATCACCTCCGCATGGTCCGGGAGCGGCGTCTGGCGCCCGCGAGCCACGATGAGGTGGTTCCCCCGCATCGATGACACGACGCGGATGAACGCATGATACGTCCACAACAACGTAGACCTTGTGCGCACCGAGCTTGACGAAGAGGCCGTTCTTGGCGAAGTGGGGCGTCTTGCGAAGCAGCCAGCATTGTTGGCGAAATCCAGCACTCAAAGCGCTGAACGAGCCCGGAGACGCAGCCGCGTTCAGCGATGAGGTTTCCCGTCCGGATCTTTACCCCTACTAGCGCCACTAGCCCCACGGTGGGCGCCAACTGTCGTGGTGGTGTCACGGCAGATGCCATGGATAGGCTAAAGGTGGGGACTAATACAAGCTAGGGGAATCCAGGGAGGGATAGTGGAGTGATTCTCCACACAGAAGTTTGTATTGCTATATCTGCAAGATTACAAGTGCTCCTTGAGCTGTATTGGCGAGAGGAGGAAGAAGGAGCTCTCTTACTCTTGCCCACTATTTTTCCCTAGAACCCTAGATCAACTAGCCCTATGGAATCACCAAACCAACTAGAGCTCAACCAACCCCCTCTACCAGAAACCTAGCCCCCCTTATATAGAGGAAGTTCGGTCCCTGCCTAGGGCATATGTGGAGGCATATTCCTAAGAATATGCCCCCTCCCAAAGTGGTAACCCGACCGGGGTGCTTTTCCCCTGCGTCACACATGCTTTAGCGACATAAGCCTCTGCGGTGCCCGCGTCAGCAGACATGGGCGTCGTCACCATTGTCGGCCACGACCCGGTGGTCCTACCCTTGCTTTCTCCGCTCATGCAGTGCGTACCGGACCTTCTTTTTGACCAGAGAGATTCCTTCCTTCTCCTAGAAGCTAAGCGAGGACCCGGATCATTGTAGATCCGGCCACACCTGTTCCTGCATATAAGTTAGACAAGCACTACCGACTTACTCCTTAAGTCGGATGAGACAATGTTAGGTGACCCCCCCTGGTCCGGGTTATTCCGTGATCCGGCCTGCCTTGAGGTGACTCGGCCAGCATCCGCTTTGACCTTGCCGAACCTCGGCTAACTCGGCCATTATACCCCGGAGTGACCCTACCCGGGGGTATCCCCCCAACAACCACACAAATCGACCCGAGACATTGCATGTGTGTTCTTTTCCTAAACCACATGGATCTACAAGTGACATTGCATGTGAGTTCATTTCCTAAACCACATTGATCCACTTGTGTCATTGCATCTGTGTTATTTTCCTCAACCACATGGATCCATTAGATTCATTGCATCTGTGTTATTTTCCTGAACCACATGGATCCTCTGATGTCATTGCATGTGTGTTCTTTTCATAAACCACATGGATCCACTAGATACATCGCAGGTGTGTTATTTTCCTAAACCACATGGATCCACTAGTGACATTGCATGTGTGTTATTTTTCTAAACCAAATGGATCCATTGGTGACATTGCATGTGTTATTTTCCTAAACTACATGGATCCACTAGTCTCATTGCATGTGTGTTCTTTTCCTAAACCACATGGATCCACTTGAGTCATTGCATGTGTGTTCTTTTCTAGAAGCACATGGATCCACTAGAGTCATTGCATGTGTGTTCTTTTACTAAACCATATTGATCCACTGGTGACATTGCATGTGTGTTCTTTTCCTAAACCACATTGATCCAATAGAGTCATTGCATGTGTGTTCTTTTGCTAAACCACATGGATCCACTAGATTCATTGCATGTGTGTTCTTTTCCTAAACCACATGGACCCACTTGAGTCATTGCACGTGTGTTCTTTTCCTAAACCACATTGATCCACTAGAGACATTGCATGTGTGTTCTTTTCCTAAACCACATGGATCCACTAGTGACATTGCTTGTGTGTTCTTTTCCTCAACCACATTGATCCACTTGTGTCATTGCATCTGTGTTCTTTTCCTAAACCACATTGATCCACTGGTGTGATTGCATGTGTGTTATTTTCCTAAACCACATGCATACACTAGAGTCAATGCATGTGTGGTGTTTTCCTAAACCACATGAATCCACTTGAGTCATTGCATGTGTGTTCTTTTCTTGAACCACATGGATCCACTAGTGTTATTGCATTTGTGTCCTTTTCCTAAACCATATGGATCCACTAGAGTCATTGCATGTGTGTTCTTTTCCTAAACCACATTGATCCACTTGTGACGTTTTCATGTGTGTTCTTTTCCTAAAACACATTAATCCACTAAATTCATTTCATGTGTGTTCTTTTCCTAAACCACATGGATCCACTAGAGACATTGGATGTGTACTCCTTTCCTAAACCACATGGATCCACTAGAGTCGTTGCATGTGCGTTCTTTTCCTAAACCAGATGGATCCCCTAGTGACATTGCATGTGTTTTCTTTTACTAAACAACATTAATCCACTAGAGTCATTGCATATGTTTTCTTTTCCTAAACCAGATGTATCCACTAGAGTCATTGCATTTGTGTTCTTTTCCTAAACCAGATGTATCCACTAGAGTCATTACAAGTGTGTTCTTTTCCTAAAGCACACGTATCCACTTGTTACATTGCATGCGTGTTCTTTTCATTAACCACATCGATCCACTGGTGTCATTGCATGTGTGTTCTTTTCCTAAACCACATTGATCCACTGGTGTGTCATTGCATTTGTGTTCTTTTCCTAAACCACATGGATCCACTAGAGTCATTGCATGTGTGTTCTTTTCCTAAACCACATGGATCAACTAGAGTCATTGTATGTGTGTTCTTTTCCTAAACCACATGGATCCACTAGAGTCAGTGCATGTGTGTTCTTTTTGTAAACCACATGGATCCACTTGAGTCATTGCATGTGTGTTCTTTACCTAAAACACCTTGATCCAATAGAGTCATTGCATGTGTGTTCTTTTCCTAAACCACATAGATCCACTAGACAAATTGCATCTGTGTTCTTTTCCTAAACAACATGGATCCACAAGTGACATTGCATGTGTGTTCTTTTCCTAAACCACATTGATCCACTTGTGTCATTGCTTGTGTGTTCTTCTCCTAAACCACATTGATCCACTGGTGTCATTGCATCTGTGTTCTTTTCCTAAACTACATGGATCCACTAGAATCATTGCATGGGTCTTCTTTTCCTAAACCACATGCATCCACTAGAGTCATTGCATGTGTGTAGTTTTCCTAAACCACATGGATCCACTTGAGTCATTGCATGGGTGTTCTTTTCTAAACCACATTGATCCACCATAGTCATTTCATGTGTGTTCTTTTCCTAAACCACATGGGTCCACTATAGTCATTGCATGTGTGTTCTTTTCCTAAACCACATGGATCCACTAGAGTCATTGCATGTGTGTTATTTTCCTCAACAACATGGATCCATTAGATTCATTTCATCTTTGTTATTTTCCTGAACCACATGGATCCTCTGATGTCATTGCATGTGTGTTCTTTTCATAAACCACATGGATCCACTAGAGACATCGCATGTGTGTTATTTTCCTAAACCACATGGATTCCCTAGTGACATTGCATGTGTGTTATTTTTCTAATCCACATGGATCCATTGGTCACATTGCATGTGTTATTTTCCTAAACGACATGGATCCACTGGTCTCATTGCATGTGTGATCCACTTGAGTTATTGCATGTGAGTTCTTTTCTAGAACCACATGGATCCATTAGAGTCATTTCATGTGTGTTCTTTTCATTAACCACATTGATCCACTTGTGATATTGCATGTGTGTTCTTTTCCTAAACAGCATTGATCCACTAGAGTCATTGCATGTGTGTTCTTTTCCTAAACCACATGGATCCACTAGAGTCATTTCATGTGTGTTCTTTTCCTAAACCACATGGATCCACTAGAGTCATTGCATGTGTGTTCTCTTCCTAAACCACATGGATCCACTTGAGTCATTACATGTGTGTTCTTTACCTAAAACACCTTGATCCACTAGAGTCATTGCATGTGTGTTCTTTTCCTAAACCACATTGATCCACTTGAGTCATTGCATGTGTGTTCTTTTCCTAAACCACATTGATCCACTAGAGATATTGCATGTGTGTTGTTTTCCTAAACCACATTGATCCACTTGTGACATTTTCATGTGTGTTCTTTTCCTAAAACACAATTATCCACTAAATTCATTTCATGTGTGTTCTTTTCCTAAACCACATGGATCCACTAGAGACATTGCATGTGTATTCTTTTCCTAAACCACATGGATCCACTAGAGTCATTGCATGTGCGTTCTTTTCCTAAACCAGATGGATCCCCTAGTGACATTGCATGTGTTTTCTTTTCCTAAACAACATTAATCCACTAGAGTCATTGCATGTGTGTTCTTTTCCTGAGCCACATGGATCCACTAGAGTCATTGCATTTGTGTTCTTTTCCTAAACCAGATGTATCCACTAGAGTCATTACAAGTGTGTTCTTTTCCTAAAGCGCATGGATCCACTTGTGACATTGCATGTGTGTTCTTTTCATTAACCACATCGATCCACTGGTGTCATTGCATGTGTGTTCTTTTCCTAAACCACATTGATCCACTGGTGTGTCATTGCATTTGTGTTCTTTTCCTAAACCACATGGATCCACTAGAGTCATTGCATGTGTGTTCTTTATCTAAACCACATGGATCCACTAGAGTCATTGCACGTGTGTTCTTTTCCTAAACCACATGGATCCACTAGAGTCATTGCATGTGTGTTCTTTTCCTAAACCATATGGATCCACTTGAGTCATTGCATGTGTGTTCTTTACCTAAAACACCTTGATCCGATAGAGTTATTGCATGTGTGTTCTTTTCCTAAACCACATAGATCCACTAGACAAATTGCATCTGTGTTCTTTTCCTAAACAACATGGATCCACAAGTGACATTGCATGTGTGTTCTTTTCCTAAACCACATTGATCCACTTGTGTCATTGCTTGTGTGTTCTTCTCCTAAACCACATTGATCCACTGGTGTCATTGCATCTGTGTTCTTTTCCTAAACCACATGGATCCACTAGAATCATTGCATGGGTCTTCTTTTCCTAAACCACATGCATCCACTAGAGTCATTGCATGTGTGTAGTTTTCCTAAACCACATGGATCCACTTGAGTCATTGCATGGGTGTTCTTTTCTAAACCACATTGATCCACCATAGTCATTTCATGTGTGTTCTTTTCCTAAACCACATGGGTCCACTATAGTCATTGCATGTGTGTTCTTTTCCTAAACCACATGGATCCACTAGAGTCATTGCATGTGTGTTATTTTCCTCAACAACATGGATCCATTAGATTCATTTCATCTTTGTTATTTTCCTGAACCACATGGATCCTCTGATGTCATTGCATGTGTGTTCTTTTCATAAACCACATGGATCCACTAGAGACATCGCATGTGTGTTATTTTCCTAAACCACATGGATTCCCTAGTGACATTGCATGTGTGTTATTTTTCTAATCCACATGGATCCATTGGTCACATTGCATGTGTTATTTTCCTAAACGACATGGATCCACTGGTCTCATTGCATGTGTGATCCACTTGAGTTATTGCATGTGAGTTCTTTTCTAGAACCACATGGATACATTAGAGTCATTTCATGTGTGTTCTTTTCATTAACCACATTGATCCACTTGTGATATTGCATGTGTGTTCTTTTCCTAAACAGCATTGATCCACTAGAGTCATTGCATGTGTGTTCTTTTCCTAAACCACATGGATCCACTAGAGTCATTTCATGTGTGTTCTTTTCCTAAACCACATGGATCCACTAGAGTCATTGCATGTGTGTTCTTTTCCTAAACCACATGGATCCACTTGAGTCATTACATGTGTGTTCTTTACCTAAAACACCTTGATCCACTAGAGTCATTGCATCTGTGTTCTTTTCCTAAACCACATTGATCCACTGGAGTCATTGCATGTGTGTTCTTTTCCTAAACCACATTGATCCACTAGAGATATTGCATGTGTGTTGTTTTCCTAAACCACATTGATCCACTTGTGACATTTTCATGTGTATTCTTTTCCTAAAACACAATTATCCACTAAATTCATTTCATGTGTGTTCTTTTCCTAAACCACATGGATCCACTAGAGACATTGCATGTGTATTCTTTTCCTAAACCACATGGATCCACTAGAGTCATTGCATGTGCGTTCTTTTCCTAAACCAGATGGATCCCCTAGTGACATTGCATGTGTTTTCTTTTCCTAAACAACATTAATCCACTAGAGTCATTGCATGTGTGTTCTTTTCCTGAGCCACATGGATCCACTAGAGTCATTGCATTTGTGTTCTTTTCCTAAACCAGATGTATCCACTAGAGTCATTACAAGTGTGTTCTTTTCCTAAAGCGCATGGATCCACTTGTGACATTGCATGTGTGTTCTTTTCATTAACCACATCGATCCACTGGTGTCATTGCATGTGTGTTCTTTTCCTAAACCACATTGATCCACTGGTGTGTCATTGCATTTGTGTTCTTTTCCTAAACCACATGGATCCACTAGAGTCATTGCATGTGTGTTCTTTATCTAAACCACATGGATCCACTAGAGTCATTGCACGTGTGTTCTTTTCCTAAACCACATGGATCCACTAGAGTCATTGCATGTGTGTTCTTTTCCTAAACCATATGGATCCACTTGAGTCATTGCATGTGTGTTCTTTACCTAAAACACCTTGATCCGATAGAGTTATTGCATGTGTGTTCTTTTCCTAAACCACATTGATCCACTAGACACATTGCATTTGTGTTCTTTTCCTAAACCACATGGATCCACAAGTGACATTGCATGTGTGTTCTTTTCCTAAACCACATTGATCCACTTGTGTCATTGCATGTGTTATCTTCTCCTAAACCACATTGATCCAGTGGTGTCATTGCATCTATGTTCTTTTCCTAAACTACATGGATCCACTAGAGTCATTGCAAGTGTGTTCTTTTTTCCTAAACCACATGCATCCACAAGAGTCATTGCATGTGTGTTGTTTTCCTAAACCACATGGATCCACTTGAGTCATTGCATGTGTGTTCTTTTCTAAACCACGTTGATCCACCATAGTCATTTCATGTGTGTTCTTTTCCTAAACCACATGGGTCCACTAGAGTCACTGCATGTGTGTTCTTTTCCTAAACCACATGGATCCACTAGAGTCATTGCATGTCTGTTATTTTCCTCAACAACATGGATCCATTAGATTCATTTCATCTCTGTTATTTTCCTGAACCACATGGATCCTCTGATGTCATTGCATGTGTGTTCTTTTCCTAAACCAGATGGATCCCCTAGTGACATTGCATGTGTTTTATTTTCCTAAACAACATTAATCCAGTAGAGTCATTGCATATGTGTTCTTTTCCTAAGCCACATGGATCCACTAGAGTCATTGCATTTGTGTTCTTTTCCTAAACCAGATGTATCCACTAGAGTCATTACAAGTGTGTTCTTTTCCTAAAGCGCATGGATCCACTTGTGACATTGCATGTGTGTTCTTTTCATTAACCACATCGATCCACTAGTGTCATTGCATGTGTGTTCTTTTCCTAAACCACATTGATCCACTGGCGTGTCAATGCAGTTGTGTTCTTTTCCTAAACCACATGGATCCACTAGAGTCATTGCACGTGTGTTCTTTTCCTAAACCACATGCATCCACTAGAGTCATTGCATGTGTGTTGTTTTCCTAAACCACATGGATCCACTTGAGTCATTTCATGTGTGTTCTTTTCTAAACCACATTGATCCACTAGAGTCATTTCATGTTTGTTCTTTTCCTAAACCACATGAATCCACTAGAGTCACTGCATGTGTGTTCTTTTCCTAAAGCACATGGATCCACTAGAGTCATTGCATGTGTGTTATTTTCCTCAACCACATGGATCCATTAGATTCATTGCATCTGTTTAATTTTCCTAAACCACATGGATCCTCTGATGTCATTGCATGTGTGTTCTTTTCATACACCACATGGATCCACTAGAGACATCGCATGTGTGTTATTTTTCCTAAACCACATGGATCCACTAGTGACATTTCATGTGTGTTATTTTTCTAAACCACATGGATCCATTGGTGACATTGCATGTGTTATTTTCCTAAACGACATGGATCCACTGGTCTCATTGCATGTGTGATCCACTAGAGTCATTGCATGTGTGTTCTTTTCCAGAACCACATGGATCCACTAGAGTCATTGCATGTGTGTTCTTTTCATTAACCACATTGATCCACTTGTGACATTGCATGTGTGTTCTTTTCCTAAACCACATTGATCCAATAGAGTCATTGCATGTGTGTTTTTTCCTAAACCACATGGATCCACTAGAGTCATTGCATGTGCGTTCTTTTCCTAAACCACATGGATCCACTAGAGTCATTGCATGTGTTGTCTTTTCCTAAACCACATGGATCCACTTGAGTCATTGCATGTGTGTTCTTTACCTAAAACACCTTGATCCACTAGAGTCATTGCATGTGTGTTCTTTTCCTAAACCACATTGATCCACTGGAGTCATTGCATGTGTGTTCTTTTCCTAAACCACATTGATCCACTAGAGACATTGCATGCGTGTTCTTTTCCTAAACCACATGGATCCACAAGTGACATTGCATTTGTGTTCTTTCCTAAACCACATTGATCCACTTATGTCATTGCATGTGTGTTCTTTTCCTCAACCACATGGATCCACTAGATTCGTTGCATCTGTTTTATTTTCCTGAACCACATGGATCCTCTTGAGACATCGCATGTGTGGTATTTTCATAAACCACATTGATCCACTAGAGACATCGTATGTGTGTTATTTTCCTAAACCACATGGATCCACTGGTGACATTGCATGTGTGTTATTTTCCTAAACGACATGGATCCACTTGTGACATTGCATGTGTGTTATTTTCACTAAATTAAATCTACAGAAGCTTTTGATTTGATTCAAGGGACATAGGGTAGGCATTTAGAATACCTTTCTGTAGAAATTGTAATCACCTTGTTTGGATTTATCTAACTCCTGTAGTGATTTTATTGATGGATAAACCATACACAAAAATGTTTATTTCACAAAGATTCAACAGGAGTTCCACAAATTAATATCTCCTAGGTTTGGTTAGATATGTATGTAGATAATACATTAGAGTTGGAATTAGGGTAAAAGCTATCATGGATTGGCCTAGAGAATTTTCTAAAGGTAGAGAGTCTGTGTTTTTGTTATTTTTATATCTTCAGATCAATAGTTCCACTTAGCTGGGGACAAGGTCTATTAGATAGGTATATCAACTACCTTTCATAAGAACTTTAAATCATACTATTTGGGTATGTACAACTCACTATGGAAATTATTTAGTGAAAAGGTTCAGATTAGTGGATTTAATGCCAGTAAATAAAAAAAATTGGCAAGTGACCAATTTTGAGTGGTGTACAAAACACTAAGGTACTTGACGAAAATTGTGATCTGGACAAAAAAGTGCATTTTCCATTTTTATCTCAATTTAAACCAAGGGGCAAGATTCAGATCTAGAGATCAATAATAAAAACCTTACCTTTGACGGCCGGATTCTGGCGGGATCGGGGCGTGAGGCGGTGAATCGCCTCGCCTACATCACGGCTGGGGCCAGGGTTCAAACCCGCCAAGGGGGCCGCATCGATCAGCGGTAGCAGGGGGCCGAACAGGTAAGGGCGATCTGGGGCCATTAGATCAAAGAGAGATTAACTGAGAGTCGTGTCTCCAGGTAGATTTGGCGGGCGCCGAACCCTAGGGTCGACGGAAACAGCACGGGGAGCTCACCAGGGACTCAAGGAGCTGCTGGGGACGGGTGGAGGAGACGCAGCACGCCGAGGCAACTTCGCCGGTGGGCGGCGAGGTGGGGTTTCACGTCAGACGTCGTCGTGCGCATCTACACAAAGTGAGCTTCTTTGCAGGCTTTCGCCAGCATGTTGGCAGGGAGATGATTGGGGGCACTAGGAGGAGGTATGATGCCAGGGAATGGCCCTTGGGAGGTTGCGGAGGCGCAGGAGTATCAAGCTCGTCGGAGGAGCTTCAATCGGGTATGCACTTGGATAGCGGCTCCATCGTACCTGGGATAGAAAGGACGGCATGGGGAGGTGAGTTACAGCGTGTAGGCCATGAATCAGCAGAGAGAAAGAGAGTCTTGGGGCGAGGACATGCTCAACCCTTCGAAGAAGGCCGAGAGGAGCTTTCCTCCTTTTCCATGGCGATAGGGAGACACGGATCTGGATCTGGAGCTCGAGAAGAGGTAGGTGGGAGTGTGGAGGCGAAATGAGAGGCAGAGGGGAGAGATGGGTGGCCTGGGGTTATTTATTCCAAGAGGAGATGTCCATGGTGGCACAAGTCCATGGAAGGACAAGGGAAGGGGAGTTGGCCATCCATTGGGCAGTAAGGGTGGTGGAGAGGGGGTGGAGGTGTTATCTGGGGTTGTGCTTAGGGCAGAGGGGCAGTGGGGCTGCTTTCCTAAGCTTATCTTCCCAAGTGGCAATAAAGTCTTGACCCTCTCTCTCTCTCCTTCCAAGTACAAATGATGTACTACTGTGGTTTCGACCAGGAGTGAGATGGTTGCTGGAGAGAGGTGCTGGTCAAGCTTTTGGTGAGGATTGGAGTGGGTTTGAGTAGTGGATTTGATTAGTTGGCAATTTTGATCAAATAAGGGGTTATGAAGAAAGTCCAAAAACTTGCATTGGACAAGATGAGTAAATGGTACTGGTAGGTAGATGAGGTCAAGGTGGATCTCCGGGAATTATTTGGGATTTTTCTAAGGATTTTAAGTCCCCTTAAAAACATTTATTCAAAAAGTACAGAAGTAGTTTCTAGAAGATCATTTGATAATTCTACATTGGACAAGGTTGGATTTTGATGTGTAATGGTCCCAAATGTGAATACACACTTAGGGGAATTTTCCCAAGATTTAATGGAAGATAAAAGTATTTAAAACAATTATTATTCCAATTCAGCCATTTAAGAAAATAGGCAAAAAGAAATAATAAAGCTCTACAAAAATATTGGGTATTATATATGGGCCTCAAAAGAGCTTAGAGTTGGGGAATTGTTTTGGAAAAAACCAAACTTTCCTTTGGGAAGGGAGTTTTGGAGATTTTGACTAATAAGGAGATTTATTAGATTTGGAGCCATAGTAATTATGGAAAATATTTGATAAATCTTTATGATCAAGGTAGATGATGTAGACAAGGAGTAGCAAGCATTTGCAACCTTGGGAATTGTAAATCCAACTTGAGTTAGATGGAAAAACAAGGAATTGAGGATCTAGGGTGAGGTTAATTTCATACCATCAAAACATGGTTGTATCTTGGAGTTCAGATATCCCCTTGATGCAAGGGATAGATGGATGGATAGACTAAGTTATGTAGATCACCATGGTATAGAAGTTTGGGCTGGATCATGTTTGATCTTTCCAAGGATTGTTTCCAAACTTTGAATATAGTAAGTCTGCCAAAGCAGATTATCAACTAGCCTTCAAAACCTTGTGGGTTTAAGAAGCACAAAGATCCACTTGGAACAAGTGAAGTAGATATTATAGAACTATATGAGTAGAACACAACCATGCAAAGAGTTGATCCATAGAATGTTGGATGGTGGTGTGAGCTTCTACCAAAGTAGGCATGATGACTAGATTTGTAGGAAAAGTTATTTTCTTGTCTAAAAAACCATCAAGGACAAGTGGGTTGGAGGATGATCTAACCAAGGTAAAGAGGGGGCCTTGGTAGTTCTTAGGATGGTTAACAAGATGGTTCAGATGAATTTTCAAAAATGCACAAGGGTTGAGGAAGGGAGGCATCCAAAAAGGTGATGCTGGAAATAGTTTTCCAGACTTAGCCAAATTTGGCATATTTAGGGTTTTTGACTAGAGCATGAGAGGGGATGTTTTTAATGGGTTGCAAGGTACCCAAGCATCATCAAGTGAATGATTTTTAAGTGTAGATTGAGTAGAGAGGATCCATGCTTGATATTGGTCTTCATTGACTTGGAAACTTCTAGAAGGGATATCTTCAGAATTGATCTGGTTAAGGGTTTCAGATGATCACTTAGTATCTAGAGATTAGATTATTCTTTGTACTCTTGCTTAGGGTGTGGTGATTTGGAAACCTCTTGATCCTAGTGATGAGATCCTAGGGTAGCTCATACTATCTCCTAAGCAGACAAATCAAGCAGCAGATCAAGGCAACTCATCTTACAAATAAATCAACTACTACTGGGGTTACCACCAAGCTTAGCTTGAGGTAAGGATGGTTATTTTGAAATAGGTTGGAGTTTGAACAAGGTAAGGTCCGTGGTATCTCTACCAAGCGTAGAATTCAAAAGCTTACAAAAAGGTTTTAGAGATCCTAGAGGTAAGAGTAGTTGAAGGTTCTGTCTTGAAAACATAAGGAGATTATATTATATAACTCTCCATAGTTTTGTCAATAGAAGTTACAAAAATAGTTTAGGTTACATAAGCATCTTGGCCCATGTTTTGAAATGCTAGAACATTTGAGAATATGGAAATTAAGCTAAGACTGTTTTGGGAAGTAGCTTTTGTCAACTGGTGTTAAGGTAAGGAGTATATCATCTAGTACACATTCAGATGCATAAGCATATCCAAACATCAAGCAAACACTTCAGCATTAAACAAGAAAAAGTATTTGTTCCCCCTGATTTTTTGCATTCTAGACAACTAATCAGGATTGCTGAAATTGGGATGTTACAACTGGTCTAAGGCATACCTAGGTAAAATTAAGTTGTTACTAGCTACCCCTCATAGATGTGCTCTGATGCATGGTATCAGTAAATAATTCTTGAATTTAAAAAAAAGAACGATTGGCATCTTCACTTTTAAATATAGATCCTTAAGATCAATAGATTGCAAAGGTGCTACTCCATAAGAGATGTGCCCTGAATCTTGTTCTAAGGCTGCTGTTATATATGAATGTGGAGATTAAAGTTTATATCCAAGATCTATGATGCATAGGCTGAGATCTTGGATTTGTTTGTAAGGATGTGTCATTGGCTTTCATCTAAATGCTTCTGGGATGAATATACACCCCACTTGGGTGTTTTCTGAGAAGATTAGGTAAACAACATATGCTCATTTGACTGTATGATAATCTGATCATGTGGTGATGCTATTTGAACTCACCAGATTATTTGTTGGTTGATTATGTTGTGGTGTTGCTTGCTGCCTACTCTAGCTCTGCATCACCTGGTGCTGCTCCTGTGACTTTGTGCTTGACCTTTCTTTCCACCTGATCCACCCCCTCCTTATGTTACCATCAAGTGGAGATCTGATGGTTGATTTGGGTAAGTTGGTGGAGTATTTGGCTATGGTTTCAGCAAGCTCTATAGCTGTGAGTGTGTGCCTGAGAAGGAGAAATGAGCTATTGTGTTCCCCTTCGACTGGTGCTCTGTATCGTTGCTTGTACTACTGCTGCTAGCTTGACAACACACACCATGCAGTTAGTCGACTAAGCTGTGTGTGTGATGTGCATGTGGATCAGCTCAAGTAACTTGGTATTTACTCTTACCTGTTTACTGATTGACAGCCTAGTGAAACTTACTTTTATCCACTTGGCTTTTACTGTAATCTTAACTATTTACTGAGAAGATCAGATACTTCACTTTTGGTGAAACTTACCCCTTTTACTTACTCAATGATGTACCATGAACAGTGCACTTCACTGTTCAACACTGAGAGTAAAAATTATCTAACTAACCCCTAATTTCCATTCTAGTTGTTTATTTTATTTGCAGGAACAAGATCTGGACTCACAAGATTAGTATAGGAGTAGATAGTTAGTATAGGTTCTTCTTATAACCTTCTTTGTAATCTTTTTGTAAAGGATCTTGTAAAGATATTATTACAAGTTAATACAATTAAATTTCTATTCTTTGTAATCTTATACCTTTGATGTATTTGTCATGAGTTGTGGCCTTATTATAAAATAGAGAAATAAGAATTACTTCTTATTTGATTTTCCCTGTCATTAATTCTTATTGTTGATTACTATTTCTTTATTAAAACCAACAATGTTAATAAGGTTTTCTTTTGGAAAACCCTTCAACACTTATAACATCTAATATTTAGACACTTTCAATTTGATTTGAATTTCAAATTTGAATTCAAAGTAATTTCCCCAAATTCTTAATACTGCCTAAAGGTCATTTCAAAATTCATAGAAATCACTAACAAGAGTTGTTCCTACCTCTAGTTAGTGAAAGAAACTCTGATCCCTTTAGTATTTTGTTTGGCGAAAAATTTACCCTGATTTTACAGATGCATGCGTGCACAAACTTATATTCCTATTTCTACCCTTCATTTGATCCTAATGCTGGGATGTTACAGCATGTGTGTTATTTTCCTAAACCATATGGATCCACTAGAGTCATTGCATGTGCATTCTTTTCCTAAACCACATGGATCCCCTAGTGACATTGCATGTGTGTTCTTTTCCTAAACAACATTGATCCACTAGAGTGATTACATGTGTGTTGTTTTCCTAAACCACATGGATCCACTAGAGTCATTACATTTGTGTTCTTTTCTTAAACCAGATGGATCCACTAGAGTCATTACATGTGTGTTCTTTTCCTAAACCACATGGATCCACTTGTGACATTGCATGTGCGTTCTTTTCATAAACCACATTGATCCACTAGTGTCATTGCATGTGTGTTCTTTTCCTAAACCACATTGATCCACTGGTGTCATTGCATGTGTGTTCTTTTCCTAAACCACAATGATCCACTAGTGTGTCATTGCATGTGTGTTCTTTTCCTAAACAACATGGATCCACTAGAGTCATTGCATCTGTATTCTTTTCCTAAACCACATGGATCCACTAGAGTCATTGCATGTGTGTTTGTTTCCAAAACCACATTGATCCAATGGAGTCATTGCATGTGTGTTCGTTTCCTAAACCACACTGATTGACTAGAGACATTGCATGTGTGTTCTTTTCCTAAAACACATGTATCCACAAGTGAGATTGCATGTGTGTCCATTTCCTAAACCACATTGATCCACTTGTATCATTGCATGTGTGTTATTTTCCTCAACCACATGGATCCATTAGATTCATTGCATCTGTGTTATTTTCTTGAACCACATGGATCCTCTGATGTCATTGCATGTGTGTTCTTTTCCTAAACCACATTGATCCACTAGAGACATCGCATGTGTGTTATTTTCATAAACCACATGGATCCACTAGTGACATTGCATGTGTGTTATTTTACTAAACCACATGGATCCACTGGTGACATTGCATGTGTGTTATTTTCCTAAACGACATGGATCCACTGGTCTCATTGCTTGTGTGTTCTTTTCCTAAACCACATTGATCCACTTGAGTCATTGCATGTGTGTTCTTTTCATGAACCACATGTATCCACTAGTGTCATTGCATGAGTTTTCTTTGACTAAACCACTTTGATCCACTCGTGACATTGCATGTGTGTTCTTTTCCTAAACCACATTGATCCAATAAAGTCATTGCATGTGTCTTCTTTTCCTAAACCACATGGATCCACTAACAAGAGCTATTCCTACCTCTAGTTAGTGAAAGAAACTCTGATCCCTTTAGTGTTTTGTTTGGCGAAAAATTTACCCTGATTTTACCTATCCATGCATGCACAAACTTATATTCCTATTTCTACCCTTCGATCCTAATGTTGGGATGTTACAAAATGTGTGTTATTTTCCTAAACCACATGGATCCACTAGAGTCATTGCATGTGCATTCTTTTCCTAAACCACATGGATCCCCTAGTGACATTGCATGTGTGTTCTTTTCCTAAACAACATTGATCCACTAGAGTGATTACATGTGTGTTGTTTTCCTAAACCACATGGATCCACTAGAGTTATTACATTTGTGTTCTTTTCCTAAACCAGATGGATCCACTAGAGTCATTACATGTGTGTTCTTTTCCTAAACCAGATGGATCCACTAGAGTCATTACATGTGTGTTCTTTTCCTAAACCACATGGATCCACTTGTGACATTACATGTGTGTTCTTTTCATAAACCACATTGATCCACTAGTTTCATTGCATGTGTGTTCTTTTCCTAAACCACATTGATCCACTGGTGTCATTGCATGTGTGTTCTTTTCCTAAACCACATGGATCCACAAGAGTCATTGCATGTGTGTTCTTTTCCTAAACAACATGGATCCACTAGAGTCATTGCATGTGTATTCTTTTCCTAAACCACATGGATCCACTAGAGTCATTGCATGTGTGTTCGTTTCCAAAACCACACTGATTGACTAGAGACATTGCATGTGTGTTCTTTTCCTAAACCACATGGATCCACAAGTGACATTGCATGTGTGTCCATTTCCTAAACCACATTGATACACTTGTGTCATTGCATGTGTGTTATTTTCCTCAACCACATGGATCCATTAGATTCATTGCATCTGTGTTATTTTCCTGAACCACATGGATCCTTTGATGTCATTGCATGTGTGTTCTTTGCCTAAACCACATTGATCCACTAAAGACATCGCATGTGTGTTCTTTTCCTAAACCACATGGATACACTAGTGACATTGCATGTGTGTTATTTTCCTAAACCACATGGATCCACTGGTGACATTGCATGTGTTTTATTTTCCTAAACGACATGGATCCACTAGAGTCATTACATGTGTGTTCTTTTCCTAAACCACATGGATCCACTTGTGACATTGCATGTGTGTTCTTTTCATAAACCACATTGATCTACTAGTGTCATTGCATGTGTGTTCTTTTCCTAAACCACATGGATCCACTAGAGTCATTGCATGTGTGTTCTTTTCCGAAACCAGATTGATACACTGGAGGCATTGCATGTGTGGTCGTTTCCTAAACCACACTGATCGACTAGAGAAATTGCATGTGTGTTATTTTCCTAAACCACATGGATCCACAAGTGATGTTGCATGTGTGTTCATTTCCAAAACCACATTGATCCACTCGTGTAATTGCATGTGTGTTATTTTCCTCAACCATATGGATCCATTAGATTCATTGCATCTGCATTATTTTCCTAAACCACATGGATCCTCTGATGTCATTGCATGTGTGTTCTTTTCATAAACCACATTGATCCACTAGAGACATCGCATGTGTGTTATTTTCCTAAACCACATGGATCCACTAGTGACATTGCATGTGTGTTATTTTCCTGAACCACATGGATTCACTAGAGTCATTGCATGTGTGTTATTTTCCTAAACCACTTGGATCCACTTGAGTCATTGCATGTGTGTTCTTTTCCTGAACCACATGGATCCACTAGAGTCATTGCATGTGTGTTCTTTTACTAATCCACATTGATCCACTGGTGACATTGCATGTGTGTTCTTTTCCTAAACCACATGGATCCACTAGAGTCATTGCATGTGTGTTCGTTTCCTAAACCACATGGATCCACTTGAGTCATTGCATGTGTGTTCTTTTCCTAAAACACCTTGATCCACTAGAGTCATTGCATGTGTGTTCTTTTCCCAAACCACATTGATCCACTAGAGGCATTGCATGTGTGTCCTTTTCCTAAACCACATTGATCCACTACAGACATTGCATGTGTGTTCTTTTCCTAAACCACATGGCTCCACAAGTGCCATTGCATGTGTGTTATTTTCCTAAACCACATTGATCCACTTGTGGCATTGCATGTGTGTTCTTTTCCTAAACGACATTGATCTAATGGTGTCATTGCCTCTGTGTTCTTTTCCTAAACCACATGGATCCACTAGAGTCATTTTATGTATGTTCTTTTCCTAAACCACATGGATCCACTAGAGTCATTGCATGTGTGCTCTTTTCCTAAACAACATTGATCCAATAGAGTCAGTGCATGTGTGTTCTTTTCCTAAACCATATGGACCCACTCGTGTCATTGCATGTGTGTTCTTTTCCTAAACCACATGGATCCACTAGAGTCATTGCATGTGTGTTCTTTTCCTAAACCACATGGATCCCCTAGTGACATTGCATGTGTGTTCTTTTCCTAAACAACATTGATCCACTAGAGTGATTACATGTGTGTTGTTTTCCTAAACCACATGGATCCACTAGAGTCATTACATTTGTGTTCTTTTCCTAAACCAGATGGATCCACTAGAGTCATTACATGTGTGTTCTTTTCCTAAACCACATGGATCCACTTGTGACATTGCATGTGTGTTCTTTTCATAAACCACATTGATCCACTGGTGTCATTGCATGTGTGTTCTTTTCCTAAACCACATTGATCCACTGGTGTCATAGCATGTGTGTTCTTTTCCTAAAACACATTGATCCACTGGTGTCATTGCAGGTGTGTTCTTTTCATAAACCACAAGGATCCACAAGAGTCATTGCATGTGTATTATTTTCCTAAACCACATTGATCCACTTGAGTCATTGCATATGTGTTCTTTTCCTAAACAACATGGATCCACTAGAGTCATTGCATGTGTATTCTTTTCCTAAACCACATGGATCCACTAGAGTCATTGCATGTGTGTTCGTTTCCAGAACCACACTAATCGACCCGAGACATTGCATGTGTGTGCTTTTCCTAAACCACATGGATCTACAAGTGACATTGCATGTGTGTTCATTTCCTAAACCACATTGATCCACTTGTGTCATTACATGTGTGTTATTTTCCTCAACCACATGGATCCATTAGATTCATTGCATCTGTGTTATCTTCCTGAACCACATGGATCCTCTGATGTCATTGCATGTGTTTTCTTTTCATAAACCACATGGATCCACTAGAGACATCGCATGTGTGTTATTTTCCTAAACCACATGGATCCACTAGTGACATTGCATGTGTGTTATTTTTCTAAACCACATGGATCCATTGGTGACATTGCATGTGTTATTTTCCTAAACAACATGGATCCACTGGTCTCATTGCATGTGTGTTCTTTTCCTAAACCACATGGATCCACTAGAGTAATTGCATGTGTGCTCTCTTCCTAAACAACATTGATCCAATAGTCATTGCATGTGTGTTCTTTTCCTAACCCATATGGCCACACTCGTGTCATTGCACATGTGTTCTTTTCCTAAACCACATGGATCCACTAGAGTCATTGCATGTGTGTTCTTTTCCTGAACCACCCGGATCCACTAGTGACATTGCATGTACGTTCTTTTCCTACACCACATTGATCCACCTGAGTCATTGCATGTTTGTTCTTTTCCTAAACCACATGGATCCACTAGAGTCATTACATGTGTGTTATTTCCTAAACCACATGTATCCACTAGAGTCATTACATGTGTGTTCTTTTCCTAAACCACATGGATCCACTTGTAATATTGCATGTGTGTTATTTTCATAAACCACATTGATCCACTAGTGTCATTGCATGTGTGTTCTTTTCCTAAACCACATGGATCCACTCGAGTCATTGCATGGGTGGTCTTTTCCTAAACTACATGGATCCACTAGAGTCATTGCATGTGTGTTCGTTTCCTAAACCACACTAATCGACCCGAGACATTGCATGTGTGTGCTTTTCCTAAACCACATGGATCTACAAGTGACATTGCATGTGTGTTCATTTCCTAAACCACATTGATCCACTTGTGTCATTACATGTGTGTTATTTTCCTCAACCACATGGATCCATTAGATTCATTGCATCTGTGTTATGTTCCTTAACCACATGGATCCTCTGATGTCATTGCATGTGTGTTCTTTTCAAAAACCACATGGATCCACTAGAGACATCGCATGTGTGTTATTTTCCTAAACCACATGGATCCACTAGTGACATTGCATGTGTGTTATTTTTCTAAACCACATGGATCCATTGGTGACATTGCATGTGTTATTTTCCTAAACGACATGGATCCACTGGTCTCATTGCATGTGTGTTCTTTTCCTAAACCACATGGATCCACTTGAGTCATTGCTTGTGTGTTCTTTTCCAGAACCACATGGATCCACTAGAGTCATTGCATGTGTGTTCTTTTACTAAACCACATTGATCCACTTGTGACATTGCATGTGTGTTTTTTCCTAAACCAAATTGATCCAATAGAGTCATTGCATGTGTGTTCTTTTCCTAAACCACATGGATCCACTAGATTCATTGCATGTGTGTTCTTTTCCGAAACCACATGGACCCACTTGAGTCATTGCACGTGTGGTCTTTTCCTAAACCACATTGATCCACTAGAGACATTGCATATGTGTTCTTTTCCTAAACCACATGGATCCACAAGTGACATTGCATGTGTGTTCTTTTCCTCAACCACATTGATCCACTTGTGTCATTGCATCTGTGTTCTTTTCTTAAACCACATTGATCCACTGGTGTCATTGCATGTGCGTTATTTTCCTAAACCACATGCATACACTAGAGTCATTGCATGTGTTGTTTTCCTAAACCACATGGATCCAATTGAGTCATTAGATGTGTGTTCTTTTCTTGAACCACATGTATCCACTAGTGTCATTGCATGTGTGTCCTTTTCCTAAACCACATGGATCCACTAGAGTCTTTGCATGTGTGTTGTTTTCCTAAACCACATTGATCCACTTGTGACATTTTCATGTGTGTTCTTTTCCTAAAACACATTGATCCACTAAAGTCATTTCATGTGTGTTATTTTCCTAAACCACATGGATCCACTTGTTTCATTGCATGTGTGTTCTTTTCCTAAACAAAATGGATCCACTAGAGTCATTGCATGTGCGTTCTTTTCCTAAACCAGATGGATCCCCTAGTGACATTGCATGTGTTTTCTTTTCCTAAACAACATTCATCCACTAGAGTCATTGCATGTGTGTTCTTTTTCTAAGCCACATGGATCCACTAGAGTCATTGCATTTGTCTTCTTTTCCTAAACCAGATGTATTCACTAGAGTCATTACAAGTGTGTTCTTTTCCTAAAGCACATGGATCCACTTGTGACATTGCATGTGTGTTCTTTTCATTAAGCACATCGATCCACTGGTGTCATTGCATGTGTGTTCTTTCCTAAACCACAGTGACCCACTGGTTTGTCATTGCATTTGTGTTCTTTTCCTAAACCACATGGATCCACTAGAGTCATTGCATGTGTGTTCTTTTCCTAAACCACATGGATCCACTAGAGCCATTGCATGTGTGTTCCTTTCCTAAACCACTTGGATCCACTAGAGTCATTGCATGTGTGTTATTTTCCTAAACCACATGGATCCACTTGAGTCATTGCATGTGTGTTCTTTACCTAAAACACCTTGATCCAATTGATTCATTGCATGTGTGTTCTTTTCCTAAACCACATTGATACACTAGAGACATTGCATATGTGTTCTTTTCCTAAACCACATGGATCCACAAGTGACATTTCATGTGTGTTCTTTCCCTAAACCACATTGATCCACTTGTGTCATTGCATGTGTGTTTTTCTCCTAAACCACATTGATCCACTGGTGTCATGGTATCTGTGTGCTTTTCCTAAAACACATGGATCCACTAGAGTCATTGCATGTGTGTTCTTTTCCTAAACCACATGCATCGACTAGAGTCATTGCATGTGTGTTGTTTTCCTAAACCACATGGATCCACTAGAGTCATTTCATATATGTTCTTTTCCTAAACTACATGGGTCCACTAGAGTCACTGCATGTGTGTTCTTTTTCTAAACCACATGGATCCACTAGAGTCATTGCATGTGTGTTATTTTCCTCAACCACATGGATCCATTAGATTCATTGCATCTGTGTTATTTTCCTGAACCACATGGATCCTCTGATGTCATTGCATGTGTGTTCTTTTCATAAACCACATGGATCCACTAGAGACATCGCATGTGTGTTATTTTCCTAAACCAAATGGATCCACTAGTGACATTGTGTAAGATCTCACCATAATAAGGTAAGATCCCTGTGATTGCAGTGCTAGTCCCTGGATCGAAAATGCTAGCACCCACAGTTTAAGATGAAGTACACAGAAACAAAGGTCATTATTACATCGCATATCCAGGAATATAATGGTTCTTACAACTCACTTAGCCCAAGGCTAAGACACTTCAAGTTCACATTACATAGCATAATAATAATAGAGTCTTTAGTCTTCATGTGCCATAGGCAAGCATGTCGAGTGTAGACCCGCAACCCTACTCATCATCAGAGTATCCTGCAACATAATAAGTTACAGCCACAAGGGTCAATACATTTGGAATTGTATTGGAAAGTGATACCATAGATACTTGGTATAATCCAACAACTACATGAATATAAGGCTAAGTGGGGTTATGGCTGACTTTGATAAAAGCTGGTTTAACTTATAGTTTTTTTGAGGAGTAAGTTTTTCTCATTCTACACTAAGGTACCAATGATAGACATCACGAGACCTCTACCCTTGTTCACCCACAAGTTTTTAACTTAGAGAAATTTGGATGAGGAGATTATTGAACTACTTCACTGTCTTGAGGCTCAGGAATGTCCATAACCGGGGACACGACTAAGTACTTAGTTTTACCCTCTCGAGAGGTGGTGCACTTTCCCCACAAGACTCGACATGCATCGAGACAAGACTTTTCAGAAGCAATCCCTCAGACCACCACGGATGCATTCCATCCTATCATATCTACCACCTTCTGTCCGTCTGGCTGAGTTCTTGCAACTTAGTTGGTCAAGGCAGAGCCCATATGCCATGTGGTTGCACTGGAAGCTTCATGACAAGAATGTCTCCAATCTCTTTGTTCCTGGGTGTCCATTCACAAGTGTGATACACCAGCTGACCATAGACATGGCCCCTGGGTAACCACTCAACATAATCCAAGCAAGCCCCATTCCACCCAGGTGTTTCATTAACATTATTTGTTTTCTTAGTTAAACAAAATAATATCTTTCCATACTATCTTATGTGTATATTCCACCCACGAATTCTAATAGCATGGCTAAGCACTCTATCATACGAAGTCTTTCAACTAGGAGATGCTACCAAGATATAATCTATACGGTAGTATATCATAATATAGAACATGTAAATAATCCTATCATGCTAAGATCTACCAAAATAACACTAGTGCAATAGTGGAAAATAATAGGACATGAGATGAAATATCACTTGCCTTGGTAGCTAGGGGAATAGGTACAATCCTCACAGCAACAAACTTCACAATCCACACAATCTACACAAGATCAAACAACAACAATAATTCAATCAATAAAACATTACAAAAACATGAATGCATGCAAAATGCAATGATATGAACATAATTCTATAATTTACAGAGTCTACAGTACTGAGGATAGAATACCTCATCTAAATGCATAAGAAATACCCAAAAATAATTTATAGAACAATTTTCATGAGCAAAATACTCCTAAAAAGGTTCTGCCTATAATTCCAATTTTTCAGAGGCAAAAGTGTGAAACAAGGCCTCCATAATAAAGGTCTCATTTTTCTGAATCCATAGACACCAAATTTGTATTTTTCTGATTTGTGGATCAAAAGTTATTGAATTTCTAAGTTAAATACTAAATCTGTCTATTTTTCTATTTAAACGAAATAGCCTGGCAACGTGGCGCTTTCCTATTGGCTGGTACCGATTCGGCCGGATCGATCGCTGTGGGCCGTCTGATCTTAAGTAACTATGGACGGATTTGATTATCCCGTACCCTTTCGATAAGTGATCTAATCCTATCCGCTAGGATTTGATCGAACGACTACTAAGCATCTCGCCGGAGACTGGCGATGCTAGCGACGGTGCGCAGCGGCGGCACGTCAGGTGAGTGGCGTTCCGGTGGTTCTAAGAGGGGTAGGGAAACGGTAGTCTTACCGAGGGCTTGCGATGGTCTCGGCGATCTCGATGGAGGTCACGATGGCGTGGGAGGCTCTCTGGTTCACTCGCGATCCCTCGCCGGAGTTGCGTCGACGGCGGAGGCGACGGTTCTGAGTCAGAGACGACGGCCTGGGGCTCAAACAAGCAAGGTGAGAGGTCTGTGAGGTGCGGTTTGTCAAGCACAAACGGCCTGTGGCCAAAGAAAGGCGGCGGAAACTCTGTCCTTACCGGAAAATTCGACGGACGGCGGCGGCAGAGAGAGTTCGCCGGGGTTGTCCGTGCCGTTGACCGGCAGCAAGAGGAGGCACGCGGCTGGGTTAGTAGGTGCGCCAGGATACGGCAAACCATACAGGACAGAGAGGAGGGCGCGGCGTGGTCGGAGCTCACCGGAATCGTCGCTGGAGCTCTATCGGCAAATGGTGGTTCGAGCTCTCAATATGGGGAGCCTGGGGGCTCTCCGGGGTGGTGTCTGAGGGGAAAATGATGAGGAGGGAGAGGGGATTTAGTAGGGGTGGCCGCCGTGGGGAATTAATACGGGAAACGGCCGAATTTGAGCCGATTCCGAAACGGCAGAGAAGGGGGAGGGGTGTTCGTCGCCTGGGGTTGAAGACGACGGGGTGGCGATGACGTGGCGTGGGGTCGGTCTATCAGCGGGAGGGGGTAGGTTGAGGGGGTGTGCAGAAAAACAGAGAGGGGAGAGTTGGCCCGGGTGGGCTTAGTGGGCTGGGTTTGGGCCGAAAGGCCAGAAGCTGTCTGCTGCTTTATTTTTTTCTCCCTTATTCTTATTCTTTTTCTAATTCTGTTTTCTCCAAAACTTTTGATTTAAGGATTCAATTCGATTCAAACCAATTTGTGAACATTTGTAAAAACTCAAATTAGGTTTTTAGGGTATTATAAAACATATTTATCTTCTATTTTAATCCAAAGTATTTACTTGGACTTAATAGGTAATATAGCATTTTCTTTGATTCTATTTTCAAAATAAATCATATCTTTTTATTCATGGCTCAAAATTGCACCAAAGTTTTGGAGGACATTATAAATGCAATGCAATTACATGCTATGATGATATGAGTGCAATGATGATGATTTCAGATGAAATTTTGGGATGTTACACATTGCATGTGTGTTATTTTTCTAAACCACATGGATCCATTGGTGACATTGCATGTGTTATTTTCCTAAACGACATGGATCCACTGGTCTCATTGCATGTGTGATCCACTTGAGTCATTGCATGTGTGTTCTTTTCCAGAACCACATGGATCCACTAGAGTCATTGCATGTGTGTTCTTTTCATTAACCACATTGATCCACCTGTGACATTGCATGTGTGTTCTTTTCCTAAACCACATTGATCCAATAGAGTCACTGCATGTGTGTTCTTTTCCTAAACCACATGGATCCACTAGAGTCATTGCATGTGTGTTCTTTTCCTAAACCACATGGATCCACTAGAGTCATTGCATGTGTGTTCTATTCCTAAACAACATGGATCCACTTGAGTCATTGCATGTGTGTTCTTTACCTAAAATACCTTGATCCACTAGAGTCATTGCATGTGTGTTCTTTTCCTAAACCACATTAATCCACTGGAGTCATTGCATGTGTGTTCTTTTCCTAAACCACATTGATCCACTAGAGATATTGCATGTGTGTTGTTTTCCTAAACCACATTGATCCACTTGTGACATTTTCATGTGTGTTCTTTTCCTAAAACACATTGATCCACTAAAGTCATTTCATGTGTGTTATTTTCCTAAACCACATGGATCCACTAGAGACATTGCATGTGTATTCTTTTTCTAAACCACCTGGATCCACTAGAGTCATTGCATGTGCGTTCATTTCCTAAACCAGATGGATCCCCTAGTGACATTGCATGTGTTTTCTTATCCTAAACAACATTAATCCACTAGAGTCATTGCATGTGTGTTCTTTTCCTAAGCCACATGGATCCACTAGAGTCATTGCATTTGTGTTCTTTTCCTAAACCAGATGTATCCACTAGAGTCATTACAAGTGTGTTGGTTTCCTAAAGCACATGGATCCACTTGTGACATTGCATGTGTGTTCTTTTCATTAACCACATCGATCCACTGGTGTCATTGCATGTGTGTTCTTTTCCTAAACCACAATGATCCACTAGTGTGTCATTGCATTTGTGTTCTTTTCCTAAACCACATGGATCCACTAGAGTCATTGCATGTGTGTTGTTTTCCTAAACCACATGGATCCACTAGAGTCATTGCATGTGTGTTCTTTTCCTAAACCACATGGATCCACTAGAGTCATTGCATGTGTGTTCTTTTCCTAAACCGCATGGATCCACTTGAGTCATTGCATTGGTGTTCTTTACCTAAAACACCTTGATCCAATAGAGTCATTGCATGTGTGTTCTTTTCCTAAACCACATTGATCCACTAGAGACATTGCATTTGTGTTCTTTTCCTAAACCACATGGATCCACAAGTGACATTGCATGTGTGTTCTTTTCCTAAACCACATTGATCCGGTTATGTCATTGCATGTGTGTTCTTTTCGTAAACCACATTGATCCACTTATGTCATTGCATCTGTGTTCTTTTCCTAAACCACATGGATCCACTAGAGTCATTGCATGTGTGTTCTTTTCCTAAACCACATGCATCCACTAGAGTCATTGCATGTGTGTTGTTTTCCTAAACCACATGGATCCACTTGAGTCATTGCATGTGTGTTCTTTTCTAAACCACTTTGATCCACTAGAGTCATTTCATGTCTGTTCTTGTCATAAACCACATGGGTCCACTAGAGTCACTACATGTGTGTTCTTTTCCTAAACCACATGGATCCGCTAGAGCCATTGCATGTGTGTTATTTTCCTCAACCACATGTATCCATTAGATTCATTGCATCTGTGTTATTTTCCTAAACCACATGGATCCTCTGATGTCATTGCATGTGTGTTCTTTTCATAAACCACATGGATCCACTAGAGACATCGCATGTGTGTTTTTTCCTAAACCAAATGGATCCACAAGTGACATTGCATGTGTATTATTTTTCTAAACCACATGGATCCATTGGTGACATTGCATGTGTTATTTTCCTAAACGACATGGATCCACTGGTCTATTGCATGTGTGATCCACTTGAGTCATTGCATGTGTGTTCTTTTCCAGAACCACATGGATCCTGTAGAGTCATTGCATGTGTGTTCTTTTCATTAACCACATTGATCCACTTGTGACATTGCATGTGTGTTCTTTTCCTAAACCACATTGATCCAATAGAGTCATTGCATGTGTGTTCTTTTCCTAAACCACATGGATCCACTAGGGTCATTGCATGTGTGTTATTTTCCTAAACCAAATGGATCCACCAGTGACATTGCATGTGTGTTAGTTTTCTAAACCACATGGATCCATTGGTGACATTGCATGTGTTATTTTCCTAAACGACATGGATCCACTGCTCTCTTGCATGTGTGATCCACTTGATTCATTGCATGTGTGTTCTTTTCCAGAACCACATGGATCCTCTAGAGTCATTGCATGTGTGTTCTTTTCATTAACCACATTGATCCACTTGTGACATTGCATGTGTGTTCTTTTCCTAAACCACATTGATCCAATAGAGTCATTGCATGTGTGTTCTTTTCCTAAACCACATGGATCCACTAGAGTCATTGCATGTGTGTTCTTTTCCTAAACCACATGGATCCACTAGAGTCATTGCATGTATGTTCCTTTCCTAAACCACATAGATCCACTTGAGTCATTGCATGTGTGTTCTTTACCTAAAACACCTTGATCCACTGGAGTCATTGCATGTGTGTTCTTTTCCTAAACCAAATTGATCCACAGGAGTCATTGCATGTGTGTTCTTTTCCTAAACCACATGGATCCACTAGAGATATTGCATGTGTGTTGTTTTCCTAAACCACATTGATCCACTTGTGACATTTTCATGTGTGTTCTTTTCCTAAAACACATTGATCCACTAAAGTCATTTCATGTGTGTTCTTTTCCTAAACCACATGGATCCACTAGAGACATTGCATTTGTATTCTTTTCGTAAACCACATGGATCCACTAGAGTCATTGCATGTGCGTTCTTTTCCTAAACCAGATGGATCCCCTAGTTAAATTGCATGTGTTTTCTTTTCCTAAACAACATTAATCCACTAGAGTCATTGCATGTGTGTTCTTTTCCTAAGCCAATGAATCCACTAGCGTCATTGCATTTGTGTTCTTTTCCTAAACCAGATGTATCCACTAGAGTCATTACAAGTGTGTTCTTTTCCTAAAGCACATGGATCCACTTGTGACATTGCATGTGTGTTCTTTTCATTAACCACATCGATCCACTGGTGTCATTGCATGTGTGTTCTTTTCCTAAACCACATTGATCCACTGGTGTGTCATTGCATTTGTGTTCTTTTCCTAAACCACATGGATCCACTAGAGTCATTGCATGTGTGTTCTTTTCCTAAACCACATGGATCCACTTGAGTCATTGCATGTGTGTTCTTTACCTCAAACACCTTGATCCAATAGAGTCATTGCATGTGTGTTCTTTTCCTGAACCACATTGATCCACTAGAGACATTGCATCTGTGTTCTTTTCCTAAACCACATGGATCCACAAGTGACATTGCATGTGTGTTCTTTTCCTAAACCACATTGATCCACTTGTGTTATTGCATGTGTGTTCTTCTCCTAAACCACATTGATCCACTGGTGTCATTGCATCTGTGTTCTTTTCCTAAACCACATGGATACACTGGAGTCATTGCATGTGTGTTCTTTTCCTAAACCACATGCATCCACTAGAGTCATTGCATGTGTGTTGTTTTCCTAATCTACATGGATCCTCTGATGTCATTGCATGTGTGTTCTTTTCATAAACCACATGGATCCACTAGAGACATCGCATGTGTGTTATTTTCCTAAACTACATGGATCCACTAGTGACATTGCATGTGTGTTATTTTTCTAAACCACATGGATCCACGTCCCATTTCCCTGTGGATCACTTGACTCATTGCATGTGTGTTCTTTGCGCTCATGGATCCACTAGAGTCATTGCATGTGTGTTCTTTTCATTAACCACATTGATCCACTTGTGACATTGCATGTGTGTTCTTTTCCTAAACCACATTGATCCAATAGAGTCATTGCATGTGTGTTCTTTTCCTAAACCACATGGATCCACTAGAGTCATTGCATGTGTGTTATTTTCCTAAACCACATGGATCCACTAGAGTCATTACATGTGTGTTCTTTTCCTAAACCACATGGATCCACTTCAGTCACTGCATGTGTTTTCTTTACCTAAAACACCTTGATCCACTAGGGTCATTACATGTGTGTTCTTTTCCTAAACTACATTGATCCACTGGAGTCATTGCATGTGTGTTCTTTTCCTAAACCACATTGATCCACTAGAGACATTGCATGTGTGTTCTTTTCCTAAACCACATGGATCCACAAGTGACATTGCATGTGTGTTCTTTCCTAAACCACATTGATCCACTTATGTCATTGCATGTGTGTTCTTTTCCTCAACCACATGGATCCACTAGATTCGTTGCATCTGTTTTATTTTCCAAAACCACATGGATCCTCTAGAGACATCGCATGTGTTTTATTTTCCTAAACCACATGGATCCACTGGTGACATTGCATGTGTGTTATTTTCTTAAACGACATGGATCCACTGGTCTTATTGCATGTGTGTTCTTTTCCTAAACCACATGGATCCACTAGAGACATTGCATGTGTATTCTTTTCTTAATCCACATGGATCCACAAGAGTCATTACATGTGTGTTCTTTTCCTAAACCACATGGATCCACTTGTGACATTGCATGTGTGTTCTTTTCATTAACCAATTCGATCCACTAGTGTCATTGCATGTGTGTTGTTTTCCTAAACCACAATGATCCACTAGTGTGTCATTGCATTTGTGTTCTTTTCCTAAACCACATGGATCCACTAGAGTCATTGCATGTGTGTTGTTTTCCTAAACCACATGGATCCACTAGAGTCATTGCATGTGTGTTCTTTTCCTAAACCACATGGATCCACTAGAGTCATTGCATGTGTGTTCTTTTCCTAAACCACATGGATCCACTTGAGTCATTGCATTGTTGTTCTTTACCTAAAACAACTTGATCCAATAGAGTCATTGCACGTGTGTTCTTTTCCTAAACCACATTGATCCACTAGAGACATTGCATTTGTGTTCTTTTCCTAAACCACATGGATCCACAAGTGACATTGCATGTGTGTTCTTTTCCTAAACCACATTGATCCACTTGTGTCATTGCATGTGTGTTCTTCTCCTAAACCACATTAATCCACTAGTGTCATTGTATCTGTGTTCTTTTGCTAAACCACATGGATCCACTAGAGTCATTGCATGTGTGTTCTTTTCCTAAACCACATGCATCCACTAGAGTCATTGCATGTGTGTTGTTTTCCTAAACCAGATGGATCCACTTGAGTCATTGCATGTGTGTTCTTTTCTAAACCACATTGATCCACTAGAGTCATTTCATGTCTGTTCTTTTCATAAACCACATGGATCCACTAGAGACATCGCATGTGTGTTATTTTCCTAAACTACATGGATCCACTAGTGACATTGCATGTGTGTTATTTTTCTAAACCACATGGATCCACTGGTCTCATTTCCTGTGTGATCCACTTGACTCATTGCATGTGTGTTCTTTTGCAGAACCTCATGGATCCACTAGAGTCATTGCATGTGTTCTTTTCATTAACCACATTGATCCACTTGTGACATTGCATGTGTGTTCTTTTCCTAAACCACATTGATCCAATAGAGTCATTGCATGTGTGTTCTTTTCCTAAACCACATGGATCCACTAGAGTCATTGCATGTGTGTTATTTTCCTAAACCACATGGATCCACTAGAGTCATTGCATGTGTGTTCTTTTCCTAAACCACATGGATCCATTTCAGTCACTGCATGTGTTTTCTTTACCTAAAACACCTTGATCCACTAGGGTCATTACATGTGTGTTCTTTTCCTAAACTACATTGATCCACTGGAGTCATTGCATGTGTGTTCTTTTCCTAAACCACATTGATCCACTAGAGACATTGCATGTGTGTTCTTTTCCTAAACCACATGGATCCACAAGTGACATTGCATGTGTGTTCTTTCCTAAACCACATTGATCCACTTATGTCATTGCATGTGTGTTCTTTTCCTCAACCACATGGATCCACTAGATTCGTTGCATCTGTTTTATTTTCCTAAACCACATGGATCCTCTAGAGACATCGCATGTGTGTTATTTTCCTAAACCACATGGATCCACTGGTGACATTGCATGTGTGTTATTTTCTTAAACGACATGGATCCACTGGTCTTATTGCATGTGTGTTCTTTTCCTAAACCACATGGATCCACTAGAGACATTGCATGTGTATTCTTTTCTTAATCCACATGGATCCACAAGAGTCATTACATGTGTGTTCTTTTCCTAAACCACATGGATCCACTTGTGACATTGCATGTGTGTTCTTTTCATTAACCACATCGATCCACTAGTGTCATTGCATGTGTGTTCTTTTCCTAAACCACATGGATCCACTTGAGTCATTGCATTGTTGTTCTTTACCTAAAACACCTTGATCCAATAGAGTCATTGCATGTGTGTTCTTTTCCTAAACCACATTGATCCACTAGAGACATTGCATTTGTGTTCTTTTCCTAAACCACATGGATCCACAAGTGACATTGCATGTGTGTTCTTTTCCTAAACCACATTGATCCACTTGTGTCATTGCATGTGTGTTCTTCTCCTAAACCACATTAATCCACTAGTGTCATTGTATCTGTGTTCTTTTGCTAAACCACATGGATCCACTAGAGTCATTGCATGTGTGTTCTTTTCCTAAACCACATGCATCCACTAGAGTCATTGCATGTGTGTTGTTTTCCTAAACCACATGGATCCACTTGAGTCATTGCATGTGTGTTCTTTTCTAAACCACATTGATCCACTAGAGTCATTTCATGTCTGTTCTTTTCATAAACCACATGGATCCACTAGAGACATCGCATGTGTGTTATTTTCCTAAACTACATGGATCCACTAGTGACATTGCATGTGTGTTATTTTTCTAAACCACATGGATCCACTGGTCTCATTTCCTGTGTGATCCACTTGACTCATTGCATGTGTGTTCTTTTGCAGAACCTCATGGATCCACTAGAGTCATTGCATGTGTGTTCTTTTCATTAACCACATTGATCCACTTGTGACATTGCATGTGTGTTCTTTTCCTAAACCACATTGATCCAATAGAGTCATTGCATGTGTGTTCTTTTCCTAAACCACATGGATCCACTAGAGTCATTGCATGTGTGTTATTTTCCTAAACCACATGGATCCATTAGAGTCATTGCATGTGTGTTCTTTTCCTAAACCACATGGATCCACTTCAGTCACTGCATGTGTTTTCTTTACCTAAAACACCTTGATCCACTAGGGTCATTACATGTGTGTTCTTTTCCTAAACTACATTGATCCACTGGAGTCATTGCATGTGTGTTCTTTTCCTAAACCACATTGATCCACTAGAGACATTGCATGTGTGTTCTTTTCCTAAACCACATGGATCCACAAGTGACATTGCATGTGTGTTCTTTCCTAAACCACATTGATCCACTTATGTCATTGCATGTGTGTTCTTTTCCTCAACCACATGGATCCACTAGATTCGTTGCATGCTTTTATTTTCCTAAACCACATGGATCCTCTAGAGACATCGCATGTGTGTTATTTTCCTAAACCACATGGATCCACTGGTGACATTGCATGTGTGTTATTTTCTTAAACGACATGGATCCACTGGTCTTATTGCATGTGTGTTCTTTTCCTAAACCACATGGATCCACTAGAGACATTGCATGTGTATTCTTTTCTTAATCCACATGGATCCACAAGAGTCATTACATGTGTGTTCTTTTCCTAAACCACATGGATCCACTTGTGACATTGCATGTGTGTTCTTTTCATTAACCACATCGATCCACTAGTGTCATTGCATGTGTGTTCTTTTCCTAAACCACAATGATCCACTAGTGTGTCATTGCATTTGTGTTCTTTTCCTAAACCACATGGATCCACAAGAATCATTGCATGTGTGTTGTTTTCCTAAACCACATGGATCCACTAGAGTCATTGCATGTGTGTTCTTTTCCTAAACCACATGGATCCACTAGAGTCATTGCATGTGTGTTCTTTTCCTAAACCACATGGATCCACTTGAGTCATTGCATTGTTGTTCTTTACCTAAAACACCTTGATCCAATAGAGTCATTGCATGTGTGTTCTTTTCCTAAACCACATTGATCCACTAGAGACATTGCATTTGTGTTCTTTTCCTAAACCACATGGATCCACAAGTGACATTGCATGTGTGTTCTTTTCCTAAACCACATTGATCCACTTGTGTCATTGCATGTGTGTTCTTCTCCTAAACCACATTAATCCACTAGTGTCATTGTATCTGTGTTCTTTTCCTAAACCACATGGATCCACTAGAGTCATTGCATGTGTGTTCTTTTCCTAAACCACATGCATCCACTAGAGTCATTGCATGTGTGTTCTTTTCCTAAACCACATGCATCCACTAGAGTCATTGCATGTGTGTTGTTTTCCGAAACCACATGGATCCACTTGAGTCATTGCATGTGTGTTCTTTTCTAAACCACATTGATCCACTAGAGTCATTTCATGTCTGTTCTTTTCATAAACCACATGGATCCACTAGAGACATCGCATGTGTGTTATTTTCCTAAACTACATGGATCCACTAGTGACATTGCATGTGTGTTATTTTTCTAAACCACATGGATCCACTGGTCTCATTTCCTGTGTGATCCACTTGACTCATTGCATGTGTGTTCTTTTGCAGAACCTCATGGATCTACTAGAGTCATTGCATGTGTGTTCTTTTCATTAACCACATTGATCCACTTGTGACATTGCATGTGTGTTCTTTTCCTAAACCACATTGATCCAATAGAGTCATTGCATGTGTGTTCTTTTCCTAAACCACATGGATCCACTAGAGTCATTGCATGTGTGTTATTTTCCTAAACCACATGGATCCACTAGAGTCATTGCATGTGTGTTCTTTTCCTAAACCACATGGATCCACTTCAGTCACTGCATGTGTTTTCTTTACCTAAAACACCTTGATCCACTAGGGTCATTACATGTGTGTTCTTTTCCTAAACTACATTGATCCACTGGAGTCATTGCATGTGTGTTCTTTTCCTAAACCACATTGATCCACTAGAGACATTGCATGTGTGTTCTTTTCCTAAACCACATGGATCCACAAGTGACATTGCATGTGTGTTCTTTCCTAAACCACATTGATCCACTTATGTCATTGCATGTGTGTTCTTTTCCTCAACCACATGGATCCACTAGATTCGTTGCATCTGTTTTATTTTCCTAAACCACATGGATCCTCTAGAGACATCGCATGTGTGTTATTTTCCTAAACCACATGGATCCACTGGTGACATTGCATGTGGGTTATTTTCTTAAACGACATGGATCCGCTGGTCTTATTGCATGTGTGTTCTTTTCCTAAACCACATGGATCCACTAGAGACATTGCATGTGTATTCTTTTCTTAATCCACATGGATCCACAAGAGTCATTACATGTGTGTTCTTTTCCTAAACCACATGGATCCACTTGTTACATTGCATGTGTGTTCTTTTCATTAACCACATCGATCCACTAGTGTCATTGCATGTGTGTTCTTTTCCTAAACCACAATGATCCACTAGTGTGTCATTGCATTTGTGTTCTTTTCCTAAACCACATGGATCCACTAGAATCATTTCATGTGTGTTGTTTTCCTAAACCACATGGATCCACTAGATTCATTGCATGTGTGTTCTTTTCCTAAACCACATGGATCCACTAGAGTCATTGCATGTGTGTTCTTTTCCTAAACCACATGGATCCACTTGAGTCATTGCATTGTTGTTCTTTACCTAAAACACCTTGATCCAATAGAGTCATTGCATGTGTGTTCTTTTCCTAAACCACATTGATCCACTAGAGACATTGCATTTGTGTTCTTTTCCTAAACCACATGGATCCACAAGTGACATTGCATGTGTGTTCTTTTCCTAAACCACATTGATCCACTTGTGACCTTGCATGTGTTCTTCTCCTAAACCACATTAATCCACTAGTGTCATTGTATCTGTGTTTTGCTAAACCACATGGATCCACTAGAGTCATTGCATGTGTGTTCTTTTCCTAAACCACATGCATCCACTAGAGTCATTGCATGTGTGTTGTTTTCCTAAACCACATGGATCCACTTGAGTCATTGCATGTGTGTTCTTTTCTAAACCACATTGATCCACTAGAGTCATTTCATGTCTGTTCTTTTCATAAACCACATGGATCCACTAGAGACATCGCATGTGTGTTATTTTCCTAAACTACATGGATCCACTAGTGACATTGCATGTGTGTTATTTTTCTAAACCACATGGATCCACTGGTCTCATTTCCTGTGTGATCCACTTGACTCATTGCATGTGTGTTCTTTGCGAACCTCATGGATCCACTAGAGTCATTGCATGTGTGTTCTTTTCATTAACCACATTGATCCACTTGTGACATTGCATGTGTGTTCTTTTCCTAAACCACATTGATCCAATAGAGTCATTGCATGTGTGTTCTTTTCCTAAACCACATGGATCCACTAGAGTCATTGCATGTGTGTTATTTTCCTAAACCACATGGATCCATTAGAGTCATTGCATGTGTGTTCTTTTCCTAAACCACATGGATCCACTTCAGTCACTGCATGTGTTTTCTTTACCTAAAACACCTTGATCCACTAGGGTCATTACATGTGTGTTCTTTTCCTAAACTACATTGATCCACTGGAGTCATTGCATGTGTGTTCTTTTCCTAAACCACATTGATCCACTAGAGACATTGCATGTGTGTTCTTTTCCTAAACCACATGGATCCACAAGTGACATTGCATGTGTGTTCTTTCCTAAACCACATTGATCCACTTATGTCATTGCATGTGTGTTCTTTTCCTCAACCACATGGATCCACTATATTCGTTGCATCTGTTTTATTTTCCTAAACCACATGGATCCTCTAGAGACATCGCATGTGTGTTATTTTCCTAAACCACATGGATCCACTGGTGACATTGCATGTGTGTTATTTTCTTAAACGACATGGATCCACTGGTCTTATTGCATGTGTGTTCTTTTCCTAAACCACATGGATCCACTAGAGACATTGCATGTGTATTCTTTTCTTAATCCACATGGATCCACAAGAGTCATTACATGTGTGTTCTTTTCCTAAACCACATGGATCCACTTGTGACATTGCATGTGTGTTCTTTTCATTAACCACATCGATCCACTAGTGTCATTGCATGTGTGTTCTTTTCCTAAACCACAATGATCCACTAGTGTGTCATTGCATTTGTGTTCTTTTCCTAAACCACATGGATCCACAAGAATCATTGCATGTGTGTTGTTTTCCTAAACCACATGGATCCACTAGAGTCATTGCATGTGTGTTCTTTTCCTAAACCACATGGATCCACTAGAGTCATTGCATGTGTGTTCTTTTCCTAAACCACATGGATCCACTTGAGTCATTGCATTGTTGTTCTTTACCTAAAACACCTTGATCCAATAGAGTCATTGCATGTGTGTTCTTTTCCTAAACCACATTGATCCACTAGAGACATTGCATTTGTGTTCTTTTCCTAAACCACATGGATCCACAAGTGACATTGCATGTGTGTTCTTTTCCTAAACCACATTGATCCACTTGTGTCATTGCATGTGTGTTCTTCTCCTAAACCACATTAATCCACTAGTGTCATTGTATCTGTGTTCTTTTCCTAAACCACATGGATCCACTAGAGTCATTGCATGTGTGTTCTTTTCCTAAACCACATGCATCCACTAGAGTCATTGCATGTGTGTTCTTTTCCTAAACCACATGCATCCACTAGAGTCATTGCATGTGTTGTTTTCCTAAACCACATGGATCCACTTGAGTCATTGCATGTGTGTTCTTTTCTAAACCACATTGATCCACTAGAGTCATTTCATGTTCTTTTTTCATAAACCACATGGATCCACTAGAGACATCGCATGTGTGTTATTTTCCTAAACTACATGGATCCACTAGTGACATTGCATGTGTGTTATTTTTCTAAACCACATGGATCCACTGGTCTCATTTCCTGTGATCCACTTGACTCATTGCATGTGTGTTCTTTTCCTCAACCTCATGGATCGACTAGAGTCATTGCATGTGTGTTCTTTTCATTAACCACATTGATCCACTTGTGACATTGCATGTGTGTTCTTTTCCTAAACCACATTGATCCAATAGAGTCATTGCATGTGTGTTCTTTTCCTAAACCACATGGATCCACTAGAGTCATTGCATGTGTGTTATTTTCCTAAACCACATGGATCCACTAGAGTCATTGCATGTGTGTTCTTTTCCTAAACCACAGGGATCCACTTCAGTCACTGCATGTGTTTTCTTTACCTAAAACACCTTGATCCACTAGGGTCATTACATGTGTGTTCTTTTCCTAAACTACATTGATCCACTGGAGTCATTGCATGTGTGTTCTTTTCCTAAACCACATTGATCCACTAGAGACATTGCATGTGTGTTCTTTTCATAAACCACATCGATCCACTAGTGTCATTGCATGTGTTCTTTCCTAAACCACATTGATCCACTTATGTCATTGCATGTGTGTTCTTTTCCTCAACCACATGGATCCACTAGATTCGTTGCATCTGCTTTTATTTTCCTAAACCACATGGATCCTCTAGAGACATCGCATGTGTTATTTTCCTAAACCACATGGATCCACCGTGACATTGCATGTGGGTTATTTTCTTAAACGACATGGATTCGCTGGTCTTATTGCATGTGTGTTCTTTTCCTAAACCACATGGATCCACTAGAGACATTGCATGTGTATTCTTTTCTTAATCCACATGGATCCACAAGAGTCATTACATGTGTGTTCTTTTCCTAAACCACATGGATCCACTTGTGACATTGCATGTGTGTTCTTTTCATTAACCACATCGATCCACTAGTGTCATTGCATGTGTGTTCTTTTCCTAAACCACAATGATCCACTAGTGTGTCATTGCATTTGTGTTCTTTTCCTAAACCACATGGATCCACTAGAATCATTTCATGTGTGTTGTTTTCCTAAACCACATGGATCCACTAGAGTCATTGCATGTGTGTTCTTTTCCTAAACCACATGGATCCACTAGAGTCATTGCATGTGTGTTCTTTTCCTAAACCACATGGATCCACTTGAGTCATTGCATTGTTGTTCTTTACCTAAAACACCTTGATCCAATAGAGTCATTGCATGTGTGTTCTTTTCCTAAACCACATTGATCCACTAGAGACATTGCATTTGTGTTCTTTTCCTAAACCACATGGATCCACAAGTGACATTGCATGTGTGTTCTTTTCCTAAACCACATTGATCCACTTGTGTCATTGCATGTGTGTTCTTCTCCTAAACCACATTAATCCACTAATGTCATTGTATCTGTGTTCTTTTCCTAAACCACATGGATCCACTAGAGTCATTGCATGTGTGTTCTTTTCCTAAACCACATGCATCCACTAGAGTCATTGCATGTGTGTTGTTTTCCTAAACCACATGGATCCACTTGAGTCATTGCATGTGTGTTCTTTTCTAAACCACATTGATCCACTAGAGTCATTTCATGTCTGTTCTTTTCATAAACCACATGGGTCCACTAGAGTCACTTCATGTGTGTTCTTTTCCTAAACCACATGGATCCACTAGAGTCATTGCATGTGTGTTATTTTCCTCAACGACATGGATCCATTAGATTCATTGCATCTGTGTTATTTTCCTAAACCACATGGATCCTCTGATGTCATTGCATGTGTGTTCTTTTCATAAACCACATGGATCCACTAGAGACATCGCATGTGTGTTTTTTTCCTAAACCAAATGGATCCACAAGTGCCATTGCATGTGTATTATGTTTCTAAACCACATGGATCCATTGGTGACATTGCATGTGTTATTTTCCTAAACGACATGGATCCACTGGTCTATTGCATGTGTGATCCACTTGAGTCATTGCATGTGTGCTCTTTTCCAGAACCACATGGATCCTCTAGAGTCATTGCATGTGTGTTCTTTTCATTAACCACATTGATCCACTTGTGACATTGCATGTGTGTTCTTTTCCTAAACCACATTGATCCAATAGTCTTTGCATGTGTGTTCTTTTCCTAAACCACATGGATCCACTAGGGTCATTGCATGTGTGTTATTTTCCTAAACCAAATGGATCCACTAGTGACATTGCATGTGTGTTAGTTTTCTAAACCACATGGATCCATTGGTGACATTGCATGTGTTATTTTCCTAAACGACATGGATCCACTGCTCTCTTGCATGTGTGATCCACTTGATTCATTGCATGTGTGTTCTTTTCCCGAACCACATGGATCCTCTAGAGTCATTGCATGTGTGTTCTTTACCTAAAATACCTTGATCCACTAGAGTCATTGCATGTGTGTTCTTTTCCTAAACCACATTGATTCAATAGAGTCATTGCATGTGTGTTCTTTTCCTAAACCACATGGATCCACTAGAGTCATTGCATGTGTGTTCTTTTCCTAAACCACATGGATCCACTAGAGATATTGCATGTGTGTTGTTTTCCTAAACCACAATGATCCACTTGTGACATTTTCATGTGTGTTCTTTTCCTAAAACACATTGATCCACTAAAGTCATTTCATGTGTGTTCTTTTCCTAAACCACATGGATCCACTAGAGACATTGCATTTGTATTCTTTTCCTAAACCACATGGATCCACTAGAGTCATTGCATGTGCGTTCTTTTCCTAAACCAGATGGATCCCCTAGTGAAATTGCATGTGTTTTATTTTCCTAAACAACATTAATCCACTAGAGTCATTGCATGTGTGTTCTTTTCCTAAGCCACATGGATCCACTAGCGTCATTGCATTTGTGTTCTTTTCCTAAACCAGATGTATCGACTAGAGTCATTACAAGTGTGTTCTTTTCCTAAAGCACATGGATCCACTTGTGACATTGCATGTGTGTTCTTTTCATTAACCACATCGATCCACTGGTGTCATTGCATGTGTGTTCTTTTCCTAAACCACATTGATCCACTGGTGTGTCATTGCATTTGTGTTCTTTTCCTAAACCACATGGATCCACTAGAGTCATTGCATGTGTGTTCTTTTCCTAAACCACATGGATCCACTTGAGTCATTGCATGTGTTCTTTACCTCAAACACCTTGATCCAATAGAGTCATTGCATGTGTGTTCTTTTCCTAAACCACATTGATCCACTAGAGACATTGCATCTGTGTTCTTTTCCTAAACCACATGGATCCACAAGTGACATTGCATGTGTGTTCTTTTCCTAAACCACATTGATCCACTTGTGTCATTGCATGTGTGTTCTTCTCCTAAACCACATTGATCCACTGGTGTCATTGCACCTATGTTCTTTTCCTAAACCACATGGATACACTAGAGTCATTGCATGTGTGTTCTTTTCCTAAGCCCCATGCATCCACTAGAGTCATTGCATGTGTGTTGTTTTCCTAATCTACATGGATCCTCTGATGTCATTGCACGTGTGTTCTTTTCATAAACCACATGGATCCACTAGAGACATCGCATGTGTGTTATTTTCCTAAACTACATGGATCCACTAGTGACATTGCATGTGTGTTATTTTTCTAAACCACATGGATCCATTGGTGACATTGCATGTGTGTTCTTTCCTAAACCACATTGATCCACTTATGTCATTGCATGTGTGTTCTTTTCCTCAACCACATGGATCCACTAGATTCGTTGCATCTGTTTTATTTTCCTAAACCACATGGATCCTCTAGAGACATCGCATGTGTGTTATTTTCCTAAACCACATGGATCCACTGGTGACATTGCATGTGTGTTATTTTCTTAAACGACATGGATCCACTGGTCTTATTGCATGTGTGTTCTTTTCCTAAACCACATGGATCCACTAGAGACATTGCATGTGTATTCTTTTCTTAATCCACATGGATCCACAAGAGTCATTACATGTGTGTTCTTTTCCTAAACCACATGGATCCACTTGTGACATTTTCATGTGTGTTCTTTTCCTAAAACACATTGATCCACTAAAATCATTTCATGTGTGTTCTTTTCCTAAACCACATGGATCCACTAGAGACATTGCATTTGCATTCTTTTCCTAAACCACATGGATCCACTAGAGTCATTGCATGTGCGTTCTTTTCCTAAACCAGATGGATCCCCTAGTGAAATTGCATGTGTTTTCTTTTCCTAAACAACATTAATCCACTAGAGTCATTGCATGTGTTTTCTTTTCCTAAGCCACATGATCCACTAGCGTCATTGCATTTGTGTTCTTTTCCTAAACCAGATGTATACAGTAGAGTCATTACAAGTGTGTTCTTTTCCTAAAGCACATGGATCCACTTGTGACATTGCATGTGTGTTCTGTTCATTAACCACATCGAACCACTGGTGTCATTGCATGTGTGTTCTTTTCTTAAACCACATTGATCCACTGGTGTGTCATTGCATTTGTGTTATTTTCCTAAACCACATGGATCCACTAGAGTCATTGCATGTGTGTTCTTTTCCTAAACCAGATGGATCCACTTGAGTCATTGCATGTGTGTTCTTTACCTAAAACACCTTGATCCAATAGAGTTATTGCATGTGTGTTCTTTTCCTAAACCACATTGATCCACTAGAGACATTGCATCTGTGTTCTTTTCCTAAACCACATGGATCCACAAGTGACATTGCATGTGTGTTCTTTTCCTAGACCATATTGATCCACTTGTGTCATTGCATGTGTGTTCTTTTCCTAAACCACATGGATCCAGTAGAGTCATTGCATGTGTGTTCTTTTCCTAAACCACATGCATCCACTAGAGTCATTGCATGTGTGTTGTTTTCCTAAAACCCATGGATCCACTTGAGTCATTGCATGTGTGTTCTTTTCTAAACCACATTGATCCACTAGAGTCATTTCATGTGTGTTCTTTTCCCAAACCACATGGATCCACTAGAGTCACTGCATGTGTGTTCTTTTCCTAAACCACATGGATCCACTAGAGTCATTGCATGTGTGTTATTTTCCTCAACCACATGGATCCATTAGATTCATTGCATCTGTGTTATTTTCCTGAACCACATGGATCCTCTAATGTCATTGCATGTGTGTTCTTTTCATAAACCACATGGATCCACTAGAGACATCGCATGTGTGTTATTTTCCTAAACTACATGGATCCACTAGTGACATTGCATGTGTGTTATTTTTCTAAACCACATGGATCCATTGGTGACATTGCATGTGTTATTTTCCTAAACGACATGGATCCACTGGTCTCATTTCATGTGTGATCCACTTGAGTCATTGCATGTGTGTTCTTTTGCAGAACCTCATGGATCCACTAGAGTCATTGCATGTGTGTTCTTTTCATTAACCACATTGATCCACTTGTGACATTGCATGTGTGTTCTTTTCCTAAACCACATTGATCCAATAGAGTCATTGCATGTGTGTTCTTTTCCTAAACCACATGGATCCACTCGAGTCATTGCATGTGTGTTCTTTTCCTAAACCACATGGATCCGCTAGAGTCATTGCATGTGTGTTCTTTTCCTTAACCACATGGATCCACTTCAGTCATTGCATGTGTTTTCTTTACCTAAAACACCTTGATCCACTAGAGTCATTGCATGTGTGTTCTTTTCCTAAACTACATTGATCCACTGGAGTCATTGCATGTGTGTTCTTTTCCTAAACCACATTGATCCACTTGAGACATTGCATGTGTGTTCTTTTCCTAAACCACATGGATCCACAAGTGACATTGCATGTGTGTTCTTTCCTAAACCACATTGATCCACTTATGTCATTGCATGTGTGTTCTTTTCCTCAACCACATGGATCCATTAGATTCGTTGCATCTGTTTTCTTTTCCTGAACCACATGGATCCTCTAGAGACATCGCATGTGTGTTATTTTCCTAAACCACATGGATCCACTCGTGTCATTGCATGTGTGTTCTTTTCCTAAATCACATGGATCCACTAGAGTTATTGCATGTGTGTTCTTTTCCTGAACCACCTGGATCCACTAGTAACATTCCATGTGCGTTCTTTTCCTAAAGCACATTGATTCACTAGAGTCATTGCATGTTTCTCTTTATCTAAACCACATGGATCCACTAGAGTCATTCCATGTGTGTTCTTTTCCTGACCCACCTGGATCCAGTAGTGACATTGCATGTGTGTTCTTTTCCTAAACCACATTGATCCACTAGAGTCATTCCATGTTTCTTCTTTTCCTAAAACACATTGATCCACCAAAGTCATTACACGTGTGTTCTTTTCCGAAACCACATGGATCCACTAGAGTCATTGCATTTGTGTTCTTTTCCTAAACCACATGGATCCACTAGAGTCATTACATGTGTGTTCTTTTCCTAATACACATGGATCCACTTGTAACATTGCATGTGTGCTATTTTCGTAAACCACATTGATCCACTAGTGTCATTACATGTATGTTCTTTTCCTAAACCACATCGATCCACTGGTGTCATTGCATGTGTGTTCTTTTCCTAAACCACATGGATCCACCGGAGTCATTGCATGTGTGTGTTTTCCTAAACCACATGCATTCTCAAGAGTCATTGCATGTGTGTTATTTTCCTAAACGACATGGATCCACTTGAGTCATTGCACGTGTGTTCTTTTCCTAAACAACATGGATCCACTGGTGTCATTGCATGTGTGTCCTTTTCCTAAACCGCATGGATCCACTAGAGTCATTGCATGTGTGTTATTTTCCTAAACCACATTGATCCACTGGTGACATTTGCATGTGTGTTCTTTTTCTAAACCACATTGATCCACTAGAGTCATTTCATGTGTGTTCTTTTCCAAAACCACATGGATCCACTAGATTCACTACATGTGTGTTCTTTTCCTAAACCACATGGATCCACTAGAGTCATTGCATGTGCGTTCTTTTCCTAAACAACATTGATCACACTAGAGTCATTGCATGTGTGTTCTTTCCCTAAACCACAACGATCCACTAGTCGTTACATTTGTGTTCCTTTCCTAAACCAGATGGATCCACTATAGTCATTACATGTGTGTTCTTTTCCTAAATGTCACATCCCAAGATTTTCCAAATCTGGTAATGTGAAAATAAATGAATAAAATAAAACTTTGTTTGATTTTCAGGGCCAGAAGAAACTTTTTGAATTCAATTGGGACTTCAAACCAATTTGGATCAAATAAAATCCTAAAGGGATTTAAAAAGATAAAACATTTAATAAAGGAAAATAAAATATTTTGGAAATACTATTTTGGATCATTTAATAAAAGACTTTGTTTTCAAATGAAAAGGTGGATTTATAAATAAAGATTATATTTTAAAGAGCCAAATTAATTTTGGCCAAGCTTTTATATTAAAATATTTTGTTTTGATAAAATGAGTAAAGGTTTATTTAAATAAAATAATAAGGATTTAAATATCCAATTTTATTAAAGTAAAGGCTTTTTCTTTTTAAATAAACACTAAAACTTATTATTTTATTTTAATAAGTTTTCCAAAGGTTTTGGTTCTCAAAATGAAAAGAAATATTTTAAATAAAGATTATTTTATAAAGCCAAATTAAACCTTGGCCAAGACTTTGAAACAAAAGGTTTTGCTTTGATTAAAATAGTAGAGGTTTATTTAAAATAAAATAAAAGGATTTAAATATCCAAGTTTTATTAATAAAGGTTTTACTATTTTCAAAACATCAAAACTTATTTATTTTTTTTAAAAATAAGTTTTCCAAGTATTTTATATTCTCAAATAAAACTTACTGAAGTATTTTTGGTTTTATTTTTGATTTCAAAATAAATATTTTATTAAAACAAATCCTATTTGATTTAATAACTAAGGTCCATTCTATTTAATTATTAATGGACCCTAAAGTAAAAATGTTATTTTGTTTTAAACAAGATTTCCAAATATCTATTATTTTCAAATAAAACCTACTGATTTGGTTTTGAAAATATTTTTATTTCAAATGAAGATTTTATTAAACAAATCAAACCCTATTTTATTAAATAACTAAAGATCCATTTTATTTAAATAATAAATGGATCCTAAAATGAATAAAAATATTATTTTATTTCTGGAATTGGGTTAGGTTACTAAACAGAACCCAGTTCAAACCTTCAAGTTTTGGTGATTGTTTGATTGGATTTGAATATTGTTTGATTGTTTGAAATTCAAAACAGAAAAATAGAATTAGAAAAGGAAAAAGAAAACAGACAGAAAAAAAAATTATGAAATGGGACGACCCAACCCAGCATGCCAAATGAGCCTAGTACCAGCCCAGTCTTTCTCCCCCTCCACGAAACGTTTCTCACTTAAAGCCGCACCCACACGTAGTGTCGGTGGCCCCAAACCCTCACTCTTCCTCCTTTGCTAGGTAGGCCCTACATCACTGTGCATCGTCTTCAACCCAGCGCCTACCGTTTCCTTCTCCCTCAACGTCGCTCTGCCGCCATTGATTTCGATTAAATCCGCGTTGATGACAGGCTTAATTCGCCCAGCGACCACGCTCCTTTAAAAGCCTCTCCCTCCTCGTCATTTTTCCCCAGACAACTCCTCCTCTCTGCCCCTAGGCTGTCGCCAATTTCTTCTGCACCGCCGCCGTCTCCGACGAGGTTCTCGGCAAATTCCGGCAGCACTGCGTCGCCCCTTGACTCCCCGAGCAAGCAGGCAAGTTCGCTAGACTCTAGAGCACCGCTCTATGGCCTCAGCTCGCCCGCGGGTGACCTGCAACCTCAACTCTGACCATGTCTGAGCGCCACCGACGATAAACCCAACTCCGGTAAGCTCTAGCACTCGACTCCGTGCGTGCCTTGATCAGTGAATCATGCCGTTTGATTAGTCTGTGTCTTCTGCGTCTCCAGGTGCTCGCCAATCACTCGTGCGTGCCTCCCAGCGTCGGCAACGACGACGACCTGCAGCACCGCCGTCTGCCTTTTTCTCCGACGAAGTCCCCAGGTAGTAACCGACCGCCCCTCCTCTTCTCTTTCACGCACGCGTCACCGCACTGACCTTGCGCAGCTAACCCAGTCCTCCGTTTGTCTTCTCGTGGACCACAGCATCGTCCTCGACCACGTCCAGAGCCGTCTGTCGCTGTAGCAAGCTCCGGCGAGGAATTGCAGCGGACCCCGTGCGCCCCTTGCCACGTCGACCACACGTCCAGCATCACCTCATCCTCGCGACCTCGGTGAGCCTGCTCCCCTCCTCTCTCGCTTCCAGATTTCTCCGTTACGCCGTAGCCAGAGCACCGCCGCCGCCGCGCCACCGTTGAGCGCCGCCAGTTCTTGGCCAGGCAGTAGCAACCGTAGGATCTGGATCTGACGGATACGAAAGAACGTTAGCGTAGGGGTAAGTGGTGATCCTGTGCCGCACGATCTGACTTGATCCAACGGCTGCAGCTGTGCAATCCGAGTGAAGCGGTACCGACGAATGATATTAGGACGCGTGGCACCAGACGATCTGAAATAGAATTTGAAAACAGATTTTGATGCCATTTTCAAACCCTTGTAACTTTCAAACCCCACGTCCAAATTTTGCAAACTTTATGTCATTGGATTCAGGAGAGCAAGCCCTAGCCAACCATGCCCTTGGTTTAGCAAATAGTATCTGTTAGTTTGCTTGTTTTTTCAGATTCTTTTGTGTGCTTGTTAAGATTATAAAAATTGTTTAAAAATGATTTTAAGGTTAAAACTTTTGCAAAATGGTTTGTTGTGACCTTACTGACCCTAGGAATCAACCCATGTTTTGGAAAATGAATTTCGAAAGGTTTAGAATGGATTAATTGGTTTAGTTCATTTCTAGTTAAATAAAACTATTGTTTTGTTATGAAAATGATTTTGAGTAAAAACTTTGGGAAAATGGTTTAGACCAAACCTACTGACCCTAGGAAACACTTTGTGAACTCAAAAATGTATTTGGTGAAATAAAAATATGATTCTTTGATTTAAAACCATTTCTAGTCAAATAGAAATGTGGTTTATTTGTTAAAATTGATTTTGAAAGAAAACCTTTGAGAAATGTTTTGTTTTAAACTCTCTGACCACAAACACCAAGTTTTATAGTTTGAAAACATATTTGGTGAACCCTATAGGTTAATGCCTTAGTAAAAATATTTCTACACCACATAAAATGATACTTTGTTTTGAAAATGGTTTATGAAGTGAAACCTTTTGCAAATGACTTTGCCACTTTATAAAATGACCATTAGGTGTTTTCAAATGTTTATGACCCATTAGGAACCACTTCTTCAAACAAAACAAAGCTTGGCATGCTTGCATGCATTACTTTGACTTTGCCATTTTGGTAAATGACCAATTTGGAACTTACAAAGTTTAGAAGCCTAGTGGAGACCATCCTTACAATAGAACCAACCTTTGCATGCTTATGCATGACTTAGATTCCATTACTTTATGTGTGTGAAATTGTTTGTTTGACTTTGGTTGGAATGTTAGTTGATTTTGTGTTTGCTTGAATGACTTGTAGTGAAGTTAGAGAAGTGTGAGACTAACAAGATCAAGGAGTGAACCACCATTCCCTACCAAAAAGGAAAGTTACACTATCATCCAAAGTCCTACTATTTTCATTATACTTAGTGGATTTTGAAAACATGCATGAAAATAATTTCTATACTTATGCTATGCTAAATCCTAATAGGATACCCCTATACATTCCTTAGTGAAAACAATGTAGTTGATACATGCTTAGCCATGCTATATTTTTGAAAAGAGATACATGTTGAGATTTTACAAAGGTTGAGAAAAGACTTATGTTTTATATAATAAAACAAGGACTCAGTGAACCACCTGGGTGGCCAAGGATACTTTGAGTTTTGGAGAAGGTGGCAACAAAAGGAATCTTGTCTATGGCAAATCTCTTTGTGTTGTGCTCCAAAGGAAAACCACCCAGGAAACTTAGAGATTGAACATGTTTCTCGTACAGTGGCTTTCGTGTGCAACCACATGCTATTATGGCTCTGGCTTAGTCAACTACATTGGGAAGACCCATGCATTGTCTTCAGGCTACAGAAAAATGGGGACCTGGAATCCTACATTGTTACTGATGACAAGCTAGCAATGATGTATGGGAGGACCCTTTGGAAAGACTTCGTCACATTCTCAATCTGCCAGTATTCCATCTTGGTGAGTACTAATCCAGCGGCCACTGGTGGCATCAAGATGAGATTGTGTCATGTGGGTAAAGTGTACAACTTCTGCAGAAGATAATCAAATTCTAAGTACTTAGCCGTGTCCCTGATTATGGACAATACTGAGCAACTAAGGCCTGAAGCTATGGAAGATCTCGACACTCTAATTTCTAAAAGAAAACTTTTAAAACTTGATGCACTTGGGGTTACCAAGATGCTCAAGAGATTTTGACAAGGACTTGAACACTTGAGTTTTTACCAAGGAGTTCAAGGGATTTTTGAAAAGGAGATTTGACAAAGGACCAAAACCATTTTGAAAAGATAGGATAAATTTTGCTTTATGCAAATGAGCCTTAAACTCTACTTAGCCAAATATGCATGTAAAGAATAGGATCCACTTATATTATACTTATTAGTGAAACTTGCCAATACAATTCAAATGTATTGACCCTTGTGGCTGTAACTTGTAATGTTGCAGGTTTGATTGATTTTAGTGAAGATTGTTTGATTAGGATTACAAGGTCTACAACCAACATCTGCCTGTGGCACTCGAAGATGAAGGACCCCATGCTTATAGTTATTCCGCTGCAATGTAATGTAATAGCCAAATGAGCTATGTATGATGTAATAAAATTATGTTATTCCTGGTTATAAAGTTATATTATGACCTTTGTTTCTTGATATTACATCTAAACTGTGGATGCTAGTTATTGATCCAGGGACTAGCATTGTAAACACAGGAGGGATCAACCTTGTTAAAGGTTGGGGACTCTACACTAAACCACATGGATCCACTTGTGACATTGCATGTGTGTTCTTTTCATAAACCACATTGATCCACTGGTGTCATTGAATGTGTGTTCTTTTCCTAAACCACATTGATCCACTAGTGTCATTGGATGTGTGTTATTTTCCTAAACCACATGGATCTACTAGAGTCATTGCATGTGTGTTCTTTTCCTAAACCACATGGATCCACTAGAGTCATTGCATATGTGTTCTTTTCCTAAACCGCATGGATCCACTTGAGTCATTGCATGTGTGTTCTTTTCCTAAACCACATGGATCCACAAGTGACATTGCATGCGTGTTCTTTCCTAAACCACATTGATCCACTTATGTCATTGCATGTGTGTTCTTTTCCTCAACCACATGGATCCACTAGATTCGTTGTATCTGTTTTATTTTCCTGAACCACATGGATCCTCTAGAGACATCGCATGTGTTTTTTTCATAAACCACATTGATGCACTAGAGACATCGCATGTGTGTTATTTTCCTAAACCACATGGATCCACTGGTGACATTGCATGTGTTTTATTTTCCTAAACGACATAGATCCACTGGTCTCATTGCATGTGTGTTCTTTTCCTAAACCACATGTATCCACTAGAGACATTGCATGTGTATTCTTTTCCTAAACCACATGGATCCACTAAACTCATTGCATGTGCGTTCTTTTCCTAAACCACATGGATCCCCTAGTGACATTACATGTGTGTTCTTTTCCTAAACCACATTGATCCAATAGAGTCATTGCATGTGTGTTCTTTTCCTAAACCACATGGCTCCACTTGTGTCATTGCATGTGTTTTCTTTTCCTAAACCACATGGATCCACTAGAGTCATTGCATGTTTGTTCTTTTCCTGAACCACCTGGATCCAGTAGTGACATTGCATGTGTATTCTTTTCCTAAACCACATAGATCCACCAGAGTCTTTCCATGTTTCTTCTTTTCCTAAAACACATTGATCCACCAGAGTCATTACACGTGTGTTCTTTTCCGAAACCACAAGGATCCACTAGAGTCATTGCATTTGTGTTCTTTTCCTAAACCACATGGATCCAATAGAGTCATTACATGTGTGTTCTTTTCCTAATACACATGGATCCACTTGTAACATTGCATGTGTGCTATTTTCGTAAACCACATTGATCCACTAGTGTCATTGCATGTGTGTTCTTTTCCTAAACCACATTGATCCACTGGTGTCATTGCATGTGTGTTGTTTTCGTAAACCACATGGATCCACCCGAGTCATTGCATGTGTGTGTTTTCCTAAACCACATGCATTCACTAGAGTCATTGCAGGTGTGTTATTTTCCTAAACCACATGCATTCACTAGAGTCATTGCACGTGTGTTATTTTCCTAAACCACATGCATTCAATAGAGTCATTGCACGTGTGTTCTTTTCCGAAACCACATTGATCCACTGGTGACATTTGCATGTGTGTTCTTTTTCTAAACCACATTGATCCACTAGAGTCATTTCATGTGTGTTCTTTTCCTAAAGCACATGGATCCACTAGAGTCACTACATGTGTGTTCTTTTCCTAAACCACATGGATCCACTAGAGTCATTGTATGTGCGTCCTATTCCTAAAGAACATTGATCACACTGGAGTCATTGCATGTGTGTTCTTTCCCTAAACCACATGGATCCACTAGAGTCATTAAATTTGTGTTCCTTTCCTAAACCAGATGGATCCACTAGAGTCATTACATGTGTGTTCTTTTCATAAATCACATTGATCCACTGGTGTCATTGAATGTGTGTTCTTTTCCTAAACCACATAGATCCACTAGTGTCATTGGCTGTTTGTTCTTCTCCTAAACCACATGGATCTACTAGAGTCATTGCATGTGTGTTATTTTCCTAAACCACATGGATCCACTAGAGTCATTGCATATGTGTTCTTTTCCTAAACCACATGGATCCACTTGAGTCATTGCATGTGCGTCTTTTCCTAAAACACCTTGATCCACTAGAGTCATTGCATGTGTGTTCTTTTCCTAAACCACATGGATCCACTAGAGTCATTGCATGTGTGTTCTTTTCCTAAACCACATGCATCAACTAGAGTCATTGCATGTGTGTTGTTTTCCTCAACCACATGGATCCACTTGAGTCATTTCATGTGTGTTCTTTTCTTGAACCAGATGGATCCACTGGTGGCATTGCATATGTGTCCTTTTCCTAAACCGTATGGATCCACTAGAGTCATTGCATGTGTGTTGTTTTTCCAAACCACATTGATCCACTAGTGACATTTTCATGTGTGTTCTTTTCCTAAACCACACTGATCCACTAAATTCATTTCATGTGTGTTCTTTTCCTAAGCCACATGGACACACTAGAGACATTGCATTTGTATTCTTTTCCTAAACCACATGGATCCACTAGAGTCGTTGCATGTGTGTTCTTTTCCTAAACCACATGGATCCCCTAGTGACATTTCATGTCTATTCTTCTCCTAAACAACATTGATCCACAAGAGTCATTGCATGTGTGTTCTTTTCCTAAACCACATGGATCCACTAGATTCATTGCATTTGTGTTCTTTTCCTAAACCAGATGGATCCACTAGAGTCATTACAAGTGTGTTCTTTTCCTAAACCACATGGATCCACTTGTGACATTGCATGTGTGTTCTTTTCATAAACCACATCCATCCACTGGTGTCATTGCATATGTGTTCTTTTCCTAAACCACTTGGATCCACTTGAGTCATTGCATGTGTGTTCTTTTCCTAAAACACCTTGATCCACTAGAGTCATTGCATGTGTGTTCTTTTCCTAAACAACATTGATCCACTAGAGACACTGCATGTGTGTTCTTTTCCTAAACCACATGGATCCAAAAGTGACATTGCATGTGTGTTGTTTCCTAAACCACATTGATCCACTTGTGTAATTGCATGTGTGTTCTTTTCCTCAAAAACATGGATCCACTAGATTCATTGCATCTGTGTTATTTTCCTGAACCACATGGATCCTCTGGTGTCATTGCGTGTGTGTTCTTTTCATAAACCAGATTGATCCACTAGAGACATCGCATGTGTGTTATTTTCCTAAAACACATAGATCCACTAGTGACATTGCATGTGTGTTATTGTCCTAAACGACATTGATCCACTGGTCTCGTTGCATGTTTGTTCTTTTCCTAAACCACATGGATCTACTTGAGTCATTGCATGTGTTTTTTCCTAAACCACATGCATTCACTAGAGTCATTGCATGTGTGTTATTTTCCTAAACCACATGGATCCACTTGAGTCATTGCATGTGTGTTCTTTTCCTAAACCACATGGATCCACTAGTGCATTGCATGTGTGTCCTTTTCCTAAACCACATGGATCCACTAGAGTCATTGCATGTGTGTTATTTTCCTAAACAATATTGATGCACTAGTGACATTTGCATGTGTGTTGTTTTCCTAAACCACATTGATCCACTAGAGTCACTGCATGTGTGTTCTTTTCCTAAACCACATGGATCCACTGGAGTCATTACATGTGAGTTCTTTTCCTAAACCGCATGGATCCACTGGTGAGAATGCACGTGTGTTCTTTTCCTGAACCACATTGATCCACTAGGGTCATTGCATGTGTGTTCTTTTCCTAAACCACATGGATCCACTAGAGTCATTGCATGTGTGTTCTTTTCCTAAACCACATGGATCCACTGGTGATATTACATGTGTGTTCTTTTCCTAAATCACATTGATCCACTGGTGACATTTGCATGTGTGTTCTTTTTCTAAACCACATTGATCCACTAGAGTCATTTCATGTGTGTTCTTTTCCTAAACCACATGGATCCACTAGAGTCACTGCCTGTGTGTTCTTTTCCTAAACCACATGGATCCACTAGAGTCATTGTATGTGCGTTCTTTTCCTAAACAACATTGATCACAATAGAGTCATTGCATGTGTGTTCTTTCCCTAAACCACATGGATCCACTAGAGTCATTAAATTTGTGTTCCTTTCCTAAACCAGATGGGTCCACTAGAGTCATTACATGTGTGCTCTTTTCCTAAAGCACATGGATCCACGAGTGACATTGCATGTGTGTTCTTTTCATAAATCACATTGATCCACTGGTGTCATTTAATGTGTGTTCTTTTTTCCTAAACCACATAGATCCACTAGTATCATTGGATGTGTGTTATTTTCCTAAACCACATGGATCTACTAGAGTCATTGCATGTGTGTTCTTTTCCTAAACCACATGGATCCACTAGAGTCATTGCATATGTGTTCTTTTCCTAAACCACATGGATCCACTTGAGTCATTGCATGTGTGTTCTTTTCCTAAAACACCTTGATCCACTAGAGTCATTGCATGTGTGTTATTTTCCTAAACCACATGGATCCACTAGAGTCATTGCATGTGTGTTCTTTTCTAGACCACATGCATCAACTAGAGTCATTGCATGTGTGTTGTTTTCCTAAACCACATGGATCCACTTGAGTCATTTCATGTGTGTTCTTTTCTTGATCCAGATGGATCCACTGGTGTCATTGCATATGTGTCCTTTTCCTAAACCGTATGGACCCACTAGAGTCATTGCATGCGTGTTGTTTTCCTAAACCACATTGATCCACTAGTGACATTTTCATGTGTGTTCTTTTCCTAAACCACATTGATCCACTAAATTCATTTCATGTGTGTTCTTTTCCTAAGCCACATGGATCCACTAGAGACATTGCATGTGTATTCTTTTCCTAAACCGCATCGATCCACTAGAGTCGTTGCATGTGTGTTCTTTTCCTAAACCACATGGATCCCCTAGTGACATTGCATGTTTGTTCTTGTCCTAAACAACATTGATCCACAAGAGTCATTGCATGTGTGTTCTTTTCCTAAACCAGATGGATCCTCTAGAGTCATTACAAGTGTGTTCTTTTCCTAAACCACATGGATCCACTTGTGACATTGCATGTGTGTTCTTTTCATAAACCACTTCGATCCACTGGTGTGATTGCATGTGTGTTCTTTTCCTAAACGACATTGATCCACTGGTGTCATTGCATGTGTGTTCTTTTCCTAAACCACATGGATCCACTAGAGTCATTGCATGTGTGTTCTTTTCCTAAACCACATGGAATCACTAGAGGATTTGCATGTGTGTTCTTTTCATAAACCACATGGATCCACTTGAGTCATTGCATGTGTGTTCTTTTCCTAAAACACCTTGATGCACTAGAGTCATTACATGTGTGTTCTTTTCCTAAACCACATTGATCCACTAGAGACATTGCATGTGTGTTCTTTTCCTAAACCACATGGATCCACAAGTGACATTGCATGTGTGTTGTTTCCTAAACCACATTGATCCACTTGTGTCATTGCATTTGTGTTCTTTTCCTCAACAACATGGATCCACTAGATTCATTTCATCTATGTTATTTTCCTGAACCACATGGATCCTCTGGTGTCATTGCGTGTGTGTTCTTTTCATAAACCAGATTGATCCACTAGAGACATCGCATGTGTGTTATTTTCCTAAACCACATGGATCCACTGGTGACATTGCATGTGTGTTATTGTCCTAAACGACATGGATCCACTGGTCTCGTTGCATGTGTGTTCTTTTCCTAAACCACATGGATCCACTTGAGTCATTGCATGTGTGTTTTTTCCTAAACCACATGTATTCACTAGAGTCATTGCATGTGTGTTATTTTCCTAAACCACATGGATCCACTTGAGTCATTGCATGTGTGTTCTTTTCCTGAACCACATGGATCCACTAGTGTCATTACATGTGTGTCCTTTTCCTAAACCACATGGATCCACTAGAGTCATTGCAAATGTGTTATTTTCCTAAACAATATTGATACACTAGTGACATTTGCATGTGTGTTGTTTCCCTAAACAACATTGGTCCACTAGAGTCATTTCATCTGTGTTCTTTTCCTAAACCACATGGTTCCACTAGAGTCACTGCATGTGTGTTCTTTTCCTAAACCACATGGATCCACTAGAGTCATTGCATGTGCGTTCTTTTCGTAAACCACATGGATCCCCTACTGACATTGCATGTGTGTTCTTTTCCTAAACAACATTGATCCACTAGAGTCATTACATTTCTGTTCTTTTCCTAAACCAGATGGATCCACTAGAGTCATTACATGTGTGTTATTTTCCTAAACCACATGGATCCACTTGTTACATTGCATTTGTGTTCTTCTCGTAAACCACACTGATCCACTATTGTCATTGCATGTGTGTTCTTTTCCTGAACCACATTGATCCACTATTGTCATTAGTTGTGTGTTCTTTTCCTAAACCACATGGATCCACTACAGTCATTGCACGTGTGTTCTTTTCCTAAACCACATGGATCCACTACAGTCATTGCATATGTCTTCTTTTCCTAAACCACATGGATCCACTTGAGTCATTGCATGTGTGTTCTTTTCCTAAAACACCTTGATCCACTAGAGTCATTGCATGTGTGTTCTTTTCCTAACCCACATTGATCCACTAGAGTCATTGCATGTGTGTTCTTTAACTAAACGACATTGATCCACTAGAGACATTGCACGTGTGTTCTTTTCCTAAACCACATGGATCCACAAGTAATGTTGCATGTTTGTTCTTTTCCTATACCACATTGATCCACCTGTGTCATTGCATGTGTGTTCTTTTCCTCAACCACATGGATCCACGAGATTCATTTCATCTATGTTATTTTCATGAACCACATGGATCCTCTGGTGTCATTGCATATGTGTTCTTTTCATAAACCACATTGATCCACTAGAGACATCACATGTCTGTTATTTTCCTAAACCACATGGATACACTTGTGACGTTGCATGTGTGTTATTTTCCTAAACGACATGGATCCACTGGTCTCATTCCATGTGTGTTCTTTTACTAAACCACATTGATCCACTGGTGACATTGCATGTGTGTTCTTTTCCTAAACCACACATGCAATAGAGGTATTCCATGTGTGTTCTTTTCCTAAACCACATGGATCCACTCGTGTCATTGCATGTGTGTTATTTTCCTAAACCACATGGATCCACTAGAGTCATTGCATGTGTGTTCTTTTCCTGAACCACCTGGATCCACTAGTAATATTGCATGTGTGTTCTTTTCCTAAACCACATTGATCCACTAGAGTCATTGCATGTTTTTTCTTTATTTAAAACACATTGATCCACTAGAGTCATTGCATGTGTGTTCTTTTTCAAAACCACATGGATCCACTAGAGTCATTGCATTTGCGTTCTTTTCCTAAACCACAAGGATCCACTAGAGTCATTACATGTGTGTTCTTTTCCTAAACCACATGGATCCACTTGTAACATTGCAGGTGTGTTCTTTTTGTAAACCATATTGATCCACTGGTGTCATTACGTGTGTGTTCTTTTCCTAAACCACATGGACCTACTAGAGTCATTGCATTTTTGTTCTTTTCCTAAACCAGATGGATCCACTAGATTGATTATAAGTGTGTTGTTTTCCTAAACCACATGGATTCACTTGTGACATTGCATGTGTGTTCTTTTCATAAACCACATCGATCCACTGGTGGCATTGCATGTGTATTCTTTTCCTAAACCACATGGATCCACTAGAGTCATTGCATGTGTGTTCTTTTCCTAAACCACATGGATCCATAGACTCATTGCATGTGTGTTCTTTTCCTAAACCACATGGATCCACTAGAGGCATTGCATGTGTGTTCTTTTCCTAAATCACATGGATCCACTAGAGCCATTGCGTGTGTGTTCTTTTCCTAAACCACATTGATCCAGTGGAGTCATTGCATGTGTGTTATTTTCCTAAACCACATTGATCCACTAGAGACATTGCATGTGTGTTCTTTTCCTAAACCACATGGATCCACAAGAAACATTGCATGTGTGTTCTTTTCCTAAACCACATTGATCCACCTGTGTCATTGCATGTGTGTTCTTTTCCTCAACCATATGGATCCACTAGATTCATTGCATTTGTGTTATTTTCATGAACCACATTGATCCTCTGGTGTCATTGCGTGTGTGTTCTTTTCCTGAACCACATGGACCCAGTGGTGACATTGAATGTGTGTTATTTTCCTAAACGACATGGATCCACTTGTCTCAATGCATGTGTGTTATTTCCCTAAACCACATGAATCCACTTGAGTCACTGGATGTGTGTTCTATTCCTGAACCACATGGATCCACTAGAGTCATTGCATGTGTGTTCTTTTACTAAACCACATTGATCCACTAGCGACATTGCATGTGTGTTCTTTTCCTAAACCACGTTGATCCAATGGAGGTATTGCATGTGTGTTCGTTTCCTAAACCACATGGATCCACTCGTGTCATTGCATGTGTGTTCTTTTCCTAAATCACATGGATCCACTAGAGTTATTGCATGTGTGTTCTTTTCCTGAACCACCTGGATCCACTAGTAACATTCCATGTGCGTTCTTTTCCTAAAGCACATTGATTCACTAGAGTCATTGCATGTTTCTCTTTATCTAAAACACATTGATCCACTAGAGTCATTGCATGTGTGTTCTTTTCCAAAACCACATGGATCCACTAGAGTCAATGCATTTGTGTTCTTTTCCTAAACCACATGGATCCACTAGAGTCATTACATGTGTGTTCTTTTCCTAAACCACATGGATCCACTTATAACATTGCAGGTGTGTTCTTTTCGTAAACCATATTGATCCACTGGTGTCATTGCATGTGTGTTCTTTTCCTAAACCACATTGATCCACTAGAGTCATTGCATGTTTGTTTTTCCTAAACCACATGCATCCGCTAGAGTCATTTCAAATGTGTTCTTTTCCTAAACCACATGGATCCACTCGTGTCATTGTATATGTGTTCTATTCCTAAACGACATGGATCCACTAGATACATTGCATGTGTGTTCTTTTCGTAAACCACATGGATCCACAAGTAACATTGCATGTGTGTTCTTTTCCTAAACAACATTGATCCACCTATGTCATTGCATGTGTGTTCTTTTCGTAAACCACATGGATCCACTAGATTCATTGCATATCTATTATTTTCATGAACCACATGGATCCTCTGGTGTCATTGCGTCTGTGTTCTTTTCATAAACTACATTGATCCACTAGAGACATCGCATGTGTGTTATTTTCCTAAACCACATGGATCCACTGGTGACAGTGCATGTGTGTTATTTGCCTAAACGACATGGATCCACAGGTGTCATTGCATGTGTTTTCTTTTCCTAAACCACATGGATCCACTTGAGTCAGTGCATACGTTTGTTCTTTTCCTGAACCACATGGATCCACTAGAGTCATTGCATGTGTGTTATTTTACTAAACCACATTGATCTAATAGAGTCATTGCATGTGTGTTCTTTTCCTAAACCACATGGATCCACTCGTGTCATTGCATGTGTGTTCTTTTCCTAAACCACATGGATCCACTAGAGTCATTTCATGTGTGTTCTTTTCCTGAACCACCTGGATCCACTAGTAACATAGCATGTGTGTTCTTTTCCTAAACCACATTGATCCACTAGTGACATTGCATATTTTTTCTTTATCTAAAACACATTGATCCACTAGAGTCATTGCATGTGTGTTCTTTTCCTAAACCACATGGATCCACTTGTAACATTGCCGGTGTGTTCTTTTCTCAAACCATATTGATCCACTAGTGTCATTGCATGTGTGTTCTTTTCCTAAACCACATTGATACACTAGAGTCATTGCATGTGTGTTTTTCCTAAACCATATGCATCCACTAGAGTCATTTCAAATGTGTTCTTTCCCTAAACCACATGGATCCACTCGTGTCATTGCATGTGTGTTCTATTCCTAAACCACATGGATCCACTAGAGTCATTGCATGTGTGTTCTTTTCCTGAACCACCTAGATCCACTAGTGAAATTGTTCTTTTCCTAAACCACATTGATCAACTAGAGTCATTGCATGTTTGTTCTTTACCTAAAACACATTGATCCACTAGAGTCATTGCATGTGTGTTCTTTTCCAAAACCACATGGATCCACTAGAGTCATTGCATTTGTGTTCTTTTCCTAAACCACGTGGATCCACTAGAGTCATTACATGTGTGTTCTTTTCCTAAACCACATGGATCCACTTGTAACATTGCATGTGTGTTCTTTTCGTAAACCACATTGATCCACTAGAGTCATTGCATGTCTGTTCTTTTCCTAAATCACATTGATCCACTAGAGACATTGCATGTGTGTTCTTTTGCTAAACCACATGGATCCACAAGTAACATTGCATGTGTGTTCTTTTCCTAAACCAGACTGATTCACTTGTGTCATTGCATGTGTGTTCTTTTCCTAAACCACATTGATCCACAGGTGTCTTTGCATCTGTGTTCTTTCCTGAACCACATGGATCCACTAGAGTCATTGCATGTGTGTTCTTTTCCTAAACCACATGGATCCAATAGAGTCATTGCATGTGTGTTATTTTCCTAAACCACATTGATCCAATAGAGTCATTGCATGTGTGTTCTTTTCCTAAACCATCTAGACCCACTCGTGTCATTGCATGTGTGTTCTTTTCCTATACCACATGGATCCACTAGAGTCATGGCAAGTGTGTTCTTTTTCTGAAGCACCTGGATCCACTAGTGACATTTCATGTGTGTTGTTTGCCTACACCACATTGATCCACTAGAGTCATTGCATGTTTGTTCTTTTCCTAGAACACATTGATCCACTAGAGTCATTGCATGTGTGTTCTTTCCCAAAACCACATGGATCCACTTGTAACATTGCATGTGTGTTCTTTTCGTAAACCACATTGATCCACTGGTCTCATTGCATGTGTGTTCTTTTACTAAACCACATTGATCCACTGGTGTCATTGCACGTGTGTTCTTTTCCTAAACCACATGGATCCACTAGAGTCATTGCATGTGTGTTCTTTTCCTAAACCACATGGATCCACTTAAGTCATTGCATGTGTGTTCTATTCCTGAACCACATGGATCCACTAGTGTCATTGCATGTGTATCCTTTTCCTAAACCACATGGATCCACTAGAGTCATTGAATGTGTGTTCTTTTCCTAAGCCAAATTGATCCACTAGTGACATTTGCATGTGTTTTTTCCTAAACCACATTGATCCACTAGAGTCATTTCATGTGTGTTCCTTTCCTAAACCACATGGATCCACTAGATTCATTGCATGTATGTTATTTTCCTAAACCATGTGGATCCACTAGATTCATTGCATGTGTGTTCTTTTCCTAAACCACATGGATCCCCTAGTGACATTGCATGTGTGTTTTTCCTAAACAACATTGATCCACTAGAGTCATTGCATGTGTGTTCTTTTCCTAAACCACATGGATCCACTAGAGTCATTATATTTGTGTTCTTTTCCTAAACCACATGGATCCACTAGAGTCATTGCATGTGTGTTCTTTTCCTAAACCACATGGATCCACTTGAGTCATTGCATGTGTGTTCTTTTCCAAAAACACCTTGATCCGCTAGAGTCATTGCATGTTTGTTCTTTTCGTAAACCACATTGATCCACTAGAGTCATTGCATATGTGTTATTTTCCTAAACCACATTGATCCACTAGAGACATTGCATGTGTGTTCTTTTCCTAAACCACATTGATCCACCTGTGTCATTGGATGTGTGTTCTTTTCCTCAACCACATGGATCCACTAGAGTCATTGCATGTGTGTTCTTTTCCTGAACCATCTAGATCCACTAGTAACATTGCATGTGTGTTCTTTTCCAAAACCACATTGATCCACTAGATTCATTGCTTTTGTGTTATTTTCATGAATGACATGGATCCTCTGGTGTCATTGCGTGTGTGTTCTTTTCATAAACCACATTGATCCACTAGAGACACCGCATGTGTGTTATTTTCCTGAACCACATGGATCCACTGGTGACATTGCATGTGTGTTATTTTCCTAAACGACATGGATCCACTGGTCTCATTGCATGTGTGTTCTTTTCCTAAACCACATGGATCCACTTGAGTCACTGCATGTGTGTTCTTTTCTTGAACCACATGGATCCACTTGTCATTGCATGTGTGTTCTTTTACTAAATCACATTGATCCACTGGTGACATTGCATGTGTGTTCTTTTCCTAAACCACATTGATCCAATAGAGGTATTGCATGTGTGTTCTTTTCCTAAACCACATGGATCCACTCGTGTCATTGCATGTGTGTTCTTTTCCTAAACCACATGGATCCACTAGAGTTCTTGCATGTGTGTTCTTTTCCTGAACCACCTGGATCCACTAGTAACATTGCATGTGTGTTGTTTTCCTAAACCAGATTGATCCACTAGAGTCATTGCATGTTTTTTCTTTATCTATAACACATTGATCCACTAGAGTCATTGTATGTGTGTTCTTTTCCAAAACCACATGGATCCACTAGAGTCATTGCATTTGTGTTCTTTTCCTAAACCACATGGATCCACTAGAGTCATTACATGTGTGTTCTTTTCCTAAACCAAATGGATCCACTTGTAACATTGCAGGTGTTTTTTGGGTAAACCATATTGATCCACTGGTGTCATTGCATGTGTGTTCTTTTCCTAAACCACATTGATCCACTAGAGTCATTGCATATGTGTTTTTCCTAAACCACATGCATCCACAAGAGTCATTTCAAATGTGTTCTTTTCCTAAACCACATGGATCCACTCGTGCCATTGCATGTGTGTTCTTTTCCTAAAACACCTTGATCCACTAGAGTCATTGCATGTGTGTTCTTTTCCTAACCCACATTGATCCACTAGAGTCATTGCATGTGTGTTCTTGAACTAAACGACATTGATCCACTAGAGACATTGCACGTGTGTTCTTTTCCTAAACCACATGGATCCACAAGTAATGTTGCATGTCTGTTCTTTTCCTATACCACATTGATCCACCTGTGTCATTGCATGTGTGTTCTTTTCCTCAACCACATGGATCCACGAGATTCATTTCATCTATGTTATTTTCATGAACCACATGGATCCTCTGGTGTCATTGCATATGTGTTCTTTTCATAAACCACATTGATCCACTAGAGACATCACATGTCTGTTATTTTCCTAAACCACATGGATACACTTGTGACGTTGCATGTGTGTTATTTTCCTAAACGACATGGATCCACTGGTCTCATTCCATGTGTGTTCTTTTACTAAACCACATTGATCCACGGGTGACATTGCATGTGTGTTCTTTTCCTAAACCACACTGATCCAATAGAGGTATTCCATGTGTGTTCTTTTCCTAAACCACATGGATCCACTCGTGTCATTGCATGTGTGTTATTTTCCTAAACCACATGGATCCACTAGAGTCATTGCATGTGTGTTCTTTTCCTGAACCACCTGGATCCACTAGTAATATTGCATGTGTGTTCTTTTCCTAAACCACATTGATCCACTAGAGTCATTGCATGTTTTTTCTTTATTTAAAACACATTGATCCACTAGAGTCATTGCATGTGTGTTCTTTTTCAAAACCACATGGATCCACTAGAGTCATTGCATTTGCGTTCTTTTCCTAAACCACAAGGATCCACTAGAGTCATTACATGTGTGTTCTTTTCCTAAACCACATGGATCCACTTGTAACATTGCAGGTGTGTTCTTTTTGTAAACCATATTGATCCACTAGTGTCATTACGTGTGTGTTCTTTTCCTAAACCACATGGACCCACTAGAGTCATTGCATTTTTGTTCTTTTCCTAAACCAGATGGATCCACTAGATTGATTATAAGTGTGTTGTATTCCTAAACCACATGGATCCACTTGTGACATTGCATGTGTGTTCTTTTCATAAACCACATCGATCCACTGGTGGCATTGCATGTGTATTCTTTTCCTAAACCACATGGATCCACTAGAGTCATTGCATGTGTGTTCTTTTCCTAAACCACATGGATCCATAGACTCATTGCATGTGTGTTCTTTTCCTAAACCACATGGATCCACTAGAGGCATTGCATGTGTGTTCTTTTCCTAAATCACATGGATCCACTAGAGCCATTGCATGTGTGTTCTTTTCCTAAACCACATTGATCCAGTGGAGTCATTGCATGTGTGTTATTTTCCTAAACCACATTGATCCACTAGAGACATTGCATGTGTGTTCTTTTCCTAAACCACATGGATCCACAAGAAACATTGCATGTGTGTTCTTTTCCTAAACCACACTGATCCACCTGTGTCATTGCATGTGTGTTCTTTTCCTCAACCATATGAATCCACTAGATTCATTGCATTTGTGTTATTTTCATGAACGACATTGATCCTCTGGTGTCATTGCGTGTGTGTTCTTTTCATAAACCACAGTGATCCACTAGAGACATTGCGTGTGTGTTATTTTCCTAAACCACATGGACCCAGTGGTGACATTGAATGTGTGTTATTTTCCTAAACGACATGGATCCACTTGTCTCAATGTATGTGTGTTATTTTCGTAAACCACATGGATCCACTTGAGTCACTGCATTTGTGTTCTTTTCCTGAACCACATGGATCCACTAGAGTCATTGCATGTGTGTTCTTTTACTAAACCACATTGATCCACTAGCGACATTGCATGTGTGTTCTTTTCCTAAACCACGTTGATCCAATGGAGGTATTGCATGTGTGTTCGTTTCCTAAACCACATGGATCCACTCGTGTCATTGCATGTGTGTTCTTTTCCTAAATCACATGGATCCACTAGAGTTATTGCATGTGTGTTCTTTTCCTGAACCACCTGGATCCACTAGTAACATTCCATGTGCGTTCTTTTCCTAAAGCACATTGATTCACTAGAGTCATTGCATGTTTCTCTTTATCTAAAACACATTGATCCACTAGAGTCATTGCATGTGTGTTCTTTTCCAAAACCACATGGATCCACTAGAGTCAATGCATTTGTGTTCTTTTCCTAAACCACATGGATCCACTAGAGTCATTATATGTGTGTTCTTTTCCTAAACCACATATATCCACTTATAACATTGCAGGTGTGTTCTTTTTGTAAACCATATTGATCCACTGGTGTCATTGCATGTGTGTTCTTTTCCTAAACCACATTGATCCACTAGAGTCATTGCATGTTTGTTTTTCCTAAACCACATGCATCCGCTAGAGTCATTTCAAATGTGTTCTTTTCCTAAACCACATGGATCCACTCATGTCATTGTATATGTGTTCTATTCCTAAACGACATGGATCCACTAGATACATTGCATGTGTGTTCTTTTCGTAAACCACATGGATCCACAAGTAACATTGCATGTGTGTTCTTTTCCTAAACAACATTGATCCACCTATGTCATTGCATGTGTGTTCTTTTCGTAAACCACATGGATCCACTAGATTCATTGCATATCTATTATTTTCATGAACCACATGGATCCTCTGGTGTCATTGCGTCTATGTTCTTTTCATAAACTACATTGATCCACTAGAGACATCGCATGTGTGTTATTTTCCTAAACCACATGGATCCACTGGTGACAGTGCATGTGTGTTATTTGCCTAAACGACATGGATCCACAGGTGTCATTGCATGTGTTTTCTTTTCCTAAACCACATGGATCCACTTGAGTCAGTGCATATGTGTGTTCTTTTCCTGAACCACATGGATCCACTAGAGTCATTGCATGTGTGTTATTTTACTAAACCACATTGATCCAATAGAGTCATTGCATGTGTGTTCTTTTCCTAAACCACTTGGATCCACTCGTGTCATTGCATGTGTGTTCTTTTCCTAAACCACATGGATCCACTAGAGTCATTTCATGTGTGTTCTTTTCCTGAACCACCTGGATCCACTAGTAACATAGCATGTGTGTTCTTTTCCTAAACCACATTGATCCACTAGTGACATTGCATATTTTTTCTTTATCTAAAACACATTGATCCACTAGAGTCATTGCATGTGTGTTCTTTTCCCAAACCACATGGATCCACTAGAGTCATTACATGTGTGTTCTTTTCCTAAACCACATGGATCCACTTGTAACATTGCCGGTGTGTTCTTTTCGTAAACCATATTGATCCACTAGTCTCATTGCATGTGTGTTCTTTTCCTAAACCACATTGATACACTAGAGTCATTGCATGTGTGTTTTTCCTAAACCATATGCATCCACTAGAGTCATTTCAAATGTGTTCTTTTCCTAAACCACATGGATCCACTCGTGTCATTGCATGTGTGTTCTATTCCTAAACCACATGGATCCACTAGAGTCATTGCATGTGTGTTCTTTTCCTGAACCACCTAGATCCACTAGTGACATTGTTCTTTTCCTAAACCACATTGATCAACTAGAGTCATTGCATGTTTGTTCTTTACCTAAAACACATTGATCCACTAGAGTCATTGCATGTGTGTTCTTTTCCAAAACCACATGGATCCACTAGAGTCATTGCATTTGTGTTCTTTTCCTAAACCACGTGGATCCACTAGAGTCATTACATGTGTGTTCTTTTCCTAAACCACATGGATCCACTTGTAACATTGCATGTGTGTTCTTTTCGTAAACCACATTGATCCACTAGAGTCATTGCATGTCTGTTCTTTTCCTAAATCACATTGATCCACTAGAGACATTGCATGTGTGTTCTTTTCCTAAACCACATGGATCCACAAGTAACATTGCATGTGTGTTCTTTTCCTAAACCACACTGATCCACTTGTGTCATTGCATGTGTGTTCTTTTCCTAAACCACATTGATCCACAGGTGTCATTGCATCTGTGTTCTTTCCTGAACCACATGGATCCACTAGAGTCATTGCATGTGTGTTCTTTTCCTAAACCACATGGATCCAATAGAGTCATTGCATGTGTGTTATTTTCCTAAACCACATTGATCCAATAGAGTCATTGCATGTGTGTTCTTTTCCTAAACCACATGGATCCAATAGAGTCATTGCATGTGTGTTATTTTCCTAAACCACATTGATCCAATAGAGTCATTGCATGTGTGTTCTTTTCCTAAACCATCTAGACTCAGTCGTGTCATTGCATGTGTGTTCTTTTCCTATACCACATGGATCCACTAGAGTCATTGCAAGTGTGTTCTTTTTCTGAAGCACCTGGATCCACTAGTGACATTTCATCTGTGTTGTTTGCCTACACCACATTGATCCACTAGAGTCATTGCATGTTTGTTCTTTTCCTAGAACACATTGATCCACTAGAGTCATTGCATGTGTGTTCTTTCCCAAAACCACATGGATCCACTTGTAACATTGCATGTGTGTTCTTTTCATAAACCACATTGATCCACTGGTCTCATTGCATGTGTGTTCTTTTACTAAACCACATTGATCCACTGGTGTCATTGCACGTGTGTTCTTTTCCTAAACCACATGGATCCACTAGAGTCATTGCATGTGTGTTCTTTTCCTAAACCACATGGATCCACTTGAGTCATTGCATGTGTGTTCTATTCCTGAACCACATGGATCCACTAGTGTCATTGCATGTGTGTCCTTTTCCTAAACCACATGGATCCACTAGAGTCATTGAATGTGTGTTCTTTTCCTAAGCCAAATTGATCCACTAGTGACATTTGCATGTGTTTTTTCCTAAACCACATTGATCCACTAGAGTCATCTCATGTGTGTTCTTTTCCTAAACCACATGGATCCACTAGATTCATTGCATGTGTGTTATTTGCCTAAACCATGTGGATCCACTAGATTCATTGCATGTGTGTTCTTTTCCTAAACCACATGGATCCCCTAGTGACATTGCATGTGTGTTTTTCCTAAACAACATTGATCCACTAGAGTCATTGCATGTGTGTTCTTTTCCTAAACCACATGGATCCACTAGAGTCATTATATTTGTGTTCTTTTCCTAAACCACATGGATCCACTAGAGTCATTGCATGTGTGTTCTTTTCCTAAACCACATGGATCCACTTGATTCATTGCATGTGTGTTCTTTTCCAAAAACACCTTGATCCGCTAGAGTCATTGCATGTTTGTTCTTTACGTAAACCACATTGATCCACTAGAGTCATTGCATATGTGTTATTTTCCTAAACCACATTGATCCACTAGAGACATTGCATGTGTGTTATTTTCCTAAACCACATTGATCCACTTGTGTCATTGGATGTGTGTTCTTTTCCTCAACCACATGGATCCACTAGAGTCATTGCATGTGTGTTCTTTTCCTGAACCACCTAGATCCACTAGTAACATTGCATGTGTGTTCTTTTCCAAAACCACATTGATCCACTAGATTCATTGCTTTTGTGTTATTTTCATGAATGACATGGATCCTCTGGTGTCATTGCGTGTGTGTTCTTTTCATAAACCACATTGATCCACTAGAGACACCACATGTGTGTTATTTTCCTGAACCACATGGATCCACTGGTGACATTGCATGTGTGTTATTTTCCTAAACGACATGGATCCACTGGTCTCATTGCATGTGTGTTCTTTTCCTAAACCACATGGATCCACTTGAGTCACTGCATGTGTGTTCTTTTCTTGGACCACATGGATCCACTTGTCATTGCATGTGTGTTCTTTTACTAAACCACATTGATCCACTGGTGACCTTGCATGTGTGTTCTTTTCCTAAACCACATTGATCCAAAAGAGGTATTGCATGTGTGTTCTTTTCCTAAACCACATGGATCCACTCGTGTCATTGCATGTGTGTTATTTTCCTCAACAACATGGATCCACTAGATTCATTGCATCTGTGTTATTTTCCTGAACAACATGGATCCTCTGGTGTCATTGCATCTGTGTTATTTTCCTAAACCACATGGATCCACTAGAGTTCTTGCATGTGTGTTCTTTTCCTGAACCACCTGGATCCACTAGTAACATTGCATGTTTTTTCTTTATCTAAAACACATTGATCCACTAGAGTCATTGTATGTGTGTTCTTTTCCAAAACCACATGGATCCACTAGAGTCATTGCATTTGTGTTCTTTTCCTAAACCACATGGATCCACTAGAGTCATTACATGTGTGTTCTTTTCCTAAACCAAATGGATCCACTTGTAACATTGCAGGTGTTTTTTTTGGTAAACCATATTCATCCACTGGTGTCATTGCGTGTGTGTTCTTTTCATAAACCACATTGATCCACTTGAGACATCACATGCGTGTTATTTTCCTAAACCACATGGATCCACTGGTGACATTGCATGTGTGTTCTTTTCCACAACCACATTGATCCACTAGAGTCATTGCAATATTTTTCTTTATCTAAAACACATTGATCCACTAGAGTCATTGCTTGAGTGTTCTTTTCCAAAACCATATAGATCCACTAGAGTCATTGCATTTGTGTTCTTTTCCTAAACCACATGGATCCACTAGAGTCATTACGTGTGTGTTCTTTTCCTATACCACATGCATCCGCTAGAGTCATTTCAAATATGTTCTTTTCCTAAACCACATGGATCCACTCGTGTCATTGTATGTGTGTTCTATTCCTAAATGACATGGATCCACTAGATACATTGCATGTGTGTTCTTTTCGTTAACCACATGGATCCACAAGTAACATTGCATGTGTGTTCTTTTCCTAAACAACATTGATCCACCTATGTCATTGCATGTGTGTTCTTTTCGTAAACCACATGGATCCACTAGATTCATTGCATATTTGTTATTTTCATGAACCACATGGATCCTCCGTGTCATTAAATGCTGTGTTCTTTTCATAAACTACATTGATCCACTAGAGACATCGCATGTGTGTTATTTTCCTAAACCACATGGATCCACTAGTGACACTGCATGTGTGTTATTTTCCTAAACGACATGGATCCACAGGTGTCATTGCATGTGTTTTCTTTTCCTAAACCACATGGATCCACTTGAGTCAGTGCATATGTGTGTTCTTTTCCTGAACCACATGGATCCACTAGAGTCATTGCATGTGTGTTATTTTACTAAACCACATTGATCCAATAGAGTCATTGCATGTGTGTTCTTTTCCTAAACCACATGGATCCACTCGTGTCATTGCATGTGTGTTCTTTTCCTAAACCACATGGATCCACTAGAGTCATTTCATGTGTGTTCTTTTCCTGAACCACCTGGATCCACTAGTAACATAGCATGTGTGTTCTTTTCCTAAACCACATTGATCCACCAGTGACATTGTATCTGTGTTCTTTTCCTAAACCACATGGATCCACTAGAGTCATTACATGTGTGTTCTTTTCCTCTACCACATGGATCCACTTGTAACATTGCAGGTGTGTTCTTTTCGTAAACCATATTGATCCCCTGGTGTCATTGCATGTGTGTTCTTTTCCTAAACCACATTGATCCACTAGAGTCATTGCATGTATGTTTTTTCCTAAACCACATGCATCCGCTAGAGTCATTTCAAATATGTTCTTTTCCTAAACCACATGGATCCACTCGTGTCATTGTATGTTTGTTCTATTCCTAAATGACATGGATCCACTATATACATTGCATGTGTGTTCTTTTCGTTAACCACATAGATCCACAAGTAACATTGCATGTGTGTTCTTTTCCTAAACAACATTTATCCACCTATGTCATTGCATGTGTGTTCTTTTCGTAAACCACACGGATCCACTAGATTCATTGCATATCTGTTATTTTCATGAACCACATGGATCCTCTGGTGTCATTGCATCTGTGTTCTTTTCATAAACTACATTGATCCACTAGAGACATCGCATGTGTGTTATTTTCCTAAACCACATGGATCCACTAGTGACACTGCATGTGTGTTATTTTCCTAAACGACATGGATCCACAGGTGTCATTGCATGTGTTTTCTTTTCCTAAACCACATGGATCCACTTGAGTCAGTGCATATGTGTGTTCTTTTCCTGAACCACATGGATCCACTAGAGTCATTGCATGTGTGTTATTTTCCTAAACCACATTGATCCAATAGAGTCATTGCATGTGTGTTCTTTTCCTAAACCACATGGATCCACTCGTAACATTGCAGGTGTGTTCTTTTCGTAAACCATATTGATCCACTAGTGTCATTGCATATGTGTTCTTTTCCTAAACCACATTGATACACTAGAGTCATTGCATGTGTGTTTTTCCAAAACCATATGCATCCACTAGAGTCATTTCAAATGTGTTCTTTTCGTAAACCACATGGATCCACTCGTGTCATTGCATGTGTGTTCTATTCCTAAACCATATGGATCCACTAGAATCATTGCATGTGTGTTCTTTTCCTGAACCACCTAGATCCACTAGCGACATTGTTCTTTTCCTAAACCACATTGATCTACTAGAGTCATTGCATGTTTGTTCTTTACCTAAAACACATTGATCCACTAGAGTCATTGCATGTGTGTTCTTTTCCAAAACCACTTGGATCCACTAGAGTCATTGCATTTGTGCTCTTTTCCTAAACCACGTGGATCCACTTGTAACATTGCAGGTGTGTTCTTTTCGTAAACCATATTGATCCACTAGTGTCATTGCATGTGTGTTCTTTTCCTAAACCACATTCATACACTAGAGTCATTGCATGTTTGTTTTTCCTAAACCACATGCATCCGCTAGAGTCATTTCAAATGTGTTCTTTTCCTAAACCACATGGATCCACTCGTGTCGTTGTATGTGTGTTCTATTCCTAAATGACATGGATCCACTAGATACATTGCATGTGTGTTCTTTTCGTTAACCACATGGATCCACAAGTAACATTGCATGTGTGTTCTTTTCCTAAACAACATTGATCCACCTATGTCATTGCATGTGTGTTCTTTTCGTAAACCACATGGATCCACTAGATTCATTGCATATCTGTTATTTTCATGAACCACATGGATCCTCTGGTGTCATTGCGTCTGTGTTCTTTTCATAAACTACATTGATCCACTAGAGACATCGCATGTGTGTTATTTTCCTAAACCACATGGATCCACTAGTGACACTGCATGTGTGTTATTTTCCTAAATGACATGGATCCACAGGTGTCATTGCATGTGTTTTCTTTTCCTAAACCACATGGATCCACTTGAGTCAGTGCATATGTGTGTTCTTTTCCTGAACCACATGGATCCACTAGAGTCATTGCATGTGTGTTATTTTACTAAACCACATTGATCCAATAGAGTCATTGCATGTGTGTTCTTTTCCTAAACCACATGGATCCACTCGTGTCATTACATGTGTGTTCTTTTCCTAAACCACATGGATCCACTTGTAACATTGCAGGTGTGTTCTTTTCGTAAACCATATTGATCCACTAGTGTCATTGCATGTGTGTTCTTTTCCTAAACCACATTGATACACTAGAGTCATTTCATGTGTGTTTTTCCAAAACCATATGCATCCACTAGAGTCATTTCAAATGTGTTCTTTTCGTAAACCACATGGATCCACTCGTGTCATTGCATCTGTGTTCTATTCCTAAACCATATGGATCCACTAGAATCATTGCATGTGTGTTCTTTTCCTGAACCACCTATATCCACTAGCGACATTGTTCTTTTCCTAAACCACATTGATCTACTAGAGTCATTGCATGTTTGTTCTTTACCTAAAACACATTGATCCACTAGAGTCATTGCATGTGTGTTCTTTTCCAAAACCACTTGGATCCACTAGAGTCATTGCATTTGTGCTCTTTTCCTAAACCACGTGGATCCACTTGTAACATTGCAGGTGTGTTCTTTTCGTAAACCATATTGATCCACTAGTGGCATTGCATGTGTGTTCTTTTCCTAAACCACATTCATCCACTAGAGTCATTGCATGTTTGTTTTTCCTAAACCACATGCATCCTCTAGAGTCATTTCAAATGTGTTCTTTTCCTAAACCACATGGATCCACTCGTGTCATTGTATGTGTTTTCTATTCCTAAATGACATGGATCCACTAGATACATTGCATGTGTGTTCTTTTCGTTAACCACATGGATCCACAAGTAACATTGCATGTGTGTTCTTTTCCTAAACAACATTGATCCACCTATGTCATTGCATGTCTGTTCTTTTCGTAAACCACATGGATCCACTAGATTCATTTCATATATGTTATTTTCATAAACCACATGAATCCTCTGGTATCATTGCGTCTGTGTTCTTTTCATAAACTACATTGATCCACTAGAGACATCGCATGTGTGTTATTTTCCTAAACCACATGGATCCAATGGTGACACTGCATGTGTGTTATTTTCCTAAACGACATGGATCCACAAGTGTCATTGCATGTGTTTTCTTTTCCTAAACCACATGGATCCACTTGAGTCAGTGCATATGTGCGTTCTTTTCCTGAACCACATGGATCCACTAGAGTCATTGCATGTGTGTTATTTTACTAAACCACATTGATCCAATAGAGTCATTGCATGTGTGTTCTTTTCCTAAACCACATGGATCCACTCGTGTCATTGCATGTGTGTTATTTTCCTAAACCACATGGATCCACTAGAGTCATTTCATGTGTGTTCTTTTCCTGAACCACCTGGATCCACTAGTAACATAGCATGTGTGTTCTTTTCCTAAACCACATTGATCCACCAGTGACATTGCATATTTTTTCTTTATCTAAAACACATTAATCCACTTGAGTCATTGCATGTGTGTTCTTTTCCTAAACCACTTGGATCCACTAGAGTCATTACATGTGTGTTCTTTTCCTAAACCACATGGATCCACTTGTAACATTGCAGGTGTGTTCTTTTCGTAAACCATATTGATCCACTAGTGTCATTGCCTGTGTGTTCTTTTCCTAAACCACATTGATACACTAGAGTCATTGCATGTGTGTTTTTCCAAAACCATATGCATCCACTAGAGTCATTTCAAATGTGTTCTTTTCGTAAACCACATGGATCCACTCGTGTCATTGCATATGTGTTCTATTCCTAAACCACATGGATCCACTAGAGTCATTGCATGTGTGTTCTTTTCCAAAACCACATGGATCCACTAGAGTCATTGCATTTGTGTTCTTTTCCTAAACCACGTGGATCCACTAGAGTCATTACATGTGTGTTCTTTTCCTAAACCACATGGATCCACTTGTAACATTGCATGTGTGTTCTTTTCGTAAACCACATTGATCCACTAGAGGCATTGCATGTGTGTTCTTTTCCTAAACCACATGGATCCACAAGTGACATTGCATGTGTGTTCTTTTCCTAAACCACACTGATCCACTTGTGTCATTGCATGTGTGTTCTTTTCCTAAACCACATTGATCCACATGTGTCATTGCATCTGTGTTCTTTCCTAAACCACATGGATCCACTAGAGTCATTGCATGTGTGTTCTTTTACTAAACCACATTGATCTACTGGTGACATTGCATGTGTGTTATTTTCCTAAACCACATTGATCCAATAGAGTCATTGGATGTGTGTTCTTTTCCTAAACCATCTAGACCCAGTCGTGTCATTGCATGTGTGTTCTTTTCCTATACCACATGGATCCACTAGAGTCATTGCATGTGTGTTCTTTTTCTGAACCACCTGGATCCACTAGTGACATTTCATGTGTGTTGTTTTCCTACACCACATTGATCCACTAGAGTCATTGCATGTTTGTTCTTTTCCTAAAACACATTGATCCACTAGAGTCATTGCATGTGTGTTCTTTCCCAAAACCACATGGATCCACTTGTAACATTGCATGTGTGTTCTTTTCGTAAACCACATTGATCCACTGGTCTCATTGCATGTGTGTTCTTTTACTAAACCACATTGATCCACTGGTGTCATTGCACGTGTGTTCTTCTCCTAAACCACATGGATCCACTAGATTCATTGCATGTGTGTTCTTTTCCTAAACCACATGGATCCACTTGAGTCATTGCATGTGTGTTCTTTTCCTGAACCACATGGATCCACTAGTGTCATTGAATGTGTGTCCTTTTCCTAAACCACATGGATCCACTAGAGTCATTGAATGTGTGTTCTTTCCTAAACCACATGGATCCACTAGAGTCATTGCATGTGTGTTCTTTCCTAAACCACATGGATCCACTAGAGTCATTGCATGTGTGTTTTTCCAAAACCATATGCATCCACTAGAGTCATTTCAAATGTGTTCTTTTCGTAAACCACATGGATCCACTCGTGTCATTGCATGTGTGTTCTATTCCTAAACCATATGGATCCACTAGAATCATTGCATGTGTGTTCTTTTCGTGAACCACCTAGATCCACTAGCGACATTGTTCTTTTCCTAAACCACATTGATCTACTAGAGTCATTGCATGTTTGTTCTTTACCTAAAACACATTGATCCACTAGAGTCATTGCATGTGTGTTCTTTTCCAAAACCACTTGGATCCACTAGAGTCATTGCATTTGTGCTCTTTTCCTAAACCACGTGGATCCACTTGTAACATTGCAGGTGTGTTCTTTTCGTAAACCATATTGATCCACTAGTGTCATTGCATGTGTGTTCTTTTCCTAAACCACATTGTTCCACTAGAGTCATTGCATGTTTGTTTTTCCTAAACCACATGCATCCGCTAGAGTCATTTCAAATGTGTTCTTTTCCTAAACCACATGGATCCACTCGTGTCATTGTATGTGTGTTCTATTCCTAAATGACATGGATCCACTAGATACATTGCATGTGTGTTCTTTTCGTTAACCACATGGATCCATAAGTAACATTGCATGTGTGTTCTTTTCGTAAACAACATTGATCCACCTATGTCATTGCATGTGTGTTCTTTTCGTAAACCACATGGATCCACTAGATTCATTGCATATCTGTTATTTTCATGAACCACATGGATCCTCTGGTATCATTGCGTCTGTGTTCTTTTCATAAACAACATTGATCCACTAGAGACATCGCATGTGTGTTATTTTCCTAAACCACATGGATCCACTGGTGACACTGCATGTGTGTTATTTTCCTAAACGACATGGATCCACAGGTGTCATTGCATGTGTTTTCTTTTCCTAAACCACATGGATCCACTTGAGTCAGTGCATATGTGTGTTCTTTTCCTGAACCACATGGATCCACTAGAGTCATTGCATGTGTGTTATTTTACTAAACCACATTGATCCAATAGAGTCATTGCATGTGTGTTCTTTTCCTAAACCACATGGATCCACTCGTGTCATTGCATGTGTGTTCTTTTCCTAAACCACATGGATCCACTAGAGTCATTTCATGTGTGTTCTTTTCCTGAACCACCTAGATCCACTAGTAACATAGCATGTGTGTTCTTTTCCTAAACCACATTGATCCACCAGTGACATTGCATATTTTTTCTTTATCTAAAACACATTGATCCACTAGAGTCATTGCATGTGTGTTCTTTTCCTAAACCACATGGATCCACTAGAGTCATTACATGTGTGTTCTTTTCCTAAACCACATGGATCCACTTGTAACATTGCAGGTGTGTTCTTTTCGTAAACCATATTGATCCACTAGTGTCATTGCATGTGTGTTCTTTTCCTAAACCACATTGATACACTAGAGTCATTGCATGTGTGTTTTTCCAAAACCATATGCATCCACTAGAGTCATTTCAAATGTGTTCTTTTCCTAAACCACATGGATCCACTCGTGTCATTGCATGTGTGTTCTATTCCTAAACCACATGGATCCACTAGAGTCATTGCATGTGTGTTCTTTTTCTGAACCACCTAGATCCACTAGTGACATTGTTCTTTTCCTAAACCAGATTGATCAACTAGAGTCATTGCATGTTTGTTGTTTACCTAAAACACATTGATCCACTAGAGTCATTGTATGTGTGTTCTTTTCCAAAACCACATGGATCCACTAGAGTCATTGCATTTGTGTTCTTTTCCTAAACCACGTGGATCCACTAGAGTCATTACATGTGTGTTCTTTTCCTAAACCAAATGGCCACTTGTAACATTGCAGGTGTTTTTTTGGTAAATCATATTGGTCCACTGGTGTCATTGCATGTGTGTTCTTTTCCTAAACCACATTGATCCACTAGATTCATTGCATGTGTGTTTTTCCTAAACCACATGCATCCACAAGAGTCATTTCAAATGTGTTCTTTTCGTAAACCACATTGATCCACTAGAGTCATTGCATGTGTGTTATTTTCCTAAACCACATGGATCAACTAGAGATATTGCATGTGTGTTCTTTTCCTAAACCACATGGATCCACAAGTAACATTGCATGTGTGTTCTTTTCCTAAACCACATTGATCCACCTGTGTCATTGCATGTGTGTTCTTTTCCTCAACCACATGGATCCACTAGATTCATTGCATCTGTGTTATTTTAATGAACCACATGGATCTTCCGTGTCATTATGTGTGTTCTTTTCATAAACCACATTGATCCACTAGAGAGATCGCATGCGTGTTATTTTCCTAAAGCACATGGATCCACTGGTGACATTGCATGTGTGTTATTATCCTAAACGACATGGATCCACTAGTCTCATTGCATTTGTGTTCTTTTCCTAAACCACATGGATCCACTTGAGTCACTGCATATGTGTGTTCTTTTCTTGAACCACATGGATCCACTAGAGTCATTGCATGTGGATTCTTTTACTAAACCACATTGAACCACTGGTGACATTGCATGTGTGACCTTTTCCTAAACCACATTGATCCAATAGAGTCATTGCATGTGTGTTCTTTTCCTAAACCAGATGGATCCACTCATGTCATTGCATGTGCGTTGTTTTCCTAAACCACATGGATCCACTAGAGATATTGCATGTGTGTTCTTTTCCTAAACCACATGGATCCACAAGTAACATTGCATGTGTGTTCTTTTCCTAAACCACATTGATCCACCTGTGTCATTGCATGTGTGTTCTTTTCCTCAACCACATGGATCCACTAGATTCATTGCATCTGTGTTATTTTAATGAACCACATGGATCTTCTGGTGTCATTGCGTGTGTGTTCTTTTCATAAACCACATTGATCCACTAGAGAGATCGCATGCGTGTTATTTTCCTAAAGCACATGGATCCACTGGTGACATTGCATGTGTGTTATTATCCTAAACGACATGGATCCACTAGTCTCATTGCATTTGTGTTCTTTTCCTAAACCACATGGATCCACTTGAGTCACTGCATATGTGTGTTCTTTTCTTGAACCACATGGATCCACTAGAGTCATTGCATGTGGATTCTTTTACTAAACCACATTGAACCACTGGTGACATTGCATGTGTGACCTTTTCCTAAACCACATTGATCCAATAGAGTCATTGCATGTGTGTTCTTTTCCTAAACCAGATGGATCCACTCATGTCATTGCATGTGCGTTGTTTTCCTAAACCACATGGATCCACTAGAGTCATTGGATGTGTGTTCTTTTCCTGAACCACCTAGATCCACTAGTAACATTGCATGTGTGTTCTTTTCCAAAACCATATGCATCCACTAGAGTCATTTCAAATGTGTTCTTTTCGTAAACCACATGGATCCACTCGTGTCATTGCATGTGTGTTCTATTCCTAAACCATATGGATCCACTAGAATCATTGCATGTGTGTTCTTTTCCTGAACCACCTAGATCCACTAGCGACATTGTTCTTTTCCTAAACCACATTGATCTACTAGAGTCATTGCATGTTTGTTCTTTACCTAAAACACATTGATCCACTAGAGTCATTGCATGTGTGTTCTTTTCCAAAACCACTTGGATCCACTAGAGTCATTGCATTTGTGCTCTTTTCCTAAACCACGTGGATCCACTTGTAACATTGCAGGTGTGTTCTTTTCGTAAACCATATTGATCCACTAGTGTCATTGCATGTGTGTTCTTTTCCTAAACCACATTGATCCACTAGAGTCATTGCATGTTTGTTTTTCCTAAACCACATGCATCCGCTAGAGTCATTTCAAATGTGTTCTTTTCCTAAACCACATGGATCCACTCGTGTCATTGTATGTGTGTTCTATTCCTAAATGACATGGATCCACTAGATACATTGCTTGTGTGTTCTTTTCGTTAACCACATGGATCCATAAGTAACATTGCATGTGTGTTCTTTTCGTAAACAACATTGATCCACCTATGTCATTGCATGTGTGTTCTTTTCGTAAACCACATGGATCCACTAGATTCATTGCATATCTGTTATTTTCATGAACCACATGGATCCTCTGGTATCATTGCGTCTGTGTTCTTTTCATAAACTACATTGATCCACTAGAGACATCGCATGTGTGTTATTTTCCTAAACCACATGGATTCACTGGTGACACTGCATGTGTGTTATTTTCCTAAACGACATGGATCCACGGGTGTCATTGCATGTATTTTCTTTTCCTAAACCACATGGATCCACTTGAGTCAGTGCATATGTGTGTTCTTTTCCTGAACCACATGGATCCACTAGAGTCATTGCATGTGTGTTATTTTACTAAACCACATTGATCCAATAGAGTCATTGCATGTGTGTTCTTTTCCTAAACCACACGGATCCACTCGTGTCATTGCATGTGTGTTCTTTTCCTAAACCACATGGATCCACTAGAGTCATTTCATGTGTGTTCTTTTCCTGAACCACCTGGATCCACTAGTAACATAGCATGTGTGTTCTTTTCCTAAACCACATTGATCCACCAGTGTCATTGCATATTTTTTCTTTATATAAAACACATTGATCCACTAGAGTCATTGCATGTGTGTTCTTTTCCTAAACCACATGGATCCACTAGAGTCATTACATGTGTGTTCTTTTCCTAAACCACATGGATCCACTTGTACATTGCAGGTGTGTTCTTTTCGTAAACCATATTGATCCACTAGTGTCATTCCATGTGTGTTCTTTTCCTAAACAACATTGATACACTAGAGTCATTGCATGTGTGTTTTTCCAAAACCATATGCATCCACTAGAGTCATTTCAAATGTGTTCTTTTCCTAAACCACATGGATCCACTCGTGTCATTGCATGTGTGTTCTATTCCTAAACCACATGGATCCACTAGAGTCATTGCATGTGTGTTCTTTTTCTGAACCACCTAGATCCACTAGTGACATTGTTCTTTTACTAAACCAGATTGATCAACTAGAGTCATTGCATGTTTGTTGTTTACCTAAAACACATTGATCCACTAGAGTCATTGTATGTGTGTTCTTTTCCAAAACCACATGGATCCACTAGAGTCATTGCATTTGTGTTCTTTTCCTAAACCACGTGGATCCACTAGAGTCATTACATGTGTGTTCTTTTCCTAAACCAAATGGCCACTTGTAACATTGCAGGTGTTTTTTTGGTAAACCATATTGATCCACTGGTGTCATTGCATGTGTGTTCTTTTCCTAATCCACATTGATCCACTAGAGTCATTGCATGTGTGTTTTTCCTAAACCACATGCATCCACAAGAGTCATTTCAAATGTGTTCTTTTCCTAAACCACATGGATCCACTCGTGCCATTGCATGTGTGTTCTATTCCTAAACCACATGGATCAACTAGAGACATTGCATGTGTGTTCTTTTCCTAAACCACATGGATCCACAAGTAACATTGCATGTGTGTTCTTTTCCTAAACCACATTGATCCACCTGTGTCATTGCATGTGTGTTCTTTTTCTCAACCACATGGATCCACTAGATTCATTACATCTGTGTTATTTTAATGAACCACATGGATCTTCTGGTGTCATTGCGTGTGTGTTCTTTTCATAAACCACATTGATCCACTAGAGAGATCGCATGCGTGTTATTTTCCTAAACCACATGGATCCACTGGTGACATTGCATGTGTGTTATTTTCCTAAACGACATGGATCCACTAGTCTCATTGCATTTGTGTTCTTTTCCTAAACCACATGGATCCACTTGAGTCACTGCATATGTGTGTTCTTTTCTTGAACCACATGGATCCACTAGAGTCATTGCATGTGGATTGTTTTACTAAACCACATTGAACCACTGGTGACATTGCATGTGTGTCCTTTTCCTAAACCACATTGATCCAATAGAGTCATTGCATGTGTGTTCTTTTCCTAAACCAGATGGATCCACTCATGTCATTGCATGTGTGTTGTTTTCCTAAACCACATGGATCCACTAGAGTCATTGGATGTGTGTTCTTTTCCTGAACCACCTAGATCCACTAGTAACATTGCATGTGTGTTCTTTTCCAAAACCACATTGATCCACTAGAGTCATTGCATGTTTTTTCTTTATCTAAAACACATTGATCCACTAGAGTCATTGGATGTGTGTTCTTTTCCAAAACCATATAGATCCACTAGAGTCATTGCATTTGTGTTCTTTTCCTAAACCACATGGGTCCACTAGAATCATTACATGTGTGTTCTTTTCCTATACCACATGGATCCACTTGTAACATTGTAGGTGTTTTTTTGGTAAACCATATTGATGCACTGGTGTCATTGCATGTGTGTTCTTTTCCTAAACCACATTGATCCACTAGAGTCATTGCATGTGTATGTTTCCTAAACCACATGCATCCACTAGAGTCATTTCAAATGTGTTCTTTTCCTAAACCACATGGATCCACTCGTGTCATTGCATGTGTGTTCTATTCCTAAACCACATGGATCCACTAGAGACATTGCATGTGTGTTCTTTTCCTAAACCACATGGATCCACAAGTGACATTGCATGTGTGTTGTTTCCTAAACCACATTGATCCACTTGTGTCATTGTATGTGTGTTATTTTCCTCAACAACATGGATCCACTAGATTCATTGCATCTGTGTTATTTTCCTGAACAACATGGATCCTCTGGTGTCATTGCGTGTGTGTTCTTTTCATAAACCAGATTGATCCACTAGAGACATCGCATGTGTGTTATTTTCCTAAACCACATGGATCCACGGGTGACATTGCATGTGTGTTATTGTCATAAACGACATGGATCCACTGGTATCGCTGCATGTGTGTTCTTTTCCTAAACCACATGGATCCACTTGAGTCATTGCATGTGTGTTTTTTCCTAAACCACATGCATTCACTAGAGACATTGCATGTGGGTTATTTTCCTAAACCACATGGATCCACTTGAGTCATTGCATGTGTGTTCTTTTCCTAAACCAGATGGATCCACTCATGTCATTGCATGTGTGTTGTTTTCCTAAACCACATGGATCCACTAGAGTCATTGGATGTGTGTTCTTTTCCTGAACCACCTAGATCCACTAGTAACATTGCATGTGTGTTCTTTTCCAAAACCACATTGATCCACTAGAGTCATTGCATGTTTTTTCTTTATCTAAAACACATTGATCCACTAGAGTCATTGGATGTGTGTTCTTTTCCAAAACCATATAGATCCACTAGAGTCATTGCATTTGTGTTCTTTTCCTAAACCACATGGGTCCACTAGAATCATTACATGTGTGTTCTTTTCCTATACCACATGGATCCACTTGTAACATTGCAGGTGTTTTTTTTGGTAAACCATATTGATGCACTGGTGTCATTGCATGTGTGTTCTTTTCCTAAACCACATGGATCCACTCGTGCCATTGCATGTGTGTTCTATTCCTAAACCACATGGATCAACTAGAGACATTGCATGTGTGTTCTTTTCCTAAACCACATGGATCCACAAGTAACATTGCATGTGTGTTCTTTTCCTAAACCACATTGATCCACCTGTGTCATTGCATGTGTGTTCTTTTTCTCAACCACATGGATCCACTAGATTCATTACATCTGTGTTATTTTAATGAACCACATGGATCTTCTGGTGTCATTGCGTGTGTGTTCTTTTCATAAACCACATTGATCCACTAGAGAGATCGCATGCGTGTTATTTTCCTAAACCACATGGATCCACTGGTGACATTGCATGTGTGTTATTTTCCTAAACGACATGGATCCACTAGTCTCATTGCATTTGTGTTCTTTTCCTAAACCACATGGATCCACTTGAGTCACTGCATATGTGTGTTCTTTTCTTGAACCACATGGATCCACTAGAGTCATTGCATGTGGATTGTTTTACTAAACCACATTGAACCACTGGTGACATTGCATGTGTGTCCTTTTCCTAAACCACATTGATCCAATAGAGTCATTGCATGTGTGTTCTTTTCCTAAACCAGATGGATCCACTCATGTCATTGCATGTGTGTTGTTTTCCTAAACCACATGGATCCACTAGAGTCATTGGATGTGTGTTCTTTTCCTGAACCACCTAGATCCACTAGTAACATTGCATGTGTGTTCTTTTCCAAAACCACATTGATCCACTAGAGTCATTGCATGTTTTTTCTTTATCTAAAACACATTGATCCACTAGAGTCATTGGATGTGTGTTCTTTTCCAAAACCATATAGATCCACTAGAGTCATTGCATTTGTGTTCTTTTCCTAAACCACATGGGTCCACTAGAATCATTACATGTGTGTTCTTTTCCTATACCACATGGATCCACTTGTAACATTGCAGGTGTTTTTTTGGTAAACCATATTGATGCACTGGTGTCATTGCATGTGTGTTCTTTTCCTAAACCACATTGATCCACTAGAGTCATTGCATGTGTATGTTTCCTAAACCACATGCATCCACTAGAGTCATTTCAAATGTGTTCTTTTCCTAAACCACATGGATCCACTCGTGTCATTGCATGTGTGTTCTATTCCTAAACCACATGGATCCACTAGAGACATTGCATGTGTGTTCTTTTCCTAAACCACATGGATCCACAAGTGACATTGCATGTGTGTTGTTTCCTAAACCACATTGATCCACTTGTGTCATTGTATGTGTGTTATTTTCCTCAACAACATGGATCCACTAGATTCATTGCATCTGTGTTATTTTCCTGAACAACATGGATCCTCTGGTGTCATTGCGTGTGTGTTCTTTTCATAAACTAGATTGATCCACTAGAGACATCGCATGTGTGTTATTTTCCTAAACCACATGGATCCACGGGTGACATTGCATGTGTGTTATTGTCATAAACGACATGGATCCACTGGTATCGCTGCATGTGTGTTCTTTTCCTAAACCACATGGATCCACTTGAGTCATTGCATGTGTGTTTTTTCCTAAACCACATGCATTCACTAGAGTCATTGCATGTGGGTTATTTTCCTAAACCACATGGATCCACTTGAGTCATTGCATGTGTGTTCTTTTCCTAAACCAGATGGATCCACTCATGTCATTGCATGTGTGTTGTTTTCCTAAACCACATGGATCCACTAGAGTCATTGGATGTGTGTTCTTTTCCTGAACCACCTAGATCCACTAGTAACATTGCATGTGTGTTCTTTTCCAAAACCACATTGATCCACTAGAGTCATTGCATGTTTTTTCTTTATCTAAAACACATTGATCCACTAGAGTCATTGGATGTGTGTTCTTTTCCAAAACCATATAGATCCACTAGAGTCATTGCATTTGTGTTCTTTTCCTAAACCACATGGGTCCACTAGAATCATTACATGTGTGTTCTTTTCCTATACCACATGGATCCACTTGTAACATTGCAGGTGTTTTTTTTGGTAAACCATATTGATGCACTGGTGTCATTTCATGTGTGTTCTTTTCCTAAACCACATTGATCCACTAGAGTCATTGCATGTGTGTGTTTCCTAAACCACATGCATCCACTAGAGTCATTTCAAATGTGTTCTTTTCCTAAACCACATGGATCCACTCGTGTCATTGCATATGTGTTATATTCCTAAACCACATGGATCCACTAGAGACATTGCATGTGTGTTCTTTTCCTAAACCACATGGATCCACAAGTGACATTGCATGTGTGTTGTTTCCTAAACCACATTGATCCACTTGTGTCATTGTATGTGTGTCATTTTCCTCAACAACATGGATCCACTAGATTCATTGCATCTGTGTTATTTTCCTGAACCACATGGATCCTCTGGTGTCATTGCGTGTGTGTTCTTTTCATAAACCAGATTGATCCACTAGAGACATCGCATGTGTGTTATTTTCCTAAACCACATGGATCCACTGGTGACATTGCATGTGTGTTATTTTCCTAAACGACATGGATCCACTGGTATCGTTGCATGTGTGTTCTTTTCCTAAACCACATGGATCCACTTGAGTCATTGCATGTGTGTTTTTTCCTAAACCACATGCATTCACTAGAGTCATTGCATGTGGGTTATTTTCCTAAACCACATGGATCCACTTGAGTCATTGCATGTGTGTTCTTTTCCTGAACCACATGGATCCACTAGTGTCATTGCATGTGTGTCCTTTTCCTAAACCACATGGATCCACTAGAGTCATTGCATGTGTGTTATTTTCCTAAACAATATTGATCCACTAGTGACATTTGCATGTGTGTTGTTTTCCTAAACCACATTGGTCCACTAGAGTCATTTCATCTGTGTTCTTTTCCTAAACCACATGGATCCACTAGAGTCACTGCATGTGTGTTCTTTTCCTAAACCACATGGATCCACTAGAATCATTGCATGTGCATTCTTTTCCTAAACCACATGGATCCCCTACTGACATTGCATGTCTGTTCTTTTCCTAAACAACATTGATCCACTAGAGTCATTGCATGTGTGTTCTTTTCCTAAACCACATGGATCCACTAGAGTCATTATATTTGTGTTCTTTTCCTAAACCACATGGATCCACTAGAGTCATTGCATGTGTGTTCTTTTCCTAAACCACATGGATCCACTTGAGTCATTGCATGTGTGTTCTTTTCCTAAAACACCTTGATCCGCTAGAGTCATTGCATGTTTGTTCTTTTCGTAAACCACATTGATCCACTAGAGTCATTGCATATGTGTTATTTTCCTAAACCACATTGATCCACTAGAGACATTGCATGTGTGTTCTTTTCCTAAACCACATGGATCCACAAGTAACATTGCATGTGTGTTCTTTTCCTAAACCACATTGATCCTCCTGTGTCATTGCATGTGTGTTCTTTTCCTCAACCACATGGATCCACTAGATTCATTGCATCTGTGTTATTTTAATGAACCACATGGATCTTCTGGTGTCATTGCGTGTGTGTTCTTTTCATAAACCACATTGATCCACTAGAGAGATTGCATGCGTGTTATTTTCCTAAACCACATGGATCCACTGGTGACATTGCATGTGTGTTATTTTCCTAAACGACATGGATCCACTAGTCTCATTGCATTTGTGTTCTTTTCCTAAACCACATGGATCCACTTGAGTCACTGCATATGTGTGTTCTTTTCTTGAACCACATGGATCCACTAGAGTCATTGCATGTGGATTCTTTTACTAAACCACATTGAACCACTGGTGACATTGCATGTGTGTCCTTTTCCTAAACCACATTGATCCAATAGAGTCATTGCATGTGTGTTCTTTTCCTAAACCAGATGGATCCACTCATGTCATTGCATGTGCGTTGTTTTCCTAAACCACATGGATCCACTAGAGTCATTGGATGTGTGTTCTTTTCCTGAACCACCTAGATCCACTAGTAACATTGCATGTGTGTTCTTTTCCAAAACCACATTGATCCACTAGAGTCATTGCATGTTTTTTCTTTATCTGAAACACATTGATCCACTAGAGTCATTGGATGTGTGTTCTTTTCCAAAACCATATAGATCCACTAGAGTCATTGCATTTGTGTTCTTTTCCTAAACCACATGGGTGCACTAGAATCATTACATGTGTGTTCTTTTCCTATACCACATGGATCCACTTGTAACATTGCAGGTGTTTTTTTTGGTAAACCATATTGTGTGTGTCATTGCGTGTGTGTTCTTTTCATAAACCACATTGATCCACTTGAGACATCGCATGCGTGTTATTTTCCTAAACCACATGGATCCACTAGTGACATTGCATGTGTGTTCTTTTCCACAACCACATTGATCCACTAGAGTCATTGCATGTGTGTTCTTTATCTAAAACACATTAATCCACTAGAGTCATTGCTTGAGTGTTCTTTTCCAAAACCATATAGATCCACTAGAGTCATTGCATTTGTGTTCTTTTCCTAAACCACATGGATCCACTAGAGTCATTACATGTGTATTCTTTTCCTATACCACATGGATACACTTGTAACATTGCATGTGTGTTCTTTTCCTAAACCACATGGATCCACTCATGTCATTGCATGTGTGTTCTTTTCCTAAACCACATGGATCCACTAGAGTCATTGCATGTGTGTTCTTTTCCTGAACCACCTAGATCCACTAGTAACATTGCATGTGTGTTCTTTTCCACAACCACATTGATCCACTAGAGTCATTGCATGTTTTTTCTTTATCTAAAACACATTGATCCACTAGACTCATTGCTTGTGTGTTCTTTTCCAAAATCATATAGATCCACTAGAGTCATAGCATTTGTGTTCTTTTCCTAAACCACATGGATCCACTAGAGTCATTACATGTGTGTTCTTTTCCTATACCACATGGATACACTTGTAACATTGCAGGTGTGTGCTTTTCGTAAACCATATTGATCCACTAGTGTCATGTTCTTTTCCTAAACCACATTGATCCACTAGAGTCATTGCATGTATGTTTTTTCCTAAACCACATGCATCCACTAGAGTCATTTCAAATGTGTTCTTTTCCTAAACCACATGGATCCACTCGTGTCATTGCATGTGTGTTCTATTCCTCAACCACATGGATCCACTAGAGACATTGCATGCATGTTCTTTTCCTAAACCACTTGGATCCACAAGTAAGATTCCATGTGTGTTCTTTTGCTAAACCACATTGATCCACCTGTGTAATTGCATGTGTGTTCTTTTCCTCAACCACATGGATCCACTAGATTCATTGCATTTGTGTTATTTTAATGAACCACATGGATCCTCTGGTGACATTGCGTGTGTGTTCTTTTCATAAACCACATTGATCCACTAGCGACATCGCATTTGTGTTATTTTCCTAAACCACATGGATCCACTAGTGACATTGCATGTGTGTTATTTTCCTAAACGACATGGATCCACTGGTCTCATTGCATGTGTGTTCTTTTCCTAAACCACATGGATCCACTTGAGTCACTGCAGATGTGTGTTCTTTTCCTGAACCACATGGATCCACTAGAGTCATTGCATGTGTGTTATTTTCCTAAACCACATGGATCCACTAGTGACATTGCATGTGTGTTATTTTCCTAAACGACATGGATCCACTAGTCTCATTGCATGTGTGTTCTTTTCCAAAACCACATGGATCCACTAGAGTCTTTGCATTTGTGTTCTTTTCCTAAACCACATGGATCCACTGGAGTCATTACATGTGTGTTCTTTTCCTAAACCACATGGATCCACTTGTAACATTGCAGGTGTGTTCTTTTCGTAAACCATATTGATCCACTAGTGTCATTGCATGTGTGTTCTTTTCCTAAACCACATTGATCCACTAGAGTCATTGCATGTATGTTTTTTCCTAAACCACATGCATCCACTAGAGTCATTTCAAATGTGTTATTTTCCTAAACCACGTGGATCCACTCGTGTCATTGCATGTGTGTTCTATTCCTAAACTATATGGATCCACTATAGTATTTGCATGTGTGTTGTTTTCCTGAACCACCTAGATCCACTAGCGACATTGTTCTTTTCCTAAACCATAATGATCTACTAGAGTCATTGCATGTTTGTTCTTTACCTAAAACACATTGATCCACTAGAGTCATTGCATGTGTGTTCTTTTCCAAAACCACATGGATCCACTAGAGTCATTGCATTTGTGCTCTTTTCCTAAACCACGTGGATCCACTAGAGTCATTACATGTGTGTTCTTTTCCTAAACCACATGGATCCACTTGTAACACTGCATGTGTGTTCTTTTCGTAAACCACATTGATCCACTAGAGTCATTTCATGTGTGTTCTTTTCCCAAACCACATTGATCCACTAGAGACATTGCATGTGTGTTCTTTACCTAAACCACATGGATCCACAAGTGGCATTGCATGTGTGTTCTTTTCCTAAACCACACTGATGCACTTGTGGCATTGCATATGTGTTCTTTTCCTAAACCACATTGATCCACTGGTGTCATTGCATCTGTGTTCTTTCCTAAAACACATGGATCCACTAGAGTCATTGCATGTGTGTTCTTTTCCTAAACCACATGGATCCACTAGAGTCATTGCATGTGTGTTCTTTTCCTAAACCACATTGATCTAATAGAGTCATTGCATGTGTGTTCTTTTCCTAAACCATCTGGACCCACTCGTGTCATTGCATGTGTGTCCTTTTCCTAAACCACATGGATCCACTAGAGTCATTACATGTGTGTTATTTTCCTGAACCACCTGGATCCACTAGTGACAATGCATGTGTGTTGTTTTCCTACATCACATTGATCCACTAGAGTCATTGCATGTGTGTTCTTTTCCTGAACTACATGGATCCACTAGTGTAATTGCATGTGTGTCCTTGTCCTAAACCACATGGATCCACTAGAGTCATGGAATGTGTGTTCTTTTCCTAAGCCACATTGATCCACTAGTAACATTTGCATGTGTTTTTTCCTAAACCACATTGATCCACTAGAGTCATTTCATGTGTGTTCTTTTCCTAAACCACATGGATCCACTAGATTCATTGCATGTGAGTTATTTTCCTAAACCACATGGATCCACTAGAGTCATTGCATGTGCGTTCTTTTCCTAAACCACATGGATCCCCTAGTGACATTGCATGTGTGTTCTTTTCCTAAACAACATTGATCCACTAGAGTCATTGCATGTGTTGGGGGGATACCCCCGGGTAGGATCACGCCGGGGTATCAAGGCCGAGTTAGCCGAGCTACGGCAAGGTCAAAGCGAATGCTGGCCGAGTGACCTCAAGGCAAGCCGAATCACGGAGTAACCCGGACCAGGGGATGTCCACCGAACTGGGTCTCAGCCGACTTATATCGTAAGTCGGTGAGATGAATCTAACTTGTATGCAGGGACAGGTGTGGCCGGATCAACTATGTACGATCCGGGTTATATCAAGCTTGTAGGAGAAGGAAGGTATCTCGCTGGTCAAAGGTGACCACTGTACGCAGAGCGTGAGCGAAGCGGACAGAGGTAGGACCACCGAGGCGTGGCCGACAAAGGTGACGATGCCAATGTCGGCTGACGCGGGCGCCGCAGAGGCTCACATAGCCTCTACATGGATGACGGGGGGCAAAAGTGACCCGGTCGTCTTACTATTTTGGGAAGAGGCATATTCCCTAGAATATGCCTCCACGTATGCCCTAATTGGAGACCTAGCCACCCCTATATAAGGAGGGCTAGGGCCTCTGTAGAAGGGGTTGAGTTTGACTGGGTTGATCTTTAGTTGGATAGATTTTACTTGGTTCCTGAGGGCTAGCTAGTGGTGAGAGTAAGAGAGATCCTTCTTCCTCCTCTCTCCAATACAGCTCAAGGAGCACTTGTAATCTGTGGAAGTGAATCAAATACAAAGCTTCTGTGTGTGGAATCACCACACTATCCCTCCTTGGTTTCCCCTAGTGCATTTAGTCCCCACCTTTAGCCTATCCATGGCATCTGCCATGACACCACCATGACAGTTGGCGCCCTACCGTGGGGCTAGCGGCGCTAACAGGGGTCAAGATCCGGACGGGAAACCTCATCGGCAACGGCGAATGCATCGTCTCTGGCTCGTTCAGCGCTTTGGAGCGCTGGATTTTGTCAGCGACAACGCTGGCTGCTTCGGCAAGCGCCCTCTTCCGTGCAACAGCCTCTTCGTCAAGATCGGCGCGCACAAGGTCTACGTTGCTATCGATGTGTCGTGCGTTCACCCGCGACACGTCACTGAAGGAGGCGAGCCACCCCTTAGCATGCTTCGCGGGGCGCATATCACTCACTCCCCAGACCGTGCGGAAGTGATGATGACTGCACCAGGTGCAGGCGCAAGCAAGGATCCGGCACCAGATCCGGAGGTAGCGCCTAAGGCACCAAGGAAAAGTAGAGGTCCTCCACTAGAGAGGCCGGAGAATGTGTTGCAGCAAGCGATGGATAGCTTGGAAAACCCAGTAGCAGCAGTGGTAGATCCGGCTCAGGCACAAGCCAAGCTAGAGGAAACTAGGCAAAAAAATTCTAGAGGGTGCGAAAAAGATAGCCGCGGCTCAGCAGTCGTTGAACATGACACTGCGTGAGTACGCAAAGGCAAATAAGGTAGATGCTGTAAAAGTGAAGGGGAGAAATATCATGAGTGAAATGAACAAAGAGGGTGATACTAGGATTGAGGAGTGAGAGAACTGTTTATCCATGGGGCTGCTGAAGTATAGTACCCCGGCGAAAAACCTCAGAGCAGCGCATGCAGCTGCGTCCGAGTTAGAGGGTCTAACGGGTGAAGCCCGTCAAAGACAGCAAGATAGGGTCAATGAGTTGGTTCGGATCGCAAACAGGCAAAATGAGGAATTGCTCAGGGCTAACCCGGAGAGAGCTGGGGCCTCCAAGATCGTTCATTCGGCGGTGGGTAACCCGAAGAAGTCCACTGGAGCTGCATCGTCTCCTCATGGTGGTCCTAGGAGAGAAGAGTAGTAACCTCAGCCAGGAGGAACAAACAGATAGCCCGTATGACCTGGCAAGGGCAGGGAAAGGAAAAGAAGTGCAGAGAAATGACGATCGACGAAGTGTGAGCCGAGGTGAAGCTGGCCGAGGTAACCGCGACCAAGGAAATGCCGGTCAAGGAAATGTTGTGAATGGCAATGCCAGACAGCGAAACTCGGCAGGAGCAAGACAACCACAACAGCAGAATATACCAAGGCAAGAGCAAAGTGTCGGCCGAGGTATGCAACAGAGAGGTGCTCCACGAGAGCAAGACCGATATAATGATGGTGACTCAGAAATGATGAACGCAAGATACCCAAGGCCGGACTATCATGTGATAGGGTCAAGATTGGGAAGCAAGGATTTGATGCCTGATGATGCCAGATTAAAACTGGATCGGCTGTATAGGTCGGAACAGATTGAATGTCAAGGTCCCCCGGGTCCTACATGTTTTGGACCCCGGATCATGAAGGAACCTCCGGTACCTAACTTCCAGCTACCTAGGGGCACTAAGACATATGACGGCAGCACAAAGCTGGAGGATTGGTTGATTAACTATGCTACAGCTGTGAAAATTGCTACAGGCAACTTGAGATGGGCTGTGAGATACGTACCCCAGATGTTGGAGGGGCCAGCGAGTGTATGGCTAAACCATTTGCTGCCCAGAAGTATTAACTGCTGGATTGATTTTGAAGAAATGTTCATCAGCAATTTCTCAAGTACGTATCAGAGGCCGAATAGGCCACAGACCCTAGCAATATGCAAGCAGAGACCGAACGAGACGGACCGGGAGTTCTTGACCCGGTGGTGTACCATGAGAAACTCATGTGAGGGGGTGATCGAGTCACAGGCCATAGCATGGTTTCGCAAGGATGCAGATATGCAAGCATGTTGTGGCAAATATTGCAAAGGGATATGCCAACTACGTTGGCAGAGACAATCCGGATTGCTGATTTGTATGCTTTGGGTGATCCGACTCAACCCAGGCTCGTGTCAAACGAGTCAAATGAGGAGTGCTACCAGAGAGATGGGGCCGGGTCATCCCGAAGGAATGACTACCGGGGTAAAAGAAGAGATGACAGAACAGATTACCGGTATAGTTCGCAACAGGTTGCTGCGGTGAATCAAGATCAGCCCGAAGCAGGGGGAAATCAACATCAGAAAACTGGAGGCCAACAATGGACACCGAGAAATGATGGCAAGAAAACTTGGACGCTAGAGCAGAAGAAACAGTGGCAGGAAAAGAAGGACCGTCCGAGGTATACTTATGAGTCGATGTTGGATCAGCCATGTAAATTTCACACACCAAATCCGAGTAACCCAGCGGGTCATACAACAAGTTAGTGTGAGTGGATGCGTAAAATAGAACAAGGTGGTTCAGGGAATGCTCAGGCACCTCGAAATGATCAACCTCGGCAGGAGCTACCTCGGCAGCAATTGCTCTCCGGAGGGAACACGCAACAGCTAATGTTGCCTCCCCCTCTGCCGAGGTATGACAACCATGAGAGAAGGGATGCACTGCATCAAGTGGAAGACCAGCATCAGCCGGATCAGAGGTACCCTGAAAATGAGGGGAGGAATGAGTACAGAGAGCATCATCAGAGTTACTGTCTGTTTACCACTGAGGAAACAGATAGAAAAAGCTTGCAACGCCGACACATGGAGGTGAATGCGGTAATGCTAGCAGTGACGAGGTATATGCCTTGGTCGGACCAGGAAATTACCTGGAGCATCAAAGATCATCCCAAGCTTATGCCAAGTCCTGGTTCGTATGCGCTAGTGCTGGATCCGGCATTCATTGGGCCTAACATCAATGTGAGATTCTCAAAGGTACTGATTGACAATGGCAATAGCATTAACATCATGTATGCGGATACAATGCGTAAGTTGGGTATCTCGGAGAACATGCTCCAAGCTACAAGGACAACTTTCCATGGCATTGTGCCAGGCATTTCTCGTGAGCCCATAGGCAAGGTCCGGATTGAAGTATTATTCGTCACGAGAGATAACTGCCGAACTGAGAATTTGGAGTTTGAAGTGGTGAATTTGGAAAGTGCATATCACGCGTTACTCGGAAGGCCAGCATTGAACAAGTTCATGGCAAGCTGCCACATCAGTTATCTGAAAATGAAGCTGCCCGGGCCAAATGGAGTAATTCCCATAGTTGGAGATTTCCGACGTTCCATTGAGTGTGCGTCAGCCGGTGTCTAACCTAGCCGAGTCACTCGTGATTGTGCAAGAAAAAGGAAGATACAGGAGGTGGCGGTGTTGGCTCGATCAAGAGCAATATATGCGTTGCTGAGTAATCCGCATGGTAGTGTTTCGTTCCAAGCCACAAAGGATACCAAGAAAGTGCATGTTGACGATATGTTCCCAGAGCGCACTGTAACAATTGGTGTAGGGTTAAATGAAAAATAGGAAAGCGAGCTTGTACACTTCCTACGTGAGAATCGGGATATTTTTGCTTGGTCCACACAAGACTTGCAAGGTGTTCCGAGGGAGTTGGCCTAGCACTCTTTGAACGTGAGACCCGTAGCAAGGCCGGTGAAGCAACCTCTCCACCGCTTCGCCGAAGATAGGAGAAAAGTCATTGGAGACGAGATAGCTCGGTTACTAGCAGCAGGATTTATCATGGAAGTTCTTTACCCGGATTGGCTATCTAATCCGGTGCTGGTGGAGAAGAAGAAGGATGATCCGAATGTGGCAGTGGTTTGGCGTATGTGTATCGATTACACGAACCTGAATAAGGCGTGTCCAAAAGATCCATTTCCACTACCAATAGATCAGGTCATAGATTCAACTGCAGGGTGTGAACTGTTGTCATTCATTGATGCATACTCTGGTTTCCACCAGATACCCCTGAATCCGGATGATCAAATAAAAACTGCATTTATCACCCCGTATGGGGCTTATTGCTATCGCACCATGCCATTTGGTTTACGAAATGCAGGGGCAACGTACCAAAGATGTATATAAAAATGTTTGCATGACCAGATTGGTCAAAATGTACAAGTGTATGTGGATGATGTGGTTATCAAGACCAAGGAAATCAAAACGCTCCTTGACGATATCAGGCAGACATTCGCGAACCTAAGGAGGTTCCGGATGAAGCTCAACCCGGAAAAATGTACCTTCGGTGTCCCGGCTGGAAAATTACTCGGATTCCTTGTCTCCAGCCGAGGTATCGAAGTCAATCCAACTAAAATCCGGGCCATAGAGCGAATGGAACTGCCGAAGTGTCTAAACGATGTCCAGAAGTTCACTGGTTGCCTGGCATCATTAAGTCGGTTTGTATGTCGGTTGGGAGAAAAGGCATTGCCTCTCTATCAACTCATAAAAAAGTCGGACAAGTTCATTTGGACGCCGCAGTCCAATGAAGCCTTTATCCAATTAAAGAAAATGTTAGCCACTACACCAGTGTTAGCCTCTCCACTATCAGAGGAGCCAATGTTGCTCTACATAGCCGCAACCAACCGAGTTGTAAGTGCAGTAATAGTAGTAGAGCGCAACGAAGAGGGTAAGTCAGTGCAAAGGCCAGTGTATTATCTGAGCGAGGTATTATCAGCCTCAAAGCAAAATTATCCACACTATCAGAAAGTGGCGTATGGTGTGTACATGTCGGCAAAGAAGCTAAAGCATTATTTTGAGGAGCATCCCATCAAGGTAAGATGTGAAGCTCCCATATCCGAGATAATGAGTAACAAGGATGCAAGTGGCAGAATTGCAAAATGGTCAATTGAACTAGCTCCCTATGCACCACAATATGACAGAAGAGAAGCAATCAAGTCTCAGTCTATGGCCGACTTTTTTGTGGACTGGGCCGAGGTACAATATGAACCACCGCTGCCAGATCCAAACTACTGGAGAATGCACTTTGACGGGTCAAAAACAAAAACCGGGTTAGGCGCCAGAGTTGTGCTTACCTCGCCAAAGAATGACCAGTTGAAGTATGTGCTACAGATCCATTTTGCAGCGTCAAACAATGTCGCCGAATATGAAGCACTTGTGCATGGGCTCAAAGTGGCAAAATAAATTGGGATACGTCGGATCCAATGCTTTGGCGACTCGGATTTGGTAGTTCAGCAAGTGTCGGGGCTGTGGGACGCTCTTGATCCGAACATGGCATTATACAGATTCCATGTGCAGAAAATATCTGGTTACTTTGAGGGCTGCGAATTTCTCCATGTACCCCGGGTGGAAAATGAGGCTGCCGACGTATTGTCGAAGCTCGGATCAACCCGACAAGCAATTCCACCGGGTGTAGCATTAGAACACCTCAGAAAACCATCTATCAGACCGTCCCTAGAAACCAACTCAATCTACGTCCCGGAGGATCCGGAGTCTGGAGCTGCACCCATGGACATTGACATGGGAGATGGTGCGCGAAACCCAAGGACTGCCTCGGCAAACCCGACGACTGCTCAGCGTGATCCGGTTGAGGTTATGCCGGTGGATCAGATGGAAATTGATGAGGATGTGTTCCCTGTACGAGCAATACCAGCTTGGGCACTACCCATATTCCAATTCCTGAAAGATGGAACCTTACCCGTTGAGGAGGTGTTGTCTAGGCAAACTCAGAGGAGAGCAAAAGCATACATGATCATCAATTCCGATCTATACAAAAGGAGTGTGACTAATGTCCTCCAGCGATGTGTTGACCCGGAAGAAGGGCTTGACATCCTCCGAGATATACATCAAGGGGAATGTGGGCATCATGCCTCATCTAGAGCCTTGGTAGCAAAAGCTTTTCGGCATGGATTCTACTGGCCAAGTGCCTTAGAACAAGCAGAGGATTTGGTAAGAAAATGCAATGGTTGTAAGAGATATGCTACCAAGACACATATCCCAATATCGGAACTCAAGACCATACCAATCACTTGGCCATTTGTCGTATGGTGTTTAGACATGGTTGGCCCATTCAAACCAGCAAGGTGAAATATGACTCACATTTTGGTCATGGTGGATAAGTTTACAAAGTGGATTGAAGTAAAGCCAATAAGAAAATGTGATGGAGCTACGGCCGTGACATTTCTCAAAGACATCATCTTGAGATATGGTTATCCTCACTGCATCATAACTGATAATGGCACAAATTTTGCTGAAGGAGCATTTGCGCGATTCTGTCAAGATAAGAAGATCCGGCTGGACGTTGCCTCGGTTGCCCACCCCGCATCAAACAGACAGGTGGAGAGATCCAACGGATTAGTATTATCCGGGATAAAACCCCGGCTCATTGAGCCGCTGCAAAGATCAGTGGGGTGCTGGATAGAAGAACTACCAGCGGTATTGTGGAGTTTAAGAACAACTCCGAATCGATCAATAGGCTATACGCCATTCTTTCTGGTATATGGGGCAGAAGCTGTATTACCATTCGACATAGAGCATGACTCGCCTAGGGTCACCCAATACACAGAAGCCGAAGTGCAAGAAGCCCGACAAAATGATGTTGATCTGCTGGAAGAAGCGAGAGAATTGGCATTGTCTAGATCCGCCATATATCAGCAAAATCTCCGACGCTATCATGGCCGGAAAGTAAACCCTCGAGTCTTCCGGGAAGGTGATCTGGTACTCCGGTTGGTACAACGTACTACTGGCATGCATAAGTTATCCCCCCCATGGGAAGGGCCATTCATTGTGAGCAAAGCATTGCACAATGATTCTTACTATCTTATCGATGCAAAGCCACAGGAAAAGAACAAGGCGGACAGGTCCGGCGAGGAATCTAAGCGTCCATGGAATGTAGCTCTACTTCGTCCTTTCTACACTTAGCAGAGAAGTGTATGTATCCAAGTCGCTCATATGTCGACGTGTATGCCGGCAATGAGTTTATCAATGAAATGTTGGCACCTCGAGCAGTAACTCGGGGACTGCCTTAATAATGTTTGTTGTCTTCTGTATTTCTCATTTATATGTCGACTGGGATAAGTTTTTCTACTTAACCCGGATTAGTAGTGTGTGAGCACCAAAAGCCCAACTCTTCGACTTGCTGTTGTCCAACAAGATTTGGCTTCATGGCAAGCAAGAGAACAAGTTTGGAATTGCGTAGCACATGAAAAACGACTAAGGAAAGGAACTTAATTGAGCCGACGTTTGTTTTTCGGACTAACCTTATGTTTACTTTCAATTTATTATGCTGAGTTATTTTGAGCTAATCCTAAAGTTTCCAAGTATTGTTAAGACAATTTTTGAAGCTCGGACTCGTAAGTCATAAAACCGAATCAAGGTAGACACGAGCCGAGCCAGAAGATTGGAAGAACAAGAAAATGAAACTCGGGGACTACGCCCAAGTTAATCCGGCATAAAAACTTAGTAGCAAAATACCACTTGTGTATTTGATATAATTCCACCCGGCATACCAGGGATCTGATGAAATTTAAAGTGTTTATCAAGGAGCAGCAGGAGGAGGTAATTTGGCGCCAGCAGGGGTAGCCTCGACCTCAGCTTCAAAATCATCTGCGTCCTCCTCGATATCTGAGACTTCGTCTTCTTCGTCCTCATCCGACTCATCTTCAGCATTTTCAACGTTTTCATCGTCGGCGGCATCCAGGAAGCTCGGTCCCTCGTTCCATTGATGAATGGGGGCGTATTGGATGAAGCTATGAGCACAAGCCTTGCGCCGAGCTACCCAATCCAGGTCAGTAGACCACTTTGATCCAGTGCGCATGCGCGCAAGGAGATTGAGGTCAATCTTCTCATACCACGTAAGCACGTAGTGGAGAACGATCTCAGCTCCGGCGCGTCCAACAGATTCTCTCCAGAGATCGAGCTGAGTCTCGCATTCCATGATCCTGGCAAAAAGAACAGGCATACTCTCCGGAGTATCTTCCTCAGGCCAAAAGGACTTGGAGATCCGGATTACTATGTCCAAGACGTCCTTGCCATAGTTCCTCACAAGTTCGACACGAGAGGACAAGCTGACCAGCAAGTCCTCCAGGTCATCTGGAATTTCTCCAGCGCCAGGGACAATTGGGGTACCCCTCTTCTGGCGGAACTTGGCAACAGCTTTGGATGCGATGACCTCGCTCTCTGGGAACTTGCCTGAAAAAATAAGACAGGTGGAGTAAGTAAATGAAGCAAACCCGGAAAGGTCAGTGTCTGTTGAAGGAAAAGAGCTTACCAGCAATATGGCTGTGGATCCGGGTTAGCTCCTTGGTGTACTTGTCACGCCTCTCCTGGAGTTGAACCAGCTCAGCGTTCACCGACTCAAGTTTAGAGTCGGTCTCCTTAAGCAGTTCTTGATCCTCGGCGATCTAGAGGTTGAGGCGCTCGTGCTCTTCGGTGAAGTCCTGGCCAGCCTTTTGAAGCTCGGATTGGTGTTGCGCTTTCAATTTCTTCATGTCCGCCTTGAGCTTCGCAATCTCATCATCCTTGGTTCAGAGGAGGGCAAGCTCATCATATTTCTTTTTAAGCTCGGCCTGATGCTGCCCTGCTTGTTTGAGAAAATGCAGCATCATATCAGGCACGGGCACACTATCTTAAAGAGATGCTGAAATAGTTTGTTGACCCGGCAAAGCCGAGGTATGAATGTTTGCCGAGCCAAAGAGAAAAGGAGATAGAGAGCATAGCAAAGTTGAGCCAAAATGACTTACCCTTGATCTGGTCCAGGTTCTTCCTCGTGATGGTATTCTTAGCTTCCACCTCAGCTGCGAAATCCGAATGATGGATTAGTTCGGCAGAAAAGGAGGAAGAAACAACAAAAAATGCCAAGGAAGAAACTTACCCCTTTTATCTTGTTCAGCGATAAGCACGGTATGTTTGGCACGCAACATATTGTGAGTGTCCAGGAGACGCTGAAACTCAGCGCTCCAGCGGTTGGTGGTCACCTGAAAAGAGTACAAAAAGATAACTTCGTCTTGTGCATATTCGAAGTGTACAAAATCCGGGCCAAGTGGAACTTAACCCGGCTCTAGGTGTGTGCATATTCGAAGTGTACAAAATCCGGGCCAAGTGGAACTTAACCCGGCTCTAGGTGTGTGCATATTCGAAGTGTACAAAATCCGGGCCAAGTGAAACTTAAACCGGCTCTAGGTGTGTGCATATTCGAAGTGTACAAAATCCGGGCCAAGTGGAACTTAACCCGGCTCTAGGTGTGTGCATATTCGAAGTGTACAAAATCCGGGCCAAGTGGAACTTAACCCGGCTCTAGGTGTGTGCATATTCGGTGTAAAATCCGGGCCAAGTCCAACTTAACCCCGCTCTAGGTGTGTGCATATTCGAAGTGTACAAAATCCGGGCCAAGTGGAACTTAACCCGACTCTAGGTGTGTGCATATTCGAAGTGTACAAGATTCGGGCCAAGTGGAACTTAACCCGGCTCTAAGTGTGTGCATGTTCGAAGTTATCAAGGAGCTACGTTAGTTTTCTAAGGAGCATCTGGCCGAGTAACGAGTTACTCCCCCGAAGGCTCGGGGACTAATGGTTATATCACTAATATCTACAACATGTTAAGGAAAAGACGAAGAAACGTACCTCCATCATCCGACCCGCAAGGTTAATTGCCTTGGCAGCAGTATTCATCTCAGGCAAAGAATTCAAGGACCGAACTTCTCCGGAGATTGTCGTTAGGATTTAACTCCGCCTTGTTCCAGTTATTCACAAACTCGATCAAGGTCGGAGGGTATCATTCGCCGCTGAGCATGTGGGGTGCCACTAAACCTTTGGCATGCGCTTCCCTCCTCTCAACCTGGGAAAGGGTAGGGCTGGTGTGCAAAATAAGTTGCGCATCAGCTGGCTCGGCTGGGACGTCCTTCGGAGATGGAGTATTTTCTGAAAGCATGGACGCAAGTGTGCGCTGTCCAGCCTCGATGGACGCTGCCCTGGTGGCATCAAGAGCCTTCTTGCCCTTAGGTTGCTGCTGAGAAGTGGAAGTTGTTGTAGCAGATTTCCCCTTGGGAGCTACCTTGGCGCTAGCCTTGGTGCTGCTAGTGTCTTCTCGCTGAGCCTTGGAAGACTCGGACGAGGCGGAGGGTCTTGATGCTGCTGCTGTTGCTTTTGATGTTGCTGCTGGGGCTGGAGTTGGTGCTGGTGCTGGTGCTGTTTTCTTCTTCGGTGGAGGTGCTGAAGGAACCTTGGTGATAGCTGGTTGCGATGGAGCCGAAGTTGTGGTTGCTGCTGCCTTGGCAGAGCTAGACTCCCCCGCTTCGAGGTTGCTCTCCTCTTGACAAGGTGGGCTAGAACCCGGAGCAGCCGCTGAGCAATCCGGAATGGGGCTCAGCGGGCGTGATTCGTCACCACGAGGGGGAGAAGGGCTGTGTCGGAGTGGCGAGGCGATGCCGGATCCAGTCTGTGGGACCTCCACCGTGGCCCTGCCGAATCAAATAATGAATGAGGAGAAACTATAAAGGAAGGGCAAGTGAATAAGCAAAGGGAGAAACGACTTACTCATCCGAAGTCAGGGGCTCCTTCGGCTTGCGAGCTCTCCGGGCCACAGCCTTAGTCGTGGCCTTGGTAGCAGCTTTGTCCGCGGACTTCTTTTGCCTCTTGGCTGGCTGAGAAGGTCCGAAAGACGAAGCAGATGCGGCTCCCTTTTCTTCTTCGGCGTGACCGGGACATGATCACCCACAGCAAGGGCAGGGTCTTCATGGATCTACCCACCAGGGTTAGCTGATGCTGGAAAAGCATAAGAAAGGGGGATAGCATCAAATGCTTCCATCACCTCAACATCCGAGTCATCTTCATCATCGGGCCAATCTCTAATGGAAGAGAGTTTACCGGTGGGTCGCTTGGTCGCATCGGCCATCAAAAGGAACATCTCCTGATCCGGTTCCTCCTCGTCCGAGGTATCCCGGTCAGGCGCCCATTTGAGAGAAGGCTCGGTGCCATCCTCAATAGTTTGCTGAAGGAATTGCTAAGGGAAGGAAAGGACAGCAGGGTTAAACATACAACAAAAACCGGCATATGATTTAATTCGGAGAAAATTGGAGGCATGAGACTTACCACAGGAGGAAGCCTATCTCGGCAATAGTGTTCAATTCTCCACGTCCACTCAGAAGAAAAATCCTTCTTATTGGTGAAGAGGGACTTGACCCGGCGAAAGATCTCGCTATTGCTCAACTCACAGGAGGAGGTCTGGTTGGGGTCGTGGCCCCAGCTCATATGACAGACTTTGGGCGTGCGTTTCTGGAGGGGGGAGATCCGGTTGCGCACAAACGTAATCATGGCATCCTCATTGCGCAATCCGAGATCCTTCAACTCTTGGAACCTCTTGTTGACCTGGTTCGCCAGGACAGTGGGCTTCTTGGGGACCACGTCCCACAGATCCGGATTGGGAGGACCCGGAGCGTAAGGGCGTAGCCGGATCTAATCCTCAGTTGTGTTGTTCCGGACGTAGAAGAAAGTCTGGGCCCATCCCTTACAGGAGTCAAGCCCCGTGACTCGGGGGAAGATTGACTGCTTTCGGGGAGAAATTGACGCAGCACCGAACTTCGTAAGCTGCTTGTCCTCCGGGTCAAGCTGAATGTTCGGAATCACGTTCCGGCGGAGGCCAAATAACCGGATCCAAAGCTCCTTCATGGGCCATAGTCTGGCGTAATCTTCGATGGTGGAGGCAAACGCAGAGAGAGACGTGATGGCATTCGCCGGAAGGTGGTGCGGCTGGAGCTCATATGTATTGAGCCAGTCATGGAAAAAATCGCTAACTGGCAGACCAAAACCCCGCTGGAAGTGGGACAGAAACACCACATACTCACCCGGATTGGGTGAGGGGGCAAGCTCGGAGGCAGCGAGGCGTGCAGTGACTCCCTCCGGGATGCGCCTGGTGCGGTAAAGCCAATCCAGGTCATCCCGGTAGACCCAGGAGCCTACCCACGCGCCGCGGTCGGTGGTCACCGCATCTTCCACCATCTCCTGCTCGGCGACGGCGAGCTCCTCCTCAGTCATCTCGAGATCACTATCCCCGCTAGCGCTAGCGGCGGCGGGGGGCAGTGGCCTAGACTGGCAACGACCCGTGGCGGAAGAGATGCACGGAGGCGGCGGCAACACTGGTGCGCGTGGAGGCAGTGCGGCGGCGGTGCTGCTACTCAGACGCGGTGGTGGCGGCGCTGTCACAGGAGAAGATGAAGAAGAGGTAGAGGCAGAGGGGCTCAGAAGTGGGGAAAGCGCCCAGGGGGCACGCCCCTCCCCTATTTAACCACTCCCCTAAGGGGGTAGTGGGATCGTGTTGTGCGGGTGTGCCACACGGTGTGGCTGTGTATTACCCGGGTCAACCAATCAGCAGTGAGCCACACGGAGGGCCACAGGACGCAGAGGATCCCATGACGTGACGTTATGGTGCAGTTAACGAGCCAGCACGCAGCGGCGTGAAAGAACCGGCGATTCTGCGGCGGTTACTGTTGCTGGCCCTTAAAATGAGGCAAACGTGATGATTAACCTCCACATAGGGAAGCGTACAGAAGAAGGAAGAGTGACCCGGATGGGTATGAGGTAACCCGGCCAGCAAGTAAAAACTTGGAATGTGCCAAGGGAAAATAAACCCATGAAATCCGAGATAGGAGGTAACTCGGAAAAGGAACACAAAGCTCGGTGAAATTGAACCTGTTGTGGCCTTAGCGGCCAAGGCAACTAAGACCGCACCAGCTTCGAGGACTAATGTTGGGGGGATACCCCCGGGTAGGGTCACGCCGGGTTATAAAGGCCGAGTTAGCCGAGGTACGACAAGGTCAAAGCGAATGATGGCCGAGTGACCTCAAGGCAAGCCGAATCACAGAGTAACCCGGACCAGGGGATGTCCACCTAACTGGGTCTCAGCCGACTTATATCATAAGTCGGTGAGATGAATCTAACTTGTATGTAGGAACAGGTGTGGCCGGATCAACTATGTACGATCCGGGTTATATCAAGCTTGTAGGAGAAGGAAGGTATCTCGCTGGTCAAAGGTGACCAATGTATGCAGAGGGTGAGCGAAGCGGACAGAGGCAGGACCACCGAGGCATGCCCGACAAAGGTGACGATGCCAATGTCGGATGACGCGGGCGCCACAGAGGCTCACATAGCCTCTGCATGGATGACGCGGGGGAAAAGTGACCCGGTCATCTTCGAATATGCCTCCACGTATGCCCTAATTGGAGACCTAGCCACCCCTATATAAGTAGGGCTAGGGCCTCTGTAGAAGGGGATGAGTTTGACTGGGTTGATCTCTAGTTGGATAGATTTTACTTGGTTCCTAAGGGCTAGCTAGTGGTGAGGGTAAGAGAGCTCCTTCTTCCTCCTCTCTCCAATACAGCTCAAGGAGCACTTGTAATCTATGGAAGTGAATCAAATACAAAGCTTCTGTGTGTGGAATCACCACACTATCCCTCCCTAGATTCCCCTAGTGCATTTAGTCCCCACCTTTAGCCTATCCATGGCATCTGCCGTGACACCACCACGACAGCATGTGTGTTATTTTCCTAAACCACATGGATCCACTAGATTCATTACATTTGTGTTCTTTTCCTAAACCACATGTATCCACTAGAATCATTACATGTGTGTTCTTCTCCTAAACCATATGGATCCACTTGTAAGATTACATGTGTGTTCTTTTTGTAAACAACATTGATCCACTAGTGTCATCACATGTGTGTTCTTTTCCTAAATCACATTGATCCACTGGTGTCATTGCATGTGTGTTCTTTTACTAAACCACATGGATCAACTAGAGTCATTGCATGTGTGTTATTTTCCTAAACCACATGGATCCACTTGAGTCATTGCATGTGTGTTCTTTTCCTGAACCACATGGATCCACTAGTGTCATTGCATGTGTGTCCTTTTCCTAAACCACATGGATCCACTAGAGTTATTGAATGTGTGTTCTTTTCCTAAGCCACATTGATCCACTAGTGACATTTGCATGTGTTTTTTTCCTAAACCACATTGATCCACTAGAGTCATTTACTGTGTGTTCTTTTCCTAAACCACATGGATCCACTAGAGTCATTGCATGAGTGTTATTTTCCTAAACCACATGGATCCACTAGAGTCATTCCATGTATGTTCTTTTCCTAAACCACATGGATTCCCTAGTGACATTGCATGTGTGTTCTTTTCCTAAACAACATTGATCCACTAGAGTTGTTCTTTTCCTGAACCACCTAGATCCACTAGTGACATTGCATGTGTGTTCTTTTCCTAAACCACATTGATCCACTAGAGTCATTGCATGTTTGTTCTTTGCCTAAAACACATTGATCCACTAGAGTCATTGCATGTGTGTTCTTTTCCAAAACCACATGGATCCACTAGTCATTGCATTTGTGTTCTTTTCCTAAACCACATGGATGCACTAGAGTTATTACATGTGTGTTCTTTTCCTAAACCACATGAATCCACTTGTAACATTGCATGTGTGTTCTTTTCGTAAACCACATGAATCCACTGTTGTCATTGCATGTGTGTTCTTTTCCGAAACCACATTGATCCCCTAGATTCATTGCATGTGTGTTTTTTCCTAAACCACATGCATCCACTAGAGTCATTGCAAATGTGTTCTTTTCCTAAACCACATGGATCCACTTGAGTCATTGCATGTGTGTTCTTTTCCTGAACCACATGGATCCACTGGTGTCATTGCATGTCTGTCATTTTCCTAAACCACATGGATCCACTTGTGTCACTTCATATGTGTGTTCTTTTCCTAAACCACGTTGATCCACTGGTGACATTTGCTTTGTGTTCTTTTCCTAAACCACATTGATCCACTAGAGTCGTTGCATGTGTGTTCTTTTCCTAAACCACATGGATCCCCTAGTGACATTGCATGTCCGTTCTTATCCTAAACAACATTGATCCACTAGAGTCATTGCATGTGTGTTCCTTTCCTAAACCACATGGATCCACTAGAGTCATTGCATTTGTGTTCTTTTCCTAAACCAGATGGATCCACTAGAGTCATTACAAGTGTGTTCTTTTCATAAACCACATGGATCCACTTGAGATATTGCATGTGTGTTCTTTTCATAAACCACATGGATCCACTGGTGTCATTGCATGTGTGTTCTTTTCCTAAACAACATTGATCCACTAGTGTCATTGCACGTGTGTTCTTTTCCTAAACCACATGGATCCACTAGAGTCATTGAATGTGTGTCCTTTTCCTAAACCACATGGATCCACTTGAGTCCTTGCATGTGTGTTCTTTTCCTAAAACATCTTGATCCACTAGAGTCATTGCATGTGCGTTCTTTTCCTCAACCACATTGATCCACTTGAGACATTGCATGTGTGTTCTTTTCCTAAACCACATGGATCCACAAGTGACATTGCATGTGTCTTCTTTCCTAAACCACATTGATCCACTTGTGTCATTACATGTGTGTTCTTTTTGTCAACAACATGGATACACTAGATTCATTGCATCTGTATTATTTTCCTGAACCACATGGATCCTCTGGTGTCATTGCGTGTGTGTTCTTTTCATAAACCAGATTGATCCACTAGAGACATTGCATGTGTGTTATTTTCCTAAACCACATGGATCCATTGGTGACATTGCATGTGTGTTATTTGCCTAAATGACATGGATCCACTGGTCTCATTGCATGCGTGTTCATTTCCTAAACCACATGGATCCACTTGAGTCACTTCATATTTATGTTCTTTTCCTAAACCACATGGATCCACTAGAGACATCGCATGTGTGTTCTTTTTGTAAACCACATTGATCAACTAGAGTCATTGCATATGTGTTCTTTTCCTAAACCACATTGATCCACTAGAGACATTGCATGTGTGTTCTTTTCCATAACCACATTGGTCCACAAGTTGCATTGCATGTGTGTGTTTTCCTGAACCACATGGATCCACTAGAGTCATTGCAGGTGTGTTCTTTTACTAAACCACATTGATCCACTGGTGACATTGCATGTGTGTTCCTTCCCTAAACTACATTGATCCAATAGAGTCATTGCATGTGTGTTCTTTTCCTAAACCACATGGATCAACACGTGTCATTGCATGTGTGTTCTTTTCCTAAACCACATTGATCCAATAGAGTCATTGCATGTGTGTTCTTTTCCTAAACCATCTGGACCCACTCGTGTCATTGCATGTGTGTTCTTTTCCTAAACCACATGGATCCACTAGAGTCATTGCATGTGTGTTCTTTTCCTAAACCACATGGATCCACTTGTAACATTGCATGTGTGTTCTTTTCCTAAACCACATGGATCCACTAGAGTCATTACATTTGTGTTCTTTTCCTAAACCACATGGATCCACTAGAGTCATTGCATGTGTGTTCTTTTCCTAAACCACATGGATCCACTTGAGTCATTGCATGTGTTTTCTTTTCCTAAAACACCTTGAACCACTAGAGTCATTGCATGTTTGTTCTTTTCCTAAACCACATTGATCCACTAGAGTCATTGCATATGTGTTATTTTCCTAAACCACATTGACCCACTAGAGACATTGCATGTGTGTTCTTTTCCTAAACCACATGGATCCACAAGTAACATTGCACGTGTGTTCTTTTCCTAAACCACATTGATCCACCTATGTCATTGCATGTGTGTCCTTATCCTCAACCACATGGATCCACTAAATTCATTGCATCTGTGTTATTTTCATGAACCACATGGATCCTCTGCTGCCATTGCGTGTGTGTTATTTTCATAAACCACATTGATCCACTAGAGACATAGCATGTGTGTTATTTTCCTAAACCACATGGATCCACTGGTGACATTGCATGTGTGTTATTTTCCTAAACGACATGGATCCACTGGTCTCATTGCCTGTGTGTTCTTTTCCTAAACCACATGGATCCACTTGAGTCACCTCATATGTATGTTCTTTTCCTAAACCACATGGATCCACTAGAGTCATTACATGTGTGTTCTTTTACTAAACCACATTGTTCCACTGGTGACATTGCATGTGTGTTCTTTTCCTAAACCACATTGATCCAATAGAGTCATTGCATGTCTGTTCTTTTCCTAAACCACATGGATCCACTCATGTCATTGCATGTGTGTTCTTTTCCTCAACCACATGGATCCACTAGAGTCATTGCATGTGTGTTATTTTCCTAAACCACATGGATCCACAAGTTGCATTGCATGTGTGTTCTTTTCCGAACCACATGGATCCACTAGAGTCATTGCATGTGTGTTCTTTTACTAAACCACATTGATCCACTGGTGACATTGCATGTGTGTTCCTTTCCTAAACTACATTGATCCAATAGAGTCATTGCATGTGTGTTCTTTTCCTAAACCACATGGATCAACTCGTGTCATTGCATGTGTGTTATTTTCCTAAACCACATTGATCCAATAGAGTCATTGCATGCGTGTTCTTTTCCTAAACCATCTGGACCCACTCGTGTCATTGCATGTGTGTTCTTTTCCTAAACCACATGGATCCACTAGAGTCATTGCATGTGTGTTCTTTTCCTGAACCACCTGGATCCACTAGTGACATTGCATGTGTGTTGTTTTCCTACACCACATTGATCCACTAGAGTCATTGCATGTTTGTTCTTTTTGTAAAACACATTGATCCACTAGACTCATTACATGTGTGTTCTTTTCCTAAACCACATGGATCCACTTGTAACATTGCATGTGTGTTCTTTTCCTAAACCACATGGATCCACTTGTAACATTGCATGTGTGTTCTTTTCCTAAACCACATGGATCCACTAGAGTCATTGCATGTGTGTTCTTTTCCTAAACCACATGGATCCACTTGAGTCATTGCATGTGTTTTCTTTTACTAAAACACGTTGAACCACTAGAGTCATTGCATGTTTTTCTTTTCCTAAACCACATTGATCCACTAGAGTCATTGAATATGTATTATTTTCCTAAACCACATTGATCCACTAGAGACATTGCATGTGTGTTCTTTTCCTAAACCACACTGATCCACAAGTAACATTGCACGTGTGTTCTTTTCCTCAACCACATTGATCCACCTGTGTCATTGCATGTGTGTTCTTTTCCTCAACCACATGGATCCACTAGATTCATTGCATCTGTGTTATTTTCATGAACCACATGGATCCTCTGGTGTCATTGCGTGTGTGTTATTTTCATAAACCACATTGATCCACTAGAGACATAGCCTATGTGTTCTTTTCCTAAACCACATGGATCAACTCGTGTCATTGCATGTGTGTTCTTTTCCTAAACCACATTGATCCAATAGAGTCATTGCATGCGTGTTCTTTTCCTAAACCATCTGGACCCACTCGTGTCATTGCATGTGTGTTCTTTTCATAAACCACATGGATCCACTAGAGTCATTGCATGTTTGTTCTTTTCGTAAAACACATTGATCCACTAGAGTCATTACATGTGTGTTCTTTTCCTAAACCACATGGATCCACTTGTAACATTGCATGTGTGTTCTTTTCCTAAACCACATGGATCCACTTGTAACATTGCATGTGTGTTCTTTTCCTAAACCACATGGATCCACTAGAGTCATTGCATGTGTGTTCTTTTCCTAAACCACATGGATCCACTTGAGTCATTGCATGTATTTTCTTTTCCTAAAACACGTTGAACCACTAGAGTCATTGCATGTTTGTTCTTTTCCTAAACCACATTGATCCACTAGAGTCATTGAATATGTGTTATTTTCCTAAACCACATTGATCCACTAGAGACATTGCATGTGTGTTCTTTATCTAAACCACATGGATCGACAAGTAACATTGCACGTGTGTTGTTTTCCTAAACCACATTGATCCACCTGTGTCATTGCATGTGTGTTCTTTTCCTCAACCACATGGATCCACTAGATTCATTGCATCTGTGTTATTTTCATGAACCACATGGATCCTCTAGTGTCATTGCGTGTGTGTTCTTTTCATAAACCACATTGATCCACTAGAGACATAGCATGTGTGTTATTTTCCTAAACCACATGGATCCACTGGTGACATTGCCTGTGTGTTCTTTTCCTAAACCACATGGATCCACTTGAGTCACCTCATATGTATGTTCTTTTCCTAAACCACATGGATCCACTAGAGTCATTACATGTGTGTTCTTTTACTAAACCACATTGTTCCACTGGTGACATTGCATGTGTGTTCTTTTCCTAAACCACATTGATCCAATAGAGTCATTGCATGTCTGTTCTTTTCCTAAACCACATGGATCCACTCATGTCATTGCATGTGTGTTCTTTTCCTCAACCACATGGATCCACTAGAGTCATTGCATGTGTGTTATTTTCCTAAACCACATGGATCCACAAGTTGCATTGCATGTGTGTTCTTCTCCGAACCACATGGATCCACTAGAGTCATTGCATGTGTGTTCTTTTACTAAACCACATTGATCCACTGGTGACATTGCATGTGTGTTCCTTTCCTAAACTACATTGATCCAATAGAGTCATTGCATGTGTGTTCTTTTCCTAAACTACATGGATCAACTCGTGTCATTGCATGTGTGTTATTTTCCTAAACCACATTGATCCAATAGAGGCATTGCATGCGTGTTCTTTTCCTAAACCATCTGGACCCACTCGTGTCATTGCATGTGTGTTCTTTTCCTAAACCACATGGATCCACTAGAGTCATTGCATGTGTGTTCTTTTCCTGAACCACCTGGATCCACTAGTGACATTGCATGTGTGTTGTTTTCCTACACCACATTGATCCACTAGAGTCATTGCATGTTTGTTCTTTTTGTAAAACACATTGATCCACTAGACTCATTACATGTGTGTTCTTTTCCTAAACCACATGGATCCACTTGTAACATTGCATGTGTGTTCTTTTCCTAAACCACATGGATCCACTTGTAACATTGCATGTGTGTTCTTTTCCTAAACCACATGGATCCACTAGAGTCATTGCATGTGTGTTCTTTTCCTAAACCACATGGATCCACTTGAGTCATTGCATGTGTTTTCTTTTCCTAAAACACGTTGAACCACTAGAGTCATTGCATGTTTGTTCTTTTCCTAAACCACATTGATCCACTAGAGTCATTGAATATGTGTTATTTTCCTAAACCACATTGATCCACTAGAGACATTGCATGTGTGTTCTTTTCCTAAACCACACTGATCCACAAGTAACATTGCACGTGTGTTCTTTTCCTCAACCACATTGATCCACCTGTCATTGCATGTGTGTTCTTTTCCTCAACCACATGGATCCACTAGATTCATTGCATCTGTGTTATTTTCATGAACCACATGGATCCTCCGTGTCATTATGGTGTGTTATTTTCATAAACCACATTGATCCACTAGAGACATAGCCTGTGTGTTCTTTTCCTAAACCACATGGATCAACTCGTGTCATTGCATGTGTGTTCTTTTCCTAAACCACACTGATCCAATAGAGTCAGTGCATGCGTGTTCTTTTCCTAAACCATCTGGACCCACTCGTGTCATTGCATGTGTGTTCTTTTCCTAAACCACATGGATCCACTAGAGTCATTGCATGTGTCTTCTTTTCCTGAACCACCTGGATCCACTAGTGACATTGCATGTGTGTTCTTTTCATAAACCACATTGATCTACTAGAGTCATTGCATGTTTGTTCTTTTCAGAAACACATTGATCCACAGTCATTACATGTGTGTTCTTTTCCTAAACCACAAGGATCCACTTGTAACATTGCATGTGTGTTCTTTTCCTAAACCACATGGATCCACTTGTAAAATTGCATGTGTGTTCTTTTCCTAAACCACATGGTTCCACTAGAGTCATTGCATGTGTGTTCTTTTCCTAAACCACATGGATCCACTTGAGTCATTGCATGTATTTTCTTTTCCTAAAACACGTTGAACCACTAGAGTCATTGCATGTTTGTTCTTTTCCTAAACCACATTGATCCACTAGAGTCATTGAATATGTGTTATTTTCCTAAACCACATTGATCCACTAGAGACATTGCATGTGTGTTCTTTATCTAAACCACATGGATCGACAAGTAACATTGCACGTGTGTTGTTTTCCTAAACCACATTGATCCACCTGTGTCATTGCATGTGTGTTCTTTTCCTCAACCACATGGATACACTAGATTCATTGCATCTGTGTTATTTTCATGAACCACATGGATCCTCTAGTGTCATTGTGTTTGTGTTCTTTTAATAAAACAGATTGATCCACTAGAGACATAGCATGTGTGTTATTTTCCTAAACCACATGGATCCACTGGTGACATTGCATGTGTGTTATTTTCCTAAACGACATGGATCCACTGGTCTCATTGCATGTGTGTTCTTTTCCTAAACCACATGGATCCACTAGAGTCATTGCATGTGTGTCCTTTTGCTAAACCACATTGATCCACTAGTGACATTACACGTGTGTTCTTTTCCTAAACCACATTGATCCAATAGAGTCATTGCATGTCTGTTCTTTTCCTAAACCACATGGATCCACTCATGTCATTACATGTGTGTTCTTTTCCTAAACCACATGGATCCACTAGAGTCATTGCATGTGTATTATTTTCCTGAACCACCTGCATCCACTAGTAACATTGCATGTGTGTTCTTTTTCAAAACCACATTGATCCACTAGAGTCATTGCATGTTTTTTATTTATCTAAAACACATTGATCCACTAGAGTCATTGCATGCGTGTTCTATTCCAAAACCACATGGATCCACTAGAGTCATTGCATTTGTGTTCTTTTCCTAAACCACATGGATCCACTAGACTCATTACATGTGTGTTCTTTTCCTAAACCACATGGATCCACTTGTAACATTGCAGGTGTGTTCTTTTCGTAAACCATATTGATCCACTAGTGTCATTTGATGTGTGTTCTTTCCTAAACCACATGCATCCACTAGAGTCATTTCAAATCTGCTCTTTTCCTAAACCACATGGATCCACTCATGTCATTGCATGTGTGTTTTATTCCTAAACCACATGGATCCACTAGAGTCATTGCATGTGTGTTGTTTTCCTGAACCACCTAGATCCACTAGTGACATTGTTCTTTAACTAAAGCACATTGATCCACTAGAGTCATTGCATGTTTGTTCTTTACTGAAAACACATTGATCCACTAGAGTCATTGCATGTGTGTTCTTTTCCAAAACCACATGGATCCACTAGAGTCATTGCATTTGTGTTCTTTTCCTAAACCACGTGGATCCACTAGAGTCATTACATGTGTGTTCTTTTCCTAAACCACATGGATCCACTTGTAACATTGCATGTGTGTTCTTTTCATAAACCACATTGATCCACTAGAGTCATTTGTGTTCATTTCCTAAACCACATTGATCCACTAGAGTCATTGCATGTGTGTTCTTTTCCTAAACCACATTGATCCACTAGAGACATTGCATGTGTTTTGTTTTCCTAAACCACATGGATCCACAAGTGACAGTGCATGTGTGTTCTTTTCCTAAACCACACCGATCCACCTGTGGCATTGGATGTGTGTTCTTTTGCTAAACCACATTGATCTACTGGTGTCATTGCATTTGTGTTCTTTCCTAAACCACATGGATCCACTATAGTCATTGCATGTCTGTTCTTTTCCTAAACCACATGGATCCACTAGAGTCATTGCATGTGGGTTCTTTTCCTAAACCACATTGATCCAATAGAGTCATTGCATGTGTGTTCTTTTCCTAAACCATCTGGACCCACTCGTGTCATTGCATGTGTGTTCTTTTCCTAAACCACATGGATCCACTAGAGTCATTGCATGTGTGTTCTTTTCCTGAACCACCTGGATCCACTAGTGACAATGCATGTGTGTTGTTTTCCAACACCACATTGATCCACTAGAGTCATTGCATGTTTGTTCTTTTCCTAACACATTGATCCACTAGCGTCATTGCATGTGTGTTCTTTTCCAAAACCACATGGATCCACTTGTCACATTGCATGTGTGTTCTTTTCTTAAACCACATTGATCACTGGTGTCATTGCATGTGTGTTCGTTTCCTAAACCACATTGTTTTACTAGTGTCATTGCATGTGTGTTCTTTTCCTAAACCACATGGATCCACTAGAGTCATTGCATGTGTGTTCTTTTCCTAAACCACATGGAACCACTTGAGTCATTGCATGTGTGTTCTTTTCCTGAACCACATGGATCCACTAGTGTCATTGCATGTGTGTCCTTTTCCTAAACCACATGGATCCACTAGAGTCATTGAATGTGTGTTCTTTTCCTAAGCCACATTGATCCACTAGCGACATTTGCATGTGTTTTTTTCCTAAACCACATTGATCCAATAGAGTCATTTCATATGTGTTCTTTTCCTAAACCACATAGATCCACTAGATTCATTGCGTGTGTGTTATTTTCCTAAACCACATGGATCCACTAGAGTCATTGCATGTGTGTTCTTTTCGTAAACCACATGGATCCCCTAGTGACATTGCATGTCTGTTCGTTTCCTAAACAACATTGATCCACTACATTGCATGTGTGTTCTTTTCCTAAACCACATGGATCCACTAGAGTCATTACATTTGTGTTCTTTTCCTAAACCACTTGTATCCACTAGAGTCATTACATCTGTGTTCTTTTCCTAAACCACATGGATCCACCTGTAACATTGCATGTGTGTTCTTTTCGTAAACCACATTGATCCACTGGTGTCATTGCATGTGTGTTCTTTTCCTAAACCACATTGATCCACTAGTGTCATTGCATGTGTGTTCTTTTCCTAAACCACATGGATCCACTAGAGTCATTGCATGTGTGTTCTTTTCCTAAACCACATGGATCCACTTGAGTCATTGCATGTTTGTTCTTTTCCTGAACCACATGGATCCACTAGTGTCATTGCATGTGTGTCCTTTTCCTAAACCACATGGATCCACTAGAGTCATTGAATGTGTGTTCTTTTCCTAAGCCACATTGATCCACTAGTGACATTTGCATGTGTTTTTTGCTAAACCACATTGATCCACTAGAGTCATTTTTTGTGTGGGGGCACTAGAGTCATTTCATCTGTGTTCTTTTCCTAAACCACATGGATCCACTAAAGTCATTGCATGTGTGTTATTTTCCTAAACCACATGGATCCACTAGATTCATTGCATGTGTGTTCTTTTTCTAAACCACATGGATCCACTTGTAACATTGTAGGTGTGTTCTTTTCCTAAACAACATTGATCCACTAGAGTTCTTCTTTTCCTGAACCACCTAGATCCACTAGTGACATTGCATGTGTGTTCTTTTCCTAAAGCACATTGATCCACTAGAGTCATTACATGTTTGTTCTTTACCTAAAACACATTGATCCACTAGATTCATTGTATGTGTGTTCTTTTCCAAAACCACATGGATCCACTAGAGTCATTGCATTTGTGTTCTTTTCCTAAACGACATGGATCCACTAGAGTCATTACATGTGTGTTCTTTTCCTAAACCACATGAATCCACTTGTAACATTGCATGTGTGTTATTTTTGTAAATTACATGAATCCACTTCTGTCATTGAATGTGTGTTCTTTTCATAAACCACATTGATCCACTAGATTCATTGCATGTGTGTTTTTCCTAAACCACATGCATCCACTAGAGTCATTGCAAATGTGTTCTTTTCCTAAACCACATGGATCCACTTGAGTCATTGCATGTGTGTTCTTTTCCTGAACCACATAGATCTAGTGGTGTCATTGCATGCCTATCCTTTTCCTAAACCACATGGATCCACTTGAGTCACTGCATATGTGTGTTATTTTCCTAAACCACATTGATCCACTAGAGTCATTGCATGTTTGTTCTTTCCTAACACATTGATCCACTAGCGTCATTGCATGTGTGTTCTTTTCCAAAACCACATGGATCCACTTGTCACATTGCATGTGTGTTCTTTTCATAAACCACATTGATCCACTGGTGTCATTGCATGTGTGTTCTTTTCCTAAACCACATTGTTTCACTAGTGTCATTGCATGTGTGTTCTTTTCCTAAACCACATGGATCCACTAGAGTCATTGCATGTGTGTTCTTTTCCTAAACCACATGGATCCACTTGAGTCATTGCATGTGTGTTCTTTTCCTGAACCACATGGATCCACTAGTGTCATTGCATGTGTGTCCTTTTCCTAAACCACATGGATCCACTAGAGTCATTGAATGTGTGTTCTTTTCCTAAGCCACATTGATCCACTAGCGACATTTGCATGTGTTTTTTTCCTAAACCACATTGATCCAATAGAGTCATTTCATGTGTGTTCTTTTCCTAAACCACATAGATCCACTAGATTCATTGCGTGTGTGTTATTTTCCTAAACCACATGGATCCACTAGAGTCATTGCATGTGTGTTCTTTTCGTAAACCACATGGATCCCCTAGTGACATTGCATGTCTGTTCGTTTCCTAAACAACATTGATCCACTACATTGCATGTGTGTTCTTTTCCTAAACCACATGGATCCACTAGAGTCATTACATTTGTGTTCTTTTCCTAAACCACTTGTATCCACTAGAGTCATTACATCTGTGTTCTTTTCCTAAACCACATGGATCCACCTGTAACATTGCATGTGTGTTCTTTTCGTAAACCACATTGATCCACTGGTGTCATTGCACGTGTGTTCTTTTCCTAAACCACATTGATCCACTAGTGTCATTGCATGTGTGTTCTTTTCCTAAACCACATGGATCCACTAGAGTCATTGCATGTGTGTTCTTTTCCTAAACCACATGGATCCACTTGAGTCATTGCATGTTTGTTCTTTTCCTGAACCACATGGATCCACTAGTGTCATTGCATGTGTGTCCTTTTCTTAAACCACATGGATCCACTAGAGTCATTGAATGTGTGTTCTTTTCCTAAGCCACATTGATCCACTAGTGACATTTGCATTTGTTTTTTGCTAAACCACATTGATCCACTAGAGTCATTTTTTGTGTGGGGGCACTAGAATCTTTTCATGTGTGTTCTTTTCCTAAACCGCATGGATCCACTAGAGTCATTGCATGTGTGTTCTTTTTCTAAACCACATGGATCCACTTGTAACATTGTAGGTGTGTTCTTTTCCTAAACAACATTGATCCACTAGAGTTGTTCTTTTCCTGAACCACCTAGATCCACTAGTGACATTGCATGTGTGTTCTTTTCCTAAAGCACATTGATCCACTAGAGTCATTGCATGTTTGTTCTTTACCTAAAACACATTGATCCACTAGATTCATTACATGTGTGTTCTTTTCCAAAACCACATGGATCCACTAGAGTCATTGCATTTGTGTTCTTTTCCTAAACGACATGGATCCACTAGAGTCATTACATGTGTGTTCTTTTCCTAAACCACATGAATCCACTTGTAACATTGCATGTGTGTTATTTTCGTAAATCACATGAATCCACTTCTGTCATTGAATGTGTGTTCTTTTCATAAACCACATTGATCCACTAGATTCATTGCATGTGTGTTTTTCCTAAACCACATGCATCCACTAGAGTCATTGCAAATGTGTTCTTTTCCTAAACCACATGGATCCACTTGAGTCATTGCATGTGTGTTCTTTTCCTGAACCACAAAGATCCAGTGGTGTCATTGCATGCCTATCCTTTTCCTAAACCACATGGATCCACTTGAGTCACTGCATTTGTGTGTTATTTTCCTAAACCACATTGATCCACTGGTGACATTTGCACGTGTGCTCTTTTCCTAAACCACATTGATCCACTAGATTCGTTGCATGTGTGTTCTTTTCCTAAACCACATGGATCCCCTAGTGACATTGCATGTATGTTCTTGTCCTAAACAACATTGATCCACTAGAGTCATTGCATTTGTGTTCTTTTCCTACACCATATGGATCCACTAGAGTCATTACAAGTGTGTTCTTTTCCTAAACCACATGGATCCACTCATGTCATTACATGTGTGTTCTTTTCCTAAACCACATGGATCCACTAGAGTCATTGCATGTGTATTATTTTCCTGAACCACCAGGATCCACTAGTAACATTGCATGTGTGTTCTTTTCCAAAACCACATTGATCCACTAGAGTCATTGCATGTTTTTTATTTATCTAAAACACATTGATCCACTAGAGTCATTGCATGCGTGTTCTATTCCAAAACCACATGGATCCACTAGAGTCATTGCATTTGTGTTCTTTTCCTAAACCACATGGATCCACTAGACTCATTACATGTGTGTTCTTTTCCTAAACCACATGGATCCACTTGTAACATTGCAGGTGTGTTCTTTTCATAAACCATATTGATCCACTAGTGTCATTGGATGTGTGTTCTTTTCCTAAACCGCATTGATCCACTACAGTCATTGCATGTGTGTTTTTTCCTAAACCACATGCATCCACTAGAGTCATTTCAAATGTGCTCTTTTCCTAAACCACATGGATCCACTCATGTCATTGCATGTGTGTTCTATTCCTAAACCACATGGATCCACTTGAGTCACTGCATATGTGTGTTATTTTCCTAAACCACATTGATCCACTGGTGACATTTGCACGTGTGTTCTTTTCCTAAACCACATTGATCCACTAGAGTCGTTGCATGTGTGTTCTTTTCCTAAACCACATGGATCCCCTAGTGACATTGCATGTCTGTTCTTGTCCTAAACAACATTGATCCACTAGACTCATTGCATTTGTGTTCTTTTCCTACACCATATGGATCCACTAGAGTCATTACAAGTGTGTTCTTTTCCTAAACCACATGGATCCACTTGTGATATTGCATGTGTGTTCTTTTCATAAACCACATCGATCCACTAGTGTCATTGCATGTGTGTTCTTTTCCTAAACAACATTGATCCACTGGTGTGTCATTGCATGTGTGTTCTTTTCCTAAACCACATGGATCCACTAGAGTCATTGCATGTGTGTTCTTTTCCTAAACCACGTGGATCCACTTGAGTCATTGCATGTGTGTTCTTTTCCTACACCACATGGATCCACTTGAGTCATTGCATGTGTGTTCTTTTCCTAAAACACCTTGATCCACTAGAGTCATTGCATGTGTTTTTTTTTCTAAACCACATTGATCCACTAGAGACATTGCATGTGTGTTCTTTTCCTAAACCACGTGGATCCACAAGTGACATTGCATGTTTGTTCTTTCCTAAACCACATTGATCCACTTGTGTCATTACATGTGTTTTCTTTTCCTCAACAACATGGATCCACTAGATTCATTGCATCTGTGTTATTTTCCTGAACCACATAGATCCTCTAGTGTCATTACGTGTGTGTTCTTTTCATAAACCAGATTGATCCACTAGAGACATCCCATGTGTGTTATTTTCCTCAACCACATGGATCCACTGTTGAAATTGCATGTGTGTTATTTTCCTAAACGACATGGATCCACTGGTCTCATTGTATGCGTGTTCTTTTCCTAAACCACATGGATACACTTGAGTCATTGCATGTGTGTTTTTTCCTAAACCACATGCATTCACTAGATTCATTGCGTGTGTGTTATTTTCCTAAACCACATGGATTCACTTGAGTCCTTGCATGTGTGTTCTTTTCCTGAACCACATGGATCGACTGGTGGCATTGCATGTGTGTTCTTTTCCTAAAGCACATGGATCCACTAGAGTCATTGCATGTGTGTTATTTTCCTAAACCATATTGATCCACTTGTGACCTTTGCATGTGTGTTCTTTTCCTAAACCACATGGATCCACTAGAGTCATTGCATGTGCGTTCTTTTCCTAAACCACATGGATCCCCTAGTGACATTGCATGTGTGTTCTTTTCCTAAACAACATTGATCCACTAGAGTCATTGCATGTTTGTTCTTTTCCTAAACCACATGGATCCACTATAGTCATTACATTTGTGTTCTTTTCCTAAACCAGATAGATCCACTAGAGGGATTACATGTGTGTTCTTTTCCTAAACCACATGGGTCCACTTGTGTCATTGCATGTGTGTTCTTTTCATAAACCACATTGATCCACTGGTGTCATTGCACGTGTGTTCTTTTCCTAAACCACATGGATCCACAAGTTGCATTGCATGTGTGTTCTTTTCCGAACCACATGGATCCACTAGAGTCATTGCATGTGTGTTCTTTTACTAAACCACATTGATCCACTGGTGACATTGCATGTGTGTTCCTTTCCTAAACTACATTGATCCAATAGAGTCATTGCATGTGTGTTCTTTTCCTAAACCACATGGATCAACTCGTGTCATTGCATGTGTGCTATTTTCCTAAACCACATTGATCCAATAGAGTCATTGCATGCGTGTTCTTTTCCTAAACCATCTGGACCCACTCGTGTCATTGCATGTGTGTTCTTTTCCTAAACCACATGGATCCACTAGAGTCATTGCATGTGTGTTCTTTTCCTGAACCACCTGGATCCACTAGTGACATTGCATGTGTGTTGTTTTCCTACACCACATTGATCCACTAGAGTCATTGCATGTTTGTTCTTTTTGTAAAACACATTGATCCACTAGACTCATTACATGTGTGTTCTTTTCCTAAACCACATGGATCCACTTGTAACATTGCATGTGTGTTCTTTTCCTAAACCACATGGATCCACTTGTAACATTGCATGTGTGTTCTTTTCCTAAACCACATGGATCCACTAGAGTCATTGCATGTGTGTTCTTTTCCTAAACCACATGGATCCACTTGAGTCATTGCATGTGTTTTCTTTTCCTAAAACACGTTGAACCACTAGAGTCATTGCATGTTTTTCTTTTCCTAAACCACATTGATCCACTAGAGTCATTGAATATGTATTATTTTCCTAAACCACATTGATCCACTAGAGACATTGCATGTGTGTTCTTTTCCTAAACCACACTGATCCACAAGTAACATTGCACGTGTGTTCTTTTCCTCAACCACATTGATCCACCTGTGTCATTGCATGTGTGTTCTTTTCCTCAACCACATGGATCCACTAGATTCATTGCATCTGTGTTATTTTCATGAACCACATGGATCCTCTGGTGTCATTGCGTGTGTGTTATTTTCATAAACCACATTGATCCACTAGAGACATAGCCTATGTGTTCTTTTCCTAAACCACATGGATCAACTCGTGTCATTGCATGTGTGTTCTTTTCCTAAACCACATTGATCCAATAGAGTCATTGCATGCGTGTTCTTTTCCTAAACCATCTGGACCCACTCGTGTCATTGCATGTGTGTTCTTTTCCTAAACCACATGGATCCACTAGAGTCATTGCATGTGTCTTCTTTTCCTGAACCACCTGGATCCACTAGTGACATTGCATGTGTGTTCTTTTCATAAACCACATTGATCCACTAGAGTCATTGCATGTTTGTTCTTTTCGTAAAACACATTGATCCACCAGAGTCATTACATGTGTGTTCTTTTCCTAAACCACATGGATCCACTTGTAACATTGCATGTGTGTTCTTTTCCTAAACCACATGGATCCACTTGTAACATTGCATGTGTGTTCTTTTCCTAAACCACATGGATCCACTAGAGTCATTGCATGTGTGTTCTTTTCCTAAACCACATGGATCCACTTGAGTCATTGCATGTATTTTCTTTTCCTAAAACACGTTGAACCACTAGAGTCATTGCATGTTTGTTCTTTTCCTAAACCACATTGATCCACTAGAGTCATTGAATATGTGTTATTTTCCTAAACCACATTGATCCACTAGAGACATTGCATGTGTGTTCTTTATCTAAACCACATGGATCGACAAGTAACATTGCACGTGTGTTGTTTTCCTAAACCACATTGATCCACCTGTGTCATTGCATGTGTGTTCTTTTCCTCAACCACATGGATCCACTAGATTCATTGCATCTGTGTTATTTTCATGAACCACATGGATCCTCTAGTGTCATTGCGTGTGTGTTCTTTTCATAAACCACATTGATCCAATAGAGACATAGCATGTGTTATTTTCCTAAACCACATGGATCCACTGGTGACATTGCACATGTGTTCTTTTCCTAAACCACATGGATCCACTTGAGTCACCTCATATGTATGTTCTTTTCCTAAACCACATGGATCCACTAGAGTCATTACATGTGTGTTCTTTTACTAAACCACATTGTTCCACTGGTGACATTGCATGTGTGTTCTTTTCCTAAACCACATTGATCCAATAGAGTCATTGCATGTCTGTTCTTTTCCTAAACCACATGGATCCACTCATGTCATTGCATGTGTGTTCTTTTCCTCAACCACATGGATCCACTAGAGTCATTGCATGTGTGTTATTTTCCTAAACCACATGGATCCACAAGTTGCATTGCATGTGTGTTCTTCTCCGAACCACATGGATCCACTAGAGTCATTGCATGTGTGTTCTTTTACTAAACCACATTGATCCACTGGTGACATTGCATGTGTGTTCCTTTCCTAAACTACATTGATCCAATAGAGTCATTGCATGTGTGTTCTTTTCCTAAACTACATGGATCAACTCGTGTCATTGCATGTGTGTTATTTTCCTAAACCACATTGATCCAATAGAGGCATTGCATGCGTGTTCTTTTCCTAAACCATCTGGACCCACTCGTGTCATTGCATGTGTGTTCTTTTCCTAAACCACATGGATCCACTAGAGTCATTGCATGTGTGTTCTTTTCCTGAACCACCTGGATCCACTAGTGACATTGCATGTGTGTTGTTTTCCTACACCACATTGATCCACTAGAGTCATTGCATGTTTGTTCTTTTTGTAAAACACATTGATCCACTAGACTCATTACATGTGTGTTCTTTTCCTAAACCACATGGATCCACTTGTAACATTGCATGTGTGTTCTTTTCCTAAACCACATGGATCCACTTGTAACATTGCATGTGTGTTCTTTTCCTAAACCACATGGATCCACTAGAGTCATTGCATGTGTGTTCTTTTCCTAAACCACATGGATCCACTTGAGTCATTGCATGTGTTTTCTTTTCCTAAAACACGTTGAACCACTAGAGTCATTGCATGTTTGTTCTTTTCCTAAACCACATTGATCCACTAGAGTCATTGAATATGTGTTATTTTCCTAAACCACATTGATCCACTAGAGACATTGCATGTGTGTTCTTTTCCTAAACCACACTGATCCACAAGTAACATTGCACGTGTGTTCTTTTCCTCAACCACATTGATCCACCTGTGTCATTGCATGTGTGTTCTTTTCCTCAACCACATGGATCCACTAGATTCATTGCATCTGTGTTATTTTCATGAACCACATGGATCCTCTGGTGTCATTGCGTGTGTGTTATTTTCATAAACCACATTGATCCACTAGAGACATAGCCTGTGTGTTCTTTTCCTAAACCACATGGATCAACTCGTGTCATTGCATGTGTGTTCTTTTCCTAAACCACACTGATCCAATAGAGTCAGTGCATGCGTGTTCTTTTCCTAAACCATCTGGACCCACTCGTGTCATTGCATGTGTGTTCTTTTCCTAAACCACATGGATCCACTAGAGTCATTGCATGTGTCTTCTTTTCCTGAACCACCTGGATCCACTAGTGACATTGCATGTGTGTTCTTTTCATAAACCACATTGATCTACTAGAGTCATTGCATGTTTGTTCTTTTCGTAAAACACATTGATCCACCAGAGTCATTACATGTGTGTTCTTTTCCTAAACCACAAGGATCCACTTGTAACATTGCATGTGTGTTCTTTTCCTAAACCACATGGATCCACTTGTAACATTGCATGTGTGTTCTTTTCCTAAACCACATGGTTCCACTAGAGTCATTGCATGTGTGTTCTTTTCCTAAACCACATGGATCCACTTGAGTCATTGCATGTATTTTCTTTTCCTAAAACACGTTGAACCACTAGAGTCATTGCATGTTTGTTCTTTTCCTAAACCACATTGATCCACTAGAGTCATTGAATATGTGTTATTTTCCTAAACCACATTGATCCACTAGAGACATTGCATGTGTGTTCTTTATCTAAACCACATGGATCGACAAGTAACATTGCACGTGTGTTGTTTTCCTAAACCACATTGATCCACCTGTGTCATTGCATGTGTGTTCTTTTCCTCAACCACATGGATACACTAGATTCATTGCATCTGTGTTATTTTCATGAACCACATGGATCCTCTAGTGTCATTGTGTGTGTGTTCTTTTCATAAACCACATTGATCCACTAGAGACATAGCATGTGTGTTATTTTCCTAAACCACATGGATCCACTGGTGACATTGCATGTGTGTTATTTTCCTAAACGACATGGATCCACTGGTCTCATTGCATGTGTGTTCTTTTCCTAAACCACATGGATCCACTAGAGTCATTGCATGTGTGTCCTTTTGCTAAACCACATTGATCCACTAGTGACATTACACGTGTGTTCTTTTCCTAAACCACATTGATCCAATAGAGTCATTGCATGTCTGTTCTTTTCCTAAACCACATGGATCCACTCATGTCATTACATGTGTGTTCTTTTCCTAAACCACATGGATCCACTAGAGTCATTGCATGTGTATTATTTTCCTGAACCACCTGCATCCACTAGTAACATTGCATGTGTGTTCTTTTTCAAAACCACATTGATCCACTAGAGTCATTGCATGTTTTTTATTTATCTAAAACACATTGATCCACTAGAGTCATTGCATGCGTGTTCTATTCCAAAACCACATGGATCCACTAGAGTCATTGCATTTGTGTTCTTTTCCTAAACCACATGGATCCACTAGACTCATTACATGTGTGTTCTTTTCCTAAACCACATGGATCCACTTGTAACATTGCAGGTGTGTTCTTTTCGTAAACCATATTGATCCACTAGTGTCATTGGATGTGTGTTCTTTCCTAAACCACATGCATCCACTAGAGTCATTTCAAATCTGCTCTTTTCCTAAACCACATGGATCCACTCATGTCATTGCATGTGTGTTTTATTCCTAAACCACATGGATCCACTAGAGTCATTGCATGTGTGTTGTTTTCCTGAACCACCTAGATCCACTAGTGACATTGTTCTTTAACTAAAGCACATTGATCCACTAGAGTCATTGCATGTTTGTTCTTTACTGAAAACACATTGATCCACTAGAGTCATTGCATGTGTGTTCTTTTCCAAAACCACATGGATCCACTAGAGTCATTGCATTTGTGTTCTTTTCCTAAACCACGTGGATCCACTAGAGTCATTACATGTGTGTTCTTTTCCTAAACCACATGGATCCACTTGTAACATTGCATGTGTGTTCTTTTCATAAACCACATTGATCCACTAGAGTCATTGCATGTGTGTTCTTTTCCTAAACCACATTGATCCACTAGAGTCATTGCATGTGTGTTCTTTTCCTAAACCACATTGATCCACTAGAGACATTGCATGTGTTTTGTTTTCCTAAACCACATGGATCCACAAGTGACAGTGCATGTGTGTTCTTTTCCTAAACCACATCGATCCACCTGTGGCATTGGATGTGTGTTCTTTTGCTAAACCACATTGATCTACTGGTGTCATTGCATTTGTGTTCTTTCCTAAACCACATGGATCCACTATAGTCATTGCATGTCTGTTCTTTTCCTAAACCACATGGATCCACTAGAGTCATTGCATGTGGGTTCTTTTCCTAAACCACATTGATCCAATAGAGTCATTGCATGTGTGTTCTTTTCCTAAACCATCTGGACCCACTCGTGTCATTGCATGTGTGTTCTTTTCCTAAACCACATGGATCCACTAGAGTCATTGCATGTGTGTTCTTTTCCTGAACCACCTGGATCCACTAGTGACAATGCATGTGTGTTGTTTTCCAACACCACATTGATCCACTAGAGTCATTGCATGTTTGTTCTTTTCCTAACACATTGATCCACTAGCGTCATTGCATGTGTGTTCTTTTCCAAAACCACATGGATCCACTTGTCACATTGCATGTGTGTTCTTTTCGTAAACCACATTGATCACTGGTGTCATTGCATGTGTGTTCTTTTCCTAAACCACATTGTTTTACTAGTGTCATTGCATGTGTGTTCTTTTCCTAAACCACATGGATCCACTAGAGTCATTGCATGTGTGTTCTTTTCCTAAACCACATGGAACCACTTGAGTCATTGCATGTGTGTTCTTTTCCTGAACCACATGGATCCACTAGTGTCATTGCATGTGTGTCCTTTTCCTAAACCACATGGATCCACTAGAGTCATTGAATGTGTGTTCTTTTCCTAAGCCACATTGATCCACTAGCGACATTTGCATGTGTTTTTTTCCTAAACCACATTGATCCAATAGAGTCATTTCATATGTGTTCTTTTCCTAAACCACATAGATCCACTAGATTCATTGCGTGTGTGTTATTTTCCTAAACCACATGGATCCACTAGAGTCATTGCATGTGTGTTCTTTTCGTAAACCACATGGATCCCCTAGTGACATTGCATGTCTGTTCGTTTCCTAAACAACATTGATCCACTACATTGCATGTGTGTTCTTTTCCTAAACCACATGGATCCACTAGAGTCATTACATTTGTGTTCTTTTCCTAAACCACTTGTATCCACTAGAGTCATTACATCTGTGTTCTTTTCCTAAACCACATGGATCCACCTGTAACATTGCATGTGTGTTCTTTTCGTAAACCACATTGATCCACTGGTGTCATTGCATGTGTGTTCTTTTCCTAAACCACATTGATCCACTAGTGTCATTGCATGTGTGTTCTTTTCCTAAACCACATGGATCCACTAGAGTCATTGCATGTGTGTTCTTTTCCTAAACCACATGGATCCACTTGAGTCATTGCATGTTTGTTCTTTTCCTGAACCACATGGATCCACTAGTGTCATTGCATGTGTGTCCTTTTCCTAAACCACATGGATCCACTAGAGTCATTGAATGTGTGTTCTTTTCCTAAGCCACATTGATCCACTAGTGACATTTGCATGTGTTTTTTGCTAAACCACATTGATCCACTAGAGTCATTTTTTGTGTGGGGGCACTAGAGTCATTTCATCTGTGTTCTTTTCCTAAACCACATGGATCCACTAAAGTCATTGCATGTGTGTTATTTTCCTAAACCACATGGATCCACTAGATTCATTGCATGTGTGTTCTTTTTCTAAACCACATGGATCCACTTGTAACATTGTAGGTGTGTTCTTTTCCTAAACAACATTGATCCACTAGAGTTCTTCTTTTCCTGAACCACCTAGATCCACTAGTGACATTGCATGTGTGTTCTTTTCCTAAAGCACATTGATCCACTAGAGTCATTACATGTTTGTTCTTTACCTAAAACACATTGATCCACTAGATTCATTGTATGTGTGTTCTTTTCCAAAACCACATGGATCCACTAGAGTCATTGCATTTGTGTTCTTTTCCTAAACGACATGGATCCACTAGAGTCATTACATGTGTGTTCTTTTCCTAAACCACATGAATCCACTTGTAACATTGCATGTGTGTTATTTTCGTAAATTACATGAATCCACTTCTGTCATTGAATGTGTGTTCTTTTCATAAACCACATTGATCCACTAGATTCATTGCATGTGTGTTTTTCCTAAACCACATGCATCCACTAGAGTCATTGCAAATGTGTTCTTTTCCTAAACCACATGGATCCACTTGAGTCATTGCATGTGTGTTCTTTTCCTGAACCACATAGATCTAGTGGTGTCATTGCATGCCTATCCTTTTCCTAAACCACATGGATCCACTTGAGTCACTGCATTTGTGTTATTTTCCTAAACCACATTGATCCACTAGAGTCATTGCATGTTTGTTCTTTCCTAACACATTGATCCACTAGCGTCATTGCATGTGTGTTCTTTTCCAAAACCACATGGATCCACTTGTCACATTGCATGTGTGTTCTTTTCATAAACCACATTGATCCACTGGTGTCATTGCATGTGTGTTCTTTTCCTAAACCACATTGTTTCACTAGTGTCATTGCATGTGTGTTCTTTTCCTAAACCACATGGATCCACTAGAGTCATTGCATGTGTGTTCTTTTCCTAAACCACATGGATCCACTTGAGTCATTGCATGTGTGTTCTTTTCCTGAACCACATGGATCCACTAGTGTCATTGCATGTGTGTCCTTTTCCTAAACCACATGGATCCACTAGAGTCATTGAATGTGTGTTCTTTTCCTAAGCCACATTGATCCACTAGCGACATTTGCATGTGTTTTTTTCCTAAACCACATTGATCCAATAGAGTCATTTCATGTGTGTTCTTTTCCTAAACCACATAGATCCACTAGATTCATTGCGTGTGTGTTATTTTCCTAAACCACATGGATCCACTAGAGTCATTGCATGTGTGTTGTTTTCGTAAACCACATGGATCCCCTAGTGACATTGCATGTCCTGCTCGCTTCCTAAACAACATTGATCCACTACATTGCATGTGTGTTCTTTTCCTAAACCACATGGATCCACTAGAGTCATTACATTTGTGTTCTTTTCCTAAACCACTTGTATCCACTAGAGTCATTACATCTGTGTTCTTTTCCTAAACCACATGGATCCACCTGTAACATTGCATGTGTGTTCTTTTCGTAAACCACATTGATCCACTGGTGTCATTGCATGTGCGTTCTTTTCCTAAACCACATTGATCCACTAGTGTCATTGCATGTGTGTTCTTTTCCTAAACCACATGGATCCACTAGAGTCATTGCATGTGTGTTCTTTTCCTAAACCACATGGATCCACTTGAGTCATTGCATGTTTGTTCTTTTCCTGAACCACATGGATCCACTAGTGTCATTGCATGTGTGTCCTTTTCTTAAACCACATGGATCCACTAGAGTCATTGAATGTGTGTTCTTTTCCTAAGCCACATTGATCCACTAGTGACATTTGCATTTGTTTTTTGCTAAACCACATTGATCCACTAGAGTCATTTTTTGTGTGGGGGCACTAGAATCTTTTCATGTGTGTTCTTTTCCTAAACCGCATGGATCCACTAGAGTCATTGCATGTGTGTTCTTTTTCTAAACCACATGGATCCACTTGTAACATTGTAGGTGTGTTCTTTTCCTAAACAACATTGATCCACTAGAGTTGTTCTTTTCCTGAACCACCTAGATCCACTAGTGACATTGCATGTGTGTTCTTTTCCTAAAGCACATTGATCCACTAGAGTCATTGCATGTTTGTTCTTTACCTAAAACACATTGATCCACTAGATTCATTACATGTGTGTTCTTTTCCAAAACCACATGGATCCACTAGAGTCATTGCATTTGTGTTCTTTTTCTAACGACATGGATCCACTAGAGTCATTACATGTGTGTTCTTTTCCTAAACCACATGAATCCACTTGTAACATTGCATGTGTGTTATTTTAGTAAATCACATGAATCCACTCTGTCATTGAATGTGTTCTTTTCATAAACCACATTGATCCACTAGATTCATTGCATGTGTGTTTTCCTAAACCACATGCATCCACTAGAGTCATTGCAAATGTGTTCTTTTCCTAAACCACATGGATCCACTTGAGTCATTGCATGTGTGTTCTTTTCCTGAACCACAAAGATCCAGTGGTGTCATTGCATGCCTATCCTTTTCCTAAACCACATGGATCCACTTGAGTCACTGCATTTGTGTGTTATTTTCCTAAACCACATTGATCCACTGGTGACATTTGCACGTGTGCTCTTTTCCTAAACCACATTGATCCACTAGATTCGTTGCATGTGTGTTCTTTTCCTAAACCACATGGATCCCCTAGTGACATTGCATGTATGTTCTTGTCCTAAACAACATTGATCCACTAGAGTCATTGCATTTGTGTTCTTTTCCTACACCATATGGATCCACTAGAGTCATTACAAGTGTGTTCTTTTCCTAAACCACATGGATCCACTCATGTCATTACATGTGTGTTCTTTTCCTAAACCACATGGATCCACTAGAGTCATTGCATGTGTATTATTTTCCTGAACCACCAGGATCCACTAGTAACATTGCATGTGTGTTCTTTTCCAAAACCACATTGATCCACTAGAGTCATTGCATGTTTTTTATTTATCTAAAACACATTGATCCACTAGAGTCATTGCATGCGTGTTCTATTCCAAAACCACATGGATCCACTAGAGTCATTGCATTTGTGTTCTTTTCCTAAACCACATGGATCCACTAGACTCATTACATGTGTGTTCTTTTCCTAAACCACATGGATCCACTTGTAACATTGCAGGTGTGTTCTTTTCATAAACCATATTGATCCACTAGTGTCATTGGATGTGTGTTCTTTTCCTAAACCGCATTGATCCACTCTGGTCATTGCATGTGTATTTTCCTAAACCACATGCATCCACTAGAGTCATTTCAAATGTGCTCTTTTCCTAAACCACATGGATCCACTCATGTCATTGCATGTGTGTTCTATTCCTAAACCACATGGATCCACTTGAGTCACTGCATATGTGTGTTATTTTCCTAAACCACATTGATCCACTGGTGACATTTGCACGTGTGTTCTTTTCCTAAACCACATTGATCCACTAGAGTCGTTGCATGTGTGTTCTTTTCCTAAACCACATGGATCCCCTAGTGACATTGCATGTCTGTTCTTGTCCTAAACAACATTGATCCACTAGACTCATTGCATTTGTGTTCTTTTCCTACACCATATGGATCCACTAGAGTCATTACAAGTGTGTTCTTTTCCTAAACCACATGGATCCACTTGTGATATTGCATGTGTGTTCTTTTCATAAACCACATCGATCCACTAGTGTCATTGCATGTGTGTTCTTTTCCTAAACAACATTGATCCACTGGTGTGTCATTGCATGTGTGTTCTTTTCCTAAACCACATGGATCCACTAGAGTCATTGCATGTGTGTTCTTTTCCTAAACCACGTGGATCCACTTGAGTCATTGCATGTGTGTTCTTTTCCTACACCACATGGATCCACTTGAGTCATTGCATGTGTGTTCTTTTCCTAAAACACCTTGATCCACTAGAGTCATTGCATGTGTTTTTTTTTCTAAACCACATTGATCCACTAGAGACATTGCATGTGTGTTCTTTTCCTAAACCACGTGGATCCACAAGTGACATTGCATGTTTGTTCTTTCCTAAACCACATTGATCCACTTGTGTCATTACATGTGTTTTCTTTTCCTCAACAACATGGATCCACTAGATTCATTGCATCATGTTATTTTCCTGAACCACATAGATCCTCTAGTGTCATTACGTGTGTGTTCTTTTCATAAACCAGATTGATCCACTAGAGACATCCCATGTGTGTTATTTTCCTAAACCACATGGATCCACTGTTGAAATTGCATGTGTGTTATTTTCCTAAACGACATGGATCCACTGGTCTCATTGTATGCGTGTTCTTTTCCTAAACCACATGGATACACTTGAGTCATTGCATGTGTGTTTTTTCCTAAACCACATGCATTCACTAGATTCATTGCGTGTGTGTTATTTTCCTAAACCACATGGATTCACTTGAGTCCTTGCATGTGTGTTCTTTTCCTGAACCACATGGATCGACTGGTGGCATTGCATGTGTGTTCTTTTCCTAAAGCACATGGATCCACTAGAGTCATTGCATGTGTGTTATTTTCCTAAACCATATTGATCCACTTGTGACCTTTGCATGTGTGTTCTTTTCCTAAACCACATGGATCCACTAGAGTCATTGCATGTGCGTTCTTTTCCTAAACCACATGGATCCCCTAGTGACATTGCATGTGTGTTCTTTTCCTAAACAACATTGATCCACTAGAGTCATTGCATGTTTGTTCTTTTCCTAAACCACATGGATCCACTATAGTCATTACATTTGTGTTCTTTTCCTAAACCAGATAGATCCACTAGAGGGATTACATGTGTGTTCTTTTCCTAAACCACATGGGTCCACTTGTGTCATTGCATGTGTGTTCTTTTCATAAACCACATTGATCCACTGGTGTCATTGCACGTGTGTTATTTCCTAAACCACATTGATCCACTATTGTCATTGGTTGTGTGTTCTTTTCCTAAACCACATGGATCCACTAGGGTCATTGCACGTGTGTTCTTTTCCTAAACCACATGGATCCACTAGAGTCATTGCATGTGTGTTCTTTTCCTAAACTACATGGATCCACTAGAGTCATTGCATGTGTGTTCATTACCTAAAACACCTTGATCCACTAGAGTCATTGCATGTGTGTTCTTGTAGAGGTCTCAACCTAATAAGGTAGAGTCCTCATGTGTTTACAATGCTAGTCCCTGGATCAATAGCTAGCATCCACAGTTAAGATGTAATATCAAGAAACAAAGGTCATAATATAACTTTATAACCAGGAATAACATAATTTTATTACATCTTACATAGCTCATTGGCTATTACATTACATTGCAGCGGAATAACTATAAGCATGGGGTCCTTCATATTCAAAGTGCCACAGGCAGATGTTGGTTGTAGACTTTGTAATCCTAATCAATCAGTCTTCACTAAAATCAATCAAAGCTGCAACATCACAAGTTACAGCCACAAGGGTCAATACATTTGAATTGTATTGGCAAGTGATACTATGGTAGTATAGTGGAGTCTATCATCTATATGCATTTGGCTAAGTGGAGTTGAGGCTTGCATTGCTCAAAATAGATTTTTCCTTAACCTTTGAAAATACTAAGTTTTTGCTTTGATAAAATCATTTTCTCAATCAAAGATTGAAGATCCTTTACAAGGCATGTCTCAATCAAAGATTGAAGATTTCAAACAACCCTTGTTCAAACCACAAGTTTTAACTTAGAAATTTGAATGATGAGATTCTTGATTGCTTCCATGTCTTGATGCTCAAATTGTCCTTTACCAGGGACATGGCTAAGTACTTAGGTTTTACACTCTGCAGAGGTGGTGCACTTTCCCCACAAGACTTGGTTTCCCAAGACAAGATCTTTCAGAAGCCTTCCCTTAGACCAAAATGGACGCGCTCCAACCTATCAAACACTACCACCAACTGTCCATATGGCTAAGTTCTTGCAACCTATATGATCATGGCAGAGCCCATATTGCCAAGTGGTTGCACTTGAAGCTTCTCAACATTTGACATCTCAAATCTCTTTGTTCCTGGGTGGCCATCCACAAGTGAGATACACAAGGTTCACCAGTCCCCTGGCCTTGTGTAACCACTCAACCAAAACCACCAAGCAAGTCCCATTCCACCCAGGTGATTCATTAACTTAGTTATTTTATTAAACAAAACACAAGTCCTCAGACTTAGGATATTTTTCCATAGTGTGAATATATATTCCACCCATGTTTTCTATTAGCTAGGCTAAGCTTGATAGTAATAGGAATCTTAACTTAGGAAAATCCTACTAAGGATTTATCTACTAGGTTTTCCTATAGCAAGGTTTATACTTAGCATAAATTCCATGCAAGTTTTACTTAGCAAAATCACTAATGCATAGAGAAAGTAATGGGATAGAAAGTATGAAGCATCACTTGCCTTTTTGGTAGAGGGTATAGGTTCACTCCTTGTCCTTGCAACAATCACACTCTTCGAGTCACTACAAATCAATCAAGGAAGGCACAAATTCAATTCACATTCCAAACCAAAGTCAAACAAACAATTTTTCACACACAAAGTAATGGAATCTAAGTCATGCATAAGCATGCAAAGGTTGGTTCTATTGTAAGGATGGTCTCCACTAGGCTTCTAAACTTTGTAAGTTCCAAATTGGTCATTTACCAAAATGGCAAAGTCATTTGCAAATGGGTTTTATCCTTAAACCATTTTCAAAACAAAGTATCATTTTATGTGGTGTAAAAATATTTTTACCAAGGCATTAATCTCTAGGGTTCACAAAATATGTTTTCAACCACAAAACTTGATGTTTGGGGTCAGAGAGTTTAAAACAAAACATTTTCCAAAGGTTTTCTTCCAAAATCATTTTTAATAAATAAACCACATTTCTATTTGACTAGAAATGGTTTTAAGTCAAAGAATCATTATTTTGTTTCACCAAATACATTTTTGAGTCCACAAAGTGTTTCCTATGGTCAGTAGGTTTGGTCCAAAACATTTTCTCCAAAGTTTTTACTCTAAACCATTTTTTTTATAAACAAAACAATAGTTTTATTTAGCTAGAAATGGACTAAACCAAGTAATCCATTCTAAACTTTTCCAAATCCATTTTCCAAACCATGGGTTGGTTCCTAGGGTCAGTAAGTTCTTCACAAACCATTTGCAAAGGTTTTAACCCTAAAATCATTTTTAAACAATTTTTATACTCTAAACAAGCTCACAAAAGAATCTACAAAAACAAGCAAACTAACAGATACTATTTTCTAAACCAAGGGCATGGTTGGCTAGGTCTTGCTCTCCTGAATCCAACGACATAAAATTTGTAATTTTTGGATGTGTGGATCCAAAGTTATAAGGGTTTGAAAATGGTGTTTAAATCTGGTTTCAAAATCTGTTTTAATCAGAACCTGGCCACGTGGCTTGCTCCTATTCGCCAGTGCCGGTTCGCACGGATCAGCGTTGCGGTGCGTTGGATCTAATCGTTCGTGTGGTCCAGAGTGCGTACCTCTTCGCGACTAAGTGATTCTATCTCGCTCGCCCGATCTAGATCGAACGGCTCGCGCGTGTTTGACTGGCTGGCCAGCGGCGCTGGCCGGCGATCAGGTGTGGACGGTTCCGGTGGTCTAGGAAGCGAGAGAAAAGGAAAAGGGGCTCACCGGGTTCAGGAGGTCACGGTGATGCTCGAGGAGATGTTGGTCGAGCGAGGGGCGTTCTGGTCTTAGCAGGATTGCTCGCTGGAGTGGAGGACGGCGTCGGGTGCGTCAGGTGGTCGTCGTGGGCGGGTGCTGTGATTCACCCTAAGGCATAACAAAAGCTGTTATATCGCAGACCCGAGCAAAGTTGTGTGCGTGAACGAGAAGGAGAGGCGGCGGAATCTACTGGGGCTCACCGGAGTTGGAGCCGACGGCGGTGTCGTTCAGGCTCGTTGCGAGCGTTGCTCGGCGCCCGTGATCGAACTAAAAGTCTTTGGGAGATGCGTCAGGGGTGGGAAGCTGCTAGGGTGCACAGGAAGGCAAGGCGGTGATTCTTGGCGGAATCGTCACCAACCTCGTCGGAGCAGAGGTGTTGAGGAAATTGGGGTGGTCTAAGGCCATGATGGGGTGTCGGAGAAATATAGAGACACAGGCGTTTCAACCTGCATGATCAAAGCTGGTAACGGTGGTCGAGTTAAAGCGAATTAAGGCCGCGAAATTATCGGCAGGAACAGCGACGAGGGGGGAGAAGAGGTCGCGCGGGTGTGGATGATGAACAGGGGGAAGTGGGCCTACCGGTCAGTGGGAAAGGAAACGAGGGGAGGGTCCACTAGTCATTCTCTCCGTGGGTTTGATTTTGCGTGCGAATCGTTTTCTTCGGGGAGAAAAACTGGGCTGGTTTGCTGGGCCTTAGTGGGCTGATGGGTTGGGTTGTCCTTTTCTTATTTTTTTTCTGTTTCTGATTCTTTTTCCTTTTCTAATTCTATATTCTGTTTTGAAATTCAAACAATTAATTCAACAAACAAAACAATTCAAACAATCATCAAAGTTTTCATTTGAATTTGGTTCTGTTTAAGACATCAACCAAAGTCCAAAATGAAATAATATTTTAAATCTTTTTAGGTTCCATTTATTAATTAAATATAAAATGGACCATGGTTTATTAATCAAATAGGGTTTGGTTTATTTAATAAAATCTCCATTTGAAATCCAAATATTTTCAAAAACAAATCTGTAGATTTTATTTGAAAATAAAGAATACTTGGAAGGCTTGTTTAAAACAAAATAACATCTCTATTTTTGGTCCATTAACAATTAAATAAAATGGGCCTTATTCATTTACTTCAAATAAGATTTGTTTTATTAGAATATTTATTTTGAAATCTAAAATAAAACCAAAACACTTCAGTAAGTTTATTTGAGAATATAAAACCAAAGTCAAAAACAAAATAATTTTTATCCTTTTTAGGATCTATTAATAATTAAATAAAAAGACTTTAGTCTTTATTTTCAAAATAGAGTTTAATTTATTTTTAAAACTCTATTTGAAATATAAACCAAACCAAAACCTTTTCAGTAGGTTTTATTCAAAAACCTTTGGAAAACTTATTAAAATAAAATAATAAGTTTTAGTGTTTATTTAAAAAGAAAAAAACCTTTACTTTAATAAAATTGGATATTTAAATCCTTATTATTTTATTTAAATAAACCTTTACTCATTTTTTTATCAAAACAAAATATTTTATTTTAAAAGCTTGGCCAAGATTAATTTGGCTCTATAAAATAATCTTTATTTATAAATTCTACTTTGCTTTTGAAAACCAAATCTTTTTATTTTAAAGATTCAAAATAGTAATTGCAAAATATTTTATTTTCTTTTATCCAATGTTTATTCTTTTAAATTTCTTTAGGATTTTATTTGATCCAACTGGTTTGAAGTCCCAATTGAATTCAAAAAGTTTCTTCTGGCCTTGAAAAATCAAACAAAGTTTTATTTTATTCATTTATTTTTCACATTACAAGATTTGGAAAATCTTGGGATGTGACAGTTCTTTTCCTAAACCACATTGATCCACTGGAGTCACTGCATGTGTGTTCTTTTCCTAAACCACATTGATCCACTAGATACATTGCATGTGTGTTCTTTTCCTGAACCACATTGATCCACCTGTGTCATTGCATGTGTGTTCTTTTCCTCAACCACATGGATCCACTAGATTCATTGCATCTGTGTTATTTTCATGAACCACATGGATCCTCTGGTGTCATTGCGTGTGTGTTCTTTTCATAAACTACATTGATCCACTAGAGACATCACATGTGTGTTCTTTTTGTAAACCACATTGATCCACTGGAGTCATTGCATGTGTGTTATTTTCCTAAACCACATTGATCCACTAGAGACATTGCATGTGTGTTCTTTTCCTGAACCACATGGATCCACTAGAGTCATTGCATGTGTGTTCTTTTACTAAACCACATTGATCCACTGGTGACATTGCATGTGTGTTCCTTTCCTAAACCACATTGATCCAATAGAGTCATTGCATGTGTGTTCTTTTCCTAAACCACATGGATCCACTCGTGTCATTGCATGTTTGTTCTTTTCCTAAACCACATTGATTCAATAGAGTCATTGCAGGTCTGTTCTTTTCCTAAACCATCTGGACCCACTCGTGTCATTGCATTTGTGTTCTTTTCCTAAACCACATGGATCCACTAGAGTCATTGCATGTGTGTTCTTTTCCTGAACCACCTTGATACACTAGTGACATTGCATGTGTGTTGTTTTCCTACACCACATTGATCCACTAGAGTCATTGCATGTTTGTTCTTTACCTAAAACACATTGATCCACTAGAGTCATTGCATGTGTGTTCTTTCCTAAAACCACATGGATCCACTTGTAACATTCCATGTGTGTTCTTTTCGTAAACCACATTGATCCACTGGTGTCATTGCATGTGTGTTCTTTTACTAAACCACATTGATCCACTGGTGTCATTGCATGTGTGTTCTTTTCCTAAACCACATGGATCCACTAGAGTCATTGCATGTGTGTTCTTTTCCTAAACCACATAGATCCACTTGAGTCATTGCATGTGTGTTCTTTTCCTGAACCACATGGATCCACTAGTGTCATTGCATGTGTGTCCTTTTCCTAAACCACATGGATCCACTAGAGTCATTCAATGTGTGTTCTTTTCCTAAGCCACATTGATCCACTAGTGACATTTGCATGTGTTTTTTTCCTAAACCACATTGATCCACTAGAGTCATTTCATGTGTGTTATTTTCCTAAACCACATGGATCCACTAGATTCATTGCATGTGTGTTATTTTCCTAAACCACATGGATCCACTAGAGTCATTGCATGTGCGTTCTTTTCCTAAACCACATGGATCCCCTAGTGACTTTGGATGTGTGTTCTTTTCCTAAACAACATTGATCCACTAGAGTCATTGTATGTGTGTTCTTTTCCTAAACCAGTCATTACATTTGTGTTCTTTTCCTAAACCACATGGTTCCACTAGAGTCATTGTATGTGTGTTCTTTTCCTAAACCACATGGATCCACTAGAGTCATTACATTTGTGTTCTTTTCCTAAACCACATGGATCCACTTGAGTCATTGCATGTGTGTTCTTTTCCTAAAACACCTTGATCCACTAGACTCATTGCATGTTTGTTCTTTTCCGAAACCACATTGATCCACTAGAGTCATTGCATATGTGTTATTTTCCTAAACCACATTGATCCGCTAGAGACATTGCATGTGTGTTCTTTTCATAAACCACATTGGTCCACAAGTAACATTGCATGTGTGTTCTTTTCCTAAACCACATGGATCCACTAGAGTAATTGCATGTGTGTTCTTTTGCTAAACCACGTTGATCCACTTGTGACATTGCACGTGTGTTCTTTTCCTAAACCACATTGATCCAATAGAGTCATTGCATGTCTATTCTTTTCCTAAACCACATGGATCCACTCATGTCATTACATGTGTGTTCTTTTCCTAAACCACATGGATCCACTAGAGTCATTGCATGTGTATTATTTTCCTGAACCACCTGGATCCACTAGTAACATTGCATGTGTGTTCTTTTCCAAAACCACATTGATCCACTAGAGTCATTGCATGTTTTTTATTTATCTAAAACACATTGATCCACTGGAGTCATTGCATGCGTGTTCTACTCCAAAACCACATGGATCCACTAGAGTCATTGCATTTGTTTTCTTTTCCTAAACCACATGTATCCACTAGACTCATTACATGTGTGTTCTTTTCCTAAACCACATGGATCCACTTGTAACATTGCAGGTCTGTTCTTTTCATAAACCATATTGATCCACTAGTGTCATTGGATGTGTGTTCTTTTCCTAAACCGCATTGATCCACTACATTCATTGCATGTGTGTTTTTTCCTAAACCACATGCATCCACTAGAGTCATTTCAAATGTGCTCTTTTCCTAAACCACATGGATCCACTCATGTCATTGCATGTGTGTTTTATTCCTAAATGACATGGATCCACTAGAGTCATTGCATGTGTGTTGTTTTCCTGAACCACCTAGATCCACTAGTGACATTGTTCTTTAACTAAACCACATTGATCCACTAGAGTCATTGCATGTTTGTTCTTTAACGAAAACACATTGATCCACTAGAGTCATTGCATGTGTGTTCTTTTCCAAAACCACATGGATCCACTAGAGTCATTGCAGTTGTGTTCTTTTCCTAAACCACGTGGATCCACTAGAATCATTACATGTGTGTTCTTTTCCTAAACCACATGGATCTACTTGTAACATTGCATGTGTGTTCTTTTCCTAAACCACATGGATCCACTCGTGTTATTGCATGTTTGTTCTTTTCCTAAACCACATTGATTCAATAGAGTCATTGCATGTCTGTTCTTTTCCTAAACCATCTGGACCCACTCGTGTCATTGCATTTGTGTTCTTTTCCTAAACCACATGGATCCACTAGAGTCATTGCATGTGTGTTCTTTTCCTGAACCACCTGGATCCACTAGTGACATTGCATGTGTGTTGTTTTCCTACACCACATTGATCCACTAGAGTCATTGCATGTTTGTTGTTTACCTAAAACTCATTGATCCACTAGAGTCATTGCATGTGTGTTCTTTTCCTAAACTACATGGATCCACTAGAGTCATTGCATGTGTGTCCATTACCTAAAACACCTTGATCCACTAGAGTCATTGCATGTGTGTTCTTTTCCTAAACCACATTGATCCACTGGAGTCACTGCATGTGTGTTCTTTTCCTAAACCACATTGATCCACTAGATACATTGCATGTGTGTTCTTTTCCTGAACCACATTGATCCACCTGTGTCATTGCATGTGTGTTCTTTTCCTCAACCACATGGATCCACTAGATTCATTGCATCTGTGTTATTTTCATGAACCACATGGATCCTCTGGTGTCATTGCGTGTGTGTTCTTTTCGTAAACCACATTGATCCACTGGAGAAATCGCATGTGTGTTCTTTTTGTAAACCACATTGATCCACTGGAGTCATTGCATGTGTGTTCTTTTCCTAAACCACATTGATCCACTAGAGACATTGCATGTGTGTTCTTTTCCTAAACCACATGGATCCACAAGTGACATTGCATGTGTGTTCTTTTCCTGAACCACATGGATCCACTAGAGTCATTGCATGTGTGTTCTTTTATTAAACCACATTGATCCACTGGTGACATTGCATGTGTGTTCCTTTCCTAAACCACATTGATCCAATAGAGTCATTGCATGTGTGTTCTTTTCCTAAACCACATGGATCCACTTGTGTCATTGCATGTTTGTTCTTTTCCTAAAACCACATTGATTCAATAGAGTCATTGCATGTCTGTTCTTTTCCTAAATCATCTGGACCCACTCGTGTCATTGCATTTGTGTTCTTTTCCTAAACCACATGGATCCACTAGAGTCATTGCATGTGTGTTCTTTTCCTGAACCACCTGGATCCACTAGTGACATTGCATGTGTGTTGTTTTCCTACACCACATTGATCCACTAGAGTCATTGCATGTTTGTTCTTTACCTAAAACACATTGATCCACTAGAGTCATTGCATGTGTGTTCTTTCCCAAAACCACATGGATCCACTTGTAACATTCCATGTGTGTTCTTTTCGTAAACCACATTGATCCACTGGTGTTATTGCATGTGTGTTCTTTTACTAAACCACATTGATCCACTGGTGTCATTGCATGTGTGTTCTTTTCCTAAACCACATGGATCCACTAGAGTCATTGCATGTGTGTTCTTTTCCTAAACCACATAGATCCACTTGAGTCATTGCATGTGTGTTCTTTTCCTGAACCACATGGATCCACTAGTGTCATTGCATGTGTGTCCTTTTCCTAAACCACATAGATCCACTAGAGTCATTGAATGTGTGTTCTTTTCCTAAGCCACATTGATCCACTAGAGTCATTGCATGTGTGTTCTTTCCCAAAACCACATGGATCCACTTCTAACATTATATGTGTGTTCTTTTCGTAAACCAAATTGATCCACTGGTGTCATTGCATGTGTGTTCTTTTCCTAAACCACATGGATCCACTAGAGTCATTGCATGTGTGTTCTTTTCCTAAACCACATAGATCCACTTGAGTCATTGCATGTGTGTTCTTTTCCTGAACTACATGGATCCACTAGTGTCATTGCATGTGTGTCCTTTTCCTAAACCACATGGATCCACTAGAGTCATTGAATGTGTGTTCTTTTCCTAAGCCACATTGATCCACTAGTGTCATTTGCATGTGTTTTTTTTCCTAAACCACATTGATCCACTAGAGTCATTTCATGTGTGTTCTTTTCCTAAACCACATGGATCCACTAAATTCATTGCATGTGTGTTATTTTCATAAACCACATGGATCCACTAGAGTCATTGCATGTGCGTTCTTTTCCTAAACCACATGGATCCCCTAGTGGCATTGCATGTGTGTTCTTTTCCTAAACAACATTGATCCACTAGAGTCATTGTATGTGTGTTCTTTTCCTAAACCACATGGATCCACTAGAGTCATTACATTTGTGTTCTTTTCCTAAACCACATGGTTCCACTAGAGTCATTGCATGTGTATTCTTTTCATAAACCACATGGATCCACTTGAGTCATTGCATGTGTGTTCTTTTCCTAAAACACCTTTATCCACTAGACTCATTGCATGTTTGTTCTTTTCCTAAACCACATTGATCCACTAGATTCATTGCATATGTGTTATTTTCCTAAACCACATTGATCCACTAGAGACATTGCATGTGTGTTCTTTTCGTAAACCACATTGGTCCACAAGTAACATTGCATGTGTGTTCTTTTCCTAAACCACATGGATCCACTAGAGTCATTGCATGTGTGTTCTTTTGCTAAACCACATGGATCCACTGGTGACATTGCACGTGTGTTCTTTTCCTAAACCACATTGATCCAATAGAGTCATTGCATGTCTGTTCTTTTCCTAAACCACATGGATCCACTCATTTCATTACATGTGTGTTCTTTTCCTAAACCACATGGAACCACTAGAGTCATTGCATGTGTATTATTTTGCTGACCCACCTGGATCCACTAGTAACATTGCATGTGTGTTCTTTTCCAAAATCACATTGATCCACTAGAGTCATTGCATGTTTTTTATTTATCTAAAACACATTGATCCACTAGAGTCATTGCATGCGTGTTCTATTCCAAAACCACATGGATCCACTAGAATCATTGCATTTGTTTTCTTTTCCTAAACCACATGGATCCACTAGACTCATTACATGTGTGTTCTTTTCCTAAACCACATGGATCCACTTGTAACATTGCAGGTGTGTTCTTTTCGTAAACCATATTGATCCACTAGTGTCATTGGATGTGTGTTCTTTTCCTAAACCGCATTGATACACTACAGTCATTGCATGTGTGTGTTTTCCTAAACCACATGCATCCACTAGAGTCATTTCAAATGTGCTCTTTTACTAAACCACATGGATCCACTCATGTCATTGCATGTGTGTTCTATTCCTAAACCACATGGATCCACTAGAGTCATTGCATGTGTGTTGTTTTCCTGAACCACCTAGATCCACTAGTGAAATTGTTCTTTAACTAAACCACATTGATCCACTAGATTCATTGCATGTTTGTTCTTTACCGAAAACACATTGATCCACTAGAGTCATTGCATGTGTGTTCTTTTCCAAAACCACATGGATCCACTAGAGTCATTGCAGTTGTGTTCTTTTCCTAAACCACGTGGATCCACTAGAGTCATTACATGTGTGTTCTTTTCCTAAACCACATGGATCCACTTGTAACATTGCATGTGTGTTCTTTTCCTAAAGCACATGGATCCACTCGTGTCATTGCATGTTTGTTCTTTTCCTAAACCACATTGATTCAATAGAGTCATTGCATGTCTGTTCTTTTCCTAAACCATCTGGACCCACTCGTGTCATTGCATTTGTGTTCTTTTCCTAAACCACATGGATCCACTAGTGACATTGCATGTGTGTTGTTTTCCTACACCACATTGATCCACTAGAGTCATTGCATGTCTGTTCTTTACCTAAAACACATTGATCCACTAGAGTCATTGCATGTTTGTTCTTTACCTAAAACACATTGATCCACTAGAGTCATTGCATGTGTGTTGTTTCCCAAAACCACATGGATCCACTTCTAACATTCCATGTGTGTTCTTTTCGTAAACCACATTGATCCACTGGTGTCATTGCATGTGTGTTCTTTTACTAAACCACATTGATCCACTGGTGTCATTGCATGTGTGTTCTTTTCCTAAACCACATGGATCCACTAGAATCATTGCATGTGTGTTCTTTTCCTAAACCACATAGATCCACTTGAGTCATTGCATGTGTGTTCTTTTCCTGAACCACATGGATCCACTAGTTACATTGCATGTGTGTCCTTTTCCTAAACCACATGGATCCACTAGAGTCATTGAATGTGTCTTCTTTTCCTAAGCCACATTGATCCACTAGTGACATTTGCATGTGTTTTTTTCCTAAACCACATTGATCCACTAGAGTCATTTCATGTGTGTTCTTTTCCTAAACCACATGGATCCACTAGATTCATTGCATGTGTGTTATTTTCCTAAACCACATGGATCCACAAGAGTCATTGCATGTGCGTTCTTTTCCTAAACCACATGGATCCCCTAGTGACATTGCACGTGTGTTCTTTTTCTAAACAACATTGATCCACTAGAGTCATTGTATGTGTGTTCTTTTCCTAAACCACATGGATCCACTAGAGTCATTACATTTGTGTTCTTTTCCTAAACCACATGGTTCCACTAGAGTCATTGCATGTGTGTTCTTTTCCTAAACCACATGGATCCACTTGAGTCATTGCATGCGTGTTCTTTTCCTAAAACAGCTTGATCCACTAGACTCATTGCATGTTTGTTCTTTTCCTAAACCACATTGATCCACTAGAGTCATTGCATATGTGTTATTTTCCTAAACCACATTGATCCGCTAGAGACATTGCATGTGTGTTCTTTTTATAAACCACATTGGTCCACAAGTAACATTGCATGTGTGTTCTTTTCCTAAACCACATGGATCCACTAGAGTCATTGCATGTGCGTTCTTTTCCTAAACCACATGGATCCCCTAGTGACATTGCATGTGTGTTCTTTTCCTAAACAACATTGATCCACTAGAGTCATTGCATGTGTGTTCTTTTCCTGAACCACCTGGATCCACTAGTGACATTGCATGTGTGTTGTTTTCCTACACCACATTGATCCACTAGAGTCATTGCATGTTTGTTCTTTACCTAAAACACATTGATCCACTAGAGTCATTGCATGTGTGTTGTTTCCCAAAACCACATGGATCCACTTCTAACATTCCATGTGTGTTCTTTTCGTAAACCACATTGATCCACTGGTGTCATTGCATGTGTGTTCTTTTACTAAACCACATTGATCCACTGGTGTCATTGCATGTGTGTTCTTTTCCTAAACCACATGGATCCACTAGAATCATTGCATGTGTGTTCTTTTCCTAAACCACATAGATCCACTTGAGTCATTGCATGTGTGTTCTTTTCCTGAACCACATGGATCCACTAGTTACATTGCATGTGTGTCCTTTTCCTAAATCACATGGATCCACTAGAGTCATTGAATGTGTGTTCTTTTCCTAAGCCACATTGATCCACTAGTGACATTTGCATGTGTTTTTTTCCTAAACCACATTGATCCACTAGAGTCATTTCATGTGTGTTCTTTTCCTAAACCACATGGATCCACTAGTTTCATTGCATGTGTGTTATTTTCCTAAACCACATGGATCCACTAGAGTCATTGCATGTGTGTTCTTTTCCTAAACCACATGGATCCCCTAGTGACATTGCATGTGTGTTCTTTTCCTAAACAACATTGATCCACTAGAGTCATTGTATGTGTGTTCTTTTCCTAAACCACATGGATCCACTAGAGTCATTACATTTGTGTTCTTTTCCTAAACCACATGGTTCCACTAGAGTCATTGCATGTGTGTTCTTTTCCTAAACCACATGGATCCACTTGAGTCATTGCATGTGTGTTCTTTTCCTAAAACACCTTGATCCACTAGACTCATTGCATGTTTGTTCTTTTCCTAAACCACATTGATCCACTAGAGTCATTGCATATGTGTTATTTTCCTAAACCACATTGATCCGCTAGAGACATTGCATGTGTGTTCTTTTCGTAAACCACATTGGTCCACAAGTAACATTGCATGTGTGTTCTTTTCCTAAACCACAAGGATCCACTAGAGTCATTGCATGTGTGTTCTTTTGCTAAACCACATTGATCCACTGGTGACATTGCACGTGTGTTCTTTTCCTAAACCACATTGATCCAATAGAGTCATTGCATGTCTGTTCTTTTCCTAAACCACATGGATCCACTCATGTCATTACATGTGTGTTCTTTTCCTAAACCACATGGATCCACTAGAGCCATTGCATGTGTATTATTTTCCTGAACCACCTGGATCCACTAGTAACATTGCATGTGTGTTCTTTTCCAAAACCACATTGATCCACTAGAGTCATTGCATGTTTTTATTTATGTAAAACACATTGATCCACTAGAGTCATTGCATGCGTGTTCTATTCCAAAACCACATGGATCCACTAGAGTCATTGCATTTGTGTTCTTTTCCTAAACCACATGGATCCACTAGACTAATTCATGTGTGTTCTTTTCCTAAACCACATGGATCCACTTGTACCAATGCAGGTGTGTTCTCTTCGTAAACCATATTGATCCACTAGTGTCATTGGATGTGTGTTCTTTTCCTAAACCGCATTGATCCACTACAGTCATTGCATGTGTCTGTTTTCCTAAACCACATGCATCCACTAGAGTCATTTCAAATGTGCTCTTTTCCTAAACCACATGGATCCACTCATATCATTGCATGTGTGTTCTATTCCTAAACCACATGGATCCACTAGAGTCATTGCATGTGTGTTGTTTTCTTGAACCACCTAGATCCACTAGTGACATTGTTCTTTAACTAAACCACATTGATCCACTAGAGTCATTGCATGCATTCTTCTTCAAACCACATTGATCCACTAGAGTCATTGCATGTGTGTTCTTTTCCAAAACCACATGGATCCACTAGAGTCATTGCATTTGTGTTCTTTTCCTAAACCACGTGGATCCACTAGAGTCATTACATGTGTGTTCTTTTCCTAAACCACATGGATCCACTTGTAACATTGCATGTGTGTTCTTTTCATAAACCACATTGATCCACTAGAGTCATTGCATGTGTGTTCTTTTCCTAAACCACATTGATCCACTAGAGACATTGCATGTGTTTTGTTTTCCTAAACCACATGGATCCACAAGTGACAGTGCATGTGTGTTCTTTTCCTAAACCACACCGATCCACCTGTGGCATTGGATGTGTGTTGTTTTCCTAAACCACATTGATCTACTGGTGTCATTTCATTTGTGTTCTTTCCTAAACCACATGGATCCACTATAGTCATTGCATGTGTGTTCGTTTCCTAAACCACATGGATCCACTAGAGTCATTGCATGTGTGTTCTTTTCCTAAACCACATTGATCCAATAGAGTCATTGCATGTGTGTTCTTTTCCTAAACCATCTGGACCCACTCGTGTCATTGCATGTGTGTTCTTTTCCTAAACCACATGGATCCACTAGAGTCATTGCATGTGTGTTCTTTTCCTGGACCACTTGGATCCACTAGTGACAATGCATGTGTGTTGTTTTCCAACACCACATGGATCCACTAGAGTCATTGCATGTTTGATCTTTTCCTAAACCACGTGGATCCACTAGAGTCATTGCATGTGTGTTCTTTTGCAAAACCACATGGATCCACTTGTCACATTGCATGTGTGTTCTTTTCGTAAACCACATTGATCCACTGGTGTCATTGCATGTGTGTTCTTTTCCTGAACCACATGGATCCACTAGTGTCATTGCATGTGTGTCCTTTTCCTAAACCACATGGATCCACTAGAGTCATTGAATGTGTGTTCTTTTCCTAAGCCACATTGATCCACTAGCGACATTTGCATCTGTTTTTTCCTAAACCACATTGATCCACTAGAGTCATTTCATGTGTGTTCTTTTCCTAAACCACATAGATCCACTAGATTCATTGCATGTGTGTTATTTTCCTAAACCACATGGATCCAGTAGAGTCATTGCATGTGTGTTCTTTTTGTAAACCACATGGATCCCCTAGTGACATTGCATGTGTGTTCTTTTCCTAAACAACATTGATCCACTAGAGTCATTGCATGTGTGTTCTTTTCCTAAACCACATGGATCCACTAGAGTCATTACATTTGTGTTCTTTTCCTAAACCACATGGATCCATTAGAGTCATTACATGTGTGTTCTTTTCCTAAACCACATGGATCCACCTGTAACATTGCATGTGTGTTCTTTTTGTAAACCACATTGATCCACTGGTGTCATTGCATGTGTGTTCTTTTCCTAAACCACATTGATCCACTAGTGTCATTTCATCTGTGTTCTTTTCCTAAACCACATGGATCCACTAGAGTCATTGCATGTGTGTTCTTTTCCTAAACCACATTGATCCACTTGAGTCATTGCATGTTTGTTCTTTTCCTGAACCACATGAATCCACTAGTGTCATTGCATGTGTGTCCTTTTCCTAAACCACATGGATCCACTAGAGTCATTGAATGTGTGTTCTTTTACTAAGCCACATTGATCCACTAGTGGCATTTGCATGTGTTTTTTCCTAAACCACATTGATCCACTAGAGTCATTTTTTGTGTGGGGGCACTAGAGTCATTTCATGTGTGTTCTTTTCCTAAACCACATGGATCCACTGAAGTCATTGCATGTGTGTTATTTTCCTAAACCACATGGATCCACTAGAGTCATTGCATGTGTGTTCATTTTCTAAACCACATGGATCCACTTGTAACATTGCAGGTGTGTTCTTTTCCTAAACAACATTGATCCACTAGAGCTGTTCTTTTCCTGAACCACCAAGATCCACTAGTGACATTGCATGTGTGTTCTTTTCCTAAAGCACATTGATCCACTAGAGTCATTGCATGTTTGTTCTTTACCTAAAACACATTGATCCACTAGATTCATTGCATGTGTGTTCTTTTCCAAAACCACATGGATCCACTAGTGTCATTGCATTTGTGTTCTTTTCCTAAACGACATGGATCCACTAGAGTCATTACATGTGTGTTCTTTTCCTAAACCACATGAATCCACTTGTAACATTGCATGTGTGTTATTTTCGTAAACCACATGAATCCACTTCTGTCATTGAATGTGTGTTCTTTTCATAAACCACATTGATCCATTAGATTCATTGCATGTGTGTTTTTCCTAAACCACATGCATCCACTTGAGTCATTGCATGTGTGTTCTTTTCCTGAACCACATAGATCCAGTGGTGTCATTGCATGCCTATCCTTTTCCTAAACCACATGGATCCACTTGAGTCACTGCATATGTGTGTTATTTTCCTAAACCACATTGATCGACTGGTGACATTTGCACGTGTGTTATTTTCCTAAACCACATTGATCCACTAGAGTCATTGCATGTGTGTTCTTTTCCTAAACCACATGGATCCCCTAGTGACATTGCATGTCTGTTCTTGTCCTAAACAACATTGATCCACTAGAGTCATTGCATTTGTGTTCTTTTCCTACACCATATGGATCCACTAGAGTCATTACAAGTGTGTTCTTTTCCTAAACCACATGGATCCACTTGTGATATTGCATGTGTGTTCTTTTGATAAACCACATCGATCCACTAGTGTCATTGCATGTGTATTCTTTTCCTAAACAACATTGATCCACTAGTGTGTCATTGCATGTGTGTTCTTTTCCTAAACCACATGGATCCACTAGAGTCATTGCATGTGTGTTCTTTTCCTAAACCACATAGATCCACTTGAGTCATTGCATGTGTGTTCTTTTCCTAAACCACATGGATCCACTTGAGTCATTGCATGTGTGTTCTTTTCCTAAAACACCTTGATCCACTAGAGTCATTGCATGTGTTTTTTCCTAAACCACATATTTATCCACTAGAGACATTGCATGTGTGTTCTTTTCCTAAACCACGCGGATCCACAAGTGACATTGCATGTGTGTTCTTTCCTAAACCACATTGATCCACTTGTGTCATTACATGTGTGTTATTTTCCTCAACAACATTGATCCACTAGAGACATCCCATGTGTGTTATTTTCCTAAACCACATGGATCCACTGTTGACATTGCATATACATTATTTTCCTAAACGACATGGATCCACTGGTCTCATTGTATGCGTGTTCTTTTCCTAAACCACATGGATACACTTGAGTCATTGCATGTGTGTTTTTTCCTAAACCACATGCATTCACTAGATTCATTGCGTGTGTGTTATTTTCCTAAACCACATGGATTCACTTGAGTCCTTGCATGTGTGTTCTTTTCCTGAACCACATGGATCCACTGGTGGCATTGCATGTGTGTCCTTTTCCTAAAGCACATGGATCCACTAGAGTCATTGCATGTGTGTTATTTTCCTAAACCATATTGATCCACTTGTGACATTTGCATGTGTGTTCTTTTCCTAAACCACATGGATCCACTAGAGTCATTGCATGTGCGTTCTTTTCCTAAACCACATGGATCCCCTAGTGACATTGCATGTGTGTTCTTTTCCTAAACAACATTGATCCACTAGAGTCATTGCATGTGTGTTCTTTTCCTAAACGACATGGATCCACTACAGTCATTACATTTGTGTTCTTTTCCTAAACCAGATAGATCCACTAGAGTGTTTACATGTGTGTTCTTTTCCTAAACCACATGGGTCCACTTGTGTCATTGCATGTGTGTTTTTTTCCTAAACCACATTGATCCACTATTGTCATTGGTTATGTGTTCTTTTCCTAAACCACATGGAGCCACTAGAGTCATTGCATGTGTGTTCTTTTCCTAAACCACATGGATCCACTAGAGTCATTGCATGTGTGTTCTTTTCCTAAACTACATGGATCCACTTGAGTCATTGCATGTGTGTTCATTTCCTAAAACACCTTGATCCACTAGAGTCATTGCATGTGTGTTCTTTTCCTAAACCACATTGATCCACTGGAGTCACTCCATGTGTGTTCTTTTCCTAAACCACATTGATCCACTAGAGACATTGCATGTGTGTTCTTTTCCTGAACCACATTGATCCACCTGTGTTATTGCATGTGTGTTCTTTTCCTCAACCACATGGATCCACTAGATTCATTGTATCTGTGTTATTTTCATGAACGACATGGATCCTCTGGTGTCATTGCGTGTGTGTTCTTTTCATAAACCACATTGATCCACTAGAGACATCGCATGTGTGTTCTTTTTGTAAGCCACATTGTTCCACTGGAGTCATTGCATGTGTGTTCTTTTCCTAAACCACATTGATCCACTAGAGACATTGCATGTGTGTTCTTTTCCTAAACCACATGGATCCACAAGTGACATTGCATGTGTGTTCTTTTCCTGAACCACATGGATCCACTAGAGTCATTGCATGTGTGTTCTTTTACTAAACCACATTGATCCACTGGTGACATTGCATGTGTGTTCCTTTCCTAAACCACATTGATCCAATAGAGTCATTGCATGTGTGTTCTTTTCCTAAACCACATGGATCCACTCGTGTCATTGCATGTTTGTTCTTTTCCTAAACCACATTGATTCAATAGAGTCATTGCATGTCTGTTCTTTTCCTAAACCATCTGGACCCACTCGTGTCATTGCATTTGTGTTCTTTTCCTAAACCACATGGATCCACTAGAGTCATTGCATGTGTGTTCTTTTCCTGAACCACCTGGATCCACTAGTGACATTGCATGTGTGTTGTTTTCCTACACCACATTGATCCACTAGACTCATTGCATGTTTGTTCTTTACCTAAAACACATTGATCCACTAGAGTCATTGCATGTGTGTTCTTTCCCAAAACCACATGGATCCACTAGCAACAGTGCATGTGTGTTCTTTTCGTAAACCACATTGATCCACTGGTGTCATTGCATGTGTGTTCTTTTACTAAACCACATTGATCCACTGGTGTCATTGCATGTGTGTTCTTTTCCTAAACCACATGGATCCACTAGAGTCATTACATGTCTGTTCTTTTCCTAAACCACATAGATCCACTTGAGTCATTGCATGTGTGTTCTTTTCCTGAACCACATGGATCCACTAGTGTCATTGCATGTGTGTCCTTTTCCTAAACCACATGGATCCACTAGAGTCATTGAATGTGTGTTCTTTTCCTAAGCCACATTGATCCAGTAGTGACATTTGCATGTGTTTTTTTCCTAAACCACATTGATCCAATGGAGTCATTTCATGTGTGTTCTTTTCCTAAACCACATGGATCCACTAGATTCATTGCATGTGTGTTATTTTCCTAAACCACATGGATCCACTAGAGTCATTGCATGTGCGTTCTTTTCCTAAACCACCTGGATCCCCTAGTGACATTGCATGTGCGTTCTTTTCCTAAACCACATGGATCCACTTGTAACATTGCATGTGTGTTCTTTTCATAAACCACATTGATCCACTAGAGTCACTGCATGTGTGTTCTTTTCCTAAACCACATTGATCCACTAGAGACATTGCATGTGTTTTGTTTTCCTAAACCACATGGATCCACAAGTGACAGTGCATGTGTGTTCTTTTCCTAAACCACACCGATCCACCTGTGGCATTGGATGTGTGTTCTTTTCCTAAACCACATTGATCTACTGGTGTCATTGCATTTGTGTTCTTTCCTAAACCACATGGATCCACTATAGTCATTGCATGTGTGTTCGTTTCCTAAACCACATGGATCCACTAGAGTCATTGCATGTGTGTTCTTTTCCTAAACCACATTGATCCAATAGAGTCATTGCATGTGTGTTCTTTTCCTAAACCATCTGGACCCACTCGTGTCATTGCATGTGTGTTCTTTTCCTAAACCACATGGATCCACTAGAGTCATTGCATGTGTGTTGTTTTCCTGGACCACTTGGATCCACTAGTGACAATGCATGTGTGTTGTTTTCCAACACCACATGGATCCACTAGAGTCATTGCATGTTTGATCTTTTCCTAACACATTGATCCACTAGAGTCATTGCATGTGTGTTCTTTTGCAAAACCAAATGGATCCACTTGTCACATTGCATGTGTGTTCTTTTCGTAAACCACATTGATCCACTGGTGTCATTGCATGTGTGTTCTTTTCCTGAACCACATGGATCCACTAGTGTCATTGCATGTGTGTCCTTTTCCTAAACCACATGGATCCACTAGAGTCATTGAATGTGTGTTCTTTTCCTAAGCCACATTGATCCACTAGCGACATTTGCATCTGTTTTTTCCTAAACCACATTGATCCACTAGAGTCATTTCATGTGTGTTCTTTTCCTAAACCACATAGATCCACTAGATTCATTGCATGTGTGTTATTTTCCTAAACCACATGGATCCAGTAGAGTCATTGCATGTGTGTTCTTTTTGTAAACCACATGGATCCCCTAGTGACATTGCATGTGTGTTCTTTTCCTAAACAACATTGATCCACTAGAGTCATTGCATGTGTGTTCTTTTCCTAAACCACATGGATCCACTAGAGTCATTACATTTGTGTTCTTTTCCTAAACCACATGGATCCATTAGAGTCATTACATCTGTGTTCTTTTCCTAAACCACATGGATCCACCTGTAACATTGCATGTGTGTTCTTTTCGTAAACCACATTGATCCACTGGTGTCATTGCATGTGTGTTCTTTTCCTAAACCACATTGATCCACTAGTGTCATTGCATGTGTGTTATTTTCCTAAACCACATGGATCCACTAGAGTCATTGCATGTGTGTTCTTTTCCTAAATCACATTGATCCACTTGAGTCATTGCATGTTTGTTCTTTTCCTGAACCACATGAATCCACTAGTGTCATTGCATGTGGGTCCTTTTCCTAAACCACATGGATCCACTAGAGTCATTGAATGTGTGTTCTTTTACTAAGCCACATTGATCCACTAGTGGCATTTGCATGTGTTTTTTCCTAAACCACATTGATCCACTAGAGTCATTTTTTGTGTGGGGGCACTAGAGTCATTTCATGTGTGTTCTTTTCCTAAACCACATGGATCCACTGAAGTCATTGCATGTGTGTTATTTTCCTAAACCACATGGATCCACTAGAGTCATTGCATGTGTGTTCATTTTCTAAACCACATGGATCCACTTGTAACATTGCAGGTGTGTTCTTTTCCTAAACAACATTGATCCACTAGAGCTGTTCTTTTCCTGAACCACCTAGATCCACTAGTGACATTGCATGTGTGTTCTTTTCCTAAAGCACATTGATCCACTAGAGTCATTGCATGTTTGTTCTTTACCTAAAATACATTGATCCACTAGATTCATTGCATGTGTGTTCTTTTCCAAAACCACATGGATCCACTAGTGTCATTGCATTTGTGTTCTTTTCCTAAACGACATGGATCCACTAGAGTCATTACATGTGTGTTCTTTTCCTAAACCACATGAATCCACTTGTAACATTGCATGTGTGTTATTTCAGAAACCACATGAATCCACATCATTGAATGTGTGTTCTTTTCATAAACCACATTGATCCACTAGATTCATTGCATGTGTGTTTTTCCTAAACCACATGCATCCACTTGAGTCATTGCATGTGTGTTCTTTTCCTGAACCACATAGATCCAGTGGTGTCATTGCATGCCTATCCTTTTCCTAAACCACATGGATCCACTTGAGTCACTGCATATGTGTGTTATTTTCCTAAACCACATTGATCGACTGGTGACATTTGCACGTGTGTTATTTTCCTAAACCACATTGATCCACTAGAGTCATTTCATGTGTGTTCTTTTCCTAAACCACATGGATCCCCTAGTGACATTGCATGTCTGTTCTTGTCCTAAACAACATTGATCCACTAGAGTCATTGCATTTGTGTTCTTTTCCTACACCATATGGATCCACTAGAGTCATTACAAGTGTGTTCTTTTCCTAAACCACATGGATCCACTTGTGATATTGCATGTGTGTTCTTTTGATAAACCACATCGATCCACTAGTGTCATTGCATGCGTATTCTTTTCCTAAACAACATTGATCCACTAGTGTGTCATTGCATGTGTGTTCTTTTCCTAAACCACATGGATCCACTAGAGTCATTGCATGTGTGTTCTTTTCCTAAACCAAATAGATCCACTTGAGTCATTGCATGTGTGTTCTTTTCCTAAACCACATGGATCCACTTGAGTCATTGCATGTGTGTTCTTTTCCTAAAACACCTTGATCCACTAGAGTCATTGCATGTGTTTTTTTCCTAAACCACATATTTATCCACTAGAGACATTGCATGTGTGTTCTTTTCCTAAACCACGTGGATCCACAAGTGACATTGCATGTGTGTTCTTTCCTAAACCACATTGATCCACTTGTGTCATTACATGTGTGTTATTTTCCTCAACAACATTGATCCACTAGAGACATCCCATGTGTGTTATTTTCCTAAACCACATGGATCCACTGTTGACATTGCATGTCTGTTATTTTCCTAAACGACATGGATCCACTGGTCTCATTGTATGCGTGTTCTTTTCCTAAACCACATGGATACACTTGAGTCATTGCATGTGTTTTTTTTCCTAAACCACATGCATTCACTAGATTCATTGCGTGTGTGTTATTTTCCTAAACCACATGGATTCACTTGAGTCCTTGCATGTGTGTTCTTTTCCTGAACCACATGGATCCACTGGTGGCATTGCATGTGTGTCCTTTTCCTAAAGCACATGGATCCACTAGAGTCATTGCATGTGTGTTATTTTCCTAAACCATATTGATCCACTTGTGAAATTTGCATGTGTTTTCTTTTCCTAAACCACATGGATCCACTAGAGTCATTGCATGTGCGTTCTTTTCCTAAACCACATGGATCCCCTAGTGACATTGCATGTGTGTTCTTTTCCTAAACAACATTGATCCACTAGAGTCATTGCATGTGTGTTCTTTTCCTAAACGACATGGATCCACTACAGTCATTACATTTGTGTTCTTTTCCTAAACCAGATAGATCCACTAGAGTGTTTACATGTGTGTTCTTTTCCTAAACCACATGGGTCCACTTGTGTCATTGCATGTGTGTTTTTTTCCTAAACCACATTGATCCACTATTGTCATTGGTTGTGTGTTCTTTTCCGAAACCACATGGAGCCACTAGAGTCATTGCATGTGTGTTCTTTTCCTAAACTACATGGATCCACTTGAGTCATTGCATGTGTGTTCATTTCCTAAAACACCTTGATCCACTAGAGTCATTGCATGTGTGTTCTTTTCCTAAACCACATTGATCCACTGGAGTCACTCCATGTGTGTTCTTTTCCTAAACCACATTGATCCACAGGAGACATTGCATGTGTGTTCTTTTCCTGAACCACATTGATCCACCTGTGTTATTGCATGTGTGTTCTTTTCCTCAACCACATGGATCCACTAGATTCATTGTATCTGTGTTATTTTCATGAACGACATGGATCCTCTGGTGTCATTGCGTGTGTGTTCTTTTCATAAACCACATTGATCCACTAGAGACATCGCATGTGTGTTCTTTTTGTAAGCCACATTGTTCCACTGGAGTCATTGCATGTGTGTTCTTTTCCTAAACCACATTGATCCACTAGAGACATTGCATGTGTGTTCTTTTCCTAAACCACATGGATCCACAAGTGACATTGCATGTGTGTTCTTTTCCTGAACCACATGGATCCACTAGAGTCATTGCATGTGTGTTCTTTTACTAAACCACATTGATCCACTGGTGACATTGCATGTGTGTTCCTTTCCTAAACCACATTGATCCAATAGAGTCATTGCATGTGTGTTCTTTTCCTAAACCACATGGATCCACTCGTGTCATTGCATGTTTGTTCTTTTCCTAAACCACATTGATTCAATAGAGTCATTGCATGTCTGTTCTTTTCCTAAACCATCCGGACCCACTCGTGTCATTGCATTTGTGTTCTTTTCCTAAACCACATGGATCCACTAGAGTAATTGCATGTGTGTTCTTTTCCTGAACCACCTGGATCCACTAGTGACATTGCATGTGTGTTGTTTTCCTACACCACATTGATCCACTAGACCCATTGCATGTTTGTTCTTTACCTAAAACACATTGATCCACTAGAGTCATTGCATGTGTGTTCTTTCCCAAAACCACATGGATCCACTAGTAACATTGCATGTGTGTTCTTTTCGTAAACCACATTGATCCACTGGTGTCATTGCATGTGTGTTCTTTTACTAAACCACATTGATCCACTAGTGTCATTGCATGTGTGTTCTTTTCCTAAACCACATGGATCCACTAGACTCATTGCATGTCTGTTCTTTTCCTAAACCACATAGATCCACTTGAGTCATTGCATGTGTGTTCTTTTCCTGAACCACATGGATCCACTAGTGTCATTGCATGTGTGTCCTTTTTCCTAAACCACATGGATCCACTAGAGTCATTGAATGTGTGTTCTTTTCCTAAGCCACATTGATCCAGTAGTGACATTTGCATGTGTTTTTTTCCTAAACCACATTGATCCAATGGAGTCATTTCATGTGTGTTCTTTTCCTAAACCACATGGATCCACTAGATTCATTGCATGTGTGTTATTTTCCTAAACCACATGGATCCACTAGAGTCATTGCATGTGCGTTCTTTTCCTAAACCACATGGATCCCCTAGTGACATTGCATGTGTGTTCTTTTCCTAAACAACATTGATCCACTAGAGTCATTGCATGTGTGTTCTTTCCCTAAACCACATTGATCCACAAGTGACAGTGCATGTGTGTTCTTTTCCTAAACCACATTGATCCAGTTATGTCATTGCATGTGTGTTCTTTTCCTAAACCACATTGATCCACTTATGTCATTGCATCTGTGTTCTTTTCCTAAACCACATGGATTCACTAGAGTCATTGCATGTGTGTTCTTTTCCTAAACCACATGGATCCACTTGAGTCATTGTATGTGTGTCCTTTTCCTAAAACACCTTGATCCACTAGACTCATTGCATGTTTGTTCTTTTCCTAAACCACATTGATCCACTAGAGTCATTGCATATGTGTTATTTTCCTAAACCACATTGATCCGCTAGAGACATTGCATGTGTGTTCTTTTCGTAAACCACATGGATCCACAAGTAACATTGCATGTGTGTTCTTTTCCTAAACCACATTGATCCACCTGTGTCATTGCATGTGTGTTCTTTTCCTCAACCACATGGATCCTGATGGGGATATACCAAAGGGGTATGGCCACCAGGACGTTCTGATCGGGCCGAAGGGCCTGTGACTATGCCTGAGGGACTGCGACTGGACTACGACTGAAGGAGAGGTCTGGCGACTAGAGACTGGAGGCCCAGGAGCGTACCAGAAGCCCAGTTGGATTAGGTCAAAACCTCCGAATCCTTATCTCGTTCGGTGGTAACTTGTAAACCCTAGCGAGGTGCCTCATATATAAACCTCCCTAGGGTATCCTGAGGACTCACGTTCCATCATACACCCCCTCAAGCGACTCGCTCCTCAGACGCCGAGCTCTCCACCCCTATCACTCGCTCTCAAATAATCCAATCTAGCAGGAGTAGGTCTTTACCCTCCGGGGGGCCGAACCTAGGTAAACCCATGTGCATCCGCCCCCATCTCGCACCGCAGATGGCCGCCAACTCTTCCTCACGTTACAATCAATCGCTGCCAGAGGCAGCGACTGCCGTGGCCATTTCCACGACAGTGGCGCCCACCGTGGGGCATAGCGAGACTGGCCTGAGTTCTGCGGCGAGACCCTACTCGCTGATCGATCGGCCGCTCGCCACCGGCCGCATGATCGCCTTTGGCGGGATCTTACAAATCCTGCCCAGCAGCTACATCCCAGTGTCACGCCCGGTCACTCATGGCACGGTGATGCCGGTCGGCTCCATCAAGCTCTTCGTCGGCTTCACCAGCGCGGTCGACCCAGCTGCAATAGTGATCGTCGGCGGATCGCCGCCGCACCGCGATTTGCTCTCGGAGGAGCAGGTCCGCTCCATCAGGAGCCTCGTCACCAATTACGACTTGGCCGCCAGCGATGCAGCCGAGACCAACGTTGCCACCAACGACGAGGCCCTAAACGACGACGCCGACTCCACGACCCCTGCTTCGGTCGACGGATCTATCACCGCCGCATCACGAGTGGACTCCATCACGCGAGTCTTCAACCCGGAGGATTTTGAGGACCCCTCCATCCTCGGGATCTTCGACTCCAACTCCGGCTCGGAATCACCTGAAGACTTCCGCGCCAGATCTAACCGCTTCAACGCGATCTACATGGCGAGCAGCATGGCTACCCCACCAGATCCGTTCGCCATGCCGATCCCGCCGACTGCGACGGCCATAGAGGTGGAGGAAGCCCGCGTGCGGCTCGCAGAGGCGCAACGCAACAAACTCGCCGAGCGCGAGAAATACCGCCTCGAGCGGGAAATGGCGCGGGAGCTATCGTTGTACTACCAGCACCGCATCAGGACCCGCCTGAACTCCAACTTCCAAGGCCGCGTCCTGAACTTCAACGACGAAAGTGACCCTGCACGCGCGGCCGAGCGTGAATACTGCGAGAACGCGCCGCCGGGCGGAAGCAATCCCGCGAGACCACCACCCAGCGCACCGGTGACCGGAGCCCCTCCACCACCCATCGGCCGCACGCCCCCGCCGGACCAACCGCGGATCATCATCTCGCCTCAAGCCCGCGACGCCAACGGACTACCACTCTACTCCACCCCGATGGACAACGTCGTCGCGGCCGCTGCCGCGACCGCCAACCTTGACGTCCAAGGCGACGGCATGCTACAGATCCAGTATGCCAAGGCCCTACTCGTCAGGGCCGTCGAACAGCAAGCCACGAGAGTCGACCCGCAGGGGCGGATGTATTCCCGCTCCTCAACAAGCAGAGCGGCGTCAAGTGGTCACCCCACCGTCGCCAACGCATTGACTTTCCCTCCACCGCAGCCCTTGGTGAACCAGCCACGGGCCCTCCACCGCAGTCGAGTCGGTCCGCAATGCTTCAGACCCATGATCCGTGGGGAAAAATACCCCGCCAACTTAAAGGCTCCCAATGAGATCGAAAAGTATGACCCGACGTACGATCCCGCTGTCTGGCTGGACACGTACCTCATGGCAATGGGAATCATAGGTCACACCGACCTGCTCGCCGCTCGCTACCTCCCCCTGATGATGGAGGGCGTGACTCGGCAATGGATCAACACCCTCCCGGCCGACAACATCGATTCCTGGGAAGAAATGCGGGATGCCTTCATCAGGCACTTTGAGGGCTCCTACACCCGCGCCACCACCATAGAAGACCTGGAGCGATGCATCCAGGGACAACGCGAGTCGATTCGCCGCTGGGTTCAAAGATGGCAAGAACTGTGGATAAATGCCTCCGGCATCCACTCGGATACGGCGATACATTGCTTCAAGAATGCGTGCCGGTACGAACCCCTAGTCACTAAGATCAAGAGGGTCTACCAGACGCTCAACAACATCCCTGACCTCCTCGAGATCGCCAAGCGCTATGCGGAGGAGGACCCCAACCAAGACTCCGACGACGAGTCGGGAGGAAGTCAGCGAACCAGCATCCACGATAGCAGGCGCCTACGCGGCGCTACAACAACACCCGCATCACCGGCAAGCGCCGCATGGACTGGCGAGTCGACTTCGTCCCAACGCCGGCTACGGCCAGCGCGACCCCAAGAGCTACCACTGTGACGAAGGAAATTACCGCGACAGCGGAAACTACCGCTCCAACAATACTGCGAGGCTGAAATTCGACCCTGCCGCCCTGCTCAACCAGCCCTGTGTCTACCATAGCAGGGAGGGAAAACCCGCCACCCACACCACCGCTGATGGCCACTCTCTCAAAGAGATTGAGAAGACGAGGCGAGCAAGGGAGGACCCCAACAACAACCCACCCCAGGACAACGGGAACGCCGGTGGCTTTGGCACTGCCGTCGGCTCGCTACACACCTTCACCGGACTCGGCACCAAGAGCGAGAGAAAGGTGCTCGCCCGCGCGGTCGCCGTCAATGCGGTGACACAGGTCGACATCCCACGCTTCCTCAACTGGTCCGAGTAGAGTATCACTTGGAGTCGCCAGGACCACACCCCCAGAATCGAGTACCCAGGGCGAGTTGCCCTGGTAGTCAGGCCCAAAGTGGCCGATTACTGGCTACCCAAGACATTGATGGACGACGGGAGCTCCATCAACATCATGTACCTGGACACGTTAAAGAGGCTACAGCTCCCAGAGTCGACAATCCAGCTGACCCTGACAACCTTCCACGGTATCGTCCCTGGTCGGAAGGCATACTCGATCGGAAAAGTGACGCTACCCGTCACCTTCGGCACACCGGCGAACTACCGCACTGAGCGAATCGAATTGGAGCTGGTGAACTTCCGCAGCCCTACCATCAAGTCTGGGACGCCAGACGTTTGCCAAATTCATGGCGACCCCCCACTACGCGTACAACATGATGAAGCTCCCAGGGCCAAGCGGCATCATCACCGTCCACGGCGACCCCGACATGGCCGTGGAATGCGAGGACAAAGGAGCCGAGCTCGCCGACGCTGTCATTGCCGTGGAGACTGACCACACAGAGGAGCTCGCGAAATACATGGGCAACATCAACAAGGATGACCCCACTATCCTAAAGAAACCAACCGCCGCGAACTCCACGTTCGAGGCGACCATGCACACCCGCACCGTCGAGCTCGTCCCAGGCGACTCCAGCCAGACGGTCAACATCGGGGCGCACATGAGCCCCGCATAGGAAAGCGCGCTCATCGGGTTCCTCCGTGAGAACCGCGACATCTTCGCATGGAAGTCATCTGACATGCTAGGTGTCCCGAGGGAACTCGCTGAGCACAAACTCAACACCGACCCCAAAGTGCGACCAGTAAAGCAGTCGCTACGGCCCTTCAATGAAGAGCGCCGCCGAGCAATCGCCGAAGAAGTACAGCGCCTGCTAGCCGCAGGCTTCATTCGGCCAATCAAATACTCCAAGTGGTTGGCAAACCCAGTCCTAGTTCTAAAAAAGAACAACACATGGAGAATGTGTATCGACTACACTAACCTCAACAGCGCCTGCCTGAAGGAGGAGTTCGTCCTACCGCGCATCGATCAGATCATCGACTCGACCGCGGGATTAAAGTCACTGTGCTTCCTTGACGCTTACTCTGGTTATAACCAGATCAAGATGGTGGTCGAGGATGAGGAGAAGACGGTGTTCATCACGCCATTCGGCGCCTTCTGATACACGGCCATGACGTTCGGCCTCAAGAACGCCGGCGCCACATACCGGAGATGCATGTAGGAGTGCCTCGCGAGCCAAATTGGCCGCAACATCCACATCTACATCGACGACGTGGTTGTAAAATCCACCCGTCAGGACGACCTGCTCGCCGACCTGGCCGAAACCTTCGCAAACCTGCGGAGGTACAACATCAAGCTGAACCCCAGAAAATGCACGTTCGGTGTCCCCACCAGACAGCTCCTGGGGTATGTAGTCTCGAAGCGAGGCATCGAAGCCAACCCCACCAAGATCGACACCATCGTGCGACTCAGGAAACCTGAGTGCTTGCGCGACGTCCAGAAGTTGGCAGGGCGAGTCGCGGCCCTCAGTCGCTTCATCCCCTGACTAGGCAAGAAACCAATGCCCCTCTACCGCCTGATGCGCAAGAACCCCACGTTCCAATGGGACGTGGAGGCTGATGATGCACTCAAAGCACTCAAAGAAGTGCTACTCGCGGCCCCACTCCTCGCCGCTCCACTCGACAAAGAGCCAATGCTCGTCTACGTCGTGGCCTTCACTCGAGTCGTCAGTGCCGTGATGGTCGCCGAACGACCGGAGGAGGGCAAGGAACGCCTCATATAGCGCCCTGTCTACTACATCAGTGAAGTCCTGATAGATTCACGACAGCGCTACCCGCAGTACCAAAAACTGGTGTAGGCGGTATTCCGAGCTCAGTGGCGACTCCCACACTACTTCCACGAGCACCCGATCACGATGGTCTCCTCCGCACCCCTGCAAGACATAAACGTAATCGCGAGGCGACCGGGCGAGTCGCCAAGTGGGCCGTCGAAATCGGCGTCCACAACATCAAATACGAGCCCCGCAAAGCGATCAAGTCACAAGCCCTGGCTGATTTCCTCACAGATTGGGAAGAAGCACAGCAGCCAGAGAAGCTCCCATATCTCCACTACTGGTCGCTCCATTTTGACGGCTCCAAGAACGCCGACAGCACAGGGGCTGGGGTCATACTGACCTCTCCCAAAGGAGACAAGCTCCTATATGTGCTCCACCTCAACTTCAGGCCCTACACTAACAACATGGCAGAATACGAGGCCCTCCTTCACGGCATGAGAGCCGCTAAGGAGATGAACGTCAACCGCTTACGACGCTATGGAGACTCCGATCTAGTCGCCGGCCAAGTCGCCGGGACGTGTGATGTCGTCTCCCCAACAATGATCGCGTACCGCCAAGCGGTAGACCAGTTGGGAGGACACTTCGACGGCTATTCCGTCGAGTGGATCGACAGACGCAAGAACGAGGAGGCAGACGCCCTCTCCCGCATCGGGTCGGCCCGACAAGCGCCACCAGAAGGTGTCTTCCTCGACATCATCCACAAACCGTCGGTCAGCCCACCAAAAGAGATCGACGTCGGGATACCACTACAACCAGAACCGGCCTTAGTCGCCATGGTTGTGGAGCCTAGCGACTAGACAGCACCATATGTAGCCTTCTTGGAGCACAAAATCCTACCAAGCAACGAGACGGAGGCGCGAATGATCGTGCGCTACTGCAAATCCTTCGCCATCATCAACGGCGAGCTCCACAGATGCAGCGTGACTGGCGTGTTCCAGCACTGCGTACATCCAGAAGAAGGCCGCAAGATCCTCCAGGACATTAACGCCGGCGACTGCGGCCATCATGCTGGCGCCAAGTCGCTAGTCACCAAGGCCATGTGGCACGGCTTCTACTGGCTCACCGCGCACGCCGACGCCACCAACATCGTCCAACGATGCGTCGGGTGCCAGAAGTACGCCCACCAGACGCACCTCCCTAGTTCGGCACTCAAGACCATCCCTATCACATGGCCATTCACCGTATGGGGCATGGACATTGTAGGCCCGTTCAAGAAGGCCCCATATGGCTTCACCCATCTCCTGGTCACGGTCGACAAGTTCACCAAATGGGTCGAGGCTCAGACAATAAAGAAGTGTGACGGCAAGACGGCCACCAAGTTCTTAAGCGAGCTCATCTACCGATACGGCTACCCGCACAGCATTATAACACACAATGGCACCAACTTCGGCAACGGGGCCATGGCGGAATTTTGTGAAGAACATGGCATACGACTCGATCTCACTTCAGTCGCCCACCTGGATCGAATGGCCAAGCAGAACGAGCCAACCAGAGCGTCCTCCATGGGCTCAAGCCGCGACTCCAAGTGCCCCTCGAGCGCACCCCAGGATGCTGGGTCGGCGAGCTCCCCTCTGTCATATGGGGGATCCACACCTCCGTCAATCGCTCCACCGGGTTCACACCCTTCTTCATGGTGTACGACGCCGAGGCCGTAATGCCAACCGACCTGGAGCACGATTCACCTCGAGTCGCCAAATACGTCGAAGCAACCAACAAGGTCGCCCGCCAAGACAGCATCGATCAACTCGATGAGGCACGCGACCTAGTTCGCTCTCGCACCACCATATACTAGCAAGGACTCCGCCGCTACCACAGCCGCCGAGTACAAACTCGCACCTTCCAGGAAGGCGACCTGGTCCTACGACTGGCCCAAGACAAGAAAGGCATGCACAAACTCTCCCTCCCATGGGAGGGGCCATTCGCCATAGGACGAGTCCTCGGCAATGGCGCCTACTACCTCATCGACATACGGGGTGACGGCCAGCTCGAGGTCGGGAGGCCATGGAACGTAGACCTCCTCAGAAATTTCTATACTTAGAACCTCAAATTGTACTCAGCTAGCATATATAATGAAATTCATTCGGATCACCAAAATTGTGTCTACTCGCCATATTCTTGTGCCACTCGCACTCGTACATATTAGCAATACGCTATTCACGGAAGTCAACCTCTGGTCGAGCAACCGGCACGGCTAAGTAGTGCGGCACAAGGGCACCGGAAATACTCGGGCCTTGGGTCGTCCATGAAAACTCCAACCCGGACCTGCCATTGGAGTCGCCTAGCCCGACTGGCCCATCGGGACAAGGCAACCGGTATACGCTTCTCACAGCGACCTGTCCCTCCCATCCTCGTGCAAAGCGACTCGAACAATTAAGTACCACACACGGGGACTCCGCAAAACGGGAACCCCCACGCGGCTCGGGAACACACCAAGTAAGAGGGCTGCCTTGGACTCGCCAAGCGGCCAGCTCTCCGTGCCAGGAGGAGACGCAACATGCACAACGATTTAACACCTACAACAGGAACACGACCAATACAGTTGAGCACCACGCTCGGGGACTCTCCTACAAATCAATCCTACTCGCGCTCGGGGACTCGCCACTCAGAAAATGTGAGAGACGAAATAATGCACAACCAAAACAAAACACAAAAGTATACACTCGAGTTATACCCATTAAAGGGCGGACGCGCTCGGGGACTCGCTCAATCAAAAATAAACACACCACACAATCCTGGTCACAATACCAGTCGATTGACTCCCTTTGGCATACATTACAAAATATATTACAGCAGTCGCCACTTGGCATACATCACAAACTGCCCAACTACATTGTTTATTCCACAGGTCCTGATGAAGAAGCACCGCCACCCCCCTTGACACGAACAAAAGGCTGCCACGGGTTCGTCAAGTATGTCGTCAGCGACTTCGACAACACCGACCGGAAAGGCTGCTCTGACTTCATATCACGATGGTCCGACTCAGGGTCGCCAGGCGCCAACACCGTCTCTTGGTATGGTAGCAGATCCCCCATAGCCAGGACCCGATCAGCGTAAGGGGTGGCCTTCGCAGTCAGCTTCAGTACATCGGACATCTCCACCGTGCCGGTCGCCGATGGGTAGCCACTCGTCACGTCGTCAAGGTCGAAGTCGTCGGGGAAGTAGGCGAGACCCAAACTCAATGTTGTGGTGGACCCGCGCCTGAACGCCGAGCGCACCATCCACTCCACGACGGTAGGCACCTCCTCTAGATAGCGCCACACTTCCGTAAGCCCCCCAAGAATAACCTCGGTGGGGGACATGCCTTGGAGAACCGCTTGGACACATAACGCTGAAGCCGTGGCCGCGTTCACCACGGCAGTCATGCACTATGAAGCGTTGAAGGTCTGAACCACTGGGTCGCTTTGGCCTATCACAACTGCAAATTCAGACTTTAGTGAAACTACGGACATCCCCAATCAGGGACTCGCCAAACAAGTCAGGCGAAGACGGAGACTTACCAAGGAGTTTGCGGCAGCTCTCCGTGACGTGCCTCTCCAAGGCGGTTTGCTCGTTGTGCAGCCCCACGATGATCGAATCCGTGGCTTTGCGTTCCTCCTCAGCCGCAGCAACAGCAGTCTTCGCTCGCTCCTCCGAAGAAACTGAGGCCACCTTCGCCTCCTCCAAGTCTTGGATCAGGGAGGCAATTCGTCCATTCGCCGCGTCCAGCTCGGCGACTGGAACATACCCTTCATGGGCCTTGGAAATCGTAGCCAAGAAACCATCTGAAAGAGAAGCCACCAGCACGCCATACACAAACAGTTCATACCTGATAGAGGAAAGGACAGAAAAGCAAATACTCACAAATAGTTTCCTGAAGCCGCTGGTTCGCCTCCTGCGCTTTACGCAGATCACGCTCCAAGCGCTCCCTCGCGGCCTGCCGATCGGTCGATTCTCTTTGCAAACCCTGCAAATAAACAACACACCTCACACTTACCAAAACAAATTCCCAGTTCCTAGCCACTGAAATTCAGCAACTAGGAACTGGGGGACTGGAGAGTAGGAAAAAAGTTCAATTCCTAGCCGCTGAAATTCAGCGACTAAGAACTCGGGGACTGGAGAGTAGGAAAAAATTTCAATTCCTAGCCGCTGAAATTCAGCGACTAGGAATTCGGGGACTGGAGAGGAGAAAGAAGTTCAGTTCCCAGCCACTGAAATTCAATGACTAAGAACTCGGGGACTGGACATACCTGAATAGTGGTGCCAAGCATCCTGTGAAGTTCTCCGGCGTCAGTCGACGGGATCGTGAAGGAAGTGCGCCCACGACGGGACCCAATGTCCGCATCCACGATCTCCGGACTCTGTGGAGACTGGGTGTCCGCCATGCCTGGAAATCCCCTAGCCATGAAGCGCGAGAACGTCGCCGACGCTCTGGCAGGGGCACTGGTTGTCGGGGCCAGCGCTTCCAGCGCAGCCGCAGCCAAGACTGGCTCTAATCGCGCTGCCACCACTTCTTTGGCGACTGCCGCAACATCAGGCTCCGCGGCGCCATCCTTGGCTGTGGCGTCGTCAGCACCCCCTTCTGCTTCTTTGCGCCTTCCACGGTCGCCACATCTCCGGCGGCTTTTCTCTTCTTAGGGAGATTGCCCTCTCCCGTGGAGGCGGCCGGTGGAATCTTTGCCACCGACAGACGGCCAATCTTATTGGCTCCAGACCTGCCCGAATTCCCACAGTCAATATAACAACAATACAAAAACAAGAGGCGAATCGGCATGAAGAACCAATACTCACTTAGCGACCGGGAGAATGCGAAGCCCGGTGCTGATGTGGGCAGGCTTGTCCAATTCTAGACCCAGCTTGCGAGTGAGCCCCCTCTCAAAGACATCTGAAGCCCATGACACCGCGGGCTTCCTCGACGACGAAGCTGCGGTCGCTAGAATCTCTGGCTCCGAAGACGCGGCCGCTCTCGACGGCTGCGGTGACTTAGACGTCACCGCCTCGGCTTGGAACCCCCGAGACCGTCGGCGCAATCGCCGCCAGGGGAACCTCTACCGCTGCCTCGATGTCCTCGCCCTCCAACCCCTTCATCGAGATCGCGTCCTTTGGGGCTTTGCACGAGACTTCAGGGGTGTCTTCATCGTCGGAGTCATCGTCCGACTCAAACACCACCGCCGACTTGGACGGGGACATTAGCTTCTTCGCTGGTGACTTGGGCTTGCGTGCGGGCTTCGACGCCGTAGCAGTACGCCGGGACGTGTGCTCCTGCGCGACCTCGTCGCCTCCGTCGTGTTTGTCCAGGCTGCGGCTCGCCTCGAACTCATGTTGTTTCTGCATACGGGTATTGCAAGCCACAGGCGCTGAGAACCTCCTCCTCCTCCCCGTCGCTGTCGGAAGAGTCTCTCTCGGAGTCCTCCTCGAGTCCCTGGGGAACCTCTTCGTCGATCGGAGGGAGCCAACCCTCCAACACCTGAAAAAGATAAGAACCACCACGAGTAAACACCAGATGCAGCGACTGAGAGTTGAGGTGCGGAAATAGCGACTGGGAAGGAAACTTACTATGGGGGCTTCATTCTTCATGGGAGTGTACGGGGCAAGCCCGACCGACACGCTGGTGAACTCTGCGTCAGTAATCTTTTTCAGGGCAGCCTTGTAGTCCTCGGCCTCCCATGATTCCTTGCTGGTTCGGGAGGGGTCGTGCTTCCCGCTGTATCCATACATCCAATGCGGCCGAGCCGCCAGCAAAACCAGACGCCGCCCGAGCCAGCAGTTGTAGAGGTTGATCGGAATCAACCCCTGGTCCTTCAGCTTCTGGATCTGGTCCATCATTTCCGCGACGGCCATCCGCTGGTCTTTGGGAAGCTTCTTCGGTGCAAACCGGCGAGATTCGCTCCTTTTGGCGACGAACTCGGGAAGTGCCACCTCTCCGGAGGGAGTGAATTCTTTTACGTAGAACCAGCTCTTCTTCCACTCGCTGGCGGCCTTTTTCGGCAGAAGAAGCTTGATGAAATTGGCCTTCGGCTTCAATTGGAACGTGACGCCGCCTGCAGCCAACATCAAGCCACCGGACGTGTCGCGCCCGATGTGGCCATAGAAGAGCTCCAACCACAGTGGGAAATACGGTCTGCCGCCGAGATAGCACTCGCAGAAGGCGATGAAGATCGCTAGCTGCTCGATGCTGTGTGGGCCGAGATCCGATGGTTTGATCGCGTAATACACGCAGAAGCGGCGGAAGAAGAGCGAGGTGGGGAATCCCAGACCCCTTTCGAGATGGCTGGGGAAGCAGATGAATTCGCCGGGTCGTGGCTTCGGCTCGGTCTCAGAGGAGGGGGGAACCCGCCAGTTCCCCTTGCGGAGGACTCCGGTGTCCTCGAAGGACTTGAGTTGGGCTGTGGTGCACTTGGATTTTCCCCATGAGCCTTTGGGAGGCGCCATCAGGTAGGACGTGGAATCGCACGGCGCGGCAAGGACGAGTCGGAAGGTTGAAGGCAGGAAGATCAAGGACAGGAAGAATGCGTATGGGAGAATGAAGAATGCGGGAAGGATTCGCAGGACTAAATCATCACTCCCCTTATATGGGAACGCCACCCGCCAAAATCAGGATAGCCGGTACTGACGGTAATTGCGCCGAAGTTACCATTGGAAATTCCAACGGATAGTTTGACCAGAATTGACGGTCCAACTCCTCCATTCCACCCGCTACCCGTCAGTCTTTTCCACTCGCCGAAGCGGCGACTTGGCGGTAGTAACATTCATTGGGGCGGCGAATGGAAAACTGGGGAAATTCTCCTTGGTTCTGATGGAGTCCATCGCTGACTTGACTGGGCGTCCAAATTGGGCTCACCTACTCCGATCGCCAAAGGGACACATGCCCCTGAATCAACGATGGCCTCGGGGACTACTGATGGGGATATACCAAAGGGGGTATGCCCAGCAGGACGTTCTGATCGGGCCAAAGGGCCTGTGACTGCGCCTGAGGGACGGTGACTGGACTACGACTGAAGGTGAGGCCCGGCGACTGGAGACCCAGGAGCATACCAGAAGCCCAGTCGGATTAGGTCAAAACCTCCGAATCCTTATCTCATTCGGTGGTAACTTGTAAACCCTAGCGAGGTGCCTCACATATAAACCTCCCTAGGGTATCCTGAGGACTCACGTTCCATCATACACCCCCTCAAGCGACTCGCTGCTCATAGGCCGAGCTCGCCACCCCTGTAACTCGCTGTCCAATAATCTAATCTAGCAAGAGTAGGTCTTTACCCTCCGGGGGGGCGAACCTGGGTAAACCCAGGTGCATCCGCCCCCATCTCGCACCGCAGATGGCCGCCAACTCTTCCTCACGTTACAATCAATCGCTTCCAGAGGCTGCGACTGCCGTGGCCATTTCCACGACAGATCCACTAGATTTATTGCATATGTGTTATTTTCATGAACCACATGGATCCTCTGGTGTCATTGCATGTGTGTTCTTTTCATAAACCACATTGATCCACTAGAGACATCGCATGTGTGTTATTTTCCTAAACCACATGAATCCACTAGTGACATTGCATGTGTGTTATTTTCCTAAACGACGTGGATCCACTGGTCTCATTGCATGTGTGTTCTTTTCCTAAACCACATGGATCCACTTGAGTCACTGCATGTGTGTTCTTTTCCTGAACCACATGGATCCACTAGAGTCATTGTATGTGTGTTCTTTTACTAAACCACATTGATCCACTGGTGACATTGCATGTGTGTTCTTTTCCTAAACCACATTGATCCAATAGAGGTATTACATGTGTGTTCTTTTCCTAAACCACATGGATCCACTCGTGTCATTGCATGTGTGTTCTTTTCCTAAACCACATTGATCCACTAGAGTCATTGCATGATTTTCTTTATCTAAAACACATTGATCCACTAGAGTCATTCCATGTGTGTTCTTTTCCGAAACCACATGGATCCACTAGAGTCATAGCATTTGTGTTCTTTTCCTAAACCACATGGATCCACTAGAGTCATTACATGTGTGTTCTTTTCGTAAACCACATGGATCCACTTGTAACATTGCAGGTGTTTTTTTTTCGTAAACCATATTGATCCACTGGTGTCATTGCATGTGTGTTCTTTTCCTAAACCACATTGATTCACTAGCGTCATTGCATGTGTGTTTTTCCTAAACCACATGCATCCACTAGAGTCATTTCAAATGTGTTCTTTTCCTAAACCACATGGATCCACTCGTGTCATTGCATGTGTGTTCTATTCCTAAACCACATGGATCCACTAGAGACATTGCATGTGTGTTCTTTTCCTAAACCACATGGATCCACAAGTAACATTGCATGTATGTTCTTTTCCTAAACCACATTGATCCACCCGTATCATTGCATGTGTGTTCTTTTCCTCGACCACATGGATCCACTAGATTCATTGCATCTGTGTTATTTTCATGAACCACATGGAGCGTCTGGTGTCATTGCGTGTGTGTTCTTTTCATAAACCAGATTGATCCACTAGAGACATCGCATGTGTGTTATTTTCCTCAACCACATAGATCCATTAGAGTCATTACATTTGTGTTCTTTTCCTAAACCACAAGGATCCGCTTGTAACATTGCAGGTGTGTTCTTTTCGTAAACCATATTGATCCACTAGTGTCATTGCATGTGTGTTCTTTTCCTAAACCACATTGATCCACTAGAGTCATTGCATGTGTGTTTTTTACTAAACCACATGCATCCACTAGAATCATTTGAAATGTGTTCTTTTCTTAAACTACATGGATCCACTAGTGTCATTGCATGTGTGTTCTATTCCTAAACCACATGTATCCACTAGAGTCATTGCATGTGTGTTCTTTTCCTGAACCACCTAGATCCACTATTGACATTTTTCTTTTCCTAAACCACATTGATCCACTAGAGTCATCGCATGTTTGTTCTTTACCTAAAACACATTGATCCACTAGAGTCATTGCATGTGTGTTATTTTCCAAAACCACATTGATCCACAAGTAACATTGCATGTATGTTCTTTTCCTAAACCACATTGATCCACCCGTGTCATTGCATGTGTGTTCTTTTCCTAAACCACATTGATTCACTAGCGTCATTGCATGTGTGTTTTTCCTAAACCATATGCATCCACTAGAGTCATTTCAAATGTGTTCTTTTCCTAAACCACATGGATCCACTCGTGTCATTGCATGTGTGTTCTATTCCTAAACCACATGGATCCACTAGAGACATTGCATGTGTGTTCTTTTCCTAAACCACATGGATCCACAAGTAACATTGCATGTATGTTCTTTTCCTAAACCACATTGATCCACCCGTGTCATTGCATGTGTGTTCTTTTCCTCGACCACATGGATCCACTAGATTCATTGCATCTGTGTTATTTTCATGAACCACATGGATCGTCTGGTGTCATTGCGTGTGTGTTCTTTTCATAAACCAGATTGATCCACTAGAGACATCGCATGTGTGTTATTTTCCTAAACCACATGGATCCATTAGAGTCATTACATGTGTGTTCTTTTCCTAAACCACAAGGATCCACTTGTAACATTGCAGGTGTGTTCTTTTCGTAAACCATATTGATCCACTAGTGTCATTGCATGTGTGTTCTTTTCCTAAACCACATTGATCCACTAGAGTCATTGCATGTGTGTTTTTTACTAAACCACATGCATCCACTAGAATCATTTGAAATGTGTTCTTTTCCTAAACTACATGGATCCACTAGTGTCATTGCATGTGTGTTCTATTCCTAAACCACATGGATCCACTAGAGTCATTGCATGTGTGTTCTTTTCCTGAACCACCTAGATCCACTATTGACATTTTTCTTTTCCTAAACCACATTGATCCACTAGAGTCATCGCATGTTTGTTCTTTACCTAAAACACATTGATCCACTAGAGTCATTGCATGTGTGTTCTTTTCCTAAACCACATTGATCCACTAGATACATTGCATGTGTGTTCTTTTCCTGAACCACATTGATCCACCTGTGTCATTGCATGTGTGTTCTTTTCCTCAACCACATGGATCCACTAGATTCATTGCACCTATGTTATTTTCATGAACCACATGGATCCTCTGGTGTCATTGTGTGTGTGTTCTTCTCATAAACCACATTGATCCACTAGAGACATCGCATGTGTGTTATTTTCCTAAACCACATGGATCCACTGGTGACATTGCATGTGTGTTATTTTCCTAAACCACATGGATCCACTGGTCTCATTGCATGTGTGTTCTTTTACTAAACCACATGGATCCACTTGAGTCACTACATATGTGTGTTCTTTTCCTGAACCACATGGATCCACTAGAGTCATTTCATGTGTGTTCTTTTACTAAACTACATTGATCCACTGGTGACATTGCATGTGTGTTCTTTTCCTAAACCACATTGATCCAATAGAGTCATTGCATGTGTGTTCTTTTCCTAAACCACATGGATCCACTCGTGTCATTGCATGGGTGTTCTTTTCCTAAACCACATGGATCCACTAGAGTCATTGCATGTTTTTTCTTTATCTAAAACACATTGATCCACTAGAGTCATTGCATGTGTGTTCTTTTCCAAAACCACATGGATCCACTAGAGTCATTGCATTTGTGTTCTTTTCCTAAACCACATGGATCCACTAGAGTCATTACATGTGTGTTCGTTTCCTAAACCACATGGATCCACTTGTAACATTGCAGGTGTGTTCTTTTCGTAAACCATATTGATCCACTAGTGTCATTGCATGTGTGTTCTTTTCCTAAACCACATTTATCCACTAGAGTCATTGCATGTGTGGTTTTTACTAAACCACATGCATCCACTAGAATCATTTCAAATGTGTTCTTTTCCTAAACTACATGGATCCACTAGTGTCATTGCATGTGTGTTCTATTCCTAAACCACATGGATCCACTAGAGTCATTGCATGTGTGTTCTTTTCCTGAACCACCTAGATCCACTAGTGACATTTTTCTTTTCCTACACCACATTGATCCACTAGAGTCATCGCATGTTTGTTCTTTACCTAAAACACATTGATCCACTAGAATCATTGCATGTGTGTTCTTTTCCAAAACCACATGGATCCACTAGAGTCATTGCATTTCTGTTCTTTTCCTAAACCACGTGGATCCACTAGAGTCATTACATGTCTGTTCTTTTCCTAAACCACATGGATCCACTTGTAACATTGCATGTGTGTTCTTTTCGCAAACCACATTGATCCACTAGACTCATTGCATGTGTGTTCTTTTCCTAAACCACATTGATCCACCAGAGACATTGCATGTGTTTTCTTTTCCTAAACCACATGGATCCACAAGTGACATTGCATGTGTCTTATTTTCCTAAACCACATTGATCCACTTGTGGCATTGCATGTGTGTTCTTTTCCTAAACCACATTGATCCAATAGAGTCATTGCATGTGTGTTCTTTTCCTAAACCATCTGGACCCACTAGTGTCATTGCATGTGTGTTCTTTTCCTAAACCACATGGATCCACTAGTGACAATGCATGTGTGTTCTTTTCCTAAACCACATGGGTCCACTAGTGACAATGCATCTGTGTTCTTTTCCTAAACCACATGGATCCACTTGAGTCACTACATATGTGTGTTCTTTTCCTAAACCACATGGATCCACTAGAGTCATTGCATGTGTGTTATTTTCCTGAACCACCTGGATCCACTAGTGACAATGCATGTGTGTTGTTTTCCTACACCACATTGATCCTCTAGACTCATTGCATGTTTGTTCTTTTCCTCACATATTGATCCACTAGAGTCATTCCATGTGTGTTCTTTTCCAAAACCACATGGATCCACTTGTAACATTGCATGTGTGTTCTTTTCGTAATCCACATTGATCCGCTGGTGTCATTGCATGTGTGTTGTTTTCCTAAACCACATTGCTCCACTTGTGTCATTGCATTTGTGTTCTTTTCCTAAACCACATGGATCCACTAGAGTCATTGCATGTGTGTTCTTTTCCTAAACCACATGGATCCACTTGAGTCATTGCATGTGTGTTCTTTTCCCGAACCACATGGATCCACTAGTGTCATTGCATGTGTGTCCTTTTCCTAAACCACATGGATCCACTAGAGTCATTGCATTTGTGTTCTTTTCCTAAACCACATGGATCCACTAGAGTCATTACATGTGTGTTCTTTTCCTAAACCACATGATTCCACTTGTAACATTACATGTGTGTTCTTTTCGTAAACCACATGAATCCACTACTGTCATTACATGTGTGTTCTTTTCCTAAACCACACTGATCCACTATATTCATTGCATGTGTGTTTTTCCTATACCACATGCATCCACTAGAGTCATTGCAAATGTGTTCTTTTCCTAAACCACATGGATCCACTTGAGACATTGCATGTGTGTTCTTTTCCTGAACCACATGGATCCATTGGTGTCATTGCATGTCTGTCATTTTCCTATACCACATGGATCCACTTGAGTCACTGCATATGTGTGTTCTTTTCCTAAACCACATTGATCCACGGGTGACATTTGCATGTGTGTTCTTTTCCTAAACCACATTGAGCCACTGGTGTCATTGCATCTGTGTTCTTTTCCTAAACCACATGGATCCACTAGAGTCATTGCATGTGTGTTCTTTGCCTAAACCACATGTATCCACTAGAGTCATTGCATTTGTGTTCTTTTCCTAAACCACATGTATCTACTTGAGTCATTGCATGTGTGTTATTTTCCGAAAACACCTTGATCCACTAGAGTCATTGCATGTGTATTTTTTCCTAAACCACATTGATCCACTGGAGTCATTGCATGTGTTTTTTTCCTAAACCATATTGATCTACTAGAGACATTGCGTGTGTGTTCTGTTCCTAAACCACATGGATCCACAAGTGACATTACATGTGTGTTCTTTTCATAAACCACATTGATCCACTTGTGTGATTGCATGTGTGTTCTTTTCCTCAACCACATGGATCCACTTGATTCATTGCATCTGTGTTATTTTCCTGAACCACATGGATCCTCTGGTGTGATTGCATGTGTGTTCTTTTCATAAACCACATTGATCCACTAGAAACATCGCATGTGTGTTATTTTCCTAAACCACATGGATCCACTGGTGACATTGCGTGTGTGTTATTTTCCTAAACCACATGGATCCACTGGTGACATTGCATCTGTGTTATTTTCCTAGATGACATGGATCCACTGATATCATTGCATGTGTGTTATTTTCCTAAAACACCTTGATCAACTAGAGTCATTGCATGTGTGTTATTTTCCTAAACCACATTGATCCACTGGAGTCATTGCATGTGTGTTCTTTTCCTAAACCACATTGATCCACTAGAGACATTGCATGTGTGTTCTTTTCCTAAACCACATGGATCCACAAGTGACATTACTTGTGTGTTCTTTTCCTAAACCACATTGATCCACTTGTGTCATTGCATGTGTGTTCTTTTCCTAAACCACATTGATCTACTAGTGTCATTGCATCTGTGTTCTTTTTGAAAACCACATGGATCCACTAGAGTCATTACATGTGTGTTCTTTTCCTAAACCACATGGATCCACTAGCGTCATTGCATGTGTGTTCTTTTCCTAAACCACATGGATCCACTTGAGTCATTGCATGTGTGTTCTTTTCCTAAAACACCTTGATCCACTAGAGTCATTGCATGTGTGTTCTTTCCCTAAACCACATTGATCCACAAGTGACAGTGCATGTGTGTTCTTTTCCTAAACCACATTGATCCAGTTATGTCATTGCATGTGTGTTCTTTTCCTAAACCACATTGATCCACTTATGTCATTGCATCTGTGTTCTTTTCCTAAACCACATGGATCCACTAGAGTCATTGCATGTGTGTTCTTTTCCTAAACCACATGGATCCACTAGAGTCATTGCATTTGTGTTCTTTTCCTAAACCACATGGATCCACTTGAGTCATTGCATGTGTGTTCTTTTCCAAAAACACCTTGATCCACTAGAGTCATTGCATGTGTGTTCTTTTCCTAAACAACATTGATCCACTAGAGTCATTGCATGTGTTTTTTCCTAAACCATATTGATCCACTAGAGACATTGCGTGTGTGTTCTTTTCCTAAACCACATGGATCCACAAGTGACTTTGCATGTATGTTCTTTTCATAAACCACATTGATCCACTTGTGTGATTGCATGTGTGTTCTTTTCCTCAACCACATGGATCCACTTGATTCATTGCATCTATGTTATTTTCCTGAACCACATGGATCCTCTGGTTGCATTGCGTGTGTGTTCTTTTCATAAACCACATTGATCCACTAGAGACATTGCATGTGTGTTATTTTCCTAAACCACATGGATCCACTGGTGACATTGCATGTGTGTTATTTTCCCAAACGACATGGATCCACTGGTATCATTGCATGTGTGTTATTTTCCTAAAACACCTTGATCCACTAGAGTCATTGCATGTGTGTTCTTTTCCTAAACCACATTGATCCACTGGAGTTACTGCATGTGTCTTCTTTTCCTAAACCACATGGATCCACTTGATTCATTGCATCTATGTTATTTTCCTGAACCACATGGATCCTCTGGTTGCATTGCGTGTGTGTTCTTTTCATAAACCACATTGATCCACTAGAGACATTGCATGTGTGTTATTTTCCTAAACCACATGGATCCACTGGTGACATTGCATGTGTGTTATTTTCCCAAACGACATGGATCCACTGGTATCATTGCATGTGTGTTATTTTCCTAAAACACCTTGATCCACTAGAGTCATTGCATGTGTGTTCTTTTCCTAAACCACATTGATCCACTGGAGTTATTGCATGTGTCTTCTTTTCCTAAACCACATTGATTGTAACACCCTCGAATCGGCCCTATGCATGTTTTAGCGCTTCCCGCCAAACCCGCATAGAAACGATTCAAGGACGCCCACCAGGCACTTTTGTGCGGGTGGAAAACAAAGTAATACCATTACACAATAGTTCACGATGGAGCCCAAAGAAACATATATATACAACAATGACTCAAAGAGTCAGGAATATAGATATACAATACAAAGATCCAAATCACCTTGAAAACGATATGGCATCCGAGTACGAATAAGAAGCAAATTGAGCTAAGAGCCTTGAAGAATAACCAATGGCGTCCATAACCCTGCCTAGGCCAAGCCAGAAGGGTAACCCTGCTAACGACGTCGATCTCAAACCCGCTAAAACAAAAGGGGTGCCGACAAAGTGCAAAGGAAAAAGAGGAGCGTCAGTACTGAGGCCAATACACGGCGAGGCTAGAATTCGGCGGCTCTCGCCTACATAGGTATGGTGGACTGAAGCGGCAGCCCAACATGCACTAAATAACCTATAGAGACTCGATACAACTGTCGGGTAATAGAGAGATAAGAAAGACTATGCGGATCCAACCTGATACTACCACCAAACATACCCATCCTGGTATTTGCCCCCTCGAGACCAGACGAGGAAGTCATGCTGAGGAAACTCACACAGTTGGTAGTTTTATTCATTCATTCCATGGTGGTTGTCCAACTTACTAGTCATATCAGATACAAGTCATATTATAACAACAATTCTTTAGTTATAGTTGTCTATGATTGAGAAACTGTGCTCCAAGTCGTCCATAACCGCGGACACGGCTTTTCAAAAAGATTTAACCCTGCACGGGTGCACCAACGTATCCACACGCACTTCAACCCTTGTTGTCAGATCCGAATATGAGCAAGATCCTGAACATACACCCAACGGTATGCGATGGGGCCTCGGACACAACGTTTCCCAGACCCAAAGTAAGTACATGGGGGCCACCCCACTAAGCTACCCGCAACAAAGTCGGCCGGCTCTGGGACGGACCCAGGGTTTGTGTCAATGGCTGTAAACGACTGGGAACCCGAAAGTGTGACTGGGCTTGTCGATACCGCGAAAGCATTCCACATTTGTTCCTAAACAGTACAGGTGCTCCACGCACAATCATAAATAAAGCAGTAAAGCATGGCATAGGTACATGATAATAATAAAGCCCCAAACTACTTTGTGGCCCCCAGCACAGTACTTTGAAATCAGGTAGTAAGCCGATGGGGTGCCCACACACCCAAATGTGGTTAGCGCGCTCGATCTCGGAACAGGTGTCAAGAACTCGGGTCCTAGGTGGACACAAGTGGGCGGTTAAAAACCAAATATTGACTATTACCCACCGGTGCCTCTACATTATATCTATTTCCAGCATTTTAATTAACAAGTTATAATGTAAGCCATGAGCATCTCCACCATTAAGCATGTGCCAACCTTCTATCAACGGCGGAACGACATGACGCGAAGCAGCACCTGAGCAAGCAACTACGACTCGCAAGGTCGACTGTCTATCAATCAACAGGCAATAGGATGTGTCCAAGGCAATATAGAGGCTGCAAGGAATATAAATGGTGCACGGAAACTAAAGCATCGAGACACGGATAGCAATAGATCAACAGGAGGAAATAAAGACTATAAATGCAAAATAGGTAGAAGGGGGAGAGATGCTCACCTGGGAAACACTGTTGAGGATACACCGGAGAACTTATCGATACTCGCATCCACTCATCGGCCTAATCCGTGAAGAAGCAATGCACTAAAAGAAACACCGGACGCACTATTTAATACTACGGCAGAAGATCCGGCATGATGCATGTATGATGCATGACATGGCAAATATGCGATGCAACTAGACAATATTAAGCGGAACCGGGGTCCCGACAATTAATTAGAAGGTTCATGTTATTTAGATACCCCGCAATTTAAATGCTGTCTTAACAAGGCAAAGCATGGCATCGGTTCGCTACACAAATTTAAATGGGGGCCAATATAAGACTAGAATAGCCCGCATATGGCTTCCATATTTAATTATGAGTGAATTGGCATAATGCCCCCAACCACATGATGCGATGCGAATATGAACCATTTAATATGCCACAAGTGATAATGTCATATTATAAAAATAGGGGTCTCGGATAGGGGTCACACATTGGCGTTTGGCGATCTTGGGTGCCGAGGGTCATGTGGTTCGGGCGTGTCGGGATCGGTCTTCATACCCGAGGTTCGGGTCTTCGAATCCATGTAGACTATCTTGGCGATCCAAGGGGTTTAGGGTCCGGGAGAACTTGGCATCCGAGAAGGAGGTCTCTGGGTACGGTCTTGATGATCCGGGATGTAGATCTCGGGGTGTCGAGGTTCGAGAAGGCGATCTTGGAATCTCGGCTTCTAGGTTGGTGGGGAACTTGTTCGATGCCAGGGTCTTCTTGACAGAATTACATGTACTATCAAGCGTTGGCGACAAGAGGAATTAGATGGCCACACGATGAACTTTCCTTCCATGTTTCATCCATTCTGCCATCTCATACCTGCGACATGTGGAAGAACTTACAACATACGTAACACAAGAGGCACGGGTCGACTTGTTCTGTACTCAAATAGGTCGCAGCAACAGGACGAACAGAGGCCTATTATCTGTGGAGGCCAGGCGACCTGAACATCAGTAGCTAGACGGGCTTCAACAACGGAGATGGACGCTGGTTGCGGTGGAGGGCTCGCTGCAGAGCACAGCCGCGCACAGAGAGAGCAGGGAGAGCGGCAGGTGCGCAGGTGGCCGGCGACGGGCTCGCTGGCAGGGAGGAATGACGACGCGGAAGACGAGGTCAAAGTGGCCAGGGGGGTCGGCGCGAGGTGAGGTCGAGGCGGGCGTTGGCGGCCTGCAGGAAGCGATGAAGGAGAGGAGGGGCACCGGAAACGAGCATGGGGCGACGCCGGGCGGGCCAGAGAGGAGGCCGACGAGCTTGGCCACGGCGCTGACTCGAGAGGGGATCCGCGCAGGGTAGAGCGGCTCCGCGGCGGCGGGAGGGCGACCGTTGGAGGAGGCGGTCTTGGCAGCGTTGGACGTCATGGTTGGCATTGCGTAGGTGGCGAAGGAGACGGGACCGCGACGGCGGAGCCCTGGAGAAATGGAAGGCGACGACCGGGACCTGACGGTGAGGGACGGCGAGGTTCAGGGGAAGATGGCGAGGCTGACGAGGTCCTGACGGGGTGCGCGCAGAGGCGGCGCCACGGCGGCCAGGCTCGGGGCATGCGACACGGTCGGAGAGCTCGGGGAGCAGACACGGCAGCGACGGTGGCTAGCTCGGGGCGGAGGAGACGGGGACCACTCGCTGTGCGTGGCGGCGCCTAGCGAGGTGGCCTCCGGCGAGGTCGGGCTTGAGGTGGTGGCGAGGCAGAGGCACGGACGGACACGACGACGGCGGTGGGGCACGCGGAGCTTGCGTGCGCGGCGGCGGTTGCTGGCAACGGCAGAAGGTCGCAGCAGGGCGGGCTCGCAGGGGCTCACGAGGACCGGCCGGTGGCGGTGCTTGTCCGCGGGAGGAAGTAGGACGAGGAGGGGATGCGCGCGGGGAGTAGTGGATGCCGACGAGCCAGGTGGGGCCAGGGAGAACGTGTGGGTCGAGGAAACGAGAGCGGGTCGCGTGACACTTGCGTGTAGAGTACGCGGGGTGGGGCCGGTTTGGTGGTTGTCAGTCAGGGTGGAGCGGGGGTCGGGGCAAGTGTTAGCGGCAGTGCGGGTCACACGCGCGCGTCGGTGGGTGGGGCCAGGCGACGGTGTGACACGCAGTTGGTGCGTGCTTGTGCGTGGCTGTTGTGTGGCGTGCGGCTGGCGGCAGGGCGTGCTGCGTTGGGGAATTAGGGTTTAGGTCGTGGGGTGGTAGTTGGCTGGCTGCTGGGCTTTTGGGCCTGACAGCTGGCTGACTCCCCCACAAAACAGTTATTTTATTTGGTTTATTTTTAAAGAGGTTTTTATAAATAGTTTTTAGACAAATAAAATATCCGGAAAAAGACCGGGATTTTGATTCGAATAAAGACGGGGGATATTTCAGAAAATAAAACTAGGCTTTTAGAAAATAGTTTTAGTCAAACACATGCATGATGACAACGATGCTCAAATGCAATGTGGCATGATGACATGAGCATGCGGTCATGACTTTGCAATGCACAAAAATACAGCGATTTTCTAGTAGTGGTTTTAACGGGGCGCCACAATTCGACACCACTAACAAGGGATCTCGCCCTCGAGATCCGCCTGATGGTACCGGAAGGAAGCCGACGGTTTGAATCTTCTCACTTCATGTAGATCCTCGCGACACCACTAACAAGAGGTCGTTGTCCGTGATCGTCGAGAGAACACTCCGGATAAACAAAGTGGAAGGTAAAGGTATCAACGAATAAAGCCACCTATAGCTTCCGTGAACGGAATAAATTGCTGGATCCACTGATTCAATATACAAAAGCGAATGATAAGGGTAGTGGTATGGTCGCGACTCCATCCCACACTCATTTCATTATTCCATACATGAATAGCAGAATTATGCAACCAACTCTCGGAATCAGACTGAAGATCTCGACAAGCGAGGTTCGAAACAAAGGAGTGATGAAGGCTCTGCATCAGATCTCGCGTAGATGATGTCGTCGCGTCGGAAAACACCGGAAGGCACGAGAAGGAACAAAGAGAAGTCCAACAGATGAAGGATTCCTCAGATAGCACGAAGACCTGATGTAGAAGCACCGTTACCAAAGGAGAAAGTGAAACCCTGACGGTACGACGGAAAACCCAACCACGAGAAATCCTGGACTCGAAGAAAATATAATAGAGCAGATTCAAAACACACAGAAATAAGAGGAGAATAGCAGAGGGTAAGGAGTAAAACCAGACCTAATCAGATCTATCGAACCGATTTTGAAAAATAGTTTGACACTCTACTTCGGCCGTTAGCTAGGTTATCCTACAGGCTGGACCAGTGGGGTATCGCAACTGCTGGGCTCTGATACCACTCTGTAACACCCTCGAATCGGCCCTACGCAAGTTTTAGCGCTTTTCTCCAAACCCGCATAGAAACGATTCAAGGACGCCCACCAGGCACTTTCATGCGGGTGGGAAACGAAGTAATACCATTACACAATAGTTCACGATGGAACCCACAGAAACATATATATATACAACAACGACTCAAAGAGTCAAGAATATAGATATATAATACAAAGATCCAAATCACCTTGAAAACGATACAGCATCCGAGTACGGATAAGAAGCAAATTGAGCTAAGAGCCCTGAAGAATAACGAATGGCGTCCATAACCCTGCCTAGGCCAAGCCGGAAGGGTAACCTTGCTAACGACGTCGATCTCAAACCTGCTAAAACAAAAGGGGTGCCGACAAAGGGCAAAGGAAAAAGAGGAGCGTCAGTACTGAGGCCAGTACACGACGAGGCTAGAATTCGGCGGCTCTCGCCTACATAGGTATGGTGGACTGAAGCGGTAGCACAGCATGCACTAAACAACCTATAGAGACTCGATACAATTGTCGGCTAATAGAGAGATCAGAAAGACCTATGCGGATCCAACCTAATACTACCACCAAACATACCCATCCTGGTATTTCCCCCTCGAGACCAGACGAGGAAGTCATGCCGAGGAAACTCACACAGTTGGCAGTTTTATTCATTCATTCCATGGTGGTTGTCCAACTTACTAGTCATATCAGATACAAGTCATATTAGAACAACAAATCTTTAGTTATAGTTGTCTATGATCGAGAAATTGTGCTCCAAGTCGTCCATAACCGCGGACATGGCTTTTCGAAAAAAATTAACCCTGCAGGGGTGCACCAAAGTATCCACACGCACTTCAACCCTTGTTGTCAGATCCGAATATGAGCAAGATCCTGAACATACACCCAACGGTATGCGACAGGGCCTCGGACACGACGTTTCCCACACCCAAAGTAAGTACATGGGGGCCACCCCACTAAGCTACCCGCAACAAAGTCGGTAGGCTCCGGGACGGACATAGGGTTTGTGTCAATGGCTGTAAACGACTGGGAACCCAAAAGTGTGACTGGGCTTGTCGATACCGTGAAAACATTCCACATTTGTTCCTAAACAGTACATGTGCTCCATGCACAATCATAAATAAAGCAGTAAAGCATGGCATAGGTACATGATAATAATAAAGCCCCAAACTACTTTGTGGCCCCCAGCACAGTACTTTGAAATCAGGTAGTAAGCCGATGGGGTGCCCACACACCCACATGTGGTTAGCGCGCTCGATCTCGGAACAGGTGTCAAGAACTCGGGTCCTAGGTGGACACAAGTGGGCGGTTAAAAACCAAATATTGACTATTACCCACCGGTGCCTCTACATTATATCTATTTCCAGCATTTTAATTAACAAGTTATAATGAAAGCCATGAGCATCTCCACCGTTAAGCTTCTCCACCATTAAGCATGTGCCAACCTTCTATCAACGGCGGAACGACACGACGCGAAGCAGCACCTGAGCAAGCAACTACGACACGCAAGGCCAACTGTCTATCAATCAACAGGCAATAGGATGTGTCCAAGGCAATATAGAGGCTGCAAGGAATATAAATGGTGCACGGAAACTAAAGCATCGAGACACGGATAGCAATAGATCAACAGGAGGAAATAAAGACTATAAATGCAAAATAGGTAGAAGGGGGAGAGATGCTCGCCTAGGAAACACTATCGAAGATACACCGAAGAACTTTTCGATACTCGCATTCACTCATCTGCCTAATCCGTGAAGAAGCAAAGCACTAAAAGAAACACCGGACGCACTATTTAATACTATGGTAGAAGATCCGGCATGATGCATGTATGATGCATGACATGGCAAATATGCGATACAACTGGACAATATTAAGCGGAACCAGGGTCCCGACAATTACTTAGAAGGTTCATGTTATTTAGATACCCCGCAATTTAAATTTTGTCTTAACAAGGCAAAGCATGGCATCGGTTCATTACACAAATTTAAATGGGGGCCAATATAAGACTAGAATAGCCCGCATATGGCTTCCATATTTAATTATGAATGAATCGGTATAATGCCCCCCAACCACATGATGCGATGCGAATATGAACCATTTAATATGCCACAAGTGATAATGTCATATTATAAAAATAGGGGTCTCGGATAGGGGTCACACATTGGCGTTTGGCGATCTTGGGTGCCAAGGGTCATGTGGTTCGGGCGCGTTGGGATCGGTCTTCATACCCAGGGTTCGGATCTTCGAATCCATGTAGACTATCTTGGCGATCCAAGGGGTTCAGGGTCCGGGAGAACTTGGCATCCGAGAAGGAGGTCTCTGGGTACGGTCTTGATGATCCGGGATGTAGATCTTGGGGTGCCGAGGTTCGAGAAGGCGATCTTGGAATCTTGGCTTCTAGGCTGGTGGGGAACTTGTTCAATGCCGGGGTCTTCTTGACAGAATTATATGTACTAGCAAGCGTTGGCGACAGGAGGAATTAGATGGCCACACGATGAACTTCCCTTCCATGTTTCATCCCTTCTGCCATCTCATACCTGCGACATGTGCAAGAACTTACAACATACGTAACACAAGAGGCACGGGTCGACTTGTTCTGTACTCAAATAGGTCGCAACAACAGGACGAACAGAGGCCTATTGTCGGTGGAGGCTAGGCGACCTGAACATCAGTAGCTGGACGGGCTTCAATAGCAGAGATGGACGCTGGTTGTGGTGGAGGGCTCGCTGTAGAGCATAGCCACGCATAGAGAGAGCAGTATGAAGCGTAAAGCGTGGCTTCAAGGCTCACAAGGGAGGAACGACGACGCGGAAGACAAGGTCGAAGTGGCCAGGGGCAGGGTCGGCGCGAGGTGAGGTCGAGGCGGGAGTTGGCGGCCTGCACGCAGCAATGAAGGAGGAGGGGCACCGGAGACAAGCATGGGGCGACGTCGGGCGGGCCAGAGAGGAGGCCGACGAGCTTGGCCGCGACGCTGACTCAAGAGGGGATCCGCGCAGGGTAGAGCGGCTCCACGTCAGCGCGAGGGCGGCTGTGGGAGGAGGCGGTCTTGGCGGCGTTGGACGTCGTGGCTGGCGTCGCGTAGGTGGCGAAGGAGACGGGACCGCGACGGCGGGGCCCTGGAGAGATGGAAGGCGGCGACCGGGACCTGACGGCGAGGGACGGCGAGGTTCAGGGGTAGATGGCGAGGCCGACGAGGTCCTGGCGGGGTGCGCGCAAAGGCGGCGCCACGACGGCCAGGCTCGGGGCTTGCGACGCGGACGGAGAGCTCGGGGAGCAGACACGGCAGCGACGGTGGCCAGCTCGGGGCGGAGGAGACGGGGCCGCACGCTGGAGACGGGGACCGCTCACTGTGCGTGGTGGCGCCTACCGAGGTGGCCTCCGGCAAGGTCGGGCTTGAGGTGGTGGCGCACGCGGAGCTTGAGCGCGCGACGGCGGTTGCTGGCAACGGCAGAAGGTCGCAGCAGGACGGGCTCGCAGGGGCTCATGAGGACCGGCCAGCGGCGGTGCTTGTCCGCGGGAGGAAGTAGGACAAAGAGGGGATGCACGCGGGGATCAGTGGAAGGCGACGAGCGAGGTGGGTCCAGGGAGAACGTGCGGGTTAGGGAAACGAGAGCGGGTCGCGCGACACATGCGTGTAGAGTGTGCGGGGTGGGGCCGGTTTGGTGGTTGTCAGTCAGGGTGGAGCGGGGGTTGGGGCAGGTGTTAGCGGCAGTGCGGGTCACGCGCGGGTCGGTGGGTGGGGCCAGGCGACAGTGTGACGCGCAGTTGGTGCGTGCTTGTGTGTGGATGTTGTGTGGCGTGCGGCTAGCGGCAGGACGTGCTGCGCTGGGGAATTATGGTTTAGGTCGTGGTGTGGTAGTTGGCTGGCTGCTGGGCTTTTGGGCCTGACAGCTGGCTGACTCCCCCACAAACAGTTATTTTATTTTTTATTTTTAAAGAGGTTTTTATAAATAGTTTTTAGACAAAAAAAGATCCATAAAAAGACCGAGATTTTGATTCGAATAAAGACGGGAGATATTTCAGAAAACAAAACTAGGCTTTTAGAAAATATTTTTAGGCAAACACATGCATGATGACGACGATGCTCAAATGCAATGTGGCATGATGACATGAGCATAAGGTCATGACAATGCAATGAACAAAAACACAGCGATTTCCTAGTAGTGGTTTTAGCGGGGCGCCACATTGATCCACTAGAGACATTGCATGTGTGTTCTTTTCCTAAACCACATGGATCCACAAGTGACATTACATGTGTGTTCTTTTCCTAAACCACATTGATCCACTTGTGTCATTGCATGTGTGTTATTTTCCTAAACCCCATTGATCTACTAGTGTTATTGCATCTCTGTTCTTTTCCTAAACCACATGGATCCACTAGAGTCATTGCATCTGTGTTCTTTCCCTAAACCACATGGATCCACTTGAGTCATTGCATGTGTGTTCTTTTCCTAAAACACCTTGATCCACTAGAGTCATTGCATGTGTGTTCTTTCCCTAAACAACATTGATCCACAAGTGACATTGCATGTGTGTTCTTTTCCTAAACCACATTGATCCACTTATGTCATTGCATGTGTGTTCTTTTACTAAACCACATTCATCCACTAGTGTCATTGCATCTGTGTTCTTTTCCTAAACCACATGGATCCACTAGAGTCATTGCATGTGTGTTCTTTTCCTAAACCACATGGATATACTAGACTCATTGCATTTGTGTTCTTATCCTAAACCACATGGATCCACTTGAGTCATTGCATGTGTGTTCTTTTCCAAAAACACCTTGATCCACTAGAGTCATTGCATATGTGTTCTTTCCCTAACCACATTGATCAACTAGAGTCATTGCATGTGTTTTTTCCTAAACCATATTGATCCACTAGAGAGATGGCATGTGTGTTCTTTTCCTAAACCACGTGGATCCACAAGTGACATTGCATGTGTGTTCTTTTCATAAACCACATTGATCCACTTGTGTAATTGCATGTGTGTTCTTTTCCTCAACCACATGGATCCACTTGATTCATTGCATCTGTGTTATTTTCCTGAACCACATGGATCCTCTGGTGTCATTGCGTGTGTGTTCTTTTCATAAACCATATTGATCCACTAGAGACATCGCATGTGTGTTATTTTCCTAAACCACATGGATCCACTGGTGACATTGCATGTGTGTTATTTTCCTAAACCACATGGATCCACTGGTGACATTGCATGTGTGTTATTTTCCTAAACAACATGGATCCACTAGTATCATTGCATGTGTGTTATTTTCCTAAAACACCTTGATCTACTAGAGTCATTGCATGTGTGTTCTTTTCCTCAACCACATTGATCCACTGGTGTCATTGCATGTGCGTTCTCTTCCTAAACCACATTGATCCACTAGAGACATTGCATGTGTGTTCTTTTCCTAAACCACATGGATCCACAAGTGACATTACATGTGTGTTCTTTTCCTAAACCACATTGATCCACTTGTGTCATTGCATGTGTGTTATTTGCCTAAACCACATTGATATACTAGTGTCATTGCATCTGTGTTCTTTTCCTAAACCACATGGATCCACTAGAGTCATTACATGTGTGTTCTTTTCCTAAACCACTTGGATCCACTAGAGTCATTGCATCTATGTTCTTTTCCTAAACCACATGGATCCACTTGAGTCATTGCATGTGTGTTCTTTTCCTAAAACACCTTGATCCACTAGAGTCATTGCATGTGTGTTCTTTCCCTAAACCACATTTATCCACAAGTGCCATTGCATGTGTGTTCTTTTCCTAAACCACATTGATCCACTAGTGTCATTGCATCTGTGTTCTTTTCCTAATCCACATGGATCCACTAGAGTCATGTCATGTGTCTTCTTTCCCTAAACCACATGGATCCACTTGAGTCATTACATGTGTGTTCTTTTCCTAAAAAACCTTGATCCACTACAGTCATTGCATGTGTGTTCTTATCCTGAACCACCTGGATCCACTAGTGACATTGCATGTGTTTTCTTTTCCTAACCCACATTGATCCACTAGAGTAATTGCATGTTTGTTATTTTCCTAGAACACATTGATCCACTAGAGTCATTGCATGTGTGTTCTTTTCCAAAACCACGTGGATCCACTAGAGTGATTGCATTTGTGTTTTTTTCCTAAACCGCATGGATCCACTAGATTCCTAAACCACATGGATCCACTTGTGACATTGCATGTGTGTTCTTTTCGTAAACCACATTGATCCAATAGAGTCATTGCATGTGTGTTCTGTTGCTAAACCACATGGATCCACTCGTGTCATGGCATATGTGTTATTTTTGTAAACCACATGGATCCACTAGAGTCATTGCATGTGTGTTCTTTTCCTGAACCACCTAGATCAACTAGTAACATTTCATGCGTGTTCTTTTCCTAAACCACATGTATCCACTAGAGTCATTGCATGTTTGTTCTTTACCTAAAATACATTGATCCACTAGAGTCATTGGATTTGTGTTCTTTTCCTAAACCACATGGATCCACTAGAGTCATTACATGTGTGTTCATTTCTTAAACCACATGGATCCACTAGTCATTGCATGTGTGTTCTTTTCCTAAACCACATGGGTCCACAAGTGACATTGCATGTATGTTCTTTTCCGAAACCACATTGATCCACTTGTGTCATTGCATGTGTGTTCTTTTCCTAAACCACATGGATCCACTAGAGTCATTTCATGTATGTTCTTTTCCTAAACCACATGGATCAACTCGAGTCATTGCATGTGTGTTCTTTTCCTAAAACACCTTGATCCACTAGAGTCATTGCATGTGTATTCTTTTCCTAAACCATATTGATCCACTGGAGTCACTGCATGTGTTTTTTTCCTAAACCACATTGATATGTGTGTTCTTTTCTTAAACCACATGGATCCACAAGTGACATTGCATGTGTGTTCTTTTCCTAAACCACATTGATCCACTTGTGTCATTGCATGTGTGTTCTTTTCCTCAACCACATGGATCCACTTGATTCATTGCATCTGAGTTATTTTCCTGAACCACATGGATCCTCTGGTGTCCATGCGTGTGTGTTCTTTTCATAAACCACATTAATCCACTAGAGATACCGCATGTGTTATTTTCCTAAACCACATGGATCCGCTGGTGACATTGCATGTGTGTTATTTTCCTAAACCACATGGATCCACTAGAGTCGTTACATGTGTGTTCTTTTCCTAAGCCACATGAATCCACTTGTAACATTGCATGTGTGTTCTTTTCGTAAACCACATGAATCCACTGATGTCATTGCATGTGTGTTCTTTTCCTAAACCACGTTCATCCACTAGATTCATTGCATCTGTGTTCTTTTCCTAAACCACATTGATCCACTGGAGTCAATGCATGTGTGTTCTTTTCCTAAACCACATTGATCTACTAGAGACATTGCATGTGTGTTCTTTTCCTAAACCACATGGATCCACTAGAGTCATTGCATGTGTGTTCTTTTCCAAACCATGTGGATCCACTAGAGTGATTGCATTTGTGTTCTTTTCCTAAACCACATGGATCCACTAGATTCCTAAACCACATGGATCCACTTGTGACATTGCATGTGTGTTCTTTTCGTAAACCACATTGATCCAATAGGGTCATTGCATGTGTGTTCTGTTGCTAAACCACATGGATCCACTCGTGTCATGGCATGTGTGTTCTTTTCGTAAACCACATGGATCCACTAGAGTCATTGCATGTGTGTTCTTTTCCTGAACCACCTGGATCAACTAGTAACATTGCATGCGTGTTCTTTTCCTAAACCACATGTATCCACTAGAGTCATTGCATGTTTGTTCTTTACCTAAACCACATGGATCCACTAGAGTCATTGCATGTGTGTTCTTTTCCTGAAACACCTTGATCCACTAGAGTCATTGCATGTGTGTTCTATTCCTAAACCACATGGATCCACTGGAGTCATTGCATGTGTGTTCTTTTCCTAAACCACATTGGTCCACTGGTGTCATTGCATCAGTGTTTTTTTCCTAAACCACATGGATCCACTAGAGTCATTGCATGTGTGTTCTTTTCCTAAACCACATGGATCCACTAGAGTCATTTCTTGTGTGTTCTTTTCCTAAACCACATGGATCAACTTGAGTCATTGCATGTGTGTTCTTTTCCTAAAACACCTTGATCCACTAGAGTCATTGCATGTGTATTCTTTTCCTAAACCATATTGATCCACTGGAGTCACTGCATGTGTTTTTTTCCTAAACCACATTGATATGTGTGTTCTTTTCTTAAACCACATGGATCCACAAGTGACATTGCATGTGTGTTCTTTTCCTAAACCACATTGATCCACTTGTGTCATTGCATGTGTGTTCTTTTCCTCAACCACATGGATCCACTTGATTCATTGCATCTGAGTTATTTTCCTGAACCACATGGATCCTCTGGTGTCCATGCATGTGTGTTCTTTTCATAAACCACATTAATCCACTAGAGATACCGCATGTGTTATTTTCCTAAACCACATGGATCCGCTGGTGACATTGCATGTGTGTTATTTTCCTAAACCACATGGATCCACTAGAGTCGTTACATGTGTGTTCTTTTCCTAAGCCACATGAATCCACTTGTAACATTGCATGTGTGTTCTTTTCGTAAACCACATGAATCCACTGATGCCATTGCATGTGTGTTCTTTTCCTAAACCACGTTCATCCACTAGATTCATTGCATCTGTGTTCTTTTGCTAAACCACATTGATCCACTGGAGTCAATGCATGTGTGTTCTTTTCCTAAACCACATTGATCTACTAGAGACATTGCATGTGTGTTCTTTTCCTAAACCACATGGATCCACAAGTGACATTACATGTGTGTTCTTTTCCTAAACCACATTGGTCCACTTGTGTCATTGCATGTGTGTTCTTTTCCTAAACCACATTGATATACTAGTGTCATTGCATTTGTGTTCTTTTCCTTATCCACATGGATCCACTAGAGTCATTACATGTGCGTTCTTTTCCTAAACCACATGGATCCACTAGAGTCATTGCATGTGTGTTCTTTTCATAAACCACATGGATCCACTAGAGTCATTTCATGTGTGTTCTTTTCCTAAACCACATGGATCAACTTGAGTCATTGCATGTGTGTTCTTTTCCTAAACCACATTGATCCACTGTTGTCATTGCATGTGTTTTTTCCTAAACCACATTGATCCACTAGAGACATTGCATGTGTGTTCTTTTCCTAAACCACATGGATCCACAGGTGACATTGCATGTGTGTTCTTTTCCTAAACCACATTGATCCACTTTTGTCATTACATGTGTGTTCTTTTCCTCGACCACATTGATCCACTGGAGTCATTGCATGTGTTTATTCCTAAACCACATTGATCCACTAAAGACATTGCATGTATGTTCTTTTCCTAAACCACATGGATCCACAAGTGACATTGCATGTGTGTTCTTTTCCTAAACCACATTGATCCACTTGTGTCATTGCATGTGTGTTCTTTTCCTCAATCACATGGATCCACTTGATTCATTGCATCTATGTTATTTTCCTGAACCACATGGATCCTCTGGTGTTATTGCGTGTGTGTTCTTTTCATAAACCACATTGATCCACTAGAGACATCCCATGTGAGTTATTTTCCTAAACTACATGGATCCACTAGTGAATTTGCATGTTTGTTATTTTCCTAAACCACATTGATCCACTAGAGTCATTGCATGTGTGTTATTTTCCTAAATGACAAGGATCCACTGGTATCATTGCATGTGTGTTATTTTCCTAAAACACCTTGATCCACTAGAGTTATTGCATGTGTGTTCTTTTCCTAAACCACATTGATCCACTGGAGTCATTGCATGTGTGTTCTTTTCCTAAACCACATTGATTCACTAGAGACATTGCATGTGTGTTATTTTCCTAAGCCACATGGATCCACAAGTGACATTACATGTCTGTTCTTTTCCTAAACCACAATGATCTACTTGTGTCATTGCATGTGTGTTCTTTTCCTAAACCACATGGATCCACTGGTGACATTACATGTGTGTTATTTTCCTAAACCACATGGATCCACTGGTGACATTGCATGTGTGTTATTTTCCTAAACAACATGGATCCACTAGTGACATTGCATGTTTGTTATTTTCCCAAACAACAAGGATCCACTAGTATCATTGCATGTGTGTTATTTTCCTAAAACACCTTGATCTACTAGAGTCATTGCATGTGTGTTCTTTTCCTAAACCACATTGATCCACTAGAGTCATTGCATGTGTGTTCTTTTCCTGAACCACCTGGATCAACTAGTAACATTGCATGCGTGTTCTTTTCCAAAACCACATGGATCCACTAGAGTCATTGCATGTTTGTTCTTTACCTAAACCACATGGATCCACTAGAGGCATTGCATGTGTGTTCTTTTCCTGAAACACCTTGATCCACTAGAGTCATTGCACGTGTGTTCTATACCTAAACCACATGGATCCACTGGAGTCATTGCATGTGTGTTCTTTTCCTAAACCACATGGGTCCACAAGTGACATTGCATGTATGTTCTTTTCCTAAACCACATTGATCCACTTATGCCATTGCATGTGTGTTCTTTTCCTCAACCACATTGATCCACTGGTGTCATTGCATCAGTGTTTTTTTCCTAAACCACATGGATCCAGTAGAGTCATTGCATGTGTGTTCTTTTCCTAAACCACATGGATCCACTAGAGTCATTTCATGTGTGTTATTTTCCTAAACCACATGGATCAACTTGAGTCATTGCATGTGTGTTCTTTTCCTAAAACACCTTGATCCACTAGAGTCATTGCATGTGTATTCTTTTCCTAAACCACATTGATCCACTGGAGTCACTGCATGTGTTTTTTTCCTAAACCACATTGATATGTGTGTTCTTTTCTTAAACCACATGGATCCACAAGTGACATTGCATGTGTGTTCTTTTCCTAAACCACATTGATCCACTTGTGTCATTGCATGTGTGTTCTTTTCCTCAACCACATGGATCCACTTGATTCATTGCATCTAAGTTATTTTCCTGAACCACATGGATCCTCTGGTGTACATGCGTGTGTGTTCTTTTCATAAACCACATTAATCCACTAGAGGTATCGCATGTGTGTTATTTTCCTAAACCACATGGATCCGCTGGTGACATTGCATGTGTGTTATTTTCCTAAACCACATGGATCCACTAGAGTCCTTACATGGGTGTTGTTTTCCTAAACCACATGAATCCACTTGTAACTTTGCATGTGTGTTCTTTTCGTAAACCACATGAATCCACTGACGTCATTGCATGTGTGTTCTTTTCCTAAATCACATTCAACCACTAGATTCATTGCATGTGTCTTCTTTTCCTAAACCACATTGATCCACTGGAGTCAATGCATGTGTGTTCTTTTCCTAAACCACATTGATCCACTAGAGACATTGCATGTGTGTTCTTTTCCTAAACCACATGGATCCACAAGTGACATTACATGTGTGTTCTTTTCCTAAACCACATTGATCCACTTGTGTCATTGCATGTCTGTTCTTTTCCTAAACCACATTGATCTACTAGTGTCATTGCATTTGAGTTCTTTTCCTAATCTACATGGATCCACTAGAGTCATTACATGTGTGTTATTTTCCTAAACCACATGGATCCACTAGAGTCATTGCATGTGTGTTCGTTTCATAAAACAGATTGATCCACTAGAGTCATTTCATGTGTGTTCTTTTCCTAAACCACATGGATCAACTTGAGTCATTGCTTGTGTGTTCTTTTCCTAAAACACCTTGATCCACTTGAGTCATTGCATGTGTGTTCTTTTCCTAAACCACATTGATCTACTGGTGTCATTGCATGTGTTTTTTCCTAAACCACATTGATCCACTAGAGACATTGCATGTGTGTTCTTTTCCTAAACCACATAGATCCACAAGTTAGATTGCATGTGTGTTCTTTTCCTAAACCACATTGATCCACTTTGTCATTGCATGTGTGTTCTTGTCCTCGACCACATTGATCCACTAGAGTCATTGCATGTGTTTTTTCCTAAACCACATTGATCCACTAGAGACATGGCATGTATGTTCTTTTCCTAAACCACATGGATCCACAAGTGACATTGCATGTGTGTTCTTTTCCTAAACCACATTGATCCACTTGTGTCATTGAATGTGTGTTCTTTTCCTCAACCACATGGATCCACTTGATTCATTGCATCTGTGTTATTTTCCTCAACCACATGGATCCTCTGGTGTCATTGCGTGTGTGTTCTTTTCATAAACCACATTGATCCACTAGAGACATCCCATGTGTGTTATTTTCCTAAACCACATGGATCCACTAGTGAATTTGCATGTTTGTTATTTTCCTAAACCACATGGATCCACTAGAGTCATTGCATTTGTGTTATTTTCCTAAACGACATGGATCCACTGGTATCATTGCATGTGTGTTATTTTCCTAAAACACCTTGATCCACTAGAGTTATTGCATGTGTTTTTTTTTCCTAAACCACATTGATCCACTGGAGTCATTGCATGTGTGTTCTTTTGCTAAACCACATTGATTCACTAGAGACATTGCATGTGTGTTATTTTCCTAAGCCACATGGATCCACAAGTGACATTACATGTCTGTTCTTTTCCTAAACCAAAATGATCCACTTGTGTCATTGCATGTGTGTTCTTTTCCTAAACCAGAATGATCTACTGGTGTCATTGCATCTGTAAACCACATGGATCCACTAGAGTCATTACATGTGTGTTCTTTTCCTAAACCACATGGATCCACTTGAGTTATTGCATGTGTGTTCTTTTCCTAAAACACCTTGATCCACTAGAGTCATTGCATGTGTGTTCTTTCCCTAAACCATATCGATCCACAAGTGACATTGCATGTATGTTCTTTTCCTAAACCACATTGATCCACTTGTGTCATTACATGTGTGTTCTTTTCCTAAACCACATTGATCCAGTTGTGTCATTGCATTTTTGTTCTTTTCCTAAACCACATGGATCCACTAGAGTCATTGCATGTGTGTTCTTTTGCTAAACCACATGGATCCACTAGAGTCATTTCATGTGTGTTCTTTTCCTAAACCACATGGATCCACTTGAGTCATTCCATGTGTGTTCTTTTCCTAAAACACCTTGATCCACTAGAGTCATTGCATGTGTGTTATTTTCCTAAACCACATGGATCCGCTGGTGACATTGCATGTGTGTTATTTTCCTAAACCACATGGATCCACTAGAGTCCTTACATGGGTGTTCTTTTCCTAAACCACATGAATCCACTTGTAACTTTGCATGTGTGTTCTTTTCGTAAACCACATGAATCCACTGACGTCATTGCATGTGTGTTCTTTTCCTAAATCACATTCAACCACTAGATTCATTGCATGTGTCTTCTTTTCCTAAACCACATTGATCCACTGGAGTCAATGCATGTGTGTTCTTTTCCTAAACCACATTGATCCACTAGAGACATTGCATGTGTGTTCTTTTCCTAAACCACATGGATCCACAAGTGACATTACATGTGTGTTCTTTTCCTAAACCACATTGATCCACTTGTGTCATTGCATGTCTGTTCTTTTCCTAAACCACATTGATCTACTAGTGTCATTGCATTTGAGTTCTTTTCCTAATCTACATGGATCCACTAGAGTCATTACATGTGTGTTATTTTCCTAAACCACATGGATCCACTAGAGTCATTGCATGTGTGTTCGTTTCATAAACCAGATTGATCCACTAGAGTCATTTCATGTGTGTTCTTTTCCTAAACCACATGGATCAACTTGAGTCATTTCTTGTGTGTTCTTTTCCTAAAACACCTTGATCCACTTGAGTCATTGCATGTGTGTTCTTTTCCTAAACCACATTGATCTACTGGTGTCATTGCATGTGTTTTTTCCTAAACCACATTGATCCACTAGAGACATTGCATGTGTGTACTTTTCCTAAACCACATAGATCCACAAGTTAGATTGCATGTGTGTTCTTTTCCTAACCCACATTGATCCACTTTGTCATTGCATGTGTGTTCTTGTCCTCGACCACATTGATCCACTAGAGTCATTGCATGTGTTTTTTCCTAAACCACATTGATCCACTAGAGACATTGCATGTATGTTCTTTTCCTAAACCACATGGATCCACAAGTGACATTGCATGTGTGTTCTTTTCCTAAACCACATTGATCCACTTGTGTCATTGAATGTGTGTTCTTTTCCTCAACCACATGGATCCACTTGATTCATTGCATCTGTGTTATTTTCCTCAACCACATGGATCCTCTGGTGTCATTGCGTGTGTGTTCTTTTCATAAACCACATTGATCCACTAGAGACATCCCATGTGTGTTATTTTCCTAAACCACATGGATCCACTAGTGAATTTGCATGTTTGTTATTTTCCTAAACCACATGGATCCACTAGAGTCATTACATTTGTGTTATTTTCCTAAACGACATGGATCCACTGGTATCATTGCATGTGTGTTATTTTCCTAAAACACCTTGATCCACTAGAGTTATTGCATGTGTTTTTTTTTCCTAAACCACATTGATCCACTGGAGTCATTGCATGTGTGTTCTTTTGCTAAACCACATTGATTCACTAGAGACATTGCATGTGTGTTATTTTCCTAAGCCACATGGATCCACAAGTGACATTACATGTCTGTTCTTTTCCTAAACCAAAATGATCCACTTGTGTCATTGCATATGTGTTCTTTTCCTAAACCAGAATGATCTACTGGTGTCATTGCATCTGTAAACCACATGGATCCACTAGAGTCATTACATGTGTGTTCTTTTCCTAAACCACATGGATCCACTTGAGTTATTGCATGTGTGTTCTTTTCCTAAAACACCTTGATCCACTAGAGTCATTGCATGTGTGTTCGTTCCCTAAACCATATCGATCCACAAGTGACATTGCATGTATGTTCTTTTCCTAAACCACATTGATCCACTTGTGTCATTATATGTGTGTTCTTTTCCTAAACCACATTGATCCAGTTGTGTCATTGCATTTTTGTTCTTTTCCTAAACCACATGGATCCACTAGAGTCATTGCATGTGTGTTCTTTTGCTAAACCACATGGATCCACTAGAGTCATTTCATGTGTGTTCTTTTCCTAAACCACATGGATCCACTTGAGTCATTCCATGTGTGTTCTTTTCCTAAAACACCTTGATCCACTAGAGTCATTGCATGTGTGTTCTTTTCCTAAACCACATTGATCCACTAGAGTCACTACATGTGTTTTTACTAAACCACATTAATCCACTAGAGACATTGTATGTGTGTTCTTTTCCTAAACCACATTGATCCACTTGTGTAATTGCATGTGTGTTCTTTACCTCAACCACATGGATCCACTAGATTCATTAAATCTGTGTTATTTTCCTGAACCACATGGATCCTCTAGTGGCATTCCGTGTGCGTTCTTTTCATAAACCACATTGATCCACTAGAGACATCGCATGTGTGTTATTTTCCTAAACCACATGGATCCACTAGTGACATTGCATGTGTGTTATTTTCCTAAACCACATGGATCCACTGGTGACATTGCATGCGTGCTATTTTCCTTAACGACAAGGATCCACTAGTCTCATTGCATGTGTGTTCTTTTCCTAAACCACATGGATCCACTTAAGTCCTTGCATGTCTGTTCTTTTCCTGAAAGACATGGATCCACTAGAGTCATTGGATGTGTGTTCTTTTACTAAACCACATTGATCCACTAGTGACATTGCATGTGTGTTCTTTTCCTAAACCACATTGATCCAATAGAGTCACCGCATGTGTGTTCTTTTCCTAAACCACATGGATCCACTCGTGTCATTGCATGTGTGTTCTTTTCCTAAACCACATGGATCCACTAGAGTCATTGCATGTGTGTTCTTTTCCTAAACCACCTGGATCCACTAGTGACATTGCATGTGTGTTCTTTTCCTAAACCACATTGATCCACTAGAGTCATTACATTTTTGTTCTTTTCCTAAAACACATTGATCCACTAGAGTCATTGCATGTGTGTTCTTTTCCAAAACCACATGGATCCACTAGAGTCATTGCATTTGTGTTCCTTTCCTAAACCACATGGATCCACTAGATTCCTAAATGTCAAGGATCCACTTGTGACATTGCATGTGTGTTCTTTTCATAAACCACATTGATCCAATAGAGTCATTTCATGTGTGTTCTTTTCCTAAACCACATGGATCCACTCGTGTCATTGCATATGTGTTCTTCTCCTAAACCACATGGATCCACTAGAGTCATTGCATGTGTGTTCTTTTCTTGAACCACCTGGATCCACTAGTAACATTGCATGTGTGTTATTTTCCTAAACCACATTGATCCACTAGAGTCATTGCATGTTTGTTCTTTACCTAAAATACATTGATCCACTAGAGTCATTGGATTTGTGTTCTTTTCCTAAACCACATGGATCCACTAGAGTCATTACATGTGTGTTCTTTTCTTAAACCACATGGATCCACTAGTCATTGCATGTGTGTTCTTTTCCTAAACCACATGGGTCCACAAGTGACATTGCATGTATGTTCTTTTCCGAAACCACATTGATCCACTTGTGTCATTGCATGTGTGTTCTTTTCCTAAACCACATTGATCCACTCGTGTCATTGCATCAGTGTTTTTTCCTAAACCACATGGATCCACTAGAGTCATTGCATGTGTGTTCTTTTCCTAAACCACATGGATCCACTAGAGTCATTGCATGTGTGTTCTTTTCCTAAACCACATTGATCCACTAGAGTCACTACATGTGTTTTTACTAAACCACATTAATCCACTAGAGACATTGCATGTGTGTTATTTTCCTAAACCACATTGATCCACTTGTGTAATTGCATGTGTGTTCTTTACCTCAACCACATGGATCCACTAGATTCATTAAATCTGTGTTATTTTCCTGAACCACATGGATCCTCTAGTGGCATTCCGTGTGCGTTCTTTTCATAAACCACATTGATCCACTAGAGACATCGCATGTGTGTTATTTTCCTAAACCACATGGATCCAGTAGTGACATTGCATGTGTGTTATTTTCCTAAACAACATGGATCCACTAGTGACATTGCATGCGGGTTATTTTCCTTAACGACAAGGATCCACTAGTCTCATTGCATGTGTGTTCTTTTCCTAAGCCACATGGATCCACTTAAGTCCTTGCATGTGTGTTCTTTTCCTGAAAGACATGGATCCACTAGAGTCATTGGATGTGTGTTCTTTTACTAAACCACATTGATCCACTAGTGACATTGCATGTGTGTTCCTTTCCTAAACCACCACTAGAGTCATTGCACGTTTGTTCCTTCCCTAAACCACATTGGTCCACCAGAGTCATTGCATGTGTGTTCTTTTACTAAACCACCACCAGAGTCATTGCATGTGTGTTCCTTTCCTAAACCACATGGATCCACCAGACTCATTGCATGTGTGTTCTTTTCCCAAACCACCACTAGAGTCATTAAATGTCTCTTCTTTTCCTAAACCACATGGATCCCCCAGAGTCATTGCATGTGTGTTCCTTTACTAAACCACCACCGGAGTCATTGCATGTCTGATCCTTTCCTAAACCACAGTGATTTACCAGAGTCATTGCATGTGGGTTCTTTTCCTAAACCACCACAAGAGTGATTCCATGTGTGTTATTTTCCTAAACCACCACAAAAGTCATTGCATGTGTGTTCCTTTCCTAAACCACATGGATCCACCAGAGTCATTGCATGTGTGTTCCTTTCCTAAACCACATGGATCCACTAGAGTCATTTCATGTGTGTTATTTTCCTAAACCACATGGATCAACTTGAGTCATTGCATGTGTGTTCTTTTCCTAAAACACCTTGATCCACTAGAGTCATTGCATGTGTATTCTTTTCCTAAACCACATTGATCCACTGGAGTCACTGCATGTGTTTTTTTCCTAAACCACATTGATATGTGTGTTCTTTTCTTAAACCACATGGATCCACAAGTGACATTGCATGTGTGTTCTTTTCCTAAACCACATTGATCCACTTGTGTCATTGCATGTGTGTTCTTTTCCTCAACCACATGGATCCACTTGATTCATTGCATCTAAGTTATTTTCCTGAACCACATGGATCCTCTGGTGTCCATGCGTGTGTGTGTTCTTTTCATAAACCACATTAATCCACTAGAGAGACCGCATGTGTGTTATTTTCCTAAACCACATGGATCCGCTGGTGACATTGCATGTGTGTTATTTTCCTAAACCACATGGATCCACTAGAGTCCTTACATGGGTGTTCTTTTCCTAAACCACATGAATCCACTTGTAACTTTGCATGTGTGTTCTTTTCGTAAACCACATGAATCCACTGACGTCATTGCATGTGTGTTCTTTTCCTAAATCACATTGAACCACTAGATTCATTGCATGTGTCTTCTTTTCCTAAACCACATTGATCCACTGGAGTCAATGCATGTGTGTTCTTTTCCTAAACCACATTGATCCACTAGAGACATTGCATGTGTGTTCTTTTCCTAAACCACATGGATCCACAAGTGACATTACATGTGTGTTCTTTTCCTAAACCACATTGATCCACTTGTGTCATTGCATGTCTGTTCTTTTCCTAAACCACATTGATCTACTAGTGTCATTGCATTTGTGTTCTTTTCCTAATCCACATGGATCCACTAGAGTCATTACATGTGTGTTATTTTCCTAAACCACATGGATCCACTAGAGTCATTGCATGTGTGTTCGTTTCATAAACCAGATGGATCCACTAGAGTCATTTCATGTGTGTTCTTTTCCTAAACCACATGGATCAACTTGAGTCATTGCTTGTGTGTTCTTTTCCTAAAACACCTTGATCCACTTGAGTCATTGCATGTGTGTTCTTTTCCTAAACCACATTGATCTACTGGTGTCATTGCATGTGTTTTTTCCTAAACCACATTGATCCACTAGAGACATTGCATGTGTGTTCTTTTCCTAAACCACATAGATCCACAAGTTAGATTGCATGTGTGTTCTTTTCCTAAACCACATTGATCCACTTTGTCATTGCATGTGTGTTCTTGTCCTCGACCACATTGATCCACTAAAGTCATTGCATGTGTTTTTTCCTAAACCACAATGATCCACTAGAGACATTGCATGTATGTTGTTTTCCTAAACCACATGGATCCACAAGTGACATTGCATGTGTGTTCTTTTCCTAAACCACATTGATCCACTTGTGTCATTGCATGTGTGTTCTTTTCCTCAACCACATGGATCCACTTGATTCATTGCATCTGTGTTATTTTCCTCAACCACATGGATCCTCTGGTGTCATTGCGTGTGTGTTCTTTTCATAAACCACATTGATCCACTAGAGACATCCCATGTGTGTTATTTTCCTAAACCACATGGATCCACTAGTGAATTTGCATGTTTGTTATTTTCCTAAACCACATGGATCCACTAGAGTCATTGCATTTGTGTTATTTTCCTAAACGACATGGATCCACTGGTATCATTGCATGTGTGTTATTTTCCTAAAACACCTTGATCCACTAGAGTTATTGCATGTGTGTTTTTTTCCTAAACCACATTGATCCACTTGAGTCATTGCATGTGTGTTCTTTTTCTAAACCACATTGATTCACTAGAGACATTGCATGTGTGTTATTTTCCTAAGCCACATGGATCCACAAGTGACATTACATGTCTGTTCTTTTCCTAAACCAAAATGATCCACTTGTGTCATTGCATGTGTGTTCTTTTCCTAAACCAGAATGATCTACTGGTGTCATTGCATCTGTAAACCACATGGATCCACTAGAGTCATTACATGTGTGTTCTTTTCCTAAACCACATGGATCCACTTGAGTTATTGCATGTGTGTTCTTTTCCTAAAACACCTTGATCCACTAGAGTCATTCCATGTGTGTTCTTTCCCTAAACCATATCGATCCACAAGTGACATTGCATGTATGTTCTTTTCCTAAACCACATTGATCCACTTGTGTCATTACATGTGTGTTCTTTTCCTAAACCACATTGATCCAGTTGTGTCATTGCATTTTTGTTCTTTTCCTAAACCACATGGATCCACTAGAGTCATTGCATGTGTGTTCTTTTGCTAAACCACATGGATCCACTAGAGTCATTTCATGTGTGTTCTTTTCCTAAACCACATGGATCCACTTGAGTCATTCCATGTGTGTTCTTTTCCTAAAACACCTTGATCCACTAGAGTCATTGCATGTGTGTTCTTTTCCTAAACCACATTGATCCACTAGAGTCACTACATGTGTTTTTACTAAACCACATTAATCCACTAGAGACATTGCATGTGTGTTCTTTTCCTAAACCACATTGATCCACTTGTGTAATTGCATGTGTGTTCTTTACCTCAACCACATGGATCCACTAGATTCATTAAATCTGTGTTATTTTCCTGAACCACATGGATCCTCTAGTGGCATTCCGTGTGCGTTCTTTTCATAAACCACATTGATCCACTAGAGACATCGCATGTGTGTTATTTTCCTAAACCACATGGATCCACTAGTGACATTGCATGTGTGTTATTTTCCTAAACCACATGGATCCACTTGTGACATTGCATGCGTGTTATTTTCCTTAACGACAAGGATCCACTAGTCTCATTGCATGTGTGTTCTTTTCCTAAACCACATGGATCCACTTAAGTCCTTGCATGTGTGTTCTTTTCCTGAAACACATGGATCCACTAGAGTCATTGGATGTGTGTTCTTTTACTAAACCACATTGATCCACTAGTGACATTGCATGTGTGTTCTTTTCCTAAACCACATTGATCCAATAGAGTCACTGCATGTGTGTTCTTTTCCTAAACCACACGGATCCACTCGTGTCATTGCATGTGTGTTCTTTTCCTAAACCACATGGATCAACTAGAGTCATTGCATGTGTGTTCTTTTCCTAAACCACCTGGATCCACTAGTGACATTGCATGTGTGTTCTTTTCCTAAACCACATTGATCCACTAGAGTCATTACATTTTTGTTCTTTTCCTAAAACACATTGATCCACTAGAGTCATTGCATGTGTGTTCTTTTCCAAAACCACATGGATCCACTAGAGTCATTGCATTTGTGTTCCTTTCCTAAACCACATGGATCCACTAGAGTCATTGCATGTGTGTTCTTTTCTTGAACCACCTGGATCCACTAGTAACATTGCATGTGTGTTATTTTCCTAAACCACATTGATCCACTAGAGTCATTGCATGTTTGTTCTTTACCTAAAATAAATTGATCCACTTGAGTCATTGGATTTGTGTTCTTTTCCTAAACCACATGGATCCACTAGAGTCATTACATGTGTGTTCTTTTCTTAAACCACATGGATCCACTAGTCATTGCATGTGTGTTCTTTTCCTAAACCACATGGGTCCACAAGTGACATTGCATGTATGTTCTTTTCCGAAACCACATTGATCCACTTGTGTCATTGCATGTGTGTTCTTTTCCTAAACCACATTGATCCACTCGTGTCATTGCATCAGTGTTTTTTCCTAAACCACATGGATCCACTAGAGTCATTGCATGTGTGTTCTTTTCCTAAACCACATGGATCCACTAGAGTCATTGCATGTGTGTTCTTTTCCTAAACCACATTGATCCACTAGAGTCACTACATGTGTTTTTACTAAACCACATTAATCCACTAGAGACATTGCATGTGTGTTCTTTTCCTAAACCACATTGATCCACTTGTGTAATTGCATGTGTGTTCTTTACCTCAACCACATGGATCCACTAGATTCATTAAATCTGTGTTATTTTCCTGAACCACATGGATCCTCTAGTGGCATTCCGTGTGCGTTCTTTTCATAAACCACATTGATCCACTAGAGACATCGCATGTGTGTTATTTTCCTAAACCACATGGATCCACTAGTGACATTGCATGTGTGTTATTTTCCTAAACCACATGGATCCACTGGTGACATTGCATGCGTGTTATTTTCCTTAACGACAAGGATCCACTAGTCTCATTGCATGTGTGTTCTTTTCCTAAACCACATGGATCCACTTAAGTCCTTGCATGTGTGTTCTTTTCCTGAAAGACATGGATCCACTAGAGTCATTGGATGTGTGTTCTTTTACTAAACCACATTGATCCACTAGTGACATTGCATGTGTGTTCTTTTCCTAAACCACATTGATCCAATAGAGTCACTGCATGTGTGTTCTTTTCCTAAACCACATGGATCCACTCGTGTCATTGCATGTGTGTTCTTTTCCTAAACCACATGGATCCACTAGAGTCATTGCATGTGTGTTCTTTCCCTAAACCACCTGGATCCACTAGTGACATTGCATGTGTGTTCTTTTCCTAAACCACATTGATCCACTAGAGTCATTACATTTTTGTTCTTTTCCTAAAACACATTGATCCACTAGAGTCATTACATGTGTGTTCTTTTCCAAAACCACATGGATCCACTAGAGTCATTGCATTTGTGTTCCTTTCCTAAACCACATGGATCCACTAGATTCCTAAATGTCATGGATCCACTTGTGACATTGCATGTGTGTTCTTTTCATAAACCACATTGATCCAATAGAGTCATTTCATGTGTGTTCTTTTCCTAAACCACATGGATCCACTCGTGTCATTGCATATGTGTTATTTTCCTAAACCACATGGATCCACTAGAGTCATTGCATGTGTGTTCTTTTCTTGAACCACCTGGATCCACTAGTAACATTGCATGTGTGTTCTTTTCCTAAACCACATTGATCCACTAGAGTCATTGCATGTTTGTTCTTTACCTAAAATACATTGATCCACTAGAGTCATTGGATTTGTGTTCTTTTCCTAAACCACATGGATCCACTAGAGTCATTACATGTGTGTTCTTTTCTTAAACCACATGGATCCACTAGTCATTGCATGTGTGTTCTTTTCCTAAACCAGATGGGTCCACAAGTGACATTGCATGTATGTTCTTTTCCGAAACCACATTGATCCACTTGTGTCATTGCATGTGTGTTCTTTTCCTAAACCACATTGATCCACTCGTGTCATTGCATCAGTGTTTTTTCCTAAACCACATGGATCCACTAGAGTCATTGCATGTGTGTTCTTTTCCTAAACCACATGGATCCACTAGAGCCATTGCATGTGTGTTCTTTTCCTAAACCACATTGATCCACTAGAGTCACTACATGTGTTTTTACTAAACCACATTAATCCACTAGAGACATTGCATGTGTGTTATTTTCCTAAACCACATTGATCCACTTGTGTAATTGCATGTGTGTTCTTTACCTCAACCACATGGATCCACTAGATTCATTAAATCTGTGTTATTTTCCTGAACCACATGGATCCTCTAGTATGCGTTAAGGTATGCTTTTCATAAACCACATTGATCCACTAGAGACATCGCATGTGTGTTATTTTCCTAAACCACATGGATCCACTAGTGACATTCCATGTGTGTTATTTTCCTAAACCACATGGATCCACTGGTGACATTGCATGCGGGTTATTTTCCTTAACGACAAGGATCCACTAGTCTTATTGCATGTGTGTTCTTTTCCTAAACCACATGGATCCACTTAAGTCCTTGCATGTGTTTTCTTTTCCTGAAATACATGGATCCACTAGAGTCATTGGATGTGTGTTCTTTCACTAAACCACATTGATCCACTAGTGACATTGCATGTGTGTTCTTTTCCTAAACCACATTGATCCAATAGAGTCACTGCATGTGTGTTCTTTTCCTAAACCACATGGATCCACTCGTGTCATTGCATGTGTGTTCTTTTCCTAAACCACATGGATCCACTAGAGTCATTGCATGTGTGTTCTTTTCCTAAACCACCTGGATCCACTAGTGACATTGCATGTGTGTTCTTTTCCTAAACCACATTGATCCACTAGAGTCATTACATTTTTGTTCTTTTCCTAAAACACATTGATCCACTAGAGTCATTGCATGTGTGTTCTTTACAAAACCACATGGATCCACTAGAGTCATTGCATTTGTGTTCCTTTCCTAAACCACATGGATCCACTAGATTCCTAAATGTCATGGATCCACTTGTGACATTGCATGTGTGTTCTTTTCATAAACCACATTGATCCAATAGAGTCATTTCATATGTGTTCTTTTCCTAAACCACATGGATCCACTCGTGTCATTGCATATGTGTTCTTTTCCTAAACCACATGGATCCATTAGAGTCATTGCATGTGTGTTCTTTTCTTGAACCACCTGGATCCACTAGTAACATTGCATGTGTGTTCTTTTCCTAAACCACATTGATCCACTAGAGTCATTGCATGTTTGTTCTTTACCTAAAATACATTGATCCACTAGAGTCATTGGATTTGTGTTCTTTTCCTAAACCACATGGATCCACTAGAGTCATTACATGTGTGTTCTTTTCTTAAACCACATGGATCCACTAGTCATTGCATGTGTGTTCTTTTCCTAAACCACATGGGTCCACAAGTGACATTGCATGTATGTTCTTTTCCGAAACCACATTGATCCACTTGTGTCATTGCATGTGTGTTCTTTTCCTAAACCACATTGATCAACTCGTGTCATTGCATCAGTGTTTTTTCCTAAACCACATGGATCCACTAGAGTCATTGCATGTGTGTTCTTTTACTAAACCACATGGATCCACTAGAGTAATTTCATGTGTGTTCTTTTCCTAAACCACATGGATCAACTAGATTCATTGCATGTGTGTTCTTTTCCTAAAACACCTTGAGCCACTAGAGTCATTGCATGTGTGTTCTTTTCCTCAACCACATTGATCCACTGGAGTCATTGCATGTGTTTTTTTTTCTAAACCACATTGATCCACTAGAGAAATTGCATGTGTGTTCTTTTCCTAAACCACATGGATCCACAAGTGACATTGAATGTGTGTTCTTTTCCTAAACCACATTGATCCACTTGTGTCATTGCATGTGTGTTCTTTTCCTCAACCACATGGATCCACTTGATTCATTGCATCTGTGTTATTTTCCTGAACCACATGGATCCTCTGGTTTCATTGCGTGTATGTTCTTTTCATAAAGAACATTTATCCAATAGAGACATCCCATGTGTGTTATTTACCTAAACCACATGGATCCACTAGTGAAATTGCATGTGTGTTATTTTCCTAAACCACATGGATCCATTGGTGACATTGCATGTGTGTTATTTTCCTAAACGACATGGATCCACTGGTCTCATTGCATGCGTGTTATTTTCCTAAAACACCTTGAGCCACTAGAGTCATTGCATGTGTGTTCTTTTCCTAAACCACATTGATCCACTGGAGTCATTGCATGTGTTTTTTTTTCTAAACCACATTGATCCACTAGAGACATTGCATGTGTGTTCTTTTCCTAAACCACATGGATCCACAAGTGACATTGAATTTTTGTTCTTTTCCTAAACCACATTGATCCACTTATGTCATTGCATGTGTGTTCTTTTCCTCAACCACATGGATCCACTTGATTCGTTGCATCTGTGTTATTTTCCTGAACCACATGGATCCTCTGGTGTCATTGCGTGTATGTTATTTTCATAAAGAACATTTATCCAATAGAGACATCCCATGTGTGTTATTTTCCTAAACCACATGGATCCACTAGTGAAATTCCATGTGTGTTATTTTCCTAAACCACATGGATCCATTGGTGACATTGCATGTGTGTTATTTTCCTAAACGACATGGATCCACTAGTCTCATTGCATGTGTGTTATTTTCCTAAAACACCTTGATCCACTAGAGTCATTGCATGTGTGTTCTATTCCTAAACTACATTGATCCACTAGAGACATTGCATGTGTGTTCTTATCCTAAGCCACATGGATCCACAAGTGACATTACATGTGTGTTCTTTTCCTAAACCACATTCATCCACTTGTGTTATTGCATGTGTGTTCTTTTCCTAAACCACATTGATCTACCGGTGTCATTGCATCCATGTTCTTTTCCTTAACCACATGGATCCACTAGAGTCATTACATGTGTCTTCTTTTCCTAAACCACATGGATCCACTAGAGTCATTGCATGTGTGTTCTTTTCCTAAACCACATGGATCCACTTGAGTCATTGCATGTGTGTTCTTTTCCTAAAACACCTTGATCCACTAGAGTCATTGCATGTGTGTTCTTTCCCTAAACCACATTGATCCACAAGTGACATTGCATGTGTGTTCTTTTCCTAAACCACATTGATCCACTTGTGTCATTGCATGTGTCTTCTTTTCCTAAAACACGTTGATCCACTAGTGTCATTGCATATGTGTTCTTTTCCTAAACCACATGGATCCACTAGAGTCATTGTGACGAGGGTTTAACTCTTCAATGCCCATTGTTATGGACTTGGGTTTTGGAGAAGGAGGGAGTGCTGGAGACATCTATCGGCTTGCAAACAAGCACACATGAGACTCAAAGATTTACCCAGGTTCAGGCCTCGCAGACGTCCCTATTCCTGCTTGTCTGCTCATGGAATTATCAAAGGAATCGAGGATTACAATGGTGCGCAGATGCAATCTGGCGAGGGTTGCGTGTGTCCTCCTCGCCGCCCCTCCTAGCCTTTATATATATAGGCTAGGTCTCGGGTAGCAGGTCGAGTCGGTTACAGGTTAGGGTTTTCCCCTTTGAACTTTCTATCTTTGCTTCTTCTTGTTCTTCAAGCAATCGAGAGTCCGTAGGCTACTCGAGTTCTTCATTTGGGCCTTGGCGACACCGTGGGCTTCCATTGTATTCAGGCCGTATATACCAAGCTCGAGTACCTGTAGGGTATACCCATGTCAGTAGCCCCTGACTGTCCAGTGGAATCGCAGATTCGACTGGGGACTTTATGAATCCTTTCGAGTGCATGACCGAGTATATTTTTCGACTGCTTTGCTTGTGTCATAGGGATTGTTGATGTGTGTTGTGGAAATGGCCATGGCAGTTGCTGCCACTGGTAGCGATTGAGTGTTTCGTGAGGAAGAGTTGGTGGCCATCTGCGGTGCGAGATGGGGGCGGATGCACATGGGTTTACCCAGGTTCGCCCCCCGGAGGGTAAATACCTACTCCTGCTAGATTAGATTATTGGAGAGCGAAATATGTTAGGGTGGCGAGCTCGGCTACTTCCATGAGTCGCTTGAGGGGGTGTATGATGGAACGTGAGTCTCTAGGATACCCTAGGGAGGTTTATATATGAGGCACCTTGCTAGGGTTTACAAGTTGCCACCGAACAAGATAAGGATTTGGAGGTTTTGACCTAATCCGACTGGGCTTCTGTTACGCTCCTGGGCTTCCAATTGCCAGTCCCCGGGCCTCTCCTTCCGTTGTGGTCCAGTCACCATCCTCCAGGCGCACTCACGGGCTTTTCGGCCCAATAGGAACGTCCTGCTGGTCCTACCCCCTTTGGCATATCCCCATCAATGTGCATGCCTGATTTAACCGATGTATCGGTATCAGTTAACTACCTTAGGGTAAAACAACGCCATCTACTCGAACTTGAGTCCCGGGACTCGAATCCGGAAAAGTGTTGGTGTAATTCGACTCAAGCCGCGGAGGTCTTACAGGAGTCGAATTCCAGTATATGGGTGTGAGCACTCGACACGTCCGTCAAGGCATGTTCGTCGTACCTGTTGGCACGGATATATTTCTGGTAGTGCGCAGAAAATGCGTTGCCAGGCCTTATTCAGGTCTTATCTTCACGCTGCAAGCGTGGCATCCAAATTTTGTCATCACGGAGATGATTCGGGTGACCCAGGAGACACAGTCTCTTTGTAGGGAAATGTCATGAGGCGGTGTCGCCATAAGCTTCGAGTGTGGATGTCATCAACGCACAGTATGATGTACAAATAATCATAGGGTGCGTGACCAGCTCTCCCTATGGGAGTAGCTCCCGAGTGCCTGGTTGAGTCGAAGACTCAGGCAGGGAGTAAAGAACTTTTGCGACTGCTGTCGTCTTTTGTTTGCTTATTTTAGTTGAATTTATTTCAAGCGCTCCCTAAGGAACTAACCCACGTCCATAATCGAATTGCGGATTCGAGCGGTTGGGTTTGTTTCGATTGTCCATGTTCCTGCAAAAATAAAAAGAAAAAATCGTAGGGTGCACGACCAGCGCTCCCTATGGGAGTAGCCCCTGAGTGCTTGGTGGAGTCAAAGACTCGAGCAAGGACTAAAGTAGTCGAAGTCTTCTGCTGCGTAATTTTGGATGACGTCAGTGCTGACGATGCCATGACCTCAGTTGCCCGCGTGAGCGAGTTTGACGGGACGTGACGAGCGGTGGGTCCCATTTTCTGACTCTGACTTGACCAGGCATGCGTAATTTTTATTTTAACTGCGCCTCCTCGATTTCCACGCATAATGGGGGTAGTGGGGGACGGTTCACGCTTCGGGTCTTCCACGTGTCGAGCGCAATGAACGCCACGCGTCTGGTAGGATTTTTCTTGGCTGTTAGATTGCATCTTCCAGGGAGTTAAGTAGCGATGTGGCAACGGTAATTTTCACATCTGCTTCTTTTCTCTGCCTTTGCCTCTGTCGCCATTGCTACTGGTCCTCTGCTCCTTTGTGTTCCTTTCCTTCGCGGCGCTGGACCAGCTCCGCGTATTTCCAAGCTACTTCCTCCGGTCACACGGCCGCCGCGGAATGGGGAAAAAAAGGGAGGTGCCGCGACTGATTCTACCGCCGCCAGGGTTGCTACAAAGAAGAAGGGTGGCGCCGCTACTGTGGGCACCAGCATCGCCGCTGCCGGGAAAAAGAAAGGCACGGGCACTCACGTCACCAATGGTGCGTTGCGTGCATCCATGATCAAGTCTTCAGAGCTTCGTCTTCTATGCCAAGACGGAGTTTTGTCCTCCGCAGTCGCTGACGCGCACGTCCCTGGCAGCGAGGTAACCCCCTCTCCTCCTGCCGGCTTTCGGGTGATGTTCCTAGCTTTCATCATCCGCGGTCTCTCGTTCCTCCTGCATCCTTTCTTAAGGGGCCTTCTTTGTTTTTACGGGATCCAACTCCATCAGCTGTCCCCAAACTCCATCCTCCATGTAGCTTGCTACATTACTCTTTGCGAGTGCTGGCACGGAATCGAGCTGCACTTTGGTCTCTTCAAGCGCCTCTTCAAGCTGAAGTGCCAATCGGCGTCTGGCTCCGTAGTCTATGATTTAGGCGGCTGCGATATCCACGTCGATTCCTCCACCACATATTTCGACATCAAACTCATGGCGTCCGTCCAAGGGTGGAGGGACAAGTGGTTCTACATCCGCGACCTCAAGGCCGATGGAGACCACTTCGGACTCGCGCCCTTCGATCCCGCGACGCCGTGCAAGAGGAGGCGTTCCTGGAAGAACGTAGTGATGCCCGGCGAGTCCGCGGAAACAGATGTGCTATACGAGCGTGTCTGTGACCTCGAGAGTCGCTTGGGTAAAGAGGAGGGAGGCTATGCCCTCATTCGCACATGGCTGCGCCGTCGTGTCCAGCCCCTGCAGGCCAGAGTCCACCCTAGGTTCTAGTGGGCTGGCGCAGACAATGTCACTCTCGTGTCTGCAAATGGCATGTCCGTGAGTGAGGTAGATAAAAGGGTGCGACTGGTCACCAAGTACACCGCCAAGGATGTGCTCCCCGGTGAACCAGACGTTCCTCCGTTCGATGCTGCTAACCCTCCTCCTGAGGTACAATTGTGCTACGTAGTAGCTTTACTTTGTCGACTGCTTTTTTGCTGTTGCATGACGTTGTGCTAAAATTGTTTTTTGTATGTAGGATTGGGCGGTGTCACCCTGTATGCCCCCTCTTCCCGAGGGGGTTATCCCTCGTGAAGCCTTGGAAGAAGACGAGTCGGAGTTAACCGTCCCATCTTATGTGGAGGAGGAAGCCCCCGAGTCGAGTGGTCCAGATACTCGCAAGCGTTCGCGTAGCGAGGATTCAGATGTGTCGTCCCCTTCGACTCTGGAAGCTGCAGGTGTTGGTGCAGAGTCGCCGATACCTGCCGTTCCTGTGAATGCCGTGGCGCCATCTTCTCGCAAGAAGATACGGCTGCCGAAGGAGTCGTCGTCAGAGTCGGGGGATCAAACCTTCGATTTTGACAAGTTTGATTGGTAAGTATTCGAGTCTTCCTTTTGGTTCTTCTTTGGAGTTGCATTCTCTTGATGTTGGTTTTGTTCTGTAGTCAGCCAGCATCATCATCTTCTGGCGACGTCCAATTTTTTAAAGAATCTGGAGTCGCGACCTCCAAGGCCAAGAAAGTGGCTGAGTGCACTCCTCCATTGGCGGCCCACTCCGGGCATAATTCGTCAAGTTCTCCACACAATGTGGAGCACCAGATGGTTATCCGGACGCCTGCTAATCTATCGACTTCGGAGTCTTTGGAGGATCATGTAAGTGTAGTATCTCTTCTTCTGATTTTGTAGTTGAATTTTCATCTATGCCATCTGTTGATCCTTTACTATGTCTTCTGCCGCAGCTCGTTGTGAAGGAAGCCGCTCGCCTTGCGGAGCAGGTGCTTGCGATGGGTCGTCAGCACGCAATGCTGGGCAATCGCCATCATGCGGTAGAAAGTGAGTGCCTCTTATTTTTCCTCTGCATCCATTTGATGTGTTCGACTGACGGTTTTATCTTTGTTTGCATCACAGCTGAGCATAATGCGCTCCTGTGCAGCACTGCTTCCCTTGAGAAGACGCTCGATGCGGCGGTAAAGAGCTGCGATGAGGCAATTGCAGCATGTGCCGAGTCGCAGAAGTGCGAGGAGGATCTGCACGCCTCCATCATGGCTAGGGAGAAGTTGTTCGAGGAACAACTTTTTTCGATTGCCAAGGCTCTCTCAGGTATTCCCTTGTCTGAATTATCAGTGTTTTCTCTTCTTTCGAATTTGTTGTTGGTGTTGACCCTTGTGCCTATGCTTGGTTGTAGATGCCAGCGGTTTGAGCTTCGAACCCCAGGCACTCCGTCGTGATGACGCCGCCATTTCGACAGTCGACGATCGCAGCGCTGCCGTTCAGGGGACGCTCACCAAGGCCAAGGGCGTGCTTAGTCGCCTCTGGGAAGAGCTGTCACCCAAAGTTGAGTTGATCGAGAATATGGATGAGCTGGTGGAGTCCTTTGCCAGGGGCATTCCTTCAAGCTTCAAGAACTCACTCCGTGTGGCTGGTGCTTCAATGTCACTCGCCATGGTTCTAGCACACGGAGTCGAAGTTGATCCTGCAGCAGTCTCCAAGGCGATGCCTGTCAGCGCTGATGGTCAGCAGGTAGTTTTTGCTCCCTTCACGACTGCTTGTGGCAAGTACGGCCCGCAACTGATCAATACAAATGCGAAGTGCTCTGAGGAGCTTCAGTGGGCCAAGAAGATGGCTAAGGCTGCGACGTCAGGGGCCGGGGGAAGTCTGTGGTGTCTGACACTGCCACAGACTCGATGAGGCCCCCAAAACCGAAGTCGAAGTCGAAGAAGCCAATCACTCCTCAGTAGTCGCATCCTGTAATAGTTAGATAGCTTATGTCTTTTGTCGAGAACATGCCTTTTGGAAAATGTATCTGCTGATACTTTATTGATCTTGAATGTACTCGAGTCTTTTTGTCCATGCCTGTCCTTAGTCCTCTTATTTGTCTCTTGCTTGACTTGTGATAGGGAACATCGAGTGATCCTTTGAGGGAGCCTGAGGATTCGCCTCTCCTTGATGACACTTTGGCACCGCCGCGCTAAAGGGTGGATGATTTGTCTTTGCTCTCGCGACTTCGTGATCACGTGAAGCAGTTGGAGCGTGAATTGCCCGTACTCCGCGGCAATGCGGATGTATGGAAGTCAAAGGCGGAGAAGGCCGTCGCCCGAGAACAATATCTGCTGGGGAGGTGACGTAGCTGGGCGACCAATTCAAATGTTAGTCTTCTTCCTTCTTGCCATTTCTGTGTAGTCACTCGCAATAGTTTGTTGTCCTCATACTTTGCCTTTTCTTGGTATAGTTGTTAGCGCACGCCATCCGCAGGATGAGAAGGATAGGATTGCCATGCGCATGAATGACCTGACCCAAGAGCAGCTTCAGGCGAGTGGATACTTCTGGGTAGATCATGATCGCGCAATTGCATTGGCGACCCTACAGGATCGTGCGTCGCGAGTGCTTCACTTCTTGAAGAAGTCGCAATCATGTTTGAAGAATATTTACCAGACGATGTTCCCGTTGGACGTTGTTCCACCGAGCATGCTGGCCCTTCTCGCTAAATTCCAAGACTTGAGTGCGGTCCGCAAGTGTGTACGGCAACAATCAGTGACTGGTGCAAAGGCTGCTCTACCACTGGTGTGACTGCATAGGCCTGATGTGGATGTTGCAGCGATTGCGGCCGGACCCCCAGCGCCGCCAGCGGGTTCGACTTGGAACATGGTTCCTCACTACCAGGCGGTGGATCGCCCAGCGTAGGAGACCGTCGACTTCTTTGAGGAGCAGACCAATGTTCTTTTGCTGCAACAGTAGTTTAGTTTGTATCCTACACATAGTTGCACCAGTGTTGTAAAGTTCATAGACATGATGTGTATAATTGATTAATATTGATGTATATAGAAGGCTTGTTAGCGTGTATATTTTGCGAGTGCGTTGCACTATGCGACTCCTTTTCGTTAGCCTGGCTTTGTGTTTATCTCAGTCCCTTGTCAACCTGTCAGGTGCGTTGCAACTGGGTTGATGTTTGTCAAGGGTTTTGATTGGTGTGCCCGCTACTCAGGATGTCGCGTTAGTTCATAGAACAGATGTGTATAGGGTGGCGCAGCCCCCGAATGCATAATTTGCGAAAAACATAGAGTTTCAAGGCACTTAGCTTTATTTATTCGCGGGATAGTACGAGGTACAATGTGTGGCTAAGTAGCCTTGGCTGAGTAGCCTTATTTGCAATGTAAAAGTAAAAGCGACTAAGGGTAGAAGCATCGCAGCTGCGCGATGTTCGAGGGGTTGGAGTATGCGACTCCTGTCTCTAAATCTTGAAGGCGATAGGCGCCACCTCGGATTACTTCTGTAATCACGTATGGTCCCTCCCAGGGTGAATCGAGTTTGAGGTGCCCTTGCTGCTTCAGTCACAGGACCAGGTCGCCTTCGATGAAGGACCTGGGGCGTAGCCTCCTGTTGTGGTAGTTGCGCAAGTTCTGCTGGTAGATCATTGAGCTCTCCGCGGGGATTTCCCTTGCCTCGTCAAGGAGGTCGACAGAGTCTTCGAGTGCAAGAGTTGATTCCTGCTCGCTCTAAGCAACCACACGCGGTGCTTTGTATCGTACTTCGGCGGGTAGCACCGCTTCAGCCCCGTGCACCATGACGAACGGGGTGTACCCTGTGGCGCTGTTTGGAGTTGTGCGTAGGCTCCAGAGTACCGATTGCAGCTTGTCTGGCGAGCAGCCCGCGGCCTGTTCGAGTGGTCTAAGGAGTTGCTTCTTGATGCCACCGTAGACAAGCCCGTTAGCTTTTTCGACCTGGCCGTTGGTATGTGGATGTGCTACGGAGGCATATCTGACATTGATTCCCAGATTCTCGCAGAATTCCTGGAACTCCTTGGATGTGAAGTTTGTCCCATTGTTCGTGATGATGCTGTGTGGCACTCCGAAGCGATAGATGATGGACTCGAAGAGCTTGACTGCGATGTAGCCTGACTGATTTGTCACTGGCATGGCCTCTATCCACTTGGTGAATTTGTCCACTACGACCAGGAGGTAAACGTAGCCTCCTCGTGAGGACGTTGTGAGTTTACCAACCATGTCGAGTCCCCATTGCACGAAGGGCCAGGCCAATGGGATTGGCTGGAGCTCTGCACTAGGTGTGTGTGGCTTGTCTGCGAATCGTTGGCACGCGTTGCATTTCTGGACGATGTCCTTGGCGTCACGCATGGCCGTAGGCCAGTAGAATCCGGCTCGTAGAGCTTTGGCAACGAGGGCGCGACTGCCGGCGTGGTGCCCGCAAGTCCCTTCATGGATGTCGAGGAGAACACCTCTTCCAACGGCCATGGAGACGCATCGTTGGAGTACTCTTGTGATGCTGCGCTTGTGAGTTCATCGTTGATAACAACGAATGCCTTGGAGCGCCGTGCGATGTGTTGTGCGTCAGTCAGATCGTCCGGTAGCCTCTTGCTGAGGACGTACGTAATGTATGGTTGGGTCCAGGATGTCTCGATCATCATGACGCTCATTGGTCCCTCGAGTCCTGTGTCTAGCTCCAGGTCGTCGAGTGCCATTGGCTCATTGCGCGGCATAGCCCCCGAGTCCGTTGCTGCGCTTGTTTTCTTCTCTGCGGCTTTTGGCTTGATGGAGCGTTCATAGATGCGCTCGAGAAATACCCTGGGTGGTATGGGGGCGCAGGTAGAGCCTATGTTGGCGAGTGTGTCCGCCTCTTCATTGCTTTCGCAACCTATGTGGCGCAGCTCACAGCCGTCGAAGTCCCCTTCGAGTGTGTCGTAGAGGTCACGGTAGGCGATCATGTTGTTGTTCAGTGCGTTGCACTCGTGCATTGTCTGGTTGACAACCAACTTGGAGTCGCCATATATTATGAGCCTCTTGGCGCCGCAGGCTTTTGCCATCCTCATCCCGTGTAGTAGGGCCTCATATTCAGCTTCGTTGTTGGAGGCGGTGAACTGCATTCACAGGATATATTTCAGCTTGTCTCCCTAGGGCGATGTCAGTATGACGCCTGCGCTAGCCCCGTCTTTTCGCTTGGAACCGTCGAAGTGCATTGTCTAGAGGTAGGACATAGCTGGTTTTTCCGGGAGCTGGTTCTCCATCCAGTGCACAAGGAAGTCAGGGAGAACTTGCGACTTGATTGCCTCGCATTTTTCATATGTGATGTCTCGTGGAGACAGTTCGATTCCCCAAAGTGCGACTCGTCCGGTGGCGTCGGGATTGCTGAGGATGTGGCCAAGCGGGGCGTCGTTGACTACCACGATTGGGTGTTCTTGGAAGTGGCGCAGTCGCCGGGCCGTCACGAAGACGCCGTACGCCAGTTTCTGGTAGTGTGGGTACCGCTGTTTTGTTGGCGTAAGTACCTCGTTGAGGTAGTAGACTAGGCGCTGTACTCCATGGACCTTGTTTTCCTCGGCTCGTTCTACCACGAGCACCGTGCTAACCACCTGGTTGGTGGCGGAGATGCATAGCAACAGTGGTTCCCTTTCGCGTGGGGTTACCAATACTAGCGAGGTGGATAGTAGGCGCTTGAGGTCTTCAAATGCTTCCTATGCCTCGTTGGTCCACTCGAATTTGACGGTTTTGCAGAGGAGTTGGTAGAAAGGTAGTGCCTTCTCGCCCATTCGACTGATGAATCGACTTAGCGCCACGATTCGCCCAGCCAGCTGTTGGACGCCTCTTATGTTTTTCGGCTTTTCCATGGCCAGTATGGCTTTTATTTTCTTTGGGTTCGCTTCGATCCCTCTCGCGAAGATAAGATATCTGAGTAGTTGCCCAGATGGTACACCGAAGGCGCATTTGTCCGGATTGAGCTTGATCCGGTAGCGGTCGAGGTTGGTGAAGGTTTCGCGCAAATCATCAATTAGTGAGGCTTCCGCTTTGGTCTTGATTACTATGTCGTCGACATAACCTTGAATGTTGTGACCAAGTTGGTTCTTGAGGCAAGCCTGCATGCACCGCTGGTAGGTGGCTCCTGCATTCTTTAGCCCGAAGGGCATTGTGTTGTAGCAGAACACACCAAAAGGCGTTGTAAACGCTGTTTTTTCTTGATCTTCATCCTTCATTCAAATCTGGTTATAGCCTGAGTAGGCATCGAGGAAGCAGAGGCGCTCGCATCCCGCGGTGGAGTCGATGATCTGGTCGATTTGTGGTAGCGGGAAGTGGTCCTTCGGACATCCACAGGATATTCGTGTCCTTTTTTGGTACTAGCACCGTGTTGGCGAGCCAAGTGCTTTCCTTCATATTGCATATGAATTTGGCATCGAGGAGTCTGTTGATCTCCATTCCGACTGCCTTTGCTCTTGGTTCAGATAGTCGCCGAATTGTTTGCTTGACTGGCCTTGCGTCTGGGTTGACATTAAGTGCAAGCTCGACGAATTCCCTGCGAACTCCTAGAATGTCCGATGGACACCAAGCGAAAATTTCCCAGTGCTCATGGAGGAATTCGACGAGCACGAGTTCCTATGCGGGGCTCAAGTTGTTGGCGATGAGAGCCGTCTTGGAGGGATCCGATGGGTGGACCTGAACTTTCTTCGTGTGCATTGATGAGTCGAAGGATAAGTCGGGTGAGCTTGGCCGACTTAGGGGAGGCAGACTATTTTCTGTCGATTCCTTCAATCTTGCGAGTTCCTCCTACATGACGAAGGACTGGGAGATTCTGTTGAATTCCCTATCGCGACTGTCGGACCTCTCGAAGCTCTCGTTGATTGTGATGACACCGTTAGGTCCTAGCATTTTCATCTGCAGGTAGGCGTAGTGCGGCACCGCCATGAACCTGAACGTGACACGTCTGAGGATGCAGTGGTACTGTAAGGGCCAGTCGACGACTTCGAAGTCGATGCACTCGCGACGAAAGTTTTTCGGTGTGCCAAAGATGATGTCGAGGTTGATTTTGCCAAGGGGATATACACCCTTGCCTGGGATGATGCCGTGGAATGTTGTGTCTGAGGCCTCTAGGCAGGTCAGGGGGATCCTCATTGCTCGCAAGGTACTTGCGAACATAAGGTTGATGCCGCTTCCGCCGTCCATGAAGACGCGACTCATGTCGAAGCCTCCAATTTGTGCCTCAAGGACGAGGGGACAATGGCCTGGACGAGGTACTTGGTGCGGGTGGTCGCGCTTGTCAAAGCTAATGCAGGAGTCGCTTCCACTGAGGTACTCAGTGGTGGATGGTGGTGAGTTTATCGCCAAGTTGACTTGGCGAGTGATGGCCTTCTACACTCGATTCGAGGGTCGTCCCTTTTGGATCATCATGGTACCCATGGCCCGTGGGTATGGTTCGCCTCCCTGGTGCTGGTCCGGTGCAGCTGCATTTGGGGGTAGTCCAGGTGGTGGTGGCGGAGCTCCATGTGCCATGGCGCCTGGGGCGGCTCCGTAGCCCCTTTCGGCTACGTTGCGTTTCATCCGAGCCAGTCCCTCATGTAGTTTGAGGAACTCGCAACAGTCCTTGAGGAGGTGGCTGGACTTCTTTTTTCCGTCATGCTTGTCGATGTAGAAGTGCACAGTGCATGGCCCGGACAGCTTGTCTTCAATGGATGTTGCGGGTGCCTTATCGCGATTGCGGTGCTGCCATACTTGCATGGTTTTTCCGGAGTCGTGGTATCCACCGCTGCGGTAGCCGGCTATGGCGGTTGTCGTCGCGTCTGTCAGCGTAGCCGGCTGCGACCATGTTGACATCGTCGCGGTCATCGTAGATGCGCATGCGGCGTTTTCTTCGGTTATCGCGTCTGCGTTCGAGTTTTGCCTCGTCGTCAGAGTGAACGCGATTTTTCACAGAATATTCTCCATCTGCCTAGCGATTCGCGATTTCCATCAGGTGGTCGATGGTTTTGGGCTTCGAGCGGCCCAGCTCCTCCCTGAGCTCTATGTGGCGTATGCCGCCGTTGAATGCGTCAATCGCGCGATCCTCCGAGATGTTCTCTGCAGAGTTCTCGATGATGGACCACCTTCGGATGTATGAGCATAGCGACTCGCCCGACCTTTGTTGGCAGCATCTTAGCTCTTCGATTGATGCGGGTCGTTTGTAGGTGCCCTTGAAGTTGCGCACAAAGCTGTACACCAGCTCTTCCCAGCTGCGAATGGATCCGCGTGGGAGGTTGTTGAGCCATGCTCGGGCGGCGCCCTACAGCTGCAGCTGCAGGCATTGCATGGCCGTGCTTCGACTCCCGCCGTGGAGCCTGATGGAAGAGATATGGTGTTCTAACCAGATTGTTGGGTCCTGCAGGCCATCGAACTTTGGGTTATCGGACGGGAGCTTAAACCCCTTGGGCATTCACTTTTTTCTGATGGCCCTGCTCAAGCATCTAGCGCCATAGAGCTCCACGTCTTCGTCCTCTGAGTCAATCGACCGGGCACGTCGCTCCTTTCATTTGTCAATCTTGCGCTGCGTGAGGTCGTCGCGCGCGTCATAGTCGTGGTCGTGTCGCTGTGAGCGGCAACGTCGAGACAGATCGTGACTGTCGTCGTTAGATGAGGGCGAGGAGTAGCGTTTTGCCAGAGCCTTGCCTTTCTTTGGTTCCGATGCTGGCTCTTTGTCGAGGGCGGCCTCGATTAACCCCAAGCCTGCGATCGTAGATCGGTGCATGGCGGCTCGAGGGTCTCTAGTTGGCGGCTGGTTGTTGAGGAGGTACATTGTGGCCGTCGTTACCGCGGCTTGCGGCATTTTCGGGAGCATGTTGCCGCGCGTATCCACCATCATGGAGCCAAAGTCGAGGACTTTGGCGGCGTCTACACGTTATTGTTCGGTGAGGTGGGCGAGTTGAGATCGTCTCTTGTTGGCGATGTACTGGTTGCACCTAGAGGAGGATCCTCCGTGTGAAGAGAGCCCAGCTCATCGGAGGCTTGATTCGTTAGCTGCCTTCTTACACGCCTCGAGTTGCATGATTGTTTGCAGTTGGCGCTTGTATTCTTCTTTCAGGAGCCAATGGTAACCCATCAGCAGTTCTTGCGGGGAGCCGAAGGGTAAAGGGTGGCCTCGTAGGGCCTCACGACAACGAGCCCACTCGAGATCGTTGAGCCTGATCACGACGCATTCGCCAGTTTGCTCGTTGATCATGGTGGGGGGTTCGGCTGCCCCTCCGTTGTTAACGGGGGCGCCGTTAGTAGGTCCGCCATTGGGTGGTCCGCCGTTTGGCGGGTCGGCTCCATGGCCACCGTTGCCCGTGTTGTCGCGATTGGCGGAGGTGCCGCCTGCGTTGATGACGGCGCACATGAAGTTGTTGGGGAAGCTGCTGCTCCCACAACTTTCAGATCCGGAACCATAGGCTCCATCTTTAGTTGCCAGATCGCTCAGATCGGATTCGCGACTACTGTCGCTGACCGTATTCTCGACTGTTGTTGAGGCATTGAGCTCACTGAGGCTGCCGATCGATGGAGGGAACCACGATGTTGTAGCAATCGATGGTGTCGTCGGCTGGTCAGGCAGGTGAAGCATGCCCATCTGCCAACTTGGAAGCGGAAGCTCCCGATCGCCAAGTTGATTCCGTCGCCCACAGACTCAAAAGCCGAGCGAGTGGCCGGCGTGTGGACGGTGAAGTCAAACGCGCCGAAGAGCTGGCGAATCTCCGTTGTTGCGGAGTTGTAGATCACGGTTAACGGGGCCGAAGAAGCCACAACATCAGCACTCCCAGTTCCCACAGACGGCGCCAATTGACGAGGGTTTAACTCGTCAATGCCCATTGTTATGGACTTGGGTTTTGGAGAAGGAGGGAGTGCTGGAGACATCTATCGGCTAGCAAACAAGCACACAGGAGACTCGAAGATTTACCCAGGTTTAGGCCTCACAGAGGTCCCTACTCCTTCTTGTCTTCTCGTGGAATTATCAAAGGAATCGAGGATTACAATGGTGCACAGATGCAATCTAGCGAGGGTTGTGGAAACTAGGGTTGCGTGTGTCCTCCTCGCTGCCCCCTCCTAGCCTTTATATAGATAGGGTAGGTCTCGGGTAGCAGGTCGAGTCGGTTACAGGTTAGGGTTTTCCCCTTTGAACTTTCTATCTTTGCTTCTTCTTGTTCTTCAAGCAATCGAGTGTCCATAGGCTACTTGAGTTCTTCATTTGGCCTTGGCGACACCGTGGGCTTCCATTGTATTCAGGCCGTATATACCAAGCTCGAGTACCTTTAGGGTATACCCATGTCACATTGAAGAGTCATTGAATGTGTGTTCTTTTCCTAAACCACATGTATCCACTAGAGTCATTGCATGTGTGTTCTTTTCCCAAACCACATGGATCGACTTGAGTCAATGCATGTCTGTTATTTTCCTAAAACACCTTGAACCACTAGAGTCATTGTATGTGTGTTCTTTTCCTAAACCACATTGATCCACTGGAGTCATTGCATGTGTTTTTTCCTAAACCACATTGATCCACTAGAGACATTACATGTGTGTTCTTTTCCTTAACCACATGGATCCACAAGTGACATTGCATGTGTGTTCTTTTCCTAAACCACATTAATCCACTTGTGTAATTGCATGTGTGTTCTTTTCCTCAACCACATGGATCCACTAGATTCATTACATCTGTGTTATTTTCCTGAACCACATGGATCCTCTAGTGTCATTGCGTATGTGTTCTTTTCATAAACCACATTGATCCACTAGAGACATTGCATGTGTGTTATTTTCCTAAACAACATGGATCCACTAGTCTCATTGCATGTGTGTTATTTTCCTCAAACACCTTGATCCACTAGAGTCATTGCATGTGTGTACTTTTCCTAAACCACATTGATCCATTGGAGTCATTGCATGTGTGTTCTTTTCCTAAACCACATTGATCCACTAGAGTCATTGCATGTGTGTTCTTTTCCTAAACCACATTGATCCACTAGAGACATTGCAGGTGTGTTCTTTGCCTAAGCCACATGGATCCACAAGTGACAGTACATGTGTGTTCTTTTCCTAAACCACATTGATCCACTTGTGTCATTGCATATGTGTTCATTTCCTAAACCACATTGATCTACTAGTGTCATTGCATATGTGTTCTTTTCCTAAACCACATGGATCCACTAGAGTCAGTGCATGTGTGTTCTTTTCCTAAACCACATGGATCCACTTGAGTCATTGCATGTGTGTTCTTTTCTTAAAACACCTTGATCCACTAGACTCATTGCATGTGTGTTCTTTCCCTAAACCACATTGATCCACAAGTGACATTGCATGTGTGTTCTTTTCCTAAACCACATTGATTCACTTGTGTCATTGCATGTGTGTTCTTTTCCTAAAATACATTGATCACTGGTGTCATTGCATTTGTGTTCTTTTCTTAAACCACATGGATCTACTAGTGTCATTGCATATGTGTTCTTTTCCTAAGCCACATGGATCCACAAGTGTCATTTCATGTGTGTTCTTTTCCTAAACCACATTGATCCACTTGTGTCATTGCATGTGTGTTCATTTCCTAAACCACATTGATCTACTAGTGTCATTGCATATGTGTTCTTTTCCTAAACCACATGGATCCACTAGAGTCATTGCATGTGTGTTCTTTTCCTAAACCACATGGATCCACTAGAGTAATTGCATGTGTGTTCTTTTCCTAAACCACATGGATCGGCTTGAGTCATTGCATGTCTGTTCTTTTCCTAAAACACCTTGATCCACTAGAGTCATTGCATGTGTGTTCTTTTCCTAAACCACATTGATCCACTGGAGTCATTGCATGTGTTTTTTCCTAAACCACATTGATCCACTAGAGACATTGCATGTGTGTTCTTTTCCTTAACCACATGGATCCACAAGTGACATTGCATGTGTGTTCTTTTCCTAAACCACATTGATCCACTAGAGTCATTGCATGTGTGTTCTTTTCCTAGACCACATTGATCAACTAGAGACATTGCATGTGTGTTCTTTTCCTCAGCCACATGGATCCACAAGTGACATTACATGTGTGTTCTTTTCCTAAACCACATTGATCCACTTGTGTCATTGCATGTGTGTTCTTTTCCTAAACCACATTGATCTACTAGTGTCATTGCATCTGTGTTCTTTTCCTAAACCACGTGGATCCACTAGAGTCATTACATGTGTGTTCTTTTCCTAAACCACATGGATCCACTAGAGTCATTGCATGTGTGTTCTTTTCCTAAACCACATGGATCCACTTGAGTCATTACATGTGTGTTCTTTTCTTAAAACACCTTGATCCACTTGAGTCATTGCATGTGTGTTCTTTCCCTAAACCACATTGATCCACAAGTGACATTGCATGTGTGTTCTTTTCCTAAACCACATTGATTCACTTGTGTCATTGCATGTGTGTTCTTTTCCTAAAACACATTGATCTACTGGTGTCATTGCATATGTGTTCTTTTCTTAAACCACATGGATCCACTAGAGTCATTGCATGTGTGTTCTTTTCCTAAACCACATGGATCGACTTGAGTCATTGCATGTCTGTTCTTTTCCTAAAACACCTTGATCCACTAGAGTCATTGCATGTGTGTTCTTTTCCTAAACCACATTGATCCACTGGAGTCATTGCATGTGTTTTTTCCTAAACCACATTGATCCACTAGAGACATTGCATGTGTGTTCTTTTCCTTAACCACATGGATCCACAAGTGACATTTCATGTGTGTTCTTTTCCTAAACCACATTGATCCACTACAGTCATTGCATGTGTGTTCTTTTCCTAAACCACATTGATCCACTAGAGACATTGCATGTGTGTTCTTTTCCTAAGCCACATGGATCCACAAGTGACATTACATGTGTGTTCTTTTCCTAAACCACATTGATCCACTTGTGTCATTGCATGTGTGTTCTTCCTAAGCCACATTGATCTACTAGTGTCATTGCATCTGTGTTCTTTTCCTAAACCACATGGATCCACTTGAGTCATTGCATGTGTGTTCTTTTCTTAAAACACCTTGATCCACTAGAGTCATTGCATGTGTGTTCTTTCCCTAAACCACATTGATCCACAAGTGACATTGCATGTTTGTTCTTTTCCTAAACCACATTGATTCACTTGTTTCATTGCATGTGTGTTATTTTCCTAAAACACATTGATCCACTGGTGTCAGTGCATCTGTGTTCTTTTCTTAAACCACATGGATCCACTAGAGTCATTGCATGTGTGTTATTTTCCTAAACCACATGGATCCACTAGAGTCATTGCATGTGTGTTCTTTTCCTAAACCACATGGATCGACTTGAGTCATTGCATGTCTGTTCTTTTCCTAAAACACCTTGATCCACTAGAGTCATTGCATGTGTTTTATTTTCCTAAACCACATTGATCCACTGGAGTCATTACATGTGTTTTTTTCCTAAACCACATTGATCCACTAGAGACATTGCATGTGTGTTCTTTTCCTTAACCACATGGATCCACTGGTGTCATTGCATGTGTGTTGTTTTCCTAAACCACACTGATCCACTTGTGTAATTGCATGTGTGTTCTTTTCCTCAACCACATGGATCCACTAGATTCATTACATCTGTGTTATTTTCCTGAACCACATGGATCCTCTAGTGTCATTGAGTGTGTGTTCTTTTCATAAACCACACTGATCCACTAGAGACATCGCATGTGTGTTATTTTGCTAAACCACATGGATCCACTAGTGATATTGCATGTGTGTTATTTTCCTAAACCACATGGATCCACTTGTGACATTGAATGCTTGTTATTTTCCTAAACGACATGGATCCACTTAAGTCCTTGCAAGTGTGTTATTTTCCTGAAACACATTGATCCACCAGAGACATTGCATGTGTGTTCTTTTCCTAAGCCACATGGTTCCACAAGTGATATTACATGTGTGTTCTTTTCCTAAACCACATTGATCCACTTGTGTCATTGCATGTGTGTTCTTTTCCTAAACCACATTGATCTACCAGTGTCATTGCATCTGTGTTCTTTTCCTAAACCACATCGATCCACTAGAGTCATTACATGTGTGTTCTTTTCCTAAACCACATGGATCCACTAGAGTCATTGCATGTGTGTTCTTTTCCTAAACCACATTGATCCACTGGAGTCATTGCATGTGTGTTCTTTTCCTAAACCACATTGATCTACTAGTGTCATTGCAGCTATGTTCTTTTCCTAAACCACATGGATCCACTAGAGTCATTACATGTGTGTTCTTTTCCTAAACCACATGGATCCACTAGAGTCATTGCATGTGTGTTCTTTTCCTAAACCACATGGATCCACTTGAGTCATTGCATGTGTGTTCTTTTCATAAAACACCTTGATCCACTAGAGTCATTGCATGTGCGTTCTTTTCCTTAACCACATGGATCCACAAGTGACATTGCATGTGTGTTCTTTTCCTAAACCACATTGATCCACTCGTGTAATTGCATGTGTGTTCTTTTTCTCAACCACATGGATCCACTAGATTCATTACATCTGTGTTATTTTCCTGATACATGGATCCTCTAGTGTCATTGCGTCTTTGTTCTTTTCATAAACCACATTGATCCACTAGAGACATTGCATGTGTGTTATTTTCCTAAAAGACATGGATCCACTAGTCTCATTGCATGTGTGTTATTTTCCTCAAACACCTTGATCCACTAGAGTCATTGCATGTGTGTTCTTTTCCTAAACCACATGGATCGACTTGAGTCATTGCATCTCTGTTCTTTTCCTAAAACACCTTGATCCACTAGAGTCATTGCATGTGTGTTCTTTTCCTAAACCACATTGATCCACTAGAGACATTGCATGTGTTTTTTCCTAAACCATATTGATCCACTAGAGACATTGCATGTGTGTTCTTTTCCTAAACCACATTGATCCACTAGAGTCATTGCATGTGTGTTCTTTTCCTAAACCACATTGATCTACTAGTGTCATTGCATCTGTGATCTTTTCCAAAACCACATGGATCCACTAGATTCATTACATGTGTGTTCTTTTGCTAAACCACATGGAAACACTAGAGTCATTGCATGTGTGTTCTTTTCCTAAACCACATGGATCCACTTGAGTCATTGCATGTGTGTTCTTTTCTTAAAACACCTTGATCCACTAGAGTCATTGCATGTGTGTTCTTTCCCTAAACCACATTGATCCACAAGTGACATTGCATGTGTGCTCTTTTCCTAAACCACATTGATCCACTTGTGTCATTGCATGTGTGTTATTTCCTAAAACACATTGATCCACTGGTTTCATAGCATCTGTGTTCTTATCTTAATCCACATGGATCCACTAGAGTCATTGCATGTGTGTTCTTTTCCTAAACCACATGGATCCACTAGAGTCATTGCATGTGTGTTCTTTTCCTAAACCACATGGATCGACTTGAGTCATTGCATGTCTGTTCTTTTCCTAAAACACCTTGATCCACTAGAGTAATTGCATGTGTGTTCTTTTCCTAAACCACATTGATCCATTGGATTCATTGCATGTGTTTTTTCCAAAACCACATTGATCCACTAGAGACATTGCATGTGTGTTCTTTTCCTTAGCTACATGGATCCACAAGTGACATTACATGTGTGTTCTTTTCCTAAACCACATTGATCCACTTGTGTCATTGCATGTGTGTTCTTTTCCTAAACCACATTGATCTACTAGTGTCATTGCATCTGTGTTCGTGTCCTAAACCACATGGATCCACTAGAGTCATTACATGTGTGTTCTTTTCCTAAACCACATGGATCCACTAGAGTCATTGCATGTGTGTTCTTTTCCTAAACCACATGGATCCACTTGAGTCATTGCATGTGTGTTCTTTTCTTAAAACACCTTGATCCACTAGAGTCATTGCATGTGTGTTATTTCCCTAAACCACATTGATCCACAAGTGACATTGCATGTGTGTTCTTTTCCTAAACCACATTGATTCACTTGTGTCATTGCATGTGTGTTCTTTTCCTAAAACACATTGATCCACTGGTGTCATTGCATCTGTGTTCTTTTCCTAAACCACATTGATCCACTTGTGGCATTGCATGTGTGTTCTTTTCCTAAAGCACATTGATCTACTAGTGTCATTGCATTTGTGTTCTTTTCCTAAACCACATGGATCCACTAGAGTCATTACATGTGTGTTCTTTTCCTAAACCACATGGATCCACTAGAGTCATTGCATGTGTGTTATTTTCCTAAGTCACATGGATCGACTTGAGTCATTGCATGTCTGTTCTTTTCCTAAAACACCTTGATCCACTAGAGTCATTGCATGTGTGTTCTTTTCCTAAACCACATTGATCCACTAGAGACATTGCATGTGTTTTTTCCTAAACCATATTGATCCACTAGAGACATTGCATGTGTTCTTTTCCTTAACCACATGGATCCACAAGTGACATTGCATGTGTGTTTTTTCCTAAACCACAGTGATCCACTAGAGTCATTGCATGTGTGTTCTTTTCCTAAACCACATTGATCCACTAGATACATTGCATGTGTGTTCTTTTCCTAATCCACATGGATCCACAAGTGACATTACATGTGTGTTCTTTTACTAAACCACATTGATACACTTGTGTCATTGCATGTGTGTTCTTTTCCTAAACCACATTGATCTACTAGTGTTATTGCATCTGTGTTCTTTTCCTAAACCACATGGATCCACTAGAGTCATTACATGTGTGTTCTTTTCCTAAACCACATGGATCCACTACAGTCATTGCATGTGTGTTCTTTTCCTAAATCACATGGATCCACTTGAGTCATTGCATGTGTCTTCTTTTCTTAAAACACCTTGATCCACTAGAGTCATTGCATGTGTGTTCTTTCCCTAAACCACGTTGATCCACAAGTGACATTGCATGTGTGCTCTTTTCCTAAACCACATTGATTAACTTGTGTCATTGCATGTGTGTTCTTTTCCTAAAACACATTGATCCACTGGTGACATTGCATGTGTGTTCTTTTCCTAAACCACATTGATTCACTTGTGTCATTGCATGTGTGTTCTTTTCCTAAAACACATTGATCCACTGGTGTCATTGCATCTGTGTTCTTTTCCTAAACCACAATGATCCACTTGTGGCATTGCATGTGTGTTCTTTTCCTAAACCACATTGATCTACTAGTGTCATTGCATTTGTGTTCTTTTCCTAAACCACATGGATCCACTAGAGTCATTACATGTGTGTTCTTTTACTAAACCACATGGATCCACTAGAGTCATTGCATGTGTGTTATTTTCCTAAGTCACATGGATCGACTTGAGTCATTGCATGTCTGTTCTTTTCCTAAAACACCTTGATCCACTAGAGTCATTGCATGTGTGTTCTTTTCCTAAACCACATTGATCCACTAGAGACATTGCATGTGTTTTTTCCTAAACCATATTGATCCACTAGAGACATTGCATGTGTGTTCTTTTCCTTAACCACATGGATCCACAAGTGACATTGCATGTGTGTTTTTTCCTAAACCACAGTGATCCACTAGAGTCATTGCATGTGTGTTCTTTTCCTAAACCACATTGATCCACTAGAGACATTGCATGTGTGTTCTTTTCCTAATCCACATGGATCCACAAGTGACATTACATGTGTGTTCTTTTACTAAACCACATTGATACACTTGTGTCATTGCATGTGTGTTCTTTTCCTAAACCACATTGATCTACTAGTGTTATTGCATCTGTGTTATTTTCCTAAACCACATGGATCCACTAGAGTCATTACATGTGTGTTCTTTTCCTAAACCACATGGATCCACTAGAGTCATTGCATGTGTGTTCTTTTCCTAAATCACATGGATCCACTTGAGTCATTGCATGTGTCTTCTTTTCTTAAAACACCTTGATCCACTAGAGTCATTGCATGTGTGTTCTTTCCCTAAACCACATTGATCCACAAGTGACATTGCATGTGTGCTCTTTTCCTAAACCACATTGATTAACTTGTGTCATTGCATGTGTGTTCTTTTCCTAAAACACATTGATCCACTGGTGTCATTGCATGTGTGTTCTTTTCTTAAACCACATGGATCCACTAGAGTTATTGCATGTGTGTTCTTTTCCTAAACCACATGGATCGACTTGAGTCATTGCATGTCTGTTCTTTTCCTAAAACACATTGATCCACTAGAGTTATTGCATGTCTGTTCTTTTCCTAAAACACCTTGATCCACTAGAGTCATTGCATGTGTGTTCTTTTCCTAAAACACCTTGATCCACTAGAGTCATTGCATGTGTGTTCTTTTCCTAAACCACATTGATCCACTAGAGTCATTGCATGTGTTTTTTCCTAAAGCACATTGATCCACTAGAGACATTGCATGTGTGTTCTTTTCCTTAACCACATGGATCCACAAGTGACATTGCATGTGTGTTATTTTCCTAAACCACATTGATCCACTAGAGTCATTGCATGTGTGTTCTTTTCCTAAACCACATTGATCCACTAGAGACATTGCATGTGTTTTTTCCTAAACCATATTGATCCACTAGAGACATTGCATGTGTGTTCTTTTCCTAAACCACATTGATCCACTAGAGTCATTGCATGTGTGTTCTTTTCCTAAACCACATTGATCTACTAGTGTCATTGCATCTGTGATCTTTTCCAAAACCACATGGATCCACTAGATTCATTACATGTGTGTTCTTTTGCTAAACCACATGGAAACACTAGAGTCATTGCATGTGTGTTCTTTTCCTAAACCACATGGATCCACTTGAGTCATTGCATGTGTGTTCTTTTCTTAAAACACCTTGATCCACTAGAGTCATTGCATGTGTGTTCTTTCCCTAAACCACATTGATCCACAAGTGACATTGCATGTGTGCTCTTTTCCTAAACCACATTGATCCACTTGTGTCATTGCATGTGTGTTATTTCCTAAAACACATTGATCCACTGGTGTCATAGCATCAGTGTTCTTATCTTAATCCACATGGATCCACTAGAGTCATTGCATGTGTGTTCTTTTCCTAAACCACATGGATCCACTAGAGTCATTGCATGTGTGTTCTTTTCCTAAACCACATGGATCGACTTGAGTCATTGCATGTCTGTTCTTTTCCTAAAACACCTTGATCCACTAGAGTAATTGCATGTGTGTTCTTTTCCTAAACCACATTGATCCATTGGATTCATTGCATGTGTTTTTTCCAAAACCACATTGATCCACTAGAGACATTGCATGTGTGTTCTTTTCCTTAGCTACATGGATCCACAAGTGACATTACATGTGTGTTCTTTTCCTAAACCACATTGATCCACTTGTGTCATTGCATGTGTGTTCTTTTCCTAAACCACATTGATCTACTAGTGTCATTGCATCTGTGTTCGTGTCCTAAACCACATGGATCCACTAGAGTCATTACATGTGTGTTCTTTTCCTAAACCACATGGATCCACTAGAGTCATTGCATGTGTGTTCTTTTCCTAAACCACATGGATCCACTTGAGTCATTGCATGTGTGTTCTTTTCTTAAAACACCTTGATCCACTAGAGTCATTGCATGTGTGTTATTTCCCTAAACCACATTGATCCACAAGTGACATTGCATGTGTGTTCTTTTCCTAAACCACATTGATTCACTTGTGTCATTGCATGTGTGTTCTTTTCCTAAAACACATTGATCCACTGGTGTCATTGCATCTGTGTTCTTTTCCTAAACCACATTGATCCACTTGTGGCATTGCATGTGTGTTCTTTTCCTAAAGCACATTGATCTACTAGTGTCATTGCATTTGTGTTCTTTTCCTAAACCACATGGATCCACTAGAGTCATTACATGTGTGTTCTTTTCCTAAACCACATGGATCCACTAGAGTCATTGCATGTGTGTTATTTTCCTAAGTCACATGGATCGACTTGAGTCATTGCATGTCTGTTCTTTTCCTAAAACACCTTGATCCACTAGAGTCATTGCATGTGTGTTCTTTTCCTAAACCACATTGATCCACTAGAGACATTGCATGTGTTTTTTCCTAAACCATATTGATCCACTAGAGACATTGCATGTGTGTTCTTTTCCTTAACCACATGGATCCACAAGTGACATTGCATGTGTGTTTTTTCCTAAACCACAGTGATCCACTAGAGTCATTGCATGTGTGTTCTTTTCCTAAACCACATTGATCCACTAGATACATTGCATGTGTGTTCTTTTCCTAATCCACATGGATCCACAAGTGACATTACATGTGTGTTCTTTTACTAAACCACATTGATACACTTGTGTCATTGCATGTGTGTTCTTTTCCTAAACCACATTGATCTACTAGTGTTATTGCATCTGTGTTCTGTTCCTAAACCACATGGATCCACTAGAGTCATTACATGTGTGTTCTTTCCTAAACCACATGGATCCACAGTCATTGCATGTGTGTTCTTTTCCTAAATCACATGGATCCACTTGAGTCATTGCATGTGTCTTCTTTTCTTAAAACACCTTGATCCACTAGAGTCATTGCATGTGTGTTCTTTCCCTAAACCACGTTGATCCACAAGTGACATTGCATGTGCTCTTTTCCTAAACCACATTGATTAACTTGTGTCATTGCATGTGTGTTCTTTTCCTAAAACACATTGATCCACTGGTGACATTGCATGTGTGTTCTTTTCCTAAACCACATTGATTCACTTGTGTCATTGCATGTGTGTTCTTTTCCTAAAACACATTGATCCACTGGTGTCATTGCATCTGTGTTCTTTTCCTAAACCACAATGATCCACTTGTGGCATTGCATGTGTGTTCTTTTCCTAAACCACATTGATCTACTAGTGTCATTGCATTTGTGTTCTTTTCCTAAACCACATGGATCCACTAGAGTCATTACATGTGTGTTCTTTTACTAAACCACATGGATCCACTAGAGTCATTGCATGTGTGTTATTTTCCTAAGTCACATGGATCGACTTGAGTCATTGCATGTCTGTTCTTTTCCTAAAACACCTTGATCCACTAGAGTCATTGCATGTGTGTTCTTTTCCTAAACCACATTGATCCACTAGAGACATTGCATGTGTTTTTTCCTAAACCATATTGATCCACTAGAGACATTGCATGTGTGTTCTTTTCCTTAACCACATGGATCCACAAGTGACATTGCATGTGTGTTTTTTCCTAAACCACAGTGATCCACTAGAGTCATTGCATGTGTGTTCTTTTCCTAAACCACATTGATCCACTAGAGACATTGCATGTGTGTTCTTTTCCTAATCCACATGGATCCACAAGTGACATTACATGTGTGTTCTTTTACTAAACCACATTGATACACTTGTGTCATTGCATGTGTTCTTTTCCTAAACCACATTGATCTACTAGTGTTATTGCATCTGTGTTATTTTCCTAAACCACATGGATCCACTAGAGTCATTACATGTGTTCTTTTCCTAAACCACATGGATCCACTAGAGTCATTGCATGTGTGTTCTTTTCCTAAATCACATGGATCCACTTGAGTCATTGCATGTGTCTTCTTTTCTTAAAACACCTTGATCCACTAGAGTCATTGCATGTGTGTTCTTTCCCTAAACCACATTGATCCACAAGTGACATTGCATGTGTGCTCTTTTCCTAAACCACATTGATTAACTTGTGTCATTGCATGTGTGTTCTTTTCCTAAAACACATTGATCCACTGGTGTCATTGCATGTGTGTTCTTTTCTTAAACCACATGGATCCACTAGAGTTATTGCATGTGTGTTCTTTTCCTAAACCACATGGATCGACTTGAGTCATTGCATGTGTTCTTTCCTAAAACACATTGATCCACTAGAGTTATTGCATGTCTGTTCTTTTCCTAAAACACCTTGATCCACTAGAGTCATTGCATGTGTGTTCTTTTCCTAAAACACCTTGATCCACTAGAGTCATTGCATGTGTGTTCTTTTCCTAAACCACATTGATCCACTAGAGTCATTGCATGTGTTTTTTCCTAAAGCACATTGATCCACTAGAGACATTGCATGTGTGTTCTTTTCCTTAACCACATGGATCCACAAGTGACATTGCATGTGTGTTATTTTCCTAAACCACATTGATCCACTAGAGTCATTGCATGTGTGTTCTTTTCCTAAACCACATTGATCCACTAGAGACATTGCATGTGTTTTTTCCTAAACCATATTGATCCACTAGAGACATTGCATGTGTGTTCTTTTCCTAAACCACATTGATCCACTAGAGTCATTGCATGTGTGTTCTTTTCCTAAACCACATTGATCTACTAGTGTCATTGCATCTGTGATCTTTTCCAAAACCACATGGATCCACTAGATTCATTACATGTGTGTTCTTTTGCTAAACCACATGGAAACACTAGAGTCATTGCATGTGTTCTTTTCCTAAACCACATGGATCCACTTGAGTCATTGCATGTGTGTTCTTTTCTTAAAACACCTTGATCCACTAGAGTCATTGCATGTGTGTTCTTTCCCTAAACCACATTGATCCACAAGTGACATTGCATGTGTGCTCTTTTCCTAAACCACATTGATCCACTTGTGTCATTGCATGTGTGTTCTTTTCCTAAAACACATTGATCCACTGGTGTCATTGCATGTGTGTTCTTTTCCTAAACCACATTGATCCACTTGTGTCATTGCATGTGTGTTCTTTTCCTAAAACACATTGATCCACTAGTGTCATTGCATGTGTGTTCTTTTCCTAAATCACATGGATCCACTTGTGACATTGCATGTGTTTTCTTTTCCTAAACCACATTGATCGTCTAGTGTCATTGCATTTGTGTTCTTTTCCTAAACCACATGGATCCAAGAGTGTCATTGCATGTGTGTTTTTCCAAAACCACATGGATCCACTAGAGTCATTGCATGTGTGTTATTTTCCTAACCCACATGGATCGACGTGAGTCTTTGCATGTGTGTTCTTTTCCTAAAACACATTGATCCACTAGAGTCATTGCATGTGTGTTCTTTTCCTAAACCACATGGATCCACTAGAGACATTGCATGTGTTTTTCCTAAACCATATTGATCCACTAGAGACATTGCATGTGTGTTCTTTTCCTTAACCACATGGATCCACAAGTGACATTGCATGTGTTTTTCCTAAACCACAGTGATCCACTAGAGTCATTGCATGTGTGTTCTTTTCCTAAACCATTGATCCACTAGAGACATTGCATGTGTGTTCTTTTCCTAATCCACATGGATCCACAAGTGACATTACATGTGTGTTCTTTTACTAAACCACATTGATACACTTGTGTCATTGCATGTGTGTTCTTTTCCTAAACCACATTGATCTACTAGTTTTATTGCATCTGTGTTATTTTCCTAAACCACATGGATCCACTAGAGTCATTACATGTGTGTTCTTTTCCTAAACCACATGGATCCACTAGAGTCATTGCATGTGTGTTCTTTTCCTAAATCACATGGATCCACTTGAGTCATTGCATGTGTCTTCTTTTCTTAAAACACCTTGATCCACTAGAGTCATTGCATGTGTGTTCTTTACCTAAACCACATTGATCCACAAGAGACATTGCATGTGCTCTTTTCCTAAACCACATTGATTAACTTGTGTCATTGCATGTGTGTTCTTTTCCTAAAACACATTGATCCACTGGTGTCATTGCATGTGTGTTCTTTTCTTAAACCACATGGATCCACTAGAGTTATTGCATGTGTGTTCTTTTCCTAAACCACATGGATCCACTTGAGTCATTGCATGTGTGTTCTTTTCCTAAAACACATTGATCCACTAGAGTTATTTCATGTGTTTTCTTTTCCTAAAACACCTTGATCCACTAGAGTCATTGCATGTGTGTTCTTTTCCTAAAACACCTTGATCCACTAGAGTCATTGCATGTGTGTTCTTTTCCTAAACCACATTGATCCACTAGAGTCATTGCATGTGTTTTTTCCTAAAGCACATTGATCCACTAGAGACATTGCATGTGTGTTCTTTTCCTTAACCACATGGATCCACAAGTGACATTGCATGTGTGTTATTTTCCTAAACCACATTGATCCACTAGAGTCATTGCATGTGTTCTTTTCCTAAACCACATTGATCTACTGTGTCATTGCATCTGTGATCTTTTCCTAAACCACATGGATCCACTAGAGTCATTACATGTGTGTTCTTTTGGTAAACCACATGGATCCACTAGAGTCATTGCATGTGTGTTCTTTTCCTAAACCACATGGATCCACTTAAGTCATTGCATGTGTGTTTTTTCCTAAAGCACATTGATCCACTAGAGACATTGCATGTGTGTTCTTTTCCTAAGCCACATGTATCCACAAGTGACATTACATGTGTGTTCTTTTCCTAAACCACATTGATCCACTTGTGTCATTGCTTGTGTGTTCTTTTCCTAAACCACATTGATCTACTAGTGTCATTGCATCTATGTTCTTTTCCTAAACCACATGGATCCACTAGAGTCATTACATGTGTGTTCTTTTCCTAAACCACATGGATCCACTAGAGTCATTGCATGTGTGTTATTTTCCTAAACCACATGGATCGACTAGAGTCATTGCATGTGTGTTCTTTTCCTAAAACACCTTGATCCACTAGAGTCATTGCATGTGTGTTCTTTTCCTAAACCACATTGATCCACTAGAGACATTGCATGTGTTTTTTCCTAAACCATATTTATCCACTAGAGACATTGCATGTGTGTTCTTTTCCTTAACCACATGGATCCACAAGTGACATTGCATGTGTGTTTTTCCTAAACCACATTTATCCACTAGAGTCGTTGCATGTGTGTTCTTTTACTAAACCACATTGATCCACTAGAGACATTTCATGTGTTCTTTTCCTAATCCACATGGATCCACAAGTGACATTACATGTGTGTTATTTTACTAAACCACATTGATACACTTGTGTCATTGCATGTGTGTTCTTTTCCTAAACCACATTGATCTACTAGTGTCATTGCATCTGTGTTCTTTTCCTAAACCACATGGATCCACTAGAGTCATTACATGTGTGTTCTTTTCCTAAACCACATGGATCCACTAGAGTCATTGCATGTGTGTTCTTTTCCTAAATCACATGGATCCACTTGAGTCATTGCATGTGTCTTCTTTTCTTAAAACACCTTGATCCACTAGAGTCATTGCATGTGTGTTCTTTCCCGAAACCACATTGATCCACAAGTGACATTGCATGTGTGTTCTTTTCCTAAACCACATTGATTAACTTGTGTCATTGCATGTGTGTTCTTTTCCTAAAACACATTTATCCACTGGTGTCATTGCATGTGTGTTCTTTTCATAAACCACATGGATCCACTAGAGTTATTGCATGTGTGTTCTTTTCCTAAACCACATGGATCGACTTGAGTCATTGCATGTCTGTTCTTTTCCTAAAACACATTGATCCACTAGAGTTATTGCATGTCTATTCTTTTCCTAAAACACCTTGATCCACTAGAGTCATTGCATGTGTGTTCTTTTCCTAAAACACCTTGATCCACTAGAGTCATTGCATGTGTGTTCTTTTCCTAAACCACATTGATCCACTAGAGTCATTGCATGTGTTTTTTCCTAAAGCACATTGATCCACTAGAGACATTGCATGTGTGTTCTTTTCCTTAACCACATGGATCCACAAGTGACATTGCATGTGTGTTATTTTCCTAAACCACATTGATCCACTAGAGTCATTGCATGTGTGTTCTTTTCCTAAACCACATTGATCTACTCGTGTCATTGCATCTGTGATCTTTTCCTAAACCACATGGATCCACTAGAGTCATTACATGTGTGTTCTTTTGGTAAACCACATGGATCCACTAGAGTCATTGCATGTGTGTTCTTTTCCTAAACCACATGGATCCACTTAAGTCATTGCATGTGTGTTCTTTTCCTGAAACACATTGATCCACTAGAGACATTGCATGTGTGTTCTTTTCCTAAGCCACATGTATCCACAAGTGACATTACATGTGTGTTCTTTTCCTAAACCACATTGATCCACTTGTGTCATTGCTTGTGTGTTCTTTTCCTAAACCACATTGATCTACTAGTGTCATTGCATCTATGTTCTTTTCCTAAACCACATGGATCCACTAGAGTCATTACATGTGTGTTCTTTTCCTAAACCACATGGATCCACTAGAGTCATTGCATGTGTGTTATTTTTCTAAACCACATGGATCGACTTGAGTCATTGCATCTCTGTTCTTTTCCTAAAACACCTTGATCCACTAGAGTCATTGCATGTGTGTTCTTTTCCTAAACCACATTGATCCACTAGAGACATTGCATGTGTTTTTTCCTAAACCATATTTATCCACTAGAGACATTGCATGTGTGTTCTTTTCCTTAACCACATGGATCCACAAGTGACATTGCATGTGTGTTTTTCCTAAACCACATTTATCCACTAGAGTCATTGCATGTGTGTTCTTTTCCTAAACCACATTGATCCACTAGAGACATTGCATGTGTGTTCTTTTCCTAATCCACATGGATCCACAAGTGACATTACATGTGTGTTCTTTTACTAAACCACATTGATACACTTGAGTCATTGCATGTGTGTTCTTTTCCTAAACCACATTGATCTACTAGTGTCATTGCATCTGTGTTCTTTTCCTAAACCACATGGATCCACTAGAGTCATTACATGTGTGTTCTTTTCCTAAACCACATGGATCCACTAGAGTCATTGCATGTGTGTTCTTTTCCTAAATCACATGGATCCACTTGAGTCATTGCATGTGTCTTCTTTTCTTAAAACACCTTGATCCACTAGAGTCATTGCATGTGTTCTTTCCTAACAACATTTATCCACTAGAGTCATTGCATGTGTGTTCTTTTCCTAAACCACATTGATTAACTTGTGTCATTGCATGTGTGTTCTTTTCCTAAAACACATTTATCCACTGGTGTCATTGCATGTGTGTTCTTTTCATAAACCACATGGATCCACTAGAGTTATTGCATGTGTGTTCTTTTCCTAAACCACATGGATCGACTTGAGTCATTGCATGTCTGTTCTTTTCCTAAAACACCTTGATCCACTAGAGTCATTGCATGTGTGTTCTTTTCCTAAACCACATTGATCCACTAGAGTCATTGCATGTGTTTTTTCCTAAAGCACATTGATCCACTAGAGACATTGCATGTGTGTTCTTTTCCTTAACCACATGGATCCACAAGTGACATTGCATGTGTGTTCTTTTCCTAAACCACATTGATCCACTAGAGTCATTGCATGTGTGTTCTTTTCCTAAACCACATTGATCTACTAGTGTCATTGCATCTGTGATCTTTTCCTAAACCACATGGATCCACTAGAGTCATTACATGTGTGTTCTTTTGGTAAACCACATGGATCCACTAGAGTCATTGCATGTGTGTTCTTTTCCTAAACCACATGGATCCACTTAAGTCATTGCATGTGTGTTCTTTTCGTGAAACACATTGATCCACTAGAGACATTGCATGTGTGTTCTTTTCCTAAGCCACATGTATCCACAAGTGACATTACATGTGTGTTCTTTTCCTAAACCACATTGATCCAATTGTGTCATTGCATGTGTGTTCTTTTCCTAAACCACATTGATCTACTAGTGTCATTGCATCTATGTTATTTTCCTAAACCACATGGATCCACTAGAGTCATTACATGTGTGTTCTTTTCCTAAACCACATGGATCCACTAGAGTCATTGCATGTGTGTTATTTTCCTAAACCACATTGATCGACTTGAGTCATTGCATCTCTGTTCTTTTCCTAAAACACCTTGATCCACTAGAGTCATTGCATGTGTGTTCTTTTCCTAAACCACATTGATCCACTAGAGACATTGCATGTGTTTTTTCCTAAACCATATTGATCCACTAGAGACATTGCATGTGTGTTCTTTTCCTAAACCACATTGATCAACTAGAGTCATTGCATGTGTGTTCTTTTCCTAAACCACATGGATCGACTTGAGTCATTGCATGTCTGTTCTTTTCCTAAAACACCTTGATCCACTAGAGTAATTGCATGTGTGTTCTTTTCCTAAACCACATTGATCCATTGGATTCATTGCATGTGTTTTTTCCAAAACCACATTGATCCACTAGAGACATTGCATGTGTGTTCTTTTCCTTAGCTACATGGATCCACAAGTGACATTACATGTGTGTTCTTTTCCTAAACCACATTGATCCACTTGTGTCATTGCATGTGTGTTCTTTTCCTAAACCACATTGATCTACTAGTGTCATTGCATCTGTGTTCGTGTCCTAAACCACATGGATCCACTAGAGTCATTACATGTGTGTTCTTTTCCTAAACCACATGGATCCACTAGAGTCATTGCATGTGTGTTCTTTTCCTAAACCACATGGATCCACTTGAGTCATTGCATGTGTGTTCTTTTCTTAAAACACCTTGATCCACTAGAGTCATTGCATGTGTGTTATTTCCCTAAACCACATTGATCCACAAGTGACATTGCATGTGTGTTCTTTTCCTAAACCACATTGATTCACTTGTGTCATTGCATGTGTGTTCTTTTCCTAAAACACATTGATCCACTGGTGTCATTGCATCTGTGTTCTTTTCCTAAACCACATTGATCCACTTGTGGCATTGCATGTGCGTTCTTTTCCTAAAGCACATTGATCTACTAGTGTTATTGCATTTGTGTTCTTTTCCTAAACCACATGGATCCACTAGAGTCATTACATGTGTGTTCTTTTCCTAAACCACATGGATCCACTAGAGTCATTGCATGTGTGTTATTTTCCTAAGTCACATGGATCGACTTGAGTCATTGCATGTCTGTTCTTTTCCTAAAACACCTTGATCCACTAGAGTCATTGCATGTGTGTTCTTTTCCTAAACCACATTGATCCACTAGAGACATTGCATGTGTTTTTTCCTAAACCATATTGATCCACTAGAGACATTGCATGTGTGTTCTTTTCCTTAACCACATGGATCCACAAGTGACATTGCATGTGTGTTTTTTCCTAAACCACAGTGATCCACTAGAGTCATTGCATGTGTGTTCTTTTCCTAAACCAGATTGATCCACTAGATACATTGCATGTGTGTTCTTTTCCTAATCCACATGGATCCACAAGTGACATTACATGTGTGTTCTTTTACTAAACCACATTGATACACTTGTGTCATTGCATGTGTGTTCTTTTCCTAAACCACATTGATCTACTAGTGTTATTGCATCTGTGTTCTTTTCCTAAACCACATGGATCCACTAGAGTCATTACATGTGTGTTCTTTTCCTAAACCACATGGATCCACTAGAGTCATTGCATGTGTGTTCTTTTCCTAAATCACATGGATCCACTTGAGTCATTGCATGTGTCTTCTTTTCTTAAAACACCTTGATCCACTAGAGTCATTGCATGTGTGTTCTTTCCCTAAACCACATTGATCCACAAGTGACATTGCATGTGTGCTCTTTTCCTAAACCACATTGATTAACTTGTGTCATTGCATGTGTGTTCTTTTCCTAAAACACATTGATCCACTGGTGACATTGCATGTGTGTTCTTTTCCTAAACCACATTGATTCACTTGTGTCATTGCATGTGTGTTCTTTTCCTAAAACACATTGATCCACTGGTGTCATTGCATCTGTGTTCTTTTCCTAAACCACAATGATCCACTTGTGGCATTGCATGTGTGTTCTTTTCCTAAACCACATTGATCTACTAGTGTCATTGCATTTGTGTTCTTTTCCTAAACCACATGGATCCACTAGAGTCATTACATGTGTGTTCTTTTACTAAACCACATGGATCCACTAGAGTCATTGCATGTGTGTTATTTTCCTAAGTCACATGGATCGACTTGAGTCATTGCATGTCTGTTCTTTTCCTAAAACACCTTGATCCACTAGAGTCATTGCATGTGTGTTCTTTTCCTAAACCACATTGATCCACTAGAGACATTGCATGTGTTTTTTCCTAAACCATATTGATCCACTAGAGACATTGCATGTGTGTTCTTTTCCTTAACCACATGGATCCACAAGTGACATTGCATGTGTGTTTTTTCCTAAACCACAGTGATCCACTAGAGTCATTGCATGTGTGTTCTTTTCCTAAACCACATTGATCCACTAGAGACATTGCATGTGTTCTTTTCCTAATCCACATGGATCCACAAGTGACATTACATGTGTGTTCTTTTACTAAACCACATTGATACACTTGTGTCATTGCATGTGTGTTCTTTTCCTAAACCACATTGATCTACTAGTGTTATTGCATCTGTGTTATTTTCCTAAACCACATGGATCCACTAGAGTCATTACATGTGTGTTCTTTTCCTAAACCACATGGATCCACTAGAGTCATTGCATGTGTGTTCTTTTCCTAAATCACATGGATCCACTTGAGTCATTGCATGTGTCTTCTTTTCTTAAAACACCTTGATCCACTAGAGTCATTGCATGTGTGTTCTTTACCTAAACCACATTGATCCACAAGTGACATTGCATGTGTGCTCTTTTCCTAAACCACATTGATTAACTTGTGTCATTGCATGTGTGTTCTTTTCCTAAAACACATTGATCCACTGGTGTCATTGCATGTGTGTTCTTTTCTTAAACCACATGGATCCACTAGAGTTATTGCATGTGTGTTCTTTTCCTAAACCACATGGATCGACTTGAGTCATTGCATGTCTGTTCTTTTCCTAAAACACATTGATCCACTAGAGTTATTGCATGTCTGTTCTTTTCCTAAAACACCTTGATCCACTAGAGTCATTGCATGTGTGTTCTTTTCCTAAAACACCTTGATCCACTAGAGTCATTGCATGTGTGTTCTTTTCCTAAACCACATTGATCCACTAGAGTCATTGCATGTGTTTTTTCCTAAAGCACATTGATCCACTAGAGACATTGCATGTGTGTTCTTTTCCTTAACCACATGGATCCACAAGTGACATTGCATGTGTGTTATTTTCCTAAACCACATTGATCCACTAGAGTCATTGCATGTGTGTTCTTTTCCTAAACCACATTGATCTACTCGTGTCATTGCATCTGTGATCTTTTCCTAAACCACATGGATCCACTAGAGTCATTACATGTGTGTTCTTTTGGTAAACCACATGGATCCACTAGAGTCATTGCATGTGTGTTCTTTTCCTAAACCACATGGATCCACTTAAGTCATTGCATGTGTGTTCTTTTCCTGAAACACATTGATCCACTAGAGACATTGCATGTGTGTTCTTTTCCTAAGCCACATGTATCCACAAGTGACATTACATGTGTGTTCTTTTCCTAAACCACATTGATCCACTTGTGTCATTGCTTGTGTGTTCTTTTCCTAAACCACATTGATCTACTAGTGTCATTGCATCTATGTTCTTTTCCTAAACCACATGGATCCACTAGAGTCATTACATGTGTGTTCTTTTCCTAAACCACATGGATCCACTAGAGTCATTGCATGTGTGTTATTTTCCTAAACCACATGGATCGACTTGAGTCATTGCATCTCTGTTCTTTTCCTAAAACACCTTGATCCACTAGAGTCATTGCATGTGTGTTCTTTTCCTAAACCACATTGATCCACTAGAGACATTGCATGTGTTTTTTCCTAAACCATATTTATCCACTAGAGACATTGCATGTGTGTTCTTTTCCTTAACCACATGGATCCACAAGTGACATTGCATGTGTGTTTTTCCTAAACCACATTTATCCACTAGAGTCATTGCATGTGTGTTCTTTTCCTAAACCACATTGATCCACTAGAGACATTGCATGTGTGTTCTTTTCCTAATCCACATGGATCCACAAGTGACATTACATGTGTGTTCTTTTACTAAACCACATTGATACACTTGTGTCATTGCATGTGTGTTCTTTTCCTAAACCACATTGATCTACTAGTGTCATTGCATCTGTGTTCTTTTCCTAAACCACATGGATCCACTAGAGTCATTACATGTGTGTTCTTTTCCTAAACCACATGGATCCACTAGAGTCATTGCATGTGTGTTCTTTTCCTAAATCACATGGATCCACTTGAGTCATTGCATGTGTCTTCTTTTCTTAAAACACCTTGATCCACTAGAGTCATTGCATGTGTGTTCTTTCCCGAAACCACATTGATCCACAAGTGACATTGCATGTGTGTTCTTTTCCTAAACCACATTGATTAACTTGTGTCATTGCATGTGTGTTCTTTTCCTAAAACACATTTATCCACTGGTGTCATTGCATGTGTGTTCTTTTCATAAACCACATGGATCCACTAGAGTTATTGCATGTGTGTTCTTTTCCTAAACCACATGGATCGACTTGAGTCATTGCATGTCTGTTCTTTTCCTAAAACACATTGATCCACTAGAGTTATTGCATGTCTATTCTTTTCCTAAAACACCTTGATCCACTAGAGTCATTGCATGTGTGTTCTTTTCCTAAAACACCTTGATCCACTAGAGTCATTGCATGTGTGTTCTTTTCCTAAACCACATTGATCCACTAGAGTCATTGCATGTGTTTTTCCTAAACCACATTGATCCACTAGAGACATTGCATGTGTGTTCTTTTCCTTAACCACATGGATCCACAAGTGACATTGCATGTGTGTTATTTTCCTAAACCACATTGATCCACTAGAGTCATTGCATGTGTGTTCTTTTCCTAAACCACATTGATCTACTCGTGTCATTGCATCTGTGATCTTTTCCTAAACCACATGGATCCACTAGAGTCATTACATGTGTGTTCTTTTGGTAAACCACATGGATCCACTAGAGTCATTGCATGTGTGTTCTTTCCTAAACCACATGGATCCACTTAAGTCATTGCATGTGTGTTCTTTTCCTGAAACACATTGATCCACTAGAGACATTGCATGTGTGTTCTTTTCCTAAGCCACATGTATCCACAAGTGACATTACATGTGTGTTCTTTTCCTAAACCACATTGATCCACTTGTGTCATTGCTTGTGTGTTCTTTTCCTAAACCACATTGATCTACTAGTGTCATTGCATCTATGTTCTTTTCCTAAACCACATGGATCCACTAGAGTCATTACATGTGTGTTCTTTTCCTAAACCACATGGATCCACTAGAGTCATTGCATGTGTGTTATTTTTCTAAACCACATGGATCGACTTGAGTCATTGCATCTCTGTTCTTTTCCTAAAACACCTTGATCCACTAGAGTCATTGCATGTGTGTTCTTTTCCTAAACCACATTGATCCACTAGAGACATTGCATGTGTTTTTTCCTAAACCATATTTATCCACTAGAGACATTGCATGTGTGTTCTTTTCCTTAACCACATGGATCCACAAGTGACATTGCATGTGTGTTATTTTCCTTAAACACATTTATCCACTAGAGTCATTGCATGTGTGTTCTTTTCCTAAACCACATTGATCCACTAGAGACATTGCATGTGTGTTCTTTTCCTAATCCACATGGATCCACAAGTGACATTACATGTGTGTTCTTTTACTAAACCACATTGATACACTTGAGTCATTGCATGTGTGTTCTTTTCCTAAACCACATTGATCTACTAGTGTCATTGCATCTGTGTTCTTTTCCTAAACCACATGGATCCACTAGAGTCATTACATGTGTGTTCTTTTCCTAAACCACATGGATCCACTAGAGTCATTGCATGTGTGTTCTTTTCCTAAATCACATGGATCCACTTGAGTCATTGCATGTGTCTTCTTTTCTTAAAACACCTTGATCCACTAGAGTCATTGCATGTGTGTTCTTTCCCGAAACCACATTGATCCACAAGTGACATTGCATGTGTGTTCTTTTCCTAAACCACATTGATTAACTTGTGTCATTGCATGTGTGTTCTTTTCCTAAAACACATTTATCCACTGGTGTCATTGCATGTGTGTTCTTTTCATAAACCACATGGATCCACTAGAGTTATTGCATGTGTGTTCTTTTCCTAAACCACATGGATCGACTTGAGTCATTGCATGTCTGTTCTTTTCCTAAAACACCTTGATCCACTAGAGTCATTGCATGTGTGTTCTTTTCCTAAACCACATTGATCCACTAGAGTCATTGCATGTGTTTTTTCCTAAAGCACATTGATCCACTAGAGACATTGCATGTGTGTTCTTTTCCTTAACCACATGGATCCACAAGTGACATTGCATGTGTGTTCTTTTCCTAAACCACATTGATCCACTAGAGTCATTGCATGTGTGTTCTTTTCCTAAACCACATTGATCTACTAGTGTCATTGCATCTGTGATCTTTTCCTAAACCACATGGATCCACTAGAGTCATTACATGTGTGTTCTTTTGGTAAACCACATGGATCCACTAGAGTCATTGCATGTGTGTTCTTTTCCTAAACCACATGGATCCACTAGAGTCATTACATGTGTGTTCTTTTGGTAAACCACATGGATCCACTAGAGTCATTGCATGTGTGTTCTTTTCCTAAACCACATGGATCCACTTAAGTCATTGCATGTGTGTTCTTTTCCTGAAACACATTGATCCACTAGAGACATTGCATGTGTGTTCTTTTCCTAAGCCACATGTATCCACAAGTGACATTACATGTGTGTTCTTTTCCTAAACCACATTGATCCACTTGTGTCATTGCTTGTGTGTTCTTTTCCTAAACCACATTGATCTACTAGTGTCATTGCATCTATGTTCTTTTCCTAAACCACATGGATCCACTAGAGTCATTACATGTGTGTTCTTTTCCTAAACCACATGGATCCACTAGAGTCATTGCATGTGTGTTATTTTTCTAAACCACATGGATCGACTTGAGTCATTGCATCTCTGTTCTTTTCCTAAAACACCTTGATCCACTAGAGTCATTGCATGTGTGTTCTTTTCCTAAACCACATTGATCCACTAGAGACATTGCATGTGTTTTTTCCTAAACCATATTTATCCACTAGAGACATTGCATGTGTGTTCTTTTCCTTAACCACATGGATCCACAAGTGACATTGCATGTGTGTTTTCCTCAACCACATTTATCCACTAGAGTCATTGCATGTGTGTTCTTTTCCTAAACCACATTGATCCACTAGAGACATTGCATGTGTGTTCTTTTCCTAATCCACATGGATCCACAAGTGACATTACATGTGTGTTCTTTTACTAAACCACATTGATACACTTGAGTCATTGCATGTGTGTTCTTTTCCTAAACCACATTGATCTACTAGTGTCATTGCATCTGTGTTCTTTTCCTAAACCACATGGATCCACTAGAGTCATTACATGTGTGTTCTTTTCCTAAACCACATGGATCCACTAGAGTCATTGCATGTGTGTTCTTTTCCTAAATCACATGGATCCACTTGAGTCATTGCATGTGTCTTCTTTTCTTAAAACACCTTGATCCACTAGAGTCATTGCATGTGTGTTATTTTCCTAAACCACATTGATCCACAAGTGACATTGCATGTGTGTTCTTTTCCTAAACCACATTGATTAACTTGTGTCATTGCATGTGTGTTCTTTTCCTAAAACACATTTATCCACTGGTGTCATTGCATGTGTGTTCTTTTCATAAACCACATGGATCCACTAGAGTTATTGCATGTGTGTTCTTTTCCTAAACCACATGGATCGACTTGAGTCATTGCATGTCTGTTCTTTTCCTAAAACACCTTGATCCACTAGAGTCATTGCATGTGTGTTCTTTTCCTAAACCACATTGATCCACTAGAGTCATTGCATGTGTTTTTTCCTAAAGCACATTGATCCACTAGAGACATTGCATGTGTGTTCTTTTCCTTAACCACATGGATCCACAAGTGACATTGCATGTGTGTTCTTTTCCTAAACCACATTGATCCACTAGAGTCATTGCATGTGTGTTCTTTTCCTAAACCACATTGATCTACTAGTGTCATTGCATCTGTGATCTTTTCCTAAACCACATGGATCCACTAGAGTCATTACATGTGTGTTCTTTTGGTAAACCACATGGATCCACTAGAGTCATTGCATGTGTATTCTTTTCCTAAACCACATGGATCCACTTAAGTCATTGCATGTGTGTTCTTTTCCTGAAACACATTGATCCACTAGAGACATTGCATGTGTGTTCTTTTCCTAAGCCACATGTATCCACAAGTGACATTACATGTGTGTTCTTTTCCTAAACCACATTGATCCAATTGTGTCATTGCATGTGTGTTCTTTTCCTAAACCACATTGATCTACTAGTGTCATTGCATCTATGTTATTTTCCTAAACCACATGGATCCACTAGAGTCATTACATGTGTGTTCTTTTCCTAAACCACATGGATCCACTAGAGTCATTGCATGTGTGTTATTTTCCTAAACCACATTGATCGACTTGAGTCATTGCATCTCTGTTCTTTTCCTAAAACACCTTGATCCACTAGAGTCATTGCATGTGTGTTCTTTTCCTAAACCACATTGATCCACTAGAGACATTGCATGTGTTTTTTCCTAAACCATATTGATCCACTAGAGACATTGCATGTGTGTTCTTTTCCTAAACCACATTGATCAACTAGAGTCATTGCATGTGTGTTCTTTTCCTAAACCACATTGATCTACTAGTGTCATTGCATCTGTGATCTTTTCCTAAACCACATGGATCCACTAGAGTCATTACATGTGTGTTCTTTTGGTAAACCACATGGATCCACTAGAGTCATTGCATGTGTGTTCTTTTCCTAAACCACATGGATCCACTTAAGTCATTGCATGTGTGTTCTTTTCCTGAAACACATTGATCCATTAGAGACATTGCATGTGTGCTCTTTTCCTAAGCCACATGTATCCACAAGTGACATTACATGTGTGTTCTTTTCCTAAACCACATTGATCCACTTGTGTCATTGCATGTGTGTTCTTTTCCTAAACCACATTGATCTACTAGTGTCATTGCATCTATGTTCTTTTCCTAAACCACATGGATCCACTAGAGTCATTACATGTGTGTTCTTTTCCTAAACCACATGGATCCACTAGAGTCATTGCATGTGTGTTCTTTTCCTAAACCACCTGGATCCACTTGAGTCATTGCATGTGTGTTCTTTTCTTAAAACACCTTGATCCACTAGAGTCATTGCATGTGTGTTCTTTCCCTAAACCACATTGATCCACAAGTGACATTGCATGTGTGTTCTTTTCCTAAACCACATTGATTAACTTGTGTCATTGCATGTGTGTTCTTTTCTTAAACCACATGGATCCACTAGAGTTATTGCATGTGTGTTCTTTTCCTAAACCATATGGATCGACTTGAGTCATTGCATGTCTGTTCTTTTCCTAAAACACCTTGATCCACTAGAGTCATTGCATGTGTGTTATTTTCCTAAACCACATTGATCCACTAGAGTCATTGCATGTGTTTTTTCTAAACCACATTGATCCACTAGAGACATTGCATGTGTGTTCTTTTCCGTAACCACATGGATCCACAAGTGACATCGCATGTGTGTTCTTTTCCTAAACCACATTGATCCACTAGAGTCATTGCATGTGTGTTCTTTTCCTAAACCACATTGATCCACTAGAGACATTGCATGTGTGTTCTTTTCCTAAGCCACATGGATCCACAAGTGACATTACATGTGTGTTTCTTTCCTAAACCACATTGATCCACTTGTGTCATTGCATGTGTGTTCTTTTCCTAAACCACATTGATCTACTAGTGTCATTGCATCTGTGTTCTTTTCCTAAACCACATGGATCCACTAGAGTCATTACATGTGTGTTCTTTTCCTAAACCACATGGATCCACTAGAGTCATTGCATGTGTGTTCTTTTCCTAAACCACATGGATCCACTTGAGTCATTGCATGTGTGTTCTTTTCTTAAAACACCTTGATCCACTAGAGTCATTGCATGTGTGTTCTTTCCCTAAACCACATTGATCCACAAGTGACATTGCATGTGTGTTCTTTTCCTAAACCACATTGATTCACTTGTGTCATTGCATGTGTGTTCTTTTCCTAAAACACATTGATCCACTGGTGTCATTGCATCTGTGTTCTTTTCTTAAACCTCATGGATCCACTAGAGTCATTGCATGTACGTTCTTTTCCTAAACCACATGGATCGACTTGAGTCATTGCATGTCTGTTCTTTTCCTAAAACACCTTGATCCACTAGAGTCATTGCATGTGTGTTCTTTTCCTAAACCACATTGATCCACTGGAGTCATTGCATATGTTTTTTCCTAAACCACATTGATCCACTAGAGACATTGCATGTGTGTTCTTTTCCTTAACTGTCGTGGTGGTGTCACGGCAGATGCCATGGATAGGCTAAAGGTGGGGACTAATAAACGCTAGGGGAATCCAGGGAGGGATAGTGAAGTGATTCTACACCCAAAATATTGTATTCCTTTCCTTTCAAGATTACAAGTGCTCCTAGAGCTGTATTGGCGAGAGGAGGAAGAAGGAGCTCTCTTACTCTCACCCTCAGTTCACCCCTAGAACCTTAGCCAAATCGGTATCGAAGAAAACTCAACCCCCTCTACTGAAACCCTAGCCCCCCTTATATAGAGGTGGCTTGGTCTCTGCCTAGGGCATACGTGGAGGCATATTCCTAAGAATATGACTCCTCTCAAAGTGGTAAGCCGACCGGGGTGCTTTTCCTCGCGTCATACATGCTTTAGCTATGTGAGCCTCTGCGGTGCCCGCGTCAGCCGACACAGGCGTCGTCACCCTTGTCGGCCATGACCCGGTGGTCCTGCCCTTGCTTGCTTCGCTCATGCAGTGCGTACCGGGCCTTCTTTTTGACCAGAAAGATTCCTTCCTTCTCCCAGAAGCTAAACGGTACCCGGATCCTGGTAGATCCGGCTATACCTGTTCCTGCAAATAAGTTAGACAAGCACTTCCGACTTACTTCTTAAGTCGGCTGAGACAATGTTAGGCGACCCCCCCCCCCTGGTCCGGGTTACTCCGTGATCCGGCCTGCCTTGAGGTGACCCGGTCAGCATCCGCTTTGAGCTCGCCGAACCTCGGCTAACTTGGCCTTTATACCCCTGAGTGACCCTACCCGGGGGTATCCCCCCAACATTAGTCCCTGAAGCTGGTGCGGTCTTAGCTGCCTTGGCCGCTAAGGCCACATCAGGTTCATTTATGCTCGAGCTTTGGATGTTATTTCCGATTTAGCTCTTTATCTCGGATTACGTGGATTTACGTTCCCTTCGCACGTTCCAAGTTTTCACTTGTCGGCCGGGTTACCACTTTGACTCGGATTTCATGGATTTACGTTCCCTCTGCACATTCTAAGTTTTTACCTGCTGTCCGGGCTACCATGGCTCTATCCGGGCCTTGTTTCCTTCTTTCATACGCCAACCCATGTGGAGGCTAATCATTACGTCGTCTTATTTTAAGGCATGCATAACCGCCAAGATGAATCGTCGATTATCACTGTGCGAGGGTCACGTCACGCCTGCCTCCTCGTTTACCGCATCAGTGCGTCATGTCACGGGATCGCCTCTGCTTTGTGGCCCTCTGTGTGGCTCCTCTCCGATTGGCTGAGGCAGGTGATACATGGACACACCATGTGGCTCATTGGCAGGGCGCGATCCCACTCACCCTCTTAGGGGGTGGTTAAGTAGCGGAGGGGCGCATCGCTTAGAATTTTTTCCTCTTCTGCGCCCCTCTGCCCGTTGCTCTTCTTATTCATCTTCCTCACGACCGCGCCGCCACCAGTGCTCCTAGCAGTAGCGTCGCCGCCGCACTTTTCCCCGTGCCTCTGCGTCGCAGCCACCGCTGCGCAACTTCCTCGCCACGGGTCCTCGCCAATCCAGGCCTCAGATCCCCGCCGCCGCTAGCGCCAGCGAGAGTAGCGAGTACAAGATGACGGAGGAGGAGCTCGTCGTCGTCGAGGAAGAAATGGAGGAGGACGCCGCTGCGGCGGACCGTGGCGCGTGGGCCGGGTCATGGGTCTGTAAAGATGACCTTGACTGGCTCTACCGGACCAGACGCATCCCTGCCGGCGACGTCGCTCATCTCCCCTCCGCTGAACTGGCCCCCTCACCCAATCCGGGTGAGTTCGTCGTGTTCTTGTCCCACTTCCAAAGGGGGTTCGACCTGCCGGGGAGCGACTTCTTCCGGGATTGGCTTAGCACCTACCACCTGTAGCCGCACCATCTTCCAGCCAACGCTATCACCTCTCTCTCTGCTTTTGCTTCTATGATCGAGGGCTACACCGGACTGTGGCCCACGAAGGAGCTGTGGATCCGGTTTTTCGGCCTTCGTCGTAACGTCATACCCAACATCCAAGTTGAGTCGGAGGATAAGTAGCTCACCCAATTCGGAGTTGCGTCCATCTCACCCCGAAGCACTTCCGTTTTCCCCTAGGTCACTGGGCTTGACTCCTGCAAAGGATGGGCCCGGACCTTCTTCTATGTCCGGAACGCGGGCACCGAAGATTTGGTTCGGTTGCTCCCCTATACTCCGGGTCCACCTGATCCGGAATTCTGGGAGGAGGTCTCCAAGAAGCCCACGGCTCTGGCCAACCAGGTTAACAAGAGGTTCGCGGAACTGAAGAAACTCGGATTGCGCAACGAGGATGCTATGATCACGTTCGTGCGCAACCGAATCTCTCCCCTCCAGAAGCGCACCCACAAGGTGTGCCACATGAGTTTCAGCCACGACCCCAACCGAACCTCCTCCTTCGAGCTGAGCAACACGGAGATTTTTCGCCGGGTTAAGGCTCTCTTCACCACCCACAAGGATTTATCCGCTGAATGGACGTGGGGAATTGAGCACTTCTGTCGTGGATAGCTCCCTCCCGATAGCTTCAAGGACAAACTTACTTCGGATTAAATATATGTCGGTTTTTGTTCTATTTTTGACTCTGTTCTTCATGCTTTCTCTCAGCTATTCCTTCAGCAAACCCTTGAGGATGGTACGGATCCGACCCTTAAGTGGGTGCCGGACCGAGAAACCCCGGATGAGGAGGAGCCGGACCAGGAGATGTTTCTCCCTATGACCGACGCTACAAAACGACCCAACGGTAAATTCTCTTCTCTGAGAGACTGGCCCGATGATGAGGATGACTCGGATGTCGATGTGATTGAACCTGTTGAGGCTGTCCCTCTTTCTTTTGCCTTTCCGGCATCAGCTAACCCCGGTGGGCATATCCACGAGGATCCTCCGCTTGCTACGGGCGAACCGGTTCCGGTGGCGTCGAAGAAGAGGCGCGGAGCCGCACCAAGTTCCTCCTCCGAACCTTCTCAGCCCACAAAAAGGCGAAAGAAGGCCGGAGACAAGACTACCTCCAAGCCGGCAGGCAAAGCCCCGGCACGAAGGACTCGGAAACCCAAGGAGGCTCAAACCTTGGATGCGAAAGTCATTTTTCGTTGCGTAACTCACTTCTCCTTGCATCTTGGTAATTTTTCTTCTGACATTATTCTCTTCTCAGGGCTCCGGTGGATGTCCCTCAGAGCAGATCTAGCATCTCTTCACCACTTCGATCTGGCCCTTCTCCTCCTCGTGACGACGAGTCACGTCCGCTGAGCCCTATTCCAGAGGGTTCTGCACTACCTCGTCGAGAGGAATGCAACCTCGAAGCGGGAGAAGCCGGCCCATCCGAGGCGACGGCGTCCACAACTTCGGCATCGCCGCAACCAGTAGCCACCGAGACTACCTCGACACCAGCACCGGCCCCAGCACCAGCAGCAGTTCCAGTACCAGTGACCGAACCAGCACCAGCACCCGTTCCGGCACCAAGAAAATCAACAACTGCTCCAAGTCCAAATATAAGAGCTCCACCGCCAAGTTCTTCCGCCTCGTCCGAGTCATCTCAACCTCGGTGAGGAACTACCCCAGCAGCTCCTAAGGGGAAATCCGTTGCAGTTACTTCTTCCCAGCAAGCCAAGGGAAAAAAGGCTCCGGATGCTACCAAGTCTGCATTCGTCGAGGCTGGGCAGCAAACCCTAGAGTCGATGCTTCCCAAGAAAGCTCTAGCAGCAAAGGATGCTCCTGCCGAACCAACTGACACGCAACAAATGGTTCTGCATACCAGCCCAGCCCTTGCCTTGGTTGAGAGGAAAGAAGCGCACGCGAAGGGCTTGGTGGCACCCCATATGCCCACCGGTGAGCGGTACCCTCCGAGCCTGATTGAGTTCGTCATGAACTGGAACAAGGCGGAGTTCGTCCACAACGACGATCTCCCGGAAAAGTTCGGCCCCGCAGAATTTTCCGCCCAAATGAATATAGCCGCTAAGGCAATTAACCTCGCGGGGCAGATGATGGAGGTATGTCGCTTCTCCTTTACATGCTGTAGATAGTAACCATTAGTCCCCGAGCCTCCGGTGGAGTAACTTGTTACTCGGCCGTATGCTCATTAGAAAACTAACGTAGCTCCATGTGAACTTCGAATATGCACACACCTAGAGCCAGGTTGAGTTCCACTTGGCCCGGATTTTGTACACTTTGAATATTCACACACCTAGAGCCGGGTTAAGTTCCACTTGGCCCAGATCTTGCGCACTTCGAATATGCACACACCTAGAGCCGGGTTAAGTTCCACTTGGCCCGGATCTTGCGCACTTCGAATATGCACACACCTAGAGCCGGGTTAAATTCCACTTGGCATGGATCTTGTACACTTCGAATATGCACACACCTAGAGCCGGGTTAAGTTCCACTTGGCCCGGATCTTGCGCACTTCGAATATGCACACACCTAGAGCCGAGTTAAGTTCCACTTGGCCCGGATCTTGTGCACTTTGAATATGCACACACCTAGAGCTGGGTTAAGTTCCACTTGGCCCGAATCTTGTACATTTCGAATATGCACCAAGCTAATTTTACGCTTCTGTACTTTTTTCAGGTAACCACCAATCGCCGGAGTGCTGAATTCCAACGCCTGCTGGATACCCACAAGATGCTACGCGCAAAGCACGTTGCACTTATTGCAGAACATGAAAAAAGGGGTAAGTTTCTCCCTTGGTGCTTTTTCGTTTCTCTTCATCTTCTTCTGCCGAACTAACCTCCTCATTCGGTTTCTGCAGCTGGGGTGGAGGCTGCGAACAAGATCATGCGAATGAACCTGGAGCAGATCAAGGGTAAGTCCTTTTTGTCCAACCCTGCTTTGCTTTCCATCTTCTTTTCTTCTTGTCTCGGCAAACATTCATTCCTCGGCTCTGCCGGGTCAACACACTATTTCAGCATCGCTTGAGGATAGTGTGCCCGTGCCTGATCTGATGCTGCATTTTCTCGAACAAGCAGGGCAGCATCAAGCCGATCTAAAGAAAAAAGACGATGAGCTCGCTCTCCTCCGAACCAAGGACAATGAGATTGCCAGGCTCAAGGCTGAGATGGAGAAGATGAAGGCCCAGCACCAAACCGAGCTCTAAAAGGTTGGCCAGAACTTCACAGAAGAGCGCGAGCGCCTTACTCTCCAGATCTCCAAGCACCAGGACCTACTCAAAGAATCCGACATCCAGCTTGGATCGGCAAACGTTGAGCTTGAGCAACTTCGCAAGAGACGCGATAACTGCATCAAAGAGTTGACCCGGATTCACAGCCACATTTCATGTAAGTTCTTTTCCCTTATCCGACATAATTCTCTGGGTTACTTCATATGTCTTTTGTTCAGCTTCTTCCTTTGCCTTGTTTCCAGGCCACTTTCTAGAGGGTACTCCTATTGCGAGCGCTGCTGTTGCCAATTTCCGCCGAGAGAGGGGTACTCCCGTTGCTCTTGATGGTGAGAGCATTCCCTTAGACATGGAGGACCTATTGGTCAGCCTGTCATCTTGCGTGGAAATCATCAAGAACTACGGCAAGGATCTCCTCGATGTTTCATTCCGAGTTTTCAACACGTTCTGGCCCGTTGAGAGCGCTCCGAAGAGAATCACACTTCTTGTTGAAAAGCTGTCAGATATCGAGACCCAGCTTGACCTCTGGAGGGAGTCCGCTGGGCGTGCCGCAACTGATACTATCCTTCATCACATACTCACATGGTATGAGAAGATCGACCTCAGCCTCCTTACACGCCGGCGCACCGGATCCAGATGGACTGATGACCCGGAGTGGGTAGCTCGGTGTCAGGCTTGCGCCTACAGCCTCATCGAATATTCTCCTATCCATGAATGGGTTGAAGGACCAAGCTTTCTGGAATCCGCTGGGGACGAGAACGCTGAGAACGCTGAAGACGGGTCGGATGAGGACGAAGAAGGCGATGCCTCAGATATTGAAGACAGCGAAGATGACGCCGAACTTCCTCCTCCTGCTGCTCCTTAGGTCAAAAAACTTGAAAATTTATCAGATCCCCAGTATGCCGGGTGAAACTGTATGCTGTGTATATGTGATATTTTGCTACTAAGTTCTTATGCCAGGTTAACTTGGGCGTAGTCCCCGAGTTTCTTTTTCTTGTTCGTCCAATCTTTTGGCTCAGATCGTGTCTACCTTGATTCGGTTTTATGACTTACGAATCCGAGCTTCAAAAATCGTCTTAACAATACTAAGAAACTTTTGGACTTAGCTCAAAAAATAAAGCTGCATAATAACTTGAAAATAAATACAGGGTTAGTCTGAAAAACAAACGTTAGCTCAAATAAATTCGTTTCCTTAGTCGCTTTCCATGTGCTACGCAATTCCAAACTTGTTCTCTTACTTGCCATGAAGTCAATTCTTGTTGGACAGCAGCAAGTCGAAGAGTTGAGTTTTTGGTGCTCACACATTACTAATCCGGGTTAAGTAGAACAACTTATTCCAGCTAACGCACAAGAGACAACAACAAAAATTATTAAGGCAGTCCCCGAGTTACTGCTCGAGGCGCTACTATTTCATTGATAAGCTCATTGCCGACATACATACCGACATATGAGAAGACTCGGATACATACACTTCTTAGCTAAGCGTAGAAAGGACGAAGTAGTGCTACATTCCACGGTCGCTTAGATTCCTCTCCGGACCTGTCCGCCTTGTTCTTTTCATGTGGCTTTGCATCTATAAGACAGTAAGAACCATTGTGCAATGCTTTGCTCACAATGAATGGCCCTTCCCATGGGGGGGATAATTTATGCATGCCAGTAGTACGTTGTACCAACCGGAGCACCAGATCGCCTTCCCGAAAGACTCGGGGGCACACTTTCCGGCTATGGTAGCGTCGGAGATTTTGCTGATATATGGCGATGTCACGGGCGGTGCCTTCTCGCTTCTTCCAACAGATCAACATCATTTTGCCGGGCTTCTTGCACTTCGGCTTCTGTGTATTGGGTGACCCTAGGCGAATCATGCTCTATGTCGGCTAGTAATACAGCTTCTGCCCCATATACCAGAAAAAACGGCGTATAGCCTGTTGATCGATTCAGAGTTGTTCTTAAACTCCACAGTACCGTTGGTAGTTCTTCTATCCAGCACCCCGCTGATCTTTGCAGTGGCTCAATGAGCTGGGGTTTTATCCCGGATAATACTAATCCGTTGGATCTTTCCACTTGTCCGTTCGATGCGGGGTGGGCTATCGAGGCGATGTCGAGTCGGATCTTCTTGTCTCGGCAGAAGCGCGCAAATGCTCCTTCCGCAAAATTGGTGCCATTGTTAGTTATGATACTGTGAGGATAACCGTATCTCAATATAATGTCTTTGAGAAATGTTACGGCCGTAGATCCACCACATTTTCTTATAGGCTTCACTTCAATCCATTTTGTCAACTTATCCACCATGACCAAAATGTGTGTCATGTTTCCTCTTGCTGGTTTGAACGGGCCAACCATATCCAAGCACCATACGGCAAACGGCCACGTAATTGGTATGGTCTTGAGTTCCGACATCGGCATATGTGACTTGGTAGCGTACCTCTGACAACCATTGCATTTTCTCACCAGATCCTCTGCTTGTTCTAAGGAACTTGGCCAGTAGAATCCATGCTGGAACGCTTTTGCCACCAAGGCTCGGGATGAGGCATGATGCCCGCATTCTCCTTGGTGTATATCTCGGAGGATGTCAAGCCCTTCTTCCAGGTCAACGCATCGCTGGAGGACATTGGTTACACTCTGTTTGAATAGCTCGGAATTAATGATTGTGTATGCTTTTGCTCTCCTCTGAGTTTGCCTGGCTAACACCTCCTCAGTGGGTAACGTTCCCTCTTTCAGGAATTGGAATATAGGCAGTGCCCAAGCTGGTATTGCTCGTGCAGGGAACACGTCCTCATCAATTTCCATCTGATCTACCGGCATAACTTCAGCCGGATCACGCTGAGCAGTCCTCGGGTCCTGCGAGGTAGTCCCCGAGTTTGCTGAGGAAGTCCCCGGGTTTGCTGATGTAGTCCCCGGGTCTCGCGTACTACCCCCCGTGTCAATGTCCATGGGCTCAGCTCCAGATTCTGTATCTTCCGGAACATAGATCGAGTCGGTTCCTGGGGACGGCCTGATAGATGGTTTTCTGAGGTGTTCCAATGCTACACCCAGTGGAATTGCCTGTCGGGTTGATCCGAGCTTTGATAGCATGTCGGCAGCCTCGTTTTCCACTCAGGGTACATGGTGAAATTCACACCCCTCAAAGTAACCAGATATCTTCTACACATGAAACCTGTATAGTGCCATGTTTGGATCCAGGGCGTCCCACAATCCGGACACTTGCTGCACCACAAAATCCGAGTCGCCAAAGCATATTATCCGACGTATGCCGATCTCTTTTGCCACTTTGAGCCCATGCACAAGAGCCTCGTACTCAGCGACATTGTTTGACGCTGCGAAATGGATCTGTAATACGTATTTTAGCTGGTCCTTCTTTGGCGAGGTAAGCACAACCCCAGCGCCTAATCCGGTTTTGGTTTTTGACCCGTCAAAGTGCATCCTCCAGTAGTTTGGATCCGGTGGCGGTGGTTCGTATTGTACCTCGGCCCAATCTACAAAAAAGTCCGCCACAGCCTGAGACTTGATTGCTTCTCTTCTGTCGTATTGGGGCGCATAAGGAGCTAGCTCAATTGCCCATTTTGCAATTCTGCCACTCGCATCCTTGTTACCCATTATCTCGGATATGGGAGCTTCACATATCACTTTGATGGGGTGCTCCTCAAAGTAATGCTTTAATTTCTTTGTCGCCATATAGACACCATATGCCACCTTTTGAAAGTGCAGGTAGTTCTGTTTTGAGGCAGATAATACCTCGCTCAAGTAATACACTGGCCTCTGCACCGACTTACCCTCTTCATTGCGCTCTACTACAATCACTGCACTTACAACTCAGTTGGTTGCGGCTATGTAGAGCAACATTGGCTCCTTTGATAGTGGAGAGGCTAACACTGGTGCTGTGGCCAACATCTTTTTTAAGTGGGCAAAGGCTTCATCGGCCTATGGTGTCCAAACGAACTTATCCGACTTTTTCATGAGATGGTAGAGAGGCAATGCCTTTTCTCCCAACCGACATACGAACCGACTCAATGATGCTAGGCACCCAGTGAACTTCTGGACATCGTTAAGACACTTCGGCAGTTCCATTCGTTCAATGGCCCGAATCTTACTTGGATTATCCTCGATACCTCGGCTAGAGACGAGAAATCCGAGTAATTTTCCAACCGGGACACCGAAGGTACATTTTTCCGGGTTAAGCTTCATTCGGAACCTTCTCAAGTTTGCGAATGTCTGCCTGATGTCGTCAAGGAGCGTTTTGCTTTCCTTGGTCTTGATAACCACATCATCCAAGTATACTTGTATGTTTTGACCTATTTGGTCGTGCAAACATTTTTGCATACATCTTTGGTACGTTGCACCTGCATTACATAAACCAAACGGCATAGTGCGATAGCAATAAGCCCCGTACGGGGTGATAAACGCGGTCTTTATTTGATCATCCGGATTCAGAGGTATCTGGTGGAAACCAGAATATGCATCAATGAATGACAATAGTTCACATCCCGCGGTTGAGTCTATGACCTGATCTATCCTCGGCAGTGGAAATGGATCTTTTGGACACGCCTTATTCAGGTTTGTGTAATCGATACACATACGCCAAACCACTGCCACGTTCGGATCATCCTTCTTCTTTTCTACCAGCACCGGATTAGAGAGCCAATCCGGATACAGTACTTCCATGATAAATCCTGCTGCTAGCAACCGAGCTATCTCGTCTCCAATGACTTTTCTCCTATCCTCGGCGAAGCGGCGGAGAGGTTGCTTCACCGGCCTTGCTCCGGGTCTTACGTTCAAAGAGTGCTCGGCCAACTCCCTCGGAACACCTTGCAAATCATGTGTGGACCAAGCAAAAATGTCCCGATTCTCACGGAGGAAGTTGACGAGCTCGCTTTCCTATTTATCGGTTAACCCGGCACAAATTGTTACGGTGTGCTCCGGGAACATGTCATCAACTGGAACCTTCTTGGTATCCTTTGTGGCTTGGAATGAAACACTACCATGCGGGTTACTAAATGCCGACATATACTGCTGCACGGACTGAGCTAATGCCGCCACCTCTTGGATTTTTCTTTTCTCTTGCACAATCACGAGTGACTCGGCTAGGTTAGACCCAGCTGAGGCACACTCAATGGAACGTCGGAAATCTCCAACAATGGTAATCACCCCATTTGGCCCGGGCAATTTCATCTTCAGATAACTGATGTGGCAGCTTGCCATGAACTTGTTCAATGCTAGTCTTCCGAGTAACGCGTGATACGCACTTTCCAAGTTCACCACCTCAAACTCCAGATTCTCAGTTCGGCAATTATCTCTCGTGCCGAATAGCACGTCAACCCGGACCTTGCCTATGGGATCACAAGAAATGCCTGGCACAATACCATGGAAAGTTGTCCTTGTAGCCTGGAGCATGTTCTCCGAGATACCCAACTTGCGCATTGTATCCGCATACATGATGTTAATGCTACCGCCGTTGTCAATCAGTACCTTGGAGAACCTCACATTGATGTTCGGCCCAATGAATGTCTGGTCCAGCACTAGCGCATACGAACCTAGACTCGGCATAAGCTTGGGATGATCTTTGATGTTCCAGGTGATTTCCTGGTCCGACCAAGGCATGTACCTCGTCACTGCTAGCATAACCGCATTGACCTCCATATGTCGGTGCTGCAAGCTCTTTCTATCTATTTCCTCAGTTGTGAACACACAATAACTCTGGTGATGTTCTCTGTACTCATTCCTCCCCTCGTTTCCGGGGTACCTCTGATCCGGCTGGTGCTAATTTTCCACCTGATGCACTGCATCCCTTCTCTCATTGTTGTCATACCTCGGCGGAGGGAGAGGCAACATTAGCTGTTGCTTGTTTGCTCCGGAGAGCAATTGTTGCCGGGGTAACTCCTGCCGAGGTTGATCATTCCGGGGTGCCTGAGCATTCCCCGAACCACCTTGTTCTATCTTACGCATCCACTCACATTGCCTCGTTGTGTGACCCGCCGGGCTACTCGGATTTGGCGTGTGAAACTTACACGGCTGGTCCAACATCGACTCATAAGTATACCTCGGATGGTCTTTCTTTTCTTGCCATTGTTTCTTTTGCTCCGGCGTCCACGTTTTCTTGCCATCGTTTCTTGGAGTCAATTGCCCTCTAGTTTTCTGGCGCTGGTTGCTCCTTGCTCCGGGTTGATCTTGATTCACAGCTGCAACTTGTTGCGAACCGTAGCGATGATCCGGTCTATCATCTCTTCTTTTTCCTCTGTAGTCATTCCTCTGAGATGACCCGGCTCCATCCCTCTGATAGTATTCCTCGTTTGACTCGTTTGACGCGAGCCTAGGTTGAGTCGGATCACCCAAAGCATACGAATCGGCAATCCGGATCATCTCTGCCAACGTAATTGGCATTTTCCTTTGCAGATTCATCCACAGCTCGCTGCCATATCTGCACCCTTGCGCAAACATGGCTATGGTCTGTGACTCTATGACACCCTCACACGAGTTTCTCACGGTACACCACCGGGTCAAGAATTCACGGTCTGTCTCATTAGGTCTTTGTTTGCACATTGCTAGGGTCTGTGGCCTATTCGGCCTCTGATATGTACTTGAGAAGTTGCTGATAAACATTTCTTCAAAATCTATCCAGTAGTTGATGCTTCCAGGTGGCAAATTATTCAGCCATACTCTGGCCGGACCTTCTAACATCTGGGGTACGTATCGTACATCCCATCTCAAGTTACCGATGGCAATTTTCACAGCCGTAGCATAATTTATCAGCCAATCCTCCGGCTTGGTACTGCCGTCATACGTCTTCGTGCCCCTGGGCAGCTAGAAGTTAGGTACCGGTGGCTCGTTCATGATCCGGGGTCCAAAGCACGCTGGACCCGGTGGACCTTGACATTCGATCTGTTCCGACCTATACAGGCGATCCATTTTCAATCTTGCGTCATCCGGCATCAAATCCCTACTTCCCAATCTTGACCCTATCACATGATAGCCCGTTTTTGGGTACCCCGCGTTCATCATCTCTGAATCACCGTCGTTGTACCGGTTTTGCTCTTGTGGCACACCACTCTGTTGCATACCTCGGCCGGCGCCTTGCTCTTGCCTTGGTATATTCCGCTGCTGCGGTTGTCCTGCTCCTGCCGAGTTTTGCTGTCCGGCATTGCCGTTGGCAGCGTTCCCTTGACCGGCATTGCATTGGTCGTGGTTACCTCAGCCAGCTTCACCTCGGCTCACACTTCGTCGATCATTATTTTTCTGTGCCTCTTTTCCTTTTCTTGCCCATGTCGAGTCGTACGGGATGATCTGTTTGTTCCGTCTGGTCGAGGTTACTACCTATTCTCTCCTTGGACCACCATGAGCTGACGATGCGGCTCCAGCGGATTTCTCCGGGTTACCCATCGACGAATGGACGATTTTGGAAGCTCCAGCTCTCTCCGGGTTAGCTCTGAGTAGCTCTTCGTTCTGTCTGTTCGCAATCCGAACTAACTCGTTAACCCTATCTTGTTGTCTTTGACGGGCCTCACCCGTCAGACCCTCTAACTCGGATGCAGCCGCATCCGCTGCTCTGAGGTTCTTTGCCGGGGTACTATACCTCGGCAGCCCCATGGACAAACAGTTTTCCGATTCCTTGGCTCCAGTATCACCTTCTTTGTTCATCTCTCTCATGAGATTTCTCCCTTTTACCTTTACCGTATCAACTTTGTTTGCTTTTGCATACTCACGCAGTGTCATGTTCAATGACTGCTGAGCCGCGGCTATTTTCTTTGCACCTTCTAGTATTTTTTGCCTAGTTTCCTCTAGCTCAGCCTGTGCCTGAGCCGGATCTATCAATGCTACTACCGGGTCTGCCAAGCTATCCATAGCTTCTCTCAGTACATTCTCAGGCCTCTCTAGTGGGGGTCCTCTACCTTTCCTCGGTGCCTTAGGTGTTACCTCTAGGTCCGGTGCTGGATCCTTGCTTGCGCCTGCACCCGGCGTAGTCATCATCACTTCAGCATGGTCCGGGGAGCGAGTGATATGCACCCCGTGAACAACGCTAAGGGGTGGTTCCCCTACTTCGACAATGCGCCGCGGATGAACGCATGATACGTCCACAGCAACATAGACCTTGTGCGCACCCAACTTGACAAAGAGGTCATTGCGCGGAAGTGGGCGCGTGCCGAAGCAGCCAGCGTTGTCACTGACGAAGTCCAGCGCTCCAAAGCGCTGAATGAGCCCGAGCGATCGTTGGCGGTGCCGATGAGGTTTCCCATCCGGATCTTCACCCCTGCTAGCGCCGCTAGCCCCACGGTGGGCGCCAACTGTCGTGGTGGTGTCACGACAGATGCCATGGATAGGCTAAAGGTGGGGACTAATACACGCTAGGGGAATCGAGGGAGGGATAGTGAAGTGATTCTCCACATAGAAGATTATATTCCTTTCCTTTCAAGATTACAAGTGCTCCTAGAGCTGTATTGGCGAGAGGAGGAAGAAGGAGCTCTCTTACTCTCACCCTCAGTTCACCCCTCGAACCTTAGCCAAATCGGTATCGAAGAAAACTCAACCCCCTCTACTGAAACCCTAGCCCCCCTTATATAGAGGTGGCTTGGTATCTGCCTAGGGCATACATGGAGGCATATTCCTAAGAATATACCTCCTCTCAAAGTGGTAAGCTGACCGGGGTGCTTTTCCCCTGCGTCATACATGCTTTAGCTATGTGAGCCTCTGCAGCGCCCGCGTCAGCCGACACGGGCGTCGTCACCCATGTCGGCCATGACCCGGTGGTCCTGCCCTTGCTTGTTTCGCTCATGTAGTGCGTACCGGGCCTTCTTTTTGACCAGAGAGATTCCTTCCTTCTCCCAGAAGCTAAACGGGACCCGGATCCTAGTAGATCCGGCTATACCTGTTCCTGCAAATAAGTTAGACAAGCACTTCCGACTTACTTCTTAAGTCCGCTGAGACAATGTTAGGCGACCCCCCTGGTCCGGGTTACTCCGTGATCCGGCCTGCCTTGAGGTGACCCGGTCAGCATCAGCTTTGAGCTTGCCGAACCTCGGCTAACTTGGCCTTTATACCCCGGAGTGACCCTACCCAGGGGTATCCCCCCAACATTAACCACATGGATCCACAAGTGACATTGCATGTGTGTTCTTTTCCTAAACCACATTGATCCACTAGAGTCATTGCATGTGTGTTCTTTTCCTAAACCACATTGATCCACTAGAGACACTTCATGTGTGTTATCTTCCTAAGCCACATGGATCCACAAGTGACATTATATGTGTGTTCTTTTCCTAAACCACATTGTTCCACTTGTGCCATTGCATGTGTGTTCTTTTCCTAAACCATATTGATCTACTAGTGTCATTGCATCTGTGTTCTTTTCCTAAACCACATGGATCCACTAAAATCATTACATGTGTGTTCTTTTCCTAAACCACATGGATCCACTAGAGTCATTGCATGTGTGTTCTTTTCCTAAACCACATGGATCCACTTGAATCATTGCATGTGTGTTCTTTTCTTAAAACACCTTGATCCACTAGAGTCATTGCATGTGTGTTCTTTCCCTAAACCACCTTGATCCACAAGTGACATTGCATGTGTGTTATTTTCCTAAACCACATTGATTCACTTGTGTCATTGCATGTGTGTTCTTTTCCTAAAACACATTGATCCACTGGTGTCATTGCATTTGTGTTCTTTTCTTAAACCACATGGATCCACTAGTCATTGCATGTGTGTTCTTTTCCTACACCACATGGATCCACTAGAGTCATTGCATGTGTGTTCTTTTCCTAAACCACATGGATCGACTTGAGTCATTGCATGTCTGTTATTTTCCTAAAACACCTTGATCCACTAGAGTCATTGCATGTGTGTTCTTTTCCTAAACCACATTGATCCACTGGAGTCATTGCATGTGTTTTTTCCTAAACCACATTGATCCACTAGAGACATTACATGTGTGTTCTTTTCCTTAACCACATAGATCCACAAGTGACATTGCATGTGTGTTATTTTCCTAAACCACATTGATCCACTAGAGTCATTGCATGTGTGTTCTTTTCCTAAACCACGTTGATCCACTAGAGACATTGCATGTGCGTTCTTTTCCTAAGCCACATGGATCCACAAGTGACATTACATGTGTGTTCTTTTCCTAAACCACATTGATCCACTTGTGTCATTGCATGTGTGTTCTTTTCCTAAACCACATTGATCTACTAGTGTCATTGCATTTGTGTTCTTTTCCTAAACCACATGGATCCACTAGAGTCATTACATGTGTGTTCTTTTCCTAAACCACATGGATCCACTAGAGTCATTGCATGTGTGTTCTTTTCCTAAACCACATGGATCCACTTGAGTCATTGCATGTGTGTTCTTTTCTTAAAACACCTTGATCCACTAGAGTCATTGCATGTGTGTTCTTTCCCTAAACCACATTGATCCACAAGTGACATTGCATGTGTGTTCTTTTCCTAAACCACATTGATTCACTTGTGTCATTGCATGTGTGTTCTTTTCCTAGAACACATTGATCCACTGGTGTCATTGCATCTGTGTTCTTTTCTTAAACCACATGGATCCACTAGAGTCATTGCATGTGTGTTATTTTCCTAAACCACATGGATCGACTTGAGTCATTGCATGTCTGTTCTTTTCCTAAAACACCTTGATCCACTAGAGTCATTGCATGTGTTTTCTTTTCCTAAACGACATTGATCCACTGGAGTCATTGCATGTGTTTTTTCCTAAACCACATTAATCCACTAGAGACATTGCATGAGTGTTCTTTTCCTTAACCACATGGATCCATAAGTGACATTGCATGTGTGTTCTTTTCCTAAACCACATTGATCCACTAGAGTCATTGCATGTGTGTTCTTTTCCTAAACCACATTGATCCACTAGAGACATTGCATGTGTGTTCTTTTCCTAAGCCACATGCATCCACAAGTGACATTACATGTGTGTTCTTTTCCTAAACCACATTGATCCACTTGTGTCATTGCATGTGTGTTCTTTTCCTAAACCACATTGATCTACTAGTGTCATTGCATTTGTGTTCTTTTCCTAAACAACATGGATCCACTAGAGTCATTACATGTGTGTTCTTTTCCTAAACCACATGGATCCACTAGAGTCATTGCATGTGTGTTCTTTTCCTAAACCACATGGACCCACTTGAGTCATTGCATGTGTGTTCTTTTCTTGAGACACCTTGATCCACTAGAGTCATTGCATGTGTGTTCTTTCCCTAAACCACATTGATCCACAAGTGACATTGCATGTGTGTTCTTTTCCTAAACCACATTGATTCACTTGTGTCATTGCATGTGTGTTCTTTTCCTAAAACACATTGATCCACTGGTGTCATTGCATCTGTGTTCTTTTCTTAAACCACATGGATCCACTAGAGTCATTGCATGTGTGTTATTTTCCTAAACCACATGGATCGACTTGAGTCATTGCATGTCTGTTCTTTTCCTAAAACACCTTGATCCACTAGAGTCATTGCATGTGTGTTCTTTTCCTAAACGACATTGATCCACTAGAGACATTGCATGTGTTTTTTCCTAAACCACATTAATCCACTAGAGACATTGCATGTGTATTCTTTTCCTTAACCACATGGATCCACAAGTGACATTGCATGTGTGTTCTTTTCCTAAACCACATTGATCCACTAGAGTCATTGCATGTGTGTTCTTTTCCTAAACAACATTGATCCACTAGAGACATTGCATGTGTGTTCTTTTCCTAAACCACATGGATCCACTAGAGTCATTGCATGTGTTTTTTTCCTGAACCACCTAGATCCACTAGAGTCATTACATTTGTCTTCTTTTCCTAAACCACATGGATCCACTTGTGACATTGCATGTGTGTTGTTTTCATAAACCACATTGATCTACTGGTTTCATTGCATGTGTGTTATTTTCCTAAACCACATTGATCCACTGGTGTCATTGCATGTGTGTTCTTCTCCTAAACCACATGGATCCACTAGAGTCATTGCATGTGTGTTCTTTTCCTAAACCACATGGATACACTAGAGTCATTGCATGTGTGTTCTTTTCCTAAACCATATGGATCCACTAGAGTCATTGCATGTGTGTTCGTTTCTGAAACCAGATTGATACACTGGAGTCATTGCATATGTCTTCGTTTCCTAAACCACACTGATCAAATAGAGACATTACATGTGTGTTCTTTTCCTATACCACATGGATCCACAAGTGACATTGCATGTGTGTTCATTTCCAAAACCACATTTATCCACTTGTGTCATTACATGTGTGTTATTTTCCTCAACCACATGGATCCATTAGATTCATTGCATCTATATTATTTTCCTGAACCACATGGATCCTCTAATGTCATTGCATGTGTGTTCTTTTCATAAACCACATTGATCCACTAGAGACATCGCATGTGTGTTATTTTCCTAAACCACATGGATCCACTAGTGACATTGCATGTGTGTTATTTTCCTGAACCACATGGATCCACTAGAGTGATTGCATGTGTGTTATTTTCCTAAACCACATGGATCCACTTGAGTCATTGCATGTGTGTTCTTTTCCTGAACCACATGGATCGACTAGAGTCATTGCATGTGTGTTCTTTTACTAAACCACATTGATCCACTTGTGACATTGCATGTGTTCTTTTCCTAAACCACATTGATCCAATAGAGTCATTGCATCTGTGTTCTTTTGTTAAACCACATGGATCCACTAGATTCATTGCATGTGTGTTTGTTTCCTAAACCACATGGATCCACTTGAGTCGTTGCATGTGTGTTCTTTTCCTAAAACACCTTGATCCACTAGAGTCATTGCATGTGTGTTCTTTTCCTGAACCACATTGATCCACTAGAGACATTGAATGTGCGTTCTTTTCCTAAACCACATGGATCCACAAGTGACATTGCATGTGTGTTCTTTTCCTAAACAACGTTGATCCACTAGAGTCATTGCATATGTGTCCTTTTCCTAAACCACATGGATCCACTAGAGTCATTGAATGTGTGTTCTTTTCCTAAGCCACATTGATCCACTAGTGACATTGGCATGTGTTCTTTTCCTAAACCACCTTGATCTACTAGAGTCATTACATGTGTGTTATTTTCCTAAACCACATGGATCCACTAGAGTCATTGCATGTGCGTTCTTTTACTAAACCACATGGATCCCCTAGTGACATTGCATGTGTGTTCTTTTCCTAAACAACATTGATCCACTAGACTCATTGCATGTGTGTTCTTTTCCTAAACCACATGGATCCACTAGAGTCATTACATTTGTGTTCTTTTCCTAAACCAGGTGGATCCACTAGAGTCATTACATGTGTGTTCTTTTCCTAAACCACATGGATCCACTTGTGACATTGCATGTGTGTTCTTTTAATAAACCACATTGATCTACTGGTTTCATTGCATGTGTGTTATTTTCCTAAACCACATTGATCCACTGGTGTCATTGCATGTGTGTTCTTTTCCGAAACCACATGGATCCACTAGAGTCATTGCATGTGTGTTCTTTTCCTAAACCACGTGGATACACTAAAGTCATTGCATGTGTGTTCTTTTCCTAAACCATATGGATCTACTAGAGTCATTGCATGTGTGTTCTTTTCTAAAACCAGATTGATACACTAGAGTCATTGGATGTGTGTTCGTTTCCTAAACCACACTGATCGACTAGAGAAATTGCATGTGTGTTCTTTTCCTAAACCACATGGATCCATAAGTGAAATTGCATGTGTGTTCATTTCCAAAACCACATTGATCCACTTGTGTCATTGCGTGTGAGTTATTTTCCTCAACCACATGTGTGTTCTTTTCCTAAACCACATTGATCCATTAGATTCATTGCATCTGTATTATTTTCCTGAACCACATGGACCCTCTCATGTCATTGCATGTGTGTTCTTTTCATAAACCACATTGATCCACTAGAGACATCGCGTGTGTGTTATTTTCCGAAACCATATGGATCCATTAGTGACATTGCATGTGTGTTATTTTCTTGAACCACATGGATCCACTCAAGTCATTGCATGTGTGTTATTTTCCTAAACCACATGGATCCACTTGAGTCATTGCATGTGTGTTCTTTTCCTAAACCACATGGATCCACTAGACTCATTGCATGTGTGTTCTTTTATTAAACCACATGGATCCACTAGTGACATTGCATGTGTGTTCTTTTCCTAAACCACATTGATCCACTGGAGTCATTGCATGTGTGTTCTTTTCCTGAACGACATTGATATACTAGATACATTGCATGTGTGTTCTTTTCCTAAACCACATGGATCCACTAGAGTCATTGCATGTGTGTTCTTTTCCTAAACCACATTGATCCACTAAAGTCATTGCATGTGTGCTTTTCCTAACCCACATGCATCTGCTAGAGTCATCGCAAATGTGTTCTGTTCCTAAACCACATGGATCCACTCGTGTCATTGCATGTGTGTTCTTTTCCTAAACCACATGGATCCACTAGAGTCATTGCATGTGTGTTCTTTTCCTGAACCACCTAGATCCACTAGAGTCGTTGCATGTGCGTTCTTTTCCTAGACCACATGGATCCCATTAGTGACATTGCATGTGTGTTCTTTTCCTAAACAACATCGATCCACTAGAGTAATTGCATGTGTGTTCTTTTCCAAAACCACATGGATCCACTAGAATCATTACATTTGTGTTCTTTTCCTAAACCAGGTGGATCCACTAGAGTCATTACATGTGTGTTCTTTTCCTAAACCACATGGATCCACTTGTGACGTTGCATGTGTGTTCTTTTCATAAACCACATTGATCTACTGGTTTCATTCAATGTGTGTTATTTTCCTAAACCACATTGATCCACTGGTGTCATTGCATGTGTGTTCTTTTCCTAAACCACATGGATCCACTAGAGTCATTGCATGTGTGTTCTTTTCCTAAACCACGTGGATACACTAGAGTCATTGCATGTGTGTTCTTTTCTTAAACCATATGGATCCACTAGAGTCATTGCATGTGTGTTCGTTTCTGAAACCAGATTGATACATTGGAGTCATTGCATATGTGTTCGTTTCCTAAACCACACTGATCGACTAGAGACATTCCATGTGTGTTCTTTTCCTAAACCACATGGATCCACTTGTGACATTGCATGTGTGTTCATTTCCAAAACCACATTGATCCACTTGTGTCATTGCATGTGTGTTATTTTCCTCAACCACATGGATCCATTAGATTCATTGCATCTGTATTATTTTCCTGAACCACATGGATCCTCTGATGTCATTGCATGTGTGTTCTTTTCATAGACTACATTGATCCACTAGAGACATCCCATGTGTGTTATTTTCCTAAACCACATGGATCCACTAGTGACATTGCATGTGTGTTATTCTCCTGAACAACATGGATCCACTAGAGTGATTGCATGTGTGTTCTTTTCCTAAACCACATGGATCCACTTGAGTCATTGCATGTGTCTTCTTTTCCTGAACCTCATGGATCCACTAGAGTCATTGCATGTGTGTTCTTTTACTCAACCACATTGATCCACTGGTAACATTGCATGTGTTTTCTTTCCTAAACCACATTGATCCAATAGAGTCATTGCATGTGTGTTCTTTTGCTAAACCACATGGATCCACTAGATTCATTGCATGTATGTTCGTTTCCTAAACCACATGGATCCACTTGAGTCGTTGCATGTGTGTTCTTTTCCTAAAACACCTTGATCCACTAGAGTCATTGCATGTGTGTTCTTTTCCTAAACCACATTTATCCAGTGGAGTCATTGCATGTGTGTTCTTTTCCTAAACCACATTGATCCACTAGAGACATTGCATGTGTGTTCTTTTCCTAAACCACATGGATCCACAAGTGACATTGCATGTGTGTTCTTTTCCTAAACCACATTGATCCACTAGAGACATTGCATGTGTGTTCTTTTCCTAACCCACATGGATCCACAAGTGACATTGCATGTGTGTCCTTTTCCTACACCACATGGATCCACTAGAGTCATTGAATGTGTGTTCTTTTCCTAAGCCACATTGATCCATTACTAACAATTGCATGTGTTCTTTTCCTAAACCACCTTGATCCACTAGAGTCATTGCATGTGTGTTATTTTCCTAAACCACATGGATCCACTAGAGTCGTTGCATGTGCGTTCTTTTCCTAAACCACATGGATCCCCTAGTGACATTGCATGTGTGTTCTTTTCCTAAACAACATTGATCCACTAGAGTCATTGCATGTGTGTTCTTTTCCTAAACCACATGGATCCACTAGAGTCATTACATTTGTGTTCTTTTCCTAAACCAGGTGGATCCACTAGAGTCATTACATGTGTGTTCTTTTCCTAAACCACATGGATCCACTTGTGACATTGCATGTGTGTTCTTTTCATAAACCACATTGATCTACTGGTTTCATTGCATGTGTGTTATTTTCCTAAACCACATTGATCCACTGGTGTCATTGCATGTGTGTTCTTTTCCTAAACCACATGGATCCACTAGAGTCATTGCATGTGTGTTCTTTTCCTAAACCACGTGGATACACTAGAGTCATTGCATGTGTGTTCTTTTCTTAAACCATATGGATCCACTAGATTCATTGCATGTGTGTTCGTTTCCAAAACCAGATTGATACATTGGAGTCATTGCATATGTGTTCGTTTCCTAAACCACACTGATCGACTAGAGACATTCCATGTGTGTTCTTTTCCTAAACCACATGGATCCACAAGTGACATTGCATGTGTGTTCATTTCCAAAACCACATTGATCCACTTGTGTCATTGCATGTGTGTTATTTTCCTCAAATAGATGGATCCATTAGATTCATTGCATCTGTATTATTTTCCTGAACCACATGGATCCTCTGATTTCATTGCATGTGTGTTCTTTTCATAGACCACATTGATCCACTAGAGACATCCCATGTGTGTTATTTTCCTAAACCACATGGATCCACTAGTGACATTGCATGTGTGTTATTCTCCTGAACCACATGGATCCACTAGAGTGATTGCATGTGTGTTATTTTCCTAAACCACATGGATCCACTTGAGTCATTGCATGTGTCTTCTTTTCCTGAACCTCATGGATCCACTAGAGTCATTGCATGTGTGTTCTTTTACTAAACCACATTGATCCACTGGTGACATTGCATGTCTGTTCTTTTCCTAAACCACATTGATCCAATAGAGTCATTGCATGTGTGTTATTTTGCTAAACCACATGGATCCACTAGATTCATTGCATGTCTGTTCATTTCCTAAACCACATGGATCCACTTGAGTCGTTGCATGTGTGTTCTTTTCCTAAAACACCTTGATCCACTAGAGTCATTGCATGTGTGTTCTTTTCCTAAACCACATTTATCCAGTGGAGTCATTGCATGTCTGTTCTTTTCCTAAACCACATTGATCCACTAGAGACATTGCATGTGTGTTCTTTTCCTAAACCACATGGATCCACAAGTGACATTGCATGTGTGTTCTTTTCCTAAACCACATTGATCCACTAGAGACATTGCATGTGTGTTCTTTTCCTAAACCACATGGATCCACAAGTGACATTGCATGTGTGTTCTTTTCCTAAACAACATTGATCCACTAGAGTCATTGCATGTGTGTCCTTTTCCTACACCACATGGATCCACTAGAGTCATTGAATGTGTGTTCTTTTCCTAAGCCACATTCATCCATTACTGACAATTGCATGTGTTCTTTTCCTAAACCACCTTGATCCACTAGAGTCATTGCATGTGTGTTATTTTCCTAAACCACGTGGATCCACTAGAGTCGTTGCATGTGCGTTCTTTTCCTAAACCACATGGATCCCCTAGTGACATTGCATGTGTGTTCTTTTACTAAACAACATTGATACACTAGAGTCATTGCATGTGTTCTTTTCCGAAACCGCATGGATCCACTAGAGACATTACATTTCTGTTCTTTTCCTAAACTAGGTGGATCCACTAGAGTCATTACATGTGTGTTCTTTTCCTAAACCACATGGATCCACTTGTGACATTGCATGTGTGTTGTTTTCATAAACCACATTGATCTACTGGTTTCATTGCATGTGTGTTATTTTCCTAAACCACATTGATCCACTGGTGTCATTGCATGTGTGTTCTTTTCCTAAACCACATGGATCCACTAGAGTCATTGCATGTGTGTTCTTTTCCTAAACCACGTGGATACACTAGAGTCATTGCATGTGCGTTCTTTTCCTAAACCACATGGATCCACTAGAGTCGTTGCATGTGCGTTCTTTTCCTAAACCACATGGATCCCCTAGTGACATTGCATGTGTGTTCTTTTCCTAAACAACATTGATCCACTAGAGTCATTGCATGTGTGTTCTTTTCCGAAACCACATGGATCCACTAGAGTCATTACATTTGTGTTTTTTCCTAAACCAGGTGGATCCACTAGAGTCATTACATGTGTGTTCTTTTCCTAAACCACATGGATCCACTTGTGACATTGCATGTGTGTTCTTTTCATAAACCACATTGATCTACTGGTTTCATTGCATGTGTGTTATTTTCCTAAACCACATTGATCCACTGGTGTCATTGCATGTGTGTTCTTTTCCTAAACCACATGGATCCACTAGAGTTATTGCATGTGTGTTCTTTTCCTAAACCACGTGGATACACTAGAGTCATTGCATGTGTGTTCTTTTCTTAAACCATATGGATCCACTAGATTCATTGCATGTGTGTTCGTTTTCGAAACCAGATTGATACATTGAGTCATTGCATATGTGTTCTGTTTCCTAAACCACCGATCGACGAGAGACATTCCATGTGTGTTCTTTTCCTAAACCACATGGATCCACAAGTGACATTGCATGTGTGTTCATTTCCAAAACCACATTGATCCACTTGTGTCATTGCATGTGTGTTATTTTCCTCAAATAGATGGATCCATTAGATTCATTGCATCTGTATTATTTTCCTGAACCACATGGATCCTCTGATGTCATTGCATGTGTGTTCTTTTCATAGACCACATTGATCCACTAGAGACATCCCATGTGTGTTATTTTCCTAAACCACATGGATCCACTAGTGACATTGCATGTGTTATTCTCCTGAACCACATGGATCCACTAGAGTGATTGCATGTGTGTTATTTTCCTAAACCACATGGATCCACTTGAGTCATTGCATGTGTCTTCTTTTCCTGAACCTCATGGATCCACTAGAGTCATTGCATGTGTGTTCTTTTACTAAACCACATTGATCCACTGGTGACATTGCATGTGTGTTCTTTTCCTAAACCACATTGATCCAATAGAGTCATTGCATGTGTGTTATTTTGCTAAACCACATAGATCCACTAGATTCATTGCATGTCTGTTCATTTCCTAAACCACATGGATCCACTTGAGTCGTTGCATGTGTGTTCTTTTCCTAAAACACCTTGATCCACTAGAGTCATTGCATGTGTGTTCTTTTCCTAAACCACATTTATCCAGTGGAGTCATTGCATGTCTGTTCTTTTCCTAAACCACATTGATCCACTAGAGACATTGCATGTGTGTTCTTTTCCTAAACCACATGGATCCACAAGTGACATTGCATGTGTGTTCTTTTCCTAAACCACATTGATCCACTAGAGACATTGCATGTGTGTTCTTTTCCTAAACCACATGGATCCACAAGTGACATTGCATGTGTGTTCTTTTCCTAAACAACATTGATCCACTAGAGTCATTGCATGTGTGTCCTTTTCCTACACCACATGGATCCACTAGAGTCATTGAATGTGTGTTCTTTTCCTAAGCCACATTCATCCATTACTGACAATTGCATGTGTTCTTTTCCTAAACCACCTTGATCCACTAGAGTCATTGCATGTGTGTTATTTTCCTAAACCACGTGGATCCACTAGAGTCGTTGCATGTGCGTTCTTTTCCTAAACCACATGGATCCCCTAGTGACATTGCATGTGTGTTCTTTTCCTAAACAACATTGATCCACTAGAGTCATTGCATGTGTGTTCTTTTCCGAAACCGCATGGATCCACTAGAGACATTACATTTCTGTTCTTTTCCTAAACTAGGTGGATCCACTAGAGTCATTACATGTGTGTTCTTTTCCTAAACCACATGGATCCACTTGTGACATTGCATGTGTGTTGTTTTCATAAACCACATTGATCTACTGGTTTCATTGCATGTGTGTTATTTTCCTAAACCACATTGATCCACTGGTGTCATTGCATGTGTGTTCTTTTCCTAAACCACATGGATCCACTAGAGTCATTGCATGTGTGTTCTTTTCCTAAACCACGTGGATACACTAGAGTCATTGCATGTGCGTTCTTTTCCTAAACCACATGGATCCACTAGAGTCGTTGCATGTGCGTTCTTTTCCTAAACCACATGGATCCCCTAGTGACATTGCATGTGTGTTCTTTTCCTAAACAACATTGATCCACTAGAGTCATTGCATGTGTGTTCTTTTCCGAAACCACATGGATCCACTAGAGTCATTACATTTGTGTTTTTTCCTAAACCAGGTGGATCCACTAGAGTCATTACATGTGTGTTCTTTTCCTAAACCACATGGATCCACTTGTGACATTGCATGTGTGTTCTTTTCATAAACCACATTGATCTACTGGTTTCATTGCATGTGTGTTATTTTCCTAAACCACATTGATCCACTGGTGTCATTGCATGTGTGTTCTTTTCCTAAACCACATGGATCCACTAGAGTTATTGCATGTGTGTTCTTTTCCTAAACCACGTGGATACACTAGAGTCATTGCATGTGTGTTCTTTTCTTAAACCATATGGATCCACTAGATTCATTGCATGTGTGTTCGTTTTCGAAACCAGATTGATACATTGGAGTCATTGCATATGTGTTCGTTTCCTAAACCACACTGATCGACTAGAGACATTCCATGTGTGTTCTTTTCCTAAACCACATGGATCCACAAGTGACATTGCATGTGTGTTCATTTCCAAAACCACATTGATCCACTTGTGTCATTGCATGTGTGTTATTTTCCTCAAATAGATGGATCCATTAGATTCATTGCATCTGTATTATTTTCCTGAACCACATGGATCCTCTGATGTCATTGCATGTGTGTTCTTTTCATAGACCACATTGATCCACTAGAGACATCCCATGTGTGTTATTTTCCTAAACCACATGGATCCACTAGTGACATTGCATGTGTGTTATTCTCCTGAACCACATGGATCCACTAGAGTGATTGCATGTGTGTTATTTTCCTAAACCACATGGATCCACTTGAGTCATTGCATGTGTCTTCTTTTCCTGAACCTCATGGATCCACTAGAGTCATTGCATGTGTGTTCTTTTACTAAACCACATTGATCCACTGGTGACATTGCATGTGTGTTCTTTTCCTAAACCACATTGATCCAATAGAGTCATTGCATGTGTGTTATTTTGCTAAACCACATAGATCCACTAGATTCATTGCATGTCTGTTCATTTCCTAAACCACATGGATCCACTTGAGTCGTTGCATGTGTGTTCTTTTCCTAAAACACCTTGATCCACTAGAGTCATTGCATGTGTGTTCTTTTCCTAAACCACATTTATCCAGTGGAGTCATTGCATGTCTGTTCTTTTCCTAAACCACATTGATCCACTAGAGACATTGCATGTGTGTTCTTTTCCTAAACCACATGGATCCACAAGTGACATTGCATGTGTGTTCTTTTCCTAAACCACATTGATCCACTAGAGACATTGCATGTGTGTTCTTTTCCTAAACCACATGGATCCACAAGTGACATTGCATGTGTGTTCTTTTCCTAAACAACATTGATCCACTAGAGTCATTGCATGTGTGTCCTTTTCCTACACCACATGGATCCACTAGAGTCATTGAATGTGTGTTCTTTTCCTAAGCCACATTCATCCATTACTGACAATTGCATGTGTTCTTTTCCTAAACCACCTTGATCCACTAGAGTCATTGCATGTGTGTTATTTTCCTAAACCACGTGGATCCACTAGAGTCGTTGCATGTGCGTTCTTTTCCTAAACCACATGGATCCCCTAGTGACATTGCATGTGTGTTCTTTTCCTAAATAACATTGATCCACTAGAGTCATTGCATGTGTGTTCTTTTCCGAAACCGCATGGATCCACTAGAGACATTACATTTCTGTTCTTTTCCTAAACTAGGTGGATCCACTAGAGTCATTACATGTGTGTTCTTTTCCTAAACCACATGGATCCACTTGTGACATTGCATGTGTGTTGTTTTCATAAACCACATTGATATACTGGTTTCATTGCATGTGTGTTATTTTCCTAAACCACATTGATCCACTGGTGTCATTGCATGTGTGTTCTTTTCCTAAACCACATGGATCCACTAGAGTCATTGCATGTGTGTTCTTTTCCTAAATCACGTGGATACACTAGAGTCATTGCATGTGCGTTCTTTTCCTAAACCACATGGATCCACTAGAGTCGTTGCATGTGCGTTCTTTTCCTAAACCACATGGATCCCCTAGTGACATTGCATGTGTGTTCTTTTCCTAAACAACATTGATCCACTAGAGTCATTGCATGTGTGTTCTTTTCCGAAACCACATGGATCCACTAGAGTCATTACATTTGTGTTTTTTCCTAAACCAGGTGGATCCACTAGAGTCATTACATGTGTGTTCTTTTCCTAAACCACATGGATCCACTTGTGACATTGCATGTGTGTTCTTTTCATAAACCACATTGATCTACTGGTTTCATTGCATGTGTGTTATTTTCCTAAACCACATTGATCCACTGGTGTCATTGCATGTGTGTTCTTTTCCTAAACCACATGGATCCACTAGAGTCATTGCATGTGTGTTCTTTTCCTAAACCACGTGGATACACTAGAGTCATTGCATGTGTGTTCTTTTCTTAAACCATATGGATCCACTAGATTCATTGCATGTGTGTTCGTTTTCGAAACCAGATTGATACATTGGAGTCATTGCATATGTGTTCGTTTCCTAAACCACACTGATCGACTAGAGACATTCCATGTGTGTTCTTTTCCTAAACCACATGGATCCACAAGTGACATTGCATGTGTGTTCATTTCCAAAACCACATTGATCCACTTGTGTCATTGCATGTGTGTTATTTTCCTCAACCACATGGATCCATTAGATTCATTGCATTTGTATTATTTTCCTGAACCACATGGATCCTCTAATGTCATTGCATGTGTGTCCTTTTCATAGACCACATTGATCCACTAGAGACATCCCATGTGTGTTATTTTCCTAAACCACATGGATCCACTAGTGACATTGCATGTGTGTTATTCTCCTGAACCACATGGATCCACTAGAGTGATTGCATGTGTGTTATTTTCCTAAACCACATGGATCCACTTGAGTCATTGCATGTGTCTTCTTTTCCTGAACCTCATGGATCCACTAGAGTCATTGCATGTGTGTTCTTTTACTAAACCACATTGATCCACTGGTGACATTGCATGTGTGTTCTTTTCCTAAACCACATTGATCCAATAGAGTCATTGCATGTGTGTTATTTTGCTAAACCACATAGATCCACTAGATTCATTGCATGTCTGTTCATTTCCTAAACCACATGGATCCACTTGAGTCGTTGCATGTGTGTTCTTTTCCTAAAACACCTTGATCCACTAGAGTCATTGCATGTGTGTTCTTTTCCTAAACCACATTTATCCAGTGGAGTCATTGCATGTCTGTTCTTTTCCTAAACCACATTGATCCACTAGAGACATTGCATGTGTGTTCTTTTCCTAAACCACATGGATCCACAAGTGACATTGCATGTGTGTTCTTTTCCTAAACCACATTGATCCACTAGAGACATTGCATGTGTGTTCTTTTCCTAAACCACATGGATCCACAAGTGACATTGCATGTGTGTTCTTTTCCTAAACAACATTGATCCACTAGAGTCATTGCATGTGTGTCCTTTTCCTACACCACATGGATCCACTAGAGTCATTGAATGTGTGTTCTTTTCCTAAGCCACATTGATCCATTACTGACAATTACATGTGTTCTTTTCCTAAACCACCTTGATCCACTAGAGTCATTGCATGTGTGTTATTTTCCTAAACCACGTGGATCCACTAGAGTCGTTGCATGTGCGTTCTTTTCCTAAACCACATGGATCCCCTAGTGACATTGCATGTGTGTTCTTTTCCTAAACAACATTGATCCACTAGAGTCATTGCATGTGTGTTCTTTTCCGAAACCACATGGATCCACTAGAGACATTACATTTCTGTTCTTTTCCTAAACTAGGTGGATCCACTAGAGTCATTACATGTGTGTTCTTTTCCTAAACCACATGGATCCACTTGTGACATTGCATGTGTTTTTTTTTCATAAACCACATTGATCTACTGGTTTCATTGCATGTGTGTTATTTTCCTAAACCACATTGATCCACTAGTGTCATTGCATGTGTGTTCTTTTCCTAAACCACATGGATCCACTAGAGTCATTGCATGTGTGTTCTTTTCCTAAACCACATGGATACACTAGAGTCATTGCATGTGTGTTATTTTCTTAAACCATATGGATCCACTAGAGTCATTGCATCTGTGTTCGTTTCCGAAACCAGATTGATACACTGGAGTCATTGCATATGTGTTCGTTTCCTAAACCACACTGATCTACTAGAGACATTCTATGTGTGTTCTTTTCGTAAACCACATGGATCCACTTGTGACATTGCATGTGTGTTCATTTCCAAATCCACATTGATCCACTTGTGTCATTGCATGTGTGTTATTTTCCTCAACCACATGGATCCATTAGATTCATTGCATCTGTATTATTTTCCTGAACCACATGGACCCTCTGATGTCATTGCATGTGTGTTCTTTTCATAGACCACATTGATCCACTAGAGACATCCCATGTGTGTTATTTTCCTAAACCACATGGATCCACCAGTGACATTGCATGTGTGTTATTTTCCTGAACCACATGGATCCACTAGAGTGATTGCATGTGTGTTATTTTCCTAATCCACATGGATCCACTTGAGTCATTGCATGTGTGTTCTTTTACTAAACCACATTGATCCACTGGTAACATTGCATGTGTTTTCTTTTCCTAAACCACATTGATCCAATAGAGTCATTGCATGTGTGTTCTTTTGCTAAACCACATGGATCCACTAGATTCATTGCATGTATGTTCGTTTCCTAAACCACATGGATCCACTTGAGTCATTGCATGTGTGTTCTTTTCCTAAAACACCTTGATCCACTAGAGTCATTGCATGTGTGTTCTTTTCCTAAACCACATTTATCCAGTGGAGTCATTGCATGTGTGTTCTTTTCCTAAACCACATTGATCCACTAGAGACATTGCATGTGTGTTCTTTTCCTAAACCACATGGATCCACAAGTGACATTGCATGTGTGTTCTTTTCCTAAACAACATTGATCCACTAGAGTCATTGCATGTGTGTCCTTTTCCTACACCACATGGATCCACTAGAGTCATTGAATGTGTGTTCTTTTCCTAAGCCACATTGATCCATTACTGACAATTGCATGTGTTCTTTTCCTAAACCACCTTGATCCACTAGAGTCATTGCATGTGTGTTATTTTCCTAAACCACATGGATCCACTAGAGTCGTTGCATGTGCGTTCTTTTCCTAAACCAGATGGATCCCCTATTGACATTGCATGTGTGTTCTTTTCCTAAACAACATTGATCCACTAGAGTCGTTGCATGTGTGTTCTTTTCCTAAACCAAGTGGATCCACTAGAGTCATTACATGTGTCTTCTTTTCCTAAACCACATGGATCCACTTGTGACATTGCATGTGTGTTCTTTTCATAAACCACATTGATCTACTAGTTTCATTGCATGTGTGTTATTTTCCCAAATCACATTGATCCACTGGTGTCATTGCATGTGTGTTCTTTTCCTAAACCACATGGATCAACTAGAGTCATTGCATGTGTGTTCTTTTTTCCTAAACCATGTGGATACACTAGAGTCATTGCATGTGTGTTCTTTTCCTGAACCATATGGATCCACTAGAGTCAGTGCATGTGTGTTCTTTTCCGAAACCAGATTGATACACTGGAGTCATCGCATGTGTGTTCGTTTCCTAAAACACACTAATCGACTAGAGAAATTGCATGTGTGTTCTTTTCCTAAACCACATGGATCCATAAGTGACAATGCATGTGTGTTCATTTCCAAAACCACATTGATCCACTTGTGTCATTGCGTGTGAGTTATCTTCCTCAACCACATGGATCCATTAGATTCATTGCATTTGTATTATTTTCCTGAACCACATGGATCCTATGATGTCATTGCATGTGTGTTCTTTTCATAAACCACATTGATCCACTAGAGACATCGCATGTGTGTTATTTTCCTAAACAACATGGATCCATTAGTGACATTGCATGTGTGTTATTTTCCTGAACCACATGGATCCACTAGAGTCAATACATGTGTGTTATTTTCCTATACCACATGGATCCACTTGTGACATTGCATGTGTGTTCTTTTCATAAACCACATTGATCTACTGGTTTCATTGCATGTGTGTTATTTTGCTAAACCAGATTGATCCACTGGTGTCATTGCATGTGTGTTCTTTTCCGAAACCACATGGATCCAGTAGAGTCATTGCATGTGTGTTCTTTTCCTGAACGACAGTGATATACTAGATACATTGCATGTGTGTTCTTTTCCGAAACCACATGGATCCACAAGTGACATTGCATGTGTGTTCTTTTCCTAAACAACATTGATCCACTAGAGTCATTGCATATGTGTCCTTTTCCTAAACCACATGGATCCACTAGAGTCATTACATGTGTGTTATTTTCCTAAACCACATGGATCCACTAGAGTCGTTGCATGTGCGTTCTTTTCCTAAACCACATGGATCCCCTAGTGACATTGCATGTGTGTTCTTTTCCTAAACAACATTGATCCACTAGACTCATTACATGTGTGCCTATTTTCCTAAACCACATGGATCCACTAGAGTCATTACATGTGTGTTCTTTTCCTAAACCACATGGATCCACTTGGGACATTGCATGTGTGTTCTTTTCATAAACCACATTGATCTACTGGTTTCATTGCATGTGTGTTATTTTCCTAAACCACATTGATTCACTGTTGTCATTGCATGTGTGTTCTTTTCCTAAACCACATGGATCCACCAGAGTCATTGCATGTGTGTTCTTTTCCTAAACCACATGGATACACTAGAGTCATTACATGTGTGTTCTTTTCCTAAACCACATGGATCCACTAGAGTCATTGCATGTGTGTTCTTTTCCGAAACCAGATTGATACACTGGAGTCATTGCATGTGTGTTCGTTTCCTAAACCACACTAATCGACTAGAGAAATTGCATGTGTGTTCTTTTCCTAAACCACATGGATCCACAAGTGACATTGCATGTGTGTTCATTTCCAAAACCACATTGATCCACTTGTGTCATTGCATGTGTGTTATTTTCCTCAACCACATGGATCCATTAGATTCATTGCATCTGTATTATTTTCCTGAACCACATGGATCCTCTGATGTCATTGCATGTGTGTTCTTATCATAAACCACATTGATCCACTAGAGTCATTGCATGTGTGTTATTTTCCTAAACCACATGGATCCACTAGAGTCATTGCATGTGTGTTATTTTCCTAAACCACATGGATCCACTTGAGTCATTGCATGTGTGTTCTTTTCCTAAACAACATGGATCCACTAGAGTCATTTCATGTGTGTTCTATTACTAAACCACATTGATCCACTGGTGACATTGCATGTGTGTTCTTTTCCTCCACCACATTGATCCAATAGAGTCATTGCATGTGTGTTCTTTTCCTAAACCACATGGATCCACTAGATTCATTTCATGTGTGTTCATTTCCTAAACCACATGGATCCACTTGATTCGTTGCATGTGTGTTCTTTTCCTAAAACCATCTGATCCACTAAAGTCATTGCATGTGTGTTCTTTTCCTAAACCACATTGATCCACTAGAGTCATTGCATGTGTGTTCTTTTCCTAAACCACATTGATCCACTAGAGACATTGCATGTGTGTTCTTTTCCTAAACCACATGGATCCACAAGTGACATGACATGTGTGTTCTTTCCTAAACCACATTGATCCACTTGTGGCATTGCATGTGTGTGATTTTCCTAAACGGCATTGATCCACTGGTGTCATTGCATCTGTGTTCTTTTCCTAAACCACATGGATCCACTAGAGTCATTGCATCTATTCTTTTCCTAAACCCAATGGATCCACTAGAGTCATTGCATGTGTGTTGTTTTCCAAAACCACATGGATCCACTAGAGTCATTGCATTTGTGTTCTTTTCCTAAACCACATGGATCCACTAGAGTCATTGCATGTGTGTTCTTTTCCTGAACCACCTGGATCCACTAGTAACATTGCATGTGCGTTCTTTTCCTACACCACATTGATCCACTAGAGTCATTGCATGTTTGTTATTTTCCTAAAACACATTGATCCACTAGAGTCATTGCATGTGTGTTATTTTACTGAACCACACTGATCCACTGGTGACATTGCATGTGTGTTCTTTTCCTAAACCACATTGATCCACTAAAGTCATTGCATGTGTGTTTTTCCTAACCCACATGCATCTGCTAGAGTCATCGCAAATGTGTTCTTTTCCTAAACCACATGGATCCACTCGTGTCATTGCATGTGTGTTCTTTTCCTAAACCACATGGATCCACTAGAGTCATTGCATGTGTGTTCTTTTCTTGAACCACCTAGATCCACTAGAGTCATTACATGTTTGTTCTTTACCTAAAACACATTGATCCAATAGAGTCATTGCATGTGTGTTCTTTTCCAAAACCACATGGATCCACTAGAGTCATTGCATTTATGTTCTTTTCCTAAACCACATGGATCCACTAGAGTCATTACATGTGTGTTCTTTTCCTAAACCACATGGATCCACTTGTAACATTGCATGTGTGTTATTTTCTAAACCACATTGATCCACTGCTGTCATTGAATGTGTGTTCTTTTCCTTAACCACATTGATCTACTAGATTAATTGCATGTGTGTTTTTTCCTAAACCATATGCATCCACTAGAGTCATTGCAAATGTGTTCTTCTCCTAAACCACATGGATCCACTTGAGTCATTGCATGTGTGTTCTTTTCCTGAACCACATGGATCCACTGGTGTCATTGCATGTCTGTCCTTTTCCTAAACCATCTGGATCCACTAGAGTCATTGCATGTGTGTTCTTTTCCTAAACCACATTGATCCACTGGTGACATTTGCATGTGTGTTCTTTTCCTAAACCACATTGATCCACTAAAGTCATTTCATGTGTGTTCTTTTCCTAAACGACATGGATCCACTAGAATCATTGCATGTGTGTTCTTTTCCTAAAACACATGGATCCACTAGAGTCATTGCATGTGCGTTCTTTTCCTAAATAACATTGATCCACTAGAGTCAGTGCATGTGTGTTCTTCTCCTAAACCACATGGATCCACTAGAGTCATTACATTTGCGTTCTTTTGCTAAACCAGATGGATCCACTAGATTCATTACATGTGTGTTCTTTTCCTAAACCACATGGATCCACTTGTGACATTGTGTGTGTGTTCTTTTCATAAACCACATTGATGCACTGGTGTCATTGCATGTGTGTTCTTTTACTAAACCACATGGATCCACGTGTGACATTGCATGTGTGTTCTTTTCATAAACCACATTGATCCACTGGTGTCATTGCATGTGTGTTCTTTTCCTAAACCACATTGATCCACTAGTGTCATTCCATGTTTGTTCTTTTCCAAAACAACATGGATCCACTAGAGTCATTGCATGTGTTTTCTTTTCCTAAACCACGAGGATCCACTAGAGTCATTGCATGTGTGTTCTTTTCCTAAACCACATGGATCCACTAGAGTAATTGCATGTGTGGTCTTTTCCTAAAACACCTTGATCCACTAGTGACATTACATGCGTGTTCTTTTCCTAAACCACATTGATCCACTAGAGTCATTGCATTATTGTTCTTTTCCTAAACCACATGGATCCACTAGAGTCATTACATGTGTGTTCTTTTCCTAAACCACATGGATCCATTTCTGGCATTGCATGTGTGTTCTTTTCGTAAACAACATTGATCCAATAGAGTCATTGCATGTGTGTTCTTTTCCTAAAACACAGGGATCCACTCGTGTCATTGCATGTGTGTTCTTTTACTAAACCACATGGATCCACTAGAGTCATTGCATGTGTGTTCTTTTCCTGAACCACCTGGATCCACTAGAGTCATTGCATGTGTGTTCTTTTCCTAAACCACATTGATCCACTAGTGTCATTGCATGTTTGTTCTTTACCTAAAACACATTGATCCACTAGGTGTCATTGCCTTTGTGTTCTTTTCCAAAACCACATGGATCCACTAGAGTCATTGCATTTGTGTTATTTTCCTAAACCACATGGATCCAATAGACTCATTACATGTGTGTTCTTTTCCTAAACCACATGGATCCACTTGTAACATTGAATGTGTGTTCTTTTCGTAAACCATATTGATCCACTGGTGTCATTGCATGTGTGTTCTTTTGCTAAACCACATTGATCCACTAGAGTCATTGCATGTGTGTTTCACCCTAAACCACATGCATCCGCTAGAATTATTGCAAATGGGTTTTTTCCTAAACCACATGGATCCACTCGTGTCATTGCATGTGTGTCCTTTTCCTGAACCACCTAGATCCACTAGAGTCATTACATGTGTGTTCTTTTCCTAAACCAGATGGATCGACTGGAGTCATTACATGTGTGTTCTTTTCCTAAACCACATGGATCCACTTGTGACATTGCATGTGTGTTATTTTCATAAACCACATTGATCCACTTGTGTCATTGCATGTGTGTTCTTTTCCTAAACCACATTGATCCACTAGAGTCATTTCATGTGTGTTCTTTTCCTAAACCACATGGATCCACTAGAATCATTGCATGTGTGTTCTTTTCCTAAAACACATGGATCCACAAGAGTCATTGCATGTGCGTTCTTTTCCTAAACAACATTGATCCAGTAGAGTCAGTGCATGTGTGTTCTTTTCCTAAACCACATGGATCCACTAGAGTCATTACATTTGCGTTCTTTTGCTAAACTAGATGGATCCACTAGAGTCATTACATGTGTGTTCTTTTCCTAAACCACATGGATCCACTTTTGACATTGTGTGTGTGTTCTTTTCATAAACCACATTGATCCACTAGTGTCATTGCATGTGTGTTCTTTTCCTAAACCACATGGATCCACTTGTCACATTGCATGTGTGTTCTTTTCCTAAACCACATTGATCCACTTGTGTCATTGCATGTTTGTTCTTTTCCAAAACAACATGGATCCACTAGAGTCATTTCATGTGTGTTCTTTTCCTAAACCACATGGATCTACTAGAGTTATTGCATGTGTGTTCTTTTCCTAAACCACATGGATCCATTTGTGACATTGCATGTTTGTTCTTTTCATAAACCACATTGATCCACTTGTGTCATTGCATGTGTGTTCTTTTCCTACACCACATTGATCCGCTGGTGTCATTGCATGTGTGTTCTTTTCCTAAACAACATGGATCCACAAGAGTCATTGCATGTGTGTTCTTTTCCTAAACAACATGGATCCACTAGAGTCATTGCATGTGTATTCTTTTCCTAAACCACATGGATCCACTAGAGTCATTCCATGTGTTTTCTTTTCCGAAACCACATTGATCCAATTGAGTCATTGCATGTGTGTTCGTTTCCTAAACAACACTGATCGACTAGAGACATTGCATGTGTGTTATTTTCCTAAACCACATGGATCCACAAGTGACATTGCATGTGTGCCCATTTCCTAAACCACATTGATCCACTTGTGTCATTGCATGTGTGTTATTTTCCTCAACCACATGGATCCATTAGATTCATTGCGTCTATGTTATTTTCCTGAACCACATGGATGCTCTGATGTCATTTCATGTGTGTTCTTTTCATAAACCACATTGATCCACTAGAGACATCGCATGTGTGTTATTTTCCGAAATCACTTGGATCCACTAGTGACATTGCATGTGTGTTATTTTCCTAAACCACATGGATCCACTGGTGACATTGCATGTGTGTTATTTTCCTAAACGACATGGATCCACTGGTCTCATTGCATGTGTGTTCTTTTCCTAAACCACATGGGTCCACTTGAGTCATTGCATGTGTGTTCTTTTCCTGAACCACATGTATCCACTAGAGTCATTGCATGTGTGTTCTTTTACTAAACCACATTGATCCACTGGTGACAGTGCATGTGTGTTCTTTTCCTAAACAACATTTATCCAATAGAGTCATTGCATGTGTGTTCTTTTCCTAAACCACATGGATCCATCAGAGTCATTGCATGTGTGTTATTTTCCTAAACCACATGGATCCAGTTGAGTCGTTGCATGTGTGTTCTTTTCCACATTGATCCACTGGAGTCATTCCATGTTTGTTCTTTTCCTAAACCACATTGATCCACCAGTGACATTGCATGTGTGTTCTTTTCCTAAACCACATGGATCCACAAGTGACATTGCATGTGTATTCTTTTCCTAAACCACACTGAACCACTTGTGTCATTGCATGTGTGTTCTTTTCGTAAACTACATTGATCCACTGGTGTCATTGCATCCGTGTTCTTTCCTAAACCACATGGATCCACTAGAGTCCTTGCATGTGTGTTCTTTTCCTAAACCACATGGATCCACTAGAGTCATTGCATGTGTGTTATTTTCCTAAACCACAGTGATCCAATAGAGTCATTGCATGTGTGTTCTTTTCCTAAACCATTTGGACCCACTCGTGTCATTGCATGTGTGTTCCTTTCCTGAACCACCTTGAGCCACCAGTGACATTGCATGTCTGTTGTTTTCCTACACCACATTGATCCACCAGAGTCATTGCATGTTTGTTCTTTTCCTACAACACATTGATCCACTAGAGTCATTACATGTGTGTTCTTTTCCAAAACCACATGGATCCACTTGTAATATTGCATGTGTGTTATTTTCGTAAACCACATTGATCCACTAGTGTCATTGCATGTGTGTTCTTGTCCTAAACAACATTGATCCACTAGAGTCATTGCATTTGTGTTCTTTTCCTAAACCACATGGATCCAATAGAGTCATTGCATGTTTGTTCTTTTCCTAAACCACATGGATCCACTTGAGTCATTGCATGTGTGTTCTTTTCCTGAACCACATGGATCCACTAGTGTCATTGCATGTGTGTACTTTTCCTAAACCACATGGATCCACTAGAGTCATTGAATGTGTGTTCTTTTCCTAAGCCACATTGATCCACTAGTGACATTTGCATGTGTTTTTTCCTAAACCACATTGAACCACTAGAGTCATTACATATGTGTTGTTTTCCTAAAGCACATTGATCCACTAGAGTCATTGCATGTGTGTTATTTTCCTAAACCACATGGATCCACTAGAGTCGTTGCATGTGCGTTCTTTTCCAAAACCACATGGATCCCCTAGTGACATCGCATGTGTGTGCTTTTCCTAAACAACATTGATCCACTAGAGTCATTGCATGTGTGTTCTTTTCCTAAACCACATGGATACACTAGAGTCATTACATTTGTGTTCTTTTCCTAAACCAGATGGATCCACTAGAGTCATTACATGTGTGTTCTTTTCCTAAACCACATGGATCCACTTGTGACCTTACATGTGTGTTCTTTTCTTAAACCACATTGATCTACTGGTGTCATTGCATGTGTGTTCTTTTCCTAAACCACATTGATCCACTGGTGTGTCATTGCATGTGTGCTCTTTTGCTAAACCACATGGATCCACTCGTGTCATTGCATGTGTGTTCTTTTCCTAAACCACATGGATCCATTAGAGTCATTGCATGTGTTTTTTTCCTGAACCACCTAGATCCACTAGAGTCATTACATGTGTGTTCTTTTCCTAAACCAGACGGATCCACTAGACTCATTACATGTGTGTTGTTTTCCTAAACCACATGGATCCACTTGTGACATTGCATGTGTGTTCTTTTCATAAACCACATTGATCCACGTGTGTCATTGCATGTGTGTTCTTTTCCTAAACCACATTGATCCAATAGTGTCATTGCATGTGTGTTCTTTTCCTAAACCACATTGGTCCACAAGAGTCATTGCATGTGTGTCCTTTTCCTAAACAAGATGGATCCACTAGAGTCATTGCATGTGTATTCTTTTCCTAAACCACATGGATCCACTAGAGTTATTGCATGTGTGTTCTTTTTCGAAACCACATTGATCCAATGGAGTCATTGCATGTGTGTTCGTTTTCTAAACCACACTGATCGACTAGAGACGTTGCATGTGTGTTCTTTTCCTAAACTATATGGATCCACAAGTGACATTGCGTGTGTGTCCATTTCCTAAACCACATTGATCCACTTGTGTTATTGCATGTGTGTTATTTTCCTCAACCACATGGATCCATTAGATTCATTACATCTGTGTTATTTTCCTGAACCACATGGATCGTCTGATGTCATTGCAAGTTTTTTCTTTTCCTAAGACATTGATCCACTAGTGACATTGCATGTGTGTTATTTTCCTAAACCACATGGATCCATTGGTAACATTGCATGTGTGTTATTTTCCTAAACAACATGGATCCACTGGTCTGATTGCATGTGTGTTATTTTCTTAAACCACATGGATCCACTTGAGTCATTGCATGTGTGTTCTTTTCCTGAACCAAATGTATCCACTAGAGTCATTACATGTGTGTTCTTTTACTAAACCACATTGATCCACTGGTGACATTGCATGTGTGTTCTTTTCCTAAACCACATTGATCCAATAGAGTCATTGCATGTGTGTTCTTTTCCTAGACCACATGGATCCACTACAGTCATTGCATGTGTGTTATTTTCCTAAACCACATGGATCCAGTTGAGTCATTGCACGTGTGTTCTTTTCCTAAAACACCTTCATCCACTAGAGTCATTGCATGTGTGTTCTTTTCCTCATTGATCCATTGGAGTCATTGCATGTTTGTTCTTTTTCTAAACCACATTGATCCACGAGAGACATTGCATGTGTGTTCTTTTCCTAGACCACATGGATCCACAAGTGACATTGCATGTGTGTTCTTTTCCTAAACCACACTGATCCACTTATGTCATTGCATGTGTGTTTTTTTCCTAAACCAAATTGATCCACTAGTGTCATTGCATCTGTGTTCTTTCCTAAACCACATGGATCCACTAGAGTCATTGCATGTGTTTTCTTTTCCTAAACCACAAGGATCCAATAGAGTCATTGCATGTGTGTTCTTTTCCTAAACCACATTGATCCAATAGAGTCATTACATGTGTGTTCTTTTCCTAAACCATCTGGACCCACTCGTGTCATTGCATGTGTGTTCTTTTCCTAAACCATCTGGACCCACTCGTGTCATTGCATGTGTGTTCTTTTCCTAAACCACATGGATCTACAAGGGACATTGCATGTGTGTTCTTTTCCTAAACCACACCGATCCACTTGTGTCATTGCATGTGTGTTCTTTTCCTAAACCACATTGATCCACTGGTGTCATTGCATCTGTGTTCTTTCCTAAACCACATGGATCCACTAGAGTCATTGCATGTGTGTTCTTTTCCTAAACCACATGGATCCACTAGAGTCATTGAATGTGTGTTGTTTTCCTAAACCACATTGATCCAATAGAGTCATTGGATGTGTGTTCTTTTAATAAACCATCTAGACCCACTCGTGTCATTGCATGTGTGTTCTTTTCCTAAACCACATGGATCCACTAGAGTCATTGCATGTGTGTTCTTTTCCTGAACCACCTAGATCCACTAGTGACATTGCATGTGTGTTGTTTTCCTACACCACATTGATCCACTAGAGTCATTGCATATTTGTTCTTTTCCTAAAACACATTGATCCACTAGATTCATTGCATGTGTGTCCTTTTCCAAAACCACATGGATCCACTTGTAACATTGCATGTGTGTTCTTTTCGTAAACCACATTGATCCACTGGTGTCATTGCATGTGCGTTCTTTTCCTGAACCACATTGATCCACTGGTGTCATTGCATGTGTGTTCTTTTCCTAAACCACATGGATCCACTAGAGTCATTGCATGTGTGTTCTTTTCCTAAACCACATGGATCCACTTGAGTCATTGCATGTGTGTTCTTTTCCTGAACCACATGGATCCACTAGTGTCAATGCATGTGTGTCCTTTTCCTAAACCAGATGGATCCACTAGAGTCATTGAATGTGTGTTCTTTTCCTAAGCCACATTGATCCACTAGTGACATTTGCATGTGTTTTTTTCCTAAACCACATTGATCCACTAGATTCATTTCAAGTGTGTTCTTTTCCTAAACCACATTGATCCACTAGAGTCATTGCATGTGTGTTATTTTCCTAAACCACATGTATCCACTAGAGTCGTTGCATGTGCGTTCTTTTCCTAACCCACATGTATCCCCTAGTGACGTTGCATGTATGTTCTTTTCCTAAACAACATTGATCCACTAGAGTCATTGCATGTGTGTTCTTTTCCTAAACCACATGGATCCACTAGAGTCATTACATTTGTGTTCTTTTCCTAAACTAGATGGATCCACTAGAGTCATTACATGTGTGTTCTTTGCCTAAACCACATGGATCCACTTGTGACATTGCATTTGTGTTCTTTTCCTAAACCACATGGATCAAATAGAGTCATTGCATGTTTGTTCTTTTCCTAAACCACATGGATCCACTTGAGTCATTGCATGTGTGTTCTATTCCTGAACCACATGGATCCACTAGTGTCATTGCATGTGTGTACTTTTCCTAAACCACATGGATCCACTAGAGTCATTGAATGTGTGTTCTTTTCCTAAGTCACATTGATCCACTAGTGACATTTGCATGTGTTTTTTTCCTAAACCACATTGATCCACTAGAGTCATTTCATCTGTGTTGTTTTCCTAAACCACATTGATCCACTAGAGTCATTGCATGTGTGTTATTTTCCTAAACCACATGGATTCACTAGAGTCGTTGCATGTGCGTTCTTTTCCAAAACCACATGGATCCCCTAGTGACATTGCATGTGTGTGCTTTTCCTAAACAACATTGATCCACTAGAGTCATTGCATGTGTGTTCTTTTCCTAAACCGCATGGATACACTAGAGTCATTACATTTGTGTTCTTTTCCTAAACCAGATGGATCCACTAGAGTCATTACATGTGTGTTCTTTTCCTAAACCACATGGATCCACTTGTGACCTTACATGTGTGGTCTTTTCATAAACCACATTGATCTACTGGTGTCATTGCATGTGTGTTCTTTTCCTAAACCACATTGATCCACTGGTGTGTCATTGCATGTGTGCTCTTTTGCTAAACCACATGGATCCACTCGTGTCATTGCATGTGTTTTTCCGGAACCACCTAGATCCACTACAGTCATTACATGTGTGTTCTTTTCCTAAACCACATGGATCCACTTGTGACATTGCATGTGTGTTCTTTTCATAAACCACATTGATCCACGTGTGTCATTGCATGTGTGTTCTTTTCCTAAACCACATTGATCCACTAGTGTCATTGCATGTGTGTTCTTTTCCTAAACCACATGGGTCCACAAGTGTCATTGCATGTGTGTTCTTTTCCTAAACAAGATGGATCCACTAGAGTCATTGCATGTGTATTCTTTTCCTAAACCACATGGATCCACTAGAGTCATTGCATGTGTGTTCTTTTCCAAAACCACATTGATCCAATGGAGTCATTGCATGTGTGTTCGTTTCCTAAACCACACTGATCGACTAGAGACATTGCATGTGTGTTCTTTTCCTAAACCACATGGATCCACAAGTGACATTGCATGTGTGTCCATTTCCTAAACCACATTGATCCACTTGTGTTATTGCATGTGTGTTATTTTCCTCAACCACATGGATCCATTAGATCCATTACATCTGTGTTATTTTCCTGAACCACATGGATCGTCTGATGTCATTGCATGTTTTTTATTTTCATAAACCACATTGATCCAATAGAGTCATTGGATGTGTGTTCTTTTAATAAACCATCTAGACCCACTCGTGTCATTGCATGTGTGTTCTTTTCCTAAACCACATGGATCCACAAGAGTCATTGCATGTGTGTTCTTTTCCTGAACCACCTGGATCCACTAGTGACATTGCATGTGTGTTGTTTTCCTACACCACATTGATCCACTAGAGTCATTGCATATTTGTTCTTTTCCTAAAACACATTGATCCACTAGATTCATTGCATGTGTGTCCTTTTCCAAAACCACATGGATCCACTTGTAACATTGCATGTGTGTTCTTTTCGTAAACCACATTGATCCACTGGTGTCATTGCATGTGCGTTCTTTTCCTGAACCACATTGATCCACTGGTGTCATTGCATGTGTGTTCTTTTCCTAAACCACATGGATCCACTAGAGTCATTGCATGTGTGTTCTTTTCCTAAACCACATGGATCCACTTGAGTCATTGCATGTGTGTTCTTTTCCTGAACCACATGGATCCACTAGTGTCAATGCATGTGTGTCCTTTTCCTAAACCAGATGGATCCACTAGAGTCATTGAATGTGTGTTCTTTTCCTAAGCCACATTGATCCACTAGTCACATTTGCATGTGTTTTTTTCCTAAACCACATTGATCCACTAGAGTCATTTCATGTGTGTTCTTTTCCTAAACCACATTTATCCACTAGAGTCATTGCATGTGTGTTATTTTCCTAAACCACATGTATCCACTAGAGTCGTTGCATGTGCGTTCTTTTCCTAACCCACATGTATCCCCTAGTGACATTGCATGTATGTTCTTTTCCTAAACAACATTGATCCACTAGAGTCATTGCATGTGTGTTCTTTTCCTAAACCACATGGATCCACTAGAGTCATTACATTTGTGTTCTTTTCCTAAACTAGATGGATCCACTAGAGTCATTACATGTGTGTTCTTTGCCTAAACCACATGGATCCACTTGTGACATTGCATTTGTGTTCTTTTCCTAAACCACATGTATCCAATAGAGTCATTGCATGTTTGTTCTTTTCCTAAACCACATGGATCCACTTGAGTCATTGCATGTGTGTTCTTTTCCTGAACCACATGGATCCACTAGTGTCATTGCATGTGTGTACTTTTCCTAAACCACATGGATCCACTAGAGTCATTGAATGTGTGTTCTTTTCCTAAGCCACATTGATCCACTAGTGACATTTGCATGTGTTTTTTTCCTAAACCACATTGATCCACTAGAGTCATTTCATCTGTGTTGTTTTCCTAAACCACATTCATCCACTAGAGTCATTGCATGTGTGTTCTTTTCCTAAACCACATGGATCCACTTGAGTCATTGCATGTGTGTTCTTTTCCTGAACCACATGGATCCACTAGTGTCAATGCATGTGTGTCCTTTTCCTAAACCAGATGGATCCACTAGAGTCATTGAATGTGTGTTCTTTTCCTAAGCCACATTGATCCACTAGTCACATTTGCATGTGTTTTTTTCCTAAACCACATTGATCCACTAGAGTCATTTCATGTGTGTTCTTTTCCTAAACCACATTTATCCACTAGAGTCATTGCATGTGTGTTATTTTCCTAAACCACATGTATCCACTAGAGTCGTTATATGTGCGTTCTTTTCCTAACCCACATGTATCCCCTAGTGACGTTGCATGTATGTTCTTTTCCTAAACAACATTGATCCACTAGAGTCATTGCATGTGTGTTCTTTTCCTATACCACATGGATCCACTAGAGTCATTACATTTGTGTTCTTTTCCTAAACTAGATGGATCCACTAGAGTCATTACATGTGTGTTCTTTGCCTAAACCACATGGATCCACTTGTGACATTGCATTTGTGTTCTTTTCCTAAACCACATGTATCCAATAGAGTCATTGCATGTTTGTTATTTTCCTAAACCACATAGATCCACTTGAGTCATTGCATGTGTGTTCTTTTCCTGAACCACATGGATCCACTAGTGTCATTGCATGTGTGTACTTTTCCTAAACCACATGGATCCACTAGAGTCATTGAATGTGTGTTCTTTTCCTATGCCACATTGATCCACTAGTGACATTTGCATGTGTTTTTTTCCTAAACCACATTGATCCACTAGAGTCATTTCATCTGTGTTGTTTTCCTAAACCACATTCATCCACTAGAGTCATTGCATGTGTGTTATTTTCCTAAACCACATGGATCCACTAGAGTCATTGCATGTGTGTTCTTTTCCAAAACCACATGGATCCCCTAGTGACATTGCATGTGTGTGCTTTTCCTAAACAACATTGATCCACTAGAGTCATTGCATGTGTGTTCTTTTCCTAAACCACATGGATACACTAGAGTCATTACATTTGTGTTCTTTTCCTAAACCAGATGGATCCACTAGAGTCATTACATGTGTGTTCTTTTCCTAAACCACATGGATCCACTTGTGACCTTACATGTGTGTTCTTTTCATAAACCACATTGATCTACTGGTGTCATTGCATGTGTGTTCTTTTCCTAAACCACATTGATCCACTGGTGTGTCATTGCATGTGTGCTCTTTTGCTAAACCACATGGATCCACTCGTGTCATTGCATGTGTGTTCTTTTCCTAAACCACATGGATCCACTAGAGTCATTGCATGTGTTTTTTTCCTGAACCACCTAGATCCACTAGAGTCATTACATGTGTGTTCTTTTCCTAAACCAGACGGATCCACAAGAGTCATTACATGTGTGTTGTTTTCCTAAACCACATGGATCCACTTGTGACATTGCATGTGTGTTCTTTTCATAAACCACATTGATCCACGTGTGTCATTGAATGTGTGTTCTTTTCCTAAACCACATTGATCCACTAGTGTCATTGCATGTGTGTTCTTTTCCTAAACCACATGGGTCCACAAGTGTCATTGCATGTGTGTTCTTTTCCTAAACAAGATGGATCCACTAGAGTCATTGCATGTGTATTCTTTTCCTAAACCACATGGATCCACTAGAGTCATTGCATGTGTGTTCTTTTCCGAAACCACATTGATCCAATGGAGTCATTGCATGTGTGTTCGTTTCCTAAACCACACTGATCGACTAGAGACATTGCATGTGTGTTCTTTTCCTAAACCACATGGATCCACAAGTGACATTACATGTGTGTCCATTTCCTAAACCACATTGATCCACTTGTGTTATTGCATGTGTGTTATTTTCCTCAACCACATGGATCCATTAGATCCATTACATCTGTGTTATTTTCCTGAACCACATGGTTCGTCTGATGTCATTGCATGTTTTTTCTTTTCATAAACCACATTGATCCAATAGAGTCATTGGATGTGTGTTCTTTTAATAAACCATCTAGACCCACTCGTGTCATTGCATGTGTGTTCTTTTCCTAAACCACATGGATCCACTAGAGTCATTGCATGTGTGTTCTTTTCCTGAACCACCTGGATCCACTAGTGACATTGCATGTGTGTTGTTTTCCTACACCACATTGATCCACTAGAGTCATTGCATATTTGTTCTTTTCCTAAAACACATTGATCCACTAGATTCATTGCATGTGTGTCCTTTTCGAAAACCACATGGATCCACTTGTAACATTACATGTGTGTTCTTTTCGTAAACCACATTGATCCACTGGTGTCATTGCATGTGCGTTCTTTTCCTAAACCACATTGATCCACTGGTGTCATTGCATGTGTGTTCTTTTCCTAAACCACATGGATCCACTAGAGTCATTGCATGTGTGTTCTTTTCCTAAACCACATGGATCCACTTGAGTCATTGCATGTGTGTTCTTTTCCTGAACCACATGGATCCACTAGTGTCAATGCATGTGTGTCCTTTTCCTAAACCAAATGGATCCACTAGAGTCACTGAATGTGTGTTCTTTTCCTAAGCCACATTGATCCACTAGTGACATTTGCATGTGTTTTTTTCCTAAACCACATTGATCCACTAGAGTCATTTCATGTGTGTTCTTTTCCTAAACCACATTGATCCACTAGAGTCATTGCATGTGTGTTATTTTCCTAAACCACATGTATCCACTAGAGTCGTTGCATGTGCGTTCTTTTCCTAACCCACATGTATCCCCTAGTGACGTTGCATCTATGTTCTTTTCCTAAACAACATTGATCCACTAGAGTCATTGCATGTGTGTTCTTTTCCTAAACCACGTGGATCCACTAGAGTCATTACATTTGTGTTCTTTTCCTAAACTAGATGGATCCACTAGAGTCATTACATGTGTGTTCTTTGCCTGAACCACATGGATCCACTTGTGACATTGCATTTGTGTTCTTTTCCTAAACCACATGTATCCAATAGAGTCATTGCATGTTTGTTCTTTTCCTAAACCACATGGATCCAGTTGAGTCATTGCATGTGTGTTCTTTTTCTGAACCACATGGATCCACTAGTGTCATTGCATGTGTGTACTTTTCCTAAACCACATTGATCCACTAGTGACATTTGCATGTGTTTTTTTCCTAAACCACATTGATCCACTAGAGTCATTTCATCTGTGTTGTTTTCCTAAACCACATTGATCCACTAGAGTCATTGCATGTGTGTTATTTTCCTAAACCACATGGATCCACTAGAGTCGTTGCATGTGCGTTCTTTTCCAAAACCACATGGATCCCCTAGTGACATTGCATGTGTGTGCTTTTCCTAAACAACATTGATCCACTAGAGTCATTGCATGTGTGTTCTTTCCCTAAACCACATGGATACACTAGAGTCATTACATTTGTGTTCTTTTCCTAAACCAGATGGATCCACTAGAGTCATTACATGTGTGTTCTTTTCCTAAACTACATGGATCCACTTGTGACCTTACATGTGTGTTCTTTTCATAAACCACATTGATCTACTGGTGTCATTGCATGTGTGTTCTTTTCCTAAACCACATTGATCCACTGGTGTGTCATTGTAGGGGTTCGTAGCATGGAAAACAAAATTTTCTATCGCATACAAACAAACAAGCCAAGATCTATCTACTAGATTGTAGCAACGAGTCGATAGAGGAACTCACCCTCGAAGATTCCAAAGCGGTTAACGAGAGCAGATTCTCGTGGGTGATGTAGTCGTACTCGATCTCAAGATCACGTAGACGATCCTTCCAGCGCCACGTTCCAGCAGCGCTCCATGATCGGTCACACGTTGGTTTTCGACGAAGACCTTCCTCTCCTTGTTCCAGCAGCGGAGGTTGTAGCACTCTCCTCGCGATTCCTAAGACAACCTGTGGCGTGGTAACGGAAGTAGAGGGGAAATCCCGCAGGGCTTCGCCTTAAGCCGGTGCGAGTATGGTGGAGCTTATGAGAGAGGCTATTAGTGGTCTAGTAATTAGACACACCAATTAGAAGGCTCTAAACCGCTGGCTAAAGCAATTAGAAGCTCTAAACCAAAAGCGGCTCTAAACCGGAGATCTAGAGGTGGAAACTTGTGTGTGCTGGGAGGGCCCCTGCCCTCCTTATATAGGTGGGAGGGCTGGCCAAGGGAGGAGTGGAGTCCTCCCAACTCGGCTTGGTGGGCGCCCGGCTTGGGAGGACTCCTCCCAACTCGGCTTCACCTCCTCCTCTTTCCCACTTCCCAAAATTGCCGTTTGACTTTCAAACTAGCCGTTTGACTTTTCAATTTAGGATTTAATTTAATCCTTTATTTGGGACAGCAAGAACACTTAGTACATGATGCAATCATTCCAACTTACAATGACACATTCATGTACCCTTCCCCCCCGGAGTGCCGGACATTCCGGGACCTTCTAGAATGTTCCGATGAAAACACTTAACCATTCCCCAACTCCAAATGGGACTTTCCTTATATGAATCTTATTCTCCGGACCATTCCGGATCTCCTCGTGATATCCCGGATCCCATCCGAGACTCCGAACAACATTCGGTCTCTTTCTCATAATACCATAACTACTCAAAACAACGTCGAATCCTTAAGTGTGTCTCCCTACGGTTCGTGAATTATGCGGACATGATCGAGACACTTCTCCGATCAATAACCAATAGAGGAATCTGGAAATTCATATGGCTCCCACATATTTCTACGATTACTTTGCGATCGAATGAACCACTTACATACGATACCAATTTCCCTTTGTCTCACGATAGTTTACTTATCCGAGGTTATGATCGCGGTATCTCGCATACCTAGTTCAACCTCGTTACCGATAAGTACTCTTTTCTCGTTCCCGTGATATGTGATCCCTTGTGAGCCAGTCACATGCTTGCAAGCTAATTGGATGACATTTCACCGAGAGGGCCCAGAGTATATCTATCCGTCATATGGATGGACAAATCCCACTCTTGATCCATGTGTTTCAACCAATACTTTCCGAACACTCAATGCCACTTTTATAGCCACCCTGTTACGGTGTGGTGTTTGATGACATCAAAGCATCCATCCGTAAAGGTGATATGCATGATCTCATGGTCGAAGGAATTAGGTTACTATGTATCATAAAGCATATAGCAATTGAACTATTGAAATGACTTGATCTTTATGCTACGCTTATCTATAGGAGTATGTCCATCACATCATTCTCCTAATGATATGACCCTGTTGTTAATAACATCTCTATGTTCATGATCAGGAAACAATGATCATATATTAACCAACAAGCTAGTTTAACAAGAGGCTTTACTAGGGACTCTTATTTTAGTTTACAAATCACACAAGTATTAATGTTTCCGGTTAATACAATTATAGCATGGTATGTAAACATTTATCATAAGTATGAAGATATGATAATAACCACTTTATTATTGCCTCTTGGGCATATCTCCAACAGTCTCCCACTTGCACTAGAGTCAATAATCTAGTTTCAAACCTTTGTGTTTTCAACACCTATGGCTTTCTGGTGTTGTATGTACACGATTGCTAGTGGTTAATCGATTCCCGGATCGACACTTCCAGTCCGTGTGTAATTGCATGTCTTTGCGTCTCTACGCATCACTCATTCTCTAATGAGATGGCTTTGTATGATTTGGTCTTTTGTTGTGACCTTTAGTTCTTTGGGGTTAAAACATGTTGATAATATTGTCGCACAATATATCTTCATAGTATTATCCCTGTGAACTACACCTAGTTTGATAACAAACTACTTGACACAAATGCCCTCTTTTTCTATAATAGCAGTCATATACTTAGCCTTTTGTTGAAGTATCACAATGTCTTAACTTTGGAACTCATCCAAATCCATTATGGAACTCACTTTCCATTATATTGTGCCACCCTTAATTTAGATTGAGATAAACTTAATTTGTACTTTGTGACAAAACTAGTATCAATGTAGTACTTTTACAATGAACTAACCATCTATTTGTCACTTCTACAAATAATATACTCTTAGTTCTTCCAAAAGATCATAAGAATATCCTTACTATCGTCCAATGATCATCTTATGAATCATTATGGTATATGCTCATAATATTTATAGCATAGGACATATCTGGATTTGTACATATCACAAGATGATTGATATAAATACTCTTTGTGATTTCATACATCAAGTATCAATCTATACTTGAATCTTTGTTTCACTTACCAAGTGCCAATACACTTGAATATATCATCAACATTGAACTCTTTCAATCCTTTACGTGCAACAAGAACCTTTCTTGTAGTTTCTATATTGAATTCATTCAATATCTCGTTTATACTTACGGCACAACCATATTAGCGTCTATTGATGCCAAATATTTGGGTTTTGCCTAAGTCTTTCATCGGGATGAAATTCTTAATATGTGTTAATAAAAGATACATTATTTCCAATCAACAATATGTCTTCCACATAATGTATTAGAAACATGTCTTAGCGCTCCCACTTAATTTCTTGCAAATGCAAGCATCTTCATTGTCTCCATGAAATTAAACTCTTTTAACAGTTTCATCATAGTGAAGATTCCAACTCCATGCTTACTTCAACCATTGAAGTTTGCATATGCTTTAGCATCCTTTGAATTAACAAAACCCTTTGGACCGTGTCATGCACGTCCTAGGTAACCATTCTATTAGAAGAACTTGTTTTGTTTATTCTACTACCACATAACAAATTATATGTAGTGGTTGCTACATTAATCCGTCTAGACTAAAATCGCTATGAAAGATCAAATCTTGTCATATACAACCTTTGAACATTGTTGTGAACTCTTTCCCAACATGTCGACTATTTCATAGATGTGAAACATCCATGTCTACTTCTTTATAGATCCAAACACAACTGCAAGGTCTTACACCTTTTTCGAGGGTCCTTCAAGTTCAAAACTTGATTTCGTGTATGGAACTATCACGGATTATATGGCTTCAAGCCATTTGACGGAGTCAGGGCCATCATCGCTTCTTTGCATGTAGTAGGTTCATTATTCTCAAATAATGATTCAACCCTCAAATCTTGGTATTTGATTGTTCATCCGACCTACTTGTTTCAATAGAAACTTAGACCTCCGTGACCACAACCTTTGAGGCACGTGAGCCATGAGCATTGTTGCGCCTCCGAACACTTTTTGATCTGCAACTTTGCACATATAGCTAAGGTTCTTTTAACCTTATCAAAGTTCTATTGTCCTCCCACTTAACTTTTCACGAAAAATTCCTTCTCAAAGAAACTTGACGTTCTAAGCGACAAACACTTTTGTCTCCGGTGTTTATGGAGGAATACTTAACAGTAATACAAAGACAGGTTTATCCGACTTTGGTTGCAAACATCTTTCTTATGCATAGCATACCAATGTTTAAGAAAGGACTACTTGGGTTTTATCCCAAACCATAACCTTATATGGTGTCATTTCAGCGGATTATGATGGAGCTCTTTTAGTGGAAAAGCAGTAGTCTCTAAAGCTTTTAATCTTTAAAATATAATAGCAGTTTTATGAATTATACCTTGATCTTACCATGTCAAACAAGGTTCAATTACATATCTCGAACGCTCCATACTCTTATGGTGTTTCAGGAAATGCAAATCCACGGACCGATTCCTTAAATCTTAGGTATTATGCTAAACTTGTAACTTAAATATCTTCCTTTATGATCTTATCATAAACTATTTATATTCTTGTTACAATGATTTTGCACTTCATCTTGAAAATCTTTCAACTTTTCAAATATTTCATACTTCATCCTTATTAAGTAAATATTCACATATTCACTCAAATTTTTGGAGAAAGCATATGAAGTTGAAATCCATCGCTCTTGACTACACATAATGGAGTTCGTACAACAATATGCACAAGTTCCAATAAGCTAGTCATTCATTCCTTTTGGCCTATGAACGAAGTTTTAATTATCTCTAGGAAAGTTTCACAACGTCATTTGATCAAAAATCAAAAGACTCCAAAATTCCATCCACATGGAGTTTCTTCATGTTTTCTTTCCAATATAATTTAAACGGCGATGTCACTTCCTAAGTGATCTTTCAATCAATTTGTCTTCGACAATTTTAGCACTAGTTTTATGGATGTGATTTATCCAACGAGATTTGTGAATCATCCATCTTTTATGGATTACGCAATTATTTGAACAACCCTTTTGTTCTCATAATACGATAAAACAAATCCTGAAGGCAAGCTTTGATGTTTTAACGAGCAACACAATAACCCTTTATTTGTTTTCGATGAACATCATCACATATTCTTTTGCTAGTTACTTAGGCCATTGTAGTTCATGAATTGTGTTGTTTCGTGACGATTCACACCAACAAATTCAGTATCAAATACTTAAGAACCACATTGTTTGATAAGCAAAGAATATAGCCATAACACGATATCATCTATATACTTAAACTGAACAATTCTAGTCTTTTCTTTTCTGCCATATACTTATGAGATTCTCTTTCAAGATTTCCTTTTCTTTGAAAGAATCTATCAACATCAATAGTGGAGTCATACATATGACACATAGTCCAAAGCGTGTATAGTTAAATACCAATGTCTTTGGACTTGCACTTTGAAGTAGATCACCATTATCAAATGTTTGGTGTTCTTTCAAATTCCTTTCTTTAGTTAACTCTTGGTGTAGTAAAAATTTTACCTACATCAAATATTCACCTTCATCATGGATTTATCCATGATCAAGCTACTTTAGCTTATAACGGTGAATCGTGAGTATAATGTTGCTCTCCAAAACCTTTTGGAAGATTAGGACAACTAGTGTCTCCAACCTTTTGCAAATTCTCATCAAATATGAGAACATGACTTTTGCCATATTATACTCTATCTTGTTGTAACCAAAACTTCATTTCAGATATCACAATATCTTCCACACATCATGGTTTCTGAAACAACTCTTTTGATCCTAGATAACCTTGATATTAAGACAATCCTTTGAATATCAAGAATCATGGAGACAAACATGATACTCAAACACTAACACTTGGAATTGTCACTCTTGTTTTAATACTAATTATTAAACTTTATGGAGTAACCGAAATTACTGAAAGTTTGCAATAGGACTTTTAAACTTTAGATTAACACTTCAAAACAATACGATACCAGTTCGTAAAGTAACTAACCAGAATTCTATAGTTCTATCATCTCAATTAAAACTAAGCGCAAGGAGGTAAACGGATGCCAATGACTACAACAACTATGCAAATTCACTTTGATTTTAGTTTATGATAAATTGAGTTCTAATTAATAATTAAATTAATCTAGGTGAACTCCCACTTAAAACAACATCCCTCACATTGTTTTAGTGATCACATGAACCAAATCCACCACATCAAAACCGATCATCACGAGAGTTGATATAGTTTCAATGGCGAACAATCAACATGTTCATCATATCTACTATATGACTCATGCTCTACCTTTCGTAATCCGTGTTCCCGAGGCCATGTCTGTACATGCTAGGCTCGTCAAGATCAAACCTTAGCTACCGCATAAGCAAATCTGGCTTGCTTCGTTGTATTCACCATGAATCAAAGACACCCGATCATCACGTGGTGCTTGAGCAGCAAGCTTTGGCACGGTGCATACTAAGGGTGAACACTTTAGAACTTGAAATTTATGTGCATGAGGGATCATCTTATAATGCTACCGTCGTCTACTAAGCAATACAAGATGCATAAAGGATTAACATCACATGCAATTCATAATATGTGATATGATATGGTTTCTTCTTTGCGCTTCTGATCTCCATCTTCAAGCACGAACATGATCTCCATCATCACTGGCATAGCATCAAGGTCAATGACGCTTCTTCATGGTTGTCGTCCACCAGCTTCAACTATTACAACTACTTTGAATAGACACGCGGGTCTTAACAAAATTAAAGACAACCATATGGCTCCTGGGTTGCCAACTTACAATAAGGAACATTGCATACATCAAATATAATCACAATCATGGCCATATCACATCATCAGCACACCCTGCAAAACAAAGTTAGGCGCCTCTACTTTCTTTGCATATTTTACGTGGTTTGGGGCTTTCAATAAGTGTCGTTTAACTTACGAACAAGAACCACAACATTGATACTAGCATTGTTGATTACCCGTTGTAAATTGGATCTTAACTATGCTAGGAGAAAGCAGCACCCAGAGAGCCACTTATGCAATACAAGTTGCATGTCAAGCGTGGAGCAAGTCTCATGAACGATGTCATGTAAGGTTAGCCCGGCCGCTTCATCCCAACATACCGCAAGATGCAAAGTACACAAAAAGCAATCTACAATAAAGCATCAATGCCCACAATGACCATTGTGTTCTACTCGTGCAAGATCTACATATAGACACGGCTCGATACCCGTAGGGGTTCGTAGCATGGAAAACAAAATTTTCTATCGCATACAAACAAACAAGCCAAGATCTATCTACTAGATTGTAGCAACGAGTCGATAGAGGAACTCACCTCAAGATTCCAAAGCGGTTAACGAGAGCAGATTCTCGTGGGTGATGTAGTCGCACTCTTTCCGATCTCAAGATCGCGAGACGATCCTTCCAGCGCCACGTTCCAGCAGCGCTCCCGATCGGTCACATCGTTAAATTTTCGAAGACCTTCCTCTCCTTGTTCCAGCAGGGCGGAGGTTGTAGCACTCTCCTCGCGATTCCGGTAAAGACTGGCGTGGTACCAAGTAGAGGGAAATCCTGAGGCTTCGCCTTAAGCCGGTGCGGTATGGTGGAGCTTATGAGAGAGGCTATTAGTGGTCTAGTAATTAGACACACCAATTAGAAGGCTCTAAACCAATTAGAAGGCTCTAAACATGGCTAAAGCAATTAGAAGCTCTAAACCAAAACGGCTCTAAACCGAGATCTAGAGGTGGAAACTTGTGTGTGCTAGGAGGAGCCCTGCCTCCTTATATAGGTGGGAGGCTGGCGGCCAAGGGAGGAGTGAGTCCCTCCCAACTCGGCTTGGTGGGCGCCCTGGGAGGACTCCTCCCAACTCGGCTTCACCTCCTCCTCTTGTCCCACTTCCCAAAATTGCCGATTGACTATCAAACTAGCCGATTGACTTTTCAATTTAGGATTTAATTTAATCCTTTATTTGGGACAGCAAGAACACTTAGTACATGATGCAATCATTCCAACTTACAATGACACATTCATGTACCCTTCCCTCCGAGTGCCTGACATTCCGGACCTTCTAGAATGTTCCGATGAAAACACGGAACCATTCCCCAACTCCGAAATGGGACTTTCCTTATATGAATCTTATTCTCCGGACCATTCCGGATCTCCTCGTGATATCCCGGATCCCATCCGAGACTCCGAACAACATTCGGTCTCTTTCTCATAATACCATAACTACTCAAAACAACGTCGAATCCTTAAGTGTGTCTCCCTACGGTTCGTGAATTATGCGGACATGATCGAGACATTCTCGATCAATAACCAATAGAGGAATCTGAAATTCATATGGCTCTACATATTTCTACGATTACTGCGATCGAATGAACCACTTACATACGATACCAATTTCCCTTTGTCTCACGATAGTTTACTTATCCGAGGTTATGATCGCTTGTATCTCCGCATACCTAGTTCAACCTCGTTCGATAAGTACTCTTTTCTCGTTCCGTGATATGTGATCCCTTGTGAGCAGTCACATGCTTGCAAGCTAATTGGATGACATTTCACCGAGAGGGCCAGTATATCTATCCGTCATATGGATGGACAAATCCCACTCTTGATCCATGTGTTTCAACCAATACTTTCCGAACACTCAATGCCACTTTTATAGCCACCCTGTTACGGTGTGGTGTTTGATGACATCAAAGCATCCATCCGGTAAAGGTGATATGCATGATCTCATGGTCGAAGGAATTAGGTTACTATGTATCAGAAAGCATATAGCAATTGAACTATTGAAATGACTTGATCTTTATGCTACGCTTATCTATAGGAGTATGTACATCACATCATTCTCCTAATGATATGACCCTGTTGTTAATAACATCTCTATGTTCATGATCAGGAAACAATGATCATATATTAACCAACAAGCTAGTTTAATAAGAGGCTTTACTAGGGACTCTTATTTTAGTTTACAAATCACACAAGTATTAATGTTTCCGGTTAATACAATTATAGCATGGTATGTAAACATTTATCATAAGTATGAAGATATGATAATAACCACTTTATTATTGCCTCTTGGGCATATCTCCAACAGTCATTGCATGTGTGCTCTTTTGCTAAACCACATGGATCCACTCGTGTCATTGCATGTGTGTTCTTTTCCTAAACCACATGGATCCACTAGAGTCATTGCATGTGTTTTTTTCCTGAACCACCTAGATCCACTAGAGTCATTACATGTGTGTTCTTTTACTAAACCAGACGAATCCACAAGAGTCATTACATGTGTGTTGTTTTCCTAAACCACATGGATCCACTTGTGACATTGCATGTGTGTTCTTTTCATAAACCACATTGATCCACGTGTGTCATTGCATGTGTGTTCTTTTCCTAAACCACATGGGTCCACAAGTGTCATTGCCTGTGTGTTCTTTTCCTAAACAAGATGGATCCACTAGAGTCATTGCATGTGTATTCTTTTCCTAAACCACATGGATCCACTAGAGTCATTGCATGTGTGTTCTTTTCCAAAACCACATTGATCCAATGGAGTCATTGCATGTGTGTTCGTTTCCTCAACCACACTGATCGACTAGAGACATTGCATGTGTGTTCTTTTCCTAAACCACATGGATCCACAAGTGACATTGCATGTGTGTCCATTTCCTAAACCACATTGATCCACTTGTGTTATTGCATGTGTGTTATTTTCCTCAACCACATGGATCCATTAGATCCATTACATCTGTGTTATTTTCCTGAACCACATGGATCGTCTGATGTCATTGCATGTTTTTTCTTTTCATAAACCACATTGATCCACTAGAGACATCGCATGTGTGTTATTTTCCTAAACCACATGGATCCACTAGTGACATTCCATGTGTGTTATTTTCCTAAACCACATGGATCCATTGGTAACATTGCATGTGTGTTATTTTCCTAAACAACATGGATCCACTGGTCTGATTGCATGTGTGTTATTTTCCTAAACCACATGGATCCACTTGAGTCATTGCATGTGTGTTCTTTTCCTGAACCACATGTATCCACTAGAGTCATTGCATCTGTGTTCTTTTACTAAACCACATTGATCCAATAGAGTCATTGCATGTGTGTTCTTTTCCTAAACCACATGGATCCACTACAGTCATTGCATGTGTGTTATTTTCCTAAACCACATGGATCCAGTTGAGTCATTGCACCTGTGTTCTTTTCCTAAAACACCTTCATCCACTAGAGTCATTGCATGTGTGTTCTTTTCCACATTGATCCATTGGAGTCATTGCATGTTTGTTCTTTTTTTAAACCAGATTGATCCACGAGAGACATTGCATGTGTGTTCTTCTCCTAGACCACATGGATCCATTAGATTCATTACATCTGTGTTATTTTCCTGAACCACATGGATCGTCTGCTGTCATTGCAAGTTTTTTCTTTTCATAAACCACATTGATCCACTAGAGACATTGCATGTGTGTTATTTTCCTAAACCACATGGATCCACTAGTGACATTGCATGTGTGTTATTTTCCTAAACCACATGGATCCATTGGTAACATTGCATGTGTGTTATTTTCCTAAACAACATGGATCCACTGGTCTTATTGCATGTGTGTTATTTTCTTGAACCACATGGATGCACTTGAGTCATTGCATGTGTGTTCTTTTCCTGAACCACATGTATCCACTAGAGTCATTGCATGTGTGTTCTTTTACTAAACCACATTAATCCACTGGTGACATTGCATGTGTGTTCTTTTCCTAAACCACATTGATCCAATAGAGTCATTGCATGTGTGTTCTTTTCCTAAACCACATGGATCCACTACAGTCATTGCATGTGTGTTTTTTTCCTAAACCACATGGATCCAGTTGAGTCATTGCACGTGTGTTCTTTTCCTAAAACACCTTCATCCACTAGAGTCATTGCATGTGTGTTCTTTTCCACATTGATCCATTGGAGTCATTGCATGTTTGTTCTTTTTCTAAACCACATTGATCCACGAGAGACATTGCATGTGTGTTCTTTTCCTAGACCACATGGATCCACAAGTGACATTGCATGTGTGTTCTTTTCCTAAACCACACTGATCCACTTATGTCATTGCATGTGTGTTTTTTTCCTAAACCAAATTGATCCACTACTGTCATTGCATCTGTGTTCTTTCCTAAACCACATGGATCCACTAGAGTCATTGCATGTGTTTTCTTTTCCTAAACCACAAGGATCCAATAGAGTCATTGCATGTGTGTCCTTTTAAAAAACCACATGGATCCACTTGTAACATTGCATGTGTGTTCTTTTCCTAAACCACATGGATCCATTAGAGTCATTGCATGTGTGTTATTTTCCTAAACCACATGGATCCAGTTGAGTCGTTGCATGTGTGTTCTTTTCCTAAAACACCTTGATCCACTAGAGTCATTGCATGTGTGTTCTTTTCCACATTGATCCACTGGAGTCATTCCATGTTTGTTCTTTTCCTAAACCACATTGATCCACTAGTGACATTGCATGTGTGTTCTTTTCCTAAACCACATGGATCCACAAGTGACATTGCATGTGTATTCTTTTCCTAAACCACACTGATCCACTTGTGTCATTGCATGTGTGTTCTTTTCTTAAACTACATTGATCCACTGGTGTCATTGCATCCGTGTTCTTTCCTAAACCACATGGATCCACTAGAGTCATTGCATGTGTGTTCTTTTCCTAAACCACATGGATCCACTAGAGTCATTGCATGTGTGTTATTTTCCTAAACCACATTCATCCAATAGAGTCATTGCATGTGTGTTCATTTCCTAAACCATTTGGACCCACTCGTGTCATTGCATGTGTGTTCTTTTCCTGAACCACCTTGAGCCACTAGTGACATTGCATGTGTGTTGTTTTCCTACACCACATTGATCCACTAGAGTTATTGCATGTTTGTTCTTTTCCTAAAACACATTGATCCACTAGAGTCATTACATGTGTGTTCTTTTCCAAAACCACATGGATCCACTTGTAATATTGCATGTGTGTTATTTTCGTAAACCACATTGATCCACTGGTGTCATTGCATGTGTGTTCTTGTCCTAAACAACATTGATCCAGTAGAGTCATTGCATTTGTGTTCTTTTCCTAAACCACATGGATCCAATAGAGTCATTGCATGTTTGTTCTTTTCCTAAACCACATGGATCCACTTGAGTCATTGCATGAGTGTTCTTTTCCTGAACCACATGGATCCACTAGTGTCATTGCATGTGTGTAATTTTCCTAAACCACATGGATCGACTAGAGTCATTGAATGTGTGTTCTTTTCCTATGCCACATTGATCCACTAGTGACATTTCCATGTGGTTTTTTCCTAAACCACATTGAACAACTAGAGTCATTTCATCTGTGTTGTTTTCCTAAACCATATTGATCCCCTAGAGTCATTCCATGTGTGTTATTTTCCTAAACCACATGGATCCACTAGAGTCGTTGCATGTGCGTTCTTTTCCAAAACCACATGGATCCCCTAGTGACATCGCATGTGTGTGCTTTTCCTAAACAACATTGATCCACTAGAGTCATTGCATGTGTGTTCTTTTCCTAAACCACATGGATACACTAGAGTCATTACATTTGTGTTCTTTTCCTAAACCAGATGGATCCACTAGAGTCATTACATGTGTGTTCTTTTCCTAAACCACATGGATCCACTTGTGACCTTACATGTGTGTTCTTTTCATAAACCACATTGATCTACTCGTGTCATTGCATGTGTGTTCTTTTCCTAAACCACATTGATCCACTGGTGTGTCATTGCATGTGTGCTCTTTTGCTAAACCACATGGATCCACTCGTGTCATTGCATGTGTGTTCTTTTCCTAAACCACATGGATCCACTAGAGTCATTGCATGTGTTTTTTTTCCTGAACCACCTAGATCCACTAGAGTCATTACATGTGTGTTCTTTTCCTAAACTAGACGGATCCACTAGAGTCATTACATGTGTGTTGTTTTCCTAAACCACATGGATCCACTTGTGACATTGCATGTGTGTTCTTTTCATAAACCACATTGATCCACGTGTGTCATTGCATGTGTGTTCTTTTCCTAAACCACATTGATCCACTGGTGTCATTGCATGTGTGTTCTTTTCCTAAACCACATGGGTCCACAAGAGTCATTGCATGTGTGTTCTTTCCGTAAACAAGATGTATCCACTAGAGTCATTACATGTGTATTCTTTTCCTAAACCACATGGATCCACTAGAGTAACTACATGTGTGTTCTTTTCCGAAACCACATTGATCCAATGGAGTCATTGCATGTGTGTTCGTTTCCTAAACCACACTGATCGACTAGAGACATTGCATGTGTGTTCTTTTCCTAAACCACATGGATCCACAAGTGACATTGCATGTGTGTCCATTTCCTAAACCACATTGATCCACTTGTGTTATTGCATGTGTGTTATTTTCCTCAACCACATGGATCCATTAGATTCATTACATCTGTGTTATTTTCCTGAACCACATGGATCGTCTGATGTCATTGCATGTTTTTTCTTTTCACAAACCACATTGATCCACTAGAGACATCGCATGTGTGTTATTTTCCTAAACAACATGGATCCACTAGTGACATTGCATGTGTGTTATTTTCCTAAACCACATGGATCCATTGGTAACATTGCATGTGTGTTATTTTCCTAAACAACATGGATCCACTGGTCTGATTGCATGTGTGTTATTTTCTTAAACCACATGGATCCACTTGAGTCATTGCATGTGTGTTCTTTTCCTGAACCAAATGTATCCACTAGAGTCATTGCATGTGTGTTCTTTTACTAAACCACATTGATCCACTCGTGACATTGCATGTGTGTTCTTTTCCTAAACCACATTGATCCAATAGAGTCATTGCATGTGTGTTCTTTTCCTAGACCACATGGATCCACTTCAGTCATTGCATGTGTGTTGTTTTCCTAAACCACATGGATCCAGTTGAGTCATTGCACGTGTGTTCTTTTCCTAAAACACCTTCATCCACTAGAGTCATTGCATGTGTGTTCTTTTCCACATTGATCCATTGGAGTCATTGCATGTTTGTTCTCTTTCTAAACCACATTGATCCACGAGAGACACTGCATGTGCGTTCTTTTCCTAGACCACATGGATCCACAAGTGACATTGCATGTGTGTTCTTTTCCTAAACCACACTGATCCACTTATGTCATTGCATGTGTGTTCTTTTCCTAAACCAAATTGATCCACTAGTGTCATTGCATCTATGTTCTTTCCTAAACCACAAGGATCCAATAGAGTCATTGCATGTGTGTTCTTTTCCTAAACCACTTTGATCCAATAGAGTCATTGCATGTGTGTTCTTTTCCTAAACCATCTGGACCCACTCGTGTCATTGCATGTGTGTTCTTTTCCTAAACCACATGGATCCACAAGGGACATTGCATGTGTGTTCTTTTCCTAAACCACACCGATCCACTTGTGTCATTGCATGTGTGTTCTTTTCCTAAACCACATTGATCCACTGGTGTCATTGCATCTGTGTTCTTTCCTAAACCACATGGATCCACTAGAGTCATTGCATGTGTGTTCTTTTCCTAAACCACATGGATCCACTAGAGTCATTGAATGTGTGTTCTTTTCCTAAACCACATTGATCCAATACAGTCATTGGATGTGTGTTCTTTTAATAAACCATCTGGACCCACTCGTGTCATTGCATGTGTGTTCTTTTCCTAAACCACATGGATCCACTAGAGTCATTGCATGTGTGTTCTTTTCCTGAACCACCTGGATCCACTAGTGACATTGCATGTGTGTTGTTTTCCTACACCACATTGATCCACTAGAGTCATTGCATATTTGTTCTTCTCCTAAAACACATTGATCCACTAGATTCATTGCATGTGTGTCCTTTTCCAAAACCACATGGATCCACTTATAACATTGCATGTGTGTTCTTTTCGTAAACCACATTGATCCACTGGTGTCATTGCATGTGCGTTCTTTTCCTGAACCACAATGATCCACTGGTGTCATTGCATGTGTGTTCTTTCCTAAACCACATGGATCCACTAGAGTCATTGCATGTATGTTCTTTTCCTAAACCACATGGATCCACTTGAGTCATTGCATGTGTGTTCTTTTCCTGAACCACATGGATCCACTAGTGTCAATGCTTGTGTGTCCTTTTCCTAAACCAGATGGATCCACTAGAGTCATTGAATGTGTGTTCTTTTCCTAAGCCACATTGATCCACTAGTGACATTTGCATGTGTTTTTTTCCTAAACCACATTGATCCACTAGAGTCATTTCATGTGTGTTCTTTTCCTAAACCACATTGATCCACTAGAGTCATTGCATGTGTGTTATTTTCCTAAACCACATGTATCCACTAGAGTCGTTGCATGTGCGTTCTTTTCCTAAACCACATGTATCCCCTAGTGACGTTGCATGTATGTTCTTTTCCTAAACAACATTGATCCACTAGAGTCATTGCATCTGTGTTCTTTTCCTAAACCACATGGATCCACTAGAGTCATTACATTTGTGTTCTTTTCCTAAACTAGATGGATCCACTAGAGTCATTACATGTGTGTTCTTTGCCTAAACCACATGGATCCACTTGTGACATTGCATTTGTGTTCTTTTCCTAAACCATATGGATCCAATAGAGTCATTGCATGTTTGTTCTTTTCCTAAACCACATGGATCCACTTGAGTCATTGCATGTGTGTTCTTTTCCTGAACCACATGGATCCACTAGTGTCATTGCATGTGTGTACTTTTCCTAAACCACATGGATCCACTAGAGTCATTGAATGTGTGTTCTTTTCCTAAGCCACATTGATCCACTAGTAACATTTGCATTTGTTTTTTTCCTAAACCACATTGATCCACTAGAGTCATTTCATCTGTGTTGTTTTCCTAAACCACATTGATCCACTAGAGTCATTGCATGTGTGTTATTTTCCTAAACCACATGGATCCACTAGAGTCGTTGCATGTGCATTCTTTTCCAAACCCACATGGATCCTCTAGTGACATTGCATGTGTGTGCTTTTCCTAAACAACATTGATCCACTAGAGTCATTGCATGTGTGTTCTTTTCCTAAACCACATGGATACACTAGAGTCATTACATTTGTGTTCTTTTCCTAAACCAGATGGATCCACTAGAGTCATTACATGTGTGTTCTTTTCCTAAGCCACATGGATCCACTTGTGACCTTACATGTGTGTTCTTTTCATAAACCACATTGATCTACTAGTGTCATTGCATGTGTGTTCTTTTCCTAAACCACATTGATCCACTGGTGTGTCATTGCATGTGTGCTCTTTTGCTAAACCACATGGATCCACTCGTGTCATTGCATGTGTGTACTTTTCCTAAACCACATGGATCCACTAGAGTCATTGCATGTGTTTTTTTCCTGAACCACCTAGATCCACTAGAGTCATTACATGTGTGTTCTTTTCCTAAACCAGACGGATCCACTAGAGTCATTACATGTGTGTTGTTTTCCTAAACCACATGGATCCACAAGTGACATTGCATGTGTGTCCATTTCCTAAACCACATTGATCCACTTGTGTTATTGCATGTGTGTTATTTTCCTCAACCACATGGATCCATTAGATTCATTACATCTGTGTTATTTTCCTGAACCACATGGATCGTCTGATGTCATTGCATGTTTTTTCTTTTCATAAACCATATTGATCCACTAGAGACATCGCATGTGTGTTATTTTCCTAAACCACATGGATCCACTAGTGACATTGCATGTGTGTTATTTTCCTAAACCACATGGATCCATTGGTAACATTGCATGTGTGTTATTTTCCTAAACAACATGGATCCACTGGTCTGATTGCATGTGTATTATTTTCCTAAACCACATGGATCCACTTGAGTCATTGCATGTGTGTTCTTTTCCTGAACCACATGTATCCACTAGAGTCATTGCATGTGTGTTCTTTTACTAAACCACATTGATCCACTGGTGACATTGCATGTGTGTTCTTTTCCTAAACCACATTGATCCAATAGAGTCATTGCATGTGTGTTCTTTTCCTAAACCACATGGATCCACTACAGTCATTGCATGTGTGTTATTTTCCTAAACCACATGGATCCAGTTGAGTCATTGCACGTGTGTTCTTTTCCTAAAACACCTTCATCCACTAGAGTCATTGCATGTGTGTTCTTTTCCACATTGATCCATTGGAGTCATTGCATGTTTGTTCGTTTTCTAAACCACATTGATCCACGAGATACATTGCATGTGTGTTCTTTTCCTAGACCACATGGATCCACAAGTGACATTGCATGTGTGTTCTTTTCCTAAATCACACTGATCCTCTTATGTCATTGCATGTGTGTTCTTTTCCTAAACCAAATTGATCCACTAGTGTCATTGCATCTGTGTTCTTTCCTAAACCACATGGATCCACTAGAGTCACTGCATGTGTTTTCTTTTCCTAAACCACAAGGATCCAATAGAGTCATTGCATGTGTGTTCTTTTCCTAAACCACATTGATCCAATAGAGTCATTGCATGTGTGTTCTTTTCCTAAACCATCTAGACCCACTCGTGTCATTGCATGTGTGTTCTTTTCCTAAACCACACCGATCCACTTGTGTCATTGCATGTGTGTTCCTTTCCTAAACCACATTGATCCACTGGTGTCATTGCATCTGTGTTCTTTCCTAAACCACATGGATCCACTAGAGTCATTGAATGTGTGTTCTTTTCCTGAACCACATGGATCCACTAGTGTCAATGCATGTGTGTCCTTTTCCTAAACCACATGGATCCACAAGGGACATTGCATGTGTGTTCTTTTCCTAAACCACACCGATCCACTTGTGTCATTGCATGTGTGTTCCTTTCCTAAACCACATTGATCCACTGGTGTCATTGCATCTGTGTTCTTTCCTAAACCACATGGATCCACTAGAGTCATTGCATGTGTGTTCTTTTCCTAAACCACAAGGATCCAATAGAGTCATTGCATGTGTGTTCTTTTCCTAAACCACATTGATCCAATAGAGTCATTGCATGTGTGTTCTTTTCCTAAACCATCTGGTCCCACTCGTGTCGTTGCATGTGTGTTCTTTTCCTAAACCACATGGATCCACAAGGGACATTGCAGGTGTGTTCTTTTCCTAAACCACACCGATCCACTTGTGTCATTGCATGTGTGTTCTTTTCCTAAACCACATGGATCCACTAGAGTCATTTCATGTGTGTTCTTTTCCTAAACCACATGGATCCACTAGAGTCATTGAATGTGTGTTCTTTTCCTAAACCACATTGATCCAATAGAGTCATTGGATGTGTGTTCTTTTAATAAACCATCTGGACCCACTCGTGTCATTGCATGTGTGTTCTTTTCCTAAACCACATGGATCCACTAGAGTCATTACTTGTGTGTTCTTTTCCTGAACCACCTGGATCCACTAGTGACATTGCATGTGTGTTGTTTTCCTACACCACATTGATCCACTAGAGTCATTGCATATTTGTTCTTTTCCTAAAACACATTCATCCACTAGATTCATTGCATGTGTGTCCTTTTCCAAAACCACATGGATCCACTTGTAACATTGCATGTGTGTTCTTTTCGTAAACCACATTGATCCACTGGTGTCATTGCATGTGTTCTTTTCGTCAACCACATTGATCCACTGGTGTCATTGCATGTGTGTTCTTTTCCTAAACCACATGGATCCACTAGAGCGATTGCATGTGTGTTCTTTTCCTAAACCACATGGATCCACTTGAGTCATTGCATGTGTGTTCTTTTCCTGAACCACATGGATCCACTAGTGTCAATGCATGTGTGTCCTTTTCCTAAACCAGATGGATCCACTAGAGTCATTGAATGTGTGTTCTTTTCCTAAGCCACATTGATCCACTAGTGACATTTGCATGTGTTTTTTTCCTAAACCACATTGATCCACTAGAGTCATTTCATGTGTGTTCTTTTCCTAAACCACATTGATCCACTAGAGTCATTGCATGTGTGTTATTTTCCTAAACCACATGTATCCACTAGAGTCGTTGCATGTGCGTTCTTTTCCTAAACCACATGTATCCCCTAGTGATGTTGCATGTATGTTGTTTTCCTAAACCACATGTATCCCCTAGTGTCATTGCATGTGTGTTCTTTTCCTAAACCACATGGGTCCACAAGAGTCATTGCATGTGTGTTCTTTTCCTAAACTAGATGGATCCACTAGAGTCATTACATGTGTGTTCTTTGCCTAAACCACATGGATCCACTTGTGACATTGCATTTGTGTTCTTTTCCTAAACCATATGGATCCAATAGAGTCATTGCATGTTTGTTCTTTTCCTAAACCACATGGATCCACTTGAGTCATTGCATGTGTGTTCTTTTCCTGAACCACATGGATCCACTAGTGTCATTGCATGTGTGTACTTTTCCTAAACCACATGGATCCACTAGAGTCATTGAATGTGTGTTCTTTTCCTAAGCCACATTGATCCACTAGTAACATTTGCATTTGTTTTTTTCCTAAACCACATTGATCCACTAGAGTCATTTCATCTGTGTTGTTTTCCTAAACCACATTGATCCACTAGAGATATTGCATGTGTGTTATTTTCCTAAACCACATGGATCCACTAGAGTCGTTGAATGTGCATTCTTTTCCAAACCCACATGGATCCCCTAGTGACATTGCATGTGTGTGCTTTTCCTAAACAACATTGATCCACTAGATTCATTGCATGTGTGTTCTTTTCCTAAACCACATGGATACACTAGAGTCATTACATTTGTGTTCTTTTCCTAAACCAGATGGATCCACTAGAGTCATTACATGTGTGTTCTTTTCCTAAGCCACATGGATCCACTTGTGACCTTACATGTGTGTTCTTTTCATAAACCACATTGATCTACTGGTGTCATTGCATGTGTGTTCTTTTCCTAAACCACATTGATCCACTGGTGTGTCATTGCATGTGTGCTCTTTTGCTATACCACATGGATCCACTCGTGTCATTGCATGTGTGTTCTTTTCCTAAACCACATGGATCCACTAGAGTCATTGCATGTGTTTTTTTCCTGAACCACCTAGATCCACTAGAGTCATTACATGTGTGTTCTTTTCCTAAACCAGACGGATCCACTAGAGTTATTACATGTGTGTTGTTTTCCTAAACCACATGGATCCACTTGTGACATTGCATGTGTGTTCTTTTCATAAACCACATTGATCCACATGTGTCATTGCATGTGTGTTCTTTTCCTAAACCACATTGACCCACTAGTGTCATTGCATGTGTGTTCTTTTCCTAAACCACATGGGTCCACAAGAGTCATTGCATGTGTGTTCTTTTCCTAAACAAGATGGATCCACTAGAGTCATTGCATGTGTATTCTTTTCCTAAACCACATGGATCCACTAGAGTCATTGCATGTGTGTTCTTTTCCGAAACCACATTAATCCAATGGAGTCATTGCATGTGTGTTCGTTTCCTAAACCACACTGATCGACTAGAGACATTGCATGTGTGTTCTTTTCCTAAACCACATGGATCCACAAGTGACATTGCATGTGTGTCCATTTCCTAAACCACATTGATCCACTTGTGTTATTGCATGTGTGTTATTTTCCTCAACCACATGGATCCATTAGATTCATTACATCTGTGTTATTTTCCTGAACCACATGGATCGTCTGATGTCATTGCATGTTTTTTATTTTCATAAACCATATTGATCCACTAGAGACATCGCATGTGTGTTATTTTCCTAAACCACATGGATCCACTAGTGACATTGCATGTGTGTTATTTTCCTAAACCACATGGATCCATTGGTAACATTGCATGTGTGTTATTTTCCTAAACAACATGGATCCACTGGTCTGATTGCATGTGTGTTATTTTCCTAAACCACATGGATCCACTTGAGTCATTGCATGTGTGTTCTTTTCCTGAACCACATGTATCCACTAGAGTCATTGCATGTGTGTTCTTTTACTAAACCACATTGATCCACTGGTGACATTGCATGTGTGTTCTTTTCCTAAACCACATTGATCCAATAGAGTCATTGCATGTGTGTTCTTTTCCTAAACCACATGGATCCACTACAGTCATTGCATGTGTGTTATTTTCCTAAACCACATGGATCCAGTTGAGTCATTGCACGTGTGTTCTTTTCCTAAAACACCTTCATCCACTAGAGTCATTGCATGTGTGTTCTTTTCCACATTGATCCATTGGAGTCATTGCATGTTTGTTCGTTTTCTAAACCACATTGATCCACGAGATACATTGCATGTGTGTTCTTTTCCTAGACCACATGGATCCACAAGTGACATTGCATGTGTGTTCTTTTCCTAAATCACACTGATCCTCTTATGTCATTGCATGTGTGTTCTTTTCCTAAACCAAATTGATCCACTAGTGTCATTGCATCTGTGTTCTTTCCTAAACCACATGGATCCACTAGAGTCACTGCATGTGTTTTCTTTTCCTAAACCACAAGGATCCAATAGAGTCATTGCATGTGTGTTCTTTTCCTAAACCACATTGATCCAATAGAGTCATTGCATGTGTGTTCTTTTCCTAAACCATCTAGACCCACTCGTGTCATTGCATGTGTGTTCTTTTCCTAAACCACATGGATCCACAAGGGACATTGCATGTGTGTTCTTTTCCTAAACCACACCGATCCACTTGTGTCATTGCATGTGTGTTCCTTTCCTAAACCACATTGATCCAATAGAGTCATTGGATGTGTGTTCTTTTAATAAACCGTCTGGACCCACTCGTGTCATTGCATGTGTGTTCTTTTCCTAAACCACATGGATCCACTAGAGTCATTACTTGTGTGTTCTTTTCCTGAACCACCTGGATCCACTAGTGACATTGCATGTGTGTTGTTTTCCTACACCACATTGATCCACTAGAGTCATTGCATATTTGTTGTTTTCCTAAAACACATTCATCCACTAGATTCATTGCATGTGTGTCCTTTTCCAAAACCACATGGATCCACTTGTAACATTGCATGTGTGTTCTTTTCGTAAACCACATTGATCCACTGGTGTCATTGCATGTGCGTTCTTTTACTGAACCACATTGATCCACTGGTGTCATTGCATGTGTGTTCTTTTCCTAAACCACATGGATCCACTAGAGCGATTGCATGTGTGTTCTTTTCCTAAACCACATGGATCCACTTGAGTCATTGCATGTGTGTTGTTTTCCTGAACCACATGGATCCACTAGTGTCAATGCATGTGTGTCCTTTTCCTAAACCAGATGGATCCACTAGAGTCATTGAATGTGTGTTCTTTTCCTAAGCCACATTGATCCACTAGTGACATTTGCATGTGTTTTTTTCCTAAACCACATTGATCCACTAGAGTCATTTCATGTGTGTTCTTTTCCTAAACCACATTGATCCACTAGAGTCATTGCATGTGTGTTATTTTCCTAAACCACATGTATCCACTAGAGTCGTTGCATGTGCGTTCTTTTCCTAAACCACATGTATCCCCTAGTGATGTTGCATGTATGTTCTTTTCCTAAACCACATGTATCCCCTAGTGTCATTGCATGTGTGTTCTTTTCCTAAACCACATGGGTCCACAAGAGTCATTGCATGTGTGTTCTTTTCCTAAACAACATGGATCCACTAGAGTGATTGCATGTCTATTCTTTTCCTAGACCACATGGATCCACTAGAGTCATTGCATGTGTGTTCCTTTCCGAAACCACATTGATCCAATGGAGTAATTGCATGTGTGTTCTTTTCCTAAGCCACATTGATCCACTAGTGACATTTGCATGTGTTTTTTCCTAAACCACATTGATCCACTAGAGTCATTTCATGTGTGTTCTTTTCCTAAACCACATTGATCCACATGAGTCATTGCATGTGTGTTATTTTCCTAAACCACATGTATCCACTAGAGTCGTTGCATGTGCGTTCTTTTCCTAAACCACATGTATCCCCTAGTGATGTTGCATGTATGTTCTTTTCCTAAACCACATGTATCCCCTAGTGTCATTGCATGTGTGTTCTTTTCCTAAACCACATGGGTCCACAAGAGTCATTGCATGTGTGTTCTTTTCCTAAACAACATGGATCCACTAGAGTGATTGCATGTGTATTCTTTTCCTAGACCACATGGATCCACTAGAGTCATTGCATGTGTGTTCCTTTCCGAAACCACATTGATCCAATGGAGTAATTGCATGTGTGTTCGTTTCCTAAACCACACTGATCGACTAGAGACATTGCATGTGTGTTCTTTTCCTAAACCACATGGATCCACAAGTGACATTGCATGTGTGTCCATTCCCTAAACCACATTGATCCACTTGTGTTATTGCATGTGTGTTATTTTCCTAAACCACATGGATCGTCTTATGTCATTGCATGTTTTTTCTTTTCATAAACCACATTGATCCACTAGAGACATCGCATGTGTGTTATTTTCCTAAACCACATGGATCCACTAGTGACATTGCATGTGTGTTATTTTCCTAAACCACATGGATCCATTGGTAACATTGCATGTGTGTTATTTTCCTAGACAACATGGATCCACTGGTCTCATTGCATGTGTGTTATTTTCCTAAACCACATGGATCCACTTGAGTCATTGCATGTGTGTTCTTTTCCTGAACCACATGTATCCACTAGTGCCATTGCATGTGTGTTCTTTTACTAAACCACATTGATCCACTGGTGACATTGCATGTGTGTTCTGTTCCTAAACCACATTGATCCAATAGAGTCATTGCATGTGTGTTCTTTTCCTAAACCACATGGATCCACTACAGTCATTGCATGTGTGTTATTTTCCTAAACCACATGGATCCAGTTGAGTCATTGCATGTGTGTTCTTTTCCTAAAACATCTTGATCCACTAGAATCATAACATGTGTGTTCTTTTCCACATTGATCCTTTGGAGTCATTGCATGTTTGTTCTTTTCCTAAACCACATTGATCCACTAGAGTCATTGCATGTGTGTTCTTTTCCTAAACCACATGGATCCACCAGAGTCATTGAATGTGTGTTCTTTTCCTAAGCCACATTGATCCACTAGTGACATTTGCATGTGTTTTTTGCCTAAACCACATTGATCCACTAGAGTCATTGCATGTGTGTTATTTTCCTAAACCACATGTATCCACTAGAGTTGTTGCATGTGCGTTCTTTTCCTAAACCACATGGATCCCCTAGTGACGTTGCATGTATGTTGTTTCCAAAACAACATTGATCCACTAGAGTCATTGCATGTGTGTTCTTTTCCTAAACCACATGGATCCACTAGAGTCATTACATTTGTGTTCTTTTCCTAAACTAGATGGATCCACTAGAGCCATTACATGTGTGTTCTTTGCCTAAACCACATGGATCCGCTTGTGACATTGCATGTGTGTTCTTTTCATAAACCACATTGATCTACGTGTGTCATTGCATGTGTGTTCTTTTCCTAAACCACATTGATCCACTGGTGTCATGGAATGTGTGTTCTTTTCCTAAACCACATGGGTCCACAAGAGTCATTGCATGTGTGTTCTTTTCCTAAACAACATGGATCCACTAGAGTCATTGCATGTGTATTCTTTTCCTAAACCACATGGATCCACTAGAGTCATTGCATGTGTGTTCTTTTCCGAAACTACATTGATCCAATGGAGTAATTGCATGTGTTTTCGTTTCCTAAACCACACTGATCGACTAGAGACATTGCATGTGTGTTCTTTTCCTAAACCACATGGATCCACAAGTGACATTGCATGTGTGTCCATTTCCTAAATCACATTGATCCACTTGTGTTATTGCATGTGTGTTATTTTCCTCAACCACATGGATCCATTAGATTCATTACATCTGTGTTATTTTCCTGAACCACATGGATCATCTGATGTCATTGCATGTTTTTTCTTTTCATAAACCACATTGATCCACTAGAGACATCGCATGTGTGTTATTTTCCTAAACCACATGGATCCACTAGTGACATTGCATGTGTGTTATTTTCCTAAACCACATGGATCCATTGGTAACATTGCATGTGTGTTGTTTTCCTAAACAACATGTATCCACTGGTCTCATTGCATGTGTGTTATTTTCCTAAACCACATGGATCCACTTGAGTCATTGCATGTGTGTTCTTCTCCTGAACCACTTGTATCCACTAGAGTCATTGCATGTGTGTTCTTTTACTAAACCACATTGATCCACTGGTGACATTGCATGTGTGTTCTATTCCTAAACCACATTGATCCAATAGAGTCATTGCATGTGTGTTCTTTTCCTAAACCACATGGATCCACTACAGTCATTGCATGTTTGTTATTTTCCTAAACCACATGGATCCAGTTGAGTCATTGCATGTGTGTCGTTTTCCTAAAACACCTTGATCCACTAGAGTCATTGCATGTGTGTTCTTTTCCACATTGATCCATTGGACTCATTGCATGTTTATTCTTTTCCTAAACCACATTGATCCACGAGAGACATTGCATGTGTGTTCTTTTCCTAGACCACATGGATCCACAAGTGACATTGCATGTGTGTTCTTTTCCTAAACCACACAGATCCACTTATGTCATTTCATGTGTGTTCTTTTCCTAAACCAAATTGATCCACTGGTGTCATTGCATCTGTGTTCTTTCCTAAACCACATGGATCCACTAGAGTCATTGCATGTGTGTTCTTTTCCTAAACCACAAGGATCCAATAGAGTCATTGCATGTGTGTTCTTTTCCTAAACCACATTGATCCAATAGAGTCATTGCATGTGTGTTCTTTTCCTAAACCATCTGGTCCCACTCGTGTCATTGCATGTGTGTTCTTTTCCTAAACCACATGGATCCACAAGGGACATTGCATGTGTGTTCTTTTCCTAAACCACACCGATCCACTTGTGTCATTGCATGTGTGTTCTTTTCCTAAACCACATTGATCCACTGGTGTCATTGCATCTGTGTTCTTTCCTAAACCACATGGATCCACTAGAGTCATTGCATGTGTGTTCTTTTCCTAAACCACATGGATCCACTAGAGTCATTGAATGTGTGTTCTTTTCCTAAACCACATTGATCCAATAGAGTCATTGGATGTGTGTTCTTTTAATAAACCATCTGGACCCACTCGTGTCATTGCATGTGTGTTCTTTTCCTAAACCACATGGATCCACTAGAGTCATTGCATGTGTGTTCTTTTCCTGAACCACCTTGATCCACTAGTGACATTGCATGTGTGTTGCTTTCCTACACCACATTGATCCACTAGAGTCATTGCATATTTGTTCTTTTCCTAAAACACATTGATCCACTAGATTCATTGCATGTGTGTCTTTTTGCAAAACCACATGGATCCACTTGTAACATTGCATGTGTGTTCTTTTCGTAAACCACATTGATCCACTGGTGTCATTGCATGTATGTTCTTCTCCTAAACCACATTGATCCACTGGTGTCATTGCATGTGTGTTCTTTTCCTAAACCACATGGATCCACTAGAGTCATTGCATGTGTGTTCTTTTCCTAAACCACATGGATCCACTTGAGTCATTGCATGTGTGTTCTTTTCCTGAACCACATGGATCCACTAGTGTCATTACATGTGTGTTCTTTTCCTAAACCACATGGATCCAGTTGAGTCATTGCATGTGTGTTCTTTTCCTAAAACACCTTGATCCACTAGAGTCATTGCATGTGTGTTCTTTTCCACATTGATCCACTGGAGTCATTTCATGTTTGTTCTTTTCCTAATCCACATTGATCCACGAGATACATTGCATGTGTGTTCTTTTCCTAGACCACATGGATCCACAAGTGACATTGCATGTGTGTTCTTTTCCTAAACCACACTGATCCACTTATGTCATTGCATGTGTGTTCTTTTCCTAAACCAAATTGATCCACTGGTGTCATTGCATCTGTGTTCTTTCCTAAACCACATGGATCCACTAGAGTCATTGCATGTGTGTTCTTTTCCTAAACCACAAGGATCCAATAGAGTCATTGCATGTGTGTTCTTTTCCTAAACCACATTGATCCAATAGAGTCATTGCATGTGTGTTCTTTTCCTAAACCATCTGGTCCCACTCGTGTCATTGCATGTGTGTTCTTTTCCTAAACCACATGGATCCACAAGGGACATTGCATGTGTGTTCTTTTCCTAAACCACACCGATCCACTTGTGTCATTGCATGTGTGTTCTTTTCCTAAACCACATTGATCCACTAGAGTCATTGCATGTATGTTCTTTTCCTAAACCACATGGATCCACTAGAGTCATTGAATGTGTGTTCTTTTCCTAAACCACATTGATCCAATAGAGTCATTGGATGTGTGTTCTTTTAATAAACCATCTGGACCCACTCGTGTCATTGCATGTGTGTTCTTTTCCTAAACCACATGGATCCACTAGAGTCATTGCATGTGTGTTCTTTTCCTGAACCACCTTGATCCACTAGTGACATTGCATGTGTGTTGCTTTCCTACACCACATTGATCCACTAGAGTCATTGCATATTTGTTCTTTTCCTAAAACACATTGATCCACTAGATTCATTGCATGTGTGTCTTTTTGCAAAACCACATGGATCCACTTGTAACATTGCATGTGTGTTCTTTTCGTAAACCACATTGATCCACTGGTGTCATTGCATGTATGTTCTTCTCCTAAACCACATTGATCCACTGGTGTCATTGCATGTGTGTTCTTTTCCTAAACCACATGGATCCACTAGAGTCATTGCATGTGTGTTCTTTTCCTAAACCACATGGATCCACTTGAGTCATTGCATGTGTGTTCTTTTCCTGAACCACATGGATCCACTAGTGTCATTACATGTGTGTTCTTTTCCTAAACCACATGGATCCAGTTGAGTCATTGCATGTGTGTTCTTTTCCTAAAACACCTTGATCCACTAGAGTCATTGCATGTGTGTTCTTTTCCACATTGATCCACTGGAGTCATTTCATGTTTGTTCTTTTCCTAATCCACATTGATCCACGAGATACATTGCATGTGTGTTCTTTTCCTAGACCACATGGATCCACAAGTGACATTGCATGTGTGTTCTTTTCCTAAACCACACAGATCCACTTATGTCATTTCATGTGTGTTCTTTTCCTAAACCAAATTGATCCACTGGTGTCATTGCATCTGTGTTCTTTCCTAAACCACATGGATCCACTAGAGTCATTGCATGTGTGTTCTTTTCCTAAACCACAAGGATCCAATAGAGTCATTGCATGTGTGTTCTTTTCCTAAACCACATTGATCCAATAGAGTCATTGCATGTGTGTTCTTTTCCTAAACCATCTGGTCCCACTCGTGTCATTGCATGTGTGTTCTTTTCCTAAACCACATGGATCCACAAGGGACATTGCATGTGTGTTCTTTTCCTAAACCACACCGATCCACTTGTGTCATTGCATGTGTGTTCTTTTCCTAAACCACATTGATCCACTAGAGTCATTGCATGTGTGTTCTTTTCCTAAACCACATGGATCCACTAGAGTCATTGAATGTGTGTTCTTTTCCTAAACCACATTGATCCAATAGAGTCATTGGATGTGTGTTCTTTTAATAAACCATCTGGACCCACTCGTGTCATTGCATGTGTGTTCTTTTCCTAAACCACATGGATCCACTAGAGTCATTGCATGTGTGTTCTTTTCCTGAACCACCTTGATCCACTAGTGACATTGCATGTGTGTTGCTTTCCTACACCACATTGATCCACTAGAGTCATTGCATATTTGTTCTTTTCCTAAAACACATTGATCCACTAGATTCATTGCATGTGTGTCTTTTTGCAAAACCACATGGATCCACTTGTAACATTGCATGTGTGTTCTTTTCAGAACCACATTGATCCACTGGTGTCATTGCATGTATGTTCTTCTCCTAAACCACATTGATCCACTGGTGTCATTGCATGTGTGTTCTTTTCCTAAACCACATGGATCCACTAGAGTCATTGCATGTGTGTTCTTTTCCTAAACCACATGGATCCACTTGAGTCATTGCATGTGTGTTCTTTTCCTGAACCACATGGATCCACTAGTGTCATTACATGTGTGTTCTTTTCCTAAACCACATGGATCCAGTTGAGTCATTGCATGTGTGTTCTTTTCCTAAAACACCTTGATCCACTAGAGTCATTGCATGTGTGTTCTTTTCCACATTGATCCACTGGAGTCATTTCATGTTTGTTCTTTTCCTAATCCACATTGATCCACGAGATACATTGCATGTGTGTTCTTTTCCTAGACCACATGGATCCACAAGTGACATTGCATGTGTGTTCTTTTCCTAAACCACACAGATCCACTTATGTCATTTCATGTGTGTTCTTTTCCTAAACCAAATTGATCCACTGGTGTCATTGCATCTGTATTCTTTCCTAAACCACATGGATCCACTAGAGTCATTGCATGTGTGTTCTTTTCCTAAACCACAAGGATCCAATAGAGTCATTGCATGTGTGTTCTTTTCCTAAACCACATTGATCCAATAGAGTCATTGCATGTGTGTTCTTTTCCTAAACCATCTGGTCCCACTCGTGTCATTGCATGTGTGTTCTTTTCCTAAACCACATGGATCCACAAGGGACATTGCATGTGTGTTCTTTTCCTAAACCACATGGATCCACTAGAGTCATTGCATGTGTGTTCTTTTCCTAAACCACATTGATCCACTGGTGTCATTGCATCTGTGTTCTTTCCTAAACCACATGGATCCACTAGAGTCATTGGATGTGTGTTCTTTTCCTAAACCACATGGATCCACTAGAGTCATTGAATGTGTGTTCTTTTCCTAAACCACATTGATCCAATAGAGTCATTGGATGTGTGTTCTTTTAATAAACCATCTGGACCCACTCGTGTCATTGCATGTGTGTTCTTTTCCTAAACCACATGGATCCACTAGAGTCATTGCATGTGTGTTCTTTTCCTGAACCACCTTGATCCACTAGTGACATTGCATGTGTGTTGCTTTCCTACACCACATTGATCCACTAGAGTCATTGCATATTTGTTCTTTTCCTAAAACACATTGATCCACTAGATTCATTGCATGTGTGTCTTTTTGCAAAACCACATGGATCCACTTGTAACATTGCATGTGTGTTCTTTTCGTAAACCACATTGATCCACTGGTGTCATTGCATGTGTGTTCTTCTCCTAAACCACATTGATCCACTGGTGTCATTGCATGTGTGTTCTTTTCCTAAACCACATGGATCCACTAGAGTCTTTGCATGTGTGTTCTTTTCCTAAACCACATGGATCCACTTGAGTCATTGCATGTGTGTTCTTTTCCTGAACCACATGGATCCACTAGTGTCATTACATGTGTGTTCTTTTCCTAAACCACATGGATCCAGTTGAGTCATTGCATGTGTGTTCTTTTCCTAAAACACCTTGATCCACTAGAGTCATTGCATGTGTGTTCTTTTCCACATTGATCAACTGGAGTCATTTCATGTTTGTTCTTTTCCTAATCCACATTGATCCACGAGATACATTGCATGTGTGTTCTTTTCCTAGACCACATGGATCCACAAGTGACATTGCATGTGTGTTCTTTTCCTAAACCACACAGATCCACTTATGTCATTTCATGTGTGTTCTTTTCCTAAACCAAATTGATCCACTGGTGTCATTGCATCTGTGTTCTTTCCTAAACCACATGGATCCACTAGAGTCATTGCATGTGTGTTCTTCTCCTAAACCTAAAGGATCCAATAGAGTCATTGCATGTGTGTTCTTTTCCTAAACCACATTGATCCAATAGAGTCATTGCATGTGTGTTCTTTTCCTAAACCATCTGGTCCCACTCGTGTCATTGCATGTGTGTTATTTTCCTAAACCACATGGATCCACAAGGGACATTGCATGTCTGTTCTTTTCCTAAACCACACCGATCCACTTGTGTCATTGCATGTGTGTTCTTTTCCTAAACCACATTGATCCACTGGTGTCATTGCATCTGTGTTCTTTCCTAAGCCACATGGATCCACTAGAGTCATTGCATGTGTGTTCTTTTCCTAAACCACATGGATCCACTAGAGTCATTGAATGTGTGTTCTTTTCCTAAACCACATTGATCCAATAGAGTCATTGGATGTGTGGTCTTTTAATAAACCATCTGGACCCACTCGTGTCATTGCATGTGTGTTCTTTTCCTAAACCACATGGATCCACTAGAGTCATTGCATGTGTGTTCTTTTCCTGAACCACCTTGATCCACTAGTGACATTGCATGTGTGTTGCTTTCCTACACCACATTGATCCACTAGAGTCATTGCATATTTGTTCTTTTCCTAAAACACATTGATCCACTAGATTCATTGCATGTGTGTCTTTTTGCAAAACCACATGGATCCACTTGTAACATTGCATGTGTGTTCTTTTCGTAAACCACATTGATCCACTGGTGTCATTGCATGTGTGTTCTTCTCCTAAACCACATTGATCCACTGGTGTCATTGCATGTGTGTTCTTTTCCTAAACCACATGGATCCACTAGAGTCATTGCATGTGTGTTCTTTTCCTAAACCACATGGATCCACTTGAGTCATTGCATGTGTGTTCTTTTCCTGAACCACATGGATCCACTAGTGTCATTACATGTGTGTTCTTTTCCTAAACCACATGGATCCAGTTGAGTCATTGCATGTGTGTTCTTTTCCTAAAACACCTTGATCCACTAGAGTCATTGCATGTGTGTTCTTTTCCACATTGATCCACTGGAGTCATTTCATGTTTGTTCTTTTCCTAATCCACATTGATCCACGAGATACATTGCATGTGTGTTCTTTTCCTAAACCACATGGATCCACAAGTGACATTGCATGTGTGTTCTTTTCCTAAACCACACTGATCCACTTGTGTCATTGCATGTGTGTTCTTTTCCTAAACCACATTGATCCACTTGTGTTATTTCATTTGTGTTCTTTCCTAAACCACATGGATCCACTAGTCATTGCATGTGTGTTCTTTTCCTAAACCACATTGATCCAATAGAGTCATTGCATGTGTGTTCTTTTCCTAAACCATCTGGACCCACTCGTGTCATTGCATTTGTGTTCTTTTCCTAAACCACATGGATCCACTAGAGTCATTGCATGTGTGTTCTTTTCCTGAACCACCTAGATCCACTAGAGTCATTGCATGTGTGTTCTTTTCCTGAACCACCTGGATCCACTAGTGACATTGCATGTGTGTTGTTTTCCTACACCACATTGATCCACTAGAGTCATTGCATATTTGTTCTTTTCCTAAAACACATTGATCCACTAGAGTCATTGCATGTGTGTTCTTTTCCAAAACCACATGGCTCCACTTGTAACATTGCATGTTTGTTATTTTCGTAAACCACATTGATCCACTGGTGTCATTGCATGTGTGTTCTTTTCCTAAACCACATTGATCCACTGGTGTCACTACATGTGTGTTCTTTTCCTAAACCACATGAATCCACTAGAGTCATTGCATGTGTGTTCTTTTCCTAAACCACATGGGTCCACTTGAGTCATTGCATGTGTGTTCTTTTCCTGAACCACATGGATACACTAGTGTCATTGCATGTGTGTCCTTTTGCTAAACCACATGGATCCACTTGAGTCATTGCATGTGTGTTCTTTTCCTGAACCACATGGATCCACTAGTGGCATTGCATGTGTGTCCTTTTGCTACACAACATTGATCCACTAGAGTCATTTAATGTGTGTTCTTTTCCTAAGCCACATTGATCCACTAGTGACATTTGCATGTGTTTTTTCCTAAACCACATTGATCCACTAGAGTCATTTCATGTGTGTTCTTTTCTTAAACCACATTGATCCACTAGAGTCATTGCATGTGTGTTATTTTCCTAAACCACATGGATCCACTAGAGTCATTGGATGTGCGTTCTTTTCCTAAACCACATGGATCCCCTAGTGACATTGCATGTGTGTTCTTTTCCTAAACAACATTGATCCACTAGAGTCATTGCATGTGTGTCTTTTCATAAACCACATGGATACACTAGAGTCATTAAATTTGTGTTCTTCTCCTAAACCAGATGGATCCACTAGAGTCATTACATGTGTCTTCTTTTCCTAAACCACATGGATCCACTTGTGACATTACGTGTGTGTTCTTTTCATAAACCTCATTGATCTACTGGTGTCATTGCACGTGTGTTATTTTCCTAAACCACATTGATCGACTGGTGTCATTGCATGTGTGTTCTTTTCCTTAACCACATGGATCCACTCGAGTCATTGCATGTGTGTTCTTTTCCTAAACCACATGGATCCACTAGAGTCATTGCATGTGTGTTCTTTTCCTGAACCACCTAGATCCACTAGAGTCATTACATGTGTGTTCTTTTCCTAAACCAGATGGATCCACTACAGTCATTACATGTGTGTTCTTTTCCTAAACCACATGGATCCACTTGTGACATTGCATGTATGTTCTTTTCATAAACCACATTGATCCACTTGTGTCATTGCATGTGTGTTCTTTTCCTGAACCACATTGATCCACTTGTGACATTGCATGTGTGTTCTTTTCCTAAACGACATGGATCCACAAGAGTCATTGCATGTGTGTTCGTTTCCTAAACAACATGGATCCACTAGAGTCATTACATGTGTATTCTTTTCCTAAACTACATGGATCCACTAGAGTCATTACATGTGTGTTCTTTTCCGAAACCACATTGATCCAATGGAGTCATTGCATGTGTGTTAGTTTCCTAAGGGCACGTACAATGGTTATATCATAGCAATGCCATGTAGAACGATAGGTGACATGTAGGAGAGAGAACCAAAAAAAGAGGTTTGTCTTATCTTAGCTAAGAGATGATCTCTTAGTAACAATTTCTCTCACCACAAATTTAGGATGTCTACTTATTAAAGATAAGACTAAAGAATAGCCCATTGTATATCATGTTTTATAGTTATATCAAGATTAGTTGGCAGAACTAAGACAAGACGGTCTTATCAACAATTGTACATGCCCTAAACCACACTGATTGACTAGAGACATTGCATGTGTGTTCTTTTCCTAAACCAAATGGATCCACAAGCGACATTGCATGTATGTCCATTTCCTAAACCACATTGATCCACTTGTGTCATTGCATATGTGTTATTTTCCTCAACCACATGGATCCATTAGAATTATTGCATCTGTGTTATTTTCCTGAACCCCATGGATCCTCTGATGTCATTGCATGTGTGTTCTTTTCATAAACCACATTGATACACTAGAGACATCTCATGTGTGTTATTTTCCTAAACCACATGGATCCACTAGTGACATTGCATGTGTGTTATTTTCCTAAACCACATGGATCCACTGGTGACATTGCATGTGTGTTATTTTCCGAAACGACATGGATCCACTGGTCTCAATGCATGTGTGTTATTTTCCTAAACCACATGGATCCACTAGAGTCATTGCATGTGTGTTCTTTTCCCGAACGACATATATCCACTCGAGTCATTACATGTGTGTTCTTTTACTAAACCACATTGTTCCGCTGGTGACATTGCATGTGTGTCCGTTTGCTAAACCACATGGATCCACTAGAGTCATTTAATGTGTGTTCTTTTCCTAAGACACATTGATCCACTAGTGACATTTGCATGTGTTTTTTCCTAAACCACATTGATCCACTAGAGTCATTTCATGTGTGTTCTTTTCCTAAACAACATTGATCCACTAGAGTCATTGCATGCGTGTTCTTTTCGTAAACCACATGGATACACTAGAGTCATTACATTTGTGTTCTTTTCCTAAACCAGATGGATCCACTAGAGTCATTACATGTGTGTTCTTTTCCTAAACCACATGGATCCACTTGTGACATTACATGTGTGTTCTTTTCATAAACCACATTGATCTACTGGTGTCATTGCATGTGAGTTCTTTTCCTAAACCACATTGATCCACTGGTGTCATTGCATATGTGTTATTTTCCTAAACCACAAGGTTCCACTAGAGTCATTTCATGTGTGTTCTTTTCCTAAACCACATGGATCCACTAGAGTCATTGCATGTGTGTTCTTTTCCTAAACCACATGGATCCACTAGAGTCATTGCATGTGTGTTCTTTTCCTGAACCACCTAGATCCACTAGAGTTATTACATGTGTGTTCTTTTTCTAAACCAGATGGATCCACTAGAGTCATTGGATGTGTGTTCTTTTCGTAAACCACATTGATCCACTAGTGTCATTGCATGTGTGTTCTTTTCATAAACCACATTGATCCACTTGTGTCATTGCATGTGTGTTCTTTTACTAAACCACATTGATCCAATGGTGACATTGCATGTGTGTCCTTTTGCTAAACCACATGGATCCACTTGAGTCATTGCATGTGTGTTCTTTTCCTGAACCACATGGATCCACTAGTGTCATTGCATGTGTGTCCTTTTCCTAAACAACATGGATCCACTAGAGTCATTGAATGTGTGTTGTTTTCCTAAGCCACATTAATCCACTAGTGACATTTGCATGTGTTTTGTTCCTAAACCACATTGATCCACTAGAGTCATTTCATGTGTGTTCTTTTCCTAAACCACATTGATCCACTAGAGTCATTGCATGTGTGTTATTTTCCTAAACCACATGGATCCACTAGAGTCGTTGCATGTGCATTCTTTTCCTAAAGCACATGGATCCCCTAGTGACATTGCATGTGTGTTCTTTTCCTAAACAACATTGATCCACTAGAGTCATTGCATAGGTGTTCTTTTCCTAAACCACACAGATCCACTAGAGTCATTACATTTGTGTTCTTTTCCTAAACCAGATGGATCCACTAGAGTCATTACATGTGTATTCTTTTCCTAAACCACATGGATCTACTTGTGACATTGCATGTGTGTTCTTTTCATATACCACATTGATCTACTGGTGTCATTGCATGTGTGTTCTTTTCCTAAACCACATGCACTACTAGGAAACAGCCTATAGATAGACAAGATGTTCAGTGGCGCATATGCGAAACCATGCGCCACAGGAAAAAATCAGTGGCGCACCAGAAAGCATGCGCCACAGAAGATTGGAAGTTCTGTGGCACATTCTCCAGAGTATGTGCCGCAAAAGATTGGTGGGACCCGCCAGCCGGGGTGGGTTGATCCAAGTTCTGTGGCGCATTTTGAGATATGCGCCACATAAGTTGCCTCTTCTATGGCGCATATTTCCTCATGCGCCATAGAACATGGAGGGGGGGCCCACCACGGAATCTAATTCACCCAAGTTCTGTGGCGCATGTTCTGATATGCACCACAGATGTGTTTCACTTCTGTGGCGCATATCCCAACATGCGCCACAGAACTTGGTGGTGGGCCCCACATAGGGAATCTAATTCACCCACTTTTGTGGCGCATATGGACTTATGCGCCACAGAAGTTTCAGCACCTGTGGCGCATTTCCTCCATATGCGCCACAGATGAGGGCGTCCAGATCCATGTTAAAAAAGGTGACAAAAGCTAGCTTTCTTATCTATCTATCCACCACCACCCATTTCACATCTCTACCTCCTCCCAACTCGTCTTCCTCCTCCCTCACACCCCATCTTGCCCATAGTTTCTCCATTTTCTTGGAACTAAACCTACTTTAATCCGTAGATTGGTAAGTGGAAGCTTCGCTCCAAGTTCTAGATCTAAAAGTTCCTTACTTTTCTCTCTCACATCTCTATTTATTTACTAATTTCCTCTCCACCAACTTGCATTGTAGATCTATTTTTCCACACTCTCTCATCGCGCGGTCTCGTCTCGCTATTATTGTGTCTACTAGGTGAGTACTTGGCCATGAACATGTAGGTGAAGCTTGCCGCGCGGGAGGTGTGTGCGTGCGATCCATGGCGAGACGATGCTTGTGTGGTGCATGAATGTTTGCAATGGGAGGAAGTTTTTTGTTGGTTGCTTCTTGTTGTTGGGCCTGGCCGGTGTGGTTGCATGTATGTTTGCTGAAATGTTGATTCATTTCCATTTCGGCAAATTTTTGCACTACCCATATGTCCTAATTTTAGGAAAGGTCATGCCGAATTTTTTCCGGCTAGTATTCATGCATGTGTGTGTTCATATGGTGTGGTTCTCACCTACACTCTCTGTTTTGACCGCTCAGGCAACCATGGTCCTCACGATGAGAGAAGGTCGAATTGCTAGGTACAAGAAAGGCGTGAAGGAGGACATTATTCTGAACAACAAGACCATGATAAGATGTCCATGTCGAAAATGCAAACTGCAGCGCTGGATCGACCCTGAATCTGGACAATTGGAGGGTCACCTGCTCAGGCGCGGTTTCATGCGCGACCTCAATGAGGCGCCGGCAGGACATGGTGGTGGTCACGAAGACGTGGGCGGGCGATAAGACGAAGAGTCTACCGGGCATGATCATCATGACGAAGGAGATGCCAGCGGGCATGATCATCATGACGAAGGAGATGCCGGCGGGCATGATCAACATGGAGAAGGAGATGGTGACGGGCATGATCATGATCATGAAGAAGGAGAAGACGCGAACACATAGACGTTGCTAACTTCGGTCTTGCAGGACCCTCATGTTCAAGAACTGCTCCTCAAGGAGACGAGCAACAACAAAGCTGCAGTCAGAGAGAAAGTCAAGCTGGCCCAAATGGAGGTAGACAGGATGACTCCATTGTATCCTGGGTGTCGCCCCGAGGATACACGTTTGAGTGTAACGCTCAAGGCTCTGGAGATGAAGGCCGAACACAAATGGACCGATGTGAGCTTCAACGCAAACATGGAATACTGGTATGACCGACTTCCTAAGGGGAACACATTGCCAACAAGTATCGAGGAGGCCAAGAAAATCGTGTGCCCTCTCGACCTACCACACATTAAATACCACGCATGCATCAATGATTGCGCGCTTTATCGGAACGAGTACGTGGATAGAACCACATGTCCAGTGTGTGGCCAAGGACGGTACAAGAGAGGGAACAAGAAAGTTCCTCGAAAAGTGGTATGGTACTTTCCTATCACCCCTCATCTACGACGATATTTCGTAGATCCTAAGGAAGCAAAGCTCATGCAATGGCACGCGGAAAGAGAGAAACCCGAAGATGATCCAGAGAAGGGCAAGATCCTGACACACCCTTCAGACGCTAGCCAGTGGAATGCATTAGACATCGAGTTCGAAGAGTTCGGGGGCGATGCAAGGAATGTCAGGCTGGGTATGAGCATCGATGGACTCAATCCTTTTGGAAACCAGAGTAGCATGCATAGCACCTCGCCAGTGTTTGTATGGCCATACAACGTCCCCCCGTGGCTATGCATAAAGCAAAGGTATGTACACATGATCATTCTTATTCAGGGGCCGAAACAACCAGGTATCGATATGCATCTGTATCTCGGGCTATTGAGAGAGGAGTTAGCCAGCTTGTGGGAGACGCCGGCCCGTACGTGGAACGCCTACACTAAAGAATATTTCCATCTCAGAGCCGCATTGCTCATGACCGTGCAGGACTATCCTGGTTACTCATATGTATCGGCCCAGGTGAACCACAGACACAATGCATGCGTCAAGTGCATGGATGAGACACCGCATCTCCAGCTACCAAGGGATCCCGGGTCTTCGAAAACCATGTTCCAAGGTACTCGAAAGTGGCTCCGCATGGATCACCCGTGGAGAAAACGTGGTGACCTGTTCAATGGTAAGGACGAGCTCGAAAGAGCCCTGCGTCCGAGGAGCAGCGAAGAAATCGAGGAGCTTTTGAATAATTGGGTAGATTGCCTCGCTACCGAAAAACGACCGAGGACAAAGCCGCTGCTGGGTGTATGGAAAGCAAGGTCTGTTTTCTGGGACCTGCCGTATTGGAAGGTCCTTCACACTCCCCATATCCTCGATGTAATGCACATCACGAAGAATGTTACTGAGAGTCTGCTTGGCACTCTACTAAACATGCCGGAGAGGAGCTCGAGCTGTTTTTCAGGTGCCTCTTCGGAGTGAAAGTTCTTCACAGTTACTCGTGGAAGATAAGCAGATATCTGGACGTGGTGAAGAAGAGGTTCAGTGGTATGAAGTCTCACGACTGTCACGTGCTGATGACGCAGATACTCCCTGTTGCGATCCGTGGGATAATGGACGACCATGTCCGTGAGACGTTGTTTGGCCTCTGTAACTTTTTCGATGTCATATCTAGGAAGTCGATCGGTGTGAAGCAGCTCGACAGGCCACAGGAAGAGATCATGATGATACTATGCGAGCTTGAGATTTACTTCCCGCCCGCATTCTTCGACATCATGGTGCATCTAGTTGTCATTTCATGTGTGTTCTTTTCCTAAACCACATAGATCCACTAGAGTCATTGCATGTGTGTTCTTTTCCTAAACCACATAGATCCACTAGAGTCATTGCATGTGTGTTCTTTTCATAAACCACATTGAGCCACTAGTGTCATTGCATGTGTGTTCTTTTCCTAAAACACATGGATCCACTTGTGACATTGCATGTGTGTTCTTTTCATAAAACACATGGATCCACTTGTGACATTGCATGTGTGTTCTTTTCATAAACCACATTGATACACTGGTGTCATTGCATGTGTGTTCTTTTCCTAAACCACATTGATCCACTGGTGTCATTGCATGTTTGTTCTTTTCCTAAACCATTTTGATCCACTAAAGTCATTGCATGTGTGTTCTTTTCATAAACCACATTGATACATTGGTGACATTTGCATGTGTGTTCTTTTGCTAAACCACATGGATCCACTCGTGTCATTTGCATGTGTGTTCTTTTCCTAAACTACATTGATCCACTAGAGTCATTTCATGTGTGTTATTTTCCTAAACCACATGGATCCACTAGAATCATTGCATGTGCGTTCTTTTCCTAAAACACATGGATCCACTAGAGTCATTGCATGTGCGTTCTTTTCCTAAACAACATTGATCCACAAGAGTCATTGCATGTGTTTCCTTTTCCTAAACCACATGGATCCACTAGAGTTATTACATTTACGTTCTTTTGCTAAACCAGATGGATCCACTAGAGTCATTACCTGTGTGTTCTTTTCCTAAACCACATGGATCCAGTTGTGACATTGCATGTGTGTTCTTTTCCTAAACCACATGGATCCACTAGAGTCATTACATCTGCGTTCTTTTGCTAAACTAGATGGATCCACTAGAGTCATTACATGTGTGTTCTTTTCCTAAACCACATGGATCCACTTGTGACATTGCGTGTGTGTTCTTTTCATAAACCACGTTGATCCACTGGTGTCATTGCATGTGTGTTCTTTTCCTAAACCACATGGATCCACTTGTGACATTGCATGTGTGTTCTTTTCATAAACCACATGGATCCACTAGTGTCATTGCATGTGTGTTCTTTTCCTAAACCACATTGATCCACTGGTGTCATTGAATGTTTGTTCTTTTCCAAAACAACATGGATCCAATAGAGTCATTGCAGGTGTGTTCTTTTCCTAAACCACATGGATCCACTAGAGTCATCGCATGTGTGTTCTTTTCCTAATCCACATGGATCCACTTGAGTCATTACATGTGTGTTCTTTTCATAAACCACATGGATCCACTAGATTCATTGCATGTGTTCTTGCATGTGTGTTCTTTTTGTAAACCACATTGATCCAATAGAATCATTGCATGTGTGTTCTTTTCCTAAACCACATTGATCCACTGGTGTCATTGAATGTTTGTTCTTTTCCAAAACAACATGGATCCACTAGAGTCATTGCATGTGTTTTCTTTTCCTAAACCATATGGATGCACAAGTGACATTGGATGTGTGTTGATTTCCTATACCACATTGATCCACTTGTGTCATTACATGTGTGTTCTTTTCATAAACCACATGGATCCACTAGATTCATTGCATCTGTATTATTTTCCTGAACGACATGGATCCTCTAGTGTCATTTCATGTGTGTTCTTTTCATAAACCACATTGATCCACTAGAGACATTGCATGTGTGTTATTTTCCTAAACCACATGGATCCACTAGTGACACTGCATGTGTGTTATTTTCCTAAACCACATAGATCCACAGATGACATTGCATGTGTGTTATTTTCCTAAAGGACATGGATCCATTGGTCTCATTGAATTTGTGTTCTTTTCCTAAACCACATGGATACACTTGAGTCATTGCACGTGTGTTCTTCTCCCGAACCACGTGGATCCACTAGAGTCATTGCATGTGTGTTCTTTTCCTAAACCACATTGATCCACTGGTGACATTGCATGTATGTTATTTTTCTAAACCACATTGATCTCATAGAGTCATTTTATGTGTTTTCTTTTCCTAAACCACATGGATCCACTAGAGTCATTGCATGTGTGTTCTTTTCCTAAACCACATGGATCCACTTGAGTCATTGCGTGTGTGTTCTTTTTTCCTGAAACACCTTTATCCACTAGTGTCATTGCATGTGTGTTCTTTTCCTAATCCATATTGATCCACTGGATTCAGTGCATATGTGTTCTTTTCCTAAACCACATGGATCCACAAGTGACATTACATGTGTGTTCTTTTCCTAAACCACATTGATCCACTTGTGTCATTGCATGTGTGTTCTTTTCCCAAACCACATTGATCCATTGGTGTCATTGCATGTGCGTTCTTTTCCTAAACCACATGGATCCCCTAGTGACATTGCATGTGTGTTATTTTCCTAAACAACATTGATCCACTAGAGTCATTGCATGTGTGTTCTTTTTCTAAACCACATGGATCCACTAGAGGCATTACATGTGTGTTCTTTTCCTAAACCACATGGATCCGCTTGTGACATTGCGTGTGTGTTCTTTTCATAAACCACATTTATCCACTGGTGTCATTGCATGTGTGTTCTTTTCCTAAACCACATGGATCCACTTGTGACATTGCATGTGTGTTCTTTTCAATAACCACATTGATCCACTGGTGTCATTGCATGTGTGTTCTTTTCCTAAACCACATTGATCCACTAGTGTCATTGCATGTTTGTTCTTTTCCAAAACAATATGGATCCACTAGAGTCATTGCATGTGTTTTTTTTCCTAAACCACATGGATCCACTAGAGTCATTACATGTGTGTTCTTTTCCTAAACCACATGGACCCATTTGTGGCATTGCATGTGTGTTCTTTTCGTAAACCACATTGATCCAATAGAATCATTGCATGTGTGTTCTTTTCCTAAACCACATTGATCCACTGGTGTCATTGAATGTTTGTTCTTTTCCAAAACAACATGGATCCACTAGAGTCATTGCATGTGTGTTCTTTTCCTAAACCACATGGATCCACTAGAGTCATCGCATGTGTGTTCTTTTCCTAATCCACATGGATCCACTTGAGTCATTGCATGTGTGTTCTTTTCGTAAGACACCCGTATCCACTAGAGTTATTGCATGTGTGTTCTTTTCCTAAACCACATAGATCCCGTGGAGTCATTGCATGTGTTTTCTTTTCCTAAACCATATGGATGCACAAGTGACATTGGATGTGTGTTGATTTCCTATACCACATTGACCCACTTGTGTCATTACATGTGTGTTCTTTTCCTAAACCACATGGATCCACTAGATTCATTGCATCTGTATTATTTTCCTGAACGACATGGATCCTCTAGTGTCATTGCATGTGTGTTCTTTTCATAAACCACATTGATCCACTAGAGACATTGCATGTGTGTTATTTTCCTAAACCACATGGATCCACTAGTGAGACTGCATGTGTGTTATTTTCCTAAACCACATAGATCCACAGGTGACATTGCATGTGTGTTATTTTCCTAAACTACATGGATCCATTGGTCTCATTGCATTTGTGTTCTTTTCCTAAACCACATGGATACATTTGAGTCATTGCACGTGTGTTCTTCTCCTGAACCACGTGGATCCACTAGAGTCATTGCATGTGTGTTCTTTTACTAAACCACATTGATCCACTGGTGACATTGCATGTATGTTATTTTTCTAAACCACATTGATCTCATAGAGTGATTTTATGTGTGTTCTTTTCCTAAACCACATGGATCCACTAGTGTCATTGCATGTTTGTCCTTTTCCAAAAAAATATGGATCCACTAGAGCCATTGCATGTGTTTTTTCCTAAACCACATGGATCCAATAGAGTCATTGCTTGTGAGTTCTTTTCCTAAACCACATGGATCCACTTGAGTCATTGCATGTGTGTTCTTTTCCTAAAACACCTTGATCCACTAGTGACATTGCATGTGTGTTATTTTCCTAAACCACATTGATCCACTAGAGTCATTGCATGTGTGTTTTTTTCCTAAACCACATGGATCCACTAGAGTCATTACATGTGTGTTCTTTCCTTAAACCACATGGACCCATTTGTGGCATTGCATGTGTGTTCTTTTTGTAAACCACATTGATCCAATAGAATCATTGCATGTGTGTTCTTTTCCTAAACCACATTGATCCACTGGTGTCATTGAATGTTTGTTCTTTTCCAAAACAACATGGATCCACTAGAGTCATTGCATGTGTGTTCTTTTCCTAAACCACATGGATCCACTAGAGTCATCGCATGTGTGTTCTTTTCCTAATCCACATGGATCCACTTGAGTCATTGCATGTGTGTTCTTTTCGTAAGACACCCGTATCCACTAGAGTTATTGCATGTGTGTTCTTTTCCTAAACCACATAGATCCCGTGGAGTCATTGCATGTGACTGCGTTTCATAAACCGCACAGATACACTAGAGACATTGCATGAGTTTTCTTTTCCTAAACCATATGGATGCACAAGTGACATTGGATGTGTGTTGATTTCCTATACCACATTGATCCACTTGTGTCATTACATGTGTGTTCTCTTCCTAAACCACATGGATCCACTAGATTCATTGCATCTGTATTATTTTCCTGAACGACATGGATCCTCTAGTGTCATTGCATGTGTGTTCTTTTCATAAACCACATTGATCCACTAGAGACATTGAATGTGTGTTATTTTCCTAAACCACATGGATCCACTAGTGAGACTGCATGTGTGTTATTTTCCTAAACCACATATATCCACAGGTGACATTGCATGTGTGTTATTATCCTAAATAACATGGATCCATTGGTCTCATTGCATTTGTGTTCTTTTTCCTAAACCACATGGATACACTTGAGTCATTGCACGTGTGTTCTTCTCCTGAACCACGTGGATCCACTAGAGACATTGCATGTGTGTTCTTTTCCTAAACCACATTGATCCACTGGTGACATTGCATGTATGTTATTTTTCTAAACCACATTGATCTCATAGAGTCATTTTATGTGTGTTCTTTTCCTAAACCACATGGATCCACTAGAGTCATTGCATGTGTGTTCTTTTCCTAAACCACATGGATCCACTTGAGTCATTGCGTGTGTGTTCTTTTTTCCCGAAACACCTTTATCCACTAGAGTCATTGCATGTGTGTTCTTTTCCTAATCCATATTGATCCACTAGATTCATTGCATATGTGTTCTTTTCCTAAACCACATGGATCCACAAGTGACATTGCATGTGTGTTCTTTTCCCAAACCACATTGATCCACTTCTGTCATTGCTTGTGTGTTCTTTTCCCAAACCACATTGATCCATTGGTGTCATTGCATGTGCGTTCTTTTCCTCAACCACATGGATCCCCTAGTGACATTGCATGTGTGTTATTTTCCTAAACAACATTGATCCACTAGAGTCATTGCATGTGTGTTCTTTTTTCCCAAACCACATTGATCCATTGGTGTCATTGCATGTGCGTTCTTTTCCTAAACCACATGGATCCCCTAGTGACATTGCATGTGTGTTATTTTCCTAAACAACATTGATCCACTAGAGTAATTGCATGTGTGTTCTTTTTCTAAACCACATGGATCGACTAGAGGCATTACATGTGTGTTCTTTTCCTAAACCACATGGATCAACTTGTGACATTGCGTGTGTGTACTTTTCATAAACCAAATTTATCCACTGGTGTCATTGCATGTGTGTTCTTTTCCTAAACCACATGGATCCACTTGTGACATTGCATGTGTGTTCTTTTCCTAAACCACATGGATCCACTAGAGTCATTACATCTGCGTTCTTTTGCTAAACTAGATGGATCCACTAGAGTCATTACATGTGTGTTCTTTTCCTAAACCACATGGATCCACTTGTGACATTGCGTGTGTGTTCTTTTCATAAACCACATTGATCCACTGGTGTCATTGCATGTGTGTTCTTTTCCTAAACCACATGGATCCACTTGTGACATTGCATGTGTGTTCTTTTCATAAACCACATGGATCCACTAGTGTCATTGCATGTGTGTTCTTTTCCTAAACCACATTGATCCACTGGTGTCATTGAATGTTTGTTCTTTTCCAAAACAACATGGATCCAATAGAGTCATTGCAGGTGTGTTCTTTTCCTAAACCACATGGATCCACTAGAGTCATCGCATGTGTGTTCTTTTCCTAATCCACATGGATCCACTTGAGTCATTACATGTGTGTTCTTTTCGTAAGACACCCGTATCCACTAGAGTTATTGCATGTGTGTTCTTTTCCTAAACCACATAGATCCCGTGGAGTCATTGCATGTGACTGCGTTTCATAAACCGCACAGATACACTAGAGACATTGCATGTGTTTTCTTTTCCTAAACCATATGGATGCACAAGTGACATTGGATGTGTGTTGATTTCCTATACCACATTGATCCACTTGTGTCATTACATGTGTGTTCTTTTCATAAACCACATGGATCCACTAGATTCATTGCATCTGTATTATTTTCCTGAACGACATGGATCCTCTAGTGTCATTTCATGTGTGTTCTTTTCATAAACCACATTGATCCACTAGAGACATTGCATGTGTGTTATTTTCCTAAACCACATGGATCCACTAGTGACACTTCATGTGTGTTATTTTCCTAAACCACATAGATCCACAGGTGACATTGCATGTGTGTTATTTTCCTAAAGGACATGGATCCATTGGTCTCATTGAATTTGTGTTCTTTTCCTAAACCACATGGATACACTTGAGTCATTGCACGTGTGTTCTTCTCCCGAACCACGTGGATCCACTAGAGTCATTGCATGTGTGTTCTTTTCCTAAACCACATTGATCCACTGGTGACATTGCATGTATGTTATTTTTCTAAACCACATTGATCTCATAGAGTCATTTTATGTGTTTTCTTTTCCTAAACCACATGGATCCACTAGAGTCATTGCATGTGTGTTCTTTTCCTAAACCACATGGATCCACTTGAGTCATTGCGTGTGTGTTCTTTTTTCCTGAAACACCTTTATCCACTAGTGTCATTGCATGTGTGTTCTTTTCCTAATCCATATTGATCCACTGGATTCAGTGCATATGTGTTCTTTTCCTAAACCACATGGATCCACAAGTGACATTACATGTGTGTTCTTTTCCTAAACCACATTGATCCACTTGTGTCATTGCATGTGTGTTCTTTTCCCAAACCACATTGATCCATTGGTGTCATTGCATGTGCGTTCTTTTCCTAAACCACATGGATCCCCTAGTGACATTGCATGTGTGTTATTTTCCTAAACAACATTGATCCACTAGAGTCATTGCATGTGTGTTCTTTTTCTAAACCACATGGATCCACTAGAGGCATTACATGTGTGTTCTTTTCCTAAACCACATGGATCCGCTTGTGACATTGCGTGTGTGTTCTTTTCATAAACCACATTTATCCACTGGTGTCATTGCATGTGTGTTCTTTTCCTAAACCACATGGATCCACTTGTGACATTGCATGTGTGTTCTTTTCATAAACCACATTGATCCACTGGTGTCATTGCATGTGTGTTCTTTTCCTAAACCACATTGATCCACTAGTGTCATTGCATGTTTGTTCTTTTCCAAAACAATATGGATCCACTAGAGTCATTGCATGTGTTTTTTTCCTAAACCACATGGATCCACTAGAGTCATTACATGTGTGTTCTTTTCCTAAACCACATGGACCCATTTGTGGCATTGCATGTGTGTTCTTTTCGTAAACCACATTGATCCAATAGAATCATTGCATGTGTGTTCTTTTCCTAAACCACATTGATCCACTGGTGTCATTGAATGTTTGTTCTTTTCCAAAACAACATGGATTCACTAGAGTCATTGCATGTGTGTTCTTTTCCTAAACCACATGGATCCACTAGAGTCATCGCATGTGTGTTCTTTTCCTAATCCACATGGATCCACTTGAGTCATTGCATGTGTGTTCTTTTCGTAAGACACCCGTATCCACTAGAGTTATTGCATGTGTGTTCTTTTCCTAAACCACATAGATCCCGTGGAGTCATTGCATGTGACTGCGTTTCATAAACCGCACAGATACACTAGAGACATTGCATGTGTTTTCTTTTCCTAAACCATATGGATGCACAAGTGACATTGGATGTGTGTTGATTTCCTATACCACATTGACCCACTTGTGTCATTACATGTGTGTTCTTTTCCTAAACCACATGGATCCACTAGATTCATTGCATCTGTATTATTTTCCTGAACGACATGGATCCTCTAGTGTCATTGCATGTGTGTTCTTTTCATAAACCACATTGATCCACTAGAGACATTGCATGTGTGTTATTTTCCTAAACCACATGGATCCACTAGTGAGACTGCATGTGTGTTATTTTCCTAAACCACATATATCCACAGGTGACATTGCATGTGTGTTATTTTCCTAAACTACATGGATCCATTGGTCTCATTGCATTTGTGTTCTTTTCCTAAACCACATGGATACATTTGAGTCATTGCACGTGTGTTCTTCTCCTGAACCACGTGGATCCACTAGAGTCATTGCATGTGTGTTCTTTTACTAAACCACATTGATCCACTGGTGACATTGCATGTATGTTATTTTTCTAAACCACATTGATCTCATAGAGTGATTTTATGTGTGTTCTTTTCCTAAACCACATGGATCCACTAGTGTCATTGCATGTTTGTCCTTTTCCAAAACAATATGGATCCACTAGAGTCATTGCATGTGTTTTTTCCTAAACCACATGGATCCAATAGAGTCATTGCTTGTGTGTTCTTTTCCTAAACCACATGGATCCACTTGAGTCATTGCATGTGTGTTCTTTTCCTAAAACACCTTGATCCACTAGTGACATTGCATGTGTGTTATTTTCCTAAACCACATTGATCCACTAGAGTCATTGCATGTGTGTTTTTTTCCTAAACCACATGGATCCACTAGAGTCATTACATGTGTGTTCTTTCCTTAAACCACATGGACCCATTTGTGGCATTGCATGTGTGTTCTTTTTGTAAACCACATTGATCCAATAGAATCATTGCATGTGTGTTCTTTTCCTAAACCACATTGATCCACTGGTGTCATTGAATGTTTGTTCTTTTCCAAAACAACATGGATCCACTAGAGTCATTGCATGTGTGTTCTTTTCCTAAACCACATGGATCCACTAGAGTCATCGCATGTGTGTTCTTTTCCTAATCCACATGGATCCACTTGAGTCATTGCATGTGTGTTCTTTTCGTAAGACACCCGTATCCACTAGAGTTATTGCATGTGTGTTCTTTTCCTAAACCACATAGATCCACTGGAGTCAATGCATGTGACTTAGTTTCCTAAACCGCATGATACACTAGAGACATTGCATGAGTTTTCTTTTCCTAAACCATATGGATGCACAAGTGACATTGGATGTGTGTTGATTTCCTATACCACATTGATCCACTTGTGTCATTACATGTGTGTTATCTTCCTAAACCACATGGATCCACTAGATTCATTGCATCTGTATTATTTTCCTGAACGACATGGATCCTCTAGTGTCATTGCATGTGTGTTCTTTTCATAAACCACATTGATCCACTAGAGACATTGAATGTGTGTTATTTTCCTAAACCACATGGATCCACTAGTGAGACTGCATGTGTGTTATTTTCCTAAACCACATATATCCACAGGTGACATTGCATGTGTGTTATTATCCTAAATAACATGGATCCATTGGTCTCATTGCATTTGTGTTCTTTTTCCTAAACCACATGGATACACTTGAGTCATTGCACGTGTGTTCTTCTCCTGAACCACGTGGATCCACTAGAGACATTGCATGTGTGTTCTTTTCCTAAACCACATTGATCCACTCGTGACATTGCATGTATGTTATTTTTCTAAACCACATTGATCTCATAGAGTCATTTTATGTGTGTTCTTTTCCTAAACCACATGGATCCACTAGAGTCATTGCATGTGTGTTCTTTTCCTAAACCACATGGATCCACTTGAGTCATTGCGTGTGTGTTCTTTTTTCCCGAAACACCTTTATCCACTAGAGTCATTGCATGTGTGTTCTTTTCCTAATCCATATTGATCCACTAGATTCATTGCATATGTGTTCTTTTCCTAAACCACATGGATCCACAAGTGACATTGCATGTGTGTTCTTTTCCCAAACCACATTGATCCACTTCTGTCATTGCTTGTGTGTTCTTTTCCCAAACCACATTGATCCATTGGTGTCATTGCATGTGCGTTCTTTTCCTCAACCACATGGATCCCCTAGTGACATTGCATGTGTGTTATTTTCCTAAACAACATTGATCCACTAGAGTCATTGCATGTGTGTTCTTTTTTCCCAAACCACATTGATCCATTGGTGTCATTGCATGTGCGTTCTTTTCCTAAACCACATGGATCCCCTAGTGACATTGCATGTGTGTTATTTTCCTAAACAACATTGATCCACTAGAGTAATTGCATGTGTGTTCTTTTTCTAAACCACATGGATCGACTAGAGGCATTACATGTGTGTTCTTTTCCTAAACCACATGGATCAACTTGTGACATTGCGTGTGTGTACTTTTCATAAACCAAATTTATCCACTGGTGTCATTGCATGTGTGTTCTTTTCCTAAACCACATGGATCCACTTGTGACATTGCATGTGTGTTCTTTTCATAAACCACATTGATCCACTGGTGTCATTGCATGTGTGTTCTTTTCCTAAACCACATTGATCCACTAGTGTCATTGCATGTTTGTTCTTTTCCAAAACAATATGGATCCACTAGAGTCATTGCATGTGTGTTTTTTTCCTAAACCACATGGATCCACTAGAGTCATTGCATGTGTGTTCTTTTCCTAAACCACATGGATCCACTTGAGTCATTGCATGTGTGTTCTTTTCCTAAAACACCTTGATCCACTAGAGTCATTGCATGTGTGTTTTTTTCCTAAACCACATGGATCCACTAGAGTCATTACATGTGTGTTCTTTCCTTAAACCACATGGACCCATTTGTGGCATTGCATGTGTGTTCTTTTTGTAAACCACATTGATCCAATAGAATCATTGCATGTGTGTTCTTTTCCTAAACCACATTGATCCACTGGTGTCATTGAATGTTTGTTCTTTTCCAAAACAACATGGATCCACTAGAGTCATTGCATGTGTGTTCTTTTCCTAAACCACATGGATCCACTAGAGTCATCGCATGTGTGTTCTTTTCCTAATCCACATGTATCCACTTGAGTCATTGCATGTGTGTTCTTTTCGTAAGACACCCGTATCCACTAGAGTTATTGCATGTGTGTTCTTTTCCTAAACCACATAGATCCCGTGGAGTCATTGCATGTGACTGCGTTTCATAAACCGCACAGATACACTAGAGACATTGCATGAGTTTTCTTTTCCTAAACCATATGGATGCACAAGTGACATTGGATGTGTGTTGATTTCCTATACCACATTGATCCACTTGTGTCATTACATGTGTGTTCTCTTCCTAAACCACATGGATCCACTAGATTCATTGCATCTGTATTATTTTCCTGAACGACATGGATCCTCTAGTGTCATTGCATGTGTGTTCTTTTCATAAACCACATTGATCCACTAGAGACATTGAATGTGTGTTATTTTCCTAAACCACATGGATCCACTAGTGAGACTGCATGTGTGTTATTTTCCTAAACCACATAGATCCACAGGTGACATTGCATGTGTGTTATTATCCTAAATAACATGGATCCATTGGTCTCATTGCATTTGTGTTCTTTTCCTAAACCACATGGATACACTTGAGTCATTGCACGTGTGTTCTTCTCCTGAACCACGTGGATCCACTAGAGACATTGCATGTGTGTTCTTTTCCTAAACCACATTGATCCACTGGTGACATTGCATGTATGTTATTTTTCTAAACCACATTGATCTCATAGAGTCATTTTATGTGTGTTCTTTTCCTAAACCACATGGATCCACTAGAGTCATTGCATGTGTGTTCTTTTCCTAAACCACATGGATCCACTTGAGTCATTGCGTGTGTGTTCTTTTTTCCCGAAACACCTTTATCCACTAGAGTCATTGCATGTGTGTTCTTTTCCTAATCCATATTGATCCACTAGATTCATTGCATATGTGTTCTTTTCCTAAACCACATGGATCCACAAGTGACATTGCATGTGTGTTCTTTTCCCAAACCACATTGATCCACTTCTGTCATTGCTTGTGTGTTCTTTTCCCAAACCACATTGATCCATTGGTGTCATTGCATGTGCGTTCTTTTCCTCAACCACATGGATCCCCTAGTGACATTGCATGTGTGTTATTTTCCTAAACAACATTGATCCACTAGAGTCATTGCATGTGTGTTCTTTTTTCCCAAACCACATTGATCCATTGGTGTCATTGCATGTGCGTTCTTTTCCTAAACCACATGGATCCCCTAGTGACATTGCATGTGTGTTATTTTCCTAAACAACATTGATCCACTAGAGTCATTGCATGTGTGTTCTTTTTCTAAACCACATGGATCGACTAGAGGCATTACATGTGTGTTCTTTTCCTAAACCACATGGATCAACTTGTGACATTGCGTGTGTGTACTTTTCATAAACCAAATTTATCCACTTGTGTCATTGCATGTGTGTTCTTTTCGTAAACCACATGGCTCCACTTGTGACATTGCATGTGTGTTCTTTTCATAAACCACATTGATCCACTAGTGTCATTGCATGTTTGTTCTTTTCCAAAACAATATGGATCCACTAGAGTCATTGCATGTGTGTTTTTTTCCTAAACCACATGGATCCACTAGAGTCATTGCATGTGTGTTCTTTTCCTAAACCACATGGATCCACTTGAGTCATTGCATGTGTGTTCTTTTCCTAAAACACCTTGATCCACTAGTGACATTGCATGTGTGTTATTTTCCTAAACCACATTGATCCACTAGAGTCATTGCATCTGTGTTCTTTTCTTAAACCACATGGATCCACTAGAGTCATTACATGTGTGTTCTTTTCCTAAACCACATGGACCCATTTGTGGCATTGCTTGTGTGTTCTTTTCGTAAACCACATTGATCCAATAGAGTCATTGCATGTGTGTTCTTTTCCTAAAACACATGGATCTACTCGTGTCATTGCATGTGTGTTCTTTTACTAAACCACATAGATCCACTAGAGTCATTGCATGTGTGTTCTTTTCCTGAACCACCTAGATCCACTAGTAACTTTGCATGTGTGTTCTTTTCCTAAACCACATTGATCCACTAGAGTCATTGCATGTTTGTTGCTTACCTAAAACACATTGATCCACTAGAGTCATTGCATGTGTGTTCTTTTCCAAAACCACATGGATCCACTAAAGTCATTGCATGTGTGTTCTTTTCATAAACCACATTGATCCATTGGTGACATTTGCATGTGTGTTCTTTTGCTAAACCACATGGATCCACTCGTGTCATTTGCATGTGTGTTCTTTTCCTAAACTACATTGATCCACTAGAGTCATTTCATGTGTGTTATTTTCCTAAACCACATGGATCCACTAGAATCATTGCATGGATGTTCTTTTCCTAAAACACATGGATCCACTAGAGTCATTGCATGTGCGTTCTTCTCCTAAACAACATTGATCCACAAGAGTCATTGCATGTGTTTCCTTTTCCTAAACCACATGGATCCACTAGAGTTATTACATTTACGTTCTTTTGCTAAACCAGATGGATCCACTAGAGTCATTACATGTGTGTTCTTTTCCTAAACCACATGGATCCAGTTGTGACATTGCATGTGTGTTATTTTCCTAAACCACATGGATCCACTAGAGTCATTACATTTGCGTTCTTTTGCTAAACTAGATGGATCCACTAGAGTCATTACATGTGTGTTCTTTTCCTAAACCACATGGATCCACTTGTGACATTGCGTGTGTGTTCTTTTCATAAACCACATTGATCCACTGGTGTCATTGCATGTGTGTTCTTTTCCTAAACCACATGGATCCACTTGTGACATTGCATGTGTGTTCTTTTCATAAACCACATGGATCCACTAGTGTCATTGCATGTGTGTTCTTTTCCTAAACCACATTGATCCACTGGTGTCATTGAATGTTTGTTCTTTTCCAAAACAACATGGATCCAATAGAGTCATTGCAGGTGTGTTCTTTTCCTAAACCACATGGATCCACTAGAGTCATCGCATGTGTGTTCTTTTCCTAATCCACATGGATCCACTTGAGTCATTACATGTTGATTTCCTATACCACATTGATCCACTTGTGTCATTACATGTGTGTTCTTTTCATAAACCACATGGATCCACTAGATTCATTGCATCTGTATTATTTTCCTGAACGACATGGATCCTCTAGTGTCATTTCATGTGTGTTCTTTTCATAAACCACATTTATCCACTAGAGACATTGCATGTGTGTTATTTTCCTAAACCACATGGATCCACTAGTGACACTTCATGTGTGTTATTTTCCTAAACCACATAGATCCACAGGTGACATTGCATGTGTGTTATTTTCCTAAAGGACATAGATCCATTGGTCTCATTGAATTTGTGTTCTTTTCCTAAACCACATGGATACACTTGAGTCATTGCACGTGTGTTCTTCTCCTGAACCACGTGGATCCACTAGAGTCATTGCATGTGTGTTCTTTTCCTAAACCACATTGATCCACTGGTGACATTGCATGTATGTTATTTTTCTAAACCACATTGATCTCATAGAGTCATTTTATGTGTGTTCTTTTCCTAAACCACATGGATCCACTAGAGTCATTGCATGTGTGTTCTTTTCCTAAACCACATGGATCCACTTGAGTCATTGCGTGTGTGTTCTTTTTCCCGAAACACCTTTATCCACTAGAGTCATTGCATGTGTGTTCTTTTCCTAATCCATATTGATCCACTAGATTCAGTGCATATGTGTTCTTTTCCTAAACCACATGGATCCACAAGTGACATTGCATGTGTGTTCTTTTCCTAAACCACATTGATCCACTAGAGTCATGGCATGTGTGTTCTTTTCCTAAACCACATGGATCCACTAGAGTCATCGCATGTGTGTTCTTTTCCTAATCCACATGGATCCCCTAGTGACATTGCATGTGTGTTCTTTTTCTAAACCACATGGATCCACTAGAGGCATTACATGTGTGTTCTTTTCCTAAACCACATGGATCCAATTGTGACATTGCGTGTGTGTTCTTTTCATAAACCACATTTATCCACTGGTGTCATTGCATGTGTGTTCTTTTCCTAAACCACATGGACCCACTTGTGACATTGCATCTGTGTATTTTCATAAACCACATTGATCCACTGGTGTCATTGCATGTGTGTTCTTTCCTAAACAACATTGATCCACTAGTGTCATTGCATGTTTGTTCTTTTCCAAAACAATATGGATCCACTAGAGTCATTGCATGTGTGTTTTTTTCCTAAACCACATGGATCCACTAGAGTCATTGCATGTGTGTTCTTTTCCTAAACCACATGGATCCACTTGAGTCATTGCATGTGTGTTCTTTTCCTAAAACACCTTGATCCACTAGTGACATTGCATGTGTGTTATTTTCCTAAACCACATTGATCCACTAGAGTCATTGCATCTGTGTTCTTTTCCTAAACCACATGGATCCAATAGAGTCATTACATGTGTGTTGTTTTCCTAAACCACATGGACCCATTTGTGGCATTGCATGTGTGTTCTTTTCGTAAACCACATTGATCCAATAGAGTCATTGCATGTGTGTTCTTTTCCTAAACCACATTGATCCACTGGTGTCATTGAATGTTTGTTCTTTTCCAAAACAACATGGATCCACTAGAGTCATTGCATGTGTGTTCTTTTCCTAAACCACATGGATCCACTAGAGCCATCGCATGTGTGTTCTTTTCCTAATCCACATGGATCCACTAGAGGCATTACATGTGTGTTCTTTTCCTAAACCACATGGATCCAATTGTGACATTGTGTGTGTGTTCTTTTCATAAACCACATTTATCCACTGGTGTCATTGCATGTGTGTTCTTTTCCTAAACCACATGGACCCACTTGTGACATTGCATGTGTGTATTTTCATAAACCACATTGATCCACTGGTGTCATTGCATGTGTGTTCTTTCCTAAACAACATTGATCCACTAGTGTCATTGCATGTTTGTTCTTTTCCAAAACAATATGGATCCACTAGAGTCATTGCATGTGTTTTTTTCCTAAACCACATGGATCCACTAGAGTCATTGCATGTGTGTTCTTTTCCTAAACCACATGGATCCACTTGAGTCATTGCATGTGTGTTCTTTTCCTAAAACACCTTGATCCACTAGTGACATTGCATGTGTGTTATTTTCCTAAACCACATTGATCCACTAGAGTCATTGCATCTGTTCTTTTCCTAAACCACATGGATCCAATAGAGTCATTACATGTGTGTTGTTTTCCTAAACCACATGGACCCATTTGTGGCATTGCATGTGTGTTCTTTTCGTAAACCACATTGATCCAATAGAGTCATTGCATGTGTGTTCTTTTCCTAAACCACATTGATCCACTGGTGTCATTGAATGTTTGTTCTTTTCCAAAACAACATGGATCCACTAGAGTCATTGCATGTGTGTTCTTTTCCTAAACCACATGGATCCACTAGAGCCATCGCATGTGTGTTCTTTTCCTAATCCACATGGATCCACTTGAGTCATTGCATGTGTGTTCTTTTCGTAAGACACCCGTATCCACTAGAGTTATTGCATGTGTGTTCTTTTCCTAAACCACATAGATCCCGTGGAGTCATTGCATGTGACTGCGTTTCATAAACCGCACAGATACACTAGAGACATTGCATGTGTTTTCTTTTCCTAAACCATATGGATGCACAAGTGACATTGGATGTGTGTTGATTTCCTATACCACATTGATCCACTAGAGCCATTACATGTGTGTTCTTTTCCTAAACCACATGGATCAACTTGTGACATTGCGTGTGTGTACTTTTCATAAACCACATTTATCCACTGGTGTCATTGCATGTGTGTTATTTTCCTAAACCACATGGACCCACTTGTGACATTGCATGTGTGTTCTTTCCTAAACAACATTGATCCACTAGTGTCATTGCATGTTTGTTCTTTTCCAAAACAATATGGATCCACTAGAGTCATTGCATGTGTGTTTTTTTCCTAAACCACATGGATCCACTAGAGTCATTGCATGTGTGTTCTTTTCCTAAACCACATGGATCCACTTGAGTCATTGCATGTGTGTTCTTTTCCTAAAACACCTTGATCCACTAGTGACATTGCATGTGTGTTATTTTCCTAAACCACATTGATCCACTAGAGTCATTGCATCTGTGTTCTTTTCCTAAACCACATGGATCCACTAGAGTCATTACATGTGTGTTCTTTTCCTAAACCACATGGACCCATTTGTGGCATTGCTTGTGTGTTCTTTTCGTAAAACACATTGATCCAATAGAGTCATTGCATGTGTGTTCTTTTCCTAAAACACATGGATCTACTCGTGTCATTGCATGTGTGTTCTTTTACTAAACCACATAGATCCACTAGAGTCATTGGATGTGTGTTCTTTTCCTGAACCACCTAGATCCACTAGTAACTTTGCATGTGTGTTCTTTTCCTAAACCACATTGATCCACTAGAGTCATTGCATGTTTGTTGCTTACCTAAAACACATTGACCACTAGAGTCATTGCATGTGTGTTCTTTTCCAAAACCACATGGATCCACTAAAGTCATTGCATGTGTGTTCTTTTCATAAACCACATTGATCCATTGGTGACATTTGCATGTGTGTTCTTTTGCTAAACCACATGGATCCACTCGTGTCATTTGCATGTGTGTTCTTTTCCTAAACTACATTCATCCACTAGAGTCATTTCATGTGTGTTATTTTCCTAAACCACATGGATCCACTAGAATCATTGCATGGTTGTTCTTTTCCTAAAACACATGGATCCACTAGAGTCATTGCATGTGCGTTCTTTTCCTAAACAACATTGATCCAAAAGAGTCATTGCATGTGTTTCCTTTTCCTAAACCACATGGATCCACTAGAGTTATTACATTTACGTTCTTTTCCTAAACCACATGGATCCACTAGAGTCATTACATTTGCGTTCTTTTCCTAAACCACATGGATCCAGTTGTGACATTGCATGTGTGTTATTTTCCTAAACCACATGGATCCACTAGAGTCATTACATTTGCGTTCTTTTGCTAAACTAGATGGATCCACTAGAGTCATTACATGTGTGTTCTTTTCCTAAACCACATGGATCCACTTGTGACATTGCGTGTGTGTTCTTTTCATAAACCACATTGATCCACTGGTGTCATTGCATGTGTGTTCTTTTCCTAAACCACATGGATCCACTTGTGACATTGCATGTGTGTTCTTTTCATAAACCACATGGATCCACTAGTGTCATTGCATGTGTGTTCTTTTCCTAAACCACATTGATCCACTGGTGTCATTGAATGTTTGTTCTTTTCCAAAACAACATGGATCCAATAGAGTCATTGCAGGTGTGTTCTTTTCCTAAACCACATGGATCCACTAGAGTCATCGCATGTGTGTTCTTTTCCTAATCCACATGGATCCACTTGAGTCATTACATGTGTGTTCTTTTCGTAAGACACCCGTATCCACTAGAGTTATTGCATGTGTGTTCTTTTCCTAAACCACATAGATCCCGTGGAGTCATTGCATGTGTGTTTCATAAACCACATGGATACACTAGAGACATTGCATGTGTTTTCTTTTCCTAAACCATATGGATGCACAAGTGACATTGGATGTGTGTTGATTTCCTATACCACATTGATCCACTTGTGTCATTACATGTGTGTTCTTTTCATAAACCACATGGATCCACTAGATTCATTGCATCTGTATTATTTTCCTGAACGACATGGATCCTCTAGTGTCATTTCATGTGTGTTCTTTTCATAAACCACATTGATCCACTAGAGACATTGCATGTGTGTTATTTTCCTAAACCACATGGATCCACTAGTGACACTTCATGTGTGTTATTTTCCTAAACCACATAGATCCACAGGTGACATTGCATGTGTGTTATTTTCCTAAAGGACATGGATCCATTGGTCTCATTGAATTTGTGTTCTTTTCCTAAACCACATGGATACACTTGAGTCATTGCACGTGTGTTCTTCTCCTGAACCACGTGGATCCACTAGAGTCATTGCATGTGTGTTCTTTTCCTAAACCACATTGATCCACTGGTGACATTGCATGTATGTTATTTTTCTAAACCACATTGATCTCATAGAGTCATTTTATGTGTGTTCTTTTCCTAAACCACATGGATCCACTAGAGTCATTGCATGTGTGTTATTTTCCTAAACCACATGGATCCACTTGAGTCATTGCGTGTTTGTTCTTTTTCCCGAAACACCTTTATCCACTAGAGTCATTGCATGTGTGTTCTTTTCCTAATCCATATTGATCCACTAGATTCAGTGCATATGTGTTCTTTTCCTAAACCACATGGATCCACAAGTGACATTGCATGTGTGTTCTTTCCCTAAACCACATTGATCCACTAGAGTCATTGCATGTGTGTTCTTTTCCTAAACCACATGGATCCACTAGAGTCATCGCATGTGTGTTCTTTTCCTAATCCACATGGATCCCCTAGTGACATTGCATGTGTGTTCTTTTTCTAAACCACATGGATCCACTAGAGGCATTACATGTGTGTTCTTTTCCTAAACCACATGGATCCAATTGTGACATTGCGTGTGTGTTCTTTTCATAAACCACATTTATCCACTGGTGTCATTGCATGTGTGTTCTTTTCCTAAACCACATGGACCCACTTGTGACATTGTATGTGTGTATTTTCATAAACCACATTGATCCACTGGTGTCATTGCATGTGTGTTCTTTCCTAAACAACATTGATCCACTAGTGTCATTGCATGTTTGTTCTTTTCCAAAACAATATGGATCCACTAGAGTCATTGCATGTGTGTTTTTTTCCTAAACCACATGGATCCACTAGAGTCATTGCATGTGTGTTCTTTTCCTAAACCACATGGATCCACTTGAGTCATTGCATGTGTGTTCTTTTCCTAAAACACCTTGATCCACTAGTGACATTGCATGTGTGTTATTTTCCTAAACCACATTGATCCACTAGAGTCATTGCATCTGTGTTCTTTTCCTAAACCACATGGATCCAATAGAGTCATTACATGTGTGTTGTTTTCCTAAACCACATGGACCCATTTGTGGCATTGCATGTGTGTTCTTTTCGTAAACCACATTGATCCAATAGAGTCATTGCATGTGTGTTCTTTTCCTAAACCACATTGATCCACTGGTGTCATTGAATGTTTGTTCTTTTCCAAAACAACATGGATCCACTAGAGTCATTGCATGTGTGTTCTTTTCCTAAACCACATGGATCCACTAGAGCCATCGCATGTGTGTTCTTTTCCTAATCCACATGGATCCACTAGAGGCATTACATGTGTGTTCTTTTCCTAAACCACATGGATCCAATTGTGACATTGTGTGTGTGTTCTTTTCATAAACCACATTTATCCACTGGTGTCATTGCATGTGTGTTCTTTTCCTAAACCACATGGACCCACTTGTGACATTGCATGTGTGTATTTTCATAAACCACATTGATCCACTGGTGTCATTGCATGTGTGTTCTTTCCTAAACAACATTGATCCACTAGTGTCATTGCATGTTTGTTCTTTTCCAAAACAATATGGATCCACTAGAGTCATTGCATGTGTGTTTTTTTCCTAAACCACATGGATCCACTAGAGTCATTGCATGTGTGTTCTTTTCCTAAACCACATGGATCCACTTGAGTCATTGCATGTGTGTTCTTTTCCTAAAACACCTTGATCCACTAGTGACATTGCATGTGTGTTATTTTCCTAAACCACATTGATCCACTAGAGTCATTGCATCTGTGTTCTTTTCCTAAACCACATGGATCCAATAGAGTCATTACATGTGTGTTGTTTTCCTAAACCACATGGACCCATTTGTGGCATTGCATGTGTGTTCTTTTCGTAAACCACATTGATCCAATAGAGTCATTGCATGTGTGTTCTTTTCCTAAACCACATTGATCCACTGGTGTCATTGAATGTTTGTTCTTTTCCAAAACAACATGGATCCACTAGAGTCATTGCATGTGTGTTCTTTTCCTAAACCACATGGATCCACTAGAGCCATCGCATGTGTGTTCTTTTCCTAATCCACATGGATCCACTTGAGTCATTGCATGTGTGTTCTTTTCGTAAGACACCCGTATCCACTAGAGTTATTGCATGTGTGTTCTTTTCCTAAACCACATAGATCCCGTGGAGTCATTGCATGTGACTGCGTTTCATAAACCGCACAGATACACTAGAGACATTGCATGTGTTTTCTTTTCCTAAACCATATGGATGCACAAGTGACATTGGATGTGTGTTGATTTCCTATACCACATTGATCCACTTGTGTCATTACATGTGTGTTCTCTTCCTAAACCACATGGATCCACTAGATTCATTGCATCTGTATTATTTTCCTGAACGACATGGATCCTCTAGTGTCATTGCATGTGTGTTCTTTTCATAAACCACATTGATCCACTAGAGACATTGCATGTGTGCTATTTTCCTAAACCACATGGATCCACAAGTGAGACTGCATGTGTGTTATTTTCCTAAACCACATAGATCCACAGGTGACATTGCATGTGTGTTATTTTCCTAAACGACATGGATCCATTGGTCTCATTGCATTTGTGTTCTTTTCCTAAACCACATGGATACACTTGAGTCATTGCACGTGTGTTCTTCTCCTGAACCACGTGGATCCACTAGAGTCATTGCACGTGTGTTCTTTTACTAAACCACATTGATCCACTGGTGACATTGCATGTATGTTATTTTTCTAAACCACATTGATCTCATAGAGTCATTTTATGTATGTTTTTTTCCTAAACCACATGGATCCACTAGAGTCATTGCATGTGTGTTCTTTTCCTAAACCACATGGATCCACTTGAGTCATTGCGTGTGTGTTCTTTTTTCCCGAAACACCTTTATCCACTAGAGTCATTGCATGTGTGTTCTTTTCCTAATCCATATTGATCCACTAGATTCATTGCATATGTGTTCTTTTCCTAAACCACATGGATCCACAAGTGACATTGCATGTGTGTTCTTTTCCCAAACCACATTGATCCACTTGTGTCATTGCTTGTGTGTTCTTTCCCAAACCACATTGATCCATTGGTGTCATTGCATGTGCGTTCTTTTCCTAAACCACATGGATCCCCTAGTGACATTGCATGTGTGTTATTTTCCTAAACAACATTGATCCACTAGAGTCATTGCATGTGTGTTCTTTTTTCCCAAACCACATTGATCCATTGGTGTCATTGCATGTGCGTTCTTTTCCTAAACCACATGGATCCCCTAGTGACATTGCATGTGTGTTATTTTCCTAAACAACATTGATGCACTAGAGTCATTGCATGTGTGTTCTTTTTCTAAACCACATGGATCGACTAGAGGCATTACATGTGTGTTCTTTTCCTAAACCACATGGATCAACTTGTGACATTGCGTGTGTGTAATTTTCATAAACCAAATTTATCCACTGGTGTCATTGCATGTGTGTTCTTTTCCTAAACCACATGGATCCACTTGTGACATTGCATGTGTGTTCTTTTCATAAACCACATTGATCCACTAGTGTCATTGCATGTGTGTTCTTTTCCTAAACCACATTGATCCACTAGTGTCATTGCATGTTTGTTCTTTTCCAAAACAATATGGATCCACTAGAGTCATTGCATGTGTGTTTTTTTCCTAAACCACATGGATCCACTAGAGTCATTGCATGTGTGTTCTTTTCCTAAACCACATGGATCCACTTGAGTCATTGCATGTGTGTTCTTTTCCTAAAACACCTTGATCCACTAGTGACATTGCATGTGTGTTATTTTCCTAAACCACATTGATCCACTAGAGTCATTGCATCTGTGTTCTTTTCCTAAACCACATGGATCCACTAGAGTCATTACATGTGTGTTCTTTTCCTAAACCACATGGACCCATTTGTGGCATTGCTTGTGTGTTCTTTTCGTAAAACACATTGATCCAATAGAGTCATTGCATGTGTGTTCTTTTCCTAAAACACATGGATCTACTCGTGTCATTGCATGTGTGTTCTTTTACTAAACCACATAGATCCACTAGAGTCATTGGATGTGTGTTCTTTTCCTGAACCACCTAGATCCACTAGTAACTTTGCATGTGTGTTCTTTTCCTAAACCACATTGATCCACTAGAGTCATTGCATGTTTGTTGCTTACCTAAAACACATTGACCACTAGAGTCATTGCATGTGTGTTCTTTTCCAAAACCACATGGATCCACTAAAGTCATTGCATGTGTGTTCTTTTCATAAACCACATTGATCCATTGGTGACATTTGCATGTGTGTTCTTTTGCTAAACCACATGGATCCACTCGTGTCATTGCATGTGTGTTCTTTTCCTAAACCACATGGATCCACTAGAGTCATTGCATGTGTTTTTTTCCTGAACCACCTAGATCCACTAGAGTCATTACATGTGTGTTCTTTTCCTAAACCACATGGATCCACTAGAGTCATTACATGTGTTGTTTTCCTAAACCACATGGATCCACTTGTGACATTGCATGTGTGTTCTTTCATAAACCACATTGATCCACGTGTGTCATTGCATGTGTGTTCTTTTCCTAAACCACATGGATCCACCGAAGTCATTGCATGTGTGTTCTTTTCCTAAACCACATGGATCCACTAGAGTCATTGCATGTGTATTCTTTTCCTAAACCACATGGATCCACTAGAGTCATTGCATGTGTTCTTTTCCAAACCACATTGATCCACTAGAGTCATTGCATGTGTGTTCTTTTCCTAAACCACATGGATCCACTAGAGACATTGCATGTGTGTTCTTTTCCTAAACCACATGGATCCACAAGAGACATTGCATGTGTGTTCATTTCCTAAACCACATTGATCCACTTGTGTTATTGCATGTGTTATTTTCCTAAACCACATGGATCCATTAGATCCATTACATCTGTGTTATTTTCCTCAACCACATGGATCGTCTGATGTCATTGCATGTTTTTTCTTTTCATAAACCACATTGATCCACTAGAGACATCGCATGTGTGTTATTTTCCTAAACCACATGGATCCACTCGTGTCATTCCATGTGTTATTTTCCTAAACCACATTGTTCCACTGGTGACATTGCATGTGTGTTATTTTCCTAAACAACATGGATCCACTAGAGTCATTACATTTGTGTTTTTTTCCTAAACCACAGGGATCCACTTGTGTCATTGCATGTGTGTTCTTTTCCTAAACCACATGGATCCACTAGAGTCATTGCATGTGTGTTCTTTTACTAAACCACATTGATCCACTAGAGTCATTGCATGTGTGTTCTTTTCCTAAACCACATGGATCCACTAGAGTCATTGCATGTGTGTTATTTTCCTAAACCACATGGATCCACTGGAGTCATTGCATGTGTTCTTTTCCTAAAACACCTTCATCCACTAGAGTCATTGCATGTGTGTTCTTTTCCACATTGATCCATTGAGTCATTGCATGTTTGTTCTTTTTAAACCACATTGATCCACTTGAGACATTGCATGTGTGTTCTTCTCCTAAACCACATGGATCCATTAGATTCATTACATCTGTGTTATTTTCCTGAACCACATGGATCCTCTAGTGTCATTGCATGTGTGTTCTTTTCATAAACCACATTGATCCACTAGAGACATTGCATGTGTGTTATTTTCCTAAACCACATGGATCCACTAGTGACATTGCATGTGTGTTATTTTCCTAAACCACATGGATCCATTGGTAACATTGCATGTGTGTTATTTTCCTAAACAACATGGATCCACTGGTCTTATTGCATGTGTGTTATTTTCTTGAACCACATGGATGCACTTGAGTCATTGCATGTGTGTTCTTTTCCTGAACCACATGTATCCACTAGAGTCATTGCATGTGTGTTCTTTTACTAAACCACATTAATCCACTGGTGACATTGCATGTGTGTTCTTTTCCTAAACCACATTGATCCAATAGAGTCATTGCATGTGTGTTCTTTTCCTAAACCACATGGATCCACTACAGTCATTGCATGTGTGTTTTTTTCCTAAACCACATGGATCCAGTTGAGTCATTGCACGTGTGTTCTTTTCCTAAAACACCTTCATCCACTAGAGTCATTGCATGTGTGTTCTTTTCCACATTGATCCATTGGAGTCATTGCATGTTTGTTCTTTTTCTAAACCACATTGATCCACGAGAGACATTGCATGTGTGTTCTTTTCCTAAACCACATTGATCCACTAGTGTCATTGCATGTTTGTTCTTTTCCAAAACAATATGGATCCACTAGAGTCATTGCATGTGTGTTTTTTTCCTAAACCACATGGATCCACTAGAGTCATTGCATGTGTGTTCTTTTCCTAAACCACATGGATCCACTTGAGTCATTGCATGTGTGTTCTTTTCCTAAAACACCTTGATCCACTAGTGACATTGCATGTGTGTTATTTTCCTAAACCACATTGATCCACTAGAGTCATTGCATCTGTGTTCTTTTCCTAAACCACATGGATCCACTAGAGTCATTACATGTGTGTTCTTTTCCTAAACCACATGGACCCATTTGTGGCATTGCTTGTGTGTTCTTTTCGTAAAACACATTGATCCAATAGAGTCATTGCATGTGTGTTCTTTTCCTAAAACACATGGATCTACTCGTGTCATTGCATGTGTGTTCTTTTACTAAACCACATAGATCCACTAGAGTCATTGGATGTGTGTTCTTTTCCTGAACCACCTAGATCCACTAGTAACTTTGCATGTGTGTTCTTTTCCTAAACCACATTGATCCACTAGAGTCATTGCATGTTTGTTGCTTACCTAAAACACATTGACCACTAGAGTCGTTGCATGTGTGTTCTTTTCCAAAACCACATGGATCCACTAAAGTCATTGCATGTGTGTTCTTTTCATAAACCACATTGATCCATTGGTGACATTTGCATGTGTGTTCTTTTGCTAAACCACATGGATCCACTCGTGTCATTGCATGTGTGTTCTTTTCCTAAACCACATGGATCCACTAGAGTCATTGCATGTGTTTTTTTCCTGAACCACCTAGATCCACTAGAGTCATTACATGTGTGTTCTTTTCCTAAACCAGACGGATCCACAAGAGTCATTACATGTGTGTTGTTTTCCTAAACCACATGGATCCACTTGTGACATTGCATGTGTGTTCTTTTCATAAACCACATTGATCCACGTGTGTCATTGCATGTGTGTTCTTTTCCTAAACCACATGGGTCCACAAGTGTCATTGCCTGTGTGTTCTTTTCCTAAACAAGATGGATCCACTAGAGTCATTGCATGTGTATTCTTTTCCTAAACCACATGGATCCACTAGAGTCATTGCATGTGTGTTCTTTTCCGAAACCACATTGATCCAATGGAGTCATTGCATGTGTGTTCGTTTCCTCAACCACATGGATCCACTAAAGACATTGCATGTGTGTTCTTTTCCTAAACCACATGGATCCACAAGTGACATTGCATGTGTGTCCATTTCCTAAACCACATTGATCCACTTGTGTTATTGCATGTGTGTTATTTTTCCTAACCACATGGATCCATTAGATCCATTACATGTGTGTTCTTTTTCCTAAACCACATGGATCGTCTGATGTCATTGCATGTTTTTTCTTTTCATAAACCACATTGATCCACTAGAGACATCGCATGTGTGTTATTTTCCTAAACCACATGGATCCACTAGTGACATTCCATGTGTGTTATTTTCCTAAACCACATGGATCCATTGGTAACATTGCATGTGTTATTTTCCTAAACAAGATGGATCCACTTGACTGATTGCATGTGTCTTATTTTCCTAAAACACATGGATCCACTTGAGTCATTGCATGTGTGTTCTTTTCCTGAACCACATGTATCCACTAGAGTCATTGCATCTGTGTTCTTTTACTAAACCACATTGATCCAATAGAGTCATTGCATGTGTGTTCTTTTCCTAAACCACATGGATCCACTACAGTCATTGCATGTGTGTTATTTTCCTAAACCACATGGATCCACTAGAGTCATTGCATGTGTTCTTTTTCCTAAAACACCTTCATCCACTAGAGTCATTGCATGTGTGTTCTTTCCACATTGATCCATTGAGTCATTGCATGTTTGTTCTTTTTTAAACCACATTGATCCACTAGAGACATTGCATGTGTGTTCTTCTCCTAGACCACATGGATCCATTAGATTCATTACATGTGTTATTTTCCTAAACCACATGGATCCACTGTGTCATTGCAAGTTTTTTCTTTTCATAAACCAGATTGATCCACGAGAGACATTGCATGTGTGTTATTGTCCTAAACCACATGGATCCACTAGTGACATTGCATGTGTGTTATTTTCCTAAACCACATGGATCCATTGGTTTCATTGCATGTGTGTTATTTTCCTAAACAACATGGATCCACTGGTCTGATTGCATGTGTGTTATTTTCTTGAACCACATGGATGCACTTGAGTCATTGCATGTGTGTTCTTTTCCTGAACCACATGTATCCACTAGAGTCATTGCATGTGTGTTCTTTTACTAAACCACATTAATCCACTGGTGACATTGCATGTGTGTTCTTTTCCTAAACCACATTGATCCAATAGAGTCATTGCATGTGTGTTCTTTTCCTAAACCACATGGATCCACTACAGTCATTGCATGTGTTTTTTTTTCCTAAACCACATGGATCCACTTGAGTCATTGCATGTGTGTTCTTTTCCTAAAACACCTTCATCCACTAGAGTCATTGCATGTGTTCTTTTCCACATTGATCCATTGGAGTCATTGCATGTTTGTTCTTTTTCTAAACCACATTGATCCACGAGAGACATTGCATGTGTGTTCTTTTCCTAGACCACATGGATCCACAAGTGACATTGCATGTGTGTTCTTTTCCTAAACCACACTGATCCACTTATGTCATTGCATGTGTGTTTTTTTCCTAAACCAAATTGATCCACTACTGTCATTGCATCTGTGTTCTTTCCTAAACCACATGGATCCACTAGAGTCATTGCATGTGTTTTCTTTTCCTAAACCACAAGGATCCAATAGAGTCATTGCATGTGTGTCCTTTTAAAAAACCACATGGATCCACTTGTAACATTGCATGTGTGTTCTTTTCCTAAACCACATGGATCCATTAGAGTCATTGCATGTGTGTTATTTTCCTAAACCACATGGATCCACTCGAGCCATTGCATGTGTGTTCTTTTCCTAAAACACCTTGATCCACTAGAGTCATTGCATGTGTGTTCTTTTCCACATTGATCCACTGGAGTCATTCCATGTTTGTTCTTTTCCTAAACCACATTGATCCACTAGTGACATTGCATGTGTGTTCTTTTCCTAAACCACATGGATCCACAAGTGACATTGCATGTGTATTCTTTTCCTAAACCACACTGATCCACTTGTGTCATTGCATGTGTGTTCTTTTCTTAAACTACATTGATCCACTGGTGTCATTGCATCCGTGTTCTTTCCTAAACCACATGGATCCACTTGTAATATTGCATGTGTGTTATTTTCGTAAACCACATTGATCCACTGGTGTCATTGCATGTGTGTTCTTGTCCTAAACAACATTGATCCAGTAGAGTCATTGCATTTGTGTTCTTTTCCTAAACCACATGGATCCACTTGAGTCATTGCATGTGTGTTCTTTTCCTAAAACACCTTGATCCACTAGTGACATTGCATGTGTGTTATTTTCCTAAACCACATTGATCCACTAGAGTCATTGCATCTGTGTTCTTTTCCTAAACCACATGGATCCACTAGAGTCATTACATGTGTGTTCTTTTCCTAAACCACATGGACCCATTTGTGGCATTGCTTGTGTGTTCTTTTCGTAAAACACATTGATCCAATAGAGTCATTGCATGTGTGTTCTTTTCCTAAAACACATGGATCTACTCGTGTCATTGCATGTGTGTTCTTTTACTAAACCACATAGATCCACTAGAGTCATTGGATGTGTGTTCTTTTCCTGAACCACCTAGATCCACTAGTAACTTTGCATGTGTGTTCTTTTCCTAAACCACATTGATCCACTAGAGTCATTGCATGTTTGTTGCTTACCTAAAAAACATGCTCCACTAGAGTCTTTGCATGTGTGTTCTTTTCCAAAACCACATGGATCCACTAAAGTCATTGCATGTGTGTTCTTTTCATAAACCACATTGATCCATTGGTGACATTTGCATGTGTGTTCTTTTGCTAAACCACATGGATCCACTCGTGTCATTGCATGTGTGTTCTTTTCCTAAACCACATGGATCCACTAGAGTCATTGCATGTGTTTTTTTCCTGAACCACCTAGATCCACTAGAGTCATTACATGTGTGTTCTTTTTCCTAAACCACATGGATCCACAAGAGTCATTACATGTGTTGTTTTCCTAAACCACATGGATCCACTTGTGACATTGCATGTGTGTTCTTTTCATAAACCACATTGATCCACGTGTGTCATTGCATGTGTGTTCTTTTCCTAAACCACATGGGTCCACAAGTGTCATTGCCTGTGTGTTCTTTTCCTAAACAAGATGGATCCACTAGAGTCATTGCATGTGTATTCTTTTCCTAAACCACATGGATCCACTAGAGTCATTGCATGTGTGTTCTTTTCCGAAACCACATTGATCCAATGGAGTCATTGCATGTGTGTTCGTTTCCTCAACCACACTGATCGACTAGAGACATTGCATGTGTGTTCTTTTCCTAAACCACATGGATCCACAAGTGACATTGCATGTGTGTCCATTTCCTAAACCACATTGATCCACTTGTGTTATTGCATGTGTGTTATTTTCCTCAACCACATGGATCCATTAGATCCATTACATCTGTTATTTTCCTAACCACATGGATCCACTGATGTCATTGCATGTGTTTTCTTTTCATAAACCACATTGATCCACTAGAGACATTGCATGTGTTATTTTCCTAAACCACATGGATCCACTAGTGACATTCCATGTGTGTTATTTTCCTAAACCACATGGATCCATTGGTAACATTGCATGTGTGTTATTTTCCTAAACAACATGGATCCACTGGTCTGATTGCATGTGTGTTATTTTCCTAAACCACATGGATCCACTTGAGTCATTGCATGTGTGTTCTTTTCCTGAACCACATGTATCCACTAGAGTCATTGCATCTGTGTTCTTTTACTAAACCACATTGATCCAATAGAGTCATTGCATGTGTGTTCTTTTCCTAAACCACATGGATCCACTACAGTCATTGCATGTGTGTTATTTTCCTAAACCACATGGATCCAGTTGAGTCATTGCACGTGTGTTCTTTTCCTAAAACACCTTCATCCACTAGAGTCATTGCATGTGTGTTCTTTTCCACATTGATCCATTGGAGTCATTGCATGTTTGTTCTTTTTTTAAACCAGATTGATCCACGAGAGACATTGCATGTGTGTTCTTCTCCTAGACCACATGGATCCATTAGATTCATTACATCTGTGTTATTTTCCTGAACCACATGGATCGTCTGCTGTCATTGCAAGTTTTTTCTTTTCATAAACCACATTGATCCACTAGAGACATTGCATGTGTGTTATTTTCCTAAACCACATGGATCCACTAGTGACATTGCATGTGTGTTATTTTCCTAAACCACATGGATCCATTGGTAACATTGCATGTGTGTTATTTTCCTAAACAACATGGATCCACTGGTCTTATTGCATGTGTGTTATTTTCTTGAACCACATGGATGCACTTGAGTCATTGCATGTGTGTTCTTTTCCTGAACCACATGTATCCACTAGAGTCATTGCATGTGTGTTCTTTTACTAAACCACATTAATCCACTGGTGACATTGCATGTGTGTTCTTTTCCTAAACCACATTGATCCAATAGAGTCATTGCATGTGTGTTCTTTTCCTAAACCACATGGATCCACTACAGTCATTGCATGTGTGTTTTTTTCCTAAACCACATGGATCCAGTTGAGTCATTGCACGTGTGTTCTTTTCCTAAAACACCTTCATCCACTAGAGTCATTGCATGTGTGTTCTTTTCCACATTGATCCATTGGAGTCATTGCATGTTTGTTCTTTTTCTAAACCACATTGATCCACGAGAGACATTGCATGTGTGTTCTTTTCCTAGACCACATGGATCCACAAGTGACATTGCATGTGTGTTATTTTCCTAAACCACATGGATCCAGTTGAGTCGTTGCATGTGTGTTTTTTCCTAAACCAAATTGATCCACTAGAGTCATTGCATGTGTTCTTTCCTAAACCACATGGATCCACTAGAGTCATTGCATGTGTTTTCTTTTCCTAAACCACAAGGATCCAATAGAGTCATTGCATGTGTGTCCTTTTAAAAAACCACATGGATCCACTTGTAACATTGCATGTGTGTTCTTTTCCTAAACCACATGGATCCATTAGAGTCATTGCATGTGTGTTATTTTCCTAAACCACATGGATCCAGTTGAGTCGTTGCATGTGTGTTCTTTTCCTAAAACACCTTGATCCACTAGAGTCATTGCATGTGTGTTCTTTTCCACATTGATCCACTGGAGTCATTCCATGTTTGTTCTTTTCCTAAACCACATTGATCCACTAGTGACATTGCATGTGTGTTCTTTTCCTAAACCACATGGATCCACAAGTGACATTGCATGTGTATTCTTTTCCTAAACCACACTGATCCACTTGTGTCATTGCATGTGTGTTCTTTTCTTAAACTACATTGATCCACTGGTGTCATTGCATCCGTGTTCTTTCCTAAACCACATGGATCCACTAGAGTCATTGCATGTGTGTTCTTTTCCTAAACCACATGGATCCACTAGAGTCATTGCATGTGTGTTATTTTCCTAAACCACATTCATCCAATAGAGTCATTGCATGTGTGTTCTTTTCCTAAACCATTTGGACCCACTCGTGTCATTGCATGTGTGTTCTTTTCCTGAACCACCTTGAGCCACTAGTGACATTGCATGTGTGTTGTTTTCCTACACCACATTGATCCACTAGAGTTATTGCATGTTTGTTCTTTTCCTAAAACACATTGATCCACTAGAGTCATTACATGTGTGTTCTTTTCCAAAACCACATGGATCCACTTGTAATATTGCATGTGTGTTATTTTCGTAAACCACATTGATCCACTGGTGTCATTGCATGTGTGTTCTTGTCCTAAACAACATTGATCCAGTAGAGTCATTGCATTTGTGTTCTTTTCCTAAACCACATGGATCCAATAGAGTCATTGCATGTTTGTTCTTTTCCTAAACCACATGGATCCACTTGAGTCATTGCATGAGTGTTCTTTTCCTGAACCACATGGATCCACTAGTGTCATTGCATGTGTGTAATTTTCCTAAACCACATGGATCCACTAGAGTCATTGAATGTGTGTTCTTTTCCTAAGCCACATTGATCCACTAGTGACATTTCCATGTGGTTTTTTCCTAAACCACATTGAACAACTAGAGTCATTTCATCTGTGTTGTTTTCCTAAACCATATTGATCCACTAGAGTCATTCCATGTGTTTTATTTTCCTAAACCACATGGATCCACTAGAGTCGTTGCATGTGCGTTCTTTTCCAAAACCACATGGATCCCCTAGTGACATCGCATGTGTGTGCTTTTCCTAAACAACATTGATCCACTAGAGTCATTGCATGTGTGTTCTTTTCCTCAACCACATGGATACACTAGAGTCATTACATTTGTGTTCTTTTCCTAAACCAGATGGATCCACTAGAGTCATTACATGTGTGTTCTTTTCCTAAACCACATGGATCCACTTGTGACCTTACATGTGTGTTCTTTTCATAAACCACATTGATCTACTCGTGTCATTGCATGTGTGTTCTTTTCCTAAACCACATTGATCCACTGGTGTGTCATTGCATGTGTGCTCTTTTGCTAAACCACATGGATCCACTCGTGTCATTGCATGTGTGTTCTTTTCCTAAACCACATGGATCCACTAGAGTCATTGCATGTGTGTTCTTTTCCTAAACCACCTAGATCCACTAGAGTCATTACATGTGTGTTCTTTTCCTAAACCAGACGGATCCACTAGAGTCATTACATGTGTGTTGTTTTCCTAAACCACATGGATCCACTTGTGACATTGCATGTGTGTTCTTTTCATAAACCACATTGATCCACGTGTGTCATTGCATGTGTGTTCTTTTCCTAAACCACATTGATCCACTGGTGTCATTGCATGTGTGTTCTTTTCCTAAACCACATGGGTCCACAAGAGTCATTGCATGTGTGTTCTTTTCGTAAACAAGATGTATCCACTAGAGTCATTACATGTGTATTCTTTTCCTAAACCACATGGATCCACTAGAGTAACTACATGTGTTCTTTTTCCGAAACCACATTGATCCAATGGAGTCATTGCATGTGTGTTCGTTTCCTAAACCACACTGATCGACTAGAGACATTGCATGTGTGTTCTTTTCCTAAACCACATGGATCCACAAGTGACATTGCATGTGTGTCCATTTCCTAAACCACATTGATCCACTTGTGTTATTGCATGTGTGTTATTTTCCTCAACCACATGGATCCATTAGATTCATTACATCTGTGTTATTTTCCTGAACCACATGGATCGTCTGATGTCATTGCATGTTTTTTCTTTTCACAAACCACATTGATCCACTAGAGACATCGCATGTGTGTTATTTTCCTAAACAACATGGATCCACTAGTGACATTGCATGTGTGTTATTTTCCTAAACCACATGGATCCATTGGTAACATTGCATGTGTGTTATTTTCCTAAACAACATGGATCCACTGGTCTGATTGCATGTGTGTTATTTTCTTAAACCACATGGATCCACTTGAGTCATTGCATGTGTGTTCTTTTCCTGAACCAAATGAATCCACTAGAGTCATTGCATGTGTGTTCTTTTACTAAACCACATTGATCCACTAGAGTCATTGCATGTGTGTTCTTTTCGTAAACCACATTGATCCAATAGAGTCATTGCATGTGTGTTCTTTTCCTAGACCACATGGATCCACTTCAGTCATTGCATGTGTGTTGTTTTCCTAAACCACATGGATCCAGTTGAGTCATTGCACGTGTGTTCTTTTCCTAAAACACCTTCATCCACTAGAGTCATTGCATGTGTGTTCTTTTCCACATTGATCCATTGGAGTCATTGCATGTTTGTTCTCTTTCTAAACCACATTGATCCACGAGAGACACTGCATGTGCGTTCTTTTCCTAGACCACATGGATCCACAAGTGACATTGCATGTGTGTTCTTTTCCTAAATCACACTGATCCACTTATGTCATTGCATGTGTGTTCTTTTCCTAAACCAAATTGATCCACTAGTGTCATTGCATCTGTGTTCTTCCTAAACCACAAGGATCCAATAGAGTCATTGAAGGTGTGTTCTTTTCCTAAACCACATTGATCCAATAGAGTCATTGCATGTGTGTTCTTTTCCTAAACCATCTGGACGCACTCGTGTCATTGCATGTGTGTTCTTTTCCTAAACCACATGGATCCACAAGGGACATTGCATGTGTGTTCTTTTCCTAAACCACACCGATCCACTTGTGTCATTGCATGTGTGTTCTTTTCCTAAACCACATTGATCCACTGGTGTCATTGCATCTGTGTTCTTTCCTAAACCACATGGATCCACTAGAGTCATTGCATGTGTGTTCTTTTCCTAAACCACATGGATCCACTAGAGTCATTGAATGTGTGTTCTTTTCCTAAACCACATTGATCCAATACAGTCATTGGATGTGTGTTCTTTTAATAAACCATCTGGACCCACTCGTGTCATTGCATGTGTGTTCTTTTCCTAAACCACATGGATCCACTAGAGTCATTGCATGTGTGTTCTTTTCCTGAACCACCTGGATCCACTAGTGACATTGCATGTGTGTTGTTTTCCTACACCACATTGATCCACTAGAGTCATTGCATATTTGTTCTTCTCCTAAAACACATTGATCCACTAGATTCATTGCATGTGTGTCCTTTTCCAAAACCACATGGATCCACTTATAACATTGCATGTGTGTTCTTTTCAAACCACATGGATCCACTCGTGTCATTGCATGTGCGTTCTTTTCCTGAACCACATTGATCCACTGGTGTCATTGCATGTGTGTTCTTTCCTAAACCACATGGATCCACTAGAGTCATTGCATGTATGTTCTTTTCCTAAACCACATGGATCCACTTGAGTCATTGCATGTGTGTTCTTTTCCTGAACCACATGGATCCACTAGAGTCAATGAATGTGTGTACTTTTCCTAAACCACATGGATCCACTAGAGTCATTGAATGTGTGTTCTTTTCCTAAGCCACATTGATCCACTAGTGACATTTGCATGTGTTTTTTTCCTAAACCACATTGATCCACTAGAGTCATTTCATGTGTGTTCTTTTCCTAAACCACATTGATCCACTAGAGTCATTGCATGTGTGTTATTTTCCTAAACCACATGTATCCACTAGAGTCAATGCATGTGTGTTCTTTTCCTAAACCACATGTATCCACTGGTGACATTGCATGTGTGTTCTTTTCCTAAACCACATTGATCCACTAGAGTCATTGCATCTGTGTTCTTTTCCTAAACCACATGGATCCACTAGAGTCATTACATTTGTGTTCTTTTCCTAAACTAGATGGATCCACTAGAGTCATTACATGTGTGTTCTTTGCCTAAACCACATGGATCCACTTGTGACATTGCATTTGTGTTCTTTTCCTAAACCATATGGATCCAATAGAGTCATTGCATGTTTGTTCTTTTCCTAAACCACATGGATCCACTTGAGTCATTGCATGTGTGTTCTTTTCCTGAACCACATGGATCCACTAGTGTCATTGCATGTGTGCACTTTTCCTAAACCACATGGATCCACTAGAGTCATTGAATGTGTGTTCTTTTCCTAAGCCACATTGATCCACTAGTAACATTTGCATTTGTTTTTTTCCTAAACCACATTGATCCACTAGAGTCATTTCATCTGTGTTGTTTTCCTAAACCACATTGATCCACTAGAGTCATTGCATGTGTGTTATTTTCCTAAACCACATGGATCCACTAGAGTCGTTGCATGTGCATTCTTTTCCAAACCCACATGGATCCTCTAGTGACATTTCATGTGTGTTCTTTTACTAAACAACAATGATCCACTAGAGTCATTGCATGTGTGTTCTTTTCCTAAACCACATGGATACACTAGAGTCATTACATTTGTGTTCTTTTCCTAAACCAGATGGATCCACTAGAGTCATTACATGTGTGTTCTTTTCCTAAGTCACATGGATCCACTTGTGACCTTACATGTGTGTTCTTTTCATAAACCACATTGATCTACTAGTGTCATTGCATGTGTGTTCTTTTCCTAAACCACATTGATCCACTGGTGTGTCATTGCATGTGTGCTCTTTTGCTAAACCACATGGATCCACTCGTGTCATTGCATGTGTGTACTTTTCCTAAACCACATGGATCCACTAGAGTCATTGCATGTGTTTTTTTCCTGAACCACCTAGATCCACTAGAGTCATTACATGTGTGTTCTTTTCCTAAACCAGACGGATCCACTAGAGTCATTACATGTGTGTTGTTTTCCTAAGCCACATGGATCCACTTGTGACATTGCATGTGTGTTCTTTTCATAAACCACATTGATCCACGTGTGTCATTGCATGTGTGGTCTTTTCCTAAACCACATTGACCCACTGGTGTCATTGCATGTGTGTTCTTTTCCTAAACCACATGGGTCCACAAGAGTCATTGCATGTGTGTTCTTTTCCTAAACAAGATGGATCCACTAGAGTCATTGCATGTGTATTCTTTTCCTAAACCACATGGATCCACTAGAGTCATTGCATGTGTGTTCTTTTCCGAAACCACATTAATCCAATGGAGTCATTGCATGTGTGTTCGTTTCCTAAACCACACTGATCGACTAGAGACATTGCATGTGTGTTCTTTTCCTAAACCACATGGATCCACAAGTGACATTGCATGTGTGTCCATTTCCTAAACCACATTGATCCACTTGTGTTATTGCATGTGTGTTATTTTCCTCAACCACATGGATCCATTAGATTCATTACATCTGTGTTATTTTCCTGAACCACATGGATCGTCTGATGTCATTGCATGTTTTTTCTTTTCATAAACCATATTGATCCACTAGAGACATCGCATGTGTGTTATTTTCCTAAACCACATGGATCCACTAGTGACATTGCATGTGTGTTATTTTCCTAAACCACATGGATCCATTTGTAACATTGCATGTGTGTTATTTTCCTAAACAACATGGATCCACTAAGATTGCATGTGTGTTATTTTCCTAAACCACATGGATCCACTTGAGTCATTGCATGTGTGTTCTTTTCCTGGACCACATGGATCCACTAGAGTCATTTCATGTGTGTTCTTTTACTAAACCACATTGATCCACTGGTGACATTGCATGTGTGTTCTTTTCCTAAACCACATTGATCCAATAGAGTCATTACATGTGTGTTCTTTTCCTAAACCACATTGATCCACTAGTGTCATTGCATGTGTATTCTTTTCCTAAACCACATTGATCCACTAGAGACATTGCATGTGTGTTCTTTTCCTAAACCACAGACATCCACTAGAGTCATTGCATGTGTGTTCTTTCCACATTGATCCATTGAGTCATTGCATGTTTGTTCGCTTTCTAAACCACATTGATCCACTAGATACATTGCATGTGTTTTATTTTCCTACACCACATGGATCCACTTGAGTCATTGCATGTGTGTTCTTTTCCTAAACCACACTGATCCACTTATGTCATTGCATGTGTGTTCTTTTCCTAAACCAAATTGATCCACTGGTGTCATTGCATCTGTGTTCTTTTCCTAAACCACATGGATCCACTAGAGTCATTGCATCTATTCTTTTCCTAAACCACATGGATCCACTAGAGTCAATGCATGTGTGTTCTTTTCCTAAACCACATTGATCCAACAGAGTGATGGCATATGTGTTCTTTTCCTAAACCATATGGACCCACTCGTGTCATTGCATGTGTGTTCTTTTCCTAAACCACACCGATCCACTTGTGTCATTGCATGTGTGTTCCTTTCCTAAACCACATTGATCCACTGGTGTCATTGCATCTGTGTTCTTTCCTAAACCACATGGATCCACTAGAGTCATTGAATGTGTGTTCTTTTCCTAAACCACATGGATCCACTAGAGTCATTGCATGTGTGTGCTTTTTCCTAAACCACATGGATCCACAAGGGACATTGCATGTGTGTTCTTTTCCTAAACCACACCGATCCACTTGTGTCATTGCATGTGTGTTCCTTTCCTAAACCACATTGATCCACTGGTGTCATTGCATCTGTGTTCTTTCCTAAACCACATGGATCCACTAGAGTCATTGCATGTGTGTTCTTTTCCTAAACCACAAGGATCCAATAGAGTCATTGCATGTGTGTTCTTTTCCTAAACCACATTGATCCAATAGAGTCATTGCATGTGTGTTCTTTTCCTAAACCATCTGGTCCCACTCGTGTCATTGCATGTGTGTTCTTTTCCTAAACCACATGGATCCACTAGGGACATTACATGCGTGTTCTTTTGCTCAACCACATGGATCCACTTGTGTCATTGCATGTGTGTTCTTTTCCTAAACCACATGGATCCACTAGAGTCATTTCATGTGTGTTCTTTTCCTAAACCACATGGATCCACTAGAGTCATTGAATGTGTGTTCTTTTCCTAAACCACATTGATCCAATAGAGTCATTGGATGTGTGTTCTTTAATAAACCATATTGATCCACCAGTGTCATTGCATGTGTGTTCTTTTCCTAAACCACATGGATCCACTAGAGTCATTACATGTGTGTTCTTTTCCTAAACCACATGGATCCACTTGTGACATTGCATGTGTGTTGTTTTCCTAAACCACATTGATCAACTAGTGTCATTGCATATTTGTTCTTTTCCTAAAACACATTGATCCACTAGATTCATTGCATGTGTGTCCTTTTCCTAAACCACATGGATCCACTTGTAACATTGCATGTGTGTTCTTTCCTAAACCACATTGATCCACTAGTGTCATTGCATGTGTTCTTTTTCCTAACCACATTGATCCACTGGTGTCATTCCATGTGTGTTCTTTTCCTAAACCACATGGATCCACTAGAGCGATTGCATGTGTGTTCTTTTCCTAAACCATGGATCCACTTGAGTCATTGCATGTGTGTTCTTTTCTGAACCACATGGATCCACTAGTGTCATTGCATGTGTCCTTTTCCTAAACCACATGGATCCACTAGAGTCATGGAATGTGTGTTCTTTCCTACACCACATTGATCCACTAGTGACATTTGCATGTGTTTTTTTCCTAAACCACATTGATCCACTAGAGTCATTTCATGTGTGTTCTTTTCCTAAACCACATTGATCCACTAGAGTCATTGCATGTGTGTTCTTTTCCTAAACCACCTTGATCCACTGGTGTCATTGCATTTGTGTTCTTTTCCTAAATCACATGGATCCACTGGTGATGTTGCATGTATGTTCTTTTCCTAAACCACATGGATCCACTGGTGACATTTCATGTGTGTTCTTTTCCTAAACCACATGTATCCACTAGAGTGATTGCATGTATGTTCTTTTCCTAAACCAGATGGATCCACTGGTGTCATTGCATGTGTGTTCTTTTCCTAAAGGACATTCATCCACTAGTGACATTGCATGTTCGTTCTTTAACTAAACCACATTAATCCACTAGAGTCATTGCATGTGTGTTCTTTTCCTATACCACATTGATCCACTGGTGTCATTGCATGTGTGTTCTTTTCCTAAACCACATGGATCCACTAGTGTCATTGCATGTGTGTTCTTTTCCTAAACCACATGGATCCACTAGAGTCATTGCATGTGTGTTCTTTTCCTAAACCACATTGATCCACTAGTAACATTTGCATGTGTTCTTTTCCTAAACCACATTGATCCACTAGAGTCATTTCATGTGTTGTTTTCCTAAACCACATTGATCCACTAGAGATATTGCATGTGTTTTCTTTTCCTAAACCACATGGATCCACTAGAGTCATTGCATGTGTGTTCTTTTCCAAACCCACATGGCTCCACTTGTGACATTGCATGTGTGTTCTTTTCCTAAACAACATTGATCCACTAGAGTCATTGCATGTGTGTTCTTTTCCTAAACCACATGGATCCACTAGAGTCATTACATTTGTGTTCTTTTCCTAAACCACTTGTATCCACTAGAGTCATTACATGTGTGTTCTTTTCCTAAACCACATGGATCCACTAGTGAACTTACATGTGTGTTCTTTTCATAAACCACATTGATCCACTGGTGTCATTGCATGTGTGTTCTTTTCCTCAACCACATTGATCCAATAGAGTCTTTGCATGTGTGTTCTTTTCCTAGACCACATGGATCCACTCGTGTCATTGCATGTGTGTTCTTTTCCTAAACCACATGGATCCACTAGAGTCATTGCATGTGTTTTTTCCTGAACCACCTAGATCCACTAGAGTCATTGCATGTGTGTTATTGTCCTAAACCACATTGATCCACTAGTGTCATTGCATGTGTCTTGTTTTCCTAAACCACATGGATCCACTTGTGTCATTACGTGTGTATTCTTTTCCTAAACCACATGTATCCACTTGTATCATTGCATGTGTGTTCTTTTCCCAAACAACATTGATCCACTGGTGTCATTGCATGTGCGTTCTTTTCCTAAACCACATGGATCCCCTAGTGACATTGCATGTGTGTTCTTTTCCTAAACAAGATGGATCCACTAGAGTCATTGCATGTGTATTCTTTTCCTAAACCACATGGATCCACTAGAGTCATTGCATGTGTGTTCGTTTCCTAAACCACACTGATCGACTAGAGACATTGCATGTGTTCTTTTCCTAAACCACATGGATCCCCTAGTGACATTGCATGTGTGTCCATTTCCTAAACCACATTGATCTACTGGAGTCATTGCATGTGTGTTATTTTCCTCAACCACATTGATCAAATAGAGTCATTACATGTGTTCTTTTCCTAAACCACATGGATCCACTGATGTCATTGCATGTTTTTATTTTCATAAACCATATTGATCCACTAGAGACATTGCATGTGTGTTCTTTTCATAAACCACATTGATCCACTAGAGACATCGCATGTGTGTTATTTTCCTAAACAACATGGATCCATTAGTGACATTGCATTTGTGTTATATTCCTGAACCACATGGATCCACTAGTGTCATTGCATGTGTGTTATTTTCCTAAACCACATGGATCCACTTGAGTAATTGCATGTGTGTTCTTTTCCTGAACCACATGGATCCACTAGAGTCATTGCATGTGTGTTCTTTTACTAAACCACATGGATCCACTAGTGACATTGCATGTGTGTTCTTTTCCTAAACCACATTGATCCACTGGAGTCATTGCCTGTGTGTTCTTTTCCTGAACCACATTGATCCACTAGAGACATTGAATGTGCGTTCTTTTCCTAAACCACATGGATCCACAAGTGACATTGCATGTGTGTTCTTTTCCTAAAACACCTTCATCGACTAGAGACATTGCATGTGTGTTCTTTTCCACATTGATCCATTGGAGTCATTGCATGTTTGTTCGTTTTCTAAACCACATTGATCCACGAGATACATTGCATGTGTGTTCTTTTCCTAGACCACATGGATCCACAAGTGACATTGCATGTGTGTTCTTTTCCTAAATCACACTGATCCTCTTATGTCATTGCATGTGTGTTCTTTTCCTAAACCAAATTGATCCACTAGTGTCATTGCATCTGTGTTCTTTCCTAAACCACATGGATCCACTAGAGTCACTGCATGTGTTTTCTTTTCCTAAACCACAAGGATCCAATAGAGTCATTGCATGTGTTCTTTTCCTAAACAACATTGATCCACTAGAGTCATTGCATGTGTGTTCTTTTCCTAAACCATCTAGATCCACCAGTGTCATTGCATGTTTGTTCTTTTCCTAAATCACATTTATCCACAATTGACATTGCATGTGTGTTCTTTTCCTAAACCACACCGATCCACTTGTGTCATTGCATGTGTGTTCCTTTCCTAAACCACATTGATCCACTGGTGTCATTGCATTTGTGTTCTTTCCTGAACCACATTGATCCAATAGAGTCATTGGATGTGTGTTCTTTTAATAAACCGTCTGGACCCACTCGTGTCATTGCATGTGTGTTCTTTTCCTAAACCACATGGATCCACTAGAGTCATTACTTGTGTGTTCTTTTCACGAACCACATGGATCCACTAGTGACATTGCATGTGTGTTGTTTTCCTACACCACATTGATCCACTAGAGTCATTGCATGTGTGTTCTTTTCCTAAACCACATTCATCCACTAGATTCATTGCATGTGTGTTCTTTTCCAAAACCACATGGATCCACTTATCACATTGCATGTGTGTTCTTTTCGTAAACCACATTGATCCACTGGTGTCATTGCATGTGTTCTTTCCACAACCACATTGATCCACTGTGTCATTGCATGTGTGTTCTTTTCCTAAACCACATGGATCCACTAGAGCATTGCATGTGTGTTCTTTCCTAAACCACATGGATCCACTTGAGTCATTGCATGTGTGTTCTTTCTGAACCACCTATGGATCCACTAGTGTCATTGCATGTGTGTCCTTTTCCTAAACCAGATGGATCCACTAGAGTCATTGAATGTGTGTTCTTTCCTAAGCCACATTGATCCACTAGTGACATTTGCATGTGTTTTTTCCTATACCACATTGATCCACTAGAGTCATTTCATGTGTGTTCTTTCACAAACCACATGGATCCACTTGTGTCATTGCATGTGTGTTCTTTTCCTAAACCACATGTATCCACTAGAGTCATTTAATGTGTTTTTTCCTAAACCACATGTATCCCCTAGTGATGTTGCATGTGTGTTCTTTTCCTAAACCACACATGGATCCCCTAGTGTCATTGCATGTGTGTTCTTTTTAAACAACATGGGTCCACAAGAGTCATTGCATGTGTGTTCTTTTCCTATACAACCTATGGATCCACTAGTGTGATTGCATGTGTGTTCTTTTCCTAGACCACATGGATCCACTAGAGTCATTCCATGTGTGTTCTTTTCCAAACCACATTGATCCAATGGAGTCATTGCATGTGTGTTCTTTTCCTACCACCTATGGATCCACCATTGTCATTGCATGTGTTTTTTCCTAAACCACATGGATCCACCAGAGTCATTGCATGTGTGTTCTTTTCCTAAACAACAATCCACATGAGTCATTGCATGTGTGTTATTTTCCTAAACCACCTATGGATCCACCAGTGTCATTGCATGTGTTCATTTCATAATCCACATGGATCCACCAGTGATCATTGCATGTGTGTTCTTTTAAACAACATGTACCTAGTGTCATTTTGCATGTGTGTTCTTCTCACATACCACCTATGGATCCACCAGTGTCATTGCATGTGTGTTCTTTTCACTAACAACAACCAGAGTCATTGCATGTGTGTTCTTTTCACATACCACATATGGATCCACTAGTGTCATTGCATGTGTGTTCTTTTTAGTAACAAGAACAAGAGTCATTTTGCAGCTGTTTTCTTCTCACATACCACCTATGGATCCACCAGTGTCATTGCAAGTGTGTTATTTTCACTAACAACAACCAGGGTTATTGCATGTGTGTTCTTTTCACATACCACATATGGATCCACCAGTGTCATTGAAATGTGTGTTCTCTATAGATACCACCCATGGATCCACCAGTGTCATTCCATGTGTGTTCTTTTTAGTAACAACAACCAGAGTCATTTTGCATGTGTGTTCTTTTCACATACCACCTATGGATCCACCATTGTCATTGCATGTGTGTTCTTTTCACAATCCACCCATGGATTCACCAGTGTCATTGCATGTGTGTTCTTTTTAGTAACAACAACCAGAGTCATTTTGCATGTGTGTTCTCTTCGCATACCACCTATGGATCCACCAGTGTCAATGCGTGTGTGTTCTTTTTAGTAACAACAACCAGAGTCATTGAAATGTGTGTTCTGCTCACATACCACCTATGGATCCACCAGTGTCATTGCATGTGTATTCATTTCAAAATCTACCTATGGATCCACCAGTGTCATTGCATGTGTGTTCTTTTTAGTAACAACAACCAGAGTCATTTTGCATGTGTGTTCTTTTCACATACCACCTATGGATCCACCAGTGTCATTGCATGTGTGCTCTTTTCACAATCCACCTATGGATCCACCAGTGTCATTGCATGTGTGTTCTTTTTAGTAACAACAACCAGAGTCATTGAAATGTGTGTTCTTCTCACATACCACCTATGGATACAACAATTTTATTGCATGTGTGTTCTTTTCACAATCCACACATGGATCCACTAGTGTCATTTCATGTGTGTTCTTTTCACTAACAACAACTAGAGTCATTTAATGTGTTCTTTTTACTAACAACAACCAGAGTCATTGAAATGTGTGTTTCTCAGAGACCACACATGGATCCACCAGTTCATTGCATGTGTGTTCTTTTAGTAACAACAAGAGTCACTTTGCATGTGTGTTCTTCTCACATACCAGCTATGGATCCACCAGTGTGATTGCATGTGTGTTCTTTTCACAATCCACCCATGGATCCACCAGTGTCATTCCATGTGTGTTCTTTTTAGTAACAACAACCAGAGTCATTTTGCATGTGTGTTCTTTTCACATACCACCTATGAATCCACCAGTGTCATTGCATGTGTGTTCTTTTCACAATCCACCCATGGATTCACCAGTGTCATTCCATGTTTGTTCTTTTTAGTAACAACAACCAGAGTCATTTTGCATGTGTGTTCTTCTCACATACCACCTATGGATCCACCAGTGTGATTGCATGTGTGTTCTTTTCACAATCCACCCATGGATCCACCAGTGTCATTCCATGTGTGTTCTTTTTAGTAACAACAACCAGAGTCATTTTGCATGTGTGTTCTTTTCACATACCACCTATGGATCCACCATTGTCATTGCATGTGTGTTCTTTTCACAATCCACCCATGGATTCACAAGTGTCATTGCATGTGTGTTCTTTTTAGTAACAACAACCAGAGTCATTTTGCATGTGTGTTCTCTTCGCATACCACCTATGGATCCACCAGTGTCATTGCGTGTGTGTTCTTTTTAGTAACAACAACCAGAGTCATTGAAATGTGTGTTCTGCTCACATACCACCTATGGATCCACCAGTGTCATTGCATGTGTGTTCATTTCATAATCCACCTATGGATCCACCAGTGTCATTGCATGTGTGTTCTTTTTAGTAACAACAACCAGAGTCATTTTGCATGTGTGTTCTTCTCACATACCACCTATGGATCCACCAGTGTCATTGCATGTGTGTTCTTTTCACTAACAACCAGAGTCATTGCATGTGTGTTCTTTTCACATACCACATATGGATCCACTAGTGTCATTGCATGTGTGTTCTTTTTAGTAACAAGAACAAGAGTCATTTTTTAGGTGTTTTCTTCTCACATACCACCTATGGATCCACCAATGTCATTGCAAGTGTGTTCTTTTCACTAACAACAACCAGGGTTATTGCATGTGTGTTCTTTTCACATACCACATATGGATCCACCAGTGTCATTGAAATGTGTGTTCTCTATAGATACCACCCATGTATCCACCAGTGTCATTGCATGTGTTTTTTTAGTAGCAACAACCAGTCATTTTGCATGTGTGTTCTTTTCACATACCACCTATGGATCCACTAGTGTCATTGCACGTGTGTTCTTTTCACAATCCACCCATGGATCTACCAGAGTCATGGCATGTGTGTTCTTTTTAGTAAAAAACAACCACAGTCATTTTGCATCTGTGTTCTCTTCAAAGACCACACATGGATCGACCAGTGTCATTGCATGTGTGTTCTTTTTAGTAACAACAACCAGTCATTTTGCATGGGTGTTCTTTTCACATACCACCTATGGATCCACCAGTGTCATTGCATGTGTGCTCTTTTCACAATCCACCCATGGATCCACCAGTGTCATTGCTTGTGTGTTCTTTTTAGTAACAACAACTAGAGTCATTTTGCATGTGTGTTCTTTTCACATACCACCTATGGATCCACTAGTGTCATTGCATGTGTGTTCTTTTCACTAACAACAACCAGAGTCATTTTGCATGTGTGTTCTTTTCACATACCACATATGGATCCACCAGTGTCATTGAAATGTGTGTTCTCTACAGAGACCACACATGGATCCACTGGTGTCATTGCATGTGTGTTCTTTTCACTAACAACAACCAGAGTCATTGAAATGTGTCCTCTCTACAGACACCACACATGGATCCACCAGTGTCATTGCATGTGTGTTCTTTTTATTAACAACCAGAGTCATTTTGCATGTGTGTTCTTTTGACATACCACCTATGGATCCACCAGCGTCATTGCATGTATGTTCTTTTCACAACCACCCATGGATCCACCAGTGTCATTGCATGTGTGTTCTTTTTAGTAACAACAACCAGAGTCATTTTGCATGTGTGTTCTCTTCACATACCACCTATGGATCCACCAGTGTGATTGCATGTGTGTTCTTTTTAGTAACAACAACCAGAGTCATTTTGCATGTGTGTTCTTTTCACATACCACCTATGGATCCACCAGTGTCATTGCATGTGTGTTCTTTTCACAATCCACCCATGGATCCACCAGTGTCATTGCATGTGTGTTCTTTTTAGTAACAACAACCAGAGTCATTTTGCATGTGTGTTCTCTTCACATCCACCTTTGGATCCACCAGTGTCATCGCATGTGTGTTCTTTTTAGTAACAACAACCAGAGTCATTTTGCATCTGTGTTCTTTTCACATACCACCTATGGATCCACCAGTGTCATTGAAATGTGTGTTCTCTACAGAGACCGCACATGGATCCACCAGTGTCATTGCATGTGTGTTCTTTTTAGTAACAACAACCAGAGTCATTTTGCATGTGTGTTCTTTTCACATACCACCTAAGGATCCACCAGTGTCATTGCATGTGTGTTATTTTCACTAACAACAACCACAGTTATTGCATGTGTGTTCTTTTCACATACCACATATGGATCCACCAGTGTGATTGAAATGTGTGTTCTCTACAGAGACCACACATGGATCCACCAGTGTCATTGCATGTGTGTTCTTTTTAGTAACAACAACCAAAGTCATTTTGCATGTGTGTTCTTTTCACATACCACCTATGGATCCACCAGTGTCATTGCATGTGTGTTCTTTTCACAATCCACCCATGGATCCACCAGTGTCATTGCATGTGTGTTCTTTTTACTAACAACAACCAGAGTCATTTTGCATGTGTGTTCTCTTCACATACCACCTTTGGATCCACCAGTTTCATCACATGTGTGTTCTTCTTAGTAACAACAATCAGAGTCATTTTGCATGTGTGTTCTTTTCACATACCACCTATGGATCCACCAGTGTCATTGAAATGTGTGTTCTCTATAGAGACCGCACATGGATCCACCAGTGTCATTGCATGTGTGATCTTTTTAGTAACAACAACTAGAGTCATTTTGCATGTGTGTTCTTTTCACATACCACATATGGATCCACCAGTATCATTGCATGTGTGCTGTTTTCACAATCCACACATGGATCCACCAGTGTCATTGGATGTGTGTTCTTTTTAGTAACAACAACTATTGTCATTGCATGTGTGTTCTCTTCACAGACCACACATAGATCCACCAGTGTCATTGGATCTGTGTTCTTTTCACAATCCACCCATGGATCCACCAGAGTCATTGCATGTGTGTTCTTTTTAGTAACAACAACCAGAGTCATTTTGCATGTTTGTTCTTTTCACATACCACCTATGGATCCACCAGTGTCATTGCATGTGTGTTCTTTTCACTAACAAGAACCAGAGTCATTTTGCATGTGTGTTCTTTTCACATACCACCTATGGATCCACCAGTGTCATTGAAATGTGTGTTCTCTACAAAGACCACACATGGATCCACCAGTGTCATTGCATGTATGTTCTTTTCACTAACAACAACCAGAGTCATTTTGCATGTGTGTTCTTTTCACATACCACCTATGGATCCACCAGTGTCATTGCATGTGTGCTCTTTTCACAATCCACCTATGGATCCACCAGTGTCATTGCATGTGTGTTCTTTTTAGTAACAACAACCAGAGTCATTGAAATGTGTGTTCTTCTCACATACCACCTATGGATACAACAATTTTATTGCATGTGTGTTCTTTTCACAATCCACACATGGATCCACTAGTGTCATTTCATGTGTGTTCTTTTCACTAACAACAACTAGAGTCATTTAATGTGTTCTTTTTACTAACAACAACCATAGTCATTGAAATGTGTGCTCTCTACAGAGACCACACATGGATCCACCAGTTTCATTGCATGTGTGTTCTTTTTAGTAACAACAACCAGAGTTATTTTGCATGTGTGTTCTTCTCACATACCAGCTATGGATCCACCAGTGTGATTGCATGTGTGTTCTTTTCACAATACACCCATGGATCCACCAGTGTCATTCCATGTGTGTTCTTTTTAGTAACAACAACCAGAGTCATTTTGCATGTGTGTTCTTTTCACATACCACCTATGGATCCACCAGTGTCATTGCATGTGTGTTCTTTTCACAATCCACCCATGGATTCTCCAGTGTCATTCCATGTGTGTTCTTTTTAGTAACAACAACCAGAGTCATTTTGCATGTGTGTTCTTCTCACATACCACCTATGGATCCACCAGTGTGATTGCATGTGTGTTCTTTTCACAATCCACCCATGGATCCACCAGTGTCATTCCATGTGTGTTCTTTTTAGTAACAACAACCAGAGTCATTTTGCATGTGCGTTCTTTTCACATACCACCTATGGATCCACCAGTGTGATTGCATGTGTGTTCTTTTTAGTACCAACAACCAGAGTCATTTTGCATGTGTGTTCTTTTCACATACCACCTATGGATCCACCAGTGTCATTGCATGTGTGTTCTTTTCACAATCCACCCATGGATACACCAGTGTCATTGCATGTGTGTTCTTTTTAGTAACAACAACCAGAGTCATTTTGCATGTGTGTTCTCTTCACATCCACCTTTGGATCCACCAGTGTCATCGCATGTGTGTTCTTTTTAGTAACAACAACCAGAGTCATTTTGCATCTGTGTTCTTTTCACATACCACCTATGGATCCACCAGTGTCATTGAAATGTGTGTTCTCTACAGAGACCGCACATGGATCCACCAGTGTCATTGCATGTGTGTTCTTTTTAGTAACAACAACCAGAGTCATTTTGCATGTGTGTTCTTTTCACATACCGACTAAGGATCCACCAGTGTCATTGCATGTGTGTTATTTTCACTAACAACAACCAGAGTCATTGCATGTGTGTTCTTTTCACATACCACATATGGATCCACCAGTGTGATTGAAATGTGTGTTCTCTACAGAGACCACACATGGATCCACTAGTGTCATTGCATGTGTGTTCTTTTTAGTAACAACAACCAAAGTCATTTTGCATGTGTCTTTTCACATACCACCTATGGATCCACCAGTGTCATTGCATGTGTGTTCTTTTCACAATCCACCCATGGATCCACCAGTGTCATTGCATGTCTGTTCTTTTTACTAACAACAACCAGAGTCATTTTGCATGTGTGTTCTCTTCACATACCACCTTTGGATCCACCAGTTTCATCACTTGTGTGTTCTTCTTAGTAACAACAATCAGAGTCATTTTGCATGTGTGTTCTTTTCACATACCACCTATGGATCCACTAGTGTCATTGAAATGTGTGTTCTCTATAGAGACCGCACATGGATCCACCAGTGTCATTGCATGTGTGTTCTTTTTAGTAACAACAACTAGAGTCATTTTGCATGTGTGTTCTTTTCACATACCACATATGGATCCACCAGTATCATTGCATGTGTGCTGTTTTCACAATCCACACATGGATCCACCAGTGTCATTGGATGTGTGTTCTTTTTAGTAACAACAACCATTGTCATTGCATGTGTGTTCTCTTCACAGACCACACATAGATCCACCAGTGTCATTGGATGTGTGTTCTTTTCACAATCCACCGATGGATCCACCAGAGTCATTGCATGTGTGTCCTTTTTAGTAACAACCAGAGTCATTTTGCATGTTTGTTCTTTTCACATACCACCTATGGATCCACCAGTGTCATTGCATGTGTGTTCTTTTCACTAACAAGAACCAGAGTCATTTTGCATGTGTGTTCTTTTCACATACCACCTATGGATCCACCAGTGTCATTGAAATGTGTGTTCTCTACAAAGACCACACATGGATCCACTAGTGTCATTGCATGTATGTTCTTTTCACTAACAACAACCAGAGTCATTTTGCATGTGTGTTCTTTTCACATACCACCTATGGATCCACCAGTGTCATTGCATGTGTGCTCTTTTCACAATCCACCTATGGATCCACCAGTGTCATTGCATGTGTGTTCTTTTTAGTAACAACAACCAGAGTCATTGAAATGTGTGTTCTTCTCACATACCACCTATGGATACAACAATTTTATTGCATGTGTGTTTTTTTCACAATCCACACATGGATCCACTAGTGTCATTTCATGTGTGTTCTTTTCACTAACAACAACTAGAGTCATTTAATGTGTTCTTTTTACTAACAACAACCATAGTCATTGAAATGTGTGCTCTCTACAGAGACCACACATGGATCCACCAGTTTCATTGCATGTGTGTTCTTTTTAGTAACAATAACCAGAGTCATTTTGCATGTGTGTTCTTCTCACATACCAGCTATGGATCCACCAGTGTGATTGCATGTGTGTTCTTTTCACAATCCACCCATGGATCCACCAGTGTCATTCCATGTGTGTTCTTTTTAGTAACAACAACCAGAGTCATTTTGCATGTGTGTTCTTTTCACATACCACCTATGGATCCACCAGTGTCATTGCATGTGTGTTCTTTTCACAATCCACCCATGGATTCTCCAGTGTCATTCCATGTGTGTTCTTTTTAGTAACAACAACCAGAGTCATTTTGCATGTGTGTTCTTCTCACATACCACCTATGGATCCACCAGTGTGATTGCATGTGTGTTCTTTTCACAATCCACCCATGGATCCACCAGTGTCATTCCATGTGTGTTCTTTTTAGTAACAACAACCAGAGTCATTTTGCATGTGTGTTCTTTTCACATACCACCTATGGATCCACCAGTGTCATTGCATGTGTGTTCATTTCATAATCCACATATGGATCCACCAGTGTCATTGCATGTGTATTCTTTTTAGTAACAAAAACCAGAGTCATTTCGCATGTGTGTTCTTCTCACATACCACCTATGGATCCACCAGTGTCATTGCATGTGTGTTATTTTCACTAACAACAACCAGAGTCAATGCATGTGTGTTCTTTTCACATACCACATATGGATCCACTAGTGTCATTGCATGTGTGTTCTTTTTAGTAACAACAACAAGAGTCATTTTGCAGGTATTTTCTTCTCACATACCACCTATGGATCCACTAGTGTCATTGCAAGTGTGTTCTTTTCACTAACAACAACCAGGGTTATTGCATGTGTGTTCTTTTCACATACCACATATGGATCCACCAGTGTCATTGAAATGTGTGTTCTCTATAGATACCACCCATGGATCCACCAGTGTCATTGCATGTGTTTTTTTAGTAACAACAACCAGTCATTTTGCATGTGTGTTCTTTTCACATACCACCTATGGATCCACTAGTGTCATTGCACGTGTGTTCTTTTCACAATCCACCCATGGATCTACTAGAGTCATGGCATGTGTGTTCTTTTTAGTAAAAAATAACCAGAGTCATTTTGCATGTGTGTTCTCTTCAGAGACCACACATGGATCCACCAGTGTCATTGCATGTGTGTTCTTTTTAGTAACAACAACAAGAGTCATTTTGCATGTGTGTTCTTTTCACATATCACCTATTGATCCAGCAGTGTCATTGCATGTGTGTTCTTTTCACTAACAACAACCAGAGTCATTTTGCATGTGTGTTCTTTTCACATACCACATATCGATCCACCAGTGTCATTGAAATGTGTGCTCTCTACAGACACCACACATGGATCCACCAGTGTCATTGCATGTGTGTTCTTTTTATTAACAACCAGAGTCATTTTGCATGTGTGTTCTTTTGACATACCACCTATGGATCCACCAGTGTCATTGCATGTGTGTTCTTTTCACAATCCACCCATGGATCCACCAGTGTCATTGCATGTGTGTTCTTTTTAGTAACAACAACCAGAGTCATTTTGCATGTGTGTTCTCTTCACATACCACCTATGGATCCACCAGTGTCATTGCATGTGTGTTCTTTTCACAATCCACCCATGGATACACCAGTGTCATTGCATGTGTGTTCTTTTTAGTAACAACAACCAGAGTCATTTTGCATGTGTGTTCTTCTCACATACCACCTATGGATCCACCAGTGTCATTGCATGTGTGTTCTTTTCACAATCCACCCATGGATACACCAGTGTCATTGCATGTGTGTTCTTTTTAGTAACAACAACCAGAGTCATTTTGCATGTGTGTTCTTTTCACATACCACCTATGGATCCACCAGTGTCATTGAAATGTGTCTTCTCTATAGAGACCGCACATGGATCCACCAGTGTCATTGCATGTGTGATCTTTTTAGTAACAACAACTAGAGTCATTTTGCATGTGTGTTCTTTTCACATACCACATATGGATCCACCAGTATCATTGCATGTGTGCTGTTTTCACAATCCACACATGGATCCACCAGTGTCATTGGATGTGTGTTCTTTTTAGTAACAACAACCATTGTCATTGCATGTGTGTTCTCTTCCCAGACCACACATAGATCCACCAGTGTCATTGGATGTGTGTTCTTTTCACAATCCACCCATGGATCCACCAGAGTCATTGCATGTGTGTTATTTTTAGTAACAACAACCAGAGTAATTTTGCATGTGTGTTCTTTTCACATACCACCTATGGATCCAGTGTCATTGCATGTGTTCTTTTCACTAACAACCAGAGTCATTTTGCATGTGTGTTCTTTTCACATACCACCTATGGATCCACCAGTGTCATTGAAATGTGTGTTCTCTACAAAAACCACACATGGATCCACCAGTGGCATTGCATGTATGTTCTATTCACTAACAACAACTAGAGTCATTTTGCATGTGTGTTCTTTTCACATACCACCTATGGATCCACCAGTGTCATTGCATGTGTGCTCTTTTCACAATCCACCTATGGATCCACCAGTGTCATTGCATGTGTGTTCTTTTTAGTAACAACAACCAGAGTCATTGAAATGTGTGTTCTTCTCACATACCACCTATGGATACAACAATTTTATTGCATGTGTGTTCTTTTCACAATCCACACATGGATCCACTAGTGTCATTTCATGTGTGTTCTTTTCACTAACAACAACTTGAGTCATTTAATGTGTTCTTTTTACTAACAACAACCAGAGTCATTGAAATGTGTGCTCTCTACAGAGAACACACATGGATCCACCAGTTTCATTGCATGTGTGTTCTTTTTAGTAACAACAACCAGAGTCATTTTGCATGTGTGTTCTTCTCACATACCACCTATGGATCCAGCAGTGTGATTGCATGTGTGTTCTTTTCACAATCCACCCATGGATCCACCAGTGTCATTCCATGTGTGTTCTTTTTAGTAACAACAACCAAAGTCATTTTTCATGTGTGTTCTTTTCACATACCACCTATGGATCCACCAATGTCATTGCATGTGTGTTCTTTTCACAATCCACCCATGGATCCACCAGTGTTATTGCATGTGTGTTCTTTTTAGTAACAACAACCAGAGTCATTTTGCATGTGTGTTCTCTTCACATCCACCTTTGGATCCACCAGTGTCATCGCATGTGTGTTCTTTTTAGTAACAACAACCAGAGTCATTTTGCATGTGTGTTCTTTTCACATACCACCTATGGATCCACCAGTGTCATTGAAATGTGTCTTCTCTATAGAGACCGCACATGGATCCACCAGTGTCATTGCATGTGTGATCTTTTTAGTAACAACAACTAGAGTCATTTTGCATGTGTGTTCTTTTCACATACCACATATGGATCCACCAGTATCATTGCATGTGTGCTGTTTTCACAATCCACACATGGATCCACCAGTGTCATTGGATGTGTGTTCTTTTTAGTAACAACAACCATTGTCATTGCATGTGTGTTCTCTTCCCAGACCACACATAGATCCACCAGTGTCATTGGATGTGTGTTCTTTTCACAATCCACCCATGGATCCACCAGAGTCATTGCATGTGTGTTCTTTTTAGTAACAACAACCAGAGTCATTTTGCATGTGTGTTCTTTTCACATACCACCTATGGATCCACCAGTGTCATTGCATGTGTGTTCTTTTCACTAACAAGAACCAGAGTCATTTTGCATGTGTGTTCTTTTCACATACCACCTATGGATCCACCAGTGTCATTGAAATGTGTGTTCTCTACAAAAACCACACATGGATCCACCAGTGGCATTGCATGTATGTTCTATTCACTAACAACAACTAGAGTCATTTTGCATGTGTGTTCTTTTCACATACCACCTATGGATCCACCAGTGTCATTGCATGTGTGCTCTTTTCACAATCCACCTATGGATCCACCAGTGTCATTGCATGTGTGTTCTTTTTAGTAACAACAACCAGAGTCATTGAAATGTGTGTTCTTCTCACATACCACCTATGGATCCACAATTTTATTGCATGTGTGTTCTTTCACAATCCACATGGATCCACTAGTGTCATTTCATGTGTGTTCTTTTCACTAACAACAACTAGAGTCATTTAATGTGTTCTTTTACTAACAACAACCAGTCATTGAAATGTGTGTTCTCTCAGAGACCACACATGGATCCACCAGTGTCATTGCATGTGTGTTCATTTCAGTAACAACAACCAGAGTCATTTTGCATGTGTGTTCTTTTCACATACCACCTATGGATCCACTAGTGTCATTGCATGTGTGTTCTTTTCACAATCCACCCATGGATCCACCAGTGTCATTCCATGTGTGTTCTTTTTAGTAACAACAACCAGAGTCATTTTGCATGTGTGTTCTTTTCACATACCACCTATGGATCCACCAGTGTGATTGCATGTGTGTTCTTTTCACAATCCACCCATGGATTCTCCAAGTCATTCCATGTGTGTTCTTTTATTAACAACAACCAGAGTCATTTTGCATGTGTGTTCTTTTCACATACCACCTATGGATCCACCAGTGTCATTGCATGTGTGTTCTTTTCACAATCCACCCATGGATCCACCAGTGTCATTCCATGTGTGTTCTTTTTAGTAACAACAACCGTAGTCATTTTGCATGTGTGTTCTTTTCACATACCACCTATGGATCCACCATTGTCATTGCATGTGTGTTCTTTTCACAATCCACCCATGGATTCACCAGTGTCATTGCATGTGTGTTATTTTTAGTAACAACAACCAGAGTCATTTTGCATGTGTTATCTTTTCTCATACCACCTATGTAGCCACCAGTGTAATTGAATGTGTTTTCTTTTTAGTAAAAACAACCATTGTAATTGTAATGTGTGTTCTTCTCACATACCACCTATGGATCCACCAGTGTCATTGCATGTGTGTTGTTTTCATAATCCACCTATGGATCCACGAGAGTCATTGCATGTGTGTTCTTTTTAGTAACAACAACCAGAGTCATTTTGCATGTGTGTTCTTTTCACATACCACCTATGAATCCACCAGTGTCATTGCATGTGTGTTCTTTTCACATACCACCTATGGATCCACCAGTGTCATTGAAATGTGTGTTCTCTACAAAGACCACACATGGATCCACCAGTGTCATTGCATGTATGTTCTTTTCCATAACAACAACCAGAGTCATTTTGCATGTGTGTTCTTTTCACATACCACCTATGGATCCCCCCATGTCATTGCATGTGTGCTCTTTTCACAATCCACCTATGGATCCACCAGTGTCATTGCATGTGTGTTCTTTTTAGTAACAACAACCAGAGTCATTGAAATGTGTGTTCTTCTCACATACCACCTATGGATCCACCAATTTTATTGCATGTGTGTTCTTTTCACAATCCACCCATGGATCCACCAGTTTCATTTCATGTCCGTTCTTTTCACTAACAACAACTGGAGTCATTTAATGTGTTCTTTTTACTAACAATAATCAGAGTCATTGAAATGTGTGCTCTCTACAGAGACCACACATGGATCCACCAGTGTCATTGCATGTGTGTTCTTTTTAGTAACAACAGCCAGAGTCATTTTGCATGTGTGTTCTTCTCACATACCACCTATGGATCCACCAGTGTCATTGCATGTGTGTTCTTTTCACAATCCACCCATGGATACACCAGTGTCATTGCATGTGTGTTCTTTTTAGTAACAACAACCAGAGTCATTTTTCATGTGTGTTCTCTTCACATACCACCTATGGATCCACCAGTGTCATTCCATGTGTGTTCTTTTTAGTAACAACAACCAGAGTCATTGAAATGTGTGTTCTGCTCACATACCACCTATGGATCCACCAGTGTCATTGCATGTGTGTTCTTTTCACAATCCACCCATGGATTCACCAGTGTCATTGCATGTGTGTTCTTTTTAGTAACAACCAGAGTCATTTTGCATGTGTGTTCTCTTCACATACCACCTATGGATCCACCAGTGTCATTGCATGTGTGTTCTTTTTAGTACCAACAACCAGAGTCATTGAAATGTGTGTTCTTCTCACATACCACCTATGGATCCACCAGTGTCATTGCATGTGTGTTCATTTCATAATCCACCTATGGATCCACCAGTCTCATTGCATGTGTGTTCTTTGTAGTAACAACAACCAGAGTCATTTTGCATGTGTGTTCTTTTCACAATCCACCCATGGATCCACTAGAGTCAGTGCATGTGTGTTCTTTTTAGTAACAACAACCAGAGTCATTTTGCATGTGTGTTCTTTTCACATAGCAGATATGGATCCACTAGTCTCATTGCATGTGTGTTCTTTTTAGTAACAACAACCAGAGTCATTTTTCATGTGTGTTCTTTTCATATACCACCTATGGATATACTAGTGTCATTGCATGTGTGTTCTCTACAGACCACATGCATCCACCAAGTCATTGCATGTGTGTTGTTTTTAGTAACAACAACCGAGTCATTTGCATGTGTGTTCTCTTCACATACCACCTATGGATCCACCAGTGTCATTCCATGTGTGTTCTTTTTAGTAACAACAACCAGAGTCATTTTGCATGTGTGTTCTTTTCACATACCACCTATGGATCCACCAGTGTCATTGCATGTGTGTTCTTTTCAGAATCCACCCATGGATCCACCAGTGTCATTGCATGTGTGTTCTTTCTATTAACAACAACCCGAGTCATTTTGCATGTGTGTTCTCTTCACAATCCACACATGGATCCCCCAGTGTCATTGCATGTGTGTTCTTTTTAGTAAAAACAACCAGAGTCATTGAAATGTGTGTTATTCTCACATACCACCTATGGATCCACCAGTGTCATTGCATGTATGTTCATTTCATAATCCACCTATGGATCCACTAGTGTCATTGCATGCGTGTTCTTTTTAGTATCAACAACCGGAGGCATTTTGCATGTGTGTTCTTTTCACATACCAGCTATGGATCCACCAGTGTCATTACATGTGTGTTCTTTTCACATACCACATATGGATCCACCAGTATCATTGCATGTGTGATCTTTTCACAATCCACACATGGATCCACCAGTGTCATTTCATGTCCGTTCTTTTCACTAACAACAACTGGAGTCATTTAATGTGTTCTTTTTACTAACAATAATCAGAGTCATTGAAATGTGTGCTCTCTACAGAGACCACACATGGATCCACCAGTGTCATTGCATGTGTGTTCTTTTTAGTAACAACCAGAGTCATTTTGCATGTGTGTTCTTCTCACATACCACCTATGGATCCACCAGTGTCATTGCATGTGTGTTCTTTTCACAATCCACCCATGGATACACCAGTGTCATTGCATGTGTGTTCTTTTTAGTAACAACAACCAGAGTCATTTTTCATGTGTGTTCTCTTCACATACCACCTATGGATCCACCAGTGTCATTCCATGTGTGTTCTTTTTAGTAACAACAACCAGAGTCATTGAAATGTGTGTTCTGCTCACATACCACCTATGGATCCACCAGTGTCATTGCATGTGTGTTCTTTTCACAATCCACCCATGGATTCACCAGTGTCATTGCATGTGTGTTCTTTTTAGTAACAACAACCAGAGTCATTTTGCATGTGTGTTCTCTTCGCATACCACCTATGGATCCACCAGTGTCATTGCATGTGTGTTCTTTTTAGTACCAACAACCAGAGTCATTGAAATGTGTGTTCTGCTCACATACCACCTATGGATCCACCCGTGTCATTGCATGTGTGTTCATTTCATAATCCACCTATGGATCCACCAGTGTCATTGCATGTGTGTTCTTTTGTAGTAACAACAACCAGAGTCATTTTGCATGTGTGTTCTTTTCATAATCCACCCATGGATCCACTAGAGTCAGTGCATGTGTGTTCTTTTTAGTAACAACAACCAGAGTCATTTTGCATGTGTGTTCTTTTCACATAGCAGATATGGATCCACTAGTCTCATTGCATGTGTGTTCTTTTTAGTAACAACAACCAGAGTCATTTTTCATGTGTGTTCTTTTCATATACCACCTATGGATCTACTAGTGTCATTGCATGTGTGTTCTCTACAAAGACCACACATGCATCCACCAGTGTCATTGCATGTGTGTTGTTTTTAGTAACAACAACCAGAGTCATTTTGCATGTGTGTTCTCTTCACATACCACCTATGGATCCACCAGTGTCATTCCATGTGTGTTCTTTTTAGTAACAACAACCAGAGTCATTTTGCATGTGTGTTCTTTTCACATACCACCTATGGATCCACCAGTGTCATTGCATGTGTGTTCTTTTCAGAATCCATCCATGGATCCACCAGTGTCATTGCATGTGTGTTCTTTCTAGTAACAACAACCCGAGTCATTTTGCATGTGTTTTCTCTTCACATACCACCTATGGATCCACCAGTGTCATTGCATGTGTGTTCTTTTTAGTAACAACAACCAGAGTCATTGAAATGTGTGTTCTTCTCACATACCACCTATGGATCCACCAGTGTCATTGCATGTGTGTTCATTTCATAATCCACCTATGGATCCACCAGTGTCATTGCATGCGTGCTCTTTTTAGTATCAACAACCAGAGTCATTTTGCATGTGTCTTCTTCTCACATACCACCTATGGAACCACCAGTGTCATTGCATGTGTGTTATTTTCACATACCACATATGGATCCACCAGTATCATTGCATGTGTGCTCTTTTCACAATCCACACATGGATCCACCAGTGTCATTGGATGTGTGTTCTTTTTAGTAACAACAACCATTGTCATTGCATGTGTGTTCTCTTCACAGACCACACATAGATCCACCAGTGTCATTGGATGTGTGTTCTTTTCACAATCCACCCATGGATCCACGAGAGTCATTGCATGTGTGTTCTTTTTAGTAACAACAACCAGAGTCATTTTGCATGTGTGTTCTTTTCACATACCACCTATGGATCCAACAGTGTCATTGCATGCGTGTTCTTTTCACATACCACCTATGGATCCACCAGTGTCATTGAAATGTGTGTTCTCTACAAAGACCACACATGGATCCACCAGTGTCATTGCACGTATGTTCTTTTCCATAACAACAACCAGAGTCATTTTGCATGTGTGTTCTTTTCACATACCACCTATGGATCCACCCGTGTCATTGCATGTGTGCTCTTTTCACAATCCACCTATGGATCCACCAGTGTCATTGCATGTGTGTTCTTTTTAGTAACAATAACCAGAGTCATTGAAATGTGTGTTCTTCTCACATACCACCTATGGATCCACCAATTTTATTGCATGTGTGTTCTTTTCACAATCCACCCATGGATCCACTAATGTCATTTCATGTGCGTTCTTTTCACTAACAGCAACTAGAGTCATTTAATGTGTTCTTTTTACTAACAACAATCAGAGTCATTGAAATGTGTGCTCTCTACAGAGACCACACATGGATCCACCAGTGTCATTGCATGTGTGTTCTTTTTAGTAACAACAACCAGAGTCATTTTGCATGTGTGTTCTTCTCACATACCACCTATGGATCCACAAGTGTCATTGCATGTGTGTTCTTTTCACAATCCACCCATGGATACACCAGTGTCATTGCATGTGTGTTCTTTTTAGTAACAACAACCAGAGTCATTTTTCATGTGTGTTCTCTTCACATACCACCTATGGATCCACCAGTGTCATTCCATGTGTGTTCTTTTTAGTAACAACAACCAGAGTCATTTTGCATGTGTGTTCTTTTCACATACCACCTATGGATCCACCAGTGTCATTGCATGTGTGTTCTTTTCACAATCCACCCATGGATTCACCAGTGTCATTGCATGTGTGTTCTTTTTAGTAACAACAACCAGAGTCATTTTGCATGTGTGTTCTCTTCGCATACCACCTATGGATCCACCAGTGTCATTGCATGTGTGTTCTTTTTAGTAACAACAACCAGAGTCATTGAAATGTGTGTTCTGCTCACATACCACCTATGGATCCACCAGTGTCATTGCATGTGTGTTCATTTCATAATCCACCTATGGATCCACCAGTGTCATTGCATGTGTGTTCTTTGTAGTAACAACAACCAGAGTCATTTTGCATGTGTGTTCTTTTCATAATCCACCCATGGATCCACCAGAGTCAGTGCATGTGTGTTCTTTTTAGTAACAACAACCAGAGTCATTTTGCATGTGTGTTCTTTTCACATAGCAGATATGGATCCACTAGTCTCATTGCATGTGTGTTCTTTTTAGTAACAACAACCAGAGTCATTTTTCATGTGTGTTCTTTTCACATACCACCTATGGATCTACTAGTGTCATTGCATGTGTGTTCTCTACAAAGACCACACATGCATCCACCAGTGTCATTGCATGTGTGTTGTTTTTAGTAACAACAACCAGAGTCATTTTGCATGTGTGTTCTCTTCACATACCACCTATGGATCCACCAGTGTCATTCCATGTGTGTTCTTTTTAGTAACAACAACCAGAGTCATTTTGCATGTGTGTTCTTTTCACATACCACCTATGGATCCACCAGTGTCATTGCATGTGTGTTCTTTTCAGAATCCACCCATGGATCCACCAGTGTCATTGCATGTGTGTTCTTTTTAGTAACAACAACCCGAGTCATTTTGCATGTGTTTTCTCTTCACATACCACCTATGGATCCACCAGTGTCATTGCATGTGTGTTCTTTTTAGTAACAACAACCAGAGTCATTGAAATGTGTGTTCTTCTCACATACCACCTATGGATCCACCAGTGTCATTGCATGTGTGTTCATTTCATAATCCACCTATGGATCCACCAGTGTCATTGCATGCGTGCTCTTTTTAGTATCAACAACCAGAGTAATTTTGCATGTGTCTTCTTCTCACATACCACCTATGGAACCACCAGTGTCATTGCATGTGTGTTATTTTCACATATCACATATGGATCCACCAGTATCATTGCATGTGTGCTCTTTTCACAATCCACACATGGATCCACCAGTGTCATTGGATGTGTGTTCTTTTTAGTAACAACAACCATTGTCATTGCATGTGTGTTCTCTTCACAGACCACACATAGATCCACCAGTGTCATTGGATGTGTGTTCTTTTCACAATCCACCCATGGATCCACGAGAGTCATTGCATGTGTGTTCTTTTTAGTAACAACAACCAGAGTCATTTTGCATGTGTGTTCTTTTCACATACCACCTATGGATCCACTAGTGTCATTGCATGTGTGTTCTTTTCACATACCACCTATGGATCCACCAGGTTCATTGAAATGTGTGTTCTCTACAAAGACCACACATGGATCCACAAGTGTCATTGCATGTATGTTCTTTTCCATAACAACAACCAGAGTCATTTTGCATGTGTGTTCTTTTCACATACCACCTATGGATCCACCCGTGTCATTGCATGTGTGCTCTTTTCACAATCCACCTATGGATCCACCAATGTCATTGCATGTGTGTTCTTTTTAGTAACAACAACCAGTCATTGAAATGTGTGTTCTTCTCACATACCACCTATGGATCCACCAATTTTATTGCATGTGTGTTCTTTTCACAATCCACCCATGGATCCACCAGTGTCATTTCATGTGCGTTCTTTTCACTAACAACAACTGGAGTCATTTAATGTGTTCTTTTTACTAACAACAATCAGAGTCATTGAAATGTGTGCTCTCTATAGAGACCACACATGGATCCACCAGTGTCATTGCATGTGTGTTCTTTTTAGTAACAACAACCAGAGTCATTTTGCATGTGTGTTCTTCTCACATACCACCTATGGATCCACCAGTGTGATTGCATGTGTGTTCTTTTCACAATCCACCCATGGATACACCAGTGTCATTGCATGTGTGTTCTTTTTAGTAACAACAACCAGAGTCATTTTTCATGTGTGTTCTCTTCACATACCACCTATGGATCCACCAGTGTCATTCCATGTGTGTTCTTTTTAGTAACAACAACCAGAGTCATTTTGCATGTGTGTTCTTTTCACATACCACCTATGGATCCACCAGTGTCATTGCATGTGTGTTCTTTTCACAATCCACCCATGGATTCACCAGTGTCATTGCATGTGTGTTCTTTTTAGTAACAACCAGAGTCATTTTGCATGTGTGTTCTCTTCACATACCACCTATGGATCCACCAGTGTCATTGCATGTGTGTTCTTTTTAGTAACAACAACCAGAGTCATTGAAATGTGTGTTCTGCTCACATACCACCTATGGATCCACCAGTGTCATTTCATATGTGTTCTTTGTAGTAACAACAACCAGAGTCATTTTGCATGTGTGTTCTTTTCACAATCCACCCATGGATCCACCAGAGTCAGTGCATGTGTGTTCTTTTTAGTAACAACAACCAGAGTCATTTTGCATGTGTGTTCTTTTCACATACCACATATGGATCCACTAGTGTCATTGCATGTGTGTTCTTTTTAGTAACAACAACCAGAGTCATTTTTCATGTGTGTTCTTTTCACATACCACCTATGGATCTACTAGTGTCATTGCATGTGTGTTCTCTACAAAGACCACACATGCATCCACCAGTGTCATTGCATGTGTGTTGTTTTTAGTAACAATAACCAGAGTCATTTTGCATGTGTGTTCTCTTCACATACCACCTATGGATCCACCAGTGTCATTCCATGTGTGTTCTTTTTAGTAACAACAACCAGAGTCATTTTGCATGTGTGTTCTTTTCACATACCACCTATGGATCCACCAGTGTCATTCCATGTGTGTTCTTTTTAGTAACAACAACCAGAGTCATTGAAATGTGTGTTCTTCTCACATACCACCTATGGATCCACCAGTGTCATTGCATGTGTGTTCATTTCATAATCCACCTATGGATCCACCAGTGTCATTGCATGCGTGCTCTTTTTAGTATCAACAACCAGAGTAATTTTGCATGTGTCTTCTTCTCACATACCACCTATGGAACCACCAGTGTCATTGCATGTGTGTTATTTTCACATACCACATATGGATCCACCAGTATCATTGCATGTGTGCTCTTTTCACAATCCACACATGGATCCACCAGTGTCATTGGATGTGTGTTCTTTTTAGTAACAAAAACCATTGTCATTGCATTTGTGTTCTCTTCACAGACCACACATAGATCCACCAGTGTCATTGGATGTGTGTTCTTTTCACAATCCACCCATGGATCCACGAGAGACATTGCATGTGTGTTCTTTTTAGTAACAACAACCAGAGTCATTTTGCATGTGTGTTCTTTTCACATACCACCTATGGATCCACCAGTGTCATTCCATGTGTGTTCTTTTTAGTAACAACAACCAGAGTCATTGAAATGTGTGTTCTTCTCACATACCACCTATGGATCCACCAGTGTCATTGCATGTGTGTTCATTTCATAATCCACCTATGGATCCACCAGTGTCATTGCATGCGTGCTCTTTTTAGTATCAACAACCAGAGTAATTTTGCATGTGTCTTCTTCTCACATACCACCTATGGAACCACCAGTGTCATTGCATGTGTGTTATTTTCACATACCACATATGGATCCACCAGTATCATTGCATGTGTGCTCTTTTCACAATCCACACATGGATCCACCAGTGTCATTGGATGTGTGTTCTTTTTAGTAACAACAACCATTGTCATTGCATGTGTGTTCTCTTCACAGACCACACATAGATCCACTAGTGTCATTGGATGTGTGTTCTTTTCACAATCCACCCATGGATCCACGAGAGTCATTGCATGTGTGTTCTTTTTAGTAACAACAACCAGAGTCATTTTGCATGTGTGTTCTTTTCACATACCACCTATGGATCCACCAGTGTCATTGCATGTGTGTTCTTTTCACATACCACCTATGGATCCACCAGGTTCATTGAAATGTGTGTTCTCTACAAAGACCACACATGGATCCACCAGTGTCATTGCATGTATGTTCTTTTCCATAACAACAACCAGAGTCATTTTGCATGTGTGTTCTTTTCACATACCACCTATGGATCCACCCGTGTCATTGCATGTGTGCTCTTTTCACAATCCACCTATGGATCCACCAGTGTCATTGCATGTGTGTTCTTTTTAGTAACAACAACCAGAGTCATTGAAATGTGTGTTCTTCTCACATACCACCTATGGATCCACCAATTTTATTGCATGTGTGTTCTTTTCACAATCCACCCATGGATCCACCAGTGTCATTTCATGTGCGTTCTTTTCACTAACAACAACTGGAGTCATTTAATGTGTTCTTTTTACTAACAACAATCAGAGTCATTGAAATGTGTGCTCTCTACAGAGACCACACATGGATCCACCAGTGTCATTGCATGTGTGTTCTTTTTAGTAACAACAACCAGTCATTTTGCATGTGTGTTCTTTTGACATACCACCTATGGATCCACCAGTGTCATTCCATGTGTGTTCTTTTTAGTAACAACAACCAGAGTCATTTTGCATGTGTGTTCTTTTCACATACCACCTATGGATCCACCAGTGTCATTGCATGTGTGTTCTTTTCAGAATCCACCCATGGATCCACCAGTATCATTGCAAGTGTGTTCTTTTTAGTAACAACAACCCGAGTCATTTTGCATGTGTTTTCTCTTCACATACCACCTATGGATCCACCATTGTCATTGCATGTGTGTTCTTTTTAGTAACAACAACCAGAGTCATTGAAATGTGTGTTCTTCTCACATACCACCTATGGATCCACCAGTGTCATTGCATGTGTGTTCATTTCATAATCCACCTATGGATCCACCAGTGTCATTGCATGCGTGCTCTTTTTAGTATCAACAACCAGAGTAATTTTGCATGTGTCTTCTTCTCACATACCACCTATGGAACCACCAGTGTCATTGCATGTGTGTTATTTTCACATATCACATATGGATCCACCAGTATCATTGCATGTGTGCTCTTTTCACAATCCACACATGGATCCACCAGTGTCATTGGATGTGTGTTCTTTTTAGTAACAACAACCATTGTCCTTGCATGTGTGTTCTCTTCACAGACCACACATAGATCCACTAGTGTCATTGGATGTGTGTTCTTTTCACAATCCACCCATGGATCCACGAGAGTCATTGCATGTGTGTTCTTTTTAGTAACAACAACCAGAGTCATTTTGCATGTGTGTTCTTTTCACATACCACCTATGGATCCACTAGTGTCATTGCATGTGTGTTCTTTTCACATACCACCTATGGATCCACCAGGTTCATTGAAATGTGTGTTCTCTACAAAGACCACACATGGATCCACAAGTGTCATTGCATGTATGTTCTTTTCCATAACAACAACCAGAGTCATTTTGCATGTGTGTTCTTTTCACATACCACCTATGGATCCACCCGTGTCATTGCATGTGTGCTCTTTTCACAATCCACCTATGGATCCACCAATGTCATTGCATGTGTGTTCTTTTTAGTAACAACAACCAGTCATTGAAATGTGTGTTCTTCTCACATACCACCTATGGATCCACCAATTTTATTGCATGTGTGTTCTTTTCACAATCCACCCATGGATCCACCAGTGTCATTTCATGTGCGTTCTTTTCACTAACAACAACTGGAGTCATTTAATGTGTTCTTTTTAATAACAAAAAACAGAGTCATTGAAATGTGTGTTTCTATAGAGACCACATGGATCCACGAGAGTCATTGCATGTGTGTTCTTTTTAGTAACAACAACCAGAGTCATTTTGCATGTGTGTTCTTCTCACATACCACCTATGGATCCACCAGTGTGATTGCATGTGTGTTCTTTTCACAATCCACCCATGGATACACCAGTGTCATTGCATGTGTGTTCTTTTTAGTAACAACAACCAGAGTCATTTTTCATGTGTGTTCTCTTCACATACCACCTATGGATCCACCAGTGTCATTCCATGTGTGTTCTTTTTAGTAACAACAACCAGAGTCATTTTGCATGTGTGTTCTTTTCACATACCACCTATGGATCCACCAGTGTCATTGCATGTGTGTTCTTTTCACAATCCACCCATGGATTCACTAGTGTCATTGCATGTGTGTTCTTTTTAGTAACAACAACCAGAGTCATTTTGCATGTGTGTTCTCTTCAGATACCACCTATGGATCCACCAGTGTCATTGCATGTGTGTTCTTTTTAGTAACAACAACCAGAGTCATTGAAATGTGTGTTCTGCTCACATACCACCTATGGATCCACCAGTCTCATTGCATGTGTGTTCTTTGTAGTAACAACAACCAGAGTCATTTTGCATGTGTGTTCTTTTCACAATCCACCCATGGATCCACCAGAGTCAGTGCATGTGTGTTCTTTTTAGTAACAACAACCAGAGTCATTTTGCATGTGTGTTCTTTTCACATACCACATATGGATCCACTAGTGTCATTGCATGTGTGTTCTTTTTAGTAACAACAACCAGAGTCATTTTTCATGTGTGTTCTTTTCACATACCACCTATGGATCTACTAGTGTCATTGCATGTGTGTTCTCTACAAAGACCACACATGCATCCACAAGTGTCATTGCATGTGTGTTGTTTTTAGTAAAAATAACCAGAGTCATTTTGCATGTGTGTTCTCTTCACATACCACCTATGGATCCACCAGTGTCATTCCATGTGTGGTCTTTTTAGTAACAACAACCAGAGTCATTTTGCATGTGTGTTCTTTTCACATACCACCTATGGATCCACCAGTGTCATTCCATGTGTGTTCTTTTTAGTAACAACAACCAGAGTCATTGAAATGTGTGTTCTTCTCACATACCACCTATGGATCCACCAGTGTCATTGCATGTGTGTTCATTTCATAATCCACCTATGGATCCACCAGTGTCATTGCATGCGTGCTCTTTTTAGTATCAACAACCAGAGTAATTTTGCATGTGTCTTCTTCTCACATACCACCTATGGAACCACCAGTGTCATTGCATGTGTGTTATTTTCACATACCACATATGGATCCACCAGTATCATTGCATGTGTGCTCTTTTCACAATCCACACATGGATCCACCAGTGTCATTGGATGTGTGTTCTTTTTAGTAACAAAAACCATTGTCATTGCATGTGTGTTCTCTTCACAGACCACATGTGGATCCACCAGTGTCATTGCATGCGTGTTCTTTTCACAATCCACCCATGGATCCACGAGAGACATTGCATGTGTGTTCTTTTTAGTAACAACAACCAGAGTCATTTTGCATGTGTGTTCTTTTCACATACCACCTATGGATCCACCAGTGTCATTCCATGTGTGTTCTTTTTAGTAACAACAACCAGAGTCATTGAAATGTGTGTTCTTCTCACATACCACCTATGGATCCACCAGTGTCATTGCATGTGTGTTCATTTCATAATCCACCTATGGATCCACCAGTGTCATTGCATGCGTGCTCTTTTTAGTATCAACAACCAGAGTAATTTTGCATGTGTCTTCTTCTCACATACCACCTATGGAACCACCAGTGTCATTGCATGTGTGTTATTTTCACATACCACATATGGATCCACCAGTATCATTGCATGTGTGCTCTTTTCACAATCCACACATGGATCCACCAGTGTCATTGGATGTGTGTTCTTTTTAGTAACAACAACCATTGTCATTGCATGTGTTCTCTTCACAGACCACATAGATCCACTAGTGTCATTGGATGTGTGTTCTTTCACAATCCACCCATGGATCCACGAGAGTCATTGCATGTGTGTTCTTTTTAGTAACAACAACCAGAGTCATTTTGCATGTGTGTTCTTTTCACATACCACCTATGGATCCACCAGTGTCATTGCATGTGTGTTCTTTTCACATACCACCTATGGATCCACCAGTGTCATTGAAATGTGTGTTCTCTACAAAGACCACACATGGATCCACCAGTGTCATTGCATGTATGTTCTTTTCCATAACAACAACCAGAGTCATTTTGCATGTGTGTTCTTTTCACATACCACCTATGGATCCACCCGTGTCATTGCATGTGTGCTCTTTTCACAATCCACCTATGGATCCACCAGTGTCATTGCATGTGTGTTCTTTTTAGTAACAACAACCAGAGTCATTGAAATGTGTGTTCTTCTCACATACCACCTATGGATCCACCAATTTTATTGCATGTGTGTTCTTTTCACAATCCACCCATGGATCCACCAGTCATTTCATGTCCGTTCTTTTCACTAACAACAACTGGAGTCATTTAATGTGTTCTTTTACTAACAACAATCGAGTCATTGAAATGTGTGCTCTCTACAGAGACCACACATGGATCCACCAGTGTCATTGCATGTGTGTTCTTTTTAGTAACAACAACCAGAGTCATTTTGCATGTGTGTTCTTCTCACATACCACCTATGGATCCACCAGTGTCATTGCATGTGTGTTCTTTTCACAATCCACCCATGGATACACCAGTGTCATTGCATGTGTGTTCTTTTTAGTAACAACAACCAGAGTCATTTTTCATGTATGTTCTCTTCACATACCACCTATGGATCCACCAGTGTCATTCCATGTGTGTTCTTTTTAGTAACAACAACCAGAGTCATTTTGCATGTGTGTTCTTTTCACATACCACCTATGGATCCACCAGTGTCATTGCATGTGTGTTCTTTTCACAATCCACCCATGGATTCACCAGTGTCATTGCATGTGTGTTCTTTTTAGTAACAACAACCAGAGTCATTTTGCATGTGTGTTCTCTTCGCATACCACCTATGGATCCACCAGTGTCATTGCATGTGTGTTCTTTTTAGTAACAACAACCAGAGTCATTTTGCATGTGTGTTCTTCTCACATACCACCTATGGATCCACCAGTGTGATTGCATGTGTGTTCTTTTCACAATCCACCCATGGATACACCAGTGTCATTGCATGTGTGTTCTTTTTAGTAACAACAACCAGAGTCATTTTTCATGTGTGTTCTCTTCACATACCACCTATGGATCCACCAGTGTCATTCCATGTGTGTTCTTTTTAGTAACAACAACCAGAGTCATTTTGCATGTGTGTTCTTTTCACATACCACCTATGGATCCACCAGTGTCATTGCATGTGTGTTCTTTTCACAATCCACCCATGGATTCACCAGTGTCATTGCATGTGTGTTCTTTTTAGTAACAACAACCAGAGTCATTTTGCATGTGTGTTCTCTTCACAATACACCTATGGATCCACCAGTGTCATTGCATGTGTGTTCTTTTTAGTAACAACAGAGTCATTGAAATGTGTGTTCTTCTCACATACCACCTATGGATCCACCAGTGTCATTTCATATGTGTTCTTTGTAGTAACAACAACCAGAGTCATTTTGCATGTGTGTTCTTTTCACAATCCACCCATGGATCCACCAGAGTCAGTGCATGTGTGTTCTTTTTAGTAACAACAACCAGAGTCATTTTGCATGTGTGTTCTTTTCACATACCACATATGGATCCACTAGTGTCATTGCATGTGTGTTCTTTTTAGTAACAACAACCAGAGTCATTTTTCATGTGTGTTCTTTTCACATACCACCTATGGATCTACTAGTGTCATTGCATGTGTGTTCTCTACAAAGACCACACATGCATCCACCAGTGTCATTGCATGTGTGTTGTTTTTAGTAACAACAACCAGAGTCATTTTGCATGTGTGTTCTCTTCACATACCACCTATGGATCCACCAGTGTCATTCCATGTGTATTCTTTTTAGTAACAACAACCAGGGTCATTTTGCATGTGTGTTCTTTTCACATACCACCTATGGATCCACCAGTGTCATTGCATGTGTGTTCTTTTCAGAATCCACCCATGGATCCACCAGTGTCATTGCATGTGTGTTCTTTTTAGTAACAACAACCCGAGTCATTTTGCATGTGTTTTCTCTTCACATACCACCTATGGATCCACCAGTGTCATTGCATGTGTGTTCTTTTTAGTAACAACAACCAGAGTCATTGAAATGTGTGTTCTTCTCACATACCACCTATGGATCCACCAGTGTCATTGCATGTGTGTTCATTTCATAATCCACCTATGGATCCACCAGTGTCATTGCATGCGTGCTCTTTTTATTATCAACAACCAGAGTCATTTTGCATGTGTCTTATTCTCACATACCACCTATGGAACCACCAGTGTCATTGCATGTGTGTTATTTTCACTAACAACAACCAGAGTCATTGCATGTGTATTCTTTTCACATACCACATATGGATCCACCAGTGTCATTGAAATATGTGTTCTCTACAGAGACCACACATGGATCCACCAGTGTCATTCCATGTGTGTTCTTTTTAGTAACAACAACCAGAGTAATTTTGCATGTGTGTTCTTTTCACATACCACCTATGGATCCACCAGTGTCATTGCATGTGTGTTCTTTTCACAATCCACCCATGGATCCACCAGAGTCATTGCATGTGTGTTCTTTTTAGTAACAACAACAAGAGTCATTTTGCATGTGTGTTCTTTTCACATACCACCTATGGGTCCACCAGTGTCATTGCATGTGTGTTCTTTTCACAATCCACCCATGGATCCACCAGTGTCATTGCATGTGTGTTCTTTTCACAATCCACCCATGGATCCACCAGTGTCATTGCATGTGTGTTCTTTTTAGTAACAACAACTAGAGTCATTTTGCATGTGCGTTCTTCTCACATACCACCTATAGATCCACCAGTGTCATTGCATGTGTGTTCTTTTCACTAACAACAACCAGGGTCATTGCATGTGTGTTCTTTTCACATACCACATATGGATCCACCAGTGTCATTGAAATGTGTGTTCTCTATAGATACCACCCATGGATCCACCAGTGTCATTGCATGTGTGTTCTTTTTAGTAACAACAACCAGTCATTTTGCATGTGTGTTCTTTTCACATACCACCTATGGATCCACTAGTGTCATTGCATGTGTGTTCTTTTCACAATCCACCCATGGATCCACCAGAGTCATGGCATGTGTGTTCTTTTTAGTAACAATAACCAGAGTCATTTTGCATCTGTGTTCTCTTCAGAGGCCACACATGGATCGACCAGTGTCATTGCATGTGTGTTCTTTTTAGTAACAACAACAAGTCATTTTGCATGTGTGTTCTTTTCACATACCACCTATGGATCCACCAGTGTCATTGCATGTGTGCTCTTTTCACAATCCACCCATGGATCCACCAGTGTCATTGCATGTGTGTTCTTTTTATTAACAACAACCAGAGTCATTTTGCATGTGTGTTCTTTTCACATACCACCTATGGATCCACCAGTGTCATTGCATGTGTGTTCTTTTCAGAATCCACCCATGGATCCACCAGTGTCATTGCATGTGTGTTCTTTTTATTAACAACAACCAGAGTCATTTTGCATGTGTGTTCTTTTCACATACCACCTATGGATCCACCAGTGTCATTGCATGTGTGTTCTTTTTAGTAACAACAACCAGAGTCATTGAAATGTGTGTTCTTCTCACATACCACCTATGGATCCACCAGTGTCATTGCATGTGTGTTCATTTCATAATCCACCTATGGATCCACCAGTGTCATTGCATGTGTGATCCTTTTAGTAACAACAACCAGAGTCATTTTGCATGTGTTTTCTTCTCACATACCACTTATGGATCTACCAGTGTCATTGCATGTGTGTTCTTTTCACTAATAACAACCAGAGTCATTGCATGTGTGTTCTTTTCACATACCACATATGGATCCACTAGTGTCATTGAAATGTGTGTTCTCTACAGAGACCACACATGGATCCACCAGTGTCATTGCATTTGTGTTCTTTTTAGTAACAACAACCAGTCATTTTGCATGTGTGTTCTTTTCACATACCACCTATGGATCCACCAGTGTCATTGCATGTGTGTTCTTTTCACAATCCACCCATGGATCCACCAGAGTCATTGCATGTGTGTTCTTTTTAGTAACAACAACCAGAGTCATTTTGCATGTGTGTTCTCTTCGCATACCACCTATGGATCCACCAGTGTCAGTGCATGTGTGCTCTTTTCACAGTCCACCCAAGGATCCACCAGTGTCATTGCATGTGTGTTCTTTTTGGTAACAACAACCAGAGTCATTTTGCATGTGTGTTCTTTTCACATACCACCTATGGATCCACCAGTGTCATTGCATGTGTGTTCTTTTCACAATCCACCCATGGATTCACCAGTGTCATTGCACGTGTGTTCTTTTTAGTAACAACAACCAGAGTCATTTTGCATGTGTGTTCTCTTCACATACCACCTATGGATCCACCAGTGTCATTGCATGTGTGTTCTTTTTAGTAACAACAACCAGAGTCATTGAAATGTGTGTTCTTCTCACATACCACCTATAGATCCACCAATGTCATTCCATGTGTGTTCTTTTCATAATCCACCTATGGATCCACCAGTGTCATTGCATGTGTGTTCTTTTTAGTAACAACAACCAGAGTCATTTTGCATGTGTGTTCTTCTCACATACCACCTATGGATCCACCAGTGTCATTGCATGTGTGTTCTTTTCGCTAACAACAACCAGAGTCATTGCATGTGTGTTCTTTTCACATACCACATATGGATCCACCAGTGTCATTGAAATGTGTGTTATCTATAGAGACCACACATGGATCCACCAGTGTCATTGCATGTGTGTTCTTTTTAGTAACAACAACCAGTCATTTTGCATGTGTGTTCTTTTCACATACCACCTATGGATCCACCAGTGTCATTGCATGTGTGTTCTTTTCACAATCCACCCATGGATCCACCAGAGTCATTGCATGTGTGTTCTTTTTAGTAACAACAACCAGAGTCATTTTGCTTGTGTGTTCTCGTCAGAGATCACACATGGATCCACAAGTGTCATTGCATGTGTGCTCTTTTCACAATCCACCCAAGGATCCACCAGTGTCATTGCATGTGTGTTCTTTTTAGTAACAACAACCAGAGTCATTTTGCATGTGTGTTCTTCTCACATACCACCTATGGATCCACCAGTGTCATTGCATGTGTGTTCTTTTCACAATCCACCCATGGATCCACCGGAGTCATTGCATGTGTGTTCTTTTTAGTAACAACAACCAGAGTCTTTTTGCATGTGTGTTCTTTTCACATACCACATATGGATCCACCAGTGTCATTGAAATGTGTGTTCTCTACAGAGACCACACATGGATCCACCGGTGTCATTGCATGTATGTTCTTTTCACTAACAACAACTGGAGTCATTGCATGTGTGTTCTCTTCACCATCCGCACATGGATCCACCAGTGTCATTGCATGTGTGTTCTTTTTAGTAACAACAACTAGTGTCATTGCATGTGTGTTATCTTCAGAGACCATACATGGATCCAGTAGTGTCATTTCATGTGTGCTCTTTTCACAATCCACCCATGGATCCACCAGTGTCATTGCATGTGTGTTCTTTTTAGTAACAACAACCAGAGTCATCTTGCATGTGTGTTATTTTCACATACCACCTATGGACCCACCAGTGTCATTGCATGTGTGTTCTTTTCACAATCCACCCATGGATCCACCAGTGTGATTGCATGTGTGTTCTTTTCACTAACAGCAACTGGAATCATTGCATGCGTGTTCTTTTCACATACCACATATGGATCCACTAGTGTCATTGCATGTGTGTTCTTTTTACTAACAACAACCAGAGTCATTGGATGTGTGTTCTCTTTAGAGACCACACATGGATCCACCAGTGTCATTGAAATGTGTATTATTTCCAACTACCGTCGTTGGCCAGAAACAATCGGTACGCAGAACTAACCAGCAACTGGTCTGGGCTTCTAGAAGACCCGATCCCCGATTGTTAGGCGCCGTTGGATCGGGGTGCGTGGATGATAGTGATGTCCTTCGTGAGGGCGATCTGCGAGAAGTCTGTTCTGCGAACTGATTGGCCGTGGCAACTACGCTGGGCCTACGTCCTTGCCCTTATCCCCTTAACCTCGGGGCCGAAAATCAGATCGTGTTCCTTCATCGCCATGGAGAGGGAGAGGCCCAAACTCAGCTTGCACGAGGCTCAAATGTTCACCCACTATGACATACTTGCACTGCCATTAGCGAGGTTTCCGGCCGGCTTCGAGCTCAGCTACGCCGGGGTTCCTGTCGCGCCGCTCTTGCACGACAACGCGTTGGCGAGGCAGATCGAGGAGCGCCGCCGCCAGCTGTCGGTGCGGAAGAGGGCAATGGCGCGGTACTCGCGTCCGAGCGCGTACTGGCGAAAGCTGTTCAAGAAGGAGCGGGCTGTGTTGATTGCGCTGTGCGGAACCCACCGGCGGGAGATCCACCATGATCTGCGCAACCCCGAAGGGAGGTAGCGCTTCTGGGCAGTGCCTGGGCGTAAGACCTCCACCGTTATCGATGCAGCGCGCCGTGAAGAATCCATGAGGAGGAGGAACGCTGCCGGGAACGTCGGCATCGATTCCGACGCGGAGGAGGCTGGCGACGACGCGGACAACGTCGTCAATGATGCAGACTACGGGAGCGTCATAGTCGATTACGACCACTTAAGCATAAATTAAATGGGAAAATTTGCTGCAAGACACTGTTATTTTCTGTCATTTGCTGCAACACACCGTCTGATTGTGTCTTTGCCAGGTACCATTACAATTGAGCGGTGTGTTTTAGCAAACGCCAGAAAATAACGGTGTCTTGTAGCAAATTTTCCCAAATTAAATCTATGTACGGTATCTTAATGCGCTCTTTGGATCTGGGTCACCTGAGTCATGGTCGATTATCGTCATAATCTATATATGTTGGCCATGTTTTAGTTGTCTTTGTCTTTGAAACTAGTCGATCGAAACTCGTCCGATCCTGAAAATAAAGTTCACGTGTTCCCTAGCATATCTGATGGGACAATACGCTGACTCTTCTCCCAGCACTTGATGGCACAGCCGTAATTTGGAGTGCACCTGAGGAGAAGGGATCGAGCGTGTTGTAATAGTGTACTACTTCTGTCCAAATATAACTAACTTAGTTTTTTTAGATATTTAATAAATATGTCTATACCCAAAACATGTCTATATACATGTTTTAGGTTTCTTTGTCTTTCAAACTAATCAAAAGTCATCAAATTCTGAACAAACAAAGTCATTTCATTCACACCTGATGGGACAATACGCTGACTCTGCTACTTGATGGCACAACCATAATTCTGGAGTGCGCCAGAGGATATGGGAATGCAAGGGAGATGGGAACTAGTAGCCGCGTCCAAACGCATGTAAAAAATTAATGTAATAATATTTAAAAAAATGTAATCTGGTCCACATGACCCCATCACAGACACGTTGCACGCGCCAGATATAAATAAAGACAAAACGGCTAGTTTAGTTTCAATGATACAATTCAACATAGGACGTTACTGTGCGCGCATCTTTCTGCTCCTCTTATTAGTTTGCTAGCCCACGCTGTATTAAGCATCAGTTGATGAGGATAAAAAAAAGATAAAATGGCAAATAAAATAATTTTTAAGATTACCTTTCATCCGGAGAATCGTACAAAGATGAAATTGGTAGGGATTTATTATTTCTCCTATAGTTAGCCGAAAGATCCTCAAGAACATCCTCAATCACCCCTCCAACTTCTTCATATTCTAATACACCTCCATTATTTGCCCTTTCCTCCCTGTTCCGCTTACCCTTTTGTTTCTTTTCACACCCTTTTCTTGCCGGCACCTCCAGTTCTTCATAAATTGGCTACTTACATATGTTTTCCTCCGAGTGCTCATCACCGTCTTCGCGCTGCTCTTCCGCCAGTTCTGGCTGAGAAGCCTCATTTTCTGCCACTGCGGTGTGAACAGGGAAAATAGCATGTGTAACTGGGTTTTTGCACAACCTCTTGATATGGTCGAATCCGCCACAACGTCTGCATTTCCTTTTCCTAGCACCAAGCCTTGGACCTTTATCGGTGGAGGCTACGATCCTTAGCTTTCTAGGCCTCCCAGGTGGCCTTCTAAGAATTGGTGGTTGATGTTTGAACCCTAGATCGACAATCTCCCAATCATTTTCATCGGCCATAGGTGGTACGTTTTCTGCATAAGTTGCAGCAAACTTGTCCAGGAGAAATAGTTGTCGACCTAGTTCTCTATTTCAGCTCTGTTACCTCTAAGCTTTAAGATGAAGTAAATTGCATGGTGACATGGTAGACCACTAATCAGCCACTGCCTGCATGAACAATTCTTGTTTCCAATGTCTACAGTGTACCTCCTCTCACTTCCACGCTCGTATTCTGCATAAACCTCATCCAATGTTCTGGAACTTCTGACCACCCTCATATTTATCGTTCTCACTGCCCTGGTTCTTGCATTCAGTAACATAACCACCTTTGGAACTATTTTATGGCCTAAATATTTTCTTACACAAATTCTTTGCCTTAAATCTATCTTCACCATTATGCACTGTCTTATTGCATCCAACAAAATAACAATTCCAAGTGTCTTCATGCCCGAAATCTTATCATTGAAACTCTCTGCCAAATTATTGCATACAAAATCCACCTTTCTTAACTCACCAAACTTGCTTCTGGCCCATAGCTTGGTGTGATGTTCCTCAAAGTATTTTTTCACCTTTGGAACTACATACATGTTCTGCAAGTAAGTAGCATGCGTGCTTGGGATGTATGTGTATGCAGATTGCCACAAGTCCTCTTCAAAGATCTTTCCTTCGAACTTCTTCGTGAAGTTAGTAGCGAGGTGCCGCATGCATTCCATATGCTCAACCCCAGGAAACACAGCATCAACAGCATTCTCAAGACCCTCGGATGCACCGGTGTGTATCACCAAGCCTTAAGGGTGACCAATTACTTCCCATAGTCTCTACATGAACCATGTCCAGCTTTCATTTGATTCACCCTCAAGAACAGCATAAGCTACGGGTAGAAGCCAATTATGCGCGTCCGAAGCACAAGTAGAAGCAACATGTCCCCTAAACTTCCCTGTTAAAGAAGTTGCGCCTATTGCCAAGTATGGCATGCAGCCATCTAGGAACCCCTTCCAGCATGCCTTCAGGCAGACAAAACATCTCCTGAAGCATATCTTATCTGCCTGATTATACCTGACCCCCCTCGAGACCTTTTCTCTCCCTTTTAGAACCTCGTAATCGATGTCAACAACACTACCCGGTGATGTTTTCTCTATCTGAGCTTTGAAACTATACAACATATGAAAACTGTCATTCCACTTGCCTTGAATGAAGTCTAGAGCCATCTCCTTCCCATCAAAGACTCTGTGATAAGGAATCAGAATGTTAAACTTTTTGCTAATCCTTGCTCTGAGTTCAGCTGGTCCAATGTTATGATCCTGCCTCACCCAGTCAAGTACAGTAGCAACAATCCACTTGGTAGTCACCGGTCTAATTTTACCACTTAAAGAAGTATTAGGGCAGTTGTGTTCCTTCGTGTTTACTTTGATCTGCATTCGATAAGAATCCAAATAATTCAGAGCTAGTTATCAGCAGAATAAATATGAGAAAGACTAAAACTTAATGTAGCTATTGCAACCTGAAATGGGTGTCCACCGCGCATTGGATATGCATGTAATCTCCATTTACACACATTACTTTCCCTACAATGCACCCTAAATATCTTTTTGTCGCTCTTTTCAATGATAAATTCGAACCCAACTCTGATTGCATAGGTTGCAACTGCATATATGCAGTCCTCCACATTATCAAAGACAATCCCCTCATCAATTGTAGGATTGTCCCTGTCAAAGTGTATCACTGGCCTGTCCACGTCTTCGTCGTCGTATCTACATCCCATTTCCACATCTTCACATTCCTCTTCCTCATCAGTCCCATAGTCAGGCTCAAAGTTCGAATCAACCAAATATTCCCTACTCTCCATCATATCAGGGTCAGTAGCCACGTCTGTATATGCTTTCTCATCATCATCTGCACAACCACATGTTTCAGTGCCTTCATGCTCGCTTGACAAAGCATCATGCTCAAGGACAAGCTGTACAGACGTGCTGCGGTTACCAACCCATATCCTTGGCATCACCACGGGGCTAGAAACGCTAATTCGGGTATGCAGATAAGGAATCACAGTTCCTACCTTTCAATGTGGACGCACGACACCTTCTCCGGGCTCCATACCTCCAAAGCTCTGCACCCCGCTACCTCTCCCCCCGTTTCGTTGTCCTCTGTGCTCTCTAGACTTGAAGGAGATTCCATGCTCTCCAGCCGCGCAGGACCCATATCCGTGCTCTCAAGCCTCGCAGGATCCATCTCCGAGCGGGATCCGGATCACCAGCGTCGTTGGGCCCCTAACATAACGGTCGACTCTCGGTTTTCGTTTCCAGACGCGCATGGGCGATGGGCGGCAGCAAGGAGACATGGCAGGGAGGGGAGGGGAGGGGACATGAGGGGATGGCATGGAGGGGAGGGCGGGAGGATGATGGCCCAATGAGACGACGAGAGCGGTGCATGACTGAGAGGAGTGGTGGCGGCAGGAGCAGAGGAGAGGAGCGGAGCGGAGCTGGTTGCGATAAAGCATGGAAAATTGCACAATAATGTGTTTGTGGGCGGCACCAGCCGTCGTAGGTGGAGGAGGCGAGCTCGGCTGTCAAAAAACATGCCACCTGTCAGCACACTATGCACGGGGAGCACTTCACGGAATTTTTAGCAGGTCCCACATGTGAGTCTGTTTGATCAAAACTGGCATGGAGTGCATGTCTGGTCCACGTGCTAGTTCCAGAAAAAGCCCGTTGATCCAAACTTGAATTGGCAGTTCCGCTTCTTCTCCCCCGTCTCATCGTCTCCTCGCAGTGGCAGTTCCGCTTTGTCTCCCTCGTCTGTTATCCTCTTCTTTTTCTCCTCGCAGTGGTAGTTCTTCTTTCTTCCTCGATCAAAACATTCCCGCATGTAAGCCATGGCCAGTAGCCAGATGAAGAGGAACTGGGCCGATCTCCCGGCCGACCCACTTCGCAAGATCGCCGACTATTTGCTAGAGAAAGAGGAGTACGTCGACACCTATGCTGCTTGTCGGGAAGTCTGCACTGATTGGCGCCGCACTTTAAAGGTGCCCGAATTCCATCTCAACAACTGGATCATGATAGATAACACACTTCCAGACGTTGGCGACTTCACCTTCCTCAACCTCGCCACTGGTCGTTGCTTCAGGACAAATCTAATGGACATCCATCGCAGGTTCACATTCACATCCGATGTTTATTGGTATTTTCAATTGTAAACATCTTAGTGCTAACTGATGCCCTCTTCTTCCAAAAGATTCTACTTCGTCGGTGTTTCTCGTGGCGTCATCGTGCTTGCTTAGAGGGTGGAGCCGTACCAGATTCGGCTTCTAAACCCAATCACTCATAATTCTAACACTGAGTTTCAAGCACACATACCATCTGATCTTCTGGAATCTATCATCGTGACGAAGTCCCTGACGATGGTGTTAGTTTGCACTGATTATCCAGATCATATTGCATGGGCCGATGAGAGCACCCCAATGGGGCAAATCAATGGATCATTTGGAGAAGGATTGTATTCGCCACCTCCTGATACGCTTCTGGTCTTCATGACGGCATTTCGAGGGGAAGTATATGCATTACTTGAGAATGGAGACATCTTGTCGACCAACATCCAGTTAGAGCAGCGCGCGAGCACTGTCACGATGGCCAAAATAATTTCGGCCCTAGTCTTTGAACAGGTACGCGGAACCTACAATTTTTACCTTGTGGAGTCAGATGGTGATCTGCTTCTTGTGTTGAACGGGGATTTCGCCAAAGGGCAACCGATGTTGTACCGGGTGGACACGGAGAACCGCTCTCTCGAGGCCGTCGGTGACATTGGAAGTCGTTCCCTCTTTGTTGGTTACAATCGGTCTATCTCCATTGACACCAGGTTACACCCCACAGTCAAACCTGGTTGCATATACTACAGGAATTACATTAGACTGTACGATCATGAGGTTCAAGCCTGGGAAGAGGAATGTAACATCCCAAAACTTCAATCCAAGTTTATCAAAGATCAAATCATCCAAAATTAGGATTAATAAAAACTTTTCCATATTTAAAATGAAAGCATTCATATATGTGTGCATTTAAAATAGGAGTTGTTTTGAATTGCCATGATTGTGTGATCCTTTGCTTGTAAAATGTTTCTTAGGTGATTTAAACATCATCTACATCCTTCCCAAACTTTTCCTAAAAGAAATCAAATCAAAAAGAATTAAAATGAAAGAATGGTCATTTTGACAAAATTAACTCTCATGCCTACTTTGGCTATTCCTAGTACTCAATTCTTAACAGAAACAATTCTTGATCTTTACACCCCTTGCTAGTACACATAATGAGGTACAAAGGCCCACCTTTTGATCTACTAAAAACCTTCTGTAAACTATTTTAAATGACAGTTTAAAATTGAATCTAATGCATATGCATAGATCACCCCTATTTCAAAAACCATGTATTTGAGCTCCATTTTCAATACCCTTGCAACCAGAGACTACCTAGCACTAGTGGAGATCACCCAAAAATTTTGAACAAAAATTCAAAGTTTTTTCTCTTGCGGCCCATTTCCTTTCCCGCGCAAGCCCGTAGATTCAAATCTAGGTTTTTCTTTTTAGTTAGAATATAGTTTCTGTCCAGTGTTTCAAAATTCAATTCTGTGAGTTTGACAAATCCAAATTACATGAAACTAATTTTGTCTGAAAGGTATTGAAATGCTCTATCCAAGCCCGTTGGATTTAATTCATTTAGAGTTATAGATCTCTCCTAATAAAAATAAGAAGACAGAAGCTTTTGCAACTTGAAATATTTTTATAAAATCAACCAAGTTAGCTTTTGAGTTGATTCCAACTCTCAAAAATCACATCTCATCATATCTATCCAAATATGTAATAATATTAAGGTTTACAGGCAGTGACTTTGGACTAGTACCAAAATAATGCTATATAGGCATTTCTAGTCACTTTAAATCATTAAATAATGAACTTAAACCAAAGTAATATTGATCCAACCTTTAAATCTCATTCCCACATGTTAGAATATGTGGTGAGGACATGTGTCCACATGATCCCATATTTTGGTGGTAAATATTAAATTTTAGTTAATATTTCAATGAGTAGAAATTACTTTTCCAAAATAAAAAGGTTGAAACTATTGAATTAAACTTGTGATGCTTGTGATGATAATAGATCATCAATTGTGTGGTTTAGAATAATACTTAGCCTAGTTAAGGATTGTTTGGTGATTGTGCACTCCCTATGTATTTCTAGACGATAGTACCGACCCAACCTTCGAGTAGGAGGAGTTCTACCAAGAAGAAGAAGAAGAAAACTTCAACCACTGCACCAACCAAGGCAAGCTATTAGTGGCAAGCTAACCCTTGCAAACATGCTTTAGTAAGCTATTGTAGCAAGCTAGAATAAAACTAGGTAGTTTAGTAAAGATGCCTTAAGCATACTTTGATCACACCCCTTTTTCTATTAGTACTCCAAGTCTTATTAACAAGTTTTACCCCCTTTAGTTTACACAAAGATCTTTAATTAATTTTGAAGGTAGCATAAAAGAGTATAAAACTTGACCTACTTAGAAACCTTTAGATGTCATTCTATGGCATTAGATTGATTCCACCTTTCCACCTTAGTGAACACTCTTAACCTAGTGTTTTAGAATAGATCAAACTTGAGTCACTTTAGATGGGAACACTTGGTGAAAATGAGTTGTGAAAACCTTGGAATGATGAGTCATTCTATTGAGATGTTTTGACATGTGTTGAGAAACACAATTGATTTATGATGATGAAAATGATGAGGCATGAGCCTTAACCCTTTTATAAAACTGATGGTTGGATTCGGATGCGATACCATTCCAAATTTACCGTACAACCACATTACCTGAATTGGGTAACGCTTAGCTGGAAATTTATATGCATTAGTATTAGGTCCCTCACGAGAGAGGTTTGAGCTGAGGCTACCTCTCAATGATGTCCACCTATGCAGTGCCCAAGATGACTGATGGTCATGGTTGGGAGGCCATGCTCATAGGAGAGGTGCTTGTACTAGGGTGTGTAAAGGGAAGGTTATGTTTGATTATCTACATACTAAGTATGATGATTCAGGGTTATCCCTGACAGATGTATCGAATCTTGTGGGGAAAGTGTACCACCTCTGCAGAGTGTCAAACTATTCGAATAGCCGCGTCCGCGGTTATGGACAGCTGGAATGGCCATACTGTTTCGTTGTCAGATATTTTCTAAATAACTGGAAATGAATGATGAACTTTGACTTGACCACAACAGGGTTGTGTAGATGAGAATAGCTTCCCAACTTAAGTGATTCTAGAACTTTAATTTATCTTTTCTTGCTTCAGAACTCAGTTTAGGTTTCAGACTTAACTTGATAGTTATTCTCTAAATTCAGCACTTTAACTTAGAATCATAACCCTTGCTAGTAGTAGTTTGCGAGTACTTAAAGAGTACTCATGGCCTTTGTCCCTGGCTATTATCATGGCCAGACTATGAAGGATATTATCAAGATGATGGTCAGCAGGACGGCTATGATAACTAGGGTACTGCGCCTTCGTCACATTACTGTGCCCCCGAAGATGGACCCATCGCCACGCTATCATTTATTTCCGCTGCTTGTTGTATTAAAGACTGGATCATGAGATCCGTATTTGTGTAAAACCTTATGTATGGTTTGTAATGGATGATGTACTGTGATATCCAATCCGTTATGTCTCGCAAAAATGGTAATCCTAGGATTGCGAGGTATGGCATAACGGGCATCTGGGATTAAAAATCCGGGTGTTGACAAGGAACCAACAATTGTAATGTATGGCTTAAGTCTGGAACATACACCGAGGCCTTACCCTCTGTACGAGATACTGGCAGCACACTACAGCGGAGAGAGTTCTCTGAACATGTGTTGTAGCACGCGGGAGCCGCCGACGATGAAATATATAGGGGAGAATGAATCATATATTCATCCTAGGTTATTTGCTAGCATTTTCAGGTCTATTTTCGAAGTAGAAAATTGTACTGTATTTATATTATTTCGATGATCAGAATGCGTATTACCTTTTAGACAAAATTGTAATGTATTTAAATTTAGTACTTCTAGAATTCAAAGTATTTATTTTTAGTAGCTTCTTTCAGAATTCTCTATGTTCGACACGGGCATCAGCTCAGCGCCGGAATTCAGGTCCCACATGGAAAATTGCACAATAATGTGTTGGTGGGAAGCACCACCCCTCGAACCTAGGATGCACGCCGTCGAAGGTGGAGGGGGCGGGCCCGCCAGTCAGAAAACATGCCATGTCAGCATCCCCTGTTTCTGATGCCCTTTAAAAAAATACGCCACGCCGTTATCCCCTATTTCTGATGGTGTTGCTACACTGGACGGTACATGGTGGCATATAAATAATATCGTATAAACATAAGGGCACAGTCGTGAACATTTCTAAAATGAAACCCGGTCCCGTCTTCTACCTGTCTTGGTACATTGCCCGATGAGGTGGATAGCCACGACCAATCTTTTTAATACATTCGCACTCTTATGCTGAGAAGGGAAGTAAAGATTGAGCTGTTAATGCAACGAGTGTCGAATTATTACCCTCTAAGGAAATGGGAAATGGTTATTTTCAAGCCTGCCCATAGTCCAAACCTACTGTCAGTCTTTCACTCCCCTTCTCCGACTAACCACAGTTCACCTTGCGCAGCTCCTCCGCGCCGCACCAACTACGGTAAATGGCCCCGCCTAAGCCACGGTGGTCGCCTCCATGACAGCCCCCGAAACTGGGTATTTAGCCCCTCTAAGGCAGGCCATGAAGCTCTACTTCAAGGCTGGTCTCCCATTGCCCTGCCAGGCGGATGATTTCCCCGAATGTGCCGAATCGGCCACGGCGGCGACTGCGCCATCGTCGGCGCCAGATGCGGCAAGCAAGGCCAAGAGAGCGATGTGGAGAAATCGCGCGGCGGCATTACGGCATGCTCTAGGCAATGGGAACAAGGTACGTATCAAATCGTTCATGAGAGCTTGCCGCCGCCAAGGGTACAAACCCTCGAACAGGGCAGCGCCAAGGTCTAGGAACTCTCGCGTCCACGCTTCCGCGCGGAGTACCTTACCTCAGTGGGGTAGGCTGGGAGCACGCCGTCTGCGGCAAAGACACTCCATCCTACGCACCGTCGAAGGCCGTACCGTGGCGGAGACCAAGTGTCTACACTCAGCATGCTGGATTGTTCGATAGCTGGAGCCGGCGGCGGGCATCAGCTCAGCCCCGGAATTCAGGTTCGAGTTTACACGGACCTACGATCCCGAGAAGGAGATGTCGAATTTCAGTTTCGAAGAAATCGTTGCGGCGACGCGGATGGTCCAACTGAACCGGGACTAGCGCACGCAAATCGCTCATGCATGAACGATGCAAATATCTTGTAGTTTGACAGGAAGGCAATAGATCAGTTTGGGTTAAATGATCAAAGAACTTATGTCCTCTAAAGGCAATTGGCCAGCCAACTTTTCTGGTGGAGATCTGTAGTTTCTTCAGTGTAGAATAGTTAAGTTCAGACTAAAGAATGGCTTTTGTAGATGAAATGCTGATGAATTGTTCTATAAACTAGTAGGAAGTTTAGCCCACTTTTGTGCAGGTATAAGACCCTTTTGTATGCAAGTACTACTATTGTAAGCAAATACTATCAAGTACCTATTTCCTTCAATTACTAGTCGTGGTTCAATCTAGTTAACTGGCATCTTTTTTTCCCAGACTAAAGATTTTGCGTCTACTGTCTGTGCTGTAAACCATTTTTTCCTTTGTCTTGTGTTGCTTGCAAAATGGTCCTGCAGTTCAACGTGTTACAAATGTAGCTACCTTATACTCCCTCCGTTTCAAAATATAAGATGTTTTATCTTTGTGAATGAAGTGTATCTAGTCCCCTTTTAGTATGTAGGTTCATCTAGGTTTAGAAAGCACCATCACTAAAAGAAACATCTTATATTTTGAAACGGAGGGAGTACTTGAAGAGGACATGGACTATATTTTCCTGGCATCCACAAAATTGACATTGCTCATTGCCAGACCACCCTCTTTTCATGAGGTTGTCCTTGGTTATTCACAGAAATTATAAAGCACGGTGTTCAACTACATCGATTCAAACTATTACATGCACACAAACTACATCAAATTCATTACCCACACATACTACATCGATTCAAACTATTACACACACATAGTACTTCAAACTATTACACACACGTACTACATCGATTCAAACTATTACACATTTTTAGTCGATTCTAACTTCCTGCTACGCTCTCCATACTGCAAATTCATTAGCCACACATACCACGACAATTCACTAGAGCTCTGTCTTCACTTGAGGGAAATCAGAACCACCAGCTCGTCACAAACGGTGGCGGTCTGTGCCATCGATCCTTCGGGCCAACACCGAGGCGGCGAGGGCGCTTTACGGCAGCCTCTTCGGGCCCTAAATGCCATGTACCGAGTCGTAACCTCCTCCGGTGGATGATGACCGGTGCTTATAGCAATCTTTGCCGCCTCGCTTGGAATCTGCACCTCATACATCTTAGGAACGGCGTCAGGATCTTTCAGCCATCCCTTTACCTCGATGACCCATCTGTCGCTCGGTGGCACAATTTCCACCAGCTCGCTGCCAAGGCTACTGACGACCTGCTTGAGGGCCTCCGGCTCCCAAGCATTCAATGGGAGGCGAGTTTGGAGAAGAAACGAAGCTACCCCAAGCGATCGTCCCACCCACAGGCGCGATGCCAACGCATGAAACTCATTTTCTCCCCGCAGCACTTGAAAGAACGGGAAGAATGCAGAATGCGCTCGGTGTCTGAGCTGTACTCGAACCGGACGAAAAAATCGAATGGCGGCGCGCATACCTCAATGTTGACCTCATTTCGTCTGATCCCAAAACGAGACCTGAGAGCCGACAGCAACTCTGCAGCGACATGGCAGGACGGACGCCCAGCATGGTGGCCATGAGAGCGTGGTCGTCGAACTGCTGGATCGCCCGACGGGACGCGCTCCGTCGTGCGAGAAGGACTAGCCAGAGGCGAGATATTAGTCCAGGGACGTGAAGCTCCAATACGGCGGACGATGCAACGGTGATGGGTGCGATCTTCGATTAGAGGCATGGGAGGTTGACCAGACATGGCAGAGACGCAAATTAGAGCAAGTGCGAGCTCCGATCTGAGACGGGCAGCCGGAGCTGAGCAAATGTTATGGGGATGGGAGTAGGGGAGAAGACCAGAGCAGAGCAAAGAAATAGATCTCGTCCACTCAGGGATCTAGTCCATGCAGGGGTAAGCTAGTCCACGAGCGCAAAAGATAACAGGGAATACTAACATGGCGGGCCAAGAAGAGTTTACCTAACGGTGGTATTTGAGTTCAATCGTTTTTAAATGCGGTTCAAGCGACCGTTAATGTTAGATTTGTATTCACCCCATTTGGCCTTCCGACAATTGGCGAATCTACTATGGCCCTCCGCGATTGATGGAAACTGGTGCATGAAGCGCCACCGACCAAGTTTGGTACCGCAAACGAACATTCCTCTCGCTAGGTATGCACCTGATGAGATCAACATTGAAGCCAAGAAGGAATGGTTCCTGAACGGACTGGATGAGGAGATGCAGACTGTTTTAGTCAACATCTGTTTTGAAGACCTAGAAGAGCTCGTAGATTCCTCCATCTAGATGGAAGGTAAGATAAACCAAGCCAATGATAACCGCAAGCATATAATGATGCATCAGACTGGGTCCCACAATACCCAGAAGTATCGCCCCAACCCGTCTGCAAGATATGCCCCAAGGAACAATAAACCCCCAATGTCTCGTCCAAGCTACCCCAACCGTAGCGGAGGAAACGTGAAGTCCGGAGGAAACCACAACAACAACCCTAGCAACTCCAACAACTTCAACCGTGCACCGCCCAAGTCCAACAACAACAACAACAATACTGCCCCAAGGACTGGAAGCAATGCCGTGCCTGTTGCAACCAAAGAGATGTCCCAGATTACTTGCTTTAAATGTGGAGTGAGGGGTCACTACTCCAACGAGTGTCCCAAGAAGCTCGCAGCCACCACCAATGCGAATGCCCTAACTCAGCAGCAGCGCCGTGTTCAGCCTGGAAGAAGATTTGCCCCAGGGAACTCTCTCAACCGCAACGGCCGTCTGTTCCACATGAATGCTCAAGAAGCCCAAGAAGCGCCAGATGTCGTCCTGGGTATGTTTTCTGTTAACTCAGTATTAGCAAGAGTGTTGTTTGATTCTGGAGCATCGCACTCGTTTGTTACAGAAGATTTTTCATGCACTAGTAAGATTCAACAAACAAAATTGAAGCATGTTATGATAGTTCTAATACCAGGTTCAACCACCAAAGCTAGAAAAATTTGCAAGGCTGTACCTATTAGAATCCATGGGATAGATTTTTATGCCAATCTAATAGTACTTGGAACCAAAGGTTTGGAAGTAGTACTAGGAATGGATTGGATGTCGAAACATAAAGGATTGATCGACTGTGCCAAGAAAGCCATCACCATGACCAGTAGCTCTGGAGTATCAGTAGAGCATGTATAAGAAACCTTTCCCCGCCAATTCAAATGTAACAAGAGTCTAGCCCTACTCACCATAGACCAAGTCAGAGTAGTCTATGAATACCCTGATCGGGATATCGAGTTCATCATTCAACTAATTCCTGGAACTGGACCCATAGCTCAGAGACCTTATAGCATGAACCCATATGAACTAGTGGAGCTGAAGAAGCAACTTGATGCTATGCTGGAGAAAGGACTGATTCAACCAAGCGCGTCGCCATGGAGATCGCCTGTTTTGTTTGTCGACAAGAAAGATGGAGGTAACCGTTTGTGCATGGATTACCAGAAGTTGAATGATGTCACCATCAAGAACAAGTACCCACTACCTAAGATAGAGGATCTGTTTGAACAGTTGGCTAGTGCTAGAGTATTCTCTAAGATTGATCTTAGAACTGGTTATCATCAACTCAAGATTCGTGCAATGGATATTCCAAAGACCGCCTTTACCATAAGATATGGATTGTATGAGTATACGGTCATGTCTTTTGGATTAACCAATGCCCCCGCTTATTTCATGAATCTCATGAATAATATTTTTATGAACTTTTTGGATAAGTTTGTCATTGTGTTTATCGACGATATTCTTATCTATTCCATGTCAGAAGAAGACCATGAGCTACATCTGAGAACCATCCTTGAAATCCTAAGAGAGCATCAGTTATATGCCAAGTTCAGCAAATGTGAGTTTTGGCTGAAAGAAGTAGGATTCCTCGGACATATTGTGTCAGCAGGAGGAGTCGTTGTTGATCCCGCCAAGATCAAAGATGTTGAAGAATGGGAAGCCCCAACCACTCAAACCCAAGTCCGTGCATTTCTCGGATTAGCAGGATACTACCACAAGTTCATTGAACGATTTTCGGGCATCGCAAGACCGAGGACCCAATTGTTGAAGAAAGATAAGAAGTTTGAATGGACTAACAAATGTGAAGCAAGTTTCCAAGAACTCAAGAAGAGATTGATTTCAGCCCCAATTCTAATTATGCCAGATATCAAGAAGCCTTTTGATGTGTTTTGTGATGCATCCAAGATTGGTCTTAGATGTGTGTTGATGCAAGAAGGCAAAGTCATAGCATATCTGTCGCGGCAACTAAAGCAGCATGAGAAAAACTACCCTACCCATGATCTTGAATTAGCAGTTGTAGTTTTAGCCTTGAAGACATGGCGTCATTACCTTTTGGGTAATCGCTGTGAGATTTATTCAGATCACAAGAGCTTGAAGTATATTTTCACTCAGAAGGAGCTGAATATGAGGCAAAGGAGATGGATAGAGTTAATCAAGGATTATGACCTTGACATTCACTATCACCCCGTCAAAGCCAATGTGGTAGCTGATGCTCTTAACAGATTGCCGTGTAGATTAAACACCATGATTAAAGAAGCCCGACCAAGTTTGCATGAGGAGTTGGAGCAGTTTAGAACAGAGCTAGTTAGCAAAGGATTTTTAGCTAGCATTGAACGTCAACCCATGTTGATCAATCAAATCAAGGAAGCCCAGAAGGGAAATGCAAGTATCGACGGAATCAAACATCGTATTGTTATAGGAAAGGTACCTGGATTCACCGAAGATGATGAAGGAGTTTTGTTGTCCAAAGGACGTATCTGTGTGCCAGCAGATTCGGAGCTGAAGCAAGTTATCATGCAGGAAGATCATGATACTCTTTATTATATCCACCCCGGAGGAACGAAGATGTATCAAGATTTGAGGAGCAATTTTGGTGGCAAAAGATGAAAAGAGAAATCGGCAGCTACATAGCCAAATGTGATATCTATCAAAGAGTCAAAGCGGAACATCAGAGACCCGCAGGACTGTTGCAACCATTGGAGATTTCAGAATGGAAATGGGATTCCGTCGGAATGGACTTTATCACCGGTTTGCCTACTTCTAGTAGGAGAAATGACTCAATCCGGATCATAGTTGATAGAATATCTAAGGTAGCCCATTTTATATCTGTCAAGACAACCTACCAGAGTTCGAAGCTAGCAGAGTTGTACATTGCTAGAATTGTCAGTCTCCATGGAACCCCCAAGACCATAGTATCGGATCAAGGAACCCAATTTACCTCAAGATTTTGGCAGAAAGTCCAAGAAGGATTAGGGACCAAGTTGAATTTCAGCACAGCTTATCACCCGAGATCGATGGATGATCGAAGAGTCAACCAAATCTTAGAAGATATGTTGAGAGCTTGTGTGTTAGAGTATGGATCAAAATGGGAAGATTGTCTACCTTTTGTAGAATTCTCATACAACAATAGTTATCAAGCTAGTTTTCAAATGGCCCCATTTGAGTTCTTATATGGAAGAAAGTGTCGTACCCCTTTGAATTGGTTGCAAGTAGGAGAGAGTCAGATCTTCGGACCCAACATCCTATGAGAAGCCGAAGATAAGGTTCACAAAGTCTGTGAGTACCTCAAGACTGCCCAATCTAGACAGAAGAGTTGCGCTGACAAGAGACATAGAGACCTGACTTTTAATGTAGGAGACTTTGTGTATCTCAAAGTGTCGTAGTTGAAAGGAATGTAGCGTTTCTAGCTGAAAGGAAAGTTAGCCCCCAGATATATCGGACCCTTCAAGATTCTGAATCGCCGAGGAGAAGTATCTTATCAACTAGAACTGCCAGAGTAGAAGTCAGCCATCCATAAGGTGTTCCATATCTCGTTATTTCGCAAATGCTTAGAAGTGCCGGAGAAGACCGAAGTTTTCAAGAACATCGATCACCAAGCCATTGATATCAACAAGGATCTGACGTATCGTGAAGTGCCCATTCGTATCTTGGAAGAAGCTTTCAGAACCACCAGAACCCGGAGTATCAAATTTCTCAAGATCCAATGGAGCAACCATACCAAAGAAGAAGCTACCAAGGAGCAAGAAGATTATATTAGGAGTGAGTTTCCAAATGTCTTATTTCCTAGTTTTTCTTAAATCTCAGGATGAGATTTTGTTTAAGGAGGGAAGGTTTGTAACACCCAAAATCTTTAATCAAGGTTATCAAGTTCCTAATCACCCAATTTAGGGTTAACAAAAACTTTTCTTAAGAAAAAGCATATGAATGCATGTGTGTTTGCATTAGTGTAGAATTGAGTGTATATGCCGTGCTTGATTATTCTAAATGTTGTGAAATGGTTTAAAGATGAATGCCACATCATCTAGAACATTTACAAACAAAATCCAAAGAGAATGAAATCAAATAAGAATAAATAATGCAAATGGTCATTTTGACCATTTTAAACCACTAGGCCACTTTAGGTGTTCCTAGAGGAGGATTTCTAACAGAAGCAATTCTATTTCTTTTCACCCCTTGCTAGATGAAGTAAAGATGTATCAATGCTCATTTTACAAACTTACAAAAACATCTAGCAGATCCATTTAAAGGACATTTGAAAATTGAATCCAATTCATATGTTAAGATCACACTTTTACAAAAATCCATCAAATGAATTTTCCTTGACTTATCCAAGAAAACCTAGTCTCTCAAGCTTAATCTAAGATCACTCAAAAAATTTGAATCAAAAATTTGAAAATAAATTTCATGCGGCCATTTCATCAAACACTTGGCATGCACAGAATAATCCCTAGCCTAGCTTCACTGTTTGATACAGTGATCATCGACCAAATTGTCCCCTAGTTACTCCCATGTTCCCTCTAAGCCTAACCCATCCCCAGACCAACTTCCCCCTTCGTTGCTGGTACAGTGGAGAGCCGCCCGAAAGTAGTTATCACCGGCCGACCACTAGCATCGCCGCAGCCTACCGCCACCCCCTGTCCAGGCCACAGCCTCAGCCGAGCCATGGACCACACTAGCACTGCCGCGCACCGCCTCTCTGTGCCGTGTCCAGAGCGTGCTAGTGCACCGTGCCCGACCAGCTCGCACGCGCCGCGCCTTGACCTCCCCCCGCGTGCACAGACCCTCCATGACTGCAGCACCCCGGCAGACACCCCCGTTCACCGCCGCGTGACCCGCAGCTGCCGCACGCCGCCTCAAACACCACTGCCTCTGCTTAGAGCGCCACACGTGCCAGACCAAACCAAGCCGCCCCACGCCAAGCCTTTAAGTCCGTGAGAACCGCTAGGGAGCACCGCATCATCCTACACCCTCGCCCATGCCGTTAGCTCTCTGTGCCGCCCTTGCCGGAGACGCCAGCCCATACCGTTATGTCCCCTCGTCGAGCTATAAAAGGAGGCCATCCCAGCCTCCATTCCTCACACCATTCAACTCAGCACTGAGCCTCCCACACCTCTTCCCGGAGCAAGGAGAGCACCACCATACCGGAATTGCACCGTCGATTCTGACCAGCCCGAGCCCTATCGTGACCGCCCCTCGCCTCGATGTCGTCTACCATGTCGTTTTCCCTCATCGCCGAGCCTAGCAACAGCCCAATTGAGCCCCGTGAGACCCCCACCGCCGTGTTAGGTTTATCTCGTCGCCAGAGCTATTCGTTGTCGACCGACGACCCTCAGCCGTTGGATTAGATTTAGATTGTAGGGCTCTAGTTGAAAGATATCGTTTCATTTAGTTAGTCTCGCTGACCAGTGGACCCCCTCTGTTAGCCGCGCGCTGCGCTGCGCTGTGTAGTTGGGCCGGCCCGTTAGCTTTCTCGCGCTGGCCCGAAAATTCAAACAATTGATTTTCCATTTTAGCTTAAATCCTATTCTGTCCACATATTCAAAAATCTATTCAGAGAGTTTTACTTAATCAAATTGCATGAATAAAATTTTGCTAGAAAGGTAATTAAATTATCTATCCATTCCCATTGGATTTAAATCATTTGGAGTTAAAGATAATCTTTAGTAAAAATAACAAGGCAGAGACTTTTGCAACTTCAAATATTTTTCAAAAATCAACCATAATATCTTTGGAGTTGATTCCAACTCTCAAAAATCACATTTAATAATATCTATCTGAATATTTAAAAAGATTTAAGTTTGCACGCAGTGACTTTGGACTAGTACCAAAAGAATGCTACTAGGGCATTTCTAGTCACTTTAAATCTATTAAATAGTAATATTAAACTTTATAAAATGTGATCAACCCTTTAAATCACATTCCCATGTATTGGAATATGTGGTGATGACATGTGTCCACATGATCCCATATATTAATTGGAGAATATTAAATTTTAATTAATTTCAGTGAGTAGAAATTACTTTTCTCAAATAAAATAATTGAAACTAGTTCTTTAATGCATGTGATGATTGTGATGATGCTAGATCATTAAGTGTGTGCCTTAGTGTGCTATATAGCAATAGATAAGTATTGTTTGGTGATTTTGTACCCCATATTCATTTATATACGATAGTACCGACCAAGTCTACGAGGAGGAGGAGTTCTACCGCGAAGAAGACGAAGAAAACTTAGTGGCTAGTGCTAAGCATAAAATATGATCACTTTAGATGGGAATACTTGGTGAAAATGATTATGAAAACCTTGGAATGATGAGTCATTCTATTGAAATGTTTTGACATGTGTTGAGAAATACCAATGGATTTGATGATGAAAATGTTGAGGCATGAGCCTTAGCCCTTTATAAAAACTGATGGTTGGGTTCGGATGCGATACCATTCCAATTTTCCGTACAACCACAATACCTGAATTGGGTAAGGCTTAGCCAGAAGTTTATATGCATTAGTATGAGTTCCATCACGGAAGAGGTTTGAGCTGAGGCTACCTCTTGATGATGTCCACCTATGAAGTGCCCAGGATGGCAGATGGCCATGGCTGGGAGGCCAAGCTCATAGGGAAGGTGCCTATACTAGAGTGTGTAAAGGAAAGGTTATGATTGATTATCCGCATACTAAGTATGATGATTCAGGGTTATCCCTGACGAATGTATTGAATTTTGTCGTGAAAGTATACCACCTCTGCAGAGTGTCAAACTATTCGAATAGCTGAGTCCGCGGTCATGGACAGTTGGAGTGGCCATACTGTTCCCTCGTCAGATGTTTTCAAAATGACTTGTGAAGTGAACTATGATTTTGACTTGACCACAACAAGGTTGTGACTATGAAAACTAGGTTCCCACTTAAGTGATTTAGAACATTTATTTAGTTTTCTTTACTTCTGAACTCAGTTTAGATAAATCTGGATTTTTGCAAATAAACTTAGAGCTTAGGATTCCTACTAGAACTACCTTACTTGTTAGTGATAGTTTGCGAGTACTTAAAGAGTACTCATGGCTTTGTCCCTGGCTATTCCCGTGGCCAGACTATGAGGAGGACTATCCGGAAGATGGACAACATGACGACTATGACAACTAGGATAATCTCCCATCATCAGCATTGCCTGTGACACTGAAGATGGAGCCCACTACTACGCTTATTATTCCGATGCTTGTTTGTACTAAGACTAGATCATGAGATCCTTTATTTTAGTAAGACCTTATTATGGTTTGTAATGGATGATGTACTATGATATCCAATCTGTTATGTCTCGCAAAAATGGTAATCCTGGGATTGCGATGTATGGCAACAAGCATCTAGGATTAAAAATCCGGGTGTTGGCAAAGACGTGCACGAGCGGAGGACAGACACTGCAGTAAGCTCGGGCTCTATCTGGGTCGAGGCGGCTGGTTGTAGGACGACTTAGAAGGGCGAGCGAGGCTGTCGAAGGTGACTCTGGCGGCGGCGGTCTCGGTCGAGGTCGCGGCAATGCTGGCTTGGTCGATGAAGAGGCTAGGAAAGCAGGGAGGAGAGGGCACAGGGAGGCAGCCAAGGTTGAGAGGCGGGGTGGGGAGTTGGTGAGCATGGGAGGACGGGCTCAATCGGGGGAGGTGGGTGGTCGGTGTGGGATGGGAGCATTGACGCGATTGGGTAGGGCCGGGTGGAGGTGTGCGCTAGTGCCTGGTAGCGTGCGGGCATGCATGTGTTACATGGGACAGGATAGGCGGTAGCATGTCAGGCTAGGCGCGCGCTGGGGTGGTCATGTTGGTGGAGTATGTGGTGCACCTGGTGAGTGGGTGCTGTTGGGGATTAGGGTTAGGGTGGCGGCTGGGTCGGTAGGGTAAGGGTTTTAGTTTGGAGGTGGCCGGCTAGGTTTTGGGCCTGGCTGGCTGCCTCCCAAAAATAATATAAGTTTTATTTATTCATTTATAAGACTATTGTAATTAGTTTTTTAGACAAACAAAATATCCAAGTAGTCCTGGAGTTTTAATTTGGATTAAAGGAGGGGACATCTAGAAAACCAAGATAGGCTTTTAGAAAATAGTTTCAGGCAAATTATATGCATGCAAACATGAAGATGCTCAAATCCAATGTGGCATGATGACATGAGCATGCAGTCATGATGATGTATAAAACAAAAACACAGTGATTTTCAAGTAGTGGTTTTCCCGGGGTGCTACAGTCCGACACTACTAACAATGGATCACGTCCTCGAGATCTGCCTAATGGTACATGGAAGAAGGCTGATGATCGGATTCTTATCACTTTGTGTAGTTCCTTGCAACACCACTAACAAATATTCTTGCTCCATCTTGAAATTTTTGACACCACCAACAAGAGGTCGTTGCTCACTCTGTCGAGGGAACACTCCAGATGAAGAAAGGACAAAGGTAACGGTCTCCAAAAGATAAGGACACCTCTATCTTCCATGAGAGGAGAGTTCCATCTAATCCAATTTAGTGACAAAAGTGAATAGAATGACTAGTCGGCACGGGGGCAAAGCCATCACTCACCCAAACTATTACTCCGCACATGTAGTAGAAAGCATGCCACCCATTATCGGAATTACACTAAAGATCTCGACAAGCAAGGTTTGGAAACAAAGGAGTGATGTAGGATCTTCATCAGATCTGGCGTAGACAATGTGAAACATCGGAGGATACAAAGAATTTTTTTAGTGGCTTTTGAAAATAGACAGGTACAACAGATGAAGGATTCCTCAGATAGCATGAAGACTGGATGTAGCAACTCCATTGTAAGTAGACAAAAGCAAAATCCTAAAGGTACGACAGAAACCCAACCATGAGAATTCCTAGACTCAAAGAAAATATAAGAGACCAAATTCAAAACACGCATAGGTAAGAGAGGAAGATCATAGAGGTAAGGAGTAAAAGCATACCTAATCATATCTATCCAACCGATTTAAAAAAAAATAGTTTTGACATCCTACATCATCCGTTAGCTAGGTTATCCTACAGGTTGGACCAGTGGGGTATCGCAAATGCTAAGCTCTAATACCACTTTGTAACACCCTCGAATCGGCCCTATGCAAGTTTTAGCGATTCCCGCCAAAGCCGCATAGAAACGATTCAAAGATGCCCACTAGGCACTTGCGTGCGGGTGGAAAATGAAGTAATATCATTACACGATAGTTCATGATGGAACCAACAGAACATATATACATCAATGACTCAAAGAGTCAAGAATACAGATATAGAGTATAAAGATCCAAATCACCTTGAAAACAATACAACATCCGAGTATGGATAAGATGCAAATGGGGCTAAGATCCCTAAAGAATAACCAATGGTGTCCATAACCTTTCCCAGGCCAATCGGGAAGGGTAACCCTCCTAACGATGTCGATCTCAAACCTGCTAAAACAAAAGGGGTGCCAACAAAGGGCAAATGAAAAGGAGTGGGGTCAATACTAAGGCCAGTACATGGCAAGACTAGAATTTGGCGGCTCTCGCCTACATAGGTATGGTGGACTGAAGCGGCAGTGAAGCATCCACTATACAACCTATAGAGACTCAATGCAACAGTTGGCTATCAGAGAGAGATAAGAAAGACCTATGCGGAACCAACCTGATACTAACACCAAACATACCCATCCTGGTATTTCCCCCTCGAGACCAAACGAGGAAGTCCTTCCGAGGAAACTCACACGATTGGAAATTTTATTCATTCTTTCCATGGTGGTTATCCAACTTACTAGTCATATCAAATACAAGTAAATTTATAACAGTAAACTTTAGTTGTAGTTGTCTGTGATCGAGAAACTGTGCTCCAAGTTGTCCATAACAGCGGACATGGATTTTCGAAAAGATTTAACCCTGCAGGGGTGCACCAAAGTATCCACACGCACTTGCACCCTTTTTTCCAGATCAATTAACATACTTCCATCGGTATTTTCGCGGGGCTTCGGACACGACGCTTTCCCTGACCCAAAGCAAGTACATGGGGGCCACCCAAAAGAGCTACCCGTACGAGGTATAGCTAATCCTCCTCGTACGGACCCTGAGGTTGCATGGACTTGTCACACGAGCAGAGTCCATAGACAATATATTCCTGTGACAGAGTGTCGCAACAATGCAATAGTAATAAACGCTCATCAAGCAAGAAGTAATAAACAGGGCATACATGGCATAAGTACATTAGGTAACTTACAAAGCCCGAACTAGTTTGTGTCCCTAGTACAGTACTTCGAAATCAGGTAATAAGCTGATAGGGGTGCCCAGATACCCCACATGTGGTTAGCGTGCTTAGTCTCAGAACAGGTGTCAAGAACTTGGGTCCTAGGTGGACCCAAGTGGGTGGGTAAAAACCAAATAACATCTATTACCCACCTATTCCTCTGCATTATTTATCTACTTCCAACATTTAATTAACAACTGTAATTAAAGTCATGATCATCTCCACCATTAAGCATGTGACACCCCCAACGTTAGTGGAACCTCGACGATGCTAAACAGCACCTGAGCAAGCAACTACGACTTGCAAGGCCGACTATCTACCAAACAACAGATAATAGGAGGTGTCCAAGGTAATATAGACTGCATGTGATATCAGTGGTATGGAAACTAAAGCACTGCAACATAGATATCAATAGATCAACAGGAAGGAAGTAAAGACTATAAATGCAAAATAGGTAGAAAGGGGGAGATTGCTCTCCTGGGAAACACTTCTGAAGGTACATATGCTAAATACTTATCGATACTCGCATCAACTCAACGGCCTAATCCGTGAAGAAGCAAAGCACTAAAAGAAACACCGGATGCACTATTTAATACTATGGCTGAAGATTGGGCATGTTGCATGTATGATGCATGACATGGAAAATATGTGATGCGACTAGGCAAGATTAAGCGGAACCGGGTTCCGTCAATGAAATAGATGGTTCATGTTGTTTAGTTACCCCGTAATTTAAATGTTGGATTAACAAGGCAAATCATGGCATCGGTTCACTACACAAATTTAAATGGAGGCAATATAAGTCTAGAATAGTCAATCTCCATATTGAATTATGAGGTCAATCAACAAAGTACCCCACAAACCACAAAATAATGTATGTGACATGAATGATTTAATGCAACAAGAATATATCATTTATAAAAATTAGGGTCTCAGATAGGGGTCACACATCTCGGATCGAAGATCTCGGAGGCTCAGATGGGTTCAGGTTCGACGGGATCGAGCTTTGGATTCGAGAGGGAGAAGAATGCCGGATGCGGTCTTCGGGTCTGGGGTCGGGGTCTCGGCCATCAGATCCGTGAAGATCTTGTGGATTCCCCGGCTCCAGTGTCGATGAAGCACCATAGGTATTTGGAAGATCTTGTCGACGACATTGATGCCCTTGTCCATGGCAGCACATCAACACCAACTCATCATACCACTGTATCACCACAATATCGCATTCTCCTTGTGACCACAAAACCAACAATACTCTCCCTTTATTTACGGCGGCCCACTACCAGGAAAACAAAAGCACAGAGCACATTGCGACGGGGATGCGAGGCTTGGCTGGTGGCGTGGAACACGGTGCTATAGAGGCAGCGAGGATGGCGTCTATCAGGGTCGCGCACAGGGAAAAATGATGCGGGGCTCCAGGTCGGCGGGGACGTCCAAGAGAGGGCACCATCAGGAGGCAGCCTTGGCAGGTCAGGAAGATGCCTGTGAGGGGCAACGGACTTGGATACACACATAGGAGCATCAGGGCAAGTTCAAGGACACGCAGAGGCGGCCGGGGTCGTGGCCAGGCGACGTTGCAGTGTGGCGACGAGGAGCATGGCGGGGATGGGCGGTACTAAGGCTCGTAGATGGTGGGGCTCGCGAGTAGAGAGAAGACGAGGCTGGGGCCAGCGGTGAGGAGAGGCAGAGAGGAGGCCGGAGGTTGAGGAAGACACGCGCGAGCGGAGGACGAACGCTGCAGCAAGCTCGGGCTCGTTCTGGGTCGAGACGGCTGGTTGCAGGATGGCGGAGCAGTGCGAGCAAGGGTGGCTAGAGGAGACTCTAGCGGCAGTCTCGGTCAAGGTCACGGAGATGCTGGCTTTGTCGCTGAAGAGGCTAGGAAGGCAGCAAGGAGAGGGCGCAGGGAGGCAACCGAGGTTGAGAGGCGGGGTCGGGAGTTGGTGAGCAAGGGAGGAGGAGATCAATTGGGGAGGTGGGATTGGTGGGTGTGGGACAGGACGGGAGTGTTGACGCGATGGGGTGGGGCCGGGTTGAGGCATGCGCTGGTGCCTGGGAGTGTGTGGTCGCGTGCATGTTACAGGTGATGGGACAGGCGGTAGCGTGTCGCGCTAGGCACGCGCTGGATTGGTCGTGTTGGTTGGAGTGTGTGATGCACCTGGTGAGTGGGTGCGGTTCGGGATTAGGGATAGGGTGGCAGCTGGGTTGGTAGGGTTGGGATTTTAGTTTGGAGGTGGCCGACTGGGCTTTTGGGCCTGGCTAGCTGCCTCCCAAAAATAATATAAGTTTTATTTATTCATTTATAAGACTATTGTAATTAGTTTTTTTAGACAAAAAAAATATCCAGGTAGGCCTGGAGTTTTAATTTGAATTAAAGGATGTGACATTTAGAAAATAAAGATAGGCTTTTACAAAATAGTTTCAAGCAAATTATATGCATGCAAACATGAAGATGCTCAAATACAATGTGGCATGATGACATGAGCATGCAGTCATGATGACACACAAAACAAAAACACAACGATTTTCTAGTAGTGGTTTTCCAGGGTGCTACAAATCCTTGCCATTCTATGAATTGTAAGACTATTTATCGTAATGTAGTTGCATTGCATGTCCCTCTCGACCAATGAAAATGGCAAATATTTTGTCTTATTTCAAAAGTAATAAATATTTGCATGTCTCCTTGTGTTAGTCGATCCAAAGAAGATATTGTTTTCTATTCAAGTCGTGTGAACAAAATTGTTTGTATGTAGAGACATAAAAGTGGACTGGGTAACAAATTCAACATGAAGTTGCCAGATCAATAACACAAGCATAATGGCATTATAAGAAAAGGAACAGAACCATCAGTTCCTCGTTCTTGTGAAAAGGAGATGATCCAGGAACCACGCCTAGAAGTAGCATAGGCTAATTCTCGTGCAGCTCAACTAGCATTGTTTTATCATCGACAATACTTAAGCATCCGAATATGATTACATACTAGGAGTAGTTCCATTTCCACACTATAGTTTAATGACCAAAAGTGTAAGGAATGCATAAGGTAGCTCCATAATATAGGTTCCAGAGAAAAGCATACAAATCATAAGACAGGAAGCTCCAGATCAAAGTTCACCGCCTTCAGGTGCAATAGTCCCTATAGATTGTAAATCCAATTCACCACCTCCTTCAGGTGGCATGATCATTTTGGGAGAAGGATCAGTAGCACTAACAGCGACACCATCACGGTTAGCATGAGTTGTTGGGGATATGCTAAATGGGTATCACCATTTCATGTCTCTAATACAGCTAACCTAGGTGGCCCACAGTTGGTAGCAAGGCCTATGGCCTGCTGGGCGGCCCAGTTAGACAGATCTAGAAGGGAGGCCCATGCCGGAAGAAGGAAGGCAACGTTCTAGTCATTGACCAACCCAGAGCCTTGGAGTGCAAGACACGAACACTAGTTAGTATTAGTGTAGGACTCTATAACATGTCTGGCAAGGATCTTTCCATGTAACCCTTGGTTCTTGCGCATTTATAAGCTGGACCAATGGGAGCCTTGAGGACAAACAATCTCATAGACAAGTTCATAGAACACCACCACAATTTGGTGTAATGCCATTATAATGATTTATAGAGGGAGTAGGATTCCGCCACCGTCGTCGGATCTGATCTTGGGTCAGATGTGTTACCTCATACCATCCAACTCACCGCCTTCCCCACCTCTCTAAACACTCTCTGCGAGGACACCTCCATGGCATACTCATCGGCAATACCATGATAGTTGGTTCCCACCGTGGGGCTAGAGGCGCTTCGAGCTCTACACCGGGCGAGGTCCAATCTCTTCACGGGAATCAGCGACACGGTAGCCATTGGGCGTGTTCTCTTGCCCTACAACATTCTCATCATCCCTCTGGACGAGTTCTAGATATCGGTGAAGTCAAATCCCACCTACTGCTCCATTGTTCCAATCGGGGACATCCATCTCTTCATCGGTGAAACCGGCTCGGGATCAAGCTCCTAGGAAGTCATAAATCCGTCAAGGCCTGCATGGACCGCCTACGAATAGGACACGCTCACGGAAGGTGTCGGGGCCCTGGATTAATCCTCCGAGAATCCGTGTTATGCATACACCACGATCCCACGATTAGTTTATCATGGCACATAACCGACAATTATAAAAGTAAACATCCATAACTTAAGAGAATACATGTCATACCTGATTTTCCATTATGGATAGAAACCAAACATCTTCGGAACTTCATCAAGTGTAGATCCCGATCAATGCCTTAACATGCAGTCAACTGACAGGGAGAACATCCTAGCTCATATAGTCGTAAACATCACCTTCTTCTTGATGTCTGACCAAGTTAATAGCAAGGGACAATGCTAGTGAGTACTTTGAATGTACTCGCAAACCACATTAAGACAAAACAATAAGAGGATATGCAATATGGCTATGGTAGTAGGAGGACTCCCTGAGAGGTTCTTTTCTAAAAAAGTTTCTATTGTAGATATAGCATCTCTGTATCTTTGTTGAAATATTTTATAAAAAAGTTTTGGAAACCTTTTTGTAAGGTTTTGGAAAACACTAGGACTGGGTAACCCATTTGTTCCTCCTTCCGGTCATCCCATGAACAACTCCTTTACTTCCTTTCCGACCATCCCATGGTCAAAGCATTTATCCTTTTTAACCATCCCATGGTCAAAACAAATATCCTTCCCGACAATCCCACTGTCAACACATTTCCTAAAGCCTTTGCTTTCTTGAAATCCTTTTTGACACCAAAACCAGCACCGCTCTATAGTAGTTTGTCCAACCCATCCATAACCGCGGACATGGCTATTCAAATAGATTTACACAATGTAGAGGTTGTACACTTTACCCACACCATCCGGATACCCTGCCCTGATCACCTATTGATCGTGGGTCGAGTAATCGATCAAGACTCTCTAGATGCCACTCTAGCATAGGCCCTACCCTATGAGTTGTTCCTCTCAACACTGGGATGTCTGGGCCAAAGACCAACCGGAGCGCATCCGACTCCTCGAGAGTGGGCACTTTCAATGAGAGGCTCATAGTATTGCCTAGTCACTCACATGGGCAATCCTACTTCCTATAGGTGACTATCCAACAATTGACACTTTTTGTAAAGGAATCCCAGAATTAAAGGGAGTTGTTCCCTTAGAAGCAGTTATGAGAGTTTTCATACCAGAGTAGCAAACTTCAAGTCCATCCCTGTCCCATTCTAGAGTAATGTGTTTGCACGGGTTAAGATGATATAGCTAAACCTGCAAAGAATTGGGTGAATTTTTGTAAACATTTTTTCTCCATCTTTCTTTCAGCATTTTGTAAAACAAAACCCCTTTTTCCTTTCTCAAACTTCTCTTGGTAGGTCAAACCTCACCAAGGTTTTACCATAGAACATTTTTTTGTAAAACTTTTTCGGGGTCTTCCCATCCGATAGTTTTGATCCGGCTAAAATGGGGTATCCAGATGGGTATGGTGTTATACACCATCTACCATACCAGGGACGAGTAGGAGTCACCAATGGGATTGTACTTAGTAGTACCAATATGTAATGGTTTGGAGGAGCCAAGCCACTACCAGATATAGATCATCATATAATAAAAACAATGTAGTTTGACAAACAGTAGATAAAGCATGCATAAGTAAAACATTAGGACAAGGCTTGTGATAAAGAAGGTGGATTGCTTGGGATCAGCAATCTAGCAATATATGTCCCTAGGATTCTTCTTAGAATACCATAATAATAATAAAAACCATCTTGTTCTGGTCTTTGAGATAATCGAAATCTATCATCATCCCAGAATAGTACATGCAAGCAAGCAAGGACCACAATCAATACAAAGCATACAAGAACCAATACAATACAGCAAACACACCGACAACACCTTATTCACTTCTGTAGGTTTTGGTAGATTGGTTTTGGTTGCAATTGGAAAAGCTTTGTTTGCCTTTGTGGAACTTCTTTTATTATTTAAAGGCCAACTACCACCTAAGGAAGGGGTTTGGAACCAAGGGTTGGGTCTGCATGATATCAATGTACAAGAATGGTGTCATCAGATAGGTATTGAAATAACAAGGCCATCATGGTTTTATCACTTTTCCTTATTTAGTTATGATTATTTTAGTGGAAAACCCCTAGTTTAGGTGAATAATTCACCAGAAAAGATATGTAGCTGAATTAAAGTTGTCCTCATAGATATTTGTACAACGTTCAATTTATGATTTTTGAGAGTTGGAATCACTCCAAAACAATTACTAGAATACCGTTGGGAAAATCCCAAAGTCAGTTATGTTAACAATTTCTCTTTTTCACTGGATTTAAACTACACAAGATTTGAATATGAATCCAAAGGCACATGCTAGATATTTATGATACCTTTCTGTAGAAATTGGATTCATCAATTTAGGAGTTGTAGAACACCTGTAGTGATTTATCTACTGAAATAAACCTAGAAAGAGGTGTTTAATTCACCATAAATCAACATAGGCTCAATAAAAAGTGAGCCCCTATGTCTTTATAGGTATTGGTAAGCATCATCACTGAGAATTGGAATTAGTCTAAAATAGTTCCTAGATTGACCTAGGGAATTTTCTAAAGTTTGATATGGGTTCATTTTGTCATTTTTGCTACAGGAGTTTAATGCTTTGTCTTGGCATGGGTACAGATCCAGGTGATAGGTATACCAATTATATTACAGAAGAGATTGAATTTACTCCATTTGAAGATGTGTAATTACCTGAAATTTTGATCCAGGTAATAGATAAAGACGCGTTTTAGTAGATTTATTTCCATAAAATAAGTAAAATCATTTTTAGTAGGGGACTAGTTCTACATGTTTCACAAAACATTTGGGATTGTGTAGAAATTTTGATCTAGCCGAAGTAGGGTATTTCAGATTTTATTTTAGTATTAAACCTAACTGGTAGTTTTTAAGATCTAGGAAAATTAAATAGAAGCAAAAAGGGGTAGCGGGCTGGTTCCTAAGCGAGATGGGCCACGAGGAGTGGTTTTCGGCCCAACAAGCAAGGCTGCACGGGGGAATCATATTTTGAAACGCTAGCGAGCGGGGCCTGCTATCATCCACAGAAGGCCATCAAAGGGGTAAGGTGGGCCGCTGGCCGTTGGATTAAAAGGGGATCTGATGATGCAGGGTTTTTCTCTTCCTCTGGACCCGAGGGCGTTGGGAGAAACCCTAGCCCGGGGATGGCTCACATTGGGGCTTACATGAGGGCTCCAGGACACGGTGTAGGGGCAACAGTGAGAGGCGGCACCCCACGATGAATCCAACGAGGTACAACAAGGTAGGATTCAATGTAGGTTTCGATCTCTTGCGCCTGCGGCCATGACGGTCGCTTCAGAGCTCAATGACGACAATTGCTAGAGGGCAAGCAAGGATGGGGTTAGCTGGGTAAGACAAAGGGGACTTCAGGGAAGGAGAAAACACATGAAATGTGGTGGCAGGTGAAGCACAAGGTCAAGGTCTTGGTGACACCCGGAGTGACTCTTCTTCCTTCTCTCTTGCAAGGTAGACCATGGGGGGTCTCTGAAGCTTGGGGGGACTATATGAAGGTGGGGGAGTGGACTAAGCCGAGAGGGAGCAGATGAGGTAGCTAGTGGCTTTATCTCCAACAGAGGGAGGTCTTGGTGGTCTTGGTCCATATGGATGAGGGAGGAGGGGTGGGAGGTGATGGTTGGGTGAGAGGGGCGGTGCTAGGGGAAACACAAGACTACATGGCCCCTTTTTACGCCACTGGCTGGCGCACAGGGATAGAGGAGGAGGACGGGGGTGCCTCCTTTATTTCGCTTGGGTGGATAGAGAGAGTGGTAAGGGCTTAGCCATAGGACATGCCAGGTGGGGTAGGTCGAGGATGAAGGGTCAGGTACACGTCCCTCTATTGGCTCGAAGGAGTGGTGGCTGTTGATGGTGAAGATCTTTCTAGATATGTGTTTAAGGCGTGTGAGCTCTATCTCTTACTTTCTCCAAGATCTAGAGGACAAGGCTAAGATATAGGAATGTAGTGCTTTAGTCTTGACCAAAACTAGAGGGAGAGTGAGTGAGGTGTGGGGTGATCTATAGTGGGGGTTTGAAGTAGTTTGGATCATGATTTTGAATATTATCAAAATCTGGCCATAGTGATGATCATGGAGAGTTTCTCAAAAGTTGGTCTTGGCAAGTTGAAGTAGTGATGTTGTTTTGTGGATATGGTCAATACAAACCTCCAGCAATTAATGTGGAATTTTTAGAATATTTTAGATCCTTATTGCAACAAATATTTAGTTATTATTGAATCTATTTTATTGATTTATTTCTAAATATTTGTATTGGACAAAGTGAGTTTTTGGTTTGAGATGGTCCCAAATATGAATTCACACTTTGGATAATTTTCCCAAGATTTATTGAGGTGTAAAACTATTTAAAACATTTATTATTCCAATTTAGCCATTAAGAAAATGGGCAAAACAAAATAATAAAACCCTTCAAATATATATTTGAATTTGGGAGATCGGGTATGATATATAGTTCTCCAATGTGCCAAAAGTTGGCAAGGTGTTTTGGAGAAATACAAAGTTTCTTTTATAGTTGTTTTGAGGTTTTTGTTAATTAAAGGAATTTAGTTGTTTTTGGGCCAAGATAATTATGGAAAACCTTTGGTAAGTTTTTATATCCAATGTAGATGATGTCCACATGATGTATCCATCATTTTAAACCATGAATTTTGAAAATCAAACTTGTTTTTGAAGGAAAACAAGAGATAGCGGATCTTTGGCAAGGTTAATTTCATACCATCAAAACCTTGTTGGATGTTGGAGATCAGAGCTCCTCTTGGGTCATGAAATATATGGATATATAGACAAAGTTATGTAGATCACCATGGTATAGAAGATTTAGGTTGATTACGATTGAGCTTTCCTAGGATTGATCTCAAACTTTGAATAAAATAAGGGTGCCATAATAGATTAGCATGTAGCCTTCAAAACCATGTCAGTTTAGGAAGCACAAAGCTGTAATTGAGACAATTGAAGTAGGGATGGATAAACCATCATTATTATTGGATAACCATACCAAGCATTGGTCAAGACGAGATAGTATGAAGATGTGAGCTTCTGCCAAAGTAGGCATGTTGATAAGATTTACAGGAATCATATTTTTCTTACCTGCAAAACCATCAAGAACAAGTGGGTGAAAATATGATATATCCAAGGTCAAGAGTGGGCCTTGGTAGTCCTTAATATTGTCTATAAGATGGTTCAAGTAAATTTCCAAAAATGCCCAAGGGCTGGTGAAGAGGGAGGCACAAAGATGTCATCTTGATAACCTTTTTCCAAAATTAGCCAAATTTGGCAGATTTGGGGATTTTGACTAGAATGGAAGAGAGAATGGTTTTTAGACGGTTCCAATTCATCATCAAGTTAATAATGATGAAATTTAGATTTATTTGGATAGATCTAGGCTTGATATTGGTCTTCATTGACTTGGAAGCTTCTAAAAAGGATTTGTGTTGAAAGGATTTGATTAAGGGTTTCAGATGATCACCTAGTGGCTAGGGATCAGATCCAGCTTTGTATTCTTGCTTAGGGTTTTTGATCTTAATAAACTTTTGATCCTAGAATATGGGCTCCTAGAGTTGTTAATGCTACTTCCTAAGAAAATCATCAAATAGCAGATCAAGGGAATTCATTAGACAGCAGATCAACGCAATTCATCCTCCAAGAAGCTCAATCTACTTCTATGGATACCATCAAGACTAGGGTGAGGTAGAGATGGGTATTTTGAAAAGTTGGAGTTGAATAAGGTGACGTTACATGGTATTTCTACCAAGGGTAGAATTCAAAAGCTTTATACAAAGATTTCGGAAAACCTAGGGATAAGAGCAGTTGAAGGTTCTATCTTAAAAACTTAAGGAGATTATATTTTGTAGCTCTCCATAATTTGGTCAATAGAAGTTACCAAAATAGTTAGTGTTGCAGAGGCATCTTGGCTCATGTTTTGAAATGCCAGAACATTTGAGCATATGTGAGAGGAGCCATGATAGTTTTGTTAAATATTTTTTGTCAACTGAGGGTGAGGTAGAGGAGTATACCATATACTATACACTAAATGCATAAGAATCAACAAACTGGCAAACAAACATTGCATCACTAAACAAGAAAAAGTTTTGTTCCCCCTGATTTTTGCATTCTGGTCAACTAATCAGGGCTACTGAAACTGGGATGTTACAGAAGAATCGAGCTGGGATCTCCCTTTGGAGTTTGCCGGCTTAGATCGGAACAAATCAAGGCCCACCCAAACCGCTCCTACGTAGGATATAGTGGTGGAAGACCAACGCAGATCCGCTTGGGTCCCCCAAGTGTTAGAGAAGCAGAGGTCACGCCTTTTCAGCATCGTTAGCATCTTCAATCTGGCTCGTTGCATCTAAAGGTCGGCGGAATCCCCGCGTGAGTAACTCGCCAGATGGTCAAGGTTGAGGGCCTCCATGGAAGAAGTCCGCACCAAAGATGAAGTGCACCAATTTGTGAAAAGTCTCATGCTAGTCACCCTTCTCTATCATATGCTTAGGAGGCGGCAGGCCACCAGTTTACTTACTCTCAACAAGGTGATCACGACTTTTAACAGTTTTGATGCCACTGATGATGAAGATAAGGCCGACATCACCACCATGGCCAGAAAATCCAAGTTCATCGGCCATGTTGCCTCCGACTCAATCTCTACCACCGACAATGCCGACGCTCCTTCCGAATCAGTGTTGGATGCACTCTATGCCGACATCGGCGTGGACTGCGGTAGCACGTCAATCAACTGATATGAACTCAAAGCTGCCATGAAGGAGATTGAGATGGAATTCGAGCACGAGGAGCACGGCGAAGAAGCTGTCACTTCCCGCCAGGTACTAGTGGCCATCGGGAATGTGATTGAAGAAGATCAGCATGATTAGGGAGTCGTAGAAGCTCCACCAGCAGCGGACGATGCCAGAAACACGGTGGCCAATGGTAAAAACACTGTTGATCATTTGGATCTAGTAAAGGCCATGCCCCCTCCGGCTATCCCCACGCAGCAGCTGCAGGAACTCGCCACCGGACGTAGTACTACCAACCAAACAAATCTACCGCCTCCGCCATCCATGTCAGCAGCCGACAATCCCTTTGTTACTTCGGTCGACAAGGTGATCTATGGAGAACTCCTCATCGAGCCAATAACTATCTCTAACATTCGAGACATTACACAACTTGACAACAAACGCCAGGAACTCCTCATGGAGGGAAAATACAACACGGAGCAAGGCACGAAGCTAGACAAGGATATCGCCAAGGCACATGACTCGATCAGGCGGCAAAAACACTGGAAGGTGAGTACAAGCTGCTAATCAAGAAGCATAAAGCTAAGACTGATGGAGATATGCCAAATGGGGTATACCTAGTAGGACGTTTCGACTGGACCAAGGCCTCTGCGAGTGGGCCTACAGGACGGCGACTGGATTGCGACTAAAGAGGAAGCCTGGCGACTAGAAGATGGAGGCCCATAAGCATTGTTAGGACCATTCGGATTAGGTCAAATCCTCCAAGTCCTTAACTAATTCAGTTGTATATCTGTAAACCCTAGCGAGGTAGCCCCTATATAAGACTACCTAGGGTACTCTCTATATTCACGTTCCATCATACACCCATTGACTCGCTGCCTAGATGCTGAGATTGCCACCCTTGTAACTCACTTGATAATACAATCTAGGAGGAGTATGTCTTTATCCTACAAGGGGCGAACCTAGGTAAATCCCTATGTCGTTACCCTCATCTCGCTCCATAGATGGCTGCCTGCTCTTTCCCCAAATCCTTCCAATCGCTACCCCTGCTAGCGACTGTCGTGGTCATTCCCACGACATTGGCGCCCACTGTGGGGCATGGCCGGGCCGGCTTGAGTTCTGTGGCGAGACCCTACTCGCCAATCAACCGACCAATCGCCATCGACCGTGTGATCGCCTGTGGCGAGATCCTTCAGATCCTGCCCAGCAGCTACATCTTGGCGTCACGCCTAATCACGCACAACACAGTGATGCCAGTCGGCACCATCAACTTGTTTGTCGGGTTCACGAACGCCATTGACCCGGCGGAGACGGTGATCATCGTGGGTTGCTGCCACGCTGTGATCAACTCTCGGAAGGCCAGATCCGCTCCATCACCCGCCTCGCCTCTGAGTACGACTTGACCACCAGCAACGCGGCCGAGACCGATGCGGCATTGGACGACGCGGCCCGCCACGACGACGTCGATTTGGAGACCCCTGCCTCGGTCGTTGGATCTATCACCACCACATCACACGATGACTCCATCACGCGGGTCTCCAACGCTGAGGATTTTGAGGACCCCTCCATCCTTGAGATCTTCGACTCCGACTCCAGGTCCGAGTCCCTTGACTACTTCCGCGCTAGATCCAATCGCTTCAACACGATCTACATGGCGGGCAGCATGAGTGCCCTGCCATATCCCTTCTCCATGACGATCCCTCACGCCGGCAACGGAGGTCGAGGAATACCGCCTGTAGATGGAGGTGGCAACATGCACCGAGTAGGGCGAGTGCGAGAAGTACCGCCTCAAGCGGTAGACGGCGCAGGATCTATCGCTCTACCACCAGCGTTGCATTAGGAGCTACCTGAACTCCAATCTAGGGCCGCACCATGAATTTCGACGACGAGCATGACCCCACTCGCGTGGCCGAGTGCGAGGTCTGTGAAAACGTGCCACCCGGCGGCAGTAACCGCCCGCCACCCGGCGCACACGTGACCTGAGCTCCACCACCACCCCACCACACGCCCCCTCTGGAGCAGCCACGGATCATCATGTCACCTCAAGCCTCGGACTCCAATGGACTCCCGGTCTACTCCACCCCGATGGACAATGTCATCACAGGTTAAGCTGCAATCGCCAATCTCAACATCACGGGAGAGGGTGCTCTGTAGATCAAGTACGCACAGGCCCTACTCACCAGGGCCGTCGAGCAACAAGCCGCGAGAGTCAACCCGCGGGGACAGATGTACTCCCACTCGTTGGGAAGCAGGGCGGCCTCAAGCGGCCATCCAACGGTCGCCAACACACTCAACTTCCCACTGACCGAGCCCCTGCAGCTCCAACCACGGGCCACGAATCCCGTACTCTCCACCAATGAGCCACAACCCACGAACAACACGGTCGCCACCAAGGGTCAGCCGATCGACGCGTGGACCCACATAGTAAACAATCAGGCTTGGCGAGCATGCCAGCCGAATGACCTGAGGCACACCCTCACCAACCATGGTGAGCTGGAGCCAAGGGGCTCCCTCGCCCGAATCGGCCCACAATGCTTCGGACCAATGATTCGAGGCAAAAAGTATCCTGCCAACTTCAAGGCTCCAAAGGATATTGAGAAGTACGACCCGACATACGACCCAGTGGTGTGGCTTGATACATATCTTAGGCCGACGAGGATCGCTGGCCACACCGACCTACTCGTTGCTCGCTACCTCCCTCTGATGATGGAGGGAGCGACCCGGCAATGGATCAACAACCTCCATGCAGACAGCATCGACTCATGGGAAGACATGCAAGAGGCTTTCGTCAGGCACTTCGAGGGCTCTTACACCCACGCCACCACCATCGAGGACTTGGAACACTACATCCAGGGACAACACGAGTCGACCCGCGCACTGGGTGCAATGGTGGCAGGACTTGTGGATCAACGCCTCCAGCATCCACCCGGACACGGGAATCCACTGCTTCAAGAATGCGGGCTGGTAGGAACTTATGGTCGCCAAGATCAAGAGGGTCTACCGGATGCTCGACAACATCCCCGACCTCCTCGAGATTGCCAAACACTATACAGAGGAGGACCCCAACCAAGACTCTGATGATGAGTCGGGAGGGAGACGGCGCACCGGTGGCAACGACAATGGGACACAATGCGAGATGCACTATAGCAACACTCGCGTCACCGGCAAACGCCATGGTGACGGGCGAGTCGACTTCATCGCCAACACCGGCTATGGGCAGCGCGACACGAAGAACTTCCTCCATGATGGAGGGAACTACCGCGACAACGGAAACTACCACGCAAACAACGCAACGAGGTTGAAATTCGACCCCGCCGCCCTACTCAACCAGCCCTGTCTCTACCACATCAGGGAGGGGAAACCCGCCACTCACACCACCGCCGACTACCACTCTCTGAAGGAGATCAAGAAGGCAAGGAGAGCAAGAGAGGGCCCCAACAACGACCTGCCAAGGGACAATGGTAACACCGGCAGATTCGGCAATGACGTCGGCTCGCTGCATACGTTCACCGGGCTCGGCACCAAACGTGAGAAAAAAGGTGCTCTCCCACGCAGTTGCCGTAAATGCGGTGACACAAGTCGACATCCCGTGCTTCCTCAACTGGTCCGAGTATAGCATCACTTGGAGACGTGAGTATCACGCTCCGTAGATCGAGTACCCTGGGCGAGTTGCTCTGGTGGTTAAGCCCAAAGTGGCTGACTACTGGCTCCCCAAGACCGTGATGGATGGGGAAGCTCCATCAACTTCCTCTACCTGGACACGTTTAGGAGGCTGCAGCTCCCGCAGTCGATGGTAAAATTGACCCTCACCACCTTCTACGGCATCGTCCCCGGTCGGAAGGCCGACCCGATCGGCAATGTGACGCTGTCAGTCACCTTAGGCACACTAGCCAACTACCGCACCAAGCAGATCGTCTTCGAGCTAGTGAACTTCTGCTTCCCCTACCACTGCATCCTGGGGCAACAAGCATTCGCCAAATTCATGGCGGTGCCGCATTACGCGTACAACATGATGAAGCTCCCAGGGCAACGCGGCATCATCACCGTCAACGATGACCCCGACATGGCCGTGGAGTGTGAGGACAACAGCGCTAAGCTTATCGACACCATCATCACTGAGGAGACCAACCACGCCGATGATCTTGCCAAATATGCGAGTGGCGTCAACAAGGACGACCCCAGGATCTTGAAGAAGCCCAACGCAGAAAATGCCGGGTCGACAGCATTTGAGGCCTCCACGTACACTCGCACCATCGAGCTTGTCCTGAGAGACTTGAGCCAGAAGGTCACCATCGGAACCAACATGAGCCTTGCATAGGAAAGTGCGCTTATCGAGTTCCTGTGTTAGAATCGCAACATCTTTGCATGGAAACCATCTGACATGCCTGGTGTCCCGAGGGAACTCGCTGAGCAAAAACTCAATGCTGACCCCAAAGTGCGACCTGTGAAGCAGTTGCTATGGCCCTTCAATGAAGAGCGACGCCGGTAATCGCTGAAGAAGTGCAGCATCTACTCACTGCAGGCTTCATCTAGCCAATCAAGTACACCAAGTGGCTGGCAAACCCACTACTGGTGCTGAAGAAGAACAACACCTAGAGAATGTGCATCGACTACACCAACCTTAACAGTGCCTACCCGAAGGAGGAGGAGTCCTCCTTCGCATCGACCAGATCATCGACTCGACCGCGGGGTCGGAGTCGCTCTACTTCCTCGATGCGTACTCTGGTTACAACTAGGTTAAGATGGCGGTCGAGGACGATGAGAAAACAGCGTTCATCACGCCATTCAGCGCCTTTTGCTACACCGCCATGACGTTCGGCCTCAAGAGTGCTGGCGCGACCTAACAACGGTGCATGCAGGAGTGCCTTGCGAGTCAAATTGGTCGCAACATCCACGTCTACATCGACGATATGGTGGTGAAGTCAACTCGCTAGAGCGACCTACTCGCCGACCTGGTCGAAACTTTCGCAAATTTGCAGAAGTACAAGATCAAGCTAAATCCGGGGAAGTGCACCTTCGGCGTGCCCACCGGATAGCTCCTGGGGTACGTAGTCTCCATGCGATCTAGCTCCTTCAGGGGGTCCAAGTGGTCTGGGAAGCCCACCGGACGACCCTAGGATCTTGAAGAAGCCCAACGCATAAAATGCTGGGTCGACAACATTTGAGGCCTCCACGTACACCCCCACCATCGACCTTGTCCCATGCGACTCGAGCCAGAAGGTCACCATCAGGACCAACATGAGCCTCGCATAGGAAAGCACATTCATCGAGTTCCTATGTGAGAATCACAACATATATGCATGGAAACCATCTGACATGCCTGGTGTCTCGAGGGAATTCGTTGAGCACAAAGGCAATGTTGACCCCAAAGTACGAACTGTGAAGCAGTCACTACGGGCCTTCAATGAAGAGCGCCGCCGGGTAATCGCTAAAGAAGTGCAGCATCTACTCACTACAGGCTTCATTCAGCCAATCAAGTCCACCAAGTAGCTGGCAAACCCAGTACTGGTGCTGAAGAAGAACAACACCTATAGAATGTGCATCGACTACACAACCTTAACAGCGCCTATCCGAAGGAGGAGTTCGTCCTCCCCCGCATCGACCAGATCATTGACTAGACCGCAGGGTCGGAGTCGTTGTTCTTCCTCGACGTGTACTCTGGTTACAACCAGGTCAAGATGGCGGTTGAGGACGAGGAGAAAACAATGTTCATCACGCCATTTGACGCCTTTTGCTACACTGCCATGATGTGCATCCTCAAGAGTGCTGGTGCGACCTACCAACGGTGCATGCAGGAGTGCCTTGCGAGTCAAATTGGCCACAACATCCATGTCTACATCAACGACGTGGTGGTGAAATCAACTCGCTAGAGCGACCTACTCGCTGACCTGGCCAAAACTTTCGCAAATCTGCAGAAGGGCAAGATCAAGCTAAATCCAGGGAAGTGCACATTCGGCGTGCCCACCGGACAGCTCCTGGGGTATGTAATCTCCAAGCGAGGCATCAAAGCAAACCCCACCAAGATCGACACCATCGCGCGAATCAGGAAACCGGAGTGCCTGCACGATGTCCAGAAGTTGGTCAGTCGGGTCGCGGCTCTCAGTCGCTTCATCCCTCGGCTAGGTGAGAAGGCAATGCCCCACTACCGCCTGATGGGAAGGAACCCCACGTTCCAGTGGGATGAAGAAGCGGACAACACGCTCAGAGCGCTCAAGGAAGTGCTGCTCGCAGCATCGCTACTCGCCGCCCTGTTGACAAGGAGCCAATGCTCGTCTACATCGCGGCCTCCACCCGAGTCGTCAGTGCCGTGATGGCCGTCGAGCGACTGTAGGAGGGCAAGGAGCGCCCCGTACGGTGCCCGGTCTACTACATCAGCAAGGTCTTGACGGACTCAAGGTAGCACTATCCGCAGTACCAGAAGCTGATGTACACGGTCTTCAAAGCCTAGCAATGGCTCCCACACTACTTCGAGGAGCACCACAACACGGTCGTCGCCTCAGTGCTATTGTAGAACATCGTCCGCAATCACGAGGCGAATGGGCGAGTCGCCAAGTGGGCCATCGAAATCGGTGTCCACAACATCAAGTACGAGCCATGCATGGCGATTAAGTCACAGGCCCTTGCCGATTTCCTCGCCGACTGGGAAGAAGCGTGATAACCCACAAGTATAGGGGATCGTGTGTAGCCATTTCGATAGTAAGAGTGTCGAACCCAACGAGGAGCTAAAGGTAGGATAAATATTCTCTCAAGTTCTATCAACCACTGATACAACTCTACGCACACTAAACATTTCTATTATCTAGGAAATAAAACTAGAGCAACAATACGAGTAATAGAGATAGCTTTGCATGATAATAAATAACAAGAAAGTAAAGCTAGTTGCTGCAGCAATAAAATTCACTAAACTAACAGAAGCATGAGTGTGGAATAGTAGTGGTAATTGTGGTGGCTTTGTCCAAGTTTAAATAGTGAATAGATAGGGTTCATTGTCTTCGATGCAGTTTTCTATGTGGGAGAGGCTAAATATACATGCGCTTCACTACTTGGAATTACATGTACTATATGATTGCATTGTTAGCAAACATCTGTAAGTACTAATCAATGCATTAAGGAACAAACCCTATGATGTTAAATCCATGCGCGCACAAATATAATGGACACCAAAGGACTGTACCATATCAACATACAACTCTAATGAACCAAAGACGTTCAACCATTCAATCTAAGAACAAAGAAACTACACAAACATGACATAGATCATAGGATTATAACTTATAGAATCAAACACCATGTTTACATAGTACGGTACAGAGGTGTGTGGGAGGATGAACCACTGCATATTAGGAGGATTAAGTGATGGAGATGGCGGTGAAGATGGTGAAGAAGGCGGCGGCGGAGCTGGCGGTGGCGCGGGGGACTCCTTCCGTGCCTCCGATATCATGGGGGAGCACCGCCCCTTAGCCCCCTTCCTTCATGGCTTCTTGGGAGCCCTCCCCCATGGAGATGGGATCCATGGGGTAGGCAAAAACATGGCTTTGGTGGCTGCAAATTCATGGGTGGAGGTGTCTTGGACGAATTAGGTTTCCTCCTTTTATATAGCTTTTCGGATTCCCGTCACCCCATTTTGGGCTGTAGTAAATCGGGCCTAGAAGGCCCGCCCGGACTCGGATTTAGCTAAATTTTATGTCCATAACGTTTGTCGCAAAATTTCAAACAACTTTGTAGTTAAAGAGTTTTCCATTTGACGCTGTATTCGACCCGAAACGTGACCATCTTCAAAAAGAGTTCTGAGACAGATTTCTGGAAAAATCCCAATTTGACTCCAACAAGGTTTCCACTTTTATTCTTGGTAATTCCTACACATCAAAATGTAAAACAAGAACATTGTGCACTTTTGCAACTATTAGTATCTTAGGCCAAATAAATCATAAACTTTATATAAAAAGGAGTGTCAAAAGCATATTATTAGCATAAAACCATCCGAAATTATAGATACGTTATGGACGTATCAAAGCACAGCAACCGGAGATGCTGCCGTACCTCCATTATTGGCACCTCCACTTTGACGGCTCCAAAAATTCTGATGGTCTCGGAGCAAGAATCGTGCTCACCTCCCCCAAGGGCGACAAGCTCTGATACGTGCTGCAACTCAACTTCACACCCTACACCAACAACATGGCGGAGTACGAGGCTCTCCTTCACATCATGCGGGCCGCCAAGGAGAAGAATGTCAACCGCCTCAAGTGCTACGGTGACTCTGACCTTGTCGCCATGCAAGTCGCCGGCACCTGTGATGCAGTCACCCATAGCACGATAGCTTACCGCTAGGCGGTGGACCAATTAGGAGGCTACTTCGCCGATTACTCCGTTGAGTGGATCGATCGCTGCAAGAATGAAGAGGCCGACGCACTCTCTCGTGCATCGGATCGGCTCGACAAACACCATATCTGGGTGTCTTCCTCGACATCATCGATAAGCCTTCAGTCTCCCCCCTGAAGGAGATCGACATCGGGATACCACTGTAACCCGAGCCCGCTCACGGAGCCTAGCAACTGGACGACGCCATACCTCGCCTACCTCGAGGACAAGATCCTGCCCACGGACGAGACATAGGCGCGAATGATCGTGCGTTACTGCAAATCCTTCGTCATCATCAATGGCGAGTTCCACAAGCACAGCGTGACCGGCGTGTTCTAGCGCCGCGTACAGCCAGAACAGGGACACAAGATCCTCCAGGAAATCCACGCTGGCTACAGCCACCATACCAGCGCCCGGTCGCTAGTCGGCAAGGCCATGCGCCATGGTTTCTACTAGCTCACTGCACACGCTAACGCCACCGACATCATCCAACGATGAGTCGGATGCCAGAAGTACGCCAACCAGACATACATCCCTGGTTCGGCCCTCAATACCATCCCCATCACCTGGACATTCGCCGTATGCGGCATCGACATGGTGGGCCAGTTCAAAAAATCTCCATCAGGTTACACCCACCTCCTGGTCGCCGTTGACAAGTTCACCAAATGGGTCAAAGTGAAGCCAATCAAGAAGTGCGACGGCAAGACCGCTGTCAAGTTCCTCCGTGAGCTCATCTACCGGTACGGCAACCCGCATAGCATCATCACGGACAACGGCACCAACTTCACCAAGGGTGCCATGGATGATTTCTGTGAGGAGCACCGAATCCGACTCGACCTCGCCTTAGTCGCCCATCTGGAATCGAACAGCCAAGCAGAGTGCGCAAACTAGAGCGTCCTCCACGGCTTCAAGCCAAGAGTACAGGTCCCCCTCGAGCAGACTCCCGAATGCGGCTTCGCACCTCTATCAACCGCTCGACAGGGTTCACACCCTTCTTCATGGTGTATGGTGCTGAAGCCGTCATGCCGATCGACCTGGAACAAGACTCGCCTCTGGTCGTCAACTACGCGGAGGAGGACAACGACTTTGCTCGCCAAGTGGGGTCGACCAGCTCGATGAAGCCCGTGACCTAGCTCGATCTTGCACTGCCATCTACCAGCAGGGACTCCACCACTATCATAGCCGCCGGGTCCGGACTCGCACCTTCCAGGAAGACGACCTGGTCCTGCGACTCATCCAGGACAAGAAGGGCATCCACAAGCTCTCTCCCCCATGGGAGGGACCATTCGCCATAGGGCGAGTCATTGGAAATGACGCCTACTACCTCATCGATATACGAGGTGATGGCTCGCTCGACTTCGGGCGACCATGGAATGTAAATCTCCTCCAAAAGTTCTATACATAGAACTAAAACTTTTACTCGGCTGCTATATGATGGAATAAATTCAGATCGCATGTGTCTACTGACCATTTTCTTGTGCCAATCGCACTCATAAACTTAGCAAAATGCGACTAGCACGACTAAGTAGTACGGCCCAAGGGCACCGAAAATATTTGAGTCTTGCGCCATCCACAAAAATGCTACCCCGGATCCACCATCGGAGTTGCCCTGCCCGACTGGCCCGCCGGGCCAAGACAACCGAACACGTTTCTCACAGTGACATGTCCTCCCCATCCCCGTGCATAGTGACTCGAACGGTCAAGTACCACGCTCGGGAACTCGTCAAAAATGACCCTCACGCGGCTCAGGACTGCACCAAGTATGAGAGCCTGCCTCAGACTCGCCACGCGACTACCTTTCCAAGGCAAGAGGAGTGACACGTTACAAACAATATACTACGGCCTCACCTACCTTGGGCATGCGACTCGAATAGTTAAGTACCACGCTCGGGGACTCGTCTAATCGACGATGTTCGTGTTCGGGACCACACCAAGTACAGAGCACCCCTTGGGGTTACCAAGCAACTGGCTCCACGAGCCACGGTGAGTCGACTCTGGTTAATCTAACAACCTAACACAAAAATATATACACATATACAAGGTCAACCACACATAAGGGCGGACGCGCTCGGGTACTCGCACAACCAAAAATACAAACAATCAAAAATCACCAAAGCAAATGCGAGTCGATTGACATTTTTCCGCAGTAATAACACATATTGTTCATAATCAAGATATATTACAAAAGAGGCTAGTTGCCACGACTAACAAAATGCCTAAGGGCAATCCTTCATTCTTCAGGCTTCGAAGAGGGGGCGCCCCCATCACCATTGACCTAGATAAAAGGCTCCCAAAGGTTCACCGGGTAGGTCATCAGTTCATTCGCAAGTGATGAACGGAAGGGTTGCTCCGACTTCAGGTCCCGGTGCTTCGGCTCAGGGTCGATTGGTGTTACCAACGTCTCCTCCTATGGTAGCAGGTCACCCATCGCCAACACTCTCTCCACGAAAGGAGCGGCCTTGGCAGTCAGCTTTAGAACCTCCTCGATCTCCACCAAGCTAGTCGTAGAGGGGTACCCGCTGGTGACGTTGTCAATGTCAAAGTCATCGCAGAAAGGCGCGAGTCCAAGACTGAGCACCGTAGTGGCTCCGCAGAGGAAGGCCGACCGTGCCATCCACTCGACAATGGCAGGTGCTTCCTCAAGATAATGCCGCACCTCCGCCAGCCCTCCAGGAATCACCTCGATGGGAGAAATTCCTTAAAGAATGGCCTGGACGCACGACGCCGAGGCAGTAGCCACGTTCACCACCGCCATCATGCACTATGCGGCATCGAAATTCTGCACAACCGGATCTCCCTAACCTATTACATCTGCAATGTCCAAGTTTACGCGGAACAATACCTACGGGTCCGCCCGCTTGGGGACACGCCCGCTACTACCAAAAGAAAGCACGAGGAAATAAACCCTTACCAAGAGGCTTGCGGTACTTCTCCCTGATGAACTTCTCTAGCGCAGACAGCTTCCCCTGCAGGCCGACGCACACAGAATCATAGGCCTTCCACTCCTCCTCCGTTGAAACGACTACGACCTTGGACCTCTCTTGAGAGGCAATCATTGAAGCCTTCATCGTCTGCAGCTCCTTTACCATGGAGCCGGCTTGTTCTTCTGTCGCAGTCACTGATGCCTTCGCAGCATCCAGCTTGGTGACCAGGACATAGCCCTCGCGGGCCTTGGCAAGTCCAATAACATGCTCGTCTGAATCAAAGAAGATATTAATCAAAATTTCAAACAAATGTAACCAATACAAATCTTGTCAAGAACACCAACTCACCTACAGTCTCCTGGAGCCACCGATTGGCCTCCTGCGCTACTCGCAGGTCGCGTTCTAGCTTCTCCTTCATGGATAACCGCTCAGAAGTCTCCTTCTGCAAGCCCTTCACACAAAATTGTAATGAGAATAGGGATAATCAAAGTTTCGAGTGTCTAGCTACTGAAATTCAATGACTAGACCCTCAGGGACTAGACAATCAAAGTTTCGAGTGTCTAGAGGCTAAAATTCACATACTAGACCCTCGAGGACTGGTCGATCAAAGTTTTCAGTGTCTAGCCACTGAAATATAGCGACTAGAACCTCGGGGACTAGAGAATCAAATTTTTGAGTGTCTAGCCGCTGAAATTCAGCGACTAGACCCTCGGGGACCGGACATACTTGGATGGTAGCGCCTAGCATGCTATCAAGCTCGCTGGCGTCCGCTGAAGGAACCATGAACGGTGTACACCCACGTCGTTGCTCGGCATAGCCGTCGATGATCTCAGGAACTTGTGGCGGCTGCGTTCCATTTGCCGTGGCAAAAGCCTTCGTCATAAAACATGGGAACGTCACTGATACATTGGAAATGTATCTATAATTTTTGATGTTCCATGCTTGGTTTGATCTACTTTCTTGTGTTTTGTACACACTTTGGAGTACTTTTCATATGATTTGTTGGACTAACCTATTAACAAGGGCCACAGTGCCAGCTGCCTGTTTTCTGCAATTTTTGGTTCTAGGAAAGTCAGAAAATGAATATTCTCGGAATTGGACGGGACAAAAGCCAAAGTGCCTATTTTTCCAGAAGACTCCCAGAGCCAGAATATTAGACGGAGTGGGGCTGGGTCCTGGCCACACCACCTGGCTACGCGGGGCTGGGCCTGGCCGTGCCAGGGGGTGGTCTGGCCGCCCCAGACACCCCCTCGGTCTCCCTCTTCGCCTATAAGTTGCCTTCTAACCTAAAAACTCAAGGGGGTTCGACGTTTTTTCAGAAGGAGTTCCGCTCCGCCGCCACCACCAGATTCCACGAAACAGCACCAGAAACTCCATTCTGGCACCCTGCCGGGACGGAGAATTGGAGGAGATCATCGCCATCATCATCACCATCGCTTCTCCATCGACCATCCATGTTTCCCCCATCTATGAGTGAGTAATCCCCCTCTGTAGGCTATGGGGATGGTAGGGACTGGATGAGATTGTTCATGTAATGGCATCGGATTATTAGGGCATGGTGCCTACTATCTTTTATTAGTGCTTTATGACTTTGTTGCGACTTGTTATGCTTAATGCTTGTCACTAGGGCCCGAGTGCCATGATTTCAGATCTGAACATGTTATTGATTCATTATGATAGTATTGTTTATGGTCTTCTCTACAAGTTGTATACACACGTTGTTGTCCGGAACCAATGGCCCTGAAGTGACAGAAATCGGGATAACCGGACGGAATGACTTTGATGTGAGGATCACATGTGTTCACGGAGTGTTAATGCTTTACTCCGGTGCTCTATTAAAAGGAGCACCTTAATTGCCAGTAATTCCCTTGAGGCCCCACTGCAAACGGGCTGGCAGGACAAAAGATGTGGTGCAAGTCCTCATTGCGAGCATGTATGACTATATATGGAACACATGCCTAGGATTATCTAGTACTTGGATGCTTTATCTTATTTATCTGCAATTGCCCTATGTTCTGATTGCTATGTGAATTGTCTTGTCCATGCAACGCCCATTCCATCCATCCCTATGCCTACTTTCGAATCCTATCTTGCTATTGTTACAGCTGTCTTTACTTTACTTCTGCTGCTACCTTACTATTCCTACTACAAAACTGTTGCTACTGATAAACTGCTGTGAGCAAGATTGTTTCTAGGTGCATCTGAATTGACAACTAAGTTGTTAAGGCTTATAAATATTCTTTGGCTCCCCTTATGTCGAATCAATAAATTGGGTTTCACTTCCCTCGAAAATACTGCGATACACCCCCTATACTTGTGGGTCATCAAGACTATTTTCTGGCGTCGTTGTTGGGGAGCATAGCTTTATTTATCAAGTCCACATGGAATCAGTATTGTTCAAGCTTAGTTTATTTCTGCCTTGTTTGCTTGTTTCTTTATCAAAAATACAAAAAAAGGTTAGTTCCTACTCTAGTTGTTATTTTCGTTGGTCTGTTATTGTCTTGATATATCATGCTTGCTGTCAATGGTTGGTTTCTTTGAAACTGAATCTTATTGGCAAGGTGGGTTCACGGAAGATCAAAAATATTATTATAAGGAACACCGCTTGTCACAAAAAGGGAAACACTTATGGGACAAATTGATAAATTGTATACCATTGCTAGAAACGTGTGCTCTACTTATAATGTTACTTATTGCTTTGATAAATCTTGTTTCTATAAGAGGTATAAACACCTCCCTTTTCAATGTGAGTATAATGATAATGTTACCATATCTTCTTATGTTAAGGGAAATTCTGACTTTTATGATGCAAAACAAATTGAGGAATTTATTGCTTGGAAGGGTGCATTTGAACTTGCTAGTTTGCTTGAAAATATTGATGATTCACCTTATAAATATGAGGTTTATGATATACTTATATTTTGCTTTGATAATTACAAGAAAGAAAATGGCTATATTCTTGAATATATTAATAGATGCTTTCCACAAATGGAAGAGACTAATGCCTTGCAGGATCCTATGGAAGAAGAAATTGATGAACCTGAAATCTCATTAGATGAAAAAGAGGAGGAGAGTGATGAACAAAAGGAGGAAGAATGGATTAGCTACCCATGCCTACCCTCTAATGAGAAGGATGAATGTTATGTTCCTGAGGATTCTTTTGAAGATGTTTATAATAAAGATCTAGTGCTTGTAGATCATGAAAAGCATGCTTTATGTGATAGTTATATTGTTGAGTATATTCATGAGGCTACTGAAAATTATTATGAGAGAGGAAAATATGGTTGTAGAAGTTTTGAAGTTACTCTTGTTTTATCTTCCTATGCATGTCACTTTGTTCTTTGTGAATTTTTTTGCATACCCGATTCCTATGCATAGGGAGTGGGTTAGACTTAAATGTGTTTTGAATTTGCTTCTTGATGCTCTCTTTTACTTCAACTCATATTTCTTATGTGAGCATCCTCTCAAACTATCATGCCTGAAGATGATAATATGTCCATTATTCTTGGGAGACCTTTTCTTAATACTGCAGGAGCTGTTATTAATTATAATAAAGGAAAGGTGACTTTCAATGTTAATGACGAGGAACATACTGTCTATTTCCCCAAGAAGATTGAAAGGACTTATGGTTCGAATTCAATTGAACATGTTGAGGGCATTCAAGTTGGAGAGATATATTGTCCCATACCAAGAGAAAAGTTTGAAACTATTATGATTGGGACCATTGCTATCAAAGTTGAGGTAACATAATCACTAGTGGAATACAAAGTTTTGTCTCATATGAAATTGTTTTGGTAGCAAGACCTGATCAACCTTGTTAACAAAAGGATTTCATTGAACAAAACAATGTTTTCACCATGATTATCTCCGCTTACTTCTATTCTATCCATTTTAGTTTTTGCTTATAGATAACTTAAAAGCGTTAAAGAAAAGTACTTATTGGGAGATAACCCAAAAGTTTTAGATGAGTCTTGGAAGTTATTACATCAGTAATAACCGCTCCTTATCCTTTTTATTTCCTTTTTGTGCCAAGAGTAACCTCTAATGAGAGAGAAGTAATGATCGGGAAAGTTGCTGTCCCGAAATAGATTTTTGTGCTTCACCGTAAACATTCGTGTAAAATCTCCGACCGTCTTTTTGAGGCGTGAATTTTTGTGCTTCTGTGCTAGGTTGTTATCTAACTTTTGTTAGTTCAACACTTTTTGATTTGCGCAACAGAAGGTCTTTGAAAAAATTCGTCTTTACTTGCTGGTCTGTTTTGATAGATTTCTGCCATTTTCTGCATTTGCTTCTTGTTGCTTCCTTTTTTAGTTCTTTTGGGGAATTGAGCTTTTTGAGGGAAGTGCTACAGTAGCTAGTGTTATAATGGAAGTTTATTTGGTGTTAGAACTGAACCTTAAGACTTATTTACCTTGAGTGCACTAATGTCTCTAATAAAGATTGTGTGAAGTTTTGTATGAAGGAAAAATTTCAGGTGTATGGAAGGAATGAGTAATGAGATTAAGGATGGACTAAAGCTCAATCTTGGGGTTTCCACGCGTGTCACCCCACGAAAAATATCCATGAAGTTCAAGCATCAAAGCTTGGGTATGCCCAAGGTTTCCCCTTCTTCATCAATAAAAATCCCAGGTTTCTTCCAAACGCTTCATTTTTATTGTTTCATGCACGGTTGTGTTATTCTTGGAGCGTATTCTTTTTCATTTTCGTTTTGGTTTTTTGTTTGCTTTTGTTTGCTTAGTTTTCTGAATAAATTGGTTGGAACCCCACTTTCTTACATTGGTTTACAAATAGTTTGGTTTGGTTTGGAAAAGAGTAGGAAATTTCATACTTATGTGGTAAAAAGAGCTTGTTTTTGACTGTGGCATATGCTTTGTCATGCCATGATTGATATTGTTTTGGCTTTATACTTAGTATTCTTTGCTGTAGCATGACTTGTTATAAACAATTGAGATTGCTTAATGTGCCTTGGACGAATCATGCGTTGTTTTAGCATATTAAAACATAGTATTGTGCTATTCTCCTTTGATGCTTTATTTGGGTTGACTTGGCGCATGCTCACACCATGTTATGACTATCTCAAGTCACCACAAGCCTTTATGATACTTTAGTTTTCAACTTGTAGTATCACTTTATGCTTTGATCAATGATGTTTTGTCACTCTGCATGATTATGGCCAGTATTGCTCTCCTAGTTTGTCGCTCCCAGTCTTTTGCTATCCTCCACAACCAAGTATGAGTTCCACTCATGCACCCAACTCCCTAAACCAATTTATTCAAAAGAGTCCACCATACCTACCTACTAGCTTATGCTATTCCAAGTATATTCATGCTTTTCTTTACCTTCCGAATTAAACTTGTTATGAGAAAACTAGTGATTAAAGCTCTCACGAACTTGATGGCACACTTTACTTTTCTTGCCCTTAATAAACTTGAACCATTTTGTCATCTATGTTGTATATACTTGCACTTATTTGTTGGGAATTAGCAGAACCATGCTGTCATGGGGAACGCTTTCAATATTGCACGGGTACTTGTACCTAGTTGATATCATGCTCTTTTGTCTATGGATGTCGTCGGTGTGAAATGAAAAGTCCATGGAGTTATGTATATGTGTTAGAGAAACGCCTGGGCCGCTGGTCTAATCCGTGCTGACATGGTGGAAACTTGCAGCGTAACCATAATGAGCTGTCTATGAAGCATTCTTCTTATAAAAAAGAGTCCTATATTGAGAAAAAAGAGAAAAAAGAGATCATGAAAAGAGGAAAGAGAGAAAAAAGCACCATATTCCCATGGTAAATAAGAAGATTGCTGAGATGCTCGCTGTCTGCTTGCCTTGTCATTTTGATATGGGGATTCTTCCGTATCATCGGGCAAGGGGTACCCTGTTGGTGGTTCTCTATGATACACATGTACTTACAATGACAAGAAATTATCGGTGACTAAACTTGAGTAGCATGAGGAGCAGCCCTCGTATTCAAGGGACATGAGATTTCTAACTTATACTTCGTCAAGCATGTGGACCATAGTTTGTTCACTTTAACCTTAATCACTTCAAGATGCTTATGATAGGGGCAATGAGAGCTAAAAGCTATAAGTACCATAATTTTTGGAAGCTCTTTATGAGACTTGAATCCCTACTTCCTTCTATGAAGGCCTTTCTTCCACCATTATATTGAGTCTCCGCCTTCTACCTTTATGCACCTACGTTGAGAGCATAGTGGCCATTCTTAGTTATATGTGCATTGTCCCAAGACTAGTTGATTGATGCATACCTTGATATTGCTTGTTTTAAACTATTTGTATCTAGTCACTTTTATAAACTTTGAAGGTGTCCTATGCATTTATACTTGCTACTCTATGAGGGACAAGCTGAATACCACTATGCTATGTTTTCTTTATGTGAAACAAACAAACGTCTTGCAAAGCATTGTTATTCATGAATCTTTTGTTTGTGCCTTTTCATGTTGCACCATAGTTTCTTTGTCTTATTGCTAGAACTTTGTCTTTCATGTTATGATTGAAGTACTATGATCCCAGCTTTGAATGTTTTACAAATACTTTGATCAAGTTTATGATGGTGCATGTCACCTAAAAAATTATTCTTTCTGTTTATCACTTACCTACTCGAGGACGAGCAGGAGTTAAGCTTGGGGATGTTGATACATTGCAAATGTATCTATAATTTTTGATGTTCCATGCTTGGTTTTATCTACATTCTTGTGTTTTGTCCACACTTTGGAGTACTTTTCATATGATTTATTGGACTAACCTATTAACAAGAGCCATAGTGCCAGCTGCCTGTTTTCTACTGTTTTTGGTTCCAGTAAAGTCAGAAAATGAATATTCTCGGAATTGGACGGGACAAAAGCCAAAGTGCCAATTTTTCCAGAAGACTCCCGGAGCCAGAATATGTGACACAGTGGGGCTGGGGCCCAGCCACACCACCTGGCCGCACGGGCTGGGCCTGGCCGCGCCAGGGGGTGGTCTGGCCGCCCTAGACACCCCCTCGGTCTCCCTCTTCACCTATAAGTTGCCTTCTGACCTAAAAACTCAAGGGGGTTCGACGTTTTTCCAGAAAGAGTTCCGCTCCGCCGCCACCACCAGATTCCACGAAACAGCACCAGAAACTCCGTTCTGGCACCCTGCCGGGACGGACAATTGGAGGAGATCATCGCCATCATCATCACCATCGCTTCTCCATCGGCCATCCATGTTTCCCCATCTATGAGTGAGTAATCCTCCGCCGTAGGCTATGGGGATGGTAGGGATAGGATGAGATCGTTCATGTAATGGCATCGGATTATTAGGGCATGATGCCTTTTATTAGTGCTTTATGACTTTGTTGCGACTTGTTATGCTTAATGATTGTCACTAGGGCCCGAGTGCCATGATTTCAGATCTGAACATGTTATTGATTCATTATGATGGTATTGTTTATGGTCTTATCTGCAAGTTGTATACACACGTTTTTGTCTGGAACCAATGGCCCCGAAGTGAAAGAAATTTGGATAACCGGAGGGAATGGCTTTGATGTGAGGATCACATGTGTTCATGGAGTGTTAATGCTTTGCTCCGGTGCTCTATTAAAAGGAGCACCTTAATTGCCAGTAGTTCCCTTGAGGCCCCGCTACAAACGGGCTGGCAGGACAAAAGATGTTGTGCAAGTTCTCACTGCGAGCACGTATGACTATATATGGAACACATGCCTAGGATTATCTAGTACTTGGATGCTTTATCTTATTTATCTGCAATTGCCCTATGTTCTGATTGCTATGTGAATTGTCTTGTCCATGCAACGCCCGTCCATCCATCCCTATGCCTACCGCACTCGAATCCTACTATTTACTGCTATTGTTACAGCTGTCTTTACTTTACTTCTGCTGCTACCTTACTATTCCTACTACAAAACTGTTGCTACTGATAAACTGCTGTGAGCAAGATTGTTTCTAGGTGCATCTGAATTGACAACTCAGTTGTTAAGGCTTATAAATTGGGTTTCACTTCCCTCGAAAATACTGCAATACAGCCCCTATACTTGTGGGTCATCAGTCGCAGCTGTTGCCACTAGGGCACCGATCGCTAAGGCTGGTGTTTCCACTAGCGAAACCACATTACTTGGCACAAAGCCGGTGGACACCCCTTCTTCAACAAGGACGGCGGAGTCATCCTTCTCCATGCCTTCCTCCGACGTGGCATCAGGGTCGCCCTCCTTATTCCTCTTGATTCCCTCACTCGGTGCCACGAAAGTGACCGTGTTCCTCTTCTTGGAGGGATCGACACCCCCTTCGGTGTCGACCAGTGGGACTTTGGCCACCGAAGGACGGGTGATCTTCTTGGCGCCAGTCGTACAAGGTCGTCGTGGTCAACGATCCACTAAAACCCCGAAAGTCATGAAAAACACTACAATAGATACTTACTTGGTGACTGGGAGGGCGTGCAGTTCAGTGCTGATATGCGTGGGCTTCTCCAGTTCTAGGCCCAGCTTGCGGAAGGAGATGCATCCAAGACCACCGCCATTGGCACGGACATGGATCCCCAATAGGAAAGTGCGCTTGTTTAGTTCCTCCATGAGAACAAGGACATGTTCACCTAGCAACCTGCCGACATCAAAAGTGTACCTAGGGAACTTGCCGAGCATAGCTTAAATATTGATCCTAAAGCAAAACCGGTGAAACAACCTCTATGACGCTCTGGTAATGAACATGATGAGCTATAGGCAAGGAGATAACTAGGTTACTTAAGGCTAGTTTTATCCGAGAAGTCATTCACACCCATTGGGTGGCCAATCATGTACTTGTGCCCAAGAAGGGAACCAAAGAATTAACAATGTGCGTTGATTACACCGGCTTGAACAAAGCATGCCCAAAAGATTCGTTTTCTTTGCCTCGCATTGACCAAGTCATTGACTCGACGACTAGCTCGGAACTTTTGTGTTTTTTGGATGCATACTCAGGATACAACGAAATTAAGCTGAGCAAGTCAGACCAATTGTCCACTTCATTCATCACACCTTATGGCACATACTGTTACGACATGATGCCCTTTGGGCTGAAAAATGAAGGTGCTACGAACTAGTGGACGATGCAGCATTGCATACGCAACCAAATAGGCCGCAACATACATGCTTACGTGGACGACATCACGGTGATGTCAAAGAAAAGAAACGATCTCATCACCAACTTGTAGGAAACCTCTAATAACCTTTGGAAGTACAATATGATGCTCACCCCTAAGAAGTGTGTCTTGGTGTCCCTGCCAGAAAATTGTTAGGCTTCATTGTTTAGCATCACGAAATCAAGGTCAACCTGGAGAATATCAAGGCCATCCTCGACATCAAATGCATGACATGCCTGAAGGACATCCAATGGCTCACAAGCTATGTTGCAGCAGTAAGCCAGTTTATCAGCCGACTTAGAGAGAAGGCAATGCCGCTCTAAAAGTTGCTCAAAAAGGCGGACGAATCATTTGGACGGATGAAGCAGATGCATCAATTTAGTACTTGAAGAGAAGACTCTCCTCCGCACCAATACTTGCAGCACCGAAGTCAACGGAGCCAATGTTAGTGTACATGGCGGCAACCAACCGGGATATCAGCATCTTTGTCGTGGTGGAGTGCAAGGACCAACGCACGAGCATGGATATCAGCGACCAGTTTACTATGTGAGCGAGTTATTGATGAAATCTAAGCAGTGATACCCGCACTACCAGAAGATAGCTTATGGAGTTTTCCTTGCTTCTCGCAAGTTAAGGCATTAATTCTAGGAGCACTGCATTACAGTAATGAGCAAAGCTCCATTGTCCGACATTATCAATAATAGCAATGCTACAGGAAGGGTGGCGAAGTGGGGCATCGAGCTTGCCACCTTTCAAATCACCTACAAGAGGTGTGACGCTATCAAATCACAGGCATTGGCAGATTTTATCATAGTGACATAACTACCAGTTGATAAATCTGTGCCAGAGCCGGAGTCTTGGGTCATGCACTTTGATGGATCTAAGTTACTCAATGGATCAGGGGCTGCTGTATTGTTGCAATCACCAACAAGAGAGAAGTTGTAGTACGTCCTGCAGATCCACTTCAATGCTACCAACAACATGGAGGAATATGAAGCTCTCATTCACGGACTTCATGTAGCCAAGGATATTGGCATCAAGCGCATAGTTTGCTATGGAGATTCCAACTTGGTTGCCCAGTAGGTGGTTAGCATCTGGAATGCGTGGAACCCTATGATGGTGGAATGTCGAGACGAAGTAGACAAGATAGCCAAGTGCTTCGATGACTGCAAAGTCAAGTATGTCAAAAGGGAGGATAGTAAGGTAGCAGATCTGTTATCAAAGCTTGGATCATCTCGCAAACCAGTTCCACCTTCCGTTTTCCTGGAGCATCTACGAACAACATTCGATAAAGGAGAAGACCTCGACATCCGGATAGATTTGATTCACTTGTTAACTATGTTACTGTGACCTCTCTGGCTTGGACGAAACTGTTCATGGAATACCTCAAAGACGGAACACTTCCCACCAACGAAGTCAAAAGCCGCTAGATAGTATGAAAAGCAAAAGCTATACTATAATAAATGGCCAGCTATAAAAAAGAAGCACCAAAGGAATATTCCTACGGTGCGTCTCCTAGAAACAAGGTATTGAAATCCTTAGAGAGATTCATCTCAGAGATTGCGGGCATCAGACCGCTCCCTAATCACCGGTCTCTGAAGCCTTCTGACAAGGATTCTACTGGACGACCGCCAAGGCGGACACCGACAAACTGATGCAAACCTGTGTTGCATGTCAGTTATATGTAAGGAAACCACATGCTCTAGCTAAATAATTGCAAACAATACCAATTACTTGGCTGTTTGCAGCCTAGAGGCTTGACATGGTTGGTCTCTTGAAGACGGCACCTTATGGGTTTACACATATGTTGGTTGCAATTGATAAATTCACTAAATGGATTGAAGCTAAACCCATTAGAAAGCTCGATGGGGCAACAACCCTGAAATGTGTCTGGGATCTAGTGTTGGGATTTTTTCTCCTGCATAACATCATCACCGACAAAGGCTACAACTTATCACTCAGAGAAGTATAGGCTTACTATCACGATAAAGGCATCCACCTTGATCTAGCATCTGTGGCACAACCACAGTTTAATGGTCAAGTTGAAAGGGCCAATGGACTAATTCTGCAAGGAATCAAGCTGCGCTTAGAGGTACCTCTACCATCCGAAGTGTAACCATCTATCTTGTGGAGCTGATGAACAACCCCCAAAATGTCCACCGGCTTGACCCCCTTCTTCATGGTTTATGGAGAAGAAGTAGTCCTACCATCCGACATCCTCCATGATACATCACGAGTTGCCGCCTACGATGAATATGACGCTGAAGAATCCAGACGCTTATTTGTGGACCTGCTCGAGGAAGAACACGTCTTGGCATGACATAGATCTGCTATCTGCTAGCAGAAGTATGGAGCTACCATAGTCACCGTGTTAGGCATCGTTCATTTAAAGAGGGGGATCTTGTGCTTCGCCTCAGGAGCAAAAGTCACAGAAACTATACCCTCCTTGGGAAGGATCGTTCATCATAAGCAAAGCACTGCTCAGTGGTTCCTATTACCTCGTCGATATTCGCTAGTTGAAAGATAGGCCAGGTAAAGATCGCAAGCATAAGCGACATGACCCTGATGATGACTATGCGAAGAATAATCGGCCATGGAACATAGCATAGCAATGTCCCTTTTACACTCATAACATAACATAGCATATTTTCTATTATGTAATAAGTACCTTATAATGATCAATGAAATAAAGCATCTGGTTCACTCATATTTCTTGAGTATTTTACCTCCTTTAATGTTCATTTTTTGGATCATATAAACCTTTTATGCGCAAGTTTGCATTTTCACTTGTGAAAATTCTGCCTACGGGTGTTAGCGTAAGTTTTCTGGTCTACATGTTTTCTGTTGTTTTTATGTGGATTCCGGAGTAGTGACATTTCGACACTCAAAGATGGCGGTTTTGTCCTTAGGTTCTAGATGGTGATATTAAGCATCATCACCTAAGGACATGATTATGTGTTGAGAGTCTTCCATCTCATGAAAGGTCAAGCATAAGAACCAGAATGATGGATAAGCCAACACTTGCTTAAAAATATATACATGCTGGATATAAATAAGTAGCAGGAGACTCGTAGCCAAGTTTTCTGCCTTACTTCTACATTGTTTTTCTGCATACACACAAAATACGTAGAGACACATTAATACAACAAGTGTTTATGGCTCCGCTATGGGTGATTTTGATGCTTCATCATCGCAACGGGAGAAACAAACCTAGAGATATCATCGAGGTCGGAAGTCCTGAGAGAAGAATCTGATGCCACTAGCTCATCATCCACATCCTCAGAAGGCACGAGGACATCCGCCTTGAATAACTTGGAAACCTTGGTATAGTAGCCGGCGAGGGAGTTCCAGATAGCAGTGCTATCAACTTCATGTCCCTCTCCATCGATCTTTGGCATACTAGAGTTTATCAAATCCATGTCGGCGTCATCATAGTGTGTTCTCACCGAGGACAAGGCCATCCTGCTGCCGACACGGATGGAGGATGCTTTCTAGATCCTTATCTTCTTGGGGGATCAACGGAGGATTTCCGAGTACTTGGCGACCAAATCTACCCTTTGATGGTGATGTCCAGGGGTTCAGCTATCTCCTTGGCCTTGGTGATGGCAGTGTTGATGAAGTTGTCGGCATGAATCATGCATTCCTTTGAATCCGGAGCATCTTCACCCATGTTGGTTAAACCAATGGGATTGTGTTTTTGTAAGAGATAAAGATCATGAGTAATGCAACAATTTAAATTATCAGACTTACGGAAATTGAGAAAGACGGAGGGAAGTTACCAGAGATGCTGGTTTCATCTTGATGGCAGGGTACCACCAAGATGTCATGATCCTTCTGAAGTTTCTTGAATGCTTCAAGGCCCCGAGCATTCTTCTCTGTGGTAGCTTGATTCTGTCCCTTGAGCTGTTCAATCCCTTTCTTTAGGCACTCCATCTCGGTGTTTGCAGATTCTTGCAGGACCTTCATTGCCTCATCATGCGTGTTGATAGGATCAGCCAGGTCTTTCTTCAAGATCTTTTTCTCATCATCCAACTCTTGGATGTGTTTGGACTGCTCAACAATGCTCTTGGACTTGGGAATAGCATCTGAAGTCCGAAGAATAAAACATTATGAGTATTCGGACAAAATAGCTACAAATGATAGAACGTGGAGCTATTGGAAGAAAATAGATGCTTGTTGTTTTTTGGTTTGTTCCTTCATAAAGGTTGTTTTACCATTTTCAATATCCAGTTCATTTTATAGGTTGGCAAACCTTTCATTGGTGGCCTTCCTCCAGTTATTCTTATTATGCACAAGAAACTTGCTTAGTTTCTCTAGAGCATCTAGCCGGAACTTTTTAGTTTCACCTAGAGGCTCGGGGGATAAAGTATCAGATTTTAACCCATGTATGCTTCTCCTAGAGTATATAGCTGGAATTATTCATTATACCTAGAAACTGGGGGGGTACACTATCAAGTTTTACATTTAGTTCCTTTTATCTGGTCAATAACTTATGGTTTTCTGCCTAAGAGCTCGGGGGCTACAGTGGGATATATTATAAAGTGAAATGTAAAGATCGAAGACTTACAATAGCAATAATCTTGAGATTATTTGCTGCAACGGTGTATGCATCCTAGAAGGTCTTGGAATTATTATGAATAACATCTACTTACCGGATAAGATCATCCAAACTTAATGCCGGAGGAGTCTAAGGCATTGTAGGCGCACTAGCCAAGGGAGTGGACGAGGCTCTAGCCGTTTGTTGTGTTACTGTAGAAGTGGATGGCGTAGAAGTTCCTGACTTGGTTGTTATTGTTGCTGCTGCATCTGTTCCCAACACCAGCTGCTTCCCTTTTTTGATGGCATCCTTAGCCATAGCTTCAGTCATTTGAGAGGATGTGCTTTCCTATGTCTTTTGAATGCGGGGAGCAATGTCCAAACCGCCAGAACTCGAGACATCCTCTGCAGGACAGATGTCTAGATCCATGGTGGAGGCGTTAGTGTAGTGCTGGACTGTGTTCCTGTAGAGCTTGTGTTTGGTTTGATGGCAAGAGTTGGAGGAGCAACGGCGGGGGAGGAATTGGTCAACATCTCATGAATATTTTTAGACCCTCTAGTATCTTTGGAGGTGTGCTTTAGACTAATATCTAATTTATTCCTAAAATGTACAAAGTATAAGTACAGGAATGAGTAAGTACAAATCAAAGTTGGAAAAGATAAGTTCGTACACAACAATAGGTGCCTTAGTCAATGGGATGCTGGTATACATTCTCTTCTTCGCCTTTAAGGTGCCTTAGTCAATGGGATGCTGGTAGACTTTCTCTTCTCCGCCTTTAAGGTGGCAGTGGATTTCTTGGAGACTCCACTCTTCGGTTTCTTCTTCTTTCCCTTTGTAGCAGCGTCAGAGGTGGAGCTAACTAATGGGATAGAAACATGTTAGATGATTGATGCATCCAAGATGGAGAATTTAGAGTATATACAAAAACAATGAAGGAAATATGGTTACCTCTGGGCATTCACTCATTCGAACATGTTGAAGGTGATAGTGAAGCCATGCTTCCTATCTTTTATCTTGAACGATGTCCTTAAGTTAGAGCTTGATGGAGTTGTTGGAGAAGTTGTGCTTGGAGATCTCATTGGATCGTCTCTCTCCTTGGTATACTCATGCATCAGCTAGGCGCGGTGTTGCAGAGGCTAGATCTGCCTTATGAACCAGCACATGGCTAGGTCCATGCGGATCAAACCTCCATATATCAGCCACTCTATCCATCTAATGGCATGAGAGGCTTTGTTGTAGGAGGGAAGAATGGCTGGGGACATCCATGTGGTGGCCTTGGCGGTAGCTTTATTAACAAAGTAGGGATATGAGCCTTGTCGGTCAGCCAGAGGAATGTTAGGGCTATAGAAGTAAGTTTTCTGCCAACTCTTACCAGACTCATGACCAACGATGTCGGGGAATTGTCGGCCAGGACGGATCTTGAAACCAATAGTTTCGCAATTTCGAAGTTCATTCTTGGAATCTCCGGATTCTCTCTTCACGGTGAAGAAATAGATAAACAAGTTTAACTTAGGCCTAATCCCTAGGTATCCTTCACATAGAGCTACATAATTGCTAAGTGTTAAGATGCTATTGGGAGAAAGGTTGTGACTCATGACCTCAAGGAAGAAGTCCGAGACTGGGAAGGCAACGCCATGTACCAGTTGCACTTTGAGGTAGACCTTCTCTCCAGCTTGGGGAGAGGGGAAGACCTCACCAGCCACCAGACCAGCCCCTCCGTCGAGGGGTGGTATCCCTCATCGGTGAGCTCCTTCAGGTGTGCCGCGGTGAGTTCAGAGCCCCTCCACACTCCCTTTGTGGGAGTCAAACTCCTCTTCAACGGCTTCAAGCGCCACCTGTTTCTGGTAGCCGCCAGTGGTTTCCACCATGGCGGAGACCAGGATCACCAGCCCCTCCGGTGGGACATGGACATCACTTGATGGCTGCTTAGAAGCCTCGGGAACTGCCTCTGTGGATGGAGTGCTGCTGTTGCTTGCCATTGACTTATATTGGAAGGAAGAAGAAGGCGTAGGGAGAATACGAGTAAAGGAATTATCTCTGGCCACAGTAAATATTTATAAGCCCTGGCATCAAGATTTGTGCGCAAAGGATCTAACGGTTAAAGTGTTGGCAACGTGTGAGTGAACATGCGTGGTAATTTCTCCACATCCCATGTTTGCCGCTTAACGTTTTGGATTTCACGCGCGGAAAAATTTATATGATTAACCACTGCCGTATGTGAGTTTCTAGGAGGCATAGGATGTAACCTATCTCACCCTACTGACAGTAGCAGTGGAGTAGTCACTTCTAAAGATTCCAGTATGTACAGATTCTATCTGACTATGGAAAATAAGACTGAAGAATTGAAGATTCTCTGACTTACATGTTCAAGATGGAGAACATTACAATCTTATTTGGGAAGACTTCGAGATATTGCTTGACCAATTGCCGGCATAACCTAGAAGGAGCATTCAAGACTAAAAGGCATAGGATGTAACCTATCTCACCCTACTGACAGTAGCAGTGGAGTAGTCACTTCTAAAGATTCCAGTATGTACAGATTCTATCCGACTATGGAAAATAAGACTGAAGAATTGAAGATTCTCTGACTTACATGTTCAAGATGGAGAACATTACAATCTTATTTGGGAAGACTTCGAGATATTGCTTGACCAATTGCCGGCATAACCTAGAAGGAGCATTCAAGACTAAAAGGCAAGACGACACAAAATCAAAGTCCTCCAGGGGCTACTGTTGGGGATATGCTAAATGGGTATCACCATTGCATGTCTCTAATCCGGCTAACCCGAGTGGCTCATAGTTAGTAGCAAGGCCTATGGCCTGTTGGGCATCCCAAATAGACTGATATAGAAGGGAGGCCCATGCCGGAAGAAGGAAGGCAACAGTGTAGTCACCGACCAACCCGGAGCCTTGGAGTGCATGACACGAATACTAGTTAGTTTTAGTGTAGGACTCTATAACCTGTCCGACAAGGATCTTTTCCTGTAACCCTAGGTTATGGCGCCTTTATAAGCCAGACCTATGGGAGCCTTTAGGACACACAATTTCATAGACAAGTTCATAGAACACCACAGCCTCGCACAGGGAACCAATCCATGTAACTCGGCGTATTGCCATTATAGTGATTTATAGCAGGACTAGGATTCCGTCACCGTCATGGAATCTGAACCTAGGTCAGCTGTCTTACCTCGTACCCACCAACTCACCGCCTCCCCCCACCTCTCTCAACAAGATCTGTGAGGACCCCTCCATGGCATGCTTGTTGGCAATACCACGACATGAGTCTCCGCAATAGGTGAACTATCGAGCACCAGAATGTCCGCTGGAGGCTCTTCACTGCTAGCTCTAGCCGCACAAGTCTCTACCGATTGTAAAACAAATCCACCACATCCATTATCTGGCATGACAATGGCAGGTTTAGGCTCATCAGTACCAGCTGTATCTGCATCAGTCTCCACAGAAGGTAAACAAGGTGGCGTCTTAGGTGTAGCAAGCCAACATCCATTTTGAACTTTGTCATCAGGAAACTGAGAGTCTTCTTCAACTTTGTGCTTCTATAGTTACAAGATAAAAAGATATTATAGTCAAAGCATTTGCGTGGGTGACAAGAATGTACGTCATTGTATTGATTTACCTTGTCAACTGGGATAGCAAAAGTCATAGAATTGGAACCTGTTTCATCAAGAATCCTCTTTTTCTCTCCTTGCCCTATCTCTTTCTACAGTAAGTTGTAATATTCATTACAAGATGGTTATTCTCAAATATATGCAAATGTGAAAAGTTTGCGTTGTCGAACTACCAACCTTGAACGGATCCCCACTATTCTCAGTTATGGGATCTAGCCCACAAACCAAGCTTCCATGCACTCTATCTGTAAGTTCGGAGTAAATCTAGATACACTCGTTTCACAAAAAGCTAAAACATCTTATATTATGAAACAGAGGGAGTTACGAGTGTTCTAGTATTTCACAAACCGCCATTGCTGTCGTGGGACAATGATGAAGGATGCGCCACCACCCTATAGAAGGTTGCTGCCCCGATCTCACCGCCATCTATAGAGGACAGAGCCGAGGAGTTGGTCGGCAATAATATGGAGTGAGATGCTAGGGGGTAGTGGATGGAAGAAGGGACTAAGTAAAATCGATTATGTGTGTGTGGGGGGAGGCCAGTGAGCCAGTTAAATCTAGCTTGTCTCGGAAGGAACACAGTGCCACATGCACCGACATGTGCAAAAGTCCCTCCCTCTCTCTTCTACGGTAGCTACTATTAGTAGTACTCCAGCTAGCTTCATCGAGTTTGCTGGTAGATCTTTATTAGCTAGACTAACACTTGTTTAGAAAAAACTAGACTAGCACACCGTTCTACAGTATTGCCTTGCCAAATCACTGGTGATGACATGATGAGCAACATGTTTTTACTAGTAAACCTAGAAACTTCATGTTCCACCGCACGCAGTTTATGATAGTAGTACCAAAATCTCCAACTTACCTAGTGTAGATTTTTACCGGAACCAAACTGTAGTGAAAAAGAAACAAAACTATGGACCTTCTAGGAGTACTAATAATAGTACTACTAGTATGCAACATTTTGGAAGAAATTATGTAGGAGTAGTAGAGTACAACTGTACTCGTAATAAGGTTCTTTTATGAGCTTGGTGAAACATACATACTAGAGAAACTACCAAGTGTACAAAAGGGGTTTGGTCATACGGAGTATTTTACAAGCCGGACCGGGTGCGAAACTAAATATTGAGTAGTACATCGGCTAAATAGCCAAAAGAAAGGGTTCAATAGAAGACCGAGACCAAATGAGATATCCTTGAACTGGATCATTGCACTCAAGGGTGTTTGAGAAGCTTGGGATGAACCAAAATGGAGTCTCCGACCATATCCAGCGAGTTTTGCGGTGCAAACCAACAGCTATGTCACCATTCAGACTAAAGCGGAAAATTTCAGGACACGGTCTATACTCGTAGCCAATTTCCTTGTGTGATGCGTAAACACAATTCCTTCTCGTCCATGTCCTGGCGGATCATTTGCACCACCTACTATATGTTAATCGGATAGTTCACGCCAAGGAAAAGAGAATATGATCCAAGGTCAGTAACCCTTTTCCATTGGTTACATGCATGTATCTGGCTTGTGTTCATCGAGAACACCATGCACCCAAACCTAGAATGATAGGTGCAAACAGTGTGACCATAGTGAACAACACTAGTATCATCAGCAATTGCATAACCTGTGACACCATATGTATAGACCAGAAGAAATCTTGAACCATGGGGAGATCTTGCTAACCACCACATACCAAGATCATCCTCCTCATCCTCATCAGCAAGCCCATATATCAGGTAAAGCACATCGCATGGCGACTTGATAAGCAAAGTACCTTTAAAGGGAAATGAAATGTAACATGGAAATAATACTAATATTGATCTAACATTGTAGAAGTTGATATACTATTTTCAAAAATCTTGATTATACTTAAGATGTTTGATTGCGTAAAAAAATATGCCTACCTAGGGAGATGTTATGGACTCCTTGTTTTCGAAATGGGGATATGCTATGGAAATTCTCCTACAGACACCGTTTAATTCATAGGATCAAATGAAATAGGAAATAATCCTATAGGATCTTGCAATGTATTTTTCATAGGAAAAAAAGCAAGGTTCAATCCTACAGGATTTTGGTGTGTTGTATGCCAAAGGAGAACCAAAAAGGATTATTTCTAAGAGGTTTAATATCTTATCTTATCTTACCACTATATAGTGTACGAATAACTTTGAATATTGACCGTTGGATCAAGGCTGGCGAATCCCACCATTGCCAACCGTTGGATCTTCTTTTCCATCGTACCACCTACTAGAATATTCTATTGATAGTGTTTAGCACAATGAACGTTATGCACAAACCTCAAAACACACTTCTCCATCTTTCTAGAATCTTCTCCGAAATTTCTATAGACCATGTTACCGAAATTTTCAACTAGTAGCTAATAAACATTGACTTCAACATGATACAAAGTACAAGAACTTAATATGCACCCATACTTTATAGATGTCAATCAAATTTATAATTTTCTCATATTTACCTAGTATTATAATTCTATATAGTGATGATATGTCATACGTCTAGTATCTGAGTCCCACATAAGTACTGCTAGTAGATATCATATTTTCCATGGTATGTACTATAGTACAAAGCAATACTATCAGCAGGACTCAATCCTATGAATCAAATTACTTATATGTAAGAAAACTTCCTAAATGTTGCATTCCTCTGAAATTCCTAGGGAATTCCTTTGAATCAAAGAGGCTAAAATTCCTATGAAATTCCTACTAACCAACAAAAGTTCAAAAAAATAGCTTACATCAATTCAGGAATTATATCCGAGTCTGACATAAGTACTACTAGTAGCTACAATATCATATTTTCCATGGGATGTACTAGGAGACAAAGAAATACTATCAGCAGAACTCAATCATATGAATCAAACTAATTATATGTAAGAAAACTTCCTAAAGATTGCATTCTCTAAAATTCCTAGGGAATTCCTTCGAATCAAAGAGGCTAATTTTTTTATGAAATTCCTGCTAACTAATGAAAGTTTAGAAGAACTAGCTTACAGCGATTTAGGAATAAAGCTAATAAAATACATAGGGAGGAGAATTTACTAAGTTCCAGGGGCTTTCATGCATAAACATAGGCGTTCTCGATCACGGTGAACACACGGTCATGTTGGATAATAACATCACAGTATCTGAAGTAACCCTGGAACTTGTTCACATAAACTGACCATCCATGACTATCATTCCCCTTAAGGACAACAATCTTGAATTCAAAGATGGCGACAAGAGAGAAATCCTTGTATCCCCCAGCAGCTGTCAGAACTTGGAAAATGACTATCTTCTGTAGTTTAGTACGTCTACCTTCATCAGCATTATCCTGGAATGTAAGTGCATAACCTTTGGTCGCTTCAAACCCCGGCACTTGCAGAATAACAACCTTGTGACGAGTGTACACGTTGACAAGGCCCCACCTGAAATCAGGCCCAACCATGCTGATCCAATCTCCAGTGCCAACTGCTCACTGCTCATCAAAACCATTTAGCATCACATCATCGGAGGAAAACTTGTCTAGCGGCGTCATATTGCACGGGTTGCTCGCCACTATGAAGTAGTCTTTGGATTCCCACGGTCTCACCAATCGGTGAGAATGAACAACACATGGGAGGCCAAACGGCTGAGAAGCGGGCATAGTTGCGCTCTCTTTTGCTAATTGAAGAATATGTTTTGACAACCCGATGAGGCTCGTTGCAGTGGTGGCGTCGCAATGGTTGATGAGTACTTGAAGAGGGCTTCGATGAACACCTTTTGAAACTTCTCGGGATCTTTACTGACCTTGCTGGATCTCACCATGGGAGGAGGCTGCAGGTGGTGTTTTGGGGGGCTTTTTTGGTTGGGGGTGGGGGTGGGCGGGAATATCATTCACGGGAAGTGGAGGACAGGGTGAGATGGAGAAGACAAAGGCTGATGGTGTGTAGTACTAGTACTACAGAAGGTGGGCGAGTGGGACTCCAATTGAGGCTAGTTGCACAAACCTCAAACAATTAGACCCGTAGTTGCAATGAGCTCGAACTATTGATCCCCATGTATCGGAGAAATAACATTAAGAGGGCTAATAAAAAATTGTCTATGTGCAACATTTATTCCCAAAATTTGTTGTAGTTTCTTGTGACTATACTATCCTGATTAATTAGAGTTCCCTGCAATTTCGAATCCAATTGTTGGACGTTTGTGCAATTTACTCCCTCCTCATGTTTCAGGGAAGCTCTATGACCCTATGTTCAAACAAAAAAATATCAAAGACAAAAAAAGAGGAGTGCATCTCTCAGGGCTCGTTGAATTTGCAGGATTCTCGAAACATAGAAAGAAGAAACTACAGGAATTTGGGTCAAGTATTTGTTTGAATCACAGGGAAAGCAAAGGAATTCTAACATGAGGTTGGAGTGGATTGAAATTTTCATACAAAATAGAGGGAAAGGTAATACTTTGAAGGAATAATTCCTATGTATTGGAATCCTTTGAATCAAAGGACCAGCATAGGATTATTTCCTAACAGACAAAATCCTTCATAAATCCTTTGAATTTTCTTTGAATCAAAGAAGGAATAAAAAGAGGTTTCCTCTCTTAGAAAAAAAGGAACTCCACCTCTTGGAGAAAGAAGCTGTAGTGTGACGAGAGTAGCTACTAGAGTATATGTCCATTACTAGATGTTGGGCCTCATCATAGCATGTTATTAGTACGTATCTGTCTTTGCAGGTGCCTCGAAGGAAATAAACTAAAGCTCTTCAAGTAATAAATGACCATGCCTATTTCCCAGATAGACAATATTTTGCTTGTTCATTTTGATTTGGGCGATAGCCGAAGGCTAGAGGAGCACTAGATGTTTCGTGTCTTGATCCATCGAGATGGAGTAGAAATTTGGATATTTCAATCTGAATTGTCATGTCAAACCAATGCTCGTGGCATGCAGCTTGACCAAATAGACTTACTGCACTACTTTACTGTGCATCTAAAAAACTATGGAGTGTAGTACTACCATAGTACAGTAATGTGACATAGAGAGTTCCACACTTCTCTTGTACCGCCAAAAGCAGAAGTTGTGCCAGTAGTACTTTACTAGTAGTCACGTCCAGGTTGCCTTACAGGACAAAACAACTAGTACGATGAGCAACTAGATCTATTTATCTATATACTCCTATTTGCGTACTCAAGGATGTGTGTTGGGCAGTCACTCGAATGGACAATCTAGTCCACAAGTGTACCTTCGCACCTAGGGTAATCCAATACTAGCACGTAGTAGATCATAACCATATGGTCGCGTAATTATTATGCATTGGTCCATTTCCTAGTCATGGGCACGTGCCGTAGCAGTGAACAATTTATGAAAAATAGTAAACTCATAAATAATTACTCCGTCCATCCTAAAATAGTAACTGATTTGGCTTTGTATAGATAAGCTTGTATCTCTATGCATTTTATTACTTAGATACTCCCTCATTTCCAAATTAGAATGCATATTAGGTTTTGTCAAAGTTAATATTTATAAAGTTTGACCAACTATATGTACAAACATACTAACTTTCATAATATCAAACACACATAATATGAAAACAAGGTTCATGATGATTCTAACAACATTGAGTTGATGTAGTAGATGTCCATATTATTTTCTAGATATTTAGTCAAAGTTTATTATGTTTGATTTTGACCAAACTAATGCGCATTCTAATTTAGGAAGAAGGGAGTACATATATATCTAGACTACTAAGTGAAGTCAGTTAATTTGGGATGAATGGAGTACTACTCTGTAATAGTAGTAGTCGAAGTAACATATGGAGTAGTAAGCAGTAAAAATCAGTTTATAGCTAAATACAACCTTCCTATATCCTAAAGAGACCCTGCCTCTGACTAATAGTAATTAATACATCATTCGATTCACATTAGGACCATTAGATGAGAATAAAAGATCAATTCTCCTTGTAGATGCAAACACATAAAGACAACTCTTCGTCATCTCGGGCGTTCCAACAACAATGATATTATACCGTGGGGACACTGCGAGGAACATGAGATCTCGGAGCACGACCCTGCCTGAGGATGCACAACTCGTAAGCTTGATTACCTCATATGGGTGTTCGTTAAAAAGTCAGTCGATGTACCGCAGAACACAAAAGTTATACCAGTTTGCTTTTTCAGACAAAAACTATGGGAATAATCATCATTGTATCTATGGCACGTACTCACGAACGGCACAAGCTTGTGCTTGATGATCACATGAAAGGCACGATATTATCCACCACACATTATCACATAGATCATAATCATGCATGGTTGTTTGATTATGCATGGTCCATGGAGTTAAAAACACAAACACATACATTGTACTTGTGTGTGTGCCTCGATTTAGCCCTCTAACTCGTGATTTGCTAAAGTTTATGTGCAAACTTGTCAACATGACTAAATTTAGTTGTAAGCGAGGTTTGCAGTCAAAATTGTGTTAGCCTGGATGACACGAGGATGTGGGTCATGTGTGCAGGAGACCATCTGCCCTATAACTTTGCACGTAGCGACTCTCGTGTAATAGTCAGTTAAGGTGAGTTAATCTCCTACAAGATTAATTTTGTGAAACTGCCATGTCAGATAATTATAAGATATGTTTTGTCCTAAATATCAAAAATCTCTAACACTAGTTCATTTGTTTTTCCCTTGGCTTGTGCCTTGAGTGCGAGCGCATCTCATGGTTAGAGCTCGAGTATGGCAAGTGGCGGCTCTAGTGGTTCGAGATCGAGTCCGAAGGAGTATCGTGTGCCCAACACAAAGCTGCCCATCGTTAAGTGTGACCAATGCAGGCATCGTTTCTTGAAGAAGTACACCGCCCAGACCAATGTCCATGGGAATCTGATCGGTATTTCTTCAAATGTGTCCTTGTCACGGGGCTAGTCCAGTGGGATGATTTGAATTTGCCTCCAGTTTTCTCTCATGTTTGAGCTGATTTTTCTTCTTAATATGGATGTTGAGCTAATTTTATTTTCGGTAATGTAAGCCAATGGGTGTAATATGTTGAATTTTTGTAAGCCTCACTTTTTTTCTTCTCTCGAATAAAAAAAAATAAAGTGGCATGGAGGTGAAAATAATGTGGCGTTCCTTACCCGGAAGGGGCAGTTGATATCCAAATATTGGGCCTACTATTTATTTTTCCATATGCAGGAGGCGATACATGCAAAATTTCAGGGCAGCCTCTCCCACACGCTGGACCCACGTCGAACTATCGTCCGCACTAGCGCAATTTCGATGGCAATCCTGGTTCAGGACTTAAATCAAGTCGAATTGACAAGTTTGGGCATAAAATTTTGTAATCACGGATTTAGAGGACTAAATCGAAGCACTATAAGAAAGGTTAGTGGGTTTATCTTTGGAACATTCCTTAGAAGTGAATAATTACATAAAATTCATAATAAACTCCTAAATATTTTGTAATAACATTAGCAGCAAACTTAGTTTAGATCCTAAATGCATCCTTCCTAGTACCAAAATAGAACCTACATGCGACTACTACTAGTAAACCGGATTTGTGAAATAGTACTACTAGTAGTACTATTTATCTGCTAATACACCATTATAGTCTTTATTAGGATCATTGGCTATAGATTAAGATCATTTTTTCCTATCGATGCAAACCCAGAAAGATACATGGGTGGACTCTCCAACCTTCATTAGGATCCGCGGCTGCACCCGAGGTACGTCGTGAGCTTGGACGGTGAAGAGATGCTCGTTAGGTCGATTACCGCATTAAGGGTTTCGACCATCAAGAAGTCCGCCGACTAGGGCGGGACAGGTGCACATGGTACTGTCATCCCCATAGAGAATGCGCGTGAATACCCTTGTGCTTGCTAGTGGCAGAATTGGGATCCCATAAAGAAGGCGTTGTCGTAGATGGCCCTAGTTAATATGACCCCATGGGCCTCCTTCATGTGGGGAAGGAGATATATCGGCGAGGTGATGAAATCATAGGTGGGGTCCATGTAGGAGCACATGTCGTGCAGGCACATGATCTTGTGCTCGTCGAGCTTGTTGAAGGCGACTAAGCTAAAGCATCCGTCGTAGGGTCACTCAATCATTGTTGCAGACTCGACGGCGTCCATCACCACCACCTCGCGGTAGAATGCGCCCACATGGTACATACCATGGTGTAAGTGGTTACATAAGGAAGATCGGCTTGCCTACGTAGTGACCACTAGCCAGAAACCTTGTTTGGGTTTACTAAAGTCTATACTGATTGAGTTTGGTATTATACTGGTACGAGTTTATAGGAATACGATAGGCATTGCCGCACCAGTGGCGGCTGAGGCTCTGCACTTGGCCACTTGCCTCTGCCTCTATGCGTATGCACAATGCAAGGTTTTAGTTTAGACCACTTCACACCATGTTTCACACTACTTCGTCAAAAGAAAAAGGCTGCAGAAAGTTGATAGGTGAGGAAAGCAGGTGTCACGCTATACTATACCAGAAAAACAGATCCACGTGAGTGGCAAGAAGATCTACTCCTAGAGAGATACAAAAAATCCTGGGGCCTAGTGGAGAGTGTACAGTGCTCCAGGGGAGAGACCGAGGACTGCATGCATGTCTTCGACACCAACCTGTAATTAACTTTTTTGGTCTTATCAAATTGGCTAAATGTCCTTATAATCAAAAACAGAGGGAGTACCAGTAGTAATAGTACAAATTTTACTAGTAGTATAATCTCTCTATTCCGTTGTACTACAACATCTTAGAAAAAAATCAGACAAACTAGTACTGCATTTATTAGTAGTACTATTTTTTGAGAAATTATTACTAGTAGTACTAGTTAGATATGTGAACAACAAATCCAAGCTACTACTCTCATAGAGAGAGTATGATCACTCTATTTCATGTGTTCTTGTTTACTATGTACTAGTAGTAAAAGATAGAAGGTAGATTATTTCAGAACAAATTTTGGCTCTACAATATGTAGAATACGTGCAAACCTTAGAAGACACTTCATTGCTTAGTTTTAGGGTGCTTGTGCTAACTGCACGGACTTGGATCCAATTTTCATTTTTATGAGGTCCTTGATGTAACTTGTACTTCCACCGACCGTGTTAACTAAAGCACCTCTCTCTTATGAGATCTACCACAGTTAAAAGAAAATGCAACCATCCCAATTATCACACAAAGTGGACCACGGTTTCTTATACATAATACCCAAGTTTTTAGTACTAGGTATTTCAATCTTCCTAGCTACCTTCACACACTTTAGTGACTTCATGCCGATTTAAGGAAATTAGGTCAAACTTGAGCTACAAGTAAGCACGATAGATTTCTCTTGAATTAAATATCTTTTCGTAGGTAGATGGGTGCATCTTCTTGTAGTAAACAATGTCGTTGGTGTGAGTTTTCAACTATCAGGAAATAACATTCAATTCTCAATTTTCTGAGTGATGACGAGATTGTTCTTTTCCGTAAAGAAAGTCCTAAAAATATGGATCATAATGACACAAGCCAAGTTTTCCGACATATATAGGGGACCAACATGTTGTACTGACGATACCCATGCTTTATGAGCTTTCAAACTTCCTATCTAACTCCGCCAACTTGAATGACTTTATGTTGATTTATCCAAATTAGGTAAAATTTGAACTACAAGTCAAATGTAGGTTACTTTGAAAGTTTTATGAAAAATCTTTTGGAGGTACCCATTGGGGGGTCATTAATATATCATAAACCAACAAGAGGTCTGACGATAGGTTCATCTTCTTTCTAAGATTTTGCGTCTTGATAGTTTAACGAAATTAGGTCAAAGTTGAGTTACAAGTAAGCACGATAGATTGCTCTTGAATTAAATGTAATTTTAGAGGTAGATGAGTACATCTTATTGTAGTAAACAATGTCGTTGGTCTGAGTGTCCAACTATTAGAAAGAACACTCTCAATTTTCCGTGTGATGACAAGATCGTTCTTCTTCATAAATAAAAGTCCGAAGAATATTAGATCTGGATGACACAAGCCAAGTTTACACATATATATAGTGGACCAACATGTTATACCAACGATTCCCAAGTTTTATGAGTTTTGAAACTAAAGGAAATGTTCCCTAGAGGCAATCATAGGGATGATTATATTTCGTATGTATCCATGAGTTATTATAATATTCCTTGAATATCCATATATCAGGCAACTTGTATTGATTGTCAATTATGTGAATTGTTTGTGACACTCTTTACTTGTATGGTTATCTAATAGTTGTCCCTAGTTAGAGTTCATCTGAGGACACACGTGAATATTAGACTAGCACATCGATTGGTTGATGACTATGTTTCGCAAGTCATAGACATGGAGATGTCAAACCAATGATATGGACACATGTTATGAACATGGGGTTGGACTGTCCCAACTTGAGACTGGTAATAATACTTGCAGCTCTCTCTACACATCGTGTATGTTTTGTCCCTAGACCTGATGTTGTTGTATGTACTTGAGATGTGGATCGACCTACTTTGGATCTATCAAACACTGCTCCATAACTGGGTAGTTTTAAAGGTAGCTTTCGGGTTTGTCCTGATACATGCTCCAAGGCATTGGTCAATCAAGATGGGATTTGCCCCTCTCTACTTGAGAGAGATATCTCTGGGCGCCTCGAGTGATTGGATCTAGAAATGCATGGTCGTGCTACATACGGTTAAGAGTTAACCTAGTAAAGGGATTCTGAATCACAGTATCGAGAAAGAGAGGCCAACTTGGAGCTAAACCAAATATCATAGGGCAAAGGGAAATACATGTACTCAACCTTGTGATGGTTCATCCGAATGATCTTTATATGCATTTAGGAGTTGGCACGTCTTGCTAGAGGATGCTACCAACTATTGACAGAGTAAGTGTACTCGTCTCATGTCTATATGTGTATGAACCTATAGGGTCACACACTTTAGGGGTTGTAAGCCTATTGAGGATTGGATCTGAATTAGATCAGGCTTAGGCTACTAATGGGTTGCTAATGTAGAAGCCCACCAGGGATGCCTATATAAGCGAGATTGAGGCGAGCTGAATAGGGTTGAGTATTCCACCCAGCTGCCATTCCTCTCACGCCTGTGTCGCACGTGCAGACCTAGCAGTCTGGCGTGTGGCGTCTTCCACTCCGGACGTGTGGATACCTCGGAGGTGCTGCAGCTGTAGCACTTGGACGAGCCGCGCAAAGGGGAGCTGCTCATGGGACAAGGACAAGGAGGAGATGTAGAACATATACACTGCCCTGACGTGCTTCATCGAGTTCCACAACTACGTGTCTAGTGGTAATCCCTTGATCTAATACAACAATATTCCTGGTTGACGCGGTCAACTTTTTTTGTTTTTCGCTAGTGTAGCCTACACGTTACCCTTCAGTGGTATTAAAGCTAATGTTGTTAAGTCATAGGTTTAGGAGTTTGCATATGGTGATATGCGGATTGATATGAATGATGTGATCGTTTGTATGGCGGTGGTTCTGGATTGATCTATGATCTTGCTTGTCGTGATCGTGATTCTATGGTCGTCGAAGGACTTACCGCTACCTATCGGTTTTCGCCATCGGTGTAGATAGTGACAAATAAATCCAGTTGAATCACGTGAAGATCAATATGATTGATCGAATCAGGAACTAGATCTGAATCGATGTACCGTGATCAAAGGAAATTGGTTGAATCGGAACAATAGTCGGTTTATGGTAAATTTGATTTGCCGATCGTAATCCTTAAAGAAAATTGTATAGATACCACGAGGGGTGCTACCCCTTCAAACCCTGTAGGGGGAGAACCCCTAGACCCCCTTAGTCGTAGCCCCTTTTATATCTCATTAAGGTTCCTAGGTGCTGTGATTTCACATGATCCAGTAGGATGCGATTCTTTAAGCAACTTGTTTTTGCATGATGTATGTGATCAGTATGGCCCAAAAATGTATGTGATGCATGCATGTATTTTTCCATGACCCACATGTCGTGAGTAGGGCAACACGGCTAGAGACAAATGTGTTGTCAATTATTGTAATGGCATGCGTGCCAACTTGTGATGATCCCAATACCATGTAATTTCAATTACTAGTTGTCAGGAGTAATAGCTTGTATTAGTTCTTGGAGAACTCATCACCTGGAGGATGGCTCACATAGAGCATGAAGATGGAGATCATCATGGTGGACATGTTCTATGGTGATGGAGATCACAATGAGAAAATGGGCCATATTGTATCACATCTGTGTGAATGTTATTCTTATATGTTTTACTACTATGCATGCTTAGATGATAGAAGTACAATAAACACTTCATCAGCTTTTGCTTTGCATTCTATTCTTGAAAATGATAAACTAAATGGAACAAACTATTTGGACTGGGTCCATAACCTGAGAATTGTTCTCAGGGCTGATAAAAACGAAGTTGTTCTGGATACCCCAATCCCAGATGAACCTGCTGATAATGCAACTGCTGCCCTTAAGAATGGCCTACAAGAAAGCATGTGATGAATCTGTTGTGGTAAGTTGTCTTATGCTTGCATGCATGGAACCTGATCTTCAAAAGCAGTTTGAGCATCAGGAAGCATACAATATGATTGGTGTGCTTAAGGACATGTTCCAGACTTAGGCTAGGATTGAGAGGTACAATGTTGCTAAGTCCTTTGTGGAATGCAAGCTGGCAGAGGGAGCAGTTGTAGGCCCCCATGTGATCAAAATGGTTGGTTACAGTCAGAATTTGGAAAAGCTTGGTTTTCCATTAGGCCAAGAGTTGGCTACTCATTTCATTTTGGCGTCTCTTCCATCTAGCTATGGGCATTTCATTTCGAACTACCATATGCATGGGGTGGAGAAGGGCCTTAATGAGTTATGTGGGAAGCTGAAAACAGAAGAATGTGACATTAAGAAGTGTGCAGGGCATAGCCATGTGATGGCTATGCATAACAATCCTAGCTTCAAGAAAAAGGGCACTTCTTGGCAGAAGAAGAAGGGCAAGGCTAAGGATACGATCCCTAAGCCAAAGCCTTCACCCAAGCAAAAGGCTGGACCTGCAAAAGACACTGAGTGTTTCTTTTATCATGAATGTGGCCGCTGGAAGAGAAACTGTAGCAAGTACCAGGCTTCTTTGAAGAAGAGTGGAAGTAAGAGTACTCCCCACTCAGGTACGCATGTTGTAAATGTTGTGGACATTTTTCTCGCAGATTCTTATGTTAACTCCTGGGTATTTGATACCGGATCGGTTGCTCATATTTGCAATTTGATGTAGGGGCTAATAAGGACTAGAGAAGGGCAAGAAGCAAAGTGGATTTTTCCGTCAGAAATAAAGCAAGGGTTGATGCATTATTCGTCGGTGTTATGTAGCTTCACCTTCCGTCAGGGTTTATTATGGAGTTAAATAATTGTTATTACATTCCTAGTATGGGTCGAAACATATTACCACCTTCATGTTTGATGAGGGATGGTTATTCATTCGCGAGTATAAACAATAGTTGTGTAATCTCTAAGAATGTTATGTTTATGGCTGATGCTCCCATTGTGAATGGATTATTTATTTTAAATCTTGATGATGCATCTGTTTACAATGTTAGTGCTAAAAGGATTTAGCCTAATGATTTGAGTCCTACGTATTTATGGCATTGTCGTTTGGGGCATATAAGTGAAAAGCGTATGAAGAAGCTCCATGGTGATGGTCTTCTAACTTTGTTTGATTCTGAACCATACGAGACATGTCAAGCTTGTTTACTTGGAAAGATGACCAAGATGCCTTTTACGGGTTTTACCGAGAGAGCCAAAAACTTGTTGGAACTCATACATACTAATGTATGTGGACCAATGAGCACACCAGCCATAGGAGGATATCACTACTTCATTACTTTCACTAATGTTTTCAGTAGATATGGCTATCTCTATTTGATGAAGCATAAATCTGAAACTTTTGAAAAGTTCAAAGAGTTTCATAGCGGGGTAGAGAATCAACATGGCAAGAAAATAAAGGCCTTGCGATCTGATCATGGAGGTGAATATTTGAATCACGAATTTAGCAATCATCTTAAGAGTTGGAGAATTGTTCCACGGCTCATGCCGCCCGGAACGCCTCAAAGAAACGGGGTCCATGACATGATTGATTCCCCACCCTCGCCACTGTACCCGCTACGACCAGACATTGAGGATTAATTTGCACCTATAATATCGAGGAAATTATGGGAACCGTATCGATTAGGGTGGGCAGAGCAGGAGCGGAGGTCTTAGCAAGCACTACTAGCAATTGCTACGACTATTCGTCGAGCTATGGTGGCAGAACCAAATCCCGGTCATCGTGGGGGGCAGACCTGCCTGCGGTCGGTACTTCCCCAATGTACAATGCATGCAGACGAAATAGGTGTCGGAGCCGTGGTTGAGGTGCAGCACGATAGTCCATCCGATACCGCCTTAGGACAGATCCGACAATGCGTTGACGCGCCGACAACGGTTGCTCTGTCCGCCGGTGGGATAGGAGCTACACTAGGCTAGGGGCTAGGAGCGGATGAGAGAGAGAGCCGACGTGTCATACATCACCCCACCTGTCAATTATTTCATATTTGCCAATTTTGCATATCTTCCAAACTTTTTCTTTAAATTTGCATATTTCCCACTTGACCACCACATACCAGTGACACACAAAATGGTAAATATGAAACTTGCAAAGTAAAATGTGGAAAATATGCAAATCCCCCTCCAGCCCCACATGACGGCCCCATCGGTTATTGGCTACGAAGGCCCCACATAATGGCTCCACATAGCGGCCCCATCATTTTGGCTTTGACGGCCCCATAGAACGGCTCCATTTGTCATTAGCTACACCGGCCACACAATAAAGAAAAATGGGGCACACAAGTCAGCGAGAGACGTATGGATGATCCGCCGTGTAGCACGGACCCACCTGTCAGCATGTAACGGTCGAGGCGACATAACATAATGCTCGACGCAGGACCCGACCAACACGGTCCCACCTGTCAGCATGTAAGAGTATAGCCTTTGACCTGACGACATCCACCCGTCCGAGCGCATGTGAGGCTTTCAGAATGGTGGGAGGAGAAAAGTGAGGGAAAACTAATCGGCTGGGGAAAACCAAGTACAACTAACGAACCAGGAGCACAAAAATAGAAATCCCTTATTTCTATGTGATATAAAGTACAACAACCAAATATACACACAATACTTTAGTCCTCTAGCTCAAAATTATAATTATTTTTTAAGCTTTACCTATTATAATTTTATAGTAGTGATATAGATGTCATACTTCTATTATCCGAGTCTCAAGTGCAAGGCACTTGCAACTTACTAGTCTTACAACTGTATAGTGTGTGAATAACTTTGAACTTTGACAGTCGGATCAATGCTGCTAGTCGTTGGATCTACTATCCATTCTTGTATCCATAAGATTCTTTTGATAGTCTTTAGCATAATGAAAACTATGCATAAACCTCAAAACACACTTCTCAATAATTCTAGAATCTTACCCGTCATTTATCTAGAGCATGTCGAGTATTGGGTAGTTAATAGGTCGATTTTCCATGATACAGCAAATACAAGAACCAAATATACACCTGGTACTTTATGAACTTGGCTCGAAATTATAATTTGTTTTTGAGATTTGCATATTATAATTTATATAAAAATGATATGTCAAAATTCTATTATTTGATTATCACGTGCAAGGAACGTACAACTTACTAGTAATATATAGTGCACAAATAACTCTGAATATCGACCGTTAGATATAGATTGACATATCCCAACATTGTTGTCTGTTGGATTTCTTTCAGTGCATTAGGTTACATCATGTCTACCATCTAGCTAGAAGATTCAGTTGTTAGCCTTTAACACAATAAAACCATGCATAGACCTCAAAACACACTTCTCTACCATTATAAAATCTTTTATGCTTAAAATATTCCAACTTACTTTTTTAAAAGAACTGCCATTGTTTTATTATTTTTCTTATCTTGTGGCGAGACTATATTTTTATAAATAGTCATTCCTATTTTGCATATGGAGGTAATAAAGGGGTACTTAATTACAAGAGGTGTCTTTCAGATGATATGTCAAACTTTCATTAGACAAGTTCTCTCGTGCAAGGCATGTGTAACTTACTAGTATGGCTTAGAAAATGCCACCATCCCAATTTCACATAAAGTGGATTGTGTTTTATGGATAATTCCCATGTTTTATTAAATTTACAATAGCTAGGCAACATGGGACATGTTCTTAATTGGAGGTATGTATGGGAATTTCTTGAAATAGTGGTGTGAATTATTTTGCAGGGAATAGTGGTGCAAAGTAGAATAGAAACTGAACTGACCACCATCATGTGGTTCCATAAAGGCTCTCCCCTTCAATCGAAGAAAAACATCCAGCCCTCTCTCTATATCTCTCAAATCCTTTTTTTGAACGGAAAAGGCCTTGAGAGGCCTAGAAACTATATTAAAAAATCGGTAGATACAAGTTTACAACGAGACCCATAGCACTCCTTGTCCAGAAAAACCAAAACATTGAGGAGAAGGCCTCCCACTTTACATAAAGGACCCTAGCATGACAAATGAATTGTGCACCCTTGTTTGTTCTACAGCTCCACAACGGTAGCTGCCAGTTGTAGATTGGGCTTTCAGGTTCGTTCTATAAGACGTCTGTTTGTTATGTAGGTTTGTGTTTATGTGATGAAATTATCATGTCATTAACCACTTATTTGTAAACCTTTCTTGCAAAAATGTTTAAATAAATCCTTCTGCCCTTATTTTCTAAAAAGCCTTATATTGTGGAACAAAGAGAGTATATTTGAAGTTGTTGTTGTTGTGTGCTGGTTTGTTTGTGCATGTGGGTGTGTGATAATAGTTTGCATCAGTATTTGTTTAGCTTCATTTTTTGTGTCAAGATTTGCCTCAACTTTACATCTGATTTGTGTTACTCCCTCCATCCTAAAAAGGATGTCACAAATTTGTATAAATTTGAATGAATCTAGACATGTTTTCATGTGTAGATACATCTAAATTTTAATAAATCTAAGACATCCTTTTTAGGATGAGTACTACTAATTAATTAGCCCTTGGCAATGGCTGCATAGTATAAATATCCATTCTTGTTCGAGATTCCTGAACATTGGGAGTACAACCATGGATGATCAGTTGAGGTGTTGGATTTCTGAACAGAGAGGGAGTACGACCTTGGATTCCTGAACAGAGAGGGAGTACGGCCTACCATTTTTCTATTATTACATGGACATGAACAAATTCAAAACCAAAATAAAATGGTAAAATCTCCCTCCGATGTGGACATACCTCGTGCCCCAAAATATAAGATACTTCAAAATTCCCATTTGACCCCTAGTGAATTCGATGGGTGAGGGGCTTCACTCGTACTTTTCCCAATATAGTACTAGTAGTACACGGGTCTTGTACGGCTGCACCCTCTCTCCAAGAAGAAGGAGGCCGCCGGTTGTGCTACTGATATAAAAGTACCTTATAGAGAGATAAAGGAGAAAAAGAGATTCATTCAAGGTAAACGGACTGAGATTCAATCAAGGTAAACGATGGAGCAAAATCCTGGCCAACAAGTAGACAAAGAAATAGAACTTAAAAAACAGATAGTATAGGAGGTGAACGCAAAAAAGGATGGCATATATATATAGATGAATATAAAGAAAGCACCTGCGAACAAACTGGCTAATCTTTTTCTCAGGGTGGCGGCCAGTTCTCACGTTCAATAATGTGACGGCGGCAGCGTCTACCAGATACAACTCCGACAACTAGTGCTCTAGAATAATCCTGTTGGCTAGCATAGAGCGCTCCTCCATAAAGCCGTGCCAGGTGTTGTAGACTGCCCGGAAGGAGGCATAGTAGCCGAAGTCGTCCATCGAAAGGAAGATGCCACCTATATTCTTGACGAGTCCCTCAGGGAGACTAGCACATGGTGAGTCATGCTGCTTCTTGCCGACCATGGATGATGGCGTTCGTGTGGTCTCGGTCCCATCGACTGGCAGAGGAAGCGGTTCCAGAGACACTCATTTAACGAAGGCCTAAGAATGCCAAGTAAAGCATGTGGAAACGAGATGACGGGGGAACAAGATGACGACATGTACACAACAACCGCAACCGCAACCGTGTTTCATCAAACAGGCACAGGCACGCGCATGCGCATACGCACTAATTACGGGACAATGGACATGCACACCAGCATACAACTTCGGGGAGCACGCGACAATCCATTACTACTAGTAGTACTTTCACGTGTAGGATGATAGTAGTGGTACTAGTATCATAACCTCATTGTATTTAATATTTGTATAGTCTCAATGCAAACTTATGTACTCAAGTGTGGTCATGGATGATCAGTTGATGTGACTCTCGGCCATGAATTCCTGACTAGATAGACGTACGGTATACCACCTTTATTTACTAGTATTACTAGTATATGGATGCTAGTAAAATTCAAAATCTCAATCGGGCGGCAAAATCACTCACTGACTTTGAATCATTTTCCGCACCACCGTTTCAAAAACTTTGAGGCAAAATTTCCCACCGGAGGTACCTTTTTTCTATTATTATTAGATGAACGCTAGCAAAATTCAAAATCTTAATCGAGCAGCAAAATCACACACCGACTTTGAAGCATTTTGCGCCCCTCCATTTCAAAAAAATTGAGGCAAAATATCCTACCAGGGGATTACAATTTTTCTATTATTATTAGATGGACGGTTACCATATTCAAAATATCAATCGAGCAGCAAAATCACACACCGATCCTGAAGCATTTTGCGCCCGTCCATTTCAAAAAAAATTGACTTTAAAATTCCATCCTGCCCATTATTTAGACGCCCTATGGGCAAGATAAAGTCGGTAGCTTGTGAGCACGTCGTAATTATTTTTGTGTTCATCTCCTGGTGGCCCTCCCAAAAATCCCACGATCGTAATTATAGTTCCGATTCGCGCAGTTTTTCTCGCTGGCCCTCCCAAAAATCTCAGGCTCCTCTCCCATGCCCTCACCTCCACGACCACGACCACAACGCACACCGGCAATTCCACGTCGGTCACAACCGCTTGATCTACGGTCTCATGCACCGCCCTGGAGCCGCTTCACCAACGCCCACCCCACCGGATCTAGTTCACCGGTTCTCTTGGCCACTCCACCGGAGCTATGGTCTTGCTAACCGCGCCGATGGCATCGCCGATCGCCCAAACTCTGCTTCCCACCGCCGAACGCTACCCAACCGTACTAGAGCTGCTTCACTGGTGTCCACCATATGGGATCTAGTTCAACGAGTTCCATGTCCACTGCTCCAGTCCAGCTACACGGGCATAGCTGTTCACTACACCGAATCTGCCTCATGGATGCTCTCATCCACTGTACTCAAGCTGGAATCGACCGTCCAAGATCTGCTTCCCCATGCCAATAGCCACCACAACCGCAACACCCTCGGTGACCTAGACGTCAACCGCACGGTACCGACGATGCTTAGACGCCTCTTTGACCAAGGTAACCAAATCTCCAAACCGTTTTTGTTTTGTCAGCAGTATAGCAGGTTCAAGCCTGCCGTCGTGAACTGCATTTTTGTAATCGTGCTAGTACATAGTACAAGTCACTGCGCGCATGTTCTTTGTGCTACATACAAGCTCACTAGACATGTTGGTTTGCATTCGTTGCTCTACAAATTTAAGTCATGCACATGTTTTTTATTTCATCATGCACATGTTGTTATCTACTCCGTACGAAAGTAATTCCCTGCTATTGTGTAGTTATTGCAAAATGTAAAGTCAGTAAAAAATATTAGTGTGGAGACCCTGCTCTACAGTTACTGAATCTATCTGGTCCATCCTCCTATCCTGTACTACTCGTTTAAACTCTTCACACTAGTTCGATTATAATTTTGTTGTTGCCATCTAGTTCTTCAAAAGGTGCAACACTAATTATTTTCTTTTTCTTTGCAAAGAGCTCAAAATGAGACAGTGAACCTGTTGGTTTGCATAGCCTGTTCTACAGGTTCACAAGGGATGCCATTATTTCCTTATTTGGTGTTGGTTCGTCCTAAGCAACAATATAACTATCCTCTACTATGTAGTTCATTCGTGGTTTGCATTCCTGCTCTACAAGTTCTCTTATGAAGCCATTATAATTTTTATCTGGTTGATTCTTATCTACGACAGTAACTGTATGCCATTGTGTAGCTCACCGCAAATTCCGATCACCCAACGTCTCTTGCATTCCAGGATATACTACTGCTTCCATATATATTTGATTAAATGACCTGGTGAAAGGGAAATGTACGTCGCCTAGAGGGGGTGAATAGGTATTTTAAAATTATTATGGTTTAGAATCTAATAAATATGGAATAAAACTTAACGTTTAATTTGTCAGGCCAAAACCTATATCCACTAGGTTCACTAAGTGTGCCAACAACCTATGCTAAGCAATACAAGCAACAAGGTGATAGCAAGATATAATACTTCAAGCACGATGGATATCATAATGTAAATTGCATAACTAAAGGGCTCGGTTGAAAAATAACCGATGGACGGGGAGACAATGATTTGTTATCCCAAAGTTCACTTCCCAAGAAGCTACGTCTCTGTTGGAGGGGTGTGATGGGGCATGATACCTTTGATCCGGATTACGGATGTAGTATAGCTTCTTTTTCCCTAGTATACCTAGGTTATCGAATCCTCAGGAAGCGAATGCGTAGTTAAGTTACTTTAATGGACCTTCAGGAGTTTTAGAATTCCTTTTGTGTTTTTACTGGACCAATAACTTCCGTCTTTTTGTTGTTGTCAATGATGGAGAGAGAGGGCCTAGGGCGTTCGATTTCACTTGTAGGTGTGCAAAACATCTGATGGAAATAAAAGATAGAAATAAAGTATGAGTGTACTTGTTAGAGCAAGATAAATTATATGTGGGTAATGCATCCATAATTTCTATTGCCTCCGCAACCGCTTATAGCAATAACCTACTAGTCTCATCCATAAAAGAAATAGAACTAATGATATGCATAGTGATGTCACCGTTAATCCCAAGCAAATCCCTCACATACAGCCCTACTACCCCTTCTGTCACTGGTGTTCCCAACCTATAGATCAGTCGTCACTCATACTCCCTATACCTGGCTCAACCCTCGGGGTCTTGGGTACCTAACAAGTCCTTGGATTGAGGCAAGAGAGGATACAATAATCATCATGTCATACAAACTAATACATGATCCCATCTATGATAAATCACATGCACAATTGCTACATGGCTAGGCCGAAGCCCTTAGCCCAAGGACAATTACTCATACATAGAGATGAGATTAACAATCACAAACATTATAAAGAAAATCATAAGATTGATAGCAATAGTCTTACAATGTTGCCAATCGGAGCACATATCTACTATTACAAGTGGTGGAATATGGCTATGGAGATGGAGAAGGGTTTGGAGATCTGGAGGCGGCTGGTGATATGTGTTAGAGACTTTTTGGCGAGGTTTCGATTGTTTTCTTGTCGTCCGAGGCTTCTTTATATAGGGGTCCCTTCACGAAAGTTGTTCCATTTGACCTAACCGTGGAGGCGCCAACTATACGACTGGAGCTCTACGGTCAGAATTTTTGCTCCGGCCGTATAGTTGGTCATTAAAGTGCATGTCTCTGTTGTTCGGCTCCTGGTTTCTTCTGGTTGTTGGAAATATCGTATCTTTGACTTCAATGTAGTGATTCCCTTCTTTAAACAACATTATCTGCGTAGGAAAAATGTCACTACTGCAAACAGGCTTATAGCCTCTAGGTGGTTAGTGACGGGCAAAATTGTGCCTGTCACTAGTAAGTATTCCTAGTGACGGGCAAGGATAAGACTGTCACTAGTATGAAATACTAGTGACGGACGCTTAAAGTTGACTATCACTAATCATTTTTGTGAAGGCAGGCTAAATAAAAAAATTATATAGTGACAAATTTCTTTAAACACCTGTCACTAATGATGCTATGAGTAGTGACGGAAAAAAAATATGTCGGTCACTAGTATTTTTCGTGCAGACCGGTAGAAATGGGCAATTGGTTACCTATGAACGTTCTAGAGGGCTATCACAGGTAACACATATTTTTTCTGCCAACTAACCCGATGAGACCCGTGTATAGTCCAAAATTGCACTTTTTTGACAAACATCCAAAATTGCACTTGGAATTATGTAGAAGCATGCATATTCTGTTCGGCCTCGATCCATGCTCTAGTATTGGTTTTCACGTTTTCACGTGTCAGGCACGATGTGGGTATAGGTGGGCCACACGGAGCACCACACCAGGCGCCGTATTTTCTGTTGTACTCCCATCCTCTCGCGTGGTAGCGCCGCCGCCTAGGTTAGACCCTACATCCTTCGACGCTGCCGGCTGCCGACCGCCCATGCACGGAGCAGTCCACCACAGGCCACCCAAACGAGCTCTACACCACTGGATGGCAGCATCCACCCAGAAGTGGCTTGCCTCCCGGTCACAACGTCCACGGATGTACGACCAAAAAAATCTCCTACCTGCAGTTCCTCCGCGCGCCGGCATCGAGAGGAGCATCTGTGTCGCCCCTGGCTCCTCCCTCCACGGCCGTATGGGAACACATACGTGCATCCACCGGGAGGAACCTGCGCCCCTACGCCCACATCATCTCTCAAGTGGAGCTCACGGAAAATGGTAATTCCCCAGCCCCACGCCAAACGTACCGAGCCGTGATCTTCCCCACACCTGTTCCGGCGCCGTTACTAAGGTGGATCTGCTTGATGCTCTTCATGCAGAGAAGGTTGTGAACCTAATCATAGAGGGTGGAGCCGTGTCGGTGCTGGTGTGCCACCTGAAGTTCCCCCTGCGGAGGGAGAGGTGGGGAAGGAGCAGCAGGCCGAGTTCGAGCAAGATGTAGAGAAGGGCACTTCCTTCACTCTTGGGCTTCTGGTCGTGAAGGTTTATTGAATAATTTCATTCTTGCACGACAATTGATGAGATTTTTCTTCCTTCCCATTTAAATTGCTTGTATTGTTCGTATAATCTAATGTTCTCTGCACTGGAGTTGATGAGATTTTGCTTCTGTCTCAAATATTCCATAGCAAAGTTAATAGGAAAACTACCACTCAGCTTCCATTTCCCCTTATCTTTCGTCTGTCTGTAAATGTAATCTGACACTCCTTTCATAAGAATCTAGAACTTGGCTTACAACATGCATGCCAATGGACACTGCTACTCGGCTCGATGGCTGCTGTTGTGTGAATTGCTCTGTTTGTGTGCACTACTGCTAATGCAAATTGGCAGAAAAATGATTTGAAATGACTAACAATATAGAGGAAATGGTATGCCCTATAAGGTTATATTAAAACTTCTGCGTAGTATCATCCCCTAGGATCTATAAGCTATAAGCCTTGGGATTATATTGAAAAATGGTGATTGTATAGAAAAAGGGCGATTGTATAGAAAAAGGTGATTTTTTAGCCGTCGCCTCTGGATTTCCCTGACCAACTCTATTGTTTCAGGAGGCTATTACATGCATCGCACGTCAGGTCGAGGGAACCACACTGATACACGTCACCTTCGTGAGTAAGCAGGACCTGCATTAGCAAGGGAGGTAGTAGCCGCAGTCAAGGACAATGCCGCAGGAAGGCTCAATGGGTTTGTAGTGGAGGTACTGCTATTCATGGGACGCTTGCGGATGTTCAACGCTGAGGCTATAGGTGTGCTCAAGGATGGATGTTGGATGCTACCGCTGCGTCACGTCGGGATTATCGGATGTCGAGGTGAGGACATTGTTTGCTTGGGATTTTTTTGCTTACATATTTATTATTATTGGCTAGTTTCGTAATTGGTGTATTTCTGATGCTGCAAGTGGTTGGCAGATTGCTTCAAAGAGGAAAGTACGCGGTGTCAACACCCAGATTTTTAATCCCAGATGCCTGTTATGCCATACCTCGCAATTCTAGAATTACCATTTTTACGAGACATAATAGATTGAATATCACAGTATATCATCCATTAGAAACCATAATAAGGTCTTACACAAATAAGGATCTCATGATCCAGTTTTAGTACAGTCAAGTAGCGGAATAAATAGCATAGCGGTGGGGTCCATCTTCAGAGTCATAGGCAATGTTGACGATGGGAGATAGTCATAGTTATAATAGCCTTCATGCTGTCCTTCATCTTGGTAATCTCCTTCATAGTCTAGCCAATAGAATTACCAGGGACAAAAGCCATGAGTACTCTTTAAGTACTCGCAAACTATCACTAACAAGTAAGATAGTTCTAGTAGAAATGCTAACTCTAAGTTTATTTGTAAAGTTCAGTTTGAAACCTAAGCTGAGTTCAGAAAAGAAGAAAGATAAAAGAAGTTTGAAAACACTTAAGTGGCAACTTAGTTATCATAGTCACAACTCTGTTGTGGTCAAGTCATGTCACAATTCATTTCATAAGTTGTTTTGAAAACAACTGACAACGGAACAGCATGGCCACTCCAACTGTCCATAACCACGGACGTGGCTATTCGAATAGTTTGACACTCTGCAGAGGTGGTACACTTTCACCACAAGATTCGATACATCTGTCAGGGATAACCCTGAATCATCATACTTAGTATGCAGATAATCAAACATAACCTTTCCTTTACACACTCTAGTATAAGCACCTCTCCTATGAGTATGGCCTCCCAGCCATGACCATCTGTTATCCTGGGCACTGCATAGATGGACAAGATTGAGAGGTAGCCTCAGCTCAGACCTCTCCCATGAGGGAACTAGTACTAATGCATATAAACTTCCGGCTAAGCCCAATTCAGGTATTGTGGTTGTACGGTAAAATTGGAATGGTATCGCATCCGAACCCAACCATCAGTTTATATAAAGGTAAGGATCATGCCTCAACATTTTCATCATCATAAACTATTTGTGTTTCTCAGCACATGTCAAAACATCTCAATAGAATGACTCATCATTCCAAGGTTTTCACAAATCATTTTCACCAAGTATTCCCATCTAAAGTGAATCAAGTTTTGGTTTAGCTCCAAACTACTAAGTTAAGAGTGTTCACTAAGGTCGGATGCTAATCTCAATCTCATGCCATAGAATGACATCTAAGTCTAACTAGATAGTTCAAGTTTTATACTCTTTATGCTACCTTTAAAGAAGTAAAGGACTTTGGTAAAGTAAAGAAGGTAAAGCTTGTAAATAAAACTTGGAGTAGCTATAAGTCAAAATGGTATAAGCGAAGCATGCCTAATGCCTTTGCTTAGGTTATCTAGCTTAATTCTAGCTTGCTCAGTTTACTTGAAGTGCTAGGCTTGCCTTGGGTAGTGTAGTGGCTGAAGTTTCCATCCTCCTCCTGTTAGTAGAACTCCTCCTCCTCGTAGACTTGGACGGTACTATCGTCTATAAATACATACGGCATACACAATCACCAAACAATACTTAACTAGTCTACTTAGCACACTAAGGCACATATTTGATGATCTATTATCATCACAAGCATCACAAGGTTTAATGAACTAGTTTCATTCTTTTTATTTGAGAAAAGTAATTTCTACTCATTGAAATTAACTAAGATTTAATATTCTCCAATTAAAATATGGGATCATGTGTACGCATGTCATCACCACTTATTTTAACACATGGAAATGTGATTTAATGGTTGAATCACATTTTAATAAGTTTAAGTTTAATAATTAATGATTTAAAGTGACTAGAAATGCCTATATAGCATTATTTGTGTACTAGTCCAAAGTAACTGCATGCAAACCTTAATATTATTACATATTCAGATGGCTATTGTTAAATGTGATTTTTGAGAGTTGGAATCAACTCAAAAGCTATTATGGTTGATTTTATAAAAATGTTTGAATGTGCAAAAGCTTCTGTTTTGTTATTTCTACTAGGAGAGATATCTAACTCTAAATGATTTAAATCCAATGGGCTTGGATAGAGATTTTCATTCCCTTTCCAACAAAATTAGAATTACTCAATTTTGTTTAGTAAATCTTCATAAAATGATTTTTAAACTAAGGGACATAATTGATTTAAGTCTAAAATAGAAAAATCCTAATTTGAATTACTGGGTCAGCGCGGGAAACTAAATGGGCCGGCCCAGTGGCGCTCCGCGGTGCAGAGGGCGAATGACAGGCTGGTCCCGCATGTCAGCGGCACTTAAAACCCGAAGAGGTATAGGGCAATCTGGGCGCTACGACTAGAACAAGGATCAACGTTCCATGGTCGTCGTCGATGACAGACTCGTCGCCAGCGACACTGAACCCTAGAGCGGTTAGTGGGGGTCTACTGGGGACGTGCCAGGGCTCCAGCTAGTGCGGCGAGGCGGGCAAACAAACTGGACGGCGACGGCAGGCTCAAGCGAGGTCGCGGTAGGGGCTGAGGTGGGCGAAATTGACGACCACGTCTCCTCCTCTGCAGCGGCTACCTCCGGCGGAATTCCGGCGATGTGCTGCTCGAGCGGCTCCGGCGAGAGAGGGGAAATGGTCAGTGGAGAGAGGGGAGTGAGATGGTGTGAAGAAATGGTGTTTGGGAGGCTTTCTTATATAGGCTCGACGGTGAGGCAGTGAGGTATGGGCGCGACTCGTCGGTGACGGCGATACAGAGGGCTACCGGCGTGGGCGAGGTAGGCGGACGGTGGGCGGACGGTGGGCGGTCCGCTGGCGGTCCTCTACGGCATAATGGCGTGGCTAGGGGTGGCGGCAATCGGTCGGGGGCTTCCTGCGCTCTGGGAGACAGAGGCGGTGCTCAACGGTGATCATGGCGACGGTGGGTCGTGTGGCGGTGCATGGCCGTGTCTGGCTGGGTGTGGGTGTCGAGGTGGAGCGGCGTGCGCGATTTGGTGTCGAGGCGTGGTCTGTGGAGTGTTGGCGGCGATCGTGCTCTGGCGCGCTCTGGCTGCATGTAGAGAGAATGGGTGGCACGGCTCTGAGGTGGTCCAGTGGCTAGCAGGGACCGTGGCGTGGACCGTGGGCGGCGGTGAGGTCACGCCTCGCTCCCTGGAGTGGCAGAGAGGGGCTGGTGGTCGCCTGTGGGTTGTGCACGTTTGGCCGGCGAGCATGGCATCGGGGTGGCGATGCACTGGCACCAGGGGCTAGGGCATGGAGTGGTTTTGGTCTGGTTGGGCCTAGGGGAGACAAGGTGATCAATGTGCATCAAATGGCTCGACAAGATTTGCTCCAAAACAGTATTAGTTAGGCCATAATGATTCTGCTGACAAGGTGTTCAATCAAATGGCCTCATGAGAGAAACTTTTGAATTTTTGAAAGATTTTTGGTGGAGTGATTCATCTTATGCTTAAGCATCTAGGTTTGCTTGGGATTTTGGAATGGACTTCATTTGAGTGGTTTTTGAAAGAGTGGTATCTAGACATATAAACTAGATTCAATTTTCAAATGTAATTTAAAATTAGAGTTTGAATGTTTTTGGGAGATCATAAAGTGGGCCTTGGTACATCACTACTTGTACTAGCAAGGGGTGCAAAGATCCACAATTGTCTCTGTTAGGATTTGAGTGCTAGGAATAGCCAAATTAGGATAGGTGATTAAAATGGCAAAAGTGACCATTTGCTTATTTAATTCTTTTTGATTTCTTTTCCTTTGGGTTTTTCTTGGGGATGATCTAGATGATATGTAATTCACCTTAGAGTCATTTTATAACCAATAGATCACTCAATCATGGCATTTCAAACAACTCCTATTTTAAATGCACACACATATGAATGCTTAAGGATTTTTAAATAGAAAAAGTTTTTGTTAACCCCAAATTGGGTAGTTCTGATATTGATCACTTCGATTAAAGTTTTAGGATGTTACAAACCTTCCCCCCTTAAAAAAATCTCGTCCCGAGATTTAAGAAAGAAAACTAGGAACAAAAGAGATCTGGGAACTCAGTCCTAATGTAATCTTCTGGCTCCCAAGTGGTTCCGCTTCGGTATGGTTGCTCCATTGAATCTTGAAAAATTTGATACTCCTGGTCCTGGTGGTTCTGTAGGCTTCCTCCAAGATACGGATGGGCACTTCACGATACGTCAGGTCCTTCTTGATATCAACAACTCGGTGATCGATGTTCTTGAAAACTTCGGTCTTCTCCGGCACTTCTAAGCATTTGCGAAGTAACAAGATATGGAACATATTGTGGATGGCTGACATCTCTTCTGGCAGTTCCAGTTGATATGATACTTCTCCTCGACGGTTTAGAATCTTGAAGGGTCCGATATATCTGGGGGCTAACTTTCCTTTCAGGCTAAAATGTTGGGTCCCCTTCAATGGCGAAACCTTGAGATACACAAAATCTCCGACATTGAAAGTCAGGTGTCTCATTCTCTTGTCAGCATAACTCTTTTGTCTCAATTGGGCGGTCTTGAGGTCCTCACGGACTTTGTGAACCTTCTCTTCATCTTTTCGGAGAATGTCGGGTCCAAAAATCTGACTCTCTCCTACTTGCGACCAATTCAAAGGGGTACGACACTTTCCTCCGTATAGGAACTCAAATGGTTCCATTTGCAAACTGGCTTGATAATTGTTGTTGTATGAGAATTCTTCGAAAGGCAGGCAATCTTCCCATTTTGATCCGTACTCTAACACACAAGCTCGCAACATATCTTCTAAGATTTGGTTGACTCTTTCAGTCTGTCCATCGGTTTGCGGGTGATAAGCAGTGCTGAAATTCAACTTGGTTCCTAATCCTTCTTGGACTTTCTGCCAAATTCTCGAGGTAAATTGGGTTCCTCGATCCGAAACTATGGTCTTGGGGGTTCCATGCAAACTGACAATTCTAGCAATGTACAACTCTGCTAGCTTCAAACTCTGGTATGTTGTCTTGACATGTATAAAGTGAGCTACTTTGGACAGCCTATCAACAATGACCCAGATTGAGTCATTTCCCCTACTAGAAGTAGGCAAACCGATGATAAAGTCCATTCTGACGGAATCCCATTTCCATTCTGGAATCTACAATGGTTGCAATAGTCTTGCGGGTCTCTGATGTTCCGCTTTAACTCTTTGACAGATATCACACTTGGCAATATAGCTTCCGATTTCTCTCTTCATCTTGTGCCACCAAAATTTCTCTTTCAAATCTTGATACATCTTCGTTCCTTCGGGGTGGATAGAATAAAGAGTATCATGAGCTTCTTGCATGATAACTTGCTTCAGCTCCGAATCTGCTGGCACACAGATACGTCCTTTGTACCACAGAACTCCTTCTTCTTCTTCTTTTGTGAATCTAGGTACCTTTCCTGTACAAATACGACGTTTGATTCCGTCGATACTTTCATTTCCCTTCTGGGCTTCCTTGATTTGGCTAATCAAAGTGGGTTGAAGTTCAATGCTAGCTAAAAATCCTTTGCTAACTAGCTCAGTCGTGAACTGCTCTAACTCCTCATACAAACTTGGTTGCTTCTCCTTGATCATGGTGTTTAGCCTACACGGCAATCTGCTAAGAGCATCCGCTACCACATTGGCTTTGCCGGGGTGATAGTGAATGTCAAGGTCATAATCCTTGATTAACTCTATCCATCTCCTTTGCCTCATATTCAACTCCTTCTAAGTGAAAATATACTTCAAGCTTTTGTGATCTGAGTAAATCTCACAGCGATTACCCATAAGATAATGACGCCATGTCTTCAGTGCCAAAACTACGGCTGCTAACTCAAGATCATGAGTAGGGTAGTTCTGCTCATGCTGCTTCAGTTGTCGAGACAGATATGCGATGACTTTGCCTTCTTGCATCAATACACATCCGAGGCCAATCTTGGATGCATCACAATACACATCAAACGGCTTCTTGATATCTGGAATGATCAACATTAGGGCTGAAATCCATCTCTTCTTCAACTCTTGGAAACTTACTTCACATTTGTCTGTCCATTCAAACTTCTTGTCCTTCTTCAACAGTTGGGTCATGGGTCTGGCTATGCTAGAAAATCCTTCGACGAACTTGCGGTAATATCCCGCTAATCCGAGAAATGCACGGACTTGGGTTTGAGTGGTTGGGGCTTCCCATTCTTTGACATCTTTGATCTTGGCAGGATCAACAACGACTCCTCTAGCAGACACAATATGTCCTAGGAATCCTACTTCTTTCAGCCAAAACTCACATTTGCTAAACTTGGCATACAACCGATGCTCTCTAAGGGTTTCAAGGATGATTCTCAGATGTTGCTCATGCTCTTCTTCTGATTTGAAGTAGATAAGGATATCATCGATAAACACAATGACAAACTTGTCTAGAAAATTCATAAAGATCTTATTCATGAGATTCATGAAATAAGCAGGGGCATTGGTTAATCCAAAATACATAAGCGTATACTTGTATAAACCATAACGAGTAGTAAAAGCAGTCTTCAGAATATCCGTTGCACGAATCTTAAGTTGGTGATAACCAGTCCTAAGATCGATCTTAGAGAACACATTGCCTCCAGTCAACTGATCAAATAGATCCTCTATCTTTGGCAAAGGGTACTTGTTTTTTATGGTGACGTCATTCAGCTTCATGTAATCTGTGCACAAACGGTTGCCTCCATCTTTCTTGTCGACGAATAACACTGGCGATCTCAATGGCGATGCGCTTGGTTGAATCAAGCCTGTTGCCAACATAGCATCCAGCTGCTTCTTCAATTCCACTAACTCTAAGGGGTTCATACTATAGGGTCTCTGGGCTATGGGTCCGGTTCCGGGGATTAGTTCAATAATGAACTCAATATCCCTATCCAGGGGCATACGGGGCAATTTATCTTGGAATACGTCAGGGTATTCATAGACTACTCTGACTTGGTCAATGGTGGGTAGGGCTAGACTCTTATTACACTTGAATTGACGGGGCAAGGTTTCGGATATATGCTCTACTAATACTCCAGAGCTACTGGTCATGGTGATCACTTTCTTGGCACAGTCAATCAATCCTTTATGCTTTGACATCCAATCCATTGCTAGTACTTCTTCCAAACCTTTGGTTCCAAGTACTATTAGATTGGCATAAAAATCTATCCCATGTATTCTGATAGGGACAGCTTTGCAAAATTTTCTAGCTTTTGTAGTTGAACCAGGGATTTGAACTATCATGACATGCTTCAAGTTGGTTGGGTGAATCTTACTAGTGCATGCAAATTCTTTGGTGATAAATGAGTGCGATGCTCCAGAATCAAACAACACTCTTGCTAAAACTGAGTTGACAGAAAACATACCCAGCACTACATCTGGCGCTTCTTCGGCTTCTTCGGCGTTCATGTGGAAGAGATGGCCGTTGCGGTTGTGAGGGTTCCCTGGGGAAAATCTTCTTCCTGGTTGAACACGACGCTGCTGTTGAGCTGGGGCATTCACATTGGAAGTGGCGGCAATCTTCTTCGGGCACTCATTGAAATAGTGACCCTTCACTCCACACTCGAAACAAGTGATCTGAGACTTGTCTTTAGCTGCCACGGGCACAGCATTGCTTCCAGTTCTGGGTGTAGTGTTGTTGTTGTTGCTCTTGGGAGGTGCACGATTGATATTGCTGGTGTTGCCGGGGTGATTGTTGTTTCCTCCAGACTTCACATTTCCTCCGCTACGGTTGGGGTAGCTTGGGCGAGACATTGGGGGTTGGTTGTTCCTTGGTGCATATCCCGTAGAAGGGTTGGGACGGTACTTCTGGTGACTGTTGGATCCAGCTTGGTGCATCAAACGATGTTTGCGGTTGTCGTTTGCTTGATTAATCTTCCCTTCCATCTGAATGGCAGAGTCGACTAGCTCTTCGAGATCCTTTAAACGGATGTTGACGAGGATAGTTTGCATCTCATCAAGCAGTCTGTTCAGGAATCTCTCTTTCTTCTTGGCCTCCGTGTTGATCTCATCAGGTGCATACCTGGCTAAGGACAAGAATCTGTCACGGTACTCTACTATAGTCATTCTGCCTTGCTTCAACTCTCGGAATTCATCCCTCGTTTTGGTGACTAAACCCTGCGGCACGTGGGTGCGACTGAACTTGATTTTGAAGGCTTCCTATGTCATCACTTGACCATGGTTCATTGTGCGGATGTTGTTCCACCATGCTCTTGCATCTGCTGCCAAATAGTGGGTGGCAAAAAGAACCTTCTCGTTTGCATCCACTCCTACTACTTCTAAGTTCTTCTCCATTGTCTGCAACCAGTCATTAGCATCCAGTGGGTTCTCTAAAGTACTAAAGATTGGGGGATTTGTATTCTGGAAGTTTTTTAGTTTGGATCCATGATGATCCTGATTTCCATGGTTCTGGTTGTTGTGAGCCATCTGGGCAATCTACTACAGTGTTTCTAGATTAGCTTGGCGCTCTGCCCTGCTTGCTTCCCGTTCTGCAATGAGAGTCTGCAGAATCTGGAACATTGGGTCTTGCGATGAGCTGCTCCCTCCTTGGTTTCCACGAGTCATCTGAAGATTGAGGTAGATAAAGGGGTAAGAGGGAAAGTTCTAAGGTTTATGGTTTTGATTTGAAAGCTAAAACTTTGAGTTTGACTCAGGTTTTTGCAACTAACTTCTTTTCATTCATTCAAGCAAAGCACACGATACAAACACACACACACCACAACATCAAAGGAAAACAGATGGTTTTAAGAACCATTCTATAAGCTACGGTACGATGGGACCAATACTCCTCATGCTACGACAGTGCTCTAGTGCATCTACTCATCATCGATGAAGTCGGAGTCGTCATCGTCGGTGTAGAAGTCCACGGCATCCTCCTCTAGAAAGTCATCATCATTGCTGAGGTAGGAGTCAATATCCCATGGGATATCTTCACCTTCCTCTTATTCTTCACTTACGGCAAGCTGAGCTTCTTCCTCCTTGATGGTCTTCTTGAGGTTGGCCACCTTCTTGCAAAGACGATCGATGGTGCGATCCTTCTTTGCACGCTGACGACAAAGAGACTGACGATCCTGGACGAGCAGTGAGAAAGTCTGGGCCTTCTAGGCTACAATGGCGAGGTTGTTGTTGGCGAGCTCTCTAGCATTGTCCAACTCCTTCTGTCTGTCGTATAGTAGGAAGTCGAGGTTCTCCACTTGACGCTTCAGTATTGGGTGACTTGGCATCTCTAGTGGCATTCCCATGGAATCACGCCTTGCATAGTGAACAAAACGGGTTCCTTGGATTAGGTTGACACTCACGACACACAGACGTGCGAGAGCTTTGTGCATTGCCTTGGCTAATCCATCTAGCCAGTTGTTCTCTCTCACCGATAACTGAATCCTCCTAGATACTAGGTGCTTCTATCTTGCCTCGAAGATCAACAGTAACTAGCCATTGTAAATCTCCTCCTGGTGGACCCGGGAGTTGAGCTCCAAGGAATTCCAGATGAGGATGCTCCAATAACTCAGACAGTGAATCAAGATCCCTCTCGAAGATCAGTTGGCCTCCGGTGCCCAACTGGTAGAACTTGTTGTATTGAGCTTCCATCTATAAGAATTTAGGATGAGAGAGTTAGTGAAGTGATCAAGTGTGTCAAAGTTTTATGTAGTAATGTAAGAATTTGGAGGAACATGGACTTTTTTGAGAGAAAGAAATTTGAAGGATAAGAGAGGAAATAGTTTTCATAAATACTCACTTTGGTTTTTGAACTAAGTTTTTGTTTATACGTCCATTCTAACTAGGGTCTCTTATGGTTAGGATGGCTCTAATACCAACTTATCAACACCCAGATTTTTAATCCTAGATGCCTGTTATGCCATACCTTGCAATCCCAGGATTACCATTTTTGCGAGACATAACAAATTGGATATCATAGTACATCAACCATTACAAACCATAATAAGGTCTTACACAAATAAGGATCTCATGATCCAGTCTTAGTACAATCAAGTAGCGGAATAAATAGCGTAGCGGTGGGGTCCATCTTCAGAGTCATAGGCAATGCTGACGATAGGAGATAGTCCTAGTTATCATAGCCGTCCTGTTGTCCTTCATCTTGGTAATCTCCTTCATAGTCTAGCCATAGGAATAGCCAGGGACAAAAGCCATGAGTACTCTTTAAGTACTCGCAAACTATCACTAACAAGTAAGATAGTTCTTGTAGGAATGCTAACTCTAAGTTTATTTGTAAAGTTCAATTTGAAACCTAAGCTGAGTTCAGAAACAAAGAAATATAAAAGAAGTTTGAAAACACTTAAGTGGCAACTTAGTTATCATAGTCACAACTCTGTTGTGGTCAAGTCATGTCACAATTCATTTCATAAGTTGTTTTGAAAACAGCTGACAACGGAACAGTATGGCCACTCCAACTATCCATAACCACAGACGCGGCTATTCGAATAGTTTGACACTCTGCAGAGGTGGTACACTTTCACCACAAGATTCGGTACATCTGTTAGGGATAACCCTGAATCATCATACTTAGTATGCAGATAATCAAACATAACATTTCCTTTACACACTCTAGTATAAGCACCTCTCCTATGAGTATGGCCTCCTAGCCATGACCATCTGTCATCCTGGGCACTGCATAGGTGGACAACATTGAGAGGTAGCCTCAGCTCAGACCTCTCCCACAAGGGAACTAGTACTAATGCATATAAACTTCCGGCTAAGCCTTACCCAATTCAGGTATTGTGGTTGTACGGTAAAATTGGAATGGTATCGCATCCGAACCCAACCATCAGTTTTATAAAAGGGTAAGGCTCATGCCTCAACATTTTCATCATCATAAACCATTTGTGTTTCTCAACACATGTCAAAACATCTCAATAGAATGACTCATCATTCCAAGGTTTTCATAAATCATTTTCACCAAGTATTCCCATCTAAAGTGAATCAAGTTTTGGTTTAGCTCCAAACTACTAAGTTAAGAGTGTTCACTAAGGTGGGATGCTAATATCAATCTCATGCCATAGAATGACATCTAAGTCTAACTAGATAGGTCAAGTTTTATACTCTTTATGCTACCTTTAAACAAGTAAAGGACTTTGGTAAAGTAAAGAAGGCAAATCTTGTAAATAAAATTTGGAGTAGGTATAAGTCAAAATGGTATAACCGAAGCATGCCTAATTCCTTTACTTAGGTTATCTAGCTTAATTCTAGCTTGCTAATAATAGCTTTCTCAGTTTACTTGAAGTGCTAGGCTTTCCTTGGGTAGTGCAGTGGTTGAAGTTTTCTTCCTCCTCCTCTTGGTAGAACTCCTCCTCCTCGTAGACTTGGTCGGTACTATCGTCTATAAATACATACGGCATACACAATCACCAAGCAATACTTAACTAGTCTACTTAGCACACTAAGGCACATATTTGATGATCTATTATCATCACAAGCATTACAAGGTTTAATGAACTAGTTTCATTCTTTTTATTTGAGAAAAGTAATTTCTACTCATTGAAATTAACTAAGATTTAATATTCTCCAATTAAAATATGGGATCATGTGTACACATGTCATCACCACATATTTTAACACATGGGAATGTGATTTAAGGGTTGGATCACATTTTAATAAGTTTATGTTTAATAATTAATGATTTAAAGTGACTAGAAATGCCTATATAGCATTATTTTGGTACTAGTCTAAAGTCACTGCATGCAAACCTTAATATTATTACATATTCAGATGGGTATGGTTAAATTTGATTTTTGAGAGTTGGAATCAACTCGAAAGCTATTATGGTTGATTTTATAAAAATGTTTGAATGTGCAAAAGCTTCTGTTTTGTTATTTTTACTAGGAGAGATCTCTAACTTTAGATGATTTAAATCCAACGGTCTTGGATAGAGATTTTCATTACCTTTCCAACAAAATTGGAATTACTCAATTTGGTTCAGTAAATCTTCCTGAAATGATTTTTAAACTAAGGGACATAATTGATTTAAGTCTAAAATAGAAAAATCCTAATTTGAATTACTGGGTCAGCGCGGGAAACTAAATGGGCCGACCCATTGGCGCTCCACAGCACAGAGGGCGACTGACAGGCTGGTCCCGCATGTCAGCAGTACTTAAAACCCAAAGCGCTATGGGGCAATCTGGGCGCTACGATTAGAACAAGGATCAACGGTCCATGGTCATCGTCAATGACAGACTCGTCGCCAGCGATACTGAACCCTAGAGCGGTCAGTGGGGGTCTACTGGGGACGTACCAGGGCTCCAGCTAGTGCGGCGAGGCGGGCAAACGAACTGGATGACAACGGCGGGCTCAGGCGAGGTCGTGGTAGGGGCTGAGGTGGACGAAATCGACGACCACGTCTCCTCCTCTGCAGCGGCTACCTCCGGCGGAATTCTGGCAATGTGCTACTCGAGCGGCTCCGGTGAGAGAGGGGAAATGGTTAGTGCAGAGAGGGGAGTGAGATGGTGTGAAGAAATGGTGCTGGGGAGGCTTGCTTATATAGGCTCGACGGTGAGGCAGTGAGGTATGGGCACGGCTCGTCGGTGACGGCGATACAGAGGGCTACCGGTGTGGGCGAGGTAGGCAGATGGTGGGCGGTCCGCTGGCGGTTCTCTACGGCGTAATGGCGCGGCTAGGGGCGGTGGCAATCGACCGGGGGCTTCCCTCTCTCTGGGAGACAGAGGCGGTGCTCGACGGTGATCATGGCGACTGTGGGTCATGTGGCGGTTCACGGCCGTGTCTGGCAGGGTGTGGGTGTCGAGGCGGAGCGGCGTGCGAGATTTGGTGTCGAGGCGCGGTTTGTGGAGTGCTGGCGGCGATCGCGCTCTGGTGCGCTCTGGCTGCACACACAGAGAAAGGGCAGCACGGCTCTGAGGTGGTCCAGTGGCTAGCAGGGACTGTGGGGTGGGCCGTGGGCGGCGGTGAGGTCACGCCTCGCTCCCTGGAGCGATGGAGAGGGGCTAGTGGTTGCCTGTGGCTTGTGCACGCTTGGCCGGCGAGCATGGCGTCGTGGTGGCGGTGCACTGGCGCCAGGGGCTAGGGCATGGGGTGGTTTCGGTCTGGTTGGGCCTGGGGGAGACCAAGGTGATAAATGTGCATCAAATGGCTCGACAAGATTTGCTCCAAAACAGTATTAGTTAGGCCATAATGATTCTGCTAACAAGGTGTTCGATGAAATGGTGGCATGATTGAAACTTTTGAATTTTTGAAAGATTTTTGGTGGAGTGATTCATCTTATTCTTAAGCATCTAGGTTTGCTTGGGATTTTGAAATGGAGTTCATTTGAGTGGTTTTTGAAAAAGTGCTATCTAGACATATGAACTAGAATCAATTTTCAAATATCATTTAAAATTAGAGTTTTAATGTTTTTGGGAGATCACAAAGTGGGCCTTGGTACATCACTACTTGTACTAGCAAGGGGTGCAAATATCCACAATTGTCTCTGTTAGGATTTGGGTGCTAGGAATAGCCAAAGTAGGCTAGGTGATTAAAATGGCAAAAGTGACCATTTGCTTATTTAATTCCTTTTGATTTCTTTTTCTTTGGGTTTTGCTTGGGGATGATCTAGATGATGTGTAATTCACCTTAGAATCATTTTACAACCAATAGATCACTCAATCATGGCATTTCAAACAACTCCTATTTTAAATGCACACACATATGAATGCTTAAGGATTTTTAAATAGAAAAAGTTTTTGGTAACCCCAAATTGGGTAGTTCTGATCTCGATCACTTGGATTAAAGTTTTGGGATGTTACACGGGGCTGCTCATTATGTTGAGAAGACATTACTAAAACCTGCGAGGAATTTGTATTTTGAATATGTGATGTGAATTGCTAATTGATAATAGGATTCCAAATTCTCTTCGAGATTGTAATTTGGGCCTGCTATGCAGGTCGCTGGGATCATTTGTGGGCGGGAGCATATAGGTTTTCTCCTGTTAGAAGCCTCGGATGGTGATTGTGGGGAGGAAGATGGTTTGGCTGAAGGAGTTATAAGCTCTGGAGAAATAGGTGTTAATATACTTAAGTCATTGTCTGAGATCCAGGAAATGGCACGGACTGAGGTATGGTCAAGGCAGTCTGATCATTTTGGTGAGTCAGTTATGATTACCTCCGTGATTCATTTAATATGACATAGTGTGTTTCCATATGATTACTTGTTGTTAGATAATAATTAAGCAATGCAAGTTCTGGATTCTCATAAAAGTGCACCAGTTCTTCAGCAATAGAGTTGCAAACCCTGATAATAGATTACTAAGTATTTTTTTATTTTTAATAAAATCTATATTTCCCTACAGATAGTTAGGATGCTTTCATCCATATTCGATGGTAGAATATGTTGCACATGTGAAGAAATTGCTGGACTATTTTTCCTTCCTGAATGATAAGATATCGATAGGTCTGATCAATTGCATTGTGCTACTCACAAAGTGCGTCTATGACCTTCACATTATTTCATTTTTTTGTAGTAATAAAACAAGTATGATTATCTTGGAATTTAATTTTCGAGATTATTGTAAAGAAGGCTATGTTCAAGCGGGAGGATTTTTTTCTGGATTGCTGCTACAAATGCTATAGTTGAGCTGATTTGTACAGAAAGCCAGTATGGGAAATAAATATTCCATACTGGATTATGTGAGTATCATTGGTATAACACATTATTGTGCTACAAATGTCCAGATTGCAAATTCTTATGTTAGTGTGTTAGCTCTACAAATATTATGTCATATTGGATTATGTGAGTATCATTGGTATAACATATTATTGTGCTATCTGAAATAAATATTTGTGGAAAATGCATTTTATATGGACTAATTGTGCCGTTTGGAACATGCGTGGAGAACGTATTTAATTTTTTTATTACTGAAATTCAAACTAGTGATGGGCAAGATAATGAGTCTGTCACTAAAAAACCAACATGGCTACGTTATTTGATTGCAACCAGTGACATGCATTTCTTTTGCCTGCCACTAGTATACACGTCCTAGTGACAGGCACATGCCTGTCACAAGTAGCCTCATACCAGTGACTAGTCATTAGTGACAGGCGATTTGCCTATCACTAATTGGTATTTTGAGCCTGTCACTGATAGCCTATTCCGCAGTAGTTTATAAAAGAAAGGATTGTCTACCCCTCTGAATATTAGCATTAGTGGCAGGGTTTAGAGAGATATTTCATCAATAATATGATTAATATCCATTTTAAATATGGACGTAGATGGCTATATTTCAGAGCCATCAACCTCCCCAAGCTTAAACTTGATCGTCCCGAGCAAGAAAACCAAAATCAAAAAGGAACTCAGCATTTAAACTGAAACAACAAGATGGTGATCTTACTCATGCTTAGTAGTCCCATGTTTCCTCTACTTCATAAATGTGAAAAACTTCAGCATAGATAGAGTAATGGCAAGCATATCATACGGGTTTCATGCATCCTTATAGCATAGAAAAATTATTGTAAACATGGATGATTCAAATGAGTAAACTTTATTCCATGTCAAGTAATCAACTCATAAGCTTGCCTTTCAACTGTAAAGTATAATCATGTAAATTAACAGTGTGAGAATTGTCATGAAAAGCATATATACTAGAGTATCTCAATTCTTCCACATCTTGCAAGCGCTACTTTTCTATTCATTGTCCTTCAAGAATTTTAGTTTTTAAGTAATTGAGAGCATGCCAAAGATTTTTATTAGTTTATCGGGTTGTGATGTAGACTCGTGGCATTTCTAAGGTTTTTGTTCCTTTTGCATAATGATTACTCATAATATCCAGAGGAGTTATTCCATCATGATTACAGCTACCCGGGAGTGCCAAGGATCTTACCCACTATAGCATCACTACTACAAGTGTTTAATCAACTCATAGCCGAAATCTAGGAGTTTTCTCCATGAAGATCGTTCATAGGCCAGTGGAGTTATTGGCATCCCATGAAGTTTGACACGCGTAAAGCTATATCATTCTTATGATTAACAAGTCAAACTTTGGCATGCTCACAAAAACCGCTAAACATTAATTCAATCGAACAAATCCTTTTAAAGAGAGCTATCAAGTCAATTAACATTTTCAATGCTGCTGAGTGTCTCTAGAAACAAACCTTCAAGAATAAGCACTACAACACCCAAGACTTCAATTGTGAGAGTTTTCTTATTACAATTGTTTAGCAAATTTTAGGCAAGACTCGGTTAATTATGAGAGCTGAAACAAAATGATCCCAATTAAATACCATGCAAACAAAAAATCTTACTATGATACAAAGACTCACTCCACCAATATAATATCTTAACATTTACTACTAACTAGCATGGGATTCTCAAACTTCAAAAGTGGGGAGTCATAAGGCATACCTCTAATGTTTGGTTCCACTTCTCTCTTCCTTTTTTATTTGTTTCTTGGAAACTAGAAGTCGATCACTCTCCTGCAAATATATGAAGACCTTGAGGCAGAAAGAAAAGAAAGAGGGAAAATAAGGAAAAATGGATAAATCTTTTTGTGATTTTTAAGAGAGTAACTTTAAAGAATAGAAAATTGGCGGCAAGGCTCGGCTAGAAAATTTTGAAAGCAAAAATATAAAGAACTAAAGATAAAGTGTTGGGGAAACCAACATGAGTGCTTATAAACTCAAATAAAAATGCAACCTCGAAATAAATAAAAACAAATAAACGCCAAATAAAGATACATGAGGAAACTTCCCCGAGCTTAGGCTTTTGCAAGCCCTTCAAATCATTGTGGTGGCGGGAAAAAGTCGTTACTCCAGTTCACACATTGAGTTGAGAGGTTACTTGTTGATTCTCGGAGGTTCAAAGAGAGGTTGTGCATCCTCTCCACAGTCCCTCCAAGTCTATGGAAATCTTGGTATGTGGCGAACCGGGTTTGTGGCTGCTCCTCCTGATAAGGAACTTCTTGCTCCTCCTCTTGGTCCTCGTCCTCCTCCGGAATCTCTTCCTCAGGTTGGTGTTGCTCAACCTGCGAATCATATAGCAAACGTCCTTCATCGATAGAGAAGAGACCATTAAGCATAGGAGCGGGGTAGATATGCCGAGCTCCAGCAATATGCAGATAATAAACACCACCTCTGCTAGTGAGCATTCCATAGGCCCTCAAGCTGGAGAAACCAACATGTGTCTCACCTAGTACGGGTTGCAATTCACCTAGGTCAATGTCTAGGGAAATGCCAAGCACGGTGATGACGCCTCCTCCTTTGATTGGCCCTTGGCTTTGGGAGGCTTGGTGCTCCAGGTAGCGCACAAGGATGGCGCCAAAGTTGAGTGATAGGTTGTAGTTGATGTAAGAAGTCGTTGCAAGGACTAGGATGTCCTCCTCATTGAGCCTCGTGAACTCATTACGTGCATGCAAGGTGTTAGCAATAACATAGAACAAATAGCGAATTGTAGGATGTTGAATATTCTTCCCCTTGTTTATTCTACCAGTGAAACTCATTACATTAGAGTATTGATCGGGGGAAGGACTTAAGCCAGTAAAGGATGCGCGTAAACATTCACATCATTCTTTGGCAAATTAAAGCATGCACACCATTCATCTAATGTGAAAGTGTAGTTGTTGTTCATCAGACGGAAAGAAATAGTGTCCTCTCCTTGCCATTGTTTAATGGTGCTTTGCAATGAACTAAGAAATTCAATGGTTAAGCGGTGATAAGTAGGTACATCATTGTACACAAAGTTTTGCAGGCTAGCTCTATTGCAATATAAATTAAATTCATCAGAAATACCTAGTTGGTTTAATATAATGGGGCAAGCCCACTTGGTGGCATTCACTTCGCGATTCTTGTCCCTATTGATGCAATCACAACGAGCCTCATCCCTGAACTGTGTCCCCATGCGTTCCTGAGCAGCAGCCCGAGAAGCGCTAGCGGTGTCACGAGCACGAGTTTGGCTCCTTGTGTTCATCATCTAAAACATTGAGGAAAGGCAAAAATAAACTTCTTTGATCCAACAACATTACGTATAATTATTCCTCCTCAAAGCACACTAAAGAGATTCCTCAAGATAATAATCTAGGCAAGAAAATCATGGCAATTGGTTCATAGTAGGTGTCACCCTAGATTGACAATGACAATAGATCTTAGATGAATTTGCAAAAATTAATTGGAGGATCGGAGGAGAAACATATGGCAGATCACTTGTATGCGAGGAAATCGAATGAAATTGAGTAGAGATGGAGATCTCTTGAGGTTTTGAGAGAGTTTCGAGGTAGAAGAAAGAAAAAGGATTGAAGTTTTGGAGTTCGGAGTACCTTCCCGTGTGATTCTGTGGTCAGACGCAACTATACGGGCGCAACTATATGGGCGGAACGTGTGTTCTCGCCGTATAGTTGGCATTCTTTCAAAATATTAGGGTTTCTTCCTGGTGGCGCAGCTATACAGACGCAACTATACGGGCAGAACAAAATGTTCCGGCCGTATAGTTGGTCGTTAAACTGTCTGTCCCTGTGAAAGAAAATTTGCAAAGACATCGATATCTATACGACCGAAACTATACGGCCAAAAATTTTATTTCCGCTGTATAGTTGGTCGTTAAACTCTTAGTACATATGAAAAGAAATTGTATGGAGGCATTGATATCTATACGACCGGAACTATACGGCCAGAATTTTTATTCCCGCTGTATAGATGGTCGTTAAACTCTCAGTACATATTGTAGAAAAAATTCGATGGTAAAGATATCTATATGACCGGGACTATACGGCCAGAATTTTTATTCCCGCCGTATAGTTGGTCGTTAAACTCTCTGTGTGCATCAAAAATTTATGTTTCTTTGTAAACAATTTCTTTTCCTATAACTTAGTGATATACCTTGTTTTTGACAAAAAATTGACAGTAAATATTGTCGACCAACAATAGCATGAATAAAGCAGAATTTCAAGTACTACCAAACTTCTTCTCCTCAAATGGAGTTTTCTAGCACTCTTTATTAAACATGAACTTAAACTAAAACTAAAAACTTAACTCAAACCTTTATTTCACATGGGTTGCCTCCCATGGAGCGCTCTTTTTTGGTCAATAGCTTGACCTTAATGATACTCACTTGGGCCAGATGAGTGGAACACCCACTCCAAAGTAATTGGACTTCAAAGTGATGGCCTCCTTCTCATCATGTTTGGCTTTCTTCTTCCTAGGGAAATTAATAACAAAAGGATCCCGCGAAGGCAATTGCGGCTTCACGTTCCCTTCATGCAGATTATATAAAGCCTTTATAGTTCGCAAGAAAGGATGGCCTACTATTATAGGAGCAATAGTATCTTCAGGCATGTCAACAATAACAATGTCAATTAGAGCAGGACAACCTTTGATGTAAACTAATTTTTTCTCCTTAATCCCTACAGCTTGTTTGTAGGTAGAATCTGCTAGATGCAATTTTAACTCAGTAATTTAAAAGGATCCAAGATTTAACTTGTTAAAAAGACTCTTTGGAATTGTTGAGACGCTTGCACCTAGATCACAAAGTGCAGCTATCTCATTGGTTCCAATCTTTATCTTAATAGTAGGCTCAAATATGTCATCTAGTTTAACAGGTAACTTTTAAGTGATTTCCTTGTATTCTTCTTCAACCTCGCGTACCTTAATTGCAACTTGATCAACAAAGTGTTGATACATGGCTTCTTCGTTACCTTCAATTACCGGAATTTTGACATTGATCCTCTTTACGAGGTCTTCGATGGTGTATCTTGGTGAAGGGGTATTACTATAATCAAGTTCTTAACGCTCCTCCCTTTGGATCCTCATCATTTTGAGTTCTTCAACGGTATTGGGCTCAGCTTTACCTGCAAATTTAGCTAGAATGAAAGTTTGACTCTCGGTTATCTTACCTAGCTATGCCTCAACAATCCTTGTTCTTTCTTGAAGGGCCTGCAAATCATTTCTCAAACTAACAGCTTGGTAGATAATTTACCAAGCATAGCATCATCGTTCTATGTAATTTTGACTAGAATATTATTTTGTTCATTTTGTGATTCTATAAAAGACTTAAGCGTTTCTTGGAGACTACCATTACTAGTTCCCATATTATTATTAGAGTTCCCTGTAGGACTAGCATAATGTTTCTGAAAATTAGGATTGTAACACTTCTTCCAAGCAGGGTTGTAATCATTACGAGCTATGAAGTCTATTTATTCTATGTTTGTTTCGGGGGTAGCTCTTACCTGAGTTTCCTTACCTTTTACGGCGAGTATGAGCTCATCCAACTTAGAATTGAGATCGTTGTTCTCTTGTGGTGAGATAGAGTTCACCTTCTTCATCTTTGATCTTTCCACATACCATTGGGCATGGTTGTCTTGCATATTGTCTTGCAGCTGCTTTGCTTCGGTAATATGTTTACCCATAAATGTTCCTCTAGTTGCAGTATCAAGCATAGACTTAGACACATGATTAAGAGCATTATAAAATAAATGGAGGATTAACCAATCTTCCATCCCATGACTAGGACAGTTTCTTAGGCATTCTTTCATCCTCTCTCATGCAAGCGCCAGTAGCTCACGCTCTTCATGTCTAAAGCCAGTAATATTAGATCGAAGCTGCATAGTCTTTGTAGGTGGGAAAAATTTAGTCATAAATAAAGAAGTACATCCCACCCATGATGTAATAGTATTTCTAGGCAAAGATAACAACCATTCTTTAGCTCTCCCTCTTAGAGAGAAAGGAAATAAACGCAATTTGACTGCATCAGGGTCAACATCTTTTATACGCATCATATCACATATTTCAGTGAAAGTATTCAAGTGCATACCTACGTCTTCAACAATAGGGCCTCCAAATTGATTCTATTGAAGCAAACTGAAGTAATGGATCTTAATTTCATAGTCATCAGCATGGATTGTTGGATGTAATAGGAGTACGCAAATAATCATTATTGGGAGTAGCAAACTCCCCAAGCTTCTTTTCAGCCATACTTCCTATGTTTCTAGGTTTTCTTAGATAAAGAATTATAACAATAAAAGAAAGAATTTAAAGACTAACTATTTTTTTGGTTTATCAAATAAAGACTGAAAGCAAACTAACAAAATTAAAAATAGGAATTAAAACTAGCAAGGTTCCTAATAATCTTACTAGGGTAGCTATTGCTTCCTCGGCAATGGCGCCAGAAAAAAGGGTTGATACCTTCCATCCGGATTATGGATGTAGTATAGCTTGTTTTTCCCTATTATACCTAGGTTATCGAATCATCGAGAAGCGAATGCATAGTGAAGTTACTTTAACAGACCTTCGGGAGTTTTAAAATTCCTTTTGTGGTTTTACCGGACCAATACTTTACATCTTTTTGTTGTTGTCGATGATGGAGAGAGAGGGCCTAGGGCATTCGGTTTTACTTGTAGCTGTGCAAAACACCTGATGGAAATAAAATATAGAAATAAAAGATAGAAATAAAGTATTCATGTACTTGTTAGAGCAAGATAAATTATATGTGGGCAGTGCATCCATAATTGCTATTGCCTCCGCAGCCGCTTATAGCAATAACCTACTAGTCTAATCCATAGAAGAAAGAGAACTAATGATATGCATAGTGATGTCACCGTTCATCCCAAGCAAATCCCTCACATATAGCCGCACTACCCCTTCTATCACTGGGGTTCCCAACCTGCAGATCAGTCATCACTCATACTACCTATACCTGGCTCAACCCTTGGGGTGTTAGGTACCTGGCAAGTCCTTGGATTGAGGCAAGAGATGATACAATAATCATCATGTCATACAAACTAATACACGATCCCATCTACGATAAATCACATGCACAATTGCTACATGGCTAGGCCGAAGCCCTTAGCCCAAGGAGAATTACTAACACATAGAGATGAGATCAACAATCACAAACATTGTAAAGAAAATCATAAGATTGATAGCAATAGTCTTACAATGTTGCCAATCGAAGAAGAGATCTACTATTACAAGTGGTGTAATATGTCTATGGAGATGGAGAAGGGTTTGGAGATCTGGAGGCGGCTGGTGATCTATGGCAGAGACTTTTTGGCGAGGTATGGCTTCTTTTCTCGTCGCCTGAGGATTCTTTATATAGGGGTCCCTTCATGAAAGTTGTTCTGTTTGACCTAACAGTGGAGGTGCCAACTATACGACTGGAGCTATACGGTCAGAATTTTTGCTCCGGCCATATAGTTGGTCGTTAAAGCGTCTGCCTCCGTTGTTCGGCTCCTGGTTTCTTCTAGTTGTTGGAAATCTCGTATCTTTGAATTCAATGTAGTGATTCCCTCCTTTAAACGACATTATCTGCGTAGGAAAATATAAAAGAAAGGATTACATACCCCTCTAAATAATAGAATTAGTGGAAGGGTTTAGAGAGATATTTCATCAAGAATATGATTAATATCCAGTTTAAATGTGAACATAGATGGCTATATTTCAGAGCGATCAGGGCAATGTACTTTGAACGCCACAAATGGCTCACCTTGAGGTGTGGTGGCTCGATGCTCACCCCATGCCACACAAGGACTGACCCAATATGCGAAGGCACACAACACACCTACGCCACAAAAGGCTCACCCTATTCTCTCGTGAGCTCGCCACAAAGGTCTACTCACGATCCAATATGGGACACTTGAGGGATATCACCGAACCCGTACAAGGCTTGGGGAAATCTGCACAACTCAATTGGAGGGCACCAAAGAAAAGCCACAAAGGCTCCACAATGCCACAACATGCCGCAAACTTGAGAATCTCCATAACTCAATTGGACACCTCAAGAACACACCACAACGCCACACAACCATCTAGGATTCCAAGAACCCAAGAGTAACAGTCCCAAGAGCATGAACTCGCTGAATCTCTAAGGAGAACTCAAAGCTATGCACCAAATTCAAGAGGCAAGTCCTTCACTCCCAAATTCCAACAAAGCTACAAAAGCTATTGGGGGAATAAGAGAGGAACAACACAAGAAGAGAACACAAAACTCTCCAAGATCTAGATCCCAAGGATTCCTTCACAAAGAAGGGATTTGGTTTGGTGGGGGTTGTAGATCTAGATCTCCTCTCTCAAATCCCTCAAAAATATGAAAGAATCATAAGGGGGAAGGGGAGAGGGAAAGCTCTTTAAGGTCAACAATGGAGGAGGGAGGGAAAGCCAAGAACCAAGAAAAGCAAGTTAACCCACGAAGGGGAAGGGGAGCTCCTTTTAAAGGGCTCTGTAACACCCAATATTTTGCATCCATGTTTATTGAGGATTAGGAAGCTAGAATTTAGGGGGGATAAAACTTTTTCTAATTGTTTGCATATAAGCCTAGATTTACTAGATTGCTTGATCACTTGAGTTGTCTTGGTAGTGTTACTTGCTAATCTACATGCTTGAATGATCACCAAGGGTTATATTAGTTAGTCTCCCCACAAGCTAAGATTTTGGCTAAGCCCTATGAACCAAGATTTATTCCAACCCTCGAGCCTTGGTTTGAGAAAACCCTTCACCCTTTCTACCCTGCAAGAGTCCCATGTGGTACTATGTTATGAGTACTTGAGAACCACACCTTAGCCCTGGTTAAACCACAAGCCCATGCCTTTTGCATGTGAGTGTTTACCTCACTAGTTATCACTTAGGGAATGACCACCTTATTTTGTCCAAAGTTCGGCTGATCATTGTAAACACCTGGCTGTGATCCAGGGGCAACCAAGGCCTAAGCATGATCACCTAACACCCCTCTGAACTCCCATGCCTTCCCCACTGTAATTAGTGGCCTTATTTCGATTTGGCAAGTTCCCAAAGTGGCCACCTCATCAACTTGGCACAAGATCACCAAAACCCTCTCCCACTCCCCCTGCCCATGCTACACCCTCTCTCTGACCCTGGCATGATGCCTCACCACCCCAGCAACCACCCTGCACTCCCCCACGTCACATGAACATGCCGGCACACTCCAAAAGAGAGAGACAAGGGAGATCTTGGCAAATCTTGCCAAGCCTTGAAAACCAGCAGTCTCTCCCTCCCTTCAGTCACGTCTGGCCCCACCCAAACGGCTCCAACTTCCCAGGAACCATCTCCACCCTTCCCCTCTCTCTCCCGTGCGCCCAGCTACCCCCAATCCCCGGCGCCCACCTCAGCACAAAACTTCTCGACCTCGCTCCCTTTGTTCTTCTCCTGGTGCAAAAACTCGCGGAGGGACAGAGGAGCACCCCGCCACCCTATCGCACCCCTACCCTGCCTACCTCCCAGGCCTCAGCTAGGCAGACCGAGCCCTGCAGACCTGAGCTGTTCCATCGAACAGCTTGCAGGCAGCATGCAACGGCCACCTCCCTGTCACTCTCCAGTAGGCCCAGCCGGCCCCCGAGGAGAAACCGTCCCCAGATTGCCCGACGACGTCGCCATCGCCCCTCCTGGCCAACCCCGAGCTCCCCTTGCGACCCCACTACCTCGTCGTGCACCCGGTGCGCCATGGACGAGCCCAGCTCATTAAATAGCTCCCCCACCCCTTGTACGCTCCTCCCACTCCTCATTTCACTTCCAGAGCTCCCTAGTACCACCTCAGAGCGGAGGCCGATCCTCTCGCCCTCCCCTCCCACACTGCTGTTTCTCTCCGTCTCGGTGCCGACGATGAACGGGAAGGTTCCACAGCCCCTGCTCCACCCTTTCCCCGCTCTTCCCCTCCACTGCACTCGCCTCTCGAAACCAGGCCTAATACCCCTCCTCTGACTGTTCTCGTCGACAGGTACGCCGGAGCTGCGAGGAGGCCGAGAACTCCGAGCCGCGCCGCTGCTGACGCGACGCATCCATTCACCCGGGGCAGACCTGTCGTACCTCGTTCGACTCCCCATCCTCGACCGCTTCGAGCCACACCGTCGCTGACCCATCTCCACCCCAGGGTAAGCCTCCCCGCCGTCCGCCAGCGCCGCTAGGGTTTACCTCTCGTCAGCGTCGAGCCCTGTGAGGACGACAAAGCCAGGCCGTCTGATCTATTTTAGATCCAACGGCCAGCAACGCCCTATACCCCTTTGCCCCTCGGTGCCTATGACATGCAGGCCCCACGGCGGATTTGAATCCCCAGCCCTCCTACGGGGGCCACCCTGTACGCGGGACGACCCAACTTCTTAGCGGGCCGCAACCCAGCCTCTGCACTGCCTCCTCTTATTTATTTTAGGCCATTTTAATTCCTAGAAACATGTTCTGTAGTTTTAATTCCACCAAATAATATCTGTGTAGTGTCTTGGCTTGGTTCAAAATTTGTAGAATAGCCCTGGTATTTGTCTATTGCATGGCATTGTTAGCTAGCCGAAAGCATGTCTGTGCTTTTACTGAGTAGTATTGTGGTATAATTTATCTGTTTGTACTATTTAATCTGTAGCTTTATTTCTAGATCTCAGAAAAATGTGAAACCAATTTCTAGGCATTGCCTATGAATTTGCCTGCTGAGCAAAACTTGAATCATCCAATTTGGATTTGTGTACCCCCTGTTCTTATTTTTACAAATTATGGATAGAGGGTTCTTAGTTAATTTCCACAGGTTGCTACGAAGCTAATTTTGGGATTAAACCAACTCCTAGAGTTAGGCCTCTGATAGTACTACTTATTCCTGGAAGGGCATAATTTTTGGCTATGTAGTTCTGCCATGGGGAATTTAGTACTAGATGCTGCACTGTTTTCAGTATTTTATTTATTAAAAATCAACTCTTTTTTATAAAAATATGAAACTAGTGGGGTTGGATTTGTATTCTCTGTGGCTACTCAGAAATATATTTTGTAGTCACTGTAATCTAACTTGTTTTGGTCGAATCATCTGCTTGTGTGCTAATCTAGTCTTTACCACTAAAATCACCAAATAAGTTTGATTTAATCTTTTTGATTATTTCCAATGGCTTTGTATTGCTAGGATCAGTGGCTACTTGTGTTTGGTTGGGTTGGTTCAGTTGTGCATCTGTTCTGTACTGATTGTGTTGTTTGTGTAATGGATGATGATTAGAGTTATGGTTTGATTATATTTCCCCTTTGGCGACGATAGATACGAACGAGGACGAGTTTGAGGAAGGTACTTGGGAAGGTTTTAAGGAAGAGGACCAGGAACAAACTGCCAACCAAGGCAAGCCACCTACAAGTTCATGAGACTTGTCCCATCTTTATTTTATGCATTCTGTTTTACTTACTCTTACTAATGCATTGTTCTACTCACTATTTTGTTATTTATATCTATTATGGTATGGGTTTGGCTCCACCAAACTTATGCCTATGGTACTGTTTAAGTACTCCCCCTTGGTGTTACCTATCCCTACCCTAGTAGTTAAGGTGTTCTAACATACCACAACCCCTTGGAAACCCATGTTTAGCGTAACAAAAACTCTAGGTTGGGAACCCGATGGCAAGAAGGGTTTTTACAAAAGTTTTGGACAGAAAACCTTGGCAAGTGGAACTTGCCGAGTGAGTTTTAACAATGAGTTTGGTTCTACAAGTGGTGGCACTAAAGAAGGAGTTGGCAAAAAAACTGTTTTTGAAAACGCACCTGGTTCTATGTAGTTTTGCTAGAACAACTACCCCGTGCAACCACACTACCCCTATATGGGAAGGGGCTTGAATCGAAAGTGGTCCTCTCTGATGCACGTGCCTCGCAACTACTATAGGGGATCACGATCCCTGGAGGGTGGGCCTTCTCCGTTAAAGGTCCATGAGGGACATCGACCTGGGAAGGAACTATGAGCCCCTCGTTGAAAGCGCCCACTGTGTAAGGTGTAAAATGCGCTCCGGTTGGTCCTCGGTACCCGACATCCCGGTTTTGAGGGGAGAAACACTCATAGGGTAGGCGCTTGTGTTAAGAGGAGATTATCCCGAAGGTCTCGTCTGGTTATCCAAAACCCGCATACTAGTGTATGACGATCCGTGACTGTTCGCGGCGGATGTATCGGATCTTGTGGGTAAAGTGTACAACCTCTGCAGAGCGTAAATCTATTCGAATAGCCGCGTCCATGGTCATGGAAAGTTGGAAAGGTTGCTGCGTAGCGGTGCTGGTTTTGTTTTATAAAAAGGTTTTCGAAAGGATTCGGCCATGGGATGGTCGAAGGGTATTGTGGATGGACCATGGAATGGTCGGACCTAGTTGAAGTATTGGTCATGGGATGTCCACGGTGGAAGTGAATAACAGGGTTGATCCCATCCTAGTAGTTCAAGTTATCCTAACTATTTTACCCCTAAAAAGTTTTGCAAACAACGAGTTGTATGGTTTAGAGTATATCTCTAAGAGATTTCACAAATAGCCCCCTTTGGAGCCATCCTACCCATAGCCTTATTGCATAATCTTTGTTCTTCCTTGTATGGTGGTTTGTGAGTATATTCAAAGTACTCACTGGCAATGTTCCCTGGCTATCAACTTGGTCAGATTATGAGCAGTATGGAGGAGACGAAGGAGGGTACGATGACGACTTTGCGAACTAGGGCGTTACTCCGAGTCAGGCACCTATTGGGCTTTGGCTTTACTCCGGTCCCCCGCGTTTAGTAGTACCGCTGCTATTATCTATTTGTGCCCATGGAGGCAAGTTGTAAGACTAATACTTTAAGAATTATTGTACCGTACTTGCAATGGATGTGTGTAGTTTGATATCATGTCGGTTATGCTCCACGATGCACTGATCATGGGATCGTGGTGGTTTGCATAATTTGGTTATCTCGGGTGAAAATCCAGGATACCATAGGCTCCCCCATCTGCACGTTATGCACAGATATGTGCACAACTGGTAGTACCGTTGGGTGGGCCGTACTACCGCTAGCGCCCAGTCAACGATCAGAAACAGCGGCGTGAAAGAGGAAAATATGATCCTGGCTAGAACTTCCACCGGTACTACCAGCTGCAAAGTGCTTGATCGGTACTATCGCTTGAAGTTTTGACAAATATGCATGACCAAAGTAGAGACGTTACTGAATAGAAAATAGGACAAATGGAAGTGGCTCTGGTACTTCCACCGGTACTACCGGCGGCATTTTTGCCAAAGCGGTACTTTTGGTGCCTAGCCGGTACTTCCTCCCACCAACAGTACTACCGCCAAAACATCCGACCAAAGTTCTGCCAAATAGAACTCACCAAAACAAAGAAGTTATTGAACGCATCCCATGGGCATCGGAAAAAAGGGCGGAACTTCCACCAGAACTACCGGTAGCGAACATGCCCTAGCGGTACTACTGGTGGAGAGCCAGAACTTCTAGTCAGGGAATCTTCAAAAACCAAAACTGTAATAACTTTCGCGTCCGAACTCCAAATGAGATGAAACCAATTTTGTTGGAAAGATAACGACGTGTATAATTCCAACAAAGTATTGGGTATAACTAGTGGATAAAATACCATGAATATATATGTGAGGTATCTCCCAAGGTGTGGAGTCGAAAAACCCGCAAGATCAAAAACGCAATAATATATGCAAGGGAAATCCCTTTTTGATGAACTAGAGCTTGTTATGAAGATAACCACAAGCTCTAGATCCTCACATGGACAAGAACCAAACAACAACCAAGAAAGATGATGATATGTATGCAAAGGTTTGAGCTCTGTCCGAAAGATATGATCGAGCTACTCACTCGAGAGCCCCTCTTGATAGTACGACTATCTATCCTAAACCCGGTCTACCAACACTACAAGAGACCGGTAAAATAGAAAGCCTATCAAGATCATACCTTTTCCTTGAGCAGTCCACTTGATCTTGATGTAGACCGTCTTGTCCTTCTCAAGGTGGATCACCTTTCTTGATTACTCTTGCTTGCTCTTGCTTGATGAAGACTTGTGATGTGCTCCCCCATTAACGTGGGCATACCCTAAAGGTACTCGTGATCAGCATATACGGTCTAGCTCAGAAGAATCCCACGATGCTGCTAAGGCCTAGTCGAGAACACGGTAAAGTACAAGATAGAAGTTTAAAGGGAAAACCCTAAAATGTAACCGACTAGGCCTGCCATCCCGAGACCTAGCATATCTATATATAGGCTGGGAGGGGCCAGCAAGGAGGATATCCGTAACCCTAGTTTCCACACCATCGCCAGATTGCATCTATGCACCCCTGTAACTTTCGACTCCTCGATATTTCCAAGAGTATACAAGAAGGAGTAGGGTCCTCTACGAGGCCTGAACCTGGGTAAACCTCGTGTCACCTGTGTGTTTGTTTGCTAGCCGATTGATGCCTCCAGTGCTCCCTACTGCCTCAAACCTAAGCCCATCAATGATGGCAATTGATGAGCTAACCCCTCATCAATTGGCGTTGTCTGTGGGAAAAGGGAGTGCTTATGGTGCGGCTTCCTCGGCCCCATCAACCGCGATCTACGACACTCCACAGCAGTGGAGACTCGCTTCCTTTTCGGTGCCTTTGAATTCACCGTCCACATGCCGGCCACTCGCCCGGATTTCGAGTTCGTGGGTGACGAAATCGTCCTAGGGATCAGGAGCTTGCGCTTCCAAGTTGGTCAGCTAGGAACACTTCGCCTCCCTAATCAGCCGAACGTTCCCACGATTGCTCTTGTATTGTGGTTTCCAACGCCGATCGGCACCCTGAGCAAACTCAATGCCACAACATTAGGCAGGAATATGGACAGCAACTCTAGTTGTGAGTCCGATCTGGGTAATCTAGCAACAGAAGACGGAGCCTACGGCTCTGGATCTAAAAGCTGTGGAAGCAACAGCTTCCCCAACCACTACATGTGCTCCATCATCCATACGGGCAGCAGCGGCAGCATCATTCGGGAAAACACCGGTACTGGCGGTGGTATCCCAGTCGCAAACGGTGGCCCCTCCAATGGTGCCCCCACTGACAACGGGCCAGCAGGGCTGCCCCCTAGCGATGAACCCGTCGCAAAAGATCAGCCGCACCTCTCTGTGAATGAACATACGCGAGAGCACGTACTGATCAAGCTCAACGATGCTGAGTGGGCCCGCTGCAGGGAGGCCCTACGCAAAACTCATCACAAGAGATGCTGATGGGTTATCACTGGATGCTCAAGGAGGAGTTCAACCGCCAGCAACAAGTAATCGCCAGCTCGACAAGCGCAAAAGGGCAGCGCTCTCCGAGTCGAGCCTCCGACGAGCTGCGCTCTCTTTCATCAAAGGATCCTCCTCTAGAGGCAACGATAAGGCAGCTGCCAGAAGACGCTCTCGACTGGCTCACCTCACTGATAGGGAGCAAGAAGAGGCCACTCGAGTCGTCGACTTCTCATCCATGATGGTAGACACGCGGGGAAACATGCTCCCAAAAATGCCGCAGGCAGCAGTGATGGTAGCCACCATGTACCTGCTCAACAACCAGCCGCCGGCTGGGGACCCACGGTCCGCCATGCACCTATCTATGTTCGCTGGCCTAGGACTAGTCGAAGCTGGCTCACCAAGGATCCAGCGCCGGAGCCGAGGAAAAGCAACGCTCTAGCGAAGCGCTACTCTCCCTCCTCCTCCAGCGACGACGACCATGACTTGTCGCGGCGACGCCTCTGACGACGACACGAGTACGACTATGACGCATGTGATGACATCACGCAGCGCGAGGTCGAAACGATGCACGCAAGGCGCGCCTGCTTGACGGACTCGGAAGATGATGGGATGGAGCTCTGTGGCGCCATCTGCTTCAGTAGAGCCGTACAACAAAAGTGAATTCCAAAAGGGTTCAAACTCCCATCAGAGAACCCGAAATTCGATGGCCTCCAAGACCCAATGATCTGGCTGGAGGATCACATTTCTTCTGTCAGGCTGCACGGCAGAACCATGAGCATGGTTATGCAATGCCTCCAGCTACAGCTGCAAGGCACCGCCCGTGCATGGCTTAACAACCTCCCTCGCCGGTCGATCCGTAGCTGGGATGAGCTGGTCTACAGCTTCGTGCGAAACTTCAAGGGCACTTACAAGAGGCCCGCATCAATCAAAGAATTAAGAGGCTGCTATCAAAAGACCAGCTAGTCATTGCGCTCATACATTCAGAGGTGGTCCATCATCAAAAACTCTACAGAGGACATCTCTGAGGATCGTGCAATTGACACATTCAATGGTGGCGTATGCTGCAGAGAGCTCAGGGAGGAGCTGGGCCATTCGATGCCTAAAACAATCGACCACCTGATGGAGATCACGAATAGGTGGGATGATGGAGAGGACTCGGTGAAAAAAAATGTGCCCACCCAGACGATGATGATGACCTCGGTCGTAGACGCGATCGCTAAGGAAAACGCCGGATCCGTGGTTACGAGGACCGCGAGGAAGTCGACATGGTCGCGGCTGGCTATGCCGATAAACGTGACGACAGCAACCGCAACAGCGGATACCGTGGCGGTGGATACCACGATAGCAGGAAAGCCACGCAAGTATGGCAAATCCGCACTTGCGATGAAGCACCTGGAACATCTATCCAGGAAAAACTGTCTGGACCTTGCAACATACATTTCTACATCGAGAAACGCGATGGCAAGAAGAAATCCAGTCACCTCCTGAAGAACTATCGCGAGTTCCTCAATTCCATGAAGGCCTGGCCTAGATGAATCGCGATGCGATAAACCAGGGCTATGGAGCTGCCTCGGGTGCCGTGGCTCATAGAGCGCAACCACCACCACCCGGGCCACCCCCACCTGTGGCCGTGCGGGTCCAGAACAATGGAGGCGAGCAGTATCCGCGAGCACTGGGGAATATGGGCATGATCCAAAAAGGACGCCTCTACAATAGAGTGCAAAAGTCAATCACTCGCCAAATAAATTTGCCGGTTAATTCTCCACCCCCAATAACTGAGTACCTCAGCGGGTGCGAGTCCTATATTACCTTCAATATGCGCGATCATCCGCACTAGGTGCCTTGCCCGGGCCACTCTCCTTTGGTGCACGAGGCACAAATTGGTGGCTTCGAGATGAGTCGCGTCTTTATTGTCGGTGGCAACGGCATCAACTTCATGTTCGCCAGCACCTTGCACGCCATGCGGATTCCCCTGTCATGCCTAGAAGCCTCCGACACAATGTTCCATGGCATCGTCCCAGGAAAGGACATATACCCCCTGGGAAAAATTAGCTTGGATGTCATCTTCGGCACACCAGCAAACTTCTAGGGAGAGCGCATCAAATTCGAAGTGGTGGATTCGCCCTCGCAGTACCATTGCATCCTAGGACGTGTCGCGTTCACGAGCGTTATGGCGGTGCCACACTACGCGTACCTGCAGATGAAGATGACAGGCCCTAACGGCATTATCACCATCAACAAAAGCTTCAAGAGATCAGGTAGCGGCGATAGGGAGTTCAATAGAATCTCCTAGTATTTCGGCATGCAAGAGGAGCTGGTGAGGCTCAAGGACTCGACAGACAACAATCTACCTCCTCCGAGTAAGCCAAACTCGCCGGATCAATCCTTCAACTCATCGGTCCACAACAAGGCGGTCTAGATCCATCCAACAGACTCAACCAAGACGGCCCTCATCACCAACAACTTGAGTCCCGCATAAGAACTCGCGGTCATCGAATTCCTTTGTGAGCATTGGGAAATCTTCGTCTGGTGTCTAGTGGACATACCATTGGTTCCCAGGGAATTTGCTGAGCAATCACTCAACGTAAATCCTGAAGCAAGACTAGTGAAGCAGACGATACGTCGACTGTCGGAGCCAAGGGCAAAAGCGGTCGGTGATAGAAGTCAACAGACTCCTCGATGCTAACTTCATACGAGAGATCAAGTAAAGCACCTAGGTGGAAAACCCCGTACTTGTTCCTAAAAAGGACACGGATATCCTGTGGATCTGCGTGGACTTCACTTCCTTGAACAATCATTGCCCAAAGGATCAGTTCCCATTGCCGCGCTTCGACCAGATAATCGATTCCACCGCGGGATGCGAGCGGCTCTGCTTCCTCAATACCTACTGAGGCTACCACCAGATTCGAATGAAGGAGGAGGACCAGGAGAAAACAGCCTTCATCACACCGTTCAACGTCTTCTGCTACACAACGCTACCCTTCGGGCTGAAGAACACAGGGGCCACCTACCAGCGGTGTATGTAGGCCTAACTCAAGAGCCAACTTGGTCGAAATATCCAGGTCTATTTCGACGACATTGTAGTCAAAACTAAGGACGAAGCCTCGTTACTCGACGACCTCCGCAAGACCTGCGATAATGGCAAGAAGAAATCCAATCACCTCCTGAAGGACTATCGCGAGTTCCTCAAGCTCCATGAAGGCCTGGCCCAGATGAATCGCGATGCGATAAACTAGGGCTACGGAGTTAACCCGGGTGCCGTGGCTCATGGAGCGCCACCAGCACCACCCGGGCCACCACCACCAGCGGCCGTGCCGGTCCAGAACAACGGAGGCGAGCAGTATCCGCGATAACTATGGAATATGGGCATGATCTAAAAAGGACGCCCCTCCAATAGAGTGCAAAAGTCAATCACTCGCCAAATAAATTTGGCAGTTAATTCTCCACCCCCAATAACTGAGTACCTTAGTGGGTGCAAGTCCTATATTACCTTCGATATGCGCGATCATCCGCGCCAGGTCCCTTGCCCAGTCCACTCTCCTTTGGTGCACGAGGCGCAAATTGGTGGCTTCGAGATGAGTCGCGTCTTTATTGTCGGTGGCAGCGGCATCAACCTCATGGTCGCCAGCACCTTGCGTGCCATGCGGATCCCCGTGTCATGCCTAGAAGCCTCCGACATAACGCTCCATGGCATCGTCCTAGGGAAGGGCGTATACCCCCTGGGAAAAATCAGCTTGGACGTCATCTTTGGCACACCAACAAACTTCCGGCGAGAGCGCATCAAATTCGAAGTGGTGGATTGGCCCTCGCAATACCATTACATCCTGGGACGTGTCGCGTTCGCGAGGGTCATGGCGGTGCCACACTACGCCTACCTGCAGATGAAGATGCCAGGTCATAACGGCATTATCACCATCAACGGAAGCTTCGAGATATCAGGTAGCTATGACAGGGAGTTCAATAGAATCTCCCAGTATTTCGGCATGCAAGAGAAGCTGGTGAGGCTGAAGGACTCGATAGACAACAATCTACCTCCTCCGAGTAAGCCAAACTCACCAGACCAATCCTTCGACTTATCGGTCCATACCAAGGCGGTCTAGGTCCATCCAACGGACTCGACCAAGATGGCCCTCATCACCAACAACTTGAGTCCTGCATAGGAACTTGCACTCATCGAATTCCTTTGTGAGAATTGGGAAATCTTCGTCTGGTGTTCAGTGGACATGCCAGGAGTTCCCAGGGAATTTGCTGAGCAATCAGTCAAAGTAAATCCTGAAGCAAGACCAGTGAAGCAGACGATACGTTCACTATTGAAGCCAGGGCCAAAAGCTGTCAATATAGAAGTCAACAGACTCCTCGATGCTAACTTCATACGAGAGATCAAGTAAAGCACCTGGGTGGCAAACCCCGTGCTTGTTCCTAAAAAGGACACGAATATCCTATGGATCTGCGTGGACTTCACTTCCTTGAACAATCATTGCCCAAAGGATCACTTCCCATTGCCGCGCTTAGACTAGATAATCGATTCCACCACGGGATACGAGCGCCTCTGCTTTGTTGATGCCTACTGAGGATACCACCAGATTCGAATGAAGGAGGAGGACCAGGAGAAAACAGCCTTCACCACGCCCTTCGGCGTCTTCTGCTACACAACGCTACCCTTCAGGCTGAAGAGCACAGGGGCCACCTACCAGCGGTGTATGCAAGCCTGACTCAAGAGCCAACTTGGTCGAAATATCCAGGTCTATGTCGACGGCATCATCGTCAAAACTAAGGACGAAGCCTCGTTACTCGACGACCTCCGCAAGACATTCAATAATGGCAAGTAGAAATCCAGTCACCTCCTGAAGGACTATCGCGAGTTCCTAAAGATCCACAAAGGCCTAGCCCAGATGAATCGTGATGCGATAAACCAGGGCTACGGAGCTGCCCCGGGTGTTGTGGCTCACGAAGCGCCACCACCACCACCTGGGCCACCCCCACCTGCGGCCATGTCGTTCCAGAACAACGGAGGCGAGCAGTATCCACGAGCACTGGGGAATATGGGCATGATCCAAAAAGGATGCCCCTCCAATAGAGTGCAAAAGTCAACCACTCGCCAAATAAATTTGGCAGTTAATTCTCCACCCCCAATAACGGAGTACCTCAGCGGGTGTGAGTCCTATATTACCTTTGATATGCGCGATCATCCGCACTAGGTGCCTTGCCCGGTCCACTCTCCTTTGGTGCATGAGGCGCAAATTGGTGGCTTCGAGATGAGTCGCGTCTTTATTGTCGGTGGTAGCAGCATCAACCTCATGGTCGCCAGCACCTTGCCCGCCATGCGGATCCCCCTGTCATGCCTAGAAGCCTCTAACACAATGTTTCATGGCATCATCCCAGGGAAGGGAGTATACCCCCTGGGAAAAATGAGCTTGGACGTCATCTTCGGCACACCAGCAAACTTCCGGCGAGAGCGCATCAAATTCGAAGTGGTCGATTGGCCCTCGCAGTACCATTGCATCCTGGGACGTGTCGCGTTCGCGAGGGTCATGGCGCTGCCACACTACGCCTACCTATAGATGAAGATGCCAGGCCCTAACAGCATTATCACCGTCAACGGAAGCTTCGAGAGATCAGGTAGCTGCGAAAGGGAGTTCAACAGAATCTCCTAGTATTTTGGCATGCAAGAGGAGCTGGGGAGGATGAAGGACTCGACAGACAACAATCTACCTCCTCCGAGTAAGCCAAACTCATCGAATCAATCCTTCGACTCGTCGGTCCACAACAAGGCGGTCCAGGTCCATCCAACGGACTCGACCAAGACGGCCCTCATCACCAACAACTTGAGTCCTGCATAGGAACTCACGCACATCGAATTCCTTTGTGAGAATTGGGAAATCTTCGTCTGGTGTCCAGTGGACATGCCAGGGGTTCCCAAGGAATTTGCTGAGCAATCACTCAACGTTAATCCTGAAGCAAGACCAGTGAAGTAGACGATACGTCGACTGTCGAAGCCAAGGTAAAAAGCGGTCGGTATAGAAGTCAACAGACTCCTCGATGCTAACTTCATACGAGAGATCAAGTAAAGCACCTAGGTGGCAAACCCCGTACTTGTTCCTAAAAAGGATACGGATATCCTGTGGATCTGCGTGGACTTCACTCCCTTCAACAATCATTGCCCAAAGGATCACTTCCCATTGCCGCGGATCAACTAGATAATCGATTCAACCGTGGGATGCGAGCGCCTCTTCTTCGTCGATGCCTACTGAGGCTACCACTAGATTCGAATGAAGGATGAGGACCAGGAGAAAACAACCTTCATCACGCCCTTCGGTGTCTTCTGCTACACAACGCTGCCCTTCGGGCTGAAGAACGCAGGGTCCACCTACCAGTGGTGTATGCAGGCCTGACTCAAGAGACAACTTGGTCGAAATATCCAGGTCTATGTCAATGACATCGTCATCAAAAGTAAGGACAAAGCCTCGTTACTCGACGACCTCCGTGATACCTTCGATAACCTTGATCGCTACTGGGTCAAGCTAAATCTAGAAAAATGCGCCTTCGGCATACCGTCGGGGCAACTGCTCGGGTACCTTATCTCCGTGAGGGGGATTGAGGCTAACCTAAACAAAATAAAGGCCATACTGGCCATGCAGAAACCAAAGAAAGTCAAAGGTGTCTAGCAACTAGCTGGGCGAATCGCGGCACTTAGCTGATTCATCAATCGAATGGGCGAGAAGGCACTGTCGTTCTACTAGATCCTTCGCAATGTAGAAATGTTCGAGTGGACGGAAGAAGCACACGAAGCATTCGAAGACCTCAAGCGTCTACTATCCACTTTGCTGGTGTTGGTAACACCTTGGGAAAAGGAGCCCATGTTGCTATACATCTTTGCCACCAACCAGGTGGTTAGTACCATGCTCGTAGTGGAACGAGCCGAAGAAAACAAAGTCCATGGAGTACAACGCCCAGTCTACTATCTCAGCGAGGTGCTCACTCCAACAAAACTGCGGTACCCGCACTATCAGAAGCTAGCATATGGCGTCTTCATGACAGCTCAGCGAGTGCACCACTACTGCTAGGAGCACCTGTGAGACCAGGCACATGGCTTAATAGGATTGATAGAATACTCATACCAACAAGTTGCAACTTCTTTTCCGGAAGCTCATTCGAAAAGAACTCTAAGGTTAAGCGTGCTTGGCCTAGAGCAATTCTAGGATGGGTGACCGACCGGGAAGTGGGTAACCAGGTGCGCACGAGTGAGGACAAAGTGCGTAGAAAAGACTAGTGTTGGTCTGTGGGGCCAGTCTAGATATCCTATTAAGTCGCCAGAGGACACCCCCGGCCCAGAGTGGACGGGTGTTACAAAGTGGTATCGAGCGACCTCGCGGTTAAGCGGTGTGTGCGGGTTAGTGGCGGGACATGTGGAGCATGACGCGCGTGTGGCCGGAGTGGACACGGCATGACACATGTGCAAGAGACCGACGACGCAGCGTGCCAAGAGGGAACGTTCGAGAGTGTGCTTGATCGATGAGGGCATCGATCTTCTAAAGGGTGGTGTATGTGAGACCAGGCACATGGCTTAATAGGATTGATAGAATACTCATACCAACAAGTTGCAACTTCTTTTAAGCTCATTCGAAAATGAACTCGAAGGTTAAGCGTGCTTGGCCTAGAGCAATTCTAGGATGGGTGACCGACCGAAGTGGGTAACCGCAGTGCGAGTGAGGACAAAGTGCATAGAAAAGACTAGTGTTGGTCTGTGGGGCCAGTCTAGATATCCTATTAAGCTGCCAGGAGTGACACCCCCCGGGCCCAGGAGTGGACGGGGTGTTACAGCACCCCATCATTGTGGTGAACGACGCTCCACTAGGGCACATCCTCAACAACCCTGACACTGCCTGACGAGTCGCACTTTGGGGGATAGAACTATCTCCATGACACATCACATACGAGAAACGAGACGTGATCAAGTCGCAAGTACTCCCGTACTTCCTCGTTCACTGGATGGAGAACCAGCTCCCCGACATGCCAGACATGTCCTGTCTGTGGATAATGCACTTCACGGATCAAAACATCGAGAAGAGTTGGCGCCAGCGTCATCCTAACATCGCCAAATGGTGACAATATGAGGTACGTTCTATGAATGCAGTTGCGCGCCTCCAACAATGAAGTTGAATATAAGGCCTTGCTCCATGGGATGAGGATGGCTAAATATTGTGGTGCGACACGACTCATCATCTACGGTGACTCTTAGCTGGTAGTGGATCAAACCATGAACCAGTGAGATGCCCTGAGCGACAGCATGATCGCCTACCGCAACCTCTATGACACACTCGAAGGAGACTTTGATGGTTGCGAACTACGACACATTGGCTGCAAGAGCAACAAAGAGGCGGATACACTCGCCAACATTGGCTCCACCTGTGCCCCGGTGCCACCTAGAGTATTCCTAGAGCAAATATGCGAATGCTCCATCAAGCCAATGGCTCTAGAGTAGCAAACCAGCATGTTAAAGGACTCGGGAGTTACGCCACCCAACAAACTCAAAACACTTGAAGATAAGGAACAAGTGACAGGACTCGAAGGCCCTATGGAGGTCATGATGATCGAGCCATCTTGGACACAACCATACGTCACATACCTACTCAGCAAAAGGCTGCTAGATGACCCGACATATGCGCGGCATATAGCGTGATGATCCAAGGCTTTCGCCATCATTAACGGCGAACTATATAAGCGCATCATCACAGGAGTCCTTCAACGATGTGTCTCCAACAAAGACGGGAGAGACATCCTCCTCGAGATACACGAAGGCACCTTCGGCCACCATGCCGGAAGCCGCGCCCTCATCGTCAAAGCTCTTCGAGCTGGCTTCTACTAGCCAACGGCAATGCGTGACGCTAAGGACATCGTCCAGAAGTGCAATGATTGCCAAAGATTTGTGGACAAACTGCACGCACCTGGCATAGAGCTTAGGCCAATACCCGTGGCCTGGCCCTTCGTGTAATGGGGACTCGACATGGTCGGCAAGCTGCAAAAATATTCACCTGGAGGATAGGTATACCTCCTTGTTGCAGTTGACAAATTCACCAAGTGGATTGAGGCCATGCCGGTGACAAACCAATCAGGGGCCACCGCCGTAAAAAAAATCGAATCCATCGCCTTCCGGTTTGGGGTGCCACATAGTATCATCACAGACAATGGAATGAACTTCACCTCGAACGAATTCCAGGATTTCTGTGAAAACCTGGGAATCAACATCAGCTAAGCCTCGGTGGCGCATCCTCAGACCAACAGTCAAGTCGAAAAGGCCAACAGCCTCATCTGTAGTGGCATCAAGAAAAGGCTCCTCAGACCACTCGAAAGAGCTGCTGGGTGCTGGCCTGAGGAGCTACCGTCGGTACTATGGAGCCTGTGCACAACTCCAAACAGTGCCACAGGCAATACTCCGTTCTTCATGGTACATGATGCCGGGGCAGTGCTACTTGCAGAAGTACGCTACAAAGCCCCAAGGGTCGTAGCATACAGTGAGGCCGAATCAGCTGCCGCACTCGAAGACTCTGTCGACCTCCTCAACGAAGCACACGAAATAGCAGCGGAATGATCAACAATATACCAGCAAAACCTTCGCAGCTTCCAGAGCCGAAGGCTATGCCCAAGGTCCTTCATCGAAGGAGACCTCGTCCTACGACTGAAGAAGCAAGGACACCTCAAGCTCGAGTCCCCTTGGGAGGGACCTTATGTTGTTGCTGGAGTAATCCTAGGTGCCACCTACCGCCTTAATGACGTAGAAAGTGGAGTTGCATACTCCAACCCCTGGAACATTGCGCAGCTGCGTTGTTTCTACCCTTAGATGTTTACATCTCCTGATATTCTGTGAATAAATAAAGCTAAGTGCCTCCAACCTTGTGTCTCTGTTTTTTAATTGCAATTACATCACTTGGGGGCTGCGCCACCCTTTCTATCTCGTTACACGAATAATGCAGTAACCTGAGTAGCTGACGTACTATTAATCGAACCCATGATAAACCCATCCCAGCTGCAACACACCTGACAGGTTGGCAAGGTGCTAAGATAAGTATGCGTCAGACTTACAAAAAGGCACTGCAGAGTACAAGCTACTCGAAAAATACACAAGATAGCAAGATTTACATAAAAATGGGTAACAAAAACACCCAATTCACTTATACGAACTTTACGACACCTATACATCTCTGTGCAAGTCCAAAAACTAATCTACTAGCCTAAAAGGAGAACATTGGTACGCTCCTCGGATAACTCGATGATGTCTTCGGCTGGCTGATCAACCGCCCGATAATGGGGTACCATATTCCACGCAATCCCCTCTGGTGGGGGTGGCAGTCCCGCAACAACGGCAACCAAATCCAGATTGGGTCGATGCAAAGACAAGCGCCAGCAGGTTGGCACTAAGCGCAAACTTTGAAGCACGACTGGCAGCATCCTAGAACTTCTTTAACACGACTAACAAGCTTGAAGGCATCGTGTGCAAAGGGAACATTGCCCGAAAGATGTGCTTCAAGCAAGACTGCGACTTCTTAAAATAAAGCAGCACCAGCATGATCCCGATCTTGCAACGTCACCTACGCGACTGCGTGATCCCGATCAACCTAAAATTATCCGCTAGCTTGCAGCTGCTCCTAGGTCAAGCAGTTTAGCCGAATGGCAACTCGGTCTCCCTCGTCTTGCAGAGTAGTAAAAAGCATAAGGGAAAATCGCTACCACAAGTGGCTAGGAAAGGAGAATAAGCCATGGAAACTAACACTTCAATTGCTCCTTCAGCTGAACCACCTCGCCCAGAAGATATTTCTCACATTCACTGGCTTTCTCGGCCTTCGACTTTCACACATCAGCGCTACCACGGATCATGGGCATCTCTCGCTCCAAATGTTTTATGCGATCATGCAATCAAGACAGTAGCGACAATTCCTCCACCTTTGAACATGGTTGCACCATAGGTTCATCGGTAGGAGGTATATCTGACGGATCACTCGAAGGACCCTATCCAAGCAGAGGAACAGACGGATAAGACCAACCATTCAAAATAACACCAAAATAAAAGCATCGAGTTTAGAAAGTTTTAAAGGGGCACCCCCACAAGCACAACGCAGGTCAAAGAAGTCTCGAGAAACTAGAATATTACAAAAGGATGACAAAGGACAGTCTACAGCTACGCATTGGCACTCAGGGGCTTCCTCGAGTCAGTGGGAGCCCCCGACGTCACGGCCTTTTCGGTTATAGCCTCTGGTGCTGTGACTTTTGCCATCTTCGACCGCTTTGGCTCCGCCGAGTAAATTGCGTGTGTCTGAATGAGCTGAGGCCCATATTTGCGACGACGAGTGGTAAAGGGAGAAACCACTACCTGCTAGCCATCTGCAGTAACCGGCATCGCCATGGAGACCTTGCTAGGGTTCAGATTAACACCATGTACTTGCGCCATTGCAAGTCCCATGGTAGCTCCGACCCCAGCTCTGTGCATTCTTGAACTCCGTGGGGACGCCTCTGGCGAAGGACTCCACCAAGCCATAAAGATCTTCGATAAGCTTGGCCTTGGGGACCATCTCCTCTCGAAGTCGCCGAAGTGTACCCTTGGCCTTCTGAAGGGAATTGGAGGAGGATCCACGGCGCGCACAAGCACCCCAGGGATTGGATCCTCCACCTCAGTCGAAGGATAATCCAGCATCACCAGCGAAGAAGCATCCGGGTCCTTGCTTCAGGAGCATTTGCGAGTTCCATTCTCGCTGGACTCGGGGGCTTCCTGCTCTTTAGCGATGGGGATGGTGGAGCCCAACTCGTCCTCCTCCTCCGCTTCACGAGGGATTACTCCCTCCAACTGAGGAGGCAGAATAGTAGCCAATTTCCAGTTTTGGCACAAGAGGCAGCGTCGGTATAAAGAAAACCTAGCAGGCAATCAAAAAATAAGAAGAGAGAAAGAAATAAAGCTACCTCGGGTGGAGGGTGACTCGTGCAAAATGGAGGCACGACTAAGTCACTAGGGATTTTCTCCTTGGCTATGAACTTGGTCAGCATCTGAAACCTCCTATCTACTTCACCTGAAGAAATATTTTCTAGGGAGATGCGGGTGAAGTCTTCAACACCAGTGCAACAGCACATCGGATGTGCCCTAGCTTGTAGCAACTTCATTTGACGAAGCGTCCAGGTGCGAATGAGGTCTGTGCCGCCCACTTCCTTCCCTCGGATGAGTTAAAGGTCGCAGACCTACTTGTACAAAACCACATTTTCTTCTGCTTCGATGGGCATCACCGTGTTCTTCCACGACCTCCTCCATTTTCACTCTGCCTTTGGATCAAAAGGTGTGAGACCGAAGTGTTCATCGTCGGCCTTATGGTCATGGATGTAGAACCATTTCTCCCTCCATCCATCGACGGATACATTAAACTTGGGGGATAAATATTGGACATTGGGTTCCACATGGATCCCACAGCCTCCTATATCATATACTACAGACCCGGAGCCTGACCACCACTTCAATTTGATGAGCTTATTGAAAAGACCAAAGTGTGGCTCGATTCCGAGCCAACACTCGCAAAGTATGATGTAGCAGGCAATGTGGAGAATGGAATTGGCAGTCGGCTGATGGAGCTGGAGCCCGTAGAAGCAGAGTAACCCTTGCACAAACTTGTGGAGGGGGAGAGAGGCCCCGAGTGACAAAAGCGAGAAACATCACCAGAAATCTGGCAGGGGGGTCAGGGATTACCTCGTCATCAGGCATTTGGAAATCAGCTTCAGTGGATGGTAGACTGCCATCCTGGCGCCAGTTGAAGAGCTCCATCTCCTTTATGGCAGACCACCGCAACGATCCACTGGTGACATGCATGCCCGCACCCTTCTTCTTGGCAGATGAAGCAGCAGTACCAGAGCCCGTAGCGGCGGCGGCCTTTTTCTTGGCCGCAATAGTGGCGGTCGCACATCCAGTGGTAGAAGCGCCCTTCTTCTTCCCCATCTTTCGCTTGCGGTGGGAGCACATAAAGTAGATCGGGAAGGTTTTCAGGCCGTCCAGTGCAGAAATGTAGGCACGAGCAATGGAACAGCAGTGGGCAGCAATGGAGGCAGAGCGCAAGGGAGAAGATGAATTGTGGGGAAAATTACCACATAGAGATCCCTACTTAACCTCAACACAGATGCAATCCAACGGCTAGAAGCGCACCAACCAAACGTGTGGTGCAAATCAAGGTGGACGCATGGCGATGCAAACGGTGAACCGTCGCCCCACTTTTCCCATTATGCACAAGAATCAAGGAGACACAGTTAACACTAAAGATTACACACCTTTGTCATGTCCCACCTTCGTCATGTTCTGTCAAAACCACTCACGCGGGTAAATGATGTCATCTCATCGTCAGCACTGACGTCATCCACTCTAGCAGGAGCATCTTCTGACTAATCTAGTCCTCACTCGACTCTGTGACTCGACTAAGCACTCGGGGGCTACTCCTAACAGGAGCACTGGCCACGCACCTGAAAACTTCATGGACATGGAAACATTTTGACAACATAATTGCACTTAAACCCCTCACTCAAATCAACGATTCGATTGTGGACTTAGGGGCTACTCCCATAGGGAGCACTGAAAGAATCTTAGGCTAAAACAAGCAAAAGACGATGGCAGTTGAAAACATTCATAGTCCCCACTCGAGTCTATGATATGAATAGGCACTCGGGGGCTACTCCCATAGGGAGAGCAGGCCGCGCACCCGATGCTTTTCTTTTACTAAATGTGTGTTGACTACGCCCACACTCGAAAGAATTGGTGACTCTGCCTCATATTTTCCCTGCAAGGAGACTACGTCTCCTAGGCCACCCGAATCATCTCAGCGATGACACAATTTGGATGCCACGCTCATAGCGTGAAGATAAGACATGAAAAAGGCATGGCAATGCACCTGTTGTGCTCTACCAGAAATAATCTATGTCTGCAGGTACGATGAAATAAGCCTTGACGGACGTGTCGAGTGCTCACACTTATATACTAGAATTTGATTTTGTAAGACCTCCGCGGCATGAGTCGAATTATGCCAGCACTTTTCTGAATTTGAGTCCATGGAATCGAGTTTGAGAAGATTGCGTTGTTTTCCCCTAAGACCGTTAACTGATCCATACATCGGATGAATTAGGCATGTATATCGATAATCCCTATGACATAAATTAAAGCACCCAAAAACATGTTCGTCTATGCACTCGAATGCTTCATAGTCTCCACTCGAATCTGCAATTCAACTGGACACTCGGGGGCTAATAACGTGGGCATACCCAATAGGTACTGGTGATCAGCATATACGGTCTAGCCCAGAAGAAGCCCACGATGTTGCTAAGGCCCAGTCGAGTTTCGGGTAGCCTGAGAGACTTTGACTCCTTGTAGAACACGACAAAGTACATGATAAAAGTTTAAAGGGAAAACTCTAAAATGTAACCGACTCGGCCTACCATCCCGAGACCTAGTCTATCTATATAAAGGCTGGGAGGGGGCAGTGAGGAGGATATCCGCAACCCTAGTTTCCACACCATCGCTAGATTGCATCTATGCACCCATGTAACTTTCGATTGCTAGATATTTCCAAGAGCAGACGAGAAAGGGTAGAGTCCTCTACGAGGCCTTAACCTGTGTAAACCTCGGGTCACCTGTGTGTTTGTTTGCTAGCCGATTGATGCCTCCAGTGGTCCCTACTTCCTCGAACCTAAGCCCAACACGATGGGCATTGATGAGTTAACCCCTCGTCACCCATACTCCATGGGGAAACCTCTTGTTTGAACTTATCTTCATCACACCATGACCGTTGAGGATGGCAAGCTTCAAGCATGGGATCTTCTAGAGATGGTGCACCTTGGGCTTGCACTTAATTTCTTGATGATGTCTTGAAGATGATCATAAGGAACTCCATCTTCTTCTTCTTCTTCTTCTTCAAGACATACTTGATCTTCTTCTTCTACTACTTGATTCCAATAGGCACAAAGCCCTTGGACATTGCTTCTTTTTTTCAACCTTGAAACTAACACATGGTCCAAGTGATGCCAATGGACAAACCTACAAGTGAAACTCAATTTACACGTTAGTCCATAAAGATTGTCATTAATTACCAAAACCACACATGGGGGCATACATGCCCTTTTATCTGAGAATATCATTTTGTGGCCTGAAAGTTGAGGCGCCAAGGCAAAGTGGGACCCAAGTTGGTTGTAATCATCTGCGTTACCCACATTTAGTGTGCCAAATACTCAGGGGGTCTTTTTTGGCATCAATTCAACTTTACGTTTGAATACAAAATATCAAGCTAACGCCCATCAAGTTGGGCCCCCCTTGTCAGTTTTCGCTGTTATGTCATTGCCATTGTGACTACCATGTAGGCTTGCAGCATTAGCGCCTACATCCATTACGTGTCTTCTTCTTCCCCGGAGCGGCAATTTGTGGTCCCAGCCATGGCGTAGAGCTGGGACGTGGATGAACCTTCTCGGCCTCGCTGTCCTCCCTGGAGACTTGCAGTGTTGGCGCCTGCATCCATTACGCGTCTTCTTCTTCACGGGAGCGGCAATCTGTGCTCGCGGCCATGGCGCAGAACTAGGACGTGGACGAACCTTCTCGGCCCCGCTCTCCTCCCCATCCCGAGTCGGAGCTCGCCCTCACCATGGCTGCACCCATGGCACAGCGCGAGAACGAGAATTGGTTCCTGATGAGATCTGTCACCGTGTCGACCAAGCTCGGTCCTGTTTTCCTCCTCTAGAATCTGAGCTCACCTTCGTTGTGGTCGCACCCGCACCAATTCTGCCACCCCTGCCGAGGTCTCTGTGGTAGCTCAATTTCTGCCATGTTGAAACTGTAAGCGAATTCAAAGCTGGGCGGCGGTAACCTGTTGTTGAACCTAAAAGGAATTTCCTGAAGACTGCGTGCCACACCAAGGCCTTCGGCTGATGCCAACATCCACCACCGATGTGAGATCATTTAGTTACTTCAATACGAAATTTTGACCAATTTAACTTGTTGATGTATTCCTTGACAACTATAATATAATCGAGCACTAGAAATATTTGGTAGTGTGCATGAGCATGATCAGTAATATAATTGAACTCTAGAAATTTTAAGGCACTCTATATAAAGGAGTAGATTAATATATATAGAAGGCTCACCAGAGACACCACAGATATATTGTCTTACATGCAACACACAGGTAATAATTAACTAAAACAAAATAAAAGTAGGGGCAGTAGCAGGAGGCCAAGACACGGAGATGCCTAGCAAGGCAAGGGCATCAGTAGGAGGCAATGACAACCTAGTCGGGGGGATACATGCCAGTCCAGACATAATCCCGGAGGAATATACCGAAGGCTGCATGCTGCGCCAAGGTAATCAGCCTATGATGTCTTCCTCCGCCTCTGCCAACATCCACCGTATGCTGGATCATGCTGTCGAGGTCCACGTTGATTGCACTGCCACAGAATGGGCAAAATAGTCTCCCCTATGGTAGAAACAGATTTGCCCACACCGTAACCGCCTCAGCATGTAGCGGCTCTTGTTGTCCCTAGATTCCTTGCTAGCGTCCATGTCATCATCATCCTGCTGTTGATTTTTAAGCACATAACTTAGAACTCATATATATATGATTAATTGTACTACAACTCAAGAATTGATAACATATATATGTAAGACAATATTAAGTTGATATCAAAGAGAAAGCATCTCAGCAATAGTTTGATCAGTTCATATATCATTTCATCTCAACACATGACAATTAATTGCATCAGAGTGTATGTAGAATAAAGATTGTGGCCTCATAAGTTTCTTTAGGGATGGCGTGAGCGAACAAAGTAACAATTGCACAACCTATATTGTCCTTGTACATTGCCCCAGGTTCGCTAACTCATCCCTGAAAAAATCTGACACCAATGTGTCTGCCTCTCTTTTGGGGAAATTTGAATCATTGGCCACAATAAGAAATTGGAATGTAATCTTATGAAACAATATTCAGGAATATACATATTCAGGTACAAAAACAATCCTAAATATTGTAATTATAAATAAAAAACCAAACGATTAATCTCTAGGTACATGTTGAAAATACTTATGATCAAAATAATGCATATACATATGCATCGTACGAATCATTCAAAGATCATAAACAATTCAAGGATCATATATGTAGATCCATATGAGAATAAATCAAGGGCCTCATAAATTTTTTCAGAAAAGGCGGCGGTGAACCAAAATACCAATAGCACAACCTATATTGTTTGTGTGCATTGCTGCCTCAGGTTGACCAACCCATCCCTAAAAAAATGACACCATCATATGTGTCTCCCCTTGCACTCTTTTGGGGAAAATTTCAATCATCAGCCTCGGTGACAAACTGAAATGTAATTCTTATACACTATGAATGCATGGAATACATAATTCAAATATCGTAGTTCTATGAATGTAGAATAAAGATTCTGGCCTCATAACTTTCTTCAGGGATGGCGTAAGCGAACCAAGTAACAATTGCACAACCTATATTGTTATTGTACATTGCCCTAGGTTCACTAACTCATCCCTGAAAAAATCTGACACCAATGTGTCTAACTCTCTTTTGGGGAAAATTTGAATCATTGGCCACAATAAGAAATTGAAATGTAATCCTACAAAACAATATTCAGGGATATACATATACATCATACGACTCATTCAAAGATCATAAAAATGCAAATATATATATATAGGTTCCATATGAGAATAAATCAAGGGCCTCATTTTTTTTAGAGATGGAGTTAGAGAACCAAAGTACCAATAACACAACCTATATTGTTTACGTACATTGCTGCCTCAGGTTCACTAACCATACCTAAGAAAACGACACCATCAAATGTGTCTCCCTTGCACTCTTTTGGGGCAAAATTGAATCATTGGACTCGGTAAGGAATAGCAATGTAATGTTATATGCAGTTGTGTATTGAAATCAACAGTCAACTAGCAAACGCTAAAACCCCTAAATCAAATGTTATAGATCGATTAAATTTATAGCACAAGATAAACCATATGAACAACAATGAGTTTAGCAAATGTAAATTTACTAGATGGCAGATGATCGGATTGGGGTATTGTGACTAGACGGATTAGTGTTTTGTGACAAGATGGCAGATGATTCAATCAACCGTTCAAAACATATATATACTACCCTACTTCAAGAGCAAAAGAATCTATACACGATTGAGTAAATCCTATGTATGAACAGTGAAATCTGTGGCTATGACTAGAGAAGCTAGCAATGTAGTACCTCGTACCCCTGATCGGGGACCGCCTCCTTGAACTCGTCATTCTCTTCGATTGCATCGACGATTCTTGGATGGCGATGGGGTCGTTGATGTAGATCACCGGATTGCCTCCGCCTGCCCCTCATCCAGATCTTCTGCTGGCACCATGACATTGTCGGGCACCTGCTGCTCGACGGCGACGGCTACTGGCTAGATGGATGAGCTCAAAGCCTCGACTATGTGGCGACGAGCGGCGTGTGTGCCCGGAGAAGACGCCTTCGCCTGCTTGATGACGACCGAGCCATCTACTGCTGCACCTTCAAATGGCTTCACCTCCGGCGCGTCTCCACGCGTATGCTTCATGGCGCACCTAGGGAAGGCAGTGGTGCAAGCGAAGGAGATTCGGCGCGTGCGGTAGGTGCAGATTGGGGTTTTGGGACTAGACAGTTGGGGAAAATGACATGAGCTCATGGAAGAAGAAGGCCGAGCGGGTTTATAAATACTAGACCTTTGGTAGTCCTCGAGTGGACACGTTTGGTGGGCGGGAATATGGGGCTACCACGATCTCCCCTTTTTTTTGAAACAACCATGATCTCCACTTTATAACTGCATTGAAAACACGCGCATGGTAGACCTCGATTCCACTGCATGCAAGTGGCGCAGAACCAATTTATAGCAACGTTAGGTCTCCTCGAGGGGCCCCCTGATGCGTGGAAGTTACTTGTGGTAGGGCCCAGTTGGGAGTGAGATTGAGAGCGCACTGCGTAAAAATGGGATATTTATTATTAAAATAAAGTGGCAGTAATTTGCAGTGTCCTGTCGATAATCGTGCACTCGATGGCCCTGTTGCCCTGTGCATGTGTTGTGGTAGTAGTAGTAGGCTTTTTAGGCATGATTAAACATGACATGACCACTCGATGGCTTTTTCCATGGACGACTTCGTGTTCCTTCTTGTCGAAGTCTCGCTGAGAGAGACGTCTGTGCTGTCTCATGCTGTACTGTGAAGTGTAGGATGTGTGCAACGATCCGCGTTGGATCACATAGGATCAATGGTTGGTCTGCACGATCCGCATGACAACTGTGACAACCAATGAGGGCGTAGAAGCTAGAGTGAGCACATGTTTGGGCTTCTACGAGAGAGAGGGGGGGCAAAACTGAGTAGTATCAAAAAACCAAGGGCAAAACTAAGTAGTATAAAAATGTAAAGTGAGTGTCTTATACAATGAAATACAATGAAATGTTGCATCACCACACCTCATTGGATGTGTGTGTGTGTCAGTGAGCATCATTGTGGTTTGGAAAAGAAAACATGAAGTGATGCTACCACAACATGTGTCCAACCATGTCTAGGAACCCTGACAGCATGATGGGACTCAACTGCAGCATGCATTCTACCACCATCTTGAAAGATGATGCATGACCACACCTCATTGGATGTGTGTGAGTGTATTAGTGTCCATCATCGTAGTTTTAGGAAAAGAACACATGCAGTGATGCCACAATAGCATGCTGCGTCTAACCATGTCCAGGAACCCTCACAGCATGCTGGGATTCAACTTCAGAATGCATTCTAAAACCAGCTTTAAATATGATGCATCACCACACCCCATTGGACGTGTTATTGTATCAGTGTGCATCATTGTGGTTTTAGGAAAAGAACACATGCAGTGCTGCCACTATAGCATGTGTGTTCTTTTCATAAACCACATGGATCCACTAGAGTTCATTGCATTTGTCTTCTTCATAAACCACATGGATCCACTAGAGTTCATTGCATGTGTGTTCTTTTCATAAACCACATGGATCCACTAGAGTCTTTGCATGTGTGTGTTTTCATAAACCACATGGATCCACCAGTGTCATTGCATGTGTGTTCTTTTCATAAACCATAGCTAGAGTCATTGCATGTGTGTTCTTTTCATAAACCACATGGATCCACCAGTGCCATTGATTGTGTGTTCTTTTTCTAAACCACATATGGATCCACTAGAGTTCATTACATTTGTGTTCATTTCATAAACCACATGGACCCACTAGAGTTCATTGCATGTGTGTTCTTTTCATAAACCACATGGATCCACTAGATTCATTGCATGTGTGTTCTTTTCATAAACCACATTGATCCACCAGTGTCATTGAATGTGTGTTCTTTTTCTAAACCACATATGGATCCACTAGAGTCATTGCATGTGTGTTCTTCTGCTAAACCACAACTAGAGTCATTGCATGTGTGTTCTTTTCATAAACCACCACTAGAGTCATTGCTTGTGTGTTATTTTCATAAACCACATGGATCCACTAGAGTTCATTGCATTTGTGTTCATTTCATAAACCAAGTGGATCCACTAGAGTTCATTGCATGTGTGTTTATTTCATAAACCACATGGATCCACTAGAGTCATTGCATGTGTGTTATTTTTGTAAACCACATATATCCACTAGAGTTCATTGCATTTGTGTTCTTTTCATAAACCACATGGATCCACTAGAGTCATTGCATGTGTGTTCTTTTCATAAACCACATGGATCCACCAGTGTCATTGAATGTCTGTTCTTTTTCTAAACCACATATGGACCCACTAGAGTCACTTCATGTGATTTCTTCTCCTAAACAACCACTAGAATCATTACATGTGTGTTATTTTCATAAACCACATCTAGAGTCATTGCATGTCTTCTCTTGTCATAACCCACATGGATCCACTAGAGTTCATTGCATTTATGTTCATTTCATAAATCACATCGATCCACTAGAGTTCATTGCATGTGTGTTCTTTTCATAAACCACATGGATCCACTAGACACATTGCATGTGTGTTCTTTTCATAAACCAAATGGATCCACCAGTGTCATTGAATGTGTGCTATTTTCGTAAACCACATGGATCCACCATTGTCATTGCATGTGTGTTCTTTTCATAAACCACATGAATACACTAGAGTCATTGTATGTGTGTTCTTCTCCTAAACCACCACTAGAGTCATTGCATGTGTGTTATATTTTCATAAACAACATGGATCCACTAGAGTTCATTGCATTTGTGTTCATTTCATAAACCAAATGGATCCACTACAGTCATTGCATGTGTGTTCTTTTTGTAAACCACATATATCCACTAGAGTTCATTGCATTTGTGTTCTTTTCATAAACCACATGGATCCACTAGAGTCATTGCATGTGTGTTCTTTTCATAAACCACATGGATCCACTAGAGTTCATTGCATTTCTGCTCTTTTTTCATAAACCACAACTAGAGTCATTGCATGTGTGGTCTTTTCATAAACCACATGGATCCACCAGTGTCATTGGATGTGTGTTATTTTCATAAACCACAGTTAGAGTCATTGCATGTGTGTTCTTTTCATAAACCACATGGATCCACTAGTGTCATTGAATGTGTGTTGTTTTTCTAAACCACATATGGATCCACTAGAGTCATTGTATGTGTGTTCTTTTCATAAACCACATGGATCCACTAGAGTCATTGAATGTGTGTTCTTTTCATAAACCACATGGATCTACCAGTGTCATTGCATGTGTGTTCTTTTCATAAACCACATCTAGAGTCATTGCATGTGTGTTCTTTTCATAAACCACATGGATCCACCAGTGTCATTGAATGTGTGTTCTTTTTCTAAACCACATATGGATCCACTAGAGTCACTACATGTGTTTTCTTCTCCTAAACAACCACTAGAATCATTGCATGTGTGTTCTTTTCATAAACCACATCTAGATTTAGTGCATGTCTGCTCTTGTCATAACCCACATGGATCCACCAGAGTTCATTGCATTTGTGTTGTTTTCGTAAATCACATGGATCCACTAGAGTTCATTGCATGTGTGTTCTTTTCATAAACCACATGGATCCAGTAGAGTCATTGCATGTGTGTTCTTTTCATAAACCACATGGATTCCACCAGTGTCATTGCATGTGTGTTCTTTTCATAAACCACATATAGAGTCATTTCATGTGTGTTCTTTTCATAAACCACATGGATACACTAGAGTCATTGCCTATGTGTTCTTCTCCTAAACCACCACTAGAGTCATTGCATGTGTGTTATTTTCATCAACCACATGGATCCAATAGAGTTCATTGCATTTGTGTTCATTTCATCAACCACATGGATCCACTAGAGTTCATTGCATTTGTGTTAATTTTGTAAATCACATGGATCCACTAGAGTTCATTGCATGTGTGTTCTTTTCATAAACCACATGGATCCACTAGAGTCATTGCATGTGTGTTCTTTTCGTAAACCACATGGAGCCACTAGTGTCATTGAATGTGTGTTATTTTTCTAAACCACATATGGATCCACTAGAGTCATTGTATGAGTGTTCTTTTCATAAACCACATGGATCCACTAGAGTCATTGAATGTGTGTTCTTTTCATAAACCACATGGATCCACCAGTGTCATTGCATGTGTGTTCTTTTCATAAACCACATCTAGAGTCATTGCATGTGTGTTCTTTTCATAAACCACATGGATCCACCAATGTCATTGAATGTGTGTTCTTTTCATAAACCACATGGATCCACTAGAGTCATTGAATGTGTGTTGTTTTCATAAACCACATGGATCCACCAGTGTCATTGCATGTGTGTTCTTTTCATAAACCACATCTAGAGTCATTGCATGTGTGTTCTTTTCATAAACCACATGGATCCACCAGTGTCATTGAATGTGTGTTCTTTTTCTAAACCACATATGGATCTACTAGAGTCACTGCATGTGTTTTCTTCTCCTAAACAACCACTAGAATCATTGCATGTGTGTTCTTTTCATAAACCACATCTGGAGTCATTGCGTGTCTGCTCTTGTCATAACCCACATGGATCCACTAGAGTTCATTGCATTATTGTTCATTTCGAAAATCACATGGATCCACTAGAGTTCATTGGATGTGTGAGTGTATTAGTGTACATCATTGGGGGTTTTAGGAAAAGAACACATGAACTTATGCCACCACAGCATGTGTGTTCTTTTCGTAAACCACATGGATCCACTAGGGTTCATTTCATGTGTTTTTTTTCATAAACCACATGGATCCACTAGAGTCATTGCATGTGTGTTCTTTACATAAACCACATGGATCCACCAGTGTCATTGAATATGTGTTCTTTTCATAAAACACATGGATCCACCAGTGTCATGGCATGTGTGTTCTTTTCATAAACCACATGGATCCACCAGTGTCATTGAATGTGTGTTCTTTTTCTAAACCACATATGGATCCACTAGAGTCGCTACATGTGTTTTCTTCTCCTAAACAACCACTAGAATCATTGCATGTGTGTTCTTTTCATAAACCACATCTAGAGTCATTGCATGTCTGCTCTTGTCATAACCCACATGGATCCACTAGAGTTCATTGCATTTGTGTTCATTTCGTAAATCAGATGGATCCACTAGAGTTCATTGCGTGTGTGTTCTTTTCATAAACCACATGGATCCACTAGAGTCATTGCATGTGTGTTCTTTTCATAAACCAAATGGATCCACCAGTGTCATTTAATGTGTGTTATTTTCATAAAGCACATGGATTCCACCATTGTCATTGCATGTGTGTTCTTTTCATAAACCACATATAGAGTCATTGCATGTGTGTTCTTTTCATAAACCACATGGATACACTAGAGTCATTGCCTGTGTGTTCTTCTCCTAAACCACCACTAGAGTCATTGCATGTGTGTTATTTTCATAAACCACATGGATCCAATAGAGTTCATTGCATTTGTGTTCATTTCATAAACCACATGGATCCACTAGAGTTCATTGCATTTGTGTTCATTTCGTAAATCACATGGATCCACTAGAGTTCATTGCATGTGTGTTCTTTTCATAAACCACATGGTTCCACTAGAGTCATTGCATGTTTGTTCTTTTCATAAACCACATGGAGCCACTAGTGTCATTGAATGTGTGTTCTTTTTCTAAACCACATATGGATCCATTAGAGTCATTGTATGTGTGTTCTTTTCATAAACCACATGGATCCACTAGAGTCATTGAATGTGTGTTCTTTTCATAAACCACATGGATCCACCAGTGTCATTGCATGTGTGTTCTTTTCATAAACCACATCTAGAGTCATTGCATGTGTGTTCTTTTCATAAACCACATGGATCCACCAATTTCACTGAATGTGTGTACTTTTTCTAAACCACATATGGATCCGCTAGAGTCACTGCATGTGTTTTCTTCTCCTAAACAACCACTAGAATCATTGCATGTGTGTTCTTTTCATAAACCACATCTAGAGTCATTGCATGTCTACTCTTGTCATAACCCACATGGATCCACTAGAGTTCATTGCATTTGTGTTCATTTTGTAAATCACATGGATCCACTAGAGTTCATTGCATGTGTGTTCTTTTCATAAACCACATGGATCCACTAGAGTCATTGCATGTGTGTTCTTTTCATAAACCACATGGAGCCACTAGTGTCATTGAATGTGTGTTCTTTTTCTAAACCACATATGGATTCACTAGAGTCATTGTATGTGTGTTCTTTTCATAAACAACATGGATCCACTAGAGTCATTGAATGTGTGTTCTTTTCATAAACCACATGGATCCACCAGTGTCATTGCATGTGTGTTCTTTTCATAAACCACATCTAGAGTCATTGCATGTGTGTTCTTTTCATAAACCACATGGATCCACTAGAGTCATTGCATGTGTGTTCTTTTCATAAACCACGTGGATCCACTAGAGTTCATTGCATTTCTGCTCTTTTTTCATAAACCACAACTAGAGTCATTACATGTGTGGTCTTTTCATAAACCACATAGATCCACCAGTGTCATTGGATGTGTGTTATTTTCATAAACCACAGTTAGAGTCATTGCATGTGTGTTCTTTTCATAAACCACATGGATCCACTAGTTTCATTGAATGTGTGTTGTTTTTCTAAACCACATATGGATCCACTAGAGTCATTGTATGTGTGTTCTTTTCATAAACCACATGGATCCACTAGAGTCATTGAATGTGTGTTCTTTTCATAAACCACATGGATCCACCAGTGTCATTGCATGTGTGTTCTTTTCATAAACCACATCTAGAGTCATTGCATGTGTGTTCTTTTCATAAACCACATGGATCCACCAGTGTCCTTGAATGTGTGTTCTTTTTCTAAACCACATATGGATCCACTAGAGTCACTACATGTGTTTTCTTCTCCTAAACAACCACTAGAATCATTGCATGTGTGTTCTTTTCATAAACCACATCTAGAGTCAGTGCATGTCTGCTGTTGTCATAACCCACATGGATCCACCAGAGTTCATTGCATTTGTGTTCATTTCGTAAATCACATGGATCCACTAGAGTTCATTGCATGTGTGTTCTTTTCATAAACCACATGGATCCAGTAGAGTCATTGCATGTGTGTTCTTTTCATAAACCACATGGATTCCACCAGTGTCATTGCATGTGTGTTCTTTTCATAAACCACATATAGAGTCATTTCATGTGTGTTCTTTTCATAAACCACATGGATACACTAGAGTCATTGCCTATGTGTTCTTCTCCTAAACCACCACTAGAGTCATTGCATGTGTGTTATTTTCATCAACCACATGGATCCAATAGAGTTCATTGCATTTGTGTTCATTTCATCAACCACATGGATCCACTAGAGTTCATTGCATTTGTGTTCATTTCGTAAATCACATGGATCCACTAGAGTTCATTGCATGTGTGTTCTTTTCATAAACCACATGGATCCACTAGAGTCATTGCATGTGTGTTCTTTTCGTAAACCACATGGAGCCACTAGTGTCATTGAATGTGTGTTCTTTTTCTAAACCACATATGGATCCACTAGAGTCATTGTATGTGTGTTCTTTTCATAAACCACATGGATCCACTAGAGTCATTGGATGTGTGTTCTTTTCATAAACCACATGGATCCACCAGTGTCATTGCATGTGTGTTCTTTTCATAAACCACATCTAGAGTCATTGCATGTGTGTTCTTTTCATAAACCACATGGATCCACCAGTGTCATTGAATGTGTGTTCTTTTCATAAACCACATGGATCCATTAGAGTCATTGAATGTGTGTTGTTTTGATAAACCACATGGATCCACCAGTGTTATTGCATGTGTGTTCTTTTCATAAACCACATCTAGAGTCATTGCATGTGTGTTCTTTTCTTAAACCACATGGATCCACCAGTGTCATTGAATGTGTGTTCTTTTTTCTAAACCACATATGGATCCACTAGAGTCACTGCATGTGTTTTCTTCTCCTAAACAACCACTAGAATCATTGCATGTGTGTTCTTTTCATAAACCACATCTGGAGTCATTGCGTGTCTGCTCTTGTCATAACCCACATGGATCCACTAGAGTTCATTGCATTTGTGTTCATTTCGTAAATCACATGGATCCACTAGAGTTCATTGGATGTGTGAGTGTATTAGTGTACATCATTGGGGGTTTTAGGAAAAGAACACATGAAGTTATGCCACCACAGCATGTGTGTTCTTTTCGTAAACCACATGGATCCACTAGGGTTCATTGCATGTGTTTTTTTCATAAACCACATGGATCCACTAGAGTCATTGTATGTGTGTTCTTTGCATAAACCACATGGATCCACCAGTATCATTGAATATGTGTTCTTTTCATAAAACACATGGATCCACCAGTGTCATTGCATGTGTGTTCTTTTCATAAACCACATGGATCCACCAGTGTCATTGAATGTGTGTTCTTTTTCTAAACCACATATGGATCCACTAGAGTCGCTACATGTGTTTTCTTCTCCTAAACAACCACTAGAATCATTGCATGTGTGTTCTTTTCATAAACCACATCTAGAGTCATTGCATGTCTGCTCTTGTCATAACCCACATGGATCCACTAGAGTTCATTGCATTTGTGTTCATTTCGTAAATCACATGGATCCACTAGGGTTCATTGCATGTGTGTTCTTTTCATAAACCACATGGATCCACTAGAGTCATTGCATGTGTGTTCTTTTCATAAACCAAATGGATCCACCAGTGTCATTTAATGTGTGTTATTTTCATAAACCACATGGATTCCACCATTGTCATTGCATGTGTGTTCTTTTCATAAACAACATATAGAGTCATTGCATGTGTGTTCTTTTCATAAACCACATGGATACACTAGAGTCATTGCCTGTGTGTTCTTCTCCTAAACCACCACTAGAGTCATGGCATGTGTGTTATTTTCATAAACCACATGGATCCAATAGAGTTCATTGCATTTGTGTTCATTTCATAAACCACATGGATCCACTAGAGTTCATTGCATTTGTGTTCATTTCGTAAATCACATGGATCCACTAGAGTTCATTGCATGTGTGTTCTTTTCATAAACCACATGGTTCCACTAGAGTCATTGCCTGTTTGTTCTTTTCATAAACCACATGGAGCCACTAGTGTCATTGAATGTGTGTTCTTTTTCTAAACCACATATGGATCCACTAGAGTCATTGTATGTGTGTTCTTTTCATAAACCACATGGATCCACTAGAGTCATTGAATGTGTGTTCTTTTCATAAACCACATGGATCCACCAGTGTCATTGCATGTGTGTTCTTTTCATAAACCACATCTAGAGTCATTGCATGTGTGTTCTTTTCATAAACCACATGGATCCACCAATGTCACTGAATGTGTGTTCTTTTCTAAACCACATATGGATCCGCTAGAGTCACTACATGTGTTTTCTTCTCCTAAACAACCACTAGAATCATTGCATGTGTGTTCTTTTCATAAACCACATCTAGAGTCATTGCATGTCTACTCTTGTCATAACCCACATGGATCCACTAGAGTTCATTGCATTTGTGTTCATTTCGTAAATCACATGGATCCACTAGAGTTCATTGCATGTGTGTTCTTTTCATAAACCACATGGATCCACTAGAGTCATTGCATGTGTGTTCTTTTCATAAACCACATGGAGCAACTAGTGTCATTGAATGTGTGTTCTTTTTCTAAACCACATATGGATCCACTAGAGTCATTGTATGTGTTTTCTTTTCATAAACCACATGGATCCACTAGAGTCATTGAATGTGTGTTCTTTTCATAAACCACATGGATCCACCAGTGTCATTGCATGTGTGTTCTTTTCATAAACCACATCTAGAGTCATTGCATGTGTGTTCTTTTCATAAACCACATGGATCCACCAGTGTCATTAAATGTGTGTTATTTTTCTAAACCACATATGGATCCACTAGAGTCACTACATGTGTTTTCTTCTCCTAAACAACCACTAGAATCATTGCATGTGTGTTCTTTTCATAAACCACATCTAGAGTCATTGCATGTCTACTCTTGACATAACCCACATGGATCCACTAGAGTTCATTGCATTTGTGTTCATTTCGTAAATCACATGGATCCACTAGAGTTCATTGCATGTGTGTTCTTTTCATAAACCACATGGATCCACTAGAGTCATTGCATGTGTGTTCTTTTCATAAACCACATGGAGCCACTAGTGTGATTGAATGTGTGTTCTTTTTCTAAACCACATATGGATCCACTAGAGTCATTATATGTGTGTTCTTTTCATAAACCACATGGATCCACTAGAGTCATTTAATGTGTGTTCTTTTCATAAACCACATGGATCCACTAGAGTTCATTGCATTTGTGTTCATTTCGTAAATCACATGGATCCACTAGAGTTCATTGCATGTGTGTTCTTTTCATAAACCACATGGATCCACTAGAGTCATTGCATGTGTGTTCTTTTCATAAACCACATGGAGCCACTAGTGTGATTGAATGTGTGTTCTTTTTCTAAACCACATATGGATCCACTAGAGTCATTATATGTGTGTTCTTTTCATAAACCACATGGATCCACTAGAGTCATTTAATGTGTGTTCTTTTCATAAACCACATGGATCCACCAGTGTCATTGCATGTGTGTTCTTTTCATAAACCACATCTAGAGTCATTGCATGTGTGTTCTTTTCCTAAACCACATGGATCCACTAGAGTCATTGCATGTGTGTTCTTTTCATAAACCACATGGATCCACTAGAGTTCATTGCATTTCTGCTCTTTTTTCATAAACCACAACTAGAGTCATTGCATGTGTGGTCTTTTCATAAACCACATGGATCCACCAGTGTCATTGGATGTGTGTTATTTTCATAAACCACAGTTAGAGTCATTGCATGTGTGTTCTTTTCATAAACCACATGGATCCACTAGTGTCGTTGAATATGTGTTCTTTTTCTAAACCACATATGGATCCACTAGAGTCATTGTATGTGTGTTCTTTTCATAAACCACATGGATCCACTAGAGTCATTGAATGTGTGTTCTTTTCATAAACCACATGGATCCACCAGTGTCATTGCATGTGTGTTCTTTTCATAAACCACATCTAGAGTCATTGCATGTGTGTTCTTTTCATAAACCACATGGATCCACCAGTGTCATTGAATGTGTGTTCTTTTTCTAAACCACATATGGATCCACTAGAGTCACTACATGTGTTTTCTTCTACTAAACAACCACTAGAATCATTACATGTGTGTTCTTTTCATAAACCACATCTAGAGTCAGTCCATGTCTGCTCTTGTCATAACCCACATGGATCCACTAGAGTTCATTGCATTTGTGTTCATTTCATAAATCACATGGATCCACTAGAGTTCATTGCATGTGTGTTCTTTTCATAAACCACATGGATCCACTAGTGTCATTGCATGTGTGTTCTTTTCATAAACCACATGGAGCCACTAGTGTCATTGAATGTGTGTTGTTTTTCTAAACCACATATGGATCCACTAGAGTCATTGTATGTGTGTTCTTTTCATAAACAACATGGATCCACTAGAGTCATTGAATGTCTGTTCTTTTCATCAACCACATGGATCCACCAGTGTCATTGCATGTGTGTTCTTTTCATAAACCACATCTAGAGTCATTGCATGTGTGTTCTTTTCATAAACCACATGGATCCACCAGTGTAATTGAATGTGTGTTCTTTTTCTAAACCACATATGGATCCACTAGAGTCACTACACGTGTTTTCTTCTCCTAAACAACCACTAGAGTCATTGCATGTGTGTTCTTTTCATAAACCACATCTAGAGTCATTGCATGTCTACTCTTGACATAACCCACATGGATCCACTAGAGTTCATTGCATTTGTGTTCATTTCGTAAATCACATGGATCCACTAGAGTTCATTGCATGTGTGTTCTTTTCATAAACCACATAGATCCACTAGAGTCATTGCATGTGTGTTCTTTTCATAAACCACATGGAGCCACTAGTGTGATTGAATGTGTGTTCTTTTTCTAAACCACATATGGATCCACTAGAGTCATTGTATGTGTGTTCTTTTCATAAACCACATGGATCCACTAGAGTCATTTAATGTGTGTTCTTTTCATAAACCACATGGATCCACCAGTGTCATTGCATGTGTGTTCTTTTCATAAACCACATCTAGAGTCATTGCATGTGTGTTCTTTTCATAAACCACATGGATCCACTAGAGTCATTGCATGTGTGTTCTTTTCATAAACCACATGGATCCACTAGAGTTCATTGCATTTCTGCTCTTTTTTCATAAACCACAACTAGAGTCATTGCATGTGTGGTCTTTTCATAAACCACATGGATCCACCAGTGTCATTGGATGTGTGTTATTTTCATAAACCACAGTTAGAGTCATTGCATGTGTGTTCTTTTCATAAACCACATGGATCCACTAGTGTCGTTGAATATGTGTTCTTTTTCTAAACCACATATGGATCCACTAGAGTCATTGTATGTGTGTTCTTTTCATAAACAACATGGATCCACTAGAGTCATTGAATGTCTGTTCTTTTCATCAACCACATGGATCCACCAGTGTCATTGCATGTGTGTTCTTTTCATAAACCACATCTAGAGTCATTGCATGTGTGTTCTTTTCATAAACCACATGGATCCACCAGTGTCATTGAATGTGTGTTCTTTTTCTAAACCACATATGGATCCACTAGAGTCACTACATGTGTTTTATTCTCCTAAACAACCACTAGAATCATTACATGTGTGTTCTTTTCATAAACCACATCTAGAGTCAGTCCATGTCTGCTCTTGTCATAACCCACATGGATCCACCAGAGTTCATTGCATTTGTGTTCATTTCATAAATCACATGGATCCACTAGAGTTCATTGCATGTGTGTTCTTTTCATAAACCACATGGATCCACTAGTGTCATTGCATGTGTGTTCTTTTCATAAACCACATGGAGCCACTAGTGTCATTGAATGTGTGTTGTTTTTCTAAACCACATATGGATCCACTAGAGTCATTGTATGTGTGTTCTTTTCATAAACAACATGGATCCACTAGAGTCATTGAATGTCTGTTCTTTTCATCAAACACATGGATCCACCAGTGTCATTGCATGTGTGTTCTTTTCATAAACCACATCTAGAGTCATTGCATGTGTGTTCTTTTCATAAACCACATGGATCCACCAGTGTAATTGAATGTGTGTTCTTTTTCTAAACCACATATGGATCCACTAGAGTCACTACATGTGTTTTCTTCTCCTAAACAACCACTAGAGTCATTGCATGTGTGTTCTTTTCATAAACCACATCTAGAGTCAATGCATGTCTACTCTTGACATAACCCACATGGATCCACTAGAGTTCATTGCATTTGTGTTCATTTCGTAAATCACATGGATCCACTAGAGTTCATTGCATGTGTGTTCTTTTCCTAAACCACATGGATCCACTAGAGTCATTGCTTGTGTGTTCTTTTCATAAACCAAATGGATCCACCAGTGTCATTGAATGTGTGTTATTTTCATAAACCACATGGATTCCACCATTGTCATTGCATGTGTGTTCTTTTCATAAACCACATATAGAGTCATTGCATGTGTGTTCTTTTCATAAACCACATGGATACACTAGAGTCATTGTCTGTGTGTTCTTCTCCTAAACCACCACTAGAGTCATTGCATGTGTGTTATTTTCATAAACCACATGGATCCAATAGAGTTCATTGCATTTGTGTTCATTTCATAAACCACATGGATCCACTAGAGTCATTGCATGTGTGCTCTTTTCAAAAACCACATAGATCCACTAGAGTTCATTGCATTTGTTTTCTTTTCATAAACCACATAGATCCACTAGAGTCATTGCATGTGTGTTCTTTTCATAAACCACATGGATCCACTAGAGTTCATTGCATTTCTGTTCTTTTTTCATAAACCAAAACTAGAGTCATTGCATGTGTGTTCTTTTCATAAACCACATGGATCCACCAGAGTAATTGCATGTGTATTCTTTTCATTGGATGTGTGAGTGTATTAGTGTACATCATTGGGGGTTTTAGGAAAAGAACACATGAAGTTATGCCACCACAGCATGTGTGTTCTTTTCGTAAACCACATGGATCCACTAGGGTTCATTGCATGTGTATTATTTTCATAAACCACATGGATCCACTAGAGTCAGTGCATGTGTGTTTTTTGCATAAACCACATGGATCCACCAGTGTCATTGAATATGTGTTCTTTTCATAAAACACATGGATCCACCAGTGTCATTGCACGTGTGTTCTTTTCATAAACCACATGGATCCACCAGTGTCATTGAATGTCTGTTCTTTTTCTAAACCACATATGGATCCACTAGAGTCACTTCATGTGTTTTATTCTCCTAAACAACCACTAAAATCATTACATGTGTGTTCTTTTCATAAACCACATCTAGAGTTATTGCATGTCTGCTCTTGTCATAACCCACATGGATCCACTAGAGTTCATTGCATTTGTCTTCATTTCATAAATCACATGGATCAACTAGAGTTCATTGCATGTGTGTTATTTTCATAAACCACATGGATCCACTAGATTCATTGCATGTGTCTTCTTTTCATAAAACAAATGGATCCACCAGTGTCATTGAATGTGTGTTATTTCCATAAACCACATGGATCCACCATTGTCATTGCATGTGTGTTCTTTTCATAGACCACATGGATACACTAGAGTCATTGCATGTGTGTTCTTCTCCTAAACCACCACTAGAGTCATTGCATGTGTGTTATTTTCATAAACCACATGGATCTAATAGAGTTCATTGCATTTGTGTTCATTTCATAAACCACATGGATCCACTAGAGTCATTGCATATGTGTTCTTTTCATAAACCACATAGATCCACTAGAGTTCATTGCATTTGTTTTCTTCTCATAAACCACATGGATCCACTAGAGTCATTGCATGTGTGTTCTTTTCATAAACCACATGGATCCACCAGAGTAATTGCATGTGTATTCTTTTCATTGGATGTGTGAGTGTATTAGTGTACATCATTGGGGGTTTTAGGAAAAGAACACATGAAGTTATGCCACCACAGCTTGTGTGTTCTTTTCGTAAACCACATGGATCCACTAGGGTTCATTGCATGTGTTTTTTTTCATAAACCACATGGATCCACTAGAGTCATTGCATCTGTGTTCTTTGCATAAACCACATGGATCCACCAGTGTCATTGAATATGTGTTCTTTTCATAAAACACATGGATCCACCAGTGTCATTGCATGTGTGTTCTTTTCATAAACCACATGGATCCACCAGTGTCATTGAATGTGTGTTCTTTTTCTAAACCACATATGGATCCACTAGAGTCACTTCATGTGTTTCCTTCTCCTAAGCAACCACTAGAATCATTACATGTGTGTTCTTTTCATAAACCACATCTAGAGTCATTGCATGTCTGCTCTTGTCATAACCCACATGGATCCACTAGAGTTCATTGCATTTGGGTTCATTTCATAAATCACATGGATCAAGTAGAGTTCATTGCATGTGTGTTATTTTCATAAACCACATGGATCCACTAGAGTCATTGCATGTGTCTTCTTTTCATAAACCAAATGGATCCACCAGTGTCATTGAATGTGTGTTCTTTTCATAAACCACATGGATACACTAGAGCCATTGCATGTGTGTTCTTCTCCTAAACCACCACTAGAGTCATTGCATGTGTGTTATTTTCATAAACCACATGGATCCACTAGAGTTCATTGCATTTTTGTTTATTTCATAAACCACATGGATCCACTAGAGTTCATTGCATTTCCGTTCTTTTTCATAAACCATGCTAGAGTCATTGCATGTGTGTTCTTTTCATAAACCACATGGATCCACCAGTGTCATTGCATGTGTGCTATTTTCATAAACCACAGCTAGAGTCATTGCATGTGTGTTCTTTTCATAAACCACATGGAGCCACTAGTGTCATTGAATGTGTGTTCTTTTTCTAAACCACATATGGATCCACTAGAGTCATTGCATGTGTGTTCTGCTCATAAACCACATGGATCCACTAGAGTCACTGAGTGTGTGTTCTTTTCATAAACCACATGGATCCACCAGTGTCATTGCATGTGTGTTCTTTTCATAAACCACATATAGAGTCATTGCATGTGTGTTCTTTTCATAAACCACATGGATCCACCAGTGTCATTGAATGTGTGTTCTTTTTATAAACCACATATGGATCCACTAGAGTCACTTCATGTGTTTTCTTCTCCTAAACAACCGCTAGAATCATTACATGTATGTTCTTTTCATAAACCACATCTAGAGTCATTGCATGTCTACTCTTGTCATAACCCACATGGATCCACTAGAGTTCATTGCGTTTGTGTTCATTTCATAAATCACATGGATAAACTAGAGTTCATTGCATGTGTGTTATTTTCATAAACCACATGGATCCACCATTGTCATTGCATGTGTGTTCTTTTCATAAACCACATGGATACACTAGAGTCATTGCATGTGTGTTCTTCTCCTAAACCACCACTAGAGTCATTGCATGTGTGTTATTTTCATAAACCACATGGATCCACTAGAGTTCACTGCAGTTGTGTTCATTTCATAAACCACATGGATCCACTAGAGTCATTGCATGTGTGTTCTTTTCATAAACCACATAGATCCACTAGAGTTCATTGCATTTGTATTCTTTTCATAAACCACATGGATCCACTAGAGTCATTGCATGTGTGTTCTTTTCATAAACCACATGGATCCACTAGAGTTCATTGCATTTCTGTTCTTTTTTCATAAACCACAACTAGAGTCATTGCATGTGTGTTCTTTTCACAAACCACATGGATCCACTAGTGTCATTGCATGTGTGCTATTTTCATAAACCACAGCTAGAGTCATTGCATGTGTGTTCTTTTCATAAACCACATGGAGCCACTAGTGTCATTGAATGTGTGTTCTTTTTCTAAACCACATATGGATCCACTAGAGTCATTGCATGTGTGTTCTTCTCATAAACCACGTGGATCCACTAGAGTCACTAAGTGTGTGTTCTTTTCATAAACCACATGGATCCACCAGTGTCATTGCATGTGTGTTCTTTTCATAAACCACATCTAGAGTCATTGCATTTGTGTTCTTTTCATAATCCACATGGATCCACCAGTGTCATTGAATGTGTGTTCTTTTTATAAACCACATATGGATCCACTAGAGTCACTACATGTGTTTTGTTCTCCTAAACAACCACAAGAATCATTGCATGTGTGTTCTTTTCATAAACCACATCTATACTCATTGCATGTCTGCTCTTTTCATAACCCACATGGATCCACTAGAGTTCATTGCATTTGTGTTCATTTCATAAATCACATGGATCCACTTGAGTTCATTGCATGTGTGTTATTTTCATAAACCACATGGATCCACTAGAGTCATTGCATGTGTGTTCTTTTGATAAACCAAATGGATCCACCAGTGTCATTTAATGTGTGTTATTTTCATAAACCACATGGATCCACCATTGTCATTGCATGTGTGTTCTTTTCATAAACCACATCTAGAGTCATTGGATGTGTGTTCTTTTCATAAACCACATGGATACACTAGAGTCATTGCATGTGTGTTCTTCTCCTAAACCACCACTAGAGTCATTGCATGTGTGTTATTTTCATAAACCACATGGATCCACTAGAGTTCATTGCATTTGTGTTCATTTTATAAACCACATGGATCCAGTAGAGTCATTGCATGTGTGTTCTTTTCATAAACCACATAGATCCACTAGAGTTCATTGCATTTGTGTTCTTTTCATAAACCACATGGATCCACTAGAGTCATTGCATGTGTGTTCTTTTCATAAAACACATGGATCCACTAGAGTTCATTGCATTTCTGTTCTTTTTTCATAAACCACAGCTAGAGTCATTGCATGTGTGTTCTTTTCATAAACCACATGGATCCACCAGTGTCATTGCATGTGTGCTATTTTCATAAACCACAGCTATAGTCATTGCATGTGTGTCTTTTCATAAACCACATGGAGCCACTAGTGTCATTGAATGTGTGTTCTTTTTCTAAACCACATATGGATCCACTAGAGTCATTGCATGTGTGTTCTTCTCATAAACCACATTGATCCACTAGAGTCACTGAGTGTGTGTTCTTTTCATAAACTACATGGATCCACCAGTGTCATTGCATGTGTGTTCTTTTCATAAACCACATCTAGAGTCATTGCATGTGTGTTCTTTTCATAAACCACATGGATCCACCAGTGTCATTGAATGTGTGTTCGTTTTATAAACCACATATGGATCCACTAGAGTCACTTCATGTGTTTTCTTCTCCTAAACAACCAATAGAATCATTACATGTGTGTTCTTTTCATAAACAACATCTAGAGTCATTGCATGTCTACTATAGATTCATTACATGGATCCACTAGAGTCACTGCACGTGTCTTCTTTTCATAAACCAAATGGATCCACCAGTGTCATTGAATTTGTGTTATTTTCATAAACCACATGGATCCACCATTGTCATTGCATGTGTTCTTTTCATAAACCACATGGATACACTAGAGTCATTGCACGTGTGTTCTTCTTCTAAACCACCACTAGAGTCATTGCATGTGTGTTATTTTCATAAACCACATGGATACACTAGAGTTCATTGCAGTTGTGTTCATTTCATAAACCACATGGATCCACTAGAGTCATTGCATGTGTGTTCTTTTCATAAACCACATAGATCCACTAGAGTTCATTGCATTTGTATTCTTTTCATAAACCACATGGATCCACTAGAGTCATTGCATGTGTGTTCTTTTCATAAACCACATGGATCCACTAGAGTTCATTGCATTTCTGTTCTTTTTTCATAAACCACAACTAGATTCATTGCATGTGTGTTATTTTCACAAACCACATGGATCCACCAGTGTCATTGCATGTGTGCTATTTTCATAAACCAGAGCTAGAGTCATTGCATGTGTGTTCTTTTCATAAACCACATGGAGCCACTAGTGTCATTGAATGTGTGTTCTTTTTCTAAACCACATATGGATCCACTAGAGTCATTGCATGTGTGTTCTTCTCATAAACCACGTGGAGCCACTAGAGTCACTAAGTGTGTGTTCTTTTCATAAACCACATGGATCCACCAGTGTCATTGCATGTGTGTTCTTTTCATAAACCACATCTAGAGTCATTACATTTGTGTTCTTTTCATAAACCACATGGATCCACCAGTGTCATTGAATGTGTGTTCTTTTTATAAACCACATATGGATCCACTAGAGTCAGTACATGTGTTTTCTTCTCCTAAACAACCACAAGAATCATTGCATGTGTGTTCTTTTCATAAACCACGTCTAGACTCATTGCATGTCTGCTCTTTTCATAACCCACATGGATCCACTAGAGTTCATTGCATTTGTGTTCATTTCATAAATCACATGGATCCACCTCAGTTCATTGCATGTGTGTTATTTTCATAAACCACATGGATCCACTAGAGTCATTGCATGTGTGTTCTTTTGATAAACCAAATGGATCCACCGGTGTCATTGAATGTGTGTTATTTTCATAAACCACATGGATCCACCGTTGTCATTGCATGTGTGTTCTTTTCATAAACCCCATCTAGAGTCATTGGATGTGTGTTCTTTTCATAAACCACATGGATACACTAGAGTCATTGCATGTGTGTTCTTCTCCTAAACCACCACTAGAGTCATTGCATGTGTGTTATTTTCATAAACCACATGGATCCACTAGAGTTCATTGCATTTGTGTTCATTTTATAAACCATATGGATCCACTAGAGTCATGGCATGTGTGTTCTTTTCATAAACCACATAGATCCACTAGAGTTCATTGCATTTGTGTTCTTTTCATAAACCACAAGGATTCACTAGAGTCATTGCATGTGTATTCTTTTCATAAACCACATGGATCCACTAGAGTTCATTGCATTTCTGTTCTTTTTTCATAAACCACAGCTAGAGTCATTGCATGTGTGTTCTTTTCATAAACCACATGGATCCACCAGTGTCATTGCATGTGTGCTATTTTCATACACCACAGCTAGAGTCATTGCATGTGTGTTCTTTTCATAAACCACATGGATCCACTAGTGTCATTGAATGTGTGTTCTTTTTCTAAACCACATATGGATCCACTAGAGTCATTACATGTGTGTTCTTATCCTAAACCACAACTAGAGTTGTGGGGCCCCCAGATTAATCCTTCGAGAATCCCTGTTATGCATACAACCACGATCCCATGATCAATTAGTCGTGGAACATAACCGACAAGTATCATTACAACATCCAAGACATACCGAATTACAAGACTTACATAAATGTCATTATGGCTACATCAATAAACATCAGTGGAACTTCATCAAGCATAGAGCCTGATCCATGCCTTAACCTACAGGCAACTGACTGGGAGAACGTCCTAGCTCGCATAGTCGTCAATTTCATCCTCTTCTTGATATCTGACCAAGTTAATAGCCAGGGACAATGCCAGTGAGTACTTTGAATGTACTCGCAAACCACCTTAAGATAACAATAATAACAAATGGAGATGCATTAAGGTTGTGGTCGTAGGAGGGCTCCAAGATAGGTTCTTTTCTCAATTAGTTTCTTTTGTAGATATAGCATCTACATATATTTGTTGAAAACTTTTGTAAAACGTTTTGGAAAACATTAGGACTGGGTCACCCATTTGTTCCTGTATTCAGGTCGTCCCATGACCAAACTCCTTTCTCCTCCTTCCGACCATCCCATGGTCAAAACCTTTCTCCTTTACGACCATCCCATGGTCAAAACATTTCCAAAGCCATTTCTTTTCCAAAATCCTTTTTGAAAACAAAACCAACACCGCTCTACAGAAGTTTGTCCAACCCATCCTTAACCGCGGACACGGCTATTCGAATAGATTGAGACTATGCAGAGGTTGCACACTTTACCCAAACCATCTGGGTACACTACCCTGATCTTCACCGATCGTGGGTTGAGTAACTGATCAAGACTCTCCGGATGCCCACTCCAATATAAGTGCCTATCCTATGAGTGTTGTTCCCCTCAAAACTGGGACGTCGGGTACCTAGGACAACCTGGAGCGCATTTTGCACTTCCCAAGTGTTGCGCTTTCAATGAGGGGCTCATAGTAACGCGTGGAGGTCCATAAACCCTTCGTTCCTTCTCCAGGTCGATGTCTCACATGGACCCTTATGTGAGAAGGCCCACCCTATAGGGATTTTTATCCCCTGTAGTAGTTGCGAGGCAGCTTATACCAGAATAGAAAAACATCAAATCCAGCCCTGTCCCATTCCAGAGTAATGTGGTTGCACGGGTAAGTTGTTATAGCTAAACTGCAAAGAACCGGGTGCGTTATCATAAAACTTTTTCCTCTGGTTTTCCTCCAGCATTTTATAAAACAAAACCTTTTCTCTTTCTCAACAGCTCTTGGGAGGTCCCACCTCACCAAAGTTTTATTAGAAAACATTTGGTAAACTTTTGTCGGGGTCTTCCCATCCTCTATCTTTGCTTTGGCTAAACAGGGTCTCCAGAGGGTTATGGTGATATACACCATCTATTCTACTATGGACAAGTAGGTGTCACCAAGGGGGTTATACTTAGTAGTACCAAAGTGTAATAGTTCAGAGGATCCAAACCACTACCATATATATATACATCAATATATAGTAAAACAATGCAGTTTTAATAAATAGTAGATAAAACATGCATAAGTAAAACAGTAGGACAAGGCTTATGAGCAAGAAGGTGGCTTGCCTGCTGATCAACAATATGGCATAATTGTCCCTTGACTTCTTCTTAGAAAACCATAATAACCCATAAAAACCATCTCCTTCTGCTCTCCGATATAATCGCAACTATCGTCGATAGGGAACACATGCAAACAAACAAAAGGGGAACAATCAATACAAGGCACACAATCACCAATACATTACAACAAGCAACTGAATAATACCAAACTAATATTTAGAGGGTTTTGAGATGATTTGATTTAGAAGGTGGAGATAGCCTTGGAGAAGGGGATGAACACCCCTTAGGGTTTATTGTCGAGGATTACCTAAGAGGGGTTTTTTGACCAAGGACATACCCTGTAGGATACTATTGGGTAAAGATGATACCAACATATAGGATTTGATAAAATGAAACCAACAAAAGTGGTTTCACTATTTTATCACTTTTCTTTATCTAGTTATGATTTTTCTAGTGAAATAACTTCTAGTCTTAGGGAATAATTCACCAGAAAAGTTCTGGAGCTCCTAAAATTATTTCCTTCGGTGGTTAGGAAAGGCTTGAGGTACTTGTTCACTGGGAGGTGGAATCATGCCAAAATAATTACTAGAATGCCCTGAGGAAATTCCCAAACGCAGTTCTATAGACAACTTGTCTTTTTCACCAGATTAAATCTACAGTACCTCGTGATTTGATTCCAAAGGCACATTGTAGTTATTCAGAATACCTTTCTGTAGGAATTGGATTCACTCATTTTGGCGTGGTCAAACTCCTGGAGTGATTTATTTAGTGAAGAAGGGGTACACAAAATAGTTTAATTTACTACAATTCAACCAGAGCTCAATAAAATCTGAGCTGCTGGGGTCTGGTAGATTTTGATAAGACACACTCATGGGAGCTAGAATTAGATCAATACCACAACTGGGTTGACCTAGAGAAATTTACTAAGGCAAATAGTGGTTGTTTTTGTTATTTTTACTACAGGAAAACAAATGCTCCACTTGGCATGAGACAAAATCCATGGGATAGGTACATGCAACACCTACCAGATACAATTGGGTTTATTCCATTTAGGTTTATATAATTTTCTAGGGAATTTATTTAGTGCAGAGGATACTTATTAGTATATTAAATCTCAGAAAATTATCAAAATACACATGGTCAAGGTTTTATTACTGCATGTTCAAGGAAACACTCAGGAACCCTAGGAATTTTTAATCTGGGCAGTTGTTGTCATTTCTATTTTCTTTTGCATTTAAAGTAAATGGTAAATTTTTAGATCTGGAAAAGAAATGAAAAAGAAAAAGGGGCAGGGGCTACCGGGCTAGGATCTGGGGCAGCTAGGCCTCGCAGAGCCGATTCGGCCCAACCTAGGGCGGGCTGCACCGGCGGGAGGCAAAAATCAAACCCGCAGGGCAGGGCCCGCCTACCAGTGACGGATGGACGACAAAAGGGTACAGGGGATTTCGGCCGCTCGATCTAAATGAGATCGACGGTGCACGTCCATCGTCTCCGTGGAAAGAAACTCCGTCGTGCGGAACCCTAGCTGAGAGGAAGGAGGGATCGGGGAGGCTCACCTAACGTTGGAGAGGAGCCAGGGAGGGGCAGAGGTGAAGCGGCTTTCCAGGGCGGTCCCGACGAGGAGCTCGCCGGTGAGGTGGTTCTGGTCGTTCCTGAGAAGAGAGGGAGGCACGGTTAGAAACAGGGGATCGAAGGGAGCTCGGTATGGCCACATGCAGTGAGAGAGGGGCAATAAGGAGAGATCCCTGCTTGAATCCATGGGGGAGGCCGAAGCTCTTCTCCCTCCCACTCACGGGTAGGAGAGGTCAGGGGAGAGGGAGTGGTACTCGGGGGAGGTGAGTGGGAGTGGGAGGTAGCAAATGAGGGCGAGGGGAGGAGCTGGGGTGCCCTCGGGCTATTTATTTGGGGAGGAGGAGGTCCATGGTGGACTAGGCTCAAGTGAGGGCAAGGGAAGGTCCATGGCCTTGCCATTGGCTGCCAGGGTCGATGGAGAGTGGTGTGGTGGGGTCCGGTCATGTAGGAGGGCACAAAGAGAGGGGTGTTGCTGTTACAAGAGTTTTAAATGGGTAAGATTGGGAAATATCTAGTGTCTCTCTTCTTTCCAAGCACATGGGACAAGTTGCTACAGTAATTTCTACAATGCACATTGACCAGAGGAGTGTGCTGGTGCTCGTGGAAGTTGATGGAGATATTTTGATGAGGTTTTGATTTGATTTAGCTCATGGATTTGATTAATGTCAACTTTGATCATGGGGATTCTCATGGAGAGAATCAATTAATTTGACATAGATAAGATGAGACAAGTGTACTGGTAGATAGATGAGGTCAAGATACCTCTCTAGGGATTATTTGAGATTTTTCTAAGGATTTAAAGTCCCCTTAAGACCATTTATTCAAAAAGTGCAGAAGTAGTTTATGGAAGTTCATTTGATATTTTTACATTGGACAAGGTTGGTTTTTAGTTTGAGATGGTCCCAAATGTGAGTACACACTTAGGGGAATTTTCCCAAGATTTATTGGAAGATAAAAGTATTTAAAATAATTATTATTCCAATTCAGCCATTTAAGAAAATGGGCAAAAAGAAATAATAAACCTCTTCAAAAATATTTATATTTGAAGTGGAAAGATGGGGTATGATATATGGATCTCAGTTGAGCCAAAAGTTGGGGAAGTGCTTTGACAAAAACCAAACTTTCTATTGGGAAAGGAGGTTGGAGATTTTGTCTATTAAGGAAAATTAATAGATTTGGTGCCATAATAATTATGGATAATATTAGATAAATCTTGATGATCAAGTTAGATGATGTAGGCAAGGTCTAGCAAGAATTTGAAATCTTGGGAAATTGAAATCCAACCTAAAATAGATAGAAAACAAGGAGTTGGTGATCTAGGGTGATGTTATTTTTATATCATCAAAACATGGTTGTATCTTGGAGTTCAGATCTCCCCTTGGGGAATGGGATAGATGGTTAGTTAGAACAAGTCACATAGATGATTATGGCATAAGGAATTTGGATTGGTTACCTTTGAGGTGGTCTGGAAGTGATGGCAAACTTTGTTGAAAACAAGGCTGCCCTACCAGATGAGTCATGATGCCTTATAAACCCTGTGGTTTTAAGAAGCACATAGATCTTCTTGGAACAAGTGAAGTATATATTTATAGACCTAAATGAGTAGAACACAACCATGCAAATATTTGGTCCATAGAACGTTGGATAGTGGTGTGAGCTTCCATCAAAGTAGGCATGTTGACTAGATTTGCAGGAATAGTTAGTTACTTGCCTGCAAAACCATCAAGAACAAGTGGGTTGGAGGATGATCTAACCAAGGTAAAGAGTGGGCCTTGGTATTCCTTAGGATGGTAAACAAGATGGTTCAAGTGCATTACCAAAAATGCACAAATGTTTAGAAAGGTAGGCATTCAAAAAGGTGATGTTGGAAATAATTTTCCAGACTTAGCCAAATTTGGCAGATTTAGGGTTTTTGACTAGAGCATGAGAGGGGATGTTTTTGATGGGTTGCAAAGTACCAGAGCATCATCAAGTGGCTGAGGTTGAAGTGTAGAGGGAATAGAAAGAATTCATGCTTGATATTGGTCTTCATTGACTTGGAAGCTTCTAGAAGGGATATCTTCAGAATTGATCTGGTTAAGGGTTTTAGATGATCTCCTAGTAACTAGAGATCAGATCCACCTTGTATTCTTGCTTAAGGTTTGGTGAGTTGAAGTATCCTGATCCAACTGATGAGCTCCTAGAGTGGCTCATACTACTTCCTAAGCAAACAAGTTAAATAGCAGATCAATGCAACTCATTTTATAAACTAAGCAACTCCACACTGGGGTTACCATCAAGCTTAGCTTGAGGCGAGGATGGGTATTTTGAATAGGCTGGAGTTTGAACAAGGTAAGGTCCTTGGTATGTCTAACAAGAGTAGAATTCAAAATCTTACTATAAGGTTTTGGAGATCCTAGAGGTAAGAGTATTTGAAGATTCTGTCTTGAAAACATAAGGAGATTATATTATATGTCTCTCCATAGTTTTGTCAATAGAAGCTACTAAAATACTTTTGGTTACATAAGCATCTTGGCTCATGTTTTGAAATGCCAGAACATTTGAGAATATATAAAATGAGCCAGGATAGTTTTGTTGAATAGCTTTTTTCAACTGATGGTGAGGTAAGGAGCATCATATGGTATACACTCACAAACACAAGCACAAACAAACAACAAGTAATCACTGCACCAATGGACAAGAAAAAGTTTTTGTTCCCCCTGAATTTTGCATTCTGGACAACTAATTAGGGTTGCTGAAATTGGGATGTTACAGACCTTTCGCCCTTAAAAGAATCTCGTCCTGAGATTCAGGAGAGTAGGGTTAGGGGATTTTGAGTCAAGATTAGCGCTACTAGTTTCAAGCGTGCTATCTTATGGACTCCGTCTAGGAAATTGACTACTCTGTCGGTGAAGTTGAGTTTCAGTCTTCCGGGATGCATGAAGAGTTGAGCAGAGTCTAGTCCCGATTGCGAGGGGTGACCTTCTTTTCCTTCTGGACTCTATATCTCATGGGCTTAGACTGGGTAGAATATCTCGATGCTGAACTTCACGGGGTACTCGTCGGAGGATAGAATCTACGGCTTAATGTACCTTTCTCTGAGGGTCCACGGCTCTTTTTTTAAGGGGCATATCATATCCTAACTAAAGATTTTACGGTCAGTACTCTTGGGTTTGCTTCTAGTGAAGGGTTACTCTATTTTGGTGGGAAATACACAGTCTTTCCCCTCTTAGGATTAAACTGGGGTAGATTCGAGGAGTTGACGTAGTCCTTTCTTCTTGGAGTTGTAGATCGATGTTTTGAAGATTGGCGTCAATCTTCCTTATGGGGTTGGAATCTTCAGATGGCGTCCGTGAAGCTATGTGTTATGGGGATTATCTACTATTAACTAAACTTAGCCTATTGAATCTGTTGGAGTCTCACGTCCTAAAAGCGAATGGAACTGAGCGGTTACTGATCCGGTGATCCTTCAGGTTAGTCTCCAGCTGAGGTGCCAAGAAGGGACTTCATAGAATCTTCAGTTAGTTTTACTTCTGATGTCTCACGGGTTGTTGTTTAGTGAGAATGCGTCAAATCTGGTGGTCTTTCTGAAGTATCCTCGGGTAGGTAGTCTTCTGAGGATTGAGTGGAAAGACGCAGTCTTTCCTCCTTGGAGATTCACTAAGTTGCTTTAGGAGTGGTGCGAATCTTCTGCCTGGGAGTGCTGACCAGATGTTAGCGGAAGGGTGTATCTTCGCGGAGTCTTGAGCTGGGGTCTTCGAGTGACGCCTTATTCTATCAACCTTGGTGGGAGTGGTTTCCTAACAAAGACTTTAAGGTGGTTAGCTCAAGGTAAATTAGCGGTTTGCAACTCTTCTTGATAGTGCTTCACTGGTAGAGGCATCTAGTTTTAGAGAGGTTGTTTTCCCTTGAACACTTGACGTTGTTTCTGCTCGAAGACGGAGTGGACTTGTTGTCTTCACGCTTCATTATCATCTGATTTCAGGGGTAGTTCTGACATTTAGGGAGGATCTTCCCCTCAGTTTGGGTAGGGTCGACTAGATTAGTTAGTCTCCTGAGGCGGTTGGAGGGTCTAAGATAACGATGGTTAGCATAGTTAGGTCTTCACTTCTTGTCTTTGGTTGACTTATCGGGTGGTCTCTTGTGGATTATTGAGGATCCTTCGGTGATGGACTTCCGGCTTCAACGGGATTCTTGCTGGAGTAGACTGAGGACCAAGGGACGGTGGTGTTATTGACGAGTCTGGCGAGGTGAGTTTGATGAGGTATGTCGTCTTGCTGAGGTGAAATCTTCAAGTGGATTCTAACTTGACGATGTCGAACACCTGATTCTTGTGATGCTTTTCCTCTCATATACTCTCGAGGTTAGTCTGGGTCTCATTACCGACATCTAACACAGGGGTTTCTTGAGTTACTAGGTGGGTTATCGCTCCTTGAGTCACATGTTTTTAAGGAGGTCAAAGCAAACCAGAGCGTACAAACAAGGCGAACAGAGTGAGGGGCTCGCAATGTCCTCGTCAAACAACACACATCAGGCAACACAGGATGCACTTAGGCAAGCAAACACGGTCAACGCTAGGGACCAAGGAGTTAACTACTCGCGAGGTAGGGGAATCCTATTCTTAGGACGATTGACCCTAGATATCATCTTTCTTCAGGTCGGAGTCACTATCTTGCCGATAAATCCTTCGTCGTATCTTGGATGCTTCTTGATAGTGCAACACCTGATGTCTTCTGATCATGAGGATTCTGCTGGTAGAGCGATATTGTAGTCTCCTTGTGTTTGCTGGTAGTTGCTTGTCTTCATCTTGTTCCCATTGTCTTCACCGGGTTCTAGATCCTAGTTATTTAAAATCCGTAGGTTTGTGGTTTGGATGAGAGTTAGAGGAAACCATTTTCGAAAGCATTTACTTAGAGTAAGAGAAGAAGTAGAACTTTTTGAAACTCAATGAGAAACTAGTTTTCGAAAGCCGAGGTTTTCAAAATAAGGTTCCTGTCTAATGACCATGCAAGAATCCCTGTTATGCATACAACCACGATCCCATGATCAAAAATAAGGTTCAAACTAATTTAAGGTTCTCCTACAGTCAGGATGGCTCTGATACCAAGTCTGTGGGGCCCCCAGATTAATCCTCCGAGAATCCCTGTTATGCATACAACCACGATCCCATGATCAGTTAGTCATGGAACATAACGGACAAGTATCATTACAACACAAGACATACCGAATTACAAGACTTACATAAATGCCGTTATGGCTACAACACTAAACATCAGCGGAACTTCATCAAGCGTAGAGCCCGATCCATGCCTTAACCTACAGGCAACTGACTAGGAGAACGTCCTAGCTCGCATAGTCGTCAACTTCATCCTCTTCTTGATATCTGACCAAGTTAATAGCCAGGGACAATGCCAGTGAGTACTTTGAATGTACTCGCAAACCACCTTAAGATAACAAGAATAACAAAAGGAGATGCATTAAGGCTGTGGTAGTAGGAGGGCTCCAAGAGAGGTTATTTTCTCAATTAGTTTCTCTTGTAGATATAGCATCTACATATATTTGTTGAAAACTTTTGTAAACCGTTTTGGAAACCTTTCTGAACAGTTTTGGAAAACATTAGGACTAGGTCACCCATTTGTTCCCGTCTTCAGGTCGTCCCATGACCAAACTCCTTTATACTCCTTCCGACCATCCCATGGTCAAAACCTTTCTCCTTTACGACCATCCCATGGTCAAAACATTTCCAAAGCCATTTCTTTTCAAAAATTCTTTTGAAAACAAAACAAGCACCTAGAATTCAAAATCTTACTATAAGGTTTTGGAGATCCTAGAGGTAAGAGTATTTGAAGATTCTGTCTTGAAAACATAAGGAGATTATATTATATGTCTCTCCATAGTTTTGTCAATAGAAGCTACTAAAATACTTTTTGTTACATAAGCATCTTGGCTCATGTTTTGAAATGCCAGAACATTTGAGAATATATAAAATGAGCTAGGATAGTTTTGTTGAATAGCTTTTTTCAACTGATGGTGAGGTAAGGAGCATCATATGGTATACACTAACAAACAAAAGCACAAACAAACAACAAGCAATGACTGCACCAATGGACAAGAAAAAGTTTTTATTCCCCCTGAATTTTGTATTCTGGACAACTAATTAGGTTTGCTGAAATTGGGATGTTACAAGAGTCATTGCATGTGTGTTCTTTTCATAAACCACATGGATCCACTAGAGTTCATTGCATTTGTGTTCATTTCATAAACCACATGGATCCACTAGAGTTCATTGCATGTGTGTTCTTTTCATAAACCACATGGATCCACTAGAGTCATTACATGTGTGTTCTTTTCATAAACCACATGGATACACTAGTGTCATTGAATGTGTGTTCTTTTCATAAAACACATGGACCCACCAGTGTCATTGCATGTGTGTTCTTTTCATAAACCACATCTAGAGTCATTGCATGTGTGTTCTTTTCATAAACCACATGGATCCACCAGTGTCATTGCATGTGTATTATTTTCATAAACCCCAACTAGAGTCCTTATATGTGTGTTCTTTTCATAAACCACGTGGATCCACCAGTGTCATTGTATGTGTGTTCTTTTAATAAACCACATGGATCCACCAGTGTCATTATATGTGTGTTCTTTTCATAAACCACATGGATCCACTAGAGTTCATTGCATGTCTGTTATTTTCATAAAACACATGGATCCACTAGAGTTCATTGCATTTGTGTTCATTTGATAAACCATATGGATCAACTAGAGTTCATTGCATGTGTATTCTTTTCATAAACCACATGGATCCACTAGACTCTTTGCATGTGTGTTCTTTACATAAACCACATGGATCCACTAGAGTTCCTTGCATGTGTGTTCTTTACATAAAACACATGGATCCACTAGAGTCATTGCATGTGTTTTTTCCCAAACCACCACTAGAGTCATTGCATGTGTGTTGTTTTCATAAACCACATGGATCCACTAGAGTTCATTGCATTTTTGTTCGTTCCATAAACCACATGGATCCACTAGAGTTCATTGCATGTGTGTTCTTTTCATAAACCACATGGATCCACTAGAGTCGTTGCATGTGTGTTATTTTAATAAACCACATGGATCCACCGATGTCATTCTATGTGTGTTCTTTTCATAAACCACATGGATCCACTAGTGTCATTGCATGTGTGTTCTTTTCATAAACCACATCTAGAGTCATTGCATATGTGTTCCTTTCATAAACCACATGGATCCACCAGGGTCATTTCATGTGTGTTCTTTTTATAAACCACAACTAGAGTCCTTGCATGTGTGTTCTTTTCATAAACCACATGGATCCAGCATAGTCATTTCATGTGTGTTCTTTTCATTCGATGTGAGAGTGTATTAGTGTGCATCATTGGTGTTTTAGGAAAAAATACATGCAGTGATGCCACCATAGCATGTGTGTTCTTTTCATAAACCACATGGATCCACTAGTGTCATTTCATGAGTGTTCCTTTCATAAACCACAACTAGAGTCATTGCATGTGTGTTCTTTTCATAAACCACATGGATCCACCAAAGGTCATTGCATGTGTTATTTTCATAAACCACATGGATCCACTAGAGTTCATTGCATGTGTGTTCTTTTCATAAACCACATGGATCCACTATAGTTCATTGCATGTGTGTTCTTTTCATCAAACACATGGATCCACTAGAGTTCATTCCATTTGTGTTCTTTTCATAAACCACAACTGGAATCATTGCATGTGTGTTCTTTTCATAAACCACATGGATCCACCCGAGTAATTGCATGTGTATTCTTTTCATTGGATGTGTGAGTGTATTAGTGTGCATCATTGGGGTTTTAGGAAAAGAACACATGAAGTGATGTCACCAAAGCATGTGTGTTCTTTTCATAAACCACATGGATCCACTAGGGTTCATTGCATGTGTGTTATTTTCATAAACCACATGGATCCACTAGAGTCATTGCATGTGTGTTCTTTGCAGAAACCACATGGATCCAGCAGTGTCATTGAATGTGTGTTCTTTTCATAAAACACATGGATCCACCAGTGTCATTACATGTGTGTTCTTTTCATAAACCACATCTAGAGTCATTGCATGTGTGTTCTTTTCATAAACCACATGGATCTACTAGAGTTCATTGCATTTGTGTTCATTTGATAAACCATATGGATCAACTAGAGTTCATTGCATGTGTATTCTTTTCGTAAACCACATGGATCCACTAGAGTCTTTGCATGGATGTACGAGAGATCAAGTAAAGCACCTGGGTGGCAAACCCCGTACTTGTTCCTAAAAAGGACACGAATATCCTGTGGATCTGCATGGACTTCACTTCCTTGAACAATCATTGCCCAAAGGATCACTTCCCATTGTCGCTCTTTGACCAGATAATCGATTCCACCGTGGGATACGAGCGCCTCTGCTTCGTCGATGCCTACTGAGGATACCACCAGATTCGAATGAAGGAGGAGGACCAGGAGAAAACAGCCTTCACCACGCCCTTCGACGCCTTCACATTAAACGCTATTCTTCGGCTGAAGAACACAGGGGACACCTACCAGCGGTGTATGCAAGCCTGACTCAAGAGCCAACTTGGTCGAAATATCCAGTCTATGTAGACGACATCGTCATCAAAACTAAGGACGAAGCCTCGTTACTCGACGACCTCCACGAGACCTTCAATAATGGCAAGTAGAAATCCAGTCACCTCCTGAAGGACTATCGCGAGTTCCTAAAGACCCACGAAGGCGTGGCCCAGATGAATCATGATGCGATAACCCAGGTTACGGAGTCGCCTCGGTGTCCGTGGCTCACGGCGCCACCTCCACCACCGGGCCACTCGCCGCTATGCCGCTCGCAACAACGGAGGCGAGCAGTATCCACGAGCACTGGGAATATGGGCATGATCCAAAAAGGATGCCCCTCCAATAGAGTGCAAAAGTCAATCACTCACCAAATAAATTTGGCAGTTAATTCTCCACCCCCAATAACAGAGTACCTCAGCGGGTGTGAGTCCTAAATTACCTTTGATATGCGCGTTCATCCGTGCTAGGTTCCTTGCCCGGTCCACTCTCCTGGAGTGGCTCATACTACTTCCTAAGAAAACAAGTCAAACAGCAGATCAAGGCAACTCATTTTGTAAACTAAGAAACTCCACTACTAGGGTTACCATCAAGCTTAGCTTGAGGTGAGGATGGGTATTTTGAATAGGCTGGAGTTTGAACAAGGTAAGGTCCTTGGTATGTCTACCAAGAGTAGAATTCAAAATCTTACTATAAGGTTTTGGAGATCCTAGAGGTAAGAGTATTTGAAGATTCTGTCTTGAAAACATAAGGAGATTATATTATATGTCTCTCCATAGTTTTGTCAATAGAAGCTACTAAAATAATTTTGGTTACATAAGCATCTTGGATCATGTTTTGAAATGCCAGAACATTTGAGAATATATAAAATGAGCCAGGATAGTTTTATTGAATAGCTTTTTTCAACTGATGGTGAGGTAAGGAGCATCATATGGTATACACTCACAAACACAAGCACAAACAAACAACAAGCAATCACTACACCAATGGACAACAAAAAGTTTTTGTTCCCCCTAAATTTTGCATTCTGGACAACTAATTAGGGTTGCTGAAATTGGGATGTTACAAGAGTCATTGCATGTGTGTTCTTTTCATAAACCACATGGATACACTAGAGTTCATTGCATTTGTGTTCATTTCATAAACCACATGGATGCACTAGAGTTCATTGCATGTGTGTTCTTTTCATAAACCACATGGATCCACTAGAGTCATTACATGTGTGTTCTTTTCATAAACCACATGGATACACTAGTGTCATTGAATGTGTGTTCTTTTCATAAAACACATGGACCCACCAGTGTCATTGCATGTTTGTTCTTTTCATAAACCACATCTAGAGTCATTGCATGTGTGTTCTTTTCATAAACCGCATGGATCCACCAGTGTCATTGCATGTGTGTTATTTTCATAAACCCCAACTAGAGTCATTGCATGTGTGTTCTTTTCATAAACCACATTGATCCACCAGTGTCATTGTATGTGTGTTCTTTTAATAAACCACATGGATCGACCAGTGTCATTACATGTGTGTTCTTTTCATAAACCACATGGATCCACTAGAGTTCATTGCATGTGTGTTCTTTTCATAAACCACATGGATCTAATAGACTTCATTGCATGTGTTTTCTTGACATAAACCACATGGATCCACTAGAGTTCCTTGCATGTGTGTTCTTTACATAAACCACATGGATCCACTAGAGTTATTGCATGTGTTTTTTCCTAAACCACCACTAGAGTCATTGCATGTGTGTTGTTTTCATAAACCACGTGGATCCACTAGAGTTCATTGCATTTTTGTTCGTTCCATAAACCACATGGATCCACTAGAGTTCATTGCATGTGTGTTCTTTTCATAAACCACATGGATCCACTAGAGTGGTTGCATGTGTGTTATTTTAATAAACCACATGGATCCACCAGTGTCATTCTATGTGTGTTCTTTTCATAAACCACATGGATCCACCAGTGTCATTGCATGTGTGTTCTTTTCATAAACCAGATCTAGAGTCATTGCATATGTGTTCCTTTCATAAACCACATGGATCCACCAGTGTCATTTCATGTGTGTTCTTTTTATAAACCACAACTAGAGTCCTTGCATGTGTGTTCTTTTCATAAACCACATGGATCCAGCATAGTCATTTCATGTGTGTTCTTTCATTCGATGTGAGAGTGTATTAGTGTGCATCATTGGTGTTTTAGGAAAAAATACATGCAGTGATGCCACCACAGCATGTGTGTCCTTTTCATCAACCACATGGATCCACTAGTGTCATTTCATGAGTGTTCCTTTCATAAACCACAACTAGAGTCATTGCATGTGTGTTCTTTTCATAAACCACATGGATCCACCAGTGTCATTGCATGTGTGTTATTTTCATAAACCACATGGATCCACTAGAGTTCATTGCATGTGTGTTCTTTTCATAAACCACATGGATCCACTATAGTTCATTGCATGTGTGTTCTTTTCATAAAACACATGGATCCAGTAGAGTTCATTCCATTTGTGTTCTTTCATAAACCACAACTGGAATCATTGCATGTGTGTTCTTTTCATAAACCACATGGATCCACCCGAGTAATTGCATGTATATTCTTTTCATTGGATGTGTTAGTGTATTAGTGTGCATCATTGGGGTTTTAGGAAAAGAACACATGAAGTGATGTCACCACAGCATGTGTGTTCTTTTCATAAACCACATGGATCCATTAGGGTTCATTGCATGTGTGTTCTTTTCATAAACCACATGGATCCACTAGAGTCATTGCATGTGTGTTCTTTGCATAAACCACATGGATCCACCAGTGTCATTGAATGTGTGTTCTTTTCATAAAACACATGGATCCACCAGTGTCATTGCATGTGTGTTCTTTTCATAAACCACATCTAGAGTCATTGCATGTGTGTTCTTTTCATAAACCACATGGATCCACTAGAGTTCATTGCATTTGTGTTCATTTGATAAACCATATGGATCAACTAGACTTCATTGCATGCGTATTCTTTTCATAAACCACATGGATCCACTAGAGTCTTTGCATGGATGTACGAGAGATCAAGTAAAGCACCTGGGTGGCAAACCCCGTACTTTTTCCTAAAAAGGACACGAATATCCTGTGGATCTGCGTGGACTTCACTTCCTTGAACAATCATTGCCCAAAGGATCACTTCCCATTGTCCCGCTTCGACCAGATAATCGATTCCATCGCGGGATACGAGCGCCTCTGCTTCGTCGATGCCTACTAAGGATACCAGCAGATTCGAATGAAGGAGGAGGACCAGGAGAAAACAGCCTTCACCACGCCCTTCGCCGTCTTCTGCTACACAACGCTACCCTTCGGGCTAAAGAACACAGGGGCCACCTACCAGCGGTGTATGCAAGCCTGACTCAAGAGCCAACTTGGTCGAAATATCCAGGTCTATGTAGACGACATCATCGTCAAAACTAAGGACGAAGCCTCGTTAATCGACAACCTCCACGAGACCTTCAATAATGGCAAGTAGAAATCCAGTCACCTCCTGAAGGACTATCGCGAGTTCCTAAAGATCCACGAAGGCCTAGCCTAGATGAATCATGATGCGATAAACCAGGGCTACGGAGCTGCCCCGGGTGCTATGGCTCATGAAGCGCCACCACCACCACCAGGGCCACCCCCACCTGCGGCTATGCCGTTCTAGAACAACGGAGGCGAGCAGTATCCACGAGCACTGGGGAATATGGGCATGATCCAAAAAGGATGCCCCTCCAATAGAGTGCAAAAGTCAATCACTCGCCAAATAAATTTGGCAGTTAATTCTCCACCCCCAATAACGGAGTACCTTAGCGGGTGTGAGTGTTAAATTACCTTTGATATGCGCGATCATCCGAGCTAGGTTCCTTGCCCGGTCCACTCTCCTTTGGTGCACGAGGCGCAAATTGGTGGCTTCGAGATGAGTCGTGTCTTTATTGTCGGTGGCAGCGGCATCAACCTCATGGTCGCCAGCACCTTGCCCGCCATGCGGATCCCCCTGTCATGCCTAGAAGCCTCTAACACAATGTTTCATGGCATCATCCTAGGGAAGGGCGTATACCCCCTGGGAAAAATCAGCTTGACGTCATCTTCGGCACACCAGCAAACTTCCGGCGAGAGCGCATCGAATTCGAGGTGGTCGATTGGCCCTCGCAGTACCATTGCATCCTGGGACGTGTCGCATTCGCGAGGGTCATGGCGCTGCCACACTACGCCTACCTACAGATGAAGATGTCAGGACCTAACGGCATTATCACCGTCAACGGAAGCTTCGAGAGATCAGGTAGCTGCGAAAGGGAGTTCAACAGAATCTCCTAGTATTTCGGCATGCAAGAGGAGCTGGTGAGGATGAAGGACTCGACAGACAACAATCTACCTTCTCCGAGTAAGCCAAACTCATCGGATTAATCCTTCGACTCATCGGTCCACAACAAGGCGGTCCAGGTCCATCCAACGGACTCGACCAAGACGGCCCTCATCACCAACAACTTGAGTCCTGCATAGGAACTCACGCACATCGAATTCCTTTGTGAGCATTGGGAAATCTTCGTCTGGTGTCCAGTGGACATGCCAGGGGTTCCCAAGGAATTTGCTGAGCAATCACTCAACGTTAATCCTGAAGCAAGACCATTGAAGTAGACGATACGTCGACTGTCGGAGACAAGGTAAAAAGCGGTCGGTATAGAAGTCAACAGACTCCTCGACACTAACTTCATACGAGAGATCAAGTAAAGCACCTGGGTGGCAAACCCCGTACTTGTTCCTAAAAAGGATACGGATATCCTGTGGATCTGCGTGGACTTCACTTCCTTGAACAACCATTGCCCAAAGGATCACTTCCCATTGCCGCGGATCGACTAGATAATCGATTCAACCACGGGATGCGAGCGCCTCTTCTTCGTCGATGCCTACTGAGGCTACCACTAGATTCTAATGAAGGATGAGGACCAGGAGAAAACAGCCTTCATCACGCCCTTCGGTGTCTTCTGCTACACAACGCTGCCCTTCGGGCTGAAGAACGCAGGGGCCACCTAACAGTGGTGTATGCAGGCCTGACTCAAGAGCCAACTTGGTCGAAATATCCAGGTCTATGTCGATGACATCGTCATCAAAAGTAAGGACAAAGCCTCACATTTCGACACCTTCGTGATACCTTCGATAACCTTGATCGCTACCGGTCAAGCTAAATCTAGAAAATGCACCTTCGGGCATCAGTCAGCAATCGCCGGGTACCTTATCTCCGTGAGGGGGATTGAGGCTAACCCAAACAAAATAAAGGCCATACTGGCCATGCAGAAACCAAAGAAAGTCAAAGGTGTCTAGCAACTAGCTGGGCGAATCACGGCACTTAGCTGATTCATCAATCGAATGGGCGATAAGGCACTACTGTTCTACTAGCTCCTTTGCAATGCAGAAAAGTTCGAGTGGACGGAAGAAGCACACGAACCATTCGAAGACCTCAAGCGTCTACTATCCACTTTTCCGGTGTTGGTAACACCTTGGGAAAAGGAGCCCATGTTCCTATACATCTTTGCCACCAACCTGGTGGTTAGTACCGTGCTCGTAGTGGAACGAGCCGAAGAAAACAAAGTCCATGGAGTACAACCCCCAGTCTACTACCTCAGCGAGGTGCTCCCTCCAACAAAACTGCGGTACCTGCACTATCAGAAGCTAGCATATGGCGTCTTCATGACAGCTCAGCGAGTGCACCACTACTGCTAGGAGCACCCCATCATTGTGGTGAACGACGCTCCACTAGGGCACATCCTCAACAACCCTGACACCACCTGACGAGTCGCACTTTGGGGGATAGAACTATCTCCATGACACATCACATACGAGAAGCGAGACGTGATCAAGTCGCAAGTACTCCCGTACTTCCTCGTTCACTGGATGGAGAACTAGCTCCCCGACATGCCAGACATGTCCTGTCTGTGGACAATGCACTTCCACGGATCAAAACGTCGAGAACAGTTGGCGCCAGCATCATCCTAACATCGCCAAATGGTGACAATATGAGGTACGTTCTATGAATGCAGTTGCGCGCCTCCAACAATGAAGTTGAATATAAGGCCTTGCTCCATGGGATGAGGATGGCTAAATGTTGTGGCGCGACACGACTCGTCATCTACGGTGACTCTCAGCTGGTAGTGGATCAAACCATGAACCAGTGCGATGCCCTGAGCGACAACATGATCGCCTACCACAACCTTTATGACGCACTCGAAGGAGACTTTGATGGCTGCGAACTGCGGCACGTTGGCTGCAAGAGCAACAAAGAGGCGGATACACTTGCCAACATTGGCTCCACCTGTGCCCCGGTGCCACCTAGAGTATTCCTAGAGCAAATCTGCGAATGCTCCATCAAGCCAAAGGCTCTAGAGTAGCAAACCAGCATGTTAAAGGACTCGGGAGTTACGCCACCCGACAAACTCAAAACACTTGAAGATAAGGAACAAGTGACAGGACTCGAAGGCCCTATGGAGGTCATGATGATCGAGCCATCTTGGACACAACCATACGTCACATACCTACTCAGCAAAAGGCTGCTAGATGACCCGACATATGCGCGGCATATAGCGTGACGATCCAAGGCTTTCGCCATCATTAACGGCGAACTATATAAGCGTAGCATCACAGGAGTCCTTCAACGATGCGTCTCCAACAAAGACGGGAGAGACATCCTCCTCAAGATACACGAAGGCACCTTCGGCCACCATGCCGGAAGCCGCGCCCTCATCGTCAAAGCTCTTCGAGATGGCTTCTACTAGCCAACGGCAATGGGTGACGCTAAGGACATCCTCCAGAAGTGCAATGATTGCCAAAGATTTGCGGACAAACTGCACGCACCTGGCATAGAGCTTAGGCCAATACCGTGGCCCGCCCTTCACAGAATGGGGACTCGACATGGTCGGAAAGCTGCAAAAATATTCACCTGGAGGATAGGTATACCTCCTTGTTGCAGTTGACAAATTCACCAAGTGGATTGAGGCCATGCCGGTGACAAACCAATCAGGGGCCACCGCCGTAAAAAAATTCGAGTCCATCGTCTTCCGGTTTGGGGTGCCACACAGCATCATCACAGACAATGGGATGCACTTCACCTCGAACGAATTCCAGGATTTCTATGAAAACCTGGGAATCAACATCAGCTATGCCTCGGTGGCGCATCCTTAGACCAACAGTCAAGTCGAAAAGGCCAACGGCCTCATCTGTAGTGGCATCAAGAAAAGGCTCCTCAGACCACTCGAAAGAGCTGCTGGGTGCTGGCCCGAGGAGCTACCGTCGGTACTATGGAGCCTGTGCACAACTCCAAACAGTGCCACGGGCAATACTCCGTTCTTCATGGTACATGATGTCGGGGCAGTGCTACCTGCAGAAGTACGCTACAAAGCCCCAAGGGTCGTAGCATACAGTGAGGCCGAATCAACTGCTGCACTCGAAGACTCTGTCGACCTCCTCAATGAAGCACACGAAATAGCAGCGGAACGATCAACAATATACCAGCAAAACCTTCGTAGCTTCCAAAGCCGAAGGCTATGCCCAAGGTCCTTCATCGAAGGAGACCTCGTCCTACGATTGAAGCAGCAAGGACACCTCAAGCTCGAGTCCCCTTGGGAGGGACCTTATGTTATTACTGAAGTAATCCTAGGTGCCGCCTACCGCCTTAAAGACGTAGAAAGTGGAGTTGCATACTCCAACCCCTGGAACGTTGCGCAGCTACGTTGTTTCTACCCTTAGATATTTTTACTTTAAAAATAAGGCTATTCAGTCAGGCTACTTAGCCACACTTTATATCTCCTGATATTCTGTGAATAAATAAAGCTAAGTGCCTCCAACCTTGTGTCTCTGTTTTTAATTGCAATTACATCACTTGGGGGCTGCGCCACCCTTTCTATCTCGTTACACGAATAACGCAGTAACCTGAGTAGCTGACGTACTATTAATCGAACCCATGATAAACCCATCACAGCTGCAACACACCTGACAGGGTGGCAAGGTGATAAGATAAGTATGCGTCAGGCTTACAAAAAGGCACTGCAGAGTACAAGCTACTCGAAAAATACACAAGCTAGCAAGATTTACATAAAAACGGGTAACAAAAACACCCAATTCACTTATACAAACTTTACGACACCTATACATCTCTGTGCAAGTCCAAAAACTAATCTACGAGCCTAAAAGGAGAACATTGGTACGCTCCTCGGATAACTCGATGATGTCTTCGGCTGGCTGATCAACCACCCGATATTCCATGCAATCCCCTCTGGTGGGGGTGGCAGTCCCGCAACAACGGCAACCAAATCCAGATTGGGTCGATGCAGGCGCACAAGCGCCAGTGCAGCCTTGGCACCCGCGACTAACTGCTGAAGCACGCACTCGCGAACTGCAACGGCATCCTAGAACTTCTTTAACACGACTAACAAGCTTGAAGGCATCGTGTGCAAAGGGAACATTGCCCGAAAGATGTGCTTCAAGCAAGACCACGACTTCTTAAAATAAAGCAGCACCTGCATGATCCCGATCTTGCAACGTCACCTACGCGACCGCGTGATCCTGATCAACCCAAAATTATCCGCTAGCTTGCAGCTGCTCCTAGGTCAAGGCTTAGTTTAATGGCGACTCGGTCTCCCTGCCTTGCGTATACAGTACAAACAACTACAAAGAGTAGTAAAAAGCATAAGGGAAAATCGCTACCACAAGTGGCTAGGAAAGGAGAATAAGCCATGGAAACTAACACTTCAATTGCTCCTTCAGCTGAACCACCTCGCCCAGAAGATATTTCTCACATTCACTGGCTTTCTCGGCCTTCGACTTTCACACATCAGCGCTACCACGGATCATGGGCATCTCTCGCTCCAAATGTTTTATGCGATCATGCAATCAAGACAAGATGGAATTCCCCCACCTTTGAACGTGGTTGCGCCACAGGTTCATCGGTGGGAGGTGTATCAGACGGATCACTCGAAGGACCCTACCCAAGTAGAGGAACAGACGGATAAGACCAACCATTCAAAATAACACCAAACAATAAAAGCATTGAGTTTAGCAAGTTTTAAAGGAGCACCCCCACAAGCACAACGCAGGTCAAAGAAGTCTGGAGAAACTAGAATAATACAAAAGGATGACAAAGGACAGTCTACAGCTACGCATTGGCACTCAGGGGCTTCCTCGAGTCAGTGGGAGCCCCCGACGTTCCGCCTTTTTTCGCTATAGCCTCCGGTGTCAGGACTTTTGCCATCTTCGATCGCTTTGGCTCCGCCGAGTACATTGTGTGTGTCTGAATGAGCTGAGGCCCATATTTACGACAACGAGTGGCAAAGGGAGAAAACACTACCTGCTAGCCATCTGCAGTAACCGGCATCGCCAAGGAGACCTTGCTAGGGTTCAGATTAACACCATGTACTTGCGCCATTGCAAGTCCCATGGTAGCTCCGACCCTTGCTCTGTGCATTCTTGAACTCCATGGGGACACCTCTGGCGAAGGACTCCACCAAGCCATAAAGATCTTCGATAAGCTCGGCCTTGGGGACCATCTCCTCTCAAAGACGCCGAAGTGTACCCTTGGCCTTCAAGGAATTGAGGAGGATCCACAAGGCACAAGCACCCTGTGGATTGGATCCTCCACCTCACCAAGGACAATCCAAAGATCACCGCGAAGAAGCATCCGGTCCTTGCTTCAGAGCATTTATGAAGTTCCATTCTCGCTGGACTCAGGGGCTTCCTGCTCTTCAGCGATGGGGATGGTGGAGCCCAACTCGTCCTCCTCCTCCGCTTCATGAGGGATTACTCCCTCCGACTGAGGAGGCAGAATAGTAGCCAATTTCCAGTTCTGGCACAAGAGACAGCGTCGGTATAAAGAAAACCTAGCAGGCAATCAAAAAACAAGAAGAGAGAAAGAAAGAAAGCTACCTAGGGTGGAGGGTGACTCATGCAGAATGGAGGCACGACTAAGTCACCAGGGATATTCTCCTTGGCTATGAACTTGGTCAGCATCTGAAACCTCCTATCTACTTCACCTGAAGAAATATTTCTAGGGAGATGCGGGTGACGTCTTCAACACCAGTGCAGCAGCACATCGGATGCGCCCTAGCTTGTAGCGACTGCATTTGACGAAGCGTCCAGGTGCGAATGAGGTCTGTGCCGCCCACTTCCTTCCCTCGAATGAGTTAAATGTCGCAGACCTTCTTGTACAAAACCACATTTTCTTCTGCTTCGCTGGGCATCACTGTGTTCTTCCACGACCTCCTCCATTTGCACTCCGCCTTTGGATCAAAAGGTGCGAGCCCGAAGTGTTCATCGTTGGCCTTATGGTCATGGATGTAGAACCATTTCTCCCTCCACGCATCGACGGATACATTAAACTTGGGGGATAAATATTGGACATTGGGGTCCACATGGATCCCACAGCCTCCTATATCATATACTACAGACCCGGAGCCCGACTACCACTTCAATTTGATGATCTTATTGAAAAGACCAAAGTGTGGCTCGATTCCGAGCTAACACTCGCAAAGTATGATGTAGCAGGCAATGTGGAGAATGGAATTGGCAGTCAGCTGATGGAGCTGGAGCCCGTAGAAGCAGAGTAACCCTTGCACAAACTTGTGGAGGGGGAGAGAGAGGCCCCGAATGACAAAAGCGAGAAACATCACCCGAAATCTGGCAGGGGGGTCAGGGATTACCTCGTCGCCAGGCATTTGGAAATCAGCTTTAGTGGACGGAAGACTGCCATCCTGGCGCCAGTTGAAGAGCTCCATCTCCTTTATGGCAGACCACCGCAACGATCCACTGGTGACATGCATGCCCGCACCCTTCTTCTTGGCAGATGAAGCAGTAGTACCAGAGCCCGTAGCGGCGACGGCCTTTTTCTTGGCCGCAATAGTGGCGGCCGCACATCCAGTGGCAGAAGAGCCCTTCTTCTTCCCCATCTTTCGCTTGCGGTTGGAGCATAGAAAGTAGATCGGGAAGGTTTTGAGGCCGTCCAGCGCAGAAATGTAGGCACGAGCAATGGAACAGCAGTGGGCAGCAATGGAGGCAGAGCGCAAGGGAGAAGATGAACTTTGGGGAAAATTACCACATAGATATCCCTACTTAACCTCAACATAGATGCAATCCAACGGCTAGAAGCGCACCAACCAAACGTGTGGTGCAAATCAAGGTGGACGCATGGCGATGCAAACGGTGAACCATCGCCCCACTTTTCCCATTATGCACAAGAATCAAGGAGACATGGTTAACACTAAAGATTACGCACCTTAGTCATGTCCCACCTTCGTCATGTTCTGTCAAAACCACTCACGCGGGTAAACGATGTCATCTCATCGTCAGCACTGACGTCATCCACTCTAGCAGGAGCATCTTCTGACTAATCTAGTCCTCACTCGACTCTAAAACTCGACTAAGCACTCGGGGGCTACTCCTAATAGGAGCACTGGCCACGCACCTGAAAACTTCATGGACATGGAAACATTTTGACAACATAATTGCACTTAAACCCCTCACTCAAATCAACGATTCGATTGTGGACTTAGGGGCTACTCCCATAGGGAGCACTGAAAGCATCTTAGGCTAAAACAAGCAAAAGACAACGGCATTTGAAACATTCATAGTCCCCACTCGAGTCTACGATATGAATAGGCACTCGGGGGCTACTCCCATAGGGAGAGCAGGCCGCACACCCGATGATTTTCTTTTACTAAATGTGTGTTGACTACATCCACACTCAAAAGAATTGGCGACTCACCATATTTTCTCGCAAGGAGACTACGCTCCTAGGCCACCCGAATCCTCTCTCATGATGACACACTTTGGATGCCACGCCATAGCGTGAAGATAAGACCTGAAAAGGCATGGCAATGCACCTGGGCTTCTACCGTAAATAATCTATGTCTCAGTACGATGAAATAAGCCTTGACGACGTGTTTAGTGCTCACACTTATATACTAGAATTTGATTTTGTAAGACCTCCGCGGCATGAGTCGAATTATACCAGCACTTTTCTGAATTTGAGTCCAGGGAATCGAGTTTGAGAAGATTGCATTGTTTTTCCCTAAGACCGTTAACTGATCCCGATACATCTGATGAATTAGGAATGTATATCGATAATCCCTATGACATAAATTAAAGCACCCAAAAACATGTTCGCTCATGCACTGAATGTTTATAGTTCCACTGAATCACATTCAACTGACACTGGGGCTACTGACGACGGCATACCCAATAGGTACTCGTGATAAGCATATACGGTCTAGCCTGTAAGAAGCCCACGATGTTGCTAAGGCCCAAATGAGTTTCGTTATCCTAAGAGACTTTGACTCCTTGTAGAACACGACAAAGTACAAGATAGAAGTTTAAAGGGAAAACCCTAAAATGTAACCGACTCGGCCTACCATCCCGAGACCTAGTCTATCTATATAAAGGCTGGGAGGGGGCAGTGAGGAGGATATCCGCAACCCTAGTTTCCACACCATCGCCAGATTGCATCTATGCACCCATGTAACTTTCGATTGCTAGATATTTCCAAGAGCAGACGAGAAAGGGTAGGGTCCTCTACGAGGCCTTAACCTGGGTAAACCTCGGGTCACCTGTGTGTTTGTTTGCTAGCCGATTGATGCCTCCAGTGGTCCCTACTTCCTCGAACCTAAGCCCAACATGATGGGCGTTAATGAGTTAACCCCTCGTCACCCATACTCCATGGGGAAACCTCTTGTTTGAACTTATCTTCATCACACCATGACCGTTGAGGATGGCAAGCTTCAAGCATGGGATCTTCTAGATATGGTGCACCTTGGGCTTGCACTTAATTTCTTGATGATGTCTTGAAGATGATCATAAGGAACTCCATCTTCTTCTTCTTCAAGACATACTTGATCTTCTTCTTCTACTACTTGATTCCAATAGGCACAAATCCCTTGGACATTGCTTCTTTTTTTCAACCTTGAAACTAACACATGGTCCAAGTAATGCCAATGGACAAACCTACAAGTGAAACTCAATTTACACATTAGTCCATAAAGATTGTCATTAATTACCAAAACCACACATGGGGGCATACATGCCCTTTATCCGAGAATATCACTTTGTGGCTCGAAGTTGAGGCGCCAAGGCAAAGTGGTACCCAAGTTGGTTGTAATCATCTCATCTACGCATACAAGGTGCCAAATACTCAGGGTCTTTTTGGCATCAATTCAACTTTACTTTTGAATACAAAATATCAGGCTAACGCCCATCAAGTTGGGCCCCCCTTGTCAGGTTTCGCTGTTATGTCATTGCCATTGTGACTACCATGTAGGCTTGCAGCATTAGCGCCTATATCCATTACGTGTCTTCTTCTTCCCCGGAGCGGCAATTTGTGGTCCCAGCCATGGCGTAGAGCTGGGACGTGGGTGAACCTTCTCGGCCTCGCTGTCCTCCCTGGAGGCTTGAAGTGTTGGCCGATCCATTACGCGCCTTCTTCTTCACGGAGCGCAACTGTGGTCGTGGCTATGGCGCAGAACTAGGACGGGACGAACCTTCTCGCCCCACTCTCCTCCCCATCCCGAGTTGGAGCTCGCCCTCACCATGGCCGCACCCATGGCACGGCGCGGGAATGAGAATTGGTTCCTGATGAGATCTGTCACCGTGTCGACCAAACTCGGTCCTGTTTTCCTCCTCCAGAATCTAAGCTCACCTTCGTTGTGGTCGCACCCGCACCAATTTTGCCGCCCCTGTCGAGGTGTCTGTGGTAGCTCAATTTCTGCCATGTTGAAACTATGAGCGAATTCGAAGCTGGGCGGCGGCAACCTGTTGTTGAACCTATAAGGAATTTGCTGAAGACTGCGTGTCGCACCAAGGCCTTCGGCTGATGCCAACATCCACCACCGATGTGAGATCATTTAGTTACTTCAATATGAAATTTCGACCAATTTAACTTGTTGATGTATTCCTTGACAACTATAATATAATCGAGCACTAGAAATATTTGGTAGTGTGCATGAGCATGATCAGTAATATAATTGAACTCTAGAAATTTTAAGGCACTCTATATAAAGGAGTAGATTAATATATATAGAAGGCTCACCAGAGACACCACAGATATATTGTCTTACATGCAACACACAGGTAATAATTAACTAAAACAAAATAAAAGTAGGGGCAGTAGCAGGAGGCCGAGAGACGGAGACACCTAGCAAGGCCAGGGCATCAGCAGGAGGCAATGACAACCTAGTTGGGGGGATACATGCCAGTCCAGACATAATCCCGGAGGAATATACCGAAGGCTGCATGCTGCGCCAAGGTAATCAGCCTATGATGTCTTCCTCCGCCCGCCAACATCCACCGTGATGCTGGATCATGTCGTCGAGGTCCACGTTGATTGCATCACGTAATGGGCAAACAGCCTCCCTATGGTAGAAACAGATTTGCCACACCGTAATCGCCTCAAAGATGTAGCGGCTCTTGTTGTCCCTAGATTCCTTGCTAGCGCCCATGTCATCATCATCCCATCGTTGATTTTAAGAACATAACTTAGAACTCATATATATATGATTAATTGTACTACAACTCAAGAATTGATAACATATATATGTAAGACAATATTAAGTTGATATAAAAGATAAAGCATCTCAGAAATAGTTTGATAAGTTCATATATAATTTCATCTCAACACAATGACAATTAATTGCATCAGAGTGTATGTATAATAAATATTGTGTCATAATAAGTTTCTTTAGGGATGGCGTGAGCTAACAAAGTAACAATTGCACAACCTATATTGTCCTTGTACATCGCCTCCTGTGTTCGCTAACTCATCCTCGAAAAATCACACCAATGTATCTGCCTCTCTTTTGGGGAAATTTGAATCATTGGCCGCAATAAGAAATTTGAATGTAATCTTATGAAACAATATTCAGGAATGTACATATTCAGGTATAAAAACAATCCTAAATATTGTAATTATAAATAAAAAACCAAAATACTTATGATCAAAATAATGCATATACATATGCATCATACGAATCATTCAAAGATCATAAACAATTCAAGGATCATATATGTAGATCCATATGAGAATAAATCAAGGGCCTCATAAATTTTTTCAGAAAAGGCGGCGGTGAACCAAAATACCAACAACACAACCTATATTGTTTGTGTGCATTGCTGCCTCAGGTTGACCAACCCATCCCTAAAAAAATGACACCATCATATGTGTCTCCCCTTGCACTCTTTTGGGGAAAATTTAAATCACCAGCCTCGGTGACAAACTGAAATGTAATTCTTATACACTATGAATGCATGGAATACATAATTCAAATATCGTAGTTCTATGAATGTAGAATAAAGATTCTGGCCTCATAAGTTTCTTCAGGGATGGCATGAGCGAACCAAGTAACAATTGCACAACCTATATTGTGATTGTACATCGCCCTAGGTTCACTAACTCATCCCTGAAAAAATCTGACACCAATGTGTCTAACTCTCTTTTGGGGCAAATTTGAATCATTGGCCACAATAAGAAATTGAAATGTAATCCTACAAAACAATATTTAGGGATATACATACATCATACGACTCATTCAAAGATCAGAAAAAATGCAAATATTATATATAGGTTCCATATGAGAATAAATCAAGGGCCTCGTTATTTTTTTAGAGATGGAGTTGGAGAACCAAAGTACCAATAACACAACCTATATTGTTTACGTACATTGCTGCCTCAGGTTCACTAACCATACCTAAGAAAGCGACACCATCAGATGTGTCTCCCTTGCACTCTTTTGGGGCAAAATTGAATCATTGGACTCGGTAAGGAATAGAAATGTAATGTTATATGCAAATGTATTGAAATCAAATAACTAGCAAACGCTAAAACCCCTAAATCAAATGTTACAGATCGATTAAATTTATAGCACAAGATGAAACGTATGAACAACAATGAGTTTAGCAAATGTAAATTTACTAGATGGCAGATGATCGGATTGGGGTATTATGACTAGACGGATTAGTGTTTTGTGACTAGATGGCAGATGATTCAATCAACCGTTCGAAACATATATATACTATCCTCGTACCCCTATGTATGAATAGTGAAATCTGTGGCTATGACTAGAGAAGCTAGCAATGTAGTACCTCGTACCCCTGATCGGGGACCTCCTCCTTGAACTCGTCATTCTCTTCGATTGCATCGACGATTCTTGGATGGCGATGGGGTCATAGATGTAGAGCACCGGATTGCCTCCGCCTGCCCCTCATCCAGATCTTCCGCTGGCACCATGACATTGTCGGCCACCTGCTGCTCGATGGCGACGGCTACTGGCTAGATGGATGAGCTCAAAGCCTCGACTATGTGGCGACGAGCGTGTGCAGGAGAAGACGCTACCGCTTGATGACGCATCGAGCCATCTATCACCGACCTTCAAATGGCTTCACCTCCGCGCTCTCCACGCCAGATGCTTCATGGCGCACCTAGGGAAGGCAAGGTGCAAGCGAAGGAGCTTGCGGCAAGTAGGTGCAGATTGGGGTTTTGGGAATAGATTGGGGAAAATGACATGAGCTCATGGAAGAAGAAGGCCGAGATGGTTTATAACATCGACCTTTGGTAGTCCTCGAGTGGACACGCTTGGTGGGAATATGGGGCTACCACGATCTCCACTTTTTTTTGAAACAACCACGATCTCCACTTTATAACTGCATTGAAAACACGCGCATGGTAGACCTCGATTCCACTGCATGCAAGTGGCGCAGAACCAATTTATAGCAACGTTAGGTCTCCTCGAGGGGCCCCCTGATGCGTGGAAGTTACTTGTGGTAGGGCCCAGTTGGGAGTGAGATTGAGAGCGCACTGCGTAAAAATGGGATATGTCTTATTAAAATAAAGTGGCAGTAATTTGCAGTGTCCTGTCGATAATCGTGCACTCGATGACCCTGTTGCCCTGTGCATGTGTTGTAGTAGTAGTAGGCTTTTTAGGCATGATTAAACATGACATGACCACTCGATGACTTTTTCCATGGACGACTTCGTGTTCCTTCTTGTCGAAGTCTCGCTGAGAGAGACGTCTGTGCTGTCTCATGCTGTACTGTGAAGTGTAGGATGTGTGCAACGATCCGCGTTGGATCACATAGGATCAATGGTTGGTGTGCACGATCCGCATGACAACTGTGACAACCAATGAGGGTGTAGAAGCTAGAGTGAGCACAGGTTTGGGCTTCTACGAGAGAGAGGAGGGCAAAACTGAGTAGTATCAAAAAACCAAGGGCAAAACTAAGTAGTATAAAAATGTAAAGTGAGTGTCTTATACAATGAAATACAATGAAATGTTGCATCACCACACCTCATTGGATGTGTGTGTGTCAGTGTGCATCATTGTGGTTTGGAAAAGAACACATGAAGTGACGCCACCACAACATGTGTCCAACCATGTCTAGGAACCCTGACAGCATGATGGGACTCAACTGTAGCATGCATTCTACCACCATCTTGAAAGATGATGCATGACCACACCTCATTGGATGTGTGTGTGTGAGTGTATTAGTCTCCATCATTGTAGTTTTAGGAAAAGAACACATGCAGTGATGCCACAATAGCATGTGGTGTCTAACCATGTCCAGGAAACCTCACAGCATGCTGGGATTCAACTTTAGAATGCATTCTACCACCAGCTTTAAAGATGATGCATCACCACACCCCATTGGATGTGTTATTGTATCAGGTATCATTGTGGTTTTAGGAAAAGAACACATGCAGTGCTGCCACTATAGCATGTGTGTTCTTTTCATAAACCACATGTATCCACTAGACTTCATTGCATTTGTCTTCTTCATAAACCACATGGATCCACTAGAGTTCATTGCATGTGTGTTCTTTTCATAAACCACATGGATCCACTAGAGTCTTTGCATGTGTGTGTTTTCCTAAACCACATGGATCCACCAAAGGTCATTGCATGTGTGTTCTTTTCTTAATCCACAGCTAGAGTCATTGCATGTGTGTTCTTTTCATAAACCACATGGATCCACCAGTGCCATTGATTGTGTGTTCTTTTTCTAAACCACATAAGGATCCACTAGAGTCATTGCATGTGTGTTCTTCTCCTAAACCACCACTAGAGTCATTGCATGTGTGTTCTTCTCCTAAACCACCACTAGAGTCATTGCATGTGTGTTATTTTCACAAACCACATGGATCCACTAGAGTTCATTACATTTGTGTTCATTTCATAAACCACATGGACCCACTAGAGTTCATTGCATGTGTGTTCTTTTCATAAACCACATGGATCCACTAGATTCATTGCATGTGTGTTCTTTTCATAAACCACATTGATCCACCAGTGTCATTGAATGTGTGTTCTTTTTCTAAACCACATATGGATCCACTAGAGTCATTGCATGTGTGTTCTTCTGCTAAACCACAACTAGAGTCATTACATCTGTGTTCTTTTCATAAACCACATCTAGAGTCATTGCATGTCTTCTCTTGTCATAACCCACATGGATCCACTAGAGTTCATTGCATTTATGTTCATTTCATAAATCACATCGATCCACTAGAGTTCATTGCATGTGTGTTCTTTTCATAAACCACATGGATCCACTAGAGTAATTGCATGTGTGTTCTTTTCATAAACCAAATGGATCCACCAGCGTCATTGAATGTGTGTTATTTTCATAAACCACATGGATCCACCATTGTCATTGCATGTGTGTTCTTTTCATAAACCACATGAATACAATAGAGTCATTGCATGTGTGTTCTTCTCCTAAACCACCACTAGTGTCATTGCATGTGTGTTATTTTCATAAATGACATGGATCCACTAGAGTTCATTGCATTTGTGTTCATTTCATAAACCACATAGATCCACTAGAGTCATTGCATGTGTGTTCTTTTCGTAAACCACATATATCCACTAGAGTTCATTGCATTTGTGTTCTTTTGATAAACCACATGGATCCACTAGAGTCATTGCATGTGTGTTCTTTTCATTAACCACATGGATCCACTAGAGTTCATTGCATTTATGCTCTTTTTTCATAAACCACAACTAGAGTCATTGCATGTGTGTTCTTTTCATAAACCACATGGATCCACCAGTGTCATTGGATGTGTGTTATTTTCATAAACCCCAGTTAGAGTCATTGCATGTGTGTTCTTTTCATAAACCACATGGAGCCACTAGTGTCAATGAATGTGTGTTCTTTTTCTAAACCACATATGGATCCACTAGAGTCATTGTATGTGTGTTCTTTTCATAAACCACATGGATCCACTAGAGTCATTGAATGTGTGTTCTATTCATAAACCACATTGATCCACCAGTGTCATTGCATGTGTGTTCTTTTCATAAACCACATCTAGAGTCATTGCATGTGTGTTCTTGTCATAAACCACATGGATCCACAGTGTCATTGAATGTGTGTTCTTTTTCTAAACCACATATGGATCCACTAGAGTCACTACATATGTTTTCTTCTCCTAAACAACCACTAGAATCATTGCATGTGTGTTCTTTTCATAAACCACATCTAGAGTCAGCATGTCTGCTCTTGTCATAACCCACATGGATCCACTAGAGTTCATTGCATCTGTGTTCATTTCGTAAATCACATGGATCCACTAGAGTTCATTGCATGTGTGTTATTTTCATAAACCAGATGGATCCACTAGAGTCATTGCATGTGTGTTCTTTTCATAAACCTAATGGATCCACTAGTGTCATTAAATGTGTGTTATTTTCATAAACCACATGGATTCCACCATTGTCATTGCATGTGTGTTCTTTTCATAAACCACATATAGAGTCATTGCATGCGTGTTCTTTTCATAAACCACATGGATACACTAGAGTCATTGCCTGTGTGTTCTTCTCCTAAACCACCACTAGAGTCATTGCATGTGTGTTATTTTCATAAACCACATGGATCCAATAGAGTTCATTGCATTTGTGTTCATTTCATAAACCACATGGATCCACTAGAGTTCATTGCATTTGTGTTCATTTCGTAAATCACATGGATCCACTAGAGTTCATTGCATGTGTGTTCTTTTCAAAAACCACATGGATCCACTAGAGTAATTGCATGTGTGTTCTTTTCATAAACCACATGGATCTACCAGTGTCATTGCATTTGTGTTCTTTTCATAAACCACATCTAGAGTCATTGCATGTGTGTTCTTTTCATAAACCACATGGATCCACCAGTGTCATTGAATGTGTGTTCTTTTTCTAAACCACATATGGATCCACTAGAGTCACTGCATGTGTTTTCTTCTCCTAAACAACCACTAGAATCATTGCATGTGTGTTCTTTTCATAAACCACATCTAGAGTCATTGCATGTCTGCTCTTGTCATAACCCACATGGATCCACTAGAGTTCATTGCATTTGTGTTCATTTCGTAAATCACATGGATCCACTAGAGTTCATTGCATGTGTGTTCTTTTCATAAACCACATGGATCCACTAGAGTCATTGCATGTGTGTTCTTTTCATAAACCACATGGAGCCACTAGTGTCATTGAATGTGTGTTGTTTTTCTAAACCATATATGGATCCACTAGAGTCATTGTATGTGTGTTCTTTTCGTAAAGAACATTGATCCACTAGAGTCATTGAATGTCTGTTCTTTTTATAAACCACATGGATCCACCAGTGTCATTGCATGTGTGTTCTTTTCATAAACCACATCTAGAGTCATTGCATGTGTGTTCTTTTCATAAACCACATGGATCCACCAGTGTCATTGAATGTGTGTTCTTTTTCTAAACCACATATGGATCCACTAGAGTCACTACATGTGTTTTCTCCTCCTAAACAACCACTAGAATCATTGCATGTGTGTTCTTTTCATAAAACACATCTAGAGTCATTGCATGTCTGCTCTTGTCATAACCCACATGGATCCACTAGAGTTCATTGCATTTGTGTTCATTTCGTAAATCACATGGATCCACTAGAGTTCATTGCATGTGTGTTCTTTTCATAAACCACATGGATCCACTAGAGTCATTGCATGTGTGTTCTTTTCATAAACCACATGGAGCCACAAGTGTCATTGAATGTGTGTTGTTTTTCTAAACCACATATGGATCCACTAGAGTCATTGTATGTGTGTTCTTTTCGTAAACAACATTGATCCACTAGAGTCATTGAATGTCTGTTCTTTTCATCAACCACATGGATCCACCAGTGTCATTGCATGTGTGTTCTTTTCATAAACCACATCTAGAGTCATTGCATGTGTGTTCTTTTCATAAACCACATGGATCCACCAGTGTAATTGAATGTGTGTTCTTTTTCTAAACCACATATGGATCCACTAGAGTCACTACATGTGTTTTCTTCTCCTAAACAACCACTAGAGTCATTGCATGTGTGTTCTTTTCATAAACCACATCTAGAGTCATTGCATGTCTACTCTTGACATAACCCACATGGATCCACTAGAGTTCATTGCATTTGTGTTCATTTCGTAAATCACATGGATCCACTAGAGTTCATTGCATGTGTGTTCTTTTCATAAACCACATGGATCCACTAGAGTCATTGCATGTGTGTTATTTTCATAAACCACATGGAGCCACTAGTGTGATTGAATGTGTGTTCTTTTTCTAAACCACATATGGATCCACTAGAGTCATTGTATGTGTGTTCTTTTCATAAACCACATGGATCCACTAGAGTCATTTAATGTGTGTTCTTTTCATAAACCACATGGATCCACCAGTGTCATTGCATGTGTGTTCTTTTCATAAACCACATCTAGAGTCATTGCATGTGTGTTCTTTTCATAAACCACATGGATCCACTAGAGTCATTGCATGTGTGTTCTTTTCATAAACCACATGGATCCACTAGAGTTCATTGCATTTCTGCTCTTTTTTCATAAACCACAACTAGAGTCATTGCATGTGTGGTCTTTTCATAAACCACATGGATCCACCAGTGTCATTGGATGTGTGTTATTTTTATAAACCATGCTTAGAGTCATTGCATGTGTGTTCTTTTCATAAACCACATGGATCCACTAGTGTCGTTGAATATGTGTTCTTTTCTAAACCACATATGGATCCACTAGAGTCATTGTGTGTGTTCTTTTAATAAACAACATGGATCCACTAGAGTCATTGAATGTCTGTTCTTTTCATCAACCACATGGATCCACCAAAGGTCATTGCTTGTGTGTTCTTTTCATAAACCACATCTAGAGTCATTGCATGTGTGTTCTTTTCATAAACCACATGGATCCACCAGTGTCATTGAATGTGTGTTCTTTTTCTAAACCACATATGGATCCACTAGAGTCACTACATGTGTTTTCTGTAGGGGTTCATAGCATGGAAAACAAAAATTTCTATCGTGACACAAACAAACAAGCCAAGATCTATCTACTAGATTGCAGCAACGAAGTCGATGGAATAACTCACCTCAAGATTCCAAAGTGTTTAACGAGAGCAGATTCTCGTGGGTGATGTAGTCGATTTTCCGATCTCAAGATCACAGAGACGATCCTTCCAGGCCAGTTTCAAGAAGCTCCCTGCAATGGGTCACATCGCTCGTACTGACGAAGACCTTCCTCTCCCTTGTTCCAAAGAAAATGGAGGTTGTAGCACTCTCCTCGTGATTCCCAAAGACAACGGCGTGGTACCGAGGTAGAGGGAAATCCCGCAGGCTTCGCTTAAGCCTGCAAGTAGTATGGTGGAGCTTATGAGAGAGGCTATTAGTGGTCTAGTAATTAGACACACCAATTAGAGGGCTCTAAACCACTAGAAGGCTCTAAACCAAATAGCTCTAAACCGGGTCTAGATCTAGGGTTTAGTTTAGAGGATAGGAAACTTGTGTGTGTAGGAGGGAGCCCCGCCTCCTTATATAGGTGGAGGGCTGGCTCGCCAAGGGGAGGAGTTCTCCCAACTCGGCCTTGGGAGGTGCGCCGCCAAGGAAGGAACCTCCTCCAACTCGGCCTCCACCTCTCCTCCTCTTTTCCCACTTCCCAAAATTGCCGCTTGACTTTCAAATTAGCCGCTTGACTTTTCAATTTAGGATTTAAATAAACCCTTTATTTTGGACAGCGAGAACACTTAGTACATGATGCAATCATTCCAATATGTAATGACACATTCATGTACCTTCCCTCCGGAGTGCCGGACATTCCGATTCTTCTAGAATGTTCCCATGAAAACACCTAACCATTCCCCAACTCCAAACGGAACTTTCCTTATATGAATCTTATTCTCCTGACCATTCCGGATCTCCTCGTGATATCCCGGATCCCATCCGAGACCAACAACATTCGGTCTCTTTCTCATAATACCATAACTACTCAAACAACGTCAATCCTTATGTGTCTCCCTACGGTTCGTGAATTATGCGACATGATCGAGACATTCTCCTAACAATAACCAATAGAGGAATCTGGAAATTCATATGGTTCTACATATTTCTACGATTACTTTAAGCATCGAATGAACCACTTACATACGATACCAATTTCCCTTTGTCTCACGATATGTTACTTATCCGAGGTTATGATCGCTTCAGATCTCCGCATACCTAGTTCATCCTCATCGATAAGTACTCTTTTCTCGCTCCTTGATATGTGATCCCTTGTGACCAAGTCACATGCTTGCAAGCTAATTGGATGACATTTCACCGAGAGGGCCCAGAGAATATCTATCCGCCATGTGGATGGACAAATCCCACTCTTGATCCATGTGTTTCAACCAATACTTTCCAACACTCAATGCCACCTTTATAGCCACCCCGTTACGGTGTGGTGTTTGATAACATCAAAGCATCCATCCAAGAAAGGTGATATGCATGATCTCATGGTCGAAGGAATTAGGTTACTATGTATCGTAAAGCATATAGCAATTGAACTATTGAAATGACTTGATCTTTATGCTACGCTTGTCTATAGGAGTATGTCCACCATATCATTCTCCTAACGATATGATCTTGTTGTTGATAACATCTCAATGTTCATGATAGGGAAACCACAATCATCAATCAACCAACAAGCTAGTGAAGTATAGAGGCTATACTAGGACTTCAAATTAAGTTTACAAATCACACAAGTATTAATGGTTTCCTTGTTAATACTATTATAGCATTAATGTAAACATTTATCATAAACACAAATATATATAATAATAACTCCATTTATTATTGACTCTAGGGCATATCTCCAACAGCCTCCCACTTGCACTAGAGTCATCTAATCTAGATTACATGGTAATATACCCAACACCCATGGCAGTTTGGTGTTGGTCATGTTTTGCCCTGGAGAGGTTTAGTCAACGGATCCGCCACATTCAGATCTGTGTGTACTTTGCAAATCTTTATATCCCCATCCTGATATGTTCTCGAATAGCGTGAAAACGCAGCTTGATATGCTTCAGCTTCTTGTGTGACCTTGGTTCTTGCGATTGGCTATGGCGCCTATGTTATCACAAAGAGATAGACATTGGGTCCAGCAAGACTTGGAACCACACCCAGCTCAGAATGAACTCTTTCATCCATATCGCTTGTGAAGCCTCCGGCAAGCATGTATTCCGATTCAGTTGAAGATCTCGCCACAACGCTTGCTTTTGCACTCCTCCATTTAATCACGCACTATTCAAAATAAATACGATCCAGATTGTGATTTAGAATCATCCGGATCGGTGTTCCAACTAGCATCGGTGTAACCATTAACAACGAGTCGCTCATCACCTCCATAAGAAAGAACCATATCCTTAGTTCTTCTCAAGTACTTAAGGATGTTTTTGATCACGTCCAATGATCCACTCGGATCACTTTGATATCCGCTAGTTAGACTAACAAAGATATGCGATGTCGGGTCTAGTACATAGCATGGCATACATTAGAGATCCTATGGTGAGGCATAGGGAGTCTTACTCATCCTTTCTATCTTCCGCCGATGTCGGACTTTGAGTTTTACTCAAGGTCGATATAAATATGGGCAAGAACCCTTTCTTGCTATCTTCCATTCCAAACCTCTTTAGAACTTTGTCCAAATATGTACTTTGTGACAATGATATTTGGCGCTTCGATCTATCTCTATAAATCTTTATGCCTAATATGTAAGCTGCTTCGCCAAGATCCTTCATTGAAAACTATTATTCAAATATTCTTGACACTATTAAGAAGGTCTACATCATTCCCAATCAACAATATGTCATCCACATACAGATTAAGAATGCTACAGAGCTCCCACTCACTTTCTTGTAAACACAAGCTTCTCCATAAGTTTGTATAAAACCAAAACTTTTGATTACCTTATCAAAACGTTGATTCCAACTTCGGATGCTTGCTTCAATCCATAGATGGACCGCTGAAGCTTGCATACCTTGTTAGCATCTTTAGGATCGACAAAACCTTTGGGTTGCATCATATACAACTCTTCATCAATGTCTCCATTGAGGAATGCTGTTTTGACATCCATCCGCCATATCTCATAATCATAATATGCAGCGATTACAACATAATCCTCACAGATTTTAGCTTCGCATCGTGAGAAAGTCTCATCGTAGTCAACTCCTTGAATTTGTCGAAACCCTTTACATAAGTCGAGCTTTATAGACAAGAATATTACCATCAAGATCTGCTTTCTTCTTGAAAATCCATTTGTTCTCGATTTCTTCCGCCATCCCAGAAGTCCACCAAAGTCCATACTTGGTTTTCGTGACATGGATCCAATCTCGGATTTCATGGCTTCTTGCCATTTATTGAATCAGCTCATCATCGCTTCCTCATATGTCTCGGGTCATCGGTGTTGTCCACCAACATGACATTCATAACGGAATCATACCAACTGGAGTGGTACGATTTCGCTGACCTCCGAGGCTCAGAGCAACCTCAACCAAGTTTCATGATCACCATCATTAGCTTCCTCTTATTGGTGCACCACAGAACTTCTTCCGTGCGCGCTACTCGCAATTTCGAGAGAAGGTTCGACAACTTCGCCGAAGTTCTACTTTCCTTCCAAATACTTCTTTCGAGAGAAATTCTTCTCTAGAAAGGATCCATTCTTAGCAACGAAGATTTTGCCTTCGATCTATGATAGAAGGTATACCCAATAGTTTCCTTCGCATCCTATGAAGACGATTTTTCCGCTTTGGGTTCAAGCTTGTCCTCAGAATTTCTTTACATAGGCTTCAGATCCCCAAACTTTAAGGAACGATAATTTAGGTTTCTTCCCAAACCATAATTCATACGGTGTCGTTTAACGGATTTAGACGGTGCCCTATTTAAAGTGAATGCGGCTGTTTCTAATGCATAACCCCAAAATGATAGTGGTAACTGTAAGTGACATCATAGAACTAACCATATCTAAGAGAGTTCGACACGATGCTCGCTCGACACACCATATTACGCTGTGGTGTTCCCAAGTGTCAATCATGAAAGTATTCCACATTTCTTCAAATGCTCGCCAAACTCAGAATTTAGATATTCACCTCCACGATCGTAACGTAGAAATTTAATCTTCTTGTTACGCTGATTCTCTACCTCACTTTGAAACTCCTTAAACTTCTCGAAAGTTTCGGACTTATGTTTCATGAAATAGATATACCCATATCTACTCAAATCATCCGTGAAGGTAAGAACATAACGATAACCATCACATGATGCTACACTCATTGGACCACACACATCGGTATGTATGATTTCCAACAAGTCTCAGAGCTCGCCCATCATACCGTAAAATGGAGTCTTAGTCATTTTACCCATCGACATGCTTCGATCTTTCAAGTGATTCAAAATCAAGTGATTCAAGAAGTCCATCGGAATGGAGTTTCTTCATACGCTTCACCCAATGTGACCAAGACGACAAGGCTACATATAGGTCTAATTATCGCTGATTTCAAACGCTTAGCCTCAATGTTATTAATATGTGTATTTCTACTATCGAGATTCAATATGAATAGACCATCTATCAAAGGTGCATGTGCATAAAACATATTACTCATATAAATCGAACAACCATTATTCTCGGATTTAAACAAGTAATTGTCTCGCAATAAACAAGATCCTGATATAATGTTCATGCTTAACGCAGCACCAAATAACAATTATTTAAGTATAAAACTAATCCCGATGGTAGATGAAGAGGTAGCGTGTCAATCGCGATCACATCAACCTTTGATCCGCTTCCTACGCCGCATCGTCACCTCGCTCTTCACTAGCTTCCGCTTATTCTCGCAGCCCTGCTTCGAAAGTTACAAATATGAGCAACCTAACCAGTATCAAATACCTGTGCACTACTACTTAATACTAGTGAGATACACATCAATAACATGTATATCAGATATACCTTTCTTCTTGATGTTGCTTTTCAAATCTGCCAAGTACCTTGGGCAATTCCGCCCAAAGGACCTTCTCCCTTGCAAGAAAAGCACTCAAGCCAGTTTAGGTCCAGCCTTGGTTTTCTTCGTCGGCATGGTAACTTTCTTACCACCCTTCTTGAAGTGTCCTTCCGCTTAGACTTGCCTTTCTTGAATTTGGTGGTCTTATTGACCATCAACACTTGGTGCTCTTTCTTGATCTCCACTTCGCAGACTTTAACATAGCAAATAGTTCGCAACTCTTGTTCATGTTCTCGTATGTTGTAGTTCATCACAAAGTTCTTGTAACTTGGTGGTAGTGATTGAGGATGCGTAAACCCCCAAAGTATTAGGAATCACTATACCCAAACTTTGAAGTTTATTTATGCCTGCATATCTTAAGCACATGCTCACCGACGGAGCTACCTCTTCCATCTTGCGCTAAAGAACTTTTCGTAAGCTTCATAACTTTCAATTGCCGCATGAGTCTCAAAAATTAATTTGAGATCCTCGATAATATCATATGGATCCGACTCTTCAAACCTTTTCAAGTCTGATTCTAAACCATACAAGATAGCACATCGAATTATGGAGTACTGATTCTTCCAGCGAGGTAAACATTCTTTACTTCATCGGTAGCATCACCGCAGTGGGTCACCTAGCGTGCATCCAAAGACATAGGTCAAATTACCAAATTGTGAGGACAATCTCAAATTGCGGAACCAATCCGCCAAGTTGCTTCCATTGTTTTCAACTTTTCTTTCTCTAGGAACGCATTAAAATTGATGGTAGGGCTGCCATTGATCTACAACATATTTGCAATAGTTTAGACTAAGTTTATGACAAATTGAGTTCAAATTAATTAATGAAATTAAACTAGATGAACTCCCACCAAAACAACATCCTCACATTGTTTTAGTGATCACACGAACCAAATCCACTACATCAACACCGATCATCACGAGAGTTGATATAGTTTCAATGGCTAACAATCATCATGTTCATCATATCTACTATATGATTCATGCTTTACCTTTCGCCATCCGTGTTCCCGAGGCCATGTCCGACATGCTAGGCTCACAAGATCAAACCTTAGCTACCGTGATAAGCAAATCTGGCTTGCTTACGCTGTATTCACCATGAATCAAAGACACCCGATCATCACGCGGTGCTTCAAGCAAGCTTTGGCAACGGTGCATACTAAGGGTGAACACTTTAGAACTTGAAATTTATGTATGAGGGATCATCTTATAATGCTACCGTCCTACTAAGCAATACAAGATGCATAAAGGATTAACATCACATGCAATTCATAATATGTGATATGATATGGTTTTCTTCTTTGTGCTTCCGATTCCATCTTCAAGCACTAACATGATCTCCATCATCACCGCATAGCATCAAGGTCAATGACGCTTCTTCATGGTTGTCGCCCACCAGCTTCAACTATTACAACTATTTTGAATAGACACGCAGGTCTTAACAGAATTTAAAGACAACCATATGGTTCTGCCGTTGCCAACTTACAATAAGGAACATTGCATACATCAAATATAATCACAATCATGGCCATATCACATCATCAAGACACCCGCAAAACAAAGTTAGACGCCTACTTTCTTTGCATATTTTACGTGGTTTGGGGCTTTCAATAAGTGTCGCTCTAACTTACGAACAAGAATCACAACATTGATACTAGCATTGTTGATCACCCGTTGTAAATTGGATCTTTACTATGCTAGGAGAAACAGCACCAAGAAGCCACTTATGCAAAACGAGTTGCATGTCAAGCGTGGAGCAAGTCTCATGAACGATGTCATGTAAGGTTAGCCCGCCGCTTCATCCCAACATACCGCAAGATGCAAAGTACACAAAAGCAATCTAATAAAGCATCAACGCCCACAATGACTATTGTGTTCTACTCGTGCAACAGATCTACATATAGACACGGCTCGACACCACTGAGGGGTTCAGAGCATGGAAAACAAAATTTTCTATCGCATACAAACAAACAAGCCAAGATCTATCTACTAGATTGCAGCAACGAGTCGATGGAATAACTCACCCTCAAGATTCCAAAGTGTTTAACGAGAGCAGATTCTCGTGGGTGATGTAGTCGCATTCTTTCCGATCTCAAGATCACAGACGATCCTTCCCAAGGCTGCTGCTCTCAAGTGCCCTGCAATGGTCACACGCTCGTACTGACGTAAGACCTTCCTCTCCCTTGTTCTAGTAGGCAGCGGAGGTTGTAGCACTCTCCTCGTGATTCCGGCAGCACAACGGCGTGGTACCGGAGGTAGAGGGGAAATCCCGCAGGGCTTCGCCTTAAGCCAAAAGTAGTATGGTGGAGCTTATGAGAGAGGCTATTAGTGGTCTAGTAATTAGACACACCAATTAGAGGGCTCTAAACTAATTAGAAGGCTCTAAACCGAAATAGCTCTAAACCGGGTCTAGATCTAGGGTTTAGTTTAGAGGATAGGAACTTGTGTGTAGGAGGGGAGCCCCGCCTCCTTATATAGGTGGGAGGGCTGGTCGCCAAGGGAGGAGTTCTCCCAACTCGGCCTTGGGAGGTGCGCCGCCAAGGGAGGAACCTCCTCCAACTCGGCCTCCACCTCTCCTCCTCTTTTCCCACTTCCCAAAATTGTTGCTTGACTTTCAAACTAGCTGCTTGACTTTTCAATTTAGGATTTAAATAAACCCTTTATTTTGGACAGCGAGAACACTTAGTACATGATGCAATCATTCCAATATGTAATGACACATTCATGTACCCTTCCCTCCGAGTGCCGGACATTCCGACCTTCTAGAATGTTCCCGATGAAAACACCTAACCATTCCCCAACTCCTAAACGGAACTTTCCTTATATGAATCTTATTCTCCCACCATTCCGGATCTCCTCGTGATATCCCGGATCCCATCCGAGACCAACAACATTCGGTCTCTTTCTCATAATACCATAACTACTCAAACAACGTCAATCCTTATGTGTCTCCTCACGGTTCGTGAATTATGCGACATGATCGACACTTCTCCTAATAACCAATAGAGGAATCTGAAATTCATATGGCTTCTACATATTTCTACGACATTACTTACATCGAATGAACCACTTACATACGATACCAATTTCCTTTGTCTCACGATATGTTACTTATCCGAGGTTATGATCGCCAGATCTCCGCATACCTAGTTCATCCTCACATCGATAAGTACTCTTTCTCGCTCCTGATATGTGATCCCTGTGACCAAGTCACATGCTTGCAAGCTAATTGGATGACATTTCACCGAGAGGGCCCAGAGAATATCTATCCGTCATGTGGATGGACAAATCCCACTCTTGATCCATGTGTTTCAACCAATACTTTCCAACACTCAATGCCACCTTTATAGCCACCTGTTATGGTGTGGTGTTTGATAACATCAAAGCATCCATCCAAAGAAAGGTGATATGCATGATCTCATGGTCAAGGAATTAGGTTACTATGTATCGTAAAGCATATAGCAATTGAACTATTGAAATGACTTGATCTTTATGCTACGCTTGTCTATAGGAGTATGTCCACCATATCATTCTCCTAACGATATGATCTTGTTGTTGATAACATCTCAATGTTCATGATAGGGAAACCACAATCATCAATCAACCAACAAGCTAGTGAAGTATAGAGGCTATACTAGGGACTTCAAATTAAGTTTACAAATCACACAAGTATTAATGGTTTCCTTGTTAATACTATTATAGCATGAATGTAAACATTTATCATAAACACAAAGATATATAATAATAACTACATTTATTATTGCCTCTAGGCATATCTCCAACAGCCTCCCACTTGCACTAGAGTCATCTAATCTAGATTACATGGTAATATACCTAACACCCATGGCAGTTTGGTGTTGGTCATGTTTTGCCCTCGAGAGGTTTAGTCAACGATCCGCCACATTCAGATCTCAGTGTACTTTGCAAATCTTTATATCCCCATCCCGGATATGTTCTCGAATAGCGTGAAAACGCAGCTTGATATGCTTCTTGTGTGACCTTGGTTCTTAAGATTGGCTATGGCGCCCATGTTATCACAAGAGATAGACATTGGGTCCAGCAAGACTTGGAACCACACCCAGCTCAGAATGAACTCTTTCATCCATATCGCTTCTGTGAAGCCTCCAAAAGCCATGTATTCCGATTCAGTTGAAGATCTCGCCACAACGCTTTGCTTTGCAATTCTCCAGCTAATCACGCACCATTCAAAATAAATACGATCCAGATTGTGATTTAGAATCATCCGGATCTGTGTTCCAACTAGCATCGTGTAACCATTAACAACGAAATGCTCATCACCTCCATAAGAAAGAACCATATCCTTAGTTCTTCTCAAGTACTTAAGGATGTTTTTGATCATTCCAATGATCCACTCTTGATCACTTTGATATCTCGCTAGTTAGACTAACAAGATATGCGATGTCGTCTAGTACATAGCATGGCATACATTAGAGATCCTATGGCTGAGGCATAGGAGTCTTACTCATCCTTTCTATCTTCTCCGATGTCGGACTTTGAGTTTTACTCAAGGTCGATTAAACATGGGCAAGAACCCTTTCTTGCTATCTTCCATTCCAAACCTCTTTAGAACTTTGTCCAAATATGTACTTTGTGACAATGATATTTGGCGCTTCGACCATCTCTATAAATCTTTATGCCTAATATGTAAGCTGCTTCGCCAAGATCCTTCATTGAAAAACTATTATTCAAATATTCCTTGACACTATTAAGAAGGTCTACATCATTCCCAATCAACAATATGTCATCCACATACAAGATTAAGAATGCTACAGAGCTCCCACTCACTTTCTTGTAAACACAAGCTTCTCCATAAGTTTGTATAAAACCAAAACTTTTGATTACCTTATCAAAACGTTGATTCCAACTTCGGATGCTTGCTTCAATCCATAGATGGACCGCTGAAGCTTGTATACCTTGTTAGCATCTTTAGGATCGACAAAACCTTTGGGTTGCATCATATACAACTCTTCATCAATGTTCCATTGAGGAATGCTGTTTTGACATCCATCCGCCATATCTCATAATCATAATATGCAGCGATTACAACATAATCCTCACAGACTTTAGCTTCGCACCGTGAGAAAGTCTCATCGTAGTCAACTCCTTGAATTTGTCGAAACCCTTTTGCATAAGTCGAGCTTTATAGACAAAGAATATTACCATCAAAGACTGTTTTCTTCTTGAAAATCCATTTGTTCTCGATGCCTTCCGCCATCCCAGAAGTCCACCAAAGTCCATACTTGGTTTTCGACATGGATCCAATCTCGGATTTCATGGCTTCTTGCCATTTATTGAATCTGGCTCATCATCGCTCTCATATGTCTCGGGTCATCGGTGTTGTCACCAACATGACATTCATAACGGAATCATACCAACTGGAGTGGTACGATTTCTCGCTGACCTCCGATGCTCAGAGCAACCTCAACCAAGTTTCATGATCACCATCATTAGCTTCCTCTTATTGGCAGCACCACAGAACTTCTTCCGCAGCGCGCTACTCGCAATTTCGAGAGAAGGTTCATAACTTCGCCGAAGTTCTACTTTCCTTCCAAATACTTCTTTCGAGAGAAATTCTTCTAGAAAGGATCCATTCTTAGCAACGAAGATTTTGCCTTCGATCTATGATAGAAGGTATACCCAATAGTTTCCTTCGCATCCTATGAAGACGATTTTTCCGCTTTGGGTTCAAGCTTGTCCGCAGTAACTTCTTTACATAGGCTTCAGATCCCCAAACTTTAAGGAACGATAATTTAGGTTTCTTCCCAAACCATAATTCATACGGTGTCGTTTAACGGATTTAGACGGTGCCCTATTTAAAGTGAATGCGGCTGTTTCTAATGCATAACCCCAAAATGATAGTGGTAAATCTGTAAGTGACATCATAGAACTAACCATATCTAAGAGAGTTCGACACGACGCTCGTACACACCATTATTACTGTGGTGTTCCCATGTGTCAATCATGAAAGTATTCCACATTTCTTCAAATGCTCGCCAAACTCAGAATTTAGATATTCACCTCCACGATCGTAACGTAGAAATTTAATCTTCTTGTTACGCTGATTCTCTACCTCACTTTGAAACTCCTTAAACTTCTCGAAAGTTTCGACTTATGTTTCATGAAATAGATATACCCATATCTACTCAAATCATCCGTGAAGGTAAGAACATAACGATAACCATCACGATGCTACACTCATTGACCACACACATCGGTATGTATGATTTCCAACAAGTCTCGTAGCTCGCCCATCATACCGTAAAATGGAGTCTTAGTCATTTTACCCATCGACATGCTTCAGATCTTTCAAGTGATTCAAAATCAAGTGATTCAAGAAGTCCATCTAATGGAGTTTCTTCATACGCTTCACCCAATGTGACCAAGACGACAAAGGCTACATATAGGTCTAATTATCGCTGATTTCAAACGCTTAGCCTCAATGTTATTAATATGTGTATTTCTACCATCGAGATTCAATATGAATAGACCATCTATCAAAGGTGCATGTGCATAAAACATATTACTCATATAAATCAACAACCATTATTCTCGGATTTAAACAAGTAATTGTCTCGCAATAAACAAGATCCCGATATAATGTTCATGCTTAACGCAGCACCAAATAACAATTATTTAAGTATAAAACTAATCCCGATGGTAGATGAAGAGGTAGCGTCACCGCGATCACATCAACCTTTGATCCGCTTCTACGCCGATCGTCACCTCGCTCTTCACTAGCTTCCGCTTATTCTCGCAGCCCTGCTTCGAGTTACAAATATGAGCAACCAACCAAGATTAAATACCTGTGCACTACTACTTAATACTAGTGAGATACACATCAATAACATGTATATCAGATATACCTTTCTTCTTGATGTTGCTGCTTCTTCAACCGCCAAGTACCTTGGGCAATTCCGCCCAAAGGACCTTCTCCCTTGCAAGAAAAGCACTCGCTTTAGGCTTAGGTCCAGCCTTTTTTTCTTCGTCGTGGTAACTTTCTTACCACCCTTCTTGAAGTGTCCCTTCGCTTAGACTTGCCTTTCTTGAATTTGGTGGTCTTATCGACCATCAACACTTGGTGCTCTTTCTTGATCTCCACTTCGCAGATTTTAACATAGCAAATAGTTCGCAACTCTTTGTTCATGTTCTCATGTTGTAGTTCATCACAAAGTTCTTGTAACTTGGTGGTAGTGATTGAGGATGCGTAAACCCCAAAGTATTAGGAATCACTATACCCAAACTTTGAAGTTTATTTATGCCTGCATATCTTAAGCACATGCTCACCGACGAGCTACCTCTTCCATCTTGCGCTTAAAGAACTTTTCGTAAGCTTCATAACTTTCAATTGCCGCATGAGTCTCAAAAATTAATTTGAGATCCTCGACAATATCATATGGATCTGACTCTTCAAACCTTTTCTCAAGTCTGATTCTAAACCATACAAGATAGCACATCGAATTATGGAGTACCGATTCTTCCGAGCGAGGTAAACATTCTTTACTTCATCGGTAGCATCAGCTGCAGTGGGTCACCTAGCGTGCATCCAAAGACATAGGTCAAATTACCAAATGTGAGGACAATCTCAAATTATGGAACCAATCCGCCAAGTTGCTTCCATTGTTTTTCAACTTTTCTTTCTCTAGGAACGCATTAAAATTGATGGTAGGCTGCCATTGATCTACAACATATTTGCAATAGTTTAGACTAAGTTTATGACAAATTGAGTTCAAATTAATTAATGAAATTAAACTAGATGAACTCCCACTCAAAACAACATCCCTCACATTGTTTTAGTGATCACATCTAACCAAATCCACTACATCAACACCGATCATCACGAGAGTTGATATAGTTTCAATGGCTAACAATCATCATGTTCATCATATCTACTATATGATTCATGCTTTACCTTTCGCGATCCGTGTTCCCGAGGCCATGTCTGTATATGCTAGGCTCACAAGATCAAACCTTAGCTACCGCATAAGCAAATCTGGCTTGCTTACGCTTGTATTCACCAGGAATCAAAGACACCCGATCATCACGTGGTGCTTCAAGCGCAAGCTTTGGCAACGGTGCATACTAAGGGTGAACACTTTAGAACTTGAAATTTATGTGTATGAGGGATCATCTTATAATGCTACCGCCTACTAAGCAATACAAGATGCATAAAGGATTAACATCACATGCAATTCATAATATGTGATATGATATGGTTTTCTTCTTTGTGCTTCCGATTCCATCTTCAAGCACCTAACATGATCTCCATCATCACCGCATAGCATCAAGGTCAATGACGCTTCTTCATGGTTGTCGCCCACCAGCTTCAACTATTACAACTATTTTGAATAGACACGCAGGTCTTAACAGAATTTAAAGACAACTATATGGTTTCCCGCCGCTGCCAACTTACAATAAGGAACATTGCATACATCAAATATAATCACAATCATGGCTATATCACATCATCAGACACCCCTCGCAAAACAAAGTTAGACGCCTCTACTTTCTTTGCATATTTTACATGGTTTGGGGCTTAATAAGTGTCGCTCTAACTTACGAACAAGAACCACAACATTGATACTAGCATTGTTGATCACCCGTAAATTGGATCTTTACTATGCTAGGAGAAACAGCACCTCGAAAGCCACTTATGCAAAACGAGTTGCATGTCAAGCGTGGAGCAAGTCTCATGAACGATGTCATGTAAGGTTAGCCCGGCCGCTTATCCCAACATACCGCAAGATGCAAAGTACACAAAAGCAACCTACAATAAAAGCATCAACGCCCACAATGACTATTGTGTTCTACTCGGCAACAGATCTACATATAGACACGGCTCGACACATCGTAGGGGTTCGTAGTATGGAAAACAAAAATTTTCTATCGATACAAACAAACAAGCCAAGATCTATCTACTAGATTGCAGCAACGAGTCGATGGAATAACTCACCTCAAGATTCCAAAGTGTTTAACGAGAGCAGATTCTGGGTGATGTAGTCGCATTCTTTCCGATCTCAAGATCAGAGACGATCCTTCCGGCGGCTGCTCCCAAAGGTTCTGCAATGGGTCACACGCTCGATTGACGAAGACCTTCCTCTCCTTGTTCCAAAGAAAATGAGGTTGTAGCACTCTCCTCGTGATTCCGCAAAGACAACGGCGTGGTACCGGAGGTAGAGGGAATCCCGCAGGCTTCGCCTAAGCCGGTGGTATGGTGGAGCTTATGAGAGAGGCTATTAGTGGTCTAGTAATTAGACACACCAATTAGAGGGCTCTAAACCAATTATAAGGCTCTAAACCAAATAGCTCTAAACCGGGTCTAGATCTAGGGTTTAGTTTAGAGGATAGGAAACTTGTGTGTAGGAGGGAGCCCCGCCTCCTTATATAGGTGGGAGGGCTGGGCCAAGGGAGGAGTTCTCCCCAACTCGGCCTTGGGAGGTGCGGCCAAAGGGAGGAACCTCCTCCAACTCGGCCTCCACCTCTCCTCCTCTTTTCCCACTTCCCAAAATTGCTTGACTTTCAAACTAGCCGCTTGACTTTTCAATTTAGGATTTAAATAAACCCTTTATTTTGGACAGCGAGAACACTTAGTACATGATGCAATCATTCCAATATGTAATGACACATTCATGTACCCTTCCCTCCGAGTGCCGGATATTCCGATCTTCTAGAATGTTCCCTCATGAAAACACCTAACCATTCCCCAACTCAAACGGAACTTTCCTTATATGAATCTTATTCTCCTGACCATTCCGGATCTCACGTGATATCCCGGATCCCATCCGAGACTCAACAACATTCGGTCTCTTTCATAATACCATAACTACTCAAACAACGTCAATCCTTATGTGTCTCCACGGTTCGTGAATTATGCGACATGATCGAGACTTCTAACAATAACCAATAGAGGAATCTGAAATTCATATGGCTCCTACATATTTCTACGATTACTTATGATCGAATGAACCACTTACATACGATACCAATTTCCCTTTGTCTCACGATATGTTACTTATCCGAGGTTATGATCGCCAGATTCTCGCATACCTAGTTCATCCTCACATCGATAAGTACTCTTTTCTCGCTCCTGATATGTGATCCCTTGTGACCAAGTCACATGCTTGCAAGCTAATTGGATGACATTTCACCGAGAGGGCCCAGAGAATATCTATCCGTCATGTGGATGGACAAATCCCACTCTTGATCCATGTGTTTCAACCAATACTTTCCGAACACTCAATGCCACCTTTATAGCCACCCTGTTACGGTGTGGTGTTTGATAACATCAAAGCATCCATCCAGTAAAGGTGATATGCATGATCTCATGGTCGAAGGAATTAGGTTACTATGTATCAGAAAGCATATAGCAATTGAACTATTGAAATGACTTGATCTTTATGCTACGCTTGTCTATAGGAGTATGTCCACCATATCATTCTCCTAACGATATGATCTTGTTGTTGATAACATCTCAATGTTCATGATAGGGAAACCACAATCATCAATCAACCAACAAGCTAGTGAAGTATAGAGGCTATACTAGGGACTTCAAATTAAGTTTACAAATCACACAAGTATTAATGGTTTCCTTTGTTAATACTATTATAGCATGAATGTAAACATTTATCATAAACACAAAGATATATAATAATAACTACATTTATTATTGCCTCTAGGGCATATCTCCAACATTTTCTTCTCCTAAACAACCACTAGAGTCATTGCATGTGTGTTCTTTTCATAAACCACATCTAGAGTCATTGCATGTCTACTCTTGACATAACCCACATGGATCCACTAGAGTTCATTGCATTTGTGTTCATTTCGTAAATCACATGGATCCACTAGAGTTCATTGCATGTGTGTTCTTTTCATAAACCACATGGATCCACTAGAGTCATTGCATGTGTGTTCTTTTCATAAACCACATGGAGCCACTAGTGTGATTGAATGTGTTCTTTTTCTAAACCACATATGGATCCACTAGAGTCATTGTATGTGTGTTCTTTCATAAACCACATGGATCCACTAGAGTCATTTAATGTGTGTTCTTTTCATAAACCACATGGATCCACCAGTGTCATTCCATGTGTGTCTTTTCATAAACCACATCTAGAGTCATTGCATGTGTGTTCTTTTTATAAACCACATGGATCCACTAGAGTCATTGCATGTGTATTCTTTTCAGAAACCACATGGATCCACTAGAGTTCATTGCATTTGTGTTCTTTCATAAACCACAAGTAGAGTCATTGCATTTGTGTTCTTTTCAAAAACCACACGGATCCACCAAAGGTCATTGGATGTGTGTTATTTTCATAAACCACAGTTAGAGTCATTGCATGTGTTCTTTTCATAAACCACATGGATCCACTAGTGTCGTTGAATATGTGTTCTTTTCTAAACCACATATGGATCCACTAGAGTCATTGTATGTGTGTTCTTTTCATAAACAAAAAGGATACACTATAGTAACTGAATTTCTGTTCTTTTCATCAACCACATGGATCCACCAGGTCATTGCATGTGTGTTCTTTTCATAAACCACATGGATCCACCAATGTCATTGAATGTGTTCTTTTTCTAAACCACATATGGATCCACTAGAGTCACTACATGTGTTTCTTCTCCTAAACAACCACTAGAATCATTACATGTGTGTTCTTTTCATAAACCACATCTAGAGTCACCATGTCGCCTTGTCATAACCCACATGGATCCACCAGAGTTCATTGCATTTGTGTTCATTTCGTAAATCACATGGATCCACTAGAGTTCATTGCATGTGTGTTCTTTTCATAAACCACATGGATCCACTAGTGTCATTGTGTGTTCTTTTCATAAACCACATGGAGCCACTAGTGTCATTGAATGTGTGTTGTTTTTCTAAACCACATATGGATCCACTAGAGTCATTGTATGTGTGTTCTTTTCGTAAACAACATTGATCCACTAGAGTCATTGAATGTCTGTTCTTTTCATCAACCACATGGATCCACCAGTGTCATTGCATGTGTGTTCTTTTCATAAACCACATCTATAGTCATTTCATGTCTGCTCTTTCATAAACCACATGGATCCACCAAAGGTAATTGAATGTGTGTTCTTTTTCTAAACCACATATGGATCCACTAGAGTCACTACATGTGTTTTCTTCTCCTAAACAACCACTAGAGTCATTGCATGTGTGTTCTTTTCATAAACCACATCTAGAGTCATTGCATGTCTACTCTTGACATAACCCACATGGATCCACTAGAGTTCATTGCATTTGTGTTCATTTCAGAATCACATGGATCCACTAGAGTTCATTGAATGTGTGTTCTTTTCATAAACCACATGGATGCACTATAGTCAATGCATGTGTGTTCATTTCATAAACCAAATGGATCCACTAAGTGTCATTGAATGTGTGTTATTTTCATAAACCACATGGATTCCACCATTGTCATTGCATGTGTGTTCTTTCATAAACCACATATAGAGTCATTGCATGTGTGTTCTTTTCATAAACCACATGGATACACTAGAGTCATCGTGTGTGTTCTTCTCCTAAACCACCACTACAGTCATTGCATGTGTGTTCTTTTCATAAACCACATCTAGAGTCATTGCATGTCTGCTCTTGTCAAAACCCACATGGATCCACTCGAGTTCATTGCATTTGTGTTCCTTTCGTAAATCACATGGATCTACTAGAGTTCATTGCATGTGTGTTCTTTTCATTAACCACATGGTTCCACTAGAGTCATTGCATGTGTGTTCTTTTCATAAACCAAATGGATTCACCAGTGTCATTGAATGTGTGTTATTTTCATAAACCACATGGATTCCACCATTGTCATTGCATGTGTGATCTTTTCATAAACCACATATAGAGTCATTGAATGTGTGCTATTTTCATAAACCACATGGATACACTAGAGTCATTGCCTGTGTGTTCTTCTCCTAAACCACCACTAGAGTCATTGCATGTGTGTTATTTTCATAAACCACATGGATCCAATAGAGTTCATTGCATTTGTGTTCATTTCATAAACCACATGGATCCACTAGAGTTCATTGCATTTGTGTTCATTTCGTAAATCACATGGATCCACTAGAGTTCATTGCATGTGTGTTCTTTTCATAAACCACATGGATCCACTAGAGTCATTGCATGTGTCTTCTTTTCATAAACCACATGGAGCCACTAGTGTCATTGAATGTGTGTTCTTTTTCTAAACCACATATGGATCCACTAGAGTCATTGTATGTGTGTTCTTTTCATAAACCACATGGATCCACTAGAGTCATTGAATGTGTGTTCTTTTCATAAACCACATGGATCCACCAGTGTCATTGCATGTGTGTTCTTTTCATAAACCACATCTAGAGTCATTGCATGTGTGTTATTTTCATAAACCACATGGTTCCACCAGTGTCATTGAATGTGTGTTCTTTTTCTAAACCACATATGGATATACTAGAGTCACTACATGTGTTTTCTTCTCCTTAACAACCACTAGAATCATTGCATGTGTGTTCTTTTCATAAACCACATCTATAGTCATTGCATGTCTACTCTTTTCATAAAACACATGGATCCACAAGAGTACATTGCATTTGTGTTCATTTCAGAATCACATGGATCCACTAGAGTTCATTGCATGTGTGTTCTTTTCATAAACCACATGGATCCACTAGAGTCATTGCATGTGTGTTATTTTCATAAACCACATGGAGCCACTAGTGTCATTGAATGTGTGTTGTTTTTCTAAACCACATATGGATCCACTAGAGTCATTGTATGTGTGTTCTTTTCGTAAACAACATTGATCCACTAGAGTCATTGAATGTCTATTCTTTTATAAACCACATGGATCCACCAGTGTCATTGCATGTGTGTTCTTTTCATAAACCACATCTAGAGTCATTGCATGTGTGTTCTTTTCATAAACCACATGGATCCACCAGTGTCATTGAATGTGTGTTCTTTTTCTAAACCACATATGGAACCACTAGAGTCACTACATGTGTTTTCTCCTCCTAAACAACCACTAGAATCATTGCATGTGTGTTCTTTTCATAAAACACATCTAGAGTCATTGCATGTCTACTCTTGTCATAACCCACATGTATCCACTAGAGTTCATTGCATTTGTGTTCATTTCAGAATCACATGTATCCACTAGAGTTCATTGCATGTGTGTTCTTTTCATAAACCACATGGATCCACTAGAGTCATTGCATGTGTGTTCTTTTCATAAACAAAATGGATCCACCAGTGTCATTGAATGTGTGTTCTTTTCATAAACCAAATGGATCCACCAGTGTCATTGAATGTGTGTAATTTTCATAAACCACATGGATTCCACCATTTTCATTGCATGGTTGTTCTTTTCATAAACCACATATAGAGTCATTGCATGTGTATTCTTTTCATAAACCACATGGATACACTAGAGTCATTGCCTGTGTGTTCTTCTCCTAAACCACCACTAGAGTCATTACATGTGTGTTATTTTCCTAAACCACATGGATCCAATAGAGTTCATTGCATTTGTGTTCATTTCATAAACCACATGGATCCACTAGAGTCATTGCATGTGTGTTCTTTTCATAAACCACATAGATCCACTAGAGTTCATTGCATTTGTTTTCTTTTCATAAACCACATGGATCCACTAGAGTCATTGCATGTGTGTTCTTTTCATAAACCACATGGATCCACTAGAGTTCATTGCATTTCTGTTCTTTTTTCATAAACCACAACTAGAGTCATTGCATGTGTGTTCTTTTCATAAACCACATGGATCCACTAGAGTAATTACATGTGTATTATTTTCATTGGATGTGTGAGTGTATTAGTGTACATCATTGGGGGTTTTAGGAAAAGAACACATGAAATTATGCCACCACAGCATGTGTGTTATTTTCGTAAACCACATGGATCCACTAGGGTTCATTACATGTGTGTTCTTTTCATAAACCACATGGATCCACTAGAGTTAGTGCATGTGTGTTCTTTGCATAAACCACATGGATCCACCAGTGTCATTGAATATGTGTTCTTTTCATAAAACACATGGATCCACCAGTGTCATTGCATGTGTGTTCTTTTCATAAACCACATGGATACACCAGTGTCATTGAATGTGTTATTTTCTAAACCACATATGGATCCACTAGAGTCACTACATGTGTTTTCTCCTCCTAAACAACAACTAGAATCAGTGCATGTGTGTTCTTTTCATAAAACACATCTAGAGTCATTGCATGTCTGCTCTTGCATAACCCACATGGATCCACTAGAGTTCATTGCATTTGTGTTCATTTCGTAAATCACATGTATCCACTAGAGTTCATTGCACGTGTGTTCTTTTCATAAACCACATGGATCCACTAGAGTCATTGCATGTGTGTTCTTTTCATAAACCAAATGGATCCACCAGTGTCATTGAATGTGTGTTATTTTTATAAACCACATGGATTCCACCATGGTCATTGCATGGGTGTTCTTTTCATAAACCACATATAGAGTCATTGCATGTGTATTATTTTCATAAACCACATGGATACACTAGAGTCATTGCCTGTGTGTTCTTCTCCTAAACCACCAGTAGAGTCATTGCATGTGTGTTCTTTTCATAAACCACATCTAGAGTCATTGCATGTCTGCTCTTGTCAAAACCCACATGGATCCACTGGAGTTCATTGCATTTGTGTTCCTTTCGTAAATCACATGGATCTACTAGAGTTCATTGCATGTGTGTTCTTTTCATTAACCACATGGTTCCACTAGAGTCATTGCATGTGTGTTCTTTTCATAAACCAAATGGATCCACCAGTGTCATTGAATGTGTGTTATTTTCAAAAACCACATGGATTCCACCATTGTCATTACATGTGTGATCTTTTCATAAACCACATATAGAGTCATTGCATGTGTGCTCTTTTCATAAACCACATGGATACACTAGAGTCATTGCCTGTGTGTTCTTCTCCTAAACCACCACTAGAGTCATTGCATGTGTGTTATTTTCATAAACCACATGGATCCAATAGAGTTCATTGCATTTGTGTTCATTTCATAAACCACATGGATCCACTAGAGTTCATTGCATTTGTGTTCATTTCGTAAATCACATGGATCCACTAGAGTTCATTGCATGTGTGTTCTTTTCATAAACCACATGGATCCACTAGAGTCATTGCATGTGTCTTCTTTTCATAAACCACATGGAGCCACTAGTGTCATTGAATGTGTTCTTTTTCTAAACCACATATGGATCCACTAGAGTCATTGTATGTGTTCTTTTAATAAACCACATGGATCCACTAGAGTCATTGAATGTGTGTTCTTTTCATAAACCACATGGATCCACCAGTGTCATTGCATGTGTGTTCTTTTCATAAACCACATCTAGAGTCATTGCATGTGTGTTCTTTTCATAAACCACAAGGATCCACCAGTGTCATTGAATGTGTGTTCTTTTTCTAAACCACATAGGGATATACTAGAGTCACTACATGTGTTTTCTTGTCCTTAACAACCACTAGAATCATTGCATGTGTGTTCTTTTCATAAAACACATCTAGAGTCATTGCATGTCTGCTCTTGTCATAACCACATGGATCCACTAGAGTTCATTGCATTTGTGTTCATTTCAGAATCACATGGATCCACTAGAGTTCATTGCATGTGTGTTCTTTTCATAAACCACATGGATCCACTAGAGTCATTGCATGTGTGTTATTTTCATAAACCACATGGAGCCACTAGTGTCATTGAATGTGTGTTCTTTTTCTAAACCACATATGGATCCACTAGAGTCATTGTATGTGTGTTCTTTTCGTAAACAACATTGATCCACTAGAGTCATTGAATGTCTATTCTTTTTATAAACCAAATGGATCCACCAGTGTCATTGCATGTGTGTTCTTTCATAAACCACATCTAGAGTCATTGCATGTGTGTTCTTTCATAAACCACATGGATCCACCAGTGTCATTGAATGTGTGTTCTTTTCTAAACCACATATGGAACCACTAGAGTCACTACATGTGTTTTCTCCTCCTAAACAACCACTAGAATCATTGCATGTGTGTTCTTTTCATAAAACACATCTAGAGTCATTGCATGTCTACTCTTGTCATAACCCACATGTATCCACTAGAGTTCATTGCACTTGTGTTCATTTCAGAATCACATGTATCCACTAGAGTTCATTGCATGTGTGTTCTTTTCATAAACCACATGGATCCACTAGAGTCATTGCATGTGTGTTCTTTTCATAAACAAAATGGATCCACCAGTGTCATTGAATGTGTGTTCTTTTCATAAACCAAATGGATCCACCAAAGGTCATTGAATGTGTGTAATTTTCATAAACCACATGGATTCCACCATTTTCATTGCATGGTTGTTCTTTTCATAAACCACATATAGAGTCATTGCATGTGTATTCTTTTCATAAACCACATGGATACACTAGAGTCATTGCCTGTGTGTTCTTCTCCTAAACCACCACTAGAGACAATACATGATTGTTATTTTCCTAAACCACATGGATCCAATAGAGTTCATTGCATTTGTGTTCATTTCATAAACCACATGGATCCACTAGAGTCATTGCATGTGTGTTCTTTTCATAAACCACATAGATCCACTAGAGTTCATTGCATTTGTTTTCTTTTCATAAACCACATGGATCCACTAGAGTCATTGCATGTGTGTTCTTTTCATAAACCACATGGATCCACTAGAGTTCATTGCATTTCTGTTCTTTTTTCATAAACCACAACTAGAGTCATTGCATGTGTGTTCTTTTCATAAACCACATGGATCCACTAGAGTAATTGCATGTGTATTATTTTCATTGGATGTGTGAGTGTATTAGTGTACATCATTGGGGGTTTTAGGAAAAGAACACATGAAATTATGCCACCACAGCATGTGTGTTCTTTTCAGAACCACATGGATCCACTAGGGTTCATTACATGTGTGTTCTTTTCATAAACCACATGGATCCACTAGAGTTAGTGCATGTGTGTTCTTTGCATAAACCACATGGATCCACCAGTGTCATTGAATATGTGTTCTTTTCATAAAACACATGGATCCACCAAAGGTCATTGCATGTGTTCTTTTCATAAACCACATGGATCCACCAGTGTCATTGAATGTGTGTTCTTTTCTAAACCACATATGGATCCACTAGAGTCACTACATGTGTTTTCTCCTCCTAAACAACCACTAGAATCAGTGCATGTGTGTTCTTTTCATAAAACACATCTAGAGTCATTGCATGTCTGCTCTTGCATAACCCACATGGATCCACTAGAGTTCATTGCATTTGTGTTCATTTCGTAAATCACATGTATCCACTAGAGTTCATTGCACGTGTGTTCTTTTCATAAACCACATGGATCCACTAGAGTCATTGCATGTGTTCTTTTCATAAACCACAAGGATCCACCAAAGGTCATTGAATGTGTGTTCTTTTTCTAAACCACATATGGATATACTAGAGTCACTACATGTGTTTTCTTCTCCTTAACAACCACTAGAATCATTGCATGTGTGTTCTTTTCATAAACCACATCTAGAGTCATTGCATGTCTGCTCTTGTCATAACCCACATGGATCCACTAGAGTTCATTGCATTTGTGTTCATTTCAGAATCACATGGATCCACTAGAGTTCATTGCATGTGTGTTCTTTTCATAAACCACATGGATCCACTAGAGTCATTGCATGTGTGTTATTTTCATAAACCACATGGAGCCACTAGTGTCATTGAATGTGTGTTGTTTTTCTAAACCACATATGGATCCACTAGAGTCATTGTATGTGTGTTCTTTTCGTAAACAACATTGATCCACTAGAGTCATTGAATGTCTATTCTTTTTATAAACCACATGGATCCACCAGTGTCATTGCATGTGTGTTCTTTTCATAAACCACATCTAGAGTCATTGCATGTGTGTTCTTTTCATAAACCACATGGATCCACCAGTGTCATTGAATGTGTGTTCTTTTTCTAAACCACATATGGAACCACTAGAGTCACTACATGTGTTTTCTCCTCCTAAACAACCACTAGAATCATTGCATGTGTTCTTTTCATAAAACACATCTAGAGTCATTGCATGTCTACTCTTGTCATAACCCACATGTATCCACTAGAGTTCATTGCATTTGTGTTCATTTCGTAAATCACATGTATCCACTAGAGTTCATTGCATGTGTGTTCTTTTCATAAACCACATGGATCCACTAGAGTCATTGCATGTGTGTTCTTTTCATAAACAAAATGGATCCACCAGTGTCATTGAATGTGTGTTCTTTTCATAAACCAAATGGATCCACCAGTGTCATTGAATGTGTGTAATTTTCATAAACCACATGGATTCCACCATTTTCATTGCATGGTTGTTCTTTTCATAAACCACATATAGAGTCATTGCATGTGTATTCTTTTCATAAACCACATGGATACACTAGAGTCATTGCCTGTGTGTTCTTCTCCTAAACCACCACTAGAGTCATTACATGTGTGTTATTTTCCTAAACCACATGGATCCAATAGAGTTCATTGCATTTGTGTTCATTTCATAAACCACATGGATCCACTAGAGTCATTGCATGTGTTCTTTTCATAAACCACATAGATCCACTAGAGTTCATTGCATTTGTTTTCTTTTCATAAACCACATGGATCCACTAGAGTCATTGCATGTGTGTTCTTTTCATAAACCACATGGATCCACTAGAGTTCATTGCATTTCTGTTCTTTTTTCATAAACCACAACTAGAGTCATTGCATGTGTGTTCTTTTCATAAACCACATGGATCCACTAGAGTAATTGCATGTGTATTATTTTCATTGGATGTGTGAGTGTATTAGTGTACATCATTGGGGGTTTTAGGAAAAGAACACATGAAATTATGCCACCACAGCATGTGTGTTCTTTTCGTAAACCACATGGATCCACTAGGGTTCATTACATGTGTGTTCTTTTCATAAACCACATGGATCCACTAGAGTTAGTGCATGTGTGTTCTTTGCATAAACCACATGGATCCACCAGTGTCATTGAATATGTGTTCTTTTCATAAAACACATGGATCCACCAGTGTCATTGCATGTGTGTTCTTTTCATAAACCACATGGATCCACCAGTGTCATTGAATGTGTGTTATTTTTCTAAACCACATATGGATCCACTAGAGTCACTACATGTGTTTTCTCCTCCTAAACAACCACTAGAATCAGTGCATGTGTGTTCTTTTCATAAAACACATCTAGAGTCATTGCATGTCTGCTCTTGCATAACCCACATGGATCCACTAGAGTTCATTGCATTTGTGTTCATTTCGTAAATCACATGTATCCACTAGAGTTCATTGCACGTGTGTTCTTTTCATAAACCACATGGATCCACTAGAGTCATTGCATGTGTGTTCTTTTCATAAACCAAATGGATCCACCAGTGTCATTGAATGTGTGTTATTTTTATAAACCACATGGATTCCACCATGGTCATTGCATGGGTGTTCTTTTCATAAACCACATATAGAGTCATTGCATGTGTATTCTTTTCATAAACCACATGGATACACTAGAGTCATTGCCTGTGTGTTCTTCTCCTAAACCACCACTAGAGTCATTGCATGTGTGTTCTTTTCATAAACCACATCTAGAGTCATTGCATGTCTGCTCTTGTCAAAACCCACATGGATCCACTGGAGTTCATTGCATTTGTGTTCCTTTCGTAAATCACATGGATCTACTAGAGTTCATTGCATGTGTGTTCTTTTCATTAACCACATGGTTCCACTAGAGTCATTGCATGTGTGTTCTTTTCATAAACCAAATGGATCCACCAGTGTCATTGAATGTGTGTTATTTTCATAAACCACATGGATTCCACCATTGTCATTGCATGTGTGATCTTTTCATAAACCACATATAGAGTCATTGCATGTGTGCTCTTTTCAAAAACCACATGGATACACTAGAGTCATTGCCTGTGTGTTCTTCTCCTAAACCACCACTAGAGTCATTGCATGTGTGTTATTTTCATAAACCACATGGATCCAATAGAGTTCATTGCATTTGTGTTCATTTCATAAACCACATGGATCCACTAGAGTTCATTGCATTTGTGTTCATTTCGTAAACCACATGGATCCACTAGAGTTCATTGCATGTGTGTTCTTTGCATAAACCACATGGATCCACTAGAGTCATTGCATGTGTCTTCTTTTCATAAACCACATGGAGCCACTAGTGTCATTGAATGTGTGTTCTTTTTCTAAACCACATATGGATCCACTAGAGTCATTGTATGTGTGTTCTTTTCATAAACCACATGGATCCACTAGAGTCATTGAATGTGTGTTCTTTTCATAAACCACATGGATCCACCAGTGTCATTGCATGTGTGTTCTTTTCATAAACCACATCTAGAGTCATTGCATGTGTGTTCTTTTCATAAACCACATGGATCCACCAGTGTCATTGAATGTGTGTTCTTTTTCTAAACCACATATGGATCTACTAGAGTCACTACATGTGTTTTCTTCTCCTAAACAACCACTAGAATCATTGCATGTGTGTTCTTTTCATAAACCACATCTAGAGTCATTGCATGTCTGCTCTTGTCATAACCCACATGGATCCACTAGAGTTCATTGCATTTGTGTTCATTTCGTAAATCACATGGATCCACTAGAGTTCATTGCATGTGTGTTCTTTTCATAAACCACATGGATCCACTAGAGTCATTGCATGTGTTCTTTTCATAAACCACATGGAGCCACTAGTGTCATTGAATGTGTGTTGTTTTTCTAAACCACATATGGATCCACTAGAGTCATTGTATGTGTGTTCTTTTCGTAAACAACATTGATCCACTAGAGTCATTGAATGTCTATTCTTTTTATAAACCACATGGATCCACCAGTGTCATTGCATGTGTGTTCTTTTCATAAACCACATCTAGAGTCATTGCATGTGTGTTCTTTTCATAAACCACATGGATCCACCAGTGTCATTGAATGTGTGTTCTTTTTCTAAACCACATATGGAACCACTAGAGTCACTACATGTGTTTTCTCCTCCTAAACAACCACTAGAATCATTGCATGTGTGTTCTTTTCATAAAACACATCTAGAGTCATTGCATGTCTACTCTTGTCATAACCCACATGTATCCACTAGAGTTCATTGCATTTGTGTTCATTTCAGAATCACATGTATCCACTAGAGTTCAATGCATGTGTGTTCTTTTCATAAACCACATGGATCCACTAGAGTCATTGAATGTGTTTTCTTTTCATAAACAAAATGGATCCACCAGTGTCATTGAATGTGTGTTCTTTTCATAAACCAAATGGATCCACCAGTGTCATTGAATGTGTGTAATTTTCATAAACCACATGGATTCCACCATTTTCATTGCATGGTTGTTCTTTTCATAAACCACATATAGAGTCATTGCATGTGTATTCTTTTCATAAACCACATGGATACACTAGAGTCATTGCCTGTGTTCTTCTCCTAAACCACCACTAGAGTCATTACATGTGTGTTATTTTCCTAAACCACATGGATCCAATAGAGTTCATTGCATTTGTGTTCATTTCATAAACCACATGGATCCACTAGAGTCATTGCATGTGTGTTCTTTTCATAAACCACATAGATCCACTAGAGTTCATTGCATTTGTTTTCTTTTCATAAACAACAAGGATCCACTAGAGTCATTGCATGTGTTCTTTTCATAAACCACATGGATCCACTAGAGTTCATTGCATTTCTGTTCTTTTTTCATAAACCACAACTAGAGTCATTGCATGTGTGTTCTTTTCATAAACCACATGGATCCACTAGAGTAATTGCATGTGTATTATTTTCATTGGATGTGTGAGTGTATTAGTGTACATCATTGGGGGTTTTAGGAAAAGAACACATGAAATTATGCCACCACAGCATGTGTGTTCTTTTCGTAAACCACATGGATCCACTAGGGTTCATTACATGTGTGTTCTTTTCATAAACCACATGGATCCACTAGAGTTAGTGCATGCGTGTTCTTTGCATAAACCACATGGATCCACCAGTGTCATTGAATATGTGTTCTTTTCATAAAACACATGGATCCACCAGTGTCATTGCATGTGTGTTCTTTTCATAAACCACATGGATCCACCAGTGTCATTGAATGTGTGTTCTTTTTCTAAACCACATATGGATCCACTAGAGTCACTTCATGTGTTTTCTTCTCCTAAGCAACCACTAGAATCATTACATGTGTGTTCTTTTCATAAACCACATCTAGAGTCATTGCTTGTCTGCTCTTGTCATAACCCACATGGATCCACTAGAGTTCATTGCATTTGTGTTCATTTCATAAATCACATGGATCAACTAGAGTTCATTGCATGTGTGTTATTTTCATAAACCGCATGGATCCACTAGAGTCATTGCATGTGTCCTCTTTTCATAAACCAAATGGATCCACCAGTGTCATTGAATGTGTGTTATTTTCATAAACCACATGGATCTACCGTTGTCATTGCATGTCTGTTCTTTTCATAAACCACATGGATACATTAGAGTCATTGCATGTGTGTTCTTCTCCTGAACCACCACTAGAGTCATTGCATGTGTGTTCTTTTCATAAACCACATGGATCCACTAGAGTTCATTGCATTTGTGTTTATTATATAAACCACATGGATCCACTAGAGTCATTGCATGTGTGTTCTTTTCATAAACCACATAGATCCACTAGAGTTCATTGCATTTGTTTCTTTTCATAAACCACATGGATCCACTAGAGTCATTGCATGTGTGTTCTTTTCATAAACCACATGGATCCACTAGAGTTCATTGCATTTCTGTTCTTTTTTCATAAACCACAACTAGAGTAATTGCATGTGTGTTCTTTTCATAAACCACATGGATCCACCAGTGTCATTCAATGTGTGCTATTTTCATAAACCACAGCTTGAGTCATTGCATGTGTGTTCTTTTCATAAACCACATGGAGCCACTAGTGTCATTGAATGTGTGTTCTTTTACTAAACCACATATGGATCCACTAGAGTCATTGCATGTGTGTTCTTCTCATAAACCACATGGATCCACTAGAGTCACTGAGTGTGTGTTATTTTCATAACCCACATGGATCCACCAGTGTCATTGCATGTGTGTTCTTTTCATAAACCACATCTAGAGTCATTGCATGTGTGTTCTTTTCATAAACCACATTGATCCACCAGTGTCATTGAATGTGTGTTCTTTTTATAAACCACACATGGATCCACTAGAGTCACTTCATGTGTTTTCTTCTCCTAAACAACCAGTAGAATCATTACATGTGTGTTCTTTTCATAAACCATATCTAGAGTCATTGCATGACTGCTCTTGTCATAACCCACATGGATCCACTAGAGTTCATTGCATTTGTGTTCATTTCATAAATCACATGGATCAACTAGAGTTCATTGCATGTGTGTTATTTTCATAAACCACATGGATCCACTAGAGTCATTGCATGTGTCTTCTTTTCATAAACAAAATGGATCCACCAGTGTCATTGAATGTGTGTTATTTTCATAAACCACATGGATCCACCATTGTCATTGCATGTGTGTTCTTTTCATAAACCACATGGATACACTAGAGTCATTGCATGTGTGTTCTTCTCCTAAACCACCAGTAGAGTCATTGCATGTGTCTTATTTTCATAAACCACATGGATCCACTAGAGTTCATTACAATTGTGTTCATTTCATAAACCACATGGATCCACTAGAGTCATTGCATGTGTGTTCTTTTCATAAACCACATAGATCCACTAGAGTTCATTGCATTTGTGTTCTTTTCATAAACCACATGGATCCACTAGAGTCATTGCATGTGTGTTCTTTTCATAAACCACATGGATCCACTAGAGTTCATTGCATTTCTGTTATTTTTTCATAAACCACAACTAGATTCATTGCGTGTGTGTTCTTTTCACAAACCACATGGATCCACCAGTGTCATTGCATGTGTGCTATTTTCATAAACCACATCTAGAGTCATTGCATGTGTGTTCTTTTCATAAACCATATGGAGCCACTAGTGTCATTGAATGTGTGTTCTTTTTCTAAACCACATATGGATCCACTAGAGTCATTGCATGTGTGTTCTTCTCATAAACCACATGGATCCACTAGAGTCACTAAGTGTGTGTTCTTTTCATAAACCACATGGATCCACCAGTGTCATTGCATGTGTGTTCGTTTCATAAACCACATCTAGAGTCATTGCATTTGTGTTCTTTTCATAAACCACATGGATCCACCAGTGTCATTGAATGTGTGTTCTTTTTATAAACCACATATGGATCCACTAGAGTCACTACATGTGTTTTCTTCTCCTAAACAACCACAAGAATCATTGCATGTGTGTTCTTTTCATAAACCACATCTAGACTCATTGCATGTCTGCTCTTTTCATAACCCACATGGATCCACTAGAGTTCATTGCATTTGTGTTCATTTCATAAATCACATGGATCCACTTGAGTTCATTGCATGTGTGTTATTTTCATAGACCACATGGATCCACTAGAGCCATTGCATGTTTGTTCTTTTGATAAACCAAATGGATCCATCGGTGTCATTGAATGTGTGTTATTTTCATAAACCACATGGATCCACCATTGTCATTGCATGTGTGTTCTTTTCATAAACCACATCTAGAGTCATTGGATGTGTGTTCTTTTCATAAACCACATGGATCCACTAGGGTTCATTGCATGTGTGTTCTTCTCCTAAACCACCACTAGAGTCATTGCATGTGTGTTATTTTCATAAACCACATGGATCCACTAGAGTTCATTGCATTTGTGTTCATTTTATAAACCACATGGATCCACTAGAGTCATTGCATGTGTGTTCTTTTCATAAACCACATAGATCCACTAGAGTTCATTGCATTTGTGTTCTTTTCATAAACCACATGGATCCACTAGAGTCATTGCATGTATGTTCTTTTCATAAACCACATGGATCCACTAGAGTTCATTGCATTTCTGTTCTTTTTCATAAACCACAACTAGAGTCATTGCATGTGTGTTCTTTTCATAAACCACATGGATCCACCAGTGTCATTGCATGTATGTTATTTTCATACACCACAGCTAGAGTCATTGCATGTGTGTTCTTTTCATAAACCACATGGATCCACTAGTGTCATTGAATGTGCGTTCTTTTTCTAAACCACATATGGATCTACTAGAGTCATTACATGTGTGTTCTTATCCTAAACCACAACTAGAGTTGTGGGGCCCCCAGATTAATCCTCTGAGAATCCCTGTTATGCATACAACCACGATCCCATGATCAGTTAGTCGTGGAACATAACCGACAAGTATCATTACAACATCCAAGACATACCGAATTACAAGACTTACATAAATGTCGTTATGGCTACATCAATAAACATCAGCGGAACTTCATCAAGCATAGAGCCCGAACCATGCCTTAACCTACAGGCAACTGACTGGGAGAATGTCCCAGCTCGCATAGTCGTCAATTTCATCCTCTTCTTGATATCTGACCAAGTTAATAGCCAGGGACAATGCTAGTGAGTACTTTGAATGTACTCGCAAACCACCTTAAGATAACAATAATAACAAATGGAGATGCATTAAGGCTATGGTAGTAGGAGGGCTCCAAGATAGGTTCTTTTCTCAATTAGTTTCTTTTGTAGATATAGCATCTACATATATTTGTTGAAAACTTTTGTAAAACGTTTTGGAAAACATTAGGACTGGGTCACCCATTTGTTCCCGTCTTCAGGTCGTCCCACGACCAAACTCCTTTCTCCTCCTTCCGACCATCCCATGGTCAAAACCTTTCTCCTTTATGACCATCCCATGGTCAAAACATTTCCAAAGCCATTTTTTTCCAAAATCCTTTTTGAAAACAAAACCAACACCGCTCTACAGAAGTTTGTCCAACCCGTCCTTAACCGCGGAAATGGCTATTCAAATAGATTTACACTATGTAGTGGTTGCACACTTTACCCACACCATCCGGGTACACTACCCTGATCTTCACTGATCGTGGGTCGAGTAACTGATCAAGACTCTCTGGATGCCCACTCCAATATAAGTGCCTATCCTATGAGTGTTGTTCCCCTTAAAACCGGGACGTCGGGTACCTAGGACAACCTGGAGCGCATTTTGCACTTCCCAAGTGTTGCGCTTTCAATGAGGGGCTCATAGTAACGCGTGGAGGTCCATAAACCCTTCGTTCCTTCTCCAGGTCGATGTCTCACATGGACCCTTATGTGAGAAGGCACACCCTATAGGGATTTTTATCCCCTGTAGTAGTTGCGAGGCAGCTTATACCAGAATAGAAAAACATCAAATCCAGCCCTGTCCCATTCCAGAGTAATGTGGTTGCACGGGTTAAGTTGTTATATCTAAACTGCAAAGAACCGGGTGCGTTTTCATAAAACTTTTTCCTTCGGTTTTCCTCCATCATTTTATAAAACAAAAACTTTTCTCTGTCTCAACAACTCTTGGGAGGTCCCACCTCACCAAAGTTTTATTAGAAAACATTTGGTAAACTTTTGCCGGGGTCTTCCCATCCTCTATCTTTGCTTTGGCTAAACAGGGTCTCCAGAGGGTTATGGTGATATACACCATCTATTCTACTATGGACAGGTAGGTGTCACCAAGGAGGTTATACTTAGTAGTACCAAAGTGTAATAGTTCGGAGGAGCCAAACCACTACCATATATATATATATATATACATCAATATATAGTAAAACAATGCAGTTTTAATAAAGAGTAGATAAAACATGCATAAGTAAAACAGTAGGACAAGGCTTATGAGCAAGAAGGTGGCTTGCCTGCTGATCAGCAATATGGCATAATTGTCCCTGGACTTCTTCTTAGAAAACCATAATAACCCATAAAAACCATCTCCTTCTGCTCTCCGATACAATCGCAACTATCGTCGATAGGGAACACATGCAAACAAACAAAAGGGGCACAATCAATACAAGGCACACAATCACCAATACATTACAACAAGCAACTGAATAATACCAAACTAATATTTAGATGGTTTTTAGATGATTTGATAAAATAAAACCAACAAAAGTGGTTTCACTAATTTATCACTTTTCTTTATTTAGTTATGATTTTTCTAGTGAAATAACTTCTAGTTTTAGGGAATAATTTACCAGAAAAGTTCTGGAGCTCCTAAAATTATTTCCTTGGGTGGTTAGGAAAGGCTTGAGGTACTTGTTCACTGGGAGGTGGAATCATGGCAAAATAATTACCAGAATGCCCTCAGGAAATTCCCAAAGGCAGTTCTCTAGACAAGTTGTCTTTTTCACCAGATTAAATCTACAGTAGCTCTTGATTTGATTACAAAGACACATTGTAGGTATTCAGAATACCTTTCTGTAGGAATTGGATTCACTCATTTTGGAGTTGTCAAACTCCTGGAGTGATTTATTTAGTGAAAAAGGGGTACACGGAATAGTTTAATATACTACAATTCAACCAGAGCTCAATAAAATCGGAGCTGCTGGGGTCTGATAGATTTTGATAAGACACACTCATGGGAGCTAGAATTAGATCAATACCTCAATTGGGTTGACCTAGAGAAACTTAGTAAGGTAGATAGTGGCTGTTTTTGTTATTTTTACTATAGGAAAACAAATTCTCCACTTGGCATGAGACAAAATCCATGGGATAGGTCCATGCAACACCTACCAGATACAATTGGGTTTATTCCATTTAGGTTTATAATTTGCTAGGGAATTTATTTAGTGTAGAGGATACTTATTAGTATATTAAATCTCAGAAAATTATCAAAATACACATGGTCAAGGTTTTGGTACTGCATGTTCAAGGAAACAATCAGGAACCCTAGGAATATTTAATATGGGAAGTCGGAGTCATTTCTATTTTCTTTTGCATTTAAAGTAAATGGTAAATTTTTAGATCTGGAAAAGAAATCAAAAAGAAAAAGGGCCAGGGGCTACCAGGCTAGGATCTGGGGCAGCTGGGCCTCGCAGAGCCGATTCGGTCCAACCCAAGGCGGGCTGCGTCGGTGGGAGGCGAAAATCAAACCCGCGGGGTGGGGCCCACCTGCCAGCGACGGATGGACGACAAAGGGGTACGGGGGGATTTCGGCCACTCGATCTAAATGAGATCGACGGCGCATGGCCATCGCTCTCATGAAAGAAACTCACTGCAAGTGAACCCTAAAGAGGAAGGAGGGATCAGGGAGGCTCACCTGATGGCGGAGAGGAGCCGGGGAGGGGCGGTCCCGACGAGGGGCTGCACGAGGTAGATCTCCGTCGGTGAGGGGCTTGCGCGAGAGCGACCTAAGAATAGCTTCAGGAGCTCGCCGGTGAGGTGGTTTTTTCGTTCCTGAGAAGAGAGGGAGGCACGGTTAGAAACAGGGGATCGAAGGGAGCTCGGTATGGCCACATGCAGTGAGAGAGGGGCAATAAGGAGAGATCCCTGCTCGAATCCATGGGGGAGGCCGAAGCTCTTCTCCCTCCCACTCACGGGCAGGAGAGGTCAGGGGAGAGGGAGTGGTACTCGGGGGAGGTGAGTGGGAGTGGGAGGGAGCAAATGAGGGCGAGGGGAGGAGTTGGGGTGGCCTCGGGCTATTTATTTGGGGAGGAGGAGGTCCATGGTGTACTAGGCTCAAGGGAGGGCAAGGGGAAGGTCTATGGCCTTGCCATTGGCTGCCAGGGTCGATGGAGAGTGGTGTGGTGGGGTCCGGTCGTGTAGGAGGGCAGAGAGAGAGGGGTGTTGCTGCTGCAAGAGTTTTAAATGGGTAAGATTGGGAAAGATCTAGTGTCTCTCTTCTTTCCAAGGACATAAGACAAGTTGCTACAGTAATTTCTACAGTGCAAATCGACTAGAGGGGTGTGCTGGTGCTGGTGGAAGTTGATGGAGATATTTTGATGAGGTTTTGATTTGATTTAGCTCATGGATTTGATTAATGTCAACTTTGATCATGGGTATGCTCATGGAGAGAATCAATTAATTTGACATACATGAGATGAGGTCAAGATACCACTCTAGGGATTATTTGAGATTTTTCTAAGGATTTAAAGTCCCCTAAAGACCATTTATTCAAAAAGTGCAGAAGTAGTTTCTAGAAGTTCATTTGATATTTTTACATTGGACAAGGTTGGTTTTTAGTTTGAGATGGTCCCAAATGTGAGTACACACTTAGGGGAATATTCCCAAGATTTATTGGAAGATAAAAGTATTTAAAATAATTATTATTCCAATTCAGCCATTTAAGAAAATGGGAAAAAATAAATAATAAAGCTCTTCAAAAATATTTATTTTTGAAGTGGTAAGATGGGGTATGATATATGGATCTCAATTGATCCAAAAGTTTGGGAAGTGCTTTGACAAAAACCAAACTTTCTATTGGGAAAGGAGGTTTGGAGATTTTGTCTATTAAGGAAAATTAATAGATATGGTGCAATAATAATTATGGATAATATTGGATAAATCTTGATGATCAAGGTAGATGATGTAGACAAGGTGTAGCAAGAATTTGCAACCTTGGGAAATGGAAATCCAACCTGAAATAGATAGAAAACAAGGAGTTGGGGATCTAGGGTGACGTTATTTTTATCTCATCAAAACATGGTTGTATCTTGGAGTTCAGATCTCCCCTTGGGGAATGGGATAGATGGTTAGTTAGACCAAGTCATATAGATTATAATTGCAGAAGGAGTTTGGATTGGTTACCTTTGAGGTGGTCTGGAAGTGATGGCAAACTTTGTTGAAAACAAGGCTGCCCTACCAGATGAGTCATGATGCCTTATAAACCCTGTGGTTTTAAGATGCACAAAGATCCTCTTAGAACAAGTGAAGTAGATCTTGATAGACCTAAATGCAACACAACCATGCAAAGAGTTGGTCCATTGAAGGTTGGATGGTGGTGTGAGCTTCTATCAAAGTAGGCATGTTGACATGATTTGCAGGAATAATTAGTTTCTTGCCTTGGTAGGACAAGTGGGTTGGAGGATGATCTAACCAAGGGAAAGAGTGGGCCTTGGTAGTCCTTAGGACGGTTAACAAGATGGTTCATGTGCATTACCAAAAATGCACAAGGGTTTAGAAAGGGAGGCATTCAGAAAGGTGATGATGGAAATAGTTTCCCAGACTTGGCCAAATTTGGCAGATTTAGGGTTTTTGACTAGAGCATGAGAGGGGATGTTTTCAATGGGTTGCAAAGTACTAGAGCATCATCCAGTGGCTGAGGTTGAAGTGTAGAGGGAGTAGAAAGGATCCAAGCTTCATATTGTTCTTCATTGACTTGGAAGCTTCTAGAAGGGATATCTTCAGAATTGATCTAGTTAAGGGTTTTAGATGATCTCCTAGTAACTAGAGATCATATCCACCTTGTATTCTTGCTTAGGGTTTGGTGAGTTTGAAGTATCCTGATCCAACTGATGAGCTCCTGGAGTGGCTCATACTACTTCCTAAGCAAACAAGTCAAACAACAGATCAAGGCAACTCATTTTATAAACTAAGAAACTCCACTACTAGGTTTACCATCAAGCTTAGCTTGAGGTGAGGATGGGTATTTTGAATAGGCTGGAGTTTGAACAAGGTAAGGTCCTTGGTATGTCTACCAAGAGTAGAATTCAAAATCTTACTATAAGGTTTTGGAGATCCTAGAGGTAAGAGTATTTGAAGATTCTGTCTTGAAAACATAAGGAGATTATATTATATGTCTCTCCATAGTTTTGTCAATAGAAGCTACTAAAATACTTTTGGTTACATAAGCATCTTGGCTCATGTTTTGAAATGCCAGAACATTTGAGAATATATAAAATGAGCCAGGATAGTTTTGTTGAATAGCTTTTTTCAACTGATGGTGAGGTAAGGAGCATCATATGGTATACACTCACAAACACAAGCACAAACAAACAACAAGCAATCACTGCACCAATGGACAAGAAAAAGTTTTTCTTCCCCCTGAATTTTGCATTCTGGATAACTAATTAGGTTTGCTGAAATTGGGATGTTACAAGAGTCATTGCATGTGTGTTCTTTTCATAAACCACATGGATCCACTAGAGTTCATTGCATTTGTGTTCATTTCATAACCACATGGATCCACTAGAGTTCATTGCATGTGTGTTCTTTTCATAAACCACATGGATCCACTAGAGTCATTACATGTGTGTTCTTTTCATAAACCACATGGATACACTAGTGTCATTGAATGTGTGTTCTTTTCATAAGACACATGGACCCACCAGTGTCATTGCATGTGTGTTCTTTTCATAAACCACATCTAGAGTCATTGCATGTGTGTTCTTTTCATAAACCACATGGATCCACCAGTGTCATTGCATGTGTGTTATTTTCATAAACCCCAACTAGAGTCATTGCATGTGTGTTCTTTTCATAAACCACATGGATCCACCAGTGTCATTGTATGTGTGTTCTTTTAATAAACCACATGGATCCACCAGTGTCATTACATGTGTGTTCTTTTCATAAACCACATGGATCCACTAGAGTTCATTGCATGTGTGTTCTTTTCATAAACCACATGGATCCACTGGAGTTCATTGCATGTGTTTTCTTGACATAAACCACATGGATCCACTAGAGTTCCTTGCATGTGTGTTCTTTACATAAACCACATGGATCCACTAGAGTTCCTTGCATGTGTGTTCTTTACATAAACCACATGGATCCACTAGAGTCATTGCATGTGTTTTTTCCTAAACCACCACTAGAGTCATTGCATGTGTGTTGTTTTCATAAACCACATGGATCCACTAGAGTTCATTGCATTTTTGTTCGTTTCATGAACCACATGGATCCACTAGAGTTCATTGCATGTGTGTTGTTTTCATGAACCACATGGATCCACTAGAGTTCATTGCATGTGTGTTATTTTAATAAACCACATGGATCCACCAGTGTCGTTGCATGTGTGTTCTTTTCATAAACCACATGGATCCACCAGTGTCATTGCATGTGTGTTCTTTTCATAAACCACATCTACAGTCATTGCATATCTGTTACTTTCATAAACCACATGGATCCACCAGTGTCATTTCATGTGTGTTCTTTTTATAAACCACAACTAGAGTCCTTGCATGTGTGTTCTTTTCATAAACCACATGGATCCATCATAGTCATTTCATGTGTGTTCTTTTCATTCGATGTGAGAGTGTATTAGTGTGCATCATTGGTGTTTTAGGAAAAAAATACATGCAGTGATGCCACCACAGCATGTGTGTTCTTTTCATAAACCACATGGATCCACTTGTGTCATTTCATGAGTTTTCCTTTCATAAACCACAACTAGAGTCATTGCATGTGTGTTCTTTTCATAAACCACTTGGATCCACCAGTGTCATTGCATGTGTGTTCTTTTCATAAACGACATGGATCCACTAGAGTTCATTGCATGTGTTTTTTTTTCATAAACCACATGGATCCACTAGAGTTCATTGCATGTGTGTTCTTTTCATAAAACACATGGATCCACTAGAGTTCATTCCATTTGTATTTTTTTCATAAATCACAACTGGAATCATTGCATGTGTGTTATTTTCATAAACCACATGGATCCACCAGATTAATTGCATGTGTATTCTTTTCATTGGATGTGTGAGTGTATTAGTGTGCATCATTGGGGTTTTAGGAAAAGAACACATGAAGTGATGCCACCACAGCATGTGTGTTCTTTTCATAAACCACATGGATCCACTAGGGTTCATTGCATGATTGTTCTTTTCAAAAACCACATGGATCCACTAGAGTCATTGCATGTGTGTTCTTTGCATACACCACATGGATCCACCAGTGTCATTGAACATGTGTTCTTTCCATAAAACACATGGATCCACCAATGTCATTGCATGTGTGTCTTTTCATAAATCACATCTAGAGTCATTGCATGTGTGTTCTTTTCATAAACCAGATGGATCCACTAGAGTTCATTGCATTTTTGTTCATTTGATAAACCATATGGATCAAATAGAGTTCATTGCATGTGTATTCTTTTCATAAACCACATGGATCCACCAGAGTCTTTGCATGGATGTTCTTTTCATAAACTACATGGATCCACCAGTGTCATTGAATGTGTGTAGTTTTCATAAACCACATCTAGAGTCATTGCATGTGTGTTCTTTTCATAAAACACATGGATCCACTAGAGTTCATTGCATTTGTGTTCTTTCGATAAACCCCAACTGGAGTCATTGCATGTTTGTTCTTTTCATAAACCACATGGATCCACGAGTATCATTGCATGTGTGTTCTTTTAATAAACCACATGGATCCACCAGTGTCATTGCATGTGTGTTTTTTTCATAAACCACATGGATCCACTAGAGTTCATTGCATGTGTGTTCTTTTCAGATACCACATGGATCCACCATAGTTCATTGCCTCTGTGTTCTTTTCATAAACCACATGGATCCACTAGAGTTCATTGCATGTGTGTTCTTTTCAGAAATAACATGGATCCACTAGAGTTCATTGCATGTGTGTTCTTTTCATTGCATCTGTGTTCTTTTCATAAACCACATGGATCCACTAGAGTTCATTGCATTAGTGTTATTTTCATAAACCACAACTAGAGTCATTGCATGAGTGGTCTTTTCATAAACCACATGGATCCACTAGTGTCATTGCATGTGTATTCTTTTCATAAACCACAGGTAGAGTCATTGCATGTGTGTTGTTTTCATAAACCACATGGATCCACCATATTCATTGCATGTGTGTTCTTTTCATTGGATGTGTGAGTGTACTAGTGTGCATCATTAGGGTTTTATAAAGAACACATGAAGTGATGCCATCACAGCATGTGTGTTCTTTTCATAAACCACATGGATCCACCAGTGTCATTGCATGTGCGTTCTTTTAATAAACCACAACTAGTGTCATTGCATGTGTGTTCATTTCACAAACCACATGGCTCCACTAGAGTTCATTGCATATGTGTTCTTTTCATAAACCACATGGATCCACTAGAGTTCATTGCATGTGTGTTCTTTTCATAAACCACATGGATCCACTAGAATTCATTGCATGTGTGTTCTTTTCATAAAACACATGCATCCACTAGAGTTCGTTGCGTTTGTGTTCTTTCAATAAACCCCAACTTGAGTCCTTGGATGTGTGTTCTTTTCATAAACCACATGGATCCACTAGTGTCATTGCATGTGTGTTCTTTACATAAAACACAGCTAGAGTCATTGCATGTGTGTTCTTTTCATAAACCACAAGGATCCACCAGAGTAATTGCATGTGTATTATTTTCATTGGATGTGTGAGTGTATTAGTGTGCATAATTGGGGTTTTAGTAAAAGGACACATGCAGTGATGCCTCCACAGCATGTGTGTTCTTTTCATAATCACATGGATTCACTAGAGTTCATTACATGTGTGTTCTTTTCATAAACCACATGGATCCACTAGAGTTCATTGCATGTGTGTTCTTTCAATAAAACACATGGATCCACTAGAGTTCATTCCATTTGTGTTCTTTTCATAAACCACAACTGGAATCATTGGATGTGTGTTCTTTTCATAAACCACATGGATCCACCAGAGTAATTGCATGTGTATTCTTTTCATTGGATGTGTGAGTGTATTAGTGTGCATCATTGGGGTTTTAGGAAAAGAACAAATGAAGTGATGCCACCACAGCATGTGTGTTCTTTTCATAAACCACATGGATCCACTAGGGTTCATTGCATGTGTGTTCTTTTCATAAACCACATGGATCCACTAGAGTCATTGCATGTGTGTTCTTTGCATAAACCACATGGATCCACCAGTGTCATTGAATGTGTGTTCTTTTCATAAAACACATGGATCCACCAGTGTCATTACATGTGTGTTCTTTTCATAAACCACATCTAGAGTCATTGCATGTGTGTTCTTTTCATAAACCACATGGATCCACTAGAGTTCATTGCATTTGTGTTCAGTTCATAAACCATATGGATCAACTAGAGTTCATTGCATGTGTATTCTTTTCATAAACCACATGGATCCACTAGTCTTTGCGTGTCTGTTCTTTTCATAAACCACATGGATCCACTAGAGTTCATTGCATGTGTGTTCTTTTCAGAAACCACATGGATCCACTAGAGTTCATTGCATGTGTGTTCTTTTCAGAAAAAACAAGGATCCACTAGAGTTCATTGCATGTGTGTTCTTTTCAAAAACCACATGGATCCACTAGAGTTCATTGCATTTGTGTTATTTTCATAAACCAAAACTAGAGTCATTGCATGAGTGGTCTTTTCATAAACCACATGGATCCACCAGTGTCATTGCATGTGTATTCTTTTCATAAACCACAGGTAGAGTCATTGCATGTGTGTTCTTTTCATAAACCACATGGATCCACCATATTCATTGCATGTCTGTTCTTTTCATTTGATGTGTGAGTGTATTAGTGTGCATCATTAGGGTTTTAGAAAAGAACACAAGCAGTGATGCCATCACAGCATGTGTGTTCTTTTCATAAACCACATGGATCAACAAGTGTCATTGCATGTGTGTTCTTTTAATAAACCACAACTAGTGTAATTGCATCTGTGTTCATTTCACAAACCACATGGATCCACTAGAGTTCATTGCATATGTATTCTTTTCATAAACCACATGGATCCACTAGAGTTCATTGCATGTGTGTTCTTTTCATAAACCACATGGATCCACTAGAATTCATTGCATGTGTGTTATTTTCATAAAACACATGGATCCACTAGAGTTCATTCCATTTGTGTTCTTTCAATAAACCCCAACTGGAGTCCTTGCATGTGTGTTCTTTTCATAAACCACATGGATCCACCAGTGTCATTGCATGTGTGTTCTTTACATAAACCAGAGCTAGAGTCATTGCATGTGTGTTCTTTTCATAAACCGCAAGGATCCACCAGAGTAATAGCATGTGTATTCTTTTCATTGGATGTGTGAGTGTGTTAGTCTGCATCATTGGGGTTTTAGGAAAAGGACACGTGCAGTGATGCCACCACAACATATGTGTTCTTTTCATAAACCACATGGATCCACTAGAGTTCATTGCATGTGTTTTTTTTCATAAACCACATGGATCCACTCGAGTCATTGCATATGTGTTCTTTGCATAAACCACATGGATCCACCAGTGTCATTAAATGTGTGTTCTTTTCATAAAACACATGGATCCACCAGTGTCATTGCATGTGTTTTCTTTTCATAAACCACATCTAGAGTCATTTCGTGTGTGTTCTTTTCATAAACCACATGCATCCACTAGAGTTCATTGCATTTGTGTTTATTTCATAAACCACATGGATCCACTAGAGTTCATTTCATGTGTATTCCTTTCATAAACCACATGGATCCACTAGAGTCATTGCATGGGTGTTCTTTTCATAAACCACATGGATCCACCAGTGTCATTGAATGTGTGTTCTTTTCAAAAACCACCTGGATCCACCAGTGTCATTGCATGTGTGTTCTTTTCATAAACCACATATAGTGTCATTGCATGTGTCTTCTTTTAATAAACCACATGGATCCACCAGTGTCATTGCATGTGTGTTTTTTCATAAACCACATGGATCCACTAGAGTTCATTGCATGTGTGTTCTTTTTCAGAAACCACATGGATCCACCATAGTTCATTGCATGTGTGTTCTTTTCAGAAACCACATGGATCCACTAGAGTTCATTCCATGTCTGTTCTTTTCATTGCATGTGTGTTCTTTTCAAAAACCACATGGATCCACCAGTGTCATTGCATGTGTGTATTTTTCATAAACCACATGGATCCACTAGAGTTCATTGCATGTGTGTTCTTTTCAGAAACCACATGGATCCACCAGAGTTCATTGCATGTGTGTTCTTTTCAGAAACAACATGGATCCACAAGAGTTCATTCCATGTGTGTTCTTTTCATTGCATGTGTGTTCTTTTCAAAAACCACATGGAACCACTAGAGTTCATTGCATTTGTGTTATTTTCATAAACCACAACTAGAGTCATTGCATGAGTGGTCTTTTCATAAACCACATGGATCCACCAGTGTCATTGCATGTGTGTTCTTTACATAAACCACAGCTACAGTCATTGAATGTGTGTTCTTTTCATAAACCACATGGATCCACCATATTCATTGCATGTGTGTTCTTTTCATTGGATGTGTGAGTGTATTAGTGTGCATCATTAGGGTTTTAGAAAAGAACACATGCAGTGATGCCATCACAGCATGTGTGTTCTTTTCATAAACCACAAGAATCCACCAGTGTCATTGCATGTGTGTTCTTTTAATAAACGACGACTAGTGTCATTGCATGTGTGTTCATTTCACAAACCACATGGATCCACTAGAGTTCATTGCATATGTGTTCTTTTCATAAACCACATGGATCCACTAGAGTTCATTGCATGTGTATTCTTTTCATAAACAACATGGATCCACTAGAATTCATTGCATGTGTGTTCTTTTCATAAAACACATGGATCCACTAGAGTTCATTGCATTTGTGTTCTTTCAATAAACCCCAACTAGAGTCCTTGCCTGTGTGTTCTTTTCATAAACCACAGCTAGAGTCATTGCATGTGTGTTCTTTTCATAAACCACAAGGATCCACCAGCGTAATTGCATGTGTATTCTTTTCATTAGATGTGTGAGTGTATTAGTGTGCATCATTGGGGTTTTAGGAAAAGGACACATGAAGTGATGCCACCACAGCATGTGTGTTCTTTTCATAAACCACATGGATCCACTAGAGTTCATTCCATGTGTGCTCTTTTCATAAACCACATGGATCCACTCGAGTCATTGCATGTGTGTTCTTTGCATAAACCACATGGATCCACTAGTGTCATTAAATGTGTGTTCTTTTCATAAAACACATGGATCCACCAGTGTCTTTGCATGTGTTTTGTTTTCATAAACCACATCTGGAGTCAATTCGTGTGTGTTCTTTTCATAAACTACATGCATCCACTAGAGTTCATTGCATTTGTGTTTATTTCATAAACCACATGGATCCACTAGAGTTCATTTCATGTGTATTCCTTTCATAAACCACATGGATCCACTAGAGTCATTGCATGGGTGTTCTTTTCATAAACCACATGGATCCACTAGTGTCATTGAATGTGTGTTCTTTTCAAAAAACCACCTGGATCCACCAGTGTCATTGCATGTGTGTTCTTTTCATAAACCACATATAGTGTCATTGCATGTCTGTTCTTTTAATGAACCACATGGATCCACCAGTGTCATTGCATGTGTGTTTTTTTCATAAACCACATGGATCCACTAGAGTTCATTGCATGTGTGTTCTTTTTCAGAAACCACATGGATCCACCATAGTTCATTGCATGTGTGTTCTTTTCAGAAACCACATGGATCCACTAGAGTTCATTGCATGTTTGTTCTTTTCATTGCATGTGTGTTCTTTTGAAAAACCACATGGATCCACCAGTGTCATTGCATGTGTTTTTTTTTCATAAACCACATGGATCCACTAGAGTTCATTGCATGTGTGTTCTTTTCAAAAACCACATGGATCCACCAGAGTTCATTGCATGTGTGTTCTTTTCAAAAACAACATGGATCCACTAGAGTTCATTGCATTTGTGTTATTTTCATAAACCACAAGTAGAGTCATTGCATGAGTGGTCTTTTCATAAACCAAATGGATCCACCAGTGTCATTGCATGCGTGTTCTTTACATAAACCACAACTAGAGTCATTGCATGTGTGTTCTTTTCATAAACCACATGGATCCACCATATTCATTGCATGTTTGTTCTTTTCATTGGATGTGTGAGTGTATTAGTGTGCATCATTAGGGTTTTAGAAAAGAACACATGCAGTGATGCCATCACAGCATGTGTGTTCTTTTCATAAACCACATGGATCCACCAGTGTCATTGCATGTGAGTTCTTTTAATAAACCACAACTAGTGTCATTGCATGTGTGTTCATTTCACAAACCACATGGATCCACTAGAGTTCATTGCATATGTATTCTTTTCATAAACCACATGGATCCACTAGAGTTCATTGCATGTGTGTTCTTTTCATAAACCACATGGATCCACTAGAGTAATTGCATGTGTGTTCTTTTCATAAACCACATGGATCCACCATATTCATTGCATGTGTGTTCTTTTCATTGGATGTGTAAGTGTATTAGTGTGCATCATTAGGGTTTTAGAAAAGAACACATGCAGTGATGCCATCACAGCATGTGTGTTCTTTTCATAAACCACATGGATCCACCAGTGTCATTGCATGTGTGTTCTTTCAATAAACCACGACTAGTGTCATTGCATGTGTGTTCATTTCACAAACCACATGGATCCACTAGAGTTCATTGCATATGTGTTCTTTTCATAAACCACATGGATCCACTAGAGTTCATTGCATGTATATTCTTTTCATAAACAACATGGATCCACTAGAATTCATTGCATGTGTGTTCTTTTCATAAAACACATGGATCCACTAGAGTTCATTGCATTTGTGTTCTTTCAATAAACCCCAACTAGAGTCCTTGCATGTGTGTTCTTTTCATAAACCACAGCTAGAGTCATTGCATGTGTGTTCTTTTCATAAACCACAAGGATCCACCAGCGTAATTGCATGTGTATTCTTTTCATTGGATGTGTGAGTGTATTAGTGTGCATCATTGGGGTTTTAGGAAAAGGACACATGCAGTGATGCCACCACAGCATGTGTGTTCTTTTCATAAACCTCATGGATCCACTAGAGTTCATTGCATGTGTGCTCTTTTCATAAACCACATGGATCCACTCGAGTCATTGCATGTGTGTTCTTTGCATAAACCACATGGATCCACTAGTGTCATTAAATGTGTGTTCTTTTCATAAAACACATGGATCCACGAGTGTCTTTGCATGTGTTTTCTTTTCATAAACCACATCTGGAGTCAATTCGTGTGTGTTCTTTTCATAAACTACATGCATCCACTAGAGTTCATTGCATTTGTGTTTATTTCATAAACCACATGGATCCACTAGAGTTCATTTCATGTGTATTCCTTTCATAAACCACCTGGATCCACTAGAGTCATTGCATGGGTGTTCTTTTCATAAACCACATGGATCCACTAGTGTCATTGAATGTGTGTTCTTTTCAAAAAACCACCTGGATCCACCAGTGTCATTGCATGTGTGTTCTTTTCATAAACCACATATAGTGTCATTGCATGTGTGTTCTTTTAATAAACCACATGGATCCACCAGTGTCATTGCATGTGTTTTTTTCATAAACCACATGGATCCACTTGAGTTCATTGCATGTGTGTTCTTTTTCAGAAACCACATGGATCCACCAGAGTTCATTGCATGTGTGTTCTTTTCAGAAACCACATGGATCCACTAGAGTTCATTGCATGTCTGTTCTTTTCATTGCATGTGTGTTCTTTTGAAAAACCACATGGATCCACCAGTGTCATTGCATGTGTTTTTTTTCATAAACCACATGGATCCACTAGAGTTCATTGCATCTGTGTTCTTTTCAGAAACCACATGGATCCACCAGAGTTCATTGCATGTGTGTTCTTTTCAAAAACAACATGGATCCACTAGAGTTCATTGCATGTGTGTTTTTTTCATTGCATGTGTGTTCTTTTCAAAAACCACATGGAACCACTAGAGTTCATTGCATTTGTGTTATTTTCATAAACCACAAGTAGAGTCATTGCATGAGTGGTCTTTTCATAAACCACATGGATCCACCAGTGTCATTGCATGCGTGTTCTTTACATAAACCACAACTAGAGTCATTGCATGTGTGTTCTTTTCATAAACCACATGGATCCACCATATTCATTGCATGTGTGTTCTTTTCATTGGATGTGTGAGTGTATTAGTGTGCATCATTAGGGTTTTAGAAAAGAACACATGCAGTGATGCCATCACAGATTGTGTGTTCTTTTCATAAACCACATGGATCCACCAGTGTCATTTCATGTGTGTTCTTTTAATAAACCACGACTAGTGTCATTGCATGTGTGTTCATTTCACAAACCACATGGATCCACTAGAGTTCATTGCATATGTGTTCTTTTCATAAACCACATGGATCCACTAGAGTTCATTGCATGTGTATTCTTTTCATAAACAACATGGATCCACTAGAATTCATTGCATGTGTGTTCTTTTCATAAAACACATGGATCCACTAGAGTTCATTGCATTTGTGTTCTTTCAATAAACCCCAACTAGAGTCCTTGCATGTGTGTTCTTTTCATAAACCACAGCTAGAGTCATTGCATGTGTGTTCTTTTCATAAACCACAAGGATCCACCAGCGTAATTGCATGTGTATTCTTTTCATTGGATGTGTGAGTGTATTAGTGTGCATCATTGGGGTTTTAGGAAAAGGACACATGCAGTGATGCCACCACAGCATGTGTGTTCTTTTCATAAACCTCATGGATCCACTAGAGTTCATTGCATGTGTGCTCTTTTCATAAACCACATGGATCCACTCGAGTCATTGCATGTGTGTTCTTTGCATAAACCACATGGATCCACTAGTGTCATTAAATGTGTGTTCTTTTCATAAAACACATGGATCCACGAGTGTCTTTCCATGTGTTTTCTTTTCATAAACCACATCTGGAGTCAATTCGTGTGTGTTCTTTTCATAAACTACATGCATCCACTAGAGTTCATTGCATTTGTGTTTATTTCATAAACCACATGGATCCACTAGAGTTCATTTCATGTGTATTCCTTTCATAAACCACCTGGATCCACTAGAGTCATTGCATGGGTGTTCTTTTCATAAACCACATGGATCCACTAGTGTCATTGAATGTGTGTTCTTTTAAAAAAACCACCTGGATCCACCAGTGTCATTGCATGTGTGTTCTTTTCATAAACCACATATAGTGTCATTGCATGTGTGTTCTTTTAATAAACCACATGGATCCACCAGTGTCATTGCATGTGTTTTTTTTCATAAACCACATGGATCCACTAGAGTTCATTGCATGTGTGTTCTTTTTCAGAAACCACATGGATCCACCAGAGTTCATTGCATGTGTGTTCTTTTCAGAAACCACATGGATCCACTAGAGTTCATTGCATGTCTGTTCTTTTCATTGCATGTGTGTTCTTTTGAAAAACCACATGGATCCACCAGTGTCATTGCATGTGTTTTTTTTTCATAAACCACATGGATCCACTAGAGTTCATTGCATCTGTGTTCTTTTCAGAAACCACATGGATCCACCAGAGTTCATTGCATGTGTGTTCTTTTCAAAAACAACATGGATCCACTAGAGTTCATTGCATGTGTGTTTTTTTCATTGCATGTGTGTTCTTTTCAAAAACCACATGGAACCACTAGAGTTCATTGCATTTGTGTTATTTTCATAAACCACAAGTAGAGTCATTGCATGAGTGGTCTTTTCATAAACCACATGGATCCACCAGTGTCATTGCATGCGTGTTCTTTACATAAACCACAACTAGAGTCATTGCATGTGTGTTCTTTTCATAAACCACATGGATCCACCATATTCATTGCATGTGTGTTCTTTTCATTGGATGTGTGAGTGTATTAGTGTGCATCATTAGAGTTTTAGAAAAGAACACATGCAGTGATGCCATCACAGCATGTGTGTTCTTTTCATAAACCACATGGATCCACCAGTGTCATTGCATGTGAGTTCTTTTAATAAACCACAACTAGTGTCATTTCATGTGTGTTCATTTCACAAACCACATGGATCCACTAGAGTTCATTGCATATGTATTCTTTTCATAAACCACATGGATCCACTAGAGTTCATTGCATGTGTGTTCTTTTCATAAACCACATGGATCCAGTAGAGTAATTGCATGTGTGTTCTTTTCATAAACCACATGGATCCACCATATTCATTGCATGTGTGTTCTTTTCATTGGATGTGTGAGTGTATTAGTGTGCATCATTAGGGTTTTAGAAAAGAACACATGCAGTGATGGCATCACAGCATGTGTGTTCTTTTCATAAACCACATGGATCCACCAGTGTCATTGCATGTGTGTTATTTTAATAAACCACGACTAGTGTCATTGCATGTGTGTTCATTTCACAAACCACATGGATCCACTAGAGTTCATTGCATATGTGTTCTTTTCATAAACCACACGGATCCACTAGAGTTCATTGCATGTGTATTCTTTTCATAAACAACATGGATCCACTAGAATTCATTGCATGTGTGTTCTTTTCATAAAACACATGGATCCACTAGAGTTCATTGCATTTGTGTTCTTTCAATAAACCCCAACTAGAGTCCTTGCATGTGTGTTCTTTTCATAAACCACAGCTAGAGTCATTGCATGTGTGTTCTTTTCATAAACCACAAGGATCCACCAGCGTAATTGCATGTGTATTCTTTTCATTGGATGTGTGAGTGTATTAGTGTGCATCATTGGGGTTTTAGGAAAAGGACACATGCAGTGATGCCACCACAGCATGTGTGAGTCTTTTCATAAACCACATGGATCCACTAGAGTTCATTGCATGTGTGCTCTTTTGCATGTGTGTTCTTTGCATAAACCACATGGATCCACTAGTGTCATTAAATGTGTGTTCTTTTCATAAAACACATGGATCCACCAGTGTCTTTGCATGTGTTTTCTTTTCATAAACCACATCTGGATTCAATCCGTGTGTGTTCTTTTCATAAACTACATGCATCCACTAGAGTTCATTGCATTTGTGTTTATTTCATAAACCACATGGATCCACTAGAGTTCATTTCATGTGTATTCCTTTCATAAACAACATGGATCCACTAGAGTCATTGCATGGGTGTTCTTTTCATAAACCACATGGATCCACTAGTGTCATTGGATGTGTGTTCTTTTCAAAAAACCACCTGGATCCACCAGTGTCATTGCATGTGTGTTCTTTTCATAAACCACATATAGTGTCATTGCATGTGTGTTCTTTTAATAAACCACATGGATCCACCAGTGTCATTGCATGTGTGTTTTTTTCATAAACCACATGGATCCACTAGAGTTCATGGCATGTGTGTTCTTTTTCAGAAACCACATGGATCCACCAGAGTTCATTGCATGTGTGTTCTTTTCAGAAACCACATGGATCCACTAGAGTTCATTGCATGTCTGTTCTTTTCATTGCATGTGTGTTCTTTTGAAAAACCACATGGATCCACCAGTGTCATTGCATGTGTGTTTTTTTCATAACCCACATGGATCCACTAGAGTTCATTGCATGTGTGTTCTTTTCAGAAACCACATGGATCCACCAGAGTTCATTGCATGTGTGTTCTTTTCAAAAACAACATGGATCCACTAGAGTTCATTGCATGTGTGTTTTTTTCATTGCATGTGTGTTCTTTTCAAAAACCACATGGAACCACTAGAGTTCATTGCATTTGTGTTATTTTCATAAACCACAAGTAGAGTCATTGCATGAGTGGTCTTTTAATAAACCACATGGATCCACTAGTGTCATTGCATGCGTGTTCTTTACATAAACCACAACTAGAGTCATTGCATGTGTGTTCTTTTCATAAACCACATGGATCCACCATATTCATTGCATGTGTGTTCTTTTCATTGGATGTGTGAGTGTATTAGTACGCATCATTAGGGTTTTAGAAAAGAACACATGCAGTGATGCCATCACAGCATGTGTGTTCTTTTCATAAACCACATGGATCCACCAGTGTCATGGCATGTGAGTTCTTTTTATAAACCACAACTAGTGTCATTGCATGTGTGTTCATTTCACAAACCACATGGATCCACTAGCGTTCATTGCATATGTGTTCTTTTCATAAACCACATGGATCCACTAGAGTTCATTGCATGTGTGTTCTTTTCATAAACCACATGGATCCACTAGAATTCATTGCATGTGTGTTCTTTTCATAAAACACATGGATCCACTAGAGTTCATTGCATTTGTGTTCTTTCAATAAACCCCAACTAGAGTCCTTGCATGTGTGTTCTTTTCATAAACCACAGCTAGAGTCATTGCATGTGTGTTCTTTTCATAAACCACAAGGATCCACCAGAGTAATTGCATGTGTATTCTTTTCATTGGATGTGTGAGTGTATTAGTGTGCATCATTGGGGTTTTAGGAAAAGGACACATGCAGTGATGCCACCACAGCATGTGTGTTCTTTTCATAAACCACATGGATCCACTAGAGTTCATTGCATGTGTGCTCTTTTCATAAACCACATGTATCCACTCGAGTCATTGCATGTGTGTTCTTTGCATAAACCACATGGATCCACTAGTGTCATTAAATGTGTGTTCTTTTCATAAAACACATGGATCCACCAGTGTCTTTGCATGTGTTTTCTTTTCATAAACCACATCTGGAGTCATTTTGTGTGTGTTATTTTCATAAACTACATGCATCCACTAGAGTTCATTGCATTTGTGTTTATTTCATAACCCACATGGATCCACTAGAGTTCATTTCATGTGTATTCCTTTCATAAACCACATGGATCCACTAGAGTCATTGCATGGGTGTTCTTTTCATAAACCACATGGATCCACCAGTGTCATTGAATGTGTGTTCTTTTCAAAAACCACCTGGATCCACCAGTGTTATTGCATGTGTGTTCTTTTCATAAACCACATATAGTGTCATTGCATGTGTGTTCTTTTAATAAACCACATGCATCCACCAGTGTCATTGCATGTGTGTTTTTTTCATAAAGCACATGGATCCACTAGAGTTCATTGCATGTGTGTTCTTTTTCAGAAACCACATGGATCCACCAGAGTTAATTGCATGTGTGTTCTTTTCAGAAACAACATGGATCCACTAGAGTTCATTGCATGTGTGTTCTTTTCATTGCATGTGTGTTCTTTTCAAAAACCACATGGATCCACCAGTGTCATTGCATGTGTGTTTTTTTCATAAACCACATGGATCCACTAGAGTTCATTGGATGTGTGTTCTTTTTAGAAACCACATGGATCCACAAGAGTTCATTGGATGTGTGTTCTTTTCAGAAACAACATGGATCCACTAGAGTTCATTGCATGTGTGTTCTTTTCATTGCATGTGTGTTCTTTTCAAAAACCACATGGATCCACTAGAATTTATTGCATGTGTGTTCTTTTTATAAAACACATGGATCCACTAGAGTTCATTGCATTTGTGTTCTTTCAATAAACCCCAACTGGAGTCCTTGCATGTATGTTCTTTTCATAAACCATAGCTAGAGTCATTGCATGTGTGTTCTTTTCATAAACCACAAGGATCCACCAGAGTAATTGCATGTGTATTCTTTTCATTGGATGTGTGAGTGTATTAGTGTGTAGTGACCTCGGATCGGTAAGGATCCTAAGTCCCTGTGATTAACATGCTAGTCCCTGGATCAATAGATAGCACTCACAGTCGATGAAATATCATGTAAAACACAAAGTCTTTATTACACGGAGAATCCAGAGTATGCATTTATTACAAAGATTGCTTAGCATTATGCTAGCTCAAATAACAGCGGAAACATAAAAGCAGCATGAGTCCATCAACGCCCAGGCTTGTTGAGTGTAGACCCGCGATCCCTACGCACCTTTCAATCTTCGGATTCTGCACATAAGACGTGCATCCAACAAGTTGGGTCAATACTTTGAATGTATTGGCAAATTACACCAAGAAGAGAATAGACTATCTCTACATGCAAGGCTAGTTGAGGCTTTGGAGTTCATTTGCATAAAGCTAGTTTTCTTAAGTAGAGAGAAGAATAGATGATTGCCCTACTATGTAAACATTTTCTTGAATAAAATAAGGTCGAGTGGCACACGAGGATATTACGCACCAAGTGTCCAAACAACCAAACACTTGGATATTACGCACCAAGCGTCACTTGGATATTACACACCAAGTTCCCAAATTCCCACCCATTAGCGATATTACGCACGCCATGGGGTTTTCAAAACTTTGTTTTAGAAAAGAGAGAGGAAGATCCTTCAGAGGCCCCATCCTTCAGACGCTCATTGTTGTTCTGTTACCGTGAACACGGCTGATCGATCAGATTGCAATACTCTCGAGAGTTTGTGCACTTTACCCACAATCCACGATCAAGTCCTTTTACAGACAAGACCATGGCGAGGCTTTCCCTTAGTAGCCCCTCTACCTTCTGGATCCAACCGTGCCAAGAACCTCCAAATGTTGGTACCCAGGTGAGGTTTCCCACTAAGTACTAGGCCAAGACAGAGCCCATAATGTATTGTGGTTGCACTGGAAGCTTCTGAATTCTGAAACATGGCAGACTTCTTTGATTCCTGGGCGGCCGTCCTCCACCAAAATCACACTCGTTGACCCGACAACCATTCCGCCCAGAAGAAAACTTAGTTTTATTTTGAAGTGGATTTGAGAAGAAAAGTTTGCTCTAGAGAGCCTTTATACTTAGAAAAATTCTTTGTCTTTCGAACCCCCCAACGGTACTTTGTATATATAGCATAGCAAGCAATATTTAGCAAAAACAGAGGTACCTATTAGGATGGAAATCCTAAGTATAGAGCTACTCATGGCATACTACAAAATCATCGCACTTGCAAAATAATACTAAGGAAAAATTCTACTAGAATATCCTACACATGCATACTACAGAATTTTGAAGACCACATGCATAGAATCAAAACTGGGACAAAAATTATGAACAAGTGGTGTAACTTGCCTTGATCCGAGCAGCACTCTACACAATAGCACTCCTTAGCGCACTCCGAGCAATCTAACGAATCACAAACATAGATCTGATCACAACTTGTTCAAAGCATACACAAAGGAAAACATGCATGCATGCAACATGGTAGTTTATGCAAGGTTGGTTAAATTGATCAAGGTAGCAAGTTTGTGTTGTGATAGTGTAAGGGTGTCACTAGGATTGAATTTAGATCTAATAGAGTCACTAAAACAAATCCTAGGATTATAAGGAGATCAATCCATCTAATTAGCCCCAAACTAGATCTAATGATCTTAAGCAAGGTTGTATAATTTTGTCCAGTAGGCATTATGGAAACAAAGTTATAGCAACAAGAATCAAATAGAATAGAATTTTAATTATTTTTTTCTATAGATTAAACCCTCTAATCCATTGATTAAAATCTACACCCAACACATTACAGCAAACCTGCAATATTATTACAGATTTGGATTCTACATAAAATTAGGAATCCAACGGTATATTACAAGCTAAAATTGGACAAATATTCGATTTTATATGAATTTCGCAAGTTTTATCTTCAAATCTGCAAACAGATCTAACCCTAACTTACTAACTTGCCATGTGTTAGTTCCTGTTTGGTCCAGTGCAGCAGGGAGGGCTGGGCGCTGATGGTGCGGTTAAGCGGCGAGCTGACGTGGCGGCCACGCGGCGGCGTGCGATTGGCGCGTACCCCTTCGGGTCCAAATCTAATCCGAGCCACAGATCGAAGATCGAACGGAGGGGGAAGGTGCGGCGACTTACCGTTGCGATGACGGTGGCGGTGAGCGGCGGTGAGCGGTGGTGGTGTCGGTGATGACGACGGCGGCGCTCCGGTGCACTTCGAGGAAGGAGAAACTGCCGCTGGTGATCGTCTCCCCCTCGCGGTCCCGTCTGTCGCCTCGATTTCGTCCCTCTCTTCCTCTAACGGTGACGGTGGCTGCTCCTCCTCCGCAGCTCCGGCGAGCAATCTGTGGCGGCACGCTGCAGAACACAGGGGGAAAAACGATGAGCAGATGGCGTCGATCGAGAGGTACAAGACAGGGGGAAAATCGGGGGAAGGGGGTTCCCGTGTCGCCGTCTCCGTTGGATTACCGAGAGCGGCGGTGGCGTCGGGTTCGTGGAATCGGAGAGGACTACGGTCCTTAGGGTTTTGGGGGACGGAGGGGAGGCGCGCGGTTGGTTATTATAAGCAGCCTGGGGGGAGGAGTCCTGGCTGGATACGGAGGCGGGGAGGTCGTGGTCGGCGCGGACTCATCCTCGTCGGAGAAGAAAGGAGAAGGGCGACGGTGGGGCCCGGGTGTCGGTGGTGGAGGGAGGGAAGTGGGCCGACGTGCACGGGCAGGCTCAGCTCTTTGCCTTGGTGACTGAGGGGGCTGGTTGCTGGCTGGCGAGCCGGCCCAGCTAGGTTAGCTGCTGGCCCTTTCTCCTTTTTTTTGTTTAACATTTTTACTTTTTCTATTTTAGTAAAACTCTAATATCTTTTGCAAACTAAGTCCAAAATTGATGAAACTTGTTTCTAAATTTTCATAAAATTGAGGTGGTCAACATAGGCCATAGTTTAATGTTTTACAAGGTTTTTAGAGGGGTCATTACTTGACCTCTACAATGGTGCTCACATAAGGCAACCAGCATTTGGGTTTTCTAGGTTTAGGTGTTAGGATTTTTATTTCAATTTTTAATTGTAGGATGCAACGATGCAAGGATGATGCATGACACTAATAACATCCTAAGACAAAATCTGGGATGTTACAAACCTACCCCCCTTAGGAAGAATCTCGTCCTCGAGATTCGGGTTGGCTAGCAAATAGGTGTGGGTGTTCTGCCTTCAAGTCTTCTTCACGCTCCCACGTAGCTTCTTCCTCAGAGTGGTGGTTCCATTGTACCTTGCAGAACCTTATAGTCTTGGTGCGGGTAATCCTTTCAGCTGTTTCCAGTATTTTGATGGGTTTTTCCTCATAGGTAAGGTCATTCTCCAATTGAACCTCATCTAGGGAAACAGTGTCTCTTAGCGGTGTTTCAGCCATCTCCGGGTGACACTTCTTTAGTTGTGACACATGAAACACATCATGAACAGTTAGTCCTTCCGGTAGCTCCAACTGATACGCAACTTCTCCTTTACGGGCCAGAACCTTATACGGTCCTATGAATCGTGGGGCTAACTTGCCCTTGATTCCGAACCTCTTAACTCCACGTAGGGGTGAAACTCGAAGATACGCACGGTCCCCTATTTCATAAGACACATCTCTGCGTTTGGGATCAGCGTAGATCTTCTTTCGAGATTGGGCTACCTTTAGCCTATCTTGAATCTGTCGCACCTTTTCTTCGGCATCCTTTATCAAGTCAGGTCCAAAAAGACTGTGTTCTCCAACTCCATTCCATAGCAATGGAGTCCTACACTTCCTGCCATATAGAACTTCAAACGGAGCCATCTTGATACTTGTCTGGTAGCTGTTGTTGTATGAGAACTCAGCATATGGCAGGTTATCGTCCCAACTAGACCCATAGTCTAGTGCGCAAGCTCTCAACATATCTTCCAAAATTTGATTCACCCTTTCTGTTTGGCCATCTGCTTGAGGTGGAAGGCGATCTGAATTCTAGTCGGGTTCCAAGAGACTCATGCAGTTGTCGCCAAAACTTTGAAGTAAACTGGGTGCCTCTATCTGACACAATTCCCTTGGGAACACCATGCAGGCTTACAATTCTTGACATGTAAATCTTAGCAAGCTTAGCACTTGTATATGTGGTGTTTACGGGGATGAAGTGAGCCACCTTGGTGAAGTGGTCCACCACTACCCAGATAGAATCAAATCCAGAGCGAGTCCGGGGTAATCCCGTGATGAAATCCATGCCTACCTTGTCCCACTTCCAGTCGGGTATAGGTAGTGGTTGTAGTAATCCTGCTGGTTTCTGATGCTCGGCTTTTACTCTGTAGCACACATCACACAGAGAAATATACTCTGCAATATCTCTCTTTAGGTTATTCCACCAGAACCTATCCTTCACATCCATGTACATCTTTGTGTTGCCTGGATGAATTGAATATGGCGAATCATGAGCTTCTTGTAGAATCATCTTCCTGATATCGGGGTCATTGGGAACGCACAAACGCTTCCCATACCAGAGGGTTCCTTGTTCGTCTGCATCAAATTCTTTAGTCTTTCCTTCATTTATCCTGACTCTTATTTCTTCCAACTCTTTATCCCCCTTTTGTGCTTCTTGGATCCTTTCTTGGAAGGTGGACACTATTTCCATAGTCGCTATGTGTCCTTTCGGGACTATCTCTAGCCTGAGGTCCCTGAATTGCTTGCATAAATCCTCTGGAAGTTCCCCTGCGGTCAGTCCATTCACATACACCTTACGACTTAAGGCATCAGCCACCACGTTTGCCTTTCCGGGGTGGTATTGTAAATCCAAGTCATAATCCTTAATTAACTCAAGCCATCTTCTTTGTCTCATATTCAACTCCTTTTGGGTGAAGATGTACTTCAAACTCTTATGATCTGTGAACACATCACAATGTTTTCCCATGAGGTAGTGTCTCCATACCTTGAGTGCATAAACCACAGATGCAAGTTCCAAATCATGTGTGGGATAATTGTGTTCGTGGTTCTTAAGTTGTCGGGAGGCATAGGATACCACTTTCCCATCCTGCATCAATACACTTCCAAGTCCTTGTCGTGAAGCGTCACAATAGACTTGAAAATCCTTCTGGATATCTGGCGTACAGGTAATCGTGCCGTTACCAGGCGTTTCTTCAACTCTTGAAAACTTGCTTCACATGCCTCGGTCCATAGGAATTTCTTTTCCTTCTTTAATAGTTCCGTCATGGGTTTTGCTATCTTGGAAAAGTTTTCGATGAACCTACGGTAATATCCTGCGAGGCCCAAGAAACTTCTAATATCTCCCACATTCTTGGGTGACTCCCATTCCGTCACAGAAGCTACCTTGCTAGGATCTACGGCAACTCCTTTAGCTGACACAACATGACCAAGGAATCCCACTTCCTTTAACCAGAACTCGCACTTGCTGAACTTGGCATACAACTTGTGTTCTCTTAGTTTCTCCATAATAAGGCGCAGATGTTTCTCATGTTCCTTCTCATCCTTTGAGTATATGAGTATATCATCTATGAATACTACGATAAACTTGTCCAAGTATTCCATGAATACCTTGTTCATCATGGTCATGAAGTATGCTGGGGCATTGGTTAGACCAAAAGACATCACGGTGTACTCATACAGTCCGTATCTTGTGGTGAATGCTGTCTTCGGCACATCCTGTTCTCGAATCTTTAGCTGAAAATAGCCCGATCGTAGATCGATCTTTGAGAACACACTGGCTCCTTTTAGCTGGTCAAATAGGTTGTTGATGTTGGGCAGAGGATACTTATTCTTAATCGTCACTTCGTTCAACGAGCGGTAGTCCACAACCAGCCTCTTGGTCGTATCCTTCTTTTCCACAAATAGGCTAGGTGCTCCCCAAGATGACGCGCTGGGTTGAATGAACCCCTTGTCCAATTGTTCCCTAAGCTGTTTCTTGAGTTCCTTTAACTCGTCCACATCCATCTTGTATGGTCTCTTAGATATCGGCCCCGTGCCTGGCATTAAGTTAATGAGAAACTCGATATCACGGTCGGGTGGCATTCCGGGTAGCTCTTCTAGGAAGACATCTGGGTATTCCTTTACAATTGGTACCTCCTCCAAGCTAACCCCCTTAAGAGAGTTCACCATGACTTCTTTGAGTGCGAAGTTCGACTTGATACGAATCCTCTTCCCTTCCGGCGTTGTGAGCACGACAGTTCTCTTGGCACAATCTATGACTCCTTCATATTCGGTCATCCAATTCATGCCCAAGATTATGTCTAATCCTTGTGATTCTAGAACTACCAGACTGGTGGGAAAAATGTGTGTCCTAATCCTTAGTTCTAATTCCCGGCAACCGGAGTTTGCCACTATTTCTCCCCCAGGAGAACTTACCCTTAGAGGAAAGTTTATAGTCTTCGTTGGTATCTTGCCTCTTTCCACAAATACCCTTGATATGAATGAATGCGATGCACCAGTATCAAAAAGAACAACAGCGGGAATAGAATTGAGTTTGAACTTACCAATCACAGAGTCTGGCGCCTCACAAGCATCCTCCATAGAAACATGATTCACCGTGGCTTTGACAAAAGGATTTGGCTTCCTCCCGTTCCCATTGCCATGGTTGTGTCCATTTCCATTCCCATTACCATTGCCATTCTTCCTCTCGGGGCAAGAGGTTGCATAGTGCCCTGTCTTGTTGCACTTAAAGCATGTCACCTCACTGAGATCCTTTCCATTGCCGCCATTGCCATTGCGGTTTTTGTGCCCATTGTGTTTGTGGCCACCATGGTTATGACCGTTATGGTTGTGGCCATTATTGTTATAAGGTGGTGGTGAGGAATTGCGCTGCTTCTGGTACGGAACAGAGTGTTTGTGAGGGTTGGATTTCCTCTTGCGATTTTCTATGCTCTTCCTCTTTGATTCAACCACAATGGCTCTGTCCAAGAGTTCCTGAAAGTTGTCAAATTTCTGAGCCACAAGCTGAATGGATATCTCATCGTTGAGCCCTCTTAAGAACTCCTCCTGTCTCTTGGCATCAGTGGAAACATCATCGGGTGCATAACGGGCTAGCTTATTGAAAAGCTCACCATACTCGATGTAACGAGCAGTGCTGGTGTAGGTCGCGAAACTCGCGCCTCTTTAGAGTCATGACACCAGCAGCCACATGATGGGTGCGAAAAGCTAACTCAAACTGTTCCCAAGTGATAGCATCAATGTCCGGTGGGTGACTTGGTAGTTATCCCACCATTCTGGCACAGGTCCTTCAAGCTGGTGTGCGATAACGCACTCGAACAGCTTGCACGGTGTCTAGCTTCTTGTTGATCGTACGCAGCCAGTCATCAGCGATGATTGGTTCAGTGCTGCTAGTGAAGGTAGGTGGGTTCAGCCTTAAAAACCGAGTCAAGCGATCTTGTTGAGGAGGTGGCGGAGGTGGTGGTGGTGGGTTGTTGTTGTTGTTTTGCATGTTCTGAGTGAGCAGTTGGATCAGCTGGTTCTGAGTAGCCAAAAGTTCTGCTATTTCTGGCGGGATTTCGAGATCCGCACGTCTTGGCGGCATCTGTGGGTTTAAGAGAGTAGTTAAGAAAAAGACAGAAAGACTAAGTAGTACACTCCTACCCTTATGAAACACACCAAGCACACACGACACACAAGACATAACAACACAGATTAACAACCAAGTTTTTAACTAAACCAGACTTTATCTTGGTATTTATTACATTGCGAATAACGTCCTACTATAGAATTAAAGGTGGTCCAACTATTACACATCTTCCATGCCTTCCTCTTCCTCGTCCTCGAACGAGTAGCCTTCTTGCTCTAGAGTTGTCTTGTACAACTCCATCTCCTTTGTGGTGGCTTCAAGCTTCTCTTGGAGGTCCTTTATCTCATCTTGTAGCTTCTTGGTAGTGGCTTCCGCTGCTCACAAGTCCCTCCTTCTCGCTTTGTAGTTCCTCCACTAAACTTGACTTCATTGCGGCTTCAAGTTGCTTTGCCAAGTCTCTCTTGGAAGCACGCACATCATCGATTATCTTGCAAAGGCCTTCAGTTTGCACTTCATCTCCATCGATCTGCTATTTGAGTTCCCTAATTCTCTTGTTTTTATTTATTACCCTCTTCTCTTGGTTAGCGAACTTCCTCTCTTGGTCCTGGAATTTTATCCCTTGGAGCTTCATTGCCTCTTCCTGCTGCTTGATCATTTCTTCCTTCTCCTTGATGAGGGCGCATAGCTCGTCGTTCTTCAACATCTCGAGGAAGGTACCCTTTTCAAGGTCATGGATGTGGCACTCCAAGTCTTGATATTGTGTTCTTCGGCGCTTGGTAGAAGTTCTTTCCTCAAAGGTTAACTCCATGGGAATCCCTTCCTCATCTCTTCTTCCAAAGAGGCCGCTGCAGTGTCCTTGGAGAGCTTCATGATGACGTCCACATAGGCGACCAATGAGTTGCTGCAAGCTAATGCTAAGGGCCTTCTCCTTGGAATCGCTAACAATGTGGATTGCTATGTCTTCCTCCGGGTTCTTGCCTCGCTCTTTTCCTGGCTGGATGACCTTGACTCCCCAACAGCCGTCCTTGTGGAGTTTCTTCATTGTGCTCCCTTGGATTATTGGGAGAGGAAGATCCAAACGTGTGAGTAGATCCATGAGGCATCCTCCAAAGAGAAGGGGCTCGATGTCCGCGACGGTGTCGTAGAGGAAGCTTGTCATCTTTGAGTTAGAAGAATGAGGGTTAGATACTTAAACAAGTAGAGGAAAGCAGATACTAGAGGTGCGGAAAATAACTTAGTAGGAAACAAGTAAGGCACTAAAGTTAGAGGTGGTTCCAATCCTAGGGTCACGTCCTACAGGCAACGATGTGCTCTGATACCATCTGTAGTGACCTCGGATAGGTAAGGATCCTAAGTCCCTGTGATTAACATGCTAGTCCCTGGATCAATAGCTAGCACTCACAGTCGATGAAATATCATGTAAAACACAGAGTCTTTATTACACGGAGAATCCAGAGTATGAATTTATTACAAAGATTGCTTAGCATTATGCTAGCTCAAATAACAGCAGAAACATAAAAGCAGCATGAGTCCATCAACGCCCAGGCTTGTCGAGTGTAGACCCACGATCCCTACGCACCTTTCAATCTTCGGATTCTGCACATAAGACGTGCATCCAACAAGTTGGGTCAATACTTTGAATGTATTGGAAAATTACACCAAGAAGAAAATAGACTATCTCTACATGCAAGCCTAGTTTAGGCTTTGGAGTTCATTTGCATAAAGCTAGTTTTCTTAAGTAGAGAGAAGAATAGATGATTGCCCTACTATGTAAACATTTTCTTGAATAAAATAAGGTCGAGTGGCACACAAGGATATTACGCACCAAGTGTCCAAACAACCAAACACTTGGATATTACGCACCAAGCGTCACTTGGATATTACACACCAAGTTCCCAAATTCCCACCCATTAGCGATATTACGCACGCCATGGAGTTTTCAAAACTTTGTTTTAGAAAAGAGAGAGGAAGATCCTTCAGAGGCCCCATCCTTCAGACGCTCATTGTTGTTCTGTTACCGTGAACACGGCTGATCGATCAGATTGCAATACTCTCGAGAGTTTGTGCACTTTACCCACAATCCATGATCAAGTCCTTTTACAGACAAGACCATGGCGAGGCTTTCCCTTAGTAGCCCCTCTACCTTCTGGATCCAACCGTGCCAAGAACCTCCAAATGTTGGTACCCAGTTGAGGTTTCCCACTAAGTACTAGGCCAAGACAGAGCCCATAATGTATTGTGGTTGCCTTTGGAAGCTTCAATTCTGAAACATGGCAGACTTCTTTGATTCTGGGCCGTCCTCCACCAAAATCACACACTCGTTGACCGACAACCATTCCGCCTAAAGAAAACTTAGTTTTATTTTGAAGTGGATTTGAGAAGAAAAGTTTGCTCTAGAGAGCCTTTATACTTAGAAAAATTCTTTGTCTTTCGAACCCCCCAACGGTACTTTGTATATATAGCATAGCAAGCAATATTTAGAAAAAACAGAGGTACCTATTAGGATGGAAATCCTAAGTATAGAGCTACTCATGGCATACTACAAAATCATCGCACTTGCAAAATAATACTAAGGAAAAATTCTACTAGAATATCCTACACATGCATACTATAGAATTTTGAAGACCACATGCATAGAATCAAAACTGGGACAAAAATTATGAACAAGTGGTGTAACTTGCCTTGATCCGAGCATCACTCTACACAATAGCACTCCTTAGCGCACTCCGAGCAATCTAACGAATCACAAACATAGATCTGATCACAACTTGTTCAAAGCATACACAAAGGAAAACATGCATGCATGCAACATGGTAGTTTATGCAAGGTTGGTTAAATTGATCAAGGTAGCAAGTTTGTGTTGTGATAGTGTAAGGGTGTCACTAGGATTGAATTTAGATCTAATAGAGTCACTAAAACAAATCCTAGGATTATAAGGAGATCAATCCATCTAATTAGCCCCAAACTAGATCTAATGATCTTAAGCAAGGTTGTATAATTTTGTCCAGTAGGCATTATGGAAACAAAGCTATAGCAACAAGAATCAAATAGAATAGAATTTTAATTATTTTTTTCTATAGATTAAACCCTCTAATCCAATGATTAAAATCTACACCCAACACATTACAGCAAACCTGCAATATTATTACAGATTTGGATTCTACATAAAATTAGGAATCCAACGGTATATTACAAGCTAAAATTGGACAAATATTCGATTTTATATGAATTTCGCAAGTTTTATCTTCAAATCTGCAAAAAGATCTAACCCTGACTTACTAACTTGCCATGTGTCAGTTCCTGTTTGGTCCAGCCGCAGAACGTAATGACGCGTTGCGGTGCGGTAAGCGTGAGCTGGCGTATGCCACGCGGCGCGCAGGATTACGCGTACCTTCGGTCCAAATCTAATCCGAGCCACAGATCGAAGATCGAACGGAGGGGGAAGGTGCGGCGACTTACCGTTGCGATGACGGTGGCGGTGAGCGATGGTGAGCGGTGGTGGTGTCGGTGATGACGGCGGCGGCGCTCCGGTGCACTTCGAGGAAGGATAAACTGCCGCTGGTGATCGTCTCCCCCTCGCGGTCCCGTCTGTCGCCTCGATTTCGTCCCTCTCTTCCTCTAACGGTGACGGTGGCTGCTCCTCCTCCGCAGCTCCGGCGAGCAATCTGCGACGGCACGCTGCAGAACACAGGGGGAAAAACGATGAGCAGATGGCGTCGATCGAGAGGTACAAGACAGGGGGAAAATCGGGGGAAGGGGGTTCCCGTGTCGTCGTCTCCGTTGGCTTACCGAGATCGGCGGTGGCGTCAGGTTCGTGGAATCGGAGAGGACTAGGGTCCTTAGGGTTTTGGGGGACGGAGGGGAGGCACGCGGTTGGTTTTTATAAGCAGCCTGGGTGGAGGAGTCCTGGCTGGATACGGAGGCAGGGAGGTCGTGGCCGACGCGGACTCATCCTCGTCGGAGAAGAAAGGAGAAGGGCGACGGTGGGGCCCGGGTGTCGGTGGTGGAGGGAAGTGGGAAAATGGCGCTGGCAGGCAGGCTGCTGCTGCAGGCAGGCGGGGTGGGCTGGCTCGCGAGCCGGCCCAGCTAGGTTAGCTGCTGGCCCTTTCTCCTTTTTTTTTGTTTAACATTTTTCCTTTTTCTGTTTTAGTAAAACTCTAATATCTTTTGCAAACTAAGTCCAAAATTGATGAAACTTGTTTCTAAATTTTCATAAAATTGAGGTGGTCAACATAGGCCATAGTTTAATGTTTTACAAGGTGTTTAGAGGGGTCATTACTTGACCTCTACAATGGTGCTCACATAAGGCAACTAGCATTTGGGTTTTCTAGGTTTAGGTGTTAGGATTTTTATTTCAATTTTTAATTGTAGGATGCAACGATGCAAGGATGATGCATGACACTAATAACATCCTAAGACAAAATCTGGGATGTTACATAGTGTGCATCATTGGGGTTTTAGGAAAAGGACACATGCAGTGATGCCACCACAGCATGTGTGTTCTTTTCATAAACCACATGGATCCACTAGAGTTCATTGCATGTGTGTTCTTTTTAGAAACAACATGGATCCACTAGAGTTCATTGCATGTGTGTTCTTTTCAAAAACCACATGGATCCACCAGTGTCATTGCATGTGTGTTTTTTTCATAAACCACATGGATCCACTAGAGTTCATTGCATGTGTGTTCTTTTCAGAAACCACATGGATCCACCAGAGTTCATTGCATGTGTGTTCTTTTCAGAAACAACATGGATCCACTAGAGTTCATTGCATGTGTGTTCTTTTCATTGCATGTGTGTTCTTTTCAAAAACAACATGGATCCACTAGAGTTCATTGCATTTGTGTTATTTTCATAAACCACAACTAGAGTCATTGCATGAGTGGTCTTTTCATAAACCACATGGATCCACCAGTGTCATTGCATGTGTGTTCTTTACATAAACCACAGCTAGAGTCATTGCATGTGTGTTTTTTCATAAACCACATGGATCCACCATATTCATTGCATGTGTGTTCTTTTCATTGGATTTGTGAGTGTATTACTGTGCATCATTAGGGTTTCAGAAAAGAACACATGCAGTGATGCCATCACAGCATGTGTGTTCTTTTCATAAACCACATGGATCCACCAGTGTCATTGCAGGTGTGTTCTTTTAATAAACCACAACTAGTGTCATTGCATGTGTGTTCATTTCACAAACCACATGGATCCACTAGAGTTCATTGCATATGTTTTATTTTCATAAACCACATGGATCCACTAGAGTTCATTGCATGTGTGTTCTTTTCATAAACCACATGGATCCACTAGAATTCATTGCATGTGTGTTCTTTTCATAAGCCACATGGATCCACTAGAGTTCATTTCATGTGTATTCCTTTCATAAACCACATGGATCCACTAGAGTCATTGCATCGGTGTTCTTTTCATAAACCACATGGATCCACCAGTGTCATTGAATGTGTGTTCTTTTCAAAAACCACCTGGATCCACCAGTGTCATTGCATGTGTGTTCTTTTCATAAACCACATATAGTGTCATTGCATGTGTGTTCTTTTAATAAACCACATGGACCCACCAATGTCATTGCATGCGTGTTTTTTTCATAAACCACATAGATCCACTAGAGTTCATTGCATGTGTGTTCTTTTCAGAAACCACATGGATCCACCAGAGTTCATTGCATGTGTGTTCTTTTTAGAAACAACATGGATCCACTAGAGTTCATTGCATGTATGTTCTTTTCAAAAACCACATGGATCCACCAGTGTCATTGCATGTGTGTTTTTTTCATAAACCACATGGATCCACTAGAGTTCATTGCATGTGTGTTCTTTTCAGAAACCACATGGATCCACCAAAGTTCATTGCATGTGTGTTCTTTTCAGAAACAACATGGATCCACTAGAGTTCATTGCATGTGTGTTATTTTCATCAACCACAACTAGAGTCATTGCATGAGTGGTCTTTTCATAAACCACATGGATCCACCAGTGTCATTGCATGTGTGTTCTTTACATAAACCACAGCTAGAGTCATTGCATGTGTGTTTTTTCATAAACCACATGGATCCACCATATTCATTGCATGTGTGTTCTTTTCATTGGATTTGTGAGTGTATTAGTGTGCATCATTAGGGTTTCAGAAAAGAACACATGCAGTGATGCCATCACAGCATGTGTGTTCTTTTCATAAACCACATGGATCCACCAGTGTCATTGCATGTGTGTTCTTTTAATAAACCACAACTAGTGTCATTGCATGTGTGTTAATTTCACAAACCACATGGATCCACTAGAGTTCATTGCATATGTGTTCTTTTCATAAACCACATGGATCCACTAGAGTTCATTGCATGTGTGTTCTTTTCATAAACCACATGCATCCACTATAATTCATTGCATGTGTGTTCTTTTCATAAAAAACATGGATCCACTAGAGTTCATTGCATTTGTGTTCTTTAAATAAACCCCAACTGGAGTCCTTGCATGTGTGTTCTTTTCATAAACCACAGCTAGAGTCATTGCATGTTTGTTCTTTTCATAAACCACAAGGATCCACCAGAGTAATTGCATGTGTATTCTTTTCGTTGGATGTGTGAGTGTATTAGTGTGCATCATTGGGGTTTTAGGAAAAGGACACATGCAGTGATGCCACCACATCATGTGTGTTCTTTTCATAAACCACATGGATCCACTAGAGTTCATTGCATCTGTGCTCTTTTCATAAACCACATGGATCCACTCGAGTCATTGCATGTGTGTTCTTTGCATAAACCACATGGATCCACCAGTGTCATTAAATGTGTGTTCTTTTCATAAAACACATGGATCCACCAGTGTCATTGCATGTGTTTTCTTTTCATAAACCACATCTGGAGTCATTTCGTGTGTGTTCTTTTCATAAACCACATGGATCCACTAGAATTCATTGCATGTGTGTTCTTTTCATAAACCACATGGATCCACTAGAGTTCATTTCATGTGTATTCCTTTCATAAACCACATGGATCCACTAGAGTCATTGCATGGTGTTCTTTTCATAAACCACATGGATCCACCAGTGTCATTGAATGTGTGTTCTTTTCAAAAACCACCTGGATCCACCAGTGTCATTGCATGTGTGTTCTTTTCATAAACCACATATAGTGTCATTGCATGTGTGTTCTTTTAATAAACCACATGGACCCACCAGTGTCATTGCATGTGTGTTTTTTCATAAACCACGTAGATCCACTAGAGTTCATTGCATGTGTGTTCTTTTCAGAAACCACATGGATCCACTAGAGTTCATTGCATGTGTGTTCTTTTTAGAAACAACATGGATCCACTAGAGTTCATTGCATGTGTGTTCTTTTCAAAAACCACATGGATCCACCAGTGTCATTGCACGTGTGTTTTTTTCATAAACCACATGGATCCACTAGATTTCATTGCATGTGTGTTCTTTTCAGAAACCACATGGATCCACCAGAGTTCATTGCATGTGTGTTCTTTTCAGAAACAACATGGATCCACTAGAGTTCATTGCATGTGTGTTCTTTTCATTGCATGTGTGTTCTTTTCAAAAACAACATGGATCCACTAGAGTTCATTGCATTTGTGTTATTTTCATAAACCACAACTAGAGTCATTGCATGAGTGGTCTTTTCATAAACCACATGGATCCACCAGTGTCATTGCATGTGTGTTCTTTACATAAACCACAGCTAGAGTCATTGCATGTGTGTTTTTCCATAAACCACATGGATCCACCATATTCATTGCATGTGTGTTCTTTTCATTGGATTTGTGAGTGTATTAGTGTGCATCATTAGGGTTTCAGAAAAGAACACATGCAGTGATGCCATCACAGCATGTGTGTTCTTTTCATAAACCACATGGATCCACCAGTGTCATTGCATGTGTGTTCTTTTAATAAACCACAACTAGTGTCATTGCATGTGTGTTCATTTCACAAACCACATGGATCCACTAGAGTTCATTGCATATGTGTTCTTTTCATAAACCACATGGATCCACTAGAGTTCATTGCATGTGTGTTCTTTTCATAAACCACATGCATCCACTATAATTCATTGCATGTGTGTTCTTTTCATAAAACACATGGATCCACTAGAGTTCATTGCATTTGTGTTCTTTCAATAAACCCCAACTGGAGTCCTTGCACGTGTGTTCTTTTCATAAACCACAGCTAGAGTCATTGCATGTGTGTTCTTTTCATAAACCACAAGGATCCACCAGAGTAATTGCATGTGTATTCTTTTCATTAGATGTGTGAGTGTATTAGTGTGCATCATTGGGGTTTTAGGAAAAGGACACATGCAGTGATGCCACCACATCATGTGTGTTCTTTTCATAAACCACATGGATCCACTAGAGTTCATTGCATGTGTGCTCTTTTCATAAACCACATGGATCCACACGAGTCATTGCATGTGTGTTCTTTGCACAAACCACATGGATCCACCAGTGTCATTAAATGTGTGTTCTTTTCATAAAACACATGGATCCACCAGTGTCATTGCACGTGTTTTCTTTTCATAAACCACATCTGGAGTCATTTCGTGTGTTTTCTTTTCATAAACTACATGCATCCACTAGAGTTCATTGCATTTGTGTTTATTTCATAAACCATATGGATCCACTAGAGTTCATTTCATGTGTATTCCTTTCATAAACCACATGGATCCACTAGAGTCATTGCATGGGTGTTCTTTTCATAAACCACATGGATCCACCAGTGTCATTGAATGTGTGTTCTTTTCAAAAACCACCTGGATCCACCAGTGTCATTGCATGTGTGTTCTTTTCATAAACCACATATAGTGTCATTGCATGTGTGTTCTTTTAATAAACCACATGGACCCACCGGTGTCATTGCATGTTTTTTTTTTCATAAACCACATAGATCCACTAGAGTTCATTGCATGTGTGTTCTTTTCAGAAACCACATGGATCCACCAGATTTCATTGCATGTGTGTTCTTTTCAGAAACAATATGGATCCACTAGAGTTCATTGCATGTGTGTGCTTTTCATTGCATGTGTGTTCTTTTCAAAAACCACATGGATCCACCAGTGTCATTGCATGTGTGTTTTTTTCATAAACCACATGGATCCACTAGAGTTCATTGCATGTGTGTTCTTTTTAGAAACCACATGGATCCACTAGAGTTCATTGCATGTGTGTTCTTTTTAGAAACAACATGGATCCACTAGAGTTCATTGCATGTGTGTTCTTTTCATTGCATGTGTGTTCTTTTCAAAAACAACATGGATCCACTAGAGTTCATTGCATTTGTGTTATTTTCATAAACCACAACTAGAGTCATTGCATGAGTGGTCTTTTCATAAACCACATGGATCCACCAATGTCATTGCATGTGTGTTCTTTACATAAACCACAGCTAGAGTCATTGCATGTGTGTTCTTTTCATAAACCACATGGATCCACCATATTCATTGCATGTGTGTTCTTTTCATTAGATTTGTGAGTGTATTAGTGTGCATCATTAGGGTTTTAGAAAAGAACACATGCAGTGATGCCATCACAGCATTTGTGTTCTTTTCATAAACCACATGGATCAACCAGTGTCATTGCATGTGTGTTCTTTTAATAAACCACAACTAGTGTCATTGCATGTGTGTTCATTTCACAAACCACATGGATCCACTAGAGTTCATTGCATATGTGTTCTTTACATAAACCACATGGATCCACTAGAGTTCATTGCATGTGTGTTCTTTTCATAAACCACATGCATCCACTAGAATTCATTGAATGTGTGTTCTTTTCATAAAACACATGGATCCACTAGAGTTCATTGCATTTGTGTTCTTTCAATAAACCCCAACTGGATTCCTTGCATGTGTGTTATTTTCATAAACCACAGCTAGAGTCATTGCATGTGTGTTCTTTTCGTAAACCACAAGGATCCACTAGTGTCATTGAATGTGTGTTCTTTTCAAAAACCACCTGGATCCACCAGTGTCATTGCATGTCTGTTCTTTTCATAAACTACATATAGTGTCATTGCATGTGTGTTCTTTTAATAAACCACATGGACCCACCAGTGTCATTGCATGTGTTTTTTTTCATAAACCACATAGATCCACTATAGTTCATTGCATGTGTGTTCTTTTCAGAAACCACATGGATCCACCAGAGTTCATTGCATGTGTGTTCTTTTCAGAAACAACATGGATCCACTAGAGTTCATTGCATGTGTGTTCTTTTCAAAAACCACATGGATCCACCAGTGTCATTGCATGTGTGTTTTTTCATAAACCACATGGATCCACTAGAGTTCATTGCATGTGTGTTCTTTTCAGAAACCACATGGATCCACCAGAGTTCATTGCATGTGTGTTCTTTTCAGAAACAACATGGATCCACTAGAGTTCATTGCATGTGTGTTATTTTCATTGCATGTGTGTTCTTTTCAAAAACAACATGGATCCACTAGAGTTCATTGCATTTGTGTTATTTTCATAAACCACACCTAGAGTTATTGCATGAGTGGTCTTTTCATAAATCACATGGATCCACCAGTGTCATTGCATGTGTGTTCTTTACATAAACCACAGCTAGATTCATTGCATGTGTGTTCTTTTCATAAACCACATGGATCCACCATATCCATTGCATGTGTGTTCTTTTCATTGGATTTGTGAGTGTATTAGTGTGCATCATTAGGGTTTCAGAAAAGAACACATGCATTGATGCCATCACAGCATGTGTGTTCTTTTCATAAACCACATGGATCCACCAGTGTCATTCTTTTAATAAACCACAACTAGTGTCATTGCATGTGTGTTCATTCACAAACCACATGGATCCACTAGAGTTCATTGCATATGTGTTCTTTTCATAAACCACATGGATTCACTAGAGTTCATTGAATGTGTGTTCTTTTCATAAATCACATGCATCCACTAGAATTCATTGCATGTGTGTTCTTTTCATTAAACACATGGATCCACTAGAGTTCATTGCATTTGTGTTCTTTCAATAAACCCCAACTGGAGTCCTTGCATGTGTGTTCTATACATAAACCACAACTAGAGTCATTGCATGTGTGTTCTTTTCATAAACCACAAGGATCCACCAGAGTAATTGCATGTGTATTCTTTTCATTGGATGTGTGAGTGTATTAGTGTGCATCATTGGGGTTTTAGGAAAAGGACACATGCAGTGATGCCACCACAGCATGTGTGTTCTTTTCATAAACCACATGGATCCACTAGAGTTTATTGCATGTGTGTTCTTTTCATAAACCACATGCATCCACTCGAGTCATTGCATGTGTGTTCTTTGCATAAACCACATGGATCCACCAGTGTCATTAAATGTGTGTTCTTTTCATAAAACACATGGATCCACCAGTGTCATTGCATGTGTTTTCTTTTCATAAACCACATCTGGAGTCATTTCGTGTGTGTTCTTTTCATAAACCACATGCATCCACTAGAGTTCAATGCATTTGTGTTTATTTCATAAACCACATGGATCCACTAGAGTTCATTGCATGTGTCTTCCTTTCGTAAACCACATGGATCCACTAGAGTCATTGCATGGGTGTTCTTTTCATAAACCACATGGATCCACCAGTGTCATTGAATGTGTGTTCTTTTCAAAAACCACATGGATCCACCAGTGTCATTGCATGTGTGTTCTTTTCATAAACCACATATAGTGTCATTGAATGTGTGTTCTTTTCATAAACCACACGGATCCACCAGTGTCATTGCATGTGTGTTCTTTTAATAAACCACAACTAGATTCATTGCATTTGTGTTCTCTTCATAAAGCACATGGATCCACCTGTGTCATTGGATGCGTGTTATTTCATAAACCACATGGATCCTCTAGTGTCATTGCATGTGTGTTCTTTTCATAAACCACATGGATCCACTAGAGTTCATTGCATGTGTGTTATTTTCAGAAGCCACATGGATCCACTAGAGTTTATTGCATTTGTGTTCTTTTTATAAACCACATAGATCCAATAGAGTTCATTGCGTGTGTGTTCTTTTCATAAACCACATGGATCCACTAGAGATCATTGCATTTGTGTTATTTTCATAAACCACAAGTAGAGTCATTGCATGTGTGTTCTTTTCATAAACCACATGGATCCACAAGAGACATTGCATGTTTGTTCTTTTCATTGGATGTGTGAGTGTATTAGTGTGCATAGTTGGGGTTTTACGAAAAGAACGCATGCAGTCATGCCACCACAGCATGTGTATTATTTTCATAAACCACATGGGTCCACTAGAGTTCATTGCATGTGTGTTCTTTTCATAAACCACATGGATCCACTAGAGTCATTGCATGTGTGTTCTTTTCATAAACCACATGGATCCACCAGTTTCATTGAATGTGTGTTATTTTTCTAAACCAAATATGGATCCACTAGAGTCATTGCATGTGTGGTCTTCTCTTAAACCACAACTAGAGTCATTACATGTGTGTTCTTTTCATAAACCACCACCAGAGTCATTGCGTGTGTGTTCTTTTCATAAACCACATGGATCCACTAGAGTTCAATGCATTTGTTCTTTTCATAAACTACATGGATCCATTAGAGTCATTTGCGTGTGTGTTCTTTTCATAAACCACATGGATCCACCTAGACCATTTGCATGTGTGTTATTTTCATAAACCACATGGATCCTAGCCTTAGGAGATCCCTAACCTTAGCCTCCAATGGTGGCCGTGAGATTGAGTCTTCTAGAAGGCACGACCCAAGACACTTGTTCTACATCATGATTGTTACATACCCTTCGATCGGGGCACTTGGAAGATTGCGATGGTTCTTTGTAAGAGCGATCCACGAGTAGGCTGTTATGTGACATGATTGGCCACGCTTACTATCCTCTTGCTGTGGACAAACTTTCAATACCACGCGCTCCCACTTGCTAGGGTCACGTGTTCCTTGGGCCCACCTCGCAGTGCCACGTCCAATTTACTTCGCTTCTTTCTCCTCGAAGCCTCTTTCCCCACCTGCATGCAAATGGCACAGACACAATTTGTTGTCGCCCATCCTCCCATCTTCCGCTGGCACGCTTCCCTCCCCGACCAGCATGCGGGATATCTATGAAAAAATAAATGGAGCTTGCAAGTATGAATAATGGTATATGAACAATTAGATTCTCTCTTATTCATCTTGTTAAGTTAAGAAGTTCATTTGCGCCAGGTGCAAAAATTTAACCACAAATTGTGTTTCTGTGTTTTGTGCATCAAATGCCACGAATGTTGGTGTTACCTGCAATTTTCTCTACACATTCGCGTGCTCCCAGGGATAATTATATACAATGCGGTTATGCTTCTACTTCTAGTGTCATCCTACACATTCGCTTGCTCCCAGGAGTCGTACGATGGTGTGCATGTCCGTTGTCCGTAATTAGTGTGCGTGCGCAGGCACAGGCGCGTGCCATTGCTAGTTTGATGAAACATGGTTGCAGTTGCGGTGGCTGTGTGCATGCCGTCATCTAGTTTTCAAGATGCTTTGCTAGGATTTCATAGGCGTTTTTTAAATGCATGTCTCTGGAACTGCTTCCTCTACCAGTTAACAGGACCAAGACCACATGAACGCCATCATCCATGGCCGGCAAGAAGCAGCAGGACTCACGGTGGGCTAGTCTCCCTGAGGGACTCGTCCAGAAGATACGTGACATCTTCCTTTCGACGGATGACTCCAACTACTATGCCGCCTTCCGGGCAGTATGCAACGCCTGGTGCGGCTTCACGGAGGAGCCCTTTATGCCAGCCAACTGGATTGTTCTGGAGCACCAGTTGTTGGAGGAGTATCTAGTAGACGATGCCGCCATAACGTTATTGAACGTGAGAACTAGCCGCCACCTTGAGAAGAAGATTAGTCGGGTTATTCGCAGGTGCTTTGTTGATATTCATATGTATATATGTGATCCTTTTTTTGCATTCACCTCCTATACTATCTGTTTTTCAAGTCATGTTTCTTCGTCTACTAGTTGGTTTACTTTGATTGAATCTTAGTCTGTTTACCTTTACTGAATCTCTATTTCTCCTCTTGAAGGTACTTTTATGTGGGTAGCACATCCGACGGCCTGCTTGTCCTTGGACAGAGGGTGCAGCCATACAAGACCCTATTGTACAACCCCTTCTCGGGTGCTATCAAACGCCTGAGGATGGAGATACCGACCGAGCAGGTGGCTTCTGTCGCTGTGATGATGTTCCCGTCGTTGATGGTGTTTACATCAAACCATCTGCACAACAACATTCGGTGGGAAGATGCGGGCATAGAGGAAGGGAGACACCCAGTCTTTGGCGAAGGGTCATACTCACCGTATGACTTCACGGAACTCCGGAGCATGACTTCTTATGCCAGTGCTGTTTTCATCGCAGACAGATACGGGTCTGTACTCTCGACTATGTGTGGTGCTGCTCATGGAGATGTCCAGCTGCAGCGCTCCGCACAGACCCTAGAGATACATCCCACTGTTGCAGGCCCTGTTCTAGGCTGCCAGTTCCCAGAAAATTGTTTTTACCTCGTCGAGTCCGACGGAGACCTGTTGTTTGTTGTGAGTGGACTGGTGATGTCTACGCACTTCTATTCTTGTAGACAGTTATTGGGCCTCCAAGTGCAGAGGTTTGTAGAACAGCAACAAGTTTTCCCTTAAGTGGATCACCCAAGGTTTATCGAACTCAGGGAGGAAGTGGTCAAAGGTATCCCCTCTCAAGCAACCCTGCAATCAAGATACAAGAAGTCTCTTGTGTCCCCAACACACCCAATACACTTGTCAGATGTATAGGTGCACTAGTTCGGCGAAGAGATAGCGAAATACAAGTGGTATGGATAATTATAAGTGGTAACAGTGATAGAAAATAGCTTGATGGCGTGTGAGAGACTAAAGGCAAACTGAAATAAAGAAAGAAGCAAGCAAACATGTAACAGATCTAATTGCAAACGGTGTATCAATGCTTAGAAACAAGGCCTAGGGATCATACTTTCACTAGTAAACACTCTCATATAAATATCTTCTCTTTATGATACTACTCTTAACTACTCTCCGGTTGGACACTCTAATCGATGGTAGGGCTATAACAGCACACCTCAAAGTAAGCCTTTCCCATCTAGATAACCCCACACTGTCACCTTGAGCTCTAGATAGGTCCAACAAACACCACAATTTCATAAAGACATCCAACTCCAAATATAACTCATAACAAGTATTTGTAATCTCTAGCCTAAGTGCCACCATGGTGTGCACGCTATCACTTTCACACACATGGGGAGAGCAAAGATCTATTAAAGAACTTGAGTAGCAAGGTAGATCTATAGATTACAAGCCGATGATCTCAATAAGATCAGGCATAGAGAGAGAGATGAACACATAGCTACCGGTAGAACCCTTAGCCTCGAGAGAGAACTACTCCCTCCTCATCATGGGAATCAGCAATGGTGATGGAGATGGTGGTGGAGATCGATGGAGATGGCTCCGGGTCCCGGCAGGGTGCCGGAACAGAGACTTTCTGTCCCCCGAATCTCCCCTTCGGTGGCGGCGGCGCTACGGAACTTTTCGTGCATTTCTGATTGACGATCTAGGGTTTCTGCCTTAGGAGGAATATATAGGCGAAAGAGGCAAGCTCGGTGACCGGCCAGGGGGCACACACCATGCCCTGGTGTGGCCAAGGGGGACCCGCGCCTAGGGGTGGTGTGGGCATCCTGTGGCCCCTCTCCGTCTCGTATTCTGGCCCCGTGAGTCTACGGGAAAAATAGGCATATTGGCTTTTGTCCCGTCCAATTCCGAGAATATTCATTTTCTGAGTTTCTGGAACCAAAAACAGCAGAAAACAGGCAACTGGCACTGTGGCTCTTGTTAATAGGTTAGTCCAAGAAATGATATGAAAAGTAGTCCAAAGTGTGGACAAAACACTAGAAAGTAGATAAAACCAAGATGGAATATCAAAAATTATAGATACATTTGCAATGTATCAACATCCCCAAGCTTAACTCCTGCTCGTCCTTGAGTAGGTAAGTGACAAAAAGAAAGAATAATTTTTGAGGTGACATGCACCATCAAAAACTTGATCAAAGTATTTATAAAACATTGATAGCTGGGATCATAGTACTTCAATCATAACATGAAAGACAAAGTTCTAGCAATAAGACAAAGAAACTATGTTGCAACATGAAAAGGCACAAACAAAATATTAATGAATAACAATGCTTTGCAAGACGTTTGTTTGTTTCACATAAAGAAAACATAGCATAATAGCATTCAGCTTGTCCCTCATAGAGTAGCAAATATAAATGCATAGGACACCTTCAAAGTTCATAAGAGTGACTAGATACAAATAGTTTAAAACAAGCAATATCAAGTTATGCATCAATCAACTAGTCTTGGGACAATGCACATAGAACTAAGAATGGCCACTATGCTCTCAAAGTAGGTGCATAAAGATAGAAGGTGGAGACTCAATATAATGGTGGAAGAAAGGCCTTCATAAAAGGAAGTAGGGATTCAAGTCTCATTGCCCCTATCATAAGCATCTTGAAGTGATTATGGTACTTAATAGCTTTTAGCTCTCATTGCCCCTATCATAAGCATCTTGAAGTGATTAAGGTTAAAATGAACAAACTATGGTGTACATGCTTGACGAAATATAAGTCAGAAATCTCATGTCCCTTGTATACGAGGACGCTCCTCATGCTACTCAAGTTTAGTCACCGGTAAGTTCTTGTCATCGTAAGTACATGTGTATCATAGAGAACCACCAATGGGGTACCCCTTGCCCGATGATACGGAAGAATCCCCATATCAAAATGACAAGGCAAGCAGACAACATGCATCTCAGCAATCTTCTTATTTACCATGGGAATATGGTGCTTTTTTTCTCTCTTTCCTCTTTTCATAATCTCTTTTTTTTCTATTTTTCTCTTTTTTTCTCAATATAGGACTCTTTTTTTTATAAGAAGAATGCTTCATAGACAGCTCATTATGGTTACACTGCAGGTTTACACCATGTCAGCATGGATTAGACCAGCGGCTCGGGCGTTTCTGTAACACATATACATAACTCCATGGACTTACAAGCTCCCCTTTCATTTCACACCGACGACATCCATATACAAAACATCATGATATCAACTAGGTACAAGTACCAAGTGCAATGTTGAAAGCATTCCCCATGACAGCATGGTTCTGCTAATTCCCAACAAATAAGTGCAAGCATATACAACATAGACGACACAATGGTTCAAGTTTAGTAAGGGCAAGAAAAGTAAAGTGTGCCATCAAGTTCGTGAGAGCTTTAATCACTAGTTTTCTCATAACAAGTTTAATTTGGAAGGTAAACAAAAACATGAATATACTTGGAATATCATATGCTAATAGGTAGGGATGGTGGACTCTTTGGAATAACTTGGTTTAGGGAGTTGGATGCATGAGTGGAACTCATACTTGGTTACGGAGGCTAGCAAAAGACTGGGAACGACAAACTAAGAGAGCAATAATGGCCATAATCATGCAGAGCGACAAAAGATCATTGATCAAAGCATAAAATGATACTACAAGTTGAAAACTAAAGGATCATAAAGGCTATGGTGACTTGGGATAGTCATAACATGGTGTGAGCATGTGCCAAGTCAACCCAAATAAAGCATCAAAGGAGAATACCACTATACTATGCTTAAATATGCTAAAACAACGCATGATTCATCCAAAGCACATTAAGAAATCTCAATTGTTTATAACAAGTCATGCTACAACAAAGAATACTAAGCATAAAGCAAAAACAATATCAAGAATGGCATGACAAAGCATAGGCCACAGTAAAAAACAAGCTCTCTTTACCACTTAAGCATGAACTTTCCTACTCTTTTCCAAACCAAACCAAACTATTGTATGAAAGAGGGGGTCCAACCAATTTATTCAGCAAACTAAGAAAACAAAGCAAATAAAAAACCAAAATGAAAACGAAAAAGAAGACGCTCCAAGAACAACACAATTGTGCATGAAACAATAAAAATGAAGCGTTTGGAAGAAACCTTGGATTTTTATTGATGAAGAAGGGGATGCCTTGGGCATCCCCAAGCTTTGACGCTTGTACTTCTTGGATATTTCTTGGGGTGACACGTGTGGCATCCCCAAGCTTGAGCTTTAGTCCATCCTTCATCTCATTACTCATTCCTTCCATACACGTGAAATTTTTCCTTCATACAGAACTTCACACAATCTTTATTAGCAACATTAGTGCACTCAAGATAATAAGTCTTAAGGTTCAGTTCTAACACCAAATAAACTTCCATTAGAACACTAGATACTGAAGCACTTCCCTCAAAAAGCTCAATTCCCCAAAAGAACTCAAAAAGGAACCAACAAGAAGCAAATGCAGAAAATGGCAGTAATCTGTCAAAATAGACCAACAGGAAAAGAAGAATTTTTTCGAAGACCTTATGTTGCTCAAATCAAAAAGTGTTGAACTAACGAAAGTTAGATAACAACCTGGGACAGAAGCACAAAACTTAACGACTCAAAAAGACGTTTAGAGATTTTACACGAATTTATACGGTGAAGCACAAAAATCTATTTTGGGACAGCAACTTTCCCAATCATTACTTCTCTCTCATTAGAGGTTACTCTTGGAACAAAAAACAAATAAAAAGGATAAGGAGCAGTTATTACTGAAGTAATAAATTCCAAGACTCATCTAAAACTTTTGGGTTATCTCCCAATAAGTACTTTTCTTTAACGCCTTTAAGTTAGGCATGATAGTTTGAGAAGATGCTCACATAAGAAATATGAATTGAAGTAAAAGAGAGCATCAAGAAGCAAATTTAAAGAACATTTAAGTCTTACGCACTTCCTATGCATAGGAATCTTGTAAAGAAACAAGTCATGAAAGCACAAAGCAACAAGCATAGTAAAGCAAAACAAGTGCAACTTCAAGACTTTCAACATAAAGAGAGGAAACTTAATATTATTGAGATGCATAAAACCATGTTTCCCTCTCTCATAATAACTTTGAGTAGCATCATGAATAAAATTAACAATATAACAATCACAAGAAACATTCTTATCATGAGCCACATGCATACAAGAATTAATACTCCCCACATAAACATAATCATTCTTATTGATTGTAGTGGGAGCAAATTCAACAAAATAGCTATCATTATTATTTTCATCACCATAATCATCAAATATAGGAGGCATATTGTAATCATAATTAATTTCCTCCTCAATAGTAGGTGGACTGAAAATATCATACTCATCATTGTAATCATCATATATTCGGGGTTTGGTATCATCATAAGCAATAGAATAGCTATCTTCCAATGCTGGGGAACTAAAAAGAACATTTTCATAAAAACTAGCTTCCCCAAGCTTAGACTTTTTCGTAGCATTAGCAATAATGGTGTCCAAAGAATTCATATTAACAACATTGCTATTAGCATGCAAATAAACTTCCATAGGTTTTTTAATTTTCTCTTCAAACACTTCATGTCCTAACTCAAGATAAATACTATAAAGCTCTCTAATTTTTTTGTTGTTTTCCATTAAGCATAACTAGTGAAAACAAGAAACAAAAAGACAAAATTGCAGAATCTCAAGGAAATAACTTCGAGCACTCACACCAGAGAATGTGAGTACCTTTTACCTTACCTCCCCGGCAATGGCGCCAGAAAATAGGCGTTTGCCATTGGAGATTCTTCTTCTTTAATCCTCCGGCGTGAATACCTTTTACCTTACCTCCCCTGCAATGGCGTCAGAAAATAGCTTGATTTCTATGCACTTCTATTCTTGTAGACAGTTATTGGGCCTCCAAGTGCAGAGGTTTGTAGAACAGCAACAAGTTTTCCCTTAAGTGGATCACCCAAGGTTTATCGAACTCAGGGAGGAAGTGGTCAAAGGTATCCCCTCTCAAGCAACCCTGCAATCAAGATACAAGAAGTCTCTTGTGTCCCCAACACACCCAATACACTTGTCAGGTGTATAGGTGCACTAGTTCGGCGAAGAGATAGCGAAATACAAGTGGTATGCATTATTATAAGTGGTAACGGTGATAGAAAAAATTGATGGTGAGAGACTAAAGGCAAACTGAAATAAAGAAAGAGGCAAGCAAACATGTAACAGATCTAATTGCAAATGGTGTATCAATGCTTAGAAACAGGGCCTAGTGATCATACTTTCACTAGTGAACACCCTCATATAAATATCTTCTCTTTATGATACTATTCTTAACTACTCTCTGGTTGGACACTCTAATAGATGGTAGGGCTATAACAACACACCTCAAAGTAAGCCTTTCCCTTCTAGATAACCCCACACTGTCACCTTGAGCTCTAGATAGGTCCAACAAACACCACAATTTCATAAAGACATCCAACTCCAAATATAACTCATAACAAGTATTTGTAATCTCTAGCCTAAGTGCCACCATGGTGTGCACGCTGTCATTTTCACACACATGGGGAGAGCACAGACCTATTAAAGAACTTGAGTAGCAAGGTATATCTATAGATTACAAGCTCATGATCACTATAACATCATGCATAGAGAGAGAGAGAGATGAACACATAGCTACCGGTGGAACCCTTAGCCTCGAGAGAGAACTACTCCCTCCTCATCATGGGAATCAGCAATGGTGATGGAGATGGTGGTGGAGATCGATGGAGATGGCTCCGGGGGCACTTCCCCGTCCCGGCAGGGTGCCGGAACGGAGACTTTCTGTCCCCCAAATCTCCCCTTCGGTGGTGGGTGCGTTGCGGAACTTTTCGTGGATTTCTAATTGACGATCTAGGGTTTCTGCCTCGGGAGGAATATATAGGCGAAAGAGGCAAGGTCGGTGATGGCCAGGGGGCCCACACCATGCCCTGGTGCGGCCAAGGGGGACCCGTGCCTAGGGGTGGTGTGGCCACCCTGTGGCCCCTCTCCGTCTCGTGAGTCTCTTTGGAAAAATAGGCATATTGGCTTTTGTCGCGTCAAATTCTGAGAATATTCATTTTCTGACTTTCTAGAACCAAAAACAACAGAAAATAGGCAACTGGCACTGTGGCTCTTGTTAATAGGTTAGTCCAAGAAATCATATGAAAATTACTCCAAAGTGTGAACAAAACACAAAAAAGTAGATAAAACCAAGCATGGAACATCAAAAATTATAGATACATTTGCAATGTATCAACCGGTCTACGTTGTTAGGCCGGTTGTTTACCGGGTTGATACCCAGAACCATGTCCTTCAGCCAGTCAGAGGCAGCGGAAGTCGTGCTCTCTTCGTTGCTGACAATCGGTGCGTCTGTGTCGACAGTGCTAGGGTACCCATGGTGAAGTCAAGCAGCATATACTATGCGGACCTATCCGAGATTAGATCTTACAACTTTGAGGCTCTTGCATGGGAAGAGGAGCCAAGGGTTGTATATGGGTATGGAGTAGGAGGATTATGGATCAATGACCATCCTTTTGAACAACATGTAAGATTGCTGGAGGAGTAATGCACAATTTACGAGCATTCTAAGCTAGAGATGGTGCCGCCTTATGATGAGGATGGTAACAACCACTACGATTACTATGACGGCTATCCGTCAGATTGATGGATCGTGTGGTTCTGCTCCTGATGTATTCTCTTCAGGTTAGTTATTTATGTGTTCAGTTTTTGTAGTGAACGTCTATGAATTATGCAAGTTTTACATGGTGCCCGTGTAATACAATGGATGTTCTCCCTGTTTCCAGAAGATCGTGTGTAGTACCTCTTACAATTTAACTATTTTTCATGTTCGTGTAGTAATTTCGATAGATGTTGGGTTTGTAACAATCCTCAAACAACATACAACTGCGAATTACAGCATATTACTACAATCCTAAGTAAACTTGACAGTAATAAAATGAGGCATAAAATTTGGACTTGCACTAAACACAACCGAAATTGCAACCAGCCTAAACAATATCTAAACCCAGATCACACCTACTGTAAATAGCGGTAACTCGCCCGCAATTAGCCAGAACTACTTCTTCCTTGGTAGTAGGATCTGCCATCCTACATGCTGCTTAGCTCGTCAGTGGTGGAAGCTCGCTAGAGCCTCGCAACAATGGTGTAGGCGTGCGACATTGGAGCTCGGGAACAGCGAATGAGCTCAGCAACTTGTCTTTGGAAGTAAAATTTCTGAAGGGATCGTTCTTCTTGGAGGGTGGATTTTGACACCGCCGGTGCTAGGGGAACGGAGGGAGAGGATTTGTGAAATTGTTCAACGCACCAAGCCACTTAGTTACTCGATTTAACTAAGAGGTTGCCGCATTGGCGCTCGCGTCATCGAAAGATTACTGACATGTGGGTCCCGACCATCTACTTCACGAGGCAGTTTAACGGAATGTTTGAATTTGGTAGGGGTGATATGAGTTTGGCTCGAAATGGTCCCTCTCGGTAGTTGGCAGCGAAACTTTGCGAAATGCGGCAATTTCAGACAACTTGGGTACCGCGGTGCACTCTCCCGGAAACTTTAGGGCCACAAACCAACAAGCCCCTTTCATCTGGCGAGTTTATATTTACTGAAAATTCTAAGAAACACTTTGTTTCATTGCTTAATTCATTTGTAGGAACACTTGTGTAATGCTTGATTGTCCTGTTCTACAGGTTCACAAGCAATGCCATTATATTTCATATTTGGTTCTAGTTCGTCCTAAGCAACAATATAACTATCCTCTACTGTATAGTTCATCTATGGTTTGCATTTCTGCTCTACAAGTTCTCGTATGATGCCATTGTAATTTCTATCTGGTTCATTCTTAGCTATGACAGTAACTACATGCCATTGTCTAGCTCATCATAAATTCTGAGTCACCCAATGTCTCTTACATTTCAGGATATACAACAGCTTCCATATATATTTGTTGAAATGACCTGGCTAATTTATATTTTCTTAAATTCTAAGCCACACATTGTTTGATTACTTGTTTCACGGTAGGCACACTTGTTTAATGCTTGCTTCTCCTGTTTGTTTGACGTGATGGTCAATAATTGAACCATTGAGAAGTAGTAAACTCCAATTCATAGCTCCCTTCGTATCAGTTAAATGAGTAGTTTTCCTCGTTTGATATATTAACTTGTTATTACTTAGTTTTAAACTGCAATTATTGCTATCATCGCCAAAGAGGGGGTACAAGATCATGTCTCAAGGTGGTTTTCCAATGTAGCTATCACACTCAAAAGGAAGATGCAGGTGATAGACTAAGAAAGAAAACTACTATCAACTCGATTCTCAACTGAAATGCCAAATGTTATTTCCTTTGAGTTGATAATATGTAACAATTTTAAGAAGTTCACAGCTGATATAATAAATCACATAGGCTATGTAGGCATTTAGTTGATGCCGTCCAGACATGGCGGTAGGCGGTACCATAACTGCACTAGCCAGGTCGATTAGGGAACAATAATGGGCTTTGTTATTGGCCGGTCTTCTATTGGGCCAACAATGAACAGTAAATGATGCTCGCCAATTGTACACCTTTTATGCTATTGGCATGGGCTTCAAAAAGGCTAAAACTGAAAAAGACCATAAAATTAACAGGCCGACCCTCAAGCGGGCTCCAATAACAGTAATAGGCCAGAACAGTAACATGCTAGAACAGTAGAAGGCTAGAATAGTAACAAGCCATAACAGTAATAGGATAGAACAGTAACATGACAGAATAGTGACAGGCCGTAAGAATTACTAGGCCAGAATAGTACCAGACAAGAATAGTAATAGTCCAGAACCTTAGTAGGTTGCTTATGGGCAAGAACAGTAGCGAACCTTCTCAAAGAAGGGCCCTTTGTAGGCGGCCCACGGCGGGCTATAGGAACAGTAGTGGGTCGACCACGGGTCTTAACAGTACCGGACCGACTTGGCACAAGCCGCTAATGAGATGCACAATATTGGACCAACATGGGCCTTCTATAGACCGAAACGGTAACGGGCTTGAAATCGTATGTACCGTAGTGGGTTGCACTAATGGGCCCATTTCAAACAGTGCAGTACAAAACAGTAACAGATCGTCTTCTTACCGGGCTCTCCTAATGGGCTGGCCCACTTAATAATTAGTAGGCCTTGCATGGACCTGGCTTCAACAATGGTTTCCATTACTGTTAACAACGGTAACTATCCATTAACAGTGTTTGCCACGAATGGCATCCTTCGTAGAAGACTTTTCAACCACAAAAAATGGGCCTTCAACCATGAAAATCGTCTGTTGTATAAGCCAATTTTTCTTGTAGTGAAAACTAGAGGTAAGGATTTCCAGAAGGTTCTGTTTTGAAAACATATGGAGATGGTATCATATAGATCTCCTTAGTTTTATCAATAGAAGAGGAGGAATTTTTTTAATTTTACAATGTCATCTTGGATCTTGTTTCAAAAGTAAGAACATTTGAGAATATGTAAAGTAAGCCAAGACATTGTATTTTGTTAAATAGCTTTTCGAACTGATGGGAAGGTAGAGAGGTAACTTAGATACTACACAATTTGAATCATAGGCACAAACAAGTAAACAACAGCTTCACCACTAAGCAAGAAAAATTGTATGTTCCCCCTAATTTTTGCATTCAGGACAACACGTCAAGGTTACCGAGAGTGGAATGTTACAATTAATACACTTATTAAACCTTATGGAGTAAGTGAGGTTTACTTGAAAGTATGATTTAGTCATTTTATCTTTAATCTGACACACAAACACTATGGCACTATTCTGTAAAGTAATTATCTAGAATAATATAGTTCTATTATCCCAATTACAACTAAGTGTAAGGTATTCTATAACAAATGCCAACTACGACAACTATGCAAATTCACTTAGATTGTTTAGTTCATAATATGAGTTCAATACAATAAATCCCACTTAAACAAACATCCCCCAACATTCATTTAGTGATTACATGATCACTTTACAATATATCAACCCCAATCGTCACGACCTTTGACATAGCTGCCAGGACAGATAAACATATCGATCACATCACCATGTGACTCATGCTTAACCTTTCGATGATCTGTGTTTGAAGGCCATGTCTGTACATGCTAGGCTCACTAATTTTAACCATAGTGTATTGCAGTGCATACATGGCTTACACCCACCGTATGCGAATGTCAATATGTCTAGCACCTGTTCGTCATGACCTACTTCATAATTATGGACTTTATTGGTGGTGCACACTAATGGGAGAACACGAACATTGGAATTATGTTGAGGGATCATCTTATAATGCTACCATCGTAAGTCTAGCACTAGTAGAATAAGACACATATGAATTTAACATCATATATAATGTGACATGACATGGTCGTCGCACCATAGGTGTGCATCGAGCGCTCCCCAGCATGGCACCAGGTCCACAGTGCATCCACGATGGTACTTAACTAGGCCATATCATAACACATGCCAGTGCAAAATAAAGTTAGACTCCTCTATTTTATCTTCTGTAAGTCTTATGCGGTTATTAGCGCTTTCGCAAGAGAACCGTTTCTATTTACGAACTTCCAACCACAACATGGATTGACTAGTTGTTGCTTTAAGTCCCTTTTCAGGGTTGTCCTTTCTAAATGCCATATCAACTAATATTGGAGAGACAAACACATGCTAGACACTTATATGATACAAGCTATATGTTGAGAGTGGAACTATTCTCGCGTAATATTACGCATAATATTACGTGTAAGATCGGTCCATGCCGCTTCATCCAACATTGTCGCGATATGAACAAGTAGACGTGGGAGGGTAGCAACTATAAAATCAATGCCCACATATTTCTATGTGTTCTACTCGTACCAAACATCTACGCATAGATTAGCTCTGTTGGCAGAAAATAAACAATCCTAACGATGGAACACCATATCCAAGATCTATCTATGCAGATGTAAAGTAACAAGAGAGATTAGGTGTTCATAACTTTGAAGACCAGAAGCGGTTAACGTTTAGTGGGAACATGGATGATATAGTCGAATGACATAGCCAACCTCAATGTCGTGTAGACGTCCAAGCTCCAAGCGAATAGCACCACAAGTGGCGGTGCCTCGTGCCTTACACACATCTGGTGTAGACGTCTCATGGGCTCCGGTCTAGCAAAGCAATGGAAGAAGATTGATCCAGACCAATTCTAGTAGCACAACGGCTTGAGTATGGTGGAGAAAATCCTATACTCGTATGGAGTTCCATTCTTGGGAACCACATATGAGGGAGAGGGAGAGAGAATAGGAAAATCTAATTATTAGGATGGATTTGGGGCGAGGAATGCCCCTCTTTATATAGGTGGAAGGGAGGCACGACCTACCTCAAAGTCCCGGGGTGGGACTAATCAAGAGGGAGGAGGTGGAGGAGGCGGCCGTCCATCCCACCACATGGGCCCCATGTGGTGGGAGGCCCACTTGTGGTTGGCGGCCACCTGGGTCCTTCCCTAGGGCGCAACCCCCTCTTGGGCCTCCTCCGGTGAGGCCCAATTAGGTGGGATGGCCCAGAAATCCATTTAAATAATATATTTAAATATTAATTCATTTAGTTAATATTAAATTTAGATTATTTAATACCTATTATTCCAAAACACCTTTCGGACCCCTCCAATCATTATCGAATATCTCCGGAACCATTTTGGTATCACCCCAAAACTATTCTGAAGTTCTCTCTTTTCTCCTTTGATCTTGGATCAATCCCTAAACGTCATTTGCCATTAAGCATAACACCCTACAGTTCAGGAATACATAGACATGATCGAGACACCTCTCCGTTCAATGACCAACAATGGGTGTCTTGAAACACATGACGGCCCCCATGCATTCCACTAATAACTTGATCGCTTTAACCTTGAACATCGAGTCTCATTCCCTTTTCTCTATGATACCTAGTTGTCCAAGATCTAATCTTCAGTATTGCCATACCTAGTTCGATCTTGTTACTGACAAACATATTTACTCGTTCCCATGATATTACATCCTCGTGACCTAGGCACATGTTTGCAAACTTATAGATGTAATCTGATCCTGTGGGAACAGTGTATCTATCCATCACTCAGATGGGAAAATTCCGATCTTAATGCATACGCCTCAACCTATTCCTTTGGAATACCAAATACACACCTTTATGGTCACCTAGTTATGGTCATGCCGGTTGATGTAATCAAAGCAGCTGCGGGAGATCGTGATTAAATTTTATCTCAAGGTCGAAGGACTCAGTTACTACTCTTTGCTAGGTATCACAATGTTGAAATTTGTGACTAGATCACATTGCAATACTAGGGTTGGGTGTGTGTCCATCACTTCATTCAACCAATGGAGTTACCTTAGTGTCAGTTGTTGTGGTAAAGTCCATGCTCGGGAAACCTCATTCATTAGCTGCCCGACGAACTAGTCTAGAGGATTCTAGGGACTTGGTTTGTTTATATATCACACATGTATTAATGTTTCTAATTAATAAAGTTATAGCACGATACAAAACTATTACAAATTAATGAGATATGTCAAGAAAAAACATCTTTATTATTGGCCTCTAGGGCATATCTCCTTCACTCTCCTCCTTCCCAACCACCCTAGGGAGGAGCGTTGGAGAACAGGGTGGACTTCTCCCGTCCTTCACCGCCTCCTCCTCCACCGCCGGCCAAGGGGGTGCCCTGGCCGAATCATCTAGGGTTTCCTCCCCCGGCATGGCTTGGCCTAGTAGGCCCATGCATCCCTCCGATCAATGGGGCCCATTTGGATAATTAAATAATAATTATTTATTTAAATATAATTATATATTTTGAAATTTCCCAAATTAAATTCCGAACACTCCTAATTAATTCAAAACCTTCCTAAAATATTCCCAGTGTCTTCCATTAATGTCCAGGACAATTCAGTCCATTCCTAGTGATATCCCGGACACCTCCAAAATATTCCAAGACACTCTAGAACATCCTTTCGGGATTACTTCATTCAGATATCTTAATCGCACTCATGTTCTAAATGCCAAAAATGTCTTAAGTGTATGACCCTATGGGTTCGGATATTCACGGACATATCCAAAACTCATTCCACGACAATGATTACTATTGGCGCCTTGATAAACATAGTAATCCCTGCAAACAATGAAGATCTTTATCATGTGAACCATAGTATTATGTATGATACATATCGCAATTCTTCGTTGATACTTTACGTTCCCCGAGATGAAATACTAGGTTATTCTTGTTACCTAGCATGTAATCTTTACTCATACCGACTTTCGATGTTCATGTGATCAACAACTTGATCACGTGTCCGGCCAGACAATGAAGAACGTCATAGCACATGAGTGGGCCCAGAGTGTATCTCTCCATCATTAGGAGTAACAATTCTTGTAAAAACACCATGTGAATAATTGGCGTACCATCCAGTAAGACCAAATACTGACTATATGATTCCTCTTGTTCAGATTAATGTTTGAAGAATCCTGCCACATCCATATTGTACCCAATTTCACATGTGTCTCGCGGTCAAACGAACTTCGGTAAAGGAAATACATTGTTTATGAGAAACTACCGATAATAAATATTGACGATGTGTTTCATAGTATATCATGTTGGGTCTGTCCATAGTCATTGTTCTTCTAACAACTCTGATCTCATATATCATTGGCAACTCCACAACACATTGTTGTTTTTCCCATAGTTAGGAAACCGACACTATTGTTGATACATGAACTAGTCTCAAATGCAGAACTAGGGATATCTTTATGGTGTTTATTATTCCACATATGTATTAGGGTTTTCCTCCATATACACATTATCCATAACTAATACAATTATAGAATAGAATAATAAACTTAATTATGAAATAGAAATATGAATAATTTATTATTGCCTCTAGGGCATATTTCCATCAGTCTCCTACGAGCATTAGAGTCCATAATCTTGTTTACATTTAGAAGTCTAACACCTATGGCTTCCTGGTGCTTCTCGTGCCTTGCAAGCGTGAGTAACTTAGTCAAAGGATCTGCCACATTCAGATCTGTATGAATTTTGCACATTTTGATGTCACCATCATTCATGAACTAGCATATGAGATCACATTAACGTTGTACATGCTTGTTCTTCTGGTGAGATCTTGGTTCTTATGCTTCAGGAATGGCACCATTGTTGTCACAATGAATCTCCATGGGCCCTAACGCACTTGGAGCCACACCAAGTTTTGTAATGAAGTTCTTCATCCACACACCCTCCTTTTCAGCATCCGATGATGCTAACTCTGCCTCTGTTACAGAATACACAATTGTATCTTGCTTAGAACTTTTCCAACTCACTGCTCCCCGTTCATAGTGAACACATAGCCGGATTGAGACTTGAAATCATAAGGATCACTACCAAAGCTTGGATTAGTATAACCTCTGGCATTGAACTCATTATCACCTCCATATATGAGAAACATAGTCTTAGTCCTTTGCAAGTACTTAAGTATAGTTTTCACTGATATCGAGTGATCCATTCCTCTACCACCCTGGTATCAGATCGTAACACTTAGAGCATCGGATACATGTGGTCTTGTACATATCATGGCATACATGATTGACCCAATTGATGGTGCATATGGGACGTCACTCATGTTTTTCCGCTCAGCATATGTCATGGGGCATTGCTTTTACTCAATGGTTTGCGATGTACCATTGGAAGTGATCCTCTCCTGGATCCTTTCATTTTGAACCTCTTCAAAAACTTGTCTAGATATGTATATTGGGTAAGCCCTATCAGGCGTCGAGATCTATCCCTATAGTTCTTTATGCCCAATTTATCAGCTGATTCAACCAAATCTTTTGTTGAAATTTTTTCTGCACTGAGTCCTTTATCGTGTCAATAAATGTTTTATTATTTCCAATCAATAATATGTCATCTACATATAGTATTATAAACGCTATTGTGCTCCCACTCACTCCCTTGTATACACAAGCTTCTTGATTTTTTTTACGAAGCTAAATTCTTTGACCACTTCATGAAAACGGAGATTCCAACTCCATGAAGCTTTCTTTAGACCTTCAGGAGGGTCTAAAGGCTTCACGCCTTCAGGAGGGTCCATCAAGTTCTAAACTTGATTCTCGTACATGGATTGTATCTCGGATTTCATAGCATCTTGACATTTAATGGAGTTAGGGTCCATCATAGCTTCTTTGTATCTAACTGGTTTATCATTGTCCAACAACAATATTTCATCTTCAAATATTACGACCGGAAGACGAACTATACCAGATCTACACAGTTAAATAGGAGATGCAATGTTTGTAGGCGCGGTAGCATATAATGGCGCCATAAGCATCTCCGAAACATTTTTCAGTTCTGTGTTACTCTGCCCATCATACTCCGGTTCAACAACCTCATTAAGCTCTATTATCCTCCCACTTAAACTTTTAGCCACAAATTACTTCTCATGAAACACTCCTCCTCACACGACAAAAATCTTGCCTTCGGTTTCGTGGTAGAAGGAATACCCCAATGATTTGTTTGGGATAACCGACAAATACGTATTTGTCCGACTTGGATGCAAGCTTATTTGGTTGTAAACGTTTTACATAAACCTCACATCCCCAAATTTTAAGAAACGATAAGTTGGCTTTCTTTCCAAACCATACTTCATATGGTGTCATTTTAACGAATTTTGATGGCACTCTATTAAGTGTAAAAGCCACAGTCTGTAAAACATATCCCCAATGACAAAGGAAGATCAGTTAATGACATCATAAATATCACCATATCCAAACAAATTTGATTACGTCGATCTGACACTCCATTACGTTGAGGTGTTTAGGGAGGCGTAAGCTGTGAAACAATTTGACAAGATCTAAGATGCTTGCTAAACTCGTGACTCAAATATTCACCTCCATGGTCCAACCATAGAAACTTTATTTCCTTTCCAAGTTGATTCTCTACTTCATTCTAAAATTCTTTGAACTTTTCAAATGTTTCAGATTTATACTTCAGAATATAAATATAACTATAACGACTCAAGTCATTGGTGAAGGTTATAAAGTAGAAGAATCTACCATGTGCGGGTATACTCATCATACCGCTCACATCAGTATGTATTATTTCCAACAAGTCACTTGCCCGTTCAACATATCCATTGAGTGGTCATTTCGCCATCTTTCCCATCAAACATGCTTCACATGTATCAAAAGATTCAAAATCCAATGAACTCAAAAGTCCATCACTATGGAGTTTCTTCATGCATTTATGTCAAATGTGACCCAATTGGCAGTGCCACAAGTAGTGGTATTCAATTCATGAGTCTTTCCGCGTTTAGCCTCAGTGTTATGGACGTGTATACCACAATCAAGATCAACAGTAAATAGCCCACTCTTGACGGGAGCATGTGAATAGAAGACATTATTCTCATAAAAAATAACCATTATTCTCTAACTTAAATGAATAACCATCTTGTAAGATACAATATCTCGATATAATATTCATACATAATGCATGTACAAATAAAAATTACTAAGTTCTAATATTAATCATGACGGTAGATGTAAAGATCATGTGCTGATGGTAATCACCTCAACTCTTTCTCCATTCCCGATGCACATCGTCACCTCATTCTTGCCAAGCTTCCTAGGGTTTCATAGCTCCTATATCATATTGTAAATATTAGAAACTGATCCAGTATCAATACCCATGAGTTACTTTTAGGACCTTGCAAGTAAAGATCAATAACATATATATCCGATATACATGAGCTAGACGTTCCAGTATTTTTCTTATCCTCTAAGTACTTCGGGCAATTCCTCTTCGAGTGACCCTTGTCGTTATAGAAGAAACACTCTCAACATCTAGGGCTATAGCAGGCTTAGGTGCCTTTCCCTTGTTAGGGTGTGGCGCTCCTTGGCCCTTTTCTTGTTGTTACCCCCAGACATCTTCTTCTTGAAGTGAGTAGTTTTCTTCACCAACATCACATGATTAGTGGTCTTCTGTATATCCTTTTCAGCAACCTTCAACATCAAGACTAATTCAGCTAATATATTGTTCATCCCATGCATGTTGAAGTTCATGACAGACCCAACAAATATAGGTGGAGTGATTTCAGGATTATGTCGGTTCCTAGTTCTGGAGGAAAGGGAATGCCTAGTGCTTCCAACCTTGAACATACTCATGCAACTTGATTAAATGAGCACTAACCAAGCCTCCTTCCAATCTTTCAGCTCAGGCTTGCTTCTCAAACATGCCCCTCAATTCAGAAATTGTTTCACATGGACCCCAATTTTCAAACCTTTTCTGAAGATATGGTTCTATTGCTGCAAGTAAGGCACATTGGAAAATGATATAGTCATCACTACACGATTGAAAGACATTGTGCGAGTATCTACATTAGAAACTGATCCAGTATCAATACCCACGAGTTATTTTTATGTCTTGCTTTTACAACTATTTCTACTCTATCTAACAAAGTAAAAAACAACTATTGCTATTAAAATAATATTATGACAATCTTCGCGGCTCCGGCCACTCATGCCCAACAATATTACAACATAACACATCTCATACATCATATTGCTATACCACCTCACTTCCCTACAAAAACAAGTTAGACGGTTGTACACGCTTTGCTAGATTACCGGGCTCTATGGTGATGTAGAGAACCGTTCTTTTACCTACGTGGTAAGAAAGAACCATGATCAATTGTTTGATTTTTAACTTATCCGAGGTGCGTCCCCATTGCACTATAAATAGTACAATAGCTTCACTAAACTTCGTCAATACACGTGACCCCGGTGCAGACTTCACCAAATTGACACAAGCCCATTGTGCAAAATACCTCTGTCGATTATTGTGGAAAAACCGAACAACTGGCAAAGTTGTTTCGTGCACCCAAAGTACACTTAACAAACCGATCTCGATCAAAGATTCAAAGTTGGCTCGGGCCGCCAATCATGCAATACCGCGAAGATCAAAATTGTGACAATTGGGTAGCAACAACAAGATTAATAATGCCAGAATTCTACGATTCCTCTATCCGTACATGTTCCTACACAAAGATTGCTACTATTGGGGACATTCTACATAAAAAAACTAGCACATAACCAAGATCCAGTGTGAGGGAGAAGGTAATGGATCATATCCTCGAAGATTGAACTAGTGGAAGTTGGTCGATGACGAGGTTGGTAGTTCATCAATCCCCGCAATAGGCCTTAGCGAGTCACGAGGAGATGTATTATCCCACGGACAGCTCCAACGATCAAGTGCTCCAAGCGTTGCACCTCCACCATTATCCACATGTGCAATGAGAACGACACCGCGTCGAAGTGAGATCAAGCTCATGGACGAAACGGGAACATGTTGATGAAGATCTAGCAGCACTTCATCATTCGGCGAGATTGGATCTAGATGGAGGTAGTAGACATACAGTGCTCTGGTGTATTTATGAAGACGGATCCTCTCGAGAAGTCGGTAGTGCGAAGAGTAGGATGAAGTCAGGCTCTAGGGAACCGGGGCGGTGACTGGTGGCAGTGTTGGTGGTGGTGGCTAGGGTTTGGAGCTTGGGCCTTGGGGATATCTCCTTCGATCATCACCTTTCCCTTGCCCCCTCCCCTCATTATATAGGCGGCCACCCCTCTCCCAAGTGGAGAGTAGGAGTAGGACTCCATATCCTATAAGGACTTCTCCTTTTACTCTTGTCACCAATGAGAGAGAGAAACAAAGGAAGAGTTGGACTCCAACACGGAGGCATCCCCTCTCTCATCCTTCCCAACCACCCTAGGGATGGGATTTTGAGTCTGGGTGGACTCCTCCCCTCCCCCACCGCCTCCCCCCCTAGCCATGGGGGAGCCCTGGCAGAATCGACCAGGATCCCCCCATCACACCTTTGCCTAGTGGGGCCCACTGGGCTAGTTAAATAATATTTTCTTATTTATTATTTAAATATAAATATTTATGCTGAAGTGTCTTGAATTAAATCCCGAACACTCCGAATTAATTTGAAACCTTCCTAAAATATAACTAGCGTTTTCCATTAATGTCTGGAATAATTCTCTCCATTTTCAGTGATATCCTGGACACATTTGGAATATGCCGAGACATTCTGAATCATCCTTTCGAGATTACTTCATTCAAATATCTTAATCGCACTCATGTTCTAAATGCTGAAAACGTCTTAAGTGTGTGACCCTGTTGGTTTGGATATTCACGGACATGTTCGGAACTTATTCCACGATAATGATTACTATAGGTCTTGATACACATATTAATCCCTACAAATAACACGAAGATCTTTATCGTGTGAACCATACTATTTTGTTTGATACATATCGTATTTCTTCATCGATACATTGCATTGCCCGAGATGAAACACTAGGTTATTCTTGTTACCTGGCATGTACTATTTACTCATACCGTACTATCGATGTTCATGTGATCAACAACTTGATCATGTATTTGGCCAGGCGATGACTAACATCATAACACATGAGTGGGACCAAAGTGTATCTCTCTATTGTTAGGAGTAGCAATTCGCTCAAACACACCATGTGAATAATTGGCGTACCATCCGATAAGACTAAACACAACTTTTATGATTACTCTTGTTCAGAGCAACGTTTGAAAAATCCTTCCACGTTCATATTGTACCCAAGTTCACATGTGTCTTGCGGTAAACCGAACTTCAGTAAAGCAAATATATTATTTATGAGAAACCACCGATAAAAATATTGACGATGCGTTTCATAGTATGTCATGTTAGGTCTATCCATCGCCGTTGTTCTTCTAAAAAACCCGATCTTATATATCCTTGGTAACTCCACAACACATTATTATTTTGTCCATAGTTAGAAAACTGAAACTATCGTTCATACATTAACTAGTCTTAGAGGCAAAACTAGGGATACCTTATTGGTGTTTATTATTTCACACATGTATTAGGATTTTTCTCCAAATACGCATTATCTGGAACTAATACAATTATATCATAGAATAATAAAATTATTTATGAAATATAAATATGAATAATATTACATTTATTAATTTCTTTAGAGCACATTTCCATCAACATGAGCCCATTCGGGCTGCGATATCGCGCGGACATGGGCCCGCTCAGAGCCGATGTGGCTATGTGAGCCCATGCCTACCGCGGTTTTTAGCATAGATAGGGCCAGCCCAATGTTGACATGGCATTGTAGCCTATAGCCATACGTAGGTTCTCGCGGTCGGAGAGCCCATCTTGCATCGTAGAAGGTAGACATGCATATGTTCATGATGATTTAATATGGTGGGTCCCGTAACTAGCCGAGGTGTCAGCTTAGACGGTGGATGTTCGTAGGTTTGCGCGTACGTCTACGGTCTAGCTGACAGCGCCATCCCTTGCCATCCAAGCGCTCTTGCAGACAAGAGCTAAGCTAGCAGCGTTATCTTTCGGGGTACGTGACGGTGAGTCCCAGGTACGCGGATCCTCGGCGCCACAACCATCTTTTCTCCTATAAAAGACTCATCCATTTTCGTGGTTTGTCACATTGATTTAGCTGGTTCATCCTACCTTCCCTGCATGTCGTTCTAGAAGAGACACTGCCTACTCCTTAAATGACGGCTTTGCCATATTCGACGTGTTTGGGGTGCCGGCGTGCTTCTCTATAGCACGGTGGGTAGCGGAAGAGTAGGTTCATTCCTTTGTACCTAGGTAAAATGTAGCAATAGCCAATGAAGCACATCTACGAACTTGAGTCAGTGTGATGTCCTCTCGCTGGATGTACGCGTGAACCCCATCAATGGGGAAAAGTGGGAGCCGTGTTAATCGGTGGAACGACATCAACGATGAGCACATATATGGGAGATGGCTTCACAACGGAGCGATGTCCTCCACCAATGGCATAAACGGGAATCGCATATATGACGAGAAGAGGCCACCATGATGATGGTGAATATCATGCCGATGGGAAGAAGGACTACCGTCGACGGTATGTTCTCTCTCTGCGATGTTCGTGAGTAGTCAAGCAGTAGGCACGACGACTGGGGGCATCGTGTCAATGACGAGTGTGTATACGTCAAGAAGGCTCCGTGGCAGAGCAACGTCCTCCCACAGTGACATACGTGGGAGGTGCATCCAATGGAAGAAGCATCTACCACGCAAAATAGGAAGCCTGCTCCGGCGGGGAGAATGACCAACGTTGACGCCGTGTCCTCCCGTTGCAGCGTCTATGAGAAGCGCATAGTCGGGGTGAACACTTTAAGATGGACGCCATGTGGACAAGGCAGAGTGCAAGATTTAGTCAGAGCTTGGGGCTTTTGGCCGGTATTTAGGAGTAGGTCAGTAGGTTTAGATTAGATAGAGTATAGTTAGGTTTGTAGTGTGTATAAGAAAATATAGAAAATATCTATTACGAAAGTTATTACCATTTCATGCATGTATCGCTTTCTACTAACCCTGATGCCTATGCGTGTTTTTCTTTTTCTAATACTAATACTATCTTTATTTTTTACGTGTTTACTTTTTCATTGTAATGTGTACAAAATGATATCGAAAATATCTATTATGAAAGTCACTAAATTCTCGTGCGCGTAATGGTTCCTATTGACTCAGATGCGTATTAATTTTCGCTAATGCAAGAGACGTGCAAGGGCTAAACAAAGTAGGTTTTACAAAGTTCAAGGTAGTCGTATACATGCTTACATCGTTCATCAATAATATAAGAGAATTTCGAACGAGTTTCACATGCCCCTTTCTCGTCACTATAGTGTATGTAGATTGTTAGATAGGATTCTAGGATTAGTCGTCTGACTATTTCTTTCGTGTAGTTCCATGTGTATATGTTCTGCTTTACTTTTTACACGTATATTTCCACGTGTTAGTGTTGTGCAGTATATTCTTGTATGCTTGCGTATTTGTGTTAAAAATCTTATCATGTCGCTTGTTTCAGTTCTTGATTATAGGCTTCTAGAATACTCTATGCATGCGATCATGAGACGATAATATCTCCACTACCTCGCACAAAGAGGGATCTGTCGATTCTACTCTTCAGTTTGATGAGATGTCGCTTCATGAGTCATGTCACGGATACTGGACGCGTGCGAACCTGTCACGCATGTTTGGACGTACGCGGTCCATGTGCACATGAAACGGCTCTTATAGCATCAATGGTTTCGTATGCTAGAAGCCTAAAAGTTAAGTCCCACCTCGACAACATAGAGCGGTTTTAGCTAGCTTATAAACCTAGTAATGAGAGTTTGGCTAACCAGGTTTGATGATTTACCGTAGGAAGTCCAGTACCTATGGGAGGGCCTCATATATGGTTTTTAATCTTGCATGATAGCGTTTACTTAGTGCAATAATAGTTCCTCACGCATACACTTGGTCAACATCTTATTTTTTGTTGACCTGTTGTTTAACATTTTGCCTGACAGTCGCGTCCCAGGGGGCACAGAGAGAAGTATAGTAATCATAATGTAAATATAGTTCATCTCGATATTACTGTAGCAAACCACAATAAAGGGAAGATCAAATCCAATACAAAGTAAAGTATGAATAGAGTCTCAAAACCCTAAGTTTACAAGTGTGAATCTCTCTCTCGATCTTGTGCAAGGGGATTATAGAGGAGAGGATCGATGGAACCCTTTTTCTCCTTCATATCTCTTCTTCCTCTGTTCTTGAATGGATGCTAGCTGCCGCATCTATTATTCTTTTTGCCTCCTTCATTAAAAGTGCTTATATTGATCAGGCAAAGGCGGCTGCAAGTGGTACGGGCAAGACGTTCGGGCATGCTCCACCCATACTGATGCTCGTTAAGGATTCTGGAGCATCGAATCGGAAGGCCTTCAGTTATAGATTTGCTTGATTTGTTCCAATATGCTCATAAATGGCATTGGATCCTTCCAAAAGTGTCCAAAATCTGAAACTAACATGAAAACTACAAGGTTTCGCTAACTTGCGATATTAGCATTATATGAAACATGAAATCCAACAAAACCAAGTGAAAACTAATGGAAAATCCTTGGGAAAAGTGTCATAATTTGGAGCTATCAGCTGTGGATGATTCAACCATCATAGCCACCGCCACCGCCTGTTCCGCCGTCGACGCATGGTCAGCGGCGCATCGGGACGCCGCCACCTCTACTCGTCATTTATTTCTCGAGCACGGGAGAAGGGGAGGGAAGTGAGAAAGGGGAGTGACTTAAATAACTGTCCCGATTCAGACAAGTAATGAAGATCTAACGTCCGTGGCCTCCATCCGCTAACACGGTGCAGTGTTAGACTTAACAATGGAGCCCACCTACTAGAAAATGTGTTAAGGTGTAATCTCAGACCTCACATTTCTAAATCACAAGGCGGTATAACCCGAAACTGGGGAGGACGAACTACCGTGGAGGCCGTGAGGCTGCCCACAAGCAGGCCACAATGGCAGGGCACTATACTAGACAACCATCCACCCTAAAATTCATGCTTATAGCTTCGAGTGCGAGAAACATGACCGGCTAGCTGCAAGTCTAATGTACAAAAGTGAGTATGTATGCCAGCGACATACAAGAGTACATCAAAGTAATTCCATCTAAAAGAAATAGAAATATTAGATGCCAATTACGGTAAGAACCAAATTATATAGATAGTAGTAATACTATTTTAGGATTATATCCTCATACATCACTCAATAAATCATCAAGCGAAAGCGAAAACACTGATCCGAGTATGGATTAAGAGTTAAGTCGGCATAAGATGCCACAGAAATAAGCACATCCCCGCCCACAAATCTCAGAGATCTCCATCCCCAAAATCTCTACGCATGAGGGTCGTTGCCTCCATAATCAGACTCATCGATGTAGTAGCCTCCATATGTATGTACCTGACAACCTAAACAATAATTGGTGTGAGACCCTAGGGATACTCAGCAAGTTTTTATGGAACTAAAGGGAAAAACCTGGGAGTGGTGCAATTACAGTGAAAGATAATAGCTAAACAGTTCTATAGACACATGCTACAACATCCGCCTAACCAGATATAGACGGACGCACGTTAGTTATAAACCAAGAATTATATAAGCAACATAAATTAAATATATCCTATCGTCCTTCTCACTTACCAAATGAGAAGGTAGAAGAATATCCCATCCATTGGCAATTTTATTATCCATTCCATGAGTATTGCACTAATTACTAGATATGTTTAGTAAAGTTAAACATGGTACTTTAGTTATAGTTATCTATGATCGAGAAACTATGCTCCAAGTCATCCATAACCATGGGCACGACATTCAGAATGATTTATCCTATAGGAATGCACAAATAGCAACATAGGCATAATCAACCTCAGAAAAAACCAAATAAAAAGCAACGAGACATCACGACAAAGCATTCACAAGATTCAAAAATGATTTTAGAGGGGCCACCCACTAAGCTACCCGCAACGAAGTCGGACGGACTTTGAGACGGACCCAGGATTTGTGTCAATGGTTGTAAATGACTAGGAACCCGAAAGTGTGATTGGGCTTGTCGATACTACGCAAACATTCCATGTTTCAAAACATTACAGGTAAATGATCCACGTGCAACAGTATTAAATAAAATAGTAAAACATGAAGTAAGTATAGGATAGTCGTAAAACCCTAAACTATTTGTGGCCCCAACAAATAAGATGTGAATCAAGCTCGGCTGTAGGGGATTCATGGCCCCACATGCGGATAGTGCGATAGTCAAAGAATAAGAATCAAGTACTTAGGTCCTAAGGGACACCTGTGAGCGGTTAAAAACCAGATCTTAGTTATTGCTCACTGTGCCTCTTTCCTTAGTTATCCCATTATTACGTGGTTTAAGTTGTTTAGGTACCTCGTTATCCATAACAGACTCGAAGAAAACCTACACATGCAATTCTACGACTCGCATGGCTCAAACAACTCATGTACTAAGGTCTAGTAGGATGAAGGTACAAGCTTTAGTGGGGTTTAAAAGTAAAGGTTGTGTAGTACTTGGGATTGCAATTTAATTCAGATCGCCACACAATGATGCAAGAATAAAGATACAGGCAATAGGTGCTATATGTAATGCAAGCATGGGCAAATGCTTGCATGTGAGGTCAGTGATTGGATAAACGGGATCTGGGTAGTACTCTTGGTTCTCCTAATAACACCCCTGCTCGGTGTCTATCCAGAATAAAAACCAAACATACAAGGGCCATAATAAATAAAGTGCACAATCATATGAAATATATTCAATAAGCACAAACAAGGAATGCCATGATGGAATGATGCGGAATTGCATGGTATAACGTAGCATGGCATGGGTGAGGTGTCGAAACAAGAATAAACCATTTTTATTAATAGTTTAGTCAAGTTTTACTCCAATAAACCTTGCTGCATACTTAATATTTATATGATTCATGCTTCAATTGATATCATGGAATACATAGTAGTAAAGGGCACGTCGCGCTGATTGATTTAGACATATTATTTAGTGAATTGGGGAATATGGTTTGAAAGTTATAGATTTATTAAGAAAAGGCATATTAATAGCATTTAATAATTCGAAAACTTTAAAAGCCCATAATTTATTTTAAATAACATATTCACATTCATGGCATTTTTTTGGTTAGAAAACATATGTCATTTGCAATAGTTGAATATATATATTAAAAGTCATTATTAAATGCAATTTAATTTAAAAAGGGCAAAAAGTCAACAGTTTGAATAGTTAGGTTCAAAACTAGAATAAAGTGAATATGTATTTGAATTCATATTTGAAAATGATTTACATTTCATTTGTAAAGTTTCTGCAAATTCCCAATATTTTAACAATTATGAATTAATTTAGATATATTCAATTTTCTGAACTTTTTATTGTTTAAAGAAATCTCGTGGGACTTTTTGCACTCAGGAATAAGCTTCCCACAACTCATGACAGATTGGGCCACGTCACTAGCGGTGCCACAACGCGCGTGGTCAACTGAGCGCTGACACTTGTGATGACAGGGGACTTCAGGTTGGATAGAAAAGAAAAAAGGGGCTTTTCTACAAAACTGGCATGAGCATGGTTTTAGATGAACGGAGACTGAATTAGAGCAGCCTGGAAATAGCTAGCTCGGGCGATCTTTGGTTGATGATGGTGATCTCATCGCTGGATAAAATAACGCGTCGTTTTCGTTGTTGTAAGAGCATCTCCACTCGTTCCCCAATACGGCGTCCGACGCGGCCATTTTTTGCCCATATTAGGGGCGCCTGATAGAACACAGATTAGAGGGGGCGCTGTCCCCCAGCCGTACCGCCATATAAAAACTTCAAACATTCGAAATAATTGCCAAATACGAAATTAACATTGATTTTACAAACAATTGAAACAACAATCACATTTTTTACAGATAATTGGAACACTTTCACAAACAAGAGAAAAAATGGAACTACTAGTGCCACAGTTAGATGGGCGCGGAGGATGTCGATTCCAACGTCGAGCGCAAGCTTAGAGACTTTTAATCCAAATGAGGTGGTTCCCGGAGGCGATGTAGTCGAGCATCCATTCAAGCGTGCACCCTTGTGCACTCCACCATTGTCGCCGGGCATCGAAATTTTTGTCATGCGGCGGCAGGCTGGCGCCATCATAGGCGATGATTTGTCCCGCACGCTGCAACTTGAAGAAAATCATCCACTAGTGGTGGTTGTCGGGATGCCATTGGGGGTCGTCTCTCTCCTCCGGCGTGAGATCTGACTAGAAGTGGGCAAAGATGGCCGCGGATAGGGCCTCCCCGACCGGCACCGGAGGTACCTGATGAGGATATATATAGGGATTATGATGATTCTGACTGCTTGAACTGGAAGGAAATATTGATTCAAATCAATAATGACTATCAGGTGAATACACACTTCAACATCATCCACTTGATGCTTTGGTACCTTATAATCCATCAAAATCCTCACCACCCACATTCTAGTCAAAAACCCTTGTGCATTTTTAAAAATGCATTTGAACCATATTTTGAATGTCCTCTATATCTAAAGCTTTCACTATCAATGGCCGGCTGCTCCATCTATTGGATCTTCGAGCGGAGCTCGGTTGTTTTCACCCGGATATTGCCAGGAGGCCCTTCCCCCTATGTTTGACTCATCCTAGTAGATGAGTTCACACCTGTCGATTCCGGTCAAAGAAAAAAGCTTTTTCTTGAATCTGTTCCAACATCACCTATTTGAATGTCTCCATTTCCTAACCCTTGTGCATTTTTAAAAATGCATTTGAACCATATTTTTAACAATCCCAAGGACTACCAAGGACCACTCTTGCCCTTGGTTAGATCATCCTCCAACCCACTTGTTCTTGATGGTTTTGCAGGCAAGAAAATAACTATTCTTGCAAATCTAGTCAACATGCCTACTTTGACAGAAGCTCACACCATCATCCAACCTTCTATGGACCAAATCCTTGCATGGTTATGTGCTACTAATATAGGTCTATCAATATCTACTTCACTTGTTCCAAGTGGATCTTTGTGTTTCTTAAAACCACGAGGTTTTGAAGGCTAGTTGATAATCTACGTTGGCAGGCTTATTTTATTCAAAGTTTGAAATCAATTCTTGGTGAGCTCAAGCAGGATCAAGCTCAAACCTCTATACCATTGCAATCTACATCACTTGGTCTATGCATACATATATCCCATGACCCAAGGGGATTCTTGAGCTCCGAGATCCAACAAGGTTTTGGTGGCATGAACACAATCTTACCCAAGATCCTTAAATCTCTAGTTTTCACCAAAATCAACTTGGATTCTCCAATCCCAAGGTTGCAAATGCTTATTACACCTTGTCTACATCATCTACCTTGATCATCAAGATTTACCAAATTATATCCATATTTATTATGGACCAAATCTATTTAATTCCGTTAATAGACAAAATCTCCAAAACTCCTTTCCCAATGGAAAGTTTGGGTTTTGCTCAATTGAGATACATATATCATACTCTATCTTCCCACCTAAAAAATAAATATTTTTGAAGACTTTTATTATTTCTTTTTGCCTATTTTCTTAAATGGCGGAAATGGAATAATAATTGTTTTAAATACTTTCAAGCCACAATAAATCTTGGGAAAATTCCCCTAAGTGTGTATTCACCTTTGGGACCATCTCACATCAAAAACTCCACCTATCCAATTCAAAAATATCAAATAAATTCCTAAAAACCATTTCTACACTATTTGAATAATTGATATAAAGTGCATCTAGAATTCTCTAAAAAATCCCAAATAAATCTTGGAGGTGCATCTTAACATTACCCATCTAGCAGCATCCTTATCTCATCCTGGCAAGGTAAACTTTCAAGAATTCCTTTCTAGCCATCAATTATGGAGAGATTGATCCTAACACCACATCATTGTGAAACTGTCTCAAATCTTCCTCAAACCTTGTCCACCACCACTCCTCAGCACCAGGACACACCCAGGCCGACCACCACTGTAGTATCACTATAGCAACTTATACCTCTTGTCTCTAGTGCTTGTCCATGAAGGAGACACAAGCCAACCCCTTTTTCTTGCCCTTAAAACCTTGCAACAGCTGTCCCTACTCCCTCTGCCCTGGAGCTCAACCAGAAAACCACTTTCCCTTAGCCCACAACAATATCAGCCCTGGTTTCACCCCTCCCCCTTGCTCCATAGGCCATGTCCACCCCACCCCTCCTCCACTTGGTTTATAAGGCCACAAACCAGCACAACTCTCCCCCTTGCTGCCCATTTGCTCCTCTCCCTCTCACTTACCCCCACCTAACACCACTCTTCCTCCCCTACCTTATCTTGCCCGAGAGAGGAAGAAAACGAGCCTCTTCCTCCCTTCACCTCCCTCTCTGCATGTCACCCTGCGAAGATCCCCACGTCCTCACGAGTCTAACGCACCCCCTTTTGTTGCGCAGGAACCCCTGCTTCGGCGGTGTAGTCGAGCTCCGACGAGGCTCCCCCTCAGTCCACCTCGCGCGAGCCCTCTCCCTTGCAGAACCTCCTCGATGCTGCCCATCCATGCAATCCCCATCGTCGACCACGTCTCCCCTGGGCCGCGCATGCTCCTCTCTAGCCCTCTGGAAGAAACTCCGGCGAGTACCGAAGCAAACTCCGCCGGCGCTGATGCGGGCGATGCTGCCTGACGAGGAACCTATCCTTGCCGCCCATTGCCGGGACCGTCATCGACCGTCGCTCCTCCTCCTCCGTTTCCCGGTCCCCGGAGAGCCATAGGTAAGCCGCCCGGACCTCCCTACCGCCGTCGTATAGACAGCTGACTGGGAAGACGGCCTAGCTCGCTGGACGTCACCTTAATCTTCCGAAGTGGAACCTCTGAAAATCTGGTCAAGTAAATAACTAGGGACAAAGCCATGAGTACTTTTAAATGTACTTGTAAATCACCAGGATAAATGAAATAAGGAAATGCAATTCTGGCTACGGCGAGATAGCTCTATCTGGGGTTGTCTTTGAAAAGCCTAGACTACTTCTTGTAATTATGGCATCTCCATATCTTTGTTGAAAAAGAGTTTTGAAACATGCCTATGTTTTATAGTTCAAGACATCTCCATATCTTTTAAAACCTTTTTGAAAATAGTTTTGGAGTAAAAACCCTTTTGTAAACCGCTTTGACCTCCTCGGGTCAAAACAACACATTAAACTTAGGTTCCCCCGGAACCTTCATACTTTCATCCATTCTTTCCAAACGAACACCGTTTGGGTACTCCTAGCCAACACCTTTCCAACCGTCCTTGACCATGGACACGACTATTCGAATAGATTATACTCTGTAGAGTTTGCGCACTTTCCCCACAAGAATCAATACATCCGTCGGGATACAACCACGACCCACTATCACTGTAGATGGCGGTCCAGATAATCAAACCTAACCTTTCACTTGTCGACCCTAGCAAAGGCCGCTTTTCATTTTGGGTTTGTTCTCCCCGGCAACGAGTATGTGGCTCCCAGCCATAGTCCTGCATTCCGTACACACGCATACCCAAGCCACAACTTAGCGTATACCTTAATCTGGTGACTCCACTTCCTTCCGTACCACCTAAGTCATACCGTCTGCGGGAGACCCAATTGTTGCACCGGCCTCCTGTCAGGACAGGCTCACTCTTGCCGAAGCAAGCAACAGGCTTCAGATCCGAGATCTGGTAGCGCTTGCCCGGAATTCAAGGGATCTCTCCCTATAAGCATGGTACAAGCTGCCTCGGCTAAAGCAGACAAACTACAAGTTAAGCCCCATCACCTGGGGTAATGTGGTTACACTGTTAAAAATTGTTCCCGTAAAGGCATAGAACATCTCTTCTTTTCCTCATTTCTCATCATCACCACTTTTGTAGTTTAAAACATCCGCTAGGAACGATGCCTCTTCCCAAGGGTTTTACCAAAATAGTTTATTAACATTTTGTAGTAGGGTAAATCCCAAAACAATTCATTTTCTCAAAGCCGGGGTTTTCAACGAGGTAGGATGCTAACCATCATACTCTCAGTCTAAAGAGATAAAATGGTAGGTACATCAAGGTGGTGCCACAAGAGACACAAAGTCATAACTTGGAGGAGCCAAGTTATTAGCGCAGTATTTATAAAACAAGACATGCAGGTAAATAATGCAAATTATAAAGAGGATACAAAACAGGTAATAAAGAGAGTAGGACAAGTATCGGAATTCAGGAATGGTGGCTTGCCTGTGATCAGCAATAAGTCCCTAGACTTCTTTAGATAACCAAGAATACCCAATAAATAATAGTAAGAAATCCCTTCCTTCTTGTCATCAAACACTCTCACTATCGCCGTCATCGGGTACACATGCAAGTAGACAAGTCCACAATCAATACAAGGCATACAAACATAAAACCATACAGCAAATAAACATACTGAATACTACTGAACTAGGTAGGTTTCGGAGGAATGGGCTACTGGAGTGGAATTTTACTAGATTGCCATTGTAGTGTTTTTCTCTTAGAAGATAGATGTCTAGGATAGATACCTTGAACGTGGATTGGGGTTCTGAGGTCTGTAGGATACCAATGTGCAACAGTGGTATCCTTAGAAAGGTCTTGCCAAAACCAAACCAACACAAGTGGTTTCACTTGATTATCAATTACCTAGATTTAAATATGACCTTTGTAGTGGAAATAACTCTAGTTTGAGGAGTGTGGCGCCCCGCAAAAACCACTACTAGAAAATCGCGTTGTTTTTGTGCATTGCATCTTCATGACCGCATGCTCATGTCATGATGCCAGATTGTATTTTTGCATCGTCATGTCATCATGCATTTGTTTGTCTAAAACTATTTTCTAAAAGCCTAGTTTTGTATTCTAAATATTCCCTGTCTTAATTTCAAATCAAAACTCCTGTCTTTTCCGGGTCTTTTATTTGTCTAAAAACTATTTACAAAAGTCTATTTTAAATTAAATAAAAGTTTATATTATTTTAAGGAGGCAGCCCGCCAGGCCCGAAAGCCCGGCCGGCCACCTCCAAGCCCTACACTAAAACCTAGTCTAATCCTAATTCTACCCAACCCTATCCTACCCAGCCTTCCTCCACCTCACCCTGACCAATCCCCTCCCTCCACCTCACACCTCCACCTCACTCCAGCCAACCACCAGCCGCCACCTCTCCACCTGCCCACCCACACACACACCCACACACGCCTGTCCGCACACCCACCTCCACCTGGGCATGGCCCCCACCACCAACTCCACTGTGCCACCTGCCTGTCCCCTGGTCCCACCCCACCTCTTTCCCCCCCCCACACCCACCTGCCGACGCACGTCACGCCACCCCATCCCACCATGCCACCTGCCTGGCCCCACCCCGCATTGGACAGCCACGTCGCGGACCCCATCGCCCGACCTCTCCTCGCCTAGGTCCTCTCCCAACCTCCCCATCCACCGCGACCCCCATCCCGAACTCCTTCCTCACCGACAGGCGCCACCACCGCCAGCCCGCGCCTCTCCCCGCGAGGCAGCGCCGCCTCCCCGCCTGCCTCCGTGACCTTGCCGGCCACCCTCGCGTCCTCCTTCCTTGCCGTCTCCGGCCGCTGTTCTTCACCGCCGCCCTCCTCCGCTCTGGCGAGCCCGGCGAGTCCGAGCCCTGGCCCTCTCTCCTCCTGCTCACCGTCGCGCCGCTGCGGGCCCCCACCTCATCGTCGTCCTCCGGTCCCTGGCCTTCTCCCTCCGGCCTCCTCCCACCATCACTGCCGCGACGCCTCTCTCCTCTCTGCCTCTCCCTAGTGCGCCGCTGCTGGGGGCTTCGCCCTGACAGGTCTCCTTGCACCCATGAGCCGCCGCCCGCAGGACCTTCCTCCGACCGGCCTCGCATCCTGCCCCCACGACCACGACCGTGGATGCACAGGCCGCCTCTCGTCCTCCGGCCGCCCTCCGTCGCTGGGCCTTCTCGTCCGTGCCCGCCGATGAACTTGCCGGCCCCGAGCGCCCGCGGTTTGAGTCACCACATCGCCGGACCCCACCTCGCCGTCGCCCCTGTTCTGGCCGCCGCCCGAGCCTATTGGAGTTTGTCCTTGGTGCCACCCGGTTTTCTGTCTCTGCCTTGTAGTGCTACAGGTTGCGCATCGTGTATCCTTGTGCTGCTGCCATTGTTTCCCTCCAGTACCAGTAGGGTTGCTCCATGTGCTGTGTTTCGGTTCTGATCACGAGAACAGGGAGTTTGATGTTGTTGCTTTGGCTACCGCGTGAAGATGGATCTGCGGGGGTGCTCCGTTTTTCCACGATTCTTCGTTGCACGGGTTGTCGAGTCAGATGAGTACCTCAACAAGACCGGCACCATGCCGATGCATTTGAAGAACTTGGAATCGAGGGACGATTCCTGCCATGGCCTCCTTCGAGAATTTGGTGACGCTGGTACGACTAGATCTTCTCGGACCCGAAGACCCTGATCCACGGATCCGGTGATGCCGAACCCCCTCGGCACGACATGATCCGGTGATGCCGAACCCCCCCGGACCCGGAGAATCCCTGGACACCAAGATCTACCAGCGCCGAACCCCAAGACCGACGACGTCACCCGAGAACTCCGACAAGGACGCCAAGCTCGTCGAGAACCCGGACGCCAAGATCACCGACACGGATACGACAAGTACTTCACCCTGAACGCCAAGACCAACCCGATACGCGGCCCCGACAAGTTTTTCGCGATGACAAGATCGACACCGACCAGGGTGAGTCCGATGAGCCGCCGACACCACATCATGACCTGCGATGACCTCCGAAGTCCGATCCCGTCGACCCTGAACCCTGAGACCAGACCCGAACCACATCGAACCAAGATCTTCCGAACCCCATGTGTGAACCTTTTTCTGAGCCCCTATTTTATAAATGCTATATAAAAAGCTGTTGCATAGTAATTGTTCATCTTGCATGCATATCATAATCATGCCGGATCTTCTGCCGTAGTATTAAATATTGCATCCGGTGTTTCTTCTAGTGTTTGCTTCTTCACGGACTAGGCCGATGAGTTGATGCGAGTATCGACAAGTTCTCCGATTATGATCCTTCGGCAGTGTTTCCCAGACGAGCATCTCTTCCCCTTCTACCTATTTTGCTTTTATAATCATTATTTCCTCCTGTTGATCTATTGCTATCTGTGTCGCGATGCTTTAGTTTCCGTGCACCATTTATACTCCTTGCAGCCTCTATATTGCCAAGGACACATCCTATTGCCTGTTTTTTGGTAGATAGTCGGCCCTGTGAGTCGTAGTTGCTTGGTTCTGTGTTGTTCGTGTCGTTGTCGTTCCACCGTTGACGGCAAGTTAGCACATGATAAACGGTGGAGATGCTTAATGGTGGAGATGATCATGACTTTAAATACAACTATTAAAATGCTAGATATAACTAATGCAGAGACATCGGTGGGCAATAGATGTTATTTGGTTCTTCCATGCTCACTTGTGTCCCGTAGGACCCCGAGTACTTGTCACATGTTCCTTGATTTTTCGCACTATCCACATCCGGGAGGCCTTATGGACCCTCTTGAGCTAGAGCTTGATTCACTTCTATTTCTTGGGGCCACAAACTAGTTTGGGGCTTTATTACTATCCTGTACTTATGCCATGTTTTACTGCTTTATTTACGATTGTGCGTGGAGCACCTGTACTGTTTAGGATCGTGACATGTTTTCGCTGTATCGACAAGCCCAGTCACACTTTCGGGTTCCGAGTCGTTTACAGCCGTCCACACAAACCTTGGGTCCGTCTTGGAGCCAGCCAACTTCGTTGCGGGTAGCTTAATGGGGTGGCCCCCTGAAATATTTTATGAATCCTGTGATCGCTTTGTCGTGAAAGCCTCGTTGGGTTTTGAGTTGGTTTTTCCGAGGTTGATCGAGTGTGTGTTGCTATTTGTGCACCCCTGCAGCGTAAAACTTTCTGAAAGCCGTGTCCACGGTTATGGACGACTTGGAGCATAGTATCTCGATCATAGACAAGCATAACTAAAGTAGTGCTATAAACTTGACATAATATATGACTAGTAATCAGATTCAACTATTACGGAATGGATATTTACAAATGCCAACAATTGGTGGATCTTGGTTGTTTGTTAAATATGCCTTGTAATTATTGCAACTCCAATGGAATGTGATAAAAGTGCCAACAACTGCTGGGTTTTGGGATTACTCAGGACAATTATATCTGACTAGTAAATGTTCCAACTACAACTGAATGTTAACTAAAACTGCCTACTACTTATGCTATTAGGATGACTCATGCTATCTATATCTGATTAGTAATAGCTGCAACTATAACGGAATGAGTAAAACTGCCAACTGTGTGAGTTCCTTGGTCCGACTTCCTCGTTTGGTCTCGAGGGGGAAATACCAGGATGGGTTTGTTTGGTGTTAGCTTCAGGTTGGATCCGAATAGGTGTTTCTTACCCCTCTCTAATAACCGCCAGTGATACCGAGTCTCTATAGGTTGTTTAGTGCCGCTGCACTGCCGCTTTAGCCCACCATACCTATGTAGGCGAGAGCCGCCGAATTCTAGCCTCTCCGTGTACTGGCCTCAGTACTGACGCTCCTCTTTTTCCTTTGCCCTTTGTTGGCACCCCTTTTGTTTTAGCAGGTTTGAGATCGACGTCGTTAGTAGGGTTACCCTTCCGGCTTGGCCTGGGCAGGGTTATGGACGCCATTGGTTATTCTTCAGGGCTCTTAGCCTAATTTGCATCTTGTCCGTACTTGGATGCTGTATCGTTTTCAAGGTGATTTGGATCTTTGTATTGTACATCTGTATTCTTGACTCGTTGAGTCACTGTTGTATATAGATCTGTTCTGTGGGTCCCATCGAGGACTGTTGTGTAATGGTATTACTTCGTTTTCCACCCGCACGAAAGTGCCTGGTGGGCGTCCTTGAATCGTTTCTATGCGGGTTTGGCGGAAAGCGCTAAAACTTGCATAGGGCCAATTCGAGGGTGTTACAGAGTGGTATTAGAGCTCAGCAGTTGCGATACCCCACAAGTCCAGCCCGTAGGATAACCTAGCTAATGGCCGAAGTAGAGTGTCAAAACTATTTTGCAAAATCGGTTGGATAGATCTGATTAGGTCTATTTTTACTCCTTACCCCTCTGCTGTTCTCCTCTTACCTCTACGTTTGTTGAATCTTCTCTCTTATCTTTTCTTCGAGTCCAGGAATTCTCGTGGTTGGGTTTCCGTCGTACCTTCAGGGTTTCGGTTCCTCCTTTGGTAATGGTGCTTCTACATCCAGTCTTCTTGCTATCTGAGGAATCTTTCATCTGTTGGACTTCTCTCTGTTCCTTGTTGTGCATCCCGGTGGTTTTCAACGCGAGGACATCCTCTATGCTAGATCCGATGCAGAGCCTGCATCATTCCTTTGTTCTCCGGACATCGCTTGTCAATATCTTCAGTCTGAATTCCGAGAGTTGGCTGCATAATTCTCCTATTCATGTGCAAAAGTAATGCTTTGAGTGCGGGATGGAGTAGCTACCATACCACTACTCTTATCATTCGCTTTGTACATTGAATCGGTGGATCCAGCAATTTTACTCCATCCACAGAAGTTAGAGGTGGCTTTATTTGTTGATACCTCTACCTTCGCCCTTTGTCCTCGGAGTGTTCTCTCGGCCATCACTGACAACGACCTCTTATTAGTGGTGTCGCGAGCATCTACACGAAGCGAGAAGATTCAGATTGCCGACCTTCTTCCCGGTACCATGAGGCGGATCTCGAGGGCGAGATCCTTTGTTAGTGGTGTCGAATTGTGGCGCCCCGCAAAAACCACTACTAGAAAATCGCGTTGTTTTTGTGCATTGCATCTCCATGATGGCACGCTCATGTCATCATGCCACATTGCATTTGAGAATCGTCATGTCATCATGCATTTGTTTGTCTAAAACTATTTTCTAAAAGCCTAGTTTTGTTTTCTAAATATTCCCCGTCTTAATTTCAAATCAAAACTCCGGTCTTTTCCGGGTCTTTTATTTGTCTAAAAACTATTTACAAAAGTCTATTTTAAATTAAATAAAAGTTTATATTATTTTAAGGGGGCAGCCCGCCAGGCCCGAAAGCCCGGCCGGCCACCTCCAAGCCCTAAACTAAAACCTAGTCTAATCCTAATTCTACCCAACCTTATCCTACCTAGCCTTCCTCCACCTCACCCTGACCAATCCCCTCCCTCCACCTCACACCTCCACCTCACTCCAGCCAACCACCAGCCGCCACCTCTCCACCTGCCCACCCACACACACACCCACACACGCCTGTCCGCACACCCACCTCCACCTGGTCTCCACCTGGGCGCGGCCCCCACCGCCAACTCCACCCCGCCACCTGCCTGTCCCCTGGTCCCACCCAACCTCTTTTCCCGCCCACACCCACCTGCCGACGCACGTCATGCCACCTGCCTGGCCGCACCCTGCACTGGACAGCCACGCCGCAGACCCCGTCGCCCGACCTCTCCTCGCCTCGGTCCTCTCCCCACCTCCCCATCCACCGCGACCCCTATCCCCTACTCCTTCCTCACCGACGGGCGCCGCCACCTCCAGCCCGCGCCTCTCCCCGCGAGGCAGCGCCGCCTCCCCGTTTGCCTCCGTGACCTCGCTGGCCACCCTCGCGTCCTCCTTCCTTGCCGTCTCCGGCCGCCTTTCTTCACCGCCGCTCTCCTTCGCTCTGGCGAGCCAGAGCCCCGGCCCTCTCTCCTCCTACTCGCCGTCATGCCGCCGCGGTCCCCCACCTTGTCGTCGTCCTCCGGTCCCCGGCCTCCTCCCTCCGGCCTCCTCCCACCATCGCTGCCGCGACTCCTCTCCCCTCTCTGCCTCTCCCGCAGGTGCGCCGCTGCAAGGGGGCCGCTCGCCCGTGACCCAGGTCTATTCAGACCCCGCGTTCTCCCCATCGTGCCGTTCTGTCCGCCCGGCCGGAGCCGCCGCCCACAGGAGCTTTCTCTGACCGGCCTCGCCTCCTCCCCCCACGACCTCGACCGTGGACGCATAGGCCGCCTCTCGTCCTCCGGCCGCCCGCCTTCATCGGGCCTCCTCGTCCGCGCCCGCCGATGAACTTGCCGGCCCCGAGCGCCCGCGGTTCGAGTCGCCACATCGCCGGACCCCACCTCGCGGCTCCAGCTCGCCATCGCCCCCTGTTCTGGCCGCCGCCCGGACCTGTTGGAGTTTGTCCCTGGTGCCACCCGGTTTTCTGTCTCTGCCTCGTAGTGCTACAGGTTGCGTGTCGTGTATCCTTGTGATGCTACCGTTGTTTTCCTCCAGTACCAGTAGGGTTGCTCCATGTTCTGTGTTTCGGTTCTGATCACGAGAACAGGGAGTTTGATGTTGTTGCTTTGGCAACCGCGTGAAGATGGATCTGTGGTGGGGCTCCGTTTTTCCGCGATCCTTCATCGCACGGGTTGTCGAGTCAGATGATTACCTCGACAAGACCGGCACCATGCCAATGCATTTGAAGAAGAACCTATAATCGAGGGATGATTCCTGCCAAGGCCTCCTTCAAGAATTTGGTGACGCCGGTATGACTAGATCTTCTCGGACCCGAAGACCCTGATCCACGGATCCGGTGATGCCGAACACCCTCGACACGACATGATCTTCCTCACAGAGCACTGAGACCCCGGACCTGGAGAATCACTGGACACCAAGATCTACGACCCCAAGACCGACGACGTCACCCGAGAACTCCGACAAGGATGCCAAGCTCGTTGAGAACCCGGACGCCAAGATCGCCGACACGGATACGACAAGTACTTCACCCGGAACGCCAAGACCGACCCCGACAAGTTTTTCGCGACGACAAGATCGACACTGACCAGGGTGAGTCTAATGAGCCACCGATGCCACATCAAGACCTGCGATGATCTCCGAAGACCGATCAAGTCGACCCTGAACCCTGAGACCAGACCCGAACCACATCGAACCAAGATCTTCCGAAACCCATGTGTGAACCTTTTTCCGAGCCCCTATTTTATAAATGCTATATAAAAAGCTGTTGCATAGTAATTGTTCATCTCGCATGCATATCATAATCATGCCGGATCTTCTGCCGTAGTATTAAATATTGCATCCGGTGTTTCTTCTAGTGTTTGCTTCTTCACGGACTAGGCCGATGAGTTGATGCGAGTATCGACAAGTTCTCCGGTTATGATCCTTTGGCAGTGTTTCCCAGGCGAGCATCTCTTCCCCTTCTACCTATTTTGCTTTTATAGTCATTATTTCCTCCTGTTGATCTATTGCTATCTGTGTCGTGATGCTTTAGTTTCCGTGCACCATTTATACTCCTTGCAGCCTCTATATTGCGATGAACACATCCTATTGCCTGTTGTTTGGTAGATAGTTGGCCCTGCGAGTCGTAGTTGCTTGCTTTTGTGTTGTTCGCGTCGTTGTCGTTCCACTGTTGACGGCAAGTTGGCACATGATAAACGGTGGAGATGCTTAATGGTAGAGATGATCATGACTTTAAATACAACTATTAAAATGCTAGATATAACTAATGCAGAGGCATCGGTGGGCAATAGATGTTATTTGGTTTTTCCACGCTCACTTGTGTCCCGTAGGACCCCGAGTACTTGATACATGTTCCTTGATTTTTTGCACTATTCACATCTGGGAGGCCTTATGGACCCCCCTGAGCTAGAGCTTGATTCATTTCTATTTCTTGGGGCCACAAACTAGTTTGGGGCTTTATTACTATCCTGTACTTCTGCCATGCTTTTACTGCTTTATTTACGATTGTGCGTGGAGCACCTGTACTGTTTAGGATCGTGACACGTTTTCGCTGTATCGATAAGCCCAGTCACACTTTCGGGTTCCCATTCGTTTACAGCCGTCCACACAAACCTTGGGTCCGTCTCGGAGCCGGCCAACTTCGTTGCGGGTAGCTTAATGGGGTGGCCCCCTAAAATATTTTATGAATCCTGTGATCGCTTTGTCGTGAAAGCCTCATTGGGTTTTGAGTTGGTTTTTCCGAGGTTGATCGAGTGTGTGTTGCTATTTGTGCACCCCTGCAGGGTAAAACTTTCTGAAAGCCGTGTCCGCGGTTATGGACGACTTGGAGCACAGTATCTCGATCATAGACAAGCATAACTAAAGTAGTGCTATAAACTTGACTTAATATATGACTAGTAATCAGATTCAACTATAACGGAATGGATATTTAAAAATCCCAACAACTGGTGGATCTGGGTTGTTTGTTAAATATGCCTAGTAAGTATTGCAACTCCAGTGGAATGTGATAAAAGTGCCAACAACTGCTAGGTTTTGGGATTCCTCAGGACAATTATATCTGACTAATAAATGTTCCAACTACAACTGAATGTTATTAAAACTTCCCACTACTTATGCTATTAGGATGACTCATGCTATCTATATCTGATTAGTAATAGCTGCAACTATAACGGAATGAGTAAAACTGCCAACTGTGTGAGTTTGGTCTCGAGGGGGAAATATGAGGATGGGTTTGTTTGGTGTTGGCTTCAGGTTGGATCCGAATAGGTCTTTCTTACCCCTCTCTAATAGTCGCCAGTGATACCGAGTCTCTATAGGTTTTTTAGTGCCGCTGCGCTGCCGCTTCAGCCCACCATACCTATGTAGGCGAGAGCCGCCGAATTCTAGCCTCGCCGTGTGTTGGCCTCAGTACTGACGCTCCTCTTTATCGGCACCCCTTTTGTTTTAGCAGGTTTGAGATCGACGTCGTTAGTAGGGTTACCCTTCCGGCTTGGCCTGGGCAGTGTTATGGACGCCATTGGTTATTCTTCAGGGCTCTTAGCCCAATTTGCATCTTGTCCGTACTCGGACGCTGTATCGTTTTCAAGGTGATTTGGATCTTTGTATTGTATATCTGTATTCTTGACTCGTTGAGTCACTGTTGTATATATATATCTGTTCTGTGGGTCCCATCGAGGACTGTTGTGTAATGGTATTACTTCGTTTTCCACCCGCATGAAAGTGCCTGGTGGGCGTGCTTGAATCGTTTCTATGCGGGTTTGGCGAATAGCGCTAAAACTTGCATAGGGACGATTCGAGGGTGTTACAAGTAGATAATTCACTAGAATTTATATGGAGCTCCAAAAATTATTTCCTTGGGTGGTTAGGTAGTTTTTGATGTATTGAACCACCTAGAGTTGGAATCTTGTCAAAAGAATTACAGAATGCCCTCAGGAAATTTCCAAAGGCAGTTCTGTAAGGTTTTTCTCTTTTTCACAAGATTAATTCTACAAAATCTATTGAGTTGATTCCAAGGTAATGTGGTAGGTACTTCCAATACCTTTTCGTAGAAGTTGGATTCACTCTTTTTGGAGTTGTCAAACTCTTGGAGTGATTTATTTAGTGAAAATACCCCTTAAAGAGGTAATTTAAATCACTAAAATTCAACCGGAGCTCAATAAATTCTGAGCTGCTGGGGTTGGATAGAGTTTGCTACTATAATGTACTGGGAGGTGGAATTAGGTCAATACCACATTTGGTGTGACCTCGAGAATTTATCCAAGGCAGTTAAAGGCTATTCTTGTTATTTTTGTTAAAGACACACTTCTATTCACCTTGGCATAAGACCTGAGCCAGAAGATAGGTATATCAAATACCTTCCAGTAGAGCTTTGTTCCATTTCAAATGAGTAAGGCTATCTCACAGATGAATTTATTTAGCGTAGCAGATACATTTTAGTGGATTAATTGCCAATAAATAATAAAAATTACTTTTCGCAAGGGACCAGTTCTGTATGTTGCACAAAACACACAGGAACATGATGAATATTAGTTCTGGTCAACTGGAGTTGGTTTCTATTTTTCTTTGGATTTAATCCTAATAGGAAGTTTTCTAGAATTAATAGATCTGCTAAAAGGAAAAAAGAAAAAGGATGAAATGGGCGGGATCTAGAGGGAAGGTGGTCCGCAGAGGGGAAATTGGCCCAGCGGCGAGTGGGCGACGCGCGGGAGGCCACGGCTTGAACCTGCCAGGCGGGGCCCGGTGGTCAGCAAGAGGGGGCGGCCGAAGCGGTATCGTGTAGATCTGGTTGTCGGTTTAAGTGGAGATGGACGACGCATCGTCGTCGTCCACCTGGGCTTGATGGTGACAAGAGCTAACCCTAGCAGAGGACGGCACAAGGAGGGGAGCTCACTAGAGAGCTCGAGAGAGGACGTGGAGGCGGCAGGGCGACACGGTCGACGGTGCTAAGCAGATCGAGGGGCGGCACAGCGGCAGTGGTCCATGGGAAGTAGCTCGCGTGACGGTGGCCGAGGATGACCTCGTCGGAGCTCACTGGCGAGGACGGAGGAGTTGGTCCTGAGCAAAAATAAGCCTAGGGTCAGATAGAGGAGAGGTAGGGGAGTCGACCATGCGACATGCAGAGGAGGGGCGCAAGGAGGAGAGAGCCTTGCTCGATTTTTGTTGGAGGCTGAAGCTACTCCTTCTTCTACTGGACAGCACAGAGCAAAGGAGAGGGAGTGGAGCCTAGGGAGAGTGAGTGGAGGTGGGAGGGAGCAAATGAGGGCAAGGGCTCGCTAGGGGAGGTCTCTGGCCTTTATACCATGGAGGAGGGGTAAATGGAGTAAATGTCCCATTTGGACATGGGGGAGGGGGAATGCTGGCCAAGGATTGGTCCAGTGGACTGTAGGGAGGGGTATGAATGGGTTTTGGTCATGCTGGATCAGAGAGGGAGGGGGTGGCAGTTGTGGTAATTAAGTGGGAGTAAATCCTTGCAAGATTTGCCTATCTCTCTCTCTCTACTAGTACAAGGGTAAAATGGACAATGCTACAGTGCTGGTCGACCAGGGGAGTGTTGGGTGCTGAGGGGGAGTGCTTGACAAGCTTTGGTGGTGATTTGATCCTAGCTTGGTTCAATTTTGCTTGGTTTGCAAATTTTGATCCCAAGAGGGCTTGTGAAGGAAGTTCACAAACTTGCATTGGACCAGAGGAGGAAATAGTACTGGTAGATAGATGACGTCAAGGTAGACTCCTAGGATTTAATTGAGGTTTTTATAAGGGGTTTTAGTCCTTATAAATCCATTTATTCAAAAAGGACATAAGTGGTTTCTAGAAGATCATTTGATATTTTTACATTGGACAAGGTTGGTTTCTGGTTTGAGAAGGTCCCAAATGTGAATACACACTTAGGGGAATTTTCCCAAGATTTATTGAAGCATAAAAGTATCTAAAACCATTATTATTCCAATTCAGCCATTTAAGAAAATGGGCAAAAGCAAATAATAAAGCTTCTACAAAATATTTAGTTTTGAGATGGGAAGATAGGGTATAATATATGGAACTCACTTGATCCAAAAGTTGGAGAAGTGTTTTGGCAAAAACCAAACATTCCTTTGGGAAAGGAGTTTTGGAGATTTTGACTATTAAAGGGATTTGAATAGTTTTGGTCCACACTAATTAGGGAGAAATTTTGATAAATCTTGATGATAAAGTTAGAGGGTGTAGACAAGGTGTAGAAAGCCTTTGCAACCTGGGGATTGGAGAATCCATGTTGATTTTGGTGGAATACCCTAGATTAGGGATCTAGGGTGGTTTTAATTTCATACCATCAAAACATGGTTGTATCTTGGAGTTCAGAGTTCACCTTGATGCAAGGGGTAGATGTATAGTTATACCAAGTCATATATATTCTCATGGAAGAGGAAGTTTGGATTAATTGCATATGAGGTGATCTAGAAGTGATGGCAAACTTTGTTGAAATTAAGGCTGCCATACCAGATGAGTCATGATGCATTATAAACCCTATGGGTTTAATAATCTCAAGGATCCACTTGGAACAAGTTAAGTATATTTTGATATACCTATATGATTAGATCACAACCATGCAGAGAGTTGGTCCATAGAAGGTTGGATGATGGTGTGAGCTTCTACCAAAGTAGGCATGATGACTAGATTTGCAGGAAAAATTATTTCTTGCCTATAAAACCATCAAGAACAAGTGGGTTGGAGGATGATCTAACCAAGGGACAATGTGGGTGTTGGTAGTCCATAGGATGGTTAATAAGATGGTTCAGATGCATTTCCAAAATTTCACAAAGGTTGAGAAAGGGAGGCATTCAAAAAGGTGATGTTGAAACTGTTTCCAGACTAGAGTAAGAGAGGGAATATTTTTGGAGGGTTGCAATGTACCAAGGCATCATCAAGTGGATGGTGTTGAAGTGTATATGGATTAGAAGGGATACATGCTTGATATTGGCCTTCAATGACTTGGAAGCTTCAAGACTGGATCACTGCAGGAATGATCTGGCTAAGGGTTCTAGATGATCTCTTAGTATCTAGTGATTTGATCTTGCTTTGCAAACTTTCTTAGGATGGGGTGATTTGGAAGCCTCCTGGTCCTAGTGATGAGCTCCTAGAGTATCTCATACAACTTCCTAAGCAAACAAGACAAACAGCAAATCAAGGCAATTCATCAGACAGCAGATCAAGGCAACTCATTTTATAAACTAATCAACTACTACTAGGGTTACCATAAAGCTTAGCTTGAGGTGAGGTTGGGGCATTTTGAAGAGGTTGAGTTTTTGAGCAAGATGAGAGTCCTTGGTATCTCTACCAAGAGTAGAATTTCAAAGCTTACAAAAAGGTTTTTGGAGGTCCTAGAGGTAAGGGTAGTTTGAAAGTTCTGTCTTGAAAACATAAGGAGATTGTATTATATATCTCTCCATAGTTTTGTCAATAGAATCTACTAAAATAGTTTTCGTTGCACAAGCATCTTGGCTCATGTTTTGAAATGCCAGAATGTTTGAGAATATGTAAGTTAAGCCAGGATAGTTTTGGTAAATACATTTTGTCAACTGAGGTGAGGTAAGTAATATGATAAGATACACTCTCATGCACAAGCACAAACAAACAACAGGCAATCACTGCACCCATGAACAAGAAAAAGTTTTTGTTCCCCCTGATTTTTGCATTCTAGACAACTAATCAGGGTTACTGAAATTGGGATATTACAGACCTTTCCCCCTTAAAGAATCTCGTCCCGAGATTCGGGACAGTATGATTAAGGGGTTTATCTTTGAGTTAGTGCTATGTGTTTCTTGTGTACTAACTTTTCGTCTTTGTCTTTGATCAGGATCACTTCGTCTATGAGGTTGAATTTCAATTGCCTTGAAACACGAGGGCGGAGCAGGCTTCAACCAGGATTGCGAGGAATGATCTTCCTACTGTAAGGATTTACGATGCCCGTCCTAAGGGATTATCGTATTCTAGTATACGTCCTTGGGTCCAGCTGTTGGATGGCTTCTGGCACAGGGTTATTCTATTTTGCGGGAAAGACACAGTCTTTCCCCCTTAGGATTAGACTAGGGTAGATCGGAGAGTTGGTATAGTCCTTTATTCTCAAAGTCGCAGATGGATGTTTGAATGCTGGCGCCCATATTCATTTTGGAAGTCTAGACTGTCAGAGGGCGTCCCATTCTGGTGGCCTTCTGTAGAATCTTCGGGTAGACAGTCTTCTGAGGATTGAGTGGAAAGGCGTCGTCTTTCCACCTTAGAGCTTCATCATGGCGCCTTTGGAGTGGTGTAGACCTTCTGCCTGGAAGAGCTGTCCTAGGGTTAGCGGGAGGCTGCATCTTCCTGGAGTCTTGAGTTAGTGTCGTCAAGTGATGCCCTATTCTATTTACCTTGGCGAGGGTGGTTTCCTAACTAAGCTTTATTGAGGTTAGCTCAAGGCAGGTTAGCGGTGTATGACTAGTGTTTAGTCAGGGATGATGCAGTCAGCTTAGGTGAGAAGGTCTTTACTTGCGTCTCTTGCATTGCTTCTGCTTGAGGGCGAAGTGGACTCGTTGTCTTCATGCATCCTTGTCTTCGGGGATCTGGGGTATTCCAGCTTTTAGGGGAGGAACTTCCCATTGGTGAGAGACGTTCCGGGTGGGGCTCTGATGCAACGTCTTGGGTAAAACACGCAAGAAGAGAACAATCAAGCAAGCATAGCAATCCAAGGAAGTTATTACATAACTAACCAATCTGCACCCGAGGGTGCTAATAGTACTTAAGCATTACAAAACGTGTTCAGGGACGATACATGACTCTACCCTATTGCTAGACTGGCAAGTACCACAACACGGGTGATTACTCGGAGGGTTCATCTGTGGAGTCGTGGCTGGCTTCTGGCAGAACAGTGGAGGTTTCCTGCGTCTCTTTGAAGGGCTTGAACCTACGGAGATACTGACTAGCTTTGATGCACTTCCTGCTTTTCTTGGGGGTGGCTTCACTCGATGTTCCTTCAGCAGCGATGGTTCGTGCTTGATTCCTTTGCAGGGTTTCCAGAGCTTCCTTACAGGTGAGAATGGCTTGTAGGCAACAGAGCTCCATCTGGGAGTGGTGGTATTCATCAATGACTGTTGTTAACACCTCATTGCTAGAGTAGCTGAATCGGGTCTGAAAGGAGAGAGTAGGGTATGCCAGGCTAGGGTCTTGAGTTCCTCCGGTGCAGTCGACATTTCCCTTCATGGGGAGGTAGAAGGTTGTAGGCTGTCTCATCTCTAGGAGGGAGATACGGATGCGCATCAAAGCTTCTCTGGCTACCAAATCAACAGCAAGTACGGGACTAGGCATCCAAGGTCCTGTGGAATAGATAGGGCTTCCATTGGTTCCTGGCTTAGCTAGTATGACAATCTGTCCCACATAATCTCCTGATCCCAGTCCTTTGTGGAGGGTGTAGATAGGCTTCTGCTGGTAACCGCAAAGTTGCATAGAGTCCCACAGGAGTCGGGAAAATCGAATATTCAGCCACTCTTCATCAATAGGTTCCATCTACAAAAGTGTTTAGGGCCAGGTTGGGTTAGTGACAAGTGTGCAGGATTTTAAGATTTGGAAATCATACTAATGCAAGTAGTTTTCAAAAATGGAGGGGAAAAGACATAAGCACTTTTGCAAATAATCAACTCTTCTCCTTTGTCTTTTAGAAAATAGGTTTGTCGTTTCCTGTCTAACGTCCATGCTAACTAAGGTCTCCTACAGTCAGGATGGCTCTAATACCAAGTCTGTGGGCTCCCAGGATTAACCATCCGAGAAATCCTTGTTATGCATAAATCCATGTTCCCATGATCAGTGAGTTGTGGAATATAACCGACAAGTATCATTACAACATTCGAAACATAACGAATTACAAGACTTACATAAATGCCATAATGGCTACACCATCCTTAGCAGCGAAACAACCACATGCGTAGAGCACAATCGTGCCTAAACCTACAGGCAACTGACTGGGAAGACGGCCTAGCTCGCTGGACGTCACCTTAATCTTCCAAAGTCGAACCTCTGAAAGTCTGATCAAGTAAATAACCAGGGACAAAGCCATGAGTACTTTTGAATGTACTCGCAAACCGCCAGGATAAATGAAATAAGGAAATGCAATTATGGCTGTGGCGAGATAGCTCTATCTGGGGTTGTCTTTGAAAATCCTAGACTACTTCTTGTAATTATAGCATCTCCATATCTTTGTTGAAAAAGATTTTTGAAACATGCCTCTGTTTTATAGTTCAAGACATCTCCATATCTTTGAAAACCTTTTTGAAAACAGTTTTGGAGTAAAAACCCTTTTGTAAACCTCTTTGAGCTCCTCGGTTCAAAACAACACTTTAAACTCAGGTTCCCCTGGAACCTTCATACTTTCATCCATTCTTTCCAAAGGAACACCATTTGGGTACTCCTAGCCAACACCTTTCCAACCGTCATTGACCGTGGAAACGCCTATTTGAATAGATTATACTCTGCAAAGTTTGCGCACTTTCCCCACAAGAATCAATACATCCGCCGGGATGCAACCATAGCCCACTACCACTATAGATGGGAGGTCCGGATAATCAAACCTAACCTTTCGCTTGCCGACCCTAGCAAAGGCTGCTTTTCCTTTTGGGTTTGTTCTCCCCAGCAACGAGTATGTGGCTCCCATCCATAGTCCTACCTTCCGTACACGCGCATACCCAAGCTACAACTTGGCGTATACCTTAATCTGGTGACTCCACTTCCTTCCATACCACCTAAGTCATACCATCCGCGGGAGACCCAATTGTTGCACCGGCCTCCTGCCAGAACAGTCTCACTCTTGCCGAAGCAAGCAATAGGCTTCAGATCCAAGATCTGGTAGCGCCTGCCCGAAATTCAAGGGATCTCTCCCTATAAGCATGGTACAAGCTGCCTCAGCTAATGCAGACAAACTACGAGTTAAGCCCCAACGCCTGGGGTAATGTGGTTGCACTGATAAAAAATGTTCCGGTAAAGGCGTAGAACATCCCTCCTTTTCCTCATTTCTCATCATCACCACTTTTTTATTTTAAAACATCCATTGGGAACGATGCCTCTTCCCAAGGGTTTTACCAAAACAGTTTGTAAACATTTTGTAGTAGGGTAAATCCCAAAACCGTTCATTTTCTCAAAGCCGGGGTTTTCAACGAGTTAGGATGCTAACCATCGTACTCTCAGTCTAAAGGGATAAAATGGTAGGTACATCAAGGTGGTGCCACGAGAGACAGAAGGTCATAACTTGGAGGAGCCAAGTTATTAGCGCAGTATTTATAAAACAAGACATGCAGGTAAATAATGCAAATTATAAAGAGGATACAAAACAGGTAATAAAGAGAGTAGGACAAGTATTGGAATTCAGGAATGGTGGCTTGCCTGTGATCAGCCATAAGTCCTTGGACTTCTTTAGATAACCAAGAATACCCAATAAATAATAGTAACAAATCCCTTCCTTCATGTCGTCAAACACTCTCACTATCGCCATCATCGGGTACACATGCAAGCAGACAAGTCCACAATCAATACAAGGCATACAAACATCAAACCATACAGCAAACAAACATACTGAATACTACTGAACTAGGTAGGTTTCGGAGGAATGGGCTACTAGGAGTGGAATTTTACTAGATTGCCATTGTAGTGTTTTTCTCTTGGAAGATAGATGTCTAGGATAGATACCTTGAACTTGGATTGGGGTTCTGAGGTCTGAAGGATACCAATGTGTAACAATGGTATCCTCAGATAGGTCTTGCCAAAACAAAACCAATACAAGTGGTTTCACTTGATTATCAATTACCTATATTTAAATATGACCTTTGTAGTGGAAATAACTCTAATTTGAGGAGATAATTCACCAGAATTTATCTTGAGCTCCAAAAATTATTTCCTTGGGTGGTTAGGTAGTGTTTGATGTACTGAACCACCTAGAGTTGTAATATTGTCAAAAGAATTACCATAATGCCCTCAGGAAATTCCCAAAGGCAGTTTTGTAAGGTTTTTCTCTTTTTTACCAGATTAATTTTGCAGAAGCTATTGAGTTGATTCCAAGGGCATGTGGTAGGTACTTTCATTACCTTTCTGTAGAAGTTGAATTCACCCTTTTTGGAGTTTTCAAACTCTTGGAGTGATTTATTTAGTGAAAATACCCCTTACAGAGGTAATTTAAATCACTAAAATTCAACCAGAGCTCAATAAATTCTAAGCTGCTGGGGTTGGATAGAGTTTGCTACTATGATGTACTGGGAGGTGGCATCAGGTCAATACCACATTTTGTGTGACCTAGAGAATTTATCCAAGGTAGATAAAGGTTATTCTTGTTATTTTTGTTAAAGACACACTTTTGTTCACCTTGGCATAAGACCTGTGCTAGAAGATAGGTATATCAAATACCTTCCAGTAGAGCTTTGTTCCATCTCAAATGAGTAAGGCTAGCTCACAGAGGAATTTATTTAGTGTACTAGATACATTTTAGTGGATTAATTGCCAATAAATAATAAAAATTCCTTTTGGCAAGGGACCAGTTCTGTATGTTGCACAAAACACACAGGAACATGATGAATATTAGTTCTGGTCAACTGGAGTTGGTTTCCATTTTTATTTGGATTTAGTCCTAACAGGAAGTTTTGTGCAATTAATAGATCTGCTAAAAGGAAAAAGAAAAAGGATGTAGTGGGCCGGATCTAGAGGGAAGGTGGTCCGCAGAGGGGAAATCAGCCCAGCGGCAAGCGGGCAACGCGCGGGAGGCCGCAGCTTGAACCTGCCAGGCGGGGCCCGGTGGTTAGTGAGAGAGGGCGGCCGAAGCGGTATCGCGCAGATCTAGCCGTCCATTTAAGTGGAGATGGACGGTGCAATGTCGTCGTCCACCTAGGCTCGCCGGTGACGAGAGCTAACCCTCGCAGAGGACGGCACGGGCGGGGAGCTCACCAGATGTCAACACCCTGATTTTTAATCCCAGATGCCCGTTATGCCATACCTCGCAATCCCAGGATTACCATTTTTGCGAGACATAACGGATTGGATATCACAGTACATCATCCATTACAAACCATACATAAGGGCTTACACAAATAAGGATATCATGATCCAGTCTTAATACAACAAGCAGCGGAAATAAAAGATAAGCATAGCGGTGGGGTCCATCTTCAAGGGCACAGGCAATGCTGGCGAAGGCAGATAGTCCTAGTTATCATAGCCGTCCTGCTGGCCATCATCTTGATAGTCTCCTTCATAGTCTGGCCATGAGAATAGCTAGGGACAAAAGCCATGAGTACTCTTTAAGTAGTCGCAAACTACCACTAACAAGTAGTATAGTGCTAAGTTGAAGTGCAAACTTTAAGTTTAACTATAAAGTTAAGTTTAAAACCTAAGCTGAGTTCAGAATCAAAGAAAGATAAAATAAAGTTCTAGAATCACTTAAGTTGGGAAGCTATTATCATAAGCACAACCCTGTTGTGGTCAAGTCAAGATTCATCCTTCATCTCATAAGTTGTTTTTAAAACCTCTGACAACAAAACAGTATGGCCATTCCAACTGTCCATAGCGGACGCGGCTATTCAAATAGTTTGACACTCTGTAGAGGTGGTACACTTTCACCACAATATTCAATACATCTGTCAGGGATAACCCTGAATCATCATACTTAGTATGCAGATAATCAAACATAACCTTCCCTTTACATACCCTAGTATAATCACCTCTCCTATGAGCATGGCCTCCCAACCATGACCATCAGTCATCTTGGGCACTGCATAGGTGGACAACATTGAGAGGTAGCCTCAGCTCAAACCTCTCCCGCGAGGGAACTAATACTAATGCATATAAACTTCCGGCTAAGCCTTACCCAATTCAGGTGATGTGGTTGTACGGTAAATTTGGAATGGTATCGCATCCAAATCCAACCATCAGTTTTATAAACGGGTTAAGGCTCATGCCTCAACATTTTCATCATCATAAACCATTTATGTTTCTCAACACATGTCAAAACATCTCAATAGAATGACTCATCATTCCAAGGTTTTCATAATTCATTTTCACCAATTGTCCCCATCTAAAGTGACTCAAGTTTTGATCTACTCTAAACTACTAAGTTAAGAGTTTTCACTGAGGTGTAAAGATGGGATCAATCTCATGCCATAGAATGACATCTAAGGTTTATCTGAATAGGTCAAGTTTTATAGTCTTTATGCTACCTTCAAAACAAGTAAGGGACTTTGTGTAAAGTAAAGGAAGTAAAGCTTGTAAGGTAATACTTGGGGTAGTAATAGTCAAAGTGGTGTGACCAAAGCATGCCTAAAGCATCTTTGCTCATTCATCTAGCTTAATTTTAGCTTGCTAACAATAGCTTGCCTTGGTTGGTGTAGTGGTTGAAGTTTTCTTCTTCTTCTTGGTAGAACTCGTCCTCCTCGTAGACTTGGTCGGTAGTATCTTGTATAAATACATACGGAGTACACAATCACCAAACAATACTTAACTAGTCTAATTAGTACTCTAAGGAACACAATTGATGATCTATTATCATCACAAGCATCACAAGTTTTATTCCATTGTTTCCTCCTTTTTATTTTAGAAAAGTAATTTCTACTCATTGAAAAATTAACTAAGATTTAATATTCACCACTTAAAATATGGGATCATGTGGACACATGTCATCACCACATATTCTAACATGTGGGAATGTAATTTAAGGGTTGGATCATAACTATTTTGGTTTAAGTTCATTATTTAATTATTTAAAGTGACTAGAAATGCCTATATAGCATTATTTTGGTACTAGTCCAAAGACACTGCATGTAAATCATAATATTATTACATATTCAGATAGGTATGATGAAATGTGATTTTTGAGAGTTGGAATCAACTCAAAAGCTAACTTGGTTGATTTTATAAAAATGTTGCAAGGTGCAAAAGCTTCTATTTTATTATTTTTACTAGGAGAGATCTCTAACTCTAAATGAATTAAATCCAACGGGCTTTGATAGATACTTTCAATACCTTTCTAGCACAATTCATTTCATGCAATTTGGATTTGACAAACTCCTAGAATTGATTTTTAAACTAGTGGACAAAAACTAGGTTAACTCTAAATACAAAAAACTAAATTTGAAACTTTCTGCACGCTGGGAACTAAGCTGGCCGGCCCAGCTACATGCCGACAAGACGCTGCAGCTGCACGACAGTGGCTCCACCGGTAACCGGCACAACCTAACCGAAACGGTATCTACCATCCTGGGCCACACGATCTAAAGACGATCCAACGGTGGTGAGTCATCGTCAACGACGGATCACTCAGGCGACAACGTGACCTAGACGCGGCGGTGGGGGTCGATTGGGGGCATACCAGGGCTCCAGCAAGGTCAGCGAGGCAGTCAAACGGGCTGGTAGACAACAGCGAGGCGAGGCACGGTCGCGGCGGAGCTTGGTGTTCTCTAAATCGCTAACGCCCTTCTCCTCCTGCTGCGGCGGCTTCGGCTTCAATTCCGGCGAGGCAACGCTCGAGCGGCTTCGGAGAGGGGTGGGTAAGAATCAGTGAGAGGTGAGGAGTGTGGGAGGGTGGAGAAATGGTGCTGGGCTGGCTGCTTTATATAGGGTCGACGAGGGGGCAGAGCGGGCGACGGTGAGGTCATCGATGACGATGTTGCGGGGCTCTCTCGACATGGGCGAGGGCGGCGTTGGATGCTCTGTTCCCCGGCTGTCCTCTGAGGCTTAAAGGCGCGGCAAGGCAAAGTCTCTACTGGTCGGGAGCGTGCGATGAACTGCGCGCAGATGGCGGTGTTCGAGGCGGCGAACATGATGTCTAGGCGGTTGCTGGGCCTACTGCGGCTGCTGACACGCAATGCTAGCTCTAGGCCCGGTCGGTGCGGCTCTAGCGGGCGCGGTGCTCCAGGGTGATCGGCATGGCGGACAGTGGCATGGCCGCGAGCAATTGAAGCTTATCCTCCGCTCGTTTTTGGTCGGGGGTTGGTCGAGGCGAAGCGGTGTGCTGGCGCCTGTCTCCCAGCAAGCGAAGGAGAGCGCGGGACGGGCTGGGGCGAGCGGTCCGTGGTTGACCTAGGGCAAGGCTTCGGGCGGCGAGCTACTGGAGCAGACAGTGGAGAGGGAGAGAGGGTTAGGGCCGGAGTTCTAGCTGGGGGAACAAGGGGACCAAGTTAGGCCCAAATGGTGACCAACACTACTGCTCACTATAGTGTTTTAAGATTTGCAAGATTTGTGCATGCCACCTGCTCGACATAATGGCCGCAAGAAGCAAAAAAATTGAATTTTGGGTTCAAAAATTTTGAGTGATCTCCACTAGTACTAGGTAGTCTCTGGTTGCAAGGGTTTTGAAAATGGAGTTCAATTGGATGGTTTTTGAAATAGGGGTGATCTAGGCATATGCATAGAATTCAATTTTGAAACTATCATTTAAACTAAGTATTTGAATGTTTTTAGCAGATCACAAAGTGGGCCTTGGTACCCCATTATGTGTACTAGCAAGGGGTGCAAAGATTCAGAATTATTTCTGTTGGGAAATGAGTGCTAGAAACACTCAAAGTAGTGTAGTGGATTAAAATGACCAAAATGACCATTTCTCATTTTTAATTGTTTTTATTTGATTTTCTTTGGGATTTGCTTGGGAATGATTTAGATGATGTTTATTTCACCTAAGAATCCTTTTACAATCAATGGATCACAGAACCATGGCAATTCAAACAACTCCTATTTTTAAATGCACACACATATGAATGCTTTCATATTTTGAAATGGAAAAGTTTTTGTTAACCCTAATTTGGATGATTTGGTTCTTGATAAGCTTGGATTAAAGTTTTGGGATGTTACACTAGAGAGCTCGGGAGAGGACGTGGAGGCGGCAGGGCAACGCGGTCGACGACGCTGAGCAGATCGAGGGGCGACATGGCGGCGGTGGTCCACGGGAAGTAGCTCGCGCGACGGTGGCCGAGGATGACCTCGTCGGAGCTCACTGGCGAGGACCTAGGAGTTGGTCCTAGGCAAAAATAAGCCTAGGGTCAGATAGACGAGAGGTAGGGGAGTCGACCATGCGACATGCAGAGGTGGGGGAGCAAGGAGGAGAGAGCCTTGCTCGATTTTTGTTGGAGGCCAAAGCTACTCCTTCTTCTCCTAGACAGCACAGAGCAGAGGAGAGGGAGTGGAGCCTGGGGAGAGTGAGTGGAGGTGGGAGGGAGCAAATGAGGGGCAAGGGCTCGCTAGGCGAGGTCTCTGGCCTTTATACCATGGAGGAGGGGTAAATGGAGTAAATGTCCCATTTGGACATGGGGGAGGGGGAATGCTGGCCAGGGATTGGTCCAGTGGATGGTGGGGAGGGGTATGAATGGGTTTTGGTCGTGCTGGATCAGAGAGGGAGGGGGTGGAAGCTGTGGTAATTAAGTGGGGGTAAATCCTTGCAAGATTTGCTTGTCTCTCTCTCTACTAGTACAAGGGTAAAATGGACAATGCTACAGTGTTGGTCGACCAGGGGAGTGTTGGTTGCTGAGGGGGAGTGCTTGACAAGCTTTGGTGGTGATTTGATCCTAGCTTGGTTCAAGTTTGTTTGGTTTGCAAAATTTGATCCCAAGAGGGCTTGTGAAGGAAGTTCACAAACTTGCATTGGACCAGAGGAGGAAATGGTACTGGTAGATAGATGAGGTCAAGGTAGACTCCTAGGATTTAATTGAGGTTTTTATAAGGGGTTTTAGTCCTTATAAATCCATTTATTCAAAAAGGACAGAAGTGGTTTCTAGAAGATCATTTGATATTTTACATTGGACAAGGTTGGTTTCTAGTTTGAGAGGGTCCCAAATGTGAATACACACTTAGGGGAATTTTCCCAAGATTTATTGAAGCATAGAAGTATTTAATACAATTATTATTCCAATTCAGCCATTTAAGGAAATGGGCAAAAAGAAATAATAAAGCTTCTCAAAAATATTTAGTTTTGAGATGGGAAGATAGGGTATGAAATATGGAACTCACTTGAGACAAAAGTTGCAGAAGTGTTTTGGCAATAACCAAACTTTCCTTTGGGAAAGGAGTTTTGGAGATTTTGACTATTAAAGGGATTTGAATAGTTTTGGTCGACAGTAATTAGGGAGAAATTTTGATACCATCACAACATGGTTGTATCTTGGAGTTCAGAGTTCACCTTGATGCAAGTGGTAGATGTATAGGTAGACCAAGTCATATAGATGCTCATGGCAGAGGAAGTTTGGATTAATTGCATATGAGGTGATCTAGAAGTGATGGCAACCTTTGTTGAAATTAAGGCTGCCATACCAGATGAGTCATGATGCATTATAAACCCTGTGGGTTTAATAACTTCAAGGATCCACTTGGAACAAGTGAAGTAGATTTTGATAGACCTATATGAGTACATCACAACCATGCAGAGAGTTGGTCCATAGAAGGTTGGATGATGGTGTGAGCTTCTACCAAAGTAGGCATGATGACTAGATTTGCAGGAAAAGTTATTTTCTTGCCTGCAAAACCATCAAGAACAAGTGGTTTGGAGGATGATCTAACCAAGGGAAAATGTGGGACTTGGTAGTCCTTAGGATGGTTAACAACATGGTTCAGGTGCATTGCCAAAATTGCTCAAGGGTTGAGAAAGGGAGGCATTCAAAAAGGTGATGTTGAAACTGTTTCCAAAGCATCATCAAGTTTTGAGGATTTTGACTAGAGTAAGAGAGGGAATATTTTTGGAGGGGTTGCAATGTACCACAGCATCATCAAGTGGATGGTGTTGAAGTGTATATTGAGTAGAAGGGATACATGCTTGATATTGGCCTTCAATGACTTGGAAGCTTCAAGAATGGATCACTGCAGGAATGATCTGGCTAAGGGTTTTAGATGATCTCTTAGTACCTAGAGATTTGATCTTGCTTTGCAAACTTGCTTAGGATGGGGTGATTTGGAAGCCTCCTGATCCTAGTGATGAGCTCCTAGTGTAGCTCATACTACTTCCTAAGCAAACAAGACAAACAGCAAATCAAGGCAATTCATCAGACAGCAGATCAAGGCAACTCATCTTATAAACTAATCAACTACTACTAGGGTTACCATCAAGCTTAGCTTGAGGTGAGGTTGGGGCATTTTTAAGAGGTTGAGTTTTTGAGCAAGATGAGAGTCCTTGGTATCTCTACCAAGAGTAGAATTTCTAAGCTTACAAAAAGGTTTTTGGAGGTCCTAGAGGTAAGGGTAGTTTGAAGGTTCTGTCTTGAAAACATAAGGAGATTGTATTATATATCTCTCCATAGTTTTGTCAATAGATTCTACTAAAATAGTTTTGGTTGCACAAGCATCTTGGCTCATGTTTTGAAATGCCAGAACGTTTGAGAATATGTAAGTTAAGCCAGGATAGTTTTGGTAAATAGATTTTTTCAACTGAGGGTGAGGTAAGTAATATCATAAGATACACTCTCGTGCACCAGCACAAACAAACAATAGGCAAACACTGCACCCATGAACAAGAAAAAGTTTTTGTTCCCCCTGATTTTTGCATTCTAGACAACTAATCAGGGTTACTGAAATTGGGATATTACACCCAGCCTCCCCTTACCGCTTCGCCACTCCACCCCGCTGACGGGTGGGCTCCCCGCCCCTCGTTTGAACACGGCCCCTCCCGCGCAGAGAGGCACCCGTGTAGGCCGAATTCGCTCCCCTAGGCCCATCTCGTTACAGACCCAGCCTGACTCCTTGGTTCTTTTAATAATTAATCTAGATCTAGAAAATAGGCTTCTAGAAATAAATCCGTAGGAAAATGAAAAATGTCTGTTTTTGGACATCCCCAAATTTTGAAGTACTCCCTAATTATTTATCTATCATGCAGTACACTCGGATGCCCCAAATACTTCCCTTCTTAATAATAATAAATCAGTAACCCAGAGGTACCTTTTTCACTAATAAATTCCTTCTTTGAGTTTTTCAAATCCAAATGGGGTGAACCCAACTTCCTATTGATGGTAATTGAAATACCCAACAACTAGACTTTGTCCCATACCAAGGTGAACATTAGTTTACCCTTAGCAAAAATAGAAAAAACAGCTATGATCTGACTTTATAAATTTCTCTAGGTTGGACAAAAGTAGGTTCTAACCCAATTCCAACTCTCAAGACTCCTAAAACATATTATCCTTCAAACCCTAGGAGCCCAAATTTAATTAAGTCCTGGTTGATTTATTAGGATTTAAACTATTCTGTGTAGAGTTAATTCTCTAATAAAACCACCTCTGTAGTTCTTTAACTCCCAAAAGGTAGATTCCAATTTCTGAAGAAAGGTATTCTAAATACCTACCATGTGTCCTTGGAATCAAATCAAAAGCTTCTGTAGATTAAATCTAGTGAAAAAAGACAAAACAACTACAGAACTTCCTTTGGGAATTTCTTAAGGGCATTATGCTAATTCTTTTGACATAATTCCAACTCTCTATGAATCAGTACATCAAAAACCACTTAATCATCCAAGGAAATAATTTTTGGAGCTCCAGAACTTTTCTGGTGAATTACTTCCTAAAACTAGAGCTTTTATCACTAGAATATTCATAAGAAATTAAAGAAAAGTGATAAAATAGTGAAACCACTTCTGTTGGTTTCATTTTATCAACATCTATCTCTTGGTATCATTTTTACACAATGGTATCATACAGAATAGGTCTTTGGTCCGAAACCCCTTCTTAGGTAGTTCCTCGGCTATAAACCCTAAGGGATGTTCATCCCCTTCTCCAAGGCCATCTCAACCTCCTAAATCCAATCCTCTCTAAAACTACTGAATCTTAAACTCGTATTGTTCACTAGTTTGTGGTATTGTATTGATGCTTGTATGCCTTGTGTTGATTGTGCTCTTGCTTGTTTGCCTGTGTGTTCCCTGACGACGATAGTTGCGATTATCTCGGAGATCAGAAGAAGATCATTATTATGGTATTCTAACAAGAAGTCCAGGGACATATATATGCCATACTGCTAATCACAGACAAGGCACCTTCTTGCTCATAAGCTTTGTCCTAATATTTTACTTATCCATGTTTTATCTACTGTTATGAAAACTGCACTGTTTTACTATATGTTGATGTATATATGGTAGGGGTTTGGCTCCTCTGAACTATTACACTTTTGTACTATTAAGTACAACCCCCTTGTTGACGCCTACTTGTCCCTAGGAGAATAGATGGTGCATAACACCATAACCCTTTGGAGACCCTGTTTTAGCCGAACTAAAACTATAGGATGGGAAGACCACCGAAAAAGTTTTACCAAAAGTTTTATGATAAAACCTTGGTGAGGTGCGACCTCCCAAGAGATGTTGAGAAAGAAAAAGGTTTTGTTTTAAAAAATGCTGAAGGACAGATGGAGGAAAAAGGTTTACGAAAACGCACCCGGTTCTTTGCAGTTTTGCTAGAACAATTAACCCGTGCAACCACATTACTCTGGAATATGACAGGGCTGGATTTGATGTTTGTTTATTCCGGTATAAGCTTCCTCGCAACTACTACATGGGGATATAACAATCCCTGGAGGGTGGGCCTTCTCTGGTAGGGTCCATGTAAAACATTGACCGGGAGAAGGAACGAAGGGTCTGCGGGCCTCCACGTGTTACTACGAGCCCCTCATTGAAATCGCACACTTGGGAAGTGGAAAAAGCGCTCTGGTTGGCTTCTGAACTATATAGGGAATCCCGGTGTTGAGGGGAACAACACTCATAGGGTAGGAACTTATACTGGAGTGGGCTTTCGGAGAGTCTTGATTGGTTACTCGACCCACGATTGGTGTAGATCAGAACAGCGCCAGATGGTGTGGCTAAAGTGTACAACCTCTGCAGAGTGTAAATCTATTCGAATAGTCGTGTCCACGGTCATGAACGGTTGGGAAGTTTGCTGTAGAGAAGTGCTGGTTTTGTTTTCAAAAAGGATTTCGGAAAATAAATGGCTTTGGATATGTTTTAACCATGGAATGGTCGTAAAGGAGAAAGGTTTTGACCATGGGATGGTGGGAAGGGGGAGAAAAGAGTTTGATCGTGGGACGACCTGAAGACGGGAACAAATGGGTACCCCAATCCTAGTGTTTACAAAAAAATTCAAAAGGTTTCCGAAACGTCTTTACAAAAGTTTTTAACAAAGATATGGAGATGCCATATCTACAAGAGAAACTATTTTAGAAAAGAACCACGCTTGGAGCCCTCCTACTACCACAGCCATATTGCATATCTCCTTGTTTTTACTACTCTCTTAAGGTGGTTTGCGAGTACATTCAAAGTACTCATTGGCATTGTCCCTGGCTATTAACTTGGTCAGATATGAAGAAGAAGGTGGTGTTGGCAACTATGCAAGCTAGGACATTCTCCCAGTTAGTTGCCTGTAGGTTAAGGCATGGCTCGGGCTCTACGCTTCCTACAAGTTCCACTGATGATGTTGATATAGCCATAACGGCAGCTAAGGTATGACTTGTATCTATGTAAATATTGGATGTTTACTTTGATACTTGTTGGTTATGTGCCACGACTAACTGATCATGGGATCGTGGTTGTATGCATAACACGGATTCTCGGAGGATTAATCCGGGGGCCCCACAGTTTGCATTATGGAAGTGTCCCATCTCTCGTTAGATATCTATGTATCCCTTAGTGTGAGTTGCCGTTATGGAATATTAATGAGAAGTTCTATCATTTACTCTTTTGCATATCTTATATTAGTTTTCAATTCATGGTTATATGATTGATCTTGTCGTTAGTATTGGGATCACTTTGGGATCATTGAGTTAATTTAGTTGGTTTTGGCATACCTGGCTCGGTCAGTAGCAATACTATTTTTGAGAGTTGAATGAAAAAGATAAAAGTACTCTTAAAGAAATATAATTTCATCATCTTTATTTCTTGATTTGGTCATAAGTTTAGTATTCTCTAGTTAAGATCTTTTGTGCTTCCAAAGAAGATTGCAGTTTGTTTTTGTCACTTGTATGTTTGTTTGTTTCCTTCAACTCTTATGCTTGCTACCCAACCTTACTAGCCAAAAACCTGTACTGAGAGGGAATGCTTCTCGTGCATCCAATCTTTAAACCAAAACCTATGCCATTTGTGTCCACCATACCTACCTATTAGCACTATTGCTATTCCAAGTAAATTCATGTTTTTATCTACCTTCCAAATTAAACTTGTTATGTGAAGATTAGTGATTAAATCTCTCACGAACTTGATGGCACACTTTACTTTCTTACATTTAATAAACTTGAACCATTGTGTCCATCTATGTTGCGTATATGCTTGCGCTTTGTAAGTTGTGAATTAGCAGAACCATGTTGTCATGGGGAACGCTTCAACATTGCACCGGTACTTAATACCTAGTTGATATCATGTTCTTTTGTTTATGGATGTCGTCGGTGTGAAATGAAAGGGGAGCTTGTAAGTCCATGGAATTATGTATGTGTGTTCGAGAAACGCCTGGGCCGCCGGTCTAATCCATGTTGTCATGGTGGTAACCTGCAGCATAACCATAATGAGCATCTATGAAGCATTCTTCTTATTACAAAAGAGAAGAGATAGAGATTGAGAAAATTAAAAAAAATATATGAGAAAATAGGAAATAGAGAAAAAAGCACCATATTCCCATGGTAAATAAGAAGATTGCAGTGATGCTTGTTGTCTGCTTGCCTTGTCATTTTGATATGGGGATTCTTTTGTATCATCGGGCAAGGGGTACCCTGTTGGCGGTTATCCATGATACACATGCACTTACTATGACAAGAACTTACCGGTGACTAAACTTGAATAGCATGAGGAGCATCCTTCGTATTCAAGGGACATGAGATTTTCAACTTACAACTTGTCAAGCATATCGTCATATTTGATCACTTTAACTTTAATCACCCAAAGATGCCTATGATAGGGGCAATGAGAGCTGAAAGCTAATAAGTACCATAATTTTTGGAAGCTTTTTATGAAACTTGAAATCCTTGCTTCCCTCTGCGAAGGGCCTTTCTTTTACTTTTTAGTTCAGTCAGTAAACCTATTCCCTTCTACCTCAGCAAGTATTTTGAGTTGTTGTGTTTCATTCATTCATATGATGACTTATTCAATCATGTTTCTTATGTTCCTTGTTTTTCACTTTGCTCTTATCTTAGTGTCTACTACTTTGAAAGCTATCATTGAAAATCAGTTATTTGTGAACTCCAGCAAATTGTCAACTATTCTTCGACCAAGAGCTAAGTTTGCCATTACCAATTATGATTTACTTTATGTATCTTTATTGTGTTTCCTTTACTTATTGCAAGTTAAAGTTATATAATAGATAACAGATTTACCCGTGGGTCTGTTTTGATAGATTTCTCCCTGGCAACGGCGCTAGAAAATAGGTTGATGTCTACGCACTTCTATTCTTGTAGACAGTTGTTGGGCCTCCAAGTGCAGAGGTTTGTAGAATAGCAACAAGTTTCCCTTAAGTGGATTACCCAAGGTTTATCGAACTCAGGGAGGAAGTGGTCAAAGGTATCCCTCTCAAGCAAACCTGCAATCAAGATACAAGAAGTCTCCTGTGTCCCCAACACACCCAATACATTTGTCAGGTGTATAGGTGCACTAGTTCGTCGAAGAGATAGTGAAATACAAGTGGTATGGATATAAGACAACGGTGCCAAAAATTAGCTTGACAGGAGGAAAAGACTAAAGGCAAAAAGATGGAAGCAAGCAAACATGTAACAGATCGAGTTACAAATGGTGTTTCAATGTTTAGAAACAAGGCCTAGGGATCATACTTTCGCTAGTGAACACTCTCATATAAATATCTTCTTCTTCATGATACTACTCTGAACTACTCTTCGGTTGGACACTCTAATCCATGGTAGGGCTATAACAGCACTCCTCAAAGTTCGCTTTTCCCATCTAGATAACCCCACACTGTCACCTTGAGCTCTAGATAGTTCCAACAAACACCACAATTTCATAGAGACATCCAACTCCAAATATAACTCGTAACAAGTAATTGTAATCTCTAGCCTAAGTGCCACCATGGTGTGCACACTGTCACTTTCACACACATGGGGAGAGCAGAGATCTATTAAAGCACTTGAGTAGCAAGGTAGATATACTTGATTACAAAGCTCATGATCACAATATGATCATGCATAGAGAGAGATGAACACATAGCTACCGGTAGAACCCTTAGCCTCGAGAAAGAACTACTCCCTCATCATCATGGGAATAAGAAATGGCGATGGAGATGGTGGTAGAGATCGATGGAGATGGCTTCAGGGGCACTTCCCCATCCCGGCAGGGTGCCGGAACAGAGACTTTCTGTCCCCCAAATCTCCCCTTCAGTGGCGGTGGCGCTGTGGAACTTTTCGTGGCTGGAGGCTGTTCGCTTTAGGGTTTTCGTCCCAGGGGCTTCTTATAGGCGAAGGGACAAGGTCGATGGCCGGCCAGGGGGCCCACACCATGCCCTGGCGTGGCCTAGGGCTGCCCGCGCCAAGGGGGGGTGTGTCCGCCCTGTGGCCCCCCTTCGTCTCTCCTTTAGACTCCATGTGTCTTCCGGTAAAATATCAACTTTGGCTTTTGTCCCGTCCAATTCCGAGAATATTCATTTTATGACTTTCCTGGAACCAAAAATAGCATAAAACAGGCAACTGGCACTGTGGCATCTTGTTAATAGGTTAGTCCCAGAAAGTGTGTAAAAGTACTCCAAAGTGTGGATAAAACATAAGAAAATAGATATGAAACAAGCATGGAACATCAAAAACTATAGATACGTTAGCAATATATCAACATACCCAAGCTTAACTCCTGCTCGTCCTCGACTAGGTAAGTGATAAAAAGAAAGAATAATTTTTGAAGTGACATGCACCATCATAAACTAGATCAAAGTATTTGTAAAACATTGATAGCTAGAATCATAGTACTTTAACATAGCATAAAACATATAGTTCTAACAATAAGACATAGCAACTATGTTGTAACATGAAAAGGCACAAACAAAAGATTCATGGATAACAATACTTTGCAAGATGTTTGTTTTGTTTCACATAAAGAAAACATAGCATAGTGGCATTTAGCTTGTCCCTCATATTGTAGCAAATCATAATTGCATAGGACACCTTTAAAGTTTATAAGGGTGACTAGATACAAATAGTTTAAGAACAAGCAATATCAAAATTATGCATCAATCAACAAGTCTTGGGACAATGCACATTAAACTAAGAATGGCCACTGTGCTCTCTCAATAGGTGCATAAAGATAGAAGATGGAGACTCAACATAAAAGTAAAAGAAAGGCCTTCATAGAAGGACGAAGGGATTCAAGTCTCATAAAGAGCTTCCAAAAATTATGGTACTTATTAGCTTTCAGCTCTCATTGCCCCGATCATAAGCATTTTGAAGTGATTAAGGTTAAAGTGAACAAACTATAGAGTATATGCTTGACAAAGTATAAGTTGGAAATCTCATGTCCCTTGAATACGAGGGTCGCTCCTCATGCTACTCAAGTTTAGTTACCGGTAAGTTCTTGTCATAGTAAGTACATGTGTATCATAGAGAACCGCCAACGGGGTACCCCTTGCACGATGATATGGAAGAATCCCCATATCAAAATGACAAGGCAAGCAAACAACGAGCATCTGAGCAATCTTCTTATTTACCATGGGAAAATGTTGCTTTTTTCTCTCTTTCCTCTTTTCTCACATGTTTTTTTCTTTTTCTCTTTTTCTAAATCTCCATCTCTTTTTTATAAGAAGAATGCTTCATAGACAGCTCATTATGGTTACGCTGCAGGTTTCCACCATGACAGCATGGATTAGACTGGCGGTCCAGGCGTTTCTCTAACACATATACATAACTCCATGGACTTACAAGTTCCCCATGACATCATGATTCTGCTAATCCCCAACATATAACTGCAAGCATATACAACATAGACGACACAATGGTTCAAGTTTATTAGGGGCAAGAAAAGTAAAGTGTGCCATCAAGTTCGTGAGAGCTTTAATCACTAGTTTTCTCATAACAAGTTTAATTCGGAAGGTAGATAAAAACATGAATATACTTGGAATAGCAAATGCTAATAGGTAGGTATGGTTGACTCTTTGGAATAACTTGGTTTTATTTGGAGTTGGATGCATGAGTGGAACTCATACTTGGTTATGGAGGCTAGCAAAAGACTGGGAGCGACCAACTAAGAGAGCAATAATGGCCATAATCATGTAGAGCGACAAAACATCATTAATCAAAGCATAAAGTGATATTACAAGTCGAAACTAGAGGATCATAAAGGCTTATGGTGACTTTGGATAGTCATAACATGGTGTGAGCAGGTGCCAAGTCATCCCAAATAAAGCATCAAAGGAGAATACCACAATACTATGCTTTAATATGCTAAAACAATGCATGATTCTTCCAAGGCACATTAAGCAATCTCAATTGTTTATAACAAGTCATGCTACAACAAAGAATACTAAGCATAAAGCCAAAACAATATCAAGCATGGCATGACAAAGCATAAGCCACCGTCAAAAACAAGCTCTCTTTACCACTTAAGCATGAACTTTCCTACTCTTTTCCAATCCAAACCAAACTATTTGAAAACCAATGTATGAAAGAGGGGGTCCAACCAATTTATTCTGAAAACTAAGAAAACCAAGCAAACGAAAAACCAAAAACAAAAAATGAAGACATTCCAAGAACAACATGATTGTGCAAGAAATAATAAAAATGAAGTGTTTTGAAGAAACCTAGGATTTTTATTGATGAAGAAGGGGATGCCTTGGGCATCCCCAAGCTTTGACGCTTGTACTTCCTGGATATTTCTTGGGGTGACACGCGTGGCATCCCCAAGCTTGAGCTTTAGTCCATCCTTCATCTCATTACTCATTCCTTCCATACACCTGAAATTTTTCCTTCATACAAAACTTCACACAATCTTTATTAGCAACATTAGTGCACTCAAGATAATAAGTCTTTAGGTTCAGTTCCAACACAAATAAAACTTCTATTAAAACACAAGCTACTGTAGCACTTCCCTCAAAAATCTCAATTCCCCAAAAGAACTCAAAAAGGAACCAACAAGAGGCAAATGAAATAATGGCAGAAAATTGTCAAAACAGACCAGCTGGTGAAAACCAATTTTTTCGAAGACCTTCTATTGCTCAAATCAAAAAAGTGTTGAACTAACGAAAGATAGATAACAACCTGGGGCAGTAGCGCAAAAAATAACGCCTCAAAACGACGTACAGGGATTTTACAAGAACTTTTACGGTGAAGCACATAAATCTGTTTTAGGACAGCAACTTTCCCAATCATTACTTCTCTCTCATTAGAGGTTACTCTGGGCACAAAAAGCAAGTAAAAAAGGATAAGGAGAGGTTATTACTGAAGTAATAACTTCCAAGACACATCTAAAACTTTTGGGTTATCTCCCAATAAGTACTTTTCTTTAACGCCTTTAAATTAGGCGTAAGAAGCAAGAAAATGAATCAAGTGTTCTCAAATGAAGAAGCATTAAGATTAATACTAGAAATATCTTCAATAAGGCAAGGTATCTCATCCAAATAAGTTCTAGAGGATCCTCTCTCAATACTCTTGTGTTCACTATTTTCATCAAACGGGTTTTCAGGAACAATCCAACCAAGATTCTTTTCTATGGCTTCATGCATCGCTACAAGTTTGAAAGGTATTGGTATCTTAATTTCCTCCCCATTAGGTTTGGTTTTGTTCATGTTTTCTCGTGTACAAATAACATCTACACATGAGCCTAGCATATTAAAACGATCAAACACTTTTCTAGATTCCTTAGCAACATCATAGAATTCTTTAAGCAAGGTTTCCAGAATAAAATCTCTCTTTTCAGGGTCCTCAATTTCCTTAAGTTTAAGAAACATTACTTGCATTAAGGGGTTAAGGTTAACAAACCTAGCTTCCATCATGTAAACTAAAGAAGCTGTAGCAATTTCGTAATTTGGAGCAAGCTCTGCAAGGGATTTATCCTCAATATCCTCACGCTTACTAACATGATTAAAGAATTCTTCAATATTATCTTTTCCAATTATAGAGCCACTACCTATTGAAAGTTCTTTCAAAGTGAATTTAGGGATCAACATGGTGAGCTAAGAAAGAGGTAACAACTATAGAAAGACTTAATTTTTTGTGTGTTTTTAATAAAGAAAGCAAACTTGTAAAACTAATTTTTTGTGTGTTTTTGATAAAGAAACAAGCAAAAAAAGAAAAAGTAAACTAAGCAAAACAAAAATAACAAAGTAAAGAGATTGGTTATGAGCGACTCCCCTTGTGAAGATGTCCTTGACTCCCCGGCAACGGCGCCAGAAAAATTGCTTGATGGCCCAAAATATATCGAGCTCGTTGGGGAACCCCAGGAGGAAGGTATGATGAGCATAACAGCAAGTTTTCCCTCAGTTATGAAACCAAAGTTATCAATCTAGTAGGAGCAAGGAAACACCACCAAGGTGTTGCTAGCTGTACTTTGGCAGGGCGCACTACTGGTGCCAGCAGCAACGTGGAAACCTGCACAACACAACCACTGAACTCTGCCCCCAACTTACAGTGAGGTTGTCAATATCACCAGTTTTGCTGAAAACAAAGGATTAAACATATTGTGTGGAAGAAAGTAATAGTTTGCAGAAAGTAAACAGAAAGTAGTAAACCGTTGATTCAAGATTGATGATAAAAGAAAGGACCAGGGTCCATAGTTCACTAGTGGTGGCTCTCCTTAAGATAGATGACATGTTGGGTGCACAAATTACAGCTGCGAAATTGACAAACATCGAGAAAGAAATATGCATATACTACTCATCTTGACTTCTTTGAGACTTGATTCGGCATTACAACATTATACATAGACCATAATCCAACTGCGTCTATGACTAATAATCCACCTTCAGGATATCATTCGAACCCCCTCAAGTATTAAGTTGCAAGCAACAGATAATTGCATTATGCAATGCGTGTAAAGTAAACAATATGATTGTTCTATGAACAAAGGATTGTTGTTTTCTCCCTAGTAGCAACAACACATCTAGTACCTTAGAGATTTGTGTCACTTCCCCAGATTACTAGATGCATGAACCCACTATCGAGCATAAATACTAACTCTTGGAGTTGTTAGCATCTACTTGGCCAAGATAGCTACTAACAACGGAAAGCATGAAAGATCACAAATAACAAAGACATTATAGAATCAATAATCAATCTGAAATAGCATCTCAATATCCATTGGATCCCTGCAAACACAACATGTAGGAATTACAAATAGATGATCTTGATCATGAACGGAGCTCACAAGATCTAAACATGATAGCACAAAGGAGGAGAACCAGCCATCTAGCTACTACATGGACCCGTAGTCCAAAGATGAACTACTCACGCATCACACCGGAGGTTTGCATGGTGATGAAGAAGGCCTCCATGCTGAATTCCCCTCTCTGCTAGGGTGCCGGGAAGAGCTTCAGATCCCTCCCGATCTAGGGATGGAGATGACTGCCATTACTATCATTCGAAAAAAGTGTGATCTCTAGTTTTCATGGCTACAGATTGAGAAAATACTAAGCATAAAGCCAAAAGAATATCAAGCATGGCATGACAAAGCATAGGCCATAGTCAAAAACAAGCTCTCTTTACCACATAAGCATGAACTTTCCTACTCTTTTCCAATCCAAACCAAAATATTTGAAAACCAATGTATGAAAGAGGGGGTCCAACCAATTTATTCAGAAAACTAAGCAAACCAAGCAAACAAAAACCAAAAACAAAAAGCAAAGACGCTCCAAGAACAACACAATTGTGCAAGAAACAATAAAAATGAACTGTTTGGAAGAAACCTGGGATTTTTATTGATGAAGAAGGGGATGCCTTGGGCATCCCCAAGCTTTGACGCTTGTACTTCTTGGATATTTCTTGGGGTCACACGCGTGGCATCCCCAAGCTTAAGCTTTAGTCCATCCTTCATCTCATTACTCATTCCTTCCATACACCTGAAACTTTTCTTTCATACAAAACTTCACACAATCTTTAGTTGCAACATTAGTGCGCTCAAGATAATAAGTATTTAGGTTCAGTTACAACACAAATAAAACTTCCATTAAAACACAAGCTACTGTAGCACTTCCCTCAAGAAGCTCAATTCCCCAAAAGAACTCAAAAAGGAACCAACAAGAAGCAAATGCAAATAATGGCAGAAATCTGTCAAAACAGACTAGTAGGTAAAAACCAATTATTTCAAAGACCTTCTGTTTCTCAAATCGAAAAGTGTTGAAGTAAGGAAAGTTGGATAACAACCTGGGGCAGAAGCACAAAAATGCACGCCTCAAAACGACGTATAGAGATTTTACACCAATTTTTACGGTGAAGCACAGAAATCTGTTTCGGGACAGCAACATTCCCAATCATTACTTCTCTCTCATTAGAGGTTACTCTTGGCACAAAAAGCAAATAAAAAGGATAAGGAGCGGTTATTACTGAAATAATAACTTCCAACACTCATCTAAAACTTTTGGGTTATCTCCCAATAAGTACTTTTCATTAATGCCTTTAAGTTAGGCATAAGAAGCAAGAAAAAGAATCAAGTGTTCTCAAATGAAGAAGCATTAAGAGCAAATTTTGTTTTCATAGGAGAGGAAAAAGAAATATTCTCTCTCTTCTTAGGTAAGTGTTCTATACCTTTCTTGAGTGGGAGTTGATATTTAATGGTGCCTTCTTCCATATCAATAATGGCATTAGTAGGACAAGACGCATTGCATTCAACATCCAAAACATAGAAATCAATAGGGACATAGGAATTGTTAACCATAATAAGAACATTATTAATACTCCCCATGAGTTTCTCTTTAGCATTATCATCAAGTGCGACATTAAAATAACAATCTTCCAATGGTGGCAAATCAAACATATCATAAATCCTTCTAGGCATAATAGAAACACTACTATCAAGATCACATAAAACATTGAAATCAAAATCATTCACTTTCATATTAATGATGGGTTCCCAACAATCTTCTTGTTTTATAGGAATAGAAGCTTTATGTTTCATCTTTTCTTCTTTAATTTTTATGGGAGCATCAGTAATGTGTTTTGTAAAGGCCATATTCAAGAACTAGCATTAGGACTTTTAGCAAGCTTTTGTAGGAACTTCATAACTTCAGAGATGTTGCAACCATCAAGATCAAAATCATAATTATCATCTAAAGTAGTAGAGCTATTACTAGCCTCAACACTAGTCGTAGTGATAGTAGAAACACTAATGTTTCTAGCAATTTCATCTTCTCTTTCCCACTTAGCATGCAATTCAGCTAATAGTCTAATATTTTCATCAATTCTAACTTGTATGGCATTAGTAGAAGCAAAGGGATTATCATTAGTTTCAGGTTTAGCAGCCATTTTATTCAAAGAAGATTGAGCTTCAACTAATGATGCTATATTTCTTTTAGCATTAGAGAGTTTTGTCTCAATAGTTTTATTGAAAGCAGTTTGTTTACTAATAAAATCTTTAAGCATAACTTCAAGTTTAGAGGGTGCACTCTTATTATTGGTGTAGGAATTTCCATAAGCATTACCATTGTTGGGAGGATAAGGCCTATAATTGTTGTTACCAAAATTATTCCTGTAGGCATTGTTGCTAAAATTATTATCCCTTATAAATTTCACATCAACTTGCTCTTCTTGAGCAACCAAAGAGGCTAAGGAAACATGATTTGGATCAATATGAGCCTTCCTATTAACAAGCATAGACATAATAACATCAATTTTATCACTCAAGGAAGATGTTTCTTCAAAAGAATTTACCTTCTTACCTTGTGGAGCTCTCTCGGTGTGCCATTCAGAATAGTTAACCATCATATTATCCAGGAGCTTTATTGCAGCACCCAAAGTAATGGTCATAAAGGTACCACCAGTAGCAGAATCCAATAGATTTCTTGAAGAATAGTTCAATCCTGAATAAAAAGTTTGGATAATTATCCAAGGAGTCAGTCCATGAGTGGGACAATTCTTTACCAAAGATTTCATTCTTTCCCAAGCTTGAGCAACATGTTCATTATCAGATTGTTTAAACTTCATTATTTCACTTCTCATAGATATAATCTTAGCAGGAGGATAGTATTTTCCAATGAAAGCATATTTTCATTTAGTCCAAGAATCAATACTATTCCTAGTTAAGGAATTCAACCATTCTTTAGCTTTTCCTCTCAAAGAGAAAGGAAACAATTTAAGCTTAATGATATCTCCATCTATATCCCTATGCTTTTGCATCTCACAAAGTTCAACAAAGTTATTTAGATGAGCAACAACTCTTCATTACCAATACCAGAAAATTGTTCTCTCATAACAAGATTGAGTAAAGCAGGTTTTAATTCAAAGAAAGTAGCTTCAGGAACAGGTGGAGCAATAGGTGTGCTCATGAAATCATTGTTGCTGGTGCTAGTGAAGTCACACAACTTAGTATTTTCAAGAGTAGTCATTTTTTGTGTTTTTAATAAAAAAGAAAACTAGTAAAACTATTTTTTTGTGTTTTTGATAAAGAAACAAGCAAACAAAGAAAAACAAAAATTACAAAGCAAAGATATTGGTTATGAGGGACTCCCCTTGTGAAGATGTCCTTGACTGCACGACAATGGCGCCAGAAAAAGTAACTTTGATGGCGCGTGGTTGGCGTGGGAGTGCTGGCTCGTGGTTGATGTCGAGCTCGTTGGGAACCCCAAGAGGAAGGTATGATGAGCACAACAGTAACTTCCCCTCAGTTATGAAACCAAGGTTATCAATCCAGTAGGAGCAAGGAAACACCCCAAAGGTGTACCTAGCTGAACGTTGGCAGGGCGCACTACCGGTCCAGCAGCAACGTGGAGACCTGCACAACACAACCAAAAAACTCTGTCCCCAACTTGCGATGAGGTTGTTAATCTCACCAGTTTTGCTGAAAACAAAAGATTAAACATATCGAATGGAAAGAAGTAATAGTTTGAAGAAAGTAAACACAAAGCAGTAAACAGTTTGTAGATTGAATGTAAAAGAAAGGACCAGGGTCCATAGTTCACTAGAGGTGGCTCTCCTTAAGATAGATAACATGCTGGGTGAACATATTACAGTGGGGCAATTGACAAACATCGAGAAAGCATACAAGCATATACTAATCATCTTGACTCCTTTGAGACTTGATTGGGCATTACAACAATATACATAGACCATCATCCAACTGCGTCTATGACTAATAATCCACCTCCAGGTTATCATCCGAACCCCCTCCAGTATTAAGTTGCAAGCAACAAATTATTGCATTACGAATTGCGTGTAAAGTAAACAATACGATTGTTCTATGAACAAAGGATTTTTTTCCCTAGTAGCAACATCACATCTAGTACCTTAGAGATTTCTGTCACTTCCCCAGATTACCAGAGGCATGAACCCACTATCGAGCATAAATACTAACTCTTGGAGTTGCTAGCATCTACTTGACCAAGATAGCTAATAACAACGGAAAGCATGCAAGATCACAAATAACAAAGACATGATAGAATCAATAATCAATCTAAAATAGCATCTCAACATCCAACAGATCCTCGCAAACACAACATGCAGAATTACAAATAGATGATCTTGATCATGAACGGAGCTCACAAGATCTAGACATGATAGCACAAAGGAGGAGAACCAGCCATCTAGCTACTACATGGACCCGTAGTCTAGAGATGAACTACTCACGCATTACAACGGAGGCTTGCATGATGATGAAGATGGCCTCCAGGGTGAATTCCCCTCTCCGGCTGGGTGCCGGGAAGAGCTTCAGATCCCTCCCAATCTAGGGATGGAGATGACGGCGGCTACAGACTCTTTCATGGAATTTTGATCGGGTACTTAGGGTTTCCGTATCAGAGGCAATATATAGGCGAAAGGAGAGGCCGAGGGGGTGCCTGGGGCGGCCAGGCCACCCTCTGGCGCGAGCTAGGCATGGCCGCGCGGCCACGCAGTGTGGCCAGGCCCCAACCCCTCTCCGTCTCGTATTCTGGCTCCAGATGTCTCCCCGTAAAATATTGACTTTGGCTTTTGTCCTATCCAATTCCGAGAATATTCATTTTCTGACTTCCTGAAACCAAAAACAGTAGAAAACATGTAGCTGGCACTATGGCTCTTGTTAATAGGTTAGTCCAAGAAATCATATGAAAAGTACTCCAAAGTGTGGACAAAACACAAGAAAGTAGATAAAACCAAGCATGGAACATCAAAAATTAAGGATACATTTGCAATGTATCAGGGAGCTTCTTCTTCTTCGTTCCCCGACAACGGCGCTAGAAAAAGTGCTTGATGGCCCAAAATATATCGAGCTTGTTGGGGAACCCCAAGAGGAAGGTATGATGAGCACAGCAGCAAGTTTTCCCTCAGTTATGAAACCAAGGTTATCAATCAAGTAGGAGCAAGGAAACACCTGCAAGGTGTTGCTAACTGAACTTTGGCAGGGTGCACTACCGGTGCCAGCCGCAACGTGGAAACCTGCACAACACAACCACATAACTCTGCCCCTACCTACAGTGAGGTTGTCAATCTCACCGGTTTTGCTAAAAATAAAGGATTAAATGTATTGTGTGGAAGAAAGTAATAGTTTGCAGAAAGTAAATAGAAAGCAGTAAACAGTTGATTGAAGATTGATGATAAAAGAAAGGACCGGGGTCCATAGTTCACTAGTGGTGGCTCTCCTTAAGATAGATGACATATTGGGTGAACAAATTACAGTGGGGCAATTGACAAACATCGAGAAAGTAATCATGCATATACTACTCTTATTGACTCCTTTGAGACTTGATTGGGCATTACAACATTATACATAGACCGTAATCCAACTTCATCTATGACTAATAATCCACCTTCAGGTTATCATCCGAACACCGTCCAGTATTAAGTTGCAAGCAACAGATAATTGCATTATGCATTGTGTGTAAAGTAAACAATACGATTGTTCTATGAACAAAGGATTGTTGTTTTCTCGCTAGTAGCAACAGCACATCTAGTACCTTAGAGATTTGTGTCACTTCCCCAGATTACTAGAGGCATGAACCCACTATCGAGCATAAATACTAACTGTTGGAGTTGCTAGCATCTACTTGGCCAAGATAGCTACTAACAACGGAAAGCATGGAAGATCACAAATAACAAAGACATGATATAATCAATAATGAATCTGAAATGGCATCTCAATATCCATCGGATCCCCACAAACAAAACATGTAGGAATTTCAAATAGATGATCTTGATCATGAACGGAGCTCACAAGATCTGAACATGATAGCACAAAGGAGGTGAACCAGCCATCTAGCTACTACATGGACCCGTAGTCCAAGGATGAACTACTCACACATCACACCGGAGGCTTGCATGGTGATGAAGAAAGCGTCCAGGGTGAATTCCCCTTTCCGGCGGGGTGCCACGAAGAGCTTCAGATCCCTCCCAATCTAGGGATGGATATGACGGTGGCTATAGACTCTTTCGTTGAATTTTTATCGGGTACTTAGGGTTTTTGTATCGGAGGCATCTTATCAGCGAAAGGGTAGGCCGAGGGGGTGACGGAGGTGGCCAGACCACCCCCTGGCGCGGGCCAGGCTGGGCGGCGCGGCCAGGTGGTGTGGCGGCCCCCTGGCCCCTCTCCGTCTCATATCCTGGCTCCGTGTGTCCCTCGGTGAGAAACTGACTTTGGCTTTTGTCCCGTCCAATTCCGAGAATATTCATTTTCTGACTTTCCTAGAACCAAAAAACAGCAGAAAATAGGCAACTGGCACTGTGGCTCTTGTTAATAGGTTAGTCCAAGAAAGTGTATACAAAGTACTACAAAGTTGGCACAAAACATAAGAAAGTAGATAAAAACCAAGCATGGAACATCAAAAATCATGGAGACGTTATCAACATATCAACATCCCCAAGCTTAAGTCCTGCTCGTCCTTGAGTAGGTAAGTGATAAAAAGAAAGAATAATTTTTGAGGTGACATGCACCATCATAAATGTAACATCCCAATTTCCGTAACCCTGATTAGTTGTCCAGAATGCAAAAATCAGGGGGAACAAAAAACTTTTTCTTGTGCATTGGTGCAGTGCTTGCGTATTGTTTGTCTACCCTTGTGCTTATGAGAATGTATCTTATAATACCCCTTACCTCACTCCCTAGCTGACAAAGGCTATTTACCAAAACTATCCTAGATCATTTTACATATTCTCAAACGTTCTGGCATTTCAAAACATGAGCCAAGATTGCTTATGCAACCAAAACTATTACAGTAACTTCTATTGTCAAAACTATGGAGAGATATATACTACAATCTCCTTATGTTTTCAAGAAAGAGCACTCAAGTAATCCTATCTCTAGATTCCCCAAAACCTCTTTTCAAAGCATTTGAATTATACTCTTGGTAGAGATACCAAGGACTCTCACCTTATTCAAAACTCAACCTCTCCAAAATGCCCCAACCCTACCTCAAGCTAAGCTTGATGGTAACCCTTGAGTAGTTGATTTGTTTATAAGATGGGTTGCCTTGATCTGTTGTCTGATGAGTTGTTTTGATCTGCTGTTTGACTTGTTTGATTAGGAAGTAATATGAACCACTCTAGGAGCTCATCACTAGGATCAAGATGCTTCCAAATCATCAATCCCTAAGCAAGACTACAAACCTAGATAACATCCCTAGCCACTAGGTGATCATTTAAAACCCTTAACCAGATCAATTCTGAGGATCTCCATTCTAAAGGTTTCCAAGTCCTTGAAGACTAATATTAAACTTGGAACCCTTCCACTCAATCTACTCTTACATATCATCCACTTGATCATGCTCTAATACCTTCCAACCCCTCCAAGAACATTCCCTCTCATACTCTAGTCAAAATCCTCAAAACTGCCAAATTTGACTAAGTCTGGAAATAGTTTCAACATCACATATTTGAATGCCTCCTTTTCTCAAACCATGTGCATTTTTGGAAATGCACTTGAACCATCTTGTTAACCATCCTAAGGACTACCAAGGCCCACCTTTTCGTCTGGTTAGATCCTCCTTAAACCCACTTGTCCATGATGGTTTTGCAAACAAGAAAATAATATTTCCTGCAAAACTAGTCATCCTGTCTACTTGGTAGAAGCTCACACCCTCATACAACCTCCTATGGACCAACTCTCTGCATGGTTGTGATCTACTCATATAAGTCTATCAACATATACTTCACTTGTTCCAAGTGGATCTCTGTGCTGCTTAAACCAACTTGGTTTATAAGGCATCATGACTCATTTTGCATGGCAGCCTTAATTTCAACAAAGTTTGCCATCACCTCTAGATCACCTCGAATGCTATTAATTCAAACTCCTCCTGCCATGATCATCTATATGACCTGGTCTACCCACCCCTCTATCCCTTGCACCAAGGTGAGCTCTGAGGTCCAAGATGCAAGCATGTTTTGGTGGTATAAAAATAACACCACCCTAGATCACCAACTCCTTGTTTTCCACCTTATTCAAGTTGGAATTCCATTCCTCAAGGTTGCAAATGCTTTCTATACCTTGTATACAACACCTACCTTGATCATCAAGATTTCTCAAATATTATCCCTAATTATTACGGCCCCAAAACTATTTAATTCTTTTAATAGTCAAGATCTCTAAAACTCCCTCCATAAAGGAAAGTTTGGTTTTTGCCAAAACATTTCTCCAACTTTTGGCTCAAGTGAGTTCCATATACCCTACTCTATCTTCCCCTCTCAAAAATAAATATTTTTGAGAAGCGTTCTTATTTCTCTTTGCCCATTTCCTTAAATGGCTGAATTGGAATAATAATTGTTTTAAATACTTCTATGCCTCAATAAATCTTGGGAAAATTCCCCTAAGTGTGTATTCACATCTGGGACCCTCTCAAATCAAAATCCACCCTTGTCCAATGTAAAAATATCAACTGATCTTCTAGAAATCACTTCTGCCCTTTTTGAGTAAATGGATTTAAGTGGACTAAAACCACACATAAAAATCTCAATTAAATCCTAGGGTCTACCTTGACCTCATCTATCTACCAGTACCATTTCCTCCTCTATTCCAATGCAAGATTTTGGACTTTCTTCAAAACCATAAATTGGATCAAAATTGCCAATTAAACAATTCCACTACTCCAACCATTTCCAAATTCCATCAAAACTTGTCCAATGTTTATCCTCAACATCAAGACACACCCCTGGTCGACTAGCACTGTAGCACCACCTCAGCCTTTCCCATTCTACCCTTGGACTAGTAGAAGGAGAGAGAGACAACACAATCTTACAAGGATCTACTCTAATTAATCACCACAACTGCCACCCCCTCCCTCTCTGATCCAGCACGACCAAATACCAATCCTACCCCTCCCCACCATCCCCTGGCCAGCCTTCCCCCTCCACCATGTCCAACTAGGTAATTTGCATGATCTACCTCTCCTCCCTAGTATATATGGCCAGAGGCCACCCCAGCCAGCCCTCTGCCCCTCATTTGCCCCCTCACACCCTCCACTTACGTCCCCCAGCTCCACTCCCCCTCCTCTGCCCTGTGCTGCCCAGGAGAAGAAGAAGGAGAGCTCTCAGCCTCCTCACCGAATCGAGCAAGGCTCCTTATCCCTTTCTCCATTCCCTCTGCATGTCAGCTCATGTGTTCCCCTCCTCCTCCTCTACCTGACAGTACTTCTCTTTTGGCCTAGGACCTGCTCCTCCGTCATCGGTGTTGAGCTCCGACGAGGTCGCTCTCGTCCGCCGTTGCGAGCTGCTTCTAGTGGGCCTTCACCATCGTGCCGCCCCTCGATTTGCTTAGCTTCGTCGACTGTGTCGCCATGCATCCACCCCGACCCTCCTCGAGCCCTCAGGTGAGCTTCCCGCCCCGCGCACGCTCTGCTAGGGTTAGATCACGTCGCCGGCGAGCCTAGGTGGACGACGACGCTGCGCCGTCCATCGCCCCGTAAACGGACGGCCGGGATCCGCCGACTGCTGGCCTCCTCTCGCTGACCGGCCCCACTTGAGGTTCGAGGCTGCTCCGACGTCATGCTTCGCCGTGGGCTGAATCTCCTCAGCACGGCCCAATAGCCCCAGATCCCAGCCCACAAACCTTTTCTTTTATTCATTTCTGTCCAGATGCAAAAAAGGGCCAGCAGGATTAAATCCTTTTGAAAATGTAAATGAAATCCAAATGATAAGATTCAAATTTCTAGTTGTTATGTGTTGTTTTCTCAAACATGCAGAGGCAACCCCAAGTTCAAAATAATTTTCATAAATTGCTGGTAATTATTCTGTTGACAAGTATACTTTACTCTAATTAATTTTCCCAGAGAGTTTCACATCTCCATTTGAGTTGAAACAAAGCCCTACCCAGAGGTATTTGATATACCTACCATCTAGCATAGGTCCTATGCCAGGGTGAACAGAGGTGTGCCTTGGATAATTTCTCCAGGTCAAACCAAATGTGGTATTGACCTGATTCCAACTGCTAGTACATCCTAGAATCAGTATCTACCAAATCCTAGCAGCTCAGAATTTATTGAGCTCTGGTTGAATTTTAGTGATTTAATTACTTCTAAAAAGGGTATTTTCACTAAATAAATCACTACAGGAGTTTGACAACCCCAAACAGAGTGAATCCAATTCCTACAAAAAGGTATTTTAAATTCCTACCAAATGCCCTTGGAATCAACTCAATAGCTTCTGTAGAATTAATCTGGTAAAGAGGAGAAATACTATACAGAACTGCCTTTGGGAATTCCCTGAGGGCATTCTGGTAATTCTTTCAACACAATTCCAACTCTGGGTGGTTCGGTACAACAAATACTACCAACCCATCAAGGAAGTAATTTTTTAACTCTAGATAATTTCTGGTGAATTATTTCCTTAAACTAGAGTTTATTCCACTATAGAGATCATAATTAAATCTAGGAAATTGATATTCAAGTGAAACCACTTGTAATGGTTTTGTCTTGTAAAGACCTATCTGAGGATATCATGGTTACCCTTTGGTAGACAACTGACCTCAGAACCCTAATCCAAATGCATTGTATCTAGCCTTGACCACTATCTTCCAAGAGAAAACACTACAGTGGCAATCTAGTAAATTCACACCAATAAAACCCCAACTTCTCCAAAACCTCCCAAGTTCAGTAGTGTTCATTATGTTTGCTTGTTGTATGGTTTGATGCTTGTTTACCTTGTATTGATTGTGGTATTGTCTGCTTGCATGTGTACCCGATGACAACGATAGTGTGAGTGTCTAACGACAAGAAGGAAGGGACTTCTTAATATTATATTATTGGGTATTCTTGGTTATCTACAAAAGTCCAGGGACTTATTGTTGACCACAGGCAAGCCACCATTCCTGAACTCTGATATATGTCCTATTCTCTTTTACCCGTTTTATATCCTCTTTATAAATTGCATTATCTACCTGCATGTTTTCTTTTACAAATACTGCGATAGTAACTTGGCTCCTCCAAGTCATGACTTCATGTCCTTCGAGGAACGACACCGATGTACCTACCGTTTTAGCCCCTTAGATCGAGAGTATGATGGATAGCATCCTACCTCCTTGGAAACCTGTGGTTTTGCTAAAATAAACTGCCTTGGGGAAATTACCCCACAACAAAGGTTTTAAAACTGTTTTGTAAAACCCTTGGGAAGAGGGCATCGTTACAAGCGGATGGTTTAACAAAAGAAATGGTGATGATGAGGAATGAGAAGGTGATGGGATGTTCTACGCCTTTACCGGAACAATTTTTATCCGCACAACCACATTACCCCATGTGCTGGGGCTTAACTCGTAGTTTGTCCGCATTAGCCGAGGCAACTTCTACCATGCTTATAGGGAGAGATCCCTGGAATTCCGGGCAGGCGCTACCAGATTTGGATCTGAAGCCTGTTGCTTGATTCGGCAAGAGTGAGCCTGAACTGGCAGGAGGCTGGTGCAACAATTGGGTCTCCCGTGGACGGTATGACTTGGAGTACGGAAGGAAGTGGAGTCACCAGTTTTAAGGTATACGCCAAGTTGCGGCTTGGGTATGCGCATGTACGGAAGGCAGGACTATGGCTGGGAGCCACATACTCGTTGCCGGGGAGAACAAACCCAAAACAAAAAGCATGCCTTTGCTAGGGTAGACAAGCGAAAGGTTAGGTTTGATTATCCGGACCCCCATATACAGTGGTAGTGGGCCGTGGTTGTATCCCGGCGGATGTATTGATTCTTGTGGGGAAAGTGCCCAAACTCTAAGAGTATAACCTATTCAAATAGCCGTGTTCACGGTTAAGGACGGTTGTATAGGTGTTGGCTAGGAGTACCCAAACAGTGCTTGTTTGGGAAACAAGTACTATGAGGACGAAGGTTCCAGGGGAACCTGAGTTCGAAAGCTTTGTTTTGACCCGAGGTGGTCGAAGAGGTTTACAAAGGGTCTTTACTACAAAACCGTTTTCAAAACCCTTTTTCAACAAAGATATGGAGATGTCTTTACTTATAAAACAAAAGCATGTTTTCAAACTCTTTTTCAACAAAGATATGGAGATGCCATAACTACAAGAGGTAGTCTAGGCCTTTCAAAAACAACCCCAGATACAGCCATCTCGCCACAGCAAGACTTGCATTTCCTTACTTCATTTATCCTGGTGGTTTGCGAGTACATTCAAAAGTACTAACGGCTATGTCCCTGGATATTGACTTGGCCAAACTTTCAAAGGTTTGACTTCGGAAGATTAAGGTGACGTCCAGCGAGCTAGGGCGTCTTCCCAGTCAGTTGTCTGTAGGTTGAGGCACGATTGGGCTCTGCGCATGACGATACTCCGCTGCTAAGAATGATGTAGCCAGAATGGCATTTATGTAAGTCTTGTAATTCGTTACGTTTCGGCTGTTGTAATGGTACCTGTCGGTTATGTTCCATGGCTCACTGATCATGGGAACGTGGATGTATGCATAATAAGGATTTCTCGGATGGTTAATCCGGGGAGCCCACAGACTTAGTATCAGAGCCATCCTGACTATAGGAGACCTTAGGTAGCATGGACGTTAGTGATGACCCACAAGTATAGGGGGTGTATCACAGTATTTTCGAGGGAAGTGAAACCCAATTTATTGATTCGACATAAGGGGAGCCAAAGAATATTTATAAGCCTTAACAACTGAGTTGTCAATTCCCCTGCACCTGGAAACAATCTTGCTCACAGCAGTTAATCAGTAGCAACCGTTTTGTAGTAGGAATAGCAAAGTAGCAATAGTAGTAAAATAAAGACAGTAGTAACAATAGCAGTAAACAGTGGGATTCGAGTGCGGTAGGCATAGGGATAGATGGACGGGCGTTGCATGGACAAGACAATTCACATAGCAATCAGAACATAGGGCAATTGCAGATAAATAAGATAAAGCATCCAAGTACTAGATAATCCTAGGCATGTGTCCCATATATAGTCATACGTGCTTGCAATGAGAACTTGCACAACATCTTTTGTCCTGCCAGCCCATTTGCAGCGGGGCCTCAAGGGAACTACTGGCAATTAAGGTGCTCCTTTTAATAGAGCACCGGAGCAAATCATTAACACTCCATGAACACATGTGATCCTCACATCAAAGCCATTCCCTCTGGTTATCCTGATTTCTGTCACTTCGGGGCCATTGGTTCCGGACAACAATGTGTGTATATAACTTGCAGATAAGACCATAAACAATACTATCATAATGAATCAATAACATGTTGAGATCTGAAATCATGGCACTCTGGCCCTACTGACAAGCATTAAACACAACAAGTCGCAACAAAGTCATAAAGCACTAATAAAAGATACTAGGCACCATGCCCTAACAATCTGATGCCATTACATGAACAATCTCATCCAATCCCTACCATCCCCATAGCCTACAGCAGGGGATTACTCACTCATAGATGGGTGAAACATGGATGGTCGATGGAGAGGCGATGGTGATGATGATGGCAATGGTCTCCACCAATTCCCGTCCGGCGAGTGCGGAACGGAGTTTCAGTGCTTTAAATGGAATCTAGTGGTTTCGGCGGAGCGGAACTCCTTCTGGAAAAACATCGAACCCCCCCGGAGTTTTTAGGTCGGAAGGCTTCTTATAGGCAAAGAGGGAGACCGAGGGGGTGCCTAGGGGGCCCACACCATGCCTTGGCGTGGCCAGGCCCAGCCCGCGCCTGGGGGGGTGTGGCCAGCCCTTGGCCCTCCTCCGTCTCGTATTCTGGCTCCGTGAGTCTTCTAGAAAAATAGGCACTTTGGCTTTTGTCCCATCCAATTCCGAGAATATTCATTTTCCGACATTCCTGGAACTAAAAACAGCAGAAAACAGGCAGCTGGCACTGTGGCTCTTGTTAATAGGTTAGTCCAAGAAATAATATGAAAATTACTCCAAAGTGTGGACAAAACACAAGAAAGTGGATAAAACCAAGCATGGAACATCAAAAATTATAGATACATTTGCAATGTATCAACATCCCCAAGCTTAACTCCTGCTCGTCCTCGAGTAGGTAAGTGATAAAAAGAAAGAATAATTTTTGAGGTGACATGCACCATCAAAGACTTGACCAAAGTACTTGTAAAACATTCAAAGCTATGATCATAGTACTTCAATCATATCATGAAAGACAAAGTTTTAGCAATAAGACAAAAACTATGATGCAACATGAAAAGGCACAAACAAAAGATTCATGCATAACAATGCTTTGCAAGACGTTTGTTTGTTTCACATAAAGAAAACATAGCATAGTGGCAGTCACCATGTCCCTCATGGAGTAGCAAATATAAATGCATAGGACACCTTCAAAGTTCATAAGAGTGACTAGATACAAATAGTTTAAACAAGCAATATCAAGTTATGCATCAATCAACAAGTCTTGGGACAATGCACATAGAACTAAGAATGGCCACTACGCTCTCAAGAAAGTGCTCATATAATGTGTGGAGACTCAACAAGGAAATGAACAGGTTTTGAAAAGTTTCAAAGGCTTCCAAATGCTGAAAGTAAGGTACTCATTAGATTTGAGCTCTCATTGCCCCTATCATAAGCATCTTTAAATGGTTAAGGTTAAAGTGACACTACTAAGAGGCTATGCTTGACAAGTTATAAATCGAAGTCTCATGCCCCTTACGTACGAAGACCGATCCTCATGCTACTCAACTTCAGTCACGAGTAAGCTCTTGTCATCGTAAGTATATACGTATCATAGAGAACCGCCAACGGGGTACCCCTTGCACATGATACAAGAGCTATCCCATAATCAAAATGACAAGGCAAGCAGACAATCAGCATCTCAGCGATCTTTTTATTAACTATGTGCATAGATTTTTATTGAGGATGCTTCATAGAATGCTGATTATGGTTATGCTGCAAGTTTCCACCATGATTAGGCATGGCTTAGGCTAGAGGCCCAGGCGTTTCTCTAACATACATACAAACTCCATGATCTTACAAGTTCCACTTTTATTTCACACAGCTGGGATCCATAAGCAAAAGAACATGATATCAACGAGGTACTAACTACCAATGAAATGTTGAAAACGTTCCCCATGATACATGGTTCTGCTAACTTCAACTTATAAAGCGCAAGCATATATGCAAGAAAGAAGGATGCAATGGCTCAGGTTTATTAAATGCAAGAAAATAAAGTGTGCCATCAAGTTCGTGAGAGCTTTACTAACTAATTTTCTCATAACAAGCAAACATTTTATTCGGAAAAAAACAAGGCATATTGGATATGCACGGAAGTAGAAAATGGTGCTAATAGGTAGGTATGGTGGACAATTAGGCAATATTTGGTTTTGGGGAGTTGGAAACATGAGTAAAACATACTCAGTGAAGGTGAAGGCTTGTAATAGTACGGGAGCGACAAACGAGAGAGCAATAATGGCCATAATCATGAAAAGCGACAAAACATCATTGATCAAAGCATAAAGTGATACTAAAAGTTGAAAAATAAAGGATCATAAAGGCTTATGGTGACTTGGGATAGTCATAACATGGTGTGAGCATGTGCCAAGTCAACCCAAATAAAGCATCAAAGGAGAATACCACAATACTATGCTTTAATATGCTAAAACAACGCATGATTCTTCCAAGGCACATTAAGAAATCTCTATTGTTTATAACAAGTCATGCTACAGCAAATAATACTAAGCATAAAGCCAAAACAATATCAAGCATGGCATGACAAAGCATAGGCCACAGTCAAAAACAAGTTCCCTTTACCACTTAAGATTTCCTACTCTTTTCCAATCCAAACCAAACTATTTGAACACCAATGTATGAAAGAGGAGGTCCAACCAATTTATTCAGAAAACTAATAAAACAAAGCAAATGAAAAACCAAAACGAAAACGAAAAAGAAGACGCTCCAAGAACAACACAATTGTGCATGAAACAATAAAAATGAAGTGTTTGGAAGAAACCTGGGATTTTTATTGATGAAGAAGGGGATGCCTTGGGCATCCCCAAGCTTTGACACTTGTACTTCTTGGATATTTCATGTGGTGACACGCATGACATCCCCAAGCTTTAGCTTTAGTCCATCCTTCATCTCATTACTCATTCCTTCCATACACCTGAATTTTTTTCCTTCATACAAAACTTCACACAATCTTTATTAGCAACATTAATGCACTCAATAAAATAGGTATTAAGGTTCAGTTCAAACACCAAATAAACTTCCATTAGAACATTAGCTACTGTAGCACTTCCCTCAACAAGCTCAATTCCCCAAAAGAACTCAAAAAGGAACCAATAAGAAGCAAATGTAGAAAATGACAGAAATCTGTCAAAAAAGACCAGCAGGTAAAGACGAATTTTTTCGAAGACCTTATGTTGCTCAAATCAAAAAGTGTTGAACTAACGAAAGTTATATAACAACCTGGGGCAGAAGCACAGAAGTTGACGCCTCAAAAGGACGTATAGAGATTTTACACGAATTTTTACGGTGAAGCACAGAAATCTGTTTCGGGACAGCAACTTTCCAATCATTACTTCTCTCTCATTAGAGGTTACTCTTGGCACAAAAAGCAAATAAAAATGATAAAGAGTGGTTATTATTGAGGTAATAACTTCCAAGACTCAACTAAAACTTTTGGGTTATCTCCCAATAAGTACTTTCTTTAACGCCTTTAAGTTAGGCATAAGCAAAAACTAGAATGGATAGAATAGAAGTAAGCGGAGATAATCATGGTGAAAACATTGTTTTGTTCAATGAAATCCTTTTGTTAACAAGGTTGATCAGGTCTTGTTACCAAAAACAATTTCATATGATACAAAACTGTGTATTCCACTAATGATTATGTTACCTCAACCTTGATAGCAATGGTCCCAATCATAATAGTTTCAAATTTTTCTCTTGGTATGGGACAATATATTTCTCCAACTTGAATGTCCTCAACATGTTCAATTGATTTCAAACCATAAGTCCTTTCAATCTTCTTAGGGAAATAGACAGTATGTTCCTTGTCATTAACATTGAAAATCACCTTTCCTTGATTACAATTAATAACAGCCCCTACAGTATTAAGAAAAGGTCTCCCAAGAATAATAGACATATTATCATCTTCAGGCATTTCAAGCACAACAAAATTAGTTAATATCAAGCAATTGTGAGCCACCTGAACAGGTACATCCTCACATATACCCACAGGAATAGTGGTAGATTTATCAGCCATTTGCAAAGATATATATCAGTTGGTATTAATTTTTCAAGTTGAAGCCTCTTATAGAGAGAGAAAGGCATAACACTAACTCCAGCTCCCAAATCACACAAAGCAGTTCTAACATAACTGTTCTTAACAGAGCAAGGGATAGTTGGAATCCCTGGGTCTCCAAGTTTCTTAGGAACCTTACCATTGAAGGAATAATTAGCAAGCAAAGTAGAAATTTCTTCATTAGGGATCTTCCTTTTATTCGAGACAATATACTTCATATACTTTGAGTAAGGAGGCAATTTAATAGCATCAGTCAAAGGAATTTGCAGGAATAAAGGTTTCATCCACTCACAAAACTTATTATAGTGTTCATCTTCCTTTGACTTGTGTTTCTTATCAGGGAAAGGCATAGGTTTTTGGACCCAAGGCTCTCTTTCACTACCATGTTTCTTAGCAATAAAATCTTCTTTGGTGTATTTAGTATTCTTAGTGTGGATTTCAGGTTCTTCTTCAACTTTTTCTTCATTAGGAACTTCATTTTCTTCATTACCACTTTCAGTTTCAGCATCAGAGATAGATATACTATTAGGATCTATAACAAGTTTAGAGGGTTCTACAATAGTTTTATGCTTCTTTTTTCCTTTTCTTACGAGTAGAACCACTATTTTTAGTTTGTTGAGAATCATGTTCAATTCTTTTGGGATGCCCCTCAGGATATAGAGAATCCTAGGTAGCAGCTCCACTTCTATTTCTAATTTCATAAGCATGTTTTTCTTTAGCAGCATTAACTAGCAAGTCATTTTGCACTTTAACAAGTTGATCTATTTGAGTTTGAACCATTTGAAAGTGTTTAACAATCATTTTAACATCATTAGAGGTTCTTTCCACAACATCTTTCAACTCAACAATAGCTCTAGTGTTTTCCATTAGATGATTTTGCACTCTTTTATTAAAGTTATCTTCCTTAACAATAAAGATATCGAATTCTTCTAAGCATTTATCAGGAGGTTTAGAGTAAGGGATTTCACCTTCATCAAAGTGTTGGAGAGAGTGTACCTCAATAGTGGATGAGTAGGGAATAGGCTTACATAATTCTTCTAGAGGAGGTAAATTCTTGACATCTGCAGCTTTAATTCCCTTCTCCTTAAGACATTTCTTAGCTTCCTTCATCACTTCATCATTTAATTCAATAACTCCCCTCTTCTTTGATGTTGGAATAGGCGCCGAAATAGATGGTTCAGGTACAATTACTTCAGGTATAGCCGGTTCAGGAGGAGTCCAATCTTCATAGTTCTTGCTTATTTTAGCCATTAATTCTTCAACTTCCTTAGGAGTCCTATTCCTGAAAACACAATCAGCGCAACTATCTAGGTATGTCCTAGATTCTTTAGTTAGTCCATTATAAAATATATCACGAAGCTCATTCTTAGGTAATGGACTTCCAACCTGTGCATGAATCAAAGCACAAAACCTTCCCAAGATTCGGGCAATACCTCTTTTTCTCCCTGTTTAAAATCAAAAAGTTCCTGCAAAATAGCATGTCTAGCACTAGGAGGAAAATATTTCTGCAGGAATGTACTAATCAAGCACTCAGGGCTATCAATAGATCCAGGAGGTAAATTACTAAACCAAGTTTTAGCTTCTCCTTTCAGTGAAAAAGGGAAAATCTTGGCAACAAAGTAAATACGCATCTTAATATCATCAGAAAACAAGCCACTCATGGTAGAAAGTTCATTCATATGTGCTACCGCACTTTCATTCTTAGTCCCACAAAAAGGTTCTTTCTCGACAATAGCTATGTAAGATAGATCGAGAGAGAAATCATAATCTTCATCTATAATGTTTATGGGAGAAGCAGCAAACTTAGCAGTAGGAGCCAATTTGGGTCTAATAGTACGCCTCTCAAGGAGACTCTTAGCAGCGCTCCTATCATGGGTGTTTTTACATTCTTTAATAAATTCATCGGTCATATCAACATAACTATCTTCAATATCATAACTTTCACTAGAATCAGGTGAACTAACAGGTGTAGTAGTGTCTTCATTAGGAGTTTCAGTATTTTCAGCTATAGTTCTAGCAATTGTAGCATCTAGGAAAGGACCTAATGAACCACTCTTATCAAGCATAGTAGAAGCAGCAACATAAGCATCAGAAGTTTCAGATTCAGCAGTAGTAGCAGTGTCTGTAGCATGTGTATGTGGTGGTGTAACGAGCTTACTTATAACAGATGGTGAATCAAGACCAGCAGAGGTGTTCAGAACCGTACCTCTTCTTGTAGTGCATGGTAAAATAGGAAACTCGCCATCACGAGACTTACCCATGATGGATGGATAGCAGCGAACAATAGAGAATCCAAGTGAACTTGATAAATAAAGCTATGCTCCCTGGCAATGGCGCCAGAAAATAGTCTTGATGACCCACGAGTATAGGGGGTGTATCGCAGTATTTTCGAGGGAAGTGAAACCCAATTTATTGATTCGACATAAGGGGAGCCAAAGAATATTTATAAGCCTTAACAACTGAGTTGTCAATTCAGTCGCACTGAAACAATCTTGCTCACAGCAGTTTATCGAGTAACAACGATTTTGTAGTAGGAATAGCAAAGTAACAGTAGTAAAATAAAAGCAGAGTAACAATAGCGATAACAGGATTCAAGTGCGGTAGGCATAGGGATAGATGGACGGGCGTTGCATGGACAAGACAATTCACATAGCAATCAGAACATAGGGTAATTGCAGATAAATAAGATAAAGCATCCAAGTACTAGATAATCCTAGGCATATGTCCCATATATAGTCATACGTGCTCGCAATGAGAATTTGCACAACATATTTTGTCCTGCCAGCCCGTTTGCAGCGGGGCCTCAAGGGAACTACTGGCAATTAAGGTGCTCCTTTTAATAGAGCACCGGAGCAAAGCATTAACACTCCGTGAACACATGTGATCCTCACATCAAAGCCATTCCCTCCGGTTATCCCGATTTACATCGCCGGGGCCATTGGTTCCGGACAACAATGTGTGTATACAACTTGCAGATAATACCATAAACAATACTATCATAATGAATCAATAACATGTTCAGATCTGAAATCATGGCACTCGGGCCCTAGTGATAAGCATTAAGCACAACAAGTCGCAACAAAGTCATAAAAAACTAATAAAAGATACTAGGGACCATGCCCTAACAATCTGATGCCATTACATGAACGATCTCATCCAATCCCTACCATCCCCATAGCCTACAGCGGGGGATTACTCACTCATAGATGGGGGAAACATGGATGGTTGATGGAGAAGCGATGGTGATGATGATGGCGATGATCTCCTCCAATTCCTCGTCCCGGCAGGGTGCCAGAACGGAGTTTCTGGTGCTGTTTCATGGAATCTGGTGGTGGCGGCGGAGCGGAACTCCTTCTGGAAAAATGTCGAACCCTCCGGAGTTTTTAGGTCAGAAGGCTTCTTATAGGCAAAGAGGAAGACCGAGGGGGTGCCTAGGGGGCCCACACCATGCCCTGGCGCGGCCAGGCCCAGCGCGCGCCTGGGGGGGGTGTGGCTAGCCCCTGTCCCTCCTCCATCACGTATTCTGGCTCCGTGAGTCTTCCGGAAAAATAGGCACTTTGTCTTTTGTCCCGTCCAATTCCGAGAATATTCATTTTCTGACTTTCCTGGAACCAAAAACAGCAGAAAACAGGCAGCTGGCACTGTGGCTCTTGTTAATAGGTTAGTCCAAGAAATCATATGAAAAGTACTCCAAAGTGTGGACAAAACAAAAGAAAGTGGATAAAACCAAACATGGAACATCAAAAATTATAAATACATTTGCAATGTATCAGTTAGACAGGGAGAGACAAACCTATTTTATAAAAGACAAAGGGAAGAGATGATTATTTGCAAAAGTGCTTATGTCTTTTCCCCTCTGATTTTGGAGAAAACTACTTGAATTAATATGATTTTCATAATCTCAAAATCATGCACACCTGTCACTAACCCAACCTGAACCTAAACCCTTCTGTAGATGGAGCCTATTGATGAAGAGTGGCTGAAGAATGGATTTCGCCAAATCCTATGGGACTCGATGCAACTGTGCGGTTACCAGTATAAACCTACCTACACCCTCCATAAGGGACTGGAATCAGGAGATTATGTGGGACAGATTGTCATACTAGCCAAGCCAGGAACCAATGGAAGCCCTATCTACTCCACAGGACCTCGGATGCCTAGTCCCGTACTTGCTATTGACTTGGTAGCCAGAGAAGCTTTGATGCGCATCCGTAGTTCCCTCCCAGAGATGAGACAGCCCACAACCTTCTACCTCCCCATGAAGGGAAATGTCGACTACACCGAAGGAACTCAAGACCCAGCCTGGCGTATCCTGCTCTCTCCTTTCAGACCCGTTATAGCTACTCTAGAATGAGGCGTTAACAGAAGTTATTGACAAATACCTCCACTCCCAGATGGAGCTCCATCGCCTGCAAACCATTCTCACCCGTAAAGAAGCTCTGGAAACCGTGCAAAGGAATCAAGCACGAGCAACTACAACCGAAGGAACCTCGAGGGAAGCCGCCCCCAGGAAAAGCAGAAAGTGCACCACCGCCAGTCAATACCTCCGTAGGTTCAAGCCCCTCAAGAAGGCGCAGGTTACAAGCACTAATCTGCCAGAAGCTAGCCACGACTCCACAGATGCACCCTCCAAGTAATCACCCGCGCTGCGGTACTCGTCCGTTTAGCAATAGGGTAGAGTCATGTATCCTCCCTGAATGCGTTTTGTAATGCCTAAGTACTATTAGCACCTTAGGGTGCAGATTGGTTAGTTATGTAATGACTTCCTTAAGTTGATATGCTTGCTTGAATTATTTTCCCTTTTTGCGTGTTTTACCCTAGTCGTTGCATCAGACCCCAACCCAAGACGCGTACCTTCAACCGGAAATTCCTCAAGGTGGCCATGGAGACAGGAAGCTCGAAGAAGGCTTGTAGCCGTTGCGGAGATGGAAGACACCAAGCCAATATATGCTCCTGCCACTGCCCAAACTGTAGAGAACCTCATTCGTCCAAAGTTTGCCCGACCCGGTTTGTCACTTGTTTCCTCTGCGAAGGCCAAGACCATGTCCCGGTCAAATGCCCAATATATCCCCTCATTGGCAAGGCGTGCCAACCTCCCGAGGTCACCATAGAAATGTCGTCAACTCAGCCACGCCGGAAGAAGATCCACTGCTTCACGTGTGGACTACCCGGTCACTTCAGCCGAGAATGCCCCTAGAGAAAATCCGCCAAGACTTCCGCGAAACAGAAGCCCGAAGGCACCCAAGGTCCCCTCCTTCAGAAAAGATGGTGACCTTACCGCTCGCTGCCCCGCAGCTCAAGACTGAAGATTTCCCGCGCTTCGATAGTCGACAACACCCCGTGGAAGTAAAGGTTAAGAGAGAAGCTCCTTAACTCACCCTAGGACTCCCTGAACGTCAGCAAGTGCAGCTTGTACTAAACCTAGCCCATGTTCCCCTAGAACGACACCTGTGACCCTACCCTCTCTTAAGTCAATGTCCACTACCATAAGAACCATCCTTTGCCACCCTTATAAGGATGCCCCCGGCTAGTAACTCCCCGCTCTACCCATGTCTAATCCTAAGGGGGGAAGACTGCGTCTTTCCCGCAAATAGATTACCCCCTCTGCTAGAAGCAAATCCAACCATGGACCCGAAGACACATATTTTTAGACATAGTCTTGGATTCAACAACCCACTTAAGAGAAAACGCCGTAGACCCCTTACAGAAGGACGATTCCACCCCGCAATCATGGTTAAAGCTAGCTCGACCCTCGAATTTCAAGAAGATTGAAGTTCAACCTCACTGTCAGAGGGCTTCTTTTCTAAGACAAAGTAGGCAAGTTAGTACGCAAGAAACCCCTAGCACTACCTCCAAAGCAAATCCCCTAACCTTACTCTCCCGAATCTCGGGACAAGATTCTTTTAAGGGGGAAAGGTTTGTAACATCCCAATTTCCATAACCCTGATTAGTTGTCCATAATGCAAAAATCAGGGTGAACAAAAACTTTTTCTTGTGCATTGGTGCAGTGCTTGCTTATTGTTTGTCTACCCTTGTGCTTATGAGAATGGATCTTATAATACTCCTTACCTCACTCCCCAGTTGACAAAGGCTATTTACCAAAACTATCCTGGCTCATTTTACATATTCTCAAACGTTCTGGCATTTCAAAACATGAGCCAAGATTTCTTATGCAACCAAAACTATTTCAGTAACTTCTATTGTCAAAACTATGGATAGATATATACTACAATCTCCTTATGTTTTCAAGACAAAGCACTCAACTAATATTATCTCTAGATTCCCCAAAACCTCTTTTCAAAGCATTTGAATTCTACTCTTGGTAGAGATACCAAGGACTATCACCTTATTCAAAACTAAACCTCTTCAAAATACCCCAACCCTACCTCAAGCTAAGATTGATGGTAACCCTTGAGTAGTTGATTTGTTTATAAGATGGGTTGCCTTGATCTGTTGTCTGATGAGTTGTTTTGATCTGCTGTTTGACTTGTTTGCTTAGGAACTAGTATGAACCACTCTAGGAGCCCATCACTAGGATCAAGATGCTTCCAAATCATCAATACCTAAGCAAGAATACAAACCTAGATAAGATCCTTATCCACTAGGTGATCATCTAAAACCCTTAACCAGATCAATTCTGAGGATCTCCATTCTAGAGGTTTCCAAGTACTTGAAGACCAATATTCAACTTGGAACCCTTCCACTCAATCTACTCTTCCATATCATCCACGTGCTAATGCTCTAATACCTTGCAGTCCCTCCAAGAACATTCCCTCTGATACTCTAGTCAAAATCCTCAAAACTGCCAAATTTGACAAGTCTAGAAACAGTTTCAACATCACATATTTGAATGCCTCATTTTCTCAAACCATGTGCATTTTTGGAAATCCACTTGAACCATATTGTTAACCATCCTAAGGAATACCAAGGCCCACCTTTGCCTCTGGTTAGATCCTCCTCAAACCCACTTGTCCATGATTGTTTTGCAGACAAGAAAATAATATTTCCTGCAAAACTAGTCATCCTGCCTACTTGGTAGAAGCTCACACCCTCATACAACCTCCTATCGACCAACTATCTACATGGTTGTGATCTACTCATATAAGTCTACCAACATCTACTTCACTTGTTCCAAGTGGATCTCTGTGCTGCTTAAACTAACTTGGTTTATAAGGCATCATGACTCATTTTGCATGGCAGCCTTAATTTCAACAAAGTTTGCCATCACCTCTAGATCACCTCGAATGTTATTAATTCAAACTCCTCCTGCCATGATCATCTATATGACCTGGTCTACCCACCCCTCTATCCCTTGCACCAAGCTGAGCTCTGATCTCCAAGATGCAAGCATGTTTTGGTGGTATAAAAATAACACCACCCTAGATCACCAACTCCTTGTTTTCCACCTTATTCAAGTTGGAGTTCCTTTCCTCAAGGTTTCAAATGATTTCTATACCTTGTCTACAACACCTACCTTGATCATCAAGATTTCTCAAATATTATCCCTAATTATTATGGCCCCAAACCTATTTAATTCTTTTAATAGTCAAGATCTCCAAAACTCCCTCCATAAAGGAAAGTTTGGTTTTTGCCAAAATATTTCTCCAACTTTTGGCTCAAGACAGTTCCATATACCTTACTCTATCTTCCCCTCTCAAAAATAAATATTTTTGAGAAGCTTTATTATTTATCTTTGCCCATTTTCTTAAGTGGCTGAATTGGAATTATAATTGTTTTAAATACTTCTATGCCTCAATAAATCTTGGGAAAATTCCCCTATGTGCGTATTCGCATCTGGGACCCTCTCAAATTAGAATCCACCCTTGTCCAATGTAAAAATATCAAATGATCTTCTAGAAATCACTTCTGCCCTTTTTGAGTAAATGGATTTAAGTGGACTAAAACCCCACATAAAATCTCAATTAAATCCTAGGAGTCTACATTGACCACATATATCTACCAGTACCATTTTGGACTTCCTTCACAACCAGCAATTGGATCAAAATTGCCAATTAAACAATTCCACTACTCCAACCTTTTCCAAATTCCATCAAAACTTGTTCAATGCTTATCCTCAACATCAAGACACACCCCTGGTCGACTAGCACTGTAGCACCACCTCAGCCTTTGCCATTCAACCCTTGGACTAGTAGAAGGAGAGAGAGACAACACAATCTTACAAGGATCTACTCTAATTAATCACCACAGCTGCCAGCCCCTCCCTCTTAGATCCAGCACAACCAAATACCAATCCTACCCCTCCCACCATCCCCTGGACCAATCCCTGGCTAGCCTTCCCCCTCCACCATGTCCAAATGGGTAATTTGCATCATCTACCTCTCCTCCCTGTTATATATGGCTAGAGGCCACCCCAGCCAGCCCTCTGCCCCTCATTTTCCCCCTCACACCCCCCACTTACCTCCCCCAGCTCCACTCCCCCTCCTCTGCCCTGTGCTGCCCAGGAGAAGAAGAAGGAGAGCTCTGGGCCTCCTCAACGAATAGAGCAAGGCTCCTTCTCCCTTGCTCCATTCCCTCTGCATGTCAGCTTATGTGTTCCCCTCCTCCTCCTCTACCTGACAGTACTTCTCTTTTGGCCTAAGACCTACTCCTCCATCATCGGCATTAAGCTCCGACGAGGTCGCTCTCGGCCGTCGTCACGCGAGCTGCTTCCAGTGGGCCTCCACTGTCGTGCCGCCCCTCGATCTCCTCAGCTTCGTCGACCGCGTCGCCCTACATCCACCCCGACCCTCCTCAAGCCCTCAGGTGAGCTCCCCGCCCCGCGCCACGGTGCTAGGGTTAGATCACGTCGCCGGCGAGCCCAGGTGGACGACGACGTTGCGCCGTCCATCGCCCCTTAAACGGACGGCTGCCGGTACCGTTTTGGCCTCCCCCTCTTGCTGACCGCCGGGTCCTGCCTAGCAGGTTTGAGCACTGGCTCCCGCGCGCCGTGCCGCCTTGTCGTGGGCCGAATCTCCTCAGCACGGCCCAATTGCCCCAGATCCTAGCCTGCAAACCTTTTCTTTTATTCATTTCTGTCCATATCCAAAAAGGGCCAGCAGGATTAAATCCTTTTGAAATTGTAAATGAAATCCAAATGATAAGATTCAAATTTCTGGTTGTTATCTGTTGTTTTCTCAAACATGCAGAGGCAACCCCAAGTTCAAAATAATTTTCATAAATTGCTGCTAATTATTCTTCTAACAAGTATACTTTACACTAATTAATTTCCCAGAGAGTTTCACATCTCCATTTGATTTGAAACAAAGCCCTACTGAGAGGTATTTGATATACCTACCATCTAGCATAGGTCCTATGCCAGGGTGAACAGAGGTGTGCCTTTGAGAAAAATAACCAATTCAGCCATTATATGCCTTGGATAATTTATCCAGGTCAAACCAAATGTGGTATTGACCTGATTCCAACTCCCAGTACATCCTAGAATCAGTATATATCAAATCCTAGCAGATCATAATTTACTCAGCTCTGGTTGAATTTTAGTGATTTAATTACTTCTGAAAAGGGTATTTTGACTAAATAAATCACTCCTGGAGTTTGACAACTCCAAACAGAGTGAATCCAATTCCTACATAAAGGTATTTTAAATGCTTACCAAATGCCCTTGGAATCAACGCGATAGCTTTTATAGAATTAATCTGGTAAAGAGAAGAAAAACTATATAGAACTGCCTTTGGGATTTTCCTGAGGGTATTCTGGTAATTATTTTGACACAATTCCAACTGTGGGTGGTTCAGTACAGTAAATACTACCAACCCATCCAAGGAAGTAATTTTTGGAACTCCAGATAATTTCTGGTGAATTATTTCCTTAAACTAGAGTTTATTCCACTATAGAGATTATAATTAAATCTAGAAAATTGATATTCAAGTGAAACCACTTGTAGTGGTTTTGTCTTGTCAAGACCTATCTGAGGATATCATGGTTACCCTTTGGTAGCCTAGACCTCAGAACCCTAATCCAAATGCATTGTATCTAGCCTTGATCACTATCTTCCAAGAGAAAACACTAAAGTGGCAATCTAGTAAATTCACACCAATCAAACCCCAACTTCTCCAAAACCTCCCAAGTTCACTAGTGTTCAGTATGTTTGCTTGCTGTATGGTTTGACGCTTGTTTACCTTGTATTGATTGTGGTATTGTCTGCTTGCATGTGTACCCGATGACAACGATAGTGTGAGTGTCTGACGACAAGAAGGAAGGGACTTATTATTATTATATTTTTGGGTATTCTTGGTTATCTATAGAAGTCCAGGGACTTATTGCTGACCACAGGCAATTCAACATTCCTGAACTCTGATATATGTCCTATTCTCTTTTACCCGTTTTATATCCTCTTTATAAATTGCATTATCTACCTGCATGTTTTATTTTACAAATACTGCGATAGTAACTTGGCTCCTCCAAGTCATGACTTCGTGTCCTTCAAGGCACCACCCCCGATGTACCTACCGTTTTATCCCCTTAGATCGAGAGTATGATGGATAGCATCCTACCTCCTTGGAAACCTCCGGTTTTGCTAAAATAACCTGCCTTGGGGAAATTACCCCACCACAAAGGTTTTTTAAACTGTTTTGTAAAACCCTTGGGAAGAGGCATCGTTCCAAGCGAATGTTTTAATGAAAGAAATGCTGATGATGAGGAATGAGAAGGTGATGGGATGTTCTACGCCTTTATCAGAACAATTTTTATCCGCACAACCACATTACCCCAGGTGATGGGGTTTAACTCGTAGTTTGTCCGCATTAGCCGAGGAAACTTCTACCATGCTTATAGGGAGAGATCCCCCGAATTCCGGGTAGGCGCTACCAGATCTTGGATCTGAAGCCTGTTGCTTGTTTCGGCAAGTGTGAGCCTGAACTGGCAGGAGGCCGGTGCAACAATTGGGTCTCCCACGGACGGTATGACTTGGAGTACGTAAGGAAGTGGAGTCACTAGATTTAAGGAAGTTCTAACAATAAGACAAAGCAACTATGTTGCAACATGAAAAGGCACAAACAAAAGATTCATGAATAACAATGCTTTGTAATACATTTGTTGGTTTCACATAAAGAAAACATAGCATAGCAGCATTCAGCTTGTCCCTCATAGAGTAGCAAACATAAATGCATAGGACACCTTCAAAGTTCATAACAGTGACTAGATACAAATAGTTTAAAACAAGCAATATCAAAGTTATGCATCAATCAACAAGTCTTGGGACAATGCACATACAACTAAGAATGGCCACTATGCTCTCAAAATAGGTGCATAAAGATAGAAGGTGGAGACTGAAATTAAAAGTAAAAGAAAGGCCTTCATAGAAGGAAGTAGAGATTCAAGTTTCATAAAGAGATTCCAAAAATTATGGTACTTATTAGCTTTCAGCTCTCATTGCCCTATCATAAGCATCTTGAAGTGATTAAGGTTAAAGTGAACAAACTATGGAATATATGCTTGACGAAGTATAAGTTGGAAATCTCATGTCCCTTGAATACGAGGGTCGCTCCTCATGCTACTCAAGTTTAGTTACCAGTAAGTTCTTGTCATAGTAAGTACATGTGTATCATAGAGAACTGCCAATGGGGTACCCCTTGCCCGATGATACGGAAGAATCCCCATATCAAAATGACAAGGCGAGCAGACAACGAGCATCTCATCAATCTTCTTATTTACCATGGGAAAAAGGTGCCTTTTCTCTCTTTCCTCTTTTCTCATATCTTTTTTTTCTTTTTCTCTTTTTTATCTCAATATCTGACTCTTTTTTTATAAGAAGAATGCTTCATAGACAACTCATTATGGTTACGCTGCAGGATTCCACCATGACACCCTGGATTAGACCAGCGACCTAGGCGTTTCTCTAACACACATACATAACTCCATGGACTTACAAGCTCCCTTTCATTTCACACCGACGACATCCATAGACAAAAGAGCATGATATCAACTAGGTACAAAGTACAAGTGCAATGTTGAAAGCGTTCCCCATGACAACATGGTTCTTCTAATCCCCAACATATAAGTGCAAGCATATACAACATAGACGACACAATGGTTCAAATTTATTAAGGGCAAGAAAAGTAAAGTGTGCCATCAAGTTCGTGATAGCTTTAATCACTAGTTTTCTCATAACAAGTTTAATTCGGAAGGTAGATAAAAACAAGAATACACTTGGAATTGCATATGCTAATAGGTAGGTATGGTGGATTCTTTGGAATAACTTGGTTTTAGGAGTTGGATGCATGAGTGGAACTCATACTTCGCTATGGAGGCTAGCAAAAGACTGGGAGCGACCAACTAAGAGAGCAATAATGGTCGTAATCATGCAGAGCGACAAAACATCATTAATCAAAGCATAAAGTGATACTACAAGTTGAAAAATAAAGGATCATAAAGGCTTATGGTGACTTGGTATAGTCATAACATGGTGTGAGCATGTGCCAAGTCAACCCAAATAAAGCATCAAAGGAGAATACCACAATACTATCCTTTAATATGCTAAAACAACGCATGATTCTTCCAAGGCACATTAAGCAATCTCAATTGTTTATAACAAGTCATGCTACAGCAAAGAATACTAAGAATAAAGCCAAAACAATATCAAGAATGGCATGACAAAGCATAGGCCACAGTCAAAAACAAGCTCTCTTGACCACGTTAGCATGAACTTTTCTACTCTTTTCCAATCCAAACTAAACTATTTGAAAACCAATGTATGAAATAGGGGTCCAACCAATTTTTCAGCAAACTAATAAAACCAAGCAAGCAAAAAACCAAAATGAAAACGAAAAAGAAGACGTTCCAAGAACAACACAATTGTGCATGAAACAATAAAAATGAAATGTTTGGAAGAAACCTGTAATTTCTATTGATGAAGAAGGGGATGCCTTGGGCATCCCCAAGCTTTGATGCTTGTACTTCTTGGATATTTCTTGGGGTGACACGTGTGGCATCTCCAAACTTGAGCTTTAGTCCATCCTTCATCTCATTACTCATTCCTTCCATATACCTAAAATTTTTCTTCATACAAAACTTCAAACAATCTTTATTAGCAACATTAGTGCACTCAAGATAATAAGTCTTTAGGTTCAGTTTCAACACCATTAAAACTTCCATTAAAACACAAGCTACTGTAGAACTTTCCTCAAAAAGCTTCATTCCCCAAAAGAACTCAAAAAGGAACCAAGAAGATAAAAACCTGGGACGCTCCAAGGACAACATAATTCTGCAAGAAAAAATAAAATGAAGTGTTTGGAAGAAACCTGGGATTTTTATTGATGAAGAAGGGGATGCATTGGGCATCCCCAAGCTTTGATGCTTGTACCACTTGAATATTTCTTGGGGTGACACGCGTGGCATCCTCAAGCTTGAGCTTTAGTCCATCCTTCATCTCATTACTCATTCCTTTCATACACCTAAATTTTTTCCTTCATACAAAACTTCACACAATCTTTATTAGCAACATTAGTGCACTCAAGATAATAAGTCTTTGGGTTCAGTTCCAACACAAATAAAACTTCCATTAGAACACAAGCTACTGTAGCACTTCCCTCAAAAATCTGAATTCCCGAAAAGAACTCAAAAAGGAACCCACAAGAAGGTGCAAATAATGGCAGAAATCTGTCAAAACAGACCAGCAGGTAAAAACATTTGTTTCGAAGACCTTCTGGTGCTCAAATCAAAAAGTATTGAACTAACGAAAGTTAGATAACAACCTGGGGCAGAAGCACAAAAATTCACGCCTCAAAACGACGTACAGAGAATTTACACGAATTTTTATGGTGAAGCACAGAAATCTGTTTCGGGACAACAACTTTCCCAATCATTACTTCTCTCGCATTAGACGTTACTCTTGGCACAAAAAGAAAATAAAAAGGATAAGGAGTAGTTATTACTGAAGTAAAAACTTCCAAGACTCATCTAAAACTTTTGGGTTATCTCCCAATAAGTACTTTTCTTTAACGCCTTTAACTTAGGCATAAGAAGCAAGAAAAAGAATCAAGTGTTCTCAAATGAAGAAGCATTAAGAGCAAATTTTGTTTTCATAGGAGAGGCAAAAGAAATCTTCTCTCTCTTCTTAGGAAAGTGTTCTATGCCTTTCTTGAGTGGGAGTTGATATTTAATGGTGCCTTCTTTCATATCAATAATGGCACCAACAGTTCTAAGAAAAGGTCTTCCCAATGTAATAGGACAAGAAGCATTGCATTCAACATCCAAAACATAGAAATCAACAGGGACATAGGCATTGTTAAACATAATAAGAACATCATTAATACTCCCCATTAGTTTCTTTTTATCATTATCATCAAGTGGTACATTCAAATAACAATCTTCCAATGGTGGAAAATCAAGCATATCATAAAATCCTTCTAGGCATAATAGAAACACTACTATCAATATCACATAAATCGTTGAAATCAAAATCATTCACTTTCATATTAATGATGGGTTCCCAACCATCTTCTTTTTTTATAGGAATAGAAGCTTTATGTTTCATCTTTTCTTCTTTAATTTTTTATGAGAGCATTAGTAATGTGTTTTGTAAAGGCCATATTCAGAGCACTAACATTAGGACTTTTAGCAAGCTTTTGTAGGAACTTAATAACTTCAGAGATATTGCAACCATCAAGATCAAAATCATAATTATCACCTAAAGTAGTAGAGCTATTACTATCCTCAACACTAGTGGTAGTGATAGTAGAAACACTAATGTTTCTAGCAATTTCATCTTCTCTTTCCCACTTAGCATGCAATTCAACTAATAGTCTAACATTTTCACCAATTCTAACTTGTATGGCATTAGTGGAAGCAAAGGGATTATCAATAGTTTTAGGTTTAGCAGCCATTTTATTAATCAAAGAGGATTGTGCTTCAGACAAAGATGATATATTTCTTTCGGCATTAGAAAGTTTCAATTGCAAACTAGGAATTTCCCTATTTAAACTCTCAAGTTAATGACTAATATTCTTCAAAATGGTAGATTGTTCGTCCATAGTTTTAGTAAATAATTTATTTTGTTCATATTGCATTTGCATGAAGTTTTTAGTGGCTCTTTCAACTTCTAAAATTCTTCCTTCACTAGGTATTCCAGGTTTGCCATTATAACCATAAGTATTATTAGGAGGGTAAGGCCTATAATTGTTATTACCATAAGCATTGTTGCAAAAATTATTATTTCTTATAAAGTTCACATCAACTTGCTCTTCTTGAGCAACCAAAGAGGCTAAGGGAACATGATTTGGATCAATATGAGCCTTCCCATTAACAAGCATAGACATAATAACATCAATTTTATCAATCAAGGAAGAGGTTTCTTCAACAGAATTTACCTTCTTACCTTGTGGAGCTCTCTCACTGTGCCATTCAGAATAGTTAACCATCATATTATCCAGGAGCTTTGTTGCAGCACCCAAAGTAATGGTCATAAAGGTACCTCCAGCAGCAGAATCCAATAGATTTCATGAAGAATAGTTTAATCCTACAAAAAAAGTTTGGATAGTCATCCAAGCAGTCAGTCCATGAGTGGGACAATTCTTTACCAAAGATTTCATTCTTTCCCAAGCTTGAGCAGCATGTTCATTATCATATTGTTTAAACTTCATTATTTCACTTCTCATAGATATAATCTTAGCAGGAGGATAGCATTTTCCAATGAAAGCATCTTTGCATTTAGTCCAAGAATCAATACTATTCCTAGTTAAGGAATTCAACCATTCTTTAGCTTTTCCTCTCAAAGAGAAAGGAAACAATTTAAGCTTAATGATATCTCCATATATATCCCTATGCTTTTGCATCTCACAAAGTTCAACAAAGTTATTTAGATGAGCAGCAGCATCTTCATTACCAATAACAGAAAATTGTTCTCTCGTAACAAGATTGAGTAAAGCAGGTTTTATTTCAAAGAAAGTAGCTTCAGGAATAGGTGGAGCAATAGGTGTGCTCATGAAATCATTTTTGTCGGTGCTAGTGAACTCACACAACTTAGTATTTTCAAGAGTAGTCATTTTTTGTGTTTTTAATAAAGAAAGCAAACTAGTAAAACTATTTTTTTGTGTTTTTGATAAAAAACAAGCAAACAAAGCAAAAGTAAACTAAGCAAAACAAAAATAAAAAAGTAAAGAGATTGGTTATGAGGGACTCCCCTTGTGAAGATGTCCTTGACTCCCCGGCAACGGCACCAGAAAAAGTGCTTGATCGCCCAAAATATATCGAGCTCGTTGGGGAACCTCGAGAGGAAGGTATGATGAGCACATCAGTAAGTTTTACCTTAGTTATGAAACCAAGGTTATCAATCCATAGGAGCAAGGAAACACCTCCAAGGTGTTGCTAGCTAAACTTTGGCAGGGCGCACTACCGGTGCCAGCAGCAACATGGAAACCTACACAACACAACCACAAAACTATGGCCCTAACTTACAGTGAGGTTTTCAATCTCACCGGTTTTGCTAAAAACAAAGAATTAAACGTATTGTGCGGAAGAAAGTAATAGTTTGCAGAAAGTAAACAGAAAGTAGTAAACAGTTGATTGGAGATTGATGATAAAAGAAAGGACCGGGGTCCATAGTTCACTAGTGGTGGCTCTCCTTAAGATAGATGACATGTTGGGTGAACAAATTACAGCGGGGCAATTGACAAACATCGAGAAAGCAATCATGCATATACTACTCATCTTGACTCCTCTGAGACTTGATTGGGCATTACAACATTATACATAGACCGTAATCCAACTAAATCTATGACTAATAATCCACCTTCAGGTTATCATCTGAATCCCCTCCAGTATTAAGTTGCAAGCAACAGATAATTGCATTAGGCATTGCGTTTAAAGTAAACAACACGATTGTTCTATGAACAAAGGATTGTTGTTTTCTCCCTAGTAGCAACAACACATCTAGTACCTTAGAGATTTCTGTCACTTCCCCAGATTACTAGAGGCATGAACCCACTATCGAGCATAAATACTAACTCTTGGAGTTGCAAGCATCTACTTGGCTAAGATAGCTACTAACAACGGAAAGCATGCAAGATCACAAATAACAAAGACATGATAGAATCAATAATCAATCTGAAATAGCATCTCAAGATCCATCGGATCCCCGCAAACACAACATGTAGGAATTACAAATAGATGATCTTGACCATGAACGGAGCTCACAAGATCTAAACATTATAGCACAAAGGAGGAGAACTAGCCATCTAGCTACTACATGGACCCGTAGTCCAAGGATGAAGTACTCACGCATCACACCGGAGGCTTGCATGGTGATGAAGAAGGCCTCCAGGGTGAATTCCCCTCTCCGGCAGGGTGCCGGGAAGATCTTTAGATCCCTCCCAATCTAGGGATGGAGACGACAACACCTACAGACTCTTTCGTGGAATTTTGATCGGATACTTGGGGTTTCTGTATCGGAGGCATCTTATAGGCGAAAGGGAAGGCCGAGGGGGTGCCAGAGGCCGCCAAACCACCCCCTAGTGTGGGTCAGGCTGGGCCGCGCGGCCAAGTGGTGTGGCGGCCCCCTGGCCCCTCTCCATCTCGTATTCTGGCTCCGTGTGTCCCTCGGTGAAAAACTGACTTTGGCTTTTGTCCCATCCAATTCCGAGAATATTCATTTTCTACCTTTCCTGGAATCAAAAATAGCAGAAAACAGGCAGCTGGCACTGTGGCTCTTATTAATAGGTTAGTCCAAGAAAGTGTATAAAAAGTACTCCAAAGTTGGAACAAAACATAAGAAAGTAGATAAAACCAAGCATGGAACATCAAACATTGTGGATACGACACTTTCTTGGACTAACCTATTAATAAGAGCCACAATGCCAGCTGCCTGTTTTCTGCTATTTTTGGTTCCAGGAAAGTCAGAAAATGAATATTCTCGGAATTGGATGGGACAAAAGCCAAAGTCAGTTTTTCACCGAGGGACACACGGAGCCAGAATACGAGACGGAGAGGGGCCAGGGGCCGCCACACCACCCTGCCGCGCGGCCCAGCCTAGCCCACACCAGGGGGTGGTCTGGCCGCCTCCGGCACCCCCTCGGCCTCCCCTTTGTCCTATAAGATGCCTCCAATACAGAAACCCTAAGTACCCGATCAAAATTCCACGAAAGATTCTTTAGCCGCCATCATCTCCATCCCTAGATCGGGAGGGATTTGAGCTCTTCCCAGCACCCTACTGGAGAGAGGAATTCACTCTGGAGGACTTCTTCATCACCATTCAAGCCTCCAGTGTGATGCGTGAGTAGTTCATCCTTCGACTACAGGTCCATGTAGTAGCTAGATGGCGTGTTCTCCTCCTTTGTGCTATCATGTTTAGATCTTGTGAGCTCCATTCATGATCAAGATCATCTATTTGTAATTCCTACATGTTGTGTTTGCGGGGATCCGATGAATATTGAGATGCTATTTCATATTGATTATTGATTCTATCATGTCTTTGTTATTTGTGATCTTGCATGCTTTCTGTTGTTAGTAGCTATCTTGGCCAAGTAGATGCTAGCAACTCCAAGAGTTAGTATTTATGCTTGATAGTGTGTTCATGCCTCTAGTAATCTAGGGAAGTGACAAAAATCTCTAAGGTACTAGATGTGTTGTTGCTACTAGGGAGAAAACAAGAATCCCTTGTTCATAGAACAATCGTATTTATTTAGGGAAGAAGAAGAGGAGCTCTCGGCCTCCTCACCGAATCGAGCAAGACTCTCCCTCCCCTTCTCCATTTCCCTACCTCTCCTCTACCGAATCGTACTAAGGAGCTCTCGGTCTGCTCACGAGATCCCCTACCTCTCCTCTACCTAACCCTATGCCTATTTTTGCACAGGACCAACTCCTCCGTTGTCGGCATTGAGCTCCGACGAAGTCACCCTCTGCCTACGACGCGCGAGCTGCTTCCCGGCGTCAAACCACCTCGTGTCGCCCCTCTGTATGCCCAGCATTGTCGACCGTGTCGTTCTGCAGCCTCCCCGACCCTCCTCGAGCCCTCAGGTGAGCTCCTCGCCCCGCGCCACCCTCTGCTAGGGTTAGCTCTCGTCGCCGGTGAGCCTAGGTGGATGACGACGCTGCACCGTCCATCGCCACTTAAGCCAACGGCCAGATCTGGCCGATACCACTTCGGTCGTCCCCTCTCGTTGACTGGCGGGCCCCGCTAGTCAGGTTCGAAATGTGCCCTCCCGCACATCGCCCCGTGCGCCATGGGCCGATTCCCTCACGGCCGGCCCAGTACACCCCAGATCCGGCCCAGTCCCTGTTGCCCCTTCTTCTTTTTCTTTTAGAACTACAGATCCAGTTTTGTACCAGTTGAATTAAATCCAATTAAAAATGTAAATCAAGTCCAAATGCCAACATTCAAATTTCTGGTTGTTCCCTGATGTTTTCTTAAACATGCAGAGGCAACCGCAAGTTCAAAATAATTTCAATTAATTGTTGGAATTTATTCTGCTGCCAAGTATACATTGCACTAAATAAATTCTGCACACAGTTTTAGGTCTCCATTTGGGGAGAACCAAGGCTCTACTGAGAGGTATTTAAGGTACCCATCATCTAGCATAGTTCCTATGCCAAGGTGAACAGAAGGATGCCTTTACCAAAAATAACAAAACTTGCAACTTTCTGCCTTGGATAAATTCTCTAGGTCATACCAAGTGTGGTATTGACCTACTTCCACCTCCCAGTACCTCATATTATCAACATCTAACAAATCCTAGCAGCTCAAAATTTATTGAGCTCTGGTTGAATTTTAGTGTATTAAATACTTCTGTAATGGGTATTTTCACTAAACAAATCACTCCAGGAGCTTGGCAACTCCAAAAAGAGTGAATCCAATTTCTACAGAAATTTATTCTAAATGCCTATCACATGACCTTGGAATCAATTCAATAGCCTCTGTAAAATTAATATTGGTGAAAAAGAGAAAAACCAGACAAAACTGCCTTTAGGAATTTCCTGAGGGAATTCTGGTAATTCTTTTGACTCGATTCCAACTCTAGGTCGTTCAGTACATCAAACACTACCTGACCACCCAAGGGAATAATTTTTGGAGGTCCAGATAACTTCTGGGGAATTATTTCCTCAAACTAGAGTTTAATCCACTATAAAAAGCATAACTAAATCTAGGAAATTGATAATCAAGTGAAACCCCTTGTGTGGTTTTTTTTTGACAAGACCTATCTAAGGATATCACTTTTGCACATTGGTATCCTACAGACCTCAAAACCCCAATCTAGGTTCAAGATATCCATCCTAGACACCTATCTTCCAAGAGAGAAACTTTACAATGGCAATCTAGTAAATTCCACCAATCGAACCCAACTCCTCCAAAACCCACCAAGTTCAGTAATTTTTCCTTATGATTGTTTGCTGATTGGTGTGGTGCTTGTATTCCTTGTATTGATTGTGGTATTGTCTGCTTACATGTATACCCGATGACGACGATAGTGTGAGTGTCTGTCGACAAGAAGGAAGGGCCTTCTTATTATTAATTATTGGGTATTCTTGGTTTTCTAAAGAAGTCCATGGACTTATTCCTGACCACAGGAAAGCCACAATTCCCGAACTTTGATATATGCCCTACTCTCTTTTACCTGTTTGTATCCCTTTATAAATTGCATCATCTACCTGCATGTCTTGTTTTACAAATATTGCGATGGTAACTTGGCTCCTCCAAGTTATGACTTTGTGTCCTTCAAGGCACCACCCCGATGTACCTACCATTTTATCCCTTTAGATCGAGACTATGATGGTTAGCATCCTACCTCATTGGAATACCCCTGAAAATAAACTATTTTGGGATTTACCCCACTATAAAGGTTTCAAACTGCTTTATAAAACCCTTGGGAAGAGGCATCGTTCCCAGCAGATGTTTTAACGAAAGAACTGGTGATGATGAGAAATGAGAATGTGATGGGATGTTCTATGCCTTTACAAGAACAATTTTTATCCGTGCAACTAGATTACCCTAGGTGCTGGGGCTTAGCTCGTAGTTTGTCCGCATTAGCCGAGGCAGCTTATACCATGCTTATAGCAAGAGATCCCTGGAATTCCGAGCAGGCACCACCAGATCATGGATGTGAAGCCTGTCGCTTGCTTCGGCAAGAGTGAGCCTGTACTGGCAGAAGGCCGGTGCAACAATTGGGTCTCCCACGGATGGTATGACTTGGAGTACAGAAGGAAGTGGAGTCACCAGATTTAAGGTATACGCCAAGTTGCGGCTTGGGTATGCGCGTGTACGAAAGGCAGGACTATGGCTGGGAGCCACATACTTGTTGCCAGGGAGAACAAACCCAAAAGGAAAAGCATGCCTTTGCTAGGGTCGACAAGCGTAAGGTTACGTTTGATTATCCGGACCCCCATGTACAGTGGTAGTCGGCCGTGGTTGTATCCCGACGGATGTATTGATTCTTGTGGGGAAAATGCACAAACTCTGCAGAGTATAACCTATTCGAATAGCTGTGTCTACGGTCAAGGATGGTTGTAAAGTCGTTGGCTAGGAGTACCCAGACTATGCTTGTTTGGGAAACAAGGACGAAGAGGACGAAGGTTCCGGGGGAACCGGGTTCGAAAGCTTTGTTTTTTTTGACCCAAGGTGGTCGAAGAGGTTTAAAAAGGGATTTTTTTCTCCAAAAAGGTTTTTAAAACTCTTTTTCAACAAAGATAGGGAGATGTCTTGATTTATAAAACAGAGGCATGTTTTCAAGATCTTTTTCAACAAAGATATGGAGATGCCATAACTATAAGAGGTAGTCTAGGCTTGTCAAAAACAACCCAGATAAAGCTATCTCGCCACATCCAGACTTGCATTTCCTTATTTCCTATATCCTGGTGGTTTGCGAGTACATTGAATAGTACTCACGGCTATGTCCCTGGCTATTTACTTGGCCAGACTTTCAGAGTTTCGACTTCGGAAGATTCAGGTGATGTCCATCGAGCTAGGCCGTCTTCCTAGTCAGTTACATGTAGGTTGAGGCACGATTGGGCTCTGCGCATGGGGATATTCCACTGCTAAGGATGATGTATCCATAATGACATTTATGTAAGTCTTGTAATTCATTATGTTTCGGATGTTGTAATGCTACCTGTCGGTTTTGTTCCACGGCTCACTGATCATGGGAACGTGGATGTATGCATAACAGGGATTTCTTGGATGAATAATCCGGGGAGCCCACAAGGCCCATGACCATGAAACCAAGAGGAGGAGACAAGGATTCCCTAGGAGCCAAGACATCCAAGAAATAGGCCTAAAAGAGGAGAAGAAGAAGCAACTACAGAATCCCCGAAGGCTCTAGCTGCCGAACCCCGGAGACTCTGCCCCAGGACTACGGCCAGGTCTCTGTCCCAAGTTCTAGGAGCTCTAGACATGACCCTAAAATCTACTCCAGAGACAACCCTAGAGCCTCTAGCCACTCCGGAGTCTCTGGCTCCCAAACCCTGGAGTCTCTGGCTTGAGTGGACAGGTTTGCGAGCCTCAAGTTAGGCTTGGCCCATGTAACACCCGATTGATATCTCCAAATGTTGACACTTTCTATCAAGGATTTTCCGTTGGTGTTCACCGAGTTTCATTGTTTTTTATCTTTCAACTATCACTAGTATCGCAAGTTAGAGAAACCTTGTTTTGTTTGTGATGAATTTCAGGTACTGGACACTTTTGGAAAGATCCGAGAGCATTTCTGGGCTAATCACACCTAAATGAACAAACCACCACTTGAAGGCACTTCCATCTGAGACCTATATAGCCTTTAATAACCTGTAGTACGGCTGGAGGCCGCCTGTACGACCCTCCATCGCCTCTGTTATATCAATACAAGCAACTTTCATGAAGGAGAGGGGCGCAAAATACGAACACAGCCACCACAAACCGTCCCAAAAGAGAAGAGATCAAATCTAGAGAAGGAGAAGAACTTCCTCTCATCCTTCGAAGATTTCAAACCTCTTGATCATCAACTCCACCATAATTCCCCACTTGTACTAAGAGAGAGAGGGATTCATACTTGTAAGATTAGGGATTGAACCTCTATTCCCTCCTTTGTTTGTATTTGATTTGATCTTTGATGATATTATGGTTTGCTACGGTAAAGTTGAGATGATTTCCATTTGGCATATGATTATATATTTGATCTATTCTCCTCTCATGTGTGAGTATATCCCCATAGGCGTGAGAGATGTAGTGAATTGGTGAGATGTGATATGTCTCCTTTATTTCCATCCATTTGTGATTATTGTCATGATTATTATATGTGGAGAATGATTATCTATGTGTGCCTAACACTTTTTATCCAATTTAAGGGCCCAGGAAATATCATCCTGATATCTCATACATATGAACTTGTTTACTAGCGAATCAGCGACCCCCCGAGTGACATGGCCGATATCAAAGAGGAGCTAGTATAACTCAAAGACAACAAGGAACCATCAAGTTTAAAGCATTGATCTGGTCGAAAGACCTTTATTGATGTGCTGACCATGGCTTTGGTAATAGGCAGAAGGATAATTGGAATCAAGAAGAATCTACCAAGAGGACTCTAGAATGGTATATGGGTTGCTTTCCTACTCGCATATAAATAACAAGTATCATAATCACTTATCCCATTTTATTCACCTAGCACATTTACTATAACCATGAACCGTTCTCTCCCCTCCTAACCTTTCATCTGCAGGAAACCTTGAACAACCCCTATTCTATTTACTTTCATGCTATTTACTTTAAGTACCGTTCAATACTCAAAACCACTTTCTATCACTCACCCATTTACACCTCAACACTTGCAGCCAATTCACTAAAGACAAGTAACACCTTCAGTGCGACAAAAATGTCGTAGATAAACACTTTCCTAGGCTCCTTCTTGTGATTTATATAAAAACTAGAACTAATACTTCCATGAAACATGCTCTGATGAACCAATTCTCTTGCAGGTTATCAAGCTATTTTCTGACGCTGTTGCTGGGGAGCTAAGTGCTAAATGTTTGTTTCTTGACATTTGTAAGTGTTGAAGCCATCCATGTTCTCTGTTGAAGATAGAGGCACTACACATTTCAGAAGAACTTATTTACCTCCTTATATTGTACGTGTACCAATTCAAAGACACCTAGAATTCATTGAAATTTTTTCTAACTCATGTTCTATAGACGTGAACAGTTCGATTCCTTTGATGGCAGATTCGACCATCGTTGGAAGTATGATCTCCAAACCTATAAGGTTTGGCCTGCCTTCTTCCCTTATCTAATCTATTTGGTGATAATAAAGTTGTGTTAATTGTCATGCTAAGGATCTGACCAGTGACATTTCTATCTCAATTGCACCCAAGGGGCGGAAGACCTGAGAAATTATTGGGAGATTATGGGAATCATCTAGTAATCTTAGAAAAATACTTATTCTCTATCCTTATCTAGAAAGCATAGAATTTCAAATAGATCCTGAGCTAACCTATATGATGGAAGAAATTGCTTTTGCAGGAAGAGAAGATGATGATCCAAGTGATCATTTGACGAAGGTCCATGACCTTTGTGATACTCTTAAACTAGCAGGTCTGCCAAAAGATATTGTACTTCTTAAACTCTTCCGCTAGTCATTAAAATATAGAGATTTTACTTGGTTACAATCCTTCCCTAACCACACTATAAAAGGCTGGGCGGATTGCATCCAAGAGTTTATGCAAACAATTCTGCATGTTTACTAAGATTATGTAGATCAAGCGTGATATATCAGATTTGTTGCAGATAATTCAAGAAAGTTTTTCTCAAGCATGGAAAAGATTTTATGGGATGGTAATGGAAGTCCCAAATCATATTTTTGCGGAGCATTTAATGATAAAATACTTTTATAATGGGGTCACTAATGACTCCAAACAAATGATTGAGTTAACTACAGGAGGAGCTTCAGATCCTTCAATGATGAACAATATAATTCTATTGAAGATATCAAACCAAGAAAAGGTATGCTTCACGTACCTTTGGAACTTACGCCCGATGTTGAAAGGTCCATGGAAGAAAAAGGAATAGCGGCAGAACTCATAAAAGAAAATCAAGTGGATGTTCTCCAAACTTTTGTATTAGAAGGTGAAATGAATCTTGTTTAAAAAAAATTAAACATCAACAATGTCAGTTCCGTGATAGATATTGTAAACACCTAATGCTCTAGAAGAAAAATATAAGTGATTTGTCGACAGCCTTTGATGATCTAGGACATGCTACTAGACATGTTGATACACATATTAGTATGGTAAAAATGCAATGTGATCAAATAGATGAAACTCAAGTTTTGATTTTAAGTCAATGTAATCATGATCGCAATATTGTGTCTAATAATATTGTTACTAGACGTGGTACAGAAACACAAGAACCTCTAGGGAAACCTTGGTATCAAGAAGGACATGCCCGGAAAGCAAGGGAGACTCAAGAAACGAGTCAAGAAGAAGAGGACCTTGTTGATCCACAAGTTGATATTGATCTTGAAGCTCAAAGAAATGAAAAAGAAGCTTCAAACAAATATGAATAAGACGAAGAGGCAGAAGACAAAGATAAACAATGTGACTCTGATGCTGAAACTGTCGATCCAAAAGAAGAAGTTGAGCTTAGTCATGAACAAGAGGAACAAGTTATGATATCAAAGGAGAAACAAGTTGAGAAGAAGAAGTTTGCGGTAAAGAAGAAGAATAAAAAAGATGTTGAGCCGGTGACAAAGGTAAAGGAAAAGGTAAAACCTAGTGAAAAGGAAATCCCTTATCCTAAGTGTGAAAGACACATAAGTATATCAGTCTGTAGATTCAGTTATTGAGGAAACCGTTATAGCAAGATGAAGCAATCAACGATCATTATTCCAAGAGGCACTTACTCTTCCTAGTGCGTATGCTTACAAATATGAGTGTTATGCATGTTAAGTAAGTATTTCCATTTTTATCTTTCTCTGTAGAAATCATTCGGTTTAAATGTTTCCATTGCATATATGTATCAGTGTGTATTGGACAACCCAAATGTGTGCATCAAGGAACTTCAAGGAAACTTTCCCTAGCTTACAAAACTACCCTGCTTTCCCTTTCAGTTAGCCAATTTTCTTAGGTATCATTGTATATCCGACTGTCCAAATGTGTGCATCAGGAAACTTGCTCATACTTACCAAACTGTTGTGCCTTCCTTTTGAGCTAGCCATATTCTCTTAGGAAACAAATAACAATGTATAACAATATGTCTTACAATTCTATTAAAATGTTAGTCATCTACAGAGTTAGGTCATCATGAACATAAAAAATGAATCAGAGATCATTTCTGCAAGAAAATTATTTACTTGCCTGCAACATGCTTGGCAATAAAAATACCAGTTTATGTTTCTCTCGAACTTCATATGTCTATCTCTTCCCACTTTCTACATTACTAGAACATAATCACACTTTGTGTGATCAAATGATTAGGAGATCAAAAGATCACATTTTGGTGAATGCTTTGATAAAATTGGACATTGTCAAAACAAAACAGGTAGTCATGCATCCAAGAACTTATTTTTTAGGCATCCAAACTCATCTACTTATATATAGTTTGAAGTCAACAAAGTGTGTAAATTGACCTGGATCTTTTCTTAGCACGATAAGTGCATGTCGTTGTGTGTTGTAAAAGATTAAAAAGATAAAATGTATAGTTCCACAGAGAGTTAATGAGAAAAGGAGATACATTCAGCATCAGAAGACCAAATTTGTCAGCTTTTCAAATTGGAAGCAAAATTAGTATTTTCAATGATGACAAAAGTACTTTCAATTATTTATTTAGTGTAAGCTGACCGGTAGACCAGCCAAAACCGCTGCAGATACACCAAATCAGATAATCCCTCAGAACACAGAGTCATTTCTTAAATCTTAAAAATTGTGATAACGCAACATATCAGCACAAACCTACCCTTATTCAGGATCACACCCATGTTGTGGCAAAGATACTAAAACGATGAAAGAAAAGATGTCATACCCAGTGGTAGGGATACTGAACTAATAAAGAAAAGGTATTTGTTATGGAAACACCGCACTGGGCTTATCCCAAGGGTAAGCTGCCACTGCAGAGATATTGAAATGATGGGAGAGCCTTTACTATGCCACACCTCCCATTTAGGTAATAATTGAGTTTCTTGAATCCATAGGAGTTAACTAAAGTAGAAAAGACATGAAATAAACTTGCAGGCCTACATGGATATATCACATCCTAGAATTAGAATACCCCAATTCACATACATTTTTTTCTATGGAAAACAACACTCTAGTAAATGCAGAAAATTATGTAAGCTGGTAAAGTGGCAAGTACTGATTTATACATGAAAACGACTAAATACTAACCATTTTGGTGTTTGTGCAGATTATATTACTTGTGCAACCTTTTGCTCTCCTTGTTCCAAAAGTAGTCTAGCATACCCCTGACATGAAATCATCATAATCATGAAACCTCCTTCAAAGATAACGACTTTGGGTAAATAATATTACCACAAGCAGTTGAGACTGCAAGGAAAACTAACAAATCTAATAACAACAACTCAATTAATCATGTAGTACTCACCTTCTCTTACGGTGATAGTTAACAAAATTCTACGGGAGCATTCTCTTGTTGGCAGCGGTCAAAAAATCTTCGCAAGCATTTTATTGTTTTCCATAATAGAGCAGAATTAAAACTAAGCTCGTCCAGTTATTCAGAACGGTGAGCCGAACCTTAGCAGCAGCATACCAAGACAAAAGGACTAGGAAGAGAGACATACAACCTTTGCCACCACTTCCTAGACCTAAAATCACCAAACATACTTCACACCAGCTGAGTAGAAACACCCAATTTCCATATACAATAATACAAAGCTCAAGAGAACTCATCAGATCAACATTTAATATAGTCGGATGTATATACAATAGGAGGACATGGCAAGCCATCGGTAGCATCATTCCATCGACCTCAGCCTCCTATCTCCGCTCTAGAGGTAATATGCCATGTCACGATCAATTTTTAGTGACCTTCATGAGCCCTCATCAGCAATCTTCTACCACAAGACTAAAATATTGAAAGGAGTGTAATGAAGCCTAGTCGCATCCATAAGTTTTGCCACTCTATGGAAGGACTGAAACTTAGTATTGTACTTCAATTCACAGTGGTATGAGGAATACAGGAGAACACATGTCATACAGGAAAATGCATGTCATGAAAAATCAAACCAAACCAAGCACGTTCATCTTTTCACCACACAACTCCTTGGAAATTAACGAACCTTGGTAGATTGAGGTGATCCATCTAATCACTTTGTGTTCTTTCCTGGCTGCAGCTTCCCCTCCATCCCATCTTTATTCGCAAGTTCAACCAAACCTGACAAGATTGTATATGACTCATTTGACGAGGTTCTAAGTAATCTTTGTTTAGAATTTCCTCTAGCTAATCCCATTCAAGTTCCTACTTATAAAAAGTTCATGTGATATATCCTTAGAAAAAAGAAAAAGGTAACTAAGACTGTAGCGGTGATGACAAGCTTTGGTGACAAGATTCCTGCTAAGCTTGGGGATCCTGGTATACCAACTATCTCTTGTGCTATTGGAAAAACTAACCTTCTCAATTCTCTATGTGATTTAGGTGTAGGTGTTAGCGTCATGCCATATTCCCTCTTTCAGAAAATAAATCTTAGAGATTACTCTCCTACATCAATTACCTTGCAAATGGCTAATAAAACCACTAAACAACCTATTGGTATGACCAAAGGTATTTTACTTAGAATTGATCAGCATGTCATACCTACTGATTTTATTATAATTGATGTTCCTGAAGAGGAAAAACTATCAATCATCCTTAGAAGACCTTTTCTTAGCACTACAGGGGCTAATGTTGACTGCTCTAGAGGGAAAATTGTCTTCAACATATATGGTGATTAGATTGTCTGTTATTTCCCGAAGAAACAAGAACAGGGTGGGAAGTATGTATTATCACCTAAACATGTTCAAGTGGTAAGTACCCTCGATAAAGGACAGCTCAATGTATGTGCTAGAGAATTAGAGGTTAATTAAGTTGAATCAACCATTTCAGAATAAATGATCAATGGGAGTCAACCCATCCTTGAATAAAGTAGAATAATTATTTTGTATTTTAGTTCAATTGTTCTAATAAAACTCTAATAGCCAAATTTTGTAGAGAACACAGGCTAATATGAAGCTACGGTTGAATAAAGAGAAAGAATTAAAAAAGAAAAGAAGATGAGTTTTGAACCTTTAACGAACTCTAGTACGACCTGAGTGGACCGTACCATGCTCATATACTGAAGTCCATGAGAAAACAAGAAATTTCTCTTTGATACAGAGACTTTACCGAGCAGCACTACAACCGGAAGGCCCCATACCGTCCGCCCGTACCACTTATCGATGAAGCTAACAAAAATTTCTCCCAAGGTACTACACGATTAGCGACCTGAGGTATGACCAAACCCGGATATACCACGCGCCCGTACTGAGACTCAGGTTCGATCTCTAAATCCTAGCCACGTATGCAACGGTGACGTCCACCGGTATGGGCGGGATGCGCCTGTACTACCTGCCCATATTGAGTGTGTTTCCCCTTAAATACGATGGTGGCTGGCTAGAACCCCAACTAGCCATCTTCTTCCTCTCATTGTTCTCTCTCTTTCTCTCTTAAACTCAAACCCTAATCTCCTCGAATCCTTTATTCTTCACCGGTTTCATTTATTAGAGCGGGGGAATCTTCACATCGCACAATCAAAATTGGAAGGCTTTTCCAAACCGGAGGGAGCTCGGTTTGCTTAGGACCCTCTGGAAGCGCCACCGTGCCAGGCTTGAAGAAGAGACGTCGTTAGGGGCATGCTTGAAGAAGGCCGCCATGTAGAAGGACTATGAGAGAGAGAGTGCCCGCAAGGTTCTTCCCACCAAATGGGTATGCACCAACTTCCTCGCTTGCCACGCTCTGAAGAAGGATTTCGACACAATGGCTAAGAACACTAGCATGACCCCCTTCGCCGTCCTTGCTCCCGACAACTTCGAGCGCTCCATGCATGACTTCCTCTCGAGTTTCCACGATGACCTTGTGCTCCAACAGCGTCATTTCACTATAAGTTTCAAGTTCAATGGGCATCCAAGAAGACTTACTTTCTATGATTTTTGTGATTGCATCAGGTTCTCCTATGAGGGAGAGATCGATACTACTAAGGAAGTCCTCATAGAGGAAATATTTGCTTGCGAGCAGATTTTGGTTCACACAGATGTGCATTATTTGCGGAAGAAGACTGCTACCATCTAGAACCCCACTATCCATTACTTCGCCACCTTCTTGGCAAATTCCATTTTTGGGAAGGGAGACACCGGGGCAATGGCTAACCCCGAGAATTAAGTCCGATTTACATGGCTCTCCATCGGGAAATGGAGCATAAGGTAAACTTGGGTGCATTGTTGATCCAACACTTTCGCCGCCAAGGGTCAGCTCATTCTGGAGACATTTGTTGCAGCGGCTTGATCACTCAGATCGCTTATGCAAGTGAGTTTGTCATGCCTCGAGAGAATCTAGTGGAAGGTAGTAAGTTTTTGGATGATGCTCACATGCAAAGCACCAAATTTATGGGAATCTTTAGGCATAATCACTCTCTTCGTGCCTATCAATTTTATTATGAACCTAACATTGAAGTTCACCATATTTTACTTCCATTTGTTAAATCTTTGGGTTTTCCAAAGAAACAGAGTTGGGAGTTCAAACAAGCAATGATCACCTCAGGGAGGATCGTTCCCCCCAGAGGAAATCCTGCTTGGGAAAATACGGGAGGTGGCCAAGAGCATCACAAACCTAAGGAGGAGCAGAACTAGAACACTATAGGTTGGGTGACTATGGTCAACAACACCATCATTAACATCACTTTCCCCAGTACCAGCAGTAGCAGAACATGCCACCACCTCAGCCGGGATACAACGATGTCCCAAGAGGTGAGTTTGGTCAGATGGACACTCATGTCATTGGTGTGGAGAACACGTACACAACATGACGTGAACGCTAATGTTCTCACTCTCACACAAGACTTCACCCATTTCATGTCGAGTTTCCAAACTACTACCTCTATCAGCCGCATCAGCATTCGCTACCAAAGAATGGCGACAGTATTTTATTCGAGATAGACCAAGAGTCTAAGATTGGGTAGGTTAAACTCCTCCCCACCTTTTGCATACATATTTTGTTCTCTTCTTTTGATTTATTTATCTTTCTTTAGTTGCATGTTTATTTTTAATTTGCATTGATAAAAAGAAAACATACACAAAATTAGAGTGGCTTTTATCTTGTTTGAGTGTGAAATGAGCAAGCGAGAGGAGGTACCACATTCCTATTTTAACTCTTCCTATAAGTTTATTCATGAACATATTATGTTTGTTCGATTGCACTTGAGTCTCTATCCATGCTTAGCTTATTATATTTTAAAACTTATTCTCAAGGCTAATGTCACCACTATGGTTTGGACTTATGACAATTACTCTTAGTTTGGAAAACAACTACATTAGATTTAATTCCAGTAATTTTAAGAACAAGATAAAATGTCTTCTTGACAATATTGGTGCCATGTTTTTGTCTCAAGGGCTTAATCTTAGGAGCACTAAACCCCACATATTAACTTGTTTGACTTGATAACACTTTTTGAAAATGATTTGTTTGAGGGAATGGACATATTATGGTGGTTGAGGGAGATGCCAAACTTGTCTACTGAAGTGAATTATAAGTGTACCAAAACTTTATGGAACTAACAACTCCTATGGCCTATGAACGATCTTGAGTTCATGTCAGATTTCAGTTATGAGTTGTCAATACGTTTGTACCATTGTTGCGGTGCGCAAAATTTTAGTTTCATAGTGATGAGTCCAAAATTGAGGCATATTTACCTTTTGTTTTTTTGCATAAGTCGAGTTAGGTTTTTGGCATTTTACTGCGTTTGTGTGCACCTTTTGTCCTTGTTCCAATAGGATCCCGAATTACTAAGTCTCATATGAATATATCAATTGGGACTATCATATTATGTTGTAATATGATATTTTTAACTGATAAAAGTCATTTCATTGATTTTTCCGTGAAACTTGAGATTTGTATACGCGGAGGAGGACACAGGGCCTTAATGACCACTGGTACCAGCAGAGCCCGCCCGTACCATCCGCCAGTAAAATATGCCAACACATCCGCCTTGTCAAATACTTTCACCTCACGAAGACGGATCAAATATTCGACATTCATAAAAACCTCCAGCCACGAAAAAACACACCAGAAAGGGATCTGGAAGAGGAACTTGGAGAAGGGAAAATCCTTGCTGCTTCATGGATCATTGGAGGACATCGCATCATCCCCTTCATCAACCGCTACATCTCCATCACCATTACTAACCCCATCTTCCATTTATTAGATCTTGTTATTGTAGATTCAATTGTGGTTTGCACTAGATTTACCCCCACACTTTTATCCATCCATTTGATTATGATGATGCTATTGATTTCTTCCATGTGTGAGTAGTTTCCTTCATTCTTGGGGATATGGAGAAAACCGAGCATTATTATGAAAAAATAAAGATGATCTATTACTTGTGTTCATGATCTATTGATCTATGATGTGTGTGTGATCTCTCTCTTTAGATGGTATGTGTAGTCAACCACATATTGTTTGCTTTTGGGTATAAATAAAAGGGTGAAATACTTTGGATGTGTTTAGAAGTATGCTTAGAGCTATTTGTGACTTGAAGCACTGGCTTATAACCTGCATGGTCAAAGGGGAATAAAGAGATATTCACTAAGTTAATTACGATATCCAAAGGGAGACACTTAATTGCGATGGTTTTTATAGGTGACTGCTCTCAGGCATCATGGTGGTTATTTATAGATGACCTCATTCCTTGGCTCAACAAAGTAACTTCCCATGAGCCTTCCGGTGAACATCTTATTATAGAGCTCTCTTGACACATGTCATGACATAAAAAAATTGGTTATCCTAATTATGATTAATTGTTCCATGCTAGTGTCAGATCCTACACCCCCAAGAATGCTTTAGCCCTATTGAGTTCAGCTACCATTCCACACATTTAGTTACTTGTTTTATTTACTTTTCCGCATTCAACCAAAAACCTTTCGAACACCCTTTAATTGAAATCAAAAGGCATCTTACAAGTATGCTTTCGTAAACAGTGACGAGGGGCATAAACACCTTAGCCAAATAGCTACAATCGATATGTGCACTTGCAGTCATCAAGCTATTTTCTGACATCGTTGCCGGGGAGCTAGCGCTTTTGGTCTTTGTTCTTAGTTGCTTGTTTTACAAAAAAAAATTACTACTATTGTTTACTAGTTTCAGGTAAACACCATGGGAGAGTACCGACATATAATTCAACTCGAGGCTATAAAGAATTCTGGTTCACCCATGGATGCTTATTTAAAATCCAACAACCCTAAGGGGTATGATATTAACCCCATGCTTTTGGACCTTTTGCATGCTAAAAAGTTTGAAGGGGATGGTACGGAAGATCTGTATGAGCATGTAGGGTTCTTCGAAGACACATGTGGGACTTTTCGTCTTAATATATTCATTGAGGATGAGGTTAAATCTACTCTTTTTGTTCAAACTCTTATTAATGAGGTCAGTTCTTGGTATATTCAAAGTCCTACAAAACTCACTGACTCCTGGGAAAGCTTGGCTTGTTCATTGTTAGTTGATTTTTTCCCAAGACAAAAGCTCTTGGAGCTAGACGTATGATCACTAATTTTAAAGGAGGACCTGAAGAAAGCTTGCATGAAGGATACACAAGGTTTAGGGGACTGCTTGACCGCTGCCCCCACCATAACTTCCTGCCTTGGTTGGTAATACACACCTTCTACACATGTTGAAATACTGATAATAGAAATAAACTGGACTCCCTTACCAATGGGTCGTTTACCGAATTTAGTGTTGAAAGAGCTTGGAATTTGTTAGATACTCTACATAGGATGGAATTTTTTTGTTGTGGAGTCGAGTTTAATGAAGAAGATCCTATAGAGTACAATTGCTTAAGAAAATTTCTAGCTTCGGGTAAAGTAGAAAAACTTCTTCGAAATTTCAACCTTGACCCTTGTATGATTGTCAAATTTGTTAAAATCTACGTTGAGCATTTGCAGATTCCAAAGGAGTGGGAATGCTACACACTACCTTGTAAGGTAAAATCCCCTAGAGCTAGTCCCAAATACAAATACTCGCAAATGCAAAAGAAAATGCTAGTTGAAGATGAAAATATCCTTACAAAAATAACAGAGAGTGAAAGTGAAGGAAATAAAAGGATAGGTAAGTTAACTAGAGATCTAGGGACTATCAAGTAGAACATTGGCATAGTAAAAGAACTACTGGATCCTGAAATATTTGAGAATGAGGTAATAACGATAGGTAGATAATCTTCTGATATAATTAGAGGAAAGTTTGATGATAAGAATAGAAGTGAACAAAAAATCTAATTTTTTTAGGAGTAGCTACTTGTGTTGGGTTTTGCAACCTAAACACTTCCATGAACATTATGCCTTACTTTATCTATGAAGGTTTACGGTGCCATCTTGATGAACCAGATCTTGAACCAACCAAAGTTACCTTTATGCTATCTGACAAAACCTTGTAGAGGACTCGCGGAATTCTTCGCAATGCATTCATTTCTATAGGAACATTCGTGTACCCGGTTAAATTTTTTATTATCGATATTCCTATGAATCTCTTTTGCCCTATGATATTTGGTAGTCATTTCTACAGTTCTATAAATATTGATATTGACAATAAGAAACAAGCTTTGCCTCTCTAGTTTGGCAAAGAAGTTCTATAAGTTAATTGTAGACAATTTACAAAGTTGCCATATGAAAATAAGATTGAGGTTAAAGAAGAAAGCACTGTTGACGAATTGGTAGCAATTTACTTTCGCACTTCACAATCTGAGTTGGAGAGAATCTTGACTAATAATGATTCACTCCTAGATGAATCTTGATGAGGGGTTAACTCATCAATGCCCATTGTTATGGACTTAGGTTCGAGGAAGAGGGGTGCACTGGAAATCTCGATCAGCTAGCAAACATGTACACATGTGACACAAGGTTTACCCAGGTTCAGGACTTGTAGAGGGCCCTACTCCTGCTTGTCTTCTCTTGATTGATGATGATCCGAAGGATTACAATATCGCTGATGGCGGTGGATACGCAGATTGGATCTGGCATATGTGTACGTTACGGGTGTTGTCTAGATCTATTTTCTATTGTGGTGGTGGAGAGATCGTAGATCTATCTATTGTGGGAGGTTCTGTGGGAGTCGTCGTCCTCGTTGGACCCACATAGCCTTTATATATGGGGAGGCTAGGTCTCAGGTACCAATACGAGTTGGTTACAAGTTAGATGAAACTCTAGTCTTGAGATTTCCTTGTCTTGTGAGTTTGGGAGTCTCTATCCATATGTGCTTGATACCAGCTGAAACGTCATGGGCATCTTGGACCTTGGTAGGTCGTCGATTGGGCCTTCCGTTGAGGAGCACCAGGTAGGCCAATAGTAGGTGCCTACAGGGCATACCTATGTCAGTAGCCCCCGAGTGTCCATCCAAATCATAGATTTGGGTGGAGACTTAGTTTTCTTGAATCTTGCATTAGGATGTCGGAGTCGACAGTTATGTCGAGTGCGAAGCACTTCACCCGGAAGTTCATCAGGTTAGTCTAATTTATAGTAGTTCATAGGGATGATGGTAAACATTTCTGGTGCACTCGATGGATCGGGACCAGTTAATTGCTCTAGGGTAAAAAGAACATCACCTACTCAAACTTGAGTCCCCAGACTCGAATTCGGAAATTGCTGGCGTAGTTTGACTCATGCCGCGGAGGCCTTACTGAGCCGAACTCCAGTTTTAATGCATATGTACCCAACACGTACGTCGGTATTTTCTTCATGTCATAGACACAATATATATCTAGTAGAGCGTACTGGATGCAGTTGCTAGGCCATCAGATTGTATCTGTAGGTCTTATCTTTACATCATGGACGCAACATCCGAAGGTTTATCACCGTGGAGGTGTTTCAGGTGGCCAAGGATATGTTTCTCTAAACTTGACATTGGAATGTAACTGGGCAGAGTCACCAATGAGTTTGATTGTTGTAAGCGAGTTGACATTGTGGACAGAGTCGACACAATGGACTATAGGGTGCGCGACCAACGCTCCCTATGGCAGTAGCCCTCGAGTGTTTGTTCGAGTCGTAGACTCGAGCAGAGGCTTGTTGTCGTCGGTTGCATAGACACAATAATTTGGGAGTGCTTCTGATGATCTTGCAAATTCCATCAACGTTGACACTTTTTCGAATGCGCAACCAGCGTGCCCTATGGGAGTAGCCCCCGAGTCCTTAGTCGAATCATAGATTGGAGTGTACGATTCGAGTGAGGATTCGGAGTGTGCCACACAAAGATCTTGTATATGTTCGACCAGCGCTCTAGCTTGGAGTAGCCCCCGAGCGTCTAGCAGAGTCATAGACTCAGGCACAGAATCCAGTCTTATATCTTGTAGACGCAGTCGACAATCATGTGAGGAGAAACCACTGACCCGGAAGTGCATGGAGTCAGCGTCTCACGCATAAGGAGCTTCAATCGATGATGTAGTTCGAGTCGACAAAGTGGAGTCATATGGTGATGCGGATGGATTCGACGTAGTCACTTCTGTTGGGTGTGCAGCCAGCTCCGCTTCTATCGATGACTGACATGGTCATCCCAGGAAAGTGTCGATTGGGGTCTTGGCGTCTATTTATGCACTCGTGTTGGTTGACTCCGTTGGAGGACCGTATAGAATAACACGATGCACTCGACGTCCTTATAAGCTGCAGAAAACATGAAGAATTATGAAGTACTTGTATCTTGTAAAGATTATTTGCATGTTGGCATGTAAAGTAAAGTTCTAGTGCCAATCGAATCGACGATTTTGCACTGTATGCTAGGCCTTTTCGTTAGCCTGATTACCCTTAGTCTCAGTACCTTGCCGAGGTACTCGGAGTTCAAGAATTCGACGATCAGGCAGAATCAGCTACTCGGGCTATCGTGTATGAGGTTCTCGAGTGTGTGGAGTCGACGGCACATTAGGTTACTCGAAGAGGGCATAGCCCTCCGAGTGTTTCGAGTGTTATTAAGATACGAAAGAAATCAACTCTAAGTAGAGAACTTAGCTTTATTGGCTATTGACGTGGCGAACGGACTCGATACCAGCGCGTGACTCGCCACCAACCGAATATTGTAGTGGGTAGCCGCAGTCGAAGACTACAGCGGGTCGCTGGCCGATGGCGGTGACGGGTCACGGTCATGGGAGCCGATGCAACCTGCGAGTCACCCGAGTCGAAGACCACGGCGGGCTACCGGAGTAGAAGGCTGCGGCGGTTCATGGAGTCGAAGACCGAAGAGGGTCACCTGTGCCGAGGGAGTCCCCGAGTCGCTGGATCCGAAGACCGCAATGAATCGGTGGATACGAAGACCACAGCGGGTCACTGGAGCCAAAGAAGCTCCCGAGTGTAGACTCGAGGTGGTCGATGTAGTCGAAGCAACGTTCGAGAGCCAATGCGGCGGACCGAAGTCGATGTGGCAGCAGGTCGCCGAAGATGATGGCGGTAGTGGTTTCCCGCACCCGAAGATCATAGCAGGTCGCCGCACCCGAATACCATAGAAGGTCACCGGAGCCGAAAACCGCAGCGGGTCGCTGGAGTCGAAAACCACGGCGGGTCGAAGCTGCCCCCGGATAATCGGAGTCGAAGACCGCGGGGGGTCTCGGAAGTCGAAGACCGTATCAGGTCACCGTAGCCGAATACCATTGATGTGGTCGATGTAGTAGAGGTGGCGTTCGAGAGCCGATGCGGCGGACCGAAGTCGATGTGGTAGCGGGTCGCCGAAGCTGATTGCGGCAGTGGTTTACCGCACTCGAAAACCACAACAGTTGCTGCAGCGAAAGATTGTAACAGGTCGCAGCGGGGTCGCCAGATTTTTGTTTGGACGGAGTCGACATAGCAGCCAGGGGTGTGGCGCACATATACTCGATCGTGTCTTCATCACACAAGTTATGTAGGTGTCAATTTACCTAGGTATCTCTTTTATACTTATTTTTCTCACGTCTTGATACTGGATATTAATTCTCCATGCCGCTTGCTGATCGAGTTGATGTTCACGTGATTGATAGGTCGACTTGAATTGCTTCACTCGTTTTTCTTGTTTCTCGATTGCTGTGGGATTTAGCCTGAGTCCGTGGAGGCGCGCATCCACAAGAGCTTGGTCAATTGATGGGAAGTGGCAAAATAATTAATATCTAGTCTTTGACTTGCCCACGATTTGTTGACGTGAGCACATAAGAAAAACACGTTTCCTTCTAATGTTTGTTTATCCGGGTCAAAATCAGCTAAAGGCCTTCACGTAGTGGAGAATTAATTGCTCCTTTTTTCTGATCTAACTTGAAATTTAACTAATCTAAATCTCAACATCAAACGACTTGATACAGTGATCATTGGTCGGATCCCATTGATGTATGCGAGATGGCCTTCACCGATATAATCTGGCATCAAGAAATCGATCGGCCGATTCCATCTATCTTTCCTCGCGTGAAGTAGGACATGATCCCCTTGGCAGTTCAAGGACATGTTGTCCTTCATTGACTTCATAAGGCGCCTGATGGTGAATCTTCCATGCGCTTGCGGTGAAGCCGGGATGTGCCATGGTGGATTTCTTGATGACGAAGTTGATCACGCTGATCGCAAACGAATCACCAGACGGGTGATCCGATCACTGTTTGGTGATAAGAGAGCCAAATTAGATCTAGCCTCCAATAGACGATGAATCGTAGATCGCTGGTGATGGGGCCGTCGAGATCACAACATTAGCGCTCCCAGTTCCCACAGACGATGCCAATTGACGAGGGGTTAACTCATCAATGCCCATTGTTGTGGACTTAGGTTCGAGGAAGAGGGGTGCACTGGAAATCTTGATCAGCTAGCAAACAAGCACATAGGTGACACGAGGTTTACCCAGGTTCAGGCCTCGTAGAGGATCCTACTCCTGCTTGTCTGCTCTTGATTGATGATGATCCGAAGGATTACAATGTCGCCGATGGCGGTGGATGTGTAGATTGGATGCGGCGTATGTGTATGTTACGGGTGTTGTCTAGATCTATTTTCTATTATGGTGATAGAGAGATCGTAGATCTATCTATTATGGGAGGTTCTATGGGAGTCGCCGTCTTTGTTGGACCCTCCTACCCTTTATATTGGGGAGGCTAGGTCTCAGGTATCAATACGAGTTGGTTACAAGTCACATTTAAACTCTAGTCTTGAGATTTCCTTGTCTTGTGCGTTTGGGAGTCCGTATCCATATAGGCTTCATACCAACTGAAACGTCATGGGCATCCTGGAACATGGTAGGTCGTTGAGTGAGCCTTCCGTTGAGCCGCACCAGGTAGGCCATTAGTACATGCCTACAGGGCATACCAATGTCAACTCTGCAAAAAAGATTTGGATAAAATCCTCAATGGTGCACCTGAAATTGAAAATCTCCTTAGAGATGAATTTGAAGAACTAGAAAGAAAAGGAGATTAGAACCACCTCCTCTCATTTTGAAGCCTCTCCCTCCAGGGCTCGGGTATGCATTTTTAGACAAGGAAGGTAACTGCCTTGTAATTATATATGATAAACTCTCTCCTTAAGAAAATAAGAAATTGTTAGAAGTACTTGTCAAGAAACGTGAAGCCTTCGGATACACTCTTAGCAACGTAAAAGAGATAGATCCTTCCATAGTAACTCATAAAATACCGATGGATGAAAATGGGAGACAAGTGGTGATGAAGGAGGTCATATGTATGTCAGACAATGGTATTATCTACCCAATTTCTGATAGCAAATGGGTAAGTCCGACTCATTGCATACCTAGGGAAGGTTGCATAACCATAGTTAATAATGATAAAGATGAGTTAATCCCTGCTAGGACAATAGCAGGGTATAAAATGTGCTTAAATTTCAGAAAATTCAATAAGGAAACCATAAAATGTCACAATCAGATACCTCTCATGAATAGCATTTTAGGAAGGATAACTAAAAATTCTCAATTTTCTTTTCCTGACGGATATTCGAGATATTCTCAAATTGCTATCCAACCGAAAGACCAGGAAAAAACTACCTTCACTTGCCCTTATGAAACTTATGCTTAGAAAATAATGCCCTTTGGTTTGTGCAACGTGTCTGCCACTTTTCAAGAATGTGTTTTGAAGATATTTGACAGTTTTATCGAAAGCTCTATGGAAGTTCTCATGGACAACTTCGTTGTCTATGGAATTGCTTTTGAGCAATGCCTTTATAATCTTAACAGAGTTTTGCAGCAGCGTAGACAAACAAAGATTGTTTTCAATTGGGAGCACTGTCGATTTATGGTAAGAGAAGGTATAGTTTTCGGTCATAAAATTTCTAAAAAAGGAATTGAGCTTGACAATTCAAACCTTCTTACTTTACAAAGGTTACCAATACCACAGGACATAAAAGGGCTTAAGAACTTTCTTGGGCATGCTAGTTTTTATAAGAATTGTATTAAGGATTTTACAAAATTATCTTCTCCTTTAACTTATCTCCTAGACCAGGACACCCCATTCGCTTTCGATAGAAATTGCATTGACTCTTTTGAACAATTGAAAAAGGCTCTATTTTCTGCAATCATGATTCAACCACCATATTGGGACGAGACTTTTGAAATTATGTGTGATTCTAATAACTATGCTATTGGGGTAGTTCTAGGAAAAAGGGGCGGATTAAACCTAAACGTTATTCAATATGCTAGTCGAGTTTTCAATGAGATCAAACAAATTATGGAACAACCGAAAGAGAATTTTTAGCTGTGGTTTTCGCATGTGACAAGTTAGGAATTACATTATCAATTCAAAAGTAATAGTTCACATTGACCATTAGGCTTTTAGGCATCTCCTAGATAAGAAAGGCGTGAAACCCCGTCTAATTAAAGTGGTATTGTTACTATAGGAATATGAGCTACAAATAGTTGATAGAAGGGGTAAGGATAATCTAGTTTCCGAACATCTATCGTGTATGGAGGGTATTATATAAGATACTATTCCCATTAACGAATCTATGCCAGGTGAATACCTTGCAACCCTAGAGTCACATGATCCTTGGTTTGCAGATTATGCTAAAAAAAATTGGAGGTAAGTTTCTACCAAAAGGGATAAGGTACAATCAAAGGAAGAAATTCTTTAATGATTTAAAGCATTACTTTTGGGATGATCCTTATTTATACAAGAATGGAATTGATGGGATAATTAGAAAATGTGTACCTGAGCATGAGATGAGAGTTATTCTTAAGGCTTGTCATGATAGTCTCTATGGGGGGCATCACACAGGTTACTGTACAACCGCCAAAGTCTTACAATCACGATTTTATTGGCCGACCTTGGTCAAGGATTCTCATGATTACATTAGGAATTTTGATGCATGTCAATGTATGAGTAACATTGGCAAAAGTCAAGAAATGTCTATGAAATATAACCTCATAATAGAACCATTTGACGTCTGGGGAATGGACTTTATGGGACCTTTTGTTCCCTCTAACAGTTATACTCATATTCTTGTTGTTATTGACTATGTTACCAAGTGGGTGGAAGCTATACCTACCACCCATGTAGATGCGGCCACTTCCATCAAGATGATTAAAGACATATTTTCCCCAGGTTTAGAGTACCTCGATTTTTGATTACTAATGGTGGAACTTATTTTATGAAGGGTAATTTTAAGAAGATACTTCAAAAATATGGAGTTGATCATCAAGTAGCCTCGTCGTACCAGTGGAGCCATCCAACCGGGAAATTAAGGTCATACTCCATAAGACGGTGAATAAGTAAAGAAAAAATTGGGCTATGAACCTGAATGCCGCATTATGGGCATATCATACAGCATTCAAGAACCCAGTGGGAAGGACACCATATAAAATGGTCTATGGTAAATCTTGCCATCTCCCGTTAGAATTACAACATAAAGCTCGTTGGGCTATTAAACCTATTAATTTTGATTTTAAAGCTGCATGAGAAAAATGGCTCTTAGATATTCATGCTTTAGATGAACTCAGAAAGGAGGCTTATGAAAATGCAAGGATATTCAAGAAAAAAGTAAAGAAATAGAATGATGGAAAAATAAAGAATAAGAAATTTAAATCTGGAGATAAGGTTTTTATCTACAACTCTAGGCTTAAGATTTTTGTAGGAAAGCTAAAATCCAAGTGGGAAGTACCATATGAAGTAGAGGAGGCATACCCCTTGGGGGCGGTAAAATTGAAAAACAATACTCCTCCTTATCCATCTTGGATTGTTAATGGGCACCGTTTAAAACACTACATAGTTGGGGAAGTTAACACTCTGAGCTGATTTCCTTGATCACGGCCGAGGAATAATCAAATAAAGCCAGGTAACCAGATCTTAATTGTTTCATTTTTGCATTCCTAGAGACTTTTTAGGGCTTATCGGTGTGCTCTTTACCTTCATCTTATTTTCCTGATCTTACCGAGATGTTTTATACCTAGTACGGGCGAGCCGTACGGGTGGACGCGCCTATACCAATGGTCGTTACACACTCAGTGTTCCTTCCAGTTTCCCCCTGTTTTTCAGATTTTGGTACTACCGAGCGGTACGGGCATGTACGGCCATACTACTGGTAGTTAAACCATCAGTATCCGTCCATGTTTTCTCGCATTTTGGTATGACTAGGCTGTACGGTCGCAATCGACCGCATGGCAAGTCGTTACCAACACTGTGTCTCCCTCATTTCCAGTTAAAAAAGGGTCGGTATGATGCCGGTATGGGTGCACAGTATGGACGGGGCCCTCCCGTACTGTTACCCGCGACTAATTTTGTACACCCTTAACTAGGCTTTTTCCTTTTTGATTTCAACTTTTCTCCTTTTTACCTTTTGTTATCACCTTTCAGATCTAGGTTTCGTCTTTCTTTGCCTTATACTGTGACACATCAGATCACACTTGATCATTCAAGAACCATGCAGCATTTTCATATCAAGCAGATCTTGTCTAAGAAGGAAGATGCACCGACATCACAAGTCAAAGGAAGGTAATTTGAGAGGGATTCTTCAGATTCCTCAACTAGAGGGTCTACTCAAGTGGTTCCACTCTCCAACTGGGAGGACATGTTTCCATGCAAGATGGACATGTGCCGGCACGTGGAAGAAAGGAAGAACAAAGAAGAACCTCCTCAACCCTTACAGGTATAACCTTCACGGATCCTCTCTCAAATCTCCTGCTAGTTCCTCTTCTCAGAAAGAAGAAAAATAGGATGAGGTTAGAGACAAGATCGAGAATTTTGAAAAGATTTCCAAAGCTTGTGTTGAAACTATTGCAGAAGGAATTGACTCCTACTAGATGATGGGCAAGGACCTCGAAAAGAGGGCTGATGATATCGATGGTAGAGTTCAATTCATGACTAAGATTATTGTTGAGATGGCCGACACCAAGAAACACTCTACAAGATAATTAAAGAGTAGCATGCTAGCATCACAAAATTGTCCACTGGATTTGCGTGTATTACTCATGCTAGTAGCCTCAAGGCAGAATAAGGAGAGGATGATTTATTCACTCCCAAGATGGAGTAGGTACTCGCAAGGATTTTTGGGATCCTCCCCGTCTTGATTCCAACATCGAGGGGATATGTGAAGACCTTGTAATGTATTTTACAGTTTTAGCATGTTTATCTTACCGCACACACATTAGGTTTTAATTCAATAATTTGCATTAGTTGCATCATCTTCAAGCTCCATTTTTTTAAGGAAAGAGTTTTGAGACTTTATGGTATTTGAAGTAATCTTTTGATTCATGATTATTATATTAGATGATTGAATTAGGATGAGTATTATGATACTTGTACAATTGTTATCAATTTAGGATCTTCCACACCAATAAAATTATTGATGAATTATGAGAAGAAAAACTTGGTAGCATGTTATAGTCATAGGTTTAGGTTTACAAGAGCCATAAAAAGTAGTGAGCATGTTTAAGTAGCTCAATTATATATAAAAAGAAAGATCTAGCTATCAAGAGAATTTCAAGGGAAGGAAAAGTACAAGCTTGTAGAGAAAGAAAGAAAAAAAGACGTGATCATGAATCTTTCATTACTCGAATCAAGTACTCAACAAATTTAACCATATGATTATATAATATGTTAACCCTTAAAAACTTCTTATATGAACCGAGGATCCCGGATTGTGCTGGATTCAAGTGTTGTGAATCTCGTACATGAAGATGATCTTTAACCCAAGATCCATTCCTCTGATCGTTGTTGCTAATGTTTAAACATTACTTCAGGATGACTGTTACTACAATTCTAGCCTTCGAGTTTGTGCTTATTGTTGTTGTTGGATCATGACAATTAAGGACTTCCCCTACCACATGCTATGGCAGATGTTCTTTAATGGAACCAAATAAATCACGACAAGAGTACTCCTCGTGAGTCCCACATATATAATCGTGACGCTGCCACACCCTTCCTTCTTTGCATTGGTTTTCAAAGGATTGATAAACTATGCATCCACATCTCGGGATTCTATCCTGAGCATGTTCCTTTCAAAGGATTGTTTTCCGACCTTTGTCTATCAGTTGGTAGCCAAGTAGTAATGCACATTGGTGTCTTCCGTTACAAGATACTTCTGTGGTCCATCATGATAAACCATTTCGGGATGTCAAGAGAAACAAACTCTAGTACCTCATCATTTCTAGGACCAGGTCAAAGTGTTGTAATCTATAGATCAAGAGGCATGATTAGCTTCTAACTGTTCTACCTTAAAGTATCACACTCTGATATATTAAGAGGTTGTGTTGAGTTTCATAACCCTCTTAAGGAAATGATTCTCTTAACATATTTACCCACCCTTCCTCCAAGATTTCACGCTCGAGAATGATGTTTGTGTGTAATAATGTGGCCATCTCAGATTCTTAGCAATTCTTATTGCTTTGAGCCCTAAGGACATTTTTGTCATTCTTAGCGTGATTGGTTAACCCTATCGCAAAGCAAAAACATGATTGTGCTGACAAGTCCGTTACTCTAGTACACTCTCTTCGGTCAAAGAGTTAGGCTTGTGCCGAAGCCCAGAGACTATGTATTCTTGCCTTACCAAGCAACTTTCCTCTTGAACTAAGTGACATAATGGTGTTTCATTATATTCTAGATGTTTACTGGAAGTATCGCCATGTTTCCACATGATCGTGTTTGTCAAGTTCTTAAGCAAGCAAATTCTCTGAACTACTCCTTCTCCAAGTATCCATGCTAGATACCCCTGAACTAGTTGGTTGAGCTTGAATAGCAACTTGGAGAGTTGTAAGACAAAAGTTCTGTCTAAGTTAGTTCCTTTCTAAGGGGAAGTCTAGTGCTGTTCGCGTTAAAAAGATAGTATCTTCTTCATGCATATGTTATCTTCCCCCACCTTTGATTTGATTTGGGTTATCGTCAAATCAAACTCAGTTCTAAGGACAATCTTGATGATGTTTGTACTTGTGATGTTACACTTGAGTACATCTTCATGTCCTTTGGTCTGACCAATAGTGTTTCCTTGTTCATACAACATATGAGTTCATCTTACTTGAGTATCTCGATAAGTTTTTTGTTGAACCCATCAACAATATCCTTATTTTCTCCAAGCTATACTAGATTCATATGGAAGATTTGACATTAATGTTGGAATCTTTTAAGAACCTTCTTCGTGTTATTTCGAAGTATGTGTTCTGGATGTTAGATGTAACCTTCTCCGATTCATGTGTAGTTGTTGAAAGATGTCATCATGGATTCAAGTAGAGTTATCTCTATACCCTCAAGGACATAGTTGTATTTCGTTGCAAGTACTTTATGTATGTGCAGTTGTCTTTCGACAAATTTTTAATACATGGGTCTAGCAATTTAGCTCAATCTTCTGGAGCTTGACACTGTAGTCCTTGTCTTTAGAGTCTAGTGACTTTACCTTTTTGGTAAATGTTGCAAGCTTTCTATTCCGAGATGCTGAGTTTGAAGTATCATCTCACCTAATCGGAGCTGAATCTCAAGCAGCTATGATGGTTGGTGTTTCTCAAGGTTTTGACATAGGTTTCTTTGTAAATCCAGCAGGATTGATGTAAAGGTTGACACAATTAGTCGAAAGACCTATTTCCATATTTTCTTGAATCAGCAATAACAACCACTATTCATAAGGCTCCTTCTATGATCTATTACATGAGTGCTTATGGTTTCCTTTGTATCTGAAGTCTGACCTTTACTTGATGTCTGCCTTGAATATCAGGGAGAATATTTAAATTAGTGTTTCTAAATGGCCCTCAGTCGATCTCTAGACCCTTTTATGTTGGCAAGCATTTGTTGAGCCAAGTAACTAAAGTCTAAGAATGAAGTTTATTTTTCCTCGTGTCATGAGGAATCTTCTTACTCAATCATCCTGGTGCTGTAAAGTGATACCATGATCTTTGGCAAAGATTTTGATAATCCTGGATGAATAAAGAGTTTCCTTCATTTATCGACCATGTTCATAGAGCTACTACGATTTTAGTAATCAGAAGTTTCTGTTGTTACATGTTCCTTGTGACTCTTACGAGTCCTCTCCACAAAATACCTTTCTGTCTTAACCTTTTGTTGAACGAAGAGTGACCCTTCTGTATCAAAAGTAGTTCAACATCTTGGTTGTGCGTATCATTGTAACCATGAAATATCTACTTAAGCCATTTAGTAGAGGTTCACTCTCAAAGTCTGTGGTCACGTTCTTTCTGTTGTAAGCCCTCCTTTTCAGAAGATCAAGCTCTTTTGGAGCTCCATGGTCTCAATCCTTATGAAGACTAGTTATTTGTCACCTTGAAACATATCTCCTGTTGTTTCCTCCATTACCTTGATGTATTTCATGTCGTCATCTCAGGGTTGGTTCGGAACACTCATTTCATGAGTTGACCATGAAAGACTTGGTGTGTTGTTAGGTGTGTTCCCTCTTATCCTTAGTGGAACCATGTTTCCTTCTCTCTCTTCCTACCTTTGGAATCCTGGGTCGAGATTCTCGTAAGGGGGATAGAGCTGTAACTTTAGTAAATATTAATTAGGGTTTGTGTATGCATTATCATGAGCATCATGTTTTTTTGCTAAATAAAATGGATGCAAAAAGAAACAAAAGCAAAATGCTAAACCCTAATCTTCCCCTCTGTCTCTGAAAACCTTCTCAAAATAGTTTTAATTATTTTGAAAATTACAAAACATGGGGACCCCAAACTATTATAAAAAGTCCTTACAAGATTTCAAATATTTGCCAAACCTTCTGCTATTCTAAAATGTTCAAAAAGATTTGAAATGGGATTTATAAATAGAAATGGAGAAAACCAAACGTAGAAAGATTTTTGCTAAATGGAGCAGGGCAGAACAGACCGCAACACAGCTCACCTCCCCTTCGCTCAACCTTTTTCGTGGTCCAACTTCGGCCCACCTGGCCTAGTTTCCCAACCCGGTACCCCTTTGCATTATTTCCCTTTTCTTCAACCTTGAGCCAGAAGGACACCAACGAGAGCAGTTGCGTGTCATAGCTGGTACCATCCCTGCCTCACCGTGATGCCCGCCACGAATAGATGTACGCTACCGACATCTCATGCTCCCACAAGAACCCCATTCACCACTGGATCGAACCCTAATCCCCTAATTCTTCTTTTCCCCCTCTAGCAGGAACCCTAGCTCACCGGAGCTTCAGGGCACCACTGTATCCGGTCGTCCCTTGTCTAGTTGAGAGCTATGTGGTGTTCCTCTCGCCGCTCTCATTTGTTTGCCCCTAGTAGAGAAAGTTGGCATGGTCCGAATCATCTCAATAAAACCTCGGTCTCCGACGACCTCCATTGTCGTCCTCGTCAATTCCGACATCCCATCACCTCTCCCTCGACCTCATAGAGTTTCTGGTGAGATTTTGATGCTCTCGGTTCTTCTTGTTCGCTTTCTTGCTCGTTGTAGCCATCGCTCATTGTTCGACTAAAAGCACCGCCACCGGTCTTTGTTGTACTAGTTGTTCCGATGACCTAAAAATAGCGGCGTGACCACCCCTAGGCTCCCCATGCTCATCCACATCGAATGCCCCCAATCACTCTTTCCTGAGAGCTCCCCAGCACCGATCCCGTGTTGACCTCGGAGTTGTTGGTCCCAATGACGTCACGCTAACATCACCCGGACGCCAGCGCGCACGGTTAGCCTCGGTTAAATGGCTATGGGTCCAAGATGTCCCCTGTGACAGCTGAGTTAGCACCATGGCCCATCTATCATCCTCTCTGGCTCGCTGGAGCCAGGGTATAAAAGTGTTTGCTAGTTTTATTTTAATTTCAAAAAATTATATAATCTTATAAATTCAATAACTTAATATTTATAAGTCAAAAAATATGTATAATAAATCAAAATGTTTAGAAAAATGAAATTTATCACGTAGCATCAAAATCATGCATTTTTCAACAATTTTAATTACAATTTTAATTAGAGAACAAAGTGAACCCCCATAGGTGATTCTGAGGTTCCCCCTGTTTTAGGGTTTGTACCCCTCGGACCCCACCTAAATGGTTAAGAATGCTCTAATGTTAGATTTTAAAGTTATTTAAATTGTCATACATCATCCTTGTTTGAGCATTGTATCTATGCCATGTGTTGATTGTTTCCCTTTCTTTCCGATGTTTGGTTCTTCCTAGTAGAATATGATATCGAGATCGAGATCGAAGTCCAAGATAAACACCATCGAAGATCAACGAACAATACTTGAGCAAATATAATCAAGTCAAGTACAAGGCTTCCGAAGATCTATCTCTAAGTATCAACAAATAAGGCAAGCATAGAACCACCATTATACAATCCTATGATTATGAAAATATTTCATTCTTGCCATGATGCATATGATTCCACTGTCGTCTTTCATCGATAGATAGAGTATCCTATTTGTTGCACTACTCCGTTTGAGCTTATATTACCCAATCCAATGCTCCTAGCATAACTACGTTTGGCTTGTGTGTGCTGCTAAAGCTTATATATGTGTCTTTCTTACCTATCAGTGCTGGTTCATCCAGATGATGTATCAAGTGCAGAGAATCTAGTATGACAGGAGACCAAGTTATACTTATAAGGTGAGATCAGTGGTAATGGTTAAACATGCTAAGTCTTATATGGGAGGCCACAGTGGGATGTGGTTTTTGTAGTCCCATGCTCGCCACTACTAGGACCCGAGTTATTGTCTTTGGAACTGAGATGAGCGTATAGCCACACGGGGCGTAGAAAACCTCATGAGTAACTAACTTGCCTAGTAGATTCCATGAGTCTCATAGTTCGGGCGTTCCATTCGACATATGCAAAGAAAACGTTTTGAAAGATTTGGCGGATGAAGGTGCATCATAACAAGTAGGTAAGTGTGGTCGGGGTTGCTTAGGGTGGATAGAGACCATAATCAACCAACCTCAACTCACATCTCTAGGGACCGGCTTCGGGACTTGACCCATCACGGCGGAACCCTCCTTAGGGCGTGAATCATGGTCTTGGTAAAAGCAAGGTAAAGGTCATGTCTAAGCACCCTCTATCGGCCTCCCAAGGAAGATGGCTATTACTAGTGGTATTAAGAGAAGGTTAGTACGTGTGGGTAAAGTTGTACACCCCTGCAGGGTTAAATCTTTTCGAAAAGTCGTGTTCATGGTTATGAATGATTGGTGACCGAATTCTAAGATCATAGAGAAATATAGCCTAATCGTAAAACTTGGTAGTTCAACGTGTGCTTAATGATGCTTCCTCATGGGTACAAGGGGGTGATCCTAGTTGTGAGATAAGGATTACTTGGTGGATATCAAAATATGACGATAAATTCTTGGAGATGTTGCTCACTTATCCCCTTTTAAATATTCTGATTAGATGAGCTTCTTATCCCTCCTTTTTACAAACAAAGATGACTTTATGCAAAATAACCCCACCAGCCATAAGTCTTGGAGAGTACACCATGTACTCACCCTTTCTTTGTTAATACTTTTGTAGAAGAGTCAGTGTTCCCTTGAAGATGAGTTCCGTACTACATTAACACCGACGAGTAGCTTGGGGTTCTCGGCCGGCAGCCTGGAATCTATGGGCTGGGACGTCATCGTTAGGCTTCAGGCCTCTTAGGCAATTTGTTAGGTTTGCTATACTTAATAGCATAATTTGCCTTCCGTTGTTCAATTTTAGTGGTCAGTGACCTCTACTTGTAATATTTTGGTTCTTTGCTCAGTTATGAGCTTGCTGTAATAATTTTTGTGTCACAAGGTTACTATTGTGTTACTGATTTCTCACTAGATATCCTCGAGCTCTAGTTTAAGCCTATATCAAGCTAAGGTCTGGGATTTGTTTAACCTCAGTCCCGAGGTGTCACATTATGTTGTAATATGATATTTTTTAAGTGATAAAAGTCATTTAATTGATTTTCCCTCGCAGCTCGGAGATTTGCATACGCGGAGCATGCCCATACCATATGACAGAACGTCCACCTCATGAAATAGTTTCACCTCGTGAAATGGATCACATATTTGGCATTCATAGAAACTTCCAACCACGAAAAACCACACCAAAAAGGGATCTGGAAGAGAAACTTGGAGAAGGGAAAATCCTTGCTGCTTCACGGATCATTGGAGGACATCGCATAATCCCCTTCATCATCAACCACTGCATCTCCATCACCATTACTACCTCATCTTCCATCTATTAGATCTTGATGCAGTTCCAGATTCAATTGTGGTTTGCTCTAGATTTATCCCCATACTTTTATCCATCCATTTGATTATGATGATGTTGTTGATTGCTTCCATGTGTGAGTAGTTTCCTTCGTTCTTGGAGAGTTTGAGAAACCCTAGCATTATTATGAAATGAAATAAAGATGATTTATTACTTGTGTCCATGATCTATTAATTGATGATGTGTGTTTGATCTCTCTCTTTAGATATATGTGTTGTCAGCCACATATCATTTGCCTTCGGGTCTAAAGAAAAGGGTGAAATCCTTTGGATGTGTTTGGAAGTATTCCCAGAGCTATTTGTGACTAGAAGCACTAGCTTATAACCTACACTGTCAAAGGGGAATAAAGAAAGATTCAGTAAGCTAATTATGATATCCACGGGGAGACCCTCAATTACGGTGGTTTGTATGGGTGACTGCTCTCAGACACCGTGGTGGTTATTTAGATATAACCCCATTCCTTGGCTCAACAAAGTGACTTCTTACGAGCCTTTCAGTGAACATCTTATTATGGAGCTCTCTCCACACATGTCATGACATAATAAATAGGTTATCCTAATTAAGATTAATTGTTCCATGCTAGTGGTGTATCCAAACATCCCCGAGAACGGTTTATCCCTATTGAGTTCAACAACCATTGCAAATGCTTTAGTTACTTGATTTCCTTTACTTGTTTTATTTACTTTTCTACATTCAACTAAAAACCTTTAAAACACCCTTTACTTGAAATCAAAGGCAGCTTACAAGTATACTTTGGTAGACTGTGACGAGGGGCATAAAGAGGTTAACCAAATAGCTCTATGTGGGTTCGAAACTCTTATTTTGAAACTAGCTACAATTGATCTGCGCACTTGCAGTCATCACATGGGCTGAAGTATTAGAGCAAAAGTGAACTACTATCAAAATTTGTGCTGAAATTATTTGATCATTATGAAAGTCTTGGAAGCACCTCACCACTTATAAGATTAAAGTTCTTGCAAGACAAGGAAAATATGGGGTGTTAGAGGTCTATGAATTTCGATGTGGCTGTTAATGAAAAATTCTAAGTGTATCCTTCTTTTGACAACTACTAGTGCACCTGTCGGATATGTGTCCTACGAAGGAACAGGCGTCCAACGAGCCCTGAGTTCGAGTGGGGACTAAATCATGCGTTCTGATCTTCTCAGCTTGGTTCGGAACCCTCGTGAGGAGTTAAAGCCCCTACTCATGCTTGGTTGTATTGCTCGTGGTGCTTCACAAGGGAACAATGGAGAATTAATGTCTAGGGTTACAAGTCTTGGGAATCGACCTCATCCATGGTAGGGGAAGGCCTTCTTTTATAGGGCGGCTAGGATCTTCCCCCAAACATTCGTTGGGAAGAGTCACCACACTATCGCCCCTTGAGGACCCTGTCTACCAGGCTGCTTTCAGTAGACTCGGTCCTCCTTGCCTTGGTTGCCGCCTGTCCTTCATAAAGCTGGTCTACCTAACGCCATCCTTCACTTCTTGACGTCTCCCTTGTCCCAAATGCACCAAAGTGGTAAGGGATAGTTGTCTTGGATCCACTAACATCCTTGGCGTCCATACACTAGTCGGTGGATGGTCCTTCCTTTCTTTACCGAGATGACCCGGTCTTCCCTGCATGCTCTTGTCTTCTTCTCCCATACCGTGGCAGGGTTGCAGGTGCGCCCCTTCTCTTTCCCTCTCGAGACCCCCTCGCAGAACCGGGAGGGTCGCACCTTGCATGGCAAAGTCGCGGGCGCGGTAACACCCTCTCTAGGCACCAGCCCCGACCTCTACTCATCAGGTCTTCCACCTATCTCGTAGCCACAAGAAAGGGAGGTGGCCCCTTAGTTGGGCCCGTCATGCACTGGATCTGGGTACCCGGAAACCCTCGAGTGCTTGTCGTGCGCATGTCCATCTGTAGGCGCAAAGGAGAAAGGGCCCCAATAGGTCAGCATGCCCCACCCTAGGGGCGGTTACGCGATGCTCGGCTCTTGGATGCATATTCACCGTGCATTCAAATTGTCGGTCCCTAGGGACCGTTGGGGGAGAAAGGATTCACTTGCCTCGAGAACTGCTTCCCATGGCATGATGGTTCGCTGCAGGCGCCTGCGGCCTGTCCCACGCATCTGTCTTAATGATGCCATCCTTTGCCTTGTTAAATTGGGGTCCGGGCGCAATGCCTCCTTGATGACATCATCCATTCCAACTCCCTGATCCTTCCTCTATGCTTGAGAGCACCGAAAACCCCTTTTCTCGCATGAGAGACGTTTTGCAGGCGAGAAGGGCATGGCACGGGTGGTGGACGGGGCGGAGGCTCTGCCTGTGAAGGGAGGACGCGGGAGGCCTTGCTGGAGTGGCCATGGGGGTGCGGAAGTCACTTGGTAACCATCGTTGCTTTCCCTCCATCTGGGTTGCCACGGCCGCAGAGGGGGAAACGTCGTCGCCACGCGGCCGGGGGCGGACATGCAGGCTTAGACGTGAACGGCATGAGGCCATGCTGAGGGGATTGGAAGCATCCTAGAGCCTGCACTTCTCCCCTCTCCACCTCGCCCGCTTGTCGTGATCGAGATCAAGGATGACCCTGAGCCCCCGTGGGTCATCGACTTCGTCCTCCTCGTAGGCCACCCCGATTGGTTCGTGTGGGTGCGCCTTCTGTGGCCCTTCGCACTTGGCATGGTTGACGAGCTTGCCCTGGAGGTGCTAGCACATCAGTCGGGTGGCCACGAGAGGTGGGAAGTCAGTGTAGAAGTTCATTCTCCTAGGGAGATGTACCTCACCGACGGCTGGGCCCGCTTCCTCACGGAGCAGAACATTCGGCAGGGCTCAGTGCTCCAGTTCCACCAAGCCCATGGGGACTTCTCAGTGGCCATCTATGATCCGCTGATGTGTCGTGTGGACTACCGAGCCACCTCAGGTAGACCAGGATCGAGTTGGCGTCCGAGCCAACGTCACGTAGCGGGGAACGCTAGTTGCTTGGTGGGGCTCATTGTGTTTTGATGGTATTTTTCCTCCCGGGTGCAAATGTAATGAACCTATTTACATGTTTCTTCTTACGGTTGTCCTCTCTGATGAGTATCGTCAGGCTATGTCTAGTGCAGCTAGCCCCCGAGTCTGAGCAGCTCCGGGGTGAGTTAGAGGGACGCTCCTGAGGCTACCATGATTAAGCTGCAACGCGCTTCGACCTTGTCTCTTAGGTCCTGCCTATTGTGGGTCGTATTGTAGCACTAGGGCCGCGAGGTCCCCACGGGAAATTGTTGACGCGTAGGGTACGCGCCGCCACCGGCCTTCTGATGCATTGTCACCAAACTTGCCTGTAGGTTCGATGCTTCAGGCATGGTTGTTGGGAAAATGTTCTCGTGAACCGTCATGCAATACCCCCGAGGGGAAGAACGTAGGGCTCCTGCTTGTCCTGTTATCCTTCCCCATCCCTGGGGGGAAACGTAGGTATTGGACGAACCTTGGTCGCCGAAGGGGGACACCCCCTCCTTCCGCTCCGGGTACCTCTCGAGGAGAGGATGGTCTACCTACATTCGGCCCATTGGTCCCTTGAGGAAAGGATCGCGGGGCAAGAACGTGAGTTTGCCATGGGATCCCACGGGTGTCTCGCGAGGGCTTTGTGTGGCGAGATACACAAGTGTCTTACTACCGGGACCGGCCTTTAACTTCAAAGATCGACACTTTAGGCCCTGGTTCAGCGAGGAATGACCCTTTAGAGCACTAGGCACCATGGGTGAGTTGACTTGCTGACGAAGCCGCCTCCTTCGAGCTCCAAGAACCATGGGTGAGGTGACTTGTCGCCGAAGCAGGTTCGTAAGTCAGAGCTCGATACCTTAGACCATGGGTCGACGGACGGTGCCCCAGAGATAAACGCTGCATAGAGAGCCATCAAAAAAGGCAAGGGCTAACTTCCTTGCACCCATCTTGCGAGGGTTTTCTGCACCAGGTACCATGGGTGAGTTGACTCATGGTCGGAACTAGTCCGAGAGTTCAACGCTCTACAATTTAGGCCCTAGGTTGTGGCCCGGCGGTAAACATCATGGAGGGGGTCGTAAAGTAGAAAACATATGTGGCCGACTCTACAAGAGCCTCGCGAGGGTCGCAAGCACCAGGCACCGTGGGTGAGTTGACTCATGGCCGGAACTAGTCTGAGAGTTCAGAGCTCTACACTTTAGGCCCTGGGTTTCTAAGAGGAGGCCCGTTGGAAGACACCAAACCTAGCCCCCCACTCGCGTGGCACGTGTTGATGAGCCTCAGCCGCACGCATATTTGTCGAAGATGTTTTCTCAAAGGAAAAAACCAATGGCAGCATTGGCGCCAGGCGCAAGATACAAACAAGAAAGTACCAAATAGGTCCAAATTATTACAGAGCCATTGTGGCCCTCACGAGACTTCACAATACACAAAGCTGCCGAGGATGGGAGTTTAGGGCATTACCTTCAAAAACGGGATCCAGTTGACCATCCTACGAGAGAGAGAGAAAGGGGGGCTCGCACGCCCTCCCAACACTGGGTTCCCACGAGGCCCTTCAAATGCGCTTGGTGGAGTCCACCGGGAAGTCAAGAACCCCCACACCCACCTAGCCCCCGCGAGGGTCGCCGGGGCTAGCCTGGGTGGAGGGAGCCTGCGATGGAGACCTCCCCTAGTTGCGGGCGGCAGCCACAGTGTGACCATCGTTAAGCGGGTATAGTGCGGCGGCTGCCCACTTTGCCAATGCGATCTCCTGGTCCACCATCTACTTCTTCCTCGTGGTTCCCCTGACGTAGTCGAGGGCATCGACATCCTCCGGGTAGGTGGTGGACATGGCCTTGTAGGCATGCTTAGGAGAGTGCAGGGCCTCCTTATCGTTGCAACGGATGGTGTTGACATCGCCCTTGCATCTTGGCATCTTGAGAACGTTGTACGCGTGGTGAGTGGTGCCCATGAACTTGGTGAGAGCGGGGTAGCCCAAGATGACATTATAGGGGAGGCTGATGTGTGCCACGTCAAAGTCGATGAGCTCTGTTTGGTAGTTATCGCGGGATCCGAATGTGACAGAGAGGCGCACCTGCCCGATGGGTATGGTAGTGCCATCGATGACCCTTGAGAAGGGCATGGTTGGTATCAGCCGATCGTATGGCACTTGTAGCTTTGTGAACGTTTTGGTGGAGATCACGTTTAGTCCTGCCCCACCATAGATGAGCATTTTGTTGACCACAATGTTATTGATGGTGGGTGTGTAGATCATGTGCAGAGCTCCCACCGCCCTAGTGGAGGCAGGGTGCTCCTCCGCATTGAAGGTGATGGGGCACTACGACCACTTGAGCCTCCGGGACAGGACCCCAGGCCTAGCGGCGGCTACATCCCTAGTGAGATGCTTCAAGTGCCTCTTGGACGTCGAGGCCTGGGAGCCACTACGGAAGCAGGCTATAGTGCCCTTCAGCTCCTAGTAGCCCCTGGTGCTCCCTTCGACATTCTCATGAGCACGAGGGAGCTGTTGGGAGGCGTTGGCCTAATGTCCCGCATGGTGTGCCCCTCGACTACCATGGGTGTTGTCCCAATGTCCCCCTCCACGGTTGTCGATGTGGTTGTTCCCGCGCTCGCCTTTCTGTCTTCCTTCCGCTGGGTGTTGTGCTGGTCGTGGAGCTTCTTGAACTCGTAACAGTCGTCTGTGGGGTGCCCATGCTTCTTATGGAAAATGCAAAATGCTTGGTCATCATGCTCCCTCTTGCAGCCACCCTTGTGAGGGCTCTTCCGCTCAGGTTCGGTGGCCAGGATGGCAGCGGGATTTCGCTTGGGGTCCTTGCTCGCGCTTTTGGAAGCGCTTGAGGGCTTGGGAGTGCCCTTTTCCTCAACAAGGGCAAACATCCGCCCCGCATAAATGTTGATGCACTTCTCTGCCATGACGAACAGCTCTATAGCCGTGATGAGGTTCTCCCTACAAATGTGAATCTTCTCCCTCATGCGGACTTCTTTGACCCCCTCGGAGAAAACAGTGATCATGTTGGAGTCTAAGATCTTAAGGATCTTGTTGCGAATTTGGCTGAACCTCTATAGGAACTTGAAGAGGGTCCCGCCGGGTTGCTGGCAAACCTAGTGAAGATCGTAATAGGAGAGCGGACGTTCATAGGTTCCCTTCAAGTTGGTGATGAAGAGTAAATAGTGGGCCGACCATGGGCCGATGGATTCCTTGGGGAGTTTCATCAGCTAGGTCCACACTGTGTCCCTGAGGCTTAGAGGGAACCAGTTTGCCATGACACGGTCGTCTTCCCCTGCCACCTTGATGCCTGTGGTGTAGAGCTATAGAAACTCGTAGGTGTTTGCGTTCCCGTCGTAGCACGATGGTATCAGGGAGCGGAACTTGTGCGACCACACCACGCGCTACATCTCCTTGGTGAAGGCGAGGCATCCATTGCCCTGCACCTCCTTGCCATTGGCGAGGGCGACATGGTTCTGCTGCCCTACTACAGTGATCTCTTCGACGATGCGGTCTTCCCGCTCGTGTGGGAGCGTGAAGACCGGAAGAGTGGCGGCTGGGGGAGGAGAGATGATTTGGCAGATGTGGCCGAGGCGATACACAGCATTGCCGACCTTGGGTGCCCCACCGGATCCTCGGACCGGGGGATCATTGGTAGCCCTTGGTGCCTTGTTCTCGAGCTCAGCCCCTGGCGCTTGGGGGCAAGGTTGGTATTGTCGAGGATCTCAGCGAGCCACTCGCACAACTTTACTTGTCCTGACTCCGTCGTTGGGTGGTTGAGTAGCTCGTGCACCATACGCATGGCGGCCTCTGGCGTGGGTTGGTCCGGCTGGCCACGAGAGGAGGCGCTGCGCGACAGTGACGTGGTGCTGTGGGAGGACTACAGGGGCTCCTGCGATGGGCGAAAGGAATATCCTTGCTCGTCATCCATCCATGAGGATGTCTCTGGTGAGGTGCGTCAGGGGACGGGCTCCATCTGAGCCCGACTGGCTACACGGCGGAGGGTGCGGTACACCCATGTCTCTGAGCGAACCGACATGTTGATGAAGCTAGCGAAGGTACTCGGACACTCCTGAACCCCCTACCTGGCGCGTCAAATGTTGAAGATGTGTCCCATGAAGGAACAAGGGTCCAATAAGCCTTGAGTTCGAGTGGCCGATGAATCACGCGTTCCAATCTTCTCAGTGACGGCGAAGACAGAGGCGCACACACACACGACAGAGAGGTGGACACGCGGGTTTTTTACCTAGCTTCAGGACCCTCGTGAGGAGGTAAAGCCCCTACTCCTGCTTGGTTGTATTGCTCATGGTGCTTTGCGAGGGTACAATGGAGAATCAATGTCTAGGGTTACAAGTCCTGGGAATCGACCTCCTACAAGGTAGGGGAAGGCCTCCTTTAATAGGGCGACTGGGCCTCTTCCCCCCAAATATTCGGTGGGAAGGGTCACCACACTATCGCCCCTTGAGGACCAGGTCTACCAGGCTCCGTTCGGTGGACTCGGTCCTCCTTGCCTTGGTCGCCACCGGTCCTTCATAAAGCCGGTCCACCTGACACCATCCTTCGTTTGCTGATGTCACCCTTATCCCCTTAGCATCAAAGTGGCAAGGGACAGTTGTCTTAACTCCACTGACGTCCTCAGCGTCCTAACACCAGTCGGTGGATGGTCCTTCCTTTCTTACCGAGATGACCTGGTATTCCTATAGGCTCTTGTTTTCTTCTCCCTACCATGGTAGGGTCGCAGTTGCACCACCTGCTCTAACCCTCTCGAGACCCCCCTCGGAGACCCGGGAGGGATGGACCTTGCATGGCAGAGTCGTGGTGCGGAAACAGCCTCTCTAGGCGCCAGCCCCGACCTCCCCTCGTGAGGCCTTCCACCTATCTCGTAGCTACAAGAAAGGTTGGTCGCCGCTTAGGTGGGCCTGTCGTCCACTAGATCGGGCTACCCCGGGTACTAGGACTCCGACATCACCCTTAATTTGACTAAAGCATTCTTGCTCTTAAATGTTTTCACTCTTGTAAAAAGGTAGGTGCTGAAAGAATTGATTCGTAAACCTAGCCAAATTTTGACAATGTCATTTGAGTTTAAGTATTATTAACTAGCAACTTATTGCAATTAGGAAGCGAACTTAAGTGCAATTGTTCAAATATATTATGCTCATGTTGAGGGTTGCAGGATTTATGACAATGGAATACGAACCTACCTAGGACTTATGAGTTTCTATGCTTAAATTCATTTCTCGCTATTACTCTTTATAGCTTTGTCACTCGAGGGTGAGGAACAGCTAAGCTTGGGAAAGTTGATGGCTCCAAATATTGACATTTTTTCTCAAGGATTTTCCATTGGTTTTCACCGGGTTTCGGTTATTTTGATCTTTCAACTAGTGCTAATATTACAAGTTAGCGAAACCTTGTTTGTTTGTGATGAATTTTAGGTACTGGACACTTTTGGAAAGATCAGAGAACATTTATTGGCTAATCATACCTAAATGAACAAATCACCAATTGAAGGCATTTCCACCCGATACTTACCGAGCCTTTAACGACCTGTAATACGGTCAGCGGCTGCCCTTATAGTATTTCCTTACGCCCCTCCATCGTCTTTGTTATATCAATGTAAGCAACTTTCATGAAGAAGAGGAGGGAAGAATACAAACACAGCCCCCACAAACCGTCATAGAAGAGAGCAGATCAAATCTGGAGAAGGAGAAGAACTTCCTCTCATCATTCGAAGATTTCGAGATTAATGATCATAATTGTAAGATCAGGGATTCATATTTCCCTAGTTGTACTGAGAGAGAGAGGGATTCATATTTGTAAGATCAGGGATTGAACCTCTATTCCTTCCTTGGGGGTATATTTGATTTGATCTTCAACAATATTATGGTTTGCTACAGTAAAGTTCAGATGATTTCCATTTGCAATATGATTATATCTTTGATCTATTATCCTCTCATGTTTGAGTAAATCCCCATAGGCGTGGGAGATGTAGGGAATTGGTGAGATGTGATGTGCCTCCATTATTTCCATCCATTTGTGATTATTGGCGTGATTATTATATGTTGAGAATGATTATCTATGTGTGCCTAATGCCTGTTATCCAACTTAAGGGCACGGGTAACATGATCCTAAGATCTCATAGATATGAACATGTTTACTAAAGAATCAGCGACCCCCCGAGTGACACATCCGATAAAAAAGAGGAGCTAGTATAACTCGAGGACAACAAGGAACCATCAAGTTTAAAGCCTTGATCGGGTCGAAAGACCTTTGTTGATTTGCTGACCATGGCTTTGGTAACAGGAAGGAGGATCACTGGAACCAAGAAGAGTCTACCAAGATGACTCTTGATTAGTATATGGGTTGCTTTCCTACTCACATATGAATAATAAGTATCATAATCACTTATCCAATTTTATTCACCTACCACATTCACTATCACCATGAACCGTTTTTCTCTATGCCTAACATTTCATCTACAGGAAACCTCAAACAACCCATGTGCGACCGTTCAATACTGAAAACTACTTTCTTTCACTCACCCATTTACACCTGAACACTTGGAGTCAATTCACTCAAGAGAAGTTACACCTTGAGTGCAACAGAAACACCGTAGGAAAAAACTTTCCTAGGCTCCTTATTGGATCAATATAAAAACTAGAACTAATACTTCGATGAAACGTGCTCTGACAAACCTGTGCTCTTGCAGGTCATCACCCATCTCACCCAGAACTTCCTGTTTATGCCTAGAATGCCCCTCCTTAAGTGGATGGACTATATATATGCGTCGAACTCCTCCTAGAAACCCTAGAGATCATGATGAATTGAGTTGAGACCCTGGATTCTACCACTTGCTTGCCAATCTCTCCTCGGGTGATTCTACCACAAGCTCTATCTCCTCAGGATTCTATTGGATTGGTTGTTCAAATCAATGGGAACAAATCAGATAGTATGTGTTCTCCATGTGTTTGTATGTTTACCTTGAATTCAAGTGAGTTCATCACGTTCCACGTGTTTCCCCTAACTCCCCGCCTAAAATCCATGAAGATAGGGTCACCCCAAGGGTCAATCCACAAGGCAACCCATACCACTTGGAGTCTCTAGTCCAAGTGAACCAAGCCGCCAAAGCCTGTTAGGCCTAAGCCCATGTAACTGCCCCATTTGACCCAAACTTCCTATTTATTGCTTAAACTTCCCATGTTTATGTGGTTGGCCTGTATATAGCCCCACCCCTCCAATGTAAACCCAGACATGATAATAGAACTAGAAGAAAAAACCCTTTGTGGAATCTCTCTAGTTTTGTCTCATATTCCTTGATCAGGAATACCTATTATCCCCCGCCTCTAGTAAAGTTTTCAAAAACCTCATGCTCACTGATTGTGTGGAGAGAGCTTTTTTCCCGACACCGATCCTAGGGATTGTGTTGGATTAGTAACTGCCAACATGAGCCATAGGCTTGTATTTGTGTATCACGGGTGCAAAGATATATAAGAAGAAAAAATAGGCTAAGAGCGAAGATATATAAGAAGAAAAAATAGGCTAAGATATATAAGAAGAAAAAATACAGATATATAGTACAAAGATCCAAATCACCTTGAAAGCGATACAGCATCCGAGTACAGATAAGAAGAAAAATAGGCTAAGAGCCCTGAAGAATAACCAATGGTGTCCATAACCCTGCCAAGGCCAAGCCAGAAGGGTAACCCTTCTAAAGACGTCGAACTCATACTTGTAAACCAAAAGGGGTGCCGACAAAGGGCAAAGCAAAAACGGTGCGGTCATTACTAAGGCCAGTACACGACAAGTCTAGAATTCGGCGGCTCTCGCCTACATAGGTATGATGGACTAAAGAAGTAGCAAGCATGCACTACACAACCTATAGAGACTCGATACAACTGTCAGCTATCAAAGAGGGATAAGAAAGACCTATTCGGAACCAACCTGATACTAACATCAAACATACCCATCTTGGTATTTCCCCCCCGAGACCAAACAAGGAAGTCATCTCGAGGAACTCACACAGTTGGCAGTTTTATTCATTCATTCCATGGTGGTTATCTATCTTACTAGTCATATCAGATCTAGGTCATATTATAACAACAATTCTTTAGTTATAGTTTTCTATGATCGAGAAACTACGCTCCAAGTCATCCATAACCACAAACACGGCTTTTCAAAAAGATTTAACCCTGCAGGGGTGCACCAAAGTATCCACATGCATTTCCACCATTTATGCCAGATCAGTTAACATAAACCCATCGGTATGTCGGTTGGGCTTCGGACACAACGCTTTTGTCATCAGATTGATGACAAGTACGCCATGAGGGGGTCCTCGAGGCATGTGGAAGAGAGGGGTGTCAGACGTATGGTGTTTCGGGACCGTGAGCGCACAAGTTTACCCATGTTCGAATCTGCCGGCTTTTAATGGATCCTACTCCTGCTAGCAATCCAGTAATACGGCTGAGCCGGAATATGGGTTACAAGGGTTTCGCCTATGGGAGTTGAGATTGTAGACTATTGTGGGGTGCCCTAAAGGCTTGTCCTAGGATGGCTTATATAGATATTCAGCCGAGGGTTTACATGACAGACCTATCCGGCTACGACTAACAGTCTGTTACAGAGTACATCTTGAACTACAAGTAACACTACAGGCCTATGTCGGTAAGTCTTTTGGGCCTTCCCGTAGCCGGACTGGACGTCGTCTCTTCTCCCTGACTGGGCCTCCCATGAAGCAAAGATCTAACCCGAAGTGGGCCACCTTAGTCAGTGAGGCACAGTGAGGATACCCGGAAAGTACATCCCCAACATCAGCCCCCGGAAGCCTCCAAGATCCAGAGTCGGATTTCACCATCGTCTAGCTTGATCCAGAATCTTGAAGGGTTTCTAAAACTTCAAAAAATAGGAAAGGATCCGAGTCTCAAAGCGAGTCAGATCTATGAGTACATTATTCGAGTTTCTAGCATGAAATTCAAACTTAAGACAGAACTTGGTATCTGACGTATCCTGACATCAGTCAAGGTCAAGTCATGTCACTCACAGGCATTCCTATCAGCATGACCGTTGGTGGGTCCGCCTTTTGCAGAACCAAGGCGTCGTTTTAATGCATGCGTGAAGATCAAGGCAGCATAATCCTCGCGAGGAGGTTACCCATCTCCTTCCACGATGCGTGGTACGGTTACTGTTTACTCTTGCACGAATCTTAGCACAAGTGAGGGTTATAAGGGGTCTAGATCTGTTCCTTCTTCCTTACAAGTGCTAGTGCTTCTTCCTTCCCCCCGACGCTTCCTACGAAAAAGCTCCCTACCTCCCCCAAACCTCACATCACTGCCCATCCCAGGCCATCACCATTCGCAAAATGGCTGGCGCTTCATCCTCTGGCACGATGGCGATAGTGGCAATGGCCTCCACAACAACAGAGAGGGAGAACTTTCGTGGGATTTGGATCCCTTGTGCCCTCGATGATGCCATGCTCCGTGTGATCGAGAAGGAAGGCCTCCTCCACGTCTGCAACTGGTGGAGCGGCTTTGGACAAACCATCCCCACCCCCAACGACGACGAGAGAGTGCACTTTGGCACCCACCTTGACAGAGGTTTGAGCTTTCCTCCCTCAGATTTCATTTCTAAGGTCATAGATCACTATGAAGTGCAACTGCACCATCTCCCCCAAACTCACTTTTAGAAATGAGTGCATATGCATCTTTGTGTGAGGGGTATCTTGGTATTAGGCCGAGTCTTATTGTTTTCCGGTATTACTTTCATACCCAGATAAATTCCATCAACTGTCGGTGTTCCTTAAATCACCGGTACTCTTAGATTTTCCGTTAGGAGAGAGCGAGTTTATCCTAGGATTAAGGCTAGTGAGTCTGTTAAAAAGTGTCCATCCACATTCTTTTATCATAAAGACAGACCAGCTCCTGGCAAAGCCACCGCTTTGCCGGTTTTTTTAAAGCGCCGCCATGCCCCAAGAGTCCTGGGACGCAGATGCACCGGCTCTTACTAAGTATCTTCTTCTTGCTAAGAGGCGGATCAAATATTTGATGAAGCACAAGGGTTTGATAGGATCCGATTTGGTCCACTGATGGCTGGCACGCCGGATTCAGTCTCTCCAACACCATGGCGACCGGTGTATGCACTCAATCACTAAGAGCAAGACGGACTCTCTCCAATCTGCTCCAAATCTTATTCGGATAAGGCCTACGAGTCCCAAATCAAATGGTTTATTAAGGAGCGAATCAAGAGGAAAATTCCGGAGGTGTCCTTGGACATGCATATGGCTGATGATCCCGTGACACCAGTAAGTTTTCCAGCAATCACTCGCATTATGTGTTCATCTATACATTGTTGTGTCTTTTTGCAATACTGATATTTCTTCTTTTCAGCTTGTTGACCTCCTCAAGTCGGAGCTTGCTCCTCTCGAGGGATATCCTCCTGAGTTATCTCAGGATGATGGAGAATTAATTGCACTACCAGAAGCGCTTACCCGAAAGTGTAAGAATCTGACAATGTCTATCGGCACAAAGGAAGTGCCCATTGTGAAGAGGTAACTTTCCTCACAAGGTCTCTATATTTTATTTCTCATTCTTTCTGAACTGTAACAATCTTTGTTCTATTACCACCTCAGAGCTAAACATCTCAGTAAGGGCAAGGGGAAAGGAGGCTCGTCAAATCCCCTGTGTCAGTCCAAGTTAAATTTGACTTCTCCTGCCATAGCGCCTTCGACTCGTGCCCTAGAACCTTCTACAACAATGGAGATTTCCGTCTGTTGTGGAAGATCTGGCTCAACAATCTGAGCCAGTGATCCTCGGCTTGTAGAACGATGTCCCCATAGGTGACTCGACACTTGACAAGGGTGAACCCGTACAGGGTAATGATCCCTCGATAGAGGTTTTCATCGATAACCTTCTCAGAAATCCGGGTATTGCCAAACTTGGCATTACTCAGAAAACTATGGAAGAGATCCAAAGGCTGGCTCAGCAATGCTTGGAGAGCCATCTTCCGAGGAAGAGGCACAAGAAGTTGAGGACGTCAAGTACTCCGAGCTTCTTGACCAAGTTCGTCTTTGCCACGAGAAGTTGAAGGCCAGCGTGCTTCCGCCAGTGCCAATAATCCTGCTGACCCTCGCCGAGAAGGTTACCACTAAGGTGAACATGAGCCTAAGCAAGCTTACTCATGAACAACATGTAAGTCATAATTCCAACTCACATTTTTACTTTATTTCATACCATATCCTCTAGCCCCCAAGCATGACGTTGGATAAACAATATGGATTTATGCTTTTATAGGATGCAAAAAATGAACTAGTATAGCCCCCAAGGCTCATGTTGATATTAGTTACAATATTAGCCCGAGTCTTTAGTAGAATTATGACTCTAGGTATTATTCTGACTTACAGAAAGTTAATGCTTATAACCAGGAATTATTGAAGAATATTTGCAATAAGCGGTGAGATATCAGAGCTTCAAGACCCTGGAGGTGGAGAACGCTGACTTACGTCGGGAGCTGAATAAGCTTAAGGCGGATCATGAGCGCAACATTGCTATCATTCTTGAATCCTCTTCCATGGCCACCGAAGAACGTGATCGAAAGATCGCAATATAGGATCAGAAAATCTCGGATCTCAATGATGAGTTATTCAGAGAAAAGGACATCACTCAAGCTCTCCGGGGTGAACTCCAGAGTCTTCGAGCGGAGAAGACCAAAGTTGACGATGTCATCTTCGGTATTTTTCGTGTCTTTTGACTTTTGTTTTTTCTGATTCATAAGAATTCGGATATATTTATGACGCTGCTTTTGTATATGCAGCTCCTTTGAACTTACTAGATTCTTCCTCCACCGAGTCTCTCACTAGCCGTCTTTCAAAAGTCGGTGATTTGCTTCACAATTTCCACCAATCATTGGAGGATATTGGCGAAGTTCTCAAAGTCCCGGACATGAACAAAATATCCGCCTTTGAGGTGCAAGATAAGGCGAAGGAGATGCCCAAGCTCATCCAGGACTGGAACATGTCCTATGCGCGAACCGCATCACAAAATGCCCTTACCATGGTTATGATCCATCATGGAAGCATGGAGATCTGGCAAGTAACAGGGGTTATTCAACTGTGGATGAAGATGGACAGGGGCAAGACATGAAGGCCATCATGGACTCATGTGCCAGTTATGGATGTCATGTAGCCGATTTTACCAGCTACGACACTCCCTTCTTCACTCGCGTGGAAATGCCTCCCCCACCTGCCGAAGAAATAGCCGAAGTTTCCGACGACGAGCAAACCATATCAGATTTTCCTATCTCAGAAAGATACCAAGGCGAAACTGATGTCTCCAGTGAGCCGGCAGCTCCTACCTCTCCTCCTGCATCATAGAGCATCAGAAAAAACAATGTGTTATTCTAAAACAATCAGATTGTAATAAGTAGTATAATATTTTGCTAGTGCTAAGATTCGATGCTACTATTTAACACTTGTTGGCTTTATTTTGTTGTGCCTAAAATTTTTACATAAGCACTTTTTGTTTTGATTATACTTATCGCTTATCTAGCTTTCCGCATTGTCCCTTTCGTGAGCCGGCCAACCTTCCACACGGAAACTCTACCGAACAATGGAGCTAAACTGCTAAACCAGTTTAAACTTGGAAACAAAGTTGGCTTCCAGTACCAATAGTTCACTACTCGGAATATGACCGCATCCGGCAATCAGATAAAGAACCCAAGTATAGACTAGAAAATTTAGATTTATACCCAAAGGTAGCATTTTTAAAATCGGAAATCTTAACCAGAACAAACATGAGCATAAAGTACTTTCAAGTATTCTGGGATTTTCGATTGTGACATGATCATTCGGAAATAAGATGGTAATATAAATCTTCTCAAAAAAAATTGAGGCAACCAATACTTTATTTCTCATTGATCATGTAAACATATATGATTACAAAGAAAGAAATTTTAAGAATAAAAGGGACGTAGCTGAGCAATATTCCACGGTCTGTCTAATTCTTCTGGGTCTGTACTGCCTCCAGCTCTCTTTCTCTTCTTAGTAGCAGGTCTTTCTTTTACTGGTCGCATATCAGTTAGATAGTAAGAACCATTGTTCAATACTTGGCTAACTAAAAAGGGCCCTTCCCATACTGGGGAAAGTTTGTGCTTTGTTTCTTGCACAAGCCGAAGAACCAAATCGCCCTTATTGAAAGACCAGTTTATGACTCTCTGGTTATGATACTTGTGTAACTTCTATTGATAGGCTGTTGATCTCATCTCAACAACGACGCGAACTTCTTCGATTAAATCGAGATCATTTTGTCGAGAAATTTTGGCATCCTCTTTGATATACGTAGCAACTCGAGGAGAAGTATGAATTAAATCACTAGGAAGAACTGCGTTTGCACACCATAGAACTTCGATATAGAGTTCACCACTTATTATTGTATAGGTTTTTGCTCGTCGGACGATCTGCCGGCTCAGAATCTCGTCTTCAGGTAATTTTCCATTTACCAAGTAGTCAAGGTAGGGTTGAGTCCAGCTTGGAATCCCAACCAGAACTTCTACTAAAGGTGAGTTGGATTTGGTCAGATATTCCTCATCAACTCCTTTTATAGAGGGAACTTTGAGGAGCTCTAAAAAAGTGCCATCCAGGACCTTTTTCTGTACAGAGCCTATACGAGATAATGCATCCGCTTCCTCATTTTCTGTTCTAGGGAAGTGTTGAACCTCAAACCCTTCGAACGATTTATATAATTCATCCACGATAGCCCTATATGCTGCCATGTGTTTATATGCATTATAGATATCTGACACTTGTTGAGCAACAAGATCGAAATCTCCATAACACATAAGTCGTCGGATGTTGATGTCCTTAGCAATCCGGATTCCATGCAGTAGTGCTTCATATTCGGCAATGTTGTTTGTTGCCATGAAGAGGATCTGGAACACACATAAAAGTTTATCTCCTTGGGGTGATTTGAGCACCACGCCAGCCCCCAAGCGCTTTAGACCCGTCAAAGTGCAAGGTCTAGTATTCCGACTCTAGGATGGTCATATTTTCCGTTGTCTCTGTCCAATCAAGGACAAAGTCAGCGATTATTTGGGATTTTATTCCTATACGAGGTTTGTACTCAATGTCAAAAGATGAAAGCTATATTCCCCATTTTGCGACACGTCCAATAGCGTTGTTGTTTTTGATTATGTTTCTCATGGGAGCTATGGTCACCACGGTAATTGGATGTTCCCTAAAGTAATGTCGTAACTTGCGAGGTGCGAAGAACACACCGTAAGCTAGCTTTTGATAGTGCGGATACCACAACTTTTGATAGTCGGACGCTACACCGGGTGTTCGTGTTTTTCCTCTGGTCTTACCACCACCATGATGATAGTGACGACTATGTTTGTCGCAGCAAGATAGAGCAACATTGGTTCGCAAGGTTCTTGTGCTGCAAGGATAGGAGCGTACGAGAGTACTGCCTTCGGGTCTTGTAGTGTAGCTTCAGTTTCATTAGTCTAAACGAACTTTTCGGGCTTTTTTAGGAGCTTGTAGAGTGGTGCGGCTCTTTCACCGAGCCGGCTTACAAACCGACTGACTGCAGCAATGCAACCAGTTAGTCTTTGAACGTCCTTTAGGCGAGTTGGCCTTGAAATATTGAGTATAGCCTTGATTTTTTCATGATTCACCTCTATGCCTCTTTACGACACAATGAAACCTAACAATTTTCCGGCTGGTATTCCAAAGAAGCACTTCTTCGGATTAAACATTATGTTGTATTTGCGTAAATTGGCGAAGGTTTCCTCCAAGTTGGAAATTAAGGTTTCCTTCTTTTTGGACATCACCGCTATGTCATCCACATATGCATGTACATTGCGTCCGATTTTATTGTGGAGGCAACACTGCATAGTGCGCTGGTACGTAGCTCCTGCATTCTTGAGCCCAAAGGGCATCGTAACGAAATAGAAGGTTTCGAAGGGGGTTATGAATGAAGTTTTGACTTTATTAGATTCCTTCATCTGAATTTGGTGATAACCAGAGTATGTGTCGAGAAAACATAGGAGTTCCGTGCCTGCCGTAGAATCGATAACTTGATCAATTCTAGGTAGAGCGAACGGATCTTTGGGACAAGCCTTGTTCAAGGTGGTATAATCAACAAACATACTTAATTCAGTGGTGTCCTTTTTAGGGATCATTACAGGATTGGCCAACCACTCAGTGTGGATGACCTCTTCTATGAATCCGGCGAACTCGAGCCGGGCTAATTCCTTAGCTATTGCTTTTCTCTTTTCATCACCGAAACATCGTAGGGACTGTTTGACGGGTTTAGCATTTGGGTGTACATTTATAGAGTGCTCAGCAATTTCCCTAGGTACTCCGGTCATGTCAGATGGCAGCCATGCAAGGATATCTTGATTTGCTTGGAGGAACTTGACGAGCGTGCTTTACTATGCGCTATCTAAACCTACACCTATCTAGGTCACCTTGGAGGGATCATCATCCTTCAACGGCGTCATCTTCGTCTCCTTTGATGCCTTGAACTTCGGAGTCGGCTTTGTAGCCTCCTTCTTCGTTGTGGGCATCTCGGATAGGTCGATGGTCTTCTTGATCTCCTGATACTCCTAGGTGTGCAGTACGGCTTCAGCAAAGGCGGCATTTCTGTCCTTGCACTCTCATGCTTTCTTCAGGTCTCCCTCATGGTGATCATGCCCTTTGGACCTGGAATTTTCATCATATTATAAATGTAACATGGACGAGCCATGAACGCCCAGTAAGTCGATCGTCCGAATATAGCATGGTATGTGCTCTTGAACGGGACCACTTCGAAGGAAAGTGCTTCCGTTCGGTAGTTCCTTGAAGTTACAAAAGAAACATGCAAAGTGATCTCTCCTAGGGAATTTGCTTGTCTTCCCGGGACAACTCCGTGAAAGATCACAGAGCTGTGATTCAGCTGAGTTTCCGAGATCCTCATCTGACACAGCATTTCAATGTAGAGGATGTTGATGTTGCTGCCACCATCCATGAGAGTCTTGGAGAAAGCATAGCCATCAATAAATGGATTGACGACTAAGTCGTATTTTCCTCGCCTGTGCAACTTGGGTGGATGATCAGCACGGTCAAAGGTGATTGTCACTTCCGACCAGTCCAAGAATTGAGGGATAGCCAGAACAGTTGCGTTGAGCTCATGCGCGACTGCTTTCTTGACCTTAGTGGTTTGAGACCTAAGAAAAGTGACATAAGTGTCTTTCTTTGTTGGGAAGTTCTTCTTTCCATCCAACTTCGGATTTGAAGGCTCTGCTTCCTCCATGTCGGAATCTTCCATGGTCTCCTTTTATTTTTTGGGATTCTTATTTACCTTCTTCCGCTTAGCCCTGTAGCCAGCGGAATCATCTTTCTTGATGTCATCATTGAAATGACACTCGGCATTTGTGTAGGACAAGTCCCCGTTGGCATCCAGGTGATGCACACACGGGTTATTGGCAATGTCGGCCCAAGAGTAGGCTTTGCCAGGTTGTTGGTCTCCTCTACCTTGGACCCTTGACGTCCCATGACCGTGTTGGCGACTGCCTCTGCATCCTCCTCGTCCTCTAGACCTAAAAGTAGTAGTGACAACCGCTGTTTCCATGTTGGGATTTTCCTCCGAGGTATTCTTGCGCTTCTGAGCTTGTTGCTTCGGCTGCTTTGCCGACTGTGGTACAGCCAGGATGTTCAGTAATCCTTCTGCATTGTCATTGGCATCTGCATACTTGCTTGATGTTTCTATCATCTCTCCCAAATAAGTGACCTTGTCACACTTCAAGCGGTGACGCAATAACCTAATTGAAAGTCTTGCAATGAAAGCTTCAATCGCAGTTTGATTGTTTACTCCTTCACAGGAGTTCTTTGTGTCGATCCATCATCCGAGATAGTCCCGACAAGTTTCTCCAGCTTTTTGGGTGCAACGCTATAGGACTCCAGCCATACAGGGCCTCTGATATGTGCCTTCGAAATTTCAGAAGAACGCACTTTGCATGTCATACCAGTTGTGAATTGTGTTCTTCGGAAGTTCATTGAGCCAGGATCATGCCGTCTTCCTCAGCATAAGTGGGAGATACCAGGTCGCTACCAAGCTATTTCCGCCTTTGGCGATGCAGCAAGCCTGGAAAAAATCCTGGAGCCAAGTATCTAGCCGGGCCACACTGTCATAGGCTTGGATGTGTCTTGAGATAGCAAATCCTTCCGGGAAATTCATTTGTCGAATTCGTGGTCCAAAGCATTTTGGACCCACATAGATGTCGTCGTTCTCGTAGCGCCACGCCTCTATGTTAGAGTTGATCCGATGTCTCGCGTCACTTGGTGACAAGGAACGTTGTCTTGGTTGTTTACTGTGGCTACGGTGACTTGGAGCCGGACTTCTTCTTCTGCCACCACCTCCTCCACCATGACGCCCTCCGTGACCTCCTCGAGATACGGTATGATGGCTACTTGGTGGAGAGGGTGGTGTAGGTGGATTGTTTCCGGCTGAGTGCCGACCTCCATCCGGAGCGTCATTATTCCGGTTCCGTGGAGGGTCTTGATTATGACCAACCCCCTGCTGGCTTGACTCGGCATGGTGTCCATCATTCCTTCGTCTGTCGTTTTCCCCATTGTGGTGAGGTTTAGCTGGACGGCTTGTATGTCTAGGAGGTGGCATCCTTTGTCGGTCCTCCTCCCGACGTTGCTCTTTGTCATCTTCCCTACGATTGTTCGATTCTCGCCGGGGAGGGTGTCTCGGAACTAGTTCCTCAACTGCATCTCGTTCAGCGGCTGGAGCAACATTGCTCCAGTCACGTGCGGTTCTGTGTCGTTGCCCTGAAGATCCGGTTCTTGAATAGTTATCTTCCTGACGGTCAGGACGGTGATGCTATGTTGGGTCCCGTCGGGGCCTAATATCATCCCAAGTTGGATCCGTGCGACATTGGTCAGACTTGGAGACCAGTTTTCCGCTTCCGTATTTTGTAGCCTTTTGTTGCTCCAGACCCTTGGTAAGTAGCTTTACACCCAACCGAACGTGATCTGGGTTTGGATTGTTCGCCAGGATATCTCGAGCTGCTGAACTGTTTTCCATTGGCATTCCATACACCAGATCTCCCTTGCTATCCAGCCGAGGTTCTCCCTTAATAGCGTCATCTCCCTCAAAGAGGGTCTTGTGGATTTTCGGATTTTTGTTAGTCCACATAGGGCCGTTCCGGGTCTTCTGATGCTGCAGGGAGTTGAATTGCCTTGTAGATGCAATGCGCTTCATCTCTTCCATAAGGTTGTTAGCCTCGTCCAGGAGTACTTGACGACGCGCTTCTAGGGCTTGGGCCCTTTCTTCCAATTCTGTAGATGTAAGCTCTGCAACAGTAGGGATTGGCGTAGTTGACGCAGCATCGATGAGTTTACGGGCACCAGCGGTAACCACGTATCCATCCTCCAAAGTTTCCTTTGGATCGTCTGGGATTAGGTCTCCATCCGAGTCTTCTTCGTATTCTACGGCAACTACTTCCTCCGCGGGAGGGTCTTTTGCCAGAGTCTTCTTCTTGTTCCTCTTCTTTGCCTTCTTGGCAGCATCGGTAGCAAAGACAACTTTGGGTCCGTTTCCTAGAGTCAAGCTCTAATCGGTACTTTTGGACATCTGGACGTCAGGATTATCTCCGAGATCCATATCATCCTGCGCTTTAGGAGAGTTTTCTCCGGATCCTTCGTCCATGGTTTCTCCTTCTTCTGCAGCTTTGGAGTCGAACTCCTCTTCATATTCCACGGAGAACTTTCAGAAATCCGCCGATGTCGTTGAATCATCCAAAGATGCCGGTAAGTCGGTGTTTGTTCCGATTGCCTCCAGCATAGAGTCTTCGTTATCTCCAGCATCGGCAAAGCCGGATCCGGATCCAACATATCTGACAAAGTGCGACGCATGCATCCTGAGGTAGTTGTGCTTTCCTTGTGGGCTTCCTCGAAATGTATGATGGTCTCGAGAACCTCATCCACGCTTGCGCCTTGCAGCATTATGCACCTCAACGTTGATCTCAAGAACGGTTGATCTGTTCCGGCATTGAAAGGTTGATCTGTTCTGGCGTTAGGTCTCGAGAAAGCTTGATCTGTTCTGGCATTGGAAGAGCCGGAATTAGAGTTGTTATCTTGCTCCTCCTGGATTTCAACCTCAACGAGAATACCGATCTGGGATTCGACCTTGCTAGGGAGAGCCACTCCAGATCTGACGTTCACTGTAAGATTTGCTTCAGGCTCAGCTTTCTCCACTATCTCCGCGTTAGGTGCGGGCTGGGTGGGATTAGGGTTTTCTGAGATCCGGAACTCTACCGCCTCCACGGACAAAGTGGACCCAGAAACTTCTTCTACCTCTATCATCACCGCTGGGGTGGGTGAGACAGGTTCAGCGAAACCGTTGTAAACATCGATCTCACCAAAAGACATGATGGTGTAGGGAGTCACGGCCTCCCTAGCCGGAATCCAGGTCTCATCGAGAACGATGAGAGGGACGTCGCTGGCGTAGAGGACCCGACAGACGGTGATTGTCTTGATGATTCTGATTCTTATAGATTCCACTCAGAACGTAGATCCGAAGCTCACTTGCCCCACTGTGGGAGCCAACTATCGTCGGATTGATGATAAGTATGCCATGAGGGGGTCCTCGAGGCGTGTGGAGAGAGGGGTGTGATACGTCCGGTGTTCCGGGATGGTGAGCACACAAATTTACTCAGTTCGAATCCGCCGGCTTTGAACGGATCCTACTCCTGCTAGCAATCCATTAATATAGCAGAGCCAGAATATGGGTTACAAGGGTTTCGCCTGTGCGAGTTGAGATTGTAGACTATTGTGGGGTTCCCTAAAGGCTTGTCCTAGGACGTCTTATATAGATATCCGGCCTAGGGTTTACATGAGAGACCTATCCGGCTACGACTAAGAGTCAGTTACACAGTACATCTTGAACTACAAGTAACACTACAGGCCTATGTCGGTAAGTCTTCTGGGCCTTCCCGTAGCTGGAGTAGACTCCGTGTATTCTCCCTAAATGGGGCGCCCGTGAAGCAAAGCTCTAACCCTAAGTGGGCCACCCTGGTTAGTGAGGCATAGTGAGGATACCCGAAAAGTATATCCCCAACAACTTTCCCAGACCCAAATCAAGTACATGGGGGCCACCCAAAAGAGCTAAACGTACGAGTTATAGCTAATCCTCGTACGGACCCTGAGGTTGTGTGCACTTGTCCCGCAAGCAGAGGCCATAAACAATATATTCCCGTTACAAAGTGCCACACCTACACAATAGTAATAAACGCTCATCGAGCAAGTAGTAAACATGGCATACATGGCATAGGTACAGTAGATAACATATAAATCCTGAACTAGTTTGTGGCCCCCAGTACATTACCTTGAAATCAGGTAATAAGCCGATAGGGGTTCCCATTCATCCCTTGTTTGGCTCACTCAATCTCGGAATATGTGTCAAGAACTCGGGTCCTAGGTGGGCACAAGTGGCAGGTAAAAACCAAATAACATCTATTACCCACTGGTGCAACTTCATTAATCATATCTACTTCCAACATGTTAGTTGACAAGTTGTAATGAAAGCCATGATCATCTCCACCATTAAGCATTTTCCAACCGCCCAACATTGGTGGAACATCGACGACGCACAACAACACCTAAGCAAGCAACTAAAGCTTGCAAGGCCAACTGGCTACCAAACAACAGGCAATAGGAGGTGTCCAAGGCAATATAGGGGTTGCAAGGAATATAAAAGGTACAGAAACTAAAGCATCGCAACATGGGTAGCAATAGATCAACAGGAGGAAGTAAAGACTATAAATGAAAAATAGGTATAAAGGGGGAGATTGCTCGCCTGTGAAACATGGTCGAAGATACATATCTGGAGAACTTGTCGAAGCTTACAACATCTCATCGTCCTATGCAGGAAGAAGCAAAGCACTAGAAGGAACACCCGATGCAACAATTACAACTAATGCGGAAGAACCGGCATGATCAAGATATGATGCATGACATGGCAAGTTAATGATGCAAACTATGCTAGAAATATGGCATGAGCATGGCATATGGATGATACAACATTAGTGAGGCATTCCCAACAAGAAATAATTATATTCCCATTTTATTCATCATGTTTTCCTTGCATAAACAATTCTGATCTTACAAGTTCTCAATTATGCTTGATGCAATTGCAATTATGGAAGTCACAATTGGAAAGGGATCGTCGTGCTAATCGATTTAGACATTTCATTTGTCAAATTCGGAGTTACGGGATTAGAGTTATGAATTTATTAAGAAAAGGCAATTTAATAGTATTAAAACAATTTCAAAACATTATTCACCCCGAATTTATGTTAGATAGCATATTATTAATCCCCATATTTTTATTATCATAAAACAAATATTATTTGCAATATTTGAATTTACAGACTAAAAGTTATTCATAAATGAATTTTTAAATAGAAAAAGGCAATATTGTCAATAGTTTGAATAGTTAGGGCATTACTGGAATTTCCTGAAAGTGGATTTGAGTTCATCTTTCAAAACCATTCACTTTTTATTTTGGAAGTATTTGCAAATTCAAAACAGATATGAAACTATGAATTTAAATTTGATTATATATATAAAGGATTTATAAAGAAACGAAAGGAATTTTGAAATGGACCTAGCAGAGGGTTACTGGGCCATGGAGGGGTTATCTACCGTGCATGAGCGTCAAGTAGAAAAGTTGGGCTGGGAGGGTTATCTATTGTGCCGTGCGGGAGAGAAGGCAACTGGGCCGGCCCACTGGCACGGCCGCGAGGAAGACTCCGGGTTGAGGGAAAAGATCTAGGTCTGCTTTCACAAAAACATCAAGATCCTGTCAATTTGGATCAGAGAAAAGCAATTAGCTCGGTTCAACTTCTCGGGAAGATTGTGAGTGATTCTTCGTGAGTTAGGAGGTGATGTAAAGGATGAAGTTAGAGAGGAATGACATGGCTACAAGATTGGTTCAGAAGGTTTCACCAGATATGGACTGTTGTGGTAAAAAATCCTTGATGAATAGAGCGGGTGCATCTATCTGTTGTTTTCGTTGTTGTGCATGATGCCTGTCACGGTGCATGGCGGTTGGATGCTGGTTGTGCACTGCACATCGGCAGGCATCGGACAGGGGCGTCAGTCAGAGACAGGGAGGAAGGAGAGATGGGACTAGGAGAGGAAGCTCACCGAGATGGGCGGATGACGAGCTTGTGCCTAATCCCGGCAAGGCGGAGGTCTGCAATGTCGTGGATGAAGGTGGATGGCGAGGCTGCAGGGAGCAGCAGTAGGGGACGGAGATGTAGCACATGGTATCGAGAGCACAACATGGAGGCACAAGGGCCAGTTACCAGCGCAACTAGCTCTAGGGGCGCCGGGAGATCTCCAAAGGGGTGGTGTCTATGGCAGACGTGTTCACACATGGGTGTCGGCATCAGAGCACGGAAACTTAACATCGAGGATGGGGATGGGACCGAGAACTCAACGACAAGCTGAAGGTTGGTCGCCCTGGACGGAGGAGAAAATGGGTCACCAGAATTTGGCCGGGAGATTGGTGGCCGGAGAGGAGGGAGTAGCGGCAGCGTGACGCTGCAGAGAGGAACGGGACTGCGGCGCGAGGGGTACCAATCCTAGTGACCGCCAGAACTTTCTATGCCAATCATGGTGTCTGCCTATATGCGCACAGATTCGGCTTTGATGCTTTGGAATATTCTCTTTACCTACCCTCTCGTTCTTCGCACTATAAATAGCCCCTATGGCTCATCCTTTCACTTTATATTTGATAATAGAACTAGAAGAACCCCCCTCCCCCTTGGTGGAATCTCTCTAGTTTGGTCTCATATTCCTTGATAAAGAATACCTATTATCCCCCACCTCTTTAGGTTATGCATTGGGCATACATAGTTGTACAAGGCCTTTATTTGGAGTGATCTCTAGCAAAGTTGTCAAGATCTCACCATGATCCTCATGCTCAACGATTGGGTAGAGAGAGTTTCTTGCCTAACATAGATCCTATAGTTTGTGTTGGATCGGGAGCCACCAACATGAGACGTAGGCTTGTATTTGTGTATCACGTGTGCTTCAGTTATCGTGGTGTTCTTTGTGTGTGTGTGTGTGTGTCCATGGAGTCTTCATCCCTGTCCCTTCCACGATAATTCCCTGCCGTTCTTGAGAATCATGAAAGATCAGGCACCCCTATGGGTTAACCCCCCAACATTAGTCGTGGTCGGAGTCCTGACCAGAAACTTTGGTGTGTAGGGCCAGAGACTCCGGTTCTGGTGCACCAGTTCCCTCCGCTTCTTGTGTAGCTCCTTGTTCCTCTTCTGCGGTGTCTTGTCGATGAGTCAGAGCTTCGTACTTGAGTATGATATACACGAGTATAGGAGCGAGTTAACCTTGTCATGGAGGAGCTTGGCTCAAGCATGATTCATGGGACCATTAGGGGACACGGTGATGTAGATGTAGGAATGTCCATCAGACGGGCTACATCACTTGGTGTCGTGCCAAAACAAGGAGATACTGTAGATCGTTCTCCAAAAGTTTAAGAATCAATGGATTTGTACACTTGCCTTGCTCTAAATCGCACTCCTACTTACAAGATTTAGGACTCTCTTTTGTATTGGGATATTTTTATTCTATTTTATTTTTTCTGATATTTTTATTCCTTTCTATGTTATGGATTCAACTTTCACTATTACATATGCATTATCATTATGCAAGAGAAAGCGTACAATGCTTCGACAAACACAAATGAGTTACTCTTGATAAGTTAGGTAACACACAAAGGAACAAAGTTGGTTTACAAGGTTGGTGTAGGTTATACCTTATGTTGATTTCGAACTTGCAACCATTAATGGATGGTGGTGTTCGATTTGCGTGGTGTCGGAGAGCAGGGATGGAGTTGTTCAAGGTTTTGTTAGTCAGGGACACGCGCGCTAAACACCAACAAAAAGTCAAAAATTGGTCAAAATTGGAAACTGTCAAATTTGGCGACGAAACCGTCAGCACCGAATACCGAACTGATCAGTGGTGAGCCTGAAGGTGCCGGCTTGCTTGCTGGTATAGTTCGCCAGTAGGCTCGACTCTCTAGATTGCCCGTCAGATTGAGTTCGTGACAAACTCCAAAAACTCTGATATGTCGATTCGATGTGAAATTGGCCAACATAGGGAAACAAAGGTCATAACCTAAAGCACTATATACACTAGTAAGAACTCATCGACTAAAGAGATCAAACCAAAAGTATTTGGGATTTTTTTTGGTATTTTTGATTTTATGGTGGAAATCAATGAATGAAGTCAAATCCATGGCAACCAAAAACTGTTGATACCATTATGTTGTGGGTTCCTTGGAGATTGACCCTTGGGGTGGCCCAATCTTCATAGATTTGGGATGCAGAAGTGAGGGAAAACATGATGGACATGATGAACTCGACACGAAAGGCAAGGTAAAGATACAACCACACCCAAAACACACATGAACACCATTCAATTTGCTCCCATTGGTTCGAATAACCAATCCAATAGAATCCTGAGTTGAGAGACCTTGTGCTAGAACCACCCGAGGAGAGATTGGCAAGCAAAAGGTAGAATCCAAATCAAGGAGAGATTAGTTCTAAGTAGAATCACTAAGGGAGAGACCAAGTAACTACTAGAATCCTTAACTTAGAGAGACCAAGTACTTGAAGAGGGCCCATATACAACTCATAGATTCAAATATAGAGAGGGGTTCCCATCTAGGGTTCTTTGGCACAAGCCGAGAGTCAACTCAATTCATATCTACCTAGATCTGAGCCACAAGGGATTATTTATACTACTAGGGGCAAAGGGGTAGGTAGGGAAATATTCCAGGGCATCAAACCCGTAATATTGCACAAACAGGTGAATCCGGCGATAAGTCTAGCGAGACCGGACCTGGGACCGTGTTGGTTCGGTGGGAATCGAAATGGGTCGGTGGGCGCTAGTTCGGTATACTAGGGGTGTTTCGGCAGGGTGCCAAGTTGCTTGAGCGATGACCGGTTTGGTTCGGCGGCAAGTCTAGCATGCCAAAGATGGCGCCAGTTCAGTCCGGCGATAGAACTGGCTAAACCGGAGCTAGAGCTTGTTCGTCTAGATCCTTTCTTCTGTATTCTCTTCCATGCTTCTTGCTTGGTGGCCTTGGCTCCTTGGTCATCCTTCATAGCTCCTCTTGGCATCATGATCAAGGGTAGGGACCTAGGCATGAGACATGCATTTGGCTCAAGTAGGATTGCATTCAAGTGAGGATGAACGGAGGACATGAGATGGAATGAATTTACCTGAGGTGCAATGGTTGGAGTAGCATGACATGGTTCAATGGTGATTTCCCTATGATGGGCTACATCATATGGGATCAGCCTGGACCTGTCGGAACTATATAGAGATCATCAAAGACACTATCAGAACTCTTCTCTATTTCCATAAATGCTCAAAACTTTTTTCAAACACTCTTGACAATATTCCAGACACCTCAGGTATATTCTCAAATCTTCCAAACACTTCCGGAAAAACTTTGCTACTAAACCTTCATTCACACTCAGGTTCTTAATGTCACTAACATTTAAGTTTGTAACCCTATGGATTCGGATACATGTAGGCATGTCTGGAACACATTTTGTGACAATGATCTTAGAGGGCGTTTGGCTAGCCATTATGATCCCTACTCATAATACGAATATCTTTATCATGTGAAACTTTTCTACTACTTGTTGATACATGTCACATTGCTTCTCGATACTTTACATAACTTGGGGTGAGACACTAGGTTATCCTTGTTACCAAGTATGTACTCTTTACTCATATTGTATTGTCGATGTTCATGTAATCAACACTTTGAAAAGTTGGCCAGCTAGAGGATGACGAACATCCAAATACATCAGTGGTCCCAGTGTGATTCTCTCCATCACCAGGAATATAAATTCCCACAACTACACCATATATAAGATTGGCATACCATGTGGTAAGAACAAAGAACGATGTTATGATTACCCTATCACAAAGTAACGTTTGAAGGCCTCATCACTTCCTTATTGTATCCAACTTAATATGTGTCTTATTGTCTAACAATCTGTAGTAACGGTAATACCTTTATGAAAAACTATAGATAACAATATGTGTTTTATGTTATATAAAATTGGGTCGATCCATCATGGATCGTTGTTCTCTCAACATCTCCGATCACATATATCATTGGAAAACCTTCACAACACTTTGTATTTCCCAATAGCCATGAAACTAGGAGCATCAATGATACATGAACTAGTCTTAGAGGCAAGACTAGGGATATATACAAGGTGTTTATAATTCCACACATCTATAGGGTTTTCCTACAAATACTCATTATCTGGAACTAATATAATTATATCATAGAATAATAAACTTAAAAATGAAATAGCAAATATATAATAATACAACTTCTTATTGCCTCTAGGGCATATTTCAAACAGGTACTACTGCCAAAGTTTTGCCTAAGTACCACTCATCCTGCGCACCGTAGTAGTAATTTGCCTGTAATTACTAGAACTTGACCAACATTGAGCCAATACTACCAGCATCACCCACCACCCCAAAATAAACATCTGGCCGGTACTTCGATCCCGGAGCTCGAAGACCATTCTCAGCGAACCCGGAACCCCTCTGAGCCCAAGATCGCCAATACCCTCATGTGTGACCCTGATCTGAGACCCCTATTTTATAAGTTGCCATCTATCTTGTTGCATATAAATTGTACATGCTTGCATACATATTTTGTGGGTTTGGGGTATTTTGTTGACTCACCTAATAATTAAATAGGGAGACTATATGAAGATTATTCTTGTCTTATATTGGCTCCATTTAAATTTGTGTAGTGAACCAATGTAATGTTTTGCCTTGTTAAGTCAACATTTAAATTGTGGGGTATCTAAAGAACATGAACCTTCTAATTAATTGTCGAGACCTAGGTTCCTTGTAACATCCGAATTTCAGCAACCCTGATTAGTTGTCCAGAATGCAAAAATCAGGGGGAACAAAAACTTTTTCTTGTATTAATGTTGAAGTGTTTTCTTGTTGTTTGACTATGTTTATGCTTATGATGGTGTATTAGAAGATATACTCCTTACCTCAACACCAGTTGACAAAAGCTACTCCCCAAAACTGTCTTGGCTTAAATTCCATATTCTCAAATGTTGTGGCATTTCAAAACCTAAGCAAGATACTTGTACAACCTCCACACTTTTTAGTAGTTTCTATTTCCCTAAACTATGGAGAGCAACCTATTATAATCTCCTTATGTTTTATAGGCAGAACCTTCAACTATTCTTATCTCTAGGTTTCCAAAACCTCTTTTTAAAGCTTTTGAATTCTACTCTTGGTAAAGATACCAAGGACTCTCATCTTATTCAAACTCCAACCTTTTCAAAATACCCACACATCCCTCAAGCCAGGCTTGATGGTAACCCCAGTAGTAGGTTTGCTTTGTTTGTAAGATGAGTGCCTTGATCTGCTGTTTGGTGAATTACCTTGATCTACTGCTTGATTTGTCTTCTTAGCAGATAGTATGAGCTACTCTAGGAGCTCATCACTAGGATCAAGATGTTTCCAAATCACCACACCCTAGGCAAGAATACAAAGAGGGACCTGATCTCTAGATACTACGTGATCATCTAAAACCCTTAACCAGATCGGCTCTGAAGTGATCTAATTCTAGAAGCTTCCAAGTCAATGAAGACCAATATCAAGAAAGGATCCTTTCTACTTAATCTACACCTCAACATAATCGTCTTGATGATGCCTTGGTACCTTGCAACCCATCAAAATAATCACCACCCGCATTCAAGTCTGGAATCTGTTCCAACATCACCTTTTTGAATGCCTCCTTTTCATAACCCTTGTTCATTTTTGAAAATGCATTTGAACCATAGTGTTAACCATCCTAAGGACTAACAAGGCCCACTCTTGCCCTTGGTTATATCATCTTCTAAGCCACTTGTTCCTGATGGTTTTGCAAGCAAGAAAATAACTATACCTGCCAATCTAATCAACTTGCCTACTTTGACAGAAGCTCACACCACCATCCAACCTTATATGGACCAACTCTTTGCATGGTTGTGTTCTAATCATATAGTTCTATCAATACCTACTTCACTTGTTAAAATTAAATCCTTGTGCTTCTTAAACCCACAAGGTTTCGAAGGGTAGTTGATAATATGCTTTGGCAGGCTTATTTTATTCAAAGTTTGAAAGCCTGTCTTAGTGAGCTCAAGCAGGATCAAGCTCAAACCTCTACACCATTGCGGTCTACATAACTTGGTCTATCCATCCATATATGCAATGCCCCAAGGGGAGCCTTGAGCTCCAAGATCCAACAAGGTTTTGGTGGCATGAAAACAATCTTACCCAAGATCATTAAATCTCTAGTTTTCACCAAAATCAACTTGGTTTCCCCAATCCCAAGGTTGCAAATGCTTGTTACACCTTGTCTACATCATCTAACTTTATCATCAAGATTTATCAAATATTATCCATAATTATTATGGCTCCAAATCTAACTAATCTCTTTAATAGACAAAATCTCCAAAACTCCCTTCCTAAGGGAAAGTTTGGTTTTTGCCAAAGAATTTCCCCAACTCTTGGCTCAATTGAGGTCCATATATCATACCCTACATTCCCATCTCAAAAATAAGTATTTTTGAGATCCTTTATTATTTCTTTTTGCCCTTTTTCTCAAATGACAGAAATGGAATAATAATAGTTTTAAATACTTTTAATCCTCAATAAATCTTTGGAAAATTCCCCTAAGTGTGTATTCACATTTGAGACCATCTCACATCAGAAACTCCACCTGTCCAATTCAAAAATACTAAATAAATTCCTAAAAACCATTTCTACACTATTTGAATAATTGAAACAAAGTGTATCTAGAATTCTCTGAAAAATCCCAAATAAATCTCAGAGATGCATCTTAACCTTACCCATCTACCAGCATCCTTATCTCAGTTGGTCAAGATCAAAAATCAAGACATACCACTTGATCATCCTATATGGCTGATTTGAACCTTTAACCTTTAGTACCCAAAAACCAAATTCAACCTCATCCAATCTTCCCCAGCAAGCCTCCACCACCACACCCCTCAGTCCTGGTCGTGTGCACTGTAGCTAAGCTACTGTAGCTGACATATCCCTTGTCCCTAGTGCTTGGAGCTAGTTTGAGGGAGAGAGAAGATTGTCTTTACCATTTGTAGGCAATATAGCTGCAGCAGGCCAGCTACCCCTCTCTGCCCGACCAAATCCCTCTCTCACCCCTCTCAACCGCTCCTCTAGGGCAATCACACGCCAGCACTACCCCTCCTCCATGCCCAAAAGGGACAATTCCCCCATGGATCCCTCCCTCTCAGTATACAAGGCCAGAGGCCACCCCGTGCCTCCCCTGCCCCTCATTTGCTTCCTCTCCCTTCTTCTTACGACCCCAACACCCCCACTCCCCCTCCCTTGCCCTACCCTGCTCGAGAGAGAGAGGGAAGATCTTCGGCCTTCTCCTAAAATCGAGCTAAGCTCTCTCTCTCCTGCTCCTCTCCCCATGCATGCAAGCTTTCTGAGACCCCCAGGGAATTCTGAATCTAACCCTACTCTCCTCTTTCTCAGGACGACCTCCACCGACCGCCACCGTCGAGCTCCGGCGAGCTCCCTCTCGGGCGCTACTGCGCGAGCAAGGTCCCTGCGACGAGAGCTCTAACGCCGCCCCTCTCCGGACTTGTCTCCGTGTACCGCACAGATCTGGGCCTCCATCGTCGCCTCCCAACCATCGGTAAGGTCCCCCTCCGCCAGACCCCACCGCAGTTAGGGTTCCGCCCCGCGGTCTCGGGAGGGAGGTAGGAGACGGCCTGCGACCGTCGATCCTGACTAGATCGGACGGCCGATGGTGCCTGATATCCCTTTTCCGTCACGCGTCGCTGACGGCTCCGCCCGCCCTAGCCAATTTCAAATGGGATCCCGCCTCGCGTAGTATCGCCTAGGTGGGCCGAATCCTCCCCTGCGGCTCGTTTCCCTACAGACCTGGCCCGCGGCGCCCTTTTTTCGTTTCCTATATTTCTAGATCTGTTAAATAGCTGTCCAGTTTAAATCAATATGAAAATGGAAAATGGGGTATTTTGCCCAAATAAAATTTGTACCGTGTTCAAGTGTGTTTTGTGCAACATGCAGAACTGGTCTTTTGCCAAAAATAATTTTCATTATTTATTGGCAATTAATCCATTAAAGGTTGTCTTTTGCAATAAATAAATTCCTCAGTAGGCTACACATTCCCAACAGAGATGAAACCAAATCCCGCTGAAAGTATGTCCCTATGACTTCAATTTAGCCTTTACCTCAGGTCAAGGTGAACTCTAGTTTACCTGTAGCAAAAATAACAAAAACAAATCATATCTATATCTAAGAATTTCTCTAGTACAAACCATAATAGATTTTACCCTAATTCTAACTGTAATGGATTATCTACATAAATATCTAACCAAACCTAGGAGATCTTAATTTTTGGAACTCCTGTTGAGTTTTGGTGAAATAAACATTTCTGTGCATGGTTTATCCATCAATAAAATCACTACATGAGTTATATATATCCAAATAAGGTGATTCCAATTTCTACAGAAAGGTAATCTAAATACCTACCACGTTTCCTTGGAATCAAATTAAAAGCTTGTGCAAATTAAATCTAGTGAAAAAGACAAAACAGCTCCAGAACTGCCCTTGGGAATTTCCTGAGGGCATTCTGTTAACTATTTTGGAGTGATTCCAACTCTTAGATATTCAATAGACCAAACTCTACCTGACGTTCCAACGAAATAATTTTTGGATCTCCAGAACATTTCTGGTGAATTATTTCCTAAAACTAGAGGTTTTATCACTAGAATGTTGATAAGAAATTAAAGAAAAGTGATAAAATAGTGAAACCACTTTTGTTGGTTTCATTTTATCAACATCCATCTGTTGGTATCATTTTTACACAATGGTACCATACAGAATATGTCCTTGGTCCAAAACCCCTCTTAGATAGTTCCTCGGCTATAAATCCTAAGGGATTTTCTTCCATGTTTCCAAGACTAGGCCAATCTTAATAAATCCATTCTTCCTAAGACCTACTGATTTGTAAACTTGTATTGTTCATTGATTTTTGTATGTATTGTTTCTTGTATGCCTTGTCTTGATTGTGCTCTTGCTTGTTTGCATGTGTGCTCCTTGACAACAATAGTTGCGATTATCTCGGAGATCAGAAGAAGATGGTTATTATTTTATATTATTGCGTATTCTAAGAAGAAGTCCAGGGAAATTTATGCCATATTGCTGATCGCAGGCAAGCCACCTTCTTGCTCATAAGCCTGGTCCTACTGTTTTACTTGTGCATGGTTTATCTACTATTTTATGAAAATTGCACTGTTTTACTATATGATGTTGTATATCCGGTAGTGGCTTGGCTCCTCCAAACCATTACTCAATGGTACTACTAAGTACAATCCTCTCGTTGATACCTACTTGTCCCTAGTATGGTAGATGGTGTAACACACTATACGCCTTGGAGACCGCGTTTTAGCCGAAGCAAAAACTAGAGGATGGGATAACCCCCGAAAATGTTTTGCTAAAGGTTTTATGATAAAACTTTGGTGAGGTGAGACCTCCCAAGAGATGTTGAGAAAGAAAAAGGTTTTGTTTTACAAAATGCTAGAGAAAAACTGGAGGAAAAAGGTTTATGAAAACGCACCCGGTTCTTTGCAGTTTACCTATAACAACTTAACATGTGCAACCACATTACTCTGGATTGGGACAGGGCTGGATTGGATGTTCGTCTCTTCTGGTATAAGCTGCCTCGCAACTACTACTATAGGGGGATATAACAATCCCTGGAGGGTGGGCCTTCTCTGGCAGGGTCCATGTAAAACAACGACCGGGAGAAGGAACTAAGGGTCTACAGTCCTCCACGCGTTACTATGAGCACCTCATTGAAAGCGCACACTTGGGAAGTGCAAAAAGTGCTCCGGTTGGTTTGAGAACTATATAGGGCGTCCCGGTGTTGAGGGGAACAACACTCATAGGTAGGCACTTATATTGGAGTGGGCATCCAGAGAGTCTTGATCGGTTACTCGACCCACGATCGGTGTAGATCAGGGTAGTGTACCCGGATGGTGTGGGTAAAGTATGCAACCTCTGTAGAGTGTAAATCTATTCGAATAGCCGTGTCCACGGTTATGGACGGGTTGGACAAACTTCTGTAGAGTGGTGCTAGTTTTGTTTTCAAAAAGGATTTCGGAAAAGAAATGGATTTGGAAATGTTTTGACCATGGGATGGTCGTAAAGGAGAAAGGTTTTGACCATGGGATGGTCGGAAGGGGGAGAAAAGAGTTTGGTCGTGGGACGACCTAAAGACGGGAACAAATGGGTACCCCAATCCTAGTGTTTCCAAAACTTTTCAAAAAGATTTCCAAAATGTTTTACAAAAGTTTTCAACAAAGATATGTAGATGCTATATCTACAAGAGAAACTATTTGAGAAAAGAACCTCCATTGGAGCCCACCTACTGCCACAACCATATTGCATATCCTCTTGTTTTATTATTCTATTAAGGTGGTTTGCGAGTACATTCAAAGTACTCACTGGCATTGTCCTTGACTATTAACTTGGTCATATATCAAGAAGAGGATGAAGTTGACGGCTAAGCGAGCTAGGACGTTCTCCCAGTCAGTTGCCTGTAGGTTAAGGCATGGCTCGGGCTCTACGCTTAAGGAAGTTCCGTTGATGTTGATCGATGTAGCCATAATGGCAAATAAGGTATGACACGTATTCGTTATATATTGGATGTTTACTTTGATACTTGTTGGTTATGTGCCACGACTAACTGATCATGGGATCGTGGTTGTATGTATAACAGGGATTCTCGAAGGATTAATCCAGGAGCCCCACATTCCTCTTAATGTTCCCTAGCTGCATCACATCTTTGCCATGTCATGCATCATATCATAAACATACCGGATCTTTTGCCGTAGTATTAAATAGTGCATCCGGTGTTTCTTTAGTGCTTTGCTTCTTCACGGACAAGGCTGTTGAGTTGATGCGAGCTTCGACCCGTTCTTCATATATATCTTCGATGGTGTTTCCCAGGCGAGCAATATCCCATGTTCTACCTATTTTGCATGTATAGTCTTTACTTCCTCTTGTTGATCTACTGCTATCCATGTTTTGATGCTTTAGTTTCTGTACCATTTATATCCCTTGCATCCTCTATATTGCCTTAGACACCTATTGCATGTTGTTTGATAGACGATCGGCCTTGCAAATCGTAGATGCTTTCTCAGGTGTTGCTACGCATCGTCGATGTTCCACAGTTGTTGGGAGGTTGGCACATGCTTAAGGGTAGAGATGATCATGGCTTTAATTACAACTTGATAATTAAAATGCTAAAAATAGATATAATTCAGAGGCACCGGTGGGTAATATACGTTATTTGGTTTTTATCCGCCCACTTGTGTCCATAAAGGACCAGAGTTCTTGACACATGTTCCGAGATCGAGCGCGCGGACCACATGTGGGGTGTGTGGGCACCCCTATCAGCTTATTACCTGATTTCAAAGTACTATAATGGGGGCCACAAAAACTAGTTCGGGATTTATACGTTACCTACTATACATGTGCCATGTATGCCATGTTTATTACATGTTGCTCGATGAGCGTTTATTACTGTTACGTAGGTGTGACACTATCACGGGAATATATTGTCTATGGCCTCTGCTCACGTGACAAGTGCATGCAACCTCAGGATTCGTACGAGGATTAGCTATACCTCGTACGGGTAGCTCTTTTGCATGGATCCCATGTACTTTCTTTGTGTGTGGGAAAGCGTCATGTCCGAAGCCCTACCGACATACCAATGGGTGTATGTTAATTGATCTGGTAAAAAGGGTGGAAGTGCGTGTGGAAACTTTGGTGCACCCCTGTATGGTTAAATCTTTTCAAAAATCCATGTCCGCGGTTATGGACGACTTGGAGCATAGTTTCTCGATCATAGAAAAATATAACTAAAGAATAATATGACTTGAATCGAATATGACTAGTAAGTTGGATAACCACCATGGAATGATTAATAAAACTGCCAATTGTGTGAGTTTCCTCAGTAGGACTTCCTCGTTTGGTCTCGAGGGGGAAATACCAGGATGGGTATGTTTGGTGTTAGTATCAGGTTGGTTCCGATTAGGTCTTTCTTATCCCTATCTAATAACTGATAGTTGTATCGAGTCTCTATAGGTTGTTTAGTGCATGCGTCACTGCCGCTTCAGTCCACCATACCTATGTAGGCGAGAGCCGTCGAATTCTAGACTCGCCATGTACTGGCCGTAGTACTGACCTCTCTCTTTTTCCTTTCCCTTTGTTGGCACCCCTTATTGTTCTAGAAGGTTTGAGATCGACATCGTTAGCAGGGTTACCCTTCTGGCTTGGCCTGGGCAGGGTTATGGACGCCATTGGATATTCTTCACGGCTCTTAGCCCAATTTGCTTCTTATCCGTACTCAGATGTTTTTATCACTTTGAAGGCGATTTGGATCTTTGTACTGTATATCTGTATTCTTGACTCATTGAGTCATTGTTGTATATGTATGTTCTGTGGGTTCCATCATGGACTATTGTGTAATGATATTACTTCAGTTTCCACCTACACGCAAGTGCCTGGTGGGCATCTTTGAATCGTTTCTATGCGGGTTTGGCGGGAATCGCTAAACCTTCAATAGGGCCGATTCGAGGGTGTTACACATGCCTAATGGCCCTTGAGTCATGTAGCCATATCCTTTCAAAAAAATTCCTATAAATATATCCTAGTAGGGTCAAATCTAGGGTTAGACTTGAATTGAATTGTATTGGGTAAGACTCTAGTTTTCCCTATGGGGAACCTCTCCATAAATTGCATCTGCAGGTGTACAAGGCCCCACCTTGTGCACAGATCATTGCTACTGCGCACTGTATTTATTTTGATTTCTCTCATGCATTTGGGTCTCTATCAATTATAATTTCTTCACAATAGGATTTTATCTATTTCTTGGTGATATTCCACCATGAATCTCTACCTAGAAGTCTCTTCCACGGGGTTTCTATCGAGTTGGCGATTCAGGCCAACAAGCAAAACTATAAGAGTTTATGTGTGTGATTTTGTATCTGGCCTTTCATTCATCATGTTCTTCACACTTCTCCTTGTTTCCCCCTGGAAATCTGTGAAGATCGGGCCATCCTCGAGGTTGGACCTCATCACTAGAGTTAAGTTGGCACATAGTATTTCCTTATGTCATGACACGATGTTGGATATCAATGGTACCTTGAACAAATGAGATCACCTATTATGTTCTAGATGGAAATATCGCATGTATCCCATTCTTCCTAATGAGGTGAACATAGAAAGGTAAAAACCATAATCGTTCCCAAAATTTCTGTCACTAACTAGTTGCTACTACAAGTTTACTCTATCTAATACACTTGTTCCCCCTATCGGGTCCTAGCACCTAGTTTGATCAGAATTTGGATACATGAACGGGTAATAATATGTATCTACAAATACATGAAATACATATGGACATTGCATCTCATATTTCATAAATAATCATAAAATCCATCATGGGAAAGTTACATAGATGACCAAAAATAATCTAGGAATCTCATATGGTTCTAAACATGGTAGCACGTAGAGGTATTTAGATAAAGATAATGCCACCATAGTCCAGGGTGGATTAATCCCTCTTCATCATGGTGGAGGTGAAGACATTGTTGGGGGACTATATGGAGCAATAAGAGGTGGCTCTGACAGTGTTCCCACTCCAATCTTTGACGAAGACGAAGTATCTATCTCCGTTTTGATGTTCTCTAAATGATGGAAGCCTCCTAAGGATTGGCGAAAGAGGGAATATATATAGATGGTTTTATGTCAACACACATCGATCAAATGACCAAGGGCCAAAACCAGTCCATGGCGCGTCCGGGATTCCTGGACATGCCTTGTGATGGTTCTAGCCCTCCTGGCCACTTCCAAAGTTTGGTGGCCCATCTTGCCATAAAAAGAGTGGAAAAATGATCTCATGTCTATTTGAGTTCTAAAAATCAAAAGTATACAAAAATCAAGTTTTGTTGTTATGAATAGTTAAGTAAACTTCATTGAAACTCCCCAAATAACATAGAAATACATGGTCGAAATTTAATATATGATAAGAATGTATGTGATAATAAAATAAATAAAGAAAGTTCATAGATAAAATTTCCAACATGGGCAACATGTCACCTTGTATCACATGATTTATGGGTTTATCACTATTAACATAACATTGTAGGAATGTTTTCCAAGGCTTCTAAAACATTCTGGGTCTGCCACTATTTTCTAATTAATGTATCAGTACCCCACCAGGAGGGGCTGCATCGGGCATAGTAGTGACAACACAGTACTCGTTAGGTTGGAAATTTCTAGTCCCACATGGTAAATAAGCAGCGATAAAACGACTAATATCCATAGTGGGATAAAACAAATATTGCTATGGCTTACCTTTACTTTGAGATCAGAACCAAAATCAAATAGTTCAGGGTTCCCATTAGGAATGAAAAACGTTCTCAATTCAAAATGATAAGGTTAACTCAGTTCGAGGGGTAAGAGCATCTACACCGGTGAGCCCCATATACTAGTCGAGAACACACATGACGGCTATGTATGGGGATTGCCGGCCACACCTGTCGGCCAAAAAAAATTAGTGTCCACACCGGACACCACCAGTACCCTTCTTGAAACAAACAACCCAAATGGAAAGAAGGTGAAGAAATCCACGACTGGTGTTGTGGATGTCATGGACGACACCAACACATCGCTGCAACCCACCTACTTCCCACCATCGGACTCGGGTCTGTCAGAGATTGAAGTCCCGTGAAGGAACAGGTGTACCAAAAAGACCCAGATTTGTGGGGGGGGGGGGTTGAACACACGCTTACATCTTCTCAATCATGATTATAGCGATGGAGCTCACACACGATAGAGAGGGGACATAGTGTTTTTTACCCAGGTTCGGGACCCTGGCGAGCAGGGAAAGCCCCTACTCCTGCTTGGTTATATTTCTCGTGTTGCTTCACGAGGATATGATGACAAGTGAATACCTAGGGTTTCTGATCATAAGGATCGGCCTTTTTCTAAGGTTGGGGTGGCTCCCCTTTTATAGTGGCGGACCTCTTCCCCCAATTCATTGGGCGGGAAGGGTTACCACATTCCCTTCCCAGGAGAACTAGTCTACAAGTATACTTTACATGGACTAGGTCTAGGATCCTCCGGGGGCACCGGTCCATCATAAAGCTACCATCCTCGGTGACATCTCCCTGCAGCACGGCGCCATCCACTACTTCCTTCCACCAAACCGGTAAATGGGGGAGGGGCTGACGCAAGTACCGCCAGCCCTTCTTTATCAGCAAAGAGGCCATATAGCAACTTGATGGATGTGAAAATAGCCATGTTTCTCCATGTTAAAACATCACTTTTAGTCAAGTAATTGACCAAGAATCTCTCTAGCCTTGCTACTAATGAATGATTATTGCAAATATGTGCAATCCCTTTCTTTGAATTGTGTTGTTTAGGAAATCATGCTTTTAAGGTGAAATTAGGAGTTATTAGTGAAGATTTTGTGGAAGTCTACACGGCCAAGCAATCCTAGAGTAAAAACCAGTCGACAAAGGCTTTAACGACCACTGGTACTATCAAGGCCCACCCGTTCTTTTGTGAAGGAGCCTACATATTTCGATGTCCCAGCCGCCGCGCAGAGGGATGCCATTCTCAAATTACATCACAACACCACTAAGGGAGATCCACCACCATAGTTCATCCTCTCCACCCTCCATTGTCTCCATAGCCATAGTCATTAGCTTCTACTTGAGATATGCTTGTGATTCAGCGACCATTCTAAGAATATTTGATTTCAATCTAAGTATTTTGCACTATGTTTTCTATCCTTGATCTTATTGTTATGAACGAGTAGTCCTCATGGGCTGTGGGTGGGGGTCAAACCTCGCAATGATTTTGTGCATCTAATCCATGGGAGTATTGTGTATTGATTGAATAGAGATTTGTATCTTTGTGTCTTTGTCTCTTGTCTCGATCTATAGACTTGTAGGTGCCCAAGATCCTAGAGATTGATAAAGGCTTGAGGTGAGACACTTGGTGAGCAGCGATCTCGTATGAAACCAAGTGACAAAAAGGGGAGTACGGTCTTCGTTTAGCAATCCATTTGAGAATAATAGCAACATCACTTCTTAAAAATTTGATCTGTATTTTCACTTAATAATTGTTGTAGCCCAGTACTTCACGGTTGCAATGGTTGGGTCCAAAGACTATTGCTATGTCTGTGACTCGCAGGGTCTCTAGTATATCAGGATGTGTTTCCCACAAATTTTATCTTTGTTAAATCATTATAGAATGAATATGTGTATTACTATCTTTGTCCCATGTGATGTGCAGCTACAGGTGAATCTTCAACCCTAGCATATCTCCTTCCATTGAAACAACCCATGTTCTAAAGTAAACTAGAAAGGTCCGGTAAACAAAGGTAAAACAAACAACAAGTCTTGCATACGTGCCTTATTCATTTCCATTTAGCATTGTTTCCCAAGGTTCGATTAAACCTAGGTCTATTAGGGAAAAAAGCTACTATACTTCATCCGTAAATATAGATCGAAGGTATCAACCCTTTTTTGGGGGCTGTTGTCGGGGAAGCAATCCGCTATCCTGGTGAGGTCACTAGAGACCTTGTTTTTAGTTTTATTTTTGTTTGTAGTTTATTTATTGTTAGTTTACTTTTGTTATCTATTGAAAATCCAAAAGAAATTATTTACTTGGTTACTTGTTTCTCTCATATTAAAAACACCAAAAACAAAAGAGGCATGGCTCAAAAGAAACTCGGGGAGTATGCTACTCCCACTAATGATTTTATTCGTGCACCTATTACTCACCCCGTTGTTGATAAGGAACTTATTAAATTAAGCCTAACCTTTTGTGTCTGGTTCAACATAACCAATTTGGAGGCTCATTTGTTGAGGACTTAGGTTTGCACCTAAATACTTTTACTAAGATTTGCAACATGATGCGCATTAAAGATGTTGACCAAATGAGGTTAAATTACGTGTATTTATTTTCCCTAAGAGGAAAGGCTGAGGATTGACTACTAGGTTTTCCTAAAGGCGCCATTACATCTTGGGAGGAATGCACTAATCTTTTTATGAAAAGTTTTCCCTCCAGCTAAGACTATGCAGCTAAGGTCCAACATTACAAGCTTTAGGCAAGAGGACCGCGAGCCACTAGCGCTTTCTTAGGAAAGGATGAAAGAAGCCGTAATGAACCGTCCTAGTCCTGGGATGGAAGAGTATCTTATATTACATTTATTTTATAATGGTCTTAACGTAATGTCTAAGTCTATGCTAGATACCGCAGCAGGAGGAACCATCATGGGAAAGCAAGTGAGTGTTGCAAAGAAATTACTTGATGATATGTGATGAGTCCAAAATTGAAGCATATTTACCTTTCATTTTTGCATAAATAGAATAGGGATTTTGGTATTTTACTACGTCTGCACACACCTTTTGTACTTGTTTCAACATGATCCCAAATTACTAAGTATCTTATGAACATATCAACTAGAACTATAATATTATGTTGTAATATGATATTTTTAAGTGATAAAAGTCATTTAGTTGATTTATCTTCGCACTTGGGAGAATTGCAAATGTGAAGGAAAGCTACTACAGCGTTAATGACCAGTGGTACAACAAAACTCGACCATACCGTCTGCCCGTACCATGTGGCATCGCGACCGCCTCGTCAAATACTTTCTCTTGGCAAATATGGATCACAGATCTGACATTCACAGCAACCTTGAGTGACGAAAAACCATACCGGGAAGGGATCTGAAGGATGAACTTGGAGAGAGAAAATCCTTGCTGCTTCACGGATCATTGGAGGACAACGCATCATCCCCTTCATCATCAACCACTGCATCACCATCACCACTATTATAACCATCTTTCACTCATTAGATCTTGTTGTAATTCCAGATTCAATTGTGGTTTGCACTAGATTTATCCCCATACTTGTATCGATCCATTGGATTATGATGAGGACATTGATTGCTTCCATGTGTGAGTAGTTTCCCTCATTCTTGGGGAGATGGAGAAACCCTAGCACTATTATGAAATAAACAAAGATGATCTATACTTGTGTCCATCGACTTATTTGTCTATGATAGATTTATGATGTGTGTTTGATATCTCTCTTTAGATGGTATGTGTAGTCGGTCACATATCATTTGCCTTCGGGAGTAAAGAAGAAGGTGAAATCATTTGTACGTGTTTGGAAGTGTGCTCTGAGTTATTGTGACTAGAAGCACTGGCTAGCAACATGCACGGTCAAAGGAGGATTAATACAGATTCCCTAAGCTAATTACGATATCCATGAGGAGACCATTAATTGCGGTGGTATGTATTGGTGACTGCTCTCAGACATCGAAGTGGTTATTTAGATGTGACCTCATTCTTCGTTCAACAAAGTGACTGGCTATGAGCCTTGTAGTGAACATCTTATTATGGAGCTCTCTCCACATATGTTATGACATAAGAAATATGTTATCCTAATTATGATTAATAATATCATGCTAGAGTTATATCCTACACCCCCGAGAACGCTTTAGCCCTATTGAGTTCAACCACTTTCTCAAACGCTTTTGCCACTTGCTTCCTTTTACTGTTTTTAATTACTTTTCTGCATTCAACCAAAAACCTTTCGGACACCCTTTACTTGAAAGCCAAGGTGGCTTACAAGTATCCTCTGGTAGACAGTGATGAGGGGCATAAAGAACTTAACCAAATAGCTCTTTGTAGGTTCGATACTCTTATTTCCAAACTAGCTATAATGGATCTGTGCACTTGCAGTCATCAAACCATTTTTTGGCGCCGTTGCAGTGGGGCTAAGCACTTTGGGTCCTTGTTCTTAGTTTCTTATTCTACTAATTGTTTTCCTAAAGTTGTTTACTAGTTTCAGGTAAGAACCATGACCGCACTCGATGAACCATCTCGATGTAGCTAAATAGCTCGGGAAGTTCAATACAGGACTTGTCAAAAAATTCCCGAGTGGGAGCGAGCTAGAATACGAGGTCAACCCTTGCATTATCGCTATTATTAAAGAGAAAACTTTGGCACGAGATGATCCTGATGAGGATCCTTACACTCATTTAATGCATTTTACTGAGTTATGTTTGATCTTAAATTGAGCTGCTATTCTGATGATGAATTGAAACTTAAATTGTTTAGCCAATCTCTAACCAACACTGCTTTAGCTTGGTATAGAATTTGCCATGCAGCGAAAATTGATACTTGGGAAAATCTCAAAGGAGAATTCATACTTCGATTCTTTCCCAAGGTAAAGACATCTTAAGTAATAAGGGCAATCACGAACTTCAAGAACCGTCCAGGTGAAGGCTTGGTAAGGGACTTCAAAGGGTATAAGTCCATACTTAATAAATGTCCTCACCATGATTTACCTAAATTGTATGTTTTACATATTTTATATGGGGGACTTAATCAAGAAATTAAACATGAGCTAGACACAAATTTCGGAGGATCCTTTATGGAGTTAAGTATAACTAAAGCTTGGGAACTTTTAAAACATATTCTTCGCAATAGAGAAACTTGGGGATTTGATTTAGGCGTAGAAGGAGGTATAAAAATTGAATATGATTGTCTCAATGCTTTTAAGGAATTTGGTAAGGTAAAAGAAACTGCAAATGAACTCCAAGTTGATGATGATATTATTTTGCAAATCCTTGAGTCTTTTATAGAACACAATGAAGCTCCTAAGAAAGATTAGCTTCAATATACCCCCCTGAGTTAGCTAAAGAAGATGATCCAGTAATTGTAGCTCATATAGAGCCATTAAGGGAGATAACCCCATATGTTGAATCCCTTCCTTTTCCAAGGACCACGAGAAAACATATGATGGCTCAGCAACTCAAAGATCAACACGAAGAAGAAAGGATGTTGTTGGGTTCGTAGCATAGAAAACAAAAAAATTTCCTATGATGAGAACTATTCTACGCCAAGATCTATCTACTAGATACAAGCAACAGGTGGATATACATCCAAAGAGAACATACCCTCGAAGACCGACAAAGTGTACGAGATTGAACTCGTGGATGATGTAGACAAACGCTTGCCGATCTCAAGATCGTGTGGAAGTCCTAGCGTCGCAAATCAGATGCTGATCCGTCCTCGCACACATGTTCAGGCCACTGGACAACCTCCACCTCCTCTCTCCAGCGAAGCAGCGGAAGCAGCAAGTCCTTCCAGACAAAATGCCACTGGGAACATGTATCTCGCTAATCCGAGACCATGGGGAATATTTCTAGAGGAGAGAGATCCTTCATGAAGAGGTGTGAGTGAGAAGGAGTGAGAGGGGGGCTTTATATAGGAGAGGGGGCAGACCCTACCCATGGATGGCGCACCATGGGAGGGTGCCCCCACCTCTTCCTCATTCATGTGGAGGGAGCTCCACTCACATAAATTTCCCCTCCATTTTCTCCACTCAAAAATCCCACTCATATGTATTAAATTTCCACCAAATTTAATACAACTCTCATTTAATAAAACTCTTTTATTTATTTTATTCAGAATTTTGTTAATTACATTAATTAACAAACATTCACATAAAACCCCCTGCAATATTTCAATATCACATGCAGAACCAATTTCAGCAATTTCACCTGAAACAATTCCGGTGTCTATTGAAATAATTCCAGCACTTTGTAATTCTTTCGTCTAGAACATATTTGCTCCAAATGGTGTTGGAAACCCTTAAGTGTGTCACCCTATGGTTCGTGAATAATGCAGACATGATCGAGACCCCTCTTAGATCAATAATCAGAAGCGGGACCTAGAGATCCATACTGACTCCCACACATTCAACGATGACTTATGTGATCATGAGAACCTTTAACGATAGCAAATAAATTTCTTTGCCTCACGATATATTACATGTCCGAGATTCGATCATCAATATCTCAATACCTAGTTTGATCTTGTTACCGACATGTACTCTTTTCTTGTTCCCGTGATATAACATTCTAGTGATCACATCCCTTGCTTGCAAGCTATCTTAATGTGATATCACCGAGAGGGCCCAAAGTATATCTATCCATCATTGGGATTGACAAATTCCACTCTTGATCCATGAGCCTCAACATAACACCTTTGGAATATCTGAACCCACCTTTATAGTCACCGTTTTATGGTGTGACGTTTGATGTTATCAAGTCACTCTTCCGATGTTAGCAATTAACATGATCTCATGGTCTAAGGACTAATATTACTTTGTATGATGTTATAGCAATATAAACATAATGAATTTGATCGTAATGCTATACTTCGGATGAATGATCATGACATCATTTCACAAATGTTGTGACCTCGTTATTAACAACATCCAATGTCCATGATCACGAAACCTAGATCATCTTGTTAATCAACGAGCTAGTATATAAGAGAGGCATAACTTGGAACCTTTTATTTGTTTATTAAACACACATGTATTGACATTTCCAATCAATACAATTATAGCATGCAAAATAAACATCTATGATATATAAGGAATACATAATAACAACTTTATTATTGCCTCTTAGGGCATATTTCCTTCAGTCTCTCACTTGCACTAGAGACAATGATATAGTTTACAAAGTGATAAATATAATCCCCATGGAGTTCTGGTGTTGATCATGTTTTTACCTAGGGAGAACTTTAGTCAATGGATCTGCTACATTTAGGTATGTGTGTACTTTAGAAATCCTTATATCTCCATCCTTGACATGCTCATGGATGGAGTGAAACCGGCTCTTAATATGCTTGGAATTATTGTGAGACCTTGGTTCCTTGGCATTGGCTATGGCTCCATTGTTGTGACAATAGATCACCATTGGGTCCAATGCACTAGGAACCACACCTAGTTCTGTTATGAACTCCTTCATCCAAACCGCTTCCTGCGCCGCTTCTGAAGCACTAACATATTCCGCCTCCATTATTGATGTAGCCACCACAGGTTGTTTGGAACTCCTCCAACTAACTACTGCTACGTTCAAGAGAAATACATATCCGGATTGAGACTTAGAGTCATCCGGATCGGTGTCAAAGCTAGCATCGACATAACACTTAGCGACCAGCTCTTCTTCACCTCCGTATACAAGAAACATATCCTTAGTTCTTCTTAAGTACTTAATGATATTCTTGACCGCTATCTAGTGTTCCGAACTTGGATCAGACTGCTTCCTACTAGTCAAACTAGCATGTGCCACATCCGGTATTGTACATAGCATGGCGTACATTATAGAGCCTATGGCTGAGGCATAGGGGATCTTATCCATTATCTCTCTTTCTTCTGCCGTAGCCAGACTTTGAGTCTTACTCAATGTCTTGCCTTGCAACATAGGTAAACACCCCTTCTTACTTTCGTCCATATTAAACTTCTTTAATATATTATCAAGGTATGTACTTTGCGATAGCCCAATTAGGCGCCTTGATCTATCTCTATAGATTTTAATGCCTAATATATATGAAGCTTCACCAAGGTCCTTCATCGAAAATTTGCTGTTTAGATGACTTTTAACACTGTTTAAAAGATCTATATCTCCAATCAATAATATGTCATCCACATATAATATCAGAAATGCCACATTGCTCCCACTCACTTTCTTGTAAATACAAGCCTCTCCATAAGTTTGGACAAATCCAAACTCTTTGATCACCTCATCAAAGCGGAGATTCCAACTCCAGGATGCTTGCTTTAGTCCATAGATGGATGGCTGAAGCTTGCATACCTTATCAGCATCCTTAGGATCGACAAAACCCTTAGGTTTGTATCATATACAACTCTTCTTCAATATTACCATTGAGGAACGCAGTTTTGACATCCATGTGCCATATTTCATAATTGAAATATGCAACAATTGCTAACATAATCCTAACCGACTTTAGCATCGCTACGGGAGAGAATGTCTCATTGTAGTCAACTCCTTGAATTTCTCGAAACCCTTTTGTGACAAGTCGAGCTTTATAGATGGTCACATTACCATCAGCATCAGTTTTCTTTTGAAAATCCATTTATTCTCAATGGCCTTTCGATCGTGAGGTAAGATTACCAAGGTCAAAACCTGGTTTTCGTACATGGATTCCATCTTGGATTTCATGGCTTCTAGCCATTTGTTGGAATCTGGGCTCATCATCGCTCTTCATACATCACAGGGTCATCTATTTCATCAATCATGAAACTTATAACAGGATTTTCGTATAGTTCAGGAGTTGCACGTGTCCTGCTTGACCTGTGAGGATTGGTAATGTCCTCTTTCAGAGTTTCATGATCATTATCATCAGCTCTCTCTTCATCAGGTGAAGTTAACTCCGAAACAATTTCTCGTGTTGTGCCACTCGCCATTTCATGAAGAGAAGGTTCAATAACCTCTTCAAGTTCTACCTTCCGACTACTCACACCTTTCGCGAGAAACTTCTTCTCAAGAAAGGATCCATTCTTGGCAACAAAAACCTTGCGCTCGGATCTATGATAGAAGGTATACCCAGTTGTTTATTTAGGGTATCCTATGAAGACATATTTTTCCGCTTTGGGTTCGAGTTTATCCAGCTGAAGTTTCTTCACATAAACATCGCATCCCCAAACTTTAAGAAATGACAACTTAGGTTTGTTTCCAAACCATAGTTCAAATGGTGTCATTTCAACAGATTTAGATGGTGCCCGATTTAAAGTGAATGAAGTGGTTTCTAGTGCATTACCCCAAAATGACAGTGGAAAGTCAATCATAGACATCATAGATCGAACCATATCCAATAAAGTACGATTATGACGTTCCGACACACCATTACGTTGTGGTGTTCCGGTAGGCGTGAGTTGTGAAACTATTCCACAACCTTTCATATGTGCGCTAAACTCGTAACTAAGATACTCCCCTCCACGGTCGGACCGCAGAAATTTGATCTTTTTGTTATGATGATTTTCCACTTCATTCTGAAATTCTTTGAACTTTTCAAAGGTTTTAGACTTATGTTTCATCAAATAGATATACCCGTATCTACTCAAATCATCCATGAAAGTAACAAAATAATGATATCCACCTCGCACTGACACACTCATTGGTCCACATACATCAGTATGTATGATTTCCAATAAATCTGTCACATGTTCCATGGAACTGGAAAACGGCGGTCTAGTCAGCTTGCCCATAAGGCATGGCTCACATGTATCAAATGATTCAAAATCAAGTGATTCCAAAAGTCCATCAGAATGAAGTTCCTTCATGCATTTAACACCAATATGACCTAGACGGCAGTGCCACATATATGTAGATATATCATTATCAAGTTTAATCCTTTTAGCATCAACATTATGAATATGCGTAATACTACTATCGAGATCCAACAGAAATAAACCATTCATCACAGGTGGATGACCATAAAAGATATCATTCATATAAATCGGACAACCATTGTTTTCTGATTTAAAGGAATAACCACTTCGCATCAAATATAATCCGGATACAATGTTCATGCTCAGTGCAGGCACCAAATAATAATTATTTAGATTTATCACTAATCTAGACGGCATATGGAGAGGCAGCATTCCAACGGCGATCACATCAACTCTTGATCCATTGCCGACACGCATCGTGACCTCATCCCTTGCTAGCTGTCGGTTGTTCCGTAGCCCCTGAATCGAGTTACATATATTAGCAACCGATCCCGGATCAAATACCCAGGTGCTACTGTGAGTACTAGTCAAGTACACATCAATAACATGTATATCACATATACCTTTGTTTGCCTTACCTGCCTTCTTGTCCGCCAAATACTTGGGGCAGTTGCACGTCCAATGGCCAGTCCCCTTGTAATAGAAGCACTCGGTATCAGACTTAGGGCTAGCTCAGGATTTCTTTTCAGGTGCGGCAACAGATTTGCCGCCCTTTTTCCCTTCAGTTTGCCTTCTTGTCTTTCTTGAAACTAGTGGTCTTATTGATCATCAACACTTGATGTTCTTTCCTGATCTCCACTTCTACAGTTTTAAGCATTGACAGAAGCTCGGGAAGAGACTTCTTCATGCCCTGCATATTATAGTTCATCACGAAGCTCTTGTAGCTAGGTGGCAGAGATTGGAGAACATGATGTATGCCTAAGTCAATGGGAATCGTTATTCCCAAGGACACAAGCTTCTCGGCGTACCCAGACATTTTAAGTACGTGCTCACTAACGAAGTTGTTCTCTTCCATCATGCAGCTAAAGAACTTTTCAGAAGCATTATAACTCTCTCCGGCAGCATGGGTATCGAAAATCATTTTCAATTCTCCCATGGTATCAAAGGCATTGCCATTTTCGAAACGCTTTCGAAGTTCTAGCTCTAGCCCATACAGTATACCGCAATGAACTAAGTTGTGGTCCTCCTAACGAGTCACGAGATGGTGGGGGGCATCAGGAGATGGTGGGGGGGCTAGCGGCGCTTCTAGAACATATTGCTTTTGTGCAGCAGAGAGGAGAATCCTCAAATTCATGGCCCAGTTGGTAAAGTTGCTACCATTTGCCGCAAGTTTCTCTTTCTCCATGAACACATTGAAATTAAAAGCAGGTGGTGCCATCTACAACAGAATTTGTAAAGTTTATTTAGACTAAGTTTATGATAGATTGAGTTCAACTAATCCAAATTACGAGTGAACTCCCACTCAAAAACGACATCCCTCGTGTTTTTTTGGTGATTACATGAACATAATCCACTACACCAAGTCCGATCATCACGTGAGTCGGTCCAGCTTAAAAGGCGAGCATCTATATGGGCATCATATCAACTATATTACTCATGCTTAACCTTTCGGTCCGTGTTCCGAGGCCATGTCTATACATTCTAGGCTCGCCAAGTAAGAACCTTAGTACTCGCGTGTGTAAAACTGTCTTACACCCGTTGTATGAAAGCGTAGAGTCGAGTACACCCGATCATCACGTGATGTCTCGAAACACGATCCATAGAACGGTGCATACTTAAGGAAGAACACATTCTTATATTGATATTTAAATGAGGGATTATCTAATAATTCTACTAAAATGACAAACTAGCAATATAAGATGCAAACATCATATGTGTAGAGTGAAATGACATGGTTTTTGCACTTGATCACTATCATGTTGATCGTGGTATGATCTTTATGATAACTTTGTGTGTAAGGCCAAGGTCTATGGAACTTACACGTTAGGTGTGTTCTAACAGTATAAATTATACATCAACTTACAAAGTTACCATATCATGACACTAGCCCAACAACAATCTAAACTAGACGCTTCTAATTTATCAATTGCAAGTTTTACGTGGCTTAGGGCTTTCGAAGATAGAACCGGTCTTACCTACGAACATGGAACCACAACGATGATAACCAAATTATTAGCAACTCGTTGTAAATTAGATATTGACTATAGTAGGAGAGACAGACACCTGCCATCCACCTATGCAAAACTAGTTGCATGTCAAGCATGGAATAGGTCTCATGTGCGAGGACATGTAAAGATAGTCCGGGCCGCTTCATCCCACTATGCCATCAATATCCAAAATACATATAAGATGTAATAACATCGTCATCATCGCCCACATACTCATATGTGTACTACCCGTGCAAAGCATCTACTCATAGATCAGGCTCTGATACCACTTTTGGGTTCGCAACATAGGAAACAAAAAAATTCCTATGATGAGAACTATTCTATGCCAAGATCTATCTACTAGATACAAGCAACAGGTGGATATACATACAAAGAGAACATACCCTCGAAGACCGACAAAGTGTAATGAGATTGAACTCGTGGATGAGGTAGACAAACGCTTGTCGATCTCAAGATCATGTTGAAGTCCTAGAGCCAGCGAAGACGAACTCGCACACACATTTAGGCCACCGGAAAACCTCCACCTCCTTGCTCCAGCGAAGGAGCAGAAGCAATAACTCCTTCCAGACAAAATGCCACCAGGAACATGTATCTCGCTATTCCGAGACCATGGGGAATAATTATAGAGGGGGAGAGAGATCCTTCACGAGGAGGTGTGAGTGAGAAGGAGTAAGAGGGGGGCTTTATATAGGAGAGGGGGCAGCCGCTCCCCATGGCTGGCGCACCGTGGGGGTGCCCCCACCTCTTCCTTATTCATGTGGAGGGAGCTCCACTCACATAAATTGCCCCTCCATTTTCTCCACTCAAAAATCCCACTCATATGTATTAAATTTCCACCAAATTGAATACAACTCTCATTTAATAAAAATCTTTTATTTATTTTATTCAGAATTTTGTTAATTACTTTAATTAACAAACATTCACATAAAACCCCCTGCAATATTTCAATATCACATGCAGAACCAATTTCAGCAATTTCACCCAAAAGAATTCCGATGTCTATTGAAATAATTCCAGTGCTTTGTAATTCTTTCATCTAGAACATATTTGCTCCAAATGGTCTTGGAAACCCTTAGTGTGTCACCCTACTATTCGTGAATAATGCAGACATGATCGAGACCCCTCTCAGATCAATAATCAGAAGCGGGACCTAGAGATCCATACTGACTTCCACACATTCAATGATGACTTCTGTGATCGTGATAACCTTTAACGATAGCAACTAAATCCCTTTGTCTCGCGATATATTACATGTCCTAGATTCGGTCATCAGTATCTCAATACCTAGTTTGATCTCATTACCGACATGCACTCTTTTCTCGTTCTCGTGATATAACATTCTAGTGATCACATCACTTGATTGCAAGCTATCTTAATGTGATATCACCGAGAGAGCCCAGAGTATATCTATCCGTCATTGGGATTGTCAAATTCCACTCTTGATCCATGAGCCTCAACATAACACCTTCGGAGTATCTGAACCCACCTTTATAGTCACCCTATTATGGTGTGATGTTTGATGTTATCAAGTCACTCTTCCGATGTTAGCAATTAACATGATCTCATGGTCTAAGGACTATGATTATTTCGTATGATGTTATAGTAATATAAAAATAATGACTTTGATCGTAATGCTATACTTCGGATGAATGTTCATCATATCATTTCACAAATGCTGTGACCTCGTTATTAACAACATCCAATGTCCATGATCAGGAAACCTTGATCATCTTGTTAATCAACGAGCTAGTCTATAAGGGAGGCATAACTAGGAACCTTTTATTTGTTTATTAAACACACATGTATTGATGTTTCCAATCAATACAATTATAGCATGCAAAATAAACTTCTATCATATACAAGGAATACATAATAACAACTCTATTATTGCCTCTCAGGGCATATTTCCTTCAGATGTTCCTCGAGATGTTAGAAGAGGAGGCACAAGCAACAAAGACTAACTAAGTAAGTATACAAGAGATCAGGGAACCAATGAAGGAGGATATTCTAACCATGTTTTCACATTTCAATGTGATAGAGCTAGATACCAAAGCTTCATAGTTTGTTGAATGAAAGGTAAAGGCTAAAGAAGTTGGTAAACCTATTCTCCCTTGTACTTTTGGTGGAACTTCTTATTATGGCCTCTACGACATTGGAACAGCTGTTAACGTATCCCCTTTAATTTTTATTTGAAATCCGAAATGAACTAGCCCAATATGAATTATAAGATACTGACATGACTATTGTTCTTGTTGATAAGACACTTAGAGTTCCTATGGGAATAATTAGAGATGTCCCAATCTATATTGGACCATAGAAGTACCCCATTGATTTTGTACTTGTTGATATGCCTACTGATGTTTATTGTCCAATTATTTTCGGAAGAACTTTCTTGAACACCATAGGAGCAAACATTGATTTCAAGAGACAAACTGTATCTCTCAAGTTTGGTGAAATAAAATGGACTTCATTTTTGTAAATCTCACCACAAGCCGGTAATCGAAGATTTGGATGATTATGAGTATGGACAAGAAGAGAAAGGTAATATCATTAGTCTTTCCTTAGTAGTTATTGAGACTCCTGATGATGATTTAGCAAGAAGTTTAGTCGATAGTAATAATATTTCCCAAGACAGAGAAAAGATGGAAATGGATGATTATCTTGACTCCACACCTGAGGTGGATCCCGAGATGAATCAAAAGTATGAAGAACTTATAAGAAAAGGGGATGATGCACCTCCACCTACTAGTCTAAAAACCTTACCCAAGGAATTAAAATATAGGTTTCTTGATGGAACTAATAATTTCCCCATTATTATAAGTTCTAACCTTACATAAAAAGAGGAGGATACATTAATGATGGTTCTCCAGATGCATCGGAATGCTCTTGGGTATTCTATGAGTGACTTGAAATGGATTAGTCCCTCGATAGCCACCCATAGAATATTTATGGAAGAAGGAGCCTAGTCGATTGCAAACTTTTAGAGGCGACTTAAACACCACATGAAATAAGAGTTAAGGAAGGAAGTAATATGTTTATTAGATGCAGGGATCATTTTTCATGTGGAGGAAAGTGATTGGGTAAGTCATGTTCATTGTATTCCTAAGAAAGGTGGATTTACTGTCATTCAAAATGAACACAATGAGATGATACCTACTAGAACCTTTGTTGGCCATAGGATGTGTATTGACTATAGGGAACTTAATAAGGAAATTAGAAAGGATCATTATCCTTTACCATTTATAGATCAAACTTTAGAAAGGCTAGCTATGCATTCTCAGTTTTGCTACCTGGATGGTTATTCCGGCTTTTGTCAAAGTGTTGTTCACCTTGATGACCAAGTAAAAACAACCTTTATTTGTCCTTTCAGTTTATATGCTTATCGATGTATTCCTTGTGGTCTTTGCAATACCCCTACCACATTTCAAAGATGTATGACTGCTATATTTGTTGATTGTGTTGAAAGTATTATGGAAGTATTCATGGATGATTTTTCTATTTATGGGAACTTCATTTAATCATTGTCTCCATAAGCATCACAAAGTTTTGCAAAGATGTGAAGACACTAACCTAGTCTTGAATTGGGAAAATGTCATTTTATGGTTTAAGAAGGTATAATGCTTGGTCACAAAATCTCATGTAAGGGTATAGAAGTTGACAAAGCAAAGATCGAAGTAATAGAAAGGCTTCCCCTCCTCGAGATGTAAAATGTATTAGGAGTTTCTTAGGCCATGTTGTGTTTTATAGAAGGTTCATTAAGAACTTCTCAAAAACTGCTAGACCACTAACCAACCTTCTACAAATGGATGTTACTTTTAATTTTGATGAAAACTGTCTCACTAATTTCAACATATTAAAACAATCCCTTCTTGAAGCTCCTATTATAAAACCACCTAATTGCAAGATACCTTTTGATCTATTCTGTGAGGCTAGCTATGAAGTTGTTGGAGCAATTCTTTGCCAGTGTGATGGTGATGAACTCAATATCGTTCATCATGCTAGTTGCACCTTAAACAGCGCCCAAAAGAATTACCCCATGGTAGAAAAGGATTTTTTCACTGTGGTTTTCTCCTGCAATAAGTTTGTTGACTCTAAGGTAAGAGTGCATACTGATCATATTGGCTTGAAGGAGAACCATGAAAGGATTGACATTAATACAAGCATGGTCTATTGGACTATACTTTTGCAAGAATTTGATTTACAGATTCTCCAAAGAAAGGAAGAAAAGGAGGAAGCATCCACGGACCTTGAGGAAATTGATCCGCCTGAAGTAGTGTCATCTATCTGCATACCCTCAGGGACTACAGCTCCTAAAATAAAATTTCCAATTTCTCTTTGTAATGGTTTTAGCAACTTCTTACGCCCAACCTTGTTCAAAGGGAAAAATAAAAGGTTGATTCAAGAGTTGAAAGGAGATGAAGGTACCCAAGTAAACTCACTTCCTCTGGATAAACAAGGTATTTGAAATCTTGATTCACCTTAGTTTTTTATGACTATTTTCTATTTCTATTCGTACTTTTGGTCTCCCTTTGTTTTCGGAAGCTATTGCCAATTGTACGAGTCTGGTACGGGCGGACGGTATGACCGAACCTGCCAGTACCACTGCTTGTTAAGCTGGCAATACCCTTCCTATGTTTTCCTACATATCGTTACGACTGGGTCGTACGGTCGCATCCGACCATACGGTAGGTCGTTACCGGCCCTGTGTTCTCTCGTTTCATTCGGTTTTGTTGTTTAAAAAACACAGCAAAGTCGGTAATAATCAGTACGGTCAGGCCGTACGGCGGGTCCCGCCCATATCACTTAGTCTATGGGTTACTTACGGATGTTGGAACTTTGGATTTCTAGAAACAAACCCGGTACGGGCGCACCGTACCTGGCGTCCGCCCGTACCATTGGTTGTAATAGTTTCGTTTTCTTCCTTTTTCTCTTATTTCTTTCCTTATTTGTTGGGATTTTTTTCTTTGTCGGCCCTCTTTATTCCTGTATGAATTTTTCTCTACTTCTAACCTTTCATAAGCCCTGCAAAGGGTTCCTTTTCCCCTTAGGTCAAACTGATCTTCCCACATCGCTCCTTCCTATCACGAACCTTGCAGATATGTCTTACCCGTGGAGCATTGTTCAAGCCAAGGAGGATTGCCAAGGATCTTCTTCAAAGATCACAGAAGATACCAAGGCGTAGACGCCATGCAGAAGGAGGAGGAAGCTTTGTGTGATCAGCTATGGGCCAAAGATGGATTCAAGTTGATGGAGATGGTGAAGGATGGACGCAAAGTATTCATCTTCATGGTAGGTAAAGAAAGCGATTGCAAAGAAGTTCAACTCAATCGAAACAGAGATGGATAGTCCTACTTAGAGGGACTGAAATAACAAGGAGAGGAAATCCAAGCCTCCCTAGACAAGCTTGATCGTCGCATCAAGAAAATCAAGGTAAAATCTCCAAGATCTTCTAAACACATAGATATGTTGCGTCATTATCTAGATTAGATGGACTTGAATACAATGAAAGGACTAGAACCCAACCTCGACATCGTCCTCTAGTACATCACTACACAAAAGCAAACAATTATGATGTATAAGGCACTTGTGGCGCAATTAGAAACAATTAGCGAGCAGCGCCGAGTTCGCATCATGATCCTGAAATCAACAAACAAGACACTTTGTGCAAGCCTTCGTAATTCCAGGACTTCACCTTCAACCTGAAGAGTTCGACGGTATCGAATAATCGCAAGGGATTATTTGCTCCCACCGCCTTGATCCCAAGCTTGGGAAGATCTGTAACACCTTGTAATCTATCTTACAATTTTAGCATGTTTACTTTCTTGCATGCATGTTAGGTTGTGATTTAAGAATTTACATTAGTTGCATCAACTTCAAGCTCCCTTCTGTTCAAGGAAATAATTATATCCATTGAGTTTCGAGACTTTATGATATTTGAAGTTATCTCTTGATTCATGACTATTTTATTAGATGATTGAATTAGGTTGAGTGTTATGATACTTGTATAGCTATCATGATTTTAGGGTCTTCCACACCAATAAAAGTATTGATTAAATTACGAGAAGAATTTTTTATAGCATATTATAGTCACAGGTTCTAAAAGCCAATAAAAGTAGTGAGAGTGATTAAGTAGCTGTGCTATAAAAAGAGAAGAAGAAGAGATCAAAGATCATCTATCAAAAGAATTCAAGGAAAAAAAAGTAGAAGCTTGAAAAGAAAAAAATGATCATGCATCTTCATTACTCAAATCAAGTGCTCAACCAATTTAACCTTATGTAATACCTCAAACCCTACGCTCTAAGCTCAATCTTAGATGAACCCAAAAGTGGATAAGGGATTCTACGGTGGAGGCCCAAGGTCACCCATGTGTAGGCTCATAGAAGTGGAGAAGGGCATGGTTTCGGCCAACCACCCTACCCACTTTCAAGAACATTAGAACAAGATAGAGCGACGTAGTCGATAGGTAAAGTAATCAAAAACATACACAAATGAGTATGTATGTAAGAAACATACAATAGTACATCAGAGCCAGACCATCTAAAAACAATAGAAAGAGAAATATTCAACACCACACAACAAGATCCAAATATCCTAGATAGAGATAATAGTTTAGGATACATCCTCATACATCACACATCAGAATACCAAGCGGAAGCAGAAAACAAGATCCAAGTACAGAAAAGAAGCAAATTGTCATAAGATGCCCTGAAAATAAGCACATCCCTCCCACAGATCTCATGGATCTCCATCCCTGAAATCTCTACACCTGACAGTCGTTGCCACCATCATCACTCTCTTCGACCCAGCAACCTTCCTGAGAGTATACCTATCCAGCTGAACCAAATATTTATCGTGTGAGACCCTAGGGGTACTCAGCAAGTCTTAATGCATCTAAAGGGAATAACCTAGGGTGACGCAATTGCAACGAAAGATAGTATCTAAATAGTTCTATAGGATCATGCTACAACATCCACCCAACTAGATATGGACGGATACTCGCTAATTAATAACAACAGTTATAACAACATCATAATTAAACATCGCTCGCCCTCCTTCCTGCTTACCGACGAGAAGGCGGAAGAACATCCCATCGTTGGCAATTTTATTAACCATTCCCTGAGTGTTGCACTATTTACTAGTCAATTTAAATACGGTACTTTAGTTATGCTTGTCACTGATCCAGAAACTCCAAGTCGTCCATAACCGTGAACACGGGTTTTAGAAGCATTTACCCTACAGGAGTGCACAAATAGCAACACACGGACGATCAACCTCGGGAAGAACCAAATAAAAATCAACGAGGCCTCATGACAATGTATTCATAGGATTCATAACTTATTTCAAGGGGTCATCGCACAAATCTACCCGCAACAAAGTTGGCCGTCTCTGAGATGGACCCAGAGTTTGTGTCAACGGTTGTAAGTGACTGTGAACTGAAAGTGTGACTGGGCTTGTCGATACCACGAAAACGTGTCACAAGTCCTAAATAGTATAGGCGCTCCACGCACAATCATAAATAAAGTAGTAAGCATGGCATAGGTATAGGATAGTAATAAAGCCCCAAACTACTTTGTGACCCCAAGAAATAAAGTATGAATCAAGCTCAGGCTAAGGGAATTCATGGTCCCACATGCGGATAGTGTGATAGTCAAGAAACAAGAATCAAGTACTCGGGGCCCTACGGGACACGAGTGAGTGTGGAAGAACCATATAACAGCTATTGCTCACCGGTGTCTCTTTCTTATCCCATTACTATACATGTTAAGTTGTTTAGGTACCGCATTATCCAAGACTCGCACAAACCCTAGACATTCAATTCTATGACTCTCATGGCTGAAACAACTCATGTAGTAATGGCTCATAGCATTGGGGGTACAACCTTCGGTGGAATTTAAAAGTAAAGGCTATGCAGTACTTGCGATTCAATTTAATGCAATCGTGACTCCATGATGTAAGAATAAGATAGAGGCATAGGTGCTATATGTATGCAAGCATGGGGAAATGCTTTCATGTCAGATTAGCAATAGTGTAACCAGGATCCAGGTAGTACTCTTGGTTCTCTTGATAATTCTCTTGCTTGGCATTTGTCCGAATAAAAACCGAACACACATAGAGCCTTAATAAATAAAGTGCGCAATCATATGAATATATGCAACAAGAAAACAAAGTATTCCATGATGGAATAATGCATAATTGCATGATATAACATAGCATGGCATGTGTGAGGTGTGGTAACAATAATAAAGCACTTTATTTAATTATTTAGGCATGTTTTGCTCACATAAACAGTTCTGATTATTTGATATTTATATGATGCATGCTTCAATTCATATCATGGAGTGCATATTTAGAACGGGCTCATCGTGCTGATCGATTTAGACATATTATTTGTCGAATTTGGAATTACGGAATTAAAGTTATGACTTATTAAAGAAATAGGCATTTAATAACATTAAAACAATTTCGAAATTTAATTGTACAAAAATTATTTTGGATGGCATATTATTAAACCTTGCATTTTCTGATGCATTTTGATATATAAAACACTTTATTCCCAATTGTAGATAATTAGATATGATTTATTCAAGAAGAAAGTATTTTCTGGAATTTCTAAAAAATAAAAGGAATTGGGCCAGGTTTGGAGTTATTTGCTGTGCTGGGCGAAAGGAACCAGAATGGTCTAGCCTAACTGGAAACAGGACGAAAGGAGCAGATCTAGGGTTTGAAATATGGCAGAGTCTGGGTTAAAACATTCAAACTTTGACTCATGATGAAGAGAGATCTGTTGGGAATTAGAATTTGCTGCAAAGAGTAAAGTTGTATAAGATGATATCCTCTACAACTATGATATTGGAATGGTTTTCAAATATATATTGTAAGTGCAAGATACGAAGTGGTTTTTGTGGTTGGTTGTTAACAGGAAAACTGGAACAGAAATACTGTTAATAATTGCTGTTTTGAATTGATCCTAGAAACAAATCTGGAACGATTTAGAATCCTCCATCTAAGAGTTATTTGTAGACAAGGACAAGATCCACAACTTCCATGTTGATGATGTTCACAGAGTTCGATGGGAACACATAGATCTGAAGTGGTTTTTACAGCGTAATAAATACTAAAGCAAGTTGCCAGAAACATTATGTTTTTGCCTGAGTTTAGAAGATTATTTCGACGAATCTAGACAGAATAAGACGTAGTTGCAATGTAATAACTTGTAGAGGAAGACGAGTGCTTCAACTTTTGTCAAGGCGGCATCCGCTGATGCGAACGGGAATATACTCTTATTGTGGGGTTTTGTCGGCATAAAAAACAATGAAAACTGTTTTTCTGAATTTTTGTTAAGTGTCGAAGCTGAACTCTGAATTTCGCCAATGGAACTGCGTGATTGAGTGGAGTTTCTAGGAATATGGCGAGCGACTCGCTGCACTAAAACGAGCGTGTAAAGGCTCGTTAGAAATAGGAGATATAGGCTACCGCTAGGTACAAGAATCACGACCTGAGGTGACCTATGTGCTCGGCTATGACGACGATAATAGGGGTTAGAGCACTGATGGGAGACGTGGTTTTGCGGCAGCACCGGTTCCGGTGACGATGAGGTGGGCCACGCGGGTGATTGTGGCGTGGCCTGGGAGGTTATAAGGGAGGCGATGCTGCTCCATGAGTGCTGGGGCATGTGTGGGGAGGCCGGCTGCGGCATGTACAGCGAGGAGTTGGTTCGCGACGGCGTCGCACGGAGGGCGTTCGATGAAAGGAACTCCGTTGCGATAGTTCTAAATGATGTATGTGGTTGTCAGGGAGGTAGAGTGATGCTCACCGAGTGCTCCATTAGGTCTCGAACGTGAGGCGGTAGTGATCTTGACGGGGCTCGCATCCATGGTGCGTGTATAGGCTCTGATCGGGCAAAGGTGTCTGATCTTTCAATGAGATGGTCGATAATCGATTTTGGTGGAGTTCAGGCTTGACGATACAACTACATGTGCAAGCACGAGCGTCAATATAATCGCTAGGCCAATCTCCTGGAGGTTACCGATCTTGCAGAAGCATCATCAGCCTGACCAGCGAGGGTCTTAATTTCTACCTGAAATCGAGAACAAGTAAGAACTAATATTGCAATCAAGATATTACGAATAAAGATGAAAGCCTTTGAATATCGTGGGATCCTGAATAGGTGCAAAGTCCAGGAGATCTCGGCGACACTCAAGTCTTGGCGAAGTTGCAATGATTGCTAACTTTTAGTCTAAACAAAATCTGAATCTAAAGTGACGACTATGGGGGTATTTGAGGAGGAAAAGGTGGGGTTTCGGCCAGCCATAGGTATGGTGGCCGAATCCAACCCTGAAAGGCCTTTTCCCCTAAAATACAGACTCTCAAAAATGGCTATTCAAAATCCTATGAAAATAACATGGGCCTGGCCCAAAATAAAGTTGACGCGGCGCCAAATTAAGCTATGGACAAATCTACGAAGTTATATTCTTGAATATTTCGTCCAAGCCTTCAATCTTCATTATGGTGGCTTCAAAGTTCTGAAATTTCCACATGCGGCATCCTCTTCAATCCTCATATGCTTGCTACCATCTCCATGCATGATCATGCTCCAATGTTTGTCCCTCTCGTCCTTGCTAGGTCCATCATTCCTAAGAGTAACAAACACATTTGATTTAGGCAACATGATATTCTCATGTATATGAGGAATAGTTCCAAGAAACGAAAGTACCTGATAGTTAAATTGCTTGGCATGAGCTCGAGTGATGTCCTCATCATGCCCCCCTTCCTGAATTGAAGTCATCCTCGACACAATCTCATCTTTCTCATCAAAGTAAGGCTTCAAATCTGCAATGTTAAACGTAGGACTAACCGTACCAAAATTTGCAGGTAGCTCAAGTTTATATGCATTATCATTTATTTTCTCTAACACCTTAAAAGGACCAGCAGCACGTGTCATTGACTTAGACTTGCGCAAATCAGGAAAACAATCTTTGCGTAAATGCAACCAAACAAGATCACCAACATCAAACACAACATGCTTTCTCCCTCTATCCCCAGCAAATTTATACTTAGCATTCATGCGTTCTATGTTGTCTTTAGTAGTCTCATGTAATTTTATCCCCAACTTAGCCCATAAACATTTCCAAAAGTGGCTAAGAAATTTAGTATCATGATCAGAAACAATAGTATTTGGCACACCATGTAAACGAACAATTTCACGAAAGAACAAATCAGCAATATGTGAAGCATCATAAGTCTTGTGACCAGGAATAAAGTGTGCCATCTTAGAAAACCAATCCACAACAAAAAAATGATATCCCTCCCATTCTGTGTATGAGGCAATCTCAAAACAAAGTCCATAGAAATATCCTCCCAAGGGACACTAGGAATAGGAAGAGGCATATATAAACCATGTAGATTAAGGCGAGACTTAGCTTTTTGACAACTAGTGCAATGTGTCACTAATCTCTCAACATCTCGACGCATGCGTGGCCAAAAGAAGTGTGCAGCAAGAACATCCTCCGTCCTCTTTACACCAAAGTGACCCATCAGTGCTCCTCCATGCACCTCCTCTAACAACAAAAGACGAATGGAACTATCTGGGATGCATAGTTTGTTAGTGCGGAACACAAATCAATCATTGAAGACGAATTTGTTCCATGTTCGACCATCTCTACAATTTAGCAACACATCTTTAAATTCAACATGATGCACATATTGTTCCTTAATATATTCCAACCCAAATATTTTGAATTCAAGTTGAGATAACAAAGTATAACAGCACGACAAAGCATCAGCAATAACATTATCTTTACCCTTTTGTGTTTGATAATATAAAGAAAAGACTCAATAAATTCAACCCACTTTGCATTGCAACGATTCAGCTTAGCTTGACTATGAATATGCTTCAAAGATTCATGATTAGAATGTATAACAAATTCTTTAGACCATAAATAATGTTGCCAAGTTTGTAACGTCCGAATCAGCGCATATAATTATTTATCATAAGTAGAATAGTTCAGACTAGCCTCACTCAATTTCTCACTCAAATATGCAAAAGGTTTGCCCTATTGTAATAACACACCTCCCAAACCAATTTCACTAGCATCACATTAAATCTCAAAAGTCTTAGTAAAATCAGGAAGTTGGAGTAATGGAGCATGTGTTAACTTATCTTTCAATATCATGAAGGCTTATTGTTGTGCATCGCCCCAAACAAATGGCACATCCTTCTTGGTAAGTTCATTCAGCGGCGCAGCAATCGATCCAAAATCTTTAACAAAATGCCTATAAAAAACCAGCGAGGCTAAGAAAACTCCTCACTTGTGTGACCGTCTTGGGTTGCGGCCAATTCTCAATTGCTTCAATCTTGGCTGGATCTACTTCAATACCCTGTGATGTAACAACATAGCCAAGAAACGCAACTCGATCGGTGCAAAAGGTGCACTTATCGAGATTACCAAACAAATGTGCATCACGTAAAGCATTGAAAACAACACGCAAATGTTCCAAATGATCCTCTAAAAATTTGCTATAAATCAGAATATCATCAAAGTACTACCACAAAACATCCAATAAAAGCACGTAAAACTTCGTTCATTAATCTCATGAAAGTGATGGGTGCATTAGTTAAACCAAATGATATTACTAACCACTCATACAAACTAACCTTAGTTTTAAATGTTGATTTCCATTCATCTCCCAATTTCATACGAATCTGGTCGTAACCACTACGCAAATCAAATTTAGAAAACATGGCAAAGCCACTCAATTCATAAGGCATGTCATCTAAACGTGGAATAGGATGATGGTAACAAATAGTAATATTATTGATAGCTCTACAATCAGTACACATGCGCGAAGAACAATCTTTCTTAGGTACCCAAATAATAGGAACAACACAAGGGCTAAGGGACCCACGAATGTGATCTCTGTCAAGTAGTTCCTGAATTTGGCATTGTATCTCCTTTGTCTCCTCGGGAATGGTTCTATATGCCGCACGGTTGGGCAACACGGCACCAGGAATTAAATCAATTTGGTGCTCAATTCCTCTAATAGAAGGTAGTCCTGGTGGCACCTCAGCTGGAAAAACGTCCTCATATTCCTGTAAAAGGTTAGCAACAACAAGTGGCAAAGAAGGAGGCATATCCTCAAATGAATACAAAACTTGTTTGCATACAATTACATAACATTGAGTATTGTTCACATCTAGTTCAACAATATCAATTTTATTTGCAAGCATATATGAACCCTTCAAAAAAATCAGTAGCATGTTTAGAATCTGATTTAGTGGTCTTTGGTGGTACAAAATCTTCAGCAACAATCTGATTCTCACTTTTGTGTTTCTCCTCAGTTTTAGCTCTACTAGCTCTAGCAAGATCATCTTTCAAAATTTGTTTAGGAGTCATAGGTTTGAGATCAATTTTCTTCCCATTAAAATAGTGATTTTTTTACCATTATGAACAGATTCTCTATCAAATTGCCAAGGTCTACCAAGTAACAAAGAACAAGCTTGCATGGGCACAACATCACAATCAACAAAACCATAATATGTACCAATAGTAAAATGCACGCGTACCGTTCTTGTTACCTTGATCTTACGAGAACTCTCAAACCATTGGATGTAATATGAATGTGTGTGTTGTCTTGTTGGGAGAGCAAGCTTCTCTACCATGTCAACACTAGCCATATTATTACAACTCCTGTGGCCCCACGCAAAAACCACTACTAGAAAATCGCGTTGTTTTTGTGCATTGCATCATCATGACCGCATGCTCATGTCATCATGCCACCTTGCATTTGAGCATCGTCATCACTATGCATCTGTTTGTCTGAAACTATTTTCGAAAACCTATTTTGTTTTTCTAATTAAGCCCCGTCTTTATTCAAATATAAAACCCGGGTCTATCCGGAATATTTTGTTTGTCTACCAACGATTTACAACAGCCTTTTAGAAAATAAATAAAACTTCAATTATTTTTGGGAGGCAACCCGCCAGGCCCAAAAGCCCGGCCGGCCACCTCCAAACCCTAAGTCTAGTCCCACCCAAACCCTACCTAACCCCAGCCGCCACCCACCTGATCCACCCTGCCGTCTCTCTCTCTCTTTCCCTCTCTCTCTCTCTCATCCTTCCACCTCAGCCCCGCCGGCCACCTCACTCCCACCACTCCCTGAGCGCCACCTCACCCCCAACTCCCTCCCCTTTTCCCACGCCTGGCCGACCACCTCGATCCCACTGACCGGTCCACCCAGTGGGCCAGTCGCCACCCCCACCACCACGGAACTCTCCAGTCCCACCTGGTCTCCACCTGGCCCCACCACTCCCCACCACCTGCCCTCCTCGATCCAATCCCACCTACCGCGTGCCCCACTGCCCTGCTCGTCTTCTCTGCCGCCGCTAGGGTTGCGCCCTCTCCCTTTGCCCCTCGTCGCCTTCCTCCGCCGCCGGCTCCTCTCTCCTCCTACCGCGCGCATCTACCCGACACGTCGCCGTGCCTCTCTGGCCGGAGCCTGGCCCCGCCTCGCTCGCCGCCATGCGGCCCCGCTTTGCCGGCCGTCCTCCGGCGCCCCCCACCTCGTCCGCATCCTCATATCCGGCCGCGCCCTCGACATCGCCCCGCCGCCGTGACCCCCTCCTCCGTTTCGGCCCCGCTGCGGCCTCCCTCGTCCCCGTCCTGCGGCGTCCCTACCGCCAGTGAGCGCTGGTCCGCTCCGCCTCCTCCCTCGATGAGCCTCCCGTAGACGGCCTCCGCCCCGTGGCCTCCCCGCTTCACCGATGAACGCCATGACCTCCACCGCGTGGTGACCAGGCCCGCGCCCCGTCCTTCCGCGCTCGCCAGCATCCGTGCAAATGACGCGCGCCTGCGCCTGCCTCTGCCTCAACCCCGCGAACCCAGCCCCTTCCATGCGGTGATGCTCTTTTCCCAGTCGTTGTCGTAGCACTGCTTTTCGGTGCTCTCGGTGTTCATCCAAGTTGTTCTCTGGCTTGTGTATGTGTTCCTGTGTTTTGGAGACGTTAGGACCGAACCAAGTACGAGATGACCCCGTGACCAAATCGAAGACACCGAAGCCCATCATGTGCAGCCGGCGTGGTAATGTTGACACGATGCGAGAACTGCAGCACGATAACAAGATGGACACCGACAACAAAAAAATTTAACTCGATGACCGATGCCGAACCAAGTTCTCCTCGAACCCTCGAAGATGGAGCCTGGAACCGCTCCGAGACCACCAAGACCTCTATCATGGAACCCCGAAGACCGATCCCGACGCGCTTGAATCCCGTCGAACACCAAGACCCTGGAGACCCGATCCCGGAGTCCGAAGCCGAGACCGATCCCTTGAGATTCCAAGATCTTCGACCCCTAATGTGTGACCCCTTCTCTGATACCCTATTTTAATAATATGACATATACCTGTCGCATATTAAATCACCTTTCTTGCATGCATGTCATCTGGTGGGTTGGGTTAAATAGTCGACTCACCTAAATTAAATATGGAGTGTTTATGCGGGCTATCTTTGTCTTATTCCGGACTCCATTTAAATTGCGTAGCGAACCGATGCCATGTTTTGCCCTGTTAAAACAACATTTAAATTGCGGGGTTCTAAATAACTTGAACCATGTAATTAATTGTCGAGACCCCGGTTCCGCTTAATATTGCCTAATTGCACCGCATCTGTGCCATGCCATGCATCATATCATAATCATGCCGGATCTTTTGTGTAGTATTAAATATTGCATCTGTTGTTTGTTCTAGTGTTTGCTTCTTCGCGGATTAGGCCGATGAGTTGATGCGAGTACCGACAAGTTCTCCGGATATGAACCTTCGGTAGTGTTTCCCAGGCGAGCACCTCTTCCCCTTCTACCTATTTTGCATTTATAGTCTTTATTTCCTCCTATTAATCTATTGCTATCCGTGTCGTGATGCTTTAGTTTCCGTACACCAATTATATCCCGTGCAGCCTCTATATTGCCTTGGACACCTCCTTTTACCCGTGTTTGGTAGATAGTTGGCCTTGCGAGTCGTAGTTGCTTACTCAGGTGCGATCGCGTGTTGTCAAGTACCACAGTTGTTGAAAGGCTGGCAGATGTTATTGCTGGAGATGCTTGTTGGTGAAGATGTTTATGGTGGACCTGATCATGACTTTAAATACAACTAATAAAATGCTAGATATAACTAATACAGAGGCATCGGTGGGTAATAGATGTTATTTGGTTCTTCCACGCTCACTTGTGTCCCGTAGGACCCCGAGTACTTGATACCCGTTCCTTGATTTTTTGCACTATCCACATCCGGGAGGCCTTATGGACCCCCCTGAGCCAGAGCTTGATTCATTCTTATTTCTTGGGGCCACAAAGTAGTTTGGGGTTTTATTACTATCCTGTACTTATGCCATGCTTTACTGCTTTATTTAAGATTGTGCGAGGAGCACCTGTACTGTTTAGGATTGCGGAGTGTTTTCGCGGTATCGACAAGCCCAGTCACACTTTCGGGTTCCCAGTCGTTTATAGCCATTGACGCAAACCACAGGTCCGTTCGAGCCGCCAACTTCGCTATGGTAGCTTAGTGGGGTGGCCCCTGAAATATTTTGAATCTGTGATCGCTTTGTCGTGAATGCCTCGTTGGGTTTTGAGTTGGTTTTTCCGAGGTTGATCGAGTGTGTGTTGCTATTTGTGCACCCTTGCAGGGTAAAACTTTCTGAAAGTCGTGTCCACAAACCTAGGAAGAATAAGGCAAAGCCTAATGACGATGATGGTGTAATCATTTTAAAAGCTATTTACTTTGGAGTGGCGTGTCCCACTTGCAATGCCTAAATAATCACTTAAATAGAAGCGTTTCATGGGAGGCAACCCGTGTGAAATAATTTTTTTAATCTTGTGTTAGTTTCATTTTGTTTTGTTTGTTCTGATTTATCTGGTTTTCAATAAACAATGTTCAAGAAGGTCCTTTGAAGAGAGGAGAAGAAATGAAGGTAATCATCGATCTATTGTTTTCCTAACACATGGCCATAAGGTGCGTGAAGCTACTAACTTAATTCCTTAAGTTTTTGAAGCTTACAATGATCTTAACGAGCACTAGTGCGATCGGAGGCAATGGTACCATGCGCCCGTACCAAATCATGGCACAATAAAATGTGAACTTCGATTTTTTCGGATTGATACTGTGCAGTTATCTAACAACTTGAAAACCTTCTCGTTTTGTTTCCTCCTTTACCTTGACGTGTTTCATGCTCATTGGCTCTAGAGATGTTATGAAACATCTATCCACGAGTTGACCATGAGATACTCTATTTGTGGTTCTGTGTCTTTCCCTCTGCTCTTTAGTGTGTGCAGCTACCTCTAAGAAATGAAGCATTTCATTCATTCAATAATGGTGGCATGGATCAACCCCTTCGAGAAGATCGTTGAAGTTTAGTGTAACCCTGTCTCTTCTATCTTCCTACCTAGGAATCTCGGGATGAGATTCTGTTAAGGGGGATAGAACTGTAACACCCAAGTTTTAGCTAAATCATTAATTACTGTTGATTGTGCATTCATGAGCATGATCTTTTAAAAAAATGCATGCAATACAAAGGAAGTTAAACCCTAGTTTTCCCCCTCTCTCAAATCAACTCAAATGGTTTTGATTATTTCGAAAACTGGAGTCCAAATGGATTAAAAGGGCCTCACAATATCTGAATAGTTTTACAAAACCCTCTGGTACTTTTGAAATGTTCAAAATAGTTTTGAAAATGAAAATACAAACAAATAAACAGAAAACAGAAAAAGAAAAGGTTTAAAAAAACTAATCCTGACCTAATCTAGGCCGTAGCCCAACCTTTCCCTCTCCTCTCTGCCTCCTAGTGCAGCAGCTAGCCGAAGCCCGTCACCCCGCTGAAGCCCAAGAGAAGCCTAGGCCCAGTATACCCCTTTGTCCTTCTATCGTCATCGTCCACCTCTAGCTGCGACGGAAGCAGCTCGCTGGCGCCACCACGACGCTCGCCGGTGTGGAGATGCGTGCCACCGATGACATTGATGCCTATGAGACTCCCTCTGTGCCACGAGTAACCCTAGCCATGCCCCACTTCCCCTCTTCATCTCCCTCCCTCGTTCCTCCCCATGGCCGAACCCTAGCCTCGGCTTGAGCCGGTCGTTGCCGTCAATTCCAATCTCTCCAAGACCCACCGAGACGCCCAGGAGAACCGCCGTGCTCCCCTAGTCCAGCTCCCTGAAGGAATCGGCTGCGGGAAGCCGCAATCGAGCAGGACGTCCGCGCCTTCCTTCACTCCGGCCGCCGTGCTCACCACCGATTCCGGCAGCATCTGACCTTCCCCAGCCTCGCCCACCCTCTCCTCACGCTCGTGGTGAGCTCCTGAGCAGGCTCATGCTCTTCTCCGTCTCCCTCTCGCCCTCCCCGTGCACCCGTGGTGTGTTCGCCGCCACCGCCAAACCCTCAGGCTCCGTGCTCCCGTGACCCACCAATTTATGCTCGCCCGTGTCGTCCTCTTTCTAACGCCCCTAACCGCGCCAGCCCGCATCGTCCCTAGCATCTGATTCGACCCCAAGCAGTGGGCATCTCCATTGATGACGTCAGCATGACGCAATATTCCCTTTTCTTTTTATTAAATGTTTTGTAATTGTTTTCTGAAATAAAAAATAACCCCTGTGGGCCCTGTCTGTTAGGTTTTTAATATTTTTGGAAAATAATTTCTGAAATTATTAAACTTCTGACAATATGGTCCAGGTTATAAATATTTAATATAATCCAGAAATGTTTAATTGTTTTAATAATGATTTAAAAATGGTTTAAAATTGGGAAAAAATCATAACTAATTCATTTTTAATCAGAAAAATATGAATAATATATCAAAATGTTCAGAAAAATGAGATCTATCCAATAGAGTTATACTCATGCATTGTTAAGAAACTTACATGACAAGTTTATTTAGAAGAACAAAATAACCCTCTCATATGCATTCGGGGTTTCTCCGAATTAAGGTTTAGACCCTTCGGATCCCCTTTAAATTGCCAAGCATGTTATAGAGTTACATTTTAATACAATTTAACTTGTCATATCATCATACTTGATTGAGCATTGCACATATGCCATGTGTTCAGTGTTTCCCCCGCTCTTTTCGGTGTTTGCCTCCTCCTGGTACAATACGATATCGAGATCAAGATCGAAGACCGAGATCAACACCATCAAAGGTTATCGATGAACAATGCCAAGCAGATGAACCTTAAGTTCTAGATCTGAGTATCATTAGACAAAGGAACGCAAAACCCCACACATGATATAATCCTATGATTTCAAAGTATTTCATTCTTGCCATGTGCATATGATTCCCAAGTCTTTTATCGATAGATAGAGTAATCCTATCTGATGCATGTTTCCTTTGTAGCCTATACTCCCTGATCCACTGCTCCTAGCATAACTAGGGTTCAGCTTATAAGCTTCGGTAAAGCTGTTATATCTGTTGTGCTTATCCAAGCTTAGTTGTTACCGCTGGTCCATCCAGTTGATGAATCAGAGCTACGAATCAACCTAGTTGGATAGGATGTCGTGGTATGATCAAAGATGGAAGTTTAAACATGCTAAGGCTTGTATGGGAGGCCACGTCTGGTTGTGGTTTTTGCAGTCCCACACTTGCCACTACTAGGACCTAAGTTCTTGCCTCTTAAACCAAGACGAGCGTATAGCCACACGGGGGCCTAGAAACCCCCTCGACCAACTAACTTGCCTAGTAGATTCCATGAGTCACATAGTTCGGGCGTTCCATTCGACATATGCATTCTGGTTGTTCTCGAAGACGGTGGAGGAGGTGCATTCATACAGGTAGGTAAGCGTGGCCAAGAATAAGAGAGGCACGACCTCCATAATCTTGAACCCTGCGCACATCTCTAGGGACTAGCTTTGGGACTTGACCCGTTACGGCAGCATCTCCTTAGGCGTGACTCATGGTCTCAGCGAAAGCAAGGTAAAGGTAGCGTCCAACCGCTCTCTGCCGGCCTTCCAAGGAAGAGGGCTAACGATATCTGGCATTATGAGGAGGTTGGTACGTGTGGGTAAAGTTGTGCACCCCTGCAGGGAACAGACGTGATGATCTTAGAGAACTATAACCTAATCGTAAAACTTGACAAGAGATGTGAGGTGTGCTTAAGGATGCTTCCTCGGGGATCGAGGGGGTGATCCTAGTTGGTAGGTTCAGCTGATAAAGATTCGGTGGATATCAAAAGAAGATCAAAGCTAGTGGTATCATTTTCTTATCCCCTTTCAAATGTTCCACTTAGTCGAGCTTCTCCTACCTCTTTTACAAATAAAGTTAGCTTTATGAAAAATAACCCCACCAGCCATAAGTCATGCGGAGTACACCCTGTACTTAGCCTTGCTTTGTTGATACTTTTGCAGCAGGTAAGTGTTACCAAAGAACATGAGTTTGGTACAACATCGACATCGATGAGTAGCTTGGGGTTCCTGGTCGGTAGCCTGGAATCTATGGATTGGGATGTCATCGTTATGCTTTAGGCCTCTTAGGCCATTTGTTAAGTTTGCTATACTTAATAGCATAATTTGCCTTCCTTTGTTTGATGTTTGTGGTTAGTGACCTTTGCTTGTAATAATTTGGTTCTTTGCTCAGTTATGAGCTTTCTGTAATAATTTTTGTGTCGTAAGGTCACTGTAATGTTATCGATTCTTTCTCTGTATGCTTTCGAGATTTAGGTTAGGCTTATATCAAACGGAGGTCTGGGATTTGTCTAGCCCTAATCCCGGGGGTGTCACAGGTATGTCAATGGTGTAGGCATTATTGTTGATTCTCTAGAGGACCTTGAAGGGACCATCTCCTCTTGGTTTGAGCTTGGAGTTGCACTCCTTGGGGAAGCGGCCCTTGCTCAAGGGTTTCCACAAACGATCACCTTCTTCGAAGACCATCTATTTCTTGTCCGTGTTAAGCCTTGATTCTTGGCAAAGGACTTGTTTACTATTGGCCGAATATGAAGCGAGACATGGAACGCTATGTTCAACGATGCACAACATGTGTTCAAGCTAAGTCTAAGTCTAACCCTTTTGGTCTTTATATGTCATTGCATATTCCTCATGCACCATGGTCGAACATTAGCATGGATTTTCTGTTAGGATTGCCTAGGTCTAAGCATGGTCATGATTCTATATTTGTGGAAGACCCTCATGGCCAAGCTTAGCATCAAGCTACTCATCTCATCCGAATACCTGAGGTTTGCGGGTGCGATGGGGATGAGATGAGTAGCTTGACGCCAAGCTTGGCCATGAGGGTCTTCCACAAGTATCTCATGAATTTGACATTGCGGTCAGAGACAATTGTTCTTGGCACACCGTGAAGATGGACAATTTCCCTAAAAAACAAATTGGCAACATGTGAAGCATCGTCTGTCGTGTGGCACGGGAAAAAGTCAGCCATCTTTCAAAGGCGACCCACTACCACAAATATAGAATCATGACCACGCTTAGACCTAGGAAATCCTAACATGAAATCCATGCTAATGTCTGACCATGGTGCATGAGGAATATGCAATGACATATAAATACCAAAAGGGTTAGACTTAGACTTAGCTTGAACACATGTTGTGCATCGTTGGACATAGCGTTCCACGTCTCGCTTCATCTTGGGCCAATAGTAATAAGTGGAAAGCATGTCCAATGTCTTGTCACGTGCAAAGTGACCCATGAGGCCTCCACCATGTGATTCTTGGAGAAGCAAAAGTTGGAGAGATGACTTCGGAATGCAAAACTTGTTTTGTTTAAAGAGAAAGCCCTTATGCAAATAGAAATCATCAACTCCTTTGTAAATGGAGAACTTTGCAAAAATTGGGCCAAATAATGGGTTGTAAGCATACAAAATTTTGATTTCATCAAGACCCAACATGTTTACTTAGAGTCGAGTAAGAAGGCTTGTGTGTTTGCGAGACAAAGCATCCACAACTACATTATCTTTGCCCTTCTTATACTTAACAATGTAAGGAAAAGACTCCATGAACTCAACCCACTTAGCATGTCTCTTACTCAAGTTGACTTGTCGTTTGAGATATTTCAATGAATCATGGTCATAATGTATGATAAATTCCTTAGGCCAAAGGTAGTGTTCCCAAACTTGAAGAACATGAACTAAGGCAAAAAGCTCTTTGTCATAGATCGGATAGTTAAGGCGTGTGCCATCAACTTTCTCGCTATCATAGGCAATAGGACGTCCATTTTGCATAAGGACTCCTCCAATGCCAGTACCACTAGCATCACACTCTATCTCGAAAGTTTTTGTAAAATGATAACGCGAGAAGAGGTAATTTGGTTAGCCTCTTTTTAAGCTCATCAAAGGCTTTTTGTTGTGCTTTGCCCCACATGAAGGTGACATTATTTTGGATCAACTCGTTCAGAGGACAAGCAATGGTAGATAAGTATTTCACAAAACGATGATAGAAACCGACCAACCCATGAAAACTTTGAAGTTCACTCACATTTGTGGGAATGGGCCAATCTCGAATGTCTTTGACTTTAGAAACATCGACTTAAATGCCATTGGAAGAAATGACCAAACCAAGGAAAATCAACTTGTCTTTAGCAAAAGTACACTTGGGAATATTAGAATTGTCGGTGTAATAAGATCGGGGGTCCCTCACATTGCGCCAAAGCTCGTGGGCCAGGACCCACTGGTCAGCGACTCAGCGGACGCATAGCCTGGCTGGCAAGGGCGTCATAAGGATATGATCACCGTGTGCTCAAAGAAGGTATGGGCTTGGCATGATGAGCCTTTGGAGACTGACTGACGGCTATAGTGTAGGCACCTATGGATGAGAAGAACACCACGAGGCAAGCCTCAATCTGCCAGCTAGGCGCGAACAGGGAGGAAAAGACAACAACATGCGAGGCGGTCTGATCCCTCCTTCCGGGGGTTGCCCGAAAGGAGGGTAAGGACGCAGTTGGGGCACAGCAAAGCTACAGAGTGGCCTCGACTAAGCCCCGGAAGGACCATGGAGCACTTCTCCTAGGCTAGGCGTGGCCCGGGAACCGGAGTCAACTGAGTCTGGCAAGGCGTGTCAGGCCCAGCCTTGGGAACTGGCGACGCTAGTGTTGCTGGACATCATCATGCTGTAGCAGTCTGCTGCAGTGCGCCACCGATAGGAGTGACATCTCAGAGCCTGAGCTATCACTCATCCATCGAGTGCACCTATGCACAGGCCTTGGCCATCCATGGGCCACAGGTGCAGCATGTCTGCCTGAAGACCGTGTGTGACAAGGGTTTAACTCATCAATGCCCTTTGTTATGGACTTGGGTTTTGGAGAAGGAGGGAGTGCTAGAAGCATCAATCGGCTAGCAAACAAGCACACAGGGACGCAAGATTTATCTAGGTTCAGGCCTCGTAGAGGTCCCTACTCCTGCTTGTCTGCTCTTGGAATTAACGATGGAATCGAAGATTACAGGGGCACGCAGATGCAATCTGGCGAGAGTTGTGGAAACTAGGGTTGTGTGTGTCCTCCTCGCCGCCCCCTCCTAGCCTTTATATAGATAGGCCAGGTCTCGGGTAGCAGGTCGAGTCGGTTACAGATTAGGGTTTTCCCTTCAAACTTTCTATCTTTAGACTTCTTCTTGTCTCGCAAGTCATCGAGAGTCCGTGGGCCACTCGAAGTCTTCATTGGACCGTGGAAATGATGTGGGCTTCCATCATATCTGGACCGTATATACCACACTCGAGTATCTGCAGGGTATACCCATGTCAGTAGCCCTCGAGTGTCTAGTGGAATCGCAAATTCGACCGGGGACTTTACGAAGCCTTCCGAGTGCATGAGTGAGTATTTTTTCGAGTGTTCTGTTTAAGTCATAGGTATTGTTGATATGCGTGCCAGATTTAACCGATGTATCAGTATCAGCTAACTACCTTAGGGAAAAACAACGCAATCTACTTGAACTCGAGTCCCCGGACTCGAATTTGGAAAAGTGCTGGTGTAATTTGACTCAAGCCGTGGAGGTCTTACAGGAGTCGAATTCCAGTATAAGGGTGTGAGCACTCGACGCGTCCGTCAAGGCATGTTCATCGTACCTGTAGGCACGGATATATTTCTGGTAGCATGCAGTAAATGTGTTGCCAGGCCTTATTCAGGTCTTATCTTCACGCTGCAAGCACGACATCCGAATTTTGTCATCGCGGAGATGATTCGGGTGACCCAGGAGACGTAGTCTCTTTGTAGGGAAAATATGAGGCGGTGTCGCCATAGACTTCAAGTGTGGATCTTATCAACACATAGTACGATGTACAAATAATCATAGGGTGCACGACTAGCGCTCCCTATGGGAGTAGCCCCCGAGTGCCTGGTTGAGTCGAAGACTCAGGCAGGGACTAAAGAACTTTTGCGACTATTGTCATCTTCTATTTGATTATTTCATTCGAATTTATTTCCAGTGCTCCCTATGGGAGTAACCCATGACTCATTGTTGAATGGTTGGGCAAGTCTTGAATGTCGATATTCCTACATAAAAAAGAAAATCGTAGGGTGCGCGACCAGCGCTCCCTATGGGAGTAGCCCCCGAGTGCTGGGTGGAGTCGAAGACATGAGCAAGGACTAAAGTAGTCGAAGTATTCTAGTGTTCAATTTGATGACATTAGTGCTGACGATATGATGACCTCAGGTGCTCGCGTGAGTGGCCTTGACGGGACGTGACGAGCGGTGGGTCCCATTTTCTAACCCTGACTTGACCGGGCGTGCGTAATCTTTCGTTTTAACTGCGCCTCCTCGATTTCCACGCGTAATGGAGGTAGCGAGGGACGATTCGTGCTTCAGGCCCTCCACATGTAGATCGCGATGTGCGCCACGCGTCCAATAGGGTTTCTGCTGGCCATTGGATTGCATCCGCCAGGGGGTTATGTAGCAGCGCAGTTGCGGTAATTTCCCATCTGCTCTTTCTCTGCTTTGTGCCTCCATCGCCATTGTTGCTGCTCTCTGCCTCCGAGAGTTCGTCCCGTTCGCGGCGCTGGAACAACTCCGTGTGTTTCCGAGTTATTTTCTTCGCTCGCGTCACCACCACAAGATGGGGAAGAAGAAGGGTAGCGCTACCGCTGAGTCCGCCGTTGCCATTGCTGCTGCCAAGAAGAAGGGCGGCTCCGCCATTGCAGGCACCAGCACCACCATTGCCGAGAAGAAGAAGGGCGCGGGCACCCGCGTCACCAATGGTGTGGGGCGCGCGTCCATCATCAAATCGTCTGAGCTCCGTCTTCTGCGCAAAGATGGAGTTCTGTCTTCCGCAGTTGGTGACTCGTGAGTCCCAGGTGATGACGTAACCCCTTGTCCTCCTGCTGGTTTCCGAGTGATGTTCCTAGCGTTCATCATCCGCGGTCTGTCTTTGCCCCTGCATCCTTTCTTCAGGGGCCTCCTTTGTTTCTATGGGCTCCAGCTGCATCAGCTGTCCCCCAACTCTATTCTCCACATTGTCTGCTATATTACACTTTGCGAGTGCTGGCTCGGAGTCGATCCACACTTTGGTCTCTTCAAACGTCTCTTCAAGCTGAAGCATCAATCGGCATCTGGTTCCAGTCTACGACGTACGATGCTGTGGGATCCTTGTCGACTCCTCCATCACATATTTCGATATCAAGCTCATGGCGTCCGTTCAAGGGTGGAGGGACAGGTGGTTCTACATCCATGACCAGAAGGCCGATGGAGAACACTTCGGACTTGCGCCTTTTGATTCCGCGGAGCCGTGCATGAGGAGGCGTTCTTGGAAGAACGTGGTGATGCCCGGCGAGTCTGAAGAGACAGATGTGCTATACGAGCGCGTCTGCGACCTCGAGAGTCGCATGGGTAAAGAAGAGGAAGGTTGCGCCCTCATTCGCACATGGTTGCGCTGTTGCATCCAACCCCTGTAGGCCAGAATCCACCCTATGTTCCAATGGGTTGGTGCGGACGATGTCACTCGCGTATCTATCGATGGCATTTCCGCGAGTGAAGTAGATAAGAGGGTGCGACTGCTGACCAAGTACACTGCCAAGGATGTACTCCCCAGTGAACCAGTCATACCTCCATTCGATGCTTCTAACCCTTCTCCTGAGGTATGGTTGTGCTACGAAGTAGCTTTATTTGTCGAGTGCTTCATTTTCTTGACGTGTGCTGACTTGTTTTCTCTATGCAGCATTGGAAGGTGTCTCCTAGTTTGCCCCTCTTCCTGAGGGGGTTATTCCTCGCGAAGTAGATGAAGAGGACGAGTCAGAATCGACCGTCCCATTTGAAGTGGAGGAGGAAGCCGCCGAGTCCAGCAGTCCGGATACTCGCAAGCGTTCGCGCAGCGAAGATTCGGATGCGTCGTATCCTTCGACTCCAAAAGGCCCAGCTATTGGTGCGGAGTCGCCAATTCCTACTATTCCTGTGAGTTCCATGGCACCATCTGCTCGCAAGAAGATGAGGCTACCGAAGGAGTCATTGGAGTCGGAGGACCAAACCTTCGATTTTGATAAGTTTGACTGGTAAGTATACAATTCTCATCTTGGTTCTTTTTTTGGAGTTGCATTTCCTGATGTTGGTTTTGTTCCGTAGTCAACCGGCATCGTCATCTTCTGGCGATGTCCAATTTTTGAAGGAATTTGGAGTCAAAGACTCCAAGGCAAAGGAAGTGGCTAGGCGAACTCCTTCCCCTCCATTGGCGACCCACTCCGGGCACAATTCATCAAGTTCTCCACACGCTGTGGAGCACCAAGTAGTTGTCCGGACGACTGCGCAGCAATCGACTTCGGAGTCTCTAGAGGAGCACGTATGTGTGATGTTGCTTTTACTTTCAGTCGAATTAATCATCCATGCTATCTATGGATCCTTTTGTTTTTCTCCTATTGTAGCTTATTGTGAAGGAAGCTGCTCGCTTGGCGGAGCATGTACTTGCAATGGGTCGCCAGCACGCATTGCTGGACAATCGCTATCGCGTGGTTGAAAGTTAGTGTTTTTGCTTCTTCTTCTTCTTCATCATTTGTATACTCGGCTGATGGTCCATCTTGTATGTTTTGTAGCTGAGCATAACGTGCTTCTTCGCGAAACCGCTTCCCTTGAAAAGACGCTCGCCGCGGTGGTGAAGAGTCGCAATGAGGCAGTCGCTGCGCTTGATGAATCTCGGAAACGCGAAGAAGATTTGCGCGCCTCCATTGTTGCTAGGGAGAAGTTGTTCGAAGAACAACTCTTCTCGATTGCCAAGGCTCTTTCAGGTATTCTTTCGTCTGGATTTCCATTGTTTCCTTTATTTTGACTTTGTTATTGTGCTGAATTTTTGCTAACACTTTGCTCTGTGTAGATGCTGGTGGTCTGAGCTTTGACGCCCAGGCGCTTCGTCCTGATGATGCTTTGGCAGGCGCCATCATGGCAGTCGAAGATCACAGCGCTTCCATTCAGGGAACGCTGACCAAAGCTAAGGGTGTACTCAGTCACATCCGCGAGGAGCTGCCGCCCAAAGTTGAGCTAATCAAGAACGTGGATGACCTGGTGGAGACCCTTGCTGGAGGTATTCCTGCGGGCTTCAAGAACTCACTTCATGCGGGTGGCGCTTCCATGTCACTCGTGATGGTTCAAGCCCATGGCGTGGAGGTGGATCCCGCTGCAGTCTCCAAGGCGATGCCTGTCAGCGTAGATGGTCAACAGGTAGTATTTGCTCCTTTTGCAACTGCTTGTGGCAAGTACGGGCCTCAACTCATCAACACAGTCGCCAAGTACTCTGAGGAGCTACAGCGAGCCAAGAAGGCGGCGAAGGATGCAACGTCAGGGGCCGGCGGGAAGTCTGTGGCGTCTAATACTGCCACGGACTCGATGAGGCCCCCAAAACCGAAGTCCAAGTCAAAGAAGCAGGCTGCTCCTTAGTAGTTATATTTGTAATAGTTGATAGCGTGACTCCTTTTGTTGAAAATATGCTGCTGGCTGAGTGTCTTCTGTGAATGCTTTTGCTACATTTGAATGCACTTGAGTTTTTGTCCATGTGTTATTTGGTCCCTTATTTTCTCTTGCTTGGCTTGTGATAGGGTACATCGAGTGGTCCTTCGAGTGAGCCTCGGGATCCGCCATCCGCTGGTGATACCTTAGCACAGTCGTACTCAAGGGTGGATGAGCTGTCCCTGCTTTCGCGACTACGCGATCGCATTAAGCAGATGGAACGCGAACTACCCGTCCTCCACGGTAACGCGGATGTGTTGAAGTCGAGGGCGGAGAAGACCACCGCCCGAGAGCAATATCTACTAGGGGAGGTGGCGCAGCTGGGTGACCAGTTCAAGTGTTAGATCTCTGCCTCCTTATCTTTTCTTGTAGCCAATCGCGGTAGTTCGTTGTCTTCATACTTTTGCCTCTTGCTTGGTATAGTTGTCAGCGCGCGTCATCGGCAGGTCGAGAAGGACAGGATCGCCATTCGCATGAATGACCTGACCCAAGAACAGCTTCAGGCAAGTGGGTACTTCTGGGTGGATCATGATCGCGCAATCGCACTTGCGACCCTGCAGGATCGTGCTTCGCGAGTGCTTCATTTTTTGAAGAAATCGAATCATGCTTAAGGAATATCTATCAGGCGATCTTTCTGCTGGACATTGTTCTCTTGATACTGCTGGCTCTCCTTGCTAAATTTCAAGACTTGAGTGCAGTCCGCGAGTGTGTGCGGCAACAGTTAGTGGCGGGTGCCAAGGCTGCGTTGTCGTTGGTGCGACTGCATAGGCCTGATGTTGATGTTGCAGCTATTGCTGCTCGTCCGCCCACTCCGCCGGCAGGTTCGACCTGGAATATGGTTCCTCATTACCAGGCGGTGGATTGCCTAGCGGAGGAAATTGTCGACTTCTTCGAGGAGTAGACAAACGTTCTTCTGTTGCAACAGTAGTTTAGCTTGTATCCTGCACATAGGTATACTAGTGTTGTAAAGTTCGTATGTATGCTATATATAATTGATTAATATTGATATGTAAGGAGCTTGCTAGCTCGTATATTTTGTGAGTGCGTTGCACTGTGCGATTCCTTTTCGTTAGCCTGATGTGTGTTTATCTCAGCACCTTGCCAACCTTCCAGGTGCGTTGTAGCTGGGTTGGTGTTTGTCAAGGGTTCGATTATTGTGTCAGCTACTCGGGATATCACGATTGGTTCGTAGAACAGTTGTGTAAAGGGTGCACAGCCCCCGAGTGATATAATGGCTAGAAAAACACAGAGTTTCGGGGCACTTAGCTTTATTTATTCGCAGAATCAGTACGAGGTACAATGTGTGGCTAAGTAGCCTTGGCTGAATAGCCTTATTTGTAATGTAAGAAAGAAAAGACCACTAAGGGTAGAAGAGTCACAGCCGCGCGATGTTCTAGGGGTTGGAGTATGTGACTCCTGTCTCGAAATTTTGAGGCGATAGGCGCCACGTGGGATTACTTCTGTAATCACGTATGGTCCTTCCCAAGGGGACTCGAGATTGAGGTGCCCTTGTTGTTTCAGTCGTAGGACCAGGTCTACTTCGACGAAGGACCTAGGGTGTAGCCTTCTACTGTGGTAGTTACGCGGGTTCTGCTGGTAGATCGTCGATCTTTCTGCTGCGATTTCCCGTGCCTCATCAAGGAGGTCGACGGAGTCTTCGAGTGCAAGAGTTGACTCCTGCTTGCTATAAGCAACCACTCGCGATGCTTTATATCGTACCTTTGCGGGTAGCACCGCTTCAGCACCTTGCACCATGAAGAACGGGGTGTACCCCGTGGCACTATTTGGGGTTGTGCGTAGGCTCCAGAGGACGGATTGTAGCTCGTCTGGCCAACATCCTGCGGCTTGTTCGAGTGGCCTAAGGATTCGCTTCTTGATTCCGTCGAAACGAGCTCGTTGGCCTTTTCGACTTGACCATTGGTCTGTGGATGAGCTACGGAGGCATAGCTTACGTTTATTCCCAGGTTTTCGCAGAAACCCTGGAACTCCTTAGAGGTGAAGTTTGTTCCATTGTTCGTGATGATGCTGTGTGGTACTCTAAAGCGATAGACAATGGACTCGAAGAATTTAACAGCACTGGCTCCTGACTGGTTTGTCACCGGCATGGCCTCTATCCACTTGGTGAATTTGTCGACTGCGACCAAGAGGTATACGTAGCCTTGATGACCCACAAGTATAGGGGGTGTATCGCAGTATTTTCGAGGGAAGTGAAACCCAATTTATTGATTCGACACAAGGGGAGCCAAAGAATATTTATCAGCCTTAACAACTGAGTTGTCAATTTAGCTGCACCTGGAAACAATCTTGCTCACAGCAGTTTATCAGTAGCAACAGTTTTGTAGTAGGACTAGCAAAGCAATAGTAGTAGTAAAGCAAAGACAGTAGTAACAAAAGCAGTAACAGTGGGATTCGAGTGCGGTAGGCATAGGGATGGATGGACGGGCGTTGCATGGATAAGACAATTCACATAGCAATCAGAACATAGGGCAATTGCAGATAAATAAGATAAAGCACCCAAGTACTAGACAGTCCTAGGCATGTGTTCCATATATAGTTATATGTGCTCGCAATGAGAACTTGCACAACATCTTTTGTCCTGCCGGCCCGTTTGCAACGGGGCCTGTAGGGAACTACTGGTAATTAAGGTGCTCCTTTTAATAAAGCACCGGAGCAAAGCATTAACACTCTGTGAACACATGTGATCCTCACATCAAAGCCTTTCCCTTCCGGCTACCCCGATTTCTGTCACTTCGGGACCATAGGTTCCGGACAACGACGTGTGTATACAACTTGTAGATAAGACCCAAAACAATACTATCATGATTAATCAATAATAAGTTCAGATCTAAAATCATGGCACTCGGGCCCTAGTGACAAGCATTAAGCACAACAAGTCGCAACAAAGTCATAAAGCACTAATAAGAGATACTAGGCACTATGCCCTAACAATCTGATGCCATTACATGAACGATCTCATCCAATCCCTACCATCCCCATAGCCTACAACGGGGGATTACTCACTCATAGATGGGGGAAACATAGATGGTCGATGAAGATGATGGTGGAGATCGATGGAGATGGCTCCGGGGGCACTTCCCCGTCCCGGCAGAGTGCCGGAACAGAGACTTTCTGTCCCCTAAATCTCCCCTTCGGTGGCGGCGGTGCAGCGGAACTTTTTGTGGAAAAACGTCGAACCACCCAAAGTTTTTAGGTCAGAAGGCTTCTTATAGGCGAAGAGGGAGACCGAGGGGGTGCCTAGGGCTGCCACACCATGCCCTGGTGCGGCCAGGCCAAGCCCGCGCCTAGGGGGGGTGTGGCCAGCCCCTGGCCCTCCTCCATCTCGTATTCTGGCTCCTAGAGTCTCCTGGAAAAATAGGCACTTTGGCTTTTGTCCCGTCCAATTCCGAGAATATTCATTTTCTGAATTTCCTAGAACCAAAAACAGCAGAAAACAGACAGCTGGCACTGTGGCTCTTGTTAATAGGTTAGTCCAAGAAATCATATGAAAATTACTCGAAAGTGTGGACAAAACACAAGAAAGGAGATATAACCAAGCATGGAACATCAAAAATTATAGATACATTTGCAATGTATCAACATCCCCAAGCTTAACTCCTGCTCGTCCTCGAGTAGGTAAGTGATAAAAAGAAAGAATAATTTTTTAGGTGACATGCACCATCAAAGACTTGATAACATTCATAGCTGGGATCATAGTACTTCAATCATAACATGAAAGACAAAGTTCTAGCAATTAGAGAAAGAAACTATGATGCAACATGAAAAGGCACAAACAAAAGATTCATGAATAACAATGCCTTGCAAGACGTTTGTTTGTTTCGCTTAAAGAAAACATAGCATAGTGGCATTCAGCTTGTCCCTCAAAGAGTAGCAAACATAAATGCATAGGACAACTTCAAAGTTTACAAGAGTGACTAGATACAAATAGTTTCAAACAAGCAATGTCAAAGTATGCATCAATCAACTAGTATTGGGACAATGCACATAGAACTAAGAATGGCCACTATGCTCTCAGGAAGGTGCTCAAAGAATGTGTGGAGACTCAACAAGGAAATGAAAAGGTTTTGAATAGTTTGAAAGGCTTCCAAATGCTGAGAGTATGGTACTCATTAGCTTTGAGCTCTCATTGCCCCTGTCATAAGCATCTTTAATGTGGTTAAGGTGAAAGTGAGGTCAAATCTGAGTTATATGCTTGACAGACTATAAACTGAAAATCCCAAGTCCCTTGAGTACGAGGGCCGCTCCTCATGCTACTCAACTTTAGTTACCGGTAAGTTCTTGTCATCGTAAGTATGTGCGTATCATTGAGAGCCGCCAACGGGGTACCCCTTGCCCGATGATATGGAAGAATCCCCATATCAAAATGACAAGGCAAGCAGACAATGAGTATCTCAGCAATCTTCTTATTTACCATGGGAAAATGGTGCTTTTTACTCTCTTTCCTCTTTTCATGAAACTCTTTTTATTTTTCTTTTTCTCAATAGCTATCTCTCTCTCTTTTTTATAAGAAGAATGCTTCATAGATATCATTATGGTTACGCTGCAGGTTTCCACCATGTCAGCATGGATTAGACTAGCGGCCCAGGCGTTTCTCTAACACACATACATAACTCCATGGACTTACAAGCTCCCCTTTTATTTCACACTGACGACATCCGCAAACAAAAGAGCAAGGTATCAACTGGGTATATATTTACAAGTGTTGAAAGCGTTCCCCGTGTGTAACTACCTCGGTGAATTACGCTCCTAGTTACAAGCCTGGATGAGCAGAAATGGTTGAAATAGTACGGTGGGGCCCAAATGCCACTCACAGGTAGACCTTTCGACCGTCCCAACCATTTCCAAACATCAGGACAAGAACGGGCGGCGTGTCGGCAAACGAAGGGATCAACTACATACACAAATGAGTATGTATGCAAGCCACCATACAATGGTTCTCGAGTCATTCCATCTAAAAAGAAAGGAAATATATAACGCCATCGCCAAGATCCAAATATCCTAGATAGATATAATAGTTTAGGATATCTCCTCATACATCAAACATCGAGTATCAAGCGGGCGGAAAACAAGATCCGATGCGGATAAGAAGCAAATCGGCATAAGATGCCCCATAAATAAACACATCCCCACGGATCTCACGGATCCCGTTCCGGAATCTCTACACCGAGTGATCGTTGCCCACATCGTCGTCTCCTCCACCCGGTATCCATCTTGCGAGGGTACTGTTCATCTGAATCAAATAATTTATCGTGTGAGACCCTAGGGTACTCAGCAAGTCTTTATGCCTCTAAAGGGACACAACCTAGGGTGGCGCAATTGCAGCAAAAGATAAACCCTAACAATTCTATAGATACTACGCTAACCATCCGCCTAACCAGAGATGAGCGGATGTCCGTGAATTAATAACAACATTATAATGGTAATGTCCACAGATCCATCCTCCTCCTCGCTTAACGAGCGAGGCGGAACAACCCCCATCCGTTGGCAGTTTTATTATCCATTCCATGAGTGTTGCACTATTTACTAGTCAGGTACTTAGTCGAATTAAAAGCGGTACTTTAGTTATTCTTGTCTATGATCGAAACTGTGCTCCAAGTCGTCCATTACATGAACACGACTTTGAAAGTTTTACCTACAGGGTGCACAAATAACACACACTCGATCAACCTCGGAAAAACCAAATCAAAACCAGCGAGGCGATCACGACAAAGCAATCAGGATTCAGAAATATTTTAGGGGCCACCCCATTAAGCTACCAGCGACGAAGTTGGCCGACTTCGATCTGGACTCAAGGTTTGTCAATGGCTGTAACGAGGAACCCAAAAATGTGGTAGGCTTGTCGATCTGGCGAAACACTCCGCTTTCCTAAACGATGCGATTATGCGATACTTGCACAATTTAAATAAAGCGATAAAACATGGCATAAGTACAGGATAGTAAATAAAACCTCAAACTAGTTTGTGGCCCCAAGAAATAAGAATGAATCAAGCTCGCTCAGGGGTTCATAAGCCTCCTGGATGTGGATAGCGCGAATATTCAAGGAACAGGAATCAAGTACTCGGGGTCCTACGGGACACAAGTGAGCCTGAAAAACCAAATAGCAAATATGTCTCACCGGTGCCACTTTCATTAGTTATCCCATTACTACTCAGGTTAAGTTGTTTAGGTACCTCGTTATCCATCAGACACTCACATACCCTACACATGCTGTTCTACGACTCGCATGGCTCAAACAACTCCTGTAGTAATGGATCATGGGATGGAGGAACAAGCTTCGGTGGGGTTTAAAAGTAAAGGCTATGCAATACTTGGGATTCAGTTTAATGCAATCGCGACTCAATGATGCAAGAATAAGGTAGAGGCAATAGGTACTATATGTATGCAAGCATGTGGTAGTGCTTGCCTGGCAGCTCAGTTGAAGCGAGAGAAGGATTTGGGTAGTGCTCCTGGGTCTCTTGATATATCCCACCTTTCGGCGTCTATTCGAAGAAGAACCAAACAAACAAGGGCCAACATAAATAAAGTGCGCAAGCATATGAATTAAATGCGACAAGCAAACAATCATGCCATGATGAATGATGCACCAGTTGCATGGCAATAAGGTAGCATGGCATGGGTGAGGTGTGGAATACAAGAATAAATCATTTTATTGAGTTTTGGCCCCATTTTATCCTCATATTAGTTGCTGTATACTTTATATTTATATGATGCATGCTGCAAAACAGATAAAGGAAAGCATAAACAGAAAGGTCTCGTCGAGCTAATCATTTTAGACATATTATTTGTTAAATTTGGAGTTATAAAACAAAAGTTATTAATTAATTAAGGTAAAAGGGCATTTTATTGTAATTTAAATCAACTTGAAATTTTAAGTGTTCAAAATATATTTTGAATGGCATATTTGAATTCCTCACATTTTTCTGATTTGAAAACATAAATTATTTGCATTATTTGGATTTATATGTTAAAAGATATTTAAAAACAGATTTAAATTTGAATTTGAATTAATTTTGAAAGGATTTGAATTAAAACAGATTACAGGAAAAACTTTTGTCACTCGCTCGAACCTAGCCAGCTATTACGACCGGTGGGTCCAGGTCTTGACTCAAGACACAGTAGCGAAAAGCTTTATCACCATGAAATGTTTCTAGCCCAATATGACGTGGGGCCACAGCATCTCCAGGGCCTGCGCAGGCGAGCCGGCGTGATGACACGTGGGCGATCCAGGGTACCGGGTTGAGTTTAAAAAGGCTAGGGGTGTCTGTAAAACGTCTTGGACGTGGGCGGTGGGGCACCACGGGTTTAGGAGTAAAAAGCTATGGGGGTTTAACGCATAAAGCGACATCGCGATGCCTTGTGCTTCTTCTCTCTACGCACCGGCGGATCGGTCTGTGGCGGAGGATCGATCCAGAGGCGTTGCGGGTGCTTGTGGCCAGAGTGCGAACCAGCAGTGGGCTGGTGTTGGTGTCGAGGAGGTGCGTGGCCTAGGTAGGGTTTTGCGGCGTGGGAGGCGGCAGAGCCTGCGCTCGTCGGTGCACCGAGGTGCTTTCGACGGAAGGCCAACGGATCTAGGCGGCAATGGCGGGACATGTCCGGGGGTTTAGGGGCTCACCGAGGAGATGGTGGTGTAGCTGGATCGGCTTGGGAGGCGGTCGATCGGCAAGCGACGCGGCGGAAGGGTTTTCGAGGCGGTGCGGTCTTGGCGGTTCCAGCCCTTCTCCTCCTCGGCAGCCTTGGCCCGGTGGCCGAGGGTACCGTGCGGTCTTCCTCGGCCTTGAGCGCCACGCCACGGCTGGAAGAGAAGGCGGTGGAGGCCGAGGTTTTGCAGCGATGGGGTGACGGAGGCGGTGGAAGAGGGGAGAGGCGGGGCCACAGGGCGGATCTGGGAGACAGAGGAGAGTCAGGCGATGGTGGTAGATAGCAGAGAGGAGAGGGGTGCCGTGGGGAGTGGGTAGGTTAAGGTGGCTCACACCTTTTCCCTCCTCCTTCACGTCGCTATTCAGCTCGGCAGGGCAGGAGCGGGGTAGGGAGCTGGCAGGTGGGGTCAGGGCGAGGCCAGGCAGGCAGGGGGAGGCTCGGGCTGGTGGGGCTAGGGTGGCAGAGAGAGAGAGCTAGAGGGGAAGCTCGGGTTGGAGCTAGGTTATAGGGAAGAGGGTGGCTCGGGTTAGGGCTTTAGGGTTAGGTTAGGCTTCGGCCTGGGGTTAGGTAGCTAGGTGGGGTAGCCTTGGCAGGTGGTTAGGGTAGAGGTTTGGAGAGAGAGGAGCTAGAGAGAAAGGGGTTTTAGGGTTTGCTAGAGAGAGAGGGCTCGGCATAGGTGAAAAGAAGAGGGTGAGGTAGGTCTAGGATTAGAGTTAGAATTTTAGATGCTTGCATGCACCAAAATAGATCCAATAAGAACATGTGGAAAAAGGTGTAGGGTTTAGCAACTTAAACAAGATCCACAAAAGGAGTGGAAGAGAGGAATAGAATGGTGGTGGTGGATTTTAGCAAGACAAACTAGATCAAGCCAAAAGAGAGAAGAGAAGAAAAGGTGGTGATGGCATGGATGGAGATGGTGATGGGGTTTTAGATGCTTGCATGCATCAAGCAAGATCAAGCATAAGGGGTAGAGAGATATGGGGAAGATCCACTCAAAGATTCAAATAAAAACCAAAGGCTAGAAAAAGGTGGTACTTGCATGGCCCATGCAAAGTATTTAATACCATGTTTATTCTTGTGAAAACAATTATATCACATGGCATTAATCTTAGGCATTCCCACAAGTGGAATAAAGCCAGGCAAAGAATCTAAAAGGAAGTTCCAAGTGGAGTAGATGGAGATGATCACATTTGATTATAATTGGGACTTGCTAGTGTGTATATTCCACTAGATGCTTACTATTCCCAAAAATATCCCCACATGATCATAAACCCATAATAATCCATATGGAAGCTAGGAAAAGGGTTCCACTCACAAGGCATGCAAAGGTGGCCATGTGGCTCTCATATATCAATAATGTGAAAACAACATGATGCTAAGATGAGAGCATGTGGAAAATAGAATTGGATCCATCCCAACCCACATGAGCTAGAGGTAAAACCCAATAAAGTGCAAAGCTCATATTTAGTTGGATGGTGGAATATAAGGTGGTGAAAAGAAAGGGTGGTGGAGTTAATAAAAGATATGCCCCCAACTCAACTTGGGCATTTAAACAATATATTAAGAACCAAATACAATATCAAGAGGCAAATACAATTAATAATGCATATGAGATAAGAACCAAAAGAAAAAGGGTTTTATATGATGCTCAAATGCAAGGTGGCATGATGACATGAGCATGATATAGTTATGATGCAACAATTATATATATGAAGTAGCCATTATATTACTAGACCCAGTAGCATTACAATTGTTAGACAATTGGGATGCTACATCGTGACAGCACGATTCTGCTAATCCCTAGCCTATAATTAGCAAGCATATAACTTTGATGGAGAGTTCACAATGGTTTAGGTTTATTAAGTGCGGGAAATAAAGTATGCCATCAAGTTCGTGAGAGATTTACTAACTAACTTTCTCATAACAAGCAAACATTTTATTCGGAAGAAAACAAGGCATATTGAATATGCACGGAAGTAGCAAATGATGCTAATAGGTAGGTATGGTGGACACTTTGGAAATATTTGATTTAGGGAGTTGGAAACTTGAGTAAAACATACTCAGTGTAAGTGAAGGCTAGCAATAGTAAGGGAGCGACAAACGAGAGAGCAATAATGGCCATAATCATGCAGAGCAACAAAACATCATTAATCAAAGCATAAAGTGATACTACAAGTTGAAAACTAAAGGATCATAAAGGCTTAAGGTGACTTGAGATAGTCATGACATGGTGTGAGCATGCGCCAAGTCAACCCAAATAAAGCATCAAAGGAGAATAGCACTATACTATGCTTTAATATGCTAAAACAACGCATGATTCATCCAAGGCGCATTAAGCAATCTCAATTGTTTATAACAAGTCATGCTACAGCAAATAATACTAAGCATAAAGATAAAACAATATCAAGCATGTGATGACAAAGCATAGGCCACAGTAAAAAACAAGCTCCCTTTACCACTTAGCTTCCTACTATTTTCCAAGGCAAACCAAACTATTTGAACACCAATATATGAAAGAGGAGGTCCAACCAATTTATTCAGCAAACTAAGAAAACCACGCAAACTAAAAACCAAAACGAAAACGAAAAAGAAGACGCTCCAAGAACAACACAACTGTGCATGAAACAGACATTCCCAAGCTTTGACGCTTGTACTTCTTGGATATTTTTGGGGTGACACGTGTGGTATCCCCAATCTTGAGCTTTAGTCCATCCTTCATCTCATTACTCATTCCTTCCATACACCTGAAACTTTTCCTTCATACAAAACTTCACACAATCTTTATTAGCAACATTAGTGCACTCAAGATAAATAAGTGTTAAGGTTCAGTTCTAACACCAAATAAACTTCCATTAGAACACTAGATACTCTAGAACTTCCCTCAAAAAGCTCAATTCCCCAAAAGAACTTAAAAAGGAACCCACAAGAAGCAAATGCAGAAAATGGCAGAAATCTGTCAAAACAGACCAGCAGGTAAAGACGAATTTTTCAAAGACATTATGTTGCTCAAATCAAAAAGTGTTTCACTAACGAAAGTTAGATAACAACCTGGGGCAGAAGCACAAAAAATTACAGCTCAATCCGACATACAGAGCTCTCTCAGGAATTTTTACGGTGAAGCACAAAAATCTGTTTCAGGACAGCAACTTTCCCAATCATTACTTCTCTCTCATTAGAGGTTACTCTTGGCACAAAAAGCAAATAAAAAGGATAAGGAGCGGTTATTACAGAGGTAATAACTTCCAAGACTCATCTAAAAATTTTGGGTTATCTCCCAATAAGTACTTTTCTTTCATGCCTTCAAGTTAGGCACAATGAAAAACTAAAATGGATAGAATAGAAGTAAGCGGAAATAATCAAGGTGAAAACATTGTTTTGTTAAGTGAAATCCTTTTGTTAACAAGGTTGATCAGGTCTTGTTACCAAAACAATTTCATATGAGACAAAACTTTGTATTCCACTAATGATTATGTTACCTCAACCTTGATAGCAATGGTCCCAATCATAATAGTTCCAAATTTTTCTCTCGGTATGGGACAATATATTTCTCCAACTTGAATGCCCTCAACATGTTCAATTGAATTCAAACCATAAGTCCTTTAAATCTTCTTGGGGAAATAGATAGTATGTTCCTTTTCATTGACATTGAAGGTCACCTTCCCTTGATTACAATTAATAACGGCTCCTGTAGTATTTAAGAAAAGGTCTCCAAAGAATAATAGACATATTATCATCTTCAGGCATAATAGTTTGAGCGGATGCTCTCATAAGAAATATGAGTTGAAGTAAAAGCGAGCATCAAGAAGCAAATTCAAAACACATTTAAGTCTAACCCACTTCCTATGCATAGGAATCGTGTATGCAAATAAATTCGCAAGAACAAAGTGACAGGAATAGGAAGATAAAACAAGAGTAGCTTCAAAACTTTCATCACATAGAGAGGTGTTTCAATACCATGAAAATTTCTACAACCATATTTTACTCTCTAATAATAATTTTCAGTATCCTCATGAAGAAACTCAACAATATAACTATCACATAAAGCATGCTTTTCATGATCTAAAAGCACTAGAGCTCTATTATAAACACTTTCAAAAGAATCCTCAGGAACATAACATTCATCCTCCTTTAGTAAGCATGGAGGACAATCAAATAATGTAAGGGATAAAGAGTTACTCTCATTAGAAGGTAGGCATGGGTAGCTAATCCATTCTTCCTTCTTTTGTTCATCACTCTCCTCCTCTTTTTCATCTAATGAGATTTCAGGTTCATCAAATTCTTCTTCCATAGGATCCTGCAAGGCATTAGTCTCTTCCATTTGTGGAAAGCATCTAGTAAAATATTCAAGAATATAACCATTTTCATCCTTGTAATTATTAAAGCAAAATTTAAGTATACCATAAACCTCATATTTGTAAGGTGAATCATCAATATTTTCAAGCAAACTAGCAAGTTCAAAAGCACCCTTCCAAGCAATAAATTCCTCAATTTGTTCCAAATCATAAAGGTCATAATTCCCCTTAACATAGGAAGATATGGTAACATTATCATTATACTCACATTGAAAAGGGAGGTGTTTGTACCTCCTACAGCAACAAGGTTTATCAAGGCAATAAGTAACATTATAAGTAGAGCACACATTTCTAGCAATGGTATACAATCTATCAATTTGTTCCCATAAGTGTTTCCCTTTTTGTGACAAGCGGTGTTCCTTATAATAATATTTTTCATCTTCCGTGAACCCACCTTGCCAATAAGCTTCAGTCTCAAAGAAACCAACCATTGACAACAAGCATGATAAGGCAAGACAATAACAAACCAACAAAAATAACAACTAGAGTAGGAACTACTTTTTTTTGTATTTTTGATAAAGAAACAAGCAAACAAGGAGAAAATAAACTTAGCTTGAACAATAGTGAATCCAAGTGAACTTGATAAATAAAGCTATGCTCCCTGGCAATGGAGCTAGAAAATAGTCTTGATGACCCACAAGTATAGGGGGTGTATCGCAGTATTTTTGAGGGAAGTGAAACCCAATTTATTGATTCGACACAAGGGGAGCCAAAGAATATTTACCAGCCTTAACAACTGAGTTGTCAATTCAGCTGCACCTGGAAACAATCTTGCTCACAGCAGTTTATCGATAACAGATGATTTGTAGTAGGAATAGCAAAGCAACAGTAGTAGTAAAGCAAAAGATGGTAGCAAAAGCGATATGATTGGGATTCGAGTGCGGTAGGCATAGGGATGGATGGACGGGCGTTGCATGGATAAGACAATTCACATAGCAATCAGAACATAGGGCAATTGCAGATAAAGAAGATAAAGCACCCAAGTACTAGACAGTCCTAGGCATGTGTTCCATATATAGTCATATGTGCTCGCAATGAGAACTTGCACAACATCTTTTGTCCTGCCAGCCCGTTTGCAACGGGGCCTGTAGGGAACTACTGGTAATTAAGGTGCTCCTTTTAATAAAGCACCGGAGCAAAGCATTAACACTCCGTGAACACATGTGATCCTCACATCAAAGCCTTTCCCTTCCGGCTACCCCGATTTCTGTCACTTCGGGACTATAGGTTCCGGACAACGACGTGTGTATACAACTTGTAGATAACACCCAAAATAATACTATCATGATGAATCAATAATAAGTTCAGATCTGAAATCATGGCACTCGGGCCCTAGTGACAAACATTAAGCACAAGAAGTCGCAACAAAGTCATAAAGCACTAATAAGAGATACTAAGAACTATGCCCTAACAATCTGATGCCATTACATGAACGATATCATCCAATCCCTACCATCCCCATAGCCTACAGCGGGGGATTACTCACTCATAGATGGGGGAAACATAGATGGTCGATGAAGATGATGGTGGAGATCGATGGAGATGGCTCCGGGGGCACTTCCCCGTCCCGGCAGAGTGCCGGAACAGAGACTTTCTGTCCCCCGAATCTCCCCTTCGGTGGTGGCGGTGCAGCGAAACTTTTTGTGCAAAAACGTCGAACCCCCCGAAGTTTTTAGGTCAGAAGGCTTCTTATAGGCAAAGAGGGAGACCGAGGGGGTGCCTGGGGCCACCACACCATGCCCTGGCGAGGCCAGGCCCAGCCCGTGCCTAGGGGGGGGGTGGCCAGCCCCTGGCCCTCCTCCGTCTCGTATTCTGGCTCCCGAAGTCTTCTGGAAAAATAGGCACTTTGGCTTTTGTCCCGTCCAATTCCGAGAATATTCATTTTCTGACTTTCCTGGAACCAAAAACAGCAGAAAACAGGCAGCTGGCACTATGGCTCTTGTTAATAGGTTAGTCCAAGAAATCATATGAAAAGTACTCCAAAGTGTGGAAAAACACAAGAAAGGAGATAAAACCAAGCATGGAACATCAATAAATTATAGATATATTTGCAATGTATCAAGCCTCCTCGCGAGGACTTTGGGAGTTTGCCGACCATGTCGAGTCCCCATTGCGCAAAGGGCCAAGCCAATGGTATTGGCCGGAGCTCCACGCCAGGTGCATGCGGTTTGTCCGTGAATCGCTGGCCAGGTGCAAGCGTTGCATTTTTGGACGATGTCCTTGGCGTCGCGCATGGCCATGGGCCAATAGAATCCAGCTTCTAGAGCTTTGGCGATGAGGGCGCGATTATCGACGTGGTGCCCACAAGTCCCCTCATGGATGTCGAGGAGGACGGACCTTCCATCTGCGTTGGAGACGCAACGTTGGAGTACCCCTGTGATGTTGCGCTTGTATAGTTCACCGTTGATGACGACGAATGCATTGGATCGCCATGCGATGTGTCGTGCATCAGTCGGGTCATCCTATAGCCTTTTGCTGAGAAGGTATGTGATGTAGGGTTGAGTCCAAGAGGGTTGGATCATCATGATCTCCAATGGTCCTTCGAGTCCTGTGTCGAGCTCCAGGTTGTCGAGTGCCATTGGCTCATTGGGTTGCATAGCCCCTGAGTCCGTTGTTGCGCTTGTTTTCTTCTCTGCGGCCTTTGGCTTGATGGAGCATTCGCATATACGCTTGAGAAATACCCTAGGTGGTATGGGGGCGCAGGTGGAGCCAATGTTGGCAAGTGCATCTTCTTCGTTGCTTTCGCAGCCTATGTGCCGCAGCTCACAGCCGTCGATGTCCCCTTCGAGTGTGTCATAGAGGTCACGGTAGGCGATCATATTGTCGTTCAGTGCATCGCACTCGTGCATTGTCTGGTTGACGAATAGCTTGGAGTCGCCGTAGATGATTAGCCTCTTGGCGCCGCAGGCTTTTGCCATCCGCATCCCGTGCAACAGGGCCTCGTATTTAGCTTCGTTGTTGGAGGCGGTGAACTGCATTCACAGAATATATTTCAGCTTGTCTCCTTGGGGCGATGTTAGTATGACACCTGCGCCAGCTCCGTCCTTTCGCTTGGATCTGTCGAAGTGCATTGTCCAGAGGTAAGATATATCTGGTTTTTCAGGGAGCTGATTCTCCATCCAGTGCACGAGGAAATCAGGGAGAACTTGCGACTTGATCGCGTCGCGCTTTTCATATGTAATGTCACATGGTGACAACTTGATTCCCTAAAGCGCGACTCATCCGGTGGCGTCGGGGTTGTTGAGGATGTGCCCAAGCGGGGGGTCATTGACCACCACGATTGGGTGCTCCTGGAAGTAGTGGCACAGTCGCCTGGCTATCATGAAGATGTCGTATGCCAACTTCTGGTAGTGCGAGTACCGCTGCTTTGTTGGTGTGACCACCTCGCTGAGGTAGTAGAATAGGCGTTGCACCCCGTGGACCTTGTTTTCCTCAGCTCGCTCCACCACGAGCACCGTGCTGACCGCATGGTTAGTGGCAGAGATGTATAGCAGCAGTAGTTCCCTTTCACGTGGGGTCACCAGTACTAGCAAGGTAGATACTAGGCGCTTGAGGTCTTCGAATGCTTCCTGTGCCTCATTGGTCCACTCGAACTTATTAGTTTTGCGGAGAAGTTGGTAGAATGGCAGTGCCTTTTCACCCATTCGACTGATGAATTGACTGGCCGCAATTGTGACCAAATTTGGGCGCCTCTTACGTTTTTCGGCTTCTCCATGGCCAATATGGCTTTTATTTTCTTCGGGTTTGCTTCGATCCCTCTTGCGGAGATGAGATACCCGAGTAGTTGCCCAGATGGTATGCCGAAGGCGCATTTGTCCGGATTGAGCTTGATCCGGTAGCGGTCGAGGTTGGCGAAGGTTTCGCGTAAATCGTCGATCAGCGAGGCTTCCTCTTTGGTCTTGATTATGATGTCGTCAACATAGACTTGGATGTTGCAACCGAGTTGGTTCTTGAGGGAAGCCTGCATGCACCGCTGATAGGTTGCTCATGTGTTTTTTAGCCCGAAAGGCATTGTGTTGTGGCAGAACACACCAAAAGGCGTTGTAACGCTGTTTTCTCTTGATATTTCTCCTTGATTCGAATCTGGTTATAGCCCGATTAGGCATCGAGGAAGTAGAGGCGCTCACATCCCGCGGTGGAGTTGATGATCTGGTCTATTCGCGGCAGCGGGAAGTGATCCTTTGGGTAGTGCTTATTTAGAGAGGTGAAATCCACGTACATCCGTAGGATATCCGTGTCCTTTTTGGGTACCAGCAAGGTGTTGGCGAGCCAGGTACTTTCCTTGATCTCGCGTATGAATTTGTCATCGAGGAGTCTATTGGTCTCCATTCCGACCGCTTTTGCTCTTGGCTTAGACAGTCGCTGAATTGTTTGTTTAACTGGCCTTGCATCTGGGTTGACATTGAGTGCATGCTGGGCGAATTCTGTAGGGACCCGTGGCATGTCCGCTGGACACCAGGCGTAGATTTCCCAGTGCTCACGGAGGAATTCGACGAGCGCGAGTTCCTATGCGGGACTCAAGTTGTTGGCGATGAGTGTCGTCTTGGACGGGTCCGATGGGTGGACCTGAACTTTCTTCGTGTGCACCGACGAGTCGAAGGATAGGTCGGGTGAACTTGGCCGGCTTAGGGGAGGCAGACTATTGTCTGTCGACTCCTTCAATCTTGCGAGTTCTTCCTGCATGCCGAAGGACTAGGAAATTATGTTGAATTCCCTATTGCAGCTATCGGACCTCTCGAACCTCCCTTGATTGTGATGACGCCATTTGGGCCTGGCATTTTCATCTGTAGGTAGGCGCAGTGCGGTACTGACATGAACCTGGCGAACATGACGCGTCCGAGGATGCAGTGGTACTGTGAGGGCCAGTCGACGACTGCGAAGTCGATGCGTTCGCGTCGAAAGTTTTTCGGCGTGCCAAAGATGACGTTGAGGTTGATTTTTCCCAAGGGATATATGCCCTTGCCCAGAACGATGCCGTGGAATGTCGTGTCTGAGACCTCCAGGTAGGTCAGAGGGATCCTCATTGCTCGCAAGGTACTTGCGAACATGAGATTAATGCCGCTTCCTCCATCCATGAAGACGCGACTCATGTCGAAGCCTCCAATCTGTGCCTCAAGTACGAGGGGACAGTGGCCTAGGTGAGGTAGTTGGCGCGGGTGGTCACGCTTGTCGAAAGTAATGCAGGAGTCACTTCCACTAAGGTACTCAGTGGTGGATGGTGGTGAGTTTGTCGCCAAGTTGACTTGGCGAGTGATAGCCTTCTTCACCCGATTTGAGGGGCGTCCCTTTTGGATCATCATGTTGCCCACAGCCCGTTGGTATGGCTCGCCGCCTTGATTGTGGACCGGTGCGGCCGTGGGTGGTGGCACTCTAGGTGGTGGTGGAGGAGCTCCATGTGCTATAGCGCCTAGGGCGACTCCGTAGCCCCTGTTGACTGCATCGAGATTCATCCGAGCCAAACCCTCGTGGAGTTTGAGGAACTCGCGGCAGTCCTTGAGAAGGTGGCCGGATTTCTTCTTGCCGTCGTGCTTGTCGATGTAGAAGTGCACGTTGCACGGCCCAGACAGTTTGTCCTCGATTGTTGTCGCGCGTGCCTCTTCACAAGTGCGGCACTGCCATACTTGCGCGGTTTTCTCGGAGTCGCGGTGTCCACCACTGCGATAGCCGTTGTTGCGGTTGTCATCGCGCCTGTCGGTGTAGCCGGCAGCGACCATGTTGACGTTGTCACGATCATCGTAGATGCGCATTCGACGTTTGCTCCGGCCATCACGTCTGCACTCGAGTTCTGCTTCGTCGTCAGAGTGGACGCGGTTTTTCACCGAGTCTTCTCTATCTGCCCACCGATTCACGATTTCCATCAGGTGGTCAATTGTTTTGGGCTTCGAGCGGCCCAGCTCCTCCCTGAGCTCCATGCCGCGAACGCCGCCATTGAATGTGTCGATTGCGCGATCCTCCGAGATATTTTCTATGGAGTTCTTCATGATGGACCACCTCTGGATGTACGAGCGTAGCGATTCGCCTGACCTTTGCTGGCAGAACCTCATTTCTTCGATTGACGCGGGCCTTTTATAGGTGCCCTTGAAGTTGCGCACAAAGCTGTAGACCAGCTCATCCCAGCTACGAATGGATTCACGCGGGAGGTTGTTGAGCCATGCTCGGGCGGCGCCCTGGAGCTGTAGCTATAGGAATTGCATGGCCATGCTTCAACTCCCACCATCGAGCCTGACGAAGGAGATGAGGTCCTCCAACTAGATTTTCGGGTCCTGGAGGCCGTCAAATTTTGGGTTCTCCGATGTGAGCTTGAACCCCTTGGGTATTCGCTTCTGCCTGATGGCTCTGCTGAAGCATCTGGCGCCGCATAGCTCCATCTCTTTTTCCTCTGAGTCAGTCGATCGGGCACGCCGTGCCCTTGACTTGTCGATTTTGCGCTGCGTGATGTCATCACGCGCATCGTAGTCGTGGTCGTGTCGTCGTGAGCGACGACGTCGAGATAGATTGTGACCATCATCACTGGACGAGGGTGAGGAATAGCGTTTTGCCAGAGCCTTGTTTTTCTTCGGCTCCGGCGTCGGCTCTTTGTCGAGAGCAGCCTCGATTAATCCCAAGCCCACGATCATAGATTGGTGCATGGCAGCTCGGGGATCTCCAGCCAGCGGCTGGTTATTGAGCGGGTACATGGTGGCCGTTGTCACCGCTACCTGTGGCATCTTTGGGACAATGTTGCACCGGGTGTCAACTGTCATAGAGCTAAAGTCTAGGACTTTCGTAGCTACTATGCGCTCCTGCTCGGTGAGGTGGGCCTTTCGAGATCGCCTCTTGTTGGCCACGTACTCGTTGCCTTTAGAGCAGGGTCTTTCGTGGGAGGAGAGCCCGGCCCTTCGAAGGCTCGACTCGTCCACCGCCCTTTTACACGCTTCGAGTTGCACGATTATTTGTAGCTGGCGTCTGTACTCCTCCTTTAGTAGCCAATGGTAGCCCATCAGCATCTCTTGTGACGTGCCTAGAGGCAGAGGATTGCCTCGCAGAGCCTCTCGGCAGTGGGCCCACTCGAGATCGTTGAGCCTAATCACGACACGTTCGCCAGTGTGTTCGTTCACCATGGTTGGAGGTTCGACTTCCCCTCCATTATTGACGGGTGTAGCATTGCCACCATTGGCGGGGCCGCCATTGGGTGGTCTGCCGTTAGGTATGCCACCGTTAGGCGGATCGGTGCCAGATCCATTGCCACCGTTTTCGCGATTGGTGGTGGAGTAGCCGGTGTTGATGACGGCGCACATGAAGTGGATGGGGGAGCTGTTGCTCCTGCAACTTTCGGATCCGGAGCTGTAAACCCCATCTTCTGTTGCTAGGCCGCCTAGATCGGATCTGCGACTACTCTCGCTATCCGTGCTTTCAGGTGTTGCTGAGGTATTGAGCTTGCTTAGGGCGTCGATTGGTGGTGGGAACCACGATGCTAGCGTAATCACGGATGCCGTTGGCTGGTCAGGCATGCGAAGCGTGCCCATCTGACCAACTTGGAAGCGGAAGCTCCCGATCGCTAGGCTGATTCCCTCGCCCACGGACTCGAAAGCCGGGCGAGTGGCAGGCTGTGGACGGTGAAGTCGAACGCGCCGAAGAGCTGGCAAATTTCCGCTGTTGCGGAGTTGTAGATTGCGGTTGATGAGGCCGAAGAAGCCGAAACATCAGCACTCCCTATCCCCACGGACGGTGCCAATTGACGAGTGTTTAACATCACGGTTGATGCTCTTGGAATTAACAAAGGAATCGAAGATTAGAGGGGCGCGCAGATGTAATCTGGCGAGAGTTATGGAAACTAGGGTTGCGTGTGTCCTCCTCGCCGCCCCCTCCTAGCCTTTATATAGATAGACCAAGTCTCAGGTAGCAGGTCGAGTCGGTTACACATTAGGGTTTTTCCTTCAAACTTTCTATCTTTAGACTTCTTCTTGTCTTGCAAGTCATCGAGAGTCCGTGGGCCACTCGAAGTCTTCATAGGACCGTGGCAACGCTGTGGGAATCCACCGTATCTGGACCATATATACCACACTTGAGTACTTGCAGGGTATACCCATGTCAGCGTGGCACCCCGCGATTGAGCCCGGGAATGCTCCGGATGGTGCTCCACGCTAGCCCTTGTAGTGACCCCTTGGTGTATAAAAGGAGGCACTTGGTCGAGAGTTAGAGAGGGGGAGGGTTTTTTGCAGAGATATCTGGAAGGGTTTTGGAGAGGAGTTTGGGAGAGATTGGAGGAAGCTAGAGAAAAGAGAGAGAAGGAAGAAAGAGGAAGCCCGGAGAGTGTATAAGTTAGAGAGAAAGCGTCTCCCCGGCATCGGAGAGGTCATCTTCTTGTACCTCGATCCACCCTAGATAATCCACCAAAATATGACGCAGGGTTGTTAGCCGAAGGGCGGCCCGAACCTGGGTAAAAAATGTATGTGTGTTCTCTATGTGTGCTGTGTGCTCGAATCAGCAGGTTCCTTTGTCAATGTTGAGGCCGGAATGCCTTCGTGCCCACTACCGAACAAATAGGGGGTGTCCAATTTCCCCGATGTCAGCGTAGGAAAGATGCGACAAGCATATAGCTTTTCATGTCGAAGGATTTGCAAGACCTCCTTGACATGTGTAACATGTTCCTCAAGTGCCTTTCTATAAACAAGTATATCATCAAAGTAGACAACAACACTTTTTCCAATGAGAGAATGCAAAATATGATTCATAAGGCGCATGAAGGTGGATGGGGCATTAGATAAGCTAAAAGGAATGACCAACCATTCATAGAGACCAAGTTTGGTGTTGAAGGCGGTTTTCCACTCATCACCTTCCGCCATACGTATTTGATGGTAACCACTACGAAGATCAATTTTAGAGAAAATAGTGGCTCCACACAACTCATAAAGTATTTCAACGAGACGGGGTATAGGATATCGATAAGGTATGGTGATAGCATTGATTGGACGACAGTCCATGCATAACCGCAACGTATCATCCATTTTGGGCATGAGAATCACGGGTACCGCACTTGGACTAGTGCTTACTTTGATCAAACCATTGGAGATGAGTTGGTTGATTTGGTGTTCTACCTCTTTCAACTCCTCCGGATTCGTGTGTTAGGCGGCGTGGATTGGAAGAGGTGCCCCGGGTATGAGGTCAATGCAATGCTGAATTCCGTGAAGAGGAGGAAAGTCCATGAGCTAGCTCTTCGGGAAACACGTCCTTGAATTCCTGCAAAATAGCCATCAAAGAGGGAGGAATATTTGTCAATTCATTAGTTCCTTGCGCTAGTCCCTTGCAAACAAGGACATAGTGTAAGATCAATGGGTTATTCTTCACAACTCTCATTTCACTTTTGGTGGCAAGAACACTCTTAGTTTTTCCACTCGAGTTAGGCTTGTGGCTCTCACTCGCTATATGGTGGTTCTCTCTCTCACCGCTGTTCTCATAAGATGGTGATGTGGTTTGCACCCTCGCTAAATCCTTTGCATTGTTCGCAATTATTTGGCTAGGTGTCATCGGTTGCAAAACACATGTCTTGTTAAACCACTTGAAGGTGTATACATTTGTGCGGCCATCATGTAGAGCACCTTTGTTGAATTGCCATGGTCGACCAAGCAACATGTCGCAAACCGTCATCGGGACTACATCACACTCCACCGTGTCTTTGTATGGGCCAATAGATAATGGTACCGAGACGGTGTGCTTGATCTTTAAGGACCCTTGGTCACTTAGCCATTCGATGTGGTAGGGGTGCTTCTGCGGATGGAGGGTGAGGTTGAACTTCTGACACATCTCGGTGCTAGCAAGGTTGTGGCAACTCTCTCCATCAATGATCACTTTGATACATTTCCCATTAATGTCGGCACATGTTTGGAAGATGTTGGATCGTTGATCTTCATGCTCTTGTGCTTGAGAGTAAAGATTCTTGTGTTTTTTTGAGATGGACTTGCATCATGTTCACACATGAGGAGATCTTGGTCATCTTCCACATGTTGCCTACCTCTTTGACTCTAGCATCAAATTCATGTTCACTCAAGTACTCTTCATCGCCATTGTCATGGATGAACAATACTTACTTGTTTCCACAAGTGGTTGACTTGTGTCCTTTTCCTCCACACTTGTAGCATTCGCCGTTGAAGGGTGGGTCATCCTTTGTATTCTTGCCACTTGGGGGCAGTTTTCCTTGAGGTAGTGTGGGCTTGAAGGGAAGCTTGGAGGTACTTGAGGAGCTACCATTGAAGGTTGTTGGTGTAGCGATTGAAGCTTGCTTCTAGGTGAAGTATGTCTTCGGATTGTTGTATTCGATGTCCTCTTGTACTTGACGCTCGGCATTTGTTGCAATGTGCACAAGCTCAACCATATCGTTGTATGTTTGGAACTCGATGATGTGCTTGATTGGATGGTTCAAGCCCATGAGGAAATGTGCCATTGTTTGCTCCTTGCACTCTTCAATGTTGGCGTGAATCGTGTTGAGCTCCATTTGCTTGAAGTACTCTTCCACGGTCTTTATCCCTTGACTAAGTGATTGAAGCTTGTTGAAGAGGTCACACGTCTAATGCGAAGGAACAAAGGGATCTCATATGAGCCTTCATGTCATGCCAAGTTGTTATTGGAGGCTCTTCTCTTGCATCACGAGCAACTTGAACTTGTTCCCCCCAAAGGTGGTGGTGGTTGCCATGATGGTGACGGTCTTCATCTTCCATGCAATCATTGCGATGATCTTGGTGACCTTGTTAATGTTCTTGCAGTTGTGGAGCCTCATTTTTGGGAGGTGGAACTCGGTTCTTGCAAGTTGCTGAGGATCTTGCTCTTCCTCTTGGTGCGGTTGATGACGATGTTGAGGCGCTTGGGCCTCACGAGGGTGTTGAGGACGTCGAGCCTCTTAACGTAGTTGTTGACAAAATGGAGGCTCATTCCTTGGTTGGTGTTGTGTAACTACCTCGGTGAATTACGCTCCTAGTTACAAGCCTGGATGAGCGGAAATGGTTAAAATAGTACGGTGGGGCCCAAATGCCACTCACAGGTAGACCTTTCGGCCGTCCTAACCATTTCCAAACATCGGGACAAGAACGGGCGGCGTAATCGGCAGGCAAAGGGATCAACTACATACACAAATGAGTATGTATGCAAGCCACCATACAACAGTCCTCAGAGCCATTCCATCTAAAAAGAAAGGAAATATTGCAACGCCATACGGCAAGATCCAAATACCCTAGATAGATATAATAGTTTAGGATATCTCCTCATACATCAAACATCAGAGTATCAAGCGGAAGCGGAAAACAAGATCCGAGTACGGATAAGAATCAAATCGGCATAAGATGCCCCATAAATAAACACATCCCGCCCACAGATATCACGGATCCCCGTTCCTGGAATCTCTACACCGAATGATCGTTGCCCACATCGTCCGTCTCCTCCACCCAGTATCCATCTTGCGAGCTTACCTGTTCATCTGAATCAAACAATTTATCGTGTGAGACCCTAGGGGTACTCAGCAAGTCTTTATGCCTCTAAAGGGGACACAACCTGGGGTGACGCAATTGCAGCAAAAGATAAACCCTAGCAATTCTATAGATACTCGCTAACCATCCGCCTAACCAGAGATAGACGGATGTCCGTGAATTAATAACAACAGTTATAAAGGTAATATTAACAGATCCATCCTCCTCCTCGCTTACCAACGAGGAAGCGGACGAACAACCCCCCATCTGTTGGCAGTTTTATTATCCATTTCATGAGTGTTGCACTATTTACTAGTCAGGTACTTAGTCAAATTAAAGCGGTACTTTAGTTATACTTGTCTATGATCGAGAAACTGTGCTCCAAGTCGTCCATAACCGCGGACACGGCTTTCAGAAAGTTTTACCCTACAGGGGTGCACAGATAGCAACACACACTCGATCAACCTCGGAAAAACCAAATCAAAACCCGAGGCGATCCACGACAAAGCGATCACGAGATTCAGAAATATTTGAGGCCACCCCATTAAGCTACCATGACGAAGTTGGCCGACTCGAGACGGACTCAAGGTTTGTGTGGGGCAGAAAGCGACTAGGAACCCGAAAGTGTGGTGGGCTTGTCGATCTGGAAACGTGTCACGGACCTAAACAGTACAGGTGCATTACCTCGCACAATTTTAAATTAAGCAGTAAAGCATGGCATAAGTACAGGAGAGTAATAAAGCCCCAAACTAATTGTGGCCCCAAGAAATAAGAATGAATCAAGCTCTGGCTCAGGGGGGTTCATAAGCCTCCCGGATGTGGATAGCGCGAATATTCAAGGAACAGGAATCAAGTACTCGGGTCCCACGGACACAAGTGAGCATGAAAAACCAAATAGCAGATATTGCTCACCGGTGCCACTTTCATTAGTTATACCATTACTACTCAGGTTAAGTTGTTTAGGTACCTCTTTATCCATCAGACACTCACATACCCTACACATGTTGTTCTACGACCCGCATGGCTCAAACAACTCCTGTAGTAATGGCTCATGGGATGGAGGAACAAGCTTCGGTGGGGTTTAAAAGTAAAGGCTATGCAGTACTTGGGATTCAGATTAATGCAATCGCGACTCAATGATGCAAGAATAAGATAGAGGCAATAGGTACTATATGTATGCAAGCATGTGGTAGTGCTTGCCTGGCAGCTCAGTTGAAGCGAGAGAAGGATCTGGGTAGTGCTCCTGGGTCTCTTGATATATCCCCTGCTCAGCGTCTATTCGGAGAAGAACCAAACAAACAAGGGCCAACATAAATAAAGTGCACAAGCATATGAATAAAATGCATCAAGCAAACAATCATGCCATGATGAATGATGCACAATTTGCATGGCAATAATGTAGCATGGCATGGGTGAGGTGTGGAATACAAGTATAAATCATTTTATGAAGTTTTAATCATATTTTATACTCAATTAAGTTGCTGTATGCTTTATAATTATATGATGCATGCTGCAAAACAGAACAAGGAATGCATAAACAGAAAGGTCTCGTCGAGCTAATCATTTTAGACATATTATTTGTCAAATTTGGAGTTATAAAACAAAAGTTATTAATTAATTAAGGAAAAAGGGCATGTTATTGTAATTTTAATCAACTTAAAAATTAAAGTGTCCAAAATATATTTTGGAGGGCATATTTGAATTCCTCACATTTTTCTGATTTCAAAACATATATTATTTGTATTATTTGGAAATGTATTTTAAAAGTTATTTGAAAACAGATTTAAATTTGTATTTAAACATTTTCTAGAATCATTTTTATTAAACAGAAATTCGCCAGGACTTTTTACACTCAACTGAACTTAGCCACAGACACCGACATGTGGGTCCAGTGCTGACTCAGCAGCAGTCGGCGTGACGGGGACTGAACCGGACTCTGCTTACCGCGTGTTTGTCTAGCCACCGAGACCGACAGGTGGGACCAGCCGATCCGCGGGGCCACTCACGGGCGCACCAGCGGGGACCTGCCACGTGTGGAATCCAGGGGAGCGCGGGTTGAGGCTGGAAGATCTAGGGGGCTTATCTGCGAAGTGGACGGAGAGGCTGACAGGTGGGGCTCCGGGGACGGCGGGTTTAGGCGGGAAAAAGGGCAGGGTTATATCCGAAAAAACGTCGCCGCCGCCGGACTATCTGCTGCGCGCCGATCTGCAGCGAATAGAGGATCGGCCGGAGTTTGGACGACGTTGGCGACCAAACGGTGGCGAAACTCGCCAAGCAGCAAAAAGGAAAGATGGATAGGGTGGTGCAGGCTACAATACTCGTTTAGCAAGCTCACACGGAGGCGGCCTACAGCGCGCGGGGCACGACGAAGAACAGAGGCGGAACGGAACGCTGCTGCAGCTGCTGCCGTCTGCCAGAGCGCGACGCGCGGCGTTGCACGGAGGCTGCTCGACGGAGCGCGACGGCGTTGCGGCGAGCTAGAAGGGAAAGGGAGATGTCCGGGAGGGAGAGGGGCTCACCTGCGACCGTTCGGTGCAGACAAACGTGATCGAGGTGGATCAGATCAACGGCGTGGCTCGTGGCCAGCTTCGTCGGCTCCCTCGCGGCATGGTGGCGTGGCGGCTGCCCCGGCGGTCTCCCGTGGCTTCCAGCAGAGATGGACGATGAAGAAGAAGCAGAGGAACATGCCAGAACTCGAGGACCTGCTTGACGCGCTCCAGATCAACGTGAGGACGATGTGGCCAAGGCTAGGGTTTAGGGGCATGTTTGAAAGCTTGCCAGCTTGGGGAGGAAGAAGGGAGGTAGAGGAGGACCTGGGCGCCTCCCAGATCCGATCTGAGATGGTTATGGTGACTTGGGGTGGTTGAGGTAGAGAGGGGAGGGAGGAGCACATGGGTTTGGTGGGAAAAAGAGGCATCAGTGAGGCTTTCTTCCCTCTTTTCTCTTCTTGTCTTGAAGCTAAAGAAGGAGAACGAGAGGGACCAGGGAAGGGCAGGGAGGCTGCAGGGTGGGCCGGCGTGGCGGTGGGGCTACCTGGCAGGGAGAGAGGGGGGGAAGCCAAGAGAGAGGGAGAGGGGAGGGGTAGCTCGGGCTAGGGTAGTTTGGGGCTCGGGTTAGGTTAGAGGGGTATCCTCGGGTTAGCTAGGTAAGAGAGGAGAGAGGCCAAGAGAGAGAGGGTGGAACTAGGGTTAGATAGAGAGGGGGCTCGGGTTAGGGATTTAGGCATGATCCACATGACCATGCATGGATGAAAAAGAAAAGGAGAGGAAGGAGAGGAAAAGAGAGAGAGAGAGATGTGGTGTGGTTTTATAGCAAGACCAAACTAGATCAAGCCAAGGAGGGAGAGAGAGATGAGAGATGAGATGGCTCACCCAAAAATCCAAATAAGAACAAGGAGGACCAAAGGTGGAAATGGTTGCATGGCCCATGCAAAAATAATTAATGCCATGTTTTAACCTTGTGAAAACAATAATATTTACATGGCATTATTCCTATGCATTCCCAAAAGTGGGTTTAAGCCAAGCAAAAGAATTTAAAGGAAAGTTCCAGATGGAGTAGATGGATATGATCACATTTGATTATAATTGGGACTTACTAGTGTGTTTATTCCACTAGATGTTTAATAGTCCCAAAAATACCCCAACATGAGCATAAATCCATGATAATCCATATGAAAGCTAGGGAAAAGGGCACTACTCATAATGCATGCAAAGGTGGCTCCACATATCAATAATGTGAAAACAACATGATGCTAAGATGAGAGCATGTGGAAAAAGAATTGGATCCATCCCAACCCACATGAGCTAGAGGTAAAACCCATAAAGTGCAAAGCTCATAATTAGTTGGATGGTGGAATTATAAGGTGGTGATAGAAAGGTGGTGGAGTTAAATAAAAGATATGCCCCCAACTCAACTTGGGCATTAAACAATATATCAAGAACCAAATACAATATCAAGAGGCAAATACAATTTACAATGCATATGAGAGAAGAGCCAAAACAAAAAGGGTTTTATATGATGCTCAAATGCAAGGTGGCATGATGACATGAGCATGATATATTTATGATGCAACAATTATATATATGAAGTAGCCATTATATTACTAGACCAAGTAGCATTGCAATTGTTAGACAATTGGGATGCTACATGTTGCAGGTTAGGAACATGTGCCTCACGACGAAGATCATGGTCTTGAGCCTCATGACGTGGTGGGCGTCGCTCAACATGTACAATTTGACGTTCCATGTCTTGATGTGGTGGAGGACGCGCCTCATGATGACCATGGTGTTGGTGTGGATGGTCATGACGGTGATAACGAGCTTGATCCTCAGTCATCACTTGGTGTGTCGAGTATGTGTTGTGGATTATGGCGTTGAACTTGAGGTTATACTCGAAGTTCCACTTGTGGTTGGTGTTGTTGGATCACTAGTGCCCTTGCGTGATGACCGTGTCCTTTGCGCCTTTCTTCAGGTCTTGAGGAGAAATCAACATCATAGCTTGATGTTGCGGCTTGCCGTGGGGAAGGTACATAGTGTGAAGAGCTTCCATCTTCAATCATGGGGGCATCATTGCATCTTGGAGCACTTGAATGAGGATTGTGACCAAGAGGAGAACGGTGACGTGACGAGCTTGAAGAGATTGATGCACGTTAACACTGTCTTGTATTGTTTGTCATTCCATTGATGAGGAGGCGAAGCTTGTCATTTGTTTTGGCGACAGAACGTTGGAGGGCTTCATTTTGACCGGCAAAGTTGTGTTGCATTGCATGCATTTGTTTTTCAAGGCCATCGAAGAGGTTGTCTATGTTCTTGAACTTCGCTTGAGTCTCGCCGAATTGTTCATATTGTCGTTTCTCCAGAGCCTCAAAACGTTCACAAAACTCATGTCGGATGATGTAGTGGCTTGCACGCGTCATGTACGGGCCCTATCCTTCTCCTTGGGGAGGTGGTTGGCTCAATTCACCATGCCTATCCATCATGCAAAACACACAAGGATTCTATATGGAAGTGTAATATGGTGGTGTTAGCCTTTTACCTCACCTTGGGGATTGCACTGAACTAGAAACCACAAGAGAAAACTATTAGCTTGAAAAGTGAAATTGCAAAGAAACATCACACTAAAGAAAACACTAAGACTCTCAAAAGCTTTTGGCGGAAGGTAAGGGTTGTGGAATGCCAAAGAACCAATGAAAAAAAAAGACTACTCAAAAGTGGGTAAAATCCAAACAAAACTCAAGTCAAAGGTAAAGGTCAACAACTCAAAAGGGTGACTGGAACTTCCAACTAAATACACACCCGTGGAGATTGTTGGGATTGACACGACTATGAAAATGAGCAACAAAACGTCCTAACGAAGACTAAGCTAGGTTGGCGTGCCAATTCAAGGAGAAACGGTGGCTTATTTGCAAACAGAAAAATGAGCAACGAATTTGTGCACTTGCCTTGGGTTCTCTTCTTTTCTCTCTTGCTTACAAGCTTGAGACTCTCTTTTGCTATGGGATACTATTTTTCTTTTTCTATGTATCTTTTTCTCTTTTTATTTTGTTTCCTTTTTTGCTCTACCTTGATGCTACCAAGTCACTCTTGATACTGCTTTTGAACTCTCACTATCCAAGGACAAATGCACAATGCTCAAGGAAACACAAGATGAGCCACTCTCGTGGGATAGGTACACACAAAGTAAGATGGGGTTAACAAGGTGACGCAAGTTATACCTTTGTTGGTGATGATGAACTTGCAGTCGGTGGTGCGGGATGATGTTTGGGTGCCGTGGTGTCAGTTAGCGTGGATGTTGTTGATGCGGAAGCCTGTTGTTAGTTGACGACATGCACACGGTACACAAAAAACAAGAAGAAATTAGCCAAAACGAAATAAGAGGAAAAAAGTCAAAATCAAGCGTTTGGGGTCGAAGACTCCGGGGAGGGGGCCGAGACTCCAGGGTGTGAGGCCGGAGACTCCGGGGTCAGGGATTCTGCTTGAACAAGTCGTGTTCTTGAGTAGAATTCCACGCCTTGGGGCCTCAACTCCACGAAAAATTTGGCCAAATTGGGCTGGGAAACACAGGGTAAAATTGGACCAATGCCTAAGACAAGATTCGGTAGGATCAAAACCACCAATAACACTCCAAATCAATAGATCGATCCAAAGGAAAATTCGAGGCTCTTTTTTGGGATTTTTGAATTTGGGAAGAAAAAATGGAGGAGAAATTCGTTAGCAACAAAGCTCTTGATACCAATATGTTGAGGGGTTACCTCGGGGGTGCCTAAACTTTCACGAATTCCCATGAAAGTAGAGGGGGGAGTGTGGGGGAAAGAGAGATGGGATGAACAACATGAACTCACGCACGAAGAACACACTCACGCAAAGACACGATTCAAGCCAATAGCTCACGCTAGCGGCTACCGGTCTTGTTGAGGACTAACCTAGGGGGTGCCCAATCGTTCATGAATCCTCGTGGAAATCGAGTGGGAAGTGCAGGGCAAGGAGAGAGGGAATGAACTCGACGAACTCACGCGTGAAGAACAGGATGAACACACACACGCAAAACCATGATACAATCCAATAGCTCACGCCGGCGGCGACCGGTCCAATGCAATCCCTAGGATCGACATCGAGCGAAGTGCTATCTCTTGAGCCAGCACGGTAAGTAGGGAGTCTCGGTGAGATCTTGACGTACTGGAATAGGGACTCCAATGCCAAGGCCTTGTACAACGAGGGAGTCAAGATGGAAAGTCCAACAAGGTGGGGGATATTTGGTGCTCCACTATAAGAGGAGCATCAGGCAAGAACTAGATAGATCCACAAGGGGTGTCCCCTAATTCAAAATATCAAGCCTAGGGTTTACAATAGATGTGAGGGACTATATATATAGGCCAGCCACTAGTTCACTAGTTCAAGGGTATTTTGGCGATAAAAGATAAGTTCTGGATGGACTAAAGGGGTACATGGTCCGGAGACCCAAAGGATTTTACATGCCTGTCGATGCGCGGTCTGGAGACTCTGGTGTAGCGGACCAGAGACTCTAGTGTAAGACGGATATTCCGATCTATCTCTGGTCTGTCTTTGGAGGGGGATCAGACTGTCCCAGGCTCGGTCCTAAGGCTGGTCCGGAGACAGGCTAGAGACTCCGGAGTCTCGGTCCGAAGATTACGGTCTTGCAGGCCGGAGACTCTGGTGTGTTCAGTGCTAGCAGCTTCTTCTTCACGCTTTGCTCCTTGTACCTCATCCATGGGGGCTTGGTGATGTGTTGTGGCTTCATAGCTAATAATGCATAGAGTAGTTGCAAGAAGTAGCAAACCATCCAAGGATGTATCAAAGTCACACGAGGAGAGGAGCGAGTTAACCTTAGCTTGTACGAGTTTATCTCGTGCATGAGTCATTGGTCCACTTGGGGGACGTGTCAGTGTAGATGTAGGGATGTTCGTAGGACAGGCTACATCATCTCCCCCTTGGGAAAGAGTCTTCCTCAACTCTTCATGGTTATCATCTTGAACATCTCCATGGTAGGGTGAGAGGTCCTTGACATTGAATGTATTGCTCACAAGGTACTTGGAGGTTGGAATGTAGATGATGTAGGCATTGTTTTTGATTCTCTTTAGGACCTTGAAGGGACCATCTCCTCTTTGTTTGAGCTTGGAATCATGTTCCTTGGGGAAGCGGTCGTTGCTCAAGTGTATCCACACAAGGTCACCTTCTTCAAAGATAATCTCCTTCTTGTCCTTGTTAAACTTGAAGCTTTGCAAAAGACTTGTTGTTCGATAGTAGAGCTTGTTTCTTTGTGAAGGTTCTTCATAGCTTGGGAATGCTTGTCAATGTCCATGTTGGTGCGCTCTTGGAGAGGTAATGGTAGGATGTCGAGCGCGGTGAGGGGCTCGAAACCATAGACGATCATGAAAGGACTCATCTTTTTTGTATAGTGCTTGGCTCGATTGTAGGGGAACTTTGCGTGGGGAATGCATTCCTCCCAGTCCTTCAAGTTCTTCTTGATCAACACACGAAGGAGAGTCCCGAGGCTTTGGTTGACAACCTCAGTTTGGCCATCGGTTTGCGGGTGTGATGGGAAGAGAAGAGTAGCTTGACGCCGAGCTTCCCATTAGGGTCTTCTACAAGTAGCTCGAGAATTTGATGTCGCGGTCGGAGACATTGTTCGTGGCACACCGTGAAGACGAACAATTTCCCTAAAAAAATTGGCAACATGTGAATCATCGTCTGTCTTGTGGCACGGGATAAGGTGTGCCATCTTTGAAAAGCGATCCACTACCACAAATGTAGAATCATGAACATGCTTAGACCTAGGTACTCCTCACATGAAATCCATGCTAATGTCTGACCATGGTGCATGAGGAATAGGCAATGGCATATAAAGACCAAATGGGTTATACTTAGACTTGGACTTAGCTTGAACACATGTCATGCATCATTAAACATAGCGCTCCACGTCGCGCTTCATCTTTGGCCAAAAGTAGTGATTTGAGAGCATGTCCAATGTCTTGTCATGGCTAAAGTGACCCATGAGGCCTCCACCATGTGATTCTTGGAGAAGCAAAAGTTGAAGAGACGACTTCGGGATGCAAAGCTTTTTTTGTTCAAAGAGAAACCCCTTATGAAAATAGAAACCATCAACTCCTTTGTCAATGGAGCACTTTGCAAAAATTGGTCCAAAGAACGGGTCAGAATAATACAAAGTTTTGATTTCATCAAGACCCAACACATTTACTTCAAGTCGAGTAAGAAGGCATGTGTGCTTGCGAGATAAAGTGTCTGCAACTACATTATCTTTGCTTTTCTTATACTTGACAATGTAAGGAAAAGACTCTATGAACTCAACCCACTTAGCATGTCGCTTACTTAACTTGAAGGACAAGTACTAAGGAAAAAAGCTCTTTGTCATAAATCGGATAATTGAGGCATGTGCCATCAAGTTTCTCGCTATGGTAGGCAGTTGGACATCAGTTTTGCATAAGGACTCCTCCGATACCAATACCACTAGCATCACACTCTATCTCGAAATGTTTTGCAAAATCTGGTAAGGCGAGAAGAGGTGCTTTGGTATGCTTCTTTTTGAGTTCATCAAAATCACTTTGTTGTGCTTTACCCCACACAAAGGTGACATTCTTTTTGGTCAACTCGTTGAGAGGACAAGCAATGGTAGAAAAGTCTTTCACAAAGCGACGATAGAAATCGTTCAACCGATGAAAACCTTAGAGTTCACTCACATTTGTTGGGATGGGCCAATCTCGTATGTCCTTTACCTTGGAAACATCAACTTCAATGCCCTTCGAAGAAACGACAAATCCAAGAAAAATCAACTTGTCTTTAGCAAAAGTGCACTTGGGAAGATTAGCATATAGCTTTTCGTGTTGAAGGATTTGCAAAACCTCCTTGACATGTGTAACATGTACCTCAAGTGACTTTCTATAAACAAGTATATCATTGAAATATACAACAACACTTTTTACAATGAGAGAATGCAAAATATGATTCATAAGGCACATGAAGGTGGATGGGGCATTAGATAAGCCAAAAGTCATGACCAAACATTCATAGAGACCAATTTTGGTCTTGAAGGAGGTTTTCCACTTATCACCTTCCGCCATGCATATTGGATGGTAACCACTACGAAGATCATTTTTTGAGAAAATAGTGGCTCCACATAACTCATCAAGCATGCCATCGAGACGTGGTATGGGATGTCGATAATGCACGGTGATAACATTGATTGGACGACAATCCATGCATAACCGCAACATATCATCCGTTTTTGGATCAAGAATCACGGGTGCCGCACTTGGGATAGTGCTTACTTGGATCAAACCTTTGGAGACGAGTTGGTTGATTTTATGGTCGATCTCCTTCGTCTCCCCCGGGTTTGTGCGGTAGGCGGTGCAGTTTGGAAGAGTTGCGCCGGGTATGAGGTTAATGCGTTGCTCAATTCCGTGAAGAGGAGGGAGTCCATGAGGTAGCTCTTTGGGAAATACATCCTTCAATTCCTACAAAATAGCCATCAAAGAGGGAGGAATATTTGTCAAGTCATTAGTTCCCATGCGTTAGTCCCTTGCAAACGAGGACGTAGTGCAAGATGGATGAGTTATTCCTCACATCTCTCATCTCACTTTTGGTGGCAAGATGAACACTCTTAATTTTTCCATTCGAGTTAGGCTTGTGTCTCTCACTCGCTGTGAGGTGGTTCTCTCGCTCAGCACTCTTCTCACAAGATGGTGCTGTGGTTTGCGACCTCGCTAAAGCCTTTGCATTGTCCACAATTATTTGGCTAGGAGCCATCGGTTAAAACATATGTCTTGTTAAGCCACTTAAACATGTATACATTCGTGTGACCATCATGTAGAGCACCTTTGACGAATTGCCATCGTTGACGAAGCAACATGTGGCAAACCGTCATTGATACGACATCACACTCCACCGTGTCTTTGTATGGGCTAATAGAGAATGTTACCAAGATGGCGTGCTTGATCTTCATAGAACCTTGGTCACTTAGCCATTGGACATGGTAGGGGTGCTTGTGAGAATGGAGGGTGACGTTGAGCGTCTCACACAACTTGGTGCTTACAAGGCTATGGCAACTCCCTCCATCGATGGTCACCTTTATAGATTTCCCATTGATGCTAGCACGTGTTTGGAAGATATTTGATCGTTGATCTTCATGCTCTTGTGGTTGAGTAGTCAAGATCCTTGTGACAACAGGCGATGGACTTGCGTCATGTTCACACATGATGAGTTCTTGGTCATCATCCACACGTTTCCTTGTTAGTTCTTTGACTCGGGCATCAAATTCATCTTCGCTCAAGGAATCTTCATCGCCATTGTCATGGATGAACAATACTTTCTTGTTTCCACAAGTGGCAGACTTGTGTCCTTTGCCTCCACACTTGTAGCATTTGTCGTTGAATGATGGGCCATCCTTTGTATACCTGCCACTTGGGGGGAGTTTGCCTTGAGGAAGTGTGGGCTTGAAGGAAGTCTTGGAGGTACTTGAGGAGCTTCCATTGAAGGTTGTTTGTGTAGCGATTGAAGCTTGCTTGTAGGTGAAGTACGTATTGGGCTTGTTGTATTTGATGTCCTCTTGTACTTGACGCTCAGCTTTTGTTGCGATGTGCACAAGCTAAACCATGTCATTGTATGTTTTGAACTCGACGATGCGCTTGATTGGGTGGCTCAAGCCGATAAGGAAACATGCCATTGTTTGCTCCTTGCGCTCTTCAATGTTGGCACGGATCATGTTGAGATCCATTTGCTTGAAGTACTCTTCCATGACCTTTGTCCCTTGACTAAGCGATTCAATCTTGTTGAAGAGGTCACGTGTATAGTGTGAAGGAACAAAGCGGGATCTCATATGAGCCTTGATGTCATGCCAAGTTGTGATTGGAGGCTCTTCTCTTGCTTCACGAGAAACTTGAAATTTTTTCCACCAACGGTTGGCATAATCATCAAACTCAAGCAGGGCCATGGCGACCATCTTCTCATCACTTTAGTTGTGCATACAATATCTTATCGACTTTGAGTGCCCATAAGAGGTATTCTTCGGGGTCATTTGAATCGGTGATCTTGGGTATTGTAAACTTGAGCTTGCCAAAGGATTCTTCCTCATTGTGGTCATAGTGGCAGTGGTTGCCATGATAGTGATGGTCTTTATCTTCCATGCAATTATTGCGATGAGCTTAGTGAGCTTGTTGATGTGCTTGCGGTGGAGGAGCCTCATTTTGGGGAGGTGGAACGTGGTTCTCGCGATGTTGCTGAGGAGATTTCTCTTGCACTTGGCGCGGTTCATGACGAGGTTGAGGCTCTTGGGCCTCATGAGGTTGTTGAGGATGTGGAGCTTCTTGACGCGGTTGTTGACGAAGAGGAGCTTGTTCCTTGGTTGGTGATGTGGATTAGGCACATGGGTCTCACGACAAAGATCATGGTCTTGAGCCTCATGATGTGGTGGGCGTTGTTCCACATGAACAATTTGACGCTTCATGTCTTGATGTGGTGGAGGAGGCACCTTGTGATGACCATGTTGTCGGCATGGACGTTCATGATGGCGATGACGAAGAGGAGGATCTTGGAGAGCTTCATGTTGGTGACGAGATTGTTCCTCCAAGTTGGAGTCATCACTTGTTGTGTCACGTATGTGTCGCGGGAGATAGTGGTGGACTTGAGGTTGTGCTTGAGCTTCCACTTGTGGTTGCGCTTGTTGGATCACTAGTGCCCTTGCATGATGATTGTGTCCTTCTCGCCTTGCTTAGGGCCTTGAGGAGAAATCACCATCATAGCTTGTGGTTGTGGCGTGCCGTGGGGACGGTACATAGTGTGAAGATCTTCCATCTTCAACCACGGGGGCATCATTGCATCTGGGAGCACTTGGATGATGATCTTGACAAAGAGGAGAATGGTGAAGCGAAGAACTTGATGCGCGTGAATGTGGTCTTGTCATTCCGTCGACGAGGAGTCGAAGCTTGTCATTTGTTTTGGTGACAGTGCATTGGAGCGCTTCATTTTGATGGCCAAACTTGTTTTTCATTGCATGCATTTGTCTTTCAAGGCTATCAAAGCGGTTGTCGATATTCCTGAACTCGGCTTGACAACGATCACGGAACTCATGTCATGTCTCAAGCGCTTGGCAACGATCACGGAACTCATGTCGGATGATGTAGTGTCTTCCGTGCATCTTGTACGGTCCTTGTTCTTCTTCTTGAGGTGGTGGTTGGCTCGACTCACCGTGCCTATCCATCATGCAAAACACACATGGATTATATATGGAAAGCAATATGTGGTTGGGAAGCCTTCAACCTCACCTTGGGGATTGAACCAAACTAGAAACCACAAGTAAGAGCTATTAGCTTGCAAAGTGAAATCGCAAAGAAACCTCACACTAAAGAAAGGACTAAGACTCTCAAAAGCTTTTGGTGGATGGTTAGGGTTGTGGAATGCCAAAGAACCAATCAAAATAAAAGGGATAGTCAAAAGTGGGTAAAATCCAAACAAAACTCAAGTCAAAAGGTAAGGGTTAACGACTCAAAAGGGTGATGGGAACCTACGACTATGTACACACACATGGAGATTGGTGGGATTGACACGACTATGAAAATGAGCAACCAAAATGTCCTAACGAAGACCTATGCTTTGTGTCGTTCCAATGCAAAGAGAGACGGTGGCTCGTTTGCCAAGAGGAAAAATGAGCAACGGATTTGTGTACTTGCCTTGGGAGCACTTTATTTCTCTCATGCTTACAAGCTTTGAGACTCTCTTTTGTTATGGGATACTATTTTTCTTTTTCTTTGTAGCTTTTTCTTTCTTTTTCTTTTGTATTTTTTTGCTCTCCCTTGATGCTACCAAGTTACTCTTTCTCTTGCTTTTGTACTCTCACTATCCAAGGACAAATGCACAATGCTCAAGGAAACACAAGAAGAGCCACTCTCATGGGATAGGTACACACAAAGGAAGATAGGGTTAACAAGGTGACACAAGTTATACCTTCTTGGTGATGATGATCTTGCGGTCGGTGGTATGGGCTAATGTTTGGTGTCATGGTGTCGATGAGTGCGGATGTTGACGATACGGAAGCGTGTTGTTAGTAGACAACACAGACACGAGACACAAACAAACAAGAGGAAAATTAGCCAACGCGAAATAAGAGGAGAAGGGGTCAAACACAGGCGTCAGGGGCGGAGACACTACTGTCTTTGGGAAGAAACTCCGATGCTAGCCGAAGACTCTGGTGTAGTCAGGACAGAAAATCCGGTGTGGGCTAGAGACTCCATATTTAGGTCCAGAAACTCCAGTCTAGGACAGAGCTCGAACTGCTCGTGTTCTTGAGAGGAAATCCACGCCTTGGGTCCGCAAATCCGTGAAAAATTGGCCAAATTAGGCTGCGAAAATGCAGGGTAAAGTTGGACCAACACCTAAGACAAGTTTTGGTCGGATCAAAACCACAAATAACACTCCAAATCAAGAGATTGGTCCAAAGGAAAAAAATTGGGGCTCTTTTTTGGGGGGATTTTAGAATTTTTGGTGGATAGAAGAAATATTTGTGGGGTAATTCGTGAGCAACGAAGCTCTTGATACCAATATGTTGAGGGATAACCTCAGGGTTCCCGATCTTTCACGAATCCCCGTGGAAATAGAGTGGGTAGTGTGGGGGAAGGAGAGAGGGGCTGAACTCGATGAACTTACATGCGAAGAACACGATGAACACACACATGCAAAACCACGATACAAGCCAATAGCTCACGCCGGTGGCGACCGGTCCGGCACAATCCCTAGGATCAGCGTAGGGTAAAGTGCTCTCTCTCGAACCGGCACAACGAGTAGGGAGTATCGGTGAGATCTTGATGTCTTCGGAAAGAGACTCTGATGCCAAGACCTTGTACAATGAGGGAGGCACGATGCAAACTCCAACGAGGTGGGGGATATTTGGTGCTCCTCTATAAAAGGAGCAAGAGGAAAGAACTAAATATATCCACAAGGAGTCTCCACCAATCCCAAATATCAAGCCTAGGGTTTACAATAGATGTGGGGGACTATATATAGGCTAGCACTAGTTCAAGGGCTTTGGGATAAAAGATAAGTTCTAGATGGACTAAAGTGGTACATGGGCCGAAGGCCCAAAGGCTTTTACATGACTGTCGACACGCGGTACGGACACTCCTGTGTGGGCCAGAGATTCTGGTTTATCTTCGGTCTATCTCTGGAGGGGGGATCAGACTGTCCCCGAGCTCGGTCCGGAGGCTGGTCCGGAGACGGGCCAGAGCCTCCAGTTTCTCGATCCAGAGATTCCAGTCTTGCAGGCCGAAGACTCCGGTGTCCTCAGCCCCATCACCTTCTTCTTCACGCCCTGCTCCTTGTACTCCATCCATGGGGGCTTGGTGATGTTTTGTGGCTTCATTGCTGATAATGCATAGAGTAGTTGCATGAAGTAGCAAACCATCCAAGGATGTATCAAAGTCACACAAGGAGAGGAGCGAGTTAACCTTAGCTTGTAGGAGTTTAGCTCGTGCAAAAGTCATTGGTCCACTTGGGGGACTTGTTGGTGTAGATGTAGGGACGTCCATAGGACTGGCTGCATGAGGTCCACGCGTAATCCCTAAGATCGGCGTCGGGCGAAGATATCTCTGTTGATCCAGCATGGCGAGTCGGGAGTCTTGGTGAGATCTTGACATCTTGGCAAAGGGACTCCGATGCCAAGGCCTTGTACAACGAGGGAGGCACGATGCAAACTCCAATGAGGCATGGGATATTTGGTGCTCCTCTAGAAAAGCAGCATTAGACAAGAACTAGATAGATCCACAAGGGTGTCTTCTAATTCCAATAACCACTCTAGGCTTTAGAATAGAGGTCAGGGACTATATATAGGCCAGCCACTAGTTCAGGGGTAGTTTAGGCAATAGAGGGTAAAGTCTAGACGGATTTTGGGTTACATGGGACCAAGGTCCAAAAGGCTAATAACATGCATGTCTCGCTTACATCAGAGACTCTAGGGTGTGAGGGCCGAAGACTCCAGGGTGGTTGAAGACTCCGGGGTGGAGCTCGATCTTCGGGGCTGACTCCGAGGCGGCATAAAGAGAGCTCCTGAGGGGGTCCGAAGTCCTGGGGCAAAGACTCCGGGGTCGAAGGCTGGAGACTCCGGGGTGCGCGGAAACTCCAGGTGTGGTGATGCTCTTAGGTGAAGACTCCGTGGGGGTGTACTGAACGCTCTAGGCAGGGGTCCGAAGACCGGTTCGGAGTCCTGGCTGGATACTCCGGGGTTGTGGGCCGGAGACTCCGGGATTCAGGGCCAGAGACTCCGGGGCTTCAGCCTCAGCAGCAGCTTCTTCATGTCCAGCTCCTTGTACTTCATCCATGGGGTCTTGGCGATGCGTTGGGGCTTCATATCTGATAATACATAGAGTAGTTGGATGAAGTAGCAAGCCATCCAAGGATGTATCAAAGTCACACGAGGAGAGGAGCGAGTTAACCTTAGCTTGTAGGAGTTTGGCTCGGGCGCGAGTCATTGGTCCACTTGGGGGACTTGGTGCTGTAGATATAGGGACGTCCGTAGGACTGGCTACATTAGGCATGGACGTTCATGAGGGTGATGACGAGCTTGATCTTCCAAGTTGGAGTCATCACCTGTGGTGTCAAGTATGTGTCGCGGGCGATGGTGTTGGACTTGAGGTTGTACTAGAGGTTCCCCTTGTGGTTTTCCTTATTGAATCACTAGTGACCTTGCATGATGACGGTGTCCTTCGCTCCTTGCTTGAGGTCTTGAGGAGAAATCACCATGATAGCTTGATGTTGCAGTGTGCTGTGGGGAAGGTACATAGAGTGAAGAGCTTCCATATTCAACCACGGGGGTGTCATTGCATCTTGGAGCACTTGCATGTGGATCTTGATGAAGAGGAGAACGGTGATGCGACAAGATTGAAGAGCTTGATGCTCGTGAACATGGTCTTGTGTTGCACGCGAGTTCAGCCATCAACCTTTTTAGCGCTTTGTTTGGTTGACGAAGTTGATGTGCATGACCCTCGTCTCTTGATGAAGGTTGGAGAAGCCTTTCCTCATATCATGCATTTGTTGTTGAAAGCTGTTGAAGTGGTTGTCGATGCTCTTGAACTCGGCTTGAGTTTCGCCAAATTTATGGCGTGACTCGAGACCATTGCAACGTTCATGGAACTCATGGCGGATGATGTTGTGGCTTGCGTGCATCATGTACGAGCCTTCTTCTTCACCTTGGGGCAGAGGTTGGCTCGAGTCACCATGCCTATCCATCATGCAAAGCAACAATGGATTTTATATGGAAGGTAATATATGGTGGGTGGTTAGCCTTTGACCTCACCTTGGGGATTGCACCGAACTAGAAACCACAAGAGAGAACTATTAGCTTGCAAAGTGAAATCACAAAGAAACCTCGCACTAAAGAAAGAATTAAAACTCTCAAAAGCTTTTGGTGGAAGGTTAGGGTTGTGGAAAGCCAAACAACCAAACAAAAGAAAAGGGATAGCCAAAAGTGGGTAAAATCCAACAAACTCATGTCAATGGTAAAGGTCATAAGGGGTGACCTCAAAGGTGGCCCGATCTTCACGAATATCATGGTAAAATTGATGGGAAAGCGAGGGGAAATGGGAAGGTAGCGGAAGTGGACACACACCTCGCAAAGAACACGATGAAAACACAAAAAAATCACACGATACAAGGCCGATTGCTCCTGCCGGTGGCTACCGGTCCGATAGAATCCTTGCAAGGAAAGATTGGTCAACATGCTCCCTCGATCCCAAGCAGAGAGGAAATAACACCTTAGAGAGGGTCTTGACAACTACGCTCACGCACTTTCAAATGTAGGCCTTGTACAACGAGGGGGGCGTGATGCAAACTCCAACGAGGTGGTGACGATAGTCAGTCCCCTTGGCAAAGGGGATGAGGCAAAACTAGAGATACCGCAAATGGGGTGACTTTAGTCTATCATCTATGCCTAAGGGATACATGAGGGGGTAGGGGTTATATTTATAGGCTAGCCACTAGAATGAGGGTAGTTTAGGCAAAGGGGTAAGTAAAGGGAATATTCCAGGGCATCAAACCCAGATCCATGCGCAGACAGGTAATTCCGGCGGTAAGTCCGGCGGCGCTAGTTCTAGCGCTGGTGATTCCGGTCTTTGTCGTTTTGGCATGCAGAAGCCGCTTTCGGCGCGGGGTCTGATCCACTGGTTTGTGCACCGGAAGTTCCGGTAGGGATTACAGTCCACCGGATCTGTAGCCAGAAATACCGGCGGGGCTTAGGTTCGCCGGTCCTGGCACCAGTTCTGTCTCGAGCTTCTTCCGTCTCCTCTTCCAAGCCTCTGCCTTGTCGGGCGTGGTGCTCCAGGCTTCCTCACTTGCCTCCTTACTTGTTGGTGTGAACCTATCATGATAATTGGACGGAGTATGAAGTAGTATACCATTCAATAGGGTAGGAAGTGGGATCGCATAGAGGAATGGATTCACCTTTGGAGTCCATGATGACTTGGCATAAGTTGGAGACCTTGATGTGGTAACGACCGGAGGTCAGGCTACATCATCTCCCCCCTTCAAAAATAGTGGTCCTCGACTCTACATGCTCATCACAAAGTAGAAGCGATCGAGTGACATTATTGATCCTGGGTTCACCATATAGTCGTCCTTCAGAGGATTGACTTGACAACACTTCAATGTTCCTTCACCTTCCATGAAGCCTACAAATCTCACCACAAAACGGAAGCAACACTCAAAGCGTAGCCAATTCGTGAAGATTATAGCATGAGTCCTCAAGTAGGAGGAAGGCACCTTATGATGTAGAGATAGATCATTGAAGGGCAGCCATAGGTATCTCTCTTCGAGTCGTCGTGTTAACTCATGGTCCATATAGGTTGACGCATAAGCGATTGTACCTTCACACAACAAAGAACAAACAACATATGTTCATGCGTGATAGAGGAGAATGTCATTTGTGGCATCTCCATTCTTGTTCACAACACTGTTAGCACAACTCAAGTATAGCAAAAGAAATGCATATGCAAGGTCAAAGTGCATGGAAACTATTCGAACAGCATCCAAATGTGGGAACTCAAAAACTCCATATAAAGTCTTAGTGTAGCATTCAAAGCAATTGACTAAAATATTGATCAACATCTTTGATGCAAGAATAGGAGAATTCGGCTATGGGGCCCCGGATTAATCCTCCGAGAATCCCTGTTATGCATACTGCCCCGATCCCATGATTAGTTAGTCGTGGCGCATAACCAACAAGTATCATTACATCATCCGAGAATATACCCTCGTCAACAAGACTTACATGAATGCCATTATGGCTATATCAATAAACAGTAGCGGAACTTCATCAATCATAGAGCCCGAGCCATGCCTTAACATACAGGCAACTGACTGGGAGAACTTCCTAGCTCGCAGAATCGCCAACCCATCTTCTTCCTGAAATCTGACCAAGTAAATAGCCAGGGACAATGCCGGTGAGTACTTTGAATGTACTCACAAACCACCTTAACTTAAATAATAATAACATGAGGCTATGCAATATGGCTGTGGTATTAGGAGGGCTCCAAGAGGGGTTATTTTCTAAATAGTTTCTCTCGTAGATATAGCATCTACATATCTTTGTTGAAAACTTTTGTAAACCATTTTGGAAACCGTTTTGAAAAGTTTTGGAAAACACTTGGGCTGGGTCACCCATTTGTTCCCGTTTTCAGGTCGTCCCACGACCAAACTCCTTCCATCCCTTTCTGACCATCCCATGGTCATAGTAGGGATCCTTTTCAACCATCCCATGGTCAAAACATTTTAAAAGCCATTTCTTTTCAGAAATCCTTTTTGAAAACAAAACCAGCACCGCTCTACAGAAGTTTGTCCAACCCGTCCTTAACCGCGGACATGGCTATTCAAATAGATTTACACTCTGCAGAGGTTGTACACTTTACCCACACCATCCGGGTACACTACCCTGAACTTCACCTATGGTGGGTCGAGTAACCGATCAAGACTCTCCGGATGCCCACTCCAATATAAGTGCCTACCCTATGAGTGTTAATCCCCTCAAAACTGGGACGTCGGGCGAGGACCAACCGGAGCGCTTAATGCACGTCCCACGTGCGCACTTTCAATGAGGGGCTCATAGTAACGCGTGGAGGCCTGCCGACCCTTTGTTCCTTCTCCAGGTCAATGGACCTATATCGGAGAAGGCCCACCCTCCAGGGATCCCCGATCCCCTGTAGTTGTTGCGAGGCAGCTCATACTAGAATGGACAAACATCAAATCCAGCCTTGTCCCATACCAGAGTAATGTGGTTGCACAGGTTAAGTTGTTATAGCTAGACTGTAAAGAACCGGGTGCGTTTTCATAAACCTTTTTCCTCCATCCTTCCTTCAGCATTTTTTAAAACAAAACCTCTTTCTTTCTAAACATCTCTTGGGAGGTCCCACCTCACCAAGGTTTTATCATAAAACATTTGGTAAAACTTTTTCGGGGGTCTTCCCTTCCTCTAGCATTTGCTTCGGCCAAATCGGGGTCTCAAATGGGGAATGGTGTAATACACCATCTATTCCACTACGAGCAAATAGGTATCATCAAGAGGGTTGTACTTATTAGTACCATTAAGTAATGGTTTGGAGGAGCCAAACCACTACCATATATATACATCAATATATAGCAAAACAATGCAGTTTTAATAAGCAGTTGATAAAACATGCATAAGTAAAGCAGTAGGACGATGCTTATGAGCAAGAAGGTGGCATGTCTGAGATCAGCAATACGGCATAATTTTCCCTGGACTTCTTCTTAGAAAACCATAATACCAATAAAATCCATTTCCTTCTGCTCTCCGATATAACCGCAACTATCATCGATATGGAACACATGCAGACAAACAAAAGGGCCCAATCAATACAAGGCATACAATCACCACTACCATTCAGCAAACAAGCAATTGAATAAACTCCTATTAAAGTTCTGTAGTTTTTAGAGAGGATTGGATTTAGGAGGTTGAGATGGTCTTGGAGAAGGGGATGAAAATCCCTTAGGATTTATAGTCTAGAAACTACCTAAGAGATGGGTTTTTGAACAAGACCATATTCTGTAGGGTACCATTATAAAAACATGATACCAACAGATATGATTTGATAAAATGAAACCAACAAAAGTGGTTTCACTATTTTATCACTTTTCTTTATTTAGTTAAGATTTTTCTAGTGAAATGACTTCTAGTTTTAGGGAATAATTCACCAGATAAGTTCTGGAGCTTCAAAAATTATTTCCTTGGATGGTTAGGTAGGGCTTGATGTACTTGTTCACTGAGAGTTGGAATCAAGTCCAAAGAATTACCAGAACGCCCTCAGGAAATTCCTAAAGGCAGTTCTATAGGATTCTTCTCCTTTTTACCAGATTAAAACTACAGGAGCTAATGAGTTGGTTCCAAGGGCATGGGCTAGGCATGTCCAATACCTTTCTGTAGGAATTGGATTCACCCTTTTTGGAGCTGTAAAACTTCTGTAGTGCTTTTTCTACTGGAATTACCATAGGCAGAGATGATTAATTCACCAAAATTGAACGGGGCCTCAATAAAATTTGATCTCCTGGATTTGTGTGGATCTTAGTGCCCTCATCACAGGGAGTTAGAACTGGGTCAATACCTCTGTTGGTTTGACCCAGAGAAATTCCTAAAGTCAGCTCAGAGCTGTTTTTGTTATTTTTACTAAAGACCAATTACTGTTCACCTTGGCATGCGACCAAGGTCCAGGGATAGGTACTTCCAATACCTTTCAGATGCAATTGGTTTTTCTCCAATTGGAGTTGTACAACTCAAAGAAAGAATTTATTTGTTAAAAAGTATACATCTGAGGATTTAATTTACTAATGGCATCCTAGTCAATATTTTTAGTTACTTTCTGTTCAGCTTGTTGCACAAAACACTAGGGTACTTGGTAAAAATTAGATCTGGGAATCTGGAAGCATTTTACATTTTTATTTTGAATTAAACCAATCAGTCTAATAGGCAGATCTGTGAAAGGAATTAATAAAAAGAAAGGGGCAAGGGCTGCTGGGCTTGGATCTGGGGACAGTTGGGCCGTCCAGAGGAAATGCGCTCACAATGCGAGCCAGCAGACGGAAGGGATTTCAATCTTGCGCCCGGCGGCAGCGATCACCCGACCGGGCGAAGGGGTATTGGCTATCTGGGGCCGTTCGATCTAGTCGAGATCGACGGCGGGCGATCGTCTTCTTCGCGGAAAACAGGGCCGCGGCAAGGAAACCTAGTTGGTGGCGGGTTGTGAGCGGGGCGCTCACCTGAGGGGCGGAGGGGCGACGGGGAGGGGCCGAGGCGACGGAGGACTCCAGGGCGAGTCCGAAGAAGGGCAGCATGGGGTGGGTCGACGTCGGGAGGAAGCTTGCGTGACGGAGGCCGAGGATGATCTCGTCGGTGCATGCCGGCGGGGACAGATGAGTTGGCCCTGGAGAAAAAGAAAGGCACGGTTAGGTAGGGGGAGCTAGGGGAGCTCGTGGGCTGACATGCAGAGGGAATGGAGTAGGGAGGAGAGAGTCTTGCTCGATTTTGTGAGGAGGCTGAAGCTTCCTCCTCTTCTTCTCTCGGGCAGCACAGAGCTGGGGAGAGGTAGGGCGTGCTAGGGGAGCTGAGTGGAGGTGGGAGGGAGAAAATGAGGGGGCAGAGGCTGGCTAGGGTGGCCTCTAGCCATAAATACCAAGAGGGAGGAGGAGAGGTGGTGAATTACCAAATTGGGCATGGGGGAGGGCAAATGCTGGCCAATGATTGGGCCAGAGGGAGGTGAAGAGGGGTATTATTGGTACTTCCTAGTGCTAGAGCTCAGAGAGAGTGGTGGCATCATTGGTAATTAAAGGAGGACCAATCTTGTAAGATATTTGTTGTCCCTCTCTCTTACTACTAGTACAAGGGCAAATTAGGTAATGCTAATGTGGTGCTACAGGGCTGGTCGACCAGGGTGTGTCCTGGTACTAGGGATAAGCATTGATCAAGGTTGGAAGAGATTTAGAAGTGCTTAGAGTAGAGGTTCGCTCCATTGACCAATTTGATCAAACTGGAGGTTTATGAAGGAAGTCCAAAATATTGCATTGGACTAGAGGAGAAAATGGTACTGGTGAGTAGATAGGGTCAAGTTAGACTCCTAGGATTTAATTTAGGAGTGGCCTTGGTAGTACTTAGGATGGTTAACAAGATGGTTCAGGTGCATTCTCAAAAATGCACATGGTTTGAGAAAAGGAGATATTCCAAAATGTGATGTTGGAACTGTTTCCAGACTTAGCCAAATTTGGCAGTTTTGAGGATTTTGGCTAGAGTATGACAGGGAATGTTCTTGGAGGAGTTGCAATGTATCAGAGCTTTAGAAAGTGGGTGATATGGAAGTTTAGAGTGAGTATAATAGATCCTTGCTTGATGTTGGTCTTCATTGACTAGGAAGCTTCTAGAAGGGATCACTTCAGAATTGATCTGGTTAAGGGTTTTAGATGATCACCTGGTGGCTAGAGAGTGGATCCAGAGTGTATTCTTGCTTAGGGTTTGGTGATCTTAAAGTACCTTGATCCTAGAGGATGAGCTCCTAGAGTAGCTCATACTACTTCTAAGCAAACAATTCAAACAGGAGATCAAGGCAACTCATCTTACAAACAAATCAACTACTACTGAGGTTACCACCAAGCTTAGCTTGAGGTAAGGATGGGTATTTTGAAATAGGATGGAGTTTGAACAAGGTAAGGGCCTTGGTATCTCTACCAAGAGTAGAATTCAAAAGTTTACAAAAAGGTTTTGTTAAATCTAGAGGTAAGAGTATTAGAAGGTTCTGTCTTGAAAACATAGGGAGATTATATTATATAGCTCTCCATAGTTTGAGCAATAGAAGCTACTAGAATAGTTGGTTTGCAAAGGCTTCTTGGCTCAGGTTTTGAAATGCCAGAACATTTGAGAATATGGAGATTGAGCCAAGACACTTTTGGGAAGTAGCTTTTGTCAACTCGTGTTGAGGTAAGGAGTATATCATCTAATACACAATCATAGACATAGCATATCCAAACAACAAGCAAACAGTTCAGCACTCAACAAGAAAAAGTTTTTGTTCCCCCTGATTTTTGCATTCTGGACAACTAATCAGGGTTGCGGAAATTGGGATGTTACATCGGCAAAAACACATGTGGAAGAATATCCAAAACAACATCATTATGTGTGCAAACCAGCCATTGCAAAGATAATTTGCTCTATATGTTGGATGCCACACAAAAATCATCAAAAGCAAAGATCATGGTCATATGAGTATCACAAGAGGAAGCAAAAACAACATGTTTGCAAAAAAAACCATATGAAAGAGCAATTGTTCCTTATGTTTGTTGCAACAACAATACGAAATACTTGGAAGCTCTCATGACAATACATGCTCATAATGGCATTATGGTTGCACAAAAAACATCAGAAAGAGAATTTTTTCAACATTTTTGTTGCAACACACAAAGCATCAATATCCAATAGCAATGAAACATGATTGTCACAAGGTGAAATAATACCATTAACATGCTTGGAAACAAACCATAGGAAAGAGAAAATTTTCAACATGAAAGATGCAAAGCATGCAAAACGTATCAGAGCTAGGTTCGATCTTAAACTCACTTGTGGGATGCTCTCAAGAGCTCTTTTTGTCAATTTGTGCTAAACCGAGGTTGACATTATAGTGCGGGTACCTACACACATCAAATGTGTGTGCGTGGTAGAAAAACACATCATCTATCATGAAGTATGTCTTCTTTTGCACATCACCATTAATGTCAATCAAGTATGCAAGTGGGGAATATGCTTATCATGGCATTTACCAAAATCTCCAAAATTTGGGAAAGATATGGGGCCATCTCAATAGAAACCATATGATAATTATTGTTGCAAGCAAAATAGGTGAAAGAGCAGTTATTCATCTTATTGCAAGCAATGGGAGAAATTGTAAAACATCCATGACAAAGCATGGTCTGAGGGGTACTGTTTTTACCATCATTGCAAGCAAAATATTGGAAAGAGCAATTGTTAAACAAAGTGTAAGCAATGATATCATCAATGTAATGTTTAGACCATGGCATGTCTATGGCAACATCATCACAATCAAATAATTTCACATGCTCAACATTATGCAAATGAAAAGTATCACATGGAAATTTTAATGAGTCATATGTAATGTCACAAGTATCATCCATAGCATGCAAATCATCACAAGTCATCATGTCCACTAGTGGGATCATGGCATCATAAACACCCGTATTTTTACCTTGTTCATACCTCTCATATGAAGTGGGTGGTGTGGTAGTATTGACCTCCATGTGGGTGACTTCTTCATACAATATGGGGATGGCATCATCTTCATCCACCATGTACATCTTCTTGGTAAAAGGCATCATCATCTCCAAGGTTGGCGCTTCTTGATCAATGACCTAGCACATCATGAGAAAACACACTAGAGGTAGAGGGTAAGTCGCTAGAAATCAACGTGGCCTCACATGACCTATCAACTACCACTAAAACTCACTCGGTGTATTTTTTTTGACCTTCTTACCGTAGGGGAAAACCCCTACGGTGTAGATTTTCTATTAAAAATTAGGAGACAACAGCAATAGTGTTCACTACTGCTCACTCAGTGTATAACTCATGCCCTCCAAGTGGAAGCATGCAATATCACGTATGGTGGAGTGAATCATCTGACTCTTGCTTTCACTCAAGTGGGCTAAGTGGCTCTCATACTCACATGCGATTGGTACCACATCATCGCTCAAGCATACAGGGATAGGCTCGGTGTGCTCAACTCCATGCACCTCCTTTGGTGAAGAGAAAGTCCCATGCTCACCATTGTTGACCTTATCGCCTTCAAAGTTGGATGCCATAAGATGGTCATCGCTCTCCTCATGGTCGAAGGGAAAATCCCATGCTCGACCGTCATCTCGCCATTTTGTAGTAGTGGTGGAAGTAGGCTAATGTTCTTGTCGAGAGTGGTGCTCGGATCGACTTCATAACATATGTGGCCTTGTCTTCCTCCATATTGAAGTGTATACTCTTGACTTGGCGCGTGCTCATCCTCTTCTATGGCCACCTTGGCTTGTGTAGACATACTCTTGACATATCCATACACTTGGCGAAGTAGTGGTCTTCATCCTCCTCATCCATGAAGTTGCAAGCGTCATATTGGATGTTAAGTTTTTTCTGTGAAGATTGATGGCATGGAAGAAGGCTTTCCGTTGGTGCCATTTTTGTGGTGGAATGAGTAGTTGAAGGTGCCTTATGGTGGTGTCGACGGAGGTCATTGGCGTGCCTTGCCGAAGGTTGATGTAGGTGGCGCACTTGTCATCCATGTCCTTCTTTATCTTGGAAAGGTCACTTTTCAACTTCTCTAATAGATTTCGAACATTGGCGCTCTCGAGGTGGCGAAGATTCCTTGGATGACATCATGTGTCCTCTTCATGTTGGTCATGATAACGAGAGGATGTATGTCGATGGAGAGTCTTGCTTCATGGCACCTCTTGTGGAAGATGATGTTGGTGCGCCACATTTCTTGGACTAGGTGGCACTTGATGCCTTGGCGGTTGTTGCTCATGATGCCTTCAAGGTGGTGGTTCTTGGCGCCTTGGAGATGGTGGTGCTTGGCGCCCTATAGATGGTTGTTCTTGGCTCCTTGGAGATGGTGGGGCTTGATGCCATGAAGATGGTGGAGCTTGACGCCATGTAAGTGGTGGCGCTTGACACCTTGGAGGTGGATCATCGAAGTAGGTGGTGCCTGATACCTTTGATCCGGATTACGGATGTAGTATAGCTCTTTTTCCCTAGTAGACCTAGGTTTATCGAATCCTCGGGAAGCAGAAAGCGTAGTGAAGTTACTTTAATGGACCTTCAGGAGTTTTAGAATTCCTTTTGTGTTTTTACCGGACCAAGAGTTTTCTGTCTTTTGTTGTTGTCGATGATGGAGAGAGAGGGCCTAGGGAGTTCGTTTTCACCTGTAGCTGTGCAAAACATCTGATGGGAATAAAAGATAATAATAAAGTATGCATGTAATTGTTAGAGCAAGATAAATTATGTGTGGGCAGTGCATCCATAATTGCTATTGCCTCCGCAACCTCTTATAGCAATAACCCACTACTCTCATCCATAGAAGAAAGAGAACTAATGTTATGCATAGTGACGTCACTGTTGATCCCAAGTAAATCCCTCACATACAACCGTACGACCCCTTCTGTCACTGTGGTTCCCAACCTGCAGAATAGTCATTACTCATACTCCCTATACCTGGCTCAATCCTCGGGGTCTTGGGTACCTGACAAGTCCTTAGATTGAGGCAAGAGAGGATACAATAATCATCATGTCATACAAACTAATACATGATCCCATCTATGATAAAGCACATGCACAAAAGCTACATGGCTAGGCCGAAGCCCTTATCCCAAGGAGAATTACTCACACACAGAGATGACATCAACTATACAAACATTGCAATGGAAATCATTAGATTGATAGCAAATAGTCTTACAATGTTGCCAATCAAAGATCTAAGTGGTGGAATATGGCTATGGTGGTGGAGAAGGGTTTGGATATTAGATCTAACTCCATTCCTTCGGCGGCTCTTCGGTGTTGTGGATGGATATCTGGGGGCGGCTGGTGATCAAAAAGAGCTCCTGTTTCTCGTCGCCCGATGCCTCTTTAGATAGGGGTCCCTTCATGAAAGTTGTTCTGTTTTACCTAGATGTGTAGATGGCAACTATACGACCGGAACTATATGGATGGAATTTTATTCCTGACATATAGTTGGTCGTTAAAGCGTCTGTCTCCACTTCACGACTCTTGATTTCTTTGGGTTGTTGGAAACCTCGTATCTTTGACTTTAATGTTGTGATTCCCATCATCAAACGTCATTATCTACGCAGGGAAAAATAGAAAGAAAGGATTGCATACTCATTTGATCATTAGGCATTAGTGGCAGGGTTTAGAGAGATATTTCATAAAAAATATGAATAATATCTGGTTTAAATGTGGATGTAGATGGCTATATTTCACAGCCATCAACCTCCCCAAGCTTAAACTTGATCGTCCTCGAGCAAGAAAACCAAAATCAAAAAGGAACTCAACATTTAAACTGAAATAACAAGATGATGATCTTACTCATGATTGGTAGTCTCAAGTTTCCTCCACTTTATAAATCTGAAAAACTTTAGCATAGATAGAGTAATGGCAAGCATATCATACGGGTTTTTATGCATCCTTATAGCACAGTAAAATTATTGTCAACTTGGATGATTCAAATGAGTAAACCTTATTCCATGTCATGTAATCAACTCATAGGCTTGCCTTTGAACAATAAAGTATAATCAGGTAAAATTAAGAGTGTGAGAGTTTGTCATGAAAAACATATACACTAGAGTATCTCAATTCTCCCATGTCAATAAATCAAGACCTTTCAAGCACTACTTTTATATTCATTGTCCTTCAAGAATTTCAGTTGTTAAATAATTGAGAGCATGCCAAAGATTTTAATTAGTTAATCGGGCTGTGATGGACACTCGTGGCATCACCGAGGTTTTGTTCCTTTTGTACAATGATTACTCATAATATCCAGAGGAGTAATTCCCTCATGAATACAGCTACCCGGTGAAAGGGAAATGGACGTCGCCTAGAGGGGGGTGAATAGGCGTTTTAAAAATATTACGGTCTAGGCTCTAATAAATGCGGAATAAAACTTAACGTTTAATTTATCAAGCCAAAACCTATATCCACTAGTTTCACTAAGTGCACCAACAACCTATGCTAAGCAAGACAAGCAACCAGGTGATAGCCAGATATAGTACTTCAAGCACGAAGGCTATCACAATGTAAATTGCATAAGTAAAGGGCTCGGTTGAGAGATAACCGATGGACGCGGAGACGATGATTTGTTTCTTGAAGTTCACTTCCAAAGAAGCTACATCTCCGTTGGAGAGGTGCAGGGGCGCAATGAACTTTGAACGCCACAAACGGCTCACCTCGAGGTGTGGTGGCTCGATGCTCACCCAACGCCACACAAGGCCTCACCAAGGATGCGAAGCCACGCAACTCACCGACGCCACAAAAGGATCACCCTATTCTCTCGTGAGCTCGCCACAAAGGCCTACTCACGTTCCACTATGGGACACTTGAGGGCGGTCACCGAACCCGTACAAGGCTTGGGGCAATCTCCACAACTCAATTGGAGGGCTCCCAAGAAACGCCACAAAGGATCCACAATGCCACAAAAGGCCAACAAGCTTGGGGAACCTCCACAACTCAATTGGAGCCCCAAGAACAATGCCACAAAGGCAACAAAGCCACAAAAGGCTACAAGACCACAAAAGGTCAACTATCCAACCACACAACCGTCTAGGGTTCCAAGAACCCAAGAGAAACAATCCCAAGGGATTGAACTCACCGAATCTCCGAGGAGAACTCAAACCTATGCACCAAATGCAAGAGGCAAGTCCTTCACTCTCAAATTCCACCAAAGCGGTACTTCCGGCGTCTGGCCGGTACTTCCGGTTAGAGAAACTTCAGAATTAGAAATGCCACAACTTTTGCATCCAAACTCCAAACGAGATGAAACCAATTTTGTTGGAAAGATAACGACGTGTAGAATATACCTCCCAAGGTGTGGAGCCAGAAAACCCGCAAGATCAAAGACACAATAAGATATGCAAGGGAAATCCGTTTTTGATGAACTAGAGCTTGTTATGAAGATAACCACAAGCTCTAGATCCTCACATGGACAAGAACCAAACAGCAACCAAGAAAGATGATGCTATGTATGCAAAGGTTTGAGTTCTCTCCGAAAGATACAAATGAGTCACCCACTCGAGAGCCCCTCTTGATAGTACGGCTATCTATCCTAAACCCGGTCTCCCAACACTACAAGAGACCGGTAAAGAGAAACCCTATCAAGATCATACCTTTGCCTTGAGCATCGCACTTGAGCATGATGTAGACGATCTTGTCACCTTCAAGATGGAACACCTTTCTTGATTGCTCGTGATTGCTCTTGCTTGATGAAGACTTGCGAATATCTCCCCCATACTCCATGGGGAGACCTCTTCTTTGTCCTTGTCTTCATCACTCCATGAACATCGAGGAGGCCAGCTCCAAGCATGAGATCTTCTAGAGATGGTGCATCTTGAGCTTGCACTTCATTTCTTCATGATGTCTTGAAGATACCCATGAGGAACTCCATCTTCTTCTTCTTATTCTTCAAGACATACTTGATCTTCTTCTTCTTCTAGTTGATTCCAAAAAGGCACAAAGCCCTTGGACAATGCTTCTTCTTTTTCATCCTTGCAACCAACACATGGTCCAAGCGATGCCAATGGACAAACCTACAAGTGAGACTCAATTTGCACATTAGTCCATAGGGATTGTCATTAATTACCAAAACCACACACGGGGCATACATGCCCTTTCACCTGGGAATGCCAAGAATCTTACCCATTATAGCATTGCTGCTACATATGTTTAATCAACTCATAGCCGAAATCTAGGAGTTCCCTCCATGAAGATCGTTCGTAGGCTAGTGGAGTTGTTGGCATCCCATGAAGTTTGACACACATAAAGCTATATTGTTCTTATGATTCACAAGTTAAACTTTGGCATGCTCACAAAAACTGCTAAACATTAATTCAATCAAACACATCCTTTTAAAGAGAGCTATCAAGTCAATCATTATTTTCTGTGGTGTTGACTATCTAGAAATAATCCTTCAAGACTAAACACTACAACACAACTATGAGACTTTTCTTATTATGATTGTATAGCAAATTTTTAGGCAAGACTTGGTTAACTAAAAGAGCTGGAACAAAATGTACCCAACTAAATACCCGTGCAAACAAAATTTTACTACAATACAAAGACTCACTCCACCAATATAACATCCTATCATTTACTACTAACTAGCATGGTATTCTCATACTTCAAAAGTGGGGAGTCTTAAGACATACCTCTCATGATTGGTTTCACTTCTCTCTTCCCTTTTTATTTGCTTCTTGGAAACTCGAAGTCAATCACTCCCCTGCAAATGTGTGAAATCCACAAGGAGAATAGAAAAGAAGGAAGAGGGGAAATAAAGATAAATGGAAAAATCTTTTTGTTGTTTTTAAGAGAGGGAATTAAGAATAGAAAATTGGCGGCAAAGTTCGGCTAGAAAATCTCGAAAACAAATAAAAGTAACTAAAGCTAAATTTTTGGGAAAACCAACACAAGTGCTTATAAACTCGAATTAAAAACATAACCTCTAAATAAATAAAAACAAATGAATGCCAAATAGAGATAAGGAGGAAACCTCCCCAAGCTTAGGCTTTTGCAAGACCTTCAAATCATTGTGGTGGCAGGAAAAAATTGTAACTCCTGTTCGCAAATTGAGTTGATAAATTACTAGTTGTTTCTCAGAGGTTCAAGGAGAGGTTTTGCATTCTCTCCACAGTCCCTCCAAGTTCTTGAAAGTCTTGGTATGTAGCGAATCGGGTTGGTGGCTGCTCCTCTTCTTGGTCATCATCCTCATCCGGAATCTCCTCCTCGGGTTGGTGTTGCTCAACCTGCAAGTCATATAGCAAACGTCCTTCCTCGATAGAGAAAAGACCATTAGGCAAAGACCATTAAGAGATGCTACTTATGTTATTTCATTTATTTTTGCATGGTTGATGACTTTTGGAGCATGGACCGCTGTAGTTAGGATTCTGATGGAAAAGGTGTTGTTTGGAGGAAACATTCACGAAGATCAGAAAATCCAGGAAAATACATGGAAAATCCTATTTTTCTAGAAGACGAAGAAAGCTAGAAGGGGAAGCGAAGATGGTCCATAGGGGGCCCACACCACCCCCTGGAGCGGGCCACCCTAGGCCGCACCACCATGTGGTGTGAACGCCCTGGTCCACCCCTGGCTCTCCCCTCTGGCATATATTATCCTCCCGAAACCCTAAGACTCGGGGAGCGACCACCGAAAGATTCCGCCGCCTCTACAGGGCGGAAAACACCAAGAGAGAAAGATCTCTCTGGCAGACAGAATTCTGCCAGGGGAATTCCTTCCCGGAAAGGGGAGATCATCGCCATCAACACCACCATCAAGATGGACTTCATCGGGATCATCATCACCACCATCATCTTCACCAGCACCATCGTCACCACCTCATACCGCTGTAACAATTGGGTTGAATCTTGCATAGTTCTTAGGGGAAACTTTCCCAGTGTTGATTACTCCTTATAGTTGATGCTATTGAGTGAACTGTTGAATTATTGTTTATGTTCAGATTGTTATACATCATTATTTCATCTCTGATCATGATCCATATGATTTCTTGTGAGTGGTTCATTTTTTTCTTGTGGACATGGGAGAAGTCATGTTGTTAGTAGTGGAATTGTGTTGAGAAAGATTCAATAGTTTGATATTTATGTTGCGGTGTACTTCTTCTAGTGGTGTCATGTGAACGTCAACTACATGACACTTCACCTATATGGGCCTAGGGGAATGCATTGTGTATTTGGCTACTAATCGTAGGGGTTGCCAGAGTGACAGAAACCTGAACCCCCGTTAGGAAACCATTGCATAAGGGACGTCAGGGTCTTAGAGTTTAAAGCTGTGGTTAGGTTTCTACCTTAATTACTTTCTTGTACTTGAGGATGCTTGCAAGGGGTACAATCACAAGTATGTATTAGTCCTAGGAAGGTCGGTACATTAGCATAGGTTCACCTACACAAGACTTAGCAAACTAAAGAAGATTAATCAACTATATGAAGCGAAAGCACTTGACAATATTCCCATGTGTCCTCGAGAATGTTTGGTCATCTTAAGTAATACAACCGGCTTGTCCTTTGCTAAAGAAAGGATTGGGACACTTGCTGCATTTATTCTTATTGTCTTTTACTTACTCGTACTTTATTTACCTGCATTATCAAAAACCCTAAAAATACGTTTGCTAAGTTTTTACAGAGAATTCCTGCTCCTAGCCACTCGCCAGCACCTTCTGCTCCTCGTTGGGTTTGACACTCTTACTTATCGAAAATACTGTGATACACCCCCTATACTTGTTGGTCATCAAGACTATTTTCTGGCGCCGTTGCCGGGGAGTGAAGCACTCTTGGAGAGTGGAACCAGGTAAAGGAAACTTCTACTGTGAGTATTGTTTACTTCTGTTACTTGCTTTATTTTCAATATGGATAATTCGCTGAGTTTCTTATTTCGTAATGCTACTACCACTGCTAAGGTAGTAGATGAACCACCACCTGCTGAGAATGATACTTTTAAAATACCTACAAGAATTATTAATCGTGTTATGGATAACTATTATGTTGGAGATGGAACTGTCCATCCTGGTGATCATTTGCTCTTTATACATGAATTATGCGGGTTGTTCAAGTGTGCAGGTATTACAACAGACCAAGTCAAGAAGAACTTATTCTCATTATCACTAAAAGGAAGAGCCGAGGAATGGTATAAGCTGCTGAAGAATGGTCAAGCTCTTGAATGTGAGGAAATAGTACCTCTCTTTTATTCAAAAATTTATCGTCCTAGTGAGATTCATAAAGATCGGAATCAAATATACAACTTTTGGCCTCTTGATGGAGAGAGTACAGCTCAAGCTTGGGGGAGATTGAAGTTACTAATGCTCAAATGTCCCATTCATGAGCTCCCCAACAATATTATTATCAATAAGTTTTATGCAAGGCTTTCTATTCATGATAAGGATTTATTGGATGCCTCTTGTGCTAGATCATTCACTCGCATGGAAGAAGAAGTTAAATGGGATCTTCTGGACGGTATTCAAGACAACACTGAAGCATGGGAGAATGACAAAGGAAGAAAAAGTCAGGTATAAATTAAGATTATGAATGCATTGAAACTTTTATGGGAACTGATGACTTTCAAAATATTAGCAATGCTTATGGTCTTGATTCTCGAGTTATTACAAATTGTTTTAAGCCTTTTGCTTCTTATATTGAAATTCCAAAAAAGGGATGGGACAAGTACCATGCACCATATAAAGATATTGTTGATTGTGTTCCTATTGGGAGTACTGAATTTTGCACTATTGATCACATCTTACCTGAACCTTATATCGAGAAAATACCCTTCCCGGATAAGGTAAAGGATCATCCTATGATAACTAGTATAATCAATAAAAGTGCAAAGAGAACTGTAAATCCTGATGAACAAATAAACGGTGAACCTGTTGTAGCAATTGTGAAAGATCTTATCACTAAAAGTGTAGAAGATGGACACATAGTCTTTTGTGAGGATGCTTCTAATATTGTCTCACATCCTAATAGAACTAAAAAGGCTAGTGTCCCTGTTCTTTCTGTTAGAATTGGTGATCATTGCTATTATGGTTTATGTGATATTGGTGCAAGTTCAAGTGCTATTCCTTATGAGCTTTACAAAGAAATTATGCATGAAATCAGTCCCTGTGAACTGGAAGAGATTGATGTGGTTATTCACCTTGCTAATAGAGAGACCATCTCTCCAATTGGTATAGTGCGGTATGTAGAAGTTCTTTGTGGTAAGATTAAATATCCTGCTGATTTTCTAGTACTTGGTTTAGCTGCTAGTAAAACTTATCCCATCATTTTTGGTAGACCTTTCTTGAGTACTTGTGGAGCTATTATAGACTGCAAAAGGGAGAAAATCTTGACTAAATTTGATGGGGAGTCTTATGAGTCTAATTTTTCGAAATTTACTAAAGAACCTTGTGAAAATGAAACCCATAATGAGGATTTTAGAGTTGAACAACTTGCTTCTATTTCTCTTGCTCCTAACAATGCTTTGCAGCAATTTATGGAAGACCACGAAAGTGAGATCTTCATGGAAGAAAGAAATGAGATTGACGAGATTCTCCATCGTCAACCTAAGATGCTTAAGCATAACTTGCCTGTAGAAGACTTGGGTACCACATTGCCACCAAAAAAGGATCCGGTCTTTGATTTCAAATCTGTACCTAACGATCTTAAATATGCTTACATTGATGATAATAATATGTATCATGTTATTATTAGCTCTAAACTTTCAGGGAAGGAAGAAGAAAGGTTATTGGAGGTACTGAAGAAACACTGAGGGGCTATGGGCTATACTCTGGATGATTTAAAAGGGATTTCTCCTACTATATGTCGGCATGCTATAAATATAGTACCAGATGCAAAGCCAGTGGTAGAGAACCAACGGCGTTTAAATCCTAAGATGAAGGAAGTGGTAAGGAATGAGGTATTAAAACTCCTTGATGCTTGTATTATTTACCCTATTGCTGATAGTGAATGGGTTAGTCCTGTTCATTGTGTCCCTAAAAAAGGTGGGATTACCGTCATCCCTAATGATAATGATGAGCTTATTCCCCAAAGAATAGTAGTAGGCTATAGAATGTGCATTGATTTCAGGAAAGTTAACAAAGTTACTAAGAAAGATCATTACGCACATCCTTTTATTGATCAAATGTTAGAAAGATTGTCTAAAAAGACCCATTTTTGTTTTCTTGATGGATATTCTGGTTTCTCTAAAATTGCTGTTAAACAACAAGATCAAGAAAAAACTACTTTTACATGCCCTTACGGAACCTATGCTTATAGACGTATGCCCTTTGGTTTATGTAATGCTCCTGCTGCTTTTCAAAGATGCATGTCTGCTATCTTTCATGGTTTTTGTGAGGAAATTGTGGAAGTGTTCATGGATGACTTCTCTGTCTATGGAACTTCTTTTGATAATTGTCTGCACAACCTCGATAAAGTTTTGCAAAGATGTGAAGAAACTAATCTTGTTCTTAATTGGGAGAAATGCCACTTCATGGTGAATGAAGGGATTGTACTTGGACATATGGTTTCTGAAAGAGGCATAGAAGTTGATAGAGCTAAAGTTGAGGTAATTGAGAAAATGCCTTGTCCAAGAGACATAAAAGGTATTCGTAGCATCCTTGGTCATGCTGGTTTCTATAGAAGGTTTATTAAAGATTTCTCTAAGATATCAAAACCCCTTACTAATCTTCTTTAAAAAGATGTACCCTTTGTCTTTGATGATGATTGTAAGGAAGCTTTTGAAATTATAAAGAAGGCTTTAATTATAGCTCATATCGTTCAACCACCTGATTGGAGCTTACCATTTGAAATAATGTGTGATGCTAGTGATTTTGCTGTAGGTGCTATCCTAGGGCAACGAATTGATAAAAAGTTAAATGTTATCCATTATGCTAGTAAGACTCTTGATGCTGCTCAAAGGAATTATGCTACCACTTAAAAAGAATTCCTAGCTGTCGTCTTTGCTTGTGATAAGTTTAGACCTTATATTGTAGACTCAAAAGTTACCATTCATACTGATCATGCTGCTATTAAGTACCTTATGACGAAGAAAGATGCTAAGCCTAGGCTTATTAGATGGGTGCTACTCTTACAGGAGTTTGACCTACATATTGTAAACAGGAAAGGTGCTGAAAATCCTGTAGCTAATAATTTATCTCGATTGGAGAAAATCTATTTTGATCCTATGCCTGTAAATGATCGTTTCCCAAATGAACAGTTGGCTGCAGTAGGGGTAAGCTCACGAGGGAGTCCTTGGTATGCTGATTATGCTAACTTTATTGCCTCCAAGTATTTGCCTCCAACTTTCACAGCTTCGCAAAGGAGGAAGTTCTTTTATGATTTGAGGCATTATTTTTGGGATGACCCACAATTATATAAAGAAGGAGTGGATGGTATCATGCGAAGATGTGTTCCAAAATATGAACAAAAGGAGATATTGCGTAAATGTCATGGTAGTGCCTATGGAGGACATCATGCAGGAGATAGAACTGCACAAAAGGTGCTACAATCAGGTTTCTACTGGCCTACCCTTTTTAAAGATGCAAGAAAATTTGTTTTATCTTGTGATGAGTGTCAGCATGTTGGTCATATTTCTAGACGCAATGAAATGCCTATGAACTACTCTCTAGTTATTGAACCCTTTGATTGCTGGGGATTTGACTTTATGGGTCCTTTTCCTCCCTCAAAAGGTTATACTCATATTCTTGTTGTTGTTGATTATGTCACTAAATGGGTAGAAGCTATACCTACGAAGAGTGTTGATGGGGAGACCTCTCTAAAAATGCTTAAGGATGTTATCTTTCCTAGGTTTGGAGTGCCTAGGTATCTTATGACTGATGGAGGTTCTCATTTCATTCATGGAGGTTTTAGAAAGACCCTTGCTAAATATGGTGTTAATCATAGAATCGCTTCATCTTATCATCCCCAAACTAGTAGGCAAGTAGAGTTATCAAATAGAGAAATTAAATCCATCTTGCAAAATACTGTTAATAGGTCCAGAAAAAATTGGGCTAAAAAATTGAACGACGCTTTATGGGCCTATAGGACTGCCTATAAAAACGCTATGGGGATGTCTCCTTATAAAATGGTTTATGGGAAAGCTTGTCACCTACCTTTAGAATTAGAACACAAAGCTTATTGGGCAGTTAAAGAACTTAATAGAGATTGTAAGATTGTTGTTGAAAAAAGATTATTTGACTTAAGTTCGTTGGATGAATGGAGGAGTGAAGCATATGAAAGCGCTAGACTCTTTAAGGAAAAAGTTAAAAGATGGCATGACAAGCGAATACTTGAGAGAATTCCATGTTGGTGAAAGAGTTATATTGTATAGGTCTCGTCTCAGATTTTTTGCAGGGAAACTACTGTCAAAATGGGAAGGACCTTTCGTTATTGAAGAAGTGTACCACTCAGGAGCAATACAAATTTCTTCTTTAAAAGATAACACTACACAAGTGGTGAATGGGCAGCGACTCAAGCACTATATTGCTGGAGATTCTTACAATGAAGATGTTGATGCTCTTCAAGTTATAACTCCGGAATAATTTATCAAAGACCGAATCAAGAGACCTACAGAGTCTGTTTTTTAATAGGTAACAGTTCTGGTAGGAAAAGTTCCACGAAAATTTTGTCCAGTTATACTTTTGGAGTTTTTATCCAACAAGGAAAGCTACGAAGCGAAAGAGGGACGAAAACGGAGCCAGGGTGGCTCACACCACCCCTGGCACGGGCCCCCTGGCCACGCCAGCAGGTGGTGTGGCCACCTCGGCCTCTGTCTCCGACCCGTTTTCTCCCAGTACCTTCCTGTTGTCGTAAAACTTCATAATATATAATCCCTCGAATCCCCCGAGGTTCGTATATCGTGTTCTCGTCGTGTTTTCATTTTGATCTGTTTCTGAAAGGTAGAGTCCCATATTTGGATCCACAATGTCTTCCTCTGCATCATCCAAGGAAGATTCCTCAGCGGATATCATCAACCCATATATGAGAGAGTTGAAGATTCATCCCAAGGAGTTGTTTCTTGAAGATGGGGAGTTACGAATAAAAGAGGTTCAAGGCCCTAAAGGTGAAGGAAGTATGGAGGATAGGATGGAAGCACTGGAGCAAGAAGTCTTTAGGTACAAGAAGATGGCGGAACGCGAAGTGGATATCATCCAAAAGTTTTGTTCCGAACTCATCACCGAGCACCAAAAGGAGTCTGCTGAGCTCAAGGATGAACTCCTCTCACTCTGCCAAACAACCAACCAACTACAAGCACAGCTCTACGATATTCAAAATCAAAACTGTGAGTACGAGGTTAGGTTTAAATGCATAAGTGCTACTACAAGTTTCAGGATGCTGGAAGCCACGATGTCCTTTGTTGATGGGGAGCCCTTACCTTGGAAGTCAGACGATGGTGAGACAATACCACCACCACCGAAGGCGTAATTCGTCATCAGGTTTTGGCATACCCTTGGTTTGTTCCAAGCTTGGGGGAGTGTCGCGGTATCATATCACTATCTTCTATCTTTTTACCTTTTTAGTAGATTCATATCATGAATAGAGGAGTTATCATGTAGGATGGTTTGCATTATGGAAGTATCCCCCTCTCATTAGATATCTATGTATCCCTTGATGTGAGTTGTCGTTATGGAATATTAATGAGAAGTTCTATCATTCATCCTTTTGCATATCTTATATTAGTTTTCAATTCATGGTTATATGATTGATCTTGTTGTTAGTATTGGTATCACTTTGGGATCATGGAGTTAATTTAGTTGGTTTTGGCAAACCTGGCTCGGTCAGTAGCAACACTATTTTGAGAATTGAATGAAAAAGATGAAAGTACTCTAAAGAAATATAATTTCATCATCTTTCTTTCTTGATTTGCTCATAAGTTTAATATTCTCTAGTTAAGATCTTTTGTGCTTCCAAGGAATTTTGCATGTTTGTTTTATCACTTGTATGTTTGTCTGTTTCCTCCAACTCTTATGCTTGCTACCCAGCCTTGCTAGCCAAAAACCTTTACTGAGAGGGAATACTTCTCGTGCATCCAATCCTTAAACCAAAACCTATGCCATTTGTGTCCACCATACCTACCTATTAGCACTATTGCTATTCCAAGTAAATTCATGTTTTTATCTACCTTCCAAATTAAACTTGTTATGTGAAAATTAGTGATTGAAGCTCTCACGAACTTGATGACACACTTTACTTTCTCGCACTTAATAAACTTGAACCATTGCGTCCATCTTTGTTGCGTATATGCTTGCGCTTTATAAGTTCAAGTTAGAACAACCATGTATCATGGGGAACACTTTCAACATTGCACTTATATTCCGTTGATATCATGATTCTTTTGCTTATGGATCCCGGTGGTGTGAAATAAAAGGGGAACTTGTAAGATCATGGAGTTTGTATGTGTGTTAGAGAAACGCTTGGCCCGCTAGCCTAAGCCATGCCTAATCATGGTGGAAACTTGCAGCATAACCATAATGAGCACTCTATGAAGCATCCTCAATAAAAACCTATGCAAATAGCAAATAAAAGGATCACTGAGATGCTCATTGTCTGCTTGCCTTGTCATTGTGATTATGGGATAGCTCTTGTATCGTGTGCAAGGGGTACCCCGTTGGTGGTTCTCTATGATACATATGTATTTACAATGACAAGAGCTTACTTGTGACTGAAGTTGAGTAGCATGAGGTTCGGTACTCGTAAGTAAGGGGCATGAGATTTCAACTTATAACTTGTCAAGCATATCCTCTTAGTTGTGTCACTCTAACCTTAATCACCCAAAGATGCTTATGATAGGGGCAGTGAGAGCTGAAAGCTAGTAAGTACCATAATTTTTGGAAGCTCTTTATGAAACTTGAAATCCCTGCTTCCCTCTGCGAAGGGCCTTTCTTTTACTTTTTAGTTGAGTCAGTAAACCCATTCTCTTCTACCTTAGCAATTATTTTGAGTTGTTGTGTTTCATTCATTCATATGGTGATTTATTCAATCATGTTTCTTACGTTCCTTGTTTTGCACATTGCTCTTATCTTAGTGTCTACTACTTTGAAAGCTATCATTGAAAACCAGTTATTTGTGAACTCCAACAAATTGTCAACTATTCTTCGACCAAGACCTAAGTTTGCCATTACCAATTATGATTTACTCTATGTATCATTATTGTGTTTCCTTTACTTATTGCAAGATAAATTTTATAATAGTGAGTTGTCTTCTATTATGACTTGTGTATTGATGAATGTGATGCTTCTTGTCCGTATTATTTTATCGACTCTTCACTCCATAAACCTAAGGTCATATTTATTAAGTTCAGTTTCACTTGGGGACAAGCGAAGTCTAAGCTTGGGGGGAGTTGATACGTCCATTTTTCATCACTATTCTATATCATAATTTACTGTTATTCATTGATATATTTCATATTAAGTGATGATACTTATGTTATTTCATCTATTTTTGCATGGTTGATGACTTTTGGAGCATGGACCGCTGCAGTCAGGATTCTGATGGAAAAGGTGCTCTTTGGAGGCAAAATTCATGAAGATCAGAAAATCCGGGAAAATACATGGAAAATCCTATTTTGCCAGAAGACGAAGAAAGCTAGAAGGGGAAGCAGAGATGGGACACAGGGGGCCCTAACCACCCCCTGGCGCGGGCCACCCTAGGCTGTGCCACCAAGTGGTGTGGCCACCCTGGTCCACCCCTAGCTCTCCCCTCTAGCGTATATTATCCTCCCGAAACCCTAATACTCGGGGAGCGACCACAGAAAGATTCCGCCGCCTCTGCAGGGCGGAAAACACCGAGAGAGAAAGATCTCTCCGGTAGATAGAATTCTGCCAGGGGAATTCCTTCCCGGAAAGGGGAGATCATCGCCATCAACACCACCATCAAGTTGGACTTCATTGGGATCATCATCATCATCACCACCATCATCTTCACCAGCACCATTGTCACCACCTCATGCCGCTGTAACAATTGGGTTCAATCTTGCATAGTTCTTAGGGGAAACTTTCCTAGTGTTGATTACTCCTTGTAGTTGATGGTATTGAGTGAACCGTTGAATTATTGTTTATGTTCAGATTGTTATACATCATTATTTCATCTCTGATCATGATCCATATGATGTCTTGTGAGTAGTTCGTTTTGTTCTTGAGGACATGGGAGAAGTCATGTTGTTAGTAGTGGAATTGTGTTGAGAAAGATTGAATAGTTTGATATTTCAGTTGTGGTGTACTTCTTCTAGTGGTGTCATGTGAACGTCGACTACATGACACTTCACCTATATGGGCCTAGGGGAATGCATTGTGTATTTGGCTACTAATCGTAGGGGTTGCCGGAGTGACAGAAACCTGAACCCCCATTAGGAAACCATTGCACAAGGGACGTCAGGGTCTTAGTGTTTAAAGTTGTGGTTAGGTTTCTACCTAAATTACTTTCTTGTACTTGCGTATGCTTGCAAAGGGTATAATCACAATTATGTATGTCCTAGGAAGGTCGGTACATTAGCACAGGTTCACCCACACAACACTTAGCAAACTCAAGAAGATTATTCAACTATATGAAGCGAAAGCACTTGACGATATTCCCATGTGTCCTCGAGAACGTTTGGTCATCTTAAGTAATACAACCGGCTTATCCTTTGCTAAAGAAAGGATTGGGCCACTTGCTACATTTATTCTTATTTTCTTTTATTTACTCGTACTTTATTTACCTGCATTATCAAAGGCCCTAAAAACCGTTTGCTAAGTAATTACAGCTACTCCTAGCCACTCGCAAGCACCTTCTGTTCCTCGTTGGGTTCGACACTCTTATCGAAAATACTGCTATACACCCCCTATACTTGTGGGTCATCACCCGGCTCCAGAAATATGCAAGTAATAAACACCACCTATTCTAGTGAGCATTCCACAAGCTTTTAAAGTAGAGAAACCAACACGTCCCTCACCTAGCACTGGTTGCAACTCACCTAGGTTGATGCCCAGGGAAATGGAAAGCACGATGATGACACCTCCACCTGTGACTGGTCCTTGGCTTTGGGAGGATTGGTACTCTAGGTAGCGCACAAGAATTGCACCCAAGATGAGTGAGAAGTTGGTATTGTTGAAAGCAGCCTTTGCAAAGACTAAGATGTCGTCCTCATTGAGTCTCATGAACTCATTTCGTGCCTACAAAGTGTTAGCAATAACATAGAACAAATAGCAAATTACAGGATGTTGAATATTCTTCCCCTTGCTTACTATAGAAGTGAAACTCATTCCATTATAATATTGTTTTGGGGAAGGGTCTAAGCCAGTAAAGGATGCGTGTAAGTCATTATCATTATTGTTTGGAAAATTAAAACATGCACACCATTCATCTAGTGATAAAGCATAATTGTTGTTCATAAGTCTGAAAGAAATCATGTACTCTCCATTCCATGCTTTAACGGTGCTTTGCAAAGAACTTAAAAATTCAAGAGTTAACTAGCGATAAGTAGGCAGATCATTGAATACAAAGTTTTGCAGGCCAACCCTATTTCAAAGTAAATTGAAGTCATTAGAAATACCGAGTTGGTTCAAAATAATTGGGCAAGCCCACTTGGTTGCCTTCACTTCTCTGTTCTTGATCCTTTTGAAGCGATCACGTTGGAGATCATCCCTAAACCGTATCCCCATGCGTTCTTGAGAGGCAGCCCGAGAAGCACTAGTAGTGGCATGAGCATGAGTTTGGCTCCTTGTTTTCATCAACTTAACACACTAAAGAATCCCCTCAAAGTAATAATCTAGGCAAGAGAATCATGGAAATAGTTCATAGTAGGTCTCACCCTAGATTGATAATGAAAACAGATCGAAGATGAATTTGCAAAAAGTAATTGGAGGATCGGAGGAGAAACATACCATAGATCACTTGTGTGCGAGGAAATCGAACGAAGTTGAGTAGAGATGAAGATATCTCGAGGTTTTGAGAGAGTTTGGAGGTAGAAGAGAGAAAAAGGATTGAACTTTTTGGGTTGGATGTACCACCCGTGGTGATTTTGTGGTCGGACGCAACTATAATACCGGAACTATACGGCTGGAACAATTTGTTCCTGCCGTATAGTTGGTCTACTGTCAAAAATTTAGGGTTTCCACCTGGTGGCGCACCTATACGGCCATAACTATACCACCAGGATTTTTCATCCCTGCTGTATAGTTGGTCGTCAAACTTTCTGTACCTAGGAAATAATTTTTACGAAGGCATCGATACCTATACGGCCGGAACTATATGGCCAGAATTTTTATTCCTGCCATATAGTTGGTCATTAAACCTTCAACACCTGTGAAAGAAATATTGTCGATGGTAAAGATATCTATACGACCGAAACTATATGGCCAGAATTTTAATTCCCGCCGTATAGTTGGTCGTTAAACCTTCTATAGTCATCAAAAAATTCCGTTTCTTCGAGAATTATTTCTTATCCTGAAACTCAGCGAAACACCTTGTTTTTGACAGAAAATGATAGTAAACTTTTCGACCAACAACAACATGTATAAAGAAGGATTTTTAGTACTATCGAACTTCTTGTCCTCAACTGGAGCTTTCTAGCACTCTTTATTAAACATAAAACTTAAACTAAACTTAAAAACTTAACTCAAACCATTATTTCATATGGGTTGCCTCCCATGAAGAGCTCTTTTATGGTCAATAGCTTGATCTTGATGTTGCTCACTTAGGCCAGATGAGTGGAACACCCACTCCAAAATAGTTGACCTTCAAAGTGATGGCCTCCTTTTCATCATGCTTGGATTTCTTCTTTTTGGAAAAATAAATAACAAAACGATCCCGTGAAGGCAATTGAAGCTTCATGTTCCCTTCATGTAGATTAATCAAAGCCTTAATAGTTCTTAAGAATGGACGGCCGAATATAATAGGAGCAGTCGCATCTTTAGGCATGTTAACAATAACAAAATCAATAAGAGCAGGACAACTTTTAATATATACTAAAGTATTTTCTTTAATTCATACAGCTTGTTTGTAGGTAGAATCTGCAAGATGTAATTTTAACTCGGTGATTTCGAAAGAGCCAAGATTTAACTTATTAAAAAGACTTTTTGGAATTGTTGAGACGCTTGCACCTTTTATCACAAAGTGCATCTATCTCATTTGTCCCAATTTTAATATTAATAGTAGAATCAAATATATCATCAAGCTTCACAAGTAATTTTTCAGCAATTTTCTTATATTCTTCGTCAAGCTCACGTACCTTTATTGCTACCTGATTAACGAAGTGTTGATACAAAGCTTTATCATTTCCTTCACTTACTGGAATCTTGATATTGATCCTTGTTACAAGATCTTCAACGGTGTAACTTGGTGAATGAGCATTACTATAATCAAGTTCTTCGGGCTCCTCCCTTTGGATTCTCATCATATTGAGGTATTCAACAGGATTGGGCTTAGCTTTACCTGCAAATTTAGCTCGGATGAGAGTTTGACTCTCGGTTATCTTACCTAGCTATGCCTCAACAATCCTCGTTCTTTCTTGGAGGGCCTCCAAATCATTCCTAAAACTTACAGCTCGGTTAGATAATTTACCAAGCATAGCATCATGGTTCTCCGTTATTTTAACAAGAATATTGTTTTCCTCATTTTGTGAGTCTATAAAGGACTTAAGTATTTCTTGGAGACTACCATTACATGATCCCATATTATTATTAGAGTTACCTACATGACTAGAATAGTGTTTCTGAAAATTAGGATTATAATTCTTCTTCCAAACAGGGTTATAATCATTACGAGCTATGAAGTCTATTTCTTCAATATTTGATTCTGGGATAGCTCTTACCTGGTTTTCCTTACCTTTTACGACTAATATGAGCTCATCCATCTTAACATTGAGCTCTTCATTTTCTTATGGTGAGACAGAGTTCACCTTCTTCGTGTTTGATCTATTCACATGCCACTAGGCATGGTTGTCTTGCATATTGTCTAGCAGCTGCTTTGCTTCGGTAATCTGTTTACCCATAAATGTTCCTCCAACTGCAGTATCAAGCATAGACTTAGACACAGGGTTAAGAGCATTATAAAATAAATGGAGAATTAACAGATCTTCCATCCCATGACTGGGACAATTTCTCATGCATTCTTTCATCATCTCCCACGCAAGCTCTAATGGCTCACGCTCTTCCTGTCTAAAACTAGTAATATTAGATCTTAGTTGCATAGTCTTTGCAGGTGGGAAAAATTTAGTCATAAATAAAGAAGTACATCCCACCAATGATGTAATAGTATTTTTAGGCAAATATAGCAACCATTCTTTAGCTCTTACTCTTAGAGAGAAAGGAAATAGACGTAATTTGACCACATGAGGGTCAACGTATTTTATACGCATCATATCACATATTTTAGTGAAGGTATTTAAGTGCATACCTGCGTCTTCAACATAAGAGCCTCCAAATTGATTCTGTTGAACCAAACTTAAATAATGGGGCTTAAGTTCATAACCATCAGCAACAAATAATCATTGTTGGGAGTTGCAAACTCCCCAAGCTTCTTTTCAGCCATATTTCTATGTTTTTGGGTTTTCTTAAACAAAGATTTATGATAATAAAAACAAGGAATTAAAGACTAACTAAGTTTTTTTTGTTTTTCAAATAAAGACTAAAAGCAAACTAACAAAATAAAAAAAATAACTAAAACTAGCAAGGTTCCTACTAACCTCACCAGGGTAGCTATTGCTTCCCCGACAACGGCGCCAGAAAATGGGTTGATACCTTCGATCTGGATTACAGATGTAGTATCGCTCTTTTCCCTAGTAGACCTGGGTTTATCGAATCCTCAGGAAGCAGAAAGCATAGTGAAGTTACTTTAACGGACCTTCGGGAGTTTTAGAATTCCTTTTGTGATTTTACTGGACCAAAAGTTTGCTGTCTTTTGTTGTTGTAGATGATGGAAAGAGAGGGCCTAGGGCATTCGGTTTCACCTATACCTGTGCAAAACATCTGATGGGAATAAAAGATAATAATAAAGTATGCATGTAATTGTTAGAGCAAGATAAATTATGTGTGGGCAGTGCATCCGTAATTGCTATTGCCTCCACAATCGCTTATAGCAATAACCTACTAGTCTCATCCATAGAAGAAAGAGAACTAATGATATGCATAGTGACATCACTGTTGATCCCAAGTAAATCCCTCACATATAGCCGTACTACCCCTTCTGTCACTGGGGTTCCCAACCTGCAGATTAGTCATTACTCACAATCCCTATACCTGGCTCAATCCTCGGGGTCTTGGATACCTAACAAGTCCTTAGATTGAGGCAAGAGAGGATACAATAATCATCATGTCATACAAACTAATACATGATCGCATCTATGTTAAATAACATGCACAAAAGCTACATGGCTAGGCATAAACCCTTAGCCCAACGAGAATTACTAACACATAGAGATGAGATCAACAATCATAAACATTGCAATGGAAATCATTAGATTCATAGCAAATAGTCTTACAATGTCTCCAATCGAAGATGAGATCTACTATTACAAGTGTTGGAATATGGCTATGGTGGTGGAGAAGGGTTTGGAGATTAGATATAAGTCTATTCCTCCGGTGGCTCTTTGGTGTTGTCGATGGAGATCTGGGGGCGGCTGGTGATCGAAAAGAGATCCTGTTTCTCGTCGCTCGAGGCCTCTTTATATAGGGGTCCCTTAACGAAAGTTGTTTTGTTTGACCCAATGGTCTTGATGGAAACTAAATTCCAGAACTATATAGACGGAATTTTATTCACGCCGTATAGTTGGTCGTTAAAGCGTCTGTATCCACTTCACGACTCCTGGTTTCTTTGGGTTGTTGGAAATCTCGTATCTTTGACTTTAATGTTGTGATTCCCATCATCAAGCGTCATTATCTTCATAGGGAAAATAAAAAGAAAGGATTGCATACCCCTTTGATCATTAGGCATTAGTGGTAGGGTTTAGAGAGATATTTCATCAAAAATATGAATAATATCTAGTTTACATGTGGATATAGATGGCTATATTTCATAGCCATCAGTGCCCCTTTGGTGTGGCACGCTTGACCTTGAAGGTCATGGTTTCTTGATGATGCGCCTCCTCTTGATTGGAATAGTAGTCTTCCATCTCCAAGCGATGGAGGAATTCTTCATGGCTCATGGAAGAGCCCTCAAAGTTGGTGAAGTTCGCCATGTCCTCCAGGCTTGGAGAAGCATCGTTGTTGCCGCACTCGAAGTCGTCCATTCTTGGGGAGTCGTTGTTGATGTAGTACTCCATATCACCCAAGCATGTGGAGCCATTGTTGGTGTAGTGCTCCAGGCATGAGGAGACATTGTCGATGTAGAGCTCCAATTCCTCCATGCTTGAGGAGCCATAGTTGATGACGTGCTCCATGTCTTCCATGCATGTGGATTCAGCATAAGTGTAGTGCTCCGTGTCCTCAAAACATGTGGAGCCATTGTCGGTGTAGTGCTCCGTCATGTCCTCTATACTTGTGGAGTCATAGTCATGGTGGCTCATCATGGCTTCTTCATAGATATCGTCCTCGATTCCGGAGTCCCTAGACATTATTCATAAGACTAAGTGATGTATATGGAAGTGGTAGAGGGTGTTAGGAATGCAACGTCCAACCTTACTTTACCTTGGAACATAGTATCGTGCAAGTGGTCACACTTGAGAGCAATCAAAACAAAGTAAAGTGAAGTTCACATGGAACACTAAAACCAACTAACCACTAAAAACACACACACAAAGCTTATGGTGGATAGGTATGGGAGGTGGCATGTGCAAGAATAATCTCAAATCAAGATATTGTAATGGCAAGTAAATTACCATGATGATCACAAAGCAAAACAAGTCAATCCACGGGATAGGAATTATATACAAGGAAACAAACACAGTGGGATAAATGAGACTTGTACGATGGAGAAAGTGAGCTAAGAACCAAATTATTACATATCGAAGACTATAAGCACGTGTTGCACAAGTGCAAGGAGAGACGCTAGTTTGATTACAACAAAATTGGTGGGCTATAAGATATGCGCAATAAGTGCCACCTATATTGATGCATCCCAACACTCGTCACTCACCATTGGTCCACATCATGCTACACCAACCACTCGTACAATGGTGAATTCCTTCCATCTCTTACCTGCCGTTGGCTATCATGTGAATGGGATGCTACTTGAGATAAATATTGATCGTATGACTAGGTGCATGACCATGATGCCAAGATGAGGCGACAAGGATGAACCTGGAGCCAAGAACCCCAAGCAAGAAGCATGGAAAAGAAGATGGAAGAAGAATTTTGGTGCCAGGCCCGGTGCCGCCGGAATCCATGCCGGAACTTCTGGCGCTAGGGCCGGTCGACCGAAGTCCACGCCGGAATTTCCGGTCACCACCGAACCAAACCGGCGACCGCCGAAGCACGAGATAGAAGGCCAAACCGGCACCCGCCAAACCAAATCAGTGACGACCGAAAATACCGGCACCCACTCCAGCGCGACCTTACTTATCGTCAAAATGCCAGTCTGCACACTATGAAGGGTTTGATGCCCAAAATATTCCCTCCTAGCTACCCCCTTTGCCCCTAGTACTATAAATACCCCCCCCCCCCTTGTGTCTCAGATCTGGGCAGACATGATGATGAATTAAGGCATGTGTCTAACCCTGGATGGGAACCCCCTCTCAATAGATTAACTATGAGTTGTACAAGGTCTTGGAGCCGGTGCCCTTCTCCAAGTCGTCAAGACCCTCCTCAAGTGTTTGGTCTCTCCCTATTAAGGATTCTAGTACACTACAAGAGATATGGTGATACATGACCCTCCATATTGGTCATTGAAAGGTCTTAGTTTTTAATCTATGACCTTTATGTGACCAAATACAATTGGTCAAAAGTTGAGCGTCACTAGTTAAACACCACGACCTTTTTTCTAAATTGGTCATAGCCGTGTATGACCAATAAAGATGGTCATTGATTCTATGACCAATTTTTTTTGTTGTGGACTATCTGCCATGTCCATATCAGATCCTACGTGGCGGATCCTACGTGGAAAATCCGTGACCAAATCAAGTGGCCGCTGATTAGATTTAGCCCGGTCCAATTCAGCACTTTACATGGGCCAAGCCCAACAATTTAGTCCATTTCTTTTTGGGTCTCAGTCTTTTTATAGTCTTTTTTAGTTTAGGCCGTAGCTTTTTTATAGTGCATTTTCATTTTGGGCCTTCGCCTTTTTGCAGTTCATTTCTTGTTAATTCCACGCATTTTTTCCTTTTTCTAAAATATTCCTATGACCTTGTTTGGGTCGTGGCCATTTTAGAGGCCAGATAGTATCATAACCGGTAGTTGTTCCAAAAAGTTACAGCCCAAATTATATGCATCGCATTTCTATAGCAGACATAACCTATATTCCAATAGGAACATAGAAGATTTGAAAATTCTTCAAATAACATCCAAAGGATAGTCTATTACAGGCTTTACATAGTTCAAAGTTGCCAGCTATTTTTAATATTACAATATAACTAGCACTATAACAAAAAAGTTACTCTTTGCCGACTGGGGCTTTGACTTCTTAGAATTTCTTGGGTTGAACCTGGAATAGAGGAAAAGCCATATTTTTAGTATCAATATAGGAAATATCAGCTAACTATGAAACATAACAATCATATATACTAGCACCATGTACACATTACCTACTTATTGATGTTTACTCCAACACAAATCCAAATAGTTTATTCACATGTCATCTTACTAACTACTATATGATACCAAAATGAGTTCCTTAATATAAGTACAACATATCAAGTGGATCTACTTACAACATTCAATGCTAGCAAGACCAATAAAGATGATTGAATGGTACATGAGCACAAAATAGGAAACCACAGTATTTCCCATTAGCTACAAGGCATCATGTCCACATTTCGACATGTCTAGAAGACGAGTAGAACCGAAAGATAGGAGATTCATGGGCACGCACCGATGGCAGGCTAGAGCAACAGATGTTACTGATGCTATTCATTGCATCTCCATGTAGAAGTATCTGATTGATTTATGTAGCCACGCTTATTGAGGAAGTTGAGAGCCCTGGGATGCAGACATGCTTAGCACCTGAACTGAAGAGAAAAAATAGACTATATGAACTAATAAAATAAAGCACACTAGAAAGGCTACTGCTGATGTTCAGACGAGCAAGTTTGCACTACTATAAATGACGAGCACCATCTGCTGTAAGGACAAACAGTAACAATCGAATCAGATAAACAAAAACTACAATGTGCAGAAATAGTAAGAACCCTGGCAATTTTGAATCACTACAACAACATGGAAAAAGATATCTAGTTAGAAGTCAGAACCTAGATGCGTTCCCACTGAATGTCAAGCTTATACATAATTATATGTCAGGCACCAAACAAGACAGATGATACACGTCCATACTGGGAAACAAGGATTCTGGTGCATTGTAAAAAAATTATATGCCAATTCAGGTTGTGTTTGCCAGTCACCGGTATCCCATGACCGTGCAAGTCCAGGTCATTTGCAATCTCTGCAACAAAAAATGAGTTAAGAACTGGTAAAAAATACCCAACTTGTAATAAGAAAGCACCTGAGGAATTAAACCCCAGCAGAAATTGACAGCAGCTATGTGCATATTTAATTACTTATTCAATCTGACACTTTTCTTATTCTATTAATCTGCAGTTAGTTAACGTACTAATGGTGAAACACTTAACCAGAAGCATATCGTGAGTTAGAACTAGAAAAAGAGAGATGTGAAACTAGGTACAAGAAAGGTTAAGATGAACACAAAAGGCTACATATTCATTTCTTGATAATGATAAGCATATCACATAATTTCTCATCACAGTGACGCATTCCATTCATAAAAGGCTACATATTCATTTCTTGATAATCATAAATTATATGACAATGTATTACTGATGTTTATGGAGTATGCTTTATATAACAGAGATTTGAAATCACAAGTGTTGTGTGTTAATATGAGTATAGTACCATCTTAAGGTCGACTAGACATGTTATGTACCGTAGATTTGAAATCATCAGCTATTCTTTCAAGCAGAGAGACAGCACCACAACGTTGTTTAATTCTGCACCAGAATACATGATGTTTTTTTAGGGCACGCTGATCTTTTAAATTATCGGCCCACAGTTTTTAGAACAAAAAGCATCCAACAATGCCCTCACGGCCCCATTTCCTCTTCTGACAAGAAGTCCACTTGTTAAAATCCTCACCACTATGAATTATTCTTTGTTCATTTTTTATTTATGATGCAGACGTTATATAGTTTCTGCGGATAGAAGAAATGGCACCATAGGTGAGCACTTGGTTATCAAAACGAACCGCAATAAATTACGAGATAATTAATAGAGATTTTCCTCATAATCGCATCAAATACAGTATGCGCGGTAATAGAAGCATGGGATCTCGATCGAAATATATTACAAGATAATTAACAGAGCTTTTTCCTCATAATATTATACCCATTATTGGGATCTGCATCGGCAGCACATAATGTACAAAAGAAAACTCCAGATCAGGAGCACATACTGACTTGATTCCCTCAAACGACTGAAGCAAACTCCGGATCTGGACCTCGCGCGAAGTCATGGAGGCGGCCAGACTTTCGAGAAGCGTCAGTTCGAGGTACAACCTCTCTGCCTTCTGCCATAGCGCCCTAGACATGCTCGATATCTGCAGTGGCTTGGGGCGCCGCCCTTGGCCAGAGAATGAGGAGGAAGGATGGCGGTGGCACGGCGGCATCCTCCTGCTGGCTGCGGGGATGCCGCGCCGAATAGAGAGGGGATACGGATGCCCTGTACCGGCTAAAAACAGGGGACGCGGAGGGTGATGAGGGAGGGGAATCGACGAGACATGGTGGTCGTTGGGGAGAATGGATCAACGCAGAGGGTGGGTGGCGGCGGACTGCGGTGTATGCGGCGGATCAACACAGAGGGTGGTTAGCGGCGGACTACAATTAGGGTTACGGGGCGGGTGGGTGGGTAGATCGTGATCTGGATGGTGCTGTGTAGATTTTATGAAATTGTCCTCAGAGCTTCTGTGGTGGAATACTGTAGGACTCTAGGGCATTTCGGTCATGTTAATTCGAAAACGTGTGCGGGAGAGAGGTGGCAAAAGCTGGTATTCTCACGGTATAAAGCCAAATTTTAGGCGTTGGATGGAGGCCTTGTGGACGGACAAGATATGTTTCGTAGGCTGGTCTCTTATTCTTTATTATGATTGGCCGGCTCTATTCTGCCATGTCAAAAAGACCAATGTTATGGCCTGAATCACGGCATAATTTGTGATAATATTCTTATATTATGCATACATGTGTATCTTGGGATGGCGAACAATATTGTAGGAGAAAGTTTTCCTCTTCGTCGCACGGAAAAGCTATTTTCTATTTTCCGAATGCCACAAACAGGATGTTTTGTTAAGCAACTACCAAGTGAAACGTTCAAAATAGTACCACCCTATTTTTCCAAAATACTAGACCATGTTACATGGCCAATATTCCAACTAGGGTATCTAAAACCTTTTCTTCCACACGTGGCGAAAAAGACAAATTCCTGCCGAATCGGTTGGAAGTGGGTCCGGTTTGAACTAGAGGTACATTATCTAATGCTCATGAATTTTTGCAAAAATCATTTTTAGACTCACAATATGTTGTTTTATCAGAGATCCAATGCAAGTTTAGCGAGGCTCATCACCTAGCGAAGAACCTCCATTCCCGTCGTTTTGACCATAGTTTTAAACGGGTATAAGAAATTCAAAAACAGTCTAAACAAGGTGAATCCTTCGTGTGGCATCATATTATGTGGCATAGTTGAAAAAAAAATTACCATAGTTGGTATATTGTAGATATCTCGAAAAAACCTTCACAGAAATGACCTATCATGTTCGAGGTTTCATGACTTTCACGCCAAATGACCAATGTTATGGCAAGAATAGTGGAATAGTTTATGATAATGTGCCATATTGTGCACACACATGTGTCATGGCATAGCTAACAACGTTGTAGGAGGAAGTTTTCCTTTTCATCGGACGGAAAAACCATTTTCTATTTTTCGAGTGTACAAAATGGGGCGTTTTTGTTAAGAAACTACGAAATGGAAGTTTCAAAATGGTACCACCCTATTTTTAAGAAATACTAGACCATGTTACATGGCTAATGTCCCAACTAGGATATCTAAAACCTTTTCGTCCACCCGTAGCGAAAAAGACAAATTCCTGCTGAATCGGTGGGAAGTGGGTCCAGTTTGAACTACAGGTACATTATCTAATGCTCTTGATTTTTTGCAAAAATAATTTTTAGACTCACAATATGCTGTTTTATCATAGATACAATACAAGTTTAGCGAGGCTCCTCTCCTAGCAAAGAACCTTTATGCCCGCCGTTTTAACCATAGATTGAAACCGGCATAAGAAATTAAAAAATGGTCCAAACAAAGTGAATCCTTCGCGTGGCGTCATATTATATGACATATTTGGAAATAAAAATACCAAAGTTGATATATTGTAGATATCTCGAAAAAAACCTTCACAAAAATGACCTCTCATGTTCGAGGTTTCCTGGCATTCACGCCAAATGACCAATGTTACGGTTAGAATCGCGGAATAGTTTGTGATAATATGCCCATATTATGCGCACACATGTATCCTAGGATGCCGAACAATGTTGTAGGAGGAAGTGTTCCTTTTCGCTGCACGAAAAAACCATTTTCTATTTTTCGAGCGCAAAAAATGGGGCGTTTTGTTAAGAAACTACCAAATGAAAGTTTCAAAATGGTAACAACATATTTTTCAAAAATACTATACCATGTTACATAGCTAATGTCCAAACTAGGGTATCTAAAACCTTTTCTTCCACCCCTGGCGAAAAAGATAAATTCTTGTCGAATTAGTAGGAAGTGGGTCCGGTTTGAACTACATGTACATTATATAATGCTCGTCATTTTTTAAAAATCATTTTTAGACTCACAATATGATGTTTTATCATAGATTCAATGTAAGTTTAACGAGGCTCATCCCCTAGCAAAGAACCTTCATGCCCGCCATTTTGACCATAGTTTGAATCGGGCATAAGAAATTCAAAAACAGTCCGAACAAGGTGATTCCTTCGCGTGGTGTCATATTATGTGACATAATTACAAGAAAAATTACAAAACTTAGTTTATTGGTTACATCTAAAAAATACCAAATATTATAGCTATTTTTGTCAATTTAAATGGTCTTTTGTTTTACAAAAAGTAGGTCAAGTATTTGAGATGACATAAACTGCAAACTTCGCCAAAACAAAAGTTATGCATCTCTTTGAGATGAACTAAATTGATTTTTATATCATCTTGATCCGATGTCATATGCAAAATTTACGATGAAATTAAATTTTAACACTTTTTAAACAAAACTGAAATCATTTTATTTACGTGGACTCAATTTTATAAGAAGCCCATGATTTCAGATCTAAAGTCTACCTTATAATTGCCTATGGGCTGATAGCCAAGCCGGAATAGAAAATATAAAGTAAAAATAACTTTCTCTCATTGAGGCCCAGGCCCAACATAAAAATTGAACCTTTAGATAAAGCATGTGTGGGCTATTGTACAACAAGTTTTTAGTGGTGTGGTGATTAGGTTGTTGTATTCTGGTGTGAGGTGTTAGGTCATGGTTTGAGTCCCCCTCCCTCCTTGTTTTTGCCCTTGGTGCAAGTTAAACAGAAGCCCTTGGTGCTGTGGTGGTTCATAGTGTTTGTTGAGTCTAAGAGGTCGCGGGTTCGAGTGCCACTCTTTCCTATTTTTGCAAATTTATTCCAGCACAGAACTAGACTTGCATATTTAAATAGAACATGTGTGGTAGTTAAACACAAAGCAAGATATACCGTGGTGGTTTGGTGGGTTCGATGAGTGTGGGAGATCGCGAGTTCAATCTTTGGGAAGTTCACTTTTGTTGTGACCTCAGATCGTTAAGGATCCTAAGTCCCTATGATTAACATGCTAGTCCTGGATCAATAGCTAGTACTTCAAAGTCGATGAATATTATGTAAAACACAAGTCATTATTACACGAATAATCCAGAGTATATTTATTACAACTTGCATAGCTTATAGCTAGCTCAAATAAAACAGCGGAAACTAAGTAAATCTTGAGCCCATCAACGCCTCAGGCTAGTTGCGTGAAGACCCGCGATCCCTACGCACCTTTCAGTCTTCAGATTCTGCACATAAGACGTGCAGCCAACAATTTGGGTCAATACTTTGAATGTATAGGGAAATTACACCAAGGAAAGAATAAGACTATCTCTACATGCAAGGCTAAGTGTAGGCTTTGGGTCATAATTAGAAAATTCTTGAGTCTTTCGAACCCCCCAATGGTACTTAGTATATATATATAGCATAGCAAGCAATACTTAGCAAAAACAGGGGAAACCTATTAGGACGGAAATTCCTAAGTATAAAGCTACTCATGACATACTACAAAACCGCATTTGCAAAAATAGTACTAAGAAAATCTACTAAAGACCTACACATGCATACTACAAGATTTGAAGTGTAAAACATGCATAGTCAAAAACTGGGACATAATATGTACAAGTGGTATAACTTGCCTTGATCAGAGCAGCACTCTACACAACAGTACTCCTTAGCGCACTCTGAACAATATAACGAAACACAAACATAGATCCAATCACAACTTGCACAAAGCAATGCTACGAAGGTAATTATGCATGCATGCAACATGGTAATATGCAAGGATGGATTCAATTTCGACCAAGGGTTTTATTCAGGGGTGTTGTTGAGTTGGGAATGTCATTAGTATCGACTTCCCATAGATTTTTAAGTATTTTGGATTAATACTTAATTAAATATGCTCATAAATAGATCTACACTTCCAATCTACCTCGAAACAGATCTAAACACTCTAAGCATGATATCTCAATTTTCCATAGAATATCTCGTAGATACGAAGCCAACGTAACCAACTAAAACGGAGTTATGGTTATTTTTCTAAAATTAAAATACTCCAATCTAGAATTTAGATCCTACTACAAGATTACTATAGTAAACCAGCAATATAATTGCGGATCTGTGTTCTACTCAATTTTGCGAATCCAACGGTATATTATACGCAATTTTTGGACAAGTACTTGATGTACTATGAATTAAACAAGATTAAATCGATTTCTGCCTATTTAAAGAAAAACAGAACGGTGGCCAGCTACGCGGCGACAAGTGGCAGCTCGGGATTTGTTTGGCTGGCCTACACGGTGCTGACTTAGCACGCTGACAAGACACTGCCACGAGGCGCAAGGGGATTAGCCGATACTATAGGGAAATGGGTAGGCTACACTAGCGTAAAATCAAAATTTTCTCCCGCGTCAACCAGGAATACTATTGTCATAGATCACGGGATTACCACTAGACGCGCAGTTGCGGAACTCGATGAAGCACGTCGGGGCAGTGTAGATGTTCTACGTATCCTCCTCGTCCTCGTCCCACGATCATCTCCCCTTTGCGCGGCTCGTCCAAGTGCTACAGCTGTAGCACCTCTGAGGTATCCACACGTCCGGAGTGGAAGCCGTCACACGCCAGACTGCTAGGTCTGCACATGCAACACAGGCGGAAGAGGAGTGGCGGCAAGGTGGAATGCTCAACCCTATTCAGCTCGCCTCACTCTCTCTTATATAGGCATCCCTGGTGGGGTTCTACATTAGCAGCCCATTAGCAGCCTAAGCCTGGTCTAATTCGGATCTAATCCTCATTAGGCTTCCAACCCCTAAAGTGTGTGACCCTATAGGTTCATATACGTATAGTCATGACACGAGTACACTTACTCTGTCAATAGTTGGTAGCGGCCTCTAGCAATACGTGCCAACTCTTAAACGCATATAAAGATCATTCGGATGAACCATCACAAGGTTGAGTACATGTCTTTCCCTTTGCCTCACGATATTTGATCTAGCTCCAAGCTGACCTCTCTTTCTCGATACTGTGATTCAGAATCCCTTTACTAGGTTAACTCTTAACCATATGTAGCATGGCCATGCATTTCTGGATCCGATCACTCGAGGGGCCTAGAGATATCTCTCTCAAGTAGAGAAGGGCAAATCCCATCTTGATTGACCGATGCCTTGCAGCATGTATCAGGACAAACCCGAAAGCTACCTTTATAACTACCCAGCTATGGAGTAGTGTTTGATAGCCCCAAAGTAGGTCGATCCACATCTCAAGTACATGTGACAATCTCAGGTCTAAGGACAAAATGTACACGATGTGTAGAGAGAGCTGCAAGTATTATTGCTAGTCTCAAGTTGGGTCAGTCCAACCCCATGTTCATAACCTGTGTCCACATCATTGGTTTGACATCTCCATGTCTATGACTTGCGAAACATAGTCATCAACCAATCGATGTGCTAGTCTAATATTCACGTGTGTCCTCACATGAACTCCGACTAGGGACAATTATTAGATAACCATACAAGTAAAGAGTTTCACAAACAATTCACATAATTGCCAATCAATACAAGTTGCCTAGTATATGGATATTCAAGGAACATTATAATAACTCATGGATACACATGAAATACAATCATCTCTATGATTGCCTCTAGGGCATATTTCCTTCAGATACCGCTTCGGCCCGCCCATCTAATCCTACGTGTTAAAAACAAATCGGACGGTTGGGGGGTGGCCGACGACTCACCGGTGGCAGAGATGACGAGGTCGACGGCGGACGGTGGCGGCGCGTCGGTGGTGGTCGACAGCGGCGGTCCGGAGCCCCCCCGGCTTGGTGAAGTAGTTGACGGTGTCGGCCTCCTCCTCGCGGTTCCGTTCCCGTGGGTGGAAAACGGCGGCTAGTCTTCGCGGGTTCCGGCGAAGCTCTGGTGAGCAATTAGGACGGCACGGGGCTCTGTTTAAGAGGGAAAAGAGGGTGAGTTGGTGCGGTACTGCAAGGGGAAGACCGAGAGGGATAAAAGAGGGACAGAGGGCGTCGGAACCTCATCTCCAAGCTCGGAGGCGGTGCACTCCGGCGAGGTCGAGCTCGGTCTAGATGGCGGCAGCCTGGTGGCGTTCGGAGGAAAAAAATTTAGGGTTTTTTAGGAGGCGTGCTAAGGGGTACTTGTAGGCGGCCTGGCTTGGCGCGGGGTTCGCGAATTCCCTCTCCGATTCGGCCGGAGTTGGTTCCAGAGGCGGCGGCGAACGGTGAGTTCGTTCCGAACTAGTCAGAACGATAACAACAGGGTCTCACCCTATCGGCCTGTGAGGCGCGATGCTTGGCTGGCCATCCGTCTTTGCTTCTTCTTCACTTCTGCTTGGCTCGTGGTAGATAGGGGTGGGCTGCCTATTGGCCAAGTAGGCTAGATCCTGTCTCTTTTTTTTGTAAATATACTTTTTATTTTCTGTTTCACTATTTGTCCAATAACTTTTGCTAACAGATTCCAAATTTAATGAAATTTGTCTCTAAAATTTTGTAAAAAGAAGGAGATTACTACGGGGTTATAAAAGAAAACTTTTGCAAGGGTTTAGGAGGTTAGTTTTTGTTTAACCCCTTTTTGTCTTCATATGACTATAGGGTTTAGGGAAAGTATTTGATGCTGCTTTTATTGTGTGATGCCATGATGCAAAAGATATGATGCATGCTTCTAGTAACATCTACAATCGTAAAATTTGGGATGTTACAAACCTACCCCCTTAAGAAGAATCTCATCCCCGAGATTTAGGTTGGTTAGCAAATAGGTGTGGGTGTTCTTTCTTCAGGTCTTCTTCATGTTCTCACGTGGCCTCTTCCTCGGAATGGTGATTCCATTCAACTTTGGAAAACCTGATAGTCTTGGTATGAGTAATCCTCTCAGCTCTTTCCATAATCCTGGTGGGTTTTTCCTCATAGGTGAGATCGTTTTCCAGTTGAACCTCATCCAAAGGAACCGTATCCTTTAGCGGTGTTTCAGCCATTTCTGGGTGTCACTTCTTTAGTTGTGACACATGGAATACATCATGAATAGTCAACACTTCGGGCAATTCCAACTGATAGGCAACCTCCCCTCTACAAGCCAAAATCTTATAGGACCCTATGAATCGAGGTTCCAACTTACCCTTGATTCCAAATATCTTAACTCCTCGTAGTGGTGAAACTCAGAGATATGCACGGTCTCCCACTTCATAAGTTACATCCCTATGCTTGGAATCAGCATAACTCTTTTGCCTGGATTGGGCTACTTTTAACCTGTCTTGAATCTGTCTTACTTTTTCTTCGGCATCCTTGATCAGCTCAGGTCCAAACAAACTACATTCTCCAACCCCATTCCATAGCAACGGAGTTCTACACTTCCTTATGTCAAGTTTGGCGATCTCAAGTTCATTATGTCCAAGGTCAAGGGAGAAGAAGATGTCGACGCATAGATTGATTGGAGCTCCAAGTTGACAAAATCTTCCGGGTCCACAATTACTCCGAAGAGAAGAAAGTTGCAATGGCATCCCCTGAGTTTGAGGACTATGCATATGCTTGGTGGGAAGACTACCAAAAACACCGTGAGAACCAAGATGAGCCTAAAATTGAAACTTGGACTTAGATGAAGGAAGTAATGTACAAGAGATTTGTCCCCAGGCATTATAGACAAGATCTCTTTGACAAGATGCAAAATTTGAGGCAAGGCACAAAGTCAATTGAAGAGTTCTACAAGGAAATTTAGAAAACTAGGATGCGATCCGATGTGAGAGAGCTCGAAGAGCAAACAATAGCAAGGTTCCTCAATGGTTTTGAGCCACTGATACGTCCATTTTGCATCACTATTCTATGTCTTAATTCACTATTATTCATTGATATATTTCGTATTGAGAGGTGATACTTATGTTATTTCATATATTTTTGCATGGTTGGTGATTTTTGGAGCATGGACCGCTACAGTCAGGATTCTGATGGAAAAGGTGCTATTTGGAGGCAAAATTCGTGAAGATCAGAAAATTCGGGAAAATATACGGAAAATCCTATTTTTCTAGAAGACTCAGGATGCCAGAAGATGGAGTGGAGGTGGGCCACAGGGGGCCCACACCACCCCATGGCGCGGGCAGGCCTAGGCCGCGCCAGGGAGTGGTGTGGCCGCCTGCCCACTCCCCTCGGGCGATATCATCCCCACGAAAGCCTAAGACTGGGAGCGACCACAGAAGATTTCGCCCGCCTGGGCGGAAAACACCAGAGAGAAAGATCTCCTGGCATGTGATTTACAGGGAATTCCTTCCCGGAGATGGGAGATCATCGCCATCAACACCACCATCAAGCTGGACTTCATCGGGATCATCATCACCATCATCACCATCATTGCCATCAGCACCCTCGTCACCATCTCCATATTGCTGTAACATTATTGCGTTGAATCTTGCATAGTTCATAGGGGAAACTTTCCCGGTGTTGATTACTCTTTGTAGTTGATGCTATTGAGTGAACTATTGAATTATTGTTTATGTTCAGATTGTTATACATCATTATTCCATCTCTGATCATGATCCATATGATGTCTTGTGAGTAGTTCGTTTTGTTCTTGAGGACATGGGAGAAGTCTTGGTGTTAGTAGTGGAGTTGTGTTGAGAAAGATTCAATAGATTGTTATTTAAGTTGTGGTGTACTTCTTCTAGTGGTGTCATGTGAACGTTGACTATATGACACTTCACCTATATGGGCCTAGGGGAATGCATTGTCTATTTGGCTACTAATCGTAGGGGTTGCCGGAGTGACAGAAACCTGAACCCCCATTAGGAAACCATTGCACAAGGGACGTAAGGGTCTTAGATTTTAAAGCTGTGGTTAGGTTTCTACCTTAATTACTTTCTTGTACTTGCGGATGTTTGCAAGGGGGTTTAATCACAAGTATGTATTTAGTCTTGGATGGGGCGGTACATTAGCACAGGTTCACCCACACAACACTTAGCAAGCTAAAGAAGATTAATCGACTATATGAAGCGAAAGCACTTGACAGTCTTCCCATGTGTCCCCGAGAACGTTTGGTCATCTATAGAAATACAACCGTCTTGTCCTTTGCTGCATAAAGGATTGGGCCACTTGCTGCATTCATTCCTACTGTCTTTTATTTACTCATACTTTGTTTACTTGCTTAATCGAAAACCCCTAAAAATCCGTTTGCTAAGTATTTGCAGAGAATTCCTGATCCATACCACTAGCCAGCACCTTCTGCTCCTCGTTGGGTTCAACACTCTTACTTATCGAAAATACTACGATACACCCCATATACTTGTGGGTCATCAAGACTATTTTCTGGCGCCGTTGCCGAGGAGTGAAGCGCTATTGGAGAATGGAACTGGTAAAGGAAACTTCTGTTGTGAGTATTGTTTACTTCTGCTAGTTGCTTTATTTTCGTTATGGATAATTCGTCGTGTTTCTTATTTGGTAATGCTACTAAAAAAACCACTGCTTAGGTAGTAGATAAGCCACCACCTGCTGAGAAAGATGTTTTCAAAATACCTACAAGAATTATTGATCGTGTTATGGATAACTATTATGTTGGGGATGGAACTATCCATCCCAATGATCATTTACTCTTTATACAAGAATTATGCGGGTTGTTCAAGTGTGCAGTATTACTATAGATCAAGTTAAGAAGAAGTTATTCTCATTATCGCTGAAAGAAACAGCTGAGGACTGGTATAAGCTGCTGAAGAATGGTCAAGCTCTGGAATGGGAGGAAATAGTGCCTCTCTTTTATTCCAAGTTTTATCCTCCTAGTGAGATTCATAAAGATCGAAATCAAATATACAACTTTTGGCCTCTTGATGGAGAGAGTACAGCTCAAGCTTGGGGGAGATTGAAGTTACTAATGCTCAAATGTCCCATTCATGAGCTCCCCAACAATATTATTATCAATAACTTTTATGCAAGGCTCCCTCTACATGACAGGAATTTATTGGATGCTTCTTGCGCTGGATCATTCACTCGCATGGAAGAAGAAGCTAAATGGGACCTTCTAGATCGTATTCAAGACAATGCTGAAGCTTGGGAGAATGACAAAGGTAGAAAGTCAAGTATAATTTATGATTATGAATGCATTGAATCTTTTATGGGAACTGATGACTTTCAATATATTAAAAATGCTTATGGTCTAGACTCTCAAGCTATTGCTTCTTATTTTAAGGCTTTTGCTTCCTATATTGAATTGCCTAAAAAGAATTGGAATAAGTATCATGAACCTTATAAAGATGTTGCTAAGAGCGTTCCTGCAAGAAATACTGAAGTTTATACTGCTAATCATGTTTTACCTGAACCTTATATTGAGAAAATTCCTTTCCCAGTTAAGGTAAAGGAACATTCTATGATAGCTAATATGGTTAATGAAAGTATGAATAAGGTTGTTGAACCTGATAAACAAATGGTTGGTGAACCTATAATAGCAAGTGTGAAAGACTTTGTCACTAAGTATGAAAAAGAGGGATACCCTATCCTTTGTAAGGATACCTCTAATATTGTTTCACAAAGTAGTGTTATGAGAGCTAGTATTCCCATGTTTTCTGTTAGAATAAGTGATCATTGCTATGATAGTCCTTGTGATAGCTATATTGTTAAGTTTATGCATGATACTGAAAGTTACTATGAGAGAGGGAAAAGTGTTCTTATGTATCTCAATAGTATCAAGTTTCCTCGTTTTATGCTGAAAGTTTTTATATTACGCTTCTTTTGCCTTCTTATGCAAGTTGCCTTGGGTTTCAATAACTTGTTTGTTTACAAAATCCCCTTGCATAGGAAGTGGGTTAGACTTAAATGTGTGTGTTTTTGCTTCTTAATGCTCTCCTTCACTTCAATTCATATCCCTATGAGAGCTTCTTAAAAATTATCATGCCCATCTTAATGGCTATAAAGAAAGAGCTTTATGGGAGACAACCAAATTTGTTTTTGCTTTCAGTTTGTTTTTGTTTCTTTGAGTCTTGGAAGTTATTACTTCGGTACTAACCGCTCCTTATCCGTTTTGTTTGGCTTTTGTGTCAAGATCAACCTCTAATGAGAGAGAAGTAAGATTTGGAGAAGTTGTTGTCCCGAAACAGATTTTTTGTGCTTCACCGTAAACATTCATGAGAGATCTTTGTACGGAAGATTGAGCTGTAATTGTTTGTGCTTATGCCCCATGTTGTTATTTAACTTTCGTTAGTTTTGCACTTTTTGATTTGAGCAACAGAAGATTTTCGAAAAAATTGATCTTTACCTGCTGGTCTGTTTTTGACAGATTTAGCCACTCTTGCATTTGCTTCTTTATTCGATTTCCTTTTTGAATTCTTTTTGGGTTTTCGGAAAGAGTTGCTTCAGTAGCTTTTGTTTTGATGATTTTCAGTTGAAGTGGGACTCAAAAGGTTTTATCACTTCTTATATACTAATGTTGCTAACGAGAACTGTGTGGAGTTTTGTGTGAAAGAAATTTCTAGGAAGTGGAGACAATGGTGTAATAAGGAAGAGAAGGGTTTTATGACTCAAGTAATAAGTATATGAAGATGAAGATATCGATGATATTCAAGTTATGACTCCGGAAGAATCTACTAGATAACAAATTCAGAGACCTGCAGAGTCCGTGTTCAAATAGGTAACAGTTCTGGTAAGAAAAGATCCACGAAAGTACAATCCAACTATATTTTTGCAGTTTTCAGTCAATAAGGAAAGTTTTGAAGAAAAAAGGGACAGAACCGGAGCCGGGGTGGCCCACACCACCCCATGGCGCGGGCCCACCCCTGGCCGCGCCACCAGGTGGTGAGGCCACCTAGGACTCCGCCTCCGACTCGTTTTCTCCCAATACCTTCCTTTTGATATTAAACTTCGTAATATATACCCCCCCGGATCTCCCGAGGTTCGTATATTGTGTTTTCGTCGTGTTTTTGTTTCGATCTGTTTCTTTCAGGACATACTCTTTGAGAGCTTAGAAGCACAATGGTGTCCGCCAAGGATAAAGGGAAGGAGCATATGGAGGAAGACCTCTAAGACCCCGGGAAGGAGAAGGAGATCAAGAGTGAAGGTGAAGAGGAGCAAGGCCAACATCCGCATGCCGGCACTACCATTGCAAGCATTGGAGTGGTGAAACCTTCCAAGGTCAGAAGGACGGCACGGATGCAGACTAGGGGAAAGCTCCTCGTCACAGTTTGGCTCCACGGTCACTTCCTCCACGCACCAAGAATCCTTTCCATACCCTTATCCATGAGCATCAATACCAGAATATGCCCAAGGGGAAATTACCCTCCAATTGGGATTTGCCTCGTTCTAGCCATGCAGGAAAAGAAGACTTTAAGGAGGAAGAGTAGGGAAAGAATAGCAAGAGCTGGAATTCTCAACCCGACATGATCATGAGCCGTATTGAGCAAAACTCGCAGCTTATTCGTAATCTCACTTTCGAGATTGAGGACTTGGGGAAACTGATCAAGGAGCTCATCAAGAGGATACCACCACCACCTAAGGAGTAATTCGTCATCAGGTTTGGCATCCCCTTGGTTTGTTTCAAGCTTGGGGGAGTGTCGCGGTATCATATCACTATCTTATATCTTTTTACCTTATTAGTAGAGTCATATCATGAATAGAGGAGTTATTATGTAGGATGGTTTGCATTATGGAAGTGTCCCCTCTCTCGTTAGATTTGTATCCCTTGGTGTGAGTTGCCGTTATGGAATATTAATGAGAAGTTCTATTATTCACTCTTTTGCATAGCTTATGTTAGTTTTCAATTCGTGGTTATATGATTGATCTTGTTGTTAGTATTGGTAGCACTTTGGGATCATTGAGTTAATTTAGTTGGTTTTGGCAAACCTGGCTCGGTCAGTAGCAACACTATTTTTGAGTTGCTCATAAGTCTAGTATTCTCTAGTTAAGATCTTTTGTGCTTCCAAGGAAGATTGCATGTTTGTTTTTATCACTTGTATGTTTGTTTGTTTCCTTCAACTCTTGTACTTGCTACCCAGCCTTGCTAGCCAAAAACCTGTACTGAGAGGGAATTCTTCTCGTGCATCTACCTCCTTTAAACCAAAACCTTTGCCATTTGTGTCCACCATACCTACCTAGTAGCATTATTGCTATTCCAAGTAAATTCTTGTTTTATCTATCTCCCAAATTAAACTTGTTATGTGAAAATTAGTAATTAAAGCTCTCACGAACTTGATGGCACACTTCACTTTCTTGCATTTAATAAACTTGAACCATTGCATCCTTCTTTGTTGCGTATATGCTTGTGATTTATGAGTTGAAGTTAGTCGAACCATGTATCATGGGGACTGCTTTCGACACCTCATTGGTACTTGTACCTAGTTGATATCATGTTCTTTTGCTTATGGATCCCGACGTTGTAAAATAAAAGTGGAACTCGTAAGATCATGGAGTTTATATGTGTGTTAGAGAAACGCCTGGGCCGCTAGCCTAAGCCATGCCTAATCATGGTGGAAACTTGCAGCATAACTATAGTGAGCATTCTATGAAGCATCCTCAATAAAAACCTATGCAAATAGCAAATAAAAAGATCACTGATATGCTCACTGTCTGCTTGCCTTGTCATTTTGATTATGGGATAGCTCCTGTGTCATGTGAAAGGGGTACCCCGTTGGCGGTTCTCAATGATATGCATATATTTACAATGACAAGAGCTTGCTCGTGACTGAAGTTGAGTAGCATGAGGATCGGTACTCATAATTAAGGGGCATGAGATTTCAACTTATAACTTGTCAAGCATATCCTCTTAGTTGTGTCACTTTAACCTTAATCACCTAAAGATGCCTATGACAGGGGCAATGAGAGCTGAAAGCTAGTAAGTATCATAATTTTTGGGAGCTCTTTATGAGACTTGCAATCCCTGCTTCCCTCTGCGAAGGGCCTTTCTTTTATTTTGTAGTTGAGTCAGTAAACCTATTCCCCTCTATCTCAGCAAGTATTTTGAGTTGATGTGTTTCATTCATTCATATGATGATTTATTCAATCATGTTTCTGATGTTCCTTGTTTTGGACATTGCTCTTATCTTGATGTTTACTACTTTGAAAGCTATCATTGAAAAAGCCAGCTATTTGTGAACTCCAGCAAATTATCAACTATTCTTTGACCAAGAGCTAAGTTTGCCATTACCAATTATGATTCACTTTATGTATCTTTACTGTGTTTCCTTTACTCATTGCAAGTTGAATTATATAATAGTGAGTTGTCTTCTATTATGATCTATGTATTTGATGAATGTGATGCTTCTTGTCCGTATTCTTTTATCGACTCTTCACTCCATAAACCTGAGGTCATGTTTATTGAGCTCAGTTTCGCTTGGGAACAAGCGAAGTCTAAGCTTGGGGGGAGTTGATACGTCCATTTTGCATCACTATTATATGTCTTAATTCACTATTATTCATTGATATATTTCATATTGAGAGGTGATACTTATGTTATTTCATCAATTTTTGCATGGTTGGTGACTTTTGGAGCATGGACCGCTGCAGTCAGGATTCTGATGGAAAAGGTGCTGTTTGGAGGCAAAATTCGCGAAGATCAAAAAATACGGGAAAATATACAGAAAATCCTATTTTTCCAGAAGACTCAGGATGCCAGAAGATGGAGTGGAGGTGGGCCACAGGGGGCCCACACCACCCCATGGCGCGGGCAGGCCTAGGTCACGCCAGGGAGTGGTGTGGCCGCCCTGGCCCACTCCAGCCTCTCCCCTCTGGCGTATATCATCCCCACGAAACCCTAAGACTGGGGGAGCGACCATAGAAAGATTCCGCCGCCTCTGCGGGGCGGAAAACACCGAGAGAGAAAGATCTCTCCAGCAGACAGATTTCTGCCGGGGGAATTCCTTCCCGGAGAGGGGAGATCGTCGCCATCAACACCACCATCAAGCTGGACTTCATCGGGATCATCATCATCATCACCACCATCATCACCATCAGCACCCTCATCGCCATCTCCATATTGCTGTAACAATTGCGTTGAATCTTGCATAGTTCATAGGGGAAATTTTCCCGGTGTTGATTACTCTTTGTAGTTGATGCTATTGAGTGAACCATTGAATTATTGTTTATGTTCAGATTGTTATACATCATTATTCCATCTCTGATCATGATCCATATGATGTCTTGTGAGTAGTTCGTTTTGTTCTTGAGGACATGGGAGAAGTCTTGTTGTTAGTAGTGGAGTTGTGTTGAGAAAGATTCAATAGATTGTTATTTAAGTTGTGGTGTACTTCTTCTAGTGGTGTCATGTGAACATCGACTACATGACACTTCACCTATATGGCCCTAGGGGAATGCATTATCTATTTGGCTACTAATCGTAGGGGTTGCCGGAGTGACAGAAACCTGAACCCCCGTTAGGAAACCATTGAACAAGGGACGTAAGGGTCTTAGAGTTTAAAGCTGTGGTTAGGTTTCTACCTTAATTACTTTCTTGTACTTACGGATGTTTGCAAGGGGGTTTAATCACAAGTATGTATTTAGTCTTGGATGGGGAGGTACATTAGCACAGGTTCACCCACACAACACTTAGCAAGCTAAAGAAGATTAATCGACTATATGAAGCGAAAGCACTTGACAATCTTCCCATGTGTCCTCGAGAACGTTTGGTCATCTATAGAAATACAACCGTCTTGTCCTTTGCTGCATAAAGGATTGGGCCACTTGCTGCATTCATTCCTACTGTCTTTTATTTACTCGTACTTTGTTTACTTGCTTAATCGAAAACCCCTAAAAATCCGTTTGCTAAGTATTTGCAGAGAATTCCTGATCCATACCACTAGCCAGCACCTTCTGCTCCTCGTTGGGTTCGACACTCTTACTTATCAAAAATACTGCGATACACCCCATATACTTGTGGGTCATCAGCCACCCAATAAGGAAGATTGTTGACTTTAAACCGTATAACAACCTCACCAAGATCCTGCTTAAAGCTACCAAAGTCGAGCATCACTTGGAAAAATAAAATGCTTAGGAGAATACAAAGGCATACTTTGCGTCCCTCAATGCAAATGCCTCCAAAAAGCCAACAAACCAAGCACCAAGCTCATCCAAGCAAGCAAAGACCACTATAGCATCCTCCTCCAACACAACATCGGATAATCAAGTCACTTGCTTCAAATGTAGAGTGAAGGGTCACAAGTCATATGAGTGCACCAACACATGAGTGATGCTTACGAATGAGAACGGTGGAACCTACACCGTGAGTGAAGAGGAATATGAAGCGTTCACTCAACAAGCAATTACAAGAGAAGCCACGATGGAAGTAGATGACACCCCCATATGCGAGCATTATCCAAGACCTTCCCTAGTCGTTGCTCAAGTATTGACAACAAACTCTATACCAACAGAGGACCAACGCCTCAATATCTTCCAAACTCGTGCCGGAATTGAGGGCAAGTCCATAAAGGTGATCATTGATTGAGGTAGTTGCCACAACCTTGCAAGTACGAAGCTTTGTGAGAAACTAAAGTTGCAATCCATAGAGAACCCTCACCCTACCACGTCAAATGTCTTGATGACAATGGAGCACTCAAGATAACATCAAAGGTCAATATCTCTTTCAAGATTGGCCCATATGAGGACACCGTCGAGTGTGATGTCTTGCCAATGTCCGTGTGCGACCTGCTATTTGGGGGACCAGGGTAATACGATAGAAGAGCCATACATCATGGTAGCACTAACCAATTGTGACACCCTCGAGATTAGGGCTAGATAAATCCCAGACCTCTGTTTTATTTACGCCTAACCTAAATCTCGGAAGCATACAGAGAAAGAATCAGTAACATTACAGTGACCCTACGACACAAAAATTAGTACAACAAGCTCATAACTGAGAAAAGAACCAAAATATTACAAGCAGAGGTCACTAACCACAAACATCAAACAACGGAAGGCAAATTATGCTATTAAGTATAGCAAACTTAACAAATGGCGTAAGAGGCCTGAAGCATAACGATGACGTCCCAATCCATAGATTCTAGGCTGCCGACCGAGAACCCCGAGCTACTCGTCAATGTCGATGCTATAACAAACTATTCTTCTATGGTAATACTTACCTGCTGCAGAAGTATCAACATAGCAAGGTTGAGTACAGGGTGTACTCCGCAAGACTTATGGCTGGTGGGGTTATTTTGCATAAAGCTAACTTTATTTGTAAAAGGGGAAGAAAAGCTTGACTAATAGAACCTTTCAAAAGGGGATAAGAAAATGGTATCTCTAGCTTTGATCTTCTTTTGATATCCACCGAATCTTTATCAGCTGAACCTACCAACTAGGATCACCCCCTCGATCCCTGAGGAAGCATACTTAAACACACGTTGATCTACCAAGTTTTACGATCTTCTCTATGATCTTTAGGTCCGTTCCAAAGTCATCCATAACCGTGGACACGGCTTTTTGAAAAGATTAATACCCTGCAGGGGTGTACAACTTTACCAACACGTACCAACCGACTCTTAATGCCAGTACATTAGCCCTCTTCCTTGGAAGGCCGGTAGAGGGTGGTTGGCCACTACCTTTACCTTGCTTTCGTCGAGACCATGAGTCACACCCTAAGGATGGTTCCGCCGTAACGGGTCAAATCCTGAAGCCGGTCCCTAGAGATGTGGGCGAGGTTGGTTTACCAGAGGAACCGCCACAAGCAACCCCGGCCACGCTTATCTACCTGTATGAATGCACCTCCTTCACCGCCTTTGAGAACAACCAGAATGCATGTGTCGAATGGAACTCCTGAACTACGTGACTCATGGAATCTACTAGGCAAGTTAGTCAGTCGAGGGTTTTTCCAGGCCCTGTGTGGCTGTATGCTCGTGTTTGTTCAAGAGGCTAGAACTCAGGTTCTAGTAGTGGCGAGCATGGGACTACAATAACCACATCCCACCATGGCCTCCCGTACAAGCCTTAGCATGTTTAACCTTTACCACTGATCTTACTTCATTAGTATACCTTGTTCTCCTATCATACTAGATTCTCTACATCTGATACATCTTCTGGATGAACCAGCACTGACAACTAAGCATGGCTAAGCAAGACACAAATAATAGCTCTAACAGTGCACACAAGCCAAACCTAGTTATGCTAGGAGCAGTGGATCAGGTAATATAAGCTCAAAGGCAGTAATGCAACAGATAGGGTACTCTAACTATTGATAAAAGACCATAATAGAATCGTATGCATTATGGAAAGAACGAAATACATTTGAAACCATAGGATTGTATAATGGTGGGGCTATGCTTGCCTTGTTTGTTGATACCCAGATATAGATCTTTTAAGACTTGTACTTGACTTGATCATAGTTGGCCAAGTACTGTTCATCGATCTTCGATGGTTTGACCTCGGTCTTCGATCTCGATATCGATATCATATTCTACCGGGAAGAACCAAACATTGGAAAGAAAGGGGAAACAACAATCAACACATGGCATTGATGCAATTCTCAAGCAAGGATGGTGATATGACAAGTTAACAGAGTTGAAATGAAACCCTAAAGCATGCTTGGCAATTTAAGGGGCATCCGAGGGGTATCGTGGTGTGGAACACGGCAGTGCCATCGGGGATAGCTTGAAGGGGACAATCAGGGTACTATCGGTGGCTACTCGCAATGGGTTGGGCACATATACTACAAACAATGATGTACCCAGCTTGAGCCCTCTTGGTGAGGTAAAGCTCCTACTCCTGGAAGGATCTACTATCAAAGGGGGCAAACGCCCAATACAAGTGCTCCTTGAGCTGTTTCCTTAGCTACTTATTGCTAGGAATTCGTTAAGTCCTTCTTCTGGTGTCTATTTTTCCTTCTACTTGAGCTTACCTAGAACCCTAGCGCTACCCCTTTATATACATGTCGAGGAGGTAGCTTACAAGATGGGTTTTATGGTTTACTGTTTGGATTTGGGCCTTACAAAGTGGGTCGGCTAGATAGGGCCAAGCAGTAGGCCGGGTCGATCAAGCCTCGATGTGAGGAGGACCATGCTTTAGCGCTCAGCGCCCCTGCTTTACTTGTCATCTGGCTCTTAATCTGTCATCCGGTTATTTATGCGTAAGATGGGGCTTTCCTCGTCAGCCCTTGCTTTGCTCGTCAGCCTCCAGCTTTGGCGCAGTTGTCCAGTAGCGTCGACCAGTCTAGCCAGCCTATCCGGTCAAGGGTGCGCTCCGCAAGGAGCGTCATCCCCACTGTACAATGTCCAGCAGATCCAAGGCGGCCGGCTAGGAACGGCCTCCCAGCCGGTTATTCTGGCTACCCGTCTAGACGGGCCAGCCGGGGAAACTTGAATGCGGATCGGGTGGGAATTCCACCGGTGTGGTTCCTTGATCTGGGTCTAGACAGCCCGTGCTCCTTGGAGCCGGCCGGTTGGTCCCGTCTTGGTCTACCCGGGGTCATCCCCCCGACACTAGTCCCCGAGCGCGTTAGGACTTGGCCTCATGGAGAAGTTCTTGTGTGCTCATTTGAAATCATTGATGACGCAGATGCCTTGTCGTTTTTGTTTGTCTTGTAGCCTTTGTTTTGTAGTCTTTGTCCTGTACCGGCTTGAGATTCTGCGTTGTTTCCCGACTGGGGTTCACTGGCTATGGAGCCGATGGACCCACCCACAGGGTGTAATGGGTGATCTTCTTGACCGGCTGCCGCACCCGGCCGGGAGATGGATCGCCAGTCTGCTATCGTTGGTGCTTGCGTAAGCCATGCCTGCCGTTTCTGGCACGCGTCTTGTCAGTTTGACTTCTGGGTCTGCTGCTGCAGTTTTTGGTAACCGCGTGCACGCCTCCATCATTGTGTCTCCTTGGAGATCGTGGGAGCGTTTTGCCTCCCGCAGTAACTTCTGTGGGATCCGCGGTGCTTGCGGCGCTAGCGCACGTGATCTGCCCAGAACTGTCGCGGGGTAGTGGGGTGGTTGCTTTTCCACATGGTGTGGAGGCAGGGGAACCAGCGTGGTTATCCTTTGCCGATAAATACGTGTGCAAGGAGTAGTGGTTCCTCACTTCGCCTCCCTGCGCCTACCAACCTTACTCTTCGTCACGCTCTAGCCTCTCTCTGCTCTTCTGCACCGCCATTTCTTGGTCACCAGCGCCGCTCCTCTTCTTCAACCACGGGACCCCGCGCCTCCATCACGGCTACCTTTCCAGGCAATATGCTGCCCGAGGTCGCTGGTGGTTGGTGCGGCTTTTATGTCACAGAGGAGCTGGTTAAGAATTACCGGCAAGGGAAATTCCTACCGTCGGAGCGGGTAGTAAAGCATCGCCTCATGCCGGAGGGCGAGCGGGTTCCCTACCCCCAGCCTGGCGAGTCCGTCGTCTTCCTCGCCCACTTCGCCAGGCCTCGGTGCCCGAGCCACTTCGCCGTCTTGGGCTGCTGGTCACCTTTGATCTGCAGCTTCACCACCTCGGATCCACTACGTGTCGATCTTTGTCACATCACGCGGCTTCTTTGCGGCGTTCCTCGGCGTCTACCCCGACGCCGCGAATTTCTTGAAGTTCTTCCACTTCAAGGTGCAGGTGGTGGGGAAGGGCGACCCATTGATGGAGACGGGCTGCTGCGCCATCTACCCGCGGCCGTCAGCGCCCATACCCCACCTAGAGCTCCCCGACCCCGTCAAGCTCTGGCAGCGCTCGTATTTTTACATGCGCAACAACACGGAGGTGGACTTCATCAAGGTCCCCGCCTTTGGCAACGTCCCCTCGAGCCGAAAGGCATGGACCGTCCAGCACTTCGGCGCCTAGGGCGACATCGACCGGATGGGTGCTTATCTCTCCTTTCCTGCATAGAGGGCTCTTGCTGATGCCGCCAAGACTTCACGGGACCTGGGCCGTAAGATTGCTCGCTCTGCCGTATGTTCCTAATTGTGCGATTTCTCGTGCTTCTTCTTGAGGATTGGTTACCCTCCTGCAGCTTTGTGGGCGGACCGGGACCACGAGGTGGCCCGGCTGAAGGAGGAGGTCGCCCGGGTGGAGGAGTCCAACAAGACCCGCCAGAACCAGATCACCAAACTGATTGCACAACAACAACAGATGGAGATCAAGGTTGGTAGGGCCAAGAAGGCTGTGGACACCCGGGCCGAGGCACTAAAAAACCTGCAGGGGCTCTACGCTACTCAGACGGATGCCCTCAAGGCTTCCAAGGCCAAGGAGGCGGCGGCACAATCGGAGCTCTGCCAGATCGCTGAGATTGTTGTCAGTAAGTGCTCTTGACTTGAGCCCCTTTTGCGGATTTGTCCTTTGTGGTTAATACTGATCGCTGCCTTCTTTTCCGGCTACAACTCAATACCCTGAGGCAACAGATCAGGCGCTGGGCCAGATTCCCGAGACGGATTCGGACCGGGATCTCCACCCGGGGGAGCTGGTGACGGTCGTCAGCAAGGAGGTGAACCGGCTCCGTGCTGCCGCTCTCGAGGTCTTTGACTATGTCTGGCCCGAGGCCATCCCGCCTGCCACCATGGATGTCCTGGTTGAGCGTCTCTGGGGCACTCCGGAGCTCATGAATGTGGCCCGGGAGTGGGTAGCTCGAGGTGGCGCGGAGATGGTGCTAGCGCTGCTGAAGTCCTGGTACCCGGATGTGGATCTGCGGAGCCTTTCTCGTGGATTCCGCCAAGGGACCAGTTACGACCAGCTTCGCGCCGAGGTCCCCGACATCTGCTCCTGTGGCGTGACGATCGAGAGCTATGTTGCGCTGGACAGGGACTTTAGTGACCCAGCCGGCACGGAGCGGTACTTCCACAACCCGGATTTGACACGTACTGACGCTCTGGCTGTGCCGCAGACCGCCTCGACGGACGTCGCCTCCTGCAGCCATGCTCCATCTGATGCCTCTGACCCTTCTGCCCCTCAATGAACTTGATCCCCAGTATGCCGGGAGTATTTGTGACTTGATACATCTGTCTTTTCTTTGCGCCCTGTGAACAATTGTCCATCGTTGATGTATTGAATTTCTGAGGGAGCATCGCCTCCCTCCGTCTATTTTCTCGTGCTCTTCTATTTGCACTTTCTATTTTGCATCTTTTGCATGCTTGTTTCTTTGTGGGGGCACACAAGCGCACCCATAGGGTGTAGTCCCCGAGGTTCAGGCCGGCTGGAGAATACAGCCGGGATGAAGTTCCTTGACCTGCTCTGCTGCCGCCTAGAAGCTGGCTGCCTCCATCTTGGCGGTGTTCGTCATTGAAGTTTGGCTCATGCAAACATAGAAACAAACAAGTTGTTTGCCTGGTTAAGCATATGCAAGTTCAAACTGTAATCTTAGATGAACTAGTTGTCAGACTTTTGCTGTTTCGCGCAAATTCAATGTCTTTGCCCTTTTCTCAGTGAGCATTGGCCAATTTTAGTGTTGTTCCCTTGCTGGCTTTTAGCTGGAGTCGAAGGGGTAGCTGTAGGGGTTCGTAGCATGGAAAAAAAAATTTCTATCGCATACAAACAAACAAGCCAAGATCTATCTACTAGATTGCAGCAACGAGTCGATGGAATAACTCACCCTCGAAGATTCCAAAGTGTTTAACGAGAGCAGATTCTCGTGGGTGATGTAGTCGTACTCTTTCCGATCTCAAGATCGCGTGAGCGATCCTTAGGCGCCCGTTCCCTTGAAGCTCCTTGATCGGTCACACGTTAAATTACTCGACGAAGACCTTCCTCTCCTTGTTCCATGAGGCGGAGGTTGTAGCACTCTCCTCATGATTCCGTGACTGGCGTGGTCTTTGGAGGTAGAGGGAAATCCATGAGGCTTCGCCTTAAGCGGTCTTGAGTATGGTGGAGCTTATGAGAGAGTCTATTAGTGGTCTAGTAATTAGACACACCAATTAGAAGGCTCTAAACCAATTAGAAGGCTCTAAACCGAAATAGCTCTAAACCGGGGTTTAGGTCTAGGGTTTTGTTTAGAGGATAGGAACTTGGGTGTACTAGGAGAGCCTGCCCCTCCTTATATAGGTGGGGCTGGTGGCCGGCCAAGGGAGGGAGTGGAGTCCCTCCCCAACTCGGCCTTGAGGTGGGGCGCCGGCTTGGGGAGGAGGGAATCCCTCCCCAACTCAGTTTCCACTTCTCCTCCTCTTTCCACTTTCCAAAACTTGCCGTTTGACTTTCAAACTAGCCGTTTGACTTTTCAATTTAGGATTTAAATAAACCCTTTATTTTGGACAGCAAAGACACCTAGTACATGATGCAATCATTCCAATATGTAATGACACATTCATGTACCCTTCCCCCTCCGGAGCGCCGGACATTCCGGAACCTTCTAGAACATTCCCGATGAAAACACCGGAACCATTCCCCAACTCCGAACCGGGACTTTCCTTATATGAATCTTATTCTCCGGACCATTCCGGATCTCCTCGTGATATCCCGGATCCCATCCGAGACTCCGAACAACATTCGGTCTCTTTCTCATAATACCATAACTACTCAAACAACGTCGAATCCTTAAGTGTGTCTCCCTACGGTTCGTGAATTATGCGGACATGATCGAGACACTTCTCCGAACAATAACCAATAGAGGAATCTGGAAATTCATATGGCTCCCACATATTTCTACGATTACTTTGCGATCGAATGAACCACTTACATACGATACCAATTTCCCTTTGTCTCACGATATGTTACTTATCCGAGGTTATGATCGTCGGTATCTCTGCATACCTAGTTCATCCTCGTTACTGATAAGTACTCTTTTCTCGTTCCCGTGATATGTGATCCCTTGTGACCAAGTCACATGCTTACAAGCTAATTGGATGACATTTCACCGAGAGGGCCCAGAGAATATCTATCCGTCATGTGGATGGACAAATCCCACTCTTGATCCATGTGTTTCAACCAATACTTTCCGAACACTCAATGCCACCTTTATAGCCACCCTGTTACGGTGTGGTGTTTGATGACATCAAAGCATCCATCCGATAAAGGTGATATGCATGATCTCATGGTCGAAGGAATTAGGTTACTATGTATCAGAAAGCATATAGCAATTGAACTATTGAAATTGACTTGATCTTTATGCTACGCTTATCTATAGGAGTATGTCCACCATATCATTCTCCTAACGATATGATCTTGTTGTTGATAACATCTCAATATTCATGATAGGGAAACCACAGTCATCAATCAACCAACAAGCTAGTGAAGTATAGAGGCTATATTAGGGACTTCAATTTAAGTTTACAATTCACACAAGTATTAATGTTTCCTTGTTAATACTATTATAGCATGAATATAAACATTTATCATAAACACAAAGATATAATAATAACTATATTTATTATTGCCTCTAGGGCATATCTCCAACAGTCTCCCACTTGCACTAGAGTCATCTAATCTAGATTACATGGTAATATACCGAACACCCATGGCAGTTTGGTGTTGGTCATGTTTTGCCCTCGGGAGAGGTTTAGTCAACGGATCCGCCACATTCAGATCTGTGTGTACTTTGCAAATCTTTATATCCCCATCCTGGATATGTTCTCGAATAGCGTGGAAAGCAGACTTGATATGCTTGACTTCTTGTGTGACCTTGGTTCTTGCGCATTGGCTATGGCGCCCATGTTATCCTGATGATAGACATTGGGTCCAGCACTAGGAACCACACCCAGCTCTGTAATGAACTCTTTCATCCATATCGCTTCTTGTGAAGCCTCCGAAGCGACCATGTATTCGATTCAGTTGAAGATCTAGCCACAACGCTTTGCTTTGCACTCCTCCAGCTTCTTTGCACCATTCAAGATAAATCATTATCCAGTTGTGATTTAGAATCATCCGGATCGGTGTTCCAACTAACATCGGTGTAACCATTAACAACGAGCTGTTCATCACCTCCATAAGAAAGAACCATATCCTTAGTTCTTCTCAAGTACTTAAGGATGTTTTGACATTGTCCAATGATCCACTCTGGATCACTTTGATATCTGCTAGTTAGACTAACGACATATGCGATGTCGGGTCTAGTACATAGCATGGCATACATTAGAGATCCTATGGCTGAGGCATAGAGTCTTACTCATCCTTTCTCTATCTTACGCCGATGTCGGACTTTGAGTTTTACTCAAGGTCGTATTGAGCAACATGGGCAAGAACCCTTTCTTGCTATCTTCCATTCAAACCTCTTTAGAACTTTGTCCAAATATGTACTTTGTGACAATGATATTTGGCGTTCGATCTATCTCTATAAATCTTTATGCCTAATATGTAAGCTGCTTCGCCAAGATCCTTCATTGAAAAACTATTATTCAAATATTCCTTGACACTATTAAGAAGGTCTACATCATTCCCAATCAACAATATGTCATCCACATATATTAAGAATGCTCTGAGCTCCACTCACTTTCTTGTAAATACAAGCTTCTCCATAAGTTTGTATAAAACCAAAACTTTTGATTACCTTATCAAAGCGTTGATTCCAACGGGATGCTTGCTTCAATCCATAGATGGACCGTTGAAGCTTGCATACCTTGTTAACATCTTTAGGATCGACAAAACCTTTGGGTTGCATCATATACAACTCTTCATCAATGTCTCCATTGAGGAATGCTGTTTTGACATCCATCGCCATATCTCATAATCATAATATGCAGCGATTGCTAACATAATCCTCCAGACTTTAGCTTCGCTACGGTGAGAAAGTCTCATCGTAGTCAACTCCTTGAATTTGTCGAAACCCTTTTGCGACAAGTCGAGCTTTATAGACGATAACATTACCATCGACATCTGTTTTCTTCTTGAAAATCCATTTGTTCTCGACAACCTTTCGTCCATCTGGTAAGTCCACCAAAGTCCATACTTGGTTTTTACATGGATCCAATCTCGGATTTCATGGCTTCTTGCCATTTATTGGAATCTGGGCTCATCATCGCTTCCTCATATGTCTCGGGGTCATCGGTGTTGTCTACCAACATGACATTCATAACGGAATCATACCAATGCAGGTGATGCGAGTTCTCGTTGACCTTGAGGCTCTGTAGTAACCTCAACCGAGTTTCATGATCACCATCATTAGCTTCCTCTCTTATTGGTGCAGGCACCACAGGAACTTCTTCGGTCTTTGCGCTACTGCAATTCGAGAGAAGGTTCGACAACCTCGTCGAGTTCTACTTTCCTTCCAGTCACTTCTTTCGAGAGAAATTCCTTCTCTAGAAAGGATCCATTCTTAACAGCGAAGATTTTGCCTTCGGATCTATGATAGAAGGTATACCCAATAGTTTCCTTGGGTATCCTATGAAGACGCATTTTTCGCTTTGGGTTCAAGCTTGTCCGGTGTAACATCTTTACATAGGCTTCGCATCCCCAAACTTTAAGGAGCGACAATTTAGGTTTCTTCCCAAACCATAATTCATACGGTGTCGTTTCAGCAGTTTAGAGCGGTGCCCTATTTAAAGTGAATCGGCTGTTTCTAATGCATAACCCCAAAATGATAGTGGTAAATCTGTAAGTGACATCATAGAACGAACCATATCTAAGAGAGTTCAATTCTGACGTTCGGACACACCATTACTGTTGTGGTGTTCCCGGTGTCATCAGCGAAAGTATTCCACATTTCTTCAAATGCTCGCCAAACTCGTAACTTAGATATTCACCTCCACGATCAGAACGTAGAAATTTAATCTTCTTGTTACGTTGATTCTCTACCTCACTTTGAAACTCCTTAAACTTCTCGAAAGTTTCGGACTTATGTTTCATGAAATAGATATACCCATATCTACTCAAATCATCCGTGAAGGTAAGAACATAACGATAACCACTGCGCGATGCTACACTCATTGGACCACACACATCGGTATGTATGATTTCCAATAAGTCTGTAGCTTGCTCCATCATACCAGCAAATGGAGTCTTAGTCATTTTACCCATCAGACATGCTTTGCATCTTTCAAGTGATTCAAAATCAAGTGATTCAAGAAGTCCATCGGAATGGAGTTTCTTCATACGCTTCACTCCAATGTGACCAAGGCAGCGATTGCCACATATAGGTCGAGTTATCGCTTGATTTCAAACGTTTAGCCTCAATGTTGTTGATATGTGTATTTCCACTATCGAGATTCAATATGAATAGACCATCTATCAAAGGTGCATGTGCATAAAACATATTACTCATATAAATCGAACAACCATTATTCTCAGATTTAAACAAGTAACCGTCTCGCAATAAACAAGATCCCGATATAATGTTCATGCTCAACGCAGGCACCAAATAACAATTATTTAAGTATAAAACTAATCCCGATGGTAGATGAAGAGGTAGCGTGCCGACGCGATCACATCAACCTTTGATCCGTTTCTCGCGCGCCGTCACCTCGTTCTTCACTAGCTTCCGTTTATTCTGCAGCTCTGTTTGAGTTACAAATATGAGCAACCGAACCAGATATCAAATACCCGAGCACTACTACGAATACTAGTGAGATACACATCAATAACATGTATATCGGATATACCTTTCTTCTTGATGTTGCCGTTCTTCAAATCCGCCAAGTACTTTGGGCAATTCCGCTTCGATGACCTTCTCCCTTGCGGTAAAAGCACTCGGTTTCAGGCTTAGGTCCAGCCTTGGTCTTCTTCGTCGGTGGTAACTTTCTTACCACCCTTCTTGAAGTGTCCCTTACCTTAGACTTGCCTTTCTTGAATTTGGTGGTCTTATTGACCATCAACACTTGGTGCTCTTTCTTGATCTCCACTTGCAGACTTCAACATAGCAAATAGTTACGGCAACTCTTTGTTCATGTTACGCATGTTGTAGTTCATCACAAAGTTCTTGTAACTTGGTGGTAGTGATTGGAGGATGCGGTAAACCCCCAAAGTATTAGGAATCACTATACCCAAACTTTGAAGTTTATTTGCGTGCCCGGACATCTTAAGCACATGCTCAGCGACAGCTACCCTCTTCCATCTTGCGTTAAAGAACTTTTGAAGCTTCATAACTTTCAATTGCCGCATGAGTCTCAAAAATTAATTTGAGATCCTCGACAATATCATATGGATCGACTCTTCAAACCTTTTACGAAGCTCGATTCTAAACCATACAAGATAGCACACTGAACTATGGATCTTGATTCTTAGAAGCGAGGTAAACATTCTTTACTTCATCGTTAGCATCAGCTGCATGTGGGTCACCTATCGGTGCATCAAGAACATAGGTCAAATTACCATATGTGAGGACAATCCTCAAATTGCGGAACCAATCCGAGAAGATGCATCCATTGTTTTTCAACTTTTCTTTCTCTAGGAGCATTAAAATTGATGGTAGGGCTGCCATTGATCTACAACATATTTGCAATAGTTTAGACTAAGTTTATGACAAATTGAGTTCAAATTAATTAATGAAATTAAACTAGGTGAACTCCTCAAAACAACATCCCTCACATTGTTTTAGTGATCACACGAACCACAGCCACTACATCAACACCGATCATCACGAGAGTTGATATAGTTTCAATGGCGAAATATCATCATGTTCATCATATCTACTATATGATTCATGCTTTGCCTTTTCGGCGATCCGTGTTCTGAGGCCATGTATACGTACATGCTAGGCTCGTCAAGATCAAACCTTAGCTACCATAAGCAAATCTGCTTGCTTACGTTGTATTCACCAGCGGAATCAAAGACACCCGATCATCACGTGGTGCTTGAGCGACAAGCTTTGTAGCAGTGCATACTAAGGGTGAACACTTTAGAACTTGAAATTTATGTGCATGAGGATCATCTTATAATGCTACCGTCGTCTACTAAGCAATACAAGATGCATAAAGGATTAACATCACATGCAATTCATAATATGTGATATGATATGGCCTTTCTTCTTTGTGCTTCCGATCTCCATCTTCAAGCACGAACATGATCTCCATCATCACCGGCATAGCATCAAGGTCAATGGCGCTTCTTCATGGTTGTAGTCCACCAGCTTCAACTATTACAACTATTTTGAATAGAACCGCAGGTCTTAACGAATTTAAAGACAACCATATGGCTCACCGGTTGCCAACTTACAATAAGGAACATTGCATACATCAAATATAATCACAATCATGGCCATATCACATCACGCACACCTGCAAAACAAAGTTAGGCGGTTCTACTTTGTTTGCATATTTTACGTGGTTTGGTGCTTTCCATAGGTGTCGTTCTAACCTACGAACAAGAACCACAACATTGATACTAGCATTGTTGATTACCGTTGTAAATTGGATCTTTACTATGCTAGGAGAAAGCAGGCACCCATAAAGCCACTTATGCAACACAAGTTGCATGTCAAGCGTGGAGCAAGTCTCATGAGCGATGTCATGTAAGGTTAGCGGCGCTTCATCCCAACATACCGCAAGATGCAAAGTACACAAAAGCAATCTACAATAAAAGCATCAACGCCCACAATGACCATTGTGTTCTACTCGTCTGAGATCTACATATAGACACGGCTCGATACCTATAGGGGTTCGTAGCATGGAAAACAAAATTTTCTATCGCATACAAACAAACAAGCCAAGATCTATCTACTAGATTGCAGCGAGTCGATGGAATAACTCACCCTCGAAGATTCCAAAGTGTTTAACGAGAAGCGATTCTCGTGGGTGATGTAGTCGTACTCTTTCCGATCTCAAGATCGCGTGAGCGATCCTTCCGGCAGCGTTCCATAGCGCTCCTTGATCGGTCACACGTTCGGTACTCGGCGAAGACCTTCCTCTCCTTGTTCCAAAGGCGGCGGAGGTTGTAGCACTCTCCTCGCGATTCCGGCGACTGTGGCGTGGTCTTGGAGGTAGAGGGAAATCCCATGAGGCTTAAGCCGGTGCGAGTATGGTGGAGCTTATGAGAGAGGCTATTAGTGGTCTAGGAATTAGACACACCAATTAGAGGGCTCTAAACCAAGTAGAAGGCTCTAAACCGAAATAGCTCTAAAGCGGGGGTTAGGTCTAGGGTTTAGGTTAGAGGATAGGAACTTGTGTGTGCTAGGGAGGGCCCTGCCCTCCTTATATAGGTGGGAGGGCTGGCCGGCCAGGGAGGGAGGAGTCCCTCCCAACTCGGCCTTGAGGTGGGCGCGGCTTGGGGAGGAGGAATCCTCCCCAACTCGGTTTCCACTTCTCCTCCTCTTTCCACTTTCCAAAACTTGCCGTTTGACTTTCAAACTAGCCGTTTGACTTTTCAATTTAGGATTTAAATAAACCCTTTATTTTGGACAGCAAAGACACCTAGTACATGATGCAATCATTCCAATATGTAATGACACATTCATGTACCCTTCCCCTCCGGTCTTGGGACATTCCGAACCTTCTAGAACATTCCATGAAAACACGGAATCATTCCGCTACTCAAAGGACTTTCCTTATATGAATCTTATTCTCCGGACCATTCCGGATCTCCTCGTGATATCCGGATCCCATCCGAGACTCCGAACAACATTCGGTCTCTTTCTCATAATACCATAACTACTCAAACAACGTCGAATCCTTAAGTGTGTCTCCCTACGGTTCGTGAATTATGCGGACATGATCGAGACACTTCTCCGAACAATAACCAATAGAGGAATCTGGAAATTCATATGGCTCCCATATTTCTCGATTACTTTGCGATCGAATGAACCACTTACATACGATACCAATTTCCCTTTGTCTCACGATATGTTACTTATCCGAGGTTATGATCGTCGGTATCTCTGCATACCTAGTTCATCCGTTCTTGATAAGTACTCTTTTCTCGTTCCGTGATATGTGATCCCTTGTGACCAAGTCACATGCTTGCAAGCTAATTGGATGACATTTCACCGAGAGGGCCCAGAGAATATCTATCCGTCATGTGGATGGACAAATCCCACTCTTGATCCATGTGTTTCAACCAATACTTTCCGAACACTCAATGCCACCTTTATAGCCACCCTGTTACGGTGTGGTGTTTGATGACATCAAAGCATCCATCCAGTAAAGGTGATATGCATGATCTCATGGTCGAAGGAATTAGGTTACTATGTATCAGAAAGCATATAGCAATTGAACTATTGAAATGACTTGATCTTTATGCTACGCTTATCTATAGGAGTATGTCCACCATATCATTCTCCTAACGATATGATCTTGTTGTTGATAACATCTCAATGTTCATGATAGGGAAACCACAATCATCAATCAACCAACAAGCTAGTGAAGTATAGAGGCTATACTAGGGACTTCAATTTAAGTTTACAATTCACACAAGTATTAATGTTTCCTTGTTAATACTATTATAGCATGAATATAAACATTTATCATAAACACAAAGATATAATAATAACTATATTTATTATTGCCTCTAGGGCATATCTCCAACAGTAGCCTAGTAGGCGTACTGCATGATACTTCAGGTTTGGGTCATTTCCTTTGACCGAGCGAGCGCATCCAGGTCGTCCATACGTTTTTGTTTTTCTCGTGGCATTTTCATGTAGGGGCCTTTGAGTGTTCTGCTCTTGCTGCACCTGTTAGCCGGCTTGCGGTCTGCAGCCGGAACCAAAGAGGAAGCCTTAGGAGCCACGCACAGTACTTTACAGCGTGGATCACGCAGCCGTCTGGGCTAACCGGCTCCGGGGTTAGAGTAATGCAGCCGGAAGAGCTAATTTGTGCAGCATGACTTGCTTATTTTATTGTGGTGTCCCGAGGCGTATTAGGCTCTATCTTGTTCATTACATGAAACTTAGGTACATACACCATGGGCGTTTAGTTTCTTCGCCTGAGCGGTCCATCTTGTTCTTTTCCGGCTTGCGGGTGTTGATACATTGTAAATGTATCTATAATTTTTGATGTTCCATTCTTGGTTTTATCCACTTTTTTGTGTTTTTTCCACACTTGGGAGTACTTTTCATATGATTCCTTGGACTACCTATTAACAAAAGCCACGGTGCCAGCTGCCTGTTTTCTGCTGTTTTTGGTTCCAGGAAAGTCAGAAAATGAATATTCTCGGAATTGGACGGGACAAAAGCCAAAGTGCCTATTTTTCCGGAAGTCATCAAATGTCAGAATATGAGACGGAGAAGGGTTGGGGGCTAGCCACAACACCTGGCTGCGCAACTAGGCCTGGCCCGCTCCAGGGGGTGGTTTGGCCGACCCAGCACCCCTTGGCCTCTCCTTCCGCCTATATATTGCCCACAGGACCAAAACCCTAAGTACCCGATCAAAATTCCACGAAAGAGTCTTTAGTCATTGTCATCTCCATCCCTAGATCGGGAGGGATCTGAAGCTCTTCCCGACACCCTGCCGGAGAGGGGAATTCACCCTGGAGGCCTTCTTCATCACCATGCAAGCCTCCAGTGTGATGCGTGAGTAGTTCATCTTTGGACTACGGATCCATGTAGTAGCTAGATGGTTGGTTCTCCTCCTTTGTGCTTTCATGTTTAGATCTTGTGAGCTCTGTTCATGATCAAGATCATCTATTTGTAATTCTGCATGTTGTGTTTGCGGGGATCCGATGGATATCGAGATGCTATTTCAGATTGATTATTGATTCTATCATGTCTTTGTTATTTGTGATCTTGCATGCTTTCCATTGTTAGTAGCTATCTTGGCCAAGTAGATGCTAGCAACTCCAAGAGTTAGTATTTATGCTCGATAGTGGGTTCATGCCTCTGGTAATCCGGGGAAGTGACAGAAATCTCTAAGGTACTAGATGTGCTGTTGCTACTAGGGAGAAAACATCAATCCTTTGTTCATAGAACAATCGTATTGTTTACTTTACACGCAATTCATAAAGCAATAATCTGTTGCTTGCAACTTAATACTGGAGGGGGTTCGGATGATAACCAGAAGGTGGATTATTAGTCATAGATGCAATTGGATGGTGGTCTATGTATAATGTTGTAATGCCTAATCAAGTTCCAAAGGAGTCAAGATGATTAGTATATGCATATATTGCTTTCTCGATGTTTGTCAATTGCCCCACTGTAATTAGTTCACCCAGCATGTTATCTATCTTAAGGAGAGCCACCTCTAGTGAACTATGGATCCCGGTCCTTTCTTTTACATACAATCTACAAACTGTTTACTGCTTTGTGTTTACTTTCTGCAAACTTTTACTTCTTTCCATTCGATACGTTTAATCCTTTGTTTTTAGCAAAACCGGTGAGATTGACAACCTCATCGCAAGTTGGGGACAAAGTTCTATGGTTGTGTTGTGCAGGTCTCCACACTGCTACTAGCACCGGTAGTCGCATACCAAGGCTCATTAGCAACACCTTTGGGGTGTTTCCTTGCTCCTACTGGTTCGATTAATCCTTGGTTTCATAACTAAGGGAAACTTGCTGCTGTGCTCATCATACCTTCCTCTTGGGGTTACCCAATGAGCTCATCAATCACGAGCCATCAAGCACTTTTCTGGCGCCATTGCCGGGGAGTCAAGGACATCTTCACAAGGGGAGTCCCTCATAACCAATCTCTTTACTTTGTTATTTTTGTTTTGCTTTCTTTGCTTGTTTCTTTATCAAAAACACACAAAAAATAGTTTTACTAGTTTGCTTTCTTATTTGAAAACACAAAAAAATGACTAAAACACTAAGTTGTGTGACTTCACTAGCACCAACAACAATGATTTTATGAGCACACCTATTGCTCCACCTATGCCTGAAGATACTTTCTTGGAGATAAAACCTGCTTTACTCAATCTTGTTATGAGAGAACAATTTTCTGGTATTAGTAATGAAGATGCTGCTACCCATCTAAATAACTTTGTTGAACTTTGGGAGATGCAAAAGCGTAGGGATGTAGATGGTGATATTATTAAGCTGAAACTGTTTCCTTTCTCTTTGAGAGGAAAAGCTAAAGAATGGTTGAATTCCTTAACTAGGAATAGTATTGATTCTTGGAGTAAGTGCAAAGATGCTTTCATTTGGAAAATACTATCCTCCTGCTAAGATTATATCTATGAGAAGTGAAATAATGAAGTTTAAACAATCTGATAATGAACATGTTGCTCAAGCTTGGGAAAGAATGAAATCTTTGGTAAAGAATGAAATCTTTGGTAAAGAATTGTCCCACTCATGGATCGCTTGGATGATCATCCAAACTTTTTATGCAGGATTGAACTACTCTTCAAGGAACCTATTGGATTCTGCTGCTGGAGGTACCTTTATGACCATTAGTTTGGGTGCTGCAACAAAACTTCTAGATAATATGACGGTTAACTATTCTGAATGGCATACTGAAAGAGCTCCACAAGGTAAGAAGGTAAATTTTGTTGAGGAAACCTCCTCCTTGAGTGATTAAATTGATATTATTATGTCTATGCTTGTTAATGGGAAAGCCCATATTGATCCAAATAATGTTCCTTTAGCTTCTTTGGTTTCTCAAGAAGAGCAAGCTGATGTGAACTTCATAAGAAATAATAATTTTAGCAACAATGCTTATGGTAATAATAATTATAGGCCCTACCCTTCTAATAATACTTATGGTTATAATGGTAAACCTAGATTACCTAGTGAAGGAAGAATCTTAGAAGTTGAAAGAGCCACTAAGATCTTCATGCAAAAGCAATATGAGCAAAATAAACTATTTACTAAAACTATGGAGGAACAATCTATCATTTTGAAGAACATTAGCCATCAACTTGAGAGTTTAAATAGGGAAATTCCTAGTTTACAACTGAAACTTTCTAATGCTGAAAGAAATATATCATCTTTGTCTGAAGCTCAATCCTCTTTGGTCAATAAAATGGCTGCTAAACCTAAAACTAATGATAATCCCTTTGTAGCTACTAATGCTATACAAGTGAGAATTGATGAAAATGTTAGACTATTAGCTGAATTACATGCTAAGTGGGAAAGAGAAGATGAAATTGCTAGAAACATTAGTGTTTCTACTATCACCACCACTAGTGTTGAGGCTAGTAATAGTTCTATTACTTTAGATGATAAGTATGATTTTGATCTTGATGGTTGCAACATCTCTGAAGTTATTAAGTTCCTACAAAAGCTTGCTAAAAGTCCTAATGCTAGTGCTATGAACATGGCCTTTACAAAACACATTACTGATGCTCTCATAAAGATTAAAGAAGAAAAGATGAAACATAAAGCTTCTATTCCTATAAAACGAGAAGATGGTTGGAAACCCATCATTAATATGAAAGTGAATGACTTTGATTTCAAAGCTTTATGTGATCTTGATAATAGTGTTTCTATTATGCCTAGAAGGATTTATGATATGCTTGATTTTCCTCCACTTGAAGATTGTTATTTGAATGTCCCACTTGATGATAATGCTAAAAAGAAACTCATGGAGAGTATTAATGATGTTCTTATTATGGTTAACAATGCCTATGTCTCTGTGGATTTATATGTTTTGGATGTTGAATGCAATGCTTCTTGTCCTATTACTTTGGGAAGACCTTTTCTTAGAACTGTTGGTGCCATTATTGATATGAAAGAAGGCACCATTCAATATCAACTCCCACTCAAGAAAGGTATATAACACTTCCCTAAGAAAAGAGAGAAGATTTCGTTTGCCTCTCCTATGAAAAAAAAATTTGGTCTTAATGTTTCTTCATTTGACAACACTTGATTCTTTTTGCTTCTTATGCCTAACTTAAAGGCGTTAAAGAAAAGTACTTATTGGGAGATAACCCAAAAGTTTTAGATGAGTATTGGAAGTTATTACTTCAGTAATAACCTCTCCTTATCCTTTTGATTTGCTTTTTATGCCAAGAGTAACCTCTAATGAGAGAGAAGTAATGATTGGGAAAGTTGCTATCCCCAAACAGATTTCTGTACTTCCCCGTAGCAATTCGTGTAAAATCTCTGAACGTCTTTTTGAGGCGTGCATTTTTGTGCTACTGCCCCAGGTTGTTATCTAACTTTCATTAGTTCAACACTTTTTGATTTGAGCAACAGAAGGTCTTCGAAAAAATTTGTCTTTACCTACTGGTCTGTTTTGATAGATTTCTGCCATTTTCTGCATTTGCTTCTTGTTGGTTCCTTTTTGAGTTCTTTTGGGGAATTGAGCTTTTTGAGGGAAGTGCTTCAGTATCTAGTGTTCTAATGGAAGTTTATTTGGTGTTAGAACTGAACCTTAATACCTATTATCTTGAGTGCACTAATGTTGCTAATAAAGATTGTGTGAAGTTTTGTATGAAGGAAAAATTCCAGGTGTATGGAAGGAATGAGTAATGAGATGAAGGATGGACTAAATCTCAAGCTTGGGGATGCCACGCGTGTCACCCAAGAAATATCCAAGTACAAGCGTCAAAGCTTGGGGATGCTCACATCCTTCTTCATCAATAAAAATCCCAGGTTTCTTCCAAACGCTTCATTTTTATTGTTTCATGCACAGTTGTGTTGTTCTTGGAGCGTCTTCTTTTTCATTTTCGTTTTTTTTCGTTTTCTTAGTTTTCTGAATAAATTGGTTGGACCCCCTCTTTCATATATTGGTTTGCAAATAGTTTGGTTTGGTTTTGAAAAGAGTAGGAAAGCTCATGCTTATGTGGTAAAAAGAGTTTGTTTTTGACTTTGGCCCATGCTCTATCATGCCATGCTTAATATTGTTTTGGCTTTATGCTTAGTATTCTTTGCTATAGCATGACTTGTTATAAACAATTGAGATTGCTTAATGTGCCTTGGATGAATCATGTGTTGTTTTAGCATATTAAAGCATAGTATAGTGGTATTCTCCTTTGATGCTTTATTTAGGTTAACTTGGCGCATGCTCACACCATCTTATGACTATCCAAAGTCACCATAGCCTTTATTATCCTTTAGTTTTCATCTTTTAGTATCACTTTATGCTTTGATCAATGATGTTTTATCGCTCTCCATGATTATGCCCATTATTGCTTTCTTAGTTTGTCGCTCCCAGTCTTTTGCTAGCCTCCACGACCAAGTATGACTTCCACTCATGCATCCAACTCCCTAAACCAAGTTATTCCAAAGAGTCCACCATACCTACCTACTAGCTTATGCTATCCCAAGTATATTCATGCTTTTGTTTACCGTCTAAATTAAACTTGTTATGAGAAAACTAGTGATTAAAGCTCTCACGAACTTGATGGCACACTTTACTTTTCTTGCCCTTAATAAACTTGAACCATTGTGTCATCTATGTTGTATATGCTTGCACTTATTTGTTGGGAATTAGCAGAACCATGCTATCATGGGGAACACTTTCAACATTGCACTTGGTACTTGTACCTAGTTGATACCATGCTCTTTTGTATATGGATGTCGTCGGTGTGAAATGAAAGGGGAGATTGTAAGTCAATGGAGTTATGTATATGTGTTAGAGAAACGCCTGGGCCGCTGGTCTAATCCATGCTGACATGGTGGAAACCTGCAGCGTAACCATAATGAGCTGTCTATGAAGCATTCTTCTTATATCATCGGGAAAGGGGTACCCCGTTGGCGGTTCTCTATGATACACATGTACTTATGATGACAAGAACTTATACTTTGTCAAGGGACATGAGAACTCTCTATGATACACATGTACTTACGATGACAAGAACTTACCGGTGACTAAACTTGAGTAGCATGAGGAGCGGCCCTCGTATTCAAGGGACATGAGAATTCTAACTTATACTTTGCCAAGCATGTACACCATAGTTTGTTCACTTTAACCTTAATCACTTAAAGATGCTTATGATAGGGGCAATGAGAGCTGAAAGCTATAAGTACCATAATTTTTGGAAGCTCTTTATGAAACTTGAATCTCTGCTTCCTTCTATGAAGGCCTTTCTTCCACCATTATATTGAGTCTCCACCTTCTACCTTTACCACTGATCTTACTTCATTAGTATACCTTGTTCTCCTATCATACTAGATTCTCTACATCTGATACATCTTCTGGATGAACCAGCACTGACAACTAAGCATGGCTAAGCAAGACACAAATAATAGCTCTAACAGTGCACACAAGCCAAACCTAGTTATGCTAGGAGCAGTGGATCAGGTAATATAAGCTCAAAGGCAGTAATGCAACAGATAGGGTACTCTAACTATTGATAAAAGACCATAATAGAATCGTATGCATTATGGAAAGAACGAAATACATTTGAAACCATAGGATTGTATAATGGTGGGGCTATGCTTGCCTTGTTTGTTGATACCCAGATATAGATCTTTTAAGCCTTGTACTTGACTTGATCACAGTTGGCCAAGTACTGTTCATCGATCTTCGATGGTTTGACCTCGGTCTTCGATCTCGATATCGATATCATATTCTACCGGGAAGAACCAAACATTGGAAAGAAAGGGGAAACAACAATCAACACATGGCATTGATGCAATTCTCAAGCAAGGATGGTGATATGACAAGTTAACAGAGTTGAAATGAAACCCTAAAGCATGCTTGGCAATTTAAGGGGCATCCGAGGGGTATCGTGGTGTGGAACACGGCAGTGCCATCGGGGATAGCTTGAAGGGGACAATCAGGGTACTATCGGTGGCTACTCGCAATGTGTTGGGCACATATACTACAAACACAGCGATGTACCCAGCTTCGGAGCCCTCTTGGTGAGGTAAAGCTCCTACTCCTGGAAGGATCTACTATCAAAGGGGGCAAACGCCCAATACAAGTGCTCCTTGAGCTGTTTCCTTAGCTACTTATTGCTAGGAATTCGTTAAGTCCTTCTTCTGGTGTCTATTTTTCCTTCTACTTGAGCTTACCTAGAACCCTAGCGCTACCCCTTTATATACATGTCGAGGAGGTAGCTTACAAGATGGGTTTTATGGTTTACTGTTTGGATTTGGGCCTTACAAAGTGGGTCGGCTAGATAGGGCCAAACGGTAGGCCCGGGTCCAGTCAAGCCTCCAGTACAGGGGAGGACCATGCTTTAGCGCTCAGCGCCCCTGCTTTACTTGTCATCTGGCTCTTAATCTGTCATCCGGTTATTTATGCGTAAGATGGGGCTTTCCTCGTCAGCCCTTGCTTTGCTCGTCAGCCTCCAGCTTTGGCGCAGTTGTCCAGTAGCGTCGACCAGTCCAGCCAGCCTATCCGGTCAAGGGTGAGCTCCGCAAGGAGCGTCATCCCCACTGTACAATGTCCAGCAGATCCAAGGCGGCCGGCTAGGAACGGCCTCCCAGCCGGTTATTCTGGCTACCCGTCTAGACGGGCCAGCCGGGGAAACTTGAATGCGGATCGGGTGGGAATTCCACCCGGCTGTGGTTCCTTGATCTGGGTCTAGACAGCCCGTGCTCCTTGGAGCCGGCCGGTTGGTCCCGTCTTGGTCTACCCGGGGTCATCCCCCCGACACTAGTCCCCGAGCGCGTTAGGACTTGGCCTCATGGAGAAGTTCTTGTGTGCTCATTTGAAATCATTGATGACGCAGATGCCTTGTCGTTTTTGTTTGTCTTGTAGCCTTTGTTTTGTAGTCTTTGTCCTGTACCGGCTTGAGATTCTGCGTTGTTTCCCGACTGGGGTTCACTGGCTATGGAGCCGATGGACCCACCCACAGGGTGTAATGGGTGATCTTCTTGACCGGCTGCCGCACCCGGCCGGGAGATGGATCGCCAGTCTGCTATCGTTGGTGCTTGCGTAAGCCATGCCTGCCGTTTCTGGCGCGCGTCTTGTCAGTTTGACTTCTGGGTCTGCTGCTGCAGTTTTTGGTAACCGCGTGCACGCCTCCATCATTGTTTCTCCTTGGAGATCGTGGGAGCGTTTTGCCTCCCGCAGTAACTTCTGTGGGATCCGCGGTGCTTGCGGCGCTAGCGCACGTGATCTGCCCAGAACTGTCGCGGGGTAGTGGGGTGGTTGCTTTTCCACATGGCGTGGAGGCAGGGGAACCAGCGTGGTTATCCTTCGCCGATAAATACGTGTGCAAGGCGTAGTGGTTCCTCACTTCGCCTCCCTGCGCCTACCATCCTTACTCTTCGTCACGCTCTAGCCTCTCTCTGCTCTTCTGCACCGCCATTTCTTGGTCACCAGCACCGCTCCTCTTCTTCAACCACGGGACCCCGCGCCTCCATCACGGCTACCTTTCCAGGCAATATGCTGCCCGAGGTCGCTGGTGGTTGGTGCGGCTTTTATGTCACAGAGGAGCTGGTTAAGAAGTACCGGCAAGGGAAATTCCTACCGTCGGAGCGGGTAGTAAAGCATCGCCTCATGCCGGAGGGCGAGCGGGTTCCCTACCCCCAGCCTGGCGAGTCCGTCGTCTTCCTCGCCCACTTCGCTCGTGGCCTCGGGCTGCCGCTGAGCCACTTCGTCTTGGAGCTGCTGGTCACCTTTGATCTGCAGCTTCACCACCTCGGATCCACTACCGTGTCGATGCTGTCACATCACGCGGCTTGCTGCGAGGCGTTCCTCGGCGTCTACCCCGACGCCGCGAATTTCTTGAAGTTCTTCCACTTCAAGGTGCAGGTGGTGGGGAAGGGCGACCCATTGATGGAGACGGGCTGCTGCGCCATCTACCCGCGGCCGTCAGCGCCCATACCCCACCTAGAGCTCCCCGACACCGTCAAGCTCTGGCGCCAGATTTTTACATGCGCAACAACACGGAGGTGGACTTCATCAAGGTCCCCGCCTTTGGCAACGTCCCCTCGAGCCGAAAGGCATGGACCGTCCAGCACTTCGGCGCCTAGGGCGACATCGACCGGATGGGTGCTTATCTCTCCTTTCCTGCATAGAGGGCTCTTGCTGATGCCGCCAAGACTTCACGGGACCTGGGCCGTAAGATTGCTCGCTCTGCCGTATGTTCCCAATTGTGCGATTTCTCGTGCTTCTTCTTGAGGATTGGTTACCCTCCTGCATCTTTGTTGGCGGACCGGGACCACGAGGTGGCCCGGCTGAAGGAGGAGGTCGCCCGGGTGGAGGAGTCCAACAAGACCCGCCAGGACCAGATCACCAAACTGATTGCACAGCAACAACAGATGGAGATCAAGGCTGGTAGGGCCAAGAAGGCTGTGGACACCCGGGCCGAGGCACTAAAAAACCTGCAGGGGCTCTACGCTACTCAGACGGATGCCCTTAAGGCTTCCAAGGCCAAGGAGGCGGCGGCACAATCGGAGCTCTGCCAGATCGCTGAGATTGTTGTCAGTAAGTGCTCTTGACTTGAGCCCCTTTTGCGGATTTGTCCTTTGTGGTTAATACTGATCGCTGCCTTCTTTTCCGGCTACAACTCAATACCCTGAGGCAATAGATCAGGCGCTGGGCCAGATTCCCGAGACGGATCCGGACCGGGATCTCCACCCGGGGGAGCTGGTGACGGTCGTCAGCAAGGAGGTGAACCGGCTCCGCGCTGCCGCTCTCGAGGTCTTTGACTATGTCTGGCTCGAGGCCATCCCGCCTGCCACCATGGATGTCCTGGTTGAGCGTCTCTGGGGCACTCCGGAGCTCATGAATGTGGCCCGGGAGTGGGCAGCTCGAGGTGGCGCGGAGATGGTGCTAGCGCTGCTGAAGTCCTGGTACCCGGATGTGGATCTGCGGAGCCTTTCTCGTGGATTCCGCCAAGGGACCAGTTACGACCAGCTTCGCGCCGAGGTCCCCGACATCTGCTCCTGTGGCGTGACGATCGAGAGCTATGTTGCGCTGGACAGGGACTTTAGTGACCCAGCCGGCACGGAGCGGTACTTCCACAACCCAAATTTGACACGTACTGATGCTCTGGCTGCGCCGCAGACCGCCTCGACGGACGTCGCCTCCTGCAGCCATGCTCCATCTGATGCCTCCGACCCTTCTGCCCCTCAATGAACTTGATCCCCAGTATGCCGGGAGTATTTGTGACTTGATACATCTGTCTTTTCTTTGCGCCCTGTGAACAATTGTCCATCGTTGATGTATTGAATTTCTGAGGGAGCATCGCCTCCCTCCATCTATTTTCTCGTGCTCTTCTATTTGCACTTTCTATTTTGCATCTTTTGCATGCTTGTTTCTTTGTGGGGGCGCACAAGCGCACCCATAGGGTGTAGTCCCCGAGGTTCGGGCCGGCTGGAGAATACAGCCGGGATGAAGTTCCTTGACCTGCTCTGCTGCCGCCTAGAAGCTGGCTGCCTCCATCTTGGCGGTGTTCGTCATTGAAGTTTGGCTCATGCAAACATAGAAACAAACAAGTTGTTTGCCTGGTTAAGCATATGCAAGTTCAAACTGTAATCTTAGATGAACTAGTTGTCAGACTTTTGCTGTTTCGCACAAATTCAATGTCTTTGCCCTTTTCTCAGTGAGCATTGGCCAATTTTAGTGTTGTTCCCTTGCTGGCTTTTAGCTGGAGTCGAAGGGGTAGCCTAGTAGGCGTACTGCATGATACTTCCGGTTTGGGTCATTTCCTTTGACCGAGCGAGCGCATCTAGGTCGTCCATACGTTTTTGTTTTTCTCGTGGCATTTTCATGTAGGGGCCTTTGAGTGTTCTGCTCTTGCTGCATCTGTTAGCCGGCTTGCGGTCTGCAGCCGGAACCAAATAGGAAGCCTTAGGAGCCACGCACAGTACTTTACAGCGTGGATCACGCAGCCGTCTGGGCTAACCGGCTCCGGGGTTAGAGTAATGCAGCCGGAAGAGCTAATTTGTGCAGCATGACTTGCTTATTTTATTGTGGTGTCCCCGAGACTGTGTCGAGGCTCCTATGCTTGTTCATTACATGAAACTTAGGTACATACACCATGGGCGTTTAGTTTCTTCGCCTGAGCGGTCCATCTTGTTCTTTTCCGGCTTGCGGGTGTTGATACATTGTAAATGTATCTATAATTTTTGATGTTCCATTCTTGGTTTTATCCACTTTTTTGTGTTTTTTCCACACTTGGGAGTACTTTTCATATGATTTCTTGGACTACCTATTAACAAAAGCCACGGTGCCATTTTTGCATTTTCTGCTGTTTTTGGTTCCAGGAAAGTCAGAAAATGAATATTCTCGGAATTGGACGGGACAAAAGCCAAAGTGCCTATTTTTCCGGAAGTCATCAAATGTCAGAATATGAGACGGAGAAGGGTTGGGGGCTAGCCACAACACCTGGCTGCGCAACTAGGCCTGGCCCGCTCCAGGGGGTGGTTTGGCCGACCCAGCACCCCTTGGCCTCTCCTTCCGCCTATATATTGCCCACAGGACCAAAACCCTAAGTACCCGATCAAAATTCCACGAAAGAGTCTTTAGCCGCCGTCATCTCCATCCCTAGATCGGGAGGGATCTGAAGCTCTTCCCGACACCCTGCCGGAGAGGGGAATTCACCCTGGAGGCCTTCTTCATCACCATGCAAGCCTCCGGTGTGATGCGTGAGTAGTTCATCTTTGGACTACGGATCCATGTAGTAGCTAGATGGTTGGTTCTCCTCCTTTGTGCTTTCATGTTTAGATCTTGTGAGCTCTGTTCATGATCAAGTTCATCTATTTGTAATTCTGCATGTTGTGTTTGCGGGGATCCGATGGATATCGAGATGCTATTTCAGATTGATTATTGATTCTATCATGTCTTTGTTATTTGTGATCTTGCATGCTTTCCATTGTTAGTAGCTATCTTGGCCAAGTAGATGCTAGCAACTCCAAGAGTTAGTATTTATGCTCGATAGTGGGTTCATGCCTCTGGTAATCCGGGGAAGTGACAGAAATCTCTAAGGTACTAGATGTGCTGTTGCTACTAGGGAGAAAACAACAATCCTTTGTTCATAGAACAATCGTATTGTTTACTTTACACGCAATTCATAAAGCAATAATCTGTTGCTTGCAACTTAATACTGGAGGGGGTTCGGATGATAACCTGAAGGTGGATTATTAGTCATAGATGCAATTGGATGGTGGTCTATGTATAATGTTGTAATGCCTAATCAAGTTCCAAAGGAGTCAAGATGATTAGTATATGCATATATTGCTTTCTCGATGTTTGTCAATTGCCCCACTGTAATTAGTTCACCCAGCATGTTATCTATCTTAAGGAGAGCCACCTCTAGTGAACTATGGATCCCGGTCCTTTCTTTTACATACAATCTACAAACTGTTTACTGCTTTGTGTTTACTTTCTGCAAACTTTTACTTCTTTCCATTCGATACGTTTAATCCTTTGTTTTTAGCAAAACCGGTGAGATTGACAACCTCATCGCAAGTTGGGGACAAAGTTCTATGGTTGTGTTGTGCAGGTCTCCACACTGCTACTAGCACCGGTAGTGCGCCCTGCCAAGGCTCAGCTAGCAACACCTTTGGGGTGTTTCCTTGCTCCTACTGGTTTGATTAATCCTTGGTTTCATAACTAAGGGAAACTTGCTGCTGTGCTCATCATACCTTCCTCTTGGGGTTCCCCAATGAGCTCATCAATCACGAGCCATCAAGCACTTTTCTGGCGCCATTGCCGGGGAGTCAAGGACATCTTCACAAGGGGAGTCCCTCATAACCAATCTCTTTACTTTGTTATTTTTGTTTTGCTTTGTTTGCTTGTTTCTTTATCAAAAACACACAAAAAATAGTTTTACTAGTTTGCTTTCTTATTTGAAAACACAAAAAAATGACTAAAACACTAAGTTGTGTGACTTCACTAGCACCAACAACAATGATTTTATGAGCACACCTATTGCTCCACCTATGCCTGAAGATACTTTCTTGGAGATAAAACCTGCTTTACTCAATCTTGTTATGAGAGAACAATTTTCTGGTATTAGTAATGAAGATGCTGCTACCCATCTAAATAACTTTGTTGAACTTTGGGAGATGCAAAAGCGTAGGGATGTAGATGGTGATATTATTAAGCTGAAACTGTTTCCTTTCTCTTTGAGAGGAAAAGCTAAAGAATGGTTGAATTCCTTAACTAGGAATAGTATTGATTCTTGGAGTAAGTGCAAAGATGCTTTCATTTGGAAAACACTATCCTCCTGCTAAGATTATATCTATGAGAAGTGAAATAATGAAGTTTAAACAATCTGATAATGAACATGTTGCTCAAGCTTGGGAAAGAATGAAATCTTTGGTAAAGAATGAAATCTTTGGTAAAGAATTGTCCCACTCATGGACTGACTGCTTGGATGATCATCCAAACTTTTTATGCAGGATTGAACTACTCTTCAAGGAACCTATTGGATTCTGCTGCTGGAGGTACCTTTATGACCATTAGTTTGGGTGCTGCAACAAAACTTCTAGATAATATGACGGTTAACTATTCTGAATGGCATACTGAAAGAGCTCCACAAGGTAAGAAGGTAAATTCTGTTGAGGAAACCTCCTCCTTGAGTGATTAAATTGATATTATTATGTCTATGCTTGTTAATGGGAAAGCCCATATTGATCCAAATAATGTTCCTTTAGCTTCTTTGGTTTCTCAAGAAGAGCAAGCTGATGTGAACTTCATAAGAAATAATAATTTTAGCAACAATGCTTATGGTAATAATAATTATAGGCCCTACCCTTCTAATAATACTTATGGTTATAATGGTAAACCTAGATTACCTAGTGAAGGAAGAATCTTAGAAGTTGAAAGAGCCACTAAGATCTTCATGCAAAAGCAATATGAGCAAAATCAACTATTTACTAAAACTATGGAGGAACAATCTATCATTTTGAAGAACATTAGCCATCAACTTGAGAGTTTAAATAGGGAAATTCCTAGTTTACAACTGAAACTTTCTAATGCTGAAAGAAATATATCATCTTTGTCTGAAGCTCAATCCTCTTTGGTCAATAAAATGGCTGCTAAACCTAAAACTAATGATAATCCCTTTGTAGCTACTAATGCTATACAAGTGAGAATTGATGAAAATGTTAGACTATTAGCTGAATTACATGCTAAGTGGGAAAGAGAAGATGAAATTGCTAGAAACATTAGTGTTTCTACTATCACCACCACTAGTGTTGAGGCTAGTAATAGTTCTATTACTTTAGATGATAAGTATGATTTTGATCTTGATGGTTGCAACATCTCTGAAGTTATTAAGTTCCTACAAAAGCTTGCTAAAAGTCCTAATGCTAGTGCTATGAACATGGCCTTTACAAAACACATTACTGATGCTCTCATAAAGATTAAAGAAGAAAAGATGAAACATAAAGCTTCTATTCCTATAAAACGAGAAGATGGTTGGAAACCCATCATTAATATGAAAGTGAATGACTTTGATTTCAAAGCTTTATGTGATCTTGATAATAGTGTTTCTATTATGCCTAGAAGGATTTATGATATGCTTGATTTTCCTCCACTTGAAGATTGTTATTTGAATGTCCCACTTGATGATAATGCTAAAAAGAAACTCATGGAGAGTATTAGTGATGTTCTTATTATGGTTAACAATGCCTATGTCTCTGTGGATTTATATGTTTTGGATGTTGAATGCAATGCTTCTTGTCCTATTACTTTGGGAAGACCTTTTCTTAGAACTGTTGGTGCCATTATTGATATGAAAGAAGGCACCATTCAATATCAACTCCCACTCAAGAAAGGTATATAACACTTCCCTAAGAAAAGAGAGAAGATTTCGTTTGCCTCTCCTATGAAAAAAAATTTGGTCTTAATGTTTCTTCATTTGACAACACTTGATTCTTTTTGCTTCTTATGCCTAACTTAAAGGCGTTAAAGAAAAGTACTTATTGGGAGATAACCCAAAAGTTTTAGATGAGTATTGGAAGTTATTACTTCAGTAATAACCTCTCCTTATCCTTTTGATTTGCTTTTTATGCCAAGAGTAACCTCTAATGAGAGAGAAGTAATGATTGGGAAAGTTGCTGTCCCCAAACAGATTTCTGTACTTCCCCGTAGCAATTCGTGTAAAATCTCTGAACGTCTTTTTGAGGCATGCATTTTTGTGCTACTGCCCCAGGTTGTTATCTAACTTTCATTAGTTCAACACTTTTTGATTTGAGCAACAGAAGGTCTTCGAAAAAATTTGTCTTTACCTACTGGTCTGTTTTGACAGATTTCTGCCATTTTCTGCATTTGCTTCTTGTTGGTTCCTTTTTGAGTTCTTTTGGGGAATTGAGCTTTTTGAGGGAAGTGCTTCAGTATCTAGTGTTCTAATGGAAGTTTATTTGGTGTTAGAACTGAACCTTAATACCTATTATCTTGAGTGCACTAATGTTGCTAATAAAGATTGTGTGAAGTTTTGTATGAAGGAAAAATTCCAGGTGTATGGAAGGAATGAGTAATGAGATGAAGGATGGACTAAATCTCAAGCTTGGGGATGCCACGCGTGTCACCCCAAGAAATATCCAAGAAGTACAAGCGTCAAAGCTTGGGGATGCTCACGGCATCCCCTTCTTCATCAATAAAAATCCCAGGTTTCTTCCAAACGCTTCATTTTTATTGTTTCATGCACAGTTGTGTTGTTCTTGGAGCGTCTTCTTTTTCGTTTTCGTTTTTTTCGTTTTCTTAGTTTTCTGAATAAATTGGTTGGACCCCCTCTTTCATATATTGGTTTGCAAATAGTTTGGTTTGGTTTTGAAAAGAGTAGGAAAGCTCATGCTTATGTGGTAAAAAGAGTTTGTTTTTGACTTTGGCCCATGCTCTATCATGCCATGCTTAATATTGTTTTGGCTTTATGCTTAGTATTCTTTGCTATAGCATGACTTGTTATAAACAATTGAGATTGCTTAATGTGCCTTGGATGAATCATGTGTTGTTTTAGCATATTAAAGCATAGTATAGTGGTATTCTCCTTTGATGCTTTATTTAGGTTAACTTGGCGCATGCTCACACCATCTTATGACTATCCAAAGTCACCATAGCCTTTATTATCCTTTAGTTTTCATCTTTTAGTATCACTTTATGCTTTGATCAATGATGTTTTATCGCTCTCCATGATTATGCCCATTATTGCTTTCTTAGTTTGTCGCTCCCAGTCTTTTGCTAGCCTCCACGACCAAGTATGTGTTCCACTCATGCATCCAAATCCCTAAACCAAGTTATTCCAAAGAGTCCACCATACCTACCTACTAGCTTATGCTATCCCAAGTATATTCATGCTTTTGTTTACCGTCCAAATTAAACTTGTTATGAGAAAACTAGTGATTCAAGCTCTCACGAACTTGATGGCACACTTTACTTTTCTTGCCCTTAATAAACTTGAACCATTGTGTCATCTATGTTGTATATGCTTGCACTTATTTGTTGGGAATAGCAGAACCATGCTATCATGGGGAACACTTTCAACATTGCACTTGGTACTTGTACCTAGTTGATACCATGCTCTTTTGTATATGGATGTAAATCGATTGTGAAATGAAAGGGTGATTGTAAGTCAATGGAGTTATGTATATGTTTTAGAGAAGCGCTTTGGGCATTGGTCTAATCCATGCTGACATGGTGGAAACCTGCAGCGTAACCATAATGAGCTGTCTATGAAGCATTCTTCTTATATCATCGGGAAAGGGGTACCCCGTTGGCGGTTCTCTATGATACACATGTACTTATGATGACAAGAACTTATACTTTGTCAAGGGACATGAGAACTCTCTATGATACACATGTACTTACGATGACAAGAACTTACCGGTGACTAAACTTGAGTAGCATGAGGAGCGGCCCTCGTATTCAAGGGACATGAGAATTCTAACTTATACTTTGCCAAGCATGTACACCATAGTTTGTTCACTTTAACCTTAATCACTTAAAGATGCTTATGATAGGGGCAATGAGAGCTGAAAGCTATAAGTACCATAATTTTTGGAAGCTCTTTATGAAACTTGAATCTCTGCTTCCTTCTATGAAGGCCTTTCTTCCACCATTATATTGAGTCTCCACCTTCTACCTTTATGCACTTACTTTAAGAGCACAGTGGCCATTCTTAGTTCTATGTGCATTGTCCCAAGACTAGTTGATTGATGCATAACTTGATATTGCTTGTTTTGAACTATTTGTATCTAGTCACTCTTATGAACTTTGAAGGTGTCCTATGCATTTATATTTGCTACTCTATGAGGGACAAGCTGAATACTATTATGCTATGTTTTCTTTATGTGAAACAAAGAAACGTCTTACAAAGCATTGTTATTCATGAATCTTTTGTTTGTGCCTTTTCATGTTGCATCATAGTTTCTTTGTCTTATTGCTAGAACTTTGTCTTTCATGTTATGATTGAAGTACTATGATCCCAGCTTTGAATGTTCTACAAATACTTTGATCAAGTCTATGATGGTGCATGTCACCTCAAAAATTATTCTTTCTTTTTATCACTTACCTAATCGAGGACGAGCAGGAGTTAAGCTTGGGGATGTTGATACATTGTAAATGTATCTATAATTTTTTATGTTCCATGCTTGGTTTTATCCACTTTCTTGTGTTTTGTCCACACTTTGGAGTACTTTTCATATGATTTATTGGACTAACCTATTAACAAGAGCCACAATAACAGCTGCCTATTTTCTGCTGTTTTTGGTTCCAGGAAAGTCAGAAAATGAATATGCTCGGAATTGGACAGGACAAAAGCCAAAGTGCCTATTTTTCCAGAAGTCATCAGATGCCAGAATGCGAGACGGAGAAGGGTTGGGGGCCGGCCACACCACCTGGCAGCGCGGCCAGGCCTGGCCCGCGCCAGGGGGTGGTCTGGCCGACCCCAGCACCCCCTCGGCCTCTCCTTCCGCCTATATATTGCCCTCGGGACCAAAACCCTAAGTACCCGATCAAAAATCCACGAAAGAGTCTGTAGCCGTCGTCATCTCCATCCCTAGATCGGGAGGGATCTGAAGCTCTACCCGGCACCCTGCCGGAGAGGGCAATACACCCTGGAGGCCTTCTTTATCACCATCCAAGCCTCCGGTGTGATGCGTGAGTAGTTCATCTTTGGACTACAGATCCATGTAGTAGCTAGATGGCTGGTCTCCTCCTTTGTGCTTTCATGTTTAGATCTTGTAAGCTCCGTTCATGATCAAGATCATCTATTTGTAATTCTGCATGTTGTGTTTGCGGGGATCCGATGGATATTGAGATGCTATTTCAGATTGATTATAGATTCTTGTTGGGTCCGCAACATAGAAAACAAAAAATTTCCTACGATGAGAACTACACACCAAGATCTATCTACTAGGTACAAAGCAACGGGTGGACATACATCCAACGAGAACTTACCCTCGAAGACAACGATTTTTGTTAACGAGTAGGAGCTCGTGGTTGATGTAGTCATACACTTGCCGATCTCAAGATCGTGAGGAAGTCTGAGTGCCGCAACTCAGCAGCGCATCCATACTCACACACACGTTCAAGCCACCGGACAACCTCCACCTCCTCGCTCCAGCGATCCAGCGGAAGCAGCAACTCCTTCCAGATGAAATGCCACCGGGAACATGTATCTCGCTAATCCGAGACCATGGGGAAATAATTCTAGAGGGGGAGAGAGATCCTTCACAAGGAGGTGTGAGGATAAAGGAGGGAATGGATGGCTTTTATAGGAGGAGGGGGGTGACCCCTCACCTCCCCCATTCATGTGGTGGTAACCCCTCCACATTAAAATGCCTCTTCACATTCCCTTTTAAAGTCTCCACTTTAAATGCATTAAAATTCTCCAAGTTTAATGCTCTCTCATTTAATAAAACTCTTTTATTAAATTTATTCAGAATTTTGTTAATTACTTTAATTAACAAACATTCACATATAGCCCCTTGCAATATTTCAATATCACATGCAGAACCACTTTCTGCAATTTCACCCGAAACAATTTCCGGTTTCTATTGAAACAATTCATGCGCTTTGCAATTATTTCGTCTGAAACATATGTGCTCCAAAATGGTGTCCGGTAACTCTTAAGTGTTTCACCCTACGGTTCGCGAATAATGCAGACATGATCGAGACTCTTCTCCGATCAATAATCAGTAGCGGGACCTGGAGATCCGTACTGACTCCTACACATTCAACGATGCCTTCTGTGATCGTGAGAACCTTTAACGCTTGTAACTAAATCCCTTTGTCACACGATATATTACATGTCCTAGATTCGATCATCGGTATCTCCATACCTAGTTTGATCTTGTTACCGACATGCACTCTTTTCTCGTTCCCGTGATATAACATTCTAGTGATCATATCACTTGCTTGCAAGCTATCTCAATGTGATATCACCGAGAGGGCCCAGAGTATATCTATCCGTCATCAGGATTGACAAATTCCACTCTTGATCCATGATCCTCAACATAACACCTTCGTAGTACTGAACCCATCTTTATAGTCACCCTGTTACGGTATGACGTTTGATGTTATCAAGATACTCTTCCGGTGTTAGCAATTAACATGATCTCATGGTCTAAGGATAAAGATTACTTCGTATGATGTTATAGCAATATAAACATAATGACTTGATCGTAATGCTATACTTCGAATGAATGTTCATCACATCATTCCAACAATGGTGTGACCTTGTTATTAACAACATCCAATGTCCATGATCAGGAAACCTTGATCATCTTGTTAATCAACAAGCTAGTCTATAAGAGAGGCATAACTAGGAACCCTTTTTGTTTATTAAACACACATGTATTGATGTTTCCGATCAATACAATTCTAGCATGCAAAATAAACATCTATCATATATAAGGAATACATAATAACAAATTTATTATTGCCTCTCAGGGCATATTTCCTTCAATTCTATCATGTCTTTGTTGTTTGTGATCTTGCATGCTTTTCGTTGTTAGTAGCTATCATGGCCAAGTAGATGCTAGCAACTCCAAGAGTTAGTATTTATGCTCGATAGTGGGTTCATGCCTCTGGTAATCTGGGGAAGTGACAGAAATCTCTAAGGTACTAGATGTGTTGTTGCTACTAGGGAGAAAACAAAAATCCTTTATTCATAGAACAATCATATTGTTTACTTTACACACAATTCGTAAAGCAATAATCTGTTGCTTGCAACTTAATACTGGAGGGGGTTCGGATGATAACCTGAAGGTGGATTATTAGTCATAGATGCAGTTGGATGGCGGTCTATGTATAATGTTGTAATGCCCAATCGAGTTCCAAAGGAGTCAAGATGATTAGTATATGCATATATTGCTTTCTCGATGTTTGTCAATTTCCCCGCTGTAATTTGTTCACCCAGCATGTTATCTATCTTTTACATAAAATCTACAAACTGTTTACTGCTTTGTGTTTACTTTCTGCAAACTTTTACTTCTTTCCATTTGATACGTTTAATCCTTTGCTTTCAGCAATACCGGTGAGATTGACAACCTCATCGCAAGTTGGGGACAAAGTTCTATGGTTGTGTTGTGCAGGTCTCCATGTTGCTACTAGCACCGGTAGTGCGCCCTGCCAAGGCTCAGCTAGCAACACCTTTGGGGTGTTTCCTTGCTCCTACTGGTTCGATTAAACCTTGGTTTCATAACTGAGGGAAACTTGCTGCTGTGCTCATCATACCTTCCTCTTGCGGTTCCCCAACGAGCTCATCAATCACAAGCCATCAGGCGTCGATGAGGTAGTATGAGTTGTTCTGCAGTGCCCGGCTGATTATGAATGGTCCCTCCCAAGGTGGAGACATCTTGTGCATCCCCTTGGTGTCTTGGACCAGCCTTAGCACCAGATCGCCCTCGCGGAACGAGACGCTACGTATCCGGATGGCGTGATTGCGGTGCAGGTTCTGTTGGTAGATGGTGGACCTAGACAAGGCCATTTCGCGTGCTTCTTCCAGGAGATCGGCACTGTCTTCCCATGCTTCTTTGGCCTGATGTTCTGTGTAGAGCAGTTTGTGGGTGCATCAAACTCGATGTCAGTGGACAAAAGAGGCCTCCGCCCCGTAAACAAGGAAGAAGGGAGTGTAGCGGGTGGACCGATTGGCGTTGTGCGCAGGCTCTAGAGTACAGCCGGTAGCTCCTCAATCCAGCAGCCGAGGGATCGCATCAGTGGTTCGATTAGTCGAGGATTGATTCCGGCTAGGACCAGGCCATTTGCTCGCTCGCACTGCCCGTTGCACTGGGGGTGTGCCACAGATGCGAGGTCCAGGCGGATGCCCTTATCTCAGCAGAATCGTGCGAAAGCTCCCTTGGCAAAATTTGTTCCGTTGTCGGTTATGATGCTGTTGGGGTAGCCAAAGCTTGTGATTATGTCTGTGAAGAACTTGACCACCGTTGGCCCATCCAGTTTCTTTATTGGCTTTGCCTCTATCCACTCGGTGAACTTGTCCACCGCCACCAGCAAGTGGGTCATGCCGGATCTAGCCGTTTTGAAGGGGCCAACTGATGAGGACATCCCTACAATTACACCTACCCCAATGACTACTGAAGATGCTACAACTATTGCAAGAAAGGATCAGTCCAATGAGATTAGAATTGGACCTGTTAGAAGAGCTCGTGCTAAGCTACTGGAACAACAGGTGAATTTACTCCTAAACGAATCTGGTACTTTGATTGATCAGAACTTTATACTGCCTAAGTCTATGCATTTATGTATGATCAGGTTCGTTGGAGAAACAAGCATGGCGCGAGGAGGAGAAGGGCTACAAGAGAAGCCCAACATGATGATCGCCCAAGGATGCGCGAGGGAGGAGCGGGAGGAAGGCGCAAGAGAATATCCTCAAGACGAAGGCAAAAAGATCTGCCACGACCGGAGTGTCCGGCCAGATCCACCTGGAGTGTCCGGCCTGGTCGAGAGGCAAACTGGCGTGGACATTCAGTATGCCAGTTCGGACACTACACGGACGCCACCCGGAAACTTCAAAGTTTCCGGCCAGACCGATGTCGACACACTTCACCGGAGTGTCCGACTGGCCGACTGTCCGGCCGAATTCGATCGGAGTGTCCGCCCGCCGACCGAATCTGGACCGAGTCGGTTTGTATCAGTTTGAGTCATTTGCATTTAGTTTCGGGTTTCTGGTCGCTCTAGCCGCCCTTATAAGCTATGGGACGACCTCTAGTTAGGGTTTAGGCCACGTTAAAACTATTTTGGAGTTGTTTCTTTCATAGAACCTCTAGAATTACCTTGTGTTCGAATCTACCAACTATAATTGAGTGTGATCTATTGTTCCATTGGGAATTAGTAGATTGCATACTACCGTTCGTGGTCACGGCTGCGTGCGCAAGAGCGTGGTGTTATGAATATCCTACAAGGTTCGAGAAGCTATTGCATTGGCATCAGGGATCGAGCGGGAGAGTTCATAGCTACAGGCTAGTTATCAATCATCCACCATCATTACCGCCATCCGCTTATTGAGAAGATCGGGCCACCCCAAATCATCTTGGTATCAGATTTCCAGTGTTGCCTCGGTAAGCATCCACAAATCCATCCACAAATTAGTTGTTTTCGTCCTATACAGAAAAAGCCTTACAAAAAGATTTGCCATAGACTAGATTGCATCGTTTTCGAGTTTTAGTTGCTGATTGTATCTTCTCATAGATCCGATCTGCAGGTTTTCCTTGTAGGAGTCTAGTTTCCGTTTGTGTCTAGGTTTAGGGTTTGATCTTGTTTTCCGCTATTCCCACCGTTACTGTTTCCGCAAGTATTTATCGTTTTTCCGAGTCCACATAGTGTACCTTTGTTTGCATACCATAGACACAGCCTATCCACAGCATCTGTTCCTAGGAACGTACCCACGAGACTAGTTGGTTTGCTCCGACAGGCTGCTCATTAGGGTTTGCAGTGTAGAAATTTTCAACAGGAAAAACCGGACTATCCGGCCGAATCACACCGGACTATCCGGCCAAACCGGAGTCTCCGGCGCATATCAACCGGACTATCCGGCCTAGTTCAGTTATAAGTTGCTGTGCTCGTTTGCATTGAGTAATATAGTTGCAAAAAAAAGAGAAAAGAAAAGAGAAAAGAGCTACAAGCCTGACAAAAAAGAGATATAGAAGTGTGCAATATTGGAGGCCTTGTTGTATATCACTGGTAGATTGAGCAATCTTGTGCCTGTTCTATTTGAGCTATTACTATTGTCTCTCTTGTGCATTGCAATATTCCTTTTCATAAGTTGCTTTGCCATGTTTATCTCCACTGTGTGTGTTTCTTGGGTATTTGTACGATCATCACTAGGACTTGTTTGCGGTGTAGATAGGATACCATACCTATAGCTCCGCCTTAAATAACCTGTGTGCCCTGTGATCATTCTCTATACCTTTGATATTCACTTCATCACATCAAGTGCATCAGTCTTTGATTTCGTTTGGTAGAGCATCTCTATTCACTTTGGAACGGTAAGATCTCCGTTCTTATTAGTTGTGAGTGAGTTGTGAGACTTTCCACCATACAGATTCTGATTTTTGCACTAACCTACTAATCATGTCTACTAGTGATAATGATGTTTTGTTGCAGAAAAAGAAGGATGAGGAGCTCGTCAATTGGCGTGAATATGAGGCTTTGAAATCCCACTTGACACGTGTGTTTACTAACACGACAGATGCCATTGACAAGAATCTCCAAGATATGAATATGAGATTGGATCAGCATGTTGGGATAGTTGATACTATCCAAACGCAAGTGGCTACGCTCAATGTCAATGTCACCACTTTGCAGTAGTCCATTGAGGGTTTGCCAGCCGCCTTGCATAGAAGGGAAGATCCTCAACATGATGATGCCTTTGATGATTTCGATGAGAGTAGTGCTGTTGATGCTGCTCCACATGTTGGCAGGGGACGTGCTATTCCCCCTGTCCATGCACCTGCTCATGGTCGTGGGTTTGCCCATCTTGGGCGTGGTCCACGTGTGCCCAACCAAGCTGCTGATGACGGTTTGGGCAAGCCAAAATTCTCGATTCCTAAGTTTGATGGTTCCATTGATCCTGAAGACTACCTCACCTGGGAATTGAAGATTGAGAAACTCTGGCGCTTATTTGACTATCCAGAAGATAAGAAGGTCAAGCTTGCAGCATCTGAATTTGATGGTTATGCTTTGCGTTGGTGGGATGCTCATGTGCAACATAGGGGGGAGGACAATGAACTTCCTGTGATGGATTGGCGCGAGATGAAGCAAATCATGAAGGCACGTTTCGTACCAACCAACTACTTGTGATCAGTTTTTGATAAATTGACGCAATTGAAGCAAGGCACCATGACAGTTGATGAGTACTACATGGAGATGGAGATGCTTATGCAGCGTGCTCGAGTTCGTGAGTCCATTGAGATGACCATGCAACGATTCCTAAACAATCTGAAGTTACCAATCAAGAGCATTGTTCGTCATCACAAGTATGAGACCATGAATGAGTTGTTACATCATGCTAGAGAGGCCGAATCCCAGTTGGCAGAAGAGGCGAAGTTACGCGCTTGTTTTCCATCCTCCAGCAGATTTTCGGCCAGACCTACTCCTCCTACAGCCGCGCCACCAACTACTGCTCCATTTACACCATCGGCCAAACCAGCAAGTACACCTTCGTTTGGTTCTAATGCTCGGAAACCCAATGTTCCTGCTGCTAGCTCGGGTTCCAACATATCTACTGCACATACTCGTGATGTGGTGTGCCATACTTGTGGAGGTAGAGGTCACTACAAGAAGGATTGTCCAAACAGCAAGTTTATGTTTGTTAATGAACAAGGTGAAGTAGAAAGTGGAGATGAATCTTCTGATGATGATATTGATGATGGCGAGGAAGGTGCTGATGCATATGCTGAGCGTGCACCCACTATTGTTGTATCTTCACGTGTACTTAGTGTGCAACCAGTTGAGGAATCCCAGCGTTGCAACTTGTTCCAAACAAACGCTCTAGTTGGACCAAACAAAGCTTGCACGGTAATTATTGATGGAGGTAGCTGCAGAAATCTTGTAAGTAAGGAACTATGTGCCAAACTGAATTTGACATACTTACCTCATCCCAAGCCATACTACATACAATGGTTGAGTAACAATGGTGAGATGAAAGTAAATCATATGGTACGTGTGAATTTTCAAATAGGGCCATACAAAGATTCTATTGATTTTGATGTGGTTCCTATGACTGTTTGTCACCTACTATTGGGTCGGCCTTGGATCTATAATCGCCATGTGCAACACAATGGTCGAGCCAATACATATCACTTGGAATTCAAAGGAAAGAAGATTACTATGCAGCCAATGACACCACAAGAAATTGTGAATGATTCTCGCTAGAAGATAGAGGTGAACATGAAGGAAGATACTACCACTCGGCGAGACTGTGTAACAGCTGTTCCTGATGTAATTGAGCCTACATTGAGTGATATAACGAAAAGTGAGAGAGTGCCTGGGTTATTGATATTATCCACCAAGGAGGATATGAGAGAGTTTCGTGAGGATCCTACAGCCGTGCACTTGTGCTCATGTATAAGGGCGAGGTATTGGTTTCTAACGACATGATCCCTATTTCTCTTGGTGTCTCGTCTGTTTTGCAGGACTTTGGGGATGTGTTTCCAGAAGACATACCCGCAGGTTTGCCTCCATTGCGAGGTATAGAACATCAAGTGGACCTGATTCCTGGCGCCACACTTCTCAACCGTGCACCTTACAGGACTAATCCCGAAGAAACTAAGGAAATTCAGAAGCAAGTACAAGCGTTGTTGGATAAAGGGTACATTCGTGTCTCTCTTAGCCCTTGTGCTGTTCCTGTTATTTTAGTTCCTAAGAAAGATGGTACATGGCACATGTGTGTTGATTGTAGAGCGATTAATAACATCACTATTCGACATCGTCATCCTATTCCACGCTTAGAGGATATGCTAGATGAATTGAGTGGTGGTGTTGTTTTCTCTAAAATTGACTTACGTAGTGGTTATCATCAAATTAGGATGAAAGAAGGGATGAATGGAAAACTGCTTTCAAAACTAAATTCGGTTTGTATGAGTGGTTAGTTATGCCGTTTGGTCTTACTAATGCACCTAGTACTTTCATGTGTTTGATGAATCATGTTTGGAGAGAGTTTATTGGTCGTTTCGTGGTTGTTTACTTTGATGATATACTCATATACAGCCACATCGAATCTGAACATTGCACTCATATTAGACAAGTTTTGCAAGTGTTACGTGATAATAAACTGTATTTTAATCTTGAGAAGTGTACATTTGCAAAAGATAAGGTCATATTCCTAGGATTTGTTGTTTCTAAGCATGGAGTAGAGGTAGATCAATCTAAAATTGAATCAATTCAGAATTGGCCTACTCCAATGAATGTTAGTCAAGTGCGTAGTTTCCACGGTCTCGCTGGTTTCTATAGGCGCTTTGTGAAAGATTTTAGCACCATTGCTGCACCATTAAATGATTTGACAAAGAAAGGTGCTCCTTTTGTATGGGGCGCGACCCAAGACATTGCTTTTGATACATTAAAACATTTGCTTACTTCTGCACCATTACTTGCATTACCTGATTTTTCGAAGCAATTTGAAGTTGAATGTGATGCTAGTGGTATCGGCATAGGTGGCGTTTTGATGCAAGGGTTGGCCTATAGCTTATTTTTCTAAGAAATTGACTGGTGCTCGTTTGAATTATTCTATCTATGATAAAGAATTGTATGCACTTGTTAGAGTACTTGAGGTTTGGCAACATTATTTGTGGCCAAAAGAATTCATCATACATTCTGATCATGAAGAATTTAAATACTTGAAAGCTCAATCAAACTTGCATAGAAGATTAGCTAAATGGGTTGAGTTCATTGAGTCTTTTCCTTACATCATTAACTATAAGAAGGGAAAAGAGAACGTTGTTGCTGATGCTCTATCTAGGAAGAACATGCTATTAACCAATCTTGATGTTAAAATTCCTGGATTAGAAGCTATTTCTGCACTTTATGCAACTGACCATGATTTTGCTGAACCATATCGTTTGTGTTCTCTTATAAACGCATGGGATAAGTATCATATACATGATGGATATTTGTTTCGAGCTAACAAACTATGTATTCCAGAATCGTCGTTGCGTTTCTTCTTAGTGCAGGCATCACATGCTGGAGGTTTGATGGGTCACTTGGGGCATGAGAAGACGTTGCTCATGCTTGCTGATCACTTTTATTGGCCCAAGATGAGGCGTGATGTGTACAGATTTGTGAGCCAATGTATTACATGCCACAAGTAGAAATCTAAGCTGAAGCCTCACGGTTTGTATACACCTCTCTCTGCACCGACTACTCCATGGGAAGACATTAGTATGGATGTTGTGCTAGGTCTACCTAAAACTCAGAGAGGTCATGATTCTATATTTGTGGTAGTGGATAGGTTATCTAAGATGGCTCATTTTATTGCCTGCCACAAAAGCGACGATGCGTCGCATGTTGCTAACCTATTTTTTAGGGACATCGTGAGATTACACGGAGTACCAAAGACGATTGTTTCTGACCGTGATGTGAAGTTCATGAGCTACTTTTGGAAGACCTTATGGGGAAAGCTAGGAACGAAGTTGTTCAAGATTACATGTCATCCCCAAACAGATGGTCAAACGGAGGTGGTGAATCGAACATTGTCACAGCTGCTAAGGACCATGATTAAAAAGAATCTGCGGGAGTGGGAAGAGTGTTTGCCACATGTTGAGTTTCCTTACAACAGGGCTGTGCATTCAACTACTCAGCTTTGTCCTTTTGAGGTGGTGTATGGTTTCAAGCCATTGACGCCACTTGATATGTTGCCTCTGCCATTACATGAGAGAGTTGATATGGAGGCATCAAAACGTGTTGATTATGTGAAGAAAATACATGAGAAGACTCGAGAGGCTATTGAGAAGAAAGGCAAGAACATTGCTGCTGCAAGGAATCAAGCAAGGAAAGAAGTGTTGTTCGAGCCTGGAGATATGGTTTGGGTGCATCTACGCAAGGATAGGTTCCCACTACTTCGAAAGTCAAAATTAAAGCCACGTGGTGCTGGTCCTTACAAGGTGTTAGCCAAGATTAATGATAATGCCTACTCGGTTGATATACCTATTGAGGAGTTTGGTGGAGTTAGCAATAGCTTCAACGTTGCTGATTTGTCACCATATGCTGGAGAATACCTTGGAGCATCGAGGTCGACGCCCTTTGAAGGGGGGGGGAGATGATGAGGACATCCCTACAATTACACCTACCCCAATGACTACTGAAGATGCTACAACTGTTGCAAGAAAGGACCAGTCCAATGAGATTAGAATTGGACCTGTTACAAGAGCTCGTGCTAAGCTACTGGAACAACAGGTGAATTTACTCCTAAACGAATCTGGTACTTTGATTGATGAGAACTTTATACTGCCTAAGTCTATGCATTTATGTATGATCAGGTTCGTTGGAGAAACAAGCATGGCGTGAGGAGGAGAAGGGATACAAGAGAAGCCCAACATGATGATCGCCCAAGGATGCGCGAGGGAGGAGCGGGAGGAAGGCGCAAGAGAAGATCCTCAAGACGAAGGCAAAAAGATCGGCCACGACCGGAGTGTCCGGCCAGATCCACCCGTACTGTCTGGCCTGGTCGAGAGGCAAACTGGCGTGGACATTCAGTATGCCAGTTCGGACACTACACGAACACCACCCGGAAACTTCAAAGTTTCCGGCCAGACCGGACTGTCCGGCACACTTCACCCGGAGTGTCCGGCCTGACCGGACTGTCCGGCCGAATTCGAATGGAGTGTCCGCCCGCCGACCGAATCTGGTCCGATTCGGTTTGTATCAGTTTGAGTCGTTTGCGTTTAGTTTTGGTTTCTGGTCGCTCCAGCCACCCTTATAAGCTATGGGACGACCTCTAGTTAGGGTTTAGACCACGTTAAAACTATTTTGGAGTTGTTTCTTTCATAGAACCTCTGGAATTACCCTGTGTTCGAATCTACCAACTATAATTGAGTGTGATAATTTGTGCCATTGGGAATTAGTAGTTTGCATACTACCATTCGTGGTCACGGCTGCGTGCGCAAGAGCGTGGTGTTGTGAATATCCTACAAGGTTCGAGAAGCTGTTGCATTGGCATCAGGGATCGAGTGGGAGAGTTCATAGCTACAGGCTAGTTATCTATCATCCACCATCATTACCGCCATCCGCTTACTGAGAAGATCGGGCCACCCCATATCACCAACCATGTACAGCCCCCAGATGGCGAACGACCAGGTGATGGGAATCGTCTTGAGTGCTGCAGACGGAGTGTGCTTCTGTTGGCTGAACCGCTGACACCCGTTGCACGCCTTGACAATCTACTCAGCATCTTCTAGTGCTGTGGGCCACTAGAACCCGTGGCGGAATGCCTTTGCCACTATGGCTCGTGATGATGCGTGGTGTCCGCACTCGCCCTGGTGGATGTCGACCAGCAGCCGGATTCCTTCCCCTTGGCTCACACATCATTGATAGATGCCGCCAACGCTGCGCTTGTAGAGCTTGTTGTTGATGATGGTGTACGTGCTGGCTCTGCACTTGACCTGTCTTGCCTGTACCTCTTCTTCGGGCAGCTCTCCGCTGGCTAGGAAATCCATGAACGGCTTGGCCCATGTTGGCGTTTCCCGGATGGCGCATACCGCTTGCATTAGCAGATTCACTTCTGCTTGGATGGCCGGGCCAGGCTCGTCTGGAGGCCGACCGGGTGGGGCAGCGGAGACAGCAGCTTCTAGGCTGGAGGCGGCAGTCCCCGGGTGTGCAGGAGCATTCCCCGGGTGCGATGCAGCCGTCGTGGAGGTTTTGGAGCCTGCAGTCCCCGGGTGCGGTGCTGCCGTCACGGAGGTCTTGGAGCCGGCAGTCCCCGGGTCTGCGTCCAATATGATGGAGTCGGATTCGGGAGACGGTGTGATTGATGGCTTGCGCAGGTGCTCAAGGGAAACTCCAGGCAGAATTGGTTGTCTTGTCGACCCGATGCGGGTGAGCGTGTTTGCAACCTCGTTGTTTAGCCTGGGAACATGATGAAACTCGCAGCCTTCGAAACAGGCGCATAGCTACTGTACGAAGAAACGGTACAGAGCCATGTTTGCGTCTCTGGCATCCCAATCGCCTGACACTTGTTGTACCACCAGATTAGAATCGCTGAAGCATAGGATGCGCCGGATGCCTATTTCCTTTGCCATCTTGAGGCCGTGGACGAGCGCCTCATACTCAACGACGTTATTAGATGCGTGGAAGTGGATCTGTAGCACGTATTCTAGCTAGTCTCCTTTTGGAGAGGTGATGACTACTCTGGCTCCAAGACCTCCATACATCTTGGAGCAGTCGAAATGCAGCTTCCAATGCGTGGAGTCAGGGAAAGGTGGTAGGTACTGTGTTTCTGCCCAATCGACGAGGAAATCCACCAAGGCTTGAGACTTGATCGCCGTTCTTGGCTCGTACTGTATGTTGTGGGCAACGAGCTCTATGGCCCATTTCGCCACCTGGCCTATGGCGTCTATGTTGCCGATGATCTCCGCAAGTGGCGCTAGCGCCACCACCCGGATGGAATGTTCTTGGAAGTAGTCCTTCAGTTTCTTGGCAGCCATGTACACGCTGTACACCATCTTCTAGTAATGAGGGTAGTTCTCCTTCGAGAGCGAGAGTACCTCACTCAGGTAGTATACTGGTCGTTGTACCGGCTGCGCCTTTCCCTCTTCCGGCCTCTCCACTACCAACACCACACTGACAACCCTATTTGTTGCTGCGATGTACATCAACATGGGTTTCTTTGCTGCTGGTGCTGCCAGAATAGGTGGCGAGGTGAGCATGCGTTTTAGGTCACGGAAAGCTTCATCCGCTTGCGATGTCCAAACGAATTTGTCCGTCTTCTTCATGAGCTGGTACAGTGGGAGTGCTTTCTCGCCCATCCAGTGAACTTCTGGACATCTCTCAAGTTCTTGGGGGCTGCATGCGCTCGATTGCACCGATCTTCTCCGGGTTCGCCTCGATTCCTCGCTCAGATACGAGAAAACCGAGTAGCTGGCCAGCTGGGATGCCGAATACGCACTTCTCTGGGTTCAGCTTCATCTGGAACCGGCGGAGGTTGGTGAATGTTTCCTACAGATCCTCAAGGAGTGTCTGGCACTCCTTGGTCTTGACTACCACATCGTTGACATAGGCGTGTACGTTTCTGCCAATCTGAGTTTGCAAGCACATCTGCATGCAGCGCTGGTATGTTGCTCCAGCGTTCTTCAATCCAAATGGCATTGTGGTGTAGTAGTAGGCTCCATAAGGAGTGATGAATGATGTCTTTATTTGATCAGCGGGGTTCAGCCGGATCTGGTGGTAGCTGGAATATGCATCTAGAAATGACAACAGCTCGCAGCCAGCCATGGAATCGATCACTTGGTCTATCCTTGGCAGGGCGAATGGATCCTTGGGACATGCTTTGTTCAGACTGGTGTAGTCAACACACATGCCCCAAGTCTTGTTCTTCTTCAGCACGAGTACTGGGTTTGCCAGCCATTCCGGGTGGAAAACTTCCATGATGAATCATTGCGGAGCAGTGGTGATCTCTCCCCAATTGTTCTTATTTTTCTTCGCATGAAGTTTTGATTGTTTGACCGGCTTTGCATCCGGCCTGACATGTAAAGAGTGCTCGGCGAGCTCCCTTGGAATACCTGGCATGTCTTTTGGGGACCATGCGAAAATATCCCGATTCCCACGGAGGAAGTCGACGAGCACGCTTTCCTATTTCTGTCAAGGCCGTCTGCGACCAGGACGAACTTGTCCAGCTCGACCTTGTTCAACAGGATCTTCCTCGTGCCCTTGGATGGCTTGAATTGTGCCTCTCCGGCCGGCTTGGGCTCGCCAGCCGGCATGTGCTTCTACAGAGCCGCCACGTTCTGCATGATTACGTGTTTTTCTTCCACGATGATCATGGCTTTAGCTATTTTGGATCCGTCTGTGGCACATTCCACAGACCGTCAGTAGCAGCCGGGCACGGTGATGACGCCTTTGTGTCCTAGTAGCTTCATCTCGAGGTAGGCGTAATGTGGTACCGCCATGAACTTGGTGAGCGCTGGGCGCCCCAGGATTGTGTGGTACACGCTGCAGAGGTTTACCACCTCGAACCATATGGGCTCGCAGTGGAAGTTGTCCTCCGTGCCGAAGATAACGTCCAGCCGGATTTTTCTGATGGGGGAGTGCGAAGGGCCAGGGACGGCCCCGTGGAAGGAGGTGCTTGACGGCTCCAGCTGCGACTCAATGATACCGAGCCGATCGGGCGAGCTGCGGTACAGGAGGTTGATGATGCTCCCTCTGTCTACGAGGACGCAGGAGAATCTGCAGGAATGCTTCTAGGAGACAATGATAGGATCCAGAACCATCACGTAAGTGCCCGGGTGGGGCAGCTCAACCGTCTAGTCCTTCCGGCTCCATGCAACTTCTTGCTCCAACTAGTTGAGGTACTGGGGGACGGGAGGAACGATTGCGTTCACTTCCGCCTCGCGAAGCCTTTTGTTGTGCTTGGTATACGGCTTCGTGGTGAAGATGTGGTAATTTCCCACTTGACGGGGGTAGTTGTTGTCATCATCCTCCCTTCGACGTTGGTTGTTGCGATCGCCTGGCGGCCCGTCGACTGAGGGAGGTGGCGCCTATCCAGCCGGTGCGCCGGCAATTTCCGCCATCTTCTTCGTCCAGGTGCACTAGCGTGTGGTGTGCATAGCCGGCTTGTTGCCCCTGCTGTGGAACTTGCATGGCCCATCAAGCATCAACTCAATGGTGTACTTGGGCGTTGGAGGCCGGTCATCAGGCTTCTGTCTCCGGCTTCCGCCTGCAGCCGGATCCTCCTGCACTACCGCCACCTTCCTGGAGCCATATTGGTTATCCGCCTAGTCGTCCTTTCTCTTGCCATGGCGGTTGTCGTGCCGCATGGAGTTGTGTCCATTCCCTTCCGGCTGGCGCCGATCTACAGCGACGTCGAGGATTATTTGCCCTTGGTCATCCACCTGGACGGATCTTTTCATTGTTGTGTCGGTCGTGGCGTACTTGTCAGCGATGGCCATGGTCTGTGCCATGGTTGTGGGCTCCACCTGGCGAAGCTTATGCTTGAGCATAGTGCCGTCTCTGCAGCCGTTGATGAAGAAATCAACCGCCTGATGTTCGCGTACCCCCTCACAGGAGTTGTGCATGCTCGTCCATCAGGTGATGTAGGAGCGATAAGATTCATCTAGGCCCTGCACACAGAGAGCAAGCTCGCGAGGCCGGCCTGGGCGCTTGTAGGTGTCGGTGAAGTTGTGAATGAACGCCTGCTCGAAATCGATCCAAGCGTTGATGCTGTTGTCAGGGAGACTGTTTAGCCACGTTCTAGCTGAGTCGAGGAGCATGAGAGGGTCGTAGCGCACTGCCACCCGGCGGTCGCTGTTGGCGATGCCCATGGCGGTGGTATAATCCACCAGCCAGTCCTCCAGCTTGACCGAGCCGTTGTACTTTGGAGTATCCGTTGGGAGCAAGAATCCCTTTGGAAACGGTTCGTTCCGGATGCACGGTCCGATACATCTTGGTCCGGCTGGACTTTCTTCCTCCAGCACACGTGATTGGACCAGCAGGTCGATTCGCGCACGTGCATCTTGTTGTTCGTCTGGCTCGAGCGGTCCTAGCCAGCCAGATTGGCGGGACTTGGGGAGCGCTTGGCCTTTTCCGGCTTCATCGGCCGGCTCGCGGTTTTTGCTGGTAACAGCTGCCGTGTTGCGGGCGTTGTGCCTACGGCCTACAGATCCACCACGTGGGCGGTTCCTCTGTCTTGCTCCATTTGGGAAAGACACCTTGCTACCACCCGCAGCCGGGTCCGCCATCCGGCGAGCCGGTTGGGTTCTGCTGTGGCCAGCCATGCTGAGTTCTGCCTCACCCTGCTGCTTGTTCGTTGTGACCATGAGGAGCTGGACACGCGCTTGCTGACCCTCCAGGTGGCTAAGTTCCATGACTGCCGCCTCCACGGCCCTCATGTTTTTGGCGGGGGTGCTGTAAACCGGTTGCACCACGGGTGTGCGCTGATCGGCTGCACGATCCATCTCCTAACAGAGGTTCCGGCCTTGCGGCTGAGGCAGGCGGCTGGTGCCGGGTAGGCGCATGAAGCTGTGCACGATGGTATACTCCCGCAGGGTGGCATTCATCCGCCGTTGGGCGGCTGCCACCTTGCCGGCTTCCTCCATAAGGTTCTGGCCGGTGGTCTCCAGGGCTGCCACAGCTGCAGCTGGATCCGCCTCGATGGGGGTGATGGGGTTGCGGAGGTGCTCGATGGACACGTTGATCAAGTCCGGGTTCGGGAGGCGTGAGTTAGCGGCACGGCCGTCCATGTTGCGCTCTAGAGGTGGGCGACGGTTCTCCATGGAGCCTACCATCATGACCTCGACGCTGCTGCTGGCGATGCGTGAGGCGGAGAAGCCAGGGGGTGCGCTGAAGATGGTGACGACCTCACGAGGGAAAGCCTCAGGGATGGTGACGACGTAGACGCGGTGCTCGCCGAAGCGCATGATGGAGCCCCCGCTTGGGAAAGTCCCCCCAGCGAAGCAGGATGTGTTATCGAGGACGCAGTCGTAGGAGACGAGAGTGAGGACGAGGCCAGAGGCTACTCGCTCACCAGCGATGAGTGGAAGTCCCATGCGAAAGATGATCTCAGACGAAGCACTGTGCCCCACGGTGACACCAACTATTGTGGTGTGGAACACGGTAGTGCCATCGGGGATGGCATGAAGGGGATAATCATGTTGCTATCGGTGGCTACTCGCAACGGGTTGGGCACAGATACTGCAAACACAACGATGTAGCCAGGTTCGGATCCCACTTGGCGAGGTAAAGCTCCTACTCCTACAAGGATCTACTATCAAAGGGGGCAAACGCCCAATACAAGTGCTCCTTGAGTTATTTCCTTAGCTACTTCTTGCTGCGAATTCTCTAAGTCCTTCTTCTAGTGTCTATTTTTCCTTCTGCTTGAGCTGACCTAGAACCCTAGTGCTACCCCTTTATATACAGGTCAAGGAGGTAGCTTACAAGATGGGTTCTAGGGTTTACTATTTGGATTTGGGCCTTACAAAGTGGGTCGGCTGGACAGAGCCAAACGGTAGGCCCGGGTCTAGTCAAGCCTTCAGTACAGGGGAGGATCATGCTTTAGCACTCAACGCCCCTGCTTTACTTGTCATCCGGCTCTTTATCCGTCGGCCGGTTCGTTATGCATAAGCCGAGGCTTTCCTCGTCAGCCCTTGCTTTGCTCGTCAGCCTCCAGCTATGACGCAGTTGTCCAGTAGCGCCGGCCAGTCTAGACAGCCTGTCCGGTCAAGGGTGCGCTCAGCAAGGAGCGTCATCCCCACCGTACAACGTCTAGCGGATCCGAGGCGGTCGGCTAGGAGTGGCCTCCCAGCCGGTTCTTCTCGCTACCCGGCTAGACGGGCCAGCCGGGGAAACTTGAATGCGGACCGGGTGGGAATTCCACCCGGCTGTGGTTCCTTGATCTAGGTCCAGACGGCCCGTGCTCCTTGGAGCCGACCGGTTGGTCCCATCTTGGTCTACCCGGGGGTCATCCCCCCGACAAGGGGTGTAAACCCTTATACAGGAGAGACCCAGAATCACCTACGGGGGTTCATTTGTTCTTCTAATTAAACTTGTATTTAAGTTGTTGAACAATGAATGATTTTGATACTAAAGTGTAGATCTCATTTTTCTGAACATTTTGATATATTATTTGTATTTGTCTGAATTACAGAATAAAAGATATTGAATTTACGAGATTAGACCCTTTTCTGAAATTATTAAACCAATATAAAGGCTTTATTGCATCAGGATGACGTCAGGTTAATATCAGCACAGTCGCTGGGTTATTTTACACTAAGAGTGGGCTAGCCACACCCACTGACGACTGGGCCCAGGGCTAGGTCAACTGGCCACGCTGGCGGTCAGCAGTCAACACAAGACCCACAGCGACGCCAACGCCACGTAGGCGTGACGTAGCCATGACGTCACCTCGCTGGCAAACAGCCAGACGATGGCGGGGGATGGTGACAGAGAGCGTGCGAGGCTTCGTGCGTGTGCACGCTCGAAAGAGGGGAGCAAGGCGAGTTATCTAGCGACGGCGCTATCCGGATTGGGTCACCGGAGCGACAGCAGGACCGACTACTACGGCAGCACACGGCGGAGCAACGGCGACAGAGAGGGAGGGAGGCGGTGGAGTGGTCCTTCAGGACCGTTAGCTCACCACGGTTGCAGAGGAAAGCTCGAGGAAGCCGGCCGAGGTCGGAGGGAGGCTAATCAATGGCGGCGAGGCACGTCGGGATCAGGGAAGACAAGGTTGGCAGCGGCGATTCGAGGCACCCAGCGTCGATTCTGTTGGCGCGTCGAAGCAGGGGACCGAGGCGGTTCTAGAGACACCCTCAGCTGGGTCTAGGATGGCCGGACACGACCGCGAACGGTGAGTCCCTACGGCTAGGGTTCCAGCCGAATGGGGAACACGCGAGAGAGAGGTTGCTAGGGAGATAAAAGAGATAAGTACGAGGCAGAGGTGTCCACGACAGGTCTTATCCTCTCCCGGGGATCGACGGACGGCGGAGAGCAGGTGGCAGGGAGCGGCGGTGAGGCCGACTATAGGCAGCTGCTTGCCTGCAACAGGGAAGATGACGCACAAAACGTCAAAAGGGTATGTGGGCCTGGGCCTTGGTGGCTGCACATCGGCCAACTGTGGGTGGTCTACATGGCAGGTAGAGTGAGGAGAGAGAAAATGGGTCGGCCTGGAGCTGCTGGTTCTATTGTTATTTTTTTATTCCTGGAACCTTTTTCCATTTAGTTTTCTCCTTTTCTTTTGTGATTTCAAATACAAAACTGTTTTGGGGATTTCAAAAATACCAGAGGCCTTATGAAATTATGGAAAATATTGCAGGGGCCCTTTTATTCAGATTGGGCTCCAAACATTTTGGGGTTTTCAAAATTCAAAACCATCTTTGAATTGTTTCAAATAGAGGAAAAAATAGCTAGGGTTTAGGGTTTTGCTTTATTTCTTTTGCATACAATTTAAATTATGACGCTCTTGAATGCACAAACAACCCTAATTAAGGATTAACTAAAACTGGGGTGTTACACCAATATTCCTTCACAAGGCATTTGTGCTCCAACCAATGATGCCAAGCCAAGTTATGACATCCACATTTGTGCATAAGATAAAGCAAGCTAAGGACCCTTGTGAGATGAGTGGTGAGAGAGTGAACCACTATCACAAGAGCGAGGTCCACAATCCCCAAATGAGTGAAAAAATCATGAGTGCCACGATGCAAGCTTCCAAATGTGAGAAGAGAGATTTTAGTGTGACCCATACTAGCCATCCTTCATACAATTCTCCCTCTTTGTTGTCAGTTTTGCAAGGTACCCAAGATAGACCACCATCTTCAAGGTTCATGCTACAAGATCTCCAACCACAACAAGATGGCAAGAACTACCAGAAGCTCTTCAAAATGTTTGAGAATGGCTTCGACATAGGTCACCCGTCCGTGTCCAAGAATAAGGCTAAGGTCACACATCCTTCCTTGCATGATGAAAGAACACCGTCGAGGTCAACTCGTTTTCAAGCGGGGGGAGATGATGCAACCCAACACTCGGCACTCACCATTTGTCCACATCATGCTACACCAACCACTCGTACAAAGGTGAATTCCTTCCATTTCTTACCTTTTGTTGGATATCATGTGAATGGGATGCTACTTGAGACTAATGTTGATCGTATGACTAGGTCATGATGCCAAGAGGAGGCGACAAGGATGAACATGGAGCCAAGACCCCAAGCAATAAGCGTGGGAAAGAAGACGGAAGAAGGATTTTGGCGCTAGGCCCGGCGCCTCCGAAATCCACGCCGGAACTTCCGGCGCCAGGGACAATCGACTGGAGTCCTTGCTAGAATTTCCGGTCACCATCGAACCTAACGGGTGACTGCCGAAACACGAGACAAAAGGCCAAACCGGCGCTTGCCAAACCAAACCGGCGACCGCCGGAAATACCGGCGCCCAGTCCAACGCGACCGGACTTATCACCGGAATGCCAGTCTGTGCACTGTGAAGGGTTTGATGCCTAGAATATTCCCTCCTACCTACCCCCTTTGCCCCTAGTACTATAAATACCCCATTGTGGCTCAGATTTGGACATAGATGATGAATGCCTAACCCTAGATGGGAACCCCCTCTCAATAGATTATTTATGAGATGTATAAGGACTTGGAGTCGGTCCCCTTCTCCAAGTTGTCAAGACCCTCCTCAAGTGTTTGGTATATCCCTATCAAGGATTCTAGTAGTGATTGGTCTCTCCCCTTTTGGGATTCTACTTGGTTGCTACTCTCTCCTTGGTTTGGATTCTATCATCTGATTGCCGATCTTTCCTTCGGTGATTCTACCGGAAGGTCTCTCGCCGAGGATTATATTGGATTGGTTGTTCGAACCAATAGGAGAAAATCGAATCGGGTGTGACTTGGCGTGTGTTTGTATGTTTACCTTGCATTAGAGTTGTGTTCATCGTATTCATTGCGTGTTCCCTCACTCCCCACCTCAAACCCGTGAAGATTGGGCCACCCCAAGGGTAAATCCAGAAGTAGACCCATATCTCATATGATGTTCATCAAGCTCGTGCTTCCTATTCTATGAGGCACTTGTTTCTTTCTTCCTTTTCTTTTTCTATTTTTTCTCTATTTTTCTATTCTTTTCACTTGCCTCTTCCTTTTGCCAACAACTATAAAAGATAACTATATGAGACAGCATGCTCACAACTTTTGCTCGGAATTCTACAAGATATGAAGTGTTCATATCCCAAGAAATCATTGGAGTACCTAGTCTCAATAGGTGTTTGTTGGTCGCAAAGATACTATAGCATACAGAGGAATGCAAGTGGGGAGAAGTCGCGGAATTTTTATACCTTCCATCACCGATCTACACCCGTTATTGTTGGATTCCACCTTGCTCACAGAATTTGGATAGAGTATATATCATGAACCACTTTTATGATGATGTAGATATACTTCTCCTTTGAAACAAGCTAAAGAACACCAAAATCCAAGTTCGTATGCACAAGTTATGATCAAAACGGTGCGGAGCTGAAGCTGTTGGCGACCAAACTGGTCGGACTGGAATTTTCGGCGGTGGATCCGGTTTCACCAAAATTCTGACCGGCAATTCTGGTTGCTGAACTGGTTGACCGGACCTGGAACCGGAACAAATTTGGGACACGACAAACACGATTTTCTACGGAAACACTTGAAGGAAAACTTCAGATCTGAGGGGGTAAATGTTGGAATTAGGCCATGGGAACGCAGGTGAAGGTAGATCAGCAAGTTTAGCAAGTAACCCATGGATCAAAACCTACCAAAACACACTCAAATCATAAATCAATCCAAAACACGAAATTGGGGCTATTTTTGGTGAAATTTTTGAATTTATGGGGAAAAGACCAAATCAATGAGAAATCCATGGCAACCAAAAGATGTTGATACCAGATGATAAGGGGTGACCTCAAGGGTGGCCCGATCTTCACGGATCTCATGGTCAAATTGATGGTAAAACGAGGGGAAAGGGTTAAGGTAGCGGAAGTGGACACACACCTTGCGAAGAACACGATGAACACATGCAAAATCACACGATACAAGACCGGTTGCTCCCGCTGGTGGCTACCAGTCCAATAGAATGCTCGCAAGGAAAGATTAATCGACGATCCCAAGCGAAGAGGGAAGAACACCTTGGAGAGGGTCTTGACAGCTACGCTCATGCACTCACAAACGTAGGCCTTGTACAATGAGGAAGGCACGATGCAAACTCCAACGAGGTGGTGACGATAGTCGGTCCCCTTGGTAAACAGGATGAGGCAAAACTAGGGATTCCGCAAAGGGGGTGTCTTTAGTCTATCATCTATGCCTAGGGTTTACAATAGAGGTGGGGGCTATTTATAGGCCAGCCACTAGTTCAGGGGTACTTTAGGCATAAAAGGGTAAAGTCTGGATGAAATTGGGGTTACATGGGCAAAAGGCCCAAAGGCCTTAACATGGCTAGCGTCGAGGACACCAGAGACTCCGGTGTCATGGGCCAGAGATTTCGGTGTGACCGGAGACTCCGGTTTGTCTCTGGTATTGACTCCAGAGTGGTGTACAAAAGGGTCCAGGCCAGGGTCCTGAGATTGATCCGGAGTCCGGCCGGAGATTCCAGTGTTGGAGACCGGAGACTCCAGTCTTGAGGGCCAGAGACTCCGGTGCTTCTACTGCAGCATCTTGCCTCTCCTCTTCCAAGCCTCCTTCTTATCAGGCTTGGTATTCCGGGCTTCCTCCCTTTCCTCCGTACACATCGGTATACACTTTCATCATGATAATGGGACGAAGTATGAAGTAGTATACCATTCGAGAGGGTAGGAAGTGGGCTCACATAGAGGAACGGATTCACCTTTGGATTCCATGATGACTTGGTATAAGTTGGAGACTTTGATGTGGTAAAGACCGTAGGTCAGGCTACATCAATCTCCTCTTGGTTTGAGCTTGGAATCATGTTCCTTTGGGAAATGGTCCTTTCTCAAGTGTATCCACACAACGTCGCCTTCCTCAAAGATCATCTCCTTATTATCCTTGGTTAACCTTGAAGCTTGGAGAAGGACTTGTTGCTCGATAGTAGCTCTTGTTTCTTCATGAAGTTTCTTCATGGCTTGGGCACGCTTGTCAACATCCATGTTGGTACGCTCATGGAGACGTAGTGGTAGTATGTCATGCGTGGTGAGTGGCTCAAAGCAATAACCAATCATGAATGGGCTCATCTTCATTGTAGAATGCTTGGCACGATTGTAGGCGAACATGGCGTGGGGATGCATTCCTCCCAATCCTTTAGGTTTTTCTTGATCAATACACGAAGGAGTGTGCAGAGGCTTCGGTTGACGACTTCGGTTTGGCCATCAGTTTGCCGATGCGACGAGGATGAGAATAGGAGTTTGACACCGATCTTGGCCATGAGTGTCTTCCATAAGTAGCTCATAAATTTGATGTCACAGTTGGAGACAATTGTTCTTGGCACACCGTGATGACGGACAATTTCCCTAAAAAATATTTGCAACATGTGAAGCATTGTCTGTCTTATGGCATGGAATGAAATGTGCCATTTTGTAAAAGCGATCCACGAAAACAAATATAGAATCATGAACATGCTTAGACCTTGGAAATCCTAACACCAAATCAATGCTAATGTCTGACCATGGTGCATGAGGAATAGGCAATGGCATATAGACCAAAGGGGTTAGACTTATACTTACCTTGAACGCATGTTGTGCATCATTGAATGTAGCGCTACATGTCTCGCTTCATCGTGGGTCAATATTAATGATTTGTGAGCATGTCCAATGTCTTGTCAAGTCCAAAGGGACCCATGAGGCCTCCACCATGTGATTCTTGGAGAAGCAAAAGTTGGAGAGGCGACTTTGGAATGCAAAGCTTGTTTTGTTTAAAGAGAAAAACCTTATGCAAATAGAAATCATCAACTCCTTTATCAATGGAGCACTTTGTGAAAATTGGTCCAAATAACATGTCGAAATCATACAGGGTTTTGATTTCATCAAGACCCAACATGTTTACTTCGAGTTGAGTAAGAAGGCTTGTGTTCTTGTGAGACAAAGTGTCCCCAACTACATTATCTTTACCCTTCTTATACTTGATAATGTAAGCAAAAGACTCCATGAACTCAACCCACTTAGCGTTTCTTTTACTCAAGTTGGCTTGGCCTTAGAAATATTTCAATGACTCATGGTCAAAATGTATGATAAATTCCTTAGGACAAAGGTAATGTTGCCAACTTGACGGACACGAACTAAGGCAAAAAGCTCTTTGTCATAAATCAGATAGTTAAGGCATGCTCCATCAAGTTTCTTCCTATGGTAGGTAATAGGACGTCCATTTTGCATAAGGACTCCTCCAATACCAGTACCACTGCCATCACACTCTATCTCGAAAGTTTTTGTGAAATCCGGTAACGCGAGAAGAGGTGCTTCGGTTAGCCTCTTTTTATGCTCATCAAAGGATTTTTGTTGTGCTTTGCCCCACACAAAGGTGACATTATTTTTTGTCAACTCGTTGAGAGGGCAAGCAATGGTAGAGAAGTCTTTCACAAAATGAGAATAGAAACCGACCAACCCATTAAAACTTCGAAGTTCACTCACATTTGTGCGGATGGGCCAATCTCAAATGTCTTTCACTTTAGAAACATCGACTTCAATGCCATTGGAAGAAACAACAAAGCCAAGAAAAATCAACTTGTCTTTCGAAAAATTACACTTGGGAAGATTAGCATATAGCATTTTTGATGCAGCCCGTCCTACGGACGTCCCTACATCTACACCACCAAACCCCCCAATTGGACCAATGACTCGTGCCTGAGCTAAACTCCTACAAGTTAAGGTTAACTCTCTCCTCTCCTCGTGTGACTTTGAAACATTGTTGGATGGCTTGCTACTTCATGCAAATACTCTATGCATTATCAGCTATGAATCCCCAACACATCAGCAAGCCCCCACAGATGAAGTACAAGGAGCAGGACAAGAAGAAGTTGTTGCTAAAGCTAACACACCGGTGTCTCCGGCCTTGAAGACCGGAATATCCCGACTGCAACACCGAAATCTCCGGCCGGTCTCCGGACCAGCCTTCGGAACGAGGCTTGTGACATTCTGAACACCCCTCCAGGAATAGACCAGAGACGGACCAGAATCTCCGCCTACATTGGAGTCTCCGATCCGACACCCCGGAATCTTCAATGTCCATGACGCCAGGCATGTAAAGGCCTTTGGGCCTGCAGCCCATGTAACCCCAAGTCCTCCTAGACTATTACCTTTTGTTCCTAAAGTACCCTTGAACCTATGTTGAGGGCTAACCTCGTGGGTGGCCCAATCTATCATGAATTCCTTGAAATCGAGGAGGGGGATGAGGGAGAGGATAAAATCCACGAACTCATGCTTGAAGAACATGATGAACACACACACAAAGACACGATACACACCAATAGCTCACGCCGGTGGTGACCGGTCTGGCGTAGTCCCTAGGATCAGTGTAGAGTGAAGATCTCCCTCTCTCTCAAATCGGAACAACGAGTGGGGAGTCTTGGTGAGATCTTGATGTCTTGGCATGGGGCTCCGATGCAAAGGCCTTGTAGAACGAGGGATGGACGATGTAAACACCAACGAGGTGGGAGATAATTGGTGCTCCTTTCTCAAGGAGCATGAGACAATAAATTAGGGAGATCCACAAGGGTGTCTTCTAATTTAAATTATCCAAGTCTGAGGAATACAAGGGGGTGTGGGGGATATATATAGGCCAACCACTAAAAACTAGACGAAATAAGAATATTCTCATGCATCAAACACATGTTGACTTGGAGACTGGGCATTCTGACAATAAGTCGGGTCGCCTCGGACTAGGCGCCGGAAATTCCGGTCAGCGCCCGTAATTCTGGTCAACTACCGGAAAGGCGTACAAAGATGCGTTTCGGTCGGTGCCGGTTGGTTTCGGCATGCGCCAGAAATTCTGGTCGGAGGTCCGATCTACCGGAGCATGCGCCGGTAATTCCAGCGAGAGTTCGGGTCCACCAATCCTGCCACCGGTTTGGTCTAGAGCTCCGTCTTGCGATGGCTTGGCTCCTCCTCTTGGAATTTCTACATGGGGTTCATATCTGCGGATGCATAGGATATTGGCATGAAGTAGCAATCCATCTAATGATGTATCGAAATTACATGAGACAAGGAGCGAATTAACCTTAGCTTGTAGGAGTTTAGATCGGGCACGAGTCATCGTTCCACTTGGGGGACTTGGTGGTGTAAATGTAGAGGCGTCCGTAGGACGAGCTGCATCAGCTTGCCCCCCTTGGGAAAGAGTCGTCCTCGATTCTTCATGGTTATCATCTTGAACATCTCCATGGAAAGGCGAAAGGTCCTTGACGTTGAACGTTTTGCTCACAAGGTACTTAGAGTTCAGAATGTCGATGATGTAGGCGTTGTTGTTGATTCTCTTGAGGACCTTGAAAGGACCATCGCCCCGTGGCTTGAGCTTGGAGTCGTGTTCTTTGGGGAAGCGGTATTTGCTTAGGTGTCCACATGAGGTCACCTTCCTCGAAGATCAACTCTTTCTAGTCATTGTTGAGTCTTGTTGCTTGGCGTTGGACTTGTTGCTCGATTACAGCTCTTGTTTCTTCGTGAATCTTGTTCATAGCTTGGGTGCGCTTTTCAACGTCCAAGTTGGTGCACTCATGGTGAGGTAGTGGTAGGATGTCGAGCGCGGTGAGGGGCTCGAAGCCATAGACGATCATGAATGGGCTCATCTTCTCTGTAGAGTGCTTGGCATGGTTGTAGGCGAACTCGACGTGGGGAATGCATTCCTCCCAGTCCTTTAAGTTCTTCTTGATAAAAACACGAAGAAGAGTACCAAGGCATCGGTTGGTGACCTCGGTTTGGCCATCGATTTGCGGGTGCGATGCAGAAGAAAAGAGTAGCTTGACGTCGAGCTTGGCCATGAGGGTCTTCCACAAGTAGCTCATGAATTTGACGTCGTGGTCAGAGACGATTATTCTTGGAACACCGTGAAGACGGACGATTTCTATGAAAAACAAATTTTCAACATGTGAAGCATCGTCGGTATTATGGCATCGTATGAAGTGTGCCATTTTGGAAAAGCGACCCACAGCGACAAATATAGAATCATGACCATGCTTATACCTAGGCAAGCCTAACACAAAGCCCATGCTAATGTCCGACCAAGGTCCATGAGGAATAGGTAATGGCATGTATAGACCAAAGGGGTTAGACTTGGACTTAGCTTGAACACATGGCGTGCATCATTGAACGTAGAACTCCACATCTCGCTTCATCTTGGGCCAATAGTAATGATTTTAAAGCATGTCCAATGTCTTGTCATGGCCAAAGTGACCCATGAGGCCTCCACCATGTGATTCTTGGAGAATAAAAAGTTGGAGAGACGACATCAAAATGCAAAGCTTGTTTTGTTTAACGAGAAAGCCTTTATGCAAATAGAAATCATCAACTCCTTTTTCAATGGAGCACTTTGCGAAAATTGGTCCAAAGAATGGGTCGGAAGCATACAATTTTTTTATCTCATCAAGACCCAACATGTTTACTTCAAGTCGAGTAAGAAGGATGGTGTGCTTGCGAGACAAAGCGTCTACAACTACATTATCTTTGCCCATCTTGTACTTGACAATGTAAGGAAAAGACTCCATGAACTCAACCCACTTAGCCTATCGCTTACTCAAGTTAGCTTGGCCTTTGAGATATTTCAATGACTCATGGTCGGAATGTATGATAAAGTCCTTAGGCCAAAGGTAGTGTTTCCAAACTTGAAGAACACGAACTAAGGCAAAAAGCTCTTTGTCATAAATCGGACAGTTAAGGCGAGCACCATCAAGTTTCTCACTATGGTAGGCAATAGGAAGCCCATTTTGCATGAGGACTCCTCCAATGCCAATACCACTAGTGTCACACTCTATCTCAAAAGTTTTTGTGAAATCTGGTAACGGAAGAAGAGGTGCTTCGTTGAGCCTGTTTTTAAGTTTATCAAAAGCTTTTTGTTGTGCTTTTCCCCACATAAAGGTGACATTATTTTTGGTCAACTCGTTGAGAGGACAAGCAATGGTAGAAAAGTCTTTCACAAAGCAACGATAGAAACCGGCCAACCATGAAATCTTCGGAGTGCACTCACATTTGTGGGGATGGGACAATCTCGTATGTCCTTTACCATGGAAACATCAACTTCAATGCCCTTCGAAGAAACGACAAATCCAAGAAAAATCAACTTGTATTTAGCTAAAGTGCACTTGGGAATATTAGCATATAGCTTTTTGTGTAGAAGGATTTGCAAAACCTCCTTGACATGTGTAACATGTTCCCTAAGCGCATGAAGGTGGATGGGGCATTAGATAAGCCAAAAGGCACGACCAACCATTCATAGAGACCAAGTTTGGTCTTGAAGGCAGTTTTCCACTCATCAGCTTCCACCATGCGTATTTGATGGTAACCACTACGAAGATCAATTTTCGAGAAAATAGTGGTTCCACACAACTCATCAAGCATGTCATCGAGACATGGTATGGGATGTAGATAACGTACGGTGATAACATTGATTGGATGGCAGTCCATGCATAACCGCAATGTATCATCCGTTTTTGGAACAAGAATCATGGGTACCGCACTTGGACTAGTGCTTACTTGGATCAAACCTTTGGAGATGAGGTGGTTGATTTGATGTTCGATCTCCTTCATCTCCTCAAGCTTTGTGCAGTAGGCGGTGCAGTTTGGAAGAGGTGTGCTGGGTATGAGGTTAATGTGATGCTCGATTCTGCAAAGAGGAGGCAGTCCATGTGGGAGATCTTCAGGAAACACATCCTTGAATTCCTACAAAACAATCATCAAAGAGGGACGAATATTTGTCAACTCATTAGTTCCTTGTGCTAGTCCCTTGCAAATGAATATGTAGTGCAAGATGGATGGGTTATTAGTCACATCTCTCATCTCACTTTTGGTGGCAAGAAGAACACTCTTAGTTTTTCCACTCGAGTTAGGCTTGTGGCTCTTACTTGCTATATGGTGGTTATCTCGCTCACCACTCTTCTCACAAGAAGGTGTTGTGTTTTGCACCCTCGCTAAAGCCTTTGCATTGTCTGCAATTTACTGGCTAGGAGTCATTGGTTCCAAAACACATGTCTTGTTAAGCCACTTGAATGTGTATACATTGGTTCGACCATCATGTAGATCCCCTTTGTCGAATTGCCATTGTCAACCAAGCAACAAATGGCAATCCATCATTCGGACTACATCACACTCCACCGTGTCTTTATAAGAGCCAATTGAGAATGTTACCAGGACAGTATGCTTGATTTTCACAGGCCCTTGGTCACTTAGCCATGGCACGTGGTAGGGGTGCTTGTGTGGATGGAGGGTGAGGTTGAGCTTCTCACACAACTCGGTGCTAGGAAGGTTGTGGAACCTCCCTCCATAGATGATCACCTTGATAGATTTCCCATTGATGTCGGCACGTGTTTGGAAGATGTTTGATTGTTGATCTTCATGCTCTTGTGCTTGAGTGGTCAAGATCGTTGTGACGACAAGCGATCGACTTGCGCCATGTTCACACATGAGGAGTTCTTGGTCATCTTCCACATGTTGCCTTGTCATTGCCTCTTTGACTCTAGTATCAAATTCTTCCCCACTCAAGTATTCTTTGTCTCCATTTTCATGGATGAACAATACTTTCTTCTTTCCATAATCAGCTGACTTGTGTCCTTTGCCTCCACACTTTTAGCATTCTCCGTTGAATGGCGGGGTATTCATTGTAAGCTTGCCACTTGGGGGCGGTTTTCCTTGAGGAAGTGTGGGCTTGACGGAAGGCTTGGAGGTACTTCAGGATCTTCCATTAAATATTGTTGGTGTAGCGGTTGAAGCTTGCTTGTAGGTGAAATATGTCTTGGGCTTGTTGTACTTGATGTCCTCTTGCACTTGACGCTTGGCCTTTATAGCGATGTACACAAGCTCAACAATGTCATTGTATTTTTGAAACTCGACGATGGGCTTGATTGGATGGTTCAAGCTAATGAGGAAACGTGCCATTTGCTCCTCGCGCTCTTCAATGTTGGCGTGGATCATGTTGAGTACCATTTGCTTGAAGTACTCTTCCACGGTCTTTGTCCCTTGACTAAGCGATTGAAGCTTGTTGAAGAGGTCACGCGTGTAGTGCGAAGGAACAAAGAGTGATCTCATATGAGCCTTCATGTCATGCCAAGTTCTGATTGGAGGCTCTTCTCTAGCATCACGAGCGACTGGAACTTGTTCCTACTAAAGGTTGGCATAATCATCGAACTCAAGTGAATCCATGGCTACCATCTTCTCATTGCTATACTTGTGCATATAGAAGATCTTGTCGACCTTGAGCGCCTATGAGAGGTATTCTTTGAGATCATTTGAACAAGTGAACTTGGCCATCGTGAACTTGAGCTTGCCAAAAGTTTCTTCATCATTGCGGTTACGGTAGCGGTTGTTGCCATGATGTTGGCATACTTCATATTCCATGCAATCGCTGCGACAAGCTTGGTGACCTTATTGATGTACTTGCCTATGAGGAGCCGCATTTGGAGGTGGCGGAACTTGATTCTCATGACATTGTTGAGGATCTTGCTCTTGCTCTTGGCACGGCTGTTGACGAGGAGGAGGTACTTGGGCCTCGTGAGGGTGAGGATGGGGAGCCTATTGACACGAATGTTGATGAAGAGGAAGCTCATTCCTCGGTTGGAATTGTGGGTTAGGTACTTGGGCCTCACGATGAAGATCATGGTCTTGAGCCTCAGGACGTGGTGGGCGTCGCTCAATATGTACCATTTGACGCTCCATGTCTTGATATGGTGGAGGAAGATCGTCATGGTGACCATGGTGGCGGTGTTGACGTTCATGACAGTGATGACGAAGATGAGGATTTTGGAGAGCTTCGTGTCGATGACGAGCTTGTTCCTCCAAGTTGGAGTACTCACTTGATGAGTCAAGAATGTCTCATGGACGATGGCGATGTAGTTGAGGTTGTACTCGAGGTTCCACTTGTGGTTGTGCTTGTTGGATCATTAGTGCCCTTGCATGATGACAGTGTCCTTCTCGCCTTGCTTGGGGCCGTGAGGAGTAATCACCATCATAGCTTGACGTTGCGGCGTGCCGTGGGGAAGGTACATATTGCGAAGATCTTCCATCTTAAACCATAGGGGTGTCATTGCATCTTGGAGCACTTGGATGATAATCTTGATGAAGAGGAGAATGGTGCGCGACGAGATTGAAGAGCTTGATTCGCATGAACGTCGTCTTGTCATTCCGTCGATGACATAATGTCTTGCACGCGTCATGTACGGGCCTTGTTCTTATTCTTGGGGAGGTGGTTGGCTCGACTCACCGTGCCTATCTATCATGAAAAACACACAAGGATTGTATATGGAAGTGGAATATGGTGGTGTTAGCCTTTTACGTCACCTTGGGGTTTCTGTACCGAACTAGAAACTACACGTGAGAACTATAAGTGTGGAAAGCGAAAACATACTGAAAGAAATCTCACACTAAAGAAAAAATTTAACTCGCAAAAGCTTTTGGTGGAAGGTTAGGGTGCTGGAAAACCAAACGAAAGATCCAAAGAAAACGTTATTGTTAAAGGTGGTAGAGAACCAAAGATCCAAAGAAAAAAGTATATGATCTACAAAAACATAAGGATACACACACGTGGAGACGGATGTGGTTAGCACGACTATCAAAATGAGCACAAAATGTCCTAACAATGACTAAGCTCGGTTGTCGTGCCAACGTATGGAGATACCACAACTCGTTCGCCAAAAGAGGATAAGCAACATATTTGTGCACTTGCCTTGGTCACACTCTTTCTCTATCTTTGCTTACAAGCTTGAGACTCTCTTTGTATTGGGAGACTATGTATCTTGTTATTTTTCTTTTGTTTTTTCTTTTCCTTTTTCTCTTTTTTTTTTGATTCTTTTTCTCCCTTTCTATACTACTATGTCAACTCTTGAATGTTCGTACACACTCTCACTTTCCAAGGGCAAGTTCACAATGCTTCGGAAAACACAAGATGAGCTGCTCTCATAGGATAGATACACACAAGGAAGAAGGGTTAACAAGGTGGACAAAGTTATACCTTCGGTATGGATGACGACTTGCTACTGGTGTTGGGGATGATGTTCGGGCATCACGGTGTCGAGGAGCACAATATATGATGAATTTGCGGAAGATTGAAGTTAGTTTGGTGACACGCACACAAGACACGAACAACTGAAGAGGAAAAACAGACAAAACTGGGGTCAGAAAAAAATTTGGCGCAAAAGCCAGCGGCGCCGATTCTGGAGTCGGAATTTCCGGCGGCGAGATCGGCAAGTCGGAGTGTTCTCCGAAAATTCCGGCGGGAGAACCGGTTCACCGGAATTCTCGCCGAAATCAATTCGTGACGAACACCAAAAGTAAAATCTCGAAAATTTTCTGAAATCTGTCTAAAATGACCTGCAGAAAGGTTCTAGGAAGATAGATCGGCCCAACGCAACAGATCTATGGACCAAAACCACGAAAAACTTACCAAATCCAGAGATCGATCCGAAGGCAATTTTGGACTCTTTTTTGGGGATTCTCGATTTTTTGGTGGATAGAAGAAAAAATGATGGGGGAATTCATGAGCAACAAAGATCTTATACAAATATATTGAGGGCTAACCTCATGGGTGGCCTGATCTTTCACGAATCCCTTCAAATCAAGGAGGGGGTGAGGGTGAGGATGAAATCTTTGAACTCATGCACAAAGAACACGATGAACACACACACAAAGACACGATACACACCAATAGCTCACGGCGGTGGTGACCTGTCCTGCTCAGTCTGTAACATCCCAATTGCAAAAATTAGGGGGAACAAAAACTTTTTCTTGTTTAGTGATACATTGTTTGCTTGTGCATCTGAATGTATACCATATGATATACTCCTTACCTCACCATCAATTGACAAAAGCTATTTAACAAAATTGTCTTTGCTTATTTTCCATATTATCAAGATAAATTAAGATTACTAACGCTAAGAAAGTTATTCAAGCCCGATCTAATCTCCATTCAATAAAGTGACCCTCTAATCCCCTTGACCAGATCAATCCAAAGTAAATCTTTTCTCATAGTTTCGAACTCAATAAAGACCAATCTTATGCAAAGATCCCTCCCACTCAATCTCCACTTCAACATAATCCATTTTATGATGATTTGGAACCTTGCAAGCTATCAAAAACATTAACACTTGTATTCTAGTCAAAAATCCTCAAACTGCCAAAAATGGCTAAGTCTGGAAAACTATTATCAATATCACATCCTTGGGACTCCCTCATTTCCAGCCCTTGTGCATTTTTGGAAATGCACTTGAACCATATTGCAGAACATCTTAAGTATTACCAAGGCCCACTCTTGTCCTTGGCTGGAGCATACCCAACCCACTTGTTTTTGATGGTTTTTGCAGGCAGAAAAATAATAATTGCTGCAAATCTTGTCAACAAGCCTACTTTGGCAGAATCTCACATCTTCATACGATATTATTTTGACCAAATCTTGGTATGGTTGTGCTATACTCATGAAGGTATATACATACCTACTTCACTTGTTTCAGTTGGAGCTTTGTGGTTCCAAAACCCCCATGGTTTTGGAGGCTACTTGTTAATATTTTTTGGCACCCTTATTTTATTCAAAGTTTGTCATAAATCCTTAAAAGTTCAATCATGATAAACCTCAACTCCATTCCCCATGGTGATCTAGCTTATTTGGTCTATCCATACATATACCCCATGACCCAAGGGGAGCTCTGAGCTCGTCGATCCAATAAGGTTTTAAAGGTATAAAAACAATAACTCGTAAGATCCTTTATCCCTTGCTTTCCTTCAAAATCAAGTTGGATTTCCAAAACCCAAAGGTGAAAATGATGGATACACCTTGTGGACATAATCTAGCATGGATATATAAATTTATCAAAGGATCTCCATAATTTACTTGACCCAAAAACTAATTAATTCTTTTGTTTGACAAAAACTCCAAAACTGTCTCCATAAAAGAAAGTCGGTTTTTCTCCAAAAGACATCCCCATATTTTAGCACATTTGAGGCCTATATATCCTACCCTATCTTCCCACTTCAGAAATAAATATCCTTGAAGAGTTTTAATAATTATTGTTTCCTATTTTCTTAAATGGCAGAAATAAGAAAATAGATGTTTTAAATACTTTTATTCTTCAATAAATCTTGGGAAATTCTACAAAGTGTGAATTCCTATTAGGGACCATATCAAACCAAAAAATAACCTTTCCCAAATCAAAATTTTCAAAATAATTCAAATAATTAATTTCAGCAGTAATTGAATATTTGATATAATAGGAATCAAAAATCATTCAATAAATGCAAAATAATTCTTGGTGAAGAACCATGACCCTACCCATATACCATCACATTCATCTCGTCTTGCCATGATCAAGTTTTGAAACTTCTTTGTTAACCACCATTCTGGTAAATATTTGTCAAATCCAAAACTATGATCTAAATCCCCACCAAACCTTCATCAAGCTTGTACAGCACGACTCCACAACATACCACTCTCCTCTGGTAAATTGGCATTGTACCAAAACACTATAGCAAACCCTAGAAATTTTGTCTCTTATGCTTGGAACTAGGAGAGGCATGTGAGACATCAAATCTTGCCCTCTATAATTGATTGCAACAGCTGCAACCTTCCTTCTCTATTGCCTGCTCGACCCAGCGCTCCACCTCGCCCCTCTTCACTGCCCAGGATGCCCAGTCCCCACTCACCACCTCTCTCCATACCTCTCCATGGAACAAGTCCACCATGAGCCTCACCCTTTGGGTTATAAGGCCAGAGGCCGCCCGAGCACTCCTCCTTCTGCTCATTTGCTTCATTATACTCCCACCTACCACCCCAAGCTCCACCCTTCATCCCCTGTTCTGCTCTACCCGAGAGAAGAAGAAGGCCTCCCAGCCAACCTCCAAGATCTGAGCGTAGCTCCTTTTCCTCTACTTTCCTCTCCTTGCATGTGGCATTTCTAAGACCCCCATTCTATCCTAAATCTAACCCCGTTCGCCTCTTTACCCATGATGACCCCTGGACACATCTCCGATGAGCTTCGGCGTCTTGCATCGTTGGTGCTCACTCGCGAGCATCCTTCCCAGGGAGAACCCTGCCTTGCCGCCCATCCCTGGACTCAGCGCAATACACCACATCGCCTTCGCCCCCTCTACATCATCGGGGAGCCTCGGTAAACCTCCCCGCGCTTCCTCTTCCCCAGCTAGGGTTCGGTCTCACTCGCTTGCCACGAGAGCAAGGCGACGGCCAAGAGCCGTCGATCCACTTCTAATCGTGTGGCCACGGGGGCTCGATACCCCTTCACCTTAGTATCCTTCTGCCAAGTGGGGCCCACGGCTGGAATTCAAATTCCGCCCCCTCGCGTGTTTCTATGACTAGATGGGCTAGATCCACCCTTGAAGCCCATCTCCGCTATCGAGCCAGCCCACGATCCACTTCTATTTTATCAATTGTTCAGATTTGGAATTTGCAAGTCAGTTTAAATACAAAACAAAATATCATCCAAAAATAGTTCCCCCTTTAATTCTTAGAATTTATCTACCAAACAAAGTCATATCCAATAAATAAATTCCCTAGGGAGCTCCACATCTCCAAATGGAGTAAACTCAACTTCCTCTAGAAAATGTTTCACATATACATCAAGTGGAATTAATCCCATTCCATGTGGAGCCCTACTTTTACAATAGTAAAAATACCAAAAGCAACCCATAAAAGGACTTATGAAATTTATCTAGGTCAATGTGTACTAGTTATTGAGTTGATTCCAACTCCCTGTGAAGTGGTACATAAACACCTAACCAAACCCAGGAGATCACGATTTAGTGAGCTTCTATGGAGTTATGGTGAATTAAACCCTTCTTCATATGGTATTATCACTATATAAATCACCCAGAAGCTTTACAACTCCAAAAATAGTGATTAAAATTTATATAGAAAGGTATTCTAGATACCTATCAATTGTTCTTTGTATCATAACATTTGGACCTATACAATAAATCTGGTTAAAAAGAAAAATTGACTACAGAACTGACTTTGGGAATTTCCCAAGGGCATTCTGGTAATTATTTTGAGGTGATTCAAACTCTCAAAAATCACAAACTCAAAGTTATACAATATCCTCTGAGAATTTTTTTATTTGAGCTACAGATCTTTTATGGTGAATTATTCACCTAAACTAGGGGGTTTCTACTAAAATAATCATAATTAAAGGAAATTGATAAAATCATGAAACCACTTTAGGTGGCCTCATTATTTCAATACCTATGTGTTGTTACCATTTTGTATATTTACCTCATACAGACCCAAGCCTTAGCTCCAAATCCCTTTATTAAGTGGTACTTGATAATTAAATCACAAAGAAGTTCCCCAACTTCTATTACATTATTTCCAACTGCAACCCAACCTCAAATCTATCGAAACCTACTGAAGTGAATAATGTGATGTATGTTGTTTTTTGTATTGCATTGGTGCTTGTATGCCTTGTGTTGATTGTGGCCTTGTTTGCTTGCATATATGATTCTGACGAAGATAGTTACGATTATCTCAGAGATCAGAAGAAGATGGTTATTATGGTTTTCCAAGGAGATAGTTACGATTATCCAGGGACATATATTGCCATATTTCTAATCACAGGTAAGCCACCTTCTTGCTCATAAGCCTTGCCCTAATATTTTACTTATGCATGTTTTACCTACTATTTTATGAAAACTGCATGGCTTGATTATATGATGATCTATGCGACGTAGTGGCTTGGCTCCTCCAAACTAGTACTCCATTGTACTACTATGTACAATCCCCTTGACGACACCTAATTGTCCCTAGTATGGTAGATGGTGGATTGTCGTCGGATTGATGACAAGTAAGCCATGAGGGGCTCCTCGAGGCGTGCGAAAGAGAGGGGGGTGAGACGTGCGGTATTCTAGGACGGTGAGCACACAAGTTTAACCAGTTTCGAATCCGCCGGCTTTGGACGGATCCTACTCCTGCTAGCAAGCCAGTAATACGGCAGAGCCAAAATATGGGTTACAAGGGTTTCGCCTGTGCGAGTTGAGATTGTAGACTATTGAGGTTATGCCCTAAAGGCTCTCCCTAGGACAGCTTATATAGATATCCGGCCTAGGGTTTAGAGGAGAGATCTATCCGGCTACGACTAAGAGTCTGTTGTAGAGTACATCTTGAACTACATGTAACATCATGGCCTAAGTCGGTAAGTCTTCTGGGCCTTCCCATAGCAGGATTAGACTCCGTCTTCTCTCCCTGACTGGGCCGTCCGTGAAGCAATGCTCTAACCCGAAGTGGGCCACCCTAGTCAGTGAGGAACTGTGAGGATACCCGGAAAGTATATCCCCAACAGCAGCCCCCGGAGGCCTCCAAGATCCAAAGTCGGATTTATCATCGTCTAGCTTGATCTTCAGCTTTTAGAATCTTGAAGGGTTCCTGAAACTTCACAACAAAAGATACGATCCGAGTCTTAAAAAATAAGTCGGACCTTTCAGTTGGTAACTCAGATTTTCCAGCTCATTTTCAAACTAAGCCGGAACTTGGTCTCTAACGCCACCTGACACAAGCATGGTCAAGTCACGTCATCTGACAGCGTTCCGTCAGCACGACCGTTGGTGGGTCCGTGGTCCACGGAACCGAGGCACCGTTTCAATGCGTGCATGGAGATCGAGGCGACGCAATCATCGTGCGGGTCCTTCCTGTTCTTTCCATGACGCGTGGCGATTACACTGTAGCGTTTGCATGAATCTTGGCACAGGTAGGTCGATATAAGGGGTTTAGATTTCTTCTTGTCCTTTCCACCAGTCCTTTGCTGTCTCCTTTCTTCCCAATCCTCCTGCGTGCACAAAGCCTCCTCGTCCTTTGCCCATAGAAAACTCCCAGCACCGCCCCATTAAGGTCACTTTCTCATCGGAGAAAATGGCTTCTTCATCATCTTCCTCCGGTTTGGCGGCAGCGACGGCGACGGTGAAGGCGGAAGCTGTAGCGGAGAAGGAAAGCTACGGGGGAATCTGGATCCCATGCGCCCTTGACTAGGCAGGCCTCAAGAATGTGGAGAAGGAGGGGCTGCTTGTCGCCGGCGACTGGCGGAGCGGCTCCGGCGAAACCGTCCCCAACCCACACGAGGGCGAGCGAGTTCACTTCGGTACTCATCTGGACCGAGGTTTGTCCTTTCCTCCCTCGGAATTCTTCTCCGAGGTGATAGATCACTATGGAGTTCAACTCCACAATCTTCCTCCCAATTCTCTTCTAGAAATGAGCGCATATGCTACGCTTTGTGAGGGCTTTCTCGGCATTAGGCCGAGTTTGCTTCTCTTCCGGTTTTACTTTTATGTCCGGAGGAATTCCATCACTGCCGGTGTTCCTTACATCACCGGCACTATTAGTTTTTCTCTTAGACGAGACCGGGCATATCCCAAAATTTCTGCCAGTGAGTCGGTCAAGCAATGGCCAGCCACTTTTTTCTACCATAGGGATATTCCGGCTCCCGGCAAAGCTACTGCTTTGCCGGCTTTTGTCGACGGAGCCGCCATCACCAACCGTCTCCGGGACTGCTCTCACAGATGATCTGATCCTCGCTAAGAGGCGGATCGAATATCTGATCAAGCACAATGGTCTGAAGGGATCTGACTTGGTCCAGTGCTGGATCTCACGCCGGATCCAGCCACTTTAGTACCACGGGGATAGACTGATGCATTTCGTCACGTCTTCTCTGACCGACTCCCTCCGCATCAGCCCCAAGGCCTACACCACTCAAGGCTACATAAGCCAAATTAAGTGGCTGATCAAGGAGCGGATCGAAAGGCGGATTCCAGAGGTTTCTCTGGACATGCACACGGCGGAAAACCCCGTGGTGCCGGTAAGCTTTTATCATCACATCTTTTATGTGTTTCTATCTTTGAGTTATATTGCAATACTGATACGTTTTCTTATTTTGAGCTTGCTGACATCCCCTAGTCGGAACTTGCTCCACTCGAAGGATACCCTCCAGAGTTCTCTCAGGAGGTGGAAGTAGTTCCACTGCCGGATCTTGCGCTCAAGAAGCGCAAAGCTCCGACAGTAGCGGTTGGCACAAAGGAGGTGCCAGTCGTGAAGAGGTAACCTTCTGTCACAACTTTTCCTCCTTTGTTCTTTACTCAAGTTTCTTTCCGAGATGTAATGTTTCTGACTTTACTACTTTCTCAGAGCAAGATCAATCATCAAGGGCAAGGGGAAGGGGACTTCTTCGAAGCCCTTGCGCCAGACGAAGCTTATAATAGCTTCCCCTGCCGTGGCTCCTCCGACTCCGGTACCTCAACCTTCTGCAACTCTGGCAATCATCCCTGCTCTGGTGATTACAGAAGATCCGGCTCCTCAAGCGGAGCCAACAATCCTTGGGTCGCATACTGACATCACCGCGAGTGCGTCAGGTCAAGATAAGGGTGAACCCTCTTCGGGTAATGATCCCTCGGCTGAAGTCTTCGCCGAAAACCTCCTCAACAATCTGGGTCTTGCCAAATTTGGCCTAACCCAGAAATCTGCAGACGAGATCCAGCGGCTAGCCAGGCAAGTCCTGGACAAAAGCCATCTATCCCCCAAAGAGGAGGCGCAAGAAGCAGAGGACGTCAAGTTCTCCGACCTTCTCACTCAAGTCCGCCTTCGCGACGAGAGGATCAGGACGGGCGAGCTTCCAACAGCTCCAGTGATCGCTCTTACTCTTGCCGAGAAGGTGGCAGCTGAAGTGAACGCGGGTTTAGACAAACTCACTCGTGAGCAATATGTAAGTCGGAATTCCAACTCTTGTTTTTACATTATGTTATATCATATCCTCTAGCCCCCAAGCATGAAGTAGGATATAGTATCCGAGTTTATGCTTTCATTAGGATGCCAAAGAACGAACTAGTGTAGCCCCCAAGGCTCGTGCTGATATTTAGTAAAAATATTAGCCCGAGTCTTAAGTAGCTTTCTGACTTTGGGTATTCTGACTTACAGAAAGTATGTTCCTATAACCAGGAATTATTGTCCAATGTCTGTAATAAGCGGAGAGAGATCAAAGCTCTCCGGCTTAAAAATGCTGAGCTCAAGGTAGCCAAGGATGAAGCTGAAGGTAAATATTTCGAGATTCAAACCTTGTCTTTTGCTTTTTCTATGTCGAATTTTTCTGAACTGTTGTTCTTTTTGTCTTACAGCGTTGGTGAAACAATCCATCACTATGATTGAAGAGGTCGAGAACCTCAAAACCCTGGTGGTGGAAAACAAGGGACTTCGCCAAGAGCTGGATAAGCTCAAGGCGGATCATGAAACGAGCATAGCTCAAGTCCTGGAATCCTCCTCCACGGCCACTGAAGAGCGTGATCGCAAGATTGCCGCTCAAGATAAAGTAATCTCGGACCTCAAGAATGAGCTTGGCAGAGAGAAGGATATATCCCAGGTGCTCCGGGCTGAACTCCAGAGTCTCCGGGAGGAGAAGACCAAGATTGACGACGTCATTCTTGGTAAGTTCCACCTTTCTGACTTATCTTTTCTTCGACTATTATCAATGTCAGATTTTTCTTGACATGTTTTGTGTATAGGTCCTCTAAAGTTGTTGGACTCTTCCTCGTCCGAGCCTCGCACTCACCGACTTACCCAAGTCGGTGATCTTCTTCATGACTACCGCCAGTCCCTTGAGGACATTGGTGAGTCTCTCAGGATTCCGGACATGCCAAGCATGTCAGATTTTGAGGTGCGGGACAGGGCCAAGGAGATGCCGCAGCTTGGTCGGGACTGGAATATGTCCTACGCGCGGACTGCCGCGCAGAATGCCCTCTCCATGGTCATGAGCCACCATGGAAACATAGAAATATGGCAAGTGACTAAAGGGTACTGCAAGGTAGACGAAGATGGCCAGGAGCAGGACCTTCAAGACATCATGCACTCTTGCGCCGAATATGGGTGCCACGTAGCTGATCTGACCAGCTACGAGATCCCCTTCTTCACCCGCGTGGATACTCCGCCTCCTCCTGCAGAAGAAGCCAAAGAAGTTTCCGACAATGAACGCACCAACTCGGATGCGGATATCTCGGAACGATATCAAGGCGGAGTGACCAGCGAGCCAGTAGATCCTTCATCTCCCCCTGCATCATAGACCACAAACTTATGTATTATTCTGTGAAAGAACATGATGCGTTTTGTAAATATTAAGTACTATTACTTTTTGTTAGTGCTAAATTTTTTATCTATTCAGCACTTTTGTCCTTAGACTTTTTTTTGTGTGCCTGAAATGTTTTCACAAGCACTTATATTTTTCGTCTCGACTTATCGTTTATCTAGCTTTCTGCCTCGTCCCTTTCGTGAGCCGGCTAAACCTTCAGCCAGAAACTTTGCCGAGCAATGGAGCTCAATTGCTAAACCAGTTTAAACTCGGAAACAAAGCCGGCTTCTAGTACCAACAATTCACTACTCGGAAAATGCCCGCGTCCGGCAATCAGATAAATAATCAAAGTAAAGACTAGAAATTTTTAGAGTTATACCCGAAGGTAGCAGTTTTTAGAAATCAGAAATCTAGACAAGAACGAACATGAGCATAAAGTACTTTCAAGCATTCTGGGATTTTCGACTATGACATGATCATTCGGAAATAAGATGGTTTAAGAACTTCTCAGAAAAACTTGAGGCAACCAAAACTTTTATTTCTCATAGAACATGTACATATGTATGATTACAAAGAAGGATAAACTAAGAATAAAAGGTACATAGCTGAGCAATATTCCATGGTCTGTCTAACTCATCCGGATTTGTACTGGCTCCAACTCTCTTTCTCTTCTTAGTAGCAGGTCTTTCTTTGACTGGCCTCATGTCAGTTAAGTAGTACGATCCATTGTGCAATACTCGACTAACTAAAAAAGGCCCTTCCCATACTGGGGAAAGTTTGTGCTTTCTTTGTTGCACGTTTGAGGACCAAATCACCTTTATTGAAAGATCTATTTCGGACTCTCTGGCTATGATACTTGCGTAACCTCTGCTGATAGGCTGTAGATCTCATTTCAGCAACGACGCGAACTTCTTCGACTAAGTCGAGATCATTTTGTCGAGAAACCTCGGCATCCTCTTTGATATACGCGGCAACTCTAGGAGAAGTATGAATCAAATCACTAGGAAGAACTGCTTCTGCGCCATAGACCAAGAAGAAAGGTGTGTATCCTGTTGACCTGTTCGGAGTTGTTCGGAGTTGTTCGTAAACTCCAAATTACAGAAGGTAGTTCTTCTGCCCAAGCCCCCGCAGCACGTCGTAATGGTGCTTCGAGTCTTGGTTTCAAGCCTTGTAGAATTAAACCATTTGCTCTTTCAACTTGTCCGTTAGCTTGTGGATGTGCGACTGGCGCAATGTTAAGCCGGATATTTTGCTCATTGAAGAATTCAGCCAGTTCTCCCATAGAAAAGTTACTCCTGTTGTCCATGATAATGCTATGTGGATAACCATACCGGACTATAACATCCTCGACAAATCTTTTGGCTGTTGCTCCATCACAACTAGTGACAGGTTTAGCCTCAATCCATTTGGTGAATTTATCCACCATCACTAAGAGGTGGGTAAATCCACTTGGAGCTCGTTTAAAGGGTCCTACCATATCAAGCCCCCATACCGCAAAAGGCGATGCTATAGGTATTGTTCACAGCTGATCAGCCGGAACATGAGCTTGCTTGGCGTACTTTTGGCAGTCTTTGCATGTCTTGACTAACCGTTCGGCATCCGCCTGAGCTGTAAGCCAGAAAAAACCATGTCGAAAAGCTTTTGCCACTAAAGATTTGGCTGCAGCATGGTGACCACACTCGCCTTCGTGGATTTCCCTTAAGATTTCCACTCCTTCTTCCGGAGATACAGTGAAAACCCCAGAAACACTCCGTTTATGGAGCTCACCCCTAACAATAGTATAGGCTTTTGCTCGTCGGATAATCTGCCGGCTCAGCACCTCGTCTTCGGGTATTTTGCCATCTACCAAATAATCAAGGTAGGGTTGAGTCCAACTAGGAATTACAGCCAGAACTGATATTAAAGGTGAGTCGGATTTGGTCGGATATTCCTCATCTACTCCCTTTATTGAGGGAACTTTGAGGTGCTCTAAACATGCGCCATCCGAGACCCCCTTCCGTGCAGAGCCTATTCGAGATAGTGCATCTGCTTCCTCATTTTCTGCTCGAGGGATGTGCTGAACTTCAAACCCTTCGAACGATTTAGATAGATCATCCACGACGGCTTTGTATGCTGCCATGTGCTTATTTGCATTACAAATATCCGAGACTTGCTGAGCAACAAGATCCGAATCTCCGTAACACATCAAACGTCGGATGCCAATATCCTTGGTAATCCGGATTCCATGCAGCAGTGCTTCACACTCGGCAATATTGTTTGTCGCTGTGAAGTGGACCTGCAACACGTATAATAGTTTATCTCCTTGGGGTGATTTGAGCACCACGCCAGCCCTCGATCCCCCTCGAGCCTTAGACCATCGAAAAAGAGGGTCCAATATTCCGACTCAGGGAGGACCATGTTCTCCTTCGTCTCTGTCCAATCAGCAACAAAGTCGGCAAGGATCTGGGATTTGATTGATGTCCGAGGTTTATACTCAATATCGAAAGCTGAGAGCTCTATGCCCCATTTGGCGACACGTCCTGTGGCGTTGCTGTTGTTGATTATGTCTCTCATGGGAGCTTTGCTCACCATGGTAATTGGATGCTCCTGAAAATAGTGTCGTAACTTACGAGATGCTAGGAAAACACCGTAAGCTAACTTTTGATAGTGCGGATATCGCTGTTTTGATTCTGTCAAGACCTCGCTGACAAAATAAGTCGGACGCTGCACCAAGTGTTCCCGATTTTCCTCTGGTCTCTCCACCACCATGACGATACTAACGACCTTAATTGTCGCAGCAATATAAAGCAACATCAGTTCCTGAGGTTCCGGCGCTGCGAGGATAGGAGCAGATGAGAGTACTTTCTTTAGGTCTTGCAGTGCAGCTTCATACCCGCATAAAATCCTTGGTTTTCTTCAGGAGTTTGTATAATGGTGCGGCTCTTTCACCAAGCCGAGATACAAATCGACTGACCGCAGCAATGCAACCAGTTAGTCTTTGTACGTCCTTCAGGCGAGTTGGCCTGGAAATATTAAGTATAGCCTTGATTTTATCGCGGTTCACCTATATGCCTCTTTGAGACACGATGAAGCCTAACAATTTCCCGGCTGGTATTCCAAAGAAACATTTCTTCGGGTTAAGCATGATGTAGTATTTTCGTAGATTGGCGAACGTTTCCTCCAAGTCGGAAATGAGTGTTTCCTTCTTTTTGGACATCATCGCGATATCATCCACGTATGCATGTACATTGCGTCCGAGTTGGTCGTGGAGGCAACGCTGCATCGTGCACTGGTACGTAGCTCCTGCGTTCTTCAACCCAAAGGGCATCGTAACAAAACAGAAGGTTCCGAAGGGGGTTATGAATGAAGTTTTGACTTTGTCAGATTCCTTCATCCGGATTTGGTGATAACCGGAATATGCGTCGAGAAACAGAGGAGTTCCGAGCCTGCCGTAGAATCGATAACTTGATCAATTCTAGGCAAAGCGAACGGATCTTTTGGACAATCCTTGTTCAAGGCAGTATAATCAACACACACCCTTAAATCAGTGGTGTCCTTTTTAGGGACCATTATAGGATTGGTCGACCACTCAGTGTGGATGACCTCTTCTATGAATCCGGCTAACTCGAGCTGTGCTAGTTCCTTAGCTATTGCCTTACGCTTTTCGTCACCAAACCATTGTAAGGACTATTTGACGGGTTTAGCGTTCGGGTTTACATTTCGAGAGTGCTCGACAAGTTCCCTAGGTACTCCGGTCATGTCAGATGTCTGCCATGCGAAGATATCTTGATTTGCTTGGAGGAACTTGACGAGCACGCTTTCCTATGCGCTATCTAGGCCTACGCCTATCTGGGTCACCTTGGAGGGGTCATATTCCTTCAATGGCGCTTTCTTCGTCTCTTCTGATGCCTTGAACTCCGGATTTGGCTTGGTAACCTCCTTCTTCGTTGCAGGCATCTCAGACGGATCTATGCTCTTCTTGATCTCCTGGTACTCCTGGGCGTGCAACACGGCTTCAGCAAAGGCGGCATTTCCATCCTCGCACTCTCGCGCTTTCTTCGGGTCTCCCCTGATGGTGATCACGTTGTTGGGACCTAGAATTTTCATCATATTGTAAATGTAACATGGACGAGCCATAAAAGCCCAGTAAGCCGGACGTCCGAATATAGCGTGGTATGCGCTCTTGAACGGGACCACTTCGAAGGAAAGTGCCTCTGTTCGATAATTCTTTGGAGTTCCAAAGGTAACATTGGGACAACTCCGTGAAAAATAACAGAGCTATGGTTCAGCTGTGTCTCCAAGATCTTCATCCGACGTAGCATTTCGACATAGAGAATATTGATGCTGCTACCACCGTCCATGAGGGTCTTGGAGAAACCATAACCGTCAATAAGTGGGTTGACGATTAAGGCGTATTTTCCTCACCTGTGTAGCTTAGGCGGATGATCATCGCGGTTAAACGTGATTGCCACTTCCGACCAGTCCAGATAGTGGGGGACAGCCGGAACTGTTGCATTGAGCTCGTGTAGAACTGCTTTCTTGACCTTTGCTGGTTGAGATCCGAGGAAGGTGACATCAGTGTCCTTCTTGGTGGGAAAAGTCTTCTTCCCTTCCGACTTGAGATTTGAAGCATCAGCTTCCTCCACGTCAGAATCTTCCTTGGTCTCCTTATCTTTTTCGGGATTTTTCTTTCCCTTCTTCCGCTTAGCTTTGTAGCCCGCGGTGTCATCTCTTTTGATGTCGTCATTGAAACGACATTCAGTGTTGTAAGAGTAGGTTTTGCCTGGTTGTTGTTCTCCTCTACCTTGGACCCTTGATGTCCCACGGCCACGCCCGCGGCCTCCGCCACATCCTCCTCGTCCTCCAGACCCGGAAACAGTAGTGACTACTGCTGTTTCCGCGTTGGGTTTTTCTTCCGAGGTGTTTTTGTGCTTCTTAGCTTGTTGCTTTGGTTGTTTTGCCGACTGAGGCATAGCTAGGGCATTGAGTAGTCCTTCTGCATCGTCGTCAGCGTCTGCATACTTGCTCGCTGTTTCTATCATCTCTCCCAAATTGGTAACCTTGTCACACTTCAAGCGATGGCATAGTAAACCAATAGGGAGACCTGCGATGAAAGCTTCAATCGCAGTTTGATCATTTACTCCTTCGCAGGTGTTCTTGGTGTCGATCCATCGTCCGAGGTAATCCCGACAAATTTCTCCGGCTTTCTAGGTGCAACGCTGTAGGTGTCCAACCGTACAGGGCCTCCGATATGTGCCTTCGAAATTCCGGAAGAACGCGTTTTGTAAATCATACCAGTTATGGATGGTGTGTGCCGGAAGTTCATTGAGCCATGATCGTGCCGTCTTCCACAACATAAGTGGGAGATACCGGGTTGCGACCAGGCTGTTTCCGCCTTTGGCGATGCAACAAGCTTGGAAGAAATCCTGTAACCAGGTGTCTGGTCGAGCAAAGCTGTCGTAGGCTTGGATATGTCTTGAGATAGCAAATCCTTCCGGGAATTCTGTAGCTCTGATGCGTGGACCGAAACACTTTGGGCCCATGTACACGTCATCGTTTTCATAGCGCCGAGCCTCTATGTTGGAGTTAATGCTGTGTCTTGCGTCATTCGGGGATAGAGATTGTCCCGAATGCCGGCTATGGCTGCGGTGCCATGGAGCCGGACTTCGGCTTCTTCCACCACCTCCTCCGCCATGTCGTCCTCCTTGCCCTCCATGGGAGCCGTTGTGATGACTGTGTGGTGGAGAAGGTGGAGCAGCTAGATAGTTTCCGGCTGATCGCCGGCCTCCGTCCGGAATGTCATTATTCCGATTCCGGGGAGGGTCTTGACTACGACGAGCCCCCTGCCGGCTTGTACCTGCATGGTTTCCGTCGTTCCTTCGTCCGTCGTTCCCACCATAGTGAGGCTCAGCCAGACGGTTCTCATGTCTAGGAGGCGGCATTCTCTAACGATCCTCCTCCCGACATTTCTCTTTATCTTCTCCCCTTCGATCCTTAGATTCTCGTCGGGGAGGATTCGTCGGATTCAGGGCAGCGATGGAGTCTTTCTTGACCACTGGTGCGACATTTCCCCAACCGCGTGTGGTTTTGCGATGCTGTCCTGACGATCCGGTTCTCGAATAATTGTCTTCCCGTCGTTCGGGGCGATAATACTGCTCTGGAACGTAATGGCGTCTTACGTCAGCCCATGCCAGATCTGTGCGACCTTGGTCAGCATCTGAGACCAGTTTTTGACTTCTGGACAGGGCGACCTTTTGCTGCTCCAGTCCCTTGTTGAGTAGCTTGATACCCAAACGGATCTCCTCTGGTCCTGGATTAGCCGATAGAATTTCTCGGGCTGCAACGGTATTTTGTACTGGTGTTGGGTATACCCAATCTCCGTTGCTATCTTTCCGTGGCTTCCCCATCTCATCTCCAAAAAGGACGGCACGGACACGTGGGAATTGGTTGTCATCTATGTGACACTTCCGTGTCTTCTGATGCAGACGAGACATGTACTCCTTGTTCAACATGTGTTTCTTCTCCACCTCGATTTTTTTGGCTTCATCGAGGAGTTGTTGATGACGCGCTTCTATGGCTTCCGCCCTTTCATCCAGCTCATCTATAGTAAGTTCTGCAGCTATAGGGATAGGTGTAGTTAATGCCGCATTGATGAGTTTACACGCACCTTCAGTGATCACGTGTCCATCCACCGATGCTTCTTTCTTCAGCTCGTCTGGGATCAGTGCTCCGTCCGAGTCTTCTTCGTATTCCTCGGAAATTACTTCCTCTGTCAGAGGGTCTTTTGCTGGGGTCTTGTTTTTCTTGTTCTTCTTCTTTGCCTTCTTGGCAGCGCCGGTAGCAAAGACGGCTTTGGGCCCGTTTCCCGGAGTCAAGCTCTGATCGGTACTTTCAGACATTTGGACTTCGGGATTGTCTCTGAGGTCCATGTCATCCTGCGCTTTGGGAGAGTGTTCCTCGGATCCTTCATCCATGGCTTCTCCTTCTTCTGCAGCTTTGGAGTTATACTCCTCTTCATATTCCGCGGAGAACTTTCAGAAATCTGCTGACGTCATCGACTCATCCGAGGATGCGGGTACGTCGACGTTTGTTCCAATTGCCTCCAGCACCGAGTCGGTGTTTTCTCCAGCATCGGCAGAGCCGGATCTGGATCCCACGTATCCGACAAAGTGCGATGCGTGCTTCCTAAGGTACCTGCGGCTTTCGCGATCAGCCATATCGAAACTTTTGATGGTCTCGAGGATTGCATCTGCGCTTTCGCCTTGCAGTATCATACGTTGTAGTGTGTACCTTAGGAAAGGCCTGTCTGTTCCAGCATCATCAGAGCCGGAATCAGTGTCGTTGATATGCTCCTCCTGGATTTTGACTTCCACGGGTGGGTCGATCTGGGATCTGGCTCCTCTAGGGAGATCTACTCCAGATTCGACGTTGACCGCTAGGTCTTCTTCAGGTTCGGATTTCTCCACTGTCTCTGCAACTGGTGCGGGCTGGGTGGGATTAGGGTTTTCTGAGATCTGGAACTCTGCTGCCTCCGCGGACAAAGGGGACCCCGAAAATTCTTCTGCCTCTATCATCACCGCTGGGGTGGGTTGGGCAGGTTCAGCGAAACCGATGTAAACATCGATCTCGCCAAAAGACATAATTGTGTAGGCAGTCACGGCCTCCTTTTCCGGAATCCAAGTCTCGTCGAGAACGATGAGAGGGACGTTGCTGGCGTAGAGGATGCGACCGACGGTGATAGTTTTGCTGATTCCGATTCTTGTAGATTCCGCTCGGAACGTAGATCCGTAGCTCACTTGCCCCACGGTGGGCGCCAACTGTCGTCAGATTGATGACAAGTACGCCATGAGGGGGTCCTCGAGGCGTGCGGAAGAGAGGGAGGTGAGACGTGCGGTATTTCGGGATGGTGAGCACACAAGTTTACCCAGGTTCAAATCCGACGGCTTTGGACGGATCCTACTCCTGCTAGCAATCCAGTAATACGGCAGAGCCGGAATATGGGTTACAAGGGTTTCGCCTGTGCGAGTTGAGATTGTAGACTATTGAGGTTATGCCCTAAAGGCTCTCCCTAGGACGGCTTATATAGATATCCGGCCTAGGGTTTACAGGAGAGATCTATCCGGCTACGACTAAGAGTCTATTGCAGAGTACATCTTGAACTCCAACTAACATCATGGCCTAAGTCGGTAAGTCTTCTGGGCCTTCCCGTAGCCGGATTGGACTCCGTCTTCTCTCCCTGACTGGGTCGTCCGTGAAGCAATGCTCTAACCCGAAGTGGGCCACCCTGGTCAGTGAGGATACCCAGAAAGTATATCCCCAATAGCGGATAGCACCATACCCCTTTGGATACCCCATTTTAGCCGAAGCAAAACTAGAGGATGGGAACGAAGACCCCGGAAAAGTTTACAAAATGTTTTATGATAAATCCTTGGTGAGGTTTGACCTACCAAGAGAAGTTTGAGTAAAGAAAAAGAGTTTTGTTTTACAAAGGAAAGAGGACGAAAATGTTTTCGAAAACTCACCCATTACTTTGCATCTTTAGCTATAACAACTTAACTCGTGCAACCACATTACTCTAGAATGGGACATGTCCTGACTTGAAGTTTGCTACTTGGTGTGGGAATTCTCATAACTGCTTATAAGGGATCAACTCCCTCTAATTATGGGCTTCCTATACAGAAAGGGTCAACAGTTAGACAGTCACCTGGAGGAAGTAGGATCGCCCATGTGAGCGACCGATCGTACTATGAGCCTCTCTTTGAAAGTGCCCATTCTTGAGGAGTCGGAATGCGCTCTGGTTGGTCCTTGGCCCAGGCGTCCTGATGTTGAGGGGAACAACTCATAGAGTAGGGCCTACAATAGAGTGGCATCTGGAGAGTCTTGATTGGTTACTCGACCCATGATCTGTAGGTGATCAGGGCAGGGTACCTGGATGGTGTGGGTAAAGTGTATAACCTCTGCGGAGTGTAAATCTATTCGAATAGCCGTGTCCACAGTTAAGGACGGGTTGGACAAACTACTATAGAGCGATGCTGGTTTAGATTTTAAAAAGGACTTTGGAAAAGCAAAGGCTTTGGAATTTTTGTGACCATGGGATGGTCAGAAAGGAAGGAAAGGAGTTTGGTAACGGGATGATCGGAAGGAAGAATGAATGGGTGACCCAATCCTTGTGTTTTTCCAAACTTTTCAAAAAGGTTTCCAAAAATTTTTACAAAAATTTTCAACAGAGATATGTAGATGCTATATCTGCAAGAGAAACTATTTTAGCAAAGAACCTCTTTTGGAGCCCTCCTACTACCATAACCATATTGCATATTCTCTTGTTATTATTATTCTCTTAAGGTGGTTTGCGAGTACATTCAAAGTACTCACTAGCATTGTCCCTTGCTATTAACTTGGTTGTATATCGAGAAGAAGGTGAAGTTGACGACTACGCGAGCTAGGAAGTTCTCCCAGTCAGTTGCCTGTAGGTTAAGGCATGACTCGGGCTCTATGCTTAATGAAGTTCTGTTGATGATGATTGATGTAGCCATAATGGCAAATAAGGTATGACATGTATCCTCTTAAGTAATGGATGTTTACTTTGATACTTGTCGGTTATGTGCCATGACAAACTAATCATGGGATCATGGCATATGCATAACAGGGATTCTCGGAGGATTAATCTGGGAGCCCGACAGAATCCCTAGGATCAGCGTCGGGCGAAGATCTCTCTCTCTCTCTCTCTCTTGAACCGACACGGCGAGTGGGGAGTCTTGGTTAGATCATGCCGTCTTGGCAAGGGGCTCCAATGCTAAGGCCGTGTACAATGAGGGAGGGACGATGCAAACTCCAACGAGGTGGGGGATATTTGGTGCTCCTTTCTCAAGGAGAATGATACTAGAAATTAGGGAGATCCACAAGGCTGTCTACTAATTTCAATTATCCAAGTCTGAGGAATACAAGGGGGTGTGGGGGATATATATAGGCTAGCCACTAAAACAAGGGTAGTTTGGGCACAAAAAGGTAAAAACTGGACGAAATAAGAATATTCTCGGGCATCAAACCCATGTTGACTTGGAGAGTGGCCATTCCGGCAGTAAGTCCGGTTACACTGGACTGGGCGGCGGAAATTCCGGTCTACTACCGGAATGGTGTATAGAGATGCGTTTTGGTCGGCACCGATTGGTTTCGGTCTGCGCCGGAAATTCCAGTCGGAGGTCCGGTCCGCCGGAGCATGCGCCGGTAATTCTGGCGAGAGTTTCGGTCCACTAATCCTGTCGTCGGTTTGGTCTGGAGATCCATCTTGCGATGGCTTGGCTCCTTCTCTTGGTATTTCTTCATGGGGTTCATCTTTGAGGATGCATAGGGTATTGGCATGAAGTAGCAAGCCATCCAATGATGTATCAAAATCACATGAGACAAGGAGCAAATTAACCTTAGCTTGTAGGAGTACAACTTTGGCACGAGTCATCTGTCCACTTGGGGGACTTGGTGGTGTATATGTAGAGGCGTCCGTAGGACGGGCTACATCATCGGGGCCCTTGCAACCAGGGTGCCACCTCCCGACGGTTAGCGTTCCCCCTACTGCCTCAAGACGGCGGGCCCTTGAGAGACTTTGGCACCTCTAGAGATGGGCACGGCCGGGTTAGTTCTAGTGAGGGTCCACTTCGCGAGGGGACACCCTCCCAAGGGGGACTCTCTCTCGGGAGGCATCACCGCAGATCCTAATGGCAAGGGCCTTGAAGCACATTTCGTGGCTTATCGGTAAATTCACCATGTGGCCGGCCGGCAGGGCAAGTCCCAATAAGGTGTCGAGTCGCGTCGCGTCCTGTGTTCGCCTCGGTAAAGGAAGGTCTGGTCTGCCCCCCTTTTTTTAACGGGAGGACAAATGATTTCAATGTAACAGGAGCAACAATTCCATTTGGGTGCTAAGGAGATAGCAAGCAACGCCGGATGAAGACAAACTGGGAAAAGGGAGGCTACTTTACCAAGTGTCAGAGGCGCGCTCGGGTCCGAGACTTAGTCCACCAAAAAGCAGCCCTCCAGGACTATGGGGGGCGGCACTATGGTGACCATCCCACCGATAGACTAGGGAAAGAGGCCCAGCACCACCCTATATAAGGGGACCTTCTTTTACCTTGGAGGGGATCAATCGCTGAGATAAAAAACCCTAGACTTTCATCCTCCATTGTACGGTCATGAAGCACGCGAGCAATACAACAAAGCAGGAGTAGAGGCTTTACCTCCTCATGAAGGTCCCGAACCTGGGTACAAAAACTGGTGTCACCTGTCTATCGTGTGCTTGCTCCGTCACCGTTCTCGTCGCTTAGTTCTATTGGAATCGCGTGTTCAGCCCCCTCACAAACCATGGGATCGTTGGACCCTAGTTCCTTCGTGGGACAAATCTCCGAAATTTTGCACGCTAGGTAGGGGGCTGAGGCACGCTTTCAAGACCTTCGACAACCTCGACAACATGTCGTCTGACAACAAGACGCACGCCGAGCGAGCCCTCCATCGCGTGGCAAGCAAGGCCCAGATGGAGCTGGCTCCAAAGCGCGTCGCCTCCGAGCAGGTCCTGTGGACAGAGGACGTGGGGGGCTCCTCGTACCACCTGTCATGGGACCCCGCTCCCTCCTTTCATGACGTGACGTTGCTCTCCCGCACCGCGTCGTGTCACAGCCACCCCGAGCATCTCACCCAGGAGGCCGCCAAGCGCATGGTGTGCGAGCTTTTGGACCACCCACCGGCTAAGAAGGGCCAGGGGAGGTGGCACAACCGGATCACCGAGCTCCTCAACACCGCCACCCTCTCTCCCGAGGGCTCGGGGGCTCGGCCCGAGGGTAAGGCAGCAGGGGCTAGTGGGTCGCTCCTGCCTCGCTGCCGTGGGGGTGCTACCAAGCCTGACAACACCACTCCATCGCCTGCCAATAGTTGCTAGAACATCCCAACTCCTACGGCAATATGAGCACGAGGACCGTCTCAGTGTGGAAATCACCACCGCGGGACAGAAGAGCCGTGCGACCCTCTCCAATGGCAAGGCGGTCCAGGCCAACGGCTGCCTCGCCTTCACCAAGAGCCTCCGTCGCGTGGTCTGTCCCCACAAGTTCTTCCCGGAGATGCCATCGCGCTATGATGGTACGACCAACCCGTGTGAGTTCCTCCAGCTCTATACCATGGGCGTAGAGGCTGTGGGGGGAGTCAACCATGCCATAGCGAACTAGTTCCCCCTATGCCTAAAGGAGACGGCCAGTACCTGGTTGATAAACCTCCCCGAAGAGTCAATTGACTCATGGGCGGAGCTCAGCTCCATCTTCATTGCCAACTTCAAGGGGACCTACGAGCACCTGCTCACCTACTACAACCTCCGCCAGATATGCCAGCATCCTTGAGAGACCCTCTTCAAGTTCGTGTAGAGGTTCAGCCGAGTCCGCAACAATATCCCCAAAATCTTGGACTCCAACATCATCACTGCTTTCTTAGAGGGCATGAAGGACGTCAAGATGAGGGAGAAGATCGAGATCCGAGGCGAGATCCTCACCACCACTGCCGAACTCTTTGTCATGGCCAATAAGTGCGCCAAGGCAAAGGCGGGGCGGATGTTTTGCCTCGCCGTTGCAGAAACCACTCCCAAGGCCTCAGGCTCATCCAAGGGCAAGGACAAGGATCCCAAGTGCAAGAACACCACTGTCCGGGCAGCAAAGCCAGATCGAAAGAGTCCTTGCGAGGGGAATGGTGAGAGGGAGCGGGACGACATCTCTTACTGCCACATCCACAAGAAGCCAATGGACCCCACTAACGACTGCTACAAGGTCCAGAAGCTCCACGACCTACGCAACAGCCTGAGGAAGGGGAGGCTAGGCAGCGAGCGAGGCGGCCAGAACGGAGGCAACCGAGGGAGCAACCACTAGAACAACAACTCTGGCGGCCATGATACCCCTCTGGCGGGTCACCGTGCCAATGCCGTCCAACAACACCCTTACCTCTAGGAGAAGGGACGTGCCAACAATCCCGGGGTCTAGCAAGTGCCGCAGCGAGCCATAGCCTACATACTTGGTGGCTCCCAGGCCCCGCGTCCAAACGACACTTCAAGCTACTCACTCGTGAGGTCGCAACTATCAGACCAGGATTCCCTCGCTAAAGCTCAAGTTGTCCTAGTGCGCCATCACCTTCGACGCCAGTGACCACCACATCTTCACCCGGCCCGTGGGCACTCACCCCATGAGCTGCACCCCACCATCACCAACATCACGATTGTGAAGACCCTCATCGATGGAGGCGCAGGCCTGAACATGATTTCCACTAAGATTTTCGCACACCTTCAGGTGCCATACGACAGGATGATACCAACCATGCCGTTTTCCGGGGTGACCAACAGATCCACCATACCCATCGGGCAGGTGCGCCTCTCCGTCATGTTCGGGACACGTGAAAACTACCACACCGAGCTTATCGACTTCGACGTGGCGCACATCAACCTCCCGTACAACGTCATCCTCGGCTACCCTGCGCTGGCCAAGTTCATGGCAGCTATTCAGCATGCCTACAACATGACCAAAATGCCCGCGGCAATAGCAGAGTCATCACGCTCCCTAGAGCACGCCTACAAGACTGTTGTAGCCACCTATCCCGAGGATGTGGATGCCCTGGACTACGCCGGAGGCTCCACCAGGAGGAAGCAGATGATGGCCCAGGATACTGCCATGGCAAAAAGGGCAGCATCCGCTCTGTTCCCACCTGGCAAGGGGCAGGGCGTGGCCGATGGCCGTGACCTCAACAGGAGCTCATGACCACCCCTGCCCAAACTCACGAGGGATGGGAACCCCCGAGGATGGCGATGAACTGGGGCTCTGGAATTCCCCACGGACTACATCTAGGGCACATCTGACCGCGGCTGCCCTCACGGCAATGACTGAGCTACCGATGAGCCACCAGATTGGGAAGCTAGAAGGTGGTCAAACCACTCCGAACGGCATGCCTGACTCCACGACCTTTTGAAGGTGACCCTCGAAAAACCCTCATCCCTTACGGCTTCGCCTCCTACAAGACCCCGTGTAGGCCACGGTGGCATTGTAATAAGCTCATACTGCTGGCGCTCCTTTTTTGGATCTTGTGTTACACGCACGCTTGATGGTTTGATTTTTCATCAAAAAGCATTTCTCCAAAAACCGTGCTGCCAGATTTCCCTCACACACACCGCACGAGCTGGGGCTAGGGATGGCACCCTTCACCGGGCCAATCCCCATCAATATTAGTTCCTAAAGTGTCGAGCTTTCAACTCACAGGACAGTCCCAGCCATGATTTACCTCGCCCACGGTTCCTGGTGCTTGAGATCCTCGTGTGGCACATGTACGGGCCTCTAGCGGTGCCCGCTTTTCCCTACGGCCCTCTCGTGGTAAGGTCTACGGGGCAACTCGTCAGGACCTAAAATATCGAGCTCTGAACTCACGGCCTGTCCCTCGGCCGTGAGTTACCTCACACACGGTTCCTGACACAGCTTTTATCTTTGTGATGACTCGTGAGGCATTGCCCCTCCGCGACCTGAGCTCGTCAGGACCTAAAGTGTCAAGCTCTGAACTCACGGCCTGTCCCTCGGCCATGAGTTACCTCACCCACAGTTCTTGACCCATTTTTTGTCCTTGCGACAAATCGTGAGGCACTGCCCCTCCGCGGCATTAACTCTTCAGGACCTAAAGTGTCGAGCTCTGAACTCGCGACTTGTCCCTCGGCCATGAGTTACCTCACCATGATTCCTGACACAGCTTTTATCCTGGCGACGGCTCGTGAGGCACTGCCCATCCGCGGCACGAGCTCGTCAGGACCTAAAGTGTCGAGCTCTGAACTTGCGGCCCATCCGTCGGCTGTGAGTTACCTCACCCATGGTTCTTCACAGAGATTTTATCCTCACGACGGCTCGTGAGGCACCACCCCTTCGCGTATTAAGCTTGTCGGAATCTAAATTGTCGAGCTCTGAACTCACGACCCTCCTTGCCGCTGTGAATCACCCCACCAACAGTTTCTGACCCCTACTAAACCAAAAATCCTCACGCTGAGCAAGAATACCTTCTCCTTGAAAGGTTCATGATGTGTATTGTGAGGCTCTCACCCCTCAGGCGGCCAGGAAGCCGCAGGGCCTAGGATACCGAGTCCTGAGCTTATCGCCCTGTCACCATGTCAAGTTACCTCGCGAATGGTCGCGCGAGCTCATTACTTGGCCTCCTCCGCAGCACATAGGCACCACCTCAAGAGGCCCCACGAGGAGATCGCGGGGGCCCAGGGACAAGTCATGTTACCAGTGGTGAATCCCCTGAGAGATTGCGCGCCGCCGGGCAACTCAAGGTGACAGTGTGTGTAACCCTCTAGAGGTTAACACCGCCCAAGCAGCTAGGCCCAGAAACATGAGGGGACTCTCCGAGATCCTCCCCTGACGGCACCTCTAGAAATCACTTGGCTGGACGAGGTCTCCGCGGGCCTCTCCTATGCCAAACCACGGGCAAGGTCGCTGACCACGGCCAGCTCCTAGGCATGAGCACAAAAGCTCCAAGCATCACATCAAAACATGCAATGGGAGAAATAACAGGCATGAAGATCCTCTTAGAGGCATACATGACAAGTATTCATTACAGACCCAACCCAGAAACAGAATACTAAAATACATTACGCCTACGCTAGGAAAAGACCCGCAGCCCCAGGGGCGAGGCGGCGGACGCGGTGCAGACCTGGCCTCGTCTCCTCAAGGTAGGTACGCCGGGTAGGCCACCCAACATAGGAGGGTCTCGAACACTCAAACGGAGAAGTCCCTTCCAACAACGTAATGGAACCACAAAACGGATCCACGCTGGATGTAGTGAGCGACAAGGAATTGATTCTAGCCATCGCAGAGGTGCATATTGTCAGGCGGGAGGGTCTCCATGCTCAGCCGCCACCTCTGGTGCCCTCCGAAGTGCCGCAGCTCCACCTCCTGGAGATCCGCCATAACCCCAACGGCGATGCGGGAGTGGAGCGCACCTTGACGAAACAGTTGGAGTTCCAAAGAATGATGACAAAGTCTATCACCTGAGTAGGCTCGGGGTCATCCTCGATCTTGATCACCACCGGTGGGGGCTACACGACGACGGCTATAGGAGGCTTGGGCTTGACACCGGACCGTCCACACTCGTGTCTCACCGGAGCCTCGCCGGCCGATGCTTCCATGTCCGAGGGTGAGGTGACCCCGGGGACAATGTCGTGACCCCCATGCCGCCCTCCACCACTCCCCCGGGGTTGGCACGACCGTGCTTCGTAGGGGGAGCCACCTCCTACACTGGAGAGATGACGACCAGAGCGCCATCATCCCTGGCCATGGAGCCCTCGCCTGTCACAACGATGGGTAGAGAAGGGGACGCCATCTAGAAGAATGGGGCTTTCACGCAAGAAAGTGGTGGGATTGAGGGGCAGAGGAGGTGAAGAGTGAGAGCTCACGCATTCACACCTCATTATAAACGGGGCCGTTTGAAAAGACATATCGCTACCCCAGGCATGGGGTATAACTGCAAGGGTCCCACGAGCCATCGCATCGTGGGAGCGACTCCCAGGCCAGAAGAGACATGCCTGAGTCTAGCGGTTAAGAGCCCACGAGCGCTTCGAATCTGCAGTCAAGACGAGGACATGGTCGGATCATGATTGCATGGGTAGGAACCAGGGCCCACCAACCGTCGTAGGATGTATTCCCCTCCGAGTCCATCAAGGTACATGTGTAGGGCAAACGCCCGGGGATACTATCGGGGCCCTGGCGACCATGGTGACATGTCGTAACGGTTAGCGCCCCCCAGTGCCTCAAGACGGTAGGCCCTCGAGAGACTTCAATACCTCCGGAGGCAGGAACGTCCGGGTTAGTTCTCGCGAGGGTCCACTTCGCGAGGGAACACCCTCCCGAGGGGGCCTCTCTCTTGGGAGGCATCACCGTAGAGCTTAACGGCAAGGGCCCCGAAGCACATTCCGGGGCTTATCAGTAACTTTCACCATGCATTCGGCCAGTGGAGCAAGTCCCGACAAGGTGTTGAGTCGCCTCGCATCCTCTGTTTGCCTTGGTAAAGGAAGGTCGGGTTCGCCCCCCTTGTTGGTAACAGGAGACAGACGATTTCAACGTAGCAGGCGCACGAGTTGCCATTTGGGTGCTAAGGAGATAGCAAGCATCACCGGATGAAGACAAACTAGGAAATGGGAGGCTACTTTACCAAGTGGCAGAGGTGTGCCCTAGTCCAAGACTTAGTCCACAAAAAAGCAGCCCTGTAGACCAGGACTATGGGGGCGACACTGTGGTGACCCTTCCCACCAATAGACTAGGGGAAGAGGCCTGACCCCACCCCATATAAGGGGCCCTTCTTCTACCTTGGAGGGGATCGATCCCTAAGATCCAAAACCCTAGACTTTCATCCTCCATTGTACCCTCGCGAAGCACGCGAGCAATACAACAAAGCAGGAGTAGGGGATTTACCTCCTCACGAGGTTCCCGAACTTGGGTAAGAAACCCCGGTGTCACCTCTCTGTCGTGTTCTTGCTCTGTTCTGTTGGAATCGCGTGTTTAGCCCCCTCATGAACCAATGGATCGTTGGACCCTAGTTCTTATGCGGATAAATCTCCGACACTATACTTGGCCTATAAATAACACCCCACCTCTATTGTAAACCCTAGATATGATATTTGGAATTAGAAGAAACCCTTGTGGATCTATCTAGTTCTTGTCTTATGCTCCTTTGCTAAAGGAGCACCAAATATCCCCCACCTCTTTGGAGTTTGCATTGTTCCTCCCTTGTTGTACAAGGCCTTGGCATGAGAGTCCCTTTGCCAATATGTCAAGATCTCACCAAGACTCCCCACTCGCTATGCCAGTTCGAGAGAGATATCTTCACCCAACACCAATCGTAGGGATTGCGTCGGCCCGGTAGCCGCCAGCGTGAGCTATTGGCTTGTAGTGTGACTTTGCGTGAGTGTGTTCATCATGTTCTTCGTGCACGAGTTCATGGTGTTCACCCCCTTTCTCCTTCCCCGCACTTTCCCCTCAATTTCTACCAGAATTCGTGAAATTTTGGGTGCCCACAAGGTTAGCCCTCAACATATTGGTATCAAGAGCTTTGTTGCTCACGAATTTCCCCTCCAATTTTTCTTCTATCGACCAAAAATTTGAAAATCCCCAAATTTGCCTTTGAATTGATCTCTAGATTTGGAGTGTTATTTATGGCTTTGATCCAACTAAATGTTGTCTTAGGTGTTGGTCCAGCTTTATCCTACGTTTTCCTATCCCAATTTGACCATTTTTTGACGGATTTGAGGCCCCTAGGCAAGGATTTCCGCTCAAGAACATGAGCAGATTCGAGCAAAAATCCTCAGATCGGAGTTTCCGGCCCACATCACCGGAGTCTCCGGCCAACACCGGAGATTCCAGTGTGCATACACCGGAGATTCCGGTCTGCATACACCGGATCTTCCGGACTACACCAGAGTTTCTGGCCTACACACCAGAGTCTCTGGCCCTGACACTTGTTTTTGACTTTTGCCTCTTATTTCGCATTGGCTAATTTTCCTATTGTTTTTTTGTGTCCCGTGTGCGTGTCGCCAACTAACAACAAGCTTAGGCATTAATTACATCCTCACTCATCGACACCACGACACCCGAACATCATCCTGCACCACCGACCGCAAGTTCATCATCACCACCGAAGGTATAACTTGCGTCACCTTGTTAACCCGTATCTTCCTTTATGTGTACCTATCCCGCGAGGGTGGATCATATTGTGTTTGCTTGAGCATTGTGCATTTGTCCTTGGATATTGAGAGTGCAAGAGCAATAGCAAGAGTGACTTGGTAGCATCAAGGGAGATAAAAAAAGAGAAAAAGAAAAGAAACAAAAGAAAAAGAGAAAAAGATACATAGAAAGACAAAAATAGTCTACCATAGCAAGAGGGAGTCTCAAGCTTGTAAGCAAGAGAGAAAGAGAGCGCCCAAGGCAAGTGCACAAATCCGTTGCTCATTTTTCTCTTTGCAAATGGGCCATCGTCTCTCCTTGCATTGGCACGACAACCGAGCTTAGTCTTTGTTAGGACATTTTGTTGCTCATTTTCATAGTCATGTCGATCCCACTAATCTCCACGTGTGTATATAGTCGTAGGTTCCAGTCACCCTTTTGAGTTGTTGACCTTTACCTTTGACTTGAGTTTGTTGGATTTTACCCACTTTTGATTATCCATTTTATTTGGATTGGTTCTTTTGCATTCCACAACACTAACCTTCCACCAAAAGCTTTTGATAGTGTTAGTCCATTATTTAGTGTGAGGTTTCTTTGCGATTTCACTTTGCAAGCTAATAGTTCTCTCTTGTGGTTTCTAGTTCGGAGTAATACCCAAGGTGAGGTAAAAGGCTAACACCAACCATATTAGACTTCCATATACAATCCTTGTGTGGCACGGTGAGTCAAGACAACCACCTCCCCAAGAACAAGAACAAGTCCCGTACATGACACGCGCAAGCCACTACATTATTCGCCATGAGTCCATGAATGTTGCGACACTCTTGAGACGCGACAAGATGAACAATTCAGCGAGACTCAAGCCAAGTTCAAAAACATTGACAACCTCTTCGATGGCCTCGAAAGACAAATGCATGCAATGAAACACAACTTTGGCCATAAAAATGAAGCACTCCAACATTCCGTCGCTGAAACAAATGACAAGCTTCGCTTGCTCATCAACAGAATAACAAACAACACAAGACCGTGTTCACGCGCATCAAGATCTTCAAGCTCATCACGTCAGCATTCTAATCTTTGTCATGGTCCTTATCCAAGGGCTCCAAGATGTAATGAAGCCCTCGTGGTTGAAGATGGAAGCTCTTCACACTATGTACCTTCCCTATGACACGCTGCAACGTCAAGCTATGATGGTGAGTTCTCCTCAAGACATCAAGAAAGGCGCGAAGGACAATGTCATCATGCAAGGGAACTAGTGATCCAACAATACCAACCACAAGTGGAAAATCGAGTACAACCTCAAGTCCAATGTTATCGCCCGTGACACATACTCGAAACCAGAAGTGATGACTTTAACTTGTAGGATCAAGCTCGTCATCACTATCATGAACATCGACTCTGACACCATGGTCATCACGAAATGCCTCCTCCACCACGTCAAGACATGGAGCGTCAAATTGTACATGTTGAGCGACGCTCACTGTGTCATGAGGCTCATGACCATGATCTTCATCGTGAGGCCCAAGTGCCTAACCCGCAACACCAACCGAGGAACAAGCCTCCTCTTCTTCAACAACCTCATTAACTGGCTCCACATCCTCAATACCCACATGAGGCCCAAGTGCCTAAACCTCCTCATCAACCGCACCAAGAGCAAGAGAAAGCTCCTCAACAATGTTGCGAGAATCAAGTTCCACCTCCCCAAAATGAGGCTCCTTTACCACAAGCACATCAACAAGGTCACCAAGCTTGTCGCAATGATTGCATGGAAGATGAAGACCGTCAACATCATGGCAACCATTTCCACCATGAATGCAATAAGGAAGAAACCTTCGTCAAGCGCAAGTTCATGATGCCCAAGTTCATTGGTTCAAATGACCCCAAAGAATACCTCTCATGGCCACTCAAGGTCGACAAGATCTTCTGGATGCACAACTATAGTGATGAGAAGATGGTATCCATGGACTCGCTTACTTTTGATGATTACGCCAACCTTTGGTGGGAACAAGTTCAAGTCGCTCGTGACACAAGAGAAGAGCATCCAATCACAACTTGGCATGACATGAAGGCTCATATGAGATCCCGCTTTGTTCCTACGCACTACACGCATGACTCTTATACAAGCTACAATCGCTTAGTCAAGGGACAAAGACCGTGGAAGAGTACTTCAAGCAAATGGAGCTCCACATGATCCGCGCCAACATTTACGAGCGTGAGGATCAAACAATGGCACATTTCCTAATCGTCTTGAACCATCCAATCAAGCGCATCATCCAGTTTCAAAAATACAATGACATGGTTGAGGTTGTGCACCTTGCAACAAAAGCCGAGTGTAAAGTATAAGAGGACATCACGTACAACAAGCCCAAGACGTACTTCACCTAAAAGCAAGATTCAACCGCTACACCAACAACATTCAATGTAAGCTCCTCAAGTAACTCCAAGCCTTCCTTCAAGCCCACACTTCCTCAAGTAAAAATGCCCCCAAGTGGGAAAAATACAAAGGATGCTCCACCATTCGACGGCGAATGCTACAAGTGTGGAGGCAAAGGACACAAGTCGGTCGATTGTGGAAACAAGAAAGTGTTGTTCATCCATGACAATGGTGACAAAGAATACTTGAGTGAGGAAGAATTTGATGCTATAGTCAAAGAGGCAATGACAAGGAAACGTGTGGAAGATGACCAAGAGATCCTCATGTGTGCAAGTCGATCGCTTGTTGTCACAAGGATCTTGACTACTCAAGCCCAAGAACCTGAAGATCAATGATCCAACATCTTCCAAACCCGTGCCGACATCAATGGAAATCTATCAAAGTGATCATCGATGGAGGGAGTTGTCACAACCTTGCTAGCACCAAGTTGTGTGAGAAGCTCAACATCACCATCCATCTGCACAAGCACCCCTACCATGTCCAATGGCTAAGTCACCAAGGGTCCGTGAAGATCAAGCACACCATCTCGGTAACATTCTCTATTGGCCCATACAAAGGCACGATGGAGTGTGATGGTGTCCCAATGATGATTTTCCATATGTTGTTGGGTCGACCATGGCAATTTGACAAACGTGCTCTACATGATGGTTGCACCAATGTATACACCTTCAAATGGCTTAACAAGACATGTGTTTTGAAACCGATTTTTCCTAGCCAAATAATTGCAGACAATGCAAAGGCTTTAGAGAGGGCACAAACCACAACACCATCTTGAGAGAAGAGTGGTGAGCGAGAGAACCACCATATAGCGAGTGAGAGCCAGAAGCCTAACTCGAGTGGAAAAACTAAGAGTGTTCTCCTTGCCACCAAAAGTGAGATGATATATGTGAGCAATAACCCATCCATCTCGCATATGCATGTCCTCGTTTGCAAGGGACTAACACAAGGAACTAATGACTTGACAAATATTCCTCCCTCTTTGATGACTATTTTGCAGGAATTCAAGGATGTGTTTCTTGAAGAGCTTTCTCACGGGCTTCCTTATCTTCGCGGGATCGAGATCACATTGACCTCATACCCAGCGCACCTCTTCCAAACCGCGCCGCTTAGCGTATGAACCCAGAGGATATGACGGAGATAGAACGCCAAATCAACCAGCTCGTCTCCAAAGGTTTGATCCAAGTAAGCACTAGTCCAAGTGCGGTACCCGTAATTCTTGTTCAAAAATAGATGATACGTTGTAGTTATTCATGGATTTCCATCCAATCAATGCTATCAGAGTGCACTATCGACATCCTATACCTCTTCTCGATGACATGCTCGATGAGTTGTGTGGAGCCACTATTTTCTCAAAAATTGATCTTCGTAGTGGTTACCATCAAATACGTATGGCGGAAGGTGGTGAGCGCAAAATCACCTTCAAGACCAAACTTGGTCTCTATGAATGGTTGGTAATGCCTTTTGGCTTATCCAATGCCCCATCTTCCTTCATGCACCTTACGAATCATATTTTGTGTTTTCTCATTGGAAAAAGTGTTGTTGTCTATTTCGATGATATACTTGTTTATAGCAATCACTTGAGGAACATGTTATACATGTCAAGGAGGTCTTGCAAATAATTCGACATGAAAAGCTATATGATAATATTCCCAATTGCACTTTTGCTAAAACCCAGTTAATTTTCCTTGGTTTTGTTGTTTCTTCTATTGGCATTGAAGTAAATGTTTCTAAAGTGAAAGACCTTTGAGATTGTCGCATCCCCACAAATGTGAGTGAACTTCAAAGTTTTTATGGGTTGGCTGGTTTTTATCGTCACTTTGTGAAAGACTTCTCTACCATTGCTTGCCCTCTAAATGAGTTGACCACAAAGAATATCACCTTTGTGTGGGGAAAATTACAACAAAAAGCTTTTGATGAGCTTAAAAGGAGTCTTACCGAAGAACCTCTTCTCGCATTACCAGATTTCACAAAATCTTTTGAGATAGTGTGTGATGCTAGTGGTATTGGTATTGGAGGAGTCCTTATGCAAAACGGATGTCCTATTGCCTACCATAGAAAGAAACTTGATGGTGCATGCCTCAATTATCCGATTTATGACAAAGAGATTTTTGCCTTAGTCCGTGTCCTTCAAGTTTGGCAACACTACCTTTGGCCTAAGGAATTTATCATACATTCTGACCATGAGTCATTGAATTATCTCAAAGGCCAAGCCAACTTGAGTAAGAGACATGCTAAGTGGGTCGACTTCATGGAGTCTTTTCCTTAGATTGTCAAGCATAAGAAGGGCAAAGATAATGTAGTTGCGGACACTTTGTCCCGCAAGCACACAAGCCTTCTTACTCGACTCGAAGTAAACGTGTTGGGTCTTGATGAAATCAAAACATTGTATGCTTCTGACCTATTCTTTGGACCAATTTTCACAAAGTGCTCCATTGACAAAGGATTTGATGATTTCTATTTGCATAAGGGCTTTCTCTTTAAACAAAACAAGCTTTGCATTCCGAAGTGGTCTCTCCAACTTTTTCTTCTCCAAGAATTACATTGTGGAGGCCTCATGGGTCACTTTGGCCATAACAAGATATTGGACATGCTTTCCACTCATTACCATTGGCCCAAGATGAAGTGAGACATGGAGCACTACATTCAATGATGCACTACATGTGTTCAAGCTAAGTCTAAGTCTAACCCATTGGTCTTTATATGCCATTGCCTATACCTCATGCACCTTGGTCCAAAATTAGCATGGATTTTATTTTAGGATTCCCTAGTTCTAAGTATGGTCATGATTTATATTTGTTGTCATGGATCGCTTTTCCAAAATGGAACTCTTCATACCCTGCCATACGACCGATGATGCTTCGCATGTTGCCAATTTGTTTTTCTGGGAAATTGTTCATCTTCATGGTGTGCCAAGAAAAATCGTCTCCGACCGCGACGTCAAATTTATGAGCTACTTGTGAAACACCCTCATGGCCAAGCTCGGCGTCAAGCTCCTCTTCTCATCTGCGTCGCATCCGCAAACTGATTCCCAAACCGAGGTCATCAACTCAAATCTCTAGCCTGCACCTGAGTCTCTAGACAGACACCCCAGAATCTCCGGTGTCGACAATGCCAGGCATGTAAAGGCCTTTGGGCCTTCGACCCATGTAACCCCAAGTCCGTCTAGACTTTTCCCTTTTGTTCCTAAAGTACCCTTGAACCTATGGCTGGCCTATAAATAGCCCCCACCTCTATTGTAAATCCTAGACATGATATTTGGAATTAGATGAAACCCTCATGGATCTATCTAGTTCTTGTCATATGCTCCTTTTCTAAAGGAGCACCAAATATCCCCCACCTCGTTGGAGTTTGCATCGTTCCTCCCTCATTGTACAAGGCCTTAACATCGGAGTCCCTTTGCCAAGATGTCAAGATATCACCAAGACTCCCCACTCGCCGTGCCGGTTCAAGAGAGATATCTTCGCCCGACGCCGATCCTAGGGATTGTGCTGGACCAATAGCCGCCGATCTGAGCTATTGGATTATATCGTGACTTTGCGTGAGTGTGTTCATCGTGTTCTTCGTGCGTGAGTTCATGGTGTCCATCCCCTCTCTTTTTCCCCCACACTTTCCCCTCGCTTTCCACGGGAATTCATGAAAGATAGGGCACCCACGAGGTTAGCCCTGAACAATTTAATTTCGAAGGATTTGCAAAACCTCCTTTACACGTGTAACATGATCCACAAGTGAATTGCTATAAACAAGAATATCATCGAAATAAACAACAACCAAAATATGAGAGAACCCAAAATATGATTCATTAGGCACATGAAGGTGGATGGGGAATTAGATAGGCCAAATGGCAGGACCAACCATTCATATAGACCAAGTTTTTTCTTGAAGGCGGTTTTCCACTCATCACCTTCTGGCATTCGTATTTGATGGTAGCCACTATGAAGATAAATAGTGGCTCCACACAACTCATCAAGCATGTCGTCGAGACGTGGTATAGGATGTCTATAACGTACGGTGATAGCATTGATTGGACGATAGTCCATGCATAACCGCAACGTATCATCCGTTTTTGGGAAAATAATCATAGGTAACGCACTTGGACTAGTGCTTACTTGGACCAAACCCAATGCAGACCGTCCTAGAAACGTCCCTACATCTACACCACCAAGTCCCCCAAGTGGACGAACGACCCGTGCCTAAGCCAAACTCCTACAAGACAAGGTTTACTCGCTCCACTCCTCGTGTGAATTTGATACATCCTTGGATGGCTTGCGACTTCATGCAAATACTCTATGCATTATCAGCTATGAAGCCCCAATACATCGCATCTTTACCATGTTATGCATCATACATGAATCAAGGTCGATCTTCTGTGGTAGTATTAAATAGTGCATCTGGTATTTCTTTTAGTGCTTTTCTTCTTCATGGATTAGGCCATTCAGTTGATGCGAGTACAGACAAATTCTTCAGATAATGTATCTTCGGCCATGTTCCCCAAGCGAGCATTCTCCCTCTTTCTACCTATTTTGCTTTTATAGTCTTTATTTCCTCTTGTTGATCTATTGCTATCCATGTTGTGATGCTTTAGTTTCCGCGCACTATTTAAATTCCTTGCAGCCTCTATATTGCCTTAGACACATCCTATTTCCTATTGTTTGATAGACAGTCGGCCTTGCGAGTCGTAGTTGCTTGATCAGGTGCTGCTTCACGTCATTGTCATTCCATCATTGATGGAAGGTTGGCACATGCTTAATGGTGGAGATACTTAATGGTGGAGATGATCATGTCCTTAATTACAACTTGATAATTAAAATGTTGGGAATAGATATAACCAATGTAGAGGCACCGGTGGACAATAGATAATATTTGGTTTTTAATCGCTCACTTGTGTGTCGTAGGCCCCGAGTACTTGATACATGTTCCTTGACTATCACACTATCCGCATGTGGGACCAAGAATCCCCTTAACCAGAGCTTGATTCATTTCTTATTTATTGGGGCCACAATTTGGGGCTTTATTACTATCATGTACTTATGCCATGCTTTACTTCTTTATTTACTATTGTGCGTGGAGTGCCTGTACTGTTTTGGAACATGGAATGTTTTCACGGTATCGACAAGCCCAGTCATACTTTTGGGTTCCCAGCCGTTTACAACCATTGACACAAACCTTGGGTCCGTCTCGGAGTGGGACAACTTCGTTGCGGGTAGCTTAGTGGGGTGGCCCCCTGAAATAATTTATGAATCCTGTGAAAGCTTTGTCGGGATGCCTCGTTGGGTTTTACTTGGTTTTTCCGAGATTGAGCATGCGTGTGCTGCTATTTGTGCACCCCTCTAGGGTAAATCTTTCTGAAAGTCGTGTCCGCGGTTATGGATGACTTGGAACACAGTATCTCGATCAGAGACAACCATAACTAAGGTAGTACTATAAATTTGACTTTAACATGTCTAGTAATCAGTTTCACTACAAGGAAATGAGTAAATAAAAGTGCCGTCAACTTCTGGATTTGGGATGTATTATGCTAATTGTATCTGACTAGTAACTATTGCAACTACAACGGAATGGTTAATTAAAACCGCCCACTGCTTATGATATCAGGATGACTCATGCTATCTATATCTGACTAGTAAGTGCTGCAACTATAATGGAATGAATAAAACTGCCAACTATGTGAGTTCCTCGGTTTGACTTCCTCGTTTGGTCTCAAGGGGGAAACACTAGGATGGGTATGTTTTGGTGTTACTATTAGATTGGATCCGAATAGGTCTCTCTTATCCCTCTCTAATAGCCGACAGTTGAATCGAGTCTCTATAGGTTGTTTAGTGCATGCTTCGCTGCCGCTTCATCCCACCATACCTATGTAGGCGAGAGCCACCAAATTCTAGATTCGCTATGTACTGGCCTCAGTACTGGCTGCTCCCTTTTGCCTTTGCCCTTTATTGGCACCCCTTTTGTTTAACAGGTATAAGTTTGACGTTGTTAGCAGGGTTACCCTTCTGGCTTGGCCTGGGCAGGGTTATGGACGCCATTGGTATTCTTCAAGGCTCTTATCCCCATTTTCTTCTTATCCATGCTCGGATGTGTGTATCATTTTCATGGTGATTTGGACCTTTGTACTGTATATCTGTATTTTTGACTCGTTGAGTCATTGTTGTATATATGTGTTTCTGTGGGTTCTATCGTGGATTATTGTGTAATGGTATTACTTCGTTTTCCACCCGCACGCAAGTGCCTGGTGGGAATCTTTGAATTGTTTCTATGCGGGTTTGGCGGGAATCACTAAACTTGCATAGGGCTGATTCGAGGGTGTTGCAGCCAGGCCCATGATATTTTTGCAGGAATTTAAATAGCCACTTTTTAGAGTCCATATTTGAGGGTTAAAGTCCTTCTAGGGTTGGGTTCCGCCACCATACCTATGGCTGGCCGAAATCCCACATTTTCCTCCTTGAATACCCCCCACAACCATCACTTTAGACTTGGATTTTGTTTATACTAAAAGTTAGCCATAATTGCAACTTTGCCAAGGCTTGAGAGTCGTAGAGACCTCCTGTACTTCGCACCTATTATGGATCCCACCTTTTTCAATAAAGCTTTCATCTATATCCGTAGTATCTTGATTGCAATATTAGTTCTTACTTGTTATCGATTTCAGGTAGTAATTAATACCCTCCAGGAGATTGGCCTAGCGATTGTATTAGAGCTCGTGCTCACATGTGTAGTCGGATCATCAAGCCTGAACTCCACCCAAATCGACTATCATCATCTCATTGAAAGATTGGACACCTTTGCCCTATCAAGTGGTATCATATTTTAGGTTGCTCGGTGAGATTTTATAGTTTTTCCTAGTATAGATCTGTTTTACCTATAAACCACGAAAAATCCAAAAATACAACTAGAGTTAGATCTATCCCATCACGAATCTCCGCCTTGCATTGTCTTTTTAGTTTTTGCATCATTGAATTTGTGTCTGCATTGTCACGTCAAGTTGCTGGTCTTAGTGTCTCATCCCTTAGAGTTTAGAGTTATGATCACATTAGTCACCGCTGCCACGATCGCCAAGCACCACCATTGCTATACATCCACCACCATTCCGCCGCCATATACTCCTGCCACCATAAACCCTAGACTCTGCCACCGTCTTCCTACCACAACACGGATCCGATCACTTTTCCTGCCACGTCACGAGTCCAAGTAGAGTTGTTCTTTCCTTGTTAGTTTTTGTTTCCTTCCATAGTGATTCCGTGTTGTAATCTAATTCCGTGAGTTAAAAGTTCCAGCCAGAAGTCAAGGAGGAGAGCGAAAAAAAATCTGGCTATACTAGTTTTCGGCTTTAGGGATCATTTTTCTCCATCAACCATTATAGTGACATTTTTGGTGCCTGCGCGCTTTCCGGAGCACGGTAGAAAAAAATTCGACAAAAAATTTCGGGGCTATCTTGTTTTTAGACTCCATATATCAGTTTTAGACACTCGCCATCACAGTGATTCTGGACATCTCCGTTCTCTTTTCAAAGCACCATATCATCACACCTTTGCTCGTTGTGCCGCGTCGTGACATCGTTATGCTCTAGGCTCGCGTCTCTAGTTCGGTCTAGCCTAGGACAAGCACGGTACCGTCGTTGAGCATCTTTTCAACTTTGCATTGCTATTTTGATAATTTCTAACCTCCTTTGCTAAGCCTTCCTAGATCTCCATAGATTTCTCCACATGTGTTGTGTCGACTCCTGGTAATCGCTCAGTTCAATCTCTAGAACAACTGATCCTTGCGGTTGCACATCACCTTTTCCTCCTGCTGGTAAGAACATGTAAGAGCTTTGTATATTTCTTGACGGATTACGCGTGATTCCACCATATTTCTGTACTTGTAGGCATATACACCTGTGCTTTTAAGGACTAACCATGGCAGATATACCTCTTGAACCGACAAATATGACGAATGAAGAGTTGCATGCTCACTTCACCAAGCTTTTGGTAGGGTGTGCGCAAGATGTTGATACAAGACTGGAGGATGTTGACGTCAAGCTTAATGAAACCATTGACAAGATTGAAGGGCTAGAGAAATCCTTCAACGACAAGCTCGACGTCAGGTTTTAGGAGATCCTCAGCATGTTACCTGCACTTGCTGCTACACCACGCCCTCAATGGTGTTTACCCGAAAACGTGGGACTTGCACAATTTTCTCCACTTGCGGGACACCATACTACTGGTTCGTCTACTCCTCTCGAGCTGCACCACCTCATGTCCAACCCCCGAAGCTGCTGCACCAACCGCTGAAGCTGTTGTACCACCAGCTACCACCACTACCATGGCTAACGCTTTCGTGGGATATGAAGAGGATGGTGAGTACGAGTATGAAGATGAGGATTAGTTCGATGAGTATGTCAAACAAGATGCTGGCCGTCCTCGGCATTACTACCACAACGCTCGACCACTAGTACGTAATGATGATCATGTTTCTAAGTTTAAGCTAAATATTCCACCTTTTGAGGGTACATATAATCATGATGCATATCTTACATGGGAGTTGGAAGTGGATCAATGTTTTGCATGTTTAAGATATCCTAAGAATATGCATGTTAGTGCTGCTACTTGTGAGTTTACAGATTTTGCTTCATATTGGTGGTTTGAATATTGTCAGTAAATCATGCTAATATTCCTAATACTTGGACTGCTTTTAAAACTGCTATGCATGTTCGTTTTGTACCACCAACTTATCAACCAGATTTTCTAAAGAAAATGACTCGTTTAGAACAAGGAAAAAATTATGTAGAAGAATATTATTAGGAATTACAAATTGGGATGGTTCGTGCTGGTATTGTTGAAAATACGGAACAAATGATGGCTCGTTTCTTTCTTGGTTCAATAAGGAGATTCAAAACATCGACTATAAGGCATATCGCACCATTACTCGTTGTTTCATCTTGCTTGCACAACTGAACATGAAGTGCAGGATCATCAACCACCATGGAGAAGATCTAACAATTCTGGAGGTCGTACAACATCGTGGAAGTCCCGACAATCAGCCCCTTCTTTGCGTGGTACACCACCAGCACCTACCACGTCCAAAGCCACCACACCTTCATCACAAACGCCTTCTCAGCTCCTCCACCATCATCCCATGGCCCTGCTCATAGTTCTTCTTCTATGGCATTCACAAGCAATATGAAGGATATACAATGCCACAAGTGATGGGGATATGGTCATATTGAGAAGATGTGCACAACACAACACCTTATGATGGTGCGTGATGATGGTGAATATGGTTCAGCAAGTGATTTTGATGAAGATACTTTAGGTCTTATTGCTGCATGTGATGGGGATAATTCTTATTCTGATGAAGAGACGGAGGTTATGGGAGCTGAAACTTTTGATCAATACAAGAGCTTAGTTGCACAACATGTGCTGAGTGTGCAATTGAGCAAAGCCGAGCATGATCAACACCATAACCTGTTCCAAACACGTGGTGTTGTCAAAGAAAGATAGTAAGGGTGGCCCGATCTTTTGTTGAGCACGTCGTAGAGGATGGTGGATGTAGTGGAGATAACTTGTGGGATGTTGTGAATCACCGGCTGTTCCCCTGTTGCCAATGCAATAGATCACAACCCAGATGGTATTCGCAACTTCACACACTTGCGCACGTAGCTGCTGACCATGAATCGGTTTACAATCTACCAAATCCCAATGGAACAGAAGAAAACGCGAGAACTTTCAGTAGCAAACTCCAGATCGAATCAAAGTGGAGATATGGTAGATATTCCTGATCGAATCAAAGATGAACATATAATTTCAGATGAATGCTTGCAGCCATTCAATGAAGCAAGTATTGGTTTAATCTAAACATGGTCTAACCCTAATTCTGACGGTTGTGGTGATACCTATAGAGGTTGGGGCGACCTCCCCACTAACCAGGCCTAAAATCAGCCTTATTTTGGCCCAAACTGACTCGGTTCGACTCAAATGTATACAAACCGACCCATATATGGGTTCGGCCTAATTGGAACGCAAGCCAAACATCGTGGAACACCTCAAACGTGTATTTCTTGGTGCTCCACATCCCTCTCTTGAACATACATGATTTCTTCATTGTCTCCTAGTGCGCCCGCGTCCCTCTCCTCCCTCGCGCACTTGCTGATATTGGAAATCAGTTCTTCTTACTACAACTCTTGTTCTCCTACACATGCAACGCTTGTGTTATCTACAAACCTGGTCATACAAAGGTTCATAGACTTAGGCAGTATACAGTTCTCTTCAATTAAAATATAATATTCAACTAAGATTGAATTCACCTGTTGGCCAAGTAGCTTTGCACGTGCTCTTGTAATTGGTCCAATTCTGACTTCATTGGACTTGTCTTGTGCAGCAACATTATCATCATTATTCGGAGAAAATGGTAAAGGACTGGGGATGTCCTCGTCAAAAGAGCTATATGTATCATTATTGATAGAGGAAGTTGTAATAATCTGGCTAGTGTTAACATGGTAGAGAAGCTTCCTCTCCCAAAATACAATGCATACATTCATATTACATCCAATGGTTTGAGAGTTCTCGTAAGACCAAGGTAACAAGAACAGTACGCGTGCATTTTACTATTGGTACATGTTCTGATTTTGTTGATTGTGATGTTATGCCCATGCAAGCTTGTTCTTTGGTACTTGGTAGACCTTGGCAATTTGATAGAGAATCTCTTCATAATGGTAAAACTAATCACTATTCTCTAATGCATGATGGGAACAAAATTGGTCTCAAACCTATGACACCTGAACAGATTTTAAAAGATGATCTTGCTAGAGCTAGTAGAGCTAAACTGAGGAGAAACACAAAAGTGAGAATCATATCGTTGCTGTAGATTTTGTACCACCAAAGACCATGAAATCTGATTCTACACATGATACTGAAATCTGTTTGAAGGGTCCATGTATGTTTGCAAATAAAATTGATATTGCTGAACTAAATGTGAACAATACTCAATGTTATGCAATTGTCTTCAAAGAGGTTTTGTTTTCATTTTAGGATATGCCTCCTTCTTTGCCACTTGCTGTTGCTAAGCTTTTATAGGAACATGAGGGTGTTTTTCTAGCTGAGATGCCACCAGGACTACCTCCTATTAGAGGAATTGAGCACGAAATTGATCTCATTCCTGGTGCCACACTGCCCAACCACGCTCCATATAGAACCAATCCTCAGGAGACAAACGAGATACAACGCAAAATTCAGGAACTACTTGACAGAGATCACATTCGTGAGTCCCTTAGCCCATGTGATGTTCCTATTATTTTGGTACCTAAGAAAGATGGTTCTCTGCGCATGTGTACAAATTGTAGAGCTATCAATAATATTACTATTCGTTACAGTCATCCTATTCCACATTTATATGATATAATTGATGAATTGAGGGGCTCTACCATGTTTTAATGGTGATTTGTGTAGTGGTTACCACCTGATTCGTATGAACTTGGGAGATGAATGGATTGTTCACAAGAAGAAACTTTGTCACATCTATTCTGGACATGTCCTTTTGATGAGAATTGTTCGGATTTGATATGCCCACAAAGAGGCAAAAGGTTATCAATCTTTAAAGCTATTGAGGACATTAAGAAGAAATTGAATTTACCTTTTGTAATGGAAATTATTATTCTGGCAGCTTGGGGAATATGGATTCTCAGAAATAACTAGATCTTTAATAATCAAAAGCCAAGATTTAATAGCTGGAAAGCAATTTACAAAGAAGAGCTAAGATGGATTAGCTTTAGAACGAAAAGAAATGTTGCTGAAAGCTTCAAAGCTTGGCTACACTCTCAAACTTAGTATGTATTCTTCTTTTTTCTTTCTTTTCTTCTTCATCTTCAAGCTAGACCTTTGTATATACCTTTGATATAATCTAATATAAAAATTGCAGTGGGCTTTTTAGCTCACTATTCATCCTAAAAAAACTAAGTTTGGTTTATATGAGTGGTTAATAATGCCATGTGTTTTAACTAATGCACGCAGCACATTCATGGTATTAATGAACGGAGTTTTACGAGCTTTCATTAGACATTTTTTGGTAGTATACTTTGATGATATTCTGATTTATACAAAATCTTTATAGGATCATTTGGAACATTTGTGTGTTGTTTTTAGTGCTTTACACGATGCACGTTTGCTTGGTAATCTTGAGAAGTGCACCTTTTGCACCGATCGAGTTGCGTTTCTTGGCTATCTTGTTACATCACATGGTATTGAAGTGGATCCAACCAAGATTGAAGTGGATCCAACCAAGATTGAAGCGATTGAGAATTGGCCGTAGCCCAAGACGGCCACAGAAGTGAGGATTTTTCTTGGCCTCGCTAGTTTTTATAGGATTTTTGTCAAAGATTTTGGATCAATTGATGCGCTGCTGAATGAGCTTACAAAGAAGGATGTGCCCTTTTTTTGGGGCTATGCACAACAACAAGCCTTCATGATATTGAAAGATAAGTTAACACATGCTCCATTACTCCAACTTCCTAAATTTAATAAGACTTTTGAGCTTGAATGTGATGCTAGTGTAATTAGTTTGGGAGGTGTGTTACTACAAGAGGGCAAACCTGTTGCATATTTTAGTGAGAAATTGAGTGGGCTACTCTGAACTATTCTACTTATGATAAAGAATTATATGCACTGGTTCCAACTTTTAGAAACTTGGCAACATTATTTATGGCCTAAAGAATTTGTTAACATTCTGATCATGAATCTTTGAAGCATATTCGTAGTCAAGATAACCTGAACTATCGACATGAGAAGTTGGTTGAATTTATTGATTCTTTTCTTTATGTTATCAAACACAAAAAGGATAAAGGTAATGTTATTGCTGATGTTATACTTTGTTATCTTAACTTGACTTCAAAATAATTGGATTGGAATCAATTAAGGAACAATATGTGTATGACGCTGAATTTAAAGATGTGTTGTAGAATTGTAGAGAGGGTAGAACATGGAACAAATTCGTCTTCAACGATGGATTTGTGTTCCGCTAATAAACTATGCATCCCAAATAGTTTTGTTCGTCTTTTGTTGTTATAGGAGGCACATGGAGGAGGACTGATGGGTCACTTTGGTGCAAAGAAGACGGAGGATGTTCGTGTTGCACACTTCTTTTGGCCACGCATGCGTAGAGATGTTGAGAGATTCGTGGCACGCTACACTACTTGTCAAAAAGCTAAGTCTTGCCTTAATCCACACAGCTTATATATGCCTCTTCATGTTCCTAGTGTCCCTTGGGAGGATATTTCTAAGGACTTTGTTTGGGATTGCCTCATACATAGAAGGGGAGGGATAACATTTTTGTTGTTGTGGATCGGTTTTCCAAGATGGCACACTTTATTCCTAGTCACAAAAATATGATGCTAGGCACATTGTTGATTTGCTCTTTCATGAAACTGTTCATTTAGATGGTGTGCCAAATACTATTGTTTCTAATCGCGATACTAGATTTCCTACCCAATTTTGGAGATGTTTATGGGCTAAGTTGGGGACAAAATTGCTGTTTAGTACTACATGTCACCCCAAAACTAATGGACAAACTGAAGTACTCAATAGAACTGTTGAGGGATAACCTCGGGGTGCCCAATCTTTCACGAATTCCAATGAAAATCGAGGGGGATGTGTCGGGGAAAGAGAGAGGGGATGACCTCCATGAACTCACACACGAAGAACACGATGAACACACTCACGCAAATACACAATACAAGCCAATAGCTCATGCCAGCGGCAACTGGTCCGGCGCAATCCCTAGTATCTGCGTCGGGCGAAGATCTCTCTCTCTCTCTCTAACTGGCACGACGAGTGGGGAGTCTTGGTGAGATCTTGACGTCTTGGCAAAGGGACTCCGATGCCAAGGCCTTATATGGAGGCACGATGCAAACTCCAACGAGGTGGGGGATATTTGGTGCTCCTGTATCAAAGGATCATGAGGCAAGAACTAGATAGATCCATAATGGGTGTCCACTAATTCCAAATATAAAGCCTAGGGTTTAAAATAGAGGTGGGGGATTATATATAGGACAACCACTAGTTCAGGGGTACCTTAGGCAATAAAGGGTAAAGTATGGACCGATTTGGGGTTACATGGGCCGAAGGCCGAAAAGGCTTTTAACATGCGTGTATCGCTTACATAGGAGACTCCAGGGTGTGAGGGCCAGAGACTCCGGGGCAGAGCACGGACTCCAGGGTCACAGACAAAGAGATCCAGGTAGGGGCCGGAGTCCTACTCGGAGTCTTGGGGGCGGAGACTCTAGGGTCGAAGGCTGGAGACTCCATGGTAGGTGGGCCAAACACTCCGGGGGCGTGGAAACTCCGGGGGTGGGGAGGCTCTCCTGTGAAGACTCTGTGGGGGTGTACTGAACGCTCTAGGCAAGGGTCCAGAGACTGGCTGGAGTCCTGGTCGGATACTCCGAGATTGGAGGTCGAAGACTCTGGTCTTCAGGGCCGGAGACTCCAGGGTGGAGCGCGGACTCTAGGGTCACAGACAGAGAGCTCAAGGTAGGGGCTGGAGTCTTGCTCAGAGTCTTGGGGCGGAGACTCCAGGGTCGAAGGCCGGAGACTCTGAGGTATCTGGGCCGGAAACTATGGGGGGCGCAGAAACTCTGGGGGGCGCGGAAACTTCGGGGGTGGCGAGGCTCTGTGGTGAAGACTCCGTGGGGTGTACTAAACGCTCCAGGAAAGGGTCCGGAGACTGGTCCAGAGTCCTGGCCGGAGACTGTGGGATTGGAGGCTGGAGACTCTGGGATTTAGGGCCGGATACTCCGGGGCTTCAGCCTCAACTACATCTTCTTCATGTCCATCTCCTTGTACTTCATCCGTGGGGGCTTGGCGATGTGTTGGGGCTTCATATCTGATAATACATAGAGTAGTTACATGAAGTAGCAAGCCATCGAAGGATGTATCCAAGTCACACGAGGAGAGGAGCGAGTTAACCTTAGCTTGTAGGAGTTTGGCTCGCGAGCGAGTCATTGGTCGACTTGGGGGACTTGGTGGTGTAGATGTAGGGACGTCCGTAGGACGGGCTGCATCAGCTCCCCCCCCCCCTCCGTGGGAAAGAGTCGTCCTCGACTCTTCACAGTTATCATCTTGAAATCTCCATGGTATGGTGAAAGATCCTTGATATTGAATGTATTGCTCACAAGGTAATTGGAGGTCGGTATGTCGATGATGTAGGCATTGTTGTTGATTCTCTTGAGGACCTTGAAGGGATCATCTCCTCTTGGTTTGAGCTTGGAATCACGTTCCTTGGGGAAACGGTCCTTTCTCAAGTGTACCCACACAAGGTCGCCTTCTTTAAAGCTCATCTCCTTCTTGTCCTTATTTAACCTTGAAGCTTGGCGAAGGACTCGATAGTACCTCTTGTTTCTTAGTGAAGGTTATTCATAGCTTGGGTGCGCTTATCAATGTCCATGTTGGTGCGCTCATGGAGGGGTAGTGGTAGGATGTCGAGCACGGTGAGGGGCTCAAAACCATAGACGATCATGAATGGGATCATCTTTTTTGCAGAATGCTTGGCTCGATTGTAGGCGAACTCGGCGTGGGGAATGCATTACTTCCAATCCTTCAAGTTCTTCTTGATCAACACATGAAGTAGAGTGCGAAGGTTTTGGTTGATGACCTTGATTTGGCCATCAGCTTGCGGGTGCGATATGGATGAGAAGAGTAGCTTGACACCGAGCTTGGCCATGAGGGTGTTCCACAAGTAGCTCATGAATTTGACATCGCGGTCGGACATGATTGTTCTTAGCACATCGTGAAGATGGACAATTTCCCTAAAAAACAAATTTGCAACGTGTGAAGCATCATCTGTCTTGTGGCATCGTATGAAGTGTGGAATCTTTGAAAAGTGATCCACTACCACAAATATAAAATCCTGACCATGCTTATACCTAGGCAACCCTAACACGAAATCCATGCTAATGTCTGACCATGGTGCATGAGGAATAGGCAATGGCATATAAAGATCAAAGGGTTTAGACTTAGACTTAGCTTGAACACATGTCGTGCATCATTGAACGTAGCGCTCCACGTCTCGCTTCATCTTTGGCCAATAGTAATGAGTGGAAAGCATGTCCAATGTCTTGTCACGACCAAAGTGACCCATGAGGCCTCCACCATGTGATTCTTGGAGAAGCAAAACTTGAAGAGATGACTTTAGGATGCAAAGCTTCTTTTGTTTAAAGATAAAGCCCTTATGCAAATGGAAATCATCAATTCCTTTGTCAATGGAGAACTTTGGGAAAATTGCTCCAAAGAATGGGTCAGAAGCATACAAAGTTTTGATTTCATCAAGACCCAACACGTTTACTTCGAGTCGAGTAAGAAGGCGTGTGTGCTTGTGAGACAAAGCGTTCGCAACTACATTATCTTTGCCCTTCTTGTACTTGACAATGTAAGGAAAAGACTCCATGAACTCAACCCACTTAGCGTGTCTCTTACTCAAGTTGGCTTGGCCTTTGATGTATTTCAAAGACTCATGCTCGGAATGTATGATAAGTTCCTTAGGACAAAGTTAGTGTTGCCAAACTTGAAGGACATGTACTAAGGAAAAAAGCTCTTTGTCATAAATCGGATAGTTAAGGCGAGCACCATCAATTTTCTCGCTATGGTAGGCAATAGTATGCCCATTTGGCATGAGGACTCCTCCAATTCCAGTACCACTAGCGTCACACTCTATCTCAAAAGTTTTTGTGAAATCCGGTAACGCAAGAAGAGGTGCTTCGGTGAGCCTCTTTCTAAGTTCATCAAAAGCTTTTTGTTGTGCTTTGCCCCACATGAAGGTGACATTCTTTTTGGTCAACTCGTTGAGAGGACAAGCAATGGTAGAAAAGTCTTTCACAAAGCAAAGATACAAACTGGCCAACCCATGAAAACTTCGGAGTTCACTCACATTTGTGTGGATGGGCCAATCTCCCAAAACCTTTACCTCGGAAACAACAACTTCAATGCCCTTTGAAGATTAGCATATAGATTTTCGTGTCGGAGGATTTGCAAAACCTCCTTGACATGTGTAACATGTTCCTCAAGTGACTTGCTATAAACAAGTATATCATCGAAATAGACAACAACACATTTTCCAATGAGAGAACGCAAAATATTATTCAGAAGGCGCATGAAGGTGGATGCCGCATTAAATAAGCCAAAATGCATGACCAACCATTCATAGAGACCAAGTTTGATCTTGAAGGAGGTTTTCCACTCATCACCTTCCACCATACGTATTTGATGGTAACCACTACGAAGATAAATTTTCGAGAAAATAGTGGCTCCACACAACTCATCAAGCATGTCATCGATACGTGGTATGGGATGTCGATAACACACGGTGATAAAAAGTCATCAAAAGTCTTTCATTGATTGGACGGTAGTCCATGCATAACCGCAACAAATCATCCGTTTTCAGAACAAGAATCACGGGTACCGCACTTGGACTAGTGATTACTTGGATCAAACCTTTGGAGACGAGTTGGTTGATTCGATGCTCGATCTCTTTCGTCTCCTCTGGGTTTGTGCGGTAGGTGGTGCGGTTTGGAAGAGGTGCGCCCGGTATGAGGTCAATGCGATGCTCGATTCCACAAAGAGGAGGACGTCCATGAGGGAGCTCTTTAGGAAACACATCCTTGAATTCCTACAAAATAGCCATCAAAGAGGGAGGAATATTTGTCAAGTCATTAGTTCCTTGCGCTAGTCCCTTGCAAATGAGGATGTAGTGCAAGATGGATGGGTTATTCCTCACATCTCTCATCTCACTTTTGGTGGCAAGGAGAACACTCTTAGTTTTTCCACTCAAGTTAGGCATGTGGCTCTCACTCGCTATATGGTGGTTCACTCGCTCATCGCTCTTCTCACAGGTTTGTGTTGTGGTTCCCGCACTCGCTAAAGCCTTTGCATTGTCTGCAATTATTTGGCTAGGAGTCATCGGTTGCAAAACACATGTCTTTTTAAGCCACTTGAAGGTATATACTTTCGTGCGACCATCATGTAGAGCACCTTTGTCGAATTGCCATGGTCGACCAAGTAACATATGGCAAACCTTCATTAGAACCACATCACACTCCACCGTGTCTTTTTATGGGGAAATAGAGAATGTTACTGACATGGGTATGATTAGTGTCTGCTTATGTATTGCTACCCTGGCTGTATAAAGTCTTATGACCCATGAAGATTCAAGATGAAGGCCCAAGAAGCATCCGATGGAAGGCTTAGTTGTATTAAGATAAGGAAATAGGAACCGACATTGTGTAGGTATTGTAATTGTAATATGTAACCTATCCATATACGGCTTTGGGACCTGGCCTATTATATATAGACTAGGACAAGACAACGGAGAGGTACCGAAATATTCCCAAGCAATCTGTAATCGCTTTGTCCACCAATAATCAGGCGACTTCGACTTCCTTGTTTGCGTGATATCCGGTGAAAACCCCAGCATTCTCTTTTCCGCAAAACCCTAAGTCCATAACTATGGGCATTGCCAAGGTTACCCCTCGTCAATTGCTGCCATTTGTGGGAACTTTGAACACTGGTGTCATGGATTCGGCGGACCCCTTTTCACCAAAAAGCAATCCAACGGAAGCGGTTCCACGCCTGCCCACCCCTGTTTCCACTATCAAGTGGGGGATCTCGAAGAATTGCACCTCTCGGCTCCGATCTCATCGGGACTGCCGGTCGAATAGTCTGCACCTACAGCGATATCTGCATCATTTGTCGGATCATCCATAGAAGTTGTACTCCAAGAAGAGAAAGATGAAGGAAACAATGAAAATACATCATATCTAGGGGGATCTTGATGGTCTTTACAACAATCTCTCTCTTGGGTTAGGCTCTCAGCCAACTCTACTAAGTGGATCAAGCCCGGTAAACACACAACCCGAAGAAAGTAGCGAAAGCATCGACTTTGGAATCAGGATGGCCAAAATCTATCCAGAATAGGACCTCTAGACTTCACTAATCCCCAAAACAGTGTCTCCCTTGAATCTGACGATGACGCCACTAGTTTATACATAACGCATCACCAAGTATGCGTGATCATTGGGGACCCTTCAACACAGCATGACTCTAATGGTAACCCTATTCTTAACCCTGATGATATTCTGTCAGATGACAATGCAGGAAACCATAGCAATGAAGGAAATAACGAGACAAAGGAGACCTGACGAACAACAGCATAATCCTAGGAGGAGGAGAACCACGTAGAGGTGAGAGGTGAACTCTCCGACAGCAGGGGAAGCAATTTTGGGTGTAGTCCCAATGATAGCTGAGGCCACACGCGAAGATCTACTGTCCTACCAATATTTCCTTCATCACAATAAAAGGGGTCTCCTAAGTATGCAAAGGCAACTCGACAAAAGAAAAACGTTAGCCGACGAATCCAGCCTACGGTAGGCACAGCTAAGCTCCACCCGAGGATCTGGAAGCGTAACTGGGGAGCACCTCCAAGAAGGGGAACATCACGACTACATAACATCCCTGAAGCTGAAAGAAATGAATTGACTCGAGATCTCAATCAGTCGTTCATGCCAATGGATCCAACAGGACACATCAAATCAAAAATAGCCCAAGCCACAATTGTAGCGGCACAAACGTATCTACTCACAACTCAACCTGCACCCGGCGTTCCCCGTGCAGATCTACATTGCTCTGCTCTAATGAACCTCGACATGGTGGGAGCATCTCTTGCACAAGCAGAACAAGGAATCATGCATCAACCTGACAGATCCCCATGCCGTCGCAGCAGCCCTCGGCAGGTGGCGCTTACCCAAAGATCTCGGTCACCACATCGGGTACACTTCTCTAATTTCGAGCCACAACACACCCATACACAACACAGGAATGTCGGATCAAGGGATGAGGGCCGTAGATGAAGATACTACAAGAGCAACAGCGAAGACGATTATAAGTTATGCGGAGCCAGTTGCTTTACCCAATGGGTTCGCAAAACCCCATTACCCAAGGATTTTAAACTTCTGCATGACCGCCAGAAGTACGATGGGCTACAAGAACCCGAAGCTTGGTTAGCAGATTATTTGGCAACTGTCAAGTTACAGGGTGGCTCCACGGCCACCGCAATGCAAAGCCTGCAGCTACACTTAACCGGCCCCACACGGTCATGGCTCACACAACTACTCGAAGATTCCATCAGCAGCTGGAACAACCTTGAAGCTAAATTCATCCGACATTTTCACTCCACATTCAAGCGACCCGCATCGCTGAAGCAACTATGAGCATGCAAACAAAAACTAGGAGAATCAATAAGAGCTTTCATTCAGCAATGTAATATCATCAAGAAATCAGCTGATGCCATATCTAATGAAAGGGCAATTGACGCCTTCAATGACAGCCTCCAACATCGAGAATCCGTAGAAGAACTAGGACGGATCATGCCCAAAACAATTTCACATCTGATGGATATGGCAAATTGCTAGGCTGACGGAGAGGATGCAGTACACAACAAATGAACACGTTCACCCGACAAAGATAGGGACAAACGCAATAGTGATAGAAGACGAAGGAACAACGACGGACACGGGGGACCAAGTTATGTTGCAGCTAGCTCCTTGTGAGAGGATAACCAAAGAAACAATGATTACAATAGTGGATATCGCAGCAACAGGGATGACGTTGGAGGAACTCAACCAACACAGCGATATCAGCTGAAAGCTCGCGAGCTGCTAATGTCCGCGATGCAAATGTTAGAGGGACCCTGCAATATGCATTTTTACATCGATTCAATAGGAAAAAGGCGGTCCAACCAACTCATGAAGGACTTCCGAATGTTTCCAAGAATGCAAGAACTATGCAACACAAAGGCAACCAAAGAAGCAAGCCGTGGATACACCACTACGCCTGGCACGTTATCCATCGGTGCACCACCACTACCACCGGTGCACCAGCCAGCAGGGCAGACGCAAAATACAACAAATCAAGAAAATGAATACCCCAGGTCCAATAGAGCAATGTCAATGATTTAGAAAGGGCACCCATCCAATCGGGTCCAGAAGCTAATTACAAGACAAGTCAACATGGCAGAGACGGCGCCACCAGCCATACCCGAATATCTCCACTGGTCAGAATAGGAAATCACATTCATCAGAGCTGATCATCCACTTCGAGTACCATGATCGGGCCATTCAGCCTTAATAGTAGAAGCACAAGTGGGTGGATTTGACATGAGTAAAGTCTTCATGGATGCGGGAAGCAGCATCAACCTGATTTATGCCAAGGCACTAAGGGTGATAAATTTCTCTTTAAACAAATCTAGCACCAACAGAAACATCCTTCCACGGCACAGTACCAGGTTAGGCTGAAATTCCTTTAGGTAAAATATCTCTTGATGTTGTTTTTGGATCCAAGGAAAATTTCAAGGAAGAAAAGCTCGAGTTCAAAGTCATGGACTGACCATCACAGTATCACGCGATCCTGGGTCGCCCAGCTTTTGCAGGATTCATGGCAGTACCACATTATGCATACCTGGTTATGCAAATGCTAGCCCCAAAAGGAGTAATAATAGTAAAAGGTAGCTTAACACGATCCAACAATAGCGATCGAGAATTTAACAAAATCTCTGAATCATTCGGGATGGCAACTGAGTTCAAGCAGCTAAAAATGTTGGCAACCACAGAACATCTAGTAGTAGCGCATGTCAACCCTGATCAGGCTTTTGACACCGTGAAAGATACAAAGGAAGTACAGATCCACCCTACCGACCCAGAAAAGACAACCTTTGTGGCCTCCAATCTTGTTCCCGCATAGGAAATCGTGGTCATCGAGTTCCTCTGTGAGCACTGGTAGATTTTCCCAGGGAAATCGTGTTCATCGAGTTCCTCTGTGAGCTACCTTCTAACATGCCGGGAATTCCCAGGGAAGCCATGGAGCATGCATTAAACCTGGATCCAAAAGCGAAGCCAGTAAAACAGTTGCTTCGTCACTTCACGGAACCAAAAATAAAGGCCATTGGAAAGGATCTCCATCACCTAACCGACGCAAAATTCATCAAGGAATAAAGAAAGTAGAGTGGGTCGCAAATCCAGTATGTGTCCTGATAGGGCAAAGGTGTCCGATCTTTCGATGAGATGGTGATAGTCGATTTGGGTGGAGTTCGGGCTTGACGATCTGACTACACGTGCGAGCACGTGCACCAATGCAATCGCTAGGCCAATCATCCTGACCAGTCAGTGTCTTAATTCCTACCTAAAATCGAGAACAACTACGAACTAATATTGCAATCAAAATATTGCGGATAAAGATTAAAGCTTTATTGAAAAGGAGGGATCCTGAATAGGTGCGAAGTACATGAGGTATCTGCGGCACTCAAGCCTTAGCGAAGTTGCAATGATGGCTAACTTTTAGTCTAAACAAAATCCGAGTCTAAAGTGACAGCTATGGCGGGTATTTCAGGAGGAGAAGGTGGGGTTTCGACCAGCTATAGGTATGGTGGCCGAATCCAACCCTAGAAGGCCTTTTCCCCTCAAATACAGACTCTAAAAAGTGGCTATTAAAATTCTTGTGAAAATAACATGGGCCTGGCCCAAAATAAAGGTGACACAGCACCAAATTAAGCTATGGAGGAATCTACGAAGTAATATTCTTGAATATTTCGTCCCAGCCTTCAATCTTCATTGTGGTGGCTTCAAAGTTCTGAAATCTCCACTTGTGGCGTCCTCTTCAATCCACATATGTTTGCTGCCATCTCTATGCATGATCATGCTCCAATGCTTGTCCCTCTCGTCCATGCTAGGTCCATCATTCCTAAGAGTAACAAACACATCTGATTTAGGCAACATCATATTATCATGTATATGAGGAATAGTTCCAAGAAACGATACCTGATAGTTATGTTGCTTGGCACGAGCTCGAGTGATGGGTCCTTGTATTTGTGTAGCTGTAGGTAAAATGGTTGTATCAATAGATGGGCTATCCACATCATGCCTCCCTTCTTGAATTGAAGTTGTTCTCGACGCAATCTCATCTTCCTCACCAAAGTAAGGCTTCAAATCTGCAATGTTAAATGTAGGACTAACCGTACCAAAATCTGCAAGGAGCTCAAGTTTATATACATTATCATTTATTTTCTCTAACACCTTAAAAGGACCAGCAGCATGTGGCATTAACTTAGACTTGCACAAATCAGTAAAACGATCTTTATGCAAATGCAACCAAACAAGATCAACGACATCAAACACAACATTATTTCTCCCTCTATCCCTAGGAAGTTTATACTCTATGTTGTCTTTAGTAGTCTCATGTAATTTTAATATTATTTCAGCATGTTGTGTCTCATCCAAATTATTTTGCACCAAAGAAGGTAATGGCAATAAATCAATAGGTGCATGAGGAACAAAACCATACACAATCTCAAATGGGCACATCTTTGTGGTAGAATGCAGTGAACGATTATAAGAAAATTCAAGATGAGGTAAACACTCTTCCCACAATATTAATTTCTTCTTTAAAACATGCCGCAACATAGTAGACAATCTTCTATTGACTACTTCAGTTTGTCCATCAGTTTGGGGATGACATGTAGTACTAAACAACAATTTAGTCTCCAACATAGCCCACAAACATCTCTAAAAGTGGATAAGGAAGTTAGTATCACGATCAGAAACAATAGTATTTTGCACACCATGTAAACGAACAATTTCTTGAAAGAACAAATTAGGAATATGCGTAGCAGTATCAGTTTTGTAACAAGGAATAAAGTGTGCCATCTTAGAAAATCGATCCACAACAACAAAAATGCTATCCTACCCTTCTGTGTATGAGGCAATCCCAAAACAAAGTCCATAGAAATATCCTCCCAAGGGACACTAGGAATAGGAAGAGGCATATATAAACCATGTGGATTAAGGTGAGACTTAGCTTTTTGATAAGTAGTGTAGTGTGCCACAAATCTCACAACATCTCTATGCATGCGTGGCCAAAAGAAGTGTGCAGAAAGAACATCCTCCATCTTCTTTACACCAAAGTGACCCATCAATCCTCCTCCATGCGCCTCCTGTAACAAAAAAGACGAACAAAACTATCTGGGATGCATAGTTTGTTAGCAGAACACAAATCCATCATTGAAGACACATTTGTTCCATCTTCTACCCTCTCTACAATTCTACAACACATCTTTAAATTCAGCATCATGCACATATTGTTCCTTAATAGATTCCAATCCAAATATTTTGAAGTCAAGTTGAGATGACAAAGTATAACAGTGTGCCAAAGCATCAGAAATAACGTTATCTTTACCCTTTTTGTGTTTGATAACATAAGGAAAAGACTCAATAAATTCAACCCACTTTGCATGGTGACGATTCAGCTTAGCTTGACTACGAATATGCTTCAAAGATTCATGATCAGAATGTATAAAAAATTCTTTAGGACATAAATAATATTACCAAGTTTCTAATGTTCAAACCAGTGCATATAATTCTTTAACATAAGTAGAATGGTTCAGACTAGCTCCACTCAATTTCTCACTAAAATATGCAACAGGTTTGCCCTCTTGTAATAACACACCTCCCAAACCAATTCCACTAGCATCACATTCAAGCTCAAAAGTCTTAGTAAAATCAGGAAGTCGGAGTAATGGAGCATGTGTTAACTTATTGTTGTGCATCTCCCTTCTTGGTAAGTTCATTTAGCGCTGCAGCAATTGATCCAACATCTTTCACAAAACGCCTATAAAAACCAGCGACATCTAGAAAACTCCTCACTTGTGTGACTATCTTGGGCTGCGGCCAATTCTCAATTGCTTCAATATTGGCTAGATCCACTTCAATACCCTATGATGTAACAACATAGCCAAGAAACGCAACTCGATCGGTGCAAAAGGTGCACTTCTCAAGATTACCAAACAAACGTGCATCGCGTAAAACATTGAAAACAACACGCAAATGTTCCAAATGAACCTCTAAAGATTTGCTATAAATAAGAAATCATCAAAGTAGACTACCACAAAACGTCCAATGAAAGCACGTAAAACTTCACTCATTAATCTCATGAATGTGTTGGGTGCATTAGTTAAACCAAACAACATTACTAACCACTCGTATAAACCAAACTTAGTTTTAAATGTTGTTTTCCATTCATCTCCCAATTTCATACGAATCTGGTGCTAACCACTACGCAAATCAACTTTAGAAAACATGGTAGAACCACTCAATTCATCAAGCATATCATCTAGACATCGAATAGTAATATTATTGATAGCTCTATAATCAGTACACATGTGCGAAGAACCATCTTTCTTAGGTACCAAAATAATAGGAACATCACAAGGGCTAAGGGACTCACGAATGTGATCTCACTCAAGTAGTTCTTGAATTTGGCGTTGTACCTCCTTTGTATCCTTAGGATTGGTTCTATATGGCGCACGGTTGGGCAACGTGGTACCAGGAATTAAATAAATTTGTGCTCAATTCCTATAATAGGAGATAATCCTAGTGGCATCTCAGCTGGAAAAACATCCTCATATTCCTGCAAAAGGTTAGCAACAACAGGTGGCAAAGAAGGAGGCATATCCTCAAATGAAAACAAAACATGTTTGCAGATAATTGCATAACATTGAGTATTGTTCACATATAGTTCAGCAATTTCAATTTTATTTGCAAGCTTACATGGACCCTTCAAACGAATTTCAGTATAGAATCAGATTTAGTGGTCTTTGGTGGTACAAAATCTTCAGCAACAATTTGATTCTCACTTTTGTGTTTCTCCTCACTTTTAGCTCTACTAGCTCTAGCAAGATTATCTTTTAAAATTTGTTCAGGAGTCATAGGTTTGAGACCAATTTTCTTCCCATCATGCATAAGAGAATAGTGATTAGTTTTACCATTATGAACCGATTCTCTATAAAATTGCCAAGGTACCAAGTAACAAAGAACAAGCTTACATGGGCACAATCTCACAATCAACAAAATCAGAATATGTACCAATAGTAAAATGCACGCGTATCGTTCTTCTTACCTTGATCTTACGAGAACTCTCAAACCATTGGATGTAATATGAATGTCTTCATCGTCTTGTTGGGAGAGAAAGCTTCTCTACCATGTCAACATTAGACAGATTATTACAACTCCCTCTATCAATAATGATCCGTATAGCTCTTTACTTGACAATGCCTCGTGTTTGGAACAAGTTGTGGTGTTGATCATGCTCATCTTTGCTCAATTGCACACTCAACACACGTTGTGCAACTAAGCTCTTGTATTGATCAGCAGTTTCAGCTCCCATTACCTTTATCTCTTCTTCAGAATTAAAATTATCCCCATCACGTGCAGCAATAAGAGCTAATGTATCTTTATCAAAATCACTTGCTGAATTGTGTTCACCATCATCACGCACCATCATAACATGCTGTGTTGTGCACATCCGCTTAATATGACCATATCCCTAGCATTTATGGCATTGGATATCTTTTGTCTTGCTTGTGGAGGCCACAGAAGAAGAACTATGAGAAGGGCCATTGGATGATGGCGGTGGAGCAGCCAATTGCGTTCTTGATGAAGGCGTGGTGGCTTGGACATGATAGGTGCTGGTTGCGTACCACGCAAAGAAGACATTGATTATCGGGAAGTCTACGATGATGTACGACCTGCAGAATTGTTAGACCTTCTCCATGGTGGTTGGCGATCTTGCACTTCACGTTCATCTTTGCAAGCAAGATGAAACAAACGAGTAATAATATGATATTCCTTATAGCCTAAGATGTTTTGAATCTCCTTATTTAAACCAAGAAAGAAACGAGCAATCATTTGTTCCGTATTTTCAACAATACCAGCACGAACTATCACAGTTTGTAATTCCTGATAATATTATTCTACAGAATTTTTGCCTTGTTCTAAACGAGTCATTTTTTTAGCAAATCTCGTTGATAAGTTTGTGGTTCAAAACAAACACACATAGAAGTTTTTAAAGTATTCCAAGTATTAGGAATAATAGCATGATTCACGCGACAATATTCAGACCACCAAAGTGAAGCAAAATCTATAAACTCGCAAGTAGCAGCACTAACACGCATATTCTCAGGATATCTTAAACATGCAAAACATTGATCTACTTCCAATTCCCATGTATGATATGCATCAGGATTATATCTACCCTCAAAAGGTGGAATATTTAGCTTAAGCTTAGAAACATGATCATCATTACGTACCGGTGGTCGAGCGTTGCAGTAGTAATGACGAGGGCGGCTAGAAGGTTTGTAATACCTCAGACATTATGCTCTAAGTTCAAGCCTATACGAACCAAAAGTGGATAAGGGATTCTACCGCGGAGGCCCAAGGCCACCCACGTGTAGGCCCGTTGAAGCGGAGCAGGGCACGGTACCGGTCGACCACCTTATCCACTTTCAAGAACATCGGGACAAGAGAGAGCGGCGTAAGCGATAGGTAACATGACCACAACATACACAAATGAGTACATATGTTTGTGACTTATAATAGACATCAGAGTCACAACATCTAGAAACAATAGAAACAGATATATTCAACACCATACGGCAAGATCTAAATATCCTAGATAGATATAATAGTTTAGGATATCTCCTCATACATCATGCAATAGAGTATCAAGCGGAAGCAGAATACAAGATTCGAGTATGGATAAAAAGCAAATCGACATAAGATGCCGCAGAACTAAGCACATCCCGCCCACAGATCTCATGGATTTCCATCCCCGGAATATCTACACCTGATAGTCGTTGCCACCATCATCGGTCTTTTCGACCCAGTAGCCTTCCTGGGAGTATACCTGTCCATCTAAATCAAATATTTATCGTGTGAGATCCTAGGGGTACTCAGCAAGTCTTAATGCATCTAAAGGGAACAACCTAGGGGTGACACAATTGCAACAAAAGATAATATCTACAAAGTTCTATAGAAACACGCTACGCATCCGCCCAATCAGAGATGGAGGGATGCCCGTTAATTAGTAACAATATTTATATAAGCAACATAAATAACCTCGCTCGCCCTCCTTCTCGCTTACCGACGAGAAGGCGGAAGAACATCCCATCCGTTGGCAATTTTATTAACCATTCCATGAGCGTTGCACTATTTACTAGTCATGTCTTAGTCAAATTCAAGGCGGTACTTAGTTATTCTTGTCTATGATCGAGCAACTGTGCTCCAAGTCGTTCATAACCGTGGACACGGCTTTCCAAAAGATTTACCCTATAGGGGTGCACAAATAGCAACACACACACGATCAACCTCGAGAAGAACCAAATAAAACGCGATGAGGACTCATGACAATGCATTCACAGGATTCATAAATTATTTTTGGGGGCCACCCTATTAAGCTACCTGCAACGAAGTTGGCCGGCTCCGAGACGGATCCAAGGTTTGTGTCAATGGATATAAACGACAGGGAACCTGAAAGTGTGACTGGGCTTATCGATACCGCGAAAACATTCCACAATTCCTAAACAGTACAGGTGCTCCACGCACAATCGTAAATAAAGCATGGCATAGGAGGATAGTAATAAAGCCCCAAACTAGTTTGAGGCCCCAAGAAATAAAGTGTGAATCAAGCTCAGGCAAAGGAGGATCCATAGGGTCTCCCATATGTGGATAGTGCGAATAGTCAAGGAACAGGAATCAAGTACTCGGAGTCCTACGAGACACAAGTGAGCTTAAAGAACCAAATAGTAGATAATGCTCACCGATGCCTCGTTCATTAGTTATCCCATTACTACTCAGATTTAGTTGTTTAGGTACCTCGTTATCCAAAGACTCGCACAAACCCTACACATGCAATGCTACGACTCGCATGGCTCAAACAACTCCTGTAGTAATGGCTCATAGGATTGGAGACTAAGCTTCGGTGGGGTTTAAAAGTAAAGTCTATGTAATACTTGGGATTCAATTTAATGCAATCGCGACTCAATGATGCAAGAGTAAGATAGAAGCATAGGTACTATATATATGCAAGCATGGGGAATTGCTTGTCTTGCAGTTCAGTTGTGGAATAAGGATCTGGGTAATACTCCTGAGGCTTCTGGTATAATATAGCACACACGGGCCGAAATAAATACATTGTGCAGTTCAGTTATTCTCCTTGCTCAATGTCTATCCAGAGACAAACCAAACACACACGGGCCGAAATAAATACATTGTGCAATTATATAAACCAAGCAAACAAGGTATGCGATGATGGAATGATGCACAATTTCATGGTATAATATAGCATGGCATGGGTGAGGTGTGGAAACAAGAAATAAGCACTTTCATTAATTATTTGGTCAAGTTTTACTTGCATTAACCATTCAGGTTTTTAAGTATTTATATAATGCATGCTTCGATTCATATCATGGAATGCATAATCAGAACGGACTCGTCGCGCTGATCGAATTAGACATATCATTTGTCGAATTCCAATAAAAGAATCAAAAGATATTAATTATTTAGTCTTATAATAGAAAAGAGAAAAGACAAAAAGTTTAATACGCCCTCTGACCCATATTATTGTTCTCAACTTTGTCTAGATTCGAATGAATCTAGTCTAAATCATTAACTAGGTATGTCTGAATATATATTATTGTTCGAATGAATTAGGTGTGACACCCCTGGGATTAGGGTTAAACAAATCCAGACCTTAGCCTGACATAAGCTTAACCTAGAGCTCGAGGATATACAGTGAGAAATCGGCAACACAACAGTAACCCTACGACACAAAAATTATTACAGCAAGCTCATAACTGAGCGAAGAACCAAAATATTACAAGCAGAGGTCACTGACCATAAACATCGAACAACGGGAGGCAAATTATGCTATTAAGTATAGCAAACTTAACAAATGATCTAAGAGGCCTGAAGCATAACGATGATGTCATAGCCCATAGATTCCAGGATGCCGGCCGGGAACCCCAAGCTACTCGTCTTCTGAGGAACACTTATTCTACTACAAAAGTATCAACACAGCAAGGGTGGGTACAGGGTGTACTCCGCAAGACTTATGGCTGGTGGGGTTATTTCGCATAAAGACATCTTTGTTTATAAAACAAGAGGAAGAAGAAGCTCGTATAATCAGAATATTTTAAAAGGGGATAAGAGAGCGACATCTCCGAAGAATTGATTATCATCTTGATATCCACCAAAGTAATCCTCATCTCACAACTAGGATCACCCCCTCGTACCCATGAGGAAGCATCATTAACAAACATTAATTGCCAAGTTTTACTATTAGGTTATAGTTCTCTATGATCTCATGTTTATTCCCAAGTCATCCATAACTGTGGACACGGCTTTTCAAAAAGATTTAATACCCTGCAGGGGTGTACAACTTTACCCACACTTACTAATCGACTCTTAATGTCAGTACATTAGCCCTCTTCCTTGGAAGGCCGGCAGAGGGTGGTTAGACATGACCTTTACCTTGCTTTCGCCGAGACCATGAGTCACGCCCTAAGGAGGGTTCCGCCATGATGGGTCAAATCCTGAAGCCGGTCCCTAGAGATGTGAGTCGAGGTTGGTTTACCAGGGGCTCCATCCACCCCAAGCAACCCCGACCACGCTTACCTACCTGTTATGATGCATCTTGACCCGCCAAATCTTTCAAAACGTTTTCCATGCATATGTCGAATGGAACGCCCGAAGTATGTGACTCATGGAATCTACTAGGCAAGTTAGTTACTCATGAGGTTTTCCAGGCCCCGTGTGGTTGTATGCTCGTCTTGGTTCCGAGGGCAAGAACTCGGGTCCTAATGGTGGCGAGCATGGGACTACAAAAACCACATACCACTGTGGCCTCCCATACAAGCATTAGCATGTTTAACCTTTACCACTGATCTCATCTCATCACGTTCTCCTGTCATACTAGATTCTCTGTATCGGGTACATCATCTGGATGAACTAGCACTAACAGCTAAGCATGGCTAAGCAAGACACATATAATAGCTCTAGCAGTGCACACAAGCCAGACCTAGTTCTGCTAGGATCAGTGGATCGGGTAATATAAGCTCAAAGGGATTAATCATATGAATCATGGCAAGAATTAAATACTTTCGAAATTGTAGGATTTTATCATGTGTGAGGTTTTGCTTGCCTTGTTTGTTGATACCCAAATATAGATCTTTGGGAGCCTTGTACTTAACTTGGTCACAGTTGGTCAAGTATTGTTCGTTGGTCTTCGATGGTGTTGATCTCGGTCTTCGATATCGATCTCGATATCATATTCTACCGCAAAGAAGCAAACACCAAAAAGAAAGGAAAAAAATAAACACATGGCATCGATGCAATTCTCAAGCAAGCATGCTGATATGACAAGTTAAATAGATCATAAAGGAAACCCTAGGCATGCTTGATCATTTTAAACAGGGTCTAAAGGGTACAAACCCTAGGACAGGGGAACCCCAGAACACCTATGAGGGGTGGATTTAGTTCTCTAATTAAACTTGCAATTTAAGTTGCTTAACAATGCATGATTATAGCTTGGATAGGTAGATCTCATTTTTCTGAACATTTTGATATATTATACACATTTTTCTGACTTATAAATAATCAGATATTGAATTTATAAGGTTATACAATTTTCTGGATTTATTAAACCATTTCTGAAAATATAACAAAACTGGGAGTTACGCTTTACACCGGGCTAAACCTAGCCACACAGGCTGACAGATGGGGCCCCTGGCCACCTCGTCATCCACGTGGGCAGGAGAGGGCCCAACCCGGGTTGACCGGGTCTGACCCGAGCGGTGACGCACAGTGACGTCACGCCGGCGGGGCTCTCAGGCCGGTGACGGTGGCGGCGATTGGCGCCGAACTAGGATGCGCGGGATAGCTAGCTCGAACAAGCGCGAAGCGGGGAACCTAACTATGGCGGCGCCGCTACAAAGTAGTCACCGGAGCTACGTCTATGGCGAGCTCTAGCGGTGGCCGACGGCGGCGTTCGACGATGGAGCGAACTAGAGAGCTAGGGGAGGAAGGGAAGGGTCCAGGAGGACCGCGTGCTCACCCTGGAGCTAACGGGCGCGGTGGGGAGGCCGGAGGAGGGCTGCAGCGACGACATGGCCACGGTGGAGCACGGTTGGAGGTGAGGAAGATGCGGTCGGGGCGGCCAATTGCGAGCTCCCGTGGTCGATTCCTCTTGCACAGGGACGAAGGAGACCAAGGAGGAGCTCATGGCGGTCTCCTCTGGACGAGACGCCGGCACATCGGGTAGGGCTAGGGTTCAGATCTCGTGGGGATGAAGAAGGAGAGCGCTGGGGGAAGAAAGTATAGGGTCGAGGAGGAGACATGCGCGGCGTGGTCTTATCTCCTCCAGAGGGCGGCGGGGCGCATCGTAGCGGCTGGCGGTGATCGACGACAAGCGGCACGCCAGGAAACTTCTTGTCTCCGTCTGCGAAGACGATGAGGCGAAGGGGTATGGCGGGGTGGGCCGAGCCGGGCCATGCGAGAGTTTGCTGCTACGCGGGTGGGCGGCAGAGAAGGGAGAGGGAAAGAGGGCGAGCTGGGCTGGGCCGCTGCATTATTTTATTTGCCAAACATTTTCCTTTTTGTTTTCTGTTTTCTCTTTTGTAATTTTCAAAATAGATCTGTTTTGTACAGTTTCCAAAATACAAGAGGCTTTGTAAAAAGTATGAAAATATGGTAGGGACCCCTTATAGCAATTTGGGTTCCAACATTTTGGTGCTATTTCAAAATATTCAAAACCTTTTGAATTACTTTCAAAAAGAGGGGAAGAACTAGGGTTTTATATTTGATCTTGTTTCTTTCATGCATTTTAAATTGTATGATGCCCATGATGCACAAATCAAAACCCTAATTAATATTATCTAAAACTAGGGTGTTACAGCTCGATCCCCCTTACGAGAATCTCGACCTGAGATTCCGCAGGTAGGAAGAAGGAAGAGAAACAGGGTCACTTCTAAGGATAAGAGGGAAACACACCAACAACACACAGAGTATCTCATGGTCAACTCGTGAAGGAGTGTTCAGGAACTACTCTGAGGTGACGACATGAAACACATCAATATAACGGAGGAAACAAAAGGAGAAGGTTTCAAGTTCTTAGATAGCTGGTCTTCATAAGGATTGAGACCATGGAGATTCAGAAGGGTTTAAGCTTCTGAAAAGGAAAGCTTACAACAACAACAACAACATGACCATAGACTTCGAGATCCGAAACTCTTTTGGGTGGCTTAAGTAGAGCTTCCAGGGATACAAAATTACGAATAACCCAGCTATTGAACTAGTTTTGATACAGAAGGATCACTCTTCATTCAAAAGAAGGTCAAGACAGGAAGGTGTTTTTGTGGAGAGGACCCGTAGGAGTTACAAGGAACATGTAACAAGAGAAACTTCAGATTTTCAAAATCATAGTCACTCTATGAACATTATCGAGAAACGAAGGAAACTCTTTATTCATCAAGGGTTATGAAAATCTTTGCCAAGGATCGTGACATCGCTTTACACCACTAAGATGAATATATAAGGAGATTCCTGATGACACGAGGAAAAAATAAACTTCACTCTCAGACTTCAATTACTTGGCACAACTAGAAGCTTGCCAACATAAAGAGTCTAGAGGATCGACCGAGATACATTTAGCAACACTACTTGTAATGTTCTCTTTGATGTTCGAGACACCAAACATTAAGTAAATGCTAGACTTCAGAGACAAAGGAAACCATGAGCACCACTTCTATAATAAATCATAGAGGAAGCCTCATGAAGAGTGGTTGTTATTTGCTGATTCAAGAGAATTTGACAATAGGCTTTCCGACTAGTTGTGTCAACCATTACATTAATCATGTAAGACTTACATAGAAATCTATGTCAAAACCTTGAGGAACACCAACCATATATTTGTTTGAGATTTAGATTCGGTTAAGTGGAATGATACTTCAGACTCAGCATGTTCGAATAGAAAGTTTGCAACATTTACCATGAAGGTAAAGTTACTGGATTCTGAAGATATGGACTTCGGTGTCAAGCTCCAATAGACTGAGCCTTATTGCTAGACCCATGTATTAACAACTTGTCAAAAGACAACTGCTTATACAACAAGTACTTGCAATGAAACACAAGTGTCCATAAGGAAACATAGACAACTCTACTCGAATCCACGATGACATCTTTCTACAATTGCGCGTGAATCAGAGAAGGTCACTTCTAACATCCAGAACACATACTTCGAGATAACTCGAAGAAGGTTCTCAAAAGTTTTCCAACATTAATGCGAAAGGTTCCATATGAATCTTGTCTACCTTTGAGAAGATAAGCATGTTATCGATGGGCTCAATAACAAACTTATCGAGATACTCCAGAAAGATGGACTCATATGTTATATGAACGAGGCAGAAGTATTGGTCAGACCATCGGACATGAAGATGTACTCAAGTGCAACATCACAAGTAGCAACATCATCAAGATAGTCCTTAGAACTGAGTTTGATTTGACGATAACCCAAATCAAATCAAAGGTAGGGGAGTGATACATTGCAAATGTATCTATAATTTTTGATGTTCCATGTTTGGTTTTATCCACTTTCTTGTGTTTTGTTCCAACTTTGGAGTACTTTTCTTATGATTTCTTGGACTAACCTATTAACAAGATGTGGTGGCCTGCAAAAACCACTACTAGAAAATCGCGTTATTTTTGTGCATTGCATCGTCATGACCGCATGCTCATGTCAGCATGCCACCTTGCATTTGAGCATCGTCATGTCATCCTGCATGTGTTTGTCTAAAACTATTTTCTAAAAGCCTAGTTTGTTTTTCTAAATATTCCCTGTCTTAATTTCAAATCAAGACTCCGGTCTTTCCCGGGTCTTTTATTTGTCTAAAAACTATTTACAAAAGTCTATTTTAAATTAAAATAAAAGTTTATATTATATTTTTGGGTGGCATCCAGCCAGGCCCGAAAGCCCAGCCGGCCACCTCCAGATAAAAATCCTACCTACCCCAGAACCACCCAACACCTTTTCCACCAAATAACCTGCCCAGCCCTATCCTACCCAGCCCCTCCACCTCACCCCACCCAATCAGTGCATGCCACCTCACCCCTAGCCACCACCTACTGGCCCACCTGGCACCACACCGCCCGCCAACCCTCCACACAACCGGCCACCACCCCGCGTGCCGACCACACATCACCTGGGCAGGCCACCCACTCCCACCTGCCGCCAGCCTGGACCCACTCCACCGAGCGCTTTTCCACCATCCGCGCTTCCATGACCTCATGGCCACAGACCACCCTGGTCCCTGTGCCCTTGCCCACAACTCCGATCCCCACCGCCCCGCTCTCTACCCCGTTTTTCCCTTCCTCCTCCTCCTCCGCTCGTCCCCGCTCGCCTCGCCCCGATGCCGAGCTCCGGCCGGGCCGCCGCGGGACCGCCGGCCGCCTGCGCCTCCCGGGGCCACCTCCTCGTCCGCCCCCATGACTCGCTGCCTCTCGGATCCCGTCCTCACCGCCGCTCCTTCCTCCACCCCGCCGTCCGGCACGGAGCCCGAGCCCCATCGCCGGTGGTCGTCTCCTCCTCACCGGCCGCGCTCTCCTTCCTGGTGTCGACCCCGCCGCCGAGGTCGCCTCCGCCTGCAAGCCCCTCTCGGGCCACCCCCATCCCTCGCCGGCCGCCCCGCCGTCCTCGGCCGACCCCACGCCGTCGTCGTCTCTGCCCCGGCGGCCGCCTCTGCAGCGCCGCCCTCATTCCCGTGCAGCGCTGCGCCGCCTTGAGGTTGCCCCGGCCGCCCGGCCGTGCTCCATCCGCCGCTCGGGCCTCTTCCTCCGTGTACCGCAGGTCGCCGCCGCGGCCCGGTCGACCCCGCCTCCTCCCTCTCCAGCTGTTGTACGTCATCGTCCTCTGTCCGTCCCGCCTCGGCCTCTGCTCGACCGTGCCCCATCGTCGCATTCTGCCTTCGCCACGTGCTTCATCTGCTGCGAAACCGGCACGAGAAGACCCATCCCTGCAGCTCCACATTTATTTTTGTTGTTGTTGTTGTTCACCGTGACAAGTTTGTCCGAAGCTGTAGCACCTGAGTGGCTGGCGTCCCACGCTCGATCCCTGTCATCCAAAACCGATGATCCGAAGACCAATCCCGGAGTTCGAAGACCCATCCCGTCGAAGACCGAACCCTGGCGCGCCAAGTACTTCCTCGTGGACACCAAGGCTCGAACCCGGAGACCGCCAAGATCGCCACCGAAGGACGCCAAGTTCTTCACCCCAAACGCCAAGACCGACCCGATATGAGGACCTGACCAGATCTTCGCGACGGCGAGATCGACACCGACCAGGGCGAATCCTATGAGCCGCCGACGCCGAACCAAGTCCTTCTTCTCGGAACGCCAAGATCTACTCCGTTGTCCGAGAATGTTCCCGCCGAGATCGATCCCCGACGAACCCTGGACCCTGTCGAACCCCGAACCCCCGGATCCAAGATCTCCCGAACCCAGATGTGTGAACCCTTTCCCCGAGCCCCTATTTTATAAATGCTATATATAAAACTGTTGCATATAAATTGGTCGTGCATGCATACCTGTCGGTGGTTTGGGGGCATTATGCCGATTCACCGCATGATTAAATATGGAGCGTTTATGCGGAATATCTTTGTCTTATTCCGGACTCCATTTAAATTGGTGTAGCGAACCGATGCCATGTTTTGCCTTGCTAATACAACATTTAATTTGCGGGGTTTTAAATAACTTGAACCGTTTAATTAATTGACGGGACCCCGGTTCCGCTTAATACTGCCTAATTGCACCGCATCCGCATCATATCATAAACATGCCGATTCTTCTGCCTTACCATTAAATGTTGTATCCGGTGTTTCTGCTAGTGTTTGCTTCTTCGCAGATTAGGCCGATGAGTTGATGCGAGTATCGATAAGTTCTCCGGATATGATCCGTCAACAGTGTTTCCCAGGCGAGCATCTCCCCCTTTTACCTATTTTGCATTTATAGTCTTTATTTCCTCCTGTTGATCTACTGCTATCCGTGTCACGATGCTTTAGTTTCCATACACCAGTTATATCCCATACAACCTCTATATTCCCTTGGACACCTCCTATTACCCGTGTTTGGTAGATAGCTGGCCTTGCGAGTCGTAGTTGCTTGCTCAGGTGCGATCTCGTGTTGTCAAGTACCACAGTTGTTGAAATGCTGGCAGATGTTAATGGTGGAGATGCTTATTGGTGGAGATGATCATGACCTTAAATACAACTATTAAAATGCTAGATATAACTAATGCAGAGGCATCAGTGGGCAATAGATGTTATTTGGTTCTTCCACGCTCACTTGTGTCCCGTAGGACACCGAGTACTTGATACCTGTTCCTTGATTTTTCGCACTATCCACATCCGGGAGGCCATATGGACCCTCCTGAGCCAGAGCTTGATTCATTTCTATTTCTTGGGGCCACAAAGTAGTTTGGGGCTTTATTACTATCATGTACTTATGCCATGCTTTACTGCTTTATTTAAGATTGTGCGTGGAGCACCTGTACTGTTTTAGATCGTGGAATGTTTTCGCGGTATCGACAAGCCCAGTCACACTTTTGGGTTCCCAATCGTTTACAGCTATTGTCACAAATCCTGGGTCTGTTCCGGAGCCGGCTAACTTCGTTGCGGGTAGCTTAGTGGGGTGGCCCCCTGAAATATTTATGAATCCTGTGATCGCTTTGTCGTGAATGCCTTGTTGGGTTTTGAGTTGGTTTTTTCGAGGATGATCGAGTGTGTGTTGCTATTTGTGCACCCCTGCAGGGTAAAACTTTCTGAAAGCCGTTACCGCGGTTATGGACGACTTGGAGCACAGTATCTCGATCATAGACAAGCATAACTAAAGTAGTGCTATAAATTTGACTTAATGTGTGACTAGTAAACAGATGCAACTATAACGGAATGGATATTAAGAAACGATGCCAACAACTGGTGGATCTAGGTTGTTTGTTAAATATGCCTAGTAAGTATTGCAACTCCAATGGAATGTGATAAAAGTGCCAACAACTGATGGGTTTTGGGATTCCTTAGGACAATTATATCTGACTAGTAAATGTTACAACTACAACGGAATGTTAACTAAAACTGCCCACTAATTATGTTAGCAGGATGACTCATGCTCTATATCTGATTAGTAATTGCTGCAACTGGAACGGAATGAGTAAAATTGCCAACTGTGTGAGTTCCTCGGTCCGACTTCCTCGTTTGGTCTCGAGGGGGAAATATCATGAGGGGATTGGTTGGTGTTAGCTTCGGGTTGGATCTGAATTAGGTCTTTCTTATCCCTCTCTAATAACCGCTAGTTGTATCGAGTCTCTATAGGTTGTTAGTGTCGTTGCGCTGCCGCTTCAGCCCACCATACCTATGTAGGCAAGAGCCGCCGAATTCTAGCCTCGCCCTGTACTGGCCTCAGTACTGATGCTCCTCTTTTTCCTTTGCCCTTTGTCGGCACCCCTTTTGTTTTAGCAGGTTTGAGATCGACATCGTTAGCAGGGTTACCCTTCCGGCTTGGCCTGGGCAGGGTTATGGACGCCATTGGTTATTCTTCAAGGCTCTTAGCCCCATTTGCATCTTGTCCGTAGTCGGACGCTCTATCGTTTTCAAGGTGATTTGGATCTTTGTATGGTATATCTGTATTCTTGACTCATGGAGTCGTTGTTGTACGTATATGTTCTGTGGGTCCCATCGAGGACTGTTGTGTAATATTATTACTTCGTTATTCCACCCGCACGAAAGTGCCTGGTGGGCGTCCTTGAATCGTTTCTATGCGGGTTTGGCGGAAACGGCTAAAACTTGCATAGGGCCGATTCGAGGGTGTTACAGAGTGGTATCAGAGCTCAGCAGTTACGATACCCCACAAGTCCAGCCTGTAGGATAACCTAGCTAACGACCGAAGTAGAGTGTCAAACTATTTTTGCAAAATCGGTTGGATAGATCTGATTAGGTCTGTTTTACTCCTTACCCCTCTTCTATTCTCCTCTTACCTCTGCGTGTTTTGGATCTGTTCTCTTATCTTTTCCTCGAGTCTAGGAATTCTCGTGGTTGGGTTTTCCGTCGTACCTTCAGGGTTTCGCTTCCTTCTTTGGTAACGGTGCTTCTACATCCGGTCTTCGTGCTATCTGAGGAATCCTTCATCTGTTGGACTTCACTCTGTTCCTTGTTTGTGCCTTCCGGTGTTTTCCAATGCGACGACATCATCTACGCCACATCCGATGCAGATTCTGCAACACTCCTTTGTTTTCGAACCTCGCTTGTCGAGATCTTCAGTCTGAATTGCATAATTCTCCTATTCATGTGCAAAGCAATGCTTTGAGTGCGGGATGGAGTAGCTACCATACCACTACTCTTATCATTCGCTTTGTACATTGAATCGGTGAATCAAGCGATTTTACTCTTTCCACGGAAGCTAGAGGTGGCTTTATTTGTCGATACCTCTACCTTCGCCTTTGTTCCTGGAGTGTTCTCCCGAAGATCACGGACAACAACCTCTTGTTAGTGGTGTCGCGAGGATCTACACGAAGCGAGAAGAATCCGATCATCAGCCTTCTCCCTGGTACCATGAGGCGGATCTCGAGGGCGAGATTCATTGTTAGTGGTGTCGAATTGTGGCGCCCTGCAAAAACCACTACTAGAAAATCGCGTTGTTTTTGTGCATTGCATCGTCATGACCGCATGCTCATGTCATCATGCCACCTTGCATTTGAGCATCGTCATGTCATCCTGCATTTGTTTGTCTAAAACTATTTTCTAAAAGCCTAGTTTGGTTTTCAAAATATTCCCCATCTTAATTTCAAATCAAGACTCCGGTCTTTCCTCGGTCTTTTATTTGTCTAAAAACTATTTACAAAAGTCTATTTTAAATTAAAATAAAATTTTATATTATTTTTTTGGGAGGCAGCCAGCCAAGCCCGAAAGCCTAGCCGGCCACCTCCAGATAAAAATCCTACCTACCCCAGAACCACCCAACACCTTTTCCACCAAATAACCTACCCAGCCCTATCCTACCCAGCCCCTCCACCTGACCCCACCCAATCAGTGCATGCCACCTCACCCCCAGCCGCCACCTGCTGGCCCACCTGGCACCACACCGCCCGCCAACCCTCCACACAACCGGCCACCACCCCGCGCGCCGACCGCACATCACATGGGCACGCCACCCACTCCCACCTGCCGCCCGCCTAGACCCACCCCACCGAGCGCTTTCCCGATCATGCTTCCCACGACCTAGCCATGAGACCACCCGGTCCCGTGCCCTGGCCCACCACTACGATCTCCACCGCCCCGCTCTCTGCCCCGCATCCCCACCTACCCCGACCCCGTTTTTCCCTTCCTCCTCCTCCTCCGCTCGTCCCCGCTCGCCTCGCCCCAATGCCGAGCTCTGGCCGCGTCGCCGTGGGATTGCACCGGCCGCCTGCGCCTCCCGCAGCCACCTCCTCGTCCGCCCCCGCGACTCCCCGCCTCTCGGCTCCCGTCCTCACCGCCGCTCCTTCCTCCATCCCGCCGTCCGGCACGGAGCCCGAGCCCCATCGCCGGTGGCTGTCTCCTCCTCACCGGCCGCGCTCGCCTTCCCGGCGTCGACCCCGCCGCCAAGGTCGCCTCCGCCTGTGAGCCCCTCTCGGGCCACCCCCATCCCTCGCCGGCCGCCCCGCCGTCCTCGGCCTACCCCGGGCCGTCGCCGTCTCTGCCCAAGCGCCGCCTACGTAGCGCCCGCCCTCATCCCGTCTGCCGCTGGCCGTGCTCCATCTGCCGCTCGGGCCTCTTCCTCCGCGTACCGCAGGTCGTCGCCGCGGCCCAGTCAACCCCGCCTCCTCCCTCTCCAGCTGTTGTACATCGTCGTCCTCCGTCCGTCCCGCCTCGGCCTCTGCTCGACCGTGCCCCATCGTCGCGTTCTACCTTCGCCATATGCTTCATCTGCTGCGAAACCGGCACGAGAAGACCCATCCCTGCAGCTCCACGTTTATTTTTGTTGTTGTTGTTGTTGTTGTTCACCGTGAGAAGTTTGTCCAAAGCTATAACACCTGAGTGGCTGGCGTCCCACGCTCGATCCCTGTCATCCGAAACCGATGATCCGAAGACCGATCCCGGAGTTCGAAGACCCATTCCGTCGAAGACCGAACCCTGGCGCGCCAAGTACTTCCTCGTGGACGCCAAGGCTCGAATCCGGAGACCGCCAAGATCGCCACCGAAGGACGCCAAGTTCTTCACCCTGAATGCCAAGACCGACCCGATATGAGGACCTGACAAGATCTTCACGACGGCGAGATCGACACCGACCACGGGGAATCCGTTGAGCCGCCGACGCTGAACCAAGTCCTTCTTCCCGGAACGCCAAGATCTACTCCGTTGTCCGAGAACGTTCCCGCCGAGATCGATCCTCGACGAACCCTGGACCTTGTCGAACCCCGAACCCCCGGATCCAAGATCTCCCGAACCCAGATGTGTGAACCCTTTCCCCGAGCCCCTATTTTATAAATGCTATATATAAAACTGTTGCATATAAATTGGCTGTGCATGCATACCTGTCGGTGGTTTGGGGGCATTATGCCGATTCACCACATGATTAAATATGGAGCGTTTATGCTAGATATCTTTGTCTTATTCCGGACTCCATTTAAATTGGTGTAGCGAACCGATGCCATGTTTTTCCTTATTAATACAACATTTAATTTGCGGGGTTTTAAATAACTTGAACCATTTAATTAATTGACGGGGCCCCGGTTCCGCTTAATACTGCCTAATTGCACCGCATCCGCATCATATCATAAAAATGCCGATTCTTCTGTCTTACCATTAAATGTTGTATCCAGTGTTTCTGCTAGTGTTTGCTTCTTCGCGGATTAGGCCGATGATTTGATGCGAGTATCAACAAGTTCTCCGGATATGATTCGTCGACAGTATTTCCCAGGCGAGCATCTCTCCCCCTTCTACCTATTTTCCATTTATAGTCTTTATTTCCTCCTGTTGATCTATTGCTATCCGTGTCGCGATGCTTTAGTTTCCATACACCAGTTATATCCCGTGCAGCCTCTATATTGCCTTGGACACCTCCTATTACCCGTGTTTGGTAGATAGTTGGCCTTGTGAGTCGTAGTTGCTTGCTCAGGTGCGATCTCGTGTTGTCAAGTACCACAGTTGTTGAAATGCTGGCAGATGTTAATGGTGGAGATGCTTATTGGTGGAGATGATCATGACTTTAAATACAACTATTAAAATGCTAGATATAACTAATGCAGAGGCATTGGTGGGCAATAGATGTTATTTGGTTCTTCCACGCTCACTTGTGTCCCGTAGGACCCCGAGTACTTGATACATGTTCCTTGATTTTTTGCACTATCCACATCCGGGAGGCCTTATGGACCCCCCTGAGCTAGAGCTTGATTCATTTCTATTTCTTGGGGCCACAAAGTAGTTTGGGGCTTTATTACTATCCTGTACTGATGCCATGCTTTACTGCTTTATTTAAGATTGTGCGTGGAGCACCTGTACTGATTTGGATCGTGGAATGTTTTCGCGGTATCGACAAGCCCAGTCACACTTTCGGGTTCCCAGTCGTTTACAACCATTGTCACAAACCCTGGGTCCGTTCCGGAGCCGGCCAACTTCGTTGCGGGTAGCTTAGTGGGGTGGCCCCCTGAAATATTTATGAATCCTGTGATCGCTTTGTCGTGAATGCCTTGTTGGGTTTTGAGTTGGTTTTTCCGAGGTTGATCGAGTGTGTGTTGCTATTTGTGCACCCCTGCAGGGTAAAACTTTCTGAAAGCCGTGTCCGCGCTTATGGACGACTTGGAGCACAGTATCTCGACCATAGACAAGCATAACTAAAGTAGTGCTATAAATTTGACTTAATGTGTGACTAGTAAACAGATGCAACTATAACGGAATGGATATTAAAAAACAATGCCAACAACTGGTGGATCTGGGTTGTTTGTTATATATGCCTAGTAAGTATTGCAACTCTAATGGAATGTGATAAAAGTGCCAACAACTGCTGGGTTTTGGGATTCCTCAGGACAATTATATCTGACTAGTAAATGTTCCAACTACAACGGAATGTTAACTAAAACTACCCACTAATTATGTTAGTAGGATGACTCATGCTCTATATCTGATTAGTAATTGCTGCAATTGGAACAGAATGAGTAAAATTGCCAACTGTGTGAGTTCCTCGGTCCGACTTCCTCGTTTAGTCTTGAGGGGGGAAATAGCAGGAGGGGTTTGGTTGGTGTTAGCTTCAGGTTGGATCCGAATTAGGTCTTTCTTATCCCTCTCTAATAACCGCCAGTTGTATCGAGTCTCTATAGGTTGTTAGGGCCGCTGCGCTGCCGCTTCAGCCCACCATACCTATGTAGGCGAGAGCCGCCAAATTCTAGCCTCGCTGCATCGGCCTCGATCGACGCCCTCTTTTTCCTTTGCCCTTTGTCGGCACCCCTTTTGTTTTAGCAGGTTTGAGATCGATGTCGTTAGCAGGGTTACCCTTCCGGCTTGGCATGGGCAGGGTTATGGATGCCATTGGTTATTCTTCAGGGCTCTTAGCCCCATTTGAATCTTGTCCATAGTCGGACGCTCTATCGTTTTCAAGGTGATTTGGATCTTTGTATGGTATATCTGTATTCTTGACTCATGGAGTCGTTGTTGTACATATATGTTCTGTGGGTCCCATCGAGGACTGTTGTGTAATGGTATTACTTCGTTATTCCACCCGCACGAAAGTGCTTGGTGGGCGTCTTTGAATCGTTTCTATGCGAGTTTGTCGGAAAGGGCTAAAACTTGCATAGGGTCGATTCGAGGGTGTTACACAAGAGCCATAGTGCCAGCTGCCTGTTTTCTGCTGTTTTTGGTGCCAGTAAAGTCAGAAAATGAATATTCTCGGAATTGGACGGGACAAAAGCCAAAGTGCCTATTTTTCCGAAAGTCATCAAGTGCCAGAATACGAGACGGAGAAGGGCCAGAGGCCGGCCACACCACCTGGTCGCGTGGCCAGGCTAGGCCCGTGCCAGGGGGTGGTGTGGTGGCCCCTAGCACCCCCTCGGCCTCCCCTTCCGACTATAAGATGCGCTCAGGACGTAAACCCCAAGTACCCGATCAAAAATCCACGAAAGAGTCTGTAGCCGCCGTCATCTCCATCCCTAGATGGGGAGGGATCTGAAGCTCTTCCCGGCACCCTGCTGGAGAGGGGAATTCACCCTGGAGGCCTTCTTCATCACCATGCAAGCCTCCGGTGTGATGCGGGGGTAGTTCATCCTTGGACTACGGATCCATGTAGTAGCTAGATGGCTGGTTCTCCTCCTTTGTGCTTTCATGTCTAGATCTCGTGAGCTCCGTTCATGATCAATATCAGCTATTTGTAATTCTGCATGTTGTGTTTGCGGGGATCCGATGGATATTGACATGCTATTTCAGATTGATTATTGATTCTATTATGTCTTTGTTATTTGTGATCTTGCATGCTTTCCGTTGTTAGTAGCTATCTTGGCCAAGTAGATGCTAGCAACTCCAAGAGTTAGTATTTATGCTCGATAGTGGGTTCATGCCTCTGGTAATCTGGCGAAGTGACAAAAATCTCTAAGGTACTAGATGTGCTGTTGCTACTAGGGAGAAAACAACAATCCATTGTTCATAGAACAATTGTATTGTTTACTTTACACGCAGTTCATAAAGCAATAATGAGTTGCTTGCAACTTAATTCTGGAGGGGGTTCGGATGATAACCTGAAGGTGGATTATTAGTCATAGATGCAGTTGGATGGCGGTCTATGTATAATGTTGTAATGCCCAATCAAGTCTCAAAGGAGTCAAGATGATTAGTATATGCATGTATTTCTTTCTCGGTGTTTGTCAATTGCCCCGCTGTAATTTGTTCACCTAGTGAACTATGGATCCCGGTCCTTGTCTTTTACATATAATCTACAATCTTTTAATGCTTTGTGTTTACTTTTTGCAAACTTTTACTTCTTTCCATTCAATACGTTTAATCCTTTGTTTTCCGCAAAACACGGTGAGATTGACAACCTCACCGCAAGTTGGGGACAAAGTTCTGTGGTTGTGTTGTGCAGGTCTCCACGTTGCTACTAGCACCAGTAGTGCACCCTGCCAAAGCTCAGCTAGTAACACCTTTGGGGTGTTTCCTTGCTCCTACTGGTTCCATTAAACCTTGGTTTCATAACTGAGGGAAACTTGCTACTGTGCTCATCATACCTTCCTCTTGGGGTTCCCAACAAGCTCTTCATCAACACCACCATCAAGCATTTTTTCTGGGCACCGTGCATTGAGCCATCAAGCATTTTTCTGGCGCCGTTGCCGGGGAGTCAAGGACATCTTCACAAGGGGAATCCCTCATAACCAATCTCTTTACTTTGTTAGTTTTGTTTTGCTTAGTTTCTTTTTTCTTTGTTTGCTTGTTTTGTTATTCAAAAACACACACAAAAAATAGTTTTACTAGTTTGCTTTCTTATTTGAAAACCCAAAAAAATGATTACTCTTGAAAACACTAAGTTGTGTGACTTCACTAGCACCAACAATAATGATTTTATGAGCACACCTATTGCTCCACCTCTATCTGAAAATACTTTCTTTGAGATAAAACCTGCTTTGCTCAATCTTGTTATGAGAGAACAATTTCTGGTATTGGTAATGAAGATGCTGCTTCCCATCTAAATAACTTTGTTGAACTTTGTGAGATGCAAAAGCATAGGGATATAGATGGTGATATTATTAAGCTGAAATTGTTTCTTTTATCTTTGAGAGGAAAAGCTAAAGAATCGTTGAATTCCTTAACTAGGAATAGTATTGATTCTTGGACTAAATGCAAAGATGCTTTTATTGGAAAGTACTATCCTCCTGCTAAGATTATATCTATGATAAGTGAAATAATGAAGTTTAAACAACTTGATAATGAGCATGTTGCTCAAGCTTGGGAAAGAATGAAATCTTTGGTAAAGAATTGTCCCACTCATGGACTGACTGCTTAGATGATCATCCAAACATTTTATGCATGATTAAACTATTCTTCAAGGAACCTATTGGATTCTACTGCTGGAGGTACCTTTATGACCATCACTTTGGGTGCTGCAACAAAACTTCTAGACAATATGATGGTTAATTATTCTGAATGGCATACTAAGAGAGCTCCACAAGGTAGGAAGGTAAATTCTATTGAGGAAACCTCCTCCTTGAGTGATAAGATTGATATTATTATGTCTATGCTTGTTAATGGGAAAGCCCATATTGATCAAAATAATGTTCCTTTGGCTTCTTTGGTTGCTCAATAAGAGCAAGTTGACGTGAACTTCATAAGAAACAATGCTTATGGTAACAATGCTTATAGGAACAATTTTGGTAACAACAATTATAAGCCATATCCTCCCAACAATGGTAATGCTTATGGAAATTATTACAACAATAATAAGAGTGCTCCCTCTGAACTTGAAGTTATGCTTAAAGACTTTATTAGTAAGCAAACTGCTTTTAATAAAACTATTGAGGAAAAACTCTCTAATGCTGAAAGAAATATAGCATCTTTGGCTGAAGCTCAATCTACTTTGAATAAAATGGCTGCTAAACCTGAAACTAATGACAATCCCTTTGTAGCTACCAATGCTATACAAGTTAGAATTGATGAAAATGTTAGACTATTAGCTGAATTACATGCTAAGTGGGAAAGAGAAGATGAAATTGCTAGAAACATTAGTGTTTCTACTATCACCATCACTAGTGTTAAGGCTAGTAATAGTTCTACTACTTTAGATGATAAATTTGATTTTGATCTTGATGGTTGTAATATCTCTAAAGTTATTAAGTTCCTACAAAAGCTTGCTAAAAGTCCTAATGCTAGTGCTATGAACATGACCTTCATTAAACACATTACTGATGCTCTCATAAAGATTAAAGAAGAAAAGATGAAACATAAAGCTTCTATTCCTATAAAACAAGAAGATGGTTGGGAACCCATCATTAATATGAAAGTGAATGACTTTGATTTCAAATCTTTATGTGATCTTGATAGTAGTGTTTCTATTATGCCTAGAAGGATTTATGATATGCTTGATTTGCCTCCTCTTGAAGATTTGTTATTTGAATGTCCCACTTGATGATAATGCTAAAAAGAAACTCATGGGGAGTCTTAATGATGTTGTTATTATGGTTAACAATGCCTATGTCCCCGTTGATTTCTATGTTTTGGATGTTGAATACAATGCTTTTTGTCCTATTACTTTGGGAAGATCTTTTCTTATAACTGTTGGTGCCATCATTGATATGAAAGAAGGCACCATTAAATATCAACTCCCACTCAAGAAAGGTATAGAACACTTCCCTAAAAAGAGAGAAAAGATTTCTTTTGCTTCTCCTATGAAAACAAAATTTTGTCTTAATGCTTCTCCATTTGAGAACACTTGATTCTTTTTTTGCTTCTTATGCCTAACTTAAAGGCGTTAAAGAAAAGTACTTATTGGGAGATAACCCAAAAGTTTTAGATGAGTCTTGAAAGTTATTACTTCAGTAATAACCGCTCCTTATCCTTTTTATTTGCTTTTTGTGCCAAGAGTAACCTCTAATGAGAGAGAAGTAATGATTGGGAAAGTTGTTGTCCCGAAACAGATTTTTGTGCTTCAGCGTAAACATTCGTGAGAGAGATCTGTATGTCGGATTGAGCTGTAATTTTTTTTGCTTCTGCCCCAGGTTGTTACCTAACTTTCGTTAGTTCAACAATTTTTGATTTAGGCAACAGAAGGTCTTCAAAAAAATTCGTCTTTACCTGCTGGTCTGTTTTGACAGATTTCTGCCATTTTCTGCATTTGCTTCTTGTTGATTCCTTTTTGAGTTCTTTTGGGGAATTGAGCTTTTTGAGGGAAGTGCTTCAGTAGCTAGTGTTATAATGGAAGTTTATTTGGCCTTATAACTGAACCTTAAGACCTTTTATCTTGAGTGCACTAATGTTGCTAATAAGATTGTGTGAAGTTTTATATGAAGGAAAAATTTCAGGTGTATGAAAGGAATGAGTAATGAGATGAAGGATGGACTAAAGCTCAAGCTTGGGGATGCCACGCGTGTCACCCCAAGAAATATCCAAGAAGTACAAGCGTCAAAACTTGGGGATGCCCAAGGCATCCCCTTCTTCATCAATAAAAATTCCAGGTTTCTTCCAAACGCTTCATTTTTATTGTTTCATGCACAGTTGTGTAGTTCTTGGAGCGTCTTCTTTTTTGTTTTCATTTTGGTTTTTAGTTTGCTTGGATTTCTTAGTTTGCTGAATAAATTGGTTGGACCCCCTCTTTCATACATTGGTTTGCAAATAGTTTGGTTTGGTTTGGAAAAGAGTAGGAAAGTTCATGCTTATGTGGTAAAAAGAGCTCGTTTTTTACTGTGGCCTATGCTTTGTCATGCCATGCTTGATATTGTTTTAGCTTTATGCTTAGTATTCTTTGTTGTAGCATGACTTGTTATAAACAATTGAGATTGCTTAATGTGCCTTGGATGAATCATGTGTTGTTTTAGCATATTAAAGCATAGTATAGTGGTATTCTCCTTTGATGCTTTATTTGGGTTGACTTGGCGCATGCTCACACCATGTTATGACTATCCCAAGTCACCATAGCCTTTATGATCCTTTAGTTTTCAACTTGTAGTATCACTTTTTGCTTTGATCAATGATGTTTTGTCGCTCTGCATGATTATGGCCATTATTGCTCTCCTAGTTTGTCGCTCCCAGTCATTTGCTAGCCTCCACAACCAAGTATGAGTTCCACTCATGCATCCAACTCCCTAAACCAAGTTATTTCAAAGAGTCCACCATACCTACCTATTAGCTTATGCTATTCCAAGTATATTCATGCTTTTGTTTACCTTCCAAATTAAACTTGTTATGAGAAAACTAGTGATTAAATCTCTCACAAACTTGATGGCACACTTTACTTTATTGCCTCTAATAAACTTGAACCATTGTGTCGTCTATGTTGTATATGCTTGCACTTATTTGTTGGGGATTAGCAGAACCATGCTTTCATGGGGAACGCTTTCAACATTGCACTTGGTACTTGTACCTACATGATATCATGCTCTTTTGTATATGGATGTCGTCGGTGTGAAATGAAAGGGGAGCTTGTAAGTTCATGGAGTTATGTATATGTGTTAGAGAAACACCTGGGCTGCTGGTCTAATCCATGCTGACATGGTGAAAACCTGCAGCGTAACCATAATGAGCTGTCTATGAAGCATTCTTCTTATAAAAAAAGAGTCCTATATTGAAAAAAGAGAAAAGAGAAAAAAAGAGATTATGAAAAGAGGAAAGAGAGAAAAAAGCACCATATTCCCAGGGTAAATAAGAAGATTGCTGAGATGCTCGTTGTCTGCTTGCCTTGTCATTTTGATATGGGGATTCTTCCGTATCATCGGGCAAGGGGTACCCCGTTGGCGGTTCTCTGTGATACACATGTACTTACAATGACAAGAACTTACCGGTGACTAAACTTGAGTAGCATGAGGAGCGGCCCTCGTATACAAGGGACATGAGATTTCTGACTTATACTTCGTCAAGCATGTACACCATAGTTTGTTCACTTTAACCTTAATCACTTCAAGATGCTTATGATAGGGGCAATGAGAGATGAAAGCTATAAGTACCATAATTTTTCTAAGCTCTTTATGAGACTTGAATCCCTACTTCCTTCTATGAAGGCCTTTCTTCCACCATTATATTGAGTCTCCACCTTCTATCTTTATGCACCTACTTTGAGAGCATAGTGGCCATTCTTAGTTCTATGTGCATTGTCCCAAGACTAGTTGATGGATGCATACTTTGATATTGCTTGTTTTAAACTATTGTATCTAGTCACTCTTATGAACTTTGAAGGTGTCCTATGCATTTATATTTGCTACTCTATGAGGGATAAGCTGAATACTATTATGCTATGTTTTCTTTATGTGAAACAAACAAATGTCTTGCAAAGCATTGTTATTCATGAATCTTTTGTTTATGCCTTTTCATGTTGCATCATAGTTTCTTTGCTTATTGCTAGAACTTTGTCTTTCATGTTATGATTGAAGTACTATGATCCCAGCTTTGAATGTTTTGCAAATACTTTGATCAAGTCTTTGATGGTGCATGTCACCTCAAAAATTATTCTTTCTTTTTATCACTTACCTACTCGAGGACGAGCAGGAGTTAAGCTTGGGGATGTTGATACATTGCAAATGTATCTATTATTTTTGATGTTCCATGCTTGGTTTTATCCACTTTCCTGTGTTTTGTTCCAACTTTGGAGTACTTTTCTTATGATTTCTTGGACTAACCTATTAACAAGAGCCACAGTGCTAGCTGCCTATTTTCTGCTGTTTTTGGTTCCAGGAAAGTCAAAAAATGAATATTCTCGGAATTGGACGGAAAAAAGCCAAAGTGCCTATTTCTCCGGAAGTCATCAAGTGCCAGAATACGAGACGGAGAAGGGATAGAGGCCGACCACACAACCTGGCCGTGCGGCCAGGCTGGGCCCGCGCCAGGGGGTGGTGTCGTGGCCCCTGGCACCCCCTCGGCCTCCCCTTCTGACTATAAAATGCCCTCGGGACGTAAACCCTAAGTACCCGATCAAAAATCCACGAAAGAGTCTGTAGCCGCCGTCATCTCCATCCCTAGATTGGGACGGATCTAAAGCTCTTCCCAGCACCCTGCCGGAGAGGGGAATTCACCCTGGAGGCCTTCTTCATCACCATGCAAGCCTCCGTTGTGATGCGTGAGTAGTTCATCCTTGGACTACGGATCCATGTAGTAGCTAGATTGTTGGTTCTCCTCCTTTGTGCTTTCATGTCTAGATCTTGTGGGCTCCGTTCATGATCAAGATCATCGATTTGTAATTCTGCATGTTGTGTTTGCGGGGATCCGATGGATATTGAGATGCTATTTCAGATTGATTATTGATTCTATCATGTATTTGTTATTTGTGATCTTGCATGCTTTCTGTTGTTAGTAGCTATCTTGGCCAAGTAGATGCTAGCAACTCCAAGAGTTAGTATTTATGCTCGATAGTGGGTTCATGCCTCTGGTAATCTGGGGAAGTGATAGAAATCTCTAAGGTACTAGATGTGTTGTTGCTACTAGGGAGAAAACAACAATCCTTTGTTCATAGAACAATCATATTTTTTACCTTACACGCAGTTCATAAAGCAATAATCTGTTGCTTGCAACTTAATACTGGAGGGGGTTCGGATGATAAACTGAAGGTGGATTATTAGTCATAGATGCAGTTGGATGGCGGTCTATGTATAAGGTTGTAATGCCCAATCAAGTCTTAAAGGAGTCAAGATGATTAGTATATGCATGTATTGCATTCTCGGTGTTTCTCAATTGCCCCGCTGTAATTTGTTCACCCATCATGTTATCTATCTTAAGGAGATCCACCTCTAATGAACTATGGATCCCGGTCCTTGTCTTTTACATACAATCTACAATCTTTTACTGCTTTGTGTTTACTTTCTGCAAACTTTTACCTCTTTCCATTTGATACGTTTAATCCTTTGTTTTCCACAAAACACGGTGAGATTGACAACCTCATCGCAAGTTGGGGACAAAGTTCTGTGGTTGTGTTGTGCAAGTCTCCATGTTGCTACTAGTACCGGTAGTGCCCCCTGCCAAAGCTCAGCTAGTAACACCTTTGGGGTGTTTCCTTGCTCCTACTGGTTCGATTAAACCTTGGTTTCATAATTGAGGGAAACTTGCTGCTATGCTCATCATACCTTCCTCTTGGGGTTCCCAACGAGCTCTACATCAACACCGCCGTCAAGCATTTTTCTGGGCGCCGTGCATTGAGCCATCAGGGAGATAACATATCCACGAAGGAGATACTATATTTCTTTAGCACGGACAAAACTAGACATCCCTTTAAGATAAACTAAGTTGGATAGAACTTTTGTCTTAAAACTCTCCAAGTTGTTGTTTAAACTCAACCAACTAGTTCAGGGGTATCCGGTACGGATCCTTGGAGAAAGGAAGCAGTTCAGAGAACTTGCGTGCTCAAGAACTTGACAACACGGTCATGTGGCAACATGGCGACACTTCTAGAAAGACATCTAGAATATCACTATCCACCGATATGTCACTTAGTTCAAAAGGAAACTTGCTTGATAAGGCAAGAAGACATAGTCTCAGCATTTCGGCACAAGCCTAACTCTTTGACCGAGGAAAGTGTACCAGGGTAACATACTTGGTAGCACAATCATCCTTTTCTTGGTGATAGGGTTAACCATCACGCTGAGAATGACACACAGTCCTTGGAGTTCAAAGCAATAATGATTGCTAAGAATCTCGGATGGCCACATTATTACGAACATTCATCATTCTCGAGCACGAAAGCTCGGAGGAAGGGTGGGTAAGTAGGTGTAAGAGCATCACTTTTTTAAGGGGTCATGAAACTCAACACAACCTCTTAGTGTAAAAGGGGGTGATACTCTAAGGTAGAACAGATAGAAGCTAATCATGCCTCTTAATATGTGGATCACAACACTTTGACCTGGTCCTAGATATGACAAGGTACTGGAGTTTGTTTCTCCTGACATCCTGAAATGGTTTGTCATGACGGACCACAAGAGTATCTTGCATCAGGAGACACCAATGCAAATTACTACTTGGCTACAAACTGATAGACAGAGGTCGGAAACAACAAGGGGAAAAGGAACATGCTCAGGATAGAATCCCGAGATGTGGATGCATAGATTAACATTCTTCTGAAAACCAATGCACAGAAGAGGTAAGGTGTGGCAAAGTCACGAGTATAGATGCAAGACTCACGAGGAGTACTCTTGTCGTGATATATTTGGTTCCATTAAAGAACATCTGCCATAACTAGTGGTATGGGAAGTCCTTAATCGTAACGACTCAATCGCAATGATAACCACAAGCTTGAAGGATAGAATTGTAGTACCAGCCATCCTGAGGTAATGTTTGAACATTAACGATAGGGGTGAATGGAATGGATCTTGGGTTAAAGATCAGCTTCATGTACAAGATTCATAACACAAAATCCAGCACAATCCGGGATCTTTGGTTCAAGTCCAAGGGTTAAAACCCGAGAAAGAAGTAATTCCTACTTGGGTGACACAACGTACACTGCAAGATAGTAATCACGAGGTAACTTCCAAGAGAAGAAAGAACTTCTGAAGTACCTAAACAAACAAAAGGGAGGCACAGAAGGCGAAAGGAAACCTCAAAGCCTAGAACAGAACGCTATGGTACCTACAATAAAATATTGTGGGCCCATAAGGTAGAGAGATAATGATGTGAAGGAATCTCTCAACTGAAGCAGAGCAAGGGGAAACAAGAAATTCACAACACACACAACTCTAGAGAACTCTACACTAGGTCAACTGGCTGAGAAACGACTTGCCAAGAAGGCACCAAGGATTTGAAATACTAGAAGAGATATCAAAACTTTTCCAAATCAACACAAGGTAAGATGACCTAGAGTTTAGAGCGATTCCAGATAAGGAGAAAAAAAAGAATACTAGAGTTTTCACAAATACTTTTCATCTTTAAAGTAGTTTTCACAAACACTAGACTCAACATCGACCAACAACAAGGTTTTCCTATGGTCGGTACTGCTCTGATACCAAGAATTGTGACACCCCCGGGATTAGGGTTAAACAAATCCAGACCTTAGCCTGACATAAGCTTAACCTAGAGCTCAAGGATATCCAGTGAGAAATCGGCAACACAACAGTAACCTTGCGACACAAAAATTATTATAGCAAGCTCATAACTAAGCAAAGAACCAAAATATTACAAGCAGAGGTCACTGAGCACAAACATGAAACAACGGAAGGCAAATTATGCTATTAAGTATAGCAAACTTAACAAATGGCCTAAGAGGCCTGAAGCATGACGATGACGTCCCAGCCAATAGATTCCAGGCTGCCGGCCGGGAACCCCAAGCTACTCGTCGGTGTCAATGTAGTGCGGAACTCGTCTTTTGAGGAACACTTATCCTGCTACAAAAGTATCAACAAAGCAAGGGTGAGTACAGGGTGTACTCCACAAGACTTATGGCTGGTGGGGTTATTTTGCATAAAGCCATCTTTATTTATAAAACAAGAGGGAGAAGAAGCTCGTCTAATAAGAATATTTTAAAAGGGGATAAGAGAGCGACATCTCCGAAGAATTGATCATCATCTTGATATCCACCAAAGTAATCCTCATCTCACAACTAGGATCACCCCCTCATACCAATGAGGAAGCATCCTTAACAAACATTAGTTGCCAAGTTTTACTATTAGGTTATAGTTCTCTATGATCTCATGTTCATTGCCAAGTCGTCCATAACAGTGGACACGGCTTTTCGAAAAGATTTAATACCCTGTAGGGGTGCACAACTTTACCCACACGTACTAACCGACTCTTAATGCCAGTACATTAGCCCTCTTCCTTGGAAGGCTGGCAGAGGGTGGTTAGACACGACCTTTACCTTGCTTTCACCGAGACCATGATTCACGCCCTAAGGAGGGTTTCGCCGTAATGGGTCAAATCCCGAAACCGGTCCCTAGAGATGTGAGTCGAGGTTGGTTTACCAGGGGCTCCATCCACCCCAAGCAACCCCGGCCAAGCTTACCTACCTGTTATGATGCACCTTGACCCGCCAAATCTTTCAAAATGTTTTCTATGCATATGTCGAATGGAACGCCCGAACTATGTGACTCATGGAATCTACTAGGCAAGTTAGTTACTCGTGAGGTTTTCCAAGCCCCGTGTGGCTGTACACTCGTCTTGGTTCCGAGGGCAAGAACTCGGGTCCTAATGGTGGCGAGCATGGGACTACAAAAATCACATCCCACTATGGCCTCCCATACAAGCCTTAGCATGTTTAACCTTTACCACGGATCTCATCTCATCACGTACTCCTATCATACTAGATTCTCTGCATCGGGTACATCATCTGGATGAACCATCACTGACAGCTAAGCATGGCTAAAGAAGACACATATAATAGCTCTAGCAGTGCACACAAGCCAGACCTAGTTCTGCTAGGAGCAATGGATCAGGTAATATAAGCTCAAAGAGATTAATGCAATAGATAGGATACTCTATCTATCGATAAAAGACCACAGTAGAATCGTATGCATCATGGCAAGAAAGAAATACTTTCAAAATCATAGGATTTTATCATGTGTGGGGTTTTACTTTCCTTGTTTGTTGATACCCAAATATAGATCTTCGAGAGCCTTGTACTTGACTTGGTTACAGTTGGTCAAGTATTGTTCGTCGGTCTTCGATGGTGTTGATCTCGGTCTTTAATCTCGGTCTCGATATCCCATTCTACCGATAGAATCAAACACCAAAAACAAAGGAAAACAATCAACACATGGCATCGATGCAATGATCAAGCAAGGATGATGATATGACAAGTTAAATAGATCTTAAAGGAAACCCTAGGCATGCTTGATCATTTTAAACAGGGTCCGAAGGGTACAAACCCTAGGACAGGGGAACCTCGGAATACCTGTAAGGGGTGGATTTAGTTCTCTAATTAAACTTGTCATTTAAGTTGCTTAACAATGCATGATTATAGCTTAGATAGGTAGATCTCATTTTTCTGAACATTTTGATTTATTATACACATTTTTCTGACTTATAAATAATTAGATATTGAATTTATAAGGTTATAGCATTTTTTGGATTTATTAAACCATTTCTGAATACATAACAAAACTGGGAGTTACGTTTTACACTAGGCTAAACCTAGCCACACAGGCTGACAGATGGGGCCCGTGGCCACCTCATCGTCCACGTGTGCAGGAGAGGGCCCAGCCTGGGTTGACCGGGTCTGACCCGAGCGGTGACGCACAGGAGAAGTCACCGTGACGTCACGCTGGCGGGGCTCTCAGGCCGGTGACGGTGGCGGTGATTGGTGGCGAACTAGGAGGCGCGGGATAGCTAGCTCGAACAAGCGTGAAGTGGGGAACCTAACTATGGCGGCGCTGCTACAAAGTAGTCACCGGAGCTGCGTCTACGGTGAGCTCTAGTGGTGGCCGACAGCGGCGTTCAATGATGGAGCAAACCAGAGAACTAGGGGAGGAAGGGAAGGGTCCAGGAGGACCGTGTGCTCACCCTGGAGCTAACGGACGCGATGGGGAGGCTGGAGGAGGGCTGAGGCGACGACATGGCCACGGTGGAGCACGGTCGGAGGCGAGGAAGACGCGGTTGGGGCGGCCGATTGCGAGCTCCCGCGGTCGATTCCTCTTGCACGGAGACGAAGGAGACCACGGCGGAGCTGATGGCGGTCTCCGATGGACGAGAGGAGCACGGCAACGGACGCCGGCGCATCTGCCAGGGCTAGGGTTCGGCTCTCGCAGCGATGAAGAAGGAGAGCGCTGGGGGGAAGAGAGGATAGGGTCGAGGAGGAGACGTGCACGGCGTGGTCTTATCTCCTCCAAAGGGAGGCGAGGCGCATCGTAGTGGCTGGCAACGATCGACGGCGAGCGGCGCGCCAGGAAGCTGCTTGCCGTTATCTGCGAAGATGACGAGGTGAAGGGGTATGGCGGGCTGGGCTGAGCTGGGCCACGCGAGAGTTTGCTGCTGCACGGGTGGGCAGCAGAGAAGGGAGAGGGAAAGAGGGCGAGCTGGGCTGGGCCGCTACACTGTTTTATTTGCAAAAGATTTTCCTTTTTGTTTTCTGTTTTCTCTGTTGTAATTTTCAAAATAGATCTGTTTTGTACAGTTTCGAAAATACAAGAGGCTTTGTAAAAAGTATGAAAATATGGTAGGGACTCCTTATAGCAATTTGGGTTCCAACATTTTGGTGCTATTTCAAAATATTCAAAACCTTTTGAATTACTTTCGAAAAGAGGGGAAGAACTAGGGTTTTATATTTGATCTTGTTTCGTGCATGCATTTTAAATTAAATGATGCTCATGATGCACAAATCAAAACCCTAATTAATATTAGCTAAAACTGGGGTGTTACATTAAGGCCATAGTTGATGGGTGTTTGGGAAAAGTGTGTTTGCATGTGTGTAGTACATGCACACGGGTGGATGGATTAGACGGATTGGTTACTAGCTTAGAGCTAGCTAGGATTAGATTTTCTTCTCCTTTTATTTTTATTTGACTATGTTATTTTCAAACTCTTGTTGAAAAACATGCCATGCAAAATAACCAAAAGATTCAATGCAAAAAAGGAGGGAGATAGATAGCATGTTTAGACAAGTTTATTTTAGTTGGTTTTATTTGATTTTCATTTGATTGAATACAAGCTCCATCAATGCCACAAAATCTCACTAAACCCGAATAGAATTAAGGAGAGATAGGGCATGGTCTTGCATGGCCATGTATATTCTATTTGTGAAAACAAGCTAGAGTGTAAACATAGACCAAGAATTTGAATGAGCCCTCAATTTGGAAGATGATTCAAAAGGATGGTTTTGTGGAATCTTACCAAAATCATATGGCTTCATACAACCATGGACATACATGGGTAGTAAGGTGGCCATGCTAGTGTGTATGTGTCAATATTAAAATGACCACAAACTATGCAAGCAATACCATGATCCAAATAGGAACCATATGGGAGGCTAAGAAGTATTTCTACTCGCATATCATGCAAAGGTGGCTATGAGGCTCCACGTACTCAATATTGTGAAAACAACATATGACACATATGGAAACATGTAGAAATAGAGGTGGATCCATCTTACTACATATGAGCTAGACATAAATAGCAAAAGAAATACAATAGGGCATGTAGAATTGGGATGGTGGAAACATAAGGTGGTGACAAAGAAAAGATATGCCCCCAGCTCAACTTGAGCATAAAGAAGTTATCAAGAACGAAGTACAATGTATCAAGAGGCAACTACAATATATTATGCATATGGGTTAAGAACCAAAAAGAGGGGTTTTATATGATGCTCAAATGCAAGGTGGCATGGTGACATGACCATGATATAATGATGATGCAACAATACATGTAGGAAGTAGCATTTTATTATTAAACCATGTAGCATTACAGATGTTAGACATATGGGATGCTACAAGGTTGTTCGACATACTCGTCGAACTCATCCTCATCTTCATACTCGTTCTCACCATCCTATTATTATCCCATGAAAGTGTCATCGTGGTAGCGGCGGCAGCTGGTGGTGCAGCAGCTCTGGCGGTTGGTGCAGCCGCTTCGGGTGTTGGATCATGAGGTGGTGCAGCTGGAGTAGGAGCAGACAAACCAGCAGTATGTTGTCCCGCGAGCGACACTCATCGCGCGATTCCCACATGGTCAGGTAGACGACGTTGAGGACGTGGTGCAGCCGCAGGTGCAGGATTAAGCGTGTTTCCACCATATTTTTGTACCCATAGGCATATACACTTGTGCTTTTGAGGACTAACCATGGTAGATATACCTCTTGAACCGGCGAACGTGACAAATGAAGAGATGCATGCTCACTTCACCAAGCTTTTGGTAAGACGTGCGCAAGATGTTGATTCAAGACTGGAGAATGTTGATCTCATGCTCAATGAAACCATTGACAAGATATAAGGACTAGAGAAATCCTACAATGACAAGCTTGAAGATCTTACAAGTTCTTACCAAATAGTAGAAAAGGTGATGTGCAACCGCAATGATCAGTGGTTCCAAAGATTGAACCGAGCGATTACCATGAGTCGACACAACGCACATGGATAAATCTGGAGAGCTCTGGGAAGGCTTAGCAAAGGTGTTAGCAATTATCAAAATAGCAATGCAAAGTTGAAAAGATGCTTAATGACGGTACTGTACAGGTCCTAGGCTAGACCATACTAGAGACGTGAGCCTAGAGCACTAACAATGTCACATCGCGGCACAACAAGCAATGGTATGATGATACAACACCCTAAAAAGCGAATCAAGATGTCCAAAATCACTATGATGGCGAGTGTCTAAAACTGATCTATGGGGTCTAAAAATAGGATAGCCCCAAAAAAATTGTCGAAATTTGTCTTCCATGCTCCGAAAAGCGTGCAGGCGCAAAAAAAATGTCGCTATAACGACCGATGGAGAAAAGTGATCCCCAACGCCAAAAAGCAGTGTATCCAGAATTTTTTCTCTCCTTCTTCTTAACTTGCGGCCAGACTTAAACTCACGAAATTAGATTACAGCACGGAATCAATATGGAAGGAAACAAAACTAACAAGGAAGTAACAACTCTACTTGGACTCGTGCCACGACAGGAAACCGATCGGGTCTTTGTCGTGGTAGGAAGGTGGTGGTAGAGTCTAGGATTTATGGTGGCAGGGTATATGGCGGCGGAATATGGTGGTGGATGTATGGCAATGTTGATGATCAGCTATCGTGGCGGCGGTGACTAATGTGACCAAAACTCGAAACTCTAAGGGACGAGACACTAAGACTAGCAACTCGACGCAAGGATGTAGACACGAATTTACCAATGCAAAAACTAAAAAGACAATGCAAGTCGAAGATTGGTGATGGGATAAATCTAATCTCTAATTGTGTTTTTGGCTTTTTCGTGGGTTATAGGAAAAACAAATCTACACTAGGAAAAACTGTAAAATCTCACCGAGCAACCTAAAATCTGATACCACTTGATAGGGCAAAGGTTTCCGACCTTTCGATGAGATGGTGATAGTCGATTTGGGTGGATTTTGGGCTTGATGATCCGACTAAACGTGCGAGCACCAGCGTCAATGCAATCGCTAGGCCAATCTCCTAGAGGTTACTGATCTTGCAGAAGCACGATTAGCCTGACCAGTGAGGGTCTTAATTCCTACCTAAAGTTCAGAACATGTAAGAACTAATATTGCAATCAAGATATTGCAGATAAAGATGAAAGCTTTATTGAAAAGGTGGGATCCTAAATAGGTGCAAAGTACAGGAGGTCTCTATGACACTCAATCATTGGCGAAGTTACAATGATGGCTAACTTTTAGTCTAAACAAAATCCGAGTCTAAAGTGACGGCCATGGGTGTATTTAAAGAGGAAAATGTGGGGTTTCGGCCAGCCATATGTATGGTGGCCTAATCCAACCCTAGAAGGCCCTTTCCCCTCAAATACGGACTCTAAAAAGTGGCTATTAAAATTCTTGCGAAAATAACATGGGTTTGGCCCAAAATAAAGGTGACGCAGAACCAAATTAAGCTATGGACGAATCTACGAAGTAATATTCTTGAATATTTTGTCCAAGCCTTCAATCTTCATTATGGTGGCTTCTAAGTTCTGAAATCTCCACTTGTGGCGTCCTCTTCAATCCTCATATGTTTGCTACCATCTCCATGCATGATAATGCTCCAATGTTTGTCCCTCTCGTCCATGCTAGGTCCATCATTCCTAAGAGTAACAAACACATCTGATTTAGGCAGCATCATATTCTCATGTGAATGAGAAATAGTTCCAAGAAACAAAAGTACCTAATAGTTAAATTGCTTGGCACAAGCTCGAGTGATAGGTCCTTGTATTTGTGTAGCTATAGGTACAGTGGTTGTATCAATAGATGGGATTTCCACATCATGTCCCAAATAAAAATACAAAAGAACTACGGATGTGCATTGATTTCATAGCGCTGAATAAGAACTGTCCAAAGGATCACTTCCCATTACCGTGAATCGATCACATAATCGATGCAGCCGCGGGGTGCGAATGTATTTCCTTTTTAGACGCATATTCAGGATATCACCAAATTCCGATGAAGGAGCAAGATCAGGATGAAACATCATTCATCACGCCCTATGGTGTATTCTGCTACACAACAATGCCCTTTGGCCTCAAAAATGTTGGGGCAACATATCTACGGATGATGCAGAGCTGCCTACGAAGTCAAATTGGCACAAACATTCGAAAACCTTGACAAGTTTTACATCAAACTCAACCCGACGAAATGTTTCTTTGGAGTTCCGGCAGGGCAACTCCTCGGTTATCTCGTATCAGCAAGAGGAATAGAAGAGAAAATACAGGCAATCCTAACAATGAAAAAAACAAAGAATCTTCGAGGCGTTCAGCAGCTGGTTGGTCGAGTCGCAACACTCGGTTGTTTTATCGCTCGTTTAGGCGAAAAAGCACTACAATTTTACGCCATTGTGAGGAAATCAGATAAATTCGAGTGGACAGAAGAAGCTCAACGTGCCTTTGAGGATCTCAAGAAAACACTTTCGACATCTCCTGTCGCTGTGTCTCCACGAGAAAAGGAGCCACTACTTCTCTACATTGTCGCCACTAATCAGGTCGTCAGCACAGTTTTGGTCATAGAACGACCCGAAGAAGGGAAACCCACGGTGTTCAGAGACCAGTTTATTTTCTTAGCGAGGTCCTCTCGCCATCCAAGAAAAGATACCCGCACTATCAGAAACTATCATATGGAGTGTTTATGACAGCATGAAAGTTGCGCCTATATTTTTCGGAACACCCGATCATAGTAGTCAATGAAGCGCCTTTATCCAATATCCTCAATAATGTAGAAGCAACCATATGCATCTCTTTATGGGGCATCGAGCTATCCCCTCGAGACATCACGTACGAGAAGCACAAAGCAATCAAGTCACAGGTTTTTCCCGACTTTATTAGTTAATGGACTGATCTACAATGCGTGGGCCCACCTGACCTTTCTAGCGCATGGAGAATGTATTTTGACGGATCAAAAAGAACGAAAGGAGCAGGAGCACGAGTCATATTAGTATCATCGCAAGGCGATAAAATGTGGTACATACTTCAGATGAGCTTAGCAAATGCGTCCAATAATGAAGCTGAGTATGAGGCCTTGTTGCACGGTATGCATACGGCCAAAGCTTGTGGTGCAACTCACCTCAAAATATTCGATGATTCCAATATTGTAGCACGACAAGAAATGAAAAAGTGTGACGCTATCAGCAACAACATGATTGCCTACCATGATCTGTATAGCATTATGGAAGCCCAACTCGATGGATGCGAAGTATCGCACATAGGAAGAGCAAGTAATTAGGAAGCCGACAATTTGGCAAACATAGGGTACTTATGCCTACCAATCCCACCCGGGTTTTTTGGGAAGAGATAACAGAGCGTTCTATTAAAGCCAAGAGAGTTTCTGAGGTCATAGCACCCAAGACAGGAAAAAAGATGAAGGTTGGAGAAGTCTTGCCGCATTTCATGCATTTGTTGTTGGAGACCATCAAAGCGGTTGTCGATACTCTTGAATTCAGCTTGAGTTTCACCGAATCATTCATCTTGGCGTGACTCAAGAGCATTGCAAAGTTCACGGAACTCATGTCGGATGATGTAGTTTCTTGTGAGCCTCATGTACGAGCCAACAAAACTCAAGTCAAAGGTAAAGGTTAACAACTCAAAAGGGTGACGGGAACCTAGGACTATATACACACACATGGAGATTGTTGGGATTGACACGACTATGAAAATGAGCAACAAAACGTCCTAACAAAGACTAAGCTCAGTTGTCGTCCCAATGCAAGGAGAGGCGATGGCCCATTTGCAAAGATAAAGATGAGCAACGGATTTTTGCACTTGCCTTGGGCGCTCTTCTTTTCTATCTTCCTTACAAGCTTGATACTCTCTTTTGCTATGGGAGACTATTTATCTTTTTCTTTGTATCTTTTTTTGCTCTCCTTGATGCTACCAAGTCACTCTTGCTATTGCTTTTGCACTCTCAATATCCAAGGACAAATGCACAATGGTAAAGCAAACACAAGATGAGCCACTCTCGTGGGATAGGTACACATGAAGGAAGATGGGGTTAATAAGGTGACACATGTTATACCTTCGTTGGTGATGATGAACTTGCGGTCGGTGGTGTGGGATGATGTTCGGGTGCCATGGTGTTGATGAGCATGGATGTTGTTGACGCGAAAGCTTGTTGTTAGTTGCTGACACGCACACGGGACACAAACAAATAAAGGAAAGTAGCCAAAACGAAAAAGAGGCAAAACTGTCAAAATTGGGCGTTTGGGGTCGGAGACTCCGGGTCTGAGGCTAGAGATTCTAGGGGGCAGAGATTCTGGGGGTTGAGGTTGGATACTCCGGGGTCGGATTTTCTGCTCGAATAGCTCTTGTTCTTGAGCGGAATTCCACACCTTGGGGCCTCAAATCCACGAAAAATGGCCAAATTGGGCTGGGAGAACGCAGGATAAATCTAGACCAATACCTAAGACAAGATTTGGTCAGATCAAAACCACAAATAACAATCCAAATCAAGGATCGATCCAAAGGCAAATTTGGTGCTCTTTTTTTGGGGGGGGGGGATTTCGAATTTATGGTGGATAGAAAAAAAATTGGAGGGGAAATTCGCGAGCAATGAAGCTCATAATACCAATATGTTGAGGGATAACCTCGGGGGTGCCTGTTCTTTCACGAATTCCCGTGGAAATTGAGGGGGAAGTGCGGGGAAAATAGAGAGGGTATGAACTCCACAAACTCACGCACGAAGAACATGATGAACACACTCACACAAAGACACGATAGAAGCCAATAGCTCACACCGGCGACGACCGGTCCGGCGCAATCCCTAGGATCAGCGTTGGGTGAATATCTCTCTCTTGATCCGGCATGGCGAGTGGGGAGTCTTGGTTAGATCTTGACGTCTTGGCAAAGGGACTCCATGAAGGGGATCCGTAGCAGAAAACAAAAAAATTCCTATGTTGGAACCCCAAAAACTGCCTAGGATCTATCTATGTAGTAATGCGGTAACGACCGAGCATAGAGAATACATACCCTTGTAGACCGTACATGGTTAACATTTCGAGGGGAACATGGTTGAAGTAGTCGTACTCGTAGCCGACCTCAAGGTCGAGAAGCTCCTCGCAGGTCACCCTTGCTCCTTCTTCATCGTGCAGCAGCTCCGGCACATGACATTTTAGCGCCCCAAGTGTTGCGCCTCGTGCCTTCGTACACATCCGGTGCACGATAAGACCTCCGGCTCCCTGATCCCCCCGGGAGTGCAGAAGTTGATATCTGGCTAGGAATCCCTGCAGTGCAACGACGTGCTGCACGTGTGCCACGTTCGCACAACCCAGACTTGGGGCCATGGTCCCAAGGGCTAGAGGGAGAGGGAAGGAGAAAGTTAACCAAAGGAATTCTCCAAATATTGGTGTGTTTAATCCCACCCATGGGCACCCCTTTATATAGGCGTAGGGGGTGTGCCCTCCCTATTAGGTTAGCCATGTTTGACTATTAGTAAAGGAAAAATACCAGGCATTTTTGTCTCAATCGGATGGGCCAAATGCTCTCAGCTCAACAGGAGAGCAGCAAATGATAGGAGCAGTCGGGTGGGCCTGGTGCCCCACGGTGGCTCTCTCAAGGCTTGCCATAGGCTGGCTGGGCCCTGGGCGGAGTGGGGCGAATGGCGCAGCTTGCCCGGCGCTGACAATGAGGTGTCACCCGGGTGGGCTGGCGCTTGCTTGCCCGCGGCCAGTTGGCCATCCCTGCCCGCCCGCTCCCCCGTGAGCTCCCTTGGGCCGGGGTCGAGCAGGCTGGCAGCTGCTTGCTGCCCCGTGCGGCAGATGTTATCTGCCGCCTATGTCGCTTGGGCTGTTTTCTTTTTCCCATTTCTTTTTGTGCAGATTTTCTCTTAGGCTATTTCCCTTCAGGGATTTAGTCTTATATGAAAGTTGCTTTTATAAATCTTAATTTAAATATTATTTAGAATATATTAATTCATAATTAACATATAATAAATGTATATTTAAATTCCCATTTATCCGGAAAAAACTTTTCTAGTCTTTTCCTTTATTCTTTCTCCGAACAACTTCGGATCTCTCTGTGGAATGATTCTGGCTTTCTCTATTGTAATTCCGTCTTACGAAAGATTGCTCTCATTGTACCCTTAAGTGTATCCCCTCATGGCTCGGGAATGCTCTAGATATGATCTATATCAATGATCAACAAAGGGACCAGGGATGTCCATGTGACCCCTATGCATTCCTGATGACAATGTCGTTTGAACCGGTAAATGTAGCATCCATTTCCTTTTGTTTATTAGTATGACTTGTCCAAGATCCGATCATTGGTATCACATACCTTGTTCAATCTCATTAACAACAAGTTATGTCTTCTTGTTACTGTGATATTAAGTCCCCGTGACCAAGTCACATGTTGCAACATTTATGGATGTAATCTCACCAAGCCGGTCGTATGTATCTTTACCCGTCATGTGGGTGAACAAATATCGCTCTTGACATATATTGCCTCTACGATTCCTCCGAGTACCTGAACACACCTTTATTGCCATCGTATTACCAGATGGTGTTTGATGCTATCTAAGCACTCTCGGAAGATAGTGATTGATATAGCCTCACGGTCTAAGGAATTATGAGTCTAGATTTAGCTGTTGCAACAATGAACTATATGACTTGATCGTGTTGCAATCCTTCGAGGAATGTCCACCACATCATTCTCCAATGATATGACCCTGTTGTCAATTGGCATACATTCCCATGATCTTGAAACCTAGATCATCCTCATGACCAACGAACTAGTATGAATAGAGGCTACTAGGGACTTGGTTGTTTCATATCACACCTATACCAATGTTTCTACTTTGTATAGTTATAGCACAATATGAAACTATTGTAAATTAATTGAGATATGACAATAAAAACCTATTTATTATTTGCCTCTAGGGCATATCTCCTTCAGTCTCCCACTTGCACTAGAGTACAAATAATCTAGCTCACATTTTACTCATATAAACCATATAACATATGCATTTATTGATCAAGCATGCTCACGGGAAACGTCACGTGCATGTTCTGTTTTACCAGATCATTATGTCTTTTGCAAATCGTTAATGTCTTCCTAATTTTGACATTCACACCATTATCGTGTAATGGGTTGAAGTATTCATTTGGCGACAAAGTGAGACTTTGTTTCTAGTGTTTACAAGGACGGTTGTTTTCATAGTTGTCATCTAAACTTTGAAACACACTTTGCTATCATTTGTATATGTATGACAATTATGGCAATAGAACGAGGCCGAATTCCAGGAGCCTACAGTGACTTTAGATTAACCTCGAGGGCTTTCTCATGGGCACTGTGCCCTGGGACACATCATTCTACGTTAAAAGCAGACTAGCCCCACCATAACATTATACATCACATCAGATGGAGCCTTTATACTTCTATATCTATGTAGATCCTAGTGCAAGAAATGCATCTATGCCAATTACATTGCTTCTTGCCATTTAAGTACAAACTTAATACTAGTTCAGTGATCAACTCATGAATCACTTAAAGACATGTTCTTACAGTTAAGAGTTAGTCCTTCCATCCAGAACGTCGGGTCAAATTACGTCAAGTATACAACATGGTTGTATGGAAGAACCTATGACTGAGGCATAGGAGATGCACGCATCTCTTTCTTTTAACCAGAGTTGCAATACTAACTCAATGCTTCATATAGTAAGAACTTCGTTCTTACCTTGTTCCATTTTGATCTTCTTTAGAATCTTGCCTTAGGACATTCTGAACATCTTTCAGAATCAAGTCCAGGAAGCATTCGACATTCAGTGTTTATTAAACTCACTAATCTATATTGATAGATCTCATTGTTTAATAACTTTCAACTTCATCCTTATTTATCTACTTAAAATGTTATTAACACCAATTACAAAATTCATATATGTCATCCACATATCACAAAATGATTTCACGCTCCCACTCAAATATTTGATCCATATTTCAGACCCAGGGATTTCACTTAGCTCCCACTCAAAATATGTCAGCTACATATTATGATTTAGCCAAGATGATTTTCTTCCACTCAAATCTAGGTCCTGTCGACAATCTTGGACATTACAAAATTCCTTGATCATCATCAAATCGAGAATTCCAGTAACAAGATTTCAATATCCTTATATTTCTCGCACTTAGGTCCATCATGCTTCTTTGTATTTCGTAGGTATGTCTTGTTCAAAACATGACAATTGAATCAACAATATAATTCCACAAACTTGTAGAATATATAGTTGAATCCTACTTTCTTTACTAAAAGTATTCGCTAAAACTTTATGATCATTATAATTGGTTTCTCCTATATTTGTAGAGTTTAGATTCATGAAACAAATTCCGCTACGCCACTCAACAATTCGGAGGTAAGGTCAAATACCTTGTTTGATCTTTTACTTTCTTCACCTATATCTTCATCAAGACATGTCAACTTAGGACAATAGCAGGTTTGCCCCTTGTGGACGATGCATTCATAGCTTCCTAAGAATGCTCTACAAAGGCTTGTTTATTCGCCATGACTTCGACTTATCGAAATATCCAGAAACTCGAACTTTCCATAACACTTATGGTGTTGTTTCCAGGAATCTTTTAGATGTTCCTTTGTATTTCAAACGAGTGTTTTTCTTATTTCGATCTCTAACTCTAAACGATAACTATAACCCCGATAAGAGATAATATAATATCATATGTATCTAATACAAAATGTTTACGATGTTTAGACATTTCAACATAGTTTGAATATGTCCAATTATCATAATTTGTGAAACATCTTTCACAAATCCCTTTTATGCTAAACTTAACTTGAATATATTGGTCATGTCAATCAAATCGAAGAGACTTCATATTCTTGTTAATTTCAATATCCTCCTATTGTTGTGAACTAATTTGAACAATTCAAATTGTTTCAAACTTCATGTTTCATTAAGTAAATATGCTTATTCACTTAAGTCCACAATTAACAAATGATTTCCACTACTTGATGAAAATATGATACATCACTATGTATAAAATTCAACATTTCTTCACATATCACCGTTTTACCAGGCGAAGTTTTAGTCATTCTGCCCAAGAGGAATGGTTTTGCGAAGTCTCTAGATTAAGCATCTAGGACCCCGATCTTCACTAAGAACATGCAATAACAAAAATGACTTAAACTATAGTGTCATTTCATTATTAAATTTTGGATATCTTTTAGAATTCTAATCCTTTTATAAATGTTCAAACCATTATCATTAACATAGTGACGAGAATAACTTATTTATAATCGTAATGTGACCATAACGGTATTGTTCATAAGAATAGTACAAACTAGCTTGTAACTTGTTCATATGAATAATTGTCTCGCCTAAAGCAAGACACACAAACAGGGACTACAAATTTATATTCAAGTCCACTAATCCAAATGATAAACTTTGAGGAAAGAGGTGATGTCGGCCATCAATTGTTTTGCTTGCCGTCATCAAGTCATGTTGCCTCAAAAACAGCAATTCTCAAGCAGATCCTCCTGTTTTCACAAAATGGTACAAGTATCAAATACTTTGCAAACAGCAACGAGTTTTGCAAGAACCACATTTATAATTTGTATATCTTACATATACCTTTTCATCCATGACCTCCATTGCAATCAAGCCCTTCCAAGAGTTCTCAACTCTAATGCAAGATCGCTAAGTGTTTTTCCAAACATTTTGTTTTCATCCATGGTGGAGGAAAACCCATCTAACGGCTCATATGTTATGTGCCAGATTTTGCATAATACAAAATTGTAGTCCAACTCTCCATCGAATGGATAATGGATTATTGGATGATTATGGAGAAAACACAAACATTCCAGAGTCATCGAATTATCTCCTAATGGTTATTGTATCAAGAAGAGAAGATCACATTTTACGTGGATATCCCTCAGGCGTGGGTATTAATCTATGAAGTTAGACCCTTTTGCTAAGTTCCACATTAAGAAATATATTCCCATGGTCGCAAAGGACCTCAATGGGATAGGCCATGATCTAATAAGATAATTGCAAACAGACATCTAGAGTAAGTTTATAATTAGAGTTCAATTTATAATTGGTCTCCACTAAAATTGTCATCCCCTGGACGATTTTAGTGATCACCTGATCCCAATCCTCTACACCTCCCCCAATCATCACGGCCTTCAGTGCAGTATCAAAGGTAGACATTCCCTAATGTCAATCACATCATACATGTGACTCATGCTCGATCTTTCAATCTCTTTTGTTTTGAGGCCATGTATATACATGCTAGGCTCGCAAAATCTAACTTGTGTGTATTCGCTGTGCAACTTGGCTTACACCCACTATATGCGAACATAGATATGTCTGACCCCTGATCATCACAGCCGGGCTTATAACGAAGAACTTTCTTGGTGGTGCACACACAAGGGGAACACGGAACATTGGAATTAAATAGGGATTATCTTATTTTCTACTGTTGAGTATCTAAATACTAACACACAATAAGATGTAAAATAGATATCAGCATCATATGTATAATTTGATATGATATGGTGCTTCTTGCGCCTTGATCTCCATTGAGCGATCCGGCATGATCTCCATCTTGCCCTTGGTTTGACGCCAAGTCCACGACGCCTCCACCAGGTCGTCCATCGGAACGATGACTATTACTATACTACTTCGTAACAGAAAAGTAAACTACTTTACCTTCATAACGACCAATGCCACATCATAATCACATGCCCCCTGCAAAATAAAGTTAGACGCCTCTACTTTATCTATTGCATGTTTTACGTGGTTGTTAGGGCTTTCGCAATACAATCGTTTCTAATCAACGAACTTTCCAACCACAACATGGATCCAACAGTTGTCTTTATTACACCTATTTTGGGGCCCTCCGTTGTAAATGATATATCAACTATTGAATGAGAGACAGACGCCCTCTAGACACTTATACGGTACAAGCCATATGTTGAGCGTTGAACCAGTCTCGCGTACGAATACGCATAAGATCGGTCCGGGCCACTTCATCAAACAATACCGCGATATAAACAAGTACAAGTTATAGGGTAACAACTAAGGGATCAATGCCGACACAATACTTGTGTGTACTGGCCGTATAGCACTCCTACGCATAGATGGGCTCTGATACCACTAAAGGGGATCCGCATCAGAAAACAAAAATTTCCCTACGTTGGAACCCCAAAAACTGCCTAGGATCTATCTACTGCCTAGGATCTATCTATGTAGTAATGCGGTAATGGTCGAGCGTAGAGAATACATACCCTTGTAGACCGTATGCGGTTAACGTTCCGAGGGGAACGTGGTTCAAGTAGTCGTACTCGTAGCCTACCTCAAGATCGCGAAGCTCCTCGCAAGTCACCCCTTGCTCCTTCTTCATTGTGCAGCAGCTCTGGCTCACGACATTTAAGCGCCCCAAGTGTTGCGCCTCGTGTCTTCGTACACATCCGGTGCATGATGAGACCTCCGGCTCCCTGATCCTGCTAGGAGTGCGGAAGTTGATATCCGGCTAGGAATCCCTGCAGCGCAATGGAGAGAGAGGGAAGGAGAAAGTCAACGAAAGGACTTCTCCAAATATTGGTGTGTTTAATTTCGACCCATGGACACCCCTTTATACAGGCGGAGGGGGTGTTCCCTCCCCATTAGGTTAGCCATGTGGGACTATTAGTAAAGGAAAAATACCAGGGATTTTTGTCTCAGCCGCATGGGCCAAATGCTCTTAAGCCTAACAGTATAGCAGCAAAGGACGGGAGCAGCCAGGTAGGCCTGGCGTACCACCACGACCTAGCTCCGCTCTTGCCAGCATTGTGGCCTAGTTGGCCGACTCGGGTGGGCCGGAGTGCCCTGGCGGCCCAGCTTGCCCGCTGCATGCGCGGCAGCGAGGCGTCGCCCGAGTGGGCTGGCGCTTGCTTGCCCGCGGCTCGTTGGCCATCCCTGCCTTCCCGCTCCCCCGTGAGCTCCTTCGCCGGGTCGAGCAGTGCTGGGCGTGGTGGCAGCTGCCATCGCCTGTGGTAGATGTTATCTGTCGCCTATGTCGCTTGAGCTGTTTTCTTTTTCCCTTTTCTTTTTCTGCAGATTTTCTCTTAGGATATTTCCCTCCGGGGATTTAATCTACTATGAAAGTTGCTTTTATAAATCTTAATTTAAATATTATTTAGAATATATTAATTCATAATTAACATATAATAAATGTATATTTAAATTCCTATTTATCCAAAAATACTTTTTCGGTCTTTTTCTTTATTCTTTCTCCGAACAACTTCGAATCTCTCTGCGGAACGATTCTGGATTTCTCTACTGTGATTCCGTCTTACGAATGATCGCTCTCATTGTACCCTTAAGTGTATCCCCTCACGGCTCAGGAATGCTCTAGACATGATCTATATCAATGATCAATAGAGGGACCAGGGATGTCCAGGTGACCCCTATGCATTCCTGATGACAATGTCGTTTGAACCGGTAAATGTAGCATCCAATTTCCTTTTGTTTCTTGATATGACTTGTCCGAGATCCGATCATTGTTATCACATACCTTGTTCAATATCGTGAACAACAAGTCATGTTTTCTTATTACCGTGATATTACATCCCCGTGACCAAGATACATGTTGCAACATTTATGAATGTAATCTCACTAAGCCAGCCGTATGTATCTTTACCCGTCATGTGGGTGAACAAATCCCGCTCTTGACATATATTGCCTCTACGGTTCTCCGAGTACCTAAACACACCTTTATTGCCACAGTATTACCAGATGACGTTTGATGCTATTTAAGCACTCTCGGGACACAGTGATTGATATAGCCTCACGGTCTAAGGAATTAGGAGTCTAGATTTAGCTGTTGCAACAATGAACTATATGACTTGATCGTGTTGCAATCCTTCGAGGAATGCCCATCACATCATTCTCTAATGATATGACCCCGTTGTCAATCGGCATAAATACCCATGATCTTGAAACTCATATCATCCTCATGACCAACGAACTAGTATGAATAGAGGCTACTAGGGACTTGGTTGTTTCATACCACACCTATATCAATGTTTCTACTTGGTATAGTTATAGCATAATATGAAACTATCTTATATTTACTAATTGGAGGAACCGTTGGAGGCTCCACGTTAATCCTGGAAAACGACCTAAAACTAACGTTAGGATCTCAGATTTATGGTTCAGATTAAGTAGTAAGGGATCAAAAGAGTTCTATGTTTAGACGTATGTAAGAAAAAACAAGTCATCAGATATAAAATAGGGCAACACAACCTTTAAATGCATCCTCTCAATAAAAAAACTGTAAACGCATCTTATGAAATCGACATATCTCGCCCGAAGAGTATTATGTGTAGACGGAGGTAAGAAAAAACAAGTCAGATATTGCTCTAAAAAAGTCAGATATAAAATAGGGCAACACAACCTTTAAACGCATCTTATGAGATCGACCGATCTCATCTGAGGCATATCAGGTTGCAACGCTAATTCGCTAATTCTTTCTAAGCTACCACGGTGCCGGCGCTCGAGTAGATTATTCACCCATGGTGATTTGTGCTGATTAAGACATAATGCTGATGCATGTCAAGACGGATTGTGTTGTTCTTTCTATGCCGCTGCGCCACTGGTGATCTGATGCTCGGCTTATCTCGCGCCGCCGCCCTTCTACACGGCGATGGATGCCTAGCTGCACAGAGCTTCATGCTGTTGCTGAACTTCTACCTATGAGCTTCACCAACGATGACTACCATCTCTCCTGATCGACTTCCACCTTTCGACATGGAAGGAAGAACGAACAGCGCGTACTTAGATCGGGATGACTGAAGTTTTCTGGTCACGAAAAGGATACAAAATTTGTGGGACATGGCATATGATTTTCTGGCACCAACGCAACTCCATCGTGTAACATTCAGGTTTGGTCTTCTTCAAAGTTGTATAAATAGGTTATTGTTTATTTTTTAATTCTGCACGATTGAAGATGCACGTGAATGGAATTAGTGGAAGCCAATTTAGACGGCAAGCACAAGCTGCTTCATGTGTGATCTGCCAATCTAATGATGACCAAGTACGTTGAGATGGAACTAAAGAAAGATTAGTACTTACGATTTGGTGACAAAATACACACATGTAATGCTAATTCAGAGTTTATGTATAGCTTTTAAAGCTGATTTTTTTCCGATTCAATCGTATGCACAGCGGAGAAGGTTTAGCAGTGCAGTGGTAAATTATAAGAATCTGAATGGAAGCCTAATAGCTTCCCTCATCTCAGAGTTCACCCAAGTGCGTCCTCCTCCTCTCGGGTGCAAAATTGTATATTATTACATACAGAACAGACTATTCTTGAGTTAATTAATATTGCAGCTGTTGGTCCTTTGTGCTTTAGATTGTATAATTTGTCAAGGTAGATGCATACTATCACCATTAGAATGGAATTGCTCTATCACTTTACTTGAAGAATTTATCACCACTCACATATCACATACATGTCAAGTAAAGGATTTTATGATTTCGCAACCAGTAAATAGATCCGCAAAGAAACCAGAGTTGATATTTTATTTATGTGAATATATAGTTCAGAAAAGGTGATCTTAATTATCTATTCCCTAATTAGCACGACTATTTAATAATTAACAAATTGGCATAATAAACAATTCCATGTTTGAAGATTGTTCGAAGGTCATGGTAGATTTCTAACAAATATCTCGGGTAAATATAGCCGGGAAAGAAATATTCCTTACCATATCATCGACACAATGAGCTTCCCATGTTCAACATTAGTTATGGGTATTTATTTTGAAATCAGTGTATAGTATTTTCTATTATTTCTATATCAAGTAGGAAAATCATGACTGGTATGATTAATATTTTTCTTAGTTTCTGACACCTTGAACACATTAGGATAGTAATATGGTGAAAGAATCCAAATCAAACTAATAAATTGTATCTCGACTGAATATATAAAGTACTATAACAATAGAATGGCCATTTCTAAAAAATAGTGGTAATGTAACTAAAATTTAGAAAATAGCAGTTATAAGGTATAAACAACTATTATTTGTAGAATGTAATTAATTTTGGAGGATTTTAATGTGGTGTAACTTCCAATATCTGGGTGCCATGTTTTTTTTTGGGTATTTTTATGCACATAATTAGAACTTTCACATCTAGGTGTTGCATTCCATATGCAACCGAATAGTTGACTCTCGAAGACACGAACAATAGAAAAGAGATTAATCTCCACATTGTCTATTTCCATTGTATGCGTGTGTACAAGGCCCTTATGTGAAAGTTACACGCAATTTGAGAGCTTCTTGATGTTAAACTGTTTGTTTACCTTCTCATAAGTTCGTCTACTAGGTTCTCCTATATATTTAATGTTTTTTTGCACACCATTCATTCATAACGACATTGGAGTGCTGCTGGATATGCCATATAGAATTGGGAATCTTATCATCCACCACAAATGCGAGCAAAAAAATGCGGGAATTTTGACTTCCACCGTTTCAAGAAATCCAACACCTAGATGATCTTTGCTCAAATTGCTAAATAGTCAAGATTTGAAGGCAACATTGCCATGGAACATGGTCAACATGATATCTATGAAAATCACATGTGTAGAAGTACTAAAGGTGATGTTTAACACACACGATATGTCGTCCCTGGTGATTACAAAGTAACATATGTGTGCACAAAGGCTACACTATAAGATGCTAGGTAAGCAAAAGTTCCAACTTAAAATGTATTACCTCTAATATGAATACAAACTATAATGAAGTCCAAAAATGACTTACTATATTAATTTAGGAATAGAAGCATTGTATATTTTGGTTAAACAAATTCTATTTATCAGTAATTGAAACTTTGTTACCAATATTTCTATTTTTTGTAAGCCTTCGATCTGATTAGGTAGCAACATTCGCTCATTCTAAGATGTTTCTTTTTTTGTAATAATGCACTTTATTATGGGTAAATAAAAGTGCATGGATGTTTGTTTCTATTATGTAACTACGAATCTGTGATGATTTTTTCAATGAGAGATGACTTATATATATGATATCCCGAACACATTGATCTCCCATTCCTCAAAATTAATGATTAATTAGTATGAGTATTCTTATTAACCTAATGTTTGTGTTCTCTTAGAATTACTAGCCCGTGTAGGTGCATGGGTTAATGACCAGTTATAAACTAATTGAGATATGACAATAAACCTATTTATTATTTGCCTCTAGGGCATATCTCCTTCACTCCGATGCCAAGGCCTTGTACAATGAGGAAGGCACGATGCAAACGCCAATGAGGTAGGGGATATTCGGTGCTCCTCTATCAAAGGAGCATGAGGCAAGAACTAGATAGATCTATAAGGGGTGTCCACTAATTCCAAATATCAAGCCTAGGGTATACAATAGAGGTGGGGGAATATATATAGGTCAGCCACTAGTTCAGGGGTACTTTAGGCAATAAAGGGTAATGTTTGGACGGATTTGGGGTTACACGGGCTGAAGGCCAAAAAGGCTTTTAACATGCCTGTCTCACTTACACCGGAGACTCTGGGGTGTGAGGGCCGGAGACTCCAGGGTGGACAGAGACTCCGGGGCGGAGCGCGGACTCCGGGGTAGACTCCGGGGTCATAGACAAAGAGATCCAAGTAGGGGCTGGAGTCCTGCCCGTAGTCTTGGGGGAAGAGACTCTGGGGTCGAAGACCAGAGACTCTGAGGGTCGTGGAAACTCCGAGTGTGGTGAGGCTCTCTAGTGAAGACTCCGTGGGGGTGTACTCAACGCTCCAAGCAAGGGTCCAGAGACTGGTCCGGAGTCCTGGCCGGAGACTCTGGGGTTGGAGGCCGTAGAGTCCGGGCTTCATGGCTGGGGACTCCGGGGCTTCAGCCTCAGCAGCATCTTCTTCATGTCTAGCTCCTTATACTTCATCCGTGGGGGTTTGGCGATGCGTTGGGGCTTCATATTTGATAATACATAGAGTAGTTGCATGAAGTAGCATTCTACCACAAAGATGTGCCCATTTGATATTGTGTATGGTTTTGTTCCTCGTGCACCTATTGATTTATTGCCATTACCATCTTCGGTGCAAAATAAATTGGATGCTACACAACATGCTGAAATGATATTAAAATTACATGAGACTACTAAAGACAACATAGAATGCATGAATGTTAAGTATAAACTTACTGGGGATAGAGGAAGGAAGCATGTGGTGTTTGATGTTGGTGATCTTGTTTGGTTGCATTTGCGCAAAGATCATTTTCCTGATTTCTTGGAAATATTTCTCATATACATTAGAATATGATGCTGCCTAAATCAGATGTATTTATTACTCTTAGGAATGATGGACCTAGCATGAACGAGAGGGACAAGCATTGAAGCATGGTCATGCATGGAGATGGAAGCAAGCATATGAGGATTGAAGAGGACACCACAAGTGGAGATTTCAGAACTTTGATGGCACCATGATGATGATTGAAAACTTGGATGAAATATTCAAGAATATTACTTCATAGATTTTTCCATAGCTTAATATGGTGTTGCGTCACCTTTACTTTGGGCTAGGCCCAAGTTATTTTCACAGGAATTTAAATAGCCACTTTTTAGTGTCTGTATTTGATGGGAAAAGGCCTTCTAGGGTTTGATTCGACCACCATATCTATGGCTGGACGAAACCCCACCTTTTCATCATTAAATACCCCCATAGCCATCACTTTAGATTGGATTTTGTTTGGACTAAAAGTTAGCCATCATTGCAACTTTGCCAAGGTTTGAGTGTTGCAGAGACCTCCTATACTTCACACCTATTAAGGATCCCATCTTTTTCAATAAAGTTTTCATCTATATCCGCAATATCTTGATTGCAATATTAGTTCTTACCTCTTCTTGATTTCAGGTAGGAATTAAGACCCTCGCTGGTCAGGCTGATCGTGCTTCTGCAAGATCAGTAACATTGATGACCCACAAGTATAGGGGGTGTATCGCAGTATTTTCTGAAGGGAATATGCCCGAGAGGCAATAATAAAGTGGTTATTATCTTATTCCTTGTTTATGATAAATGTTTATTTTGCATGCTATAATTGTATTGATTGGAAACCTCAATACATGTGTGTTTAATAAACAAATAAAAGGTTCCTAGTTATGCCTCTCTTATACACTAGCTCGTTGATTAACAAGATGATCAAGGTTTCCTGATCATGGACATTGGATGTTGTTAATAACAAGGTCATAACATTTATGAAATGATGTGATGAACATTCATACGAAGTATAGCATTACGATCAAAGTCATTATGTTTATATTGCTATAACATCATACGAAGTAATCTTAGTCCTTAGACCATGAGATCATGTTAATTGCTAACATCGGAAGAATGACTTGATAACATCAAACGTCACACCGTAAAAGGGTAACTATAAAGGTGGGTTAAGATACTCCGAAGGTGTTATGTTGAGGCTCATGGATCAAGAGTGGGATTTGTCCATCCCGATGATGGATAGATATACTCTGGGCCCTCTTGGTGATATAACATTAAGATAGCTTGCAAGCAAGTGACGTGATCACTAGAATGTTATATCACGAGAACGAGAAAAGAGTGCATGTCGGTAACAAGATCAAACTAGGTATTGGGATCCTGATGATCGAATCTCGGACATGTAATATATTGCGAGACAAAGGGATTTGGTTACGAAGTTAAAGGTTCACATGATCACAAGAGTCATCATTGAATATGTGGGAGTCAGTATGGATCTCTAGGTCCCGCTGTTGATTATTGATCGGGGAGGGGTCTCGATCATGTCTGCATTATTTGCGAACCGTAGGGTGACACACTTAAGGTATACTGACACCATTTTGAGCAAATATGTTTCAGATAAAGATTTAAGAAAGCGCTGGAATCATTTCGATGGAAACCAGAATTGTTTCGGATGAAATTACAGAAACTGGTTCTGCATGTGATATTGAAATGTTGCAGGGGTTTGATGTGAATGTTTGTTAATTAAAGTAATTAAAAAAATCTGAATAAAATAAATAAAATAGTTTTATTTAATGAGAGCATGCATTAAATTCGGTGGAAATTTAATGCATGTGAGTGGAAGTGTGAGTGGAGGCATATTGTAGCATCCCAATTGTCTAACAATTGCAATGCTACTAGCCTAGTCTATATATATGCTACCTTCCTACATATAATTGTTGCATCATAATTATATCATGCTCATGTCATCATGCCACCTTGCATTTGAGCATCATATTAAAACCCTTTTCTTTTGGTTCTTATCTCATATGCATTATTAATTGTATTTGTCTCTTGATAGATTGTATTTGGTTCTTGATAAATGCTTGATGCCCAAGTTGAGTTGGGGGCATATCTTTTATTTAACTCCACCACCTTTCTTTGTCACCACCCCATAGTCCCACCATCCAACTATATGTGAGCTTTGCTTTTGTTTTGGGTTTACCTCTATCTCATGTGGGTTGGGATGGATCCACTTATAATTCCACATGCTTACATATATGCATCATGTTGTTTTCACATTATTGATATATATGGAGAGCCACATGGCCACCTTTGCATGCATGTGGTTAGTTTCACTTGCTCTAGCTTCCATATGGATCTATCAATATATCCCATGTATGAGGATGTATCTTGGCCATAAATAATCTAGTGGGAAAATACACACTATATTGGTCAAATGACTTCATCCATGTGCATATGCTAAATAATTCATATTGGTCAAGCAAACTTCTCCTTTGTATGGGTTTATTCAAATATCTTGAATGCATGTAAGAATCATTGAGCCACATTGCATTATAGTTGTTTTTACAAATATTATGGTCGCCTTAATGTCATGCATGGCCCATGCAAGCTACTCTTCACCTTCTCTTTTTCTTGGGTTTTTGGAATGGCCATTTGATGGTTTGAAATCCAAACTAGTTTTTCCACCATTTAGATGCCAACCTTGGGTTGTTCCTCCTTTTGCTCTTGTTTCTTAAACCCTTGGATCAAGTATGCTTGGCTTGTTCTAAGCAAGTCAAAATTATTTGAATCTAACCCTAACCTCTCTCTCTCACTCCATCTTTAGCTATCCTTGGTTAAACTCTAACACCAAACCACCACCATCGAGTGGCCTCTTTTCTTCTTTCTTGTGTGGCAAGTAGATCAGGTCACTCCACCACCACACATCGACTCCTCTTTGTCCCCCTTTCCTCCCCTCCCTCGGTGGACAACAAAGAAGAGAGAGAGGGCAAAGAAAACCTACCCGATGCCCTTTTCCCTTTCTTGTGCACGCCACCATCCCATGTGCCTCTAGCTTTCTCTCTTATCTTCCTACCTAACCAGGCACTTCAGATCGAGATCTGGAGCTCCCAGGTCGCCTTCCTTCCTTCTTCTTCCTCTCCACTCTAGCCAAGGTCCTCCATGTCTATCCCTAACCCTAGCTTCTGACCTCTTTCCACCAACGTCCTGCTATACTCCAAGGCCGATCAAGAGCACCAGGCGCCTCCCCTGCTTCCTCTACGTCGCCTAGAACATGCAGCCGCCACTGGAGCTCGCCGGATAAGCCGTACCCGACGACAACCAAAGCTTCCTCCTCATGGCCGGAGCGCGAGCCTCACCGCCGTATCTCCTCTACCTCTTGCGCCAGCGACCGCATCGACAAGCTCTTGGTGAGCATACTGATCTACTTGACAAGGTTCCCCGCTCCCTAAACCCCTAGCGTCGCTAATCCTTTCGTCGAGCACACTGTGGGCGCCGACGACAACGCTCTGTCGCTATATCCGTTCAGCACCGCCGTTCGTTTGTCTCCTGTTCTTCGAGTCCTAGCCGTCGCTATGATGCTCCCCTTTGAGTGAGCCCTGAATCAAAGTTCTAGGCCTCGGAGCTCTCTTTCAAACAAGCCAGCACATGGTAAAAACGACCCACCTCAGCCCTGGGAATCTTGATCGCAAGATGGATGTCCAAGCAGACCCACTTGTTCTCAGTTAGTTTGTTCTTCGCAAAACTGCACGCAGCTCAGTCCACCATAGCTCTAGCCGATCCCACCAGTGCGTAGATATTTTTCTCCTGGTCACTTCGAGTACTCATACGCCCAAAACCGTGTATCACACGGGGAGAAACCTAGCCGGAATCGTAGAGCTGACAGAAGAACTCATCGTTGTTAACATGTTGATGTCCATCAGTCCCTCCTCTGCTGTCAAGTTTGGTTTTCAAGTTTTTGCATCGAGTTTAGACACCAAATCGACTGCACCCAGGTGGTCAGCCGGTGCGACCTAGCCAACAACCCTGAGGTTTCAGGTTTGATCCCCCCGGTGGCCCCTTTTTCTTTTGTTTCCGTTAGCTGACAGTCAGGACCCACCCATCAGCGGCTGTGGCTAGCTTCCTATGTGTACAAAAAGTCTATGTTATGTTTCTCTTTAATAAAAATGATTTCAGAAATTGTTAAATATGTTTTAAATCCAGGAAATAATATCTTTTAATTGACTTATCCAAATAATACAAATGATATATGTTTTGGAATCAGAAAAATGTGAGGAATCCAAATATGCCCTCCAAAATAATGTTTGCCTAATTTAAATTTTCGAGATGATTAAATTGCAATAAAATGCCTTTTCTTAATTAATTAATAACTTTAATTCTATAACTCCAAAAGCGACAAATAATATGTCTAAATCGATCAGCGCGACGAGCCCGTTCTGATTATGCATTCCATGATATGAATTGAAGCATGCATCATATAAATATTAAATAATCAGAACTGTTTCTGGTAATAAAACTTGGCCAAATAATTAATAAAATGATTTATTCTTGTCCCCACACCTCACCCTTGCCATGCTACATTAATGCCATGTAAATTGCGCATCATTCACCATGGCATGCTTGGTTGCTTGTCGCATTTTATTTATATGCTTGTGCATTTTATTTATGTTGGCCCTTGTTGGTTTGATTCTTATTTCGAATAGACGCCGAGCAAGAGAAATATCAGGAATCCCAGGAGTACTACCCAGATCCATCTCTCGCTTCAACTGAGCTGCCAGGCAAGCACTACCACATGCTTGCATACATATAGTACCTATTGCCTCTATCTTATTCTTGCATCATTGAGTCGCGAATGCATTAAATTGAATCCCAAGTACTGCATAGCCTTTACTTGTAAACCCCACCGAGCTTGTTCCTCCATCCCATGAGCCATTACTACAGGAGTTGTTTGAGCCATGCGAGTCGTAGAACAGCATGTGTAGGGTATGTGAGTGTCTTATGCACAACGAGATACCTAAACGACTTAACCTGAGTAGTAATGGGATAACTAATGAAATAGGCACCGGTGGGCAATATCTGTCATTTGGTTTTTATGTCCACTTGTGTCCCGTGGGACCCCGAGTACTTGATTCGTGTTCCTTGACTATTCGCACTATCCACATCCGGGAGGCCTTATGGACCCCCCCTGAGCTAGAGCTTGATTCATTTCTATTTCTTGGGGCCACAAAGTAGTTTGGGGCTTTATTACTATCCTGCACCTATGCCATGCTTCACTGCTTTATTTAAGATTATGCGTGGAGCACCTGTACTGTTTTGGATCGTGGAATGTTTTTGCGGTATCGACAAGCCCAGTCACACTTTCGGGTTCCCAGTCGTTTACAGCCATTGACACAAACCTTGGGTCCGTCTCAGAGCCGGCCAACTTCGTTGCGGGTAGCTTCATGGGGTGGCCCCCTGAAATATTTAATGAATCCTGTGATCGCTTTGTCGTGAATGCCTCGTTGGGTTTTGAGTTGGTTTTTCCGAGGTTGATCCAGTGTGTGTTGCTATTTGTGCACCCCTGTAGGGTAAATCTTTCTGAAAGCCGTGTTCGTGGTTATGGACGACTTGGAGCACAGTTTCTCGATCATAACAAGTATAACTAAAGTCCCATTTTTAATTTGACTAAATATCTTACTAGTAATTAGTGCAATACCCATGGAATGGTTAATAAAACTACCAACGGATGGGTTGTTCGTCCGCTTTCTCGTTGGTAAGCGAGAAGGAGGATGGATCTGTTACTTTTAACTGTTATAACTGTTGTTCCTAATTAATGGACATCCGTCTATCATTGGTTAGGCAGATGGTTAGCAAGTATCTATAGACTTGTTAGTTATTATCTTTTGCTGCAATTGCGTCACCCCAGGTATATGTCCCCTTTAGAGGCATAAATACTTGCCGAGTACCCCTAGGGTCTCACACAATAAATTGTTTGATTCAGATGAGCAGGTGTATTCGCAAGATGGATACTGGGTGGAGGAGACAAATGATGTTGGCAACGATCACTCGGTGTAGAGATTCTGGGGATGGGGATCCGTGAGATCTATGGGCAGGATGTGCTTATTTATGTGGCATCTTATGCCGATTTGCTTCTTATCCGTACTCGGATCTTGTTTCGTGCTTCCGCTTGATACTCTGTTGATTGATGTATGAGGAGCTAGCCTACACTATTATTTATATCTAGGATATTTGGATCTTGCCGTATGGCATTGCAATATTTCTATTTCTTTTAGATAGTATGGCTCTGAGAACTGTTGTAAGGTAGATTGCATACATACTCACTTGTGTATGTATTTGATCTCTTCGCATGTTGCCTACGTCGCTCGCTCTTGTCCCGATGTTCTTGGAATTGGTTAGGGCGGATGACGGGCCTACACGTGGGTGGCCCTAGGCCTCCGCTGTAAATCCCTTAACCACTTTTAGTTCATCCAGGCTTGAACTTAGAGCATAGGGTCCGAGGTTGTTACAATTGGTATCAGAGCCATCCCGCCCTTCAGGGTCTTAGCGAAATGGTCGTTGTCAGTCTAGCAAATATTTTGGTAGTTATGTATACTAGGGAAAAACAAAATGCGAGAGTAGGATTGCTTCCATTTTTCTTCTTACCCACCCACCCACCCTTTTCTGGTAAGGAAGTGTAACGTTTTCAATCCTCTTCTAAAAAAAATTCAAACTAGGTTCACGTGTTCTGGGTTTCCGTAGTACCATAGAAAGTGTGTGTGAGTGTGTAATTCCTTGTCTATCTGTTGCATCCAACTTGTTGTCGCTATCTGCCTTTTGGTTATCAACTATTGGTACATTCCATACCGACAGGCTTTTGTAAACTGACGTGATCTATCCGACTCCTTGTTAACCGGCGCAATCTTGTTAAGGGTGTTCTTCCTTCCAGCATGCTTTCACAGAATGTGGAGTTGCTAATCCCTATCTGATAAGTGGTTTTGCACATTTATTGGTATTTTAATGCCAAAAAATGCGGAAAATTTTTCTTTGATACATCTGTGTTTCCACACTCCTCTTCAGTCATGTGTGAAACATTATCTATCTTCCTTTTATCGGCATGTCCATGCTAAATCATTCTTTTGTCAATGGCGCTTAATCTTGGAGTTTTACTTCATCATCAATTCTTCTGGGCTAAATACATAACATGTGTCGATCTGATGCTTGCGATCGTAATTTGGTTCTCGGCAAAGCTATATGACACTTATCATGAGTGGAGTATGGTCAATGCTATCGACACAATCCTCCAAATTGTGGCGGTTATCTCCTATGATTTGAGTTACACCGTGATCATATCTATGCATATTCAAGTATCTTTGGCAATCCGGAGTTTTCTCAAGGCACTACGGTGGTCTATCATCTGTTTATCATGCTTCACATCTTTTTGGAACTCCATATCTGCAAAATTCTCTTTGATACGAGGGAATTGCATCTTTTCGCCTCTGATAGCTTTTCTTAAGGTATGAGCTATCATTGTTCCTTTATCCAAGATCTCTTTATCTTTGTAACCGGCGATCCAATCGACAATGTGAACCAAGTGGCATTTCTTGTTCTCTTCCGAAGGACCAGATAATCTATTCTGTCAATGCATCTCTTTCAACATGAATCCTTGCTCTTAATGTTGATCTTTCAAAGAGCATTGAGCTCAGAAAGTGTTTCGGGCATTTATTCGTTTCTTCCGCCACGTGAACTTGATATTCTTGGAATATCTTGTTAATCCATGGTGGTATATCGTCATGATATGCTTTCTTATTCTATATCAATGGAAGAACATGGAAGATCATCTGTGTCTTTTCTCTCAAGCTTCGTGAGCACTGCCTGTGTGCAAAGTCTCAAAGTGTGAATTCTGACTTCTTGAAGTCACCTATCTCGATCACGTCTTTCTGCTAAATACATTGCTTCAATTCTGGAATCAGCAAGTCCATTGTTAATTCCATCCTCCACCTTCAATCAAACCCGGAGTCTTTCCTTGTTGGCGAGTTATCATTGTCGTTCCGCTGAAGATTTCCTCAAGACTGATAAATCTCTCTCAATCATTTCAAGAAGAACATGGAGTTCTTTTCACCTCTGTCTCGTCAAGTAATCTTTTGAAATCCTCTCGTTCCATCTTCTATCCTTAATCCACCGGATGCCATGAAGAATTTCTAGATCTTTTGTAATCCTTCTGTTCAAGTTGTTGCTATCTTTTTCTTTATCGGTTGAACATTGCAGTTGTTCTCCATAATCTTCCTTCATATCTTTCCGTTGGCTTGTTACTTCCTACATGACGACAACATTATCATCTTTATATATCTTGAATCCGGCGAATCGTTTGCATCTATCCTTGTGTTATAATGGAGTTCCATGAGTTAACCTTGTCAAGATCTTCAATCTGTTTTGGTAGTTGGGTTGCATGGTTTTCCTATTCATGTGTGGAGTAATGCTTTGGGTGCGGGATGGAGTAGCTACCATACCACTACTCTTGTCATTCGCTCTTGTACATTGAATTGGGGAACTAATGCGATTTAACTCATTCCACGGATGTAGAAGTGGCCTTTATCCCTCGATAATTTTACTTCCGTCCTAGTTTTACGGAGTGCTCTCTCGAAGAAAGTAATCAATAATATCTTGTTGGTGATCTCGCCATTTCTACACGGAACAAAATCTTTAATTATCTGGTGGGAATAAACGCAAACTATTTTCTGTCCTCGTCTTTCAACCGGTGCTCTACATTCCCAAACAAGATGGAGGAAAATATCTCTCTCTTTGTTTCATCAATTCTTTTTTCTGTGGTAAAGCCAATTATGGTTGATGCCATCAGCCGCAAATCTATTGCGTTAGACTCAAGTTTAAATAAAGCAATAAGTATCTCTACAATAAACTCCAGATCCTCCATATTCTTTTCTTCTCGGGATTCCACCATAATCTAGCATCACCTACTTGTCTAGAAGATATATCCGAACATCTCAATTGTGTGATCCTTGGTTCTTACCGTTGCAACAAGAATCTAATCCGACAATGTCTAACTAAATATTTCCGTTGATATCAAGGAACTCTATTGTCTGAAGGCGATATTGTTTCCGAACTTCTTTTCCCAAATCCGAGAGAAGAAACAATGCTATTTTCATAATGGTTGATAACTTCTAAAAAGTCATTCTTTTCTTCCGGTGAGACAAAGATTCATCTTAAATCTTTATTCTTAATTAGGTGTCGTTTCTTTCTCCCTGATACATCATCCTTTCTATTTCTTTCACAAGTGGTTATATTCTTTTATCATGTTTCTCGAGAAAATCGGAGCTATGTTCATCCTATCCTTCTTGTCTCACGATAATCCTTCAATTCTTCTAACCCTTTGTGTCTCAAGCAAAACGGAAGACTCGCAACAAGTCTAGCAAGTTTGCAAGGTGTAGTGGTCGCACCATTCCATTGTTCATCAACTCGGGAACATGAGGGTCACCTTCGTTCCGAACACCCGCCTCTCCTTGGGTTGGTTTCTTTTTTTTTCCTAGGAATCTCGGGGCGAGATTCTTGTTTAGTGGGGGAGAGTTGTAGCATCCCAATTGTCTAACTATTGCAATGCTACTAGCCTAGTCTATATATATATGCTACCTTCCTACATATAATTTTTGCATCATAATTATATCATGCTCATGTCATCATGCCACCTTGCATTTGAGCATCATATTAAAACCCTTTTCTTTTGGTTCTTATCTCATATGCATTATTAATTGTATTTGTCTCTTGATAGATTGTATTTGGTTCTTGATAAATGCTTTATGCCCAAGTTGAGTTGGGGGCATATCTTTTATTTAACTCCACCACCTTTCTTTGTCACCACCCGATAATTCCACCATCCAACTATATGTGAGCTTTGCTTTTGTTTTGGGTTTACCTCTAGCTCATGTGGGTTGGGATGGATCCACTTATAATTCCACATGCTTCCATATATGCATCCTACTGTTTTCACATTATTGATATATGGAGAGCCACATGGCCACCTTTGCATGCATGTGGTTAGTTTCACTTGCTCTAGCTTCCATATGGATCTATCAATATATGCCCATGTATGAGGATGTATCTTGGCCATAAATAATCTAGTGGGAAAATACACACTATATTGGTCATATGACTTCATCCATGTGCATATGCTAAATAATTCATATTGGTCAAGCAAACTTCTCATTTGTATGGGTTTATTCAAATATCTTGAATGCATGTAAGAATCATAGGGCCACATTGCATTATAGTTGTTTTTACAAATATTATGGTGGCCTTAATGTCATGCATGGCCCATGCAAGCTACTCTTCACCTTCTCTTTTTCTTGGGTTTTTGGGATGGCCATTTGATGGTTTGAAATCCAAACTAGTTTTTCCACCATTTAGATGCCAACCTTGGGTTGTTCCTCCTTTTGCTCTTGTTTCTTAAACCCTTGGATCAAGTATGCTTGGCTTGTTCTAAGCAAGTCAAAATTATTTGAATATAACCCTAACCTCTCTCTCTCACTCCATCTTTAGCTATCCTTGGTTAAAATCTAACACCAAACCACCACCATTGAGTGTCCTCTTTTCTTCTTTCTTGTATGGCAAGTAGATCAGGTCACTCCACCACCACACATCGACTCCTCTCTGTCCCCCTTTCCTCCCCTCCCTCGGTGGACAACAAAGAAGAGAGAGAGGGCAAAGAAAACCTACCCGATGCCCTTTTCCCTTTCTTGTGCACGCCACCATCCCATGTGCCTCCAGCTTTCTCTCTTATCTTCCTACCTAACCAGGCACTTCAGATCGAGATCTGGAGCTCCCAGGTCGCCTTCCTTCCTTCTTCTTCCTCCCCACTCTAGCCAAGGTCCTCCATGTCTATCCCTAACCCTAGCTTCTGACCTCTTTCCACCAACGTCCTGCTACACTCCAAGGCCGATCAAGAGCACCAGGCGCCTCCCCTGCTTCCTCTACGTCGCCTAGAACATGCAGCCTCCGCTGTAGCTCGCCGGATAAGCCGTACCCGACGACAACCAAAGCTTCCTCCTCATGGCCGGAGCACGAGCCTCATAGCCGTATCTCCTCCACCTCTTGCACCAGCGACCGCACCGACAAGCTCCTGGTGAGTATACCGATCTACTTGACAAGGTTCCCCGCTCCCTAAACCCCTAGCGTCGCCAATCCTTTTGTCGAGCACACTGCGGGCGCCGCCGACAACGCTATGTCGCTAGATCCGTTCAGCACTGCCGTTCGTTTGTCTCCTGTTCTTCGAGTCCTAGCCGTCGCTATGATGCTCCCCTTTGAGTGAGCCCTGAAGCAAAGTTGTAGGCCTCGGAGCTCTCTTTCAAACAAGCCAGCGCACGGTAAAAACGACCCACTTCAGCCCTAGGAATCTTGATCGCAAGATCGATGTCCAAGCAGACCCACTTGTTCTCGGTTAGTTTGTTCTTCACAAAACTGCGTGCAGCTCAGTCCACCCTAGCTCTAACCGATCACACCAATGCGTAGATATTTTTCTCCCGGTCATTTCGAGTACTCATACACCCAAAACCGTGTATCACACGGGGAGAAACCTGGTCGGAATCGTAGAGCTGACAGAAGAACTCATCGCTGTTAACATGTTGATGTTCGTCAGTCCCTCCTCTGCTGTCGAGTTTGGTTATCAAGTTTTTGCATCGAGTTTAGACACCAAATCGACTGCACCCAGGTGGTCAGCCGGTGCGACCTAGCCAACAACCCTACGGTTTCAGGTTCGATCCCCCCGGTGGCCCCTTTTTCTTTTGTTTCCGTTAGCTGATAGTCAGGCCCCACCCGTCAGCGGCTGTGGCTAGCTTCCTATGTGTACACAAAGTCTCTGTTCTTTTTCTTTTTAATAAAAATGATTTCAGAAATTGTTAAATATGTTTTAAATCCAGGAAATAATATCTTTTAATTGACTTATCCAAATAATAGAAATGATATATGTTTTGGAATCAGAAAAATGTGAGGAATCCAAATATGCCCTCCAAAATAATGTTTGCCTAATTTAAATTTTCGAGATGATTAAATTGCAATAAAAATGCCTTTTCTTAATTAATTAATAACTTTAATTCTATAACTCCAAAAGCGACAAATAATATGTCTAAATCGATCAGCGCGACGAGCCCGTTCTGATTATGCATTCCATGATATGAATTGAAGCATGCATCAAATAAATATTAAATAATCAGAATTGTTTATGGTAATAAAACTTGGCCAAATAATTAATAAAATGATTTATTCTTGTCCCCACATCTCACCCTTGCCATGCTACATTAATGCCATGTAAATTGCGCATCATTCACCATGGCATGCTTGGTTGCTTGTCGCATTTTATTTATATGCTTGTGCACTTTATTTATGTTGGCCCTTGTTTGTTTGGTTCTTCTTTCGAATAGACGCCGAGCAGGGGAAATATCAGGAATCCCAGGAGTACTACCCAGATCCATCTCTCGCTTCAACTGAGCTGCCAGGCAAGCACTACCACATGCTTGCATACATATAGTACCTATTGCCTCTATCTTATTCTTGCATCATTGAGTCGCGAATGCATTAAATTGAATCCCAAGTACTGCATAGCCTTTACTTTTAAACCCCACCGAGCTTGTTCCTCCATCCCATGAGCCATTACTACAGGAGTTGTTTGAGCCATGCGAGTCGTAGAACAACATGTGTAGGGTATGTGAGTGTCTGATGTACAACGAGATACCTAAACAACTTAACCTGAGTAGTAATGGGATAACTAATGAAAGAGGCACCGGTGGGAAATATCTGTCATTTGGTTTTTATGTCCACTTATGTCCCGTAGGACCCCGAGTACTTGATTCATGTTCCTTGACTATTCGCACTATCCACATCTGGGAGGCCTTATGGACCCTCCTGAGCCAGAGCTCGATTCATTTCTATTTCTTGGGGCCACAAAGTAGTTTGGGGCTTTATTACTATCTTGTACCTATGCCATGCTTTACTGCTTTATTTAAGATTGTGCATGGAGAACCTGTACTGTTTTGGATCGTGGAATGTTTTTGCGGTATCGACAAGCCCAGTCACACTTTCGGGTTCCCAGTCGTTTACAGCCATTGACACAAACCTTGGGTCCATCTCAGAGCCGGCCAACTTCGTTGCGGGTAGCTTCATGGGGTGGCCCCCTGAAATATTTAATGAATCCTGTGATCGCTTTGTCGTGAATGCCTCGTTGGGTTTTGAGTTGGTTTTTCCGAGGTTGATCCAGTGTGTGTTGCTATTTGTGCACCCCTGTAGGGTAAATCTTTCTGAAAGCCGTGTCCGTGGTTATGGACGACTTGGAGCACAGTTTCTCGATCATAACAAGTATAACTAAAGTCTCGTTTTTAATTTGACTAAATATCTGACTAGTAATTAGTGCAATACCCATGGAATGGTTAATAAAACTGCCAACGGATGGGTTGTTCGTCCGCTTTCTCGTTGTAAGTGAGAAGGAGGATGGCTCTGTTACTTTTAACTGTTATAACTGTTGTTCCTAATTAACGGACATCCGTCTATCATTGGTTAGGCAGATGGTTAGCGAGTATCTATAGACTTGTTAGTTATTATCTTTTGCTGCAATTGCGTCACCCCAGGTATATGTCCCCTTTAGAGGCATAAAGACTTGTCAAGTACCCCTAGGGTCTCACACGATAAATTGTTTGATTCAGATGAGCAGGTGTATTCGCAAGATGGATACTGGGTGGAGGAGACATATGATGTTGGCAACGATCACTCGGTGTAGAGATTCTGGGGATGGGGATCTATGAGATATGTGGGCAGGATGTGCTTATTTATGTGGCATCTTATGCCGATTTGCTTCTTATCCGTACTCGGATCTTGTTTCCCGCTTCCGCTTGATACTCTGTTGATTGATGTATGAGGAGCTATCCTACACTATTATTTATATCTAGGATATTTGGATCATGCCGTATGGCGTTGCAATATTTCTATTTCTTTTAGATGGTATGGCTCTGAGAACTGTTGTAAGGTAGCTTGCATACATACTCACTTGTGTATGTATTTGATCTCTTCGCCTGTTGCCTACGCCGCTCGCTCTTGTCCCGATGTTCTTGGAAGTGGTTAGGGCGGCCGACGGGCCTACACGTGGGTGGCCCTGGGCCTCCGCTGTAAAACCCTTAACCACTTTTGGTTCATCCAGGCTTGAACTTAGAGCATAGGGTCCGAGGTTGTTACACATATTTATGTGAGTGGAGCATCCACCACATGAATGATGGAAGAGATGGGGGCACCACCATGGCTGCCGCGCCATGGGCCTTGGCTGCCCCCCTCTTCCTTATAAAAGGCCCCCCTCTCCTCCTCACAACACACACCTCCTCGTGAAGGATCTCTCTCCCCCTCTAGTTATTCCCCATGGTCACGGATTAGCGAGATACATGTTCCCGGTGGCTTTATCTGGAAAGGAGTTGCGGCTTCTGATGCTTTGCTGGAGCGAGGGATGGAGGTTGTTAGGGTACCGGATGTGTGTGCGATCATGGATGCACCGCTGCTTTGTGGTGCTGGACTTGGTAGTGATGGACTTGCTAGAGCTGGATCTAATGGACGTTCTGGAGCCGGACCTGCTAGACTTCATCACGATCTTGAGATCGGCAAGTGTACGACTACATCATCCACGAGTTCCATCTCGTTAATAAAGCTTTGTTGTCTTCGTGGGTAAGTTCTCTATGGATGTATATCCACCCGTTGCTTGTATCTAATAGATAGATCTTGGTGATAGTTCCCATCGTAGGAAAAAATTTGTTTTCCATGCTGCGAACCCAACAGTGGTATCAGAGCCTGATCTATGCGTAGGTGCTTTGCACGGGTAGTACACATATGTTTATATGTGGGCGATGGTGATCATGTTATTGCATCTTTCATGTATTTTGGATATTGGTGGCATAGTGGGATGAAGCGGCCCGGACCAACTTTACATGTCATCACACATGAGACCGGTTCCACGACTGACATGCAACTAGTTTTGCATAAGTGGCTAGCGGGTGTCTGTCCCTCATACTATAGTCAATATCTGATTTACAACGAGTTGCTAGTAACTTAGTTATTATCGTTGTGGTTCCATGTTCGTAGGTAAGACCGGTTCTATCTTCGAAAGCCCTAAGCCACGTAACACTTGCAATGGATAAATTAGAGGCGTCTAGTTTAGATTGTTGCTGGGCTAGTGTCATGATACGGTAATGTTGTAAGTAGATGTATGGTAGATACCCTTACAACACACCAAACATGTAAGTTCCATAGACCTTGGCCTTACACACAAAGGAATGATAGAGATCATACCATGATGCACATGATGGTGATCAAATGCATGGACCATATCATTCCACTTTACACATATGATGTTTGCATCTTATATTATTAGTTTGGCGTTTTAGTAGCATTATAAGATGATCCCTCATTTAAATATCAAGATAAAATGTGTTCTTCCTTAAGTATGCACCGTTCTATGGATCATGTTTCGAGACATCACGTAATGATCAGGTGTACTCGACTCTACGCTTTCATACAACGGGTGTAAGACAGTTTTACACATGCAAGTACTAAGGTTCTTACTTGGCAAGCCTAGCATGTATAGAAATGGCCTCGGAACACGGACCAAAAGGTTAAGCATGAGTCATATAGTTGATGTGATGCCCATATTGATGCTCGCCTTTGAAGCTACATCAACTCACGTGATGATCGGACTTGGTGCAGTGGATTTGGCTCATGTAATCACCAAAAATGCACGAGGGATGTCGTTTTTGAGTGGGAGTTCATTTCTAATTTGGATTAGTCGAACTCAATTTGTCATAAACTAAATCAAAGTGAATTTACATAATTTGTTGTAGTCATTGGCATCTGTTCACTACCTTATGCTTAGTTTTAATTGAGATAATAGAACTATAGAATTCTGGATATTTACTTTACGAACTGGTATCGTATTGTTTTCAATGTCAATTTAAAGTTTAGAAGTCCTATTGAAAACTTTCAGCAAACTCTATTTACTCCATGAAGTTTAATAAGTAGTATTAAATCAAAAGTAAGAATTCCAATGTTAGTATCTAAAGTATCATGTTTGCCTCCATGATTATTGAAATTCAAAAGTTGTTTTAATATCAAGATTATCTAGGAGCTGAAAAATTGTTTCAGAAACCGTCATGTGTGGAAGATATTGTGATATCTGAAACAATGTTTTTGGTTGCATTATGATAGAGTATAATTTAGCAAAATACATGTTCTCATATTGTATGAGAATTTGTGAAGGATGGAGATGCTAGGCATCCGGATCTCTCAAAAAGGTTTTGGGAACTAACATTATACTCGTGATTCTTCCTCATAGGCTATAGTAGCTTGATCATGAAAGTTGTCATGATCAGGATGAATAGAAGATGTAGGTAAAATGTTTGCTACACTAATAGATTACTAAAGAATGGATTTTTTAAAGAACACCAAACATTTGATGATGGTGATCCACTTCAAAGTGCAAGTCCAAAGGTATTAGTATTTGACTATATACACTTTGTACTATGTGTCATGTGAATGACACCACTATTGATGTTGATAGATTCTTTAAAAAAAGGAATTGCTGAAAGAGCTATAAAATATTTGGCAGAAAATAAAAGGTTGGAGATGTCCAACTTAGGTATATAGAAGATATACATGTTATGGCTGTATTCCTTGCTTGTTAAACAATGCGGTTCTTAGGTATTGCATACTGAATTGGTTGGTGTGAAGTGTCATACAGAACAACACAATTCATGAACTGCAATGTCCAAAGTAACTAGCAAAAGAATATCTGATGATGTTCATCGAACACAAATAAAGTGTTATTGTGTTTTTCGTTGTCATCAAACCTAGCCTTCAAGATTTGTTTTAATAATTGTTATTTTGTTCTGGTATTACGAGAATAATGGTTGTTCAAATAATTACTGTATTCCATAAAGGATGGATGAACTTTTACAAGTCTAGTTGGAGAAATCACATCCATAAACATTATTGCTAAAATGTCGTAAGACAAATGATTGGAAGATCACTTATGAAGTGACATCGCTGTTTGAATTATATTGGAAAGTAAAAATGAAGAAACTCCATGTTGATGGGTTTTTGGAGTCTTTTGATTTTGATCAATTGACGCTTGTGAAACTTTCCTCGAAATAATTGAAACTCCGTCCATAGGACAAACAGGAACGGATGACTAACTTATTGGATATTATGCATGTTGATGTATATAGTCCATTATGTGTAGCCATATGCGATGGATCTTTTTGCTTCATATGCTTTATCTAGAAATTTGAGTGAATATATCTATATATTTACTTAATAAGGAAGAAGTATCAAACATTTGAAAATTGTTCAAAGACTTTCAAGATGAAGTGAAAAATCATTGTAACAAGAAAATAAAAGAGTTTATGATTTGATCATAAAGGAAGATATTTGAGTTACAAGTTTAGCAAAACACCTAAGATTTTAGGAATTGTTCCATGAATTTGCATTTCCCGATAAACCACAGGAGTATGGTATGTTCGAGAGATCAAATCAAACCTTGTTTGACATGGTAAGATCAAAGGTGTCATTTATAAAACTGCTATTATGTTTTAAGGATTAAAGCTTTAGAGACTACCGCTTTTACACTGAAAAGAGCACTATCGTGATTCGTTGAAATGACACCATATGACTTATGGTTTGGGATAAAACCCGAATTGTCTTTTCTTAAATTTTGGTATGCTATGCATAAGTAAAATGTTTACAACCAAAGTCGGATAAGCACGTCTTTGTAGGTTATCCCAAAGAATTTGTTGGGAATTCCTCCATAACACCGAGGACAAAAGATTTTGTCGCTTGGAACGTCAAGTTTCTTGAGAAGGAATTTTTCGTGAAAAGTTAAGTGGGAGGACAATAGAACTTTGATAAGGTTGTTGAACCTTAGCTATATGTGCTAAGTAGCGCAGCGTCGAAAAGTGTCCTGGTGGCGGTGATGGCTCGTGTATTAACAAGCTCGTTGTGGAACCCCAAGAGGAAGGTATGATGAGCACAGCAGCAAGTTTCCCTCAGTTATGAAACCAAGGTTTAATCGAACCAGTAGGAGCAAGGAAACACCCCAAAGGTGTTGCTAGCTGAGCCTTGGCAGGGCACACTACCGGTGCTAGTAGCAATGTGGAGACCTGCATAACACAACCACAGAACTTTGTCCCGAACTTGCGATGAGGTTGTCAATCTCACCGGTTTTGCTGAAAACAAAGGATTAAACGTATCGAATGGAAGGAAGTAAAAGTTTGCACAAAGTAAACACAAAGTAGTAAATAGTTTGTAGATTGTATGTAAAGGAAAGGACCGGGATCCATAGTTCACTAGAGGTGGCTCTCCTTAAGATACATAACATGCTGGGTGAACAAATTATAGCGGGGCAATTGACAAACATCAAGAAAGCAATACATGCATATATTAATCATCTTGACTCCTTTGGAACTTGATTGGGCATTACAACATTATACATAGACTGCCATCCAACTGCATCTATGACTAATAATCCATGTTCAGGTTATCATCCGAACCCCCTCTAGAATTAAGTTGCAAGCAACAGATTATTGCTTTACGAATTGTGTGTAATGTAAACAATATGATTGTTCTATGAACAAAGGATCATTGTTTTCTCCCTAGTAGCAACAGCACATCTAGTACCTTAGAGATTTCTATCACTTCCCCAGATTACCAGAGGCATGAACCCACTATCGAGCATAAATACTAACTCTTGGAGTTGCTAGCATCTACTTGGCCAAGATAGCTACTAACAACAGAAAGCATGCAAGATCACAAATAACAAAGACATGATAGAATCAATAATAAATCTGAAATAGCATCTCAATATCCATCGGATCCCCGCAAACACAACATGCAGAATTACAAATAGATGATCTTGATCATGAACGGAGCTCACAAGATCTAGACATGAAAGCACAAAGGACGAGAACCAGCCATCTAGCTACTACATGGATCCGTAGTCCAAAGATGAACTACTCACGCATCACACCGGAGGCTTGCATGATGATGAAGAAGGCCTCCAGGGTGAATTCCCCTCTCCGGTAGGGTGCCGGGAAGAGCTTCAGATCCCTCCCGATCTAGGGATGGAGATGATGGCGGCTACAGACACTTTCGTGGATTTTTGATCGGGTACTTGGGGTTTTCTGTTGGAATTATGCCCTAGAGGCAATAATAAAGATGTTATTATTATAATTCTTGTTCATGATAAAGTTTATATTCCATGCTAGAATTGTATTAAGCGGAAACATTAATACTTGTGTGGTTTGTGAACAACACCGTGTCCCTAGTACGCCTCTATGGACTAGCTCATTGATCATTGATGGTTAAGGTTTCCTAACCATAGACATGAGTTGTCAATTGATAATGAGATCATATCATTGAGAGAATGATATGATGGACAGACCCAAACTAAGCAAAGCTATTAGATCGTTTCATCGTGTTCGTCTTTGTGAAGCTTTTCTCATGTCAAATATTGTATTCCTTAGACCATGAGATAATACAACTCCCTAGTATCGGAAGAAAGCTTTGAGGTCATCAAACGTCATCCTATGAGAGGGTGATCATAAAGGTGTCTCTCAGGTGATCGGAAAGTATCTGTTGGGTTGTATGTATCGAGATGGGATTTGTCCCTCCCAAGTCGGAGAGATATGCTTCGGGCCCACTCGGTAATCGATATCAACACCGCTTGCAAGCATGTGGTTAAGGAGTTAATCACAAAGTGATATCGGATTACGGAACGAGTAAAGTACTTGCTGTGAACGAGATTGAACTAGGTATGGCGATCTTGACGATCGAATCTCGGCAAGTAAAATATCGCGAGACGAAGGGAATATATATATGGGATTGATTGAATCCTGACATCGTGGTTCATCCGATATGATCATCGATGAATGTGTAGGAGTCAATATGGGTGCCTGCACCCGCTGTTGATTATTGATAGAAGATCATGTCTGCATATTCTCGAACCCGCAGGGTCACACACTTAACGTGTCTCGACGCTAGGATAGATTGGATACTTGGTTTATGAATTTTTGTTCGGAATCTCGGATGGGATCCAGGACATCACGAGAGGTTCCGGAGTGGTCCGGAGAATAAGATTCATATAAGGCGAGGCAGTTTTGGAGTTCGGAATTGTTCCGGATTAATCGGTATTGTACCGGAAGCTTCTAGAACCTTCCGGAAGGGGACCAACGTGGCCCCACCTTCCGGGAGGGGGCATGGGCCTATGAGGGAGTGTCCTGGCCACATTGGGCCAGGGGCACAAGGCCCCATAGGGCCCAGCCGATCCTAGATAAGTTTAAATCGTTTAAACTAGAGATAAGATAGGGTTTCTAGAAGGGAGAGTTTAAATCATTTAAACTAGAGATATGCTTGGAGGATGAGCAAGGTCTGGCCGCACCCCCCCTCTATATATAGAGGGCTGGTGCGCCCCCTTCCCCCCCACACACACCTCCCTCCAAGCCCTAGTAGCCCTGCTGCCTTCCTCTCTCCCTCCCGACTGTTTGTAGGCGAAGCCCTGCTGCAGAAATTCTCCACCATATACACCACGCCGTCGTGTTGTAGATCCAATCTATCTCTCCACCCTACTTGCTGGTCCGAGGAAGGAGGAGACGTCGAGGTGCTGCACGTGTGCATCTCACGGAGGCACCGCCACTTGTGGTGCTAGATCGGATCGGATCGCGAGGAGGAGAAGCGAGTACGACTACATCACCCACGTTCCGACGAACGTTCACATCTTAATCTTCAAGGGTATGAATATCTAATCCAATCTCTCTCGTTGTTTGCATCTCCTAGATTAGATCTTGGCTTTCCCTCTGTTCGCTTCTGTAGTAAAAATTTGATTTACTATGCTGCGAAACCCTTCAGTGGTATCAGAGCTAGATCTATGCGTAGATGTGATTCACGAGTAGAACGCAACATGGTTGTTGCGGGCGTTGATGTTTTCTGTTGCAAGCCTCTTGTTTGTGTTCTTCTTATGACGCGGGATTGTGAGATTGAAGCGGTCCAGGCCAACCTTACGCGACGTCGTTCGCGAGACCGGCTCCGCACTTGACGTGTGGCTTGTTCCACACATGCGACTGGTGGATGTCAGTTTCTCTCACTATAGTTGTCATGGGATTAACACCGGAGTTTGGCAACCATAATATCACCGTTGTGGCTTTCCGTAGGTAAGAATCGTTCTTAGCATCTACTCCCATAAGCCACGTAAAACATGCAACAACAAAGTAGAGGCGTCTAACTTGTTTTTGCAGGGAGTGTTTTCTGTGATATGGTATGGCCTAAGATGTGATGTGTATATTGTATGCGATGATCATGTTTTGTAATGTTTCACGACTTGCATGTCGATGAGTACACAACCGATAGGAGCCATATGGTTGTATTTATAATTGTGTATGACCTGCGAGTCAACTTCTTATACGCCATGTAATAGCTTTACTTTATCGCTAAGTAGTTAGCAATAGTTGTAGTTGCTATTCGTGGTGGAGGCAATCATGGTGGAGTGATGGAGATCATGCCGGAACGCACAAGATGGAGATCATTGCGAAGATTGGCTATACCATGTCACATAAAGTTATATGCATGTGATGTTTATCCTTTTATGTATCTTATTATGCTTAGATCGCGACGGTAGCATTATAAGATGATTCCTCACTTAAAGATCAAGATAAAAACTGTGTTCTCCCCAAGTATGCACCGCGAAAGTTCCGTGTCCAAGCATCACGTGATGATCGGGTGCTATAGACTCACGCTCACATACAACGGGTGCAAGCCAGTTTACTGCACACGGAAATACTTGGGTCTAACTTGACGAGCCTAGCATGTACAGACATGGCCTCGAAACACAAGAACCGAAAGGTTAAGCATGAGTCATATGAATGATATGATCGACACTTCGTTGTCCACCATTGAAACCACATCTCTTCTCGTGATGATCGGATTAGGTGTGGTGAATTTGGATCGTGTTCACTAAACAACTTGAGGGATGTTGAATTTAGTGGGAGTTCATCTAGTAATTTGATTAAGTTGAACTATTTATCATGAACATAGTCTAAGTTGTACTTGCAAATCTGTAGATCACATGGCCAAGTCCAACTTCAACTTCAACGCTTTTGCTGAGAAAGAAAAGCTTAGAAACAATGGGTCTAACTTCACCAACTGGTTCCGCAATCTAAGAATCATTACTCTCGGACAAAGGACTATGTCCTTGGGAAAGCGTTAGGTGACCCTACTGCAATCGCTACGCCGTGATGAGAAAGTTGTCTATCGATCGGCAAAAGATGATTATGGTGTGATTAAGAGCACCATGTTGTTTGCTATGGAACCGAAACTTCAAAATCGTTTTGAAAACTATCCCGGGCCCTTTGAGATTCTCGAGGAGCTGAAAACCATGTTTCAGACTCAGGCCCGTTCTGAGAGATATGAGATCTCTGAGAAGTTCTTTAACTGCAAGATGGAGGAAGGGAGTTCCGTTAGTGAGCACGCCATTAAGATGTCTGCTACACTCAACGCCTTGAGCAAGCGGACTGCAAGATTCCAGAGGAGCTCAAGATTGACAGGGTTCTGCAATCACTCCCTCCCAGCTACAAAAGTTTTGTAGTGACTCATAATCAGATTGGTTCCACTGATACGATCACCGAGCTCTTCGCAAAGCTGAAGGCTGTGGAGGTGGACATCAAGAAGGATAATCATGTGTTGATGGTCAACAAGCCCTCCTTTAAGAAAGGTAAAGGTGCAAAGAAGCCCTTCAAGAAAAGCGGCGGCAAGCGTTGCCCTCGCCGAGAAGAAGCTCAAGTCCGGACCTAAGCCGGACATCGAGTGCTTCTATTGCAAGGACAAGGGTCATGGAAGCATAACTGTCCAAGTACTTAGCGGACAAGAAGGCTGGCACCATCAAAGGTATATTTGATATACATGTTATTGATGTTTTCCTTACTAGCCCTTGTTGTAGTGCTCAGGTATTTGATCTTTGGTTCAGTTGCTAATATTTGTAACTCGAAACAGGAGCTACGGAATAGACGACGGCTTGCAAGGGATGAGGTGACGATGCGTGTTGGCAACGGATCAAGAGTTAATGTGATGGCCGTCGGCACGCTCTCCTTAGTTTTACCTTCGGGATTAGTTTTAAACCTTAATAAATGTTATTATGTGCCTGCGTTGAGCATGAACATTATTTCTGGATCGTGTTTCTTGCAAGACGGTTATTCATTTAAATCGGAGAATAATGGTTGTTCTATTTATATGAGTAACATCTTTTATGGTCATGCACCCCTTGTAAATGGTTTATTTCTTCTAAATCTCGAAAGGGATGAAACACACATCCATAACATTGAGGCTAAGAGATGCAAAGTATATAGTGATAATACTACTTATTTGTGGCACTGTCGTCTAGGTCATATTGGTGTAAAGCGCATGAAGAAACTCCATTCTGATGGACTTTTGGAGTCTCTTGATTTTGAATCATTTGACACATGCGAACCATGCCTCATGGGCAAGATGATCAAAACCCGTTCTCCCAGATGATGGAGCGAGCAACGGACTTGTTGGAAATCATACATACCGATGTATGCAGACCGATGAGTGTTTCGACGCGCGGTGGATATCGCTATTTTCTCACTTTTACCGATGACTTAAGTAGATATGGGTATATCTATTTAATGAAACATAAATCTGAAACGTTTGAAAAGTTCAAAGAATTTCAGAATGAAGTGGAGAACCATCGTAACAGAAAGATTAAGTTTCTACGATCCGATCGTGGGGCGAATATTTGAGTTATGATTTTCTCACGCATCTCAAGGCAAGTGGAATCATTTCACAACTCACGCCACCGGAACACCACAAGCAATGGTGTGTCTGAGCACGGAATCGAACCCTATTAGATATGGTCCGATCGATGATGTCTCTTACTGATTTGCCGTTATCGTTTTGGGGTTATGCATTAGAAACCGCTGCATTCACTTTAAATAGGGCTCCATCTAAATCCGTTGAGACGACACCGTATGAACTGTGGTTTGGTGCTAAACCTAAGTTGTCGTTTCTTAAAGTTTGGGGATGCGAAGCTTACGTCAAGAAGTTGATGCCGGACAAGCTCGAACCCAAAGCGGAGAAATGCGTCTTCATAGGATACCCTAAGGAAACTATTGGGTATACCTTCTATCACAGAACCGAAGGCAAAGTGTTTGTCGCAAAGAACGGTTCCTTTCTTGAGAAGGAGTTTCTCTCGAAAGAAGTGAGTGGGAGGAAAGTAGAGCTAGACGAGGTTGTTGAACCTTCTCTTGAATTGGAGAATAGAGCAGCACCTGAAATTGTTCCAGTGCCGCCTGCGCCAACAATAGAGGAAGCTAATGACAAGGATCATGAAGCTTTGGATGATGCTGCTACTGAACGTCGCAGGTCGACAAGGTCGCGTGCCCCTCCTGAGTGGTACGGCAACCCTGTCTTGACTGTCTTGTTAGTAGAAGACAACGAACCTACGAACTATGAGGAAGCGATGATGAGCCCAGACTCTGAGAAATGGCTAGAAGCCATGAAATCCGAATTGGGATCCATGAGAGAAAACCAAGTATGGACTTTGGTGGACCCTCCTAGCGACCGAAAGGCCGTTGAGTGCAAATGGATTTTCAAGAAGAAAACGGACGCGGATGGTAATGTTACCATCTATAAAGCACGGCTTGTTGCGAAAGGTTTTCGACAAGTTCAAGGTGTTGACTACGATGAGACTTTCTCTCCCGTAGCGATGTTTAAGTCTATTCGGATTTTATTAGCAATTTCTGCGTTTCATGATTATGAAATATGGCAGATGGATGTCAAGACTGCGTTCCTCAATGGCAACATTGATGAAGAGTTGTATATGATGCAACCCGAAGGTTTTGTCGATCCTAAGGATGTTGATAAAGTATGCAAACTTCAGCGTTCCATTTATGGACTGAAGCAAGCATCTCGGAGTTGGAACCTTCGTTTGATCAAGTGATCAAGAGCTTTGGATTTGTTCCAAATTGCTACGAAGCTTGCATCTACAAGAAAGTGAGTGGGAGCTCGGTGACGTTTCTGGTACTATATGTGGATGACATATTGATTATTGGAAATGACATCAACATGCTTAACGATGTGAAGAGTTATTTGAACAAGTGTTTTTCAATGAAAGACCTAGGTGAAGCTGCTTATATATTGGGCATCAAAATCTATAGAGATAGACAAAGACGCCTGATAGCTTTAAGCCAGAGTACATACCTAGACAAAGTTCTGAAAAGGTTCAGAATGGATAAGGCATTGAAAGGTTCAGTGCCTATGTTGTCAGGTAAGATATTGAGCAAGGCTCAGTGTCCAGCTATGGTAAATGATAGGGAAGCTAGCAAAGTGCCTTATGCCTCGGCCATAGGTTCCATCATGTTTGCCATGCTGTGTACTAGACCGGATGTGTCCAATGCTCTTAGTTCGACGAGCAGATATCAAAGTGATCTAGGAGTGGAACACTGGACAGCCGTGAAGAACATCCTAAGGTACCTAAATAGGACAAAAGAAATGTTCTTAGTCTATGGGGGTGATGATCAGCTCGTCGTAAAAGGTTACGTCGATGCTAGTTTCGACACCGACAAGGATGATTGTAAATCTTTATGTGATACGTGTATATTTTGAATGGAGGAGCTGAGTGGAGAGAAGCTGCAAGCAAAGCGTGATCGCGGGATCTACTGAGAAGCGGAATACATGGCTGCTGCAGGCGTCAAGTGAAGGAGTTTGGATCGAAACTTCATCATCGAGCTTGGCGGTTCCAAGTGCATTGGACCCACTGGAGATATTGTGTGACAACACCGCGCATAGCACTCGCTAAGGAACCAAGATATCATCCAAAAACCAAGCATATCAACATAAGTTTCATATAATCCGAGATTATATAGCGGATGGAGATCAAGATCAGCAAAGTACATACAGATCTGAATGTCGCAGATCCATTGACTAAACCTCTTCCACGTAAAACATGATCAGCACCTCAAAGGCCATGGGTGTAAGATTGTTGCCAAATGTAAACTAGATTATTGACTCTAGTGCAAGTGGGAGACTGTTGGAATTATGCCCTAGAGGCAATAATAAAGATGTTATTATTATAATTCTTGTTCATGATAAAGTTTATATTCCATGCTAGAATTGTATTAAGCGGAAACATTAATACTTGTGTGGTTTGTGAACAACACCTTGTCCCTAATGCGCCTCTATGGACTAGCTAATTGATCATTGATGGTTAAGGTTTCCTAACCATAGACATGAGTTGTCAATTGATAATGAGATCATATCATTGAGAGAATGATATGATGGACAGACCCAAACTAAGCAAAGCTATTAGATCGTTTCATCGTGTTCGTCTTTGTGAAGCTTTTCTCATGTAAAATATTGTATTCCTTAGACCATGAGATAATACAAATCCCTGGTATCGGAAGAAAGCTTTGAGGTCATCAAACGTCATCCTATGAGAGGGTGATCATAAAGGTGTCTCTCAGGTGATCGGAAAGTATCTGTTGGGTTGTATGTATCGAGATGGGATTTGTCCTCCCAAGTCGGAGAGATATGCTTGGGCCCACTCGTAATCGATATCAACACCGCTTGCAAGCATGTGGTTAAGGAGTTAATCACAAAGTGATATCGGATTACGAACGAGTAAAGTACTTCTGTGAACGAGATTGAACTAGGTATGGCGACATCGACGATCGAATCTCGCAAGTAAAATATCACGAGACGAAGGGAATATATATATGGGATTGATTGAATCCTGGCATCGTGGTTCATCCGATATGATCATCGATGAATGTGTGGAGTCAATATGGGTGCCTGCACCGCTGTTGATTATTGATAGAAGATCATGTCTGCATATTCTTGAACCCGCAGGGTCACACACTTAACGTGTCTCGACGCTAGGATAGATTGGATACTTGGTTTATGAATTTTTGTTCGGAGTCTCGGATGGGATCTGGGACATCACGAGAGGTTCCGGAGTGGTCCGGAGAATAAGATTCATATAAGGCAGTGCAGTTTTTGGAGTTCGGAATTGTTCCGGATTAATCGGTATTGTACCGGAAGCTTCTAGAACCTTCCGGAAGGGGACCAACGTGGCCCCACCTTCCGGGAGGGGGCATGGGCCTATGAGGGAGTGTCCTGGCCGCATTGGGCCAGGGGCACAAGGCCCCATAGGGCCCAGCCGATCCTAGATAAGTTTAAATCGTTTAAACTAGAGATAAGATAGGGTTTCTAGAAGGGAGAGTTTAAATCGTTTAAACTAGAGATAGGCTTGGAGGATGGGCAAGGGCTGGCCGCACCCCCCTCTATATATAGAGGGCTGGTGCGCCCCCTTCCCCCCACACACACCTCCCTCCAAGCCCTAGTAGCCCTGCTGCCTTCCTCTCTCCCTCCCGACTGTTTGTAGGCGAAGCCTCATGCAAATTCTCCACCATATACACCACGCCGTCGTGTTGTAGATCCAATCTATCTCTCCACCCTACTTGCTGGTCCGAGGAAGGAGGAGACGTCGAGGTGCTGCACGTGTGCATCTCATGGAGGCACCGCCACTTGTGGTGCTAGATCGGATCGGATCGCGAGGAGGAGAAGCGAGTACGACTACATCACCCACGTTCCGATTTAACGCTCATTGCATGCGAATCTTCAAGGGTATGAAGATCTAATCCAATCTCTCTCGTTGTTTGCATCTCCTAGATTAGATCTTGGCTTTCCCTCTGTTCTCTTCCGTAGAAAAAATTTGATTTACTATGCTGCGAAACCCTTCATTTTCGTCCCAAGGGCATATTATAGGCGGAAGGAGAGGACCACCTCTGGCGGGGCTGAGCCTGGCCAGGCCAGGTGGTGTGGCCGGCCCCCATCCCTTCTCCGTCTAGTATTCTGGCATCTGATGACTTCCAAAAAATAGGCACTTTGGCTTTTGTCCCGTCCAATTCCGAGAATATTCATTTTCTGACTTTCCTGGAACCAAAAACAACAGAAAACAGGTAGCTGGCACTGTGGCTCTTGTTAATAGGTTAGTCCAAGAAATCATATGAAAAGTACTCCAAAGTGTGGACAAAACACAAGAAAGTGGATAAAACCAAGCATGGAACATCAAAAATTATAGATACATTTGCAATGTATCAACATCCCCAAGCTTAACTCCTGCTTCGCCTAGTAGGTAAGTGATAAAAAGAAAGAATAATTTTTGAGGTGACATGCACCATCATAAACTTGATCAAAGTATTTGTAGAACATTCAAAGCTGGGATCATAGTACTTAAATCATAACATGAAAGACAAAGTTCTAGCAATAAGACAAAGAAACTATGATGCAACATCAAAAGGCACAAACAAAAGATTCATGAATAACAATGCTTTGCAAGACGTTTGTTTGTTTCACATAAAGAAAACATAGAATAATAGTATTCATCTTGTCCGTCATAGAGTAGCAAATATAAATGCATAGGACACCTTCAAAGTTCATAAGAGTGACTAGATACAAATAGTTTAAAACAAGCTATATCAAGATATGCATCAATCAACTAGTCTTGGGACAATGCACATAGAACTAAGAATGGCCACTATGCTCTCAAAGTAGGTGCATAAAGGTAGAAGGTGGAGACTCAATATAATGGTGGAAGAAAGGCCTTCATAAAAGGAAGCAGGGATTCAAGTCTCATAAAGAGCTTCCAAAAATTATGGTACTTAATAGCTTTCAGCTCTCATTGCCCCTATCATAAGCATCTTGAAGTGATTAAGGTTAAAGTGAACAAACTATGGTGTACATGCTTAACGAAGAATAAGTTAGAAATCTCATGTCCCTTGTATACGAGGGCCGCTCCTCATGCTACTCAAGTTTAGTCACCGGTAAGTTCTTGTCATTGTAAGTACATGTGTATCATAGAGAACCGCCAACGGGGTACCCCTTGCCCGATGATACGGAAGAATCCCCATATCAAAATGACAAGGCAAGCAGACAACGAGCATCTCAACAATCTTCTTATTTACCATGGGAATATGGTGCTTTTTTCTCTCTTTCCTCTTTTCATAATCTCATTCTTTTCTCTTTTTCTCTTTTTTCTCAATATAGGACTCTTTTTTTATAAGAAGAATGCTCCATAGACAGCTCATTGTGGTTACGGTGCAGGTTTCCACCATGTCAGCATGGATTAGACCAGCGGCCCAGGCGTTTCTCTAACACATATACATAAGTCCATGGACTTACAAGCTCCCCTTTCATTTCACACCGATGACATCCATATACAAAAGAGCATGATATCAACTAGGTACAAGTACCAAGTGCAATGTTGAAAGCGTTCCCCATGACAGCATGGTTCTGTTAATTCCCAACAAATAAGTGCAAGCATATACAACATAGATGACAAAATGGTTCGAGTTTATTAAGGGCAAGAAAATTAAAGTGTGCCATCAAGTTCGTGAGAGCTTTAATCACTAGTTTTCTCATAACAAGTTTAATTCGGAAGGTAAACAAAAGCATGAATATACTTGGAATAGCATAAGCTAGTAGGTAGGTATGGTGGACTCTTTGGAATAACTTGGTTTAGGGAGTTGGATGCATGAGTGGAACTCATACTTGGTTGTGGAGGCTAGCAAAAGACTGGGAGCGACAAACTAAGAGAGCAATAATGGCCATAATCATGCAGAGCAACAAAACATCATTGATCAAAGCATAAAGTGATACTACAAGTTGAAAACTAAAGGATCATAAAGTATATGGTGACTTGAGATAGTCATAACATGGTGTGAGCATGCGCCAAGTCAACCCAAATAAAGCATCAAAGGAGAATACCACTATACTATGCTTTAATATGCTAAAAGAACGCATGATTCATCCAAGGCACATTAAGCAATCTCAATTGTTTATAACAAGTCATGTTAAAGAAAAGAATACTAAGCATAAAGCCAAAACAATATCAAGCATGGCATGAGAAAGCATAGGCCATAGTCAAAAACAAGCTCTTTTTACCACATAAGCATGAACTTTCCTACTCTTTTCCAATCGAAACCAAACTATTTGCAAACCAATGTATGAAAGAGGGGGTCCAACCAATTTATTCAGAAAACTAATCAAACAAAGCAAATGAAAAACCAAAACAAAAAGGAAAAGAAGATGCTCCAAGAACAACACAAATATGCATGAAACAATAAAAATGAAGCGTTTGGAAGAAACCTGGGATTTTTATTGATGAAGAAGGCGATGCCTTGGGCATCCCCAAGCTTTGACGCTTGTACTTCTTGGATATTTCTTGGGGTGACACGTGTGGCATCCCCAAGCTTGAGCTTTAGTCCATCCTTCATCTCATTACTTATTCCTTCCATACACCTGAAATTTTTCCTTCATACAAAACTTCACACAATCTTTATTAGCAACATTAGTGCACTCAAGACAATAAGTCTTTAGGTTCAGTTCCAACACAAATAAAACTTCCATTAAAACACAAGCTACTGTAGCACTTCCCTCAAAAAGCTCAATTCCCCAAAATAACTCAAAAAAAACCAACAAGAAGCAAATGCAAATAATGGCAGAAATCTGTCAAAATAAACCAGTAGGTGAAAACCAATTTTTTCGAAGACCTTCTGTTGCTCAAATAAAAAAGTGTTGAACTAATGAAAGTTAGATAACATCCTAGGGAACAAGTACAAAAATTCACGCATCAAAAAGACGTTCAGAGATTTTACACGAATTTTTACGGTGAAGCACAGAGATCTGTTTCGGGACAGCAACTTTCCCAATCATTACTTCTCTCTCATTAGAGGTTACTCTTGGCACAAAAAGAAAATAAAAATGATAAGGAGCGGTTATTACTGAAGTAATAACTTCCAAGACTCATCTAAAACTTTTGGGTTATCTCCCAATAAGTATTTTTCTTTAACGCCTTTAAGTTAGGCATAAGAAGAAAGAAAAAGAATAAAGTGTTCTCAAATGAAGAAGCATTAAGAACAAATTTTGTTTTCGTAGGAGAAGCAAAAGAAATCTTCTCTCTCTTATTAGGGAAGTGTTCTATACCTTTCTTGAGTGGGAGTTGATATTTAATGGTGCCTTCTTCCATATCAATAAGGGCACCAACAGTTCTAAGAAAAGGTCTTCCCAAAGTAATAGGACAAGAAGCATTGCATTTAACATCCAAAACATAGAAATCAACGGGGACATAGGCATTGTTAACCATAATAAGAACATCATTAAAACTCCCCATGATTTTATTTTTAGCATTATCATCAAGTGGGACATTCAAATAACAATCTTCAAGGGTGGTGTGGGCCCCTCGTGGCCCTACTCCATCTCGTATTTTGGCTCCGTGAGTCTTCTGGTGAAATAGAATTTTTGGCATATTTTCCGGGATTTTTCCTGATAGTTGATTTTCTGCACAAAAACTAGACACCAAGGTAATTCTGCTAAAAATAGCATCAGTCCGTGTTAGTTGTATCCAAATCACACAAGTTTAGAGGAGAAACAATAGCAGAAGTGTTCGAGAAAGTAGATACGTTTTGGACATATCAACTCCCCCCAAGCTTAGCTTAATGCTTGTCCTCAAGAAATTCAGTTGAAAACTGTGTGCGATAAAAGAAACTTTCACGAAGACATTTGCTTCATAAGATGTATATATTCTCAACATATGGTCAACTACTCAGGCAATTCATAATAAAGAGTGTGCAACTAAGTTTACTTAATAGTCATTGCAAGCTATGAAGAGATTCCAACTCAAAAATAATAAGTAGCATGAAACATAAACAAAGCAACATTGCAATGCTCATAATAAGGTATGATAGAGTGGTATCTCGCTTGCCTTTGATTGTAGAGCAAACATAAATGCAAAGGCACCTCTAAAGTTCAAGTGAAGACTAGAAGTAAAGATATCAAAGATACAAGAATCAAAGTCATAACACAAGTAATCAAGTTTTTGAGACAAGCACATTACACTAAGAATGACAACTATGCTCTCAAGAAAGTGCTCATAGAATAGGTGGTGACTCAACAAAGAAATGAAAAGGTTTTGAATAGTTTTAAAGGCTTCCAAATGCTGAAAGTATGGTACTCATTAGCTTTGAGCTCTCATTTCCCCTATCATAAGCATCTTTAAATGATTAAGGTTAAAGTGACACAACTAAGAGGCTATGCTTGCCAAGTTATAAGTTAAAATCTCATGCCCCTTACTTACGAGTACCGAACATCATGCTACTCAACTTTAGTCACAAGTAAGATCTTGTCATTGTAAGTACATATGTATCATAGAGAACCGCCAACGGGGTACCCCTTGCACATGATACAGGAGCTATCCCATAATCAAAATGACAAGGAAAGCAGACAATGAGCATCTCAGCGATCTTTTTATTTGCTATTTGCATAGTTTTTTATTGAGGATGCTTCATAGAATGCTCATTATGGTTATGCTGCAAGTTTCCACCATGATTAGGCATGGCTTAGGCTAGCGGCCCAGGCGTTTCTCTAACACATATACAAACTCCATGATCTTACAAGTTCCCCATTTATTTCACACCGCCGGGATCCATAAGAAAAAGAATCATGATATCAATGAGGTACAAAGTACCAGTGCAATGTTGAAAGTGTTCCCCATGGTACATGGTTCTGCTAACTTCAACTTATAAAGCGCAAGCATATACGCAATAAAGATGGACGCAATGGTTCAAGATTATTAATTGCAAGAAAGTAAGTGTGCCATCAAGTTCGTGAGAGCTTTACTAACTAACTTTCTCCTAACAAGCAAACATTTTATTCGGAAGAAAACAAGGCATACTGAATATGCACGGAATAGCAAATGATGCTAATAGGTAGGTATGGTGGACACTTTTGGCAATATTGGTTTTGGGGAATTAGAAAAACGAGTAGAGCTCATACTCAGTGCAAGTGAAGGCTAGCAATAGTAAGGGAGCGACAAACAAGAGAGCAATAACTGTCATAATCATGCTTGCAACAAAACAAGACTAATCATGGCATGAAAGTGATCAAGACCCCTGAGGCAAAATAATTCAGCAAGGCTTAACTGACTATTGTTTCAGTCATATGAATGCGTGGGCATGTGCCAAGTCAATTCAAGTAAAAAATTCAGAGGAGGATACCACAGTGTCATACCAAGTTATGAATAGAGCAATCCAAGCAAACATTCACGTGACACGCTACAAACTATTAGCAAGATGGAGCTAATCATAAGAAAGCAAGAACAACTAAGCATCCATAAATAACATACACCCTACATGAATAGACTAAGCATGCACACAATGATGAGTATATGTACAAAAATGAAAACAGATAGAGTTCGTTACCAGCCTCTTACCACACCTCAAGTTGTCATTAATCCTCATTATGGCCCTTCACTTGTGTAGCTTGAATAATAGCATGAAACAAAATTCCACTGAGGAATGCTGAACCCTACAACAAACTTCACAAAACCAAAGAAGAACAACAAATATTTTTGGTCTTTTTGCTTTTTAAAGGCAAGAACAAAAAGGAAAAACAAGCAAAGAAAAATCTTTTTGGGTTTTTAGAATAGTTCAAACAAAGCAAAAAGGAAAAAGCAAACCAAGGCAAAAAGAAGAAGAAGCAAACAAAGAGAAACAACAGAAATATTTTTGGTCTTTTTGTGTTTTAGAAAACAAAAGCAAAGAAAGAACAAAGACTAAAAAGAGAGTGAAGCATGGATATATAAAGTACCGACTAAACATGATATGGAGATGAGTGTGATGTCGGTGTACCTCCCCCCAAGCTTAGGCTTTTGGCCTAAGTGGGTATCAACCCCAATGTGGGTAAGGGTTCCAAGCAGGCGTTGTAAGAATGATCGTGGTTAGGCCCTTGGGAAGAAGAAGAAGCTCCCCAATCATAGGTAGGCTGCTGATATGAAGACTCCCCCTCATTCGAGGGCTGGAACGAATCATCTATAACCTCCCTTCTAGTATCATGCTCCTGTTGCGAGAGCTCTCCTAGGTACGTATCAAGCTCCTCCTCAGTGAGTGACCATCCTACCCTGGTATCAAGGTTAAACAAAACAGGTGCAGGCAAAAGAACAAATCGCTCGGACTTACTCCTTCTCCAACCAGCCTTGAGAAAGGTTATTTCATAAGACAAATCACTCAAATTAGCCCAAGAAGAAACAAATTTATGTTGTATCATGGAATTAAGGTCAAGCCTTTCTATGGGAAACTGTAGGTCTAGATGATGAGGCACTACACCATGCAAAGCTAATAAACGAGAGGTTATGAGGCCTCCACAAATTCCACCTTTCTCACGGTTAGTAGCAAGACGGAAAGCTATCAAGGCACCCAAGTTATAAGTCCTATCTCGTTTTAAAGCAGCTGAGATGAATGCTAGATCATATGAGGATAAGTTATTAGCAGTTTTCCTAGCGAGAACACACTTGGCAATAAAGTAAGAAAAGTAGCGAATAAACGGGAGATGAATGTTACGGATTTTCCCGCTCTCCTTCGAGAAGTTGCTCCCTTGGCAAATCTCTGCATACAAGTCCACGAGCGGTGCAGGTCGCTCTTTAATCCTTCCACACGATCCCCACTGAGGTACCTTAATAGCTGCACAAAAGTTATCAAGAGGAAGGTCGACAACTATATTGTAAATTTTGTAGTGAACCATGGGGTTAGGCAAAGAGCAACTAAATCGAAAGTCCTGCACTACAGACATAGTTAGTTTCACAAATTGACTAGGTTCATCTTCCACAAAGTGCTCCAATTCTGCAGTAGCAACTAAAGTATGGAAGTCCTGGGAAATTCCTGCAGCCCTCATGAATTCGGAGCATGGATAGATGGAAGGAAAAGCTTCCTCCTCTCGGTGAACCTTCATAACCTCAGGCACCCTCAGTTCATGTTGGTTGAGCTGATATTCATTCATCTTCTATTCTGAAATTTAAACAACCATTACACAAGTGATTGCAAAGTGAATACATAATGAAGGGCACTACTCATAGGGACTTGTAAGAGGCCTAAACATGCATCAAAACAATATCTCTAAGCATTGAACAAGATTACAAGCTCTCATAACCTGTCACCGATAGCAGCAAAATACTCAAGATATAAACCACTAAACACAAATCTACTTGGACAAGCGGAGGAGTCACATACCGGAGAACAAATACTCCAAATTTCAGTAGCAAAGATGGGCTGAGCAAGGAGATCGAAAAATCATGGGCAAGAATAGCAAGAACGCGATTTCGAGCAAAGACCTGATGTTTTCTCAGGAGAGAGAAAGAAGTGGGAAGTGAGAGAGTGAGTGGAGGGCCAGGGGTGGCCCACACCATGGCCAGGCGCGCCCCTGGCTGGCCGCGCCACCAGGTGGTGGGCCTGCCTGGTGGGCTCCCCTGGTACTCTCCAGGCACTTCTCTGCCCCTTTTTTCACGTAAAAATTTAATATGAATTTTCTGGAATTTTTCGAGACACTTTATTTTTGAGCAATTTTCAGGTGTAGATGAATGATTTTCTGACAGAAAGATGTTTTTGGAATGATGCAATTACAAAACAAAGCTAAAACTTCAGAAGTTCTAAGACACTCTAATATGCAAGCAACTAACAACAAAAAAGTAAACTAAACGAAAGCAAAAACTAAAACAGATAAAATAAAAGTAAGCGGAGATAATCATGGTGAAAATATTGTTTTGTTCATTAAAATCCTTTTGTTAAAAAGGTTGATCAGGTCTTGTTACCAAAACAATTTTATATGAAACAAAACTTTGTATTCCACTAATGATTATGTTACCTCAACCTTGATAGCAATGGCCCAATCTTAATAGTTTCATATTTTTCTCTTAGTATGGGACAATATATTTCGCCAACTTGAATGCCCTCAACATGTTCAATTGAATTCAAACCGTAAGTCCTATCAATCTTCTTGGTGAAATAGATAGTATGTTCCTTGTCATTAACATTGAAAATCACCTTTCCTTGATTGCAATTAATAACATCTCCTACAGTATTAAGAAAAGGTCTCCCAAGAATAATAGACATATTATCATCTTCAGGCATTTCAAGCACAACAAAATCAGTTAATATCAAGCAATTATGAGCCACTTGAACAGGTACATCCTCACATATACCAACAAGAATAGTAGTAGATTTATCAGCCATTTGCAAAGATATATCAGTTGGTATCTGTCAACACCCGGATTTTTAATCCCAGATGCCCGTTATGCCATACCTCGCAATCCCAGGATTACTATTTTTGCGAGACATAACGGATTGGATACCACAGTACATCATCCATTACAAACCATACATAAGGTTTTACACAAATAAGGATCTCATGATCCAGTCTTCAATACAACAAGCAGCGGAATTAAACGATAGCGTATCGGTGGGGTCCATCTTCAGGGGCACAGGCAATGCTGACGAAGGCAGATAGTCCTAGTTATCATAGTCGTCCTGCTGACCATCATCTTGATAATCTCCTTCATAGTCTGGCCATGATAATAGCCAGGGACAAAAGCCATGAGTACTCTTTTAGTACTCGCAAACTACTACTAGCAAGGGTTATGATTCTAAGTTAAAGTACTGAATGGAAAGAATAACTATCAAGTTAAGTTTGAAACCTAAGATGAGTTCTGAAGGAAGAAAAGATAAAATAAAAGTCTAGAATCACTTAAGTTGGGAAGCTATTTTCATATACACAACCCTGTTGTGGTCAAGTCAAGGTTCCTCATTCATTTCAAGTTATTTAGAAACATCTGACAACGAAACAGTATGGCCATTCCAACTGTCCATAACCGCGGACACGGCTATTCGAATAGTTTGACACTCTGCAGAGGTGGTACACTTTCACCACAAGATTCGATACATCTGTCAGGGATAACCCTGAATCATCATACGTGGTATGCAGATAATCAAACATAACCTTCCCTTTACACACCCTAGTACAAGCACCTCTCCTATGAGCATGGCCTCCCAACCATGACCATCAGTCATCTTGGGCACTGCATAGGTGGACATCATGAGAGGTAGCCTCAGCTCAAACCTCTCCCGTGAGGGAACTAATACTAATGCATATAAATTTCCAGCTAAGCCTTACCCAATTCAGGTAATGTGGTTGTACGGTAAATTTGGAATGGTATCGCATCCGAATCCAACCATCAGTTTTATAAAAGGGTTAAGGCTCATGCCTCATCATTTTCATCATCATAAACCAGCTGTGTTTCTCAACACAGGTCAAAACATCTCAATAGAATGACTCATCATTCCAAGGTTTTCACAACTCATTTTCACCAAGTGTTCCCATCTAAAGTGACTCAAGTTTGATCTATTCTAAAACACTAGGTTAAGAGTGTTCACTCAGGTGGAAAGGTGGGATCAATCTCATGCCATAGAATGACATCTAAGGGTTTCTAATTAGGTCAAGTTGTATACTCTTTATGCTACCTTCAAAATTAATTAAAGAACTTTGTGTAAACTAAGGGGGTGTGATCAAAGTATGCTTAAGGCATCTTTACTAAACTATCGAGTTTTATTCTAGCTTGCTATAATAGCTTACTAAATCATGTTTGCAAGGGTTAGCTTGCCACTAATAGCTTGCCTTGGTTGGTGCAGTGGTTGAAGTTTTCTTCTTCTTCTTCTTCTTGGTAGAACTCCTCCTCCTCGAAGGCTTGGTCGGTACTATCGTCTAGAAATACATAGGGAGTGCACAATCACCAAACAATACTTAACTTGGGCTAAGTAGTATTCTAAACCACACAATTGATGATCTATTATCATCCCAAACATCACAAGTTTTAATTCAATAAATTCAACCTTTTTATTTTGGAAAAGTAATTTCTACTCATTGAAATATTAACTAAAATTTAATATTCACCACCAAAATATGGGATCATGTGGACACATGTCCTCACCACATATTCTAACATGTGGGAATGAGATTTAAAGGTTGGATCAATATTACTTTGGTTTAAGTTTATTATTTAATGATTTAAAGTGACTAGAAATGCCTATATAGCATTATTTTGGTACTAGTCCAAAGTCACTGCCTGTAAACCTTAATATTATTACATATTTGCATAGGTATGATGAAATGTGATTTTTGAGAGTTGGAATCAACTCAAAAGCTAACTTGGTTGATTTTACAAAAATGTTTCAAGTTGCAAAAGCTTCTATCTTCTTATTTTTTATTAGGAGAAATCCATAACTCTAAATGAATTAAATCCAACGAGCTTGGATAGAGCATTTCAATACCTTCCAGACAAAATTAGTTTCATGTAATTTGGATTTGTCAAACTCACAGAATTGAATTTTGAAACACTGGACAGAAACTATATTCTAACTAAAAAGAAAAACATAGATTTGAATCTACGGGCTTGCGCGGGAAAGGAAATGGGCCGGCCCAGTGGCGCTACGCGGCGCAGGGCTCAGCTGACAGGGGGTCCCACTGGTCAGCGGCACTTAAAACGCGAAGCGGTACGCTACCGTGGCATGGGGCGATTAGAGGCTAGATCTACGGTTGAGGGTCGTCGTCGACGACGGACGGGTCGCCGGTGAGCTCGAACCCTAGCGTCTCGGTGGGGGTCTATTGGGGGCGTACCAGGGCTCCAGCGGGGTCGGCGATGCGGGCAAACGAAGTGGAAGACGACGCCGAGGCGAGGCGTGGTCGCGGCGGAGCTTGGGGTGGCCAGAATCAACGGCACCCTTCTTCTCCAGAGGCGGCGGCTTCGGCTCCAATTCCGGCGAGCTGCTGCTCCACTTGCTCCGGCGAGGAGTGGTTGAGGTTCAGAGAGGTGAGGGGAGTGGAATGGTGTGAGTCTTTGGTGCTAGGGAGGGCTCCTTTTATAGGCTCGGCGGTGAGACCGAGCGGGATGGGCGGTCGACGGTGGCGACATGGCTACGGCGAGCTAGTGGCATGGCTGGGGATGGCGATCGATGGGCGATCCCCTGGCGGTGCTCTAGTGCTTCAATGCGGCCGTAGGGGCGGTGGCATGCGGTCAGGGTGAGGTGGCGCTCTGCGTGGATGAAGCGGCTGTGTCCACGGCGCGTGGTGGCTGTGGGGCTTTGGGCGGCGAACGGGGGTGTCTGGGCTATTCTCCAGGTCGACGCGGAGTGGTGGGCGCGGGCTGGTGTCGAGCGGCGGCTTGTGCACGCGGGGATAGTGCGCGCTCTACGGGTGGTGTCGGCATGGTCGACAGGCTCGGGGCACGGCGGTTCCTGGTCGTTCGTGTCGTTGTCCTTTGGCTGGGATTGGTTGGACGGTGGAGGTGGACCACTGGCTATCTCCAGGACACGGTGGATGGCGCTGGCGGTGGCTGTGTCTTGGTGTCGCCCGTGGGGTGCCCAAGTGGGGGTTCGGCCTTAATGGCCATGACCATTTGGTCGTGGCACAGTGTGGGGCTGGGCTAGAGAGGGTTAGGGGGAGTAGTGGAGAGGTTTTTGGTGGCAATTTGGGTAACAAGTTTGGCCAGAACACTATTTAAAATAGTGAAATTTGTTTAGTTTGTAATCTGCCTGCCAAGTGTTTGATGAAATGGCCGCAAGAGAAAAAGTTTTGAATTTTGAGTTCAAAAATTTTGGGTGATCTCCACTAGTGCTAGGTAGTCTCTGGTTGCAAGGGTTTTGAAAATGGAGCTCAAATACATGGTTTTTGAAATAGGGGTGATCTATGCATATGCATTAGATTCAATTTTAAACTGTCATTTAAAATAGTTTATAGAAGTTTTTTAGTAGATCAAAAGGTGGGCCTTGGTACCTCATTATGTGTACTAGCAAGGGGTGCAAAGATCAAGAATTGTTTCTGTTAAGAATTGAGTACTAGGAATAGCCAAAGTAGGCATGAGAGTTAAATTTGTCCAAATGACCATTCCTTCATTTTAATTCTTTTTGATTTGATTTCTTTTAGGAAAAGTTTGGGAATGGTGTAGATGATGTTTAAATCACTTAAGAAACATTTTAGAAGCAAAGGATCACACAATAATGGCAATTCAAAACAACTCTTATTTTAAATACACACATATATGAATGCTTTCATTTTAAATATGGAAAAGTTTTTGTTAATCCTAAATTTGGATGATTTGATCTTTGATACACTTGGATTGAAGTTTTGGGATGTTACAGTATCAGTTTTTCCAGTTGCAGTATCTTATAGAGAGAAAAAGGCATAACACTAACTCCTGCTCCCAAATCACACAAAGTAGTTCTAACATAACTATTTTTAATAGAGGAAGGAATAGTTGGAATCCCTAGGTCTCCAAGTTTCTTTGGAACCTTACCATTAAAGGAATAATTAGCAAGCAAAGTAGAAATTTCTTCATTAGGGATCTTCCTTTTATTCGAGACAATATCCTTCATATACTTTGAATAAGGAGGCAATTTAATAGCATTAGTCAAAGGAATTTGCAATAATAAAGGTTTCATCCACTCACAAAACTTATTATAGTGTTCATCTTCCTTTGACTTGTGTTTCTTATCAGGGAAAGGCATAGGTTTTTGGACCCAAGACTCTCTTTCACTACCATGTTTCTTGGCAACAAAATCTTCTTTAGTGTATTTAGTATTATTAGTGTGCCTTCCGGGTTCTTCTTCAACTTTTTCTTTATCAGGAGCATCATTTTCTTCATTGCCACTTTCAGTTTTAGCATCAGAGACAGATATACTATTAGGATCTTTAGCAGATTCAGAGGGTTCTACAATAGTTTTATGTTTCTTTTTTCTTTTCTTAGGAGTAGTACCACTATTTTCAGCTTGTTGAGAATCCTGCTCAATTCTTTTAGGATGCCCCTTAGGATATAGAGGATCCTGGGTGGCAGCACCACTTCTAGTTCTAATTTCATCAGCATGTTTTTCTTTAGCAGCATTGACTAGCAAGTCTTTTTGTATCTTAATAAGCTGATCAATTTGAGTTTGAACCATTTGAAAATGTTTAACAAGCATTTTAACATCATTAGAGGTTCTTTGCACAATATCCTTCAACTCAACAATAGCTCTAGAGTTTTCCATTAAATGATTTTGCACCCTTTTATTAAAATTATCTTGCTTAACAATAAAAACATCAAATTCTTCTAAGCATTGATCAGGAGGTTTAGAGTAAGGAATATCACCTTCATCAAAATGTTGGAGAGAGTGTACCTCAATAGTGGATGAGTGGGGGATTGGCTTACATAATTCTTCTATAGGAGGTAAATTCTTCACATCTGCAGCTTTAATTCCCTTCTCCTTAAGACATTTCTTAGCTTCCTTCATTACTTCATCATTTAGTTCAATAACTCCCCTCTTCTTTGATGTTGGTATAGGCGCAGGTATAGCTGGTTCAGGTATAATTGTTTCAGGTATAGCTGGTTCAGGAGGAGTCCAGTCTTCATAATTCTTGCTTATTTTATCCATTAATTCCTCAGCTTCCTTGGGAGTCCTATTCCTGAAAACACAATCAGCACAACTATCCAAGTATGTCTTAGATTCTTCAGTTGGTCCATTATAAAATATATCAAGAAGCTCATTCTTAGGTAATGGACATCTAGCTTGTGCATGAATCAAAGCACAAAACCTTGCCCATGATTCAGGTAATATCTCTTTTCTCCCTGTTTAAAATCAAAAAGTTCCTGCAAAATAGCATGTCTAGCACTAGGAGGAAAATATTTCTGCAGGAAAGTACTAATCAAGAAATCAGGGCTATCAATAGATCCAGGAGGTAAATTGTTAAACCAAGTTTTAGCTTCTCCTTTCAGCGAAAAAGGGAAAATTTTAGCAACAAAGTAGGTGCACATCTTAATATCATCAGAAAACAGGCCACTCATTGTAGAAAGCTCAGTCATATGTGCTACCGCACTTTCATTCTGAGTCCCACAGAAAGGTTCTTTCTCAACAATAGCTATGTAAGATAGATCAAGAGAGAAATCATAATCCTTATCTTTAATGTTTATGGGAGATGCAGCAAACTTAGAATTAGGAGACAATTTGGGTTTTGTAGTACGCCTCTCAAGGAGACTCTTAATAGCACTCCTATCATGGGTGTTTTGATATTCTTTAATAAATTCATCGGTCATCTCTATATAACCGTCTTCAATATCATAGCTTTCTCTAGACTCTGGTGAACTGATAGGTGTAGTAGTTGTTGGGTCCGCAGCATAGAAAAGAAAAATTTTCCTACGATGAGAACTAAACGCCAAGATCTATCTGCTAGATACAGAGCAACGGGTGGACATACATCCATGGAGAACTTACCCTCGAAGACAACGAGTTTTGTTAACGAGTAGGAACTCGTGGTTGATGTAGTCGTACGCTTGCCGATCTCAAGATCGTGTGGAAGTCCGCCGCCAAATCAGCGGCATCCGTCCTCGCACACATGTTCAAACCACCGGACAACCTCCACCTCCTCGCTCCAGCAAATCAGCGGAAGCAGCAACTCCTTCCAGACGCAAGGCCACCGGGAACATGTATCTCGCTAATCCGAGACCATGGGGAATATCTAGAGGGGGAGAGAGATCCTTCACGAGGAGGTGTGGTTTGTGAGAGGGGAGAGGGGGGCTTTATATAGGAGGGAGGGAGACCCCTCCCCAGCCAGATAGGCAACCAAATGCGGCATAGCCGGATTCGGTCCCCAGCCGGCCGGACAATCAAACGCGTCAGGACGCACCGAGCCAGCCTGGCCCAGCCAGAACAAGGTCCAGCCGAACAACCGGTAACCAAACGCGGCGATGTTGCGCGCAGAGTCGGTCTGTCTCAGCCAGAACGCATCCGAACCGGCCAATCGGACAGACAAACGTGTAGCCGATCTGGAATTTTCTTTCGTTATTGTTTCCTCACTTTTTTCTAACCGGTCGGGCCTAGCCGGATTTTTCTCTTTCTTCATTTTTTTCTTTCTACCGACTGGCCTAGTCCGTCCTTTCTTTTTTCTTTTCAATTTTTCTTCTTCCTATCTTTTCTCTCTATTGCTTTTTTAGCCGGCTGGATCTCCACTTCCTCTCTCCTAACCGGCTACCAACAGCCGGCTCACCTTTTATTTTTTTCTATTTTTTACTTTTTCTCAACCGGCCACTTCTCCTCTTACTCTTTTATTCCTTCCCAACCGGTTGGTTGACTTTTCTTATTTCTTTTTATTTCTTCCACCCGGCTCCTTTCCTTCTCACGATGGGGAAACGCCCGCGCGTGGCTAGAAACTAGGCGGAGCGCCCAGCCGGCACGGCCGTGTCGACGGGGTGGCGGCGAGCTGGGGTGGCCGAGCTCGTTGCAGGCGGGCGCGGCCGTGGTGGCTAGCACCGGAGCGATGCGGGCAGAGGGCGGCGCACGGGCGGGCACACTCAAGGACACGCACAGGACAGCGGCCGGGACATGGGAGGAGGCGGTCGAGGAGGTGGAATCCACTAGGAGGAGCTGCGAGGGGGTGGCGAGGAAGTGCGGCGGCGGTGGACGGAGACACGCTGCCGCGCCTAACTAGAAGGAGCACGCGCGCGGACGCGTGACCATGGGTAGGGGGAGCTCGGGGGCACCGCTGGGCGCAACGTCACGGGCAGCTGCGGCGGAGGGACGCCTGTAGTGGCGGCGCAGTTGGGCTCTAGCGTGGGCACAGAGGAGACGAGCGGCAACGGCGACCGTGAGCCCCGGGCTCGATGATGTGAAGCCGGGAGCTTGCCGCAGAGTGCGGGTGCAGAGACGTGGATGAGGACAGCGGGGGCGATGGCGAGGTTGCTGAGGAGGGGTTGCCTGATGACGCGGACAGCGGAAGCCGACAGGGACGCATGCGGGCTTGACGCAATCTGCCGACGAGGGGTCCTGCCAGCACTACTGGTGCTAGTGCTACTATCTCGGGAGCGGCGCGGATGCGCAGCTCAGCGGACAGAGGAGGTGCGGCCTCAGGCGCCGACGCGCCGGGAGGAGCTTACAGACGGTGGCGGACGTGCGGCCGATCTGCCGAAGTTGAGGACGAACACGACGGCGAGGGTGATGACGGTGCCACAGCACCGGCGAGACGGCGGCAGCGGTGAGCCCTCGAGAAACTTGGCGAAGTGGAGTCGGTGATGACAGCATGGACGCGGCGAGCCCTTGAGAAACTTGAAACGGCGTCAGAGCCGACGATGGTGAAGTGGTCCCGTGCAAACGGAATCCCGGTCGAAGCCATCTAGCCCCATGGTGGACGCCGACTATCGTTGTATTGGGAACGGAAGTACCTGAAAAGGTTAGATAGAGGTGTGGGGACTAGCAGGGAAGCTCTCGATGGCGTCCGCATGCGGGATTGGATACAACCAAGTGTAGCGTAAGAAGTACCTAGGTTCAGAGCCTTCGTGGTGAGGTAAAACTCCTACTCCTACCGATCTAACTATGAGTAGTATACAGGCTACAATCGCTCCTCGAGCTGTATCCTCTAGCTACCTTCTTAATTGCACTCAGACCAACCCTTCTATCTGTATGTGTGTGCTAATCTGGGAGAGTGAGCTAGCTATCTGAGAGCTAGCGATCGATCCAAGTCTAACTAGTACTAGTGCGTGTGTAGTCTGGCTCCAAGTGAGTCTGAATGAGTGAGGCCCTCCCTTGGTGCCTTATAAAGGTGGCCCAAGGGACAAGGCGGGACCTGCTCGGCCTAACTTCTACTATGTAGTATGTCATGCATGAGGTAGGCTACAGTGTGCAGGGTACATGCATAGTGCAACATTAGTCAGTAGGTAAGCAGCATGGCTTGATGTCCTGCTTGTCCTTCTAGTTGACCTTCTCGTACGCGCATAGGAGTATCCAATGTAGCTGGAGCTGGTGCTAATCAGAAGGGGCAGCACATGGTGCTAGGCAACCATCCGTCCTAGAGAAAGCAAGCCGGACAGGGGAGATCGATCCTCCACATCGATGGGTGGTGGCAGCGATTCGGCCCAGCCGGGGATGCCTAGCCGGCCTAGGGCGAGGCAGAGTCCCAGCCGAGATCGCGGGAGCCGGGCGGGGGCGATGCATCCCACGCGGGGGCGCAAGAGCCCAGCCGGGGGCAGGAGCAGCAGAGCCAGTCCGCCCGGGAGAAGGTGGCCCAACCGGGGGGCTGGGTAGAGCGGTCCGGCCTGGTCGGCCCAGCTGAAAGGAGGAGGTGGCGTGGAGCAGGCCGGCTGGGGCAAGGAGGCCCAGCCGAAAGGAGGATTTGGCGGGGAGTGCATGGCGGGCCGACTAGAACCCCTCAGCTAGCCTAGATTGCGTCGGCTGTAGTTTTTCTTTATTTCGTGCTTGTTTTTGCCTTTTTGACTATCTTGGAGCATCTTTGGGATACCCGGGGACAAACCCCCCGATAGTTCATCCATGACAATGGCAATGAAGAGTACTTGAGTGAAGATGAATTCAATGCAAGAGTCAAAGAGGCAATGACAAGGCAACATGTGGAACATGACCAAGAACTCCTCATGTGTGAACATGATGCAAGTCCATCGCTTGTCGTCACAAGGATATTGTCTTCTCAAGCCCAAGAGCATGAAGATCAACGATCCAACATCTTCCAAACTCGTGCTAGCATCAATGGGAAATCTATCAAAGTGATCATCAATGGAGCGAGTTGCCACAACCTTGCTAGCACCAAATTGTGTGAGAAGCTCAACCTCACCCTCCATCCTCACAAGTAACCCTACAATGTGATAAGTCCATATTTGCATCATGTTTTATATTATTATTTTGCATTATAGATGTAGGATCTTGGTATTTTACAGTGCTTGCGCGCACATTTTATGTCTGTTTTCACCGGGATCAGGACAGATGATGGATCCAATGGATACAATTATTGAAGCAGTTGTACTATGGAGAAAAGGAGTCAAAAAACAACGTAAATCGCTTATTTGGGAAATATTAATAATACCAGAAGAAAACCAGAAGCAAACAAAGGAGGCAGAGAGCGCAACGACCAACTATACGGCAGGAGCATTTCTTACGCCCATATAGCTCCAGCCGTATAGTTGGCGCCGCCTCCGCCTCATAAAATAGTTTAACCTCGTGCAATTGGTTCGAAGAGACTACATACAGAACACCTAGAAATTGCAGAAACCTCACCTTCGGAAGGCATCTAGAGGGAGAACTCATCGACAAAGGGATCAATCTTCGCCCTGTGCAGATCCAGGAGGCTAAGGCATCGATATTCATCATCCACCGCTGCATCACCACCATCTCCATCCATCCCATCAATATCTTGTCTAGATCTTGTTGTAATTCCTATACTCATTGTGGATTTATACAAGTACTATTCATCTATGATTGTTTTCATTACCATTGCCATGATGTTGATTACCTCCATGTCTGAGTAGATCATTAGTTCTTGGGGAGATGGAGAAACCCTAGTATGAGATTGAAATAAGATAAAGTCTATTATGATATTCATCGCTATGACCATGTGTTAGATTCTCTACATCTTGATGTTGAGAGAAGTCGACCTCTCAATATTTTCCTCTCATGGAAACTTGATGGAGGGAACTACTTGTTGGTAGACGGAGGCATGCTAGCACTTACAGTGACTATAAAGCTGTTAGCACTCCTTACGTATCAACTTGGGAAATCGAGGAAACTCACGGAACACTATCCATTCCATGGGATACGTCCTACGGGATTACGTCCCTTAATAGCGCAGTAATTCGATTGATGTCAATTGCTAACTGTTGTGGCTATGACGATGATGTGAGCAGCGGTTGTTGCCTATTCGTCCACATACGGAGTTCCTCCCACACATACATAGTTGAGAATGTTCATGATGATAATCTTTATCTTAGATCTTCACAAATACTAGTGGTGTATCTGCTACTCCCTGCGAATGCTTTTTCCCCTACTATAGTTTCAATATGCTTTACATACGTGATACTTACTTTCTGTATTAAATTACTTTGCTTTACTTTATTATTGCTCTTGTACCCAAATCCCAAAAACACCTTTTTACACAACACTCGCATTTTATCTTGTTACTTAGAACTTTATCTAGCATTTCTATCGCAATAACTATTTCAAGAATTATTAGACTTCATACTCCTGCTCCTTATGGGATCGATATCTTTATTTCAAAACTAGCTACAAACGATCTGTGCACTTGTAGTCATGAAGCTATTTTCTGGCGCGGTTGTCGGGGAGCTAAGAGCTGTAGGTATTTTAGTTTTTGCTTATTTAGTTTTGTCTTGCTAAATTTTGTTTTGAGTTATAGGTTTCCACCAACATGATGGATTTTGAGCATATGACTAGTACTAACCCACTCAACCACTTTGGGAAGCCCTATGATATCTATAAAAGAGACAACTCCAATGAGAAGACAAGGGGGTTTGAAATAAATCCTCTACTACTTAGTATTCTACATAAGAAGCAATTTACTGGAGATGAAGAAGATCCTCATCCATATGAGAATATTGCATGTTTTAAAGATATATGTGGCACTTTTTTATTGACGGGATATACCGCAGATTAGGTAAGGGTCAAACTTTTTAGTCAAACTTTGACAAGTACATCTCTCTCATGGTATAGATCTCTACCCCCTGAAGCCACTACTACTTGGGATAATTTAGCCTATGAATTTCTATAAAAATATTATCCATTATCAAAATCTTTTGGAATCAGGCGTCTTATAATGACTTTGAAGTTCTAATGAAGGACTAGTAAGAGCTTATATTAGATTTAAAGATTTACTACGACTATGTCCTCATCATGATTTGCCTGAATGGTATTTACTACATATCTTTATGGTGGTTTAATTGAACCTAATAAAATTGAACTAGACTCTTTCGTGGAAGGAGCCTTTATGAATCTTCCTATACCTAAAGCTTGGTCTTTACTTAATAGAATTCGTGATCATAGAGTTTCATGGAATTTTGGTCTAGGAAGTGAAGGAGGCGTAGAAATAGAGCATGATTGTATTCATGACTATAATAAAAAAAGGCCATGTGAAAGAATTATCTAAAGAACTTTATCTGGATTCAGATCTTGTGTTGCAAGTTGTTAAAGCTTTTACAAAACATATTAAAGCTCCAAAGGAGGGTCTAGTGAAGTATGATCCACAACCTGAACCAGAAAAGAAAAGAGAAGATAAAGGAACACTTGCCTTCGTAGATCCAATATATGAAGTACCTTTCCCTAACACTACACAAAAGCATATTTTTGAATATGAACAGGTCAAAGCACTACAAGAAAAGAGGGAAGAGGAAAGCATGCCATAAGTCATGAAACACCTGAAAGAAAACAAAGATGAAGAGGTAACCAAGGAAGCAATTATGGATATGTACTCACAATGTAACATAGTTGGACTCGATGTAGAGACTTCCATATTGGTTGAAGGTAAAACAAAGGTAAAAGATGTGGGTAAGCCTATTCTTCCCTGCATATTTAAAGAAACCTCTCATTATGGTTTATGTGATCTCGGTACCAAAATAAATGTCATATCTTATGATTTCTACCTAGAAATAAAAGAAGAAATAGAACCAACTACAATTGAAAATACTGATATAACAATTATGCTAGCCAATAAAAACCTTAGAATTCCAATGGGAGTAGTTGGCAATGCAACTGTCAAAATTGGCAACAAAAACTTTCTTATCGATTTTGTAGTTGTTGATATGCCAGCTGACACCTTTTGCCCTATTATATTTGGAAGAACCTTTTTGGGTGATATAGGTGCCTATGTTAATTTCAAGGAGATTGTGACTCTTAAGCTTGGGGGAACGGAAAATAAATTCCAATTTTCCAAATTTAAAGATAGGCCTCCACAAATACAAGAAGAAGAGGAAGAGAGAACCATTGAGGAAATGGTAGCTCTTTTCTTTGGTAATCAAGAAGAAGAAATAAATGAAGATTCAAATTGTGAAGAAATAGTTGTGGAGGACAAGTCCCTAGAAGAACTAGAAGATGAATTCGATTCACTTCCCATTTTGGGACCTCTAACTGATGAGGCCTTTAAAGAGCCAAAAAAGAGAGGGGACGAGGAACTACCACCCCCAGAGTTGAAGACTCTACCAGATAATCTCAAATACAGGTTTTTAGATGATACCAATAAAATCCCTGTTATTATTAGTGCTAAACTTTCAGGAGAAGAAGAAGAAGAACTCATGAGGATACTTAAGGAGCATCGCAAAGCCTTTGGGTACTAAGTGCATGACTTGAAGGGCATCAGTCCCATGATAGTCATCCATCGAATATTCATGGAAGAAGGTGCTCAACCAGTTGCGGAATTTAATAGAAGATTGAAGCCTGAAATGAAAGAAGTGGTAAGAAAAGAAATTGTATGGCTACTAGATGCAGGTATAATTTATCCTATTAAAGAGACTGATTAGGTAAGTCTTGTTCATTGTGTCCCTAAGAAGGGTGGTTTTACTGTTGTTCCTAATGCAAATAATGAACTAATGCCTACTAGAACTATTGTTGGGCACAGGATGTGCATAGATTCTAGAAAATTAAATAAAGAAACTAGGAAAGATCACTATCCATTACCGTTCATAGATCAAACTTTAGGAAGGTTAACAAACCATACTCATTTTTGTTACTTGGACAGATATTCTGGTTTCTGTCAAATAGCTATTCATCCAGATGACCAACTTAAAACAACTTTCATAAGTCCTTACAGTTTACATACTTATCGACATATGCCTTTTGGTCTATGTAATGCTCTAGCTACTTTTCAATGATGTATGACTGCTATTTTTGCTGATTTCATAGAACTTATAATGGAAGTATTTATGGATGATTTTTCTGTCTATGGAACTTCATTTACTAGTTGCTTGGATAGTCTCAAGAAAGTTTTGCAGCATTGTGAAGAAACTAATCTTGTTCTAAACTAGGAGAAGTGCCAGTTTATGGTCAAAGAAGGTATAGTCCTCGGAGACAAGGTATCAGGTAAGGGAATTGAAGTTGATAGAGCTAAGGTTAAAGCAATAGAGAGAATGCCACCACCTAGGGATATTAAAGGTATAAGAAGTTTTCTTGGTCATGTGGATTTTTATAGAAGGTTCATTAGAAATTTCTCTAGGATATCTAAACCTTTGACTAACCTCTTGCAAAAGGGAATGGGATTTAATTTTGATGATAAGTGTCTTGAAGCCTTTGATAAACTAAAAAATGCTTTAACTCGTGCTCCCATCATTAAACCACCTATCCGAGATACAACATTTGATTTAATATGTGAAGCTAGCGATGATGTTGTAGGAGTAACTCTTGGACAACATATTGGTCATAGATTTAATTTTATACATCATGCTAGTAGAACTCTTAATGGTGCTCAAAATAATTACCCGAAGGAAGAAAAGGAATTGTTTGCTGTATTTTTCTCTTGTGATAAATTTTGTTCTTACATAGTTGATGCGAAGGTGAGAGTTCATACAGATCGTGATGGCTTGAAAGAACTCCTTGAAAGGAAAGACCATATGCCAAGGCTGATCTGTTGGATTCTTTCACTGCAAGAATTTGAGTTGCAGATTTTGCAAAGACAGGAAATAAAGATGTTAGATGCAGTATCCATGCTTGCCTAGGAAGGCACTAATCTTATTGAGAGGAACTTTAGTCCTGGTGATTTTCGTTTACGGGAATTATTTGATGAACTAAAGTCAATTCCTCCAAGAGAGAAGGATTCCTTGCTGTGGGAGGAACTTTTCATCCCCGATTAAACGAGTGGTAAGTACAAGGTAAGTGTTCTTACTCAAATAAGAGATTTATTTTCACAATTTTTACTCTTGAAAATTCTATTTTCGAATTCCTTGTGTTTTTCTGAAGATTTTAGAGGGGTTTTACCAACTATACGGGCGGAGCTATATGACCGGAGGGGGATCCTGCCGTATAGTTGGTCGTTAAACTCTCTGTATCATCTTTGTGAAATTGTTTTTGATATCCGAGCCTATACGGTCGCAACTATACGACCGGAGCAAAAAATTCGGCCGTATAGTTGGTCGTTGAACTCTCAGATAGTTTTGTTTTTTGGTGTATGTATCTATACGGTCGTAACTATACGACCGGAGCAAAAATTCCGGCCGTGTAGTTGGTCCTTAAACTCCCAGGCACTTTTGATTTTCGGTGTTTGAAACCTATACAATCGCAACTATACGACCGGAGAAAAATTCTGGCTGTATAGTTGGTCATTAAAATCTCAGACACTTTTTCGTTTGATCTTTCTTTTATTCATCTAAAAAACGTTATTGTCGGTTCCGAGTCGTAATTTAATCGACCTGGACTCGAGATATTTGGAAATATCTGACCGGAACAAACTATACGGCTGGACCTATACGGGCCGCGCCCGTAGTTGGTCGTTACGCGGCAGGTTACTTCCAAATCTATGATTTCTTATTCTATTCCATATGGATTCTTTTCTTGGACGACAATTTGGTGTTTTTCGTGAGTTTTACCGACCTCTGACCCCTCTTATATACTGCCATTGTCTCTCTCTCTCTAATCACAATCTACAGAAACCAATCTGGCAATACGCTATCTCGCCCCAGGCCGTGAAGAACCCATGGGGCTCATTTCTCCTTCCAGGGACCGCTCTAGCAGCCCGTCCATGGAGGTTGATGATGAGGAGTTGGAGAGGTTTAACCCGAAGTACAAGGAGTACGTCGAGCCTAGCTACTTCAACAATGATTCTAATGGCGATGATGACGTAGTTGACGTCTACATCTGCCGTGACATCTATGATCCACCGTAGATCAATTGGGCGGCAATGAAGAAAGCTCAACAAGAGAGAGAAGATCCCAAGCCACATGGAAAAGGGCGTGCGGAGACGGTCAAGTTCATCACCATAGATCCAAGGTCACACAAGCATAAGGAATTATCTAATATTGGTGCAGGTGCTAGCAAGGAAGGGGAGGTTCCACTCTCGAGGCCAACCATTGGTGCTCGTATGAAGGTTAAACCTCAAGAAGAGTGGAGGTATGGTTTCCACTTTCCCGATCCATCAATTATGGATGAGGAAGAAGCTGTCCCCAGGACCAAAGATCGCGTGCGGGCACTAGATAAGCAGGAGCTACTCCATCGCGACGAAGTCCGTCACCGTCTCAATGAGATGGAGAAGAAGGAAGACCTCCTTCCATTGGTGACCAAGCTCGCATATAGAGTGGACACTCTGCAATATGATCTGCGTAGGTGCACAGCCGCATAACTGTCCTGGAGGAGACCAACAAGAAGCTACGCACCACAGTGTTACATGCCATGGCGCCCTAGTGATCTACAATAATAATGGTATCAAATAATCACAAGGGATTATTTGATCCCGCCTGGCTTGATTCCAAGCTTGGGGATAACTTTAAGACCTTGCAATCTATCTTATAAGTATTTATTATTATTCTTGCATTAGTTCAAACTAGAAATAAAGTTTGCATCATTAGAATTCCCTTCAGGAATAGTCGATCCCTTTTATGAAATTCCGAGTTTATTATTATATATGGAGCAATATTGAGTTTGTGTTTGCTTTATTGATATATGAATGGCTTGAGTATGATTTTACTTGCACTTGATGATAGCAATAGGATTCTTCCACACCATTGGTATTAATGGAACACATAAAGATATTTGGTCAATATGCTGTAAGTCTATGGTTTGATTCAGAAAGAAAATTATCTATACGATTAAGTTGAAAGAGAACACCTTGAACAAAGGAAAATGAAAGTGCTATCCAAATAGAGTGATAATAAGTCGGGGTAGAATCTCAAGTCATAAGCATGCTTCATATATAGTTAGAATTTGATATTTGAGATCGTTGAACTTTTTATTTCTACATGAAGTTGAATATATGGCTAGCTCCTTTGCACATCACTTAAAACAAAAGTCTGAGCATATATCCAAAAGAAAAGAAAAAGAAAGAAGAAAAAGAGCGAATGTGCAAAGAGCAAATAGGCATATACCACTTTATTGTAGTATGACAAAGAGGCACTTTTGAGATTTTGAATCCCAAGTGAATAAGTTGATCCTAAAACACTTGGGAATACCTCGTTAACTCATTCGGTTGAACCGAATTCTTTTACATTATGTTGAGATTCATCTTTTATGAACTATTAATAACTAAGGTGTGGAAGACTTCCAATACTATTCAGATAGTTCGAGTAAGGTACTATTCATGAACTTATTCCCATGTATCGTACATGATAAACACATGCTGCAATTGCCTCATTTGTTTTATCGACTCAGCTTCATGAATATGAGGATCACATCCATTAAGCTAAAAACTTGCTCGAGACGAGCAAGAGTCTAAGCTTGGGGAAGTTGATGAGTCATATTTGCATCATGTTTTTGTTTATTATTTTGCATTGTAGATGTAGCATCTTGGTATTTTAGAGCGCTTGCACGCACATTTTATGTCTATTTTCACCAGGATCAGGGCAGATGATGGATCCAATGGATACAATTATTGAATCAGTTGTACTGTAGAGAAAAGGAGTCAAAAACAATGTAAATCGCTTATTTGGGAAATATTAATAATACCAGAAGAAAACCAGAAGCGAACAAAGGAGGCAGAGATCGCAACGACCAACTATACAGTGGGAGCATTTCTTCCGCCCGTATAGCTCCGACCGTATAGTTGGCGCCGCCTCTGCCTCATCAAATAGTTTCACCCTATGCAATTGGTTCAAAGAGACGACATACAGAACATCCAGAAATCGCAGAAACCTCACCTCCGGAAGGCATCTGGAGGGGAACTCGTCCACAAGGGATCCATCTTCGGCCTGCACAGATTCGGGATGCTAAGGCATCGATCTTCATCATCCACCGCTGCATCACCACCATTTACATCCATCCCATCTACATCTTGTCTAGATCTTGTCGTAATTCCTATACTCGTTGTGGATTTATACAAGTACTATTCATCTATGATTGTTTCCATTACCATTTCCATGATGTTGATTTCCTCCATGTCTGAGTAGATCATTAGTTCTTGGGGAGATGGAGAAACCCTAGTATGAGATTGAAATAAGATAAAGTCTATTATGATATTCATCGCTGTGACCATGTGTTAGATTCTCTACATCTTGATGTTGAGAGAAGTCGACCTCTCAATATTTGCCTCTCGTGGGGACTTGATGGAGGGAACTACTTGTTGGTAGACGGAGGCGTGCTAGCACATACAGTGACTATAAAGCTGTTAGTACTCCTTACGTATCAACTTGGGAAATCGAGGAAACTCACGGAACACTATCCATTCCATGGGATACGTCCTACGGGATTACGTCCCTTAATAGCGCAGTAATTTGATTGATGTCAATTGCTAACTGTTGTGGTTATGACGATGATGTGAGAAGCGGTTGTTTCCTATTCGTCCACATATGGAGTTCCTGCCACACATACATAGTTGAGAATGTTCATGATGATAATCTTTATCTTAGATCTTCACAAATACTAGTGGTGTATCTGCTACTCCCTGAGAACGCTTTTCCCCTACTGCAGTTCCAATCTTCTTTACATACGCGATACTTACTTTCTGTATTAAGTTATTTTGCTTTAATTTATTATTGCTCTTATACCCAAAACCCAAAAACACCTTTTTACACAACACTCGCATTTTATCTTATTACTTAGAATTTTATCTAGCACTTCTATCACAATAACTATTTCAAGAATTATTAGACTTCAGACTCCTGCTCCCTGTGGGATCAATAACTTTATTTTGAAACTAGCTACAAACGATCTGTGCACTTGCAGTCATCACCATGTCCAATGGCTAACTGAGCAAGGATCCGTCAAGATCAACACCGTATATGTAAACTTCTCAATTGGTCCTTACAAAGACACGGTAGAGTGTGATGTGGTCCCTATGACGGTTTCCCATATGCTACTTGGTCGACCATGATAATTTAACAAAGGTGCTCTACATGATGTTCACAAAAATGTATACACCTTCAAATGGCATAGAAAGACATGTGTTTTGCAATCAATGACTCCTAACCAAAAAATTGCGGACAATGTAAAGGCTTTAGCGAGGGCACAAACCACAACACAAACTTGTGAGAAGAGTGGTGAGTGAGAGAACCATCATATAGAGAGTTAGAGCCACAAGCCTAACTTGAGTGGAAAAACTAAGAGTGTTCTGCTTGCCACCAAAAGTGAGATGAGAGATGTGAGGAATAACCCATCTATCTTGCACTACATCCTCATTTGCAAGGGACTAGCGCAAGGAACTAATGACTTGACAAATATTCCTCCCTCTTTGATGGCTATTTTGTAGGAATTCAAGGATGTGTTTCCTGAAGAGCTCCCTCATGGACTTCCTCCTCTTCGCGGAATCGAGCAACGCATTGACCTCATACCCGGCGGACCCTTCCAAACTGTGTCGCCTACCGCATGAACCTAGAAGAGACGCAAGAGATCGATCGTCAAATCAACCAACTCATCTCCAAAGGTTTGGTCCAAGTAAGGACTAGTCCAAGTGCGGTACCCGTGATTCTTGTTCCAAAAACGGATGATTCATTGCGGTTATGCATGGATTGTCGTCTAATCAATGCTATCACCATGCATTATCGACATCCCATACCACGTCTCAATGACATGCTTGATGAGTTATGTGCACTATTTTCTAGAAAATTGATTTTCGTAGTGGTTACCATCAAATACGTATGGCGGAAGGTGATGAGTGGAAAACCGCCTTTAAGACCAAACTTGGTCTCTATGAATGGTTGGTCATGCCTTTTGTCTTATCTAATGCCCCATCCACCTTCATGCACCTTATGAATCATATTTTGCATTCTCTCATTAGAAAAATGTGTTGTTGTCTATTTCGATGATATATTTGTTTATAGCAAGTAACTTCAGGAACATGTCACACATGTCAAGGAGGTGTTACAAATCCTTCGACATGAAAATATATATTCTAATCTTCCCAAGTGTAGTTTTTCTAAAGACAAGTTAATCTTCCCAAGTGATGTTCCAAGGTAAAGGACATACGATATTGGCCCATCCCCACAAATGTGAGTGAACTACGAATTTTTCATGGGTTGGCCAGTTTCTATCGTCGCTTTGTGAAATACTTTTCCACCATTGCTTGTCCTCTCAGCAAGTTGACCAAAAAGAATGTCACCTTCGTGGGGGCAAAGCACAACAAAAATATTTTGATGAACCTAAAAAGAGGCTCACCGAAGCACCTCTTCTTGCGTTACTGGATTTCACAAAAACTATTGAGATAGAGCGTGACACTAGTGCTATTAGCATTGGAGAAGTCCTCATGCAAAATGGGCATCCTATTGCCCACCATAGCGAGAAACTTGATGGTGCTCGCCTTAACTATCTGATTAATGACAAAGAGCCTTTTGCCTTAGTACGTGTCCTTCAAGTTTGGCAACACTATCTTTGGCCTAAGGAATTTGTCGGAGCCCTGGCATCTGGGGTGTCACGTCTCCGCGGTGGACGGTCCCTGCAGCTTAAGGGCCTCTGCCTTCGTGAGGCGGGATGCCTTCAAGAGGAAGGGCGCCACTCCAGGGAGTGGGCCCGAATGAGATTCACGAGGTTACCTCCCTAAGGAGGCTACCGCGACCTCATTTAGTGCCCCCGAACCTTGAATACCCCCGAGTATGTCCGGGGTAGAATGGTAACTGCACCACGTAGAGTGAGGGCTATGGCCCTAACAACAAGTACATCCAATATCAACCGCCTCGGAAAAGAGGACCTAGTCCACCCTCCTTTCGCAGGGCCAGGGAAGGTAATCTGGTGGTAAGAGGCTCTCTCAGTTGCCGTTTCGGTGAAAGGAGGGAAAAACAAAGAGTGCCAGGTAAATACAAAGGACATCGTCGATGGACGCTTTACAGGAGGATGGAGTGAAGCGCGGCGGGCTAAACCAAGTCCACCAAAAGTAGTCCCCTAGACCAAGATCACAAGGGACGACACTGTGGTGACCTTCCTCGTCTATGCACTAGGGGGAGAGGGATGACTCCGCCCTATATAAGGAGACCATCTCCTACCTCGAGGGGGATAGATCCTAGAGATCTAAAACACTATACTTTCATCCACCATTGTAACCTCGCGTGGTAAGCGAGCAATACAACCAAGCAGGAGTAGGTGCTTTACCTTTTGAGGAGGGTCCCGAACCTGGGTAAAAACCTAGGTGTCAACTCTCTGTCATGCATCCGCTCCGCCACCGTAGCCATCACCAAACTCCTTTGGACTCGCGTGTTCAACCCCCCCCTCCCACACACACACACGAACCAGGGATCGTTGGACCCTAGTTACTTCGCGGTACAAATCTCTGACAATTGGCGCCCCAAGTAGGGGGCTGAGGAGCGTTTTCAAGGTCTTCGATGACCTCGGAAGCATTCCTAGACAACGAGACGCGCGCCGAGCGGGCCCTCCGTCGCACGGTGAGCAAGGCCCAGACGGAGTCGGCCCAAAATCGCGCCGCCTCCGAGCAAGTCCAGTGGATGGAGGACAAGGGCGACTCCTCCTACTACCTGTCGCAGGAGCTAGCCCCCTCCTCGCACGACATCACGTCACTCTCCCGCACTGCGTCCTCTCCCAGCCACCTCGAGCCGCTCACTCAGAGGCCACAAAGCACATGGTGTGTGAGATCCTGGACCACCCGCCGGCCGAGCAAGGCTAGGAGAACCGGCACGACTGTATCTTCGAGCTCCTCAACACCGCCACCCTCTCCCTGGAGGGCCCGGGGGCTTGAGCCACGGGCGGGGAACCGAGGGCTAGGGGCTCGGCCCATCCCCATCACTGTGGGGGTGTATCCAAGACAGGCGATGCCTCGCCACCACCCGCAAATAGCTGCCAGATCTTCTCCCCTCATGTCGTTGTAGCTCCACCGTGCGAGCGCGAGGACCGCCTTGCCGAGGAAATCGTCGTCGTGGGGCTGCAGAACAGTGCATCCCTCTACAACGGCAGGGCGGTCCAGGCCAATGGTTGCCTCGCCTTCACCAAGAACCTTCGCCGCATGGTTTGGCTGCACAAGTTCTGCCTGTAAACGCCGGCGTGCTACGACGACACCACAAACCTGTGCAAGTTCCTCCAGCTTTACACCACGGGCATTGAAGCGGCGGGAGGAGATTACCGTGTCATGGTGAACTGGTTCCCCCTGTGCCTGAAGGAGGCGGCCAACACCTGGCTGATGAACCTCCCTGAGGAATCAATTGACCCATGGGCGGAGCTCAGCTCCATCTTCATCTCCAACTTCAAGGGGGTCCTACGAGTGCCCGCTCATCTACTACGACCTCCGCAAGATACATGAACAACCTAGGGAGACCCTCTTCAAGTTCCTGCAAAGGTTCAGTTGAGTCCGGAACAAGATTCCCAAGATCTCAGACTCCATTGTCATCACTGCCTTCTCTGAGGGCGTGAAGGATGACAAGATGAGAGAAAAGATTGGGATTTGGGGCGAGAGCCTCACCACCGCCGCCGAGCTCTATGTCATGGCCGAGAAGTGTGCCAAAGCCGAGGCGGGGTGGATGTTCGGCCTCGCGGAGGCAGAAGTCATTCCCAAGGCTCTTGGTTCATCCAAGGGTAAAGACAAGGAGCCCAAGCGTAGGACCACCACCGCTCTGGCGGCCGAGCCGGAGCGGAAGAGCCCTCGCGAGGAAGCCAGCGAGCGAGAGCGGGATGATAGCTCGTACTGCCACTTCCACAAGAAGCCAGGCCATGCCACCGACGACTGCTACAAGCTCAAGAAACTCTGCGACCTGCGCAACAACCAGAGAAAGGAAAGGCCAGGAGGCGAGCGAGGATGCCAAGGCAGGGTCAACTAGGGAGGAAACCGCTAGAACAACACCAGCGGGCGTGACGCCCCTCAGGTAGCTCACCAAGCCAATGCCGTGCAACAGCATCCACACCCGTAGGAGCAAGCACGCACCAAGGACCCTGGGGGCTACCAGGTGCTGCAAGGTTCCATAGCCTGCATCCTTGGTGGCTCCCAAGCCCCGACGTCCAACCGGCACTTCAAGATGCTCACACACGAGGTCATGGCTGCCAGACCAAGAATCCCCTCGCCAAAGATCAAGTTGTCCCATTGCGCCATCACCTTCGACTCCAGCGACCACCCCGTCTCCACAAGGCATGTGGGCACACTCCCCCTGATCTACACCCCCACCATCAACAACATCGCCGTTGCGAAGACCCTCATTTATGGAGGTGCGGGCTTGAACATGATCTCCACTGAGACCTTTAGCCAGCTACAAATGCCTTACGATAGGCTGATGCTGACATGACATTCTCCAGGGTGACGAGCGGATCCACCACACCCAACGGGCAGGTGCGCCTCTCCATCACGTTCGGAACACGCGACAACTACCGCACTGAGCTCGTCGACTTTGACGTGGCGCATATCAACCTTTCGTACAATGTCATCATCGGCTACCCTGTCTTGGCCAAGTTCATGGCCACCACTCACCATGCCTACAACATGCTCTAGTTGCCTGGTGGCAGCTGTGGGATCATCACGGTCCGTTGTGATGAAGTGGAAGCCCTACGCTCCCTGGAGCATGCCTAAAGACCGCTGCCGCCACCTATCTCGAGGATGTGGATGCACTGGAGTATGTTGGAGGCTCCAGCAGTAGGAAGCAAATGATGGCCCAGGAGAACGCCATGGCAAAAAGGGCGGAAGCCACGCTGTTCCAACCTCGCGGGGAGCCGGGTGTCACCAGTACCCGCGACCTCATGAGGAGAATGGGTATGCCGCCGCCCGTCATCTCGAGGGTGGAAGCGCCTCTTGAGGATGGCGACGGCGTGGGGGCTCCGGACTTCCCCATGGACTATACCCAGCGCACGTACAATACCCGCCACCCCCACGGTAGCAACTAACCGGCTGGGAGGGACGGCGACCCAGGTTATCGGGAGGTGGACAATCCTCTCCAAGTGACACGCCTAGATCCGCGACTTTTTGAAGGTGAACCTTGAAAACCCCCATCGCTTATGGTTTTTGCTCCTCGTCAGACCCCGTGCGGACCATGGTGGCATTTGTAATCAACCTACACTACTAGCCTTTCTTTGGATGTTGTGCTGAGTGCATGGTTGGCTATTTGGTTTTTCCTTCAAAAAGCATTTTCCGAAAAACCGCACCACCCAGTTTCCCACACACACTCCGCGCGAGCTGTGGCTATAGACAATACCCTTCACCGGGCCGGCTCAGCTCCCTATCGGCATCAGGGCCTAAAGTGTAGAGCTCTGAACTCACGGGACAGACCCGGCCCAGAGTTACCTCGTCAGATGGTTCTTGGTGCCAAAAAACCTCGCGTGGCGCATGCATGGGCTTCTGGCGGTTGGTGCGTTTTTCCTACAACCCTCTCCCGATAAGGTCTGCGGGGCACCTAGTCAGGGCCTAAAGTGTCGAGCTCTAAACTCTACAGCATGTTCCTCAGCCGAGAGTTACCTCACCCACGGTTTCTGACCTTGTTTTCATCCTCGCGACGGCTCATGAGGTCCTGTCCTCCGCAGGTCGAGCTCGTCAGGGCCTAAAGTGTCGAGCTCTGAACTCTACGGTCCATTCCTCGGCCTAGAGTGACCTCACCCATGGTCCCTAACCTTGTTTTTATCCGTGCAACGGCTCACGAGGCCCTATCCTCTGCAGCCCAAGCTCGTCAGGGCCTAAAGTGTCGAGCTCTGAACTCTATGGTCCGTTCTTCGGTCGAGAGTTATCTCACCCACGATTCCTGACCTTGCTTTTATCCTCGCAATGGCTCATGAGGCCCTGTCCTCCGCAGCCCAAGCTCATCAGGGCCTAAAGTGTCGAGCTATGAACTCTAGGGTCCATTCCTAGGCCAAGAGTTACCTCACCCATGGTCCCTGACCTCGTTTTTTATCCTCGCGGTGGCTCATGAGGCCCTTCCTCCGCAGCCCGAGATTGTCAAGGCCTAAAGTGTCGTGCTTTGAACTCTATGGTCCATTCCTAGGCCGAGAGTTACCTTACTCACGGTCCCTGACCTTGTCGTTATCCTTGCGGCATCTCACAAGGCCATGTCCTTCGCAGCCCGACCTCGTCAGGGCCCAAAGTGTCGAGCTCTGAACTCCACAGCCCGTGCCTCGACCATGGTTCCTGACCCTGTCTCTATCCTCGCGATGACTAATGAGGCCCTTCCCCTTGGTAGCCCAAACTTGCCAGACCTAAACTTCACAGCTCGCTCGTCGGCCATGGGTCACCTCACTCCCTAAAACCCTCGGCATGGGGGCTGAGTGATGGAACACCTAACCCCGCAGTTTCTCCTCAAGGGAGCCGTAGGATGCCCTTGGAGACACCCTCTTCAGCAGTTAAACTTGGAGGGGCTGAAAGGCGTGAGTCCTAAAAGCCTTCAATCCGAGGTGGAGTCGGTATCTCTCTCGCGATTCACCCCCACTAGAGGCACAGGGAAAGGGCACACGGATCGCGTGAGGCTGCATCCCCTCTCAAGAGGGTGACCACCAGAAGTTAATGGGGACCCCTCTTCGAGGGTACGCGCATAAGTAACTCCTCGTGAGAACCTCCTGGACTCGCTACAGTCCACGATCCATGAGGAGACATCCACCCGAGGCGCCTAGATTCCCACCAACCTGATTGAGCGCAGCCTGCTCCACGACAGGCTGGTCCTACATCTAAATGGAGCCCCCACTGGCAGCATGCTCGAAGCGTCGCCCCTGGAGATCGCCTCCCCAGGCGTCCTACCTTTCGCCATGCCGTGCGAGGGCTCCACCCCTAGACGTCCGGCCCTGCAGCGAGCGCGCTCGACGCTCCCAGAAGGTCGTCCCTACAAGAAAGGAAACACGAGCTTCCATCGCAGACCTTAGCAAGAGATCACTACACAGTAAACACGCCAAAGAAAAAAAAACTAGCATAAATATTTGCTTACAGACATAGAAAACAAGTCTTTCTTACAAGCCCCGCACGGGGGCAAAGTGCTAGGTGGCGTAGTACCTACACCAGGAAAATGCCCGTAGCTCCGGGGCTAGGGTGACGGACCCCGAAGGGGCCTAACCCCAACTACTGAAGGGAGGTGAGCGAGGTATTCAACCCGACACAGGAGGGTGTTGAACACGGAGAAAGAGAACTCCCCCTCCCTAATGAAGCAAAACCGTAACACGGAACCGCGTTGAATGCGATGGTCGGCGAGGAACTGGCCCCAGCCGTCACAGAGGTACATCTCGTCAGGCGGGAGGGTCTTCACATGCACCTGCCACCTTTGAGGCCGACGGGAGTGCCGCAGATTCACCTCCTCCGAGAGGTCCACCATGACCCCTAGGGAAAATTGGGTCAGGAGCCTGACCTCGAAGAACCAATCGGGGTTCCCAAGGATGACAATTAAATCGATGACCCTTTCAGACTCAGGGTCGTCCTCGATCTTGACGACCATGGGGGCAGGGGCTTCGGCGATAGTAGGAGCGTCCGGGCTAGATTCAACTCTGGCCCTACCACCATGCCCCCATGGTGACCCCTGCCGCTCCCGCGGGGACGGCCGCGCCCGCACTTGGGGAGGCTCCTCCCGAGGCCGAACCTGCCCCCGCGGGCGTGAGCACGGCTAGTGCTGTAGAGCGGCCTCCGTGCCTCCCGTGTCCGCTCTCGCGAGGATGCTCTCGAACACGCTTTACCGGTGGGGGCTCCACCGCCTCGGCCATCACCTCCTTGCCCTTCTCCTTAGCCGAGAAACGAGGGGGTGTCATGGAGAGGGGAAGGGGTGTTTCCATTAGAAAGCGAAAGAGAGGAAGGAGAAAGACAACAGAGTGGGAGTGAAAGGATTCTCCCCTCACCTTTAACCACGTCGGTCGAAAGGACGTAACATTGCGCCGCCTGCATGATATTAACTATCGGGCCCCACGCGCCGTCGCATCGTGGGAGTGGCTCCCGAAGCAAGAACCGTGCGTTTCAGATCTACGAGCGAGCATCCCCTGCTAGTTGAGCTTCTCGGCAAGGATTCGGGCAAGTTGTGCCCTTGTTGACCAGTGACCATAGGGGCCCGCCCATCGTCTGTGGCTGCTTGCCCCTTCAGGCCCTCGAGGGGACACGTGCAGGCCAAGCACCCGGGGGCTACTGTTAGAGCCCTGGCATCTGGGGTTCCATGTCTCCATGCTAGACGGGCCCTACAGCTTAAGGGTCTCCGCCTTCGTGAGGCAGGATGCCTTCAAGAGGAAGGGCGCCATTACAGGGAGCGGGCCTGAATGAGCTTCACGAGGTTACCTCCTTGAGGAGGCTACCGCAACCTCATTTAGTGTCGCCGAACCTCGGATAGCCCCCGAGTGTGTCCGGGGTAGAATGGTAACTGCACCGCGTGGAGTGGGGGCTACGGTGCCGATAATAAGTACAGCCTATATCAACTACCTCCGAAAAGAGGACCCAGTCCTCCTTCCTTTCGTAGGGCCAGGGAAGGTAATCCGGTGGTAGGAGGCTCCCTTAGTTGCTGTTTCGATGAAAGGAGGGAAAAGGCAGAGAACGCCAGGTTCAGACAAAGGACATCGATGAAGGACGATTTACAGGAGGACGGAGTGAAGCGCGGCGGGCTAGACCGAGTCCACCAAAAGTAGTCCCCTAGACCAAGATCACAAGGGACAACACTATGGTGACCCTCCCCGTCTATGGACCAGGAGGAGAGGGTCGACTCTTCCCTATATAAGGAGCCCATATCCTACCTCGAGGGGGATGGATCCCAGAGATCTAAAACTCTAGACTTTCATCCACCATTGTAGCCTCGTGAGGCAAGCGAGCAATACAACAAAGCAGGAGTAGGGGCTTTACCTCCTCACGAGGGTCCCAAACCTAGGTAAAAAACCCGGTGTCAACTCTCTATCGTGCATCCGCGCTGCCGCCGTTGCCGGACTCCTTCGGACTCGCGTGTTCATCCCCCCACGAACCAAGGGATCGTTGGACCTAGCTCCTTCACGGGACAAATCTCTAACAGAATTTATCATATATTCCGACCATGAGGCATTGAAATATCTCAAAGTCCAAGCCAACTTGAGTAAGATACACGCTAAGTGGGTTGAGTTCATGGAGTCTTTTCCTAACATTATCAAGTATAAGAAGGGCAAAGATAATGTAGTTGCGGATGCTTTGTCTCGCAAGCACACAAGCCTTCTTACTCGACTCGAAGTAAACATGTTGGGTCTTGATGAAATCAAAACTTTGTATTCGTCCGACCGGTTCTTTGGACCAATTTTCAAAAAGTGCTCCATTAACAAAGGAATTGATGATTTCTATTTGCATAAGGGCTTTCTCTTTAAACAAAAAAAGCTTTGCATTCCTAAGTCGTCTCTTCAATATTTGCTTCTCCAAGAATCACATGCTGGAGGCCTCAAGGGTCACTTTGGCCATGACAAGACATTGGCCATGCTTTCCACTCATTACTATTGGCCCAAGATGAAGCGAGACATGGATCGCTACGTTCAACGATGCATGACATGCGTTCAAGCTAAGTCCAAGTCTACTCCCTTTGGTCCTTATATGCCATTGCCAATTCCTTATGCACCTTGGTCCGATATTAGCATGGATTTTTTCTAGGATTTCCTAGGTCTAAGCATGGTCATGATTCTATATTTGTTGGCGTGGATTGCTTTTCTAAAATAGCACACTTCATATCGTGCCCTAAGACTGACGATGCTTCACATGTTACCAATTTGTTTTTTAGGGAAATTTTCCGTCTTCATGGTGTGCCAAGAACAATCGTCTCCGACCGCAACATCAAATTCATGAGCTACTTGTGGAAGACCCTCATGGCCAAGCTCGGCGTCAAGCTCCTTATGCATGTCGCATCCGTAAACTGATGGCTAGACCGAGGTTGTCAACCGAAGCCTCGGTACTCTCCTTCGTGTGTTGATCTAGAAGAACTTCAAGGATTGGGAGGAATGCATTCCCCACACCGAGTTCACCTATAATCGCGCCAAGCACTCTACAACGAAGATGAGCCCATTCATGATTGTCTATGGTTTTGAGCCCCTCACCATGCTCGACATCCTACCTCTACCTCTCCATGAGCGCACAAACATGAACATTGACAAGCGCGCCCAAGCTACGATGAAGCTTCACAAAGAAACAAGATCTACTATCAAACAACAAGTCCTTTCCAAGCTTCAAGGTTAAAAAAGGACAAGAGGAGATAATCTTTGAGGAAGGCAACCTTGCATGGATAGACTTGAGCAAGGACCGTTTCCCCAAGGAACGTGATTCCAAGATAAAACCAAGAGGAGATGGTCCCTTTAAGGTCATTAAGAGAATCAACAACAATGCCTACATCATCGACATACCAACCTCCAAGTACCTTGCGAGCAATACATTCAATGTCAACGACCTCTCACCCTACCATGGAGATGGTCAAGATGATAAACATGACGAGTCGAGGACGACTCTTTCCCAAGGGGGGAGCTAATGCAACCCGTCTTATAGACCTCCCTACATCTACACCAACAAGTCCCCCAAGTGGACCAATGACTCGTGCCCGAGCCAAACTTCTACAGGCAAAGGTTAACTCGCTCCTATCCTCGTGTGACTTTGATACATCCTTGGATGGATTGCTACTTCATGCAACTATTATATGCATTATCAGCTATGAAGCCCCAACGCATCACCAAGCCCCCATGGATGAAGTACAAGGAGCATGACGAGAAGAAGAAGCTGCCGGAGTTGATCATGCTGGAGTCTCCCGTCCAGCAGACCGGAATCTCTGAACCGACACACCGGATTCTCCGGACCGTCTCCGGACCAGCCTCTGGACCAAGCGCGGGGACATTCTGAATACCCCTTGGAGACAGACCGAAGACAGACTGGAATCGTTGGCCTACACCGGAGTCTCTGGTCCACCACACTGGAATCTCCGGACTACATGTCGACAAGCATGTAAAGGCCTTTGGGACTTTGGCCCATGTATCCTCAATTTAGTCCAGACTTTACTCTTTATTGCCTAAAGTATGCCTAAACCTGTGGTTGGCCTATAAATAGTCCACCACCTCTATTGTAAACCCTAGGCTTGATATTTGGAATTAGTGGACACCCTTGTGGATCTATATAGCTCTTGCCTCATGCTCCTTTGATACAGGAGCACCAAATATCCCCCACCTTGTTGGATTTTGCATCGTGCCTCCCTTGTTGTACAAGGCCTTGGCATCGGTGTCCCTTTGCCAAGACGTCAAGATCTCACCGAGATTCCCACTCGCCGTGCCGGTTTGAGAGAGGGAGATCTTCGCCCGATGCCGATCCTAGGGATTGCGCTGGACGGTCGCTGCCGGCGTGAGCTATTGGCTTGTATCATGTATTTGCATGAGTGTGTTCATCGTGTTCTTCATGCATGATTTCATGGTGTTCATCCCCTTTCTCCTTCCCCTGCACTTCCCTTCAATTTCCATGGGAATTCGTGAAACATTAGACACCCCCGACGTTAGCCCTCGACAAGATGGTCCCTTCAAGGTCCTCAAGAGAATTAGCAACAAGGCTTACATCATCGACATCTCGACCTCCAAGTACCTTGTGAGCAATACGTTCAACGCCATGGACCTTTCACCTTTCCATGGAGATGTTCAAGATGATATGCATGAAGAGTAGAGGACGACTCTTTCCCAAGGGGGGACCTGATGGAGCCTGTCCTACGGACGTCCCTACATCTACACCACCAAGTCCCCCAAGTGGACCAATGACTCGCGCCCTAGCCAAACTCATACAAGCCAAGGTTAACTCGCTCCTCTCCTCGTGTGACTTTGATACATCCTTTGATGGATTCCTACTTCATGCAAATACGGTATGCATTATCAGCTATGAATCTCCAATGCATCGCCAAGCCCCCACGGAGGAGGTACAAGGAGCTGGACAAGAAGTAGACGTTGTTGAGGCTGAAGCCCCGAAGTCTCTGGCCTCCAACCCCAGAGTCTCTGGCCTGGACTCTGGACCAGTCTCTGGAACCTTTCCTGGAGCATTCAGTACACCCCCACAGAGTCTTCACCGGAGATAACCCTCCACCCAGGAGTCTCCCTGCACCCTGGGTCTCCGTCCCAGCTACCCCGGAGTCTCCGGCCTACAACCCCGGAGTTTCCGCCCTAGGACTCTGGGCAGAACTCTGGACCCCACCCGAAACTCTCCTTATGCCACCCCGGAGTCCGCCCTGGAGCCTGCGCTACACCACGGAGTCCCTAGCCACCCCGGAGTTTCCAACCCTTGCACCCCGGAGTCTCCAGTGTAAGTGCGATAGGCATGTAAAGCCTTTTGGGCCTTCGGCCGATGTAACCCCAAATTTGTCCAAACTTTACCCTTTTATCCCTAAACTACCCTTTGAACTATTATATGACCTATAAATAGCCCTCCACCTCTATTGTAAACCCTAGACTAGATATTGGAATTAGAAGACACCCTTGTGGATCTCCCTAATTCTTGTCCCATGCTCCTTTGCTAAAGGAGCACCAAATATCCCCCACCTCGTTGGAGTTTGCATCATGCCTCCCTCTGTGTACACGGCCTTTGCATCAGAGCCCTTTACAAAGAATTCAAGATCTCACTAAGATTCCCACTCGTCGTGCCGATTCAAGAGAGAGATCTTCGCCCGACGCCAATCCTAGGGATTGCGCCGGACCGGTCACCGCTAGTGTAAGATATTGGATTGTATCGTGTATTTGCGTGTGTGTGTTCATTGAGTTCTTTGTGAAAGAGTTCATGGTTTTCATCCCCTCCCTCTTCCCCTCACACATCACTCTCGATTTCCATGGGGATTCGTGAATGATCGGGCACCCCTGAGGTTAGCCCTCAACAAAACCTTTGGAGAAAAGTTTGTTGACTTGATGTTCTATCTCTTTCGTCTCCTCCGGGTTTGTAGGTGGTGCGCTTTGGAAGAGGTGCGCCGAGTATGAGGTTGATGTGGTGCTTGATTCCACGAAGAGCAGGAAGTCCATGAGGGAGCTCTTCGGGAAACACATCCTTGAATTCCTGCAAAATAGTCATCAAAGGGGCGGAATATTTGTCAAGTCATTAGTTCCTTACGCTAGTCCCTTGCAAACAAGGATGTAGTGCAAGATGGATGGGTTATTCCTCACAACTCTCATCTCACTTTTGGTGGCAAGAACACTCTTAGTTTTTTCACTCGAGTTAGGCTTGTGGCTCTCACTCGCTATATGGTGGTTCTCTCTCTCTCACCTGTCTTCTCACCATATGGTGTTGTGGTTTGCACCCTAGCTAAAGACTTTGCATGGTCTGCAATTATTTGGCTAGGAGTCATCGGTTGCAAAACACATGTCTTTTTATGCCATTTGAAGGTGTATACATTTTTATGACCATCATGTAGATCACCTTTGTCGAATTGCCATTGTCAACCAAGCAACATATGGGAAACCGTCATTAGGACTACATCACACTCCATCGTGTCTTTGTAAGGGCCAATTGAGAATGTTACCGAGACGGTATGCTTGATCTCCATGGACCCTTGGTCACTTAGCCATTGCACATGGTAGAGGTGCTTGTGTGGATGGAGAGTGAGGTTGATCTTCTCACACAACTTGGTGCTAGCAAGGTTGTGGCAACTCCCTCCATCGATGATCACTTTGATAGATTTATCATTGATGTTGGCACGTGTTTGGAAGATGTTGGATCATTGATCTTCATGCTCTTGTTCTTGAGTAGTCAAGATCCTTGTGAAGACAAGCGATGGACTTGCGTCATGTTCACACATGAGGAGTTCTTGTTCATCTTCGACATGTTGCCTTGTCATTACCTCTTTGACTCTTGCATCAAATTCTTCCTCACTCAAGTATTCTTCGTCTCCATTGTCATGGATGAACAATTATTTCTTGTTTCCACAAGTGGACGACTTGTGTCCTTTGCCTCCACACTTGTAGCATTCGTTGTTGAATGGTGGATCATATTTTGTATCCTTTCCACTCGGGGGCAGTTTTCCTTGAGGAAGTGTGGGCTTGAAGGGAAGCTTGGGGGTACTTGAGGAGCTTCCATTGAAGGTTATTGGTGTAGAGGTTGAAGCTTGCTTATAGGTGAAGTACGTCTTGGGCTTGTTGTATTTTCTATCCCCATGTACTTGACGCTCGGCTTTTGTTCCTGTGTGCACAAGCTCAACCATGTCGTTGTATTTTTGAAACTCGACGATGTGCTTGATTGGATGGTTCAAGCCGATGAGGAAACATGCCATTGTTTGCTCCTCGTGCTCTTCAATGTTGGCATGGATCATGTTAAGCTCCATTTGCTTGAAGTAGATCAATGTTTTGCATGTTTAAGATATCTTGAGATTATGCGTGTTAGTGCTGCTACTTGTGAGTTTACAGATTTTGCTTCACTTTGGTGGTCTGAATATTGTCGCGTAAATCATGCTTGTATTCCTAATACTTGGACTGCTTTAAAAACCGCTATGCGTGTTTATTTTGTACCTCCAACTTTTCAACGAGATTTGCTTAATAAAATGACTAGTTTATAACAAGGAAAAAATTCTCTAGAAAAATATTATCAGGAATTAAAAACTCGGATGGTTCGTGCTGGTATAGTTGAAAATATGGAACAAATGATGGCTCGTTTCTTTGTTGGTTTAAATAAGGGGATTCCAAACATCTTAGACTATAAGTAATATCGCACCATTAATCATTTGTTTCAACTTGCTTACAAAGGTGAACGTGAAGTGATGAGGACATCCCTACTGATTTGCTATCTCCAACTCCTAATGATGTTGTCGATATTGCTGTGAAGACCAAGTCCAATGAAATCAGGATTGGACCTATTACTAGAGCTCGTGCCAAGCTACTTGAACAACATGTGAATTCAACCCTTAATGAATCTGGTGTTTTAATTGATGAGAAATTTTATACTACCTAAGTCTATGCACTTATGTATGATCAGGTTTGTTGAAGACACACGCATGGCGCGAGGAGGAGAAGGGTTGATGCAAGAGGAGCCCGACATGATGATCATCCAAGGATTCGCCAGGGAGGAGTGGGAGGCAGGCGCACGGGACAAGAAGAAGATCATCGAGAAGAAAGACACAAAAGTTCCTAGAAGAACCGGAATGTCTGGCCTACACAACCTGGACACTCCAGCCTACTTGAGAAGCATCGAGGTGCAAGCTATTCAGAAGGATAAATCAGAATCCACCCGGACAATGGTTGTAAACTCAAAAGTTTTTGCCAGACCCGGACTTTCTGGCTCAATCCACCGGTGTGTCTGGCCTAGCCGGAGTATCCGGTGCATTCCACCCGGAATGTCCGGCCGCCGACCAAATCAGGTCCGAGTCGGCTTGTATCAGTTTGAGTCGAACATGTTTTATTTCAGTTTTTGGATGTTCTGGCCGCCCTTATAAGCCCTAGGACGCCCCATAGTTTAGGTTTAGACCACGTTTAAGATAAACCCTAGTTCTTGTGTTGCTAAGGAAAAACATTGAATCTTCCCACACCAATTCGTATCGATCTAGTGTGTTTGCTACTATCAAGCAAGTGTGATTAAATGATCCATTGGGATCTAGCCAAATGCAGGTTTTGTGTGATCTATTGTTCCATTAGGAAGTGGAAGATTACAAACCGCTTCATGGGCAGCGGGCTACGTGCGCAAGTGTGTGAAGTTGCGAATATCTACAAGGGTTGAGAGCTGTTGTAGTGGCATCAGGGATCGATTGAGAGGTTTATGAGCGTCATACAAGTTATCTCCACTGATTATCACCATCTACCACCCCCGCTTACTGAGAAGATCGGTCCACCCCATATCATCTTGGTATCAAATTTCTAGCGTTGCCTCGGTAAGCATCCACAAATCTATCCATAGTTAGTTGTTTTTTGTTACAGAAAAATCCATACAAAAATATTAGGTTAGGGTTTGTCTTTGCCATAGCCTAGATAGCATCGGAGTTGAGTATTAGTTGCTTGTCCTTGTCGTGTCTTTGATCCGATCTCTTCCCATTCGATTCACAATGTCTAGGTTTTCATCGTTATTTTCATTTGTTCTTTGTTTTTGAGTCATTCGTCATCGCTTTTCGCTTAGTTTACTTTTACATACCCGAGTCCATATAGAGTTCCTTTGTGCCAACTTAGTTACAACCTTTCTACAACATTTGTTCCTAGGAATGTAACTACGAGACAAGTTGCTTTGCTCTGAACAGGTTGCTCATTATGGTTTCCAAGTGCAAAAGTTTCGGCCAAAATAAACCGGAATATCTGGCCAATTTGCCCCGGAGTATACGGCCGACGAGAACCGGAGTATCCGGCCCAGTTTGTTCGAAAGTGTTGTATTGTTACTGAATTGTGTCATATAGTTGAAAAAATCAAAAAAAAGATAAAGAATCAAAAAAAAAGAGAAGAGATACAAAAGTACCAAAAATATAAATAGCAAAGTGGTTTGGAGGCCTATTTCATAATAGCACTCATAGATTGAGAAATCTTGTGCATGTTTTATTGTGAGCTAATACTGGCGTCTCTCTTGTGCATTGCAATATCCATGTTCATAAATTGTTGTGCCACGTTTATCTCCACATATGTGTTTCCTTGGGTGTTTATCACCGATCAGCACTAGGATTTTCTTTAGTGTAGTTAGGTATCCATACCTACAGCTCCACTACATACTCCTGCATTGTCGTGTCATCGTTCTTCTATCCTCGGTATTCGCCTCATCACATCCGTGCATGTGTAGTTTATCGAAGTTGGTAAGATTTTACTAATTCACTTTGGAATGGTTAGATTTCCTTTTCTTGCAGTTGTGAGAGAGCCACCAAAATATTTTTTATTTTATGCACTAACCTACTAATCATGTCTTCTGGTGATGTTGATTTGCATGATAAAAGGAAGCAAGTACTACAGTTACATGGCGAGAATATGAAGAATTGCGAGATCACCTACAAGGGATCTTTACTCGCACAACGGACAAAATTGAAAGTGATGCTCAGATTACGTAGCTATAGTTGGAAACAACTGAGAAAACAGTCAATACTGTCCAAACACAGGTCACTGATATACAAACAAGCCTTCGTGCTTTAGCAGAGTCTATAAATGGTTTGAGGCTGTTAGTGGACCAACAACAACCATATACTAAGGATGATAATGCCAGTGTTAATGATGGTAATATGGTCGCTGCCCCTAGGGTTGGCATTGGTCGTGGTGATGGCCATGGAGGACGCAGACATGTATTTCCCCTGTTGACCCTCAACGTTTTCCTCTACCAGCTGCACAGCCTGATGATTGATTGGGTAAGCCCAAATTCTCCATACCCAAATTTGAGGGAGGTCCTGATGCTGAAGAATACCTCACCTTGTAGCTGAAGATAGAGAAGTTATGGTGCTTATATGACTATACTAAAGATAAAAAGATCAAGCTTGCTAGTTTAGAGTTTGATGGATATGCATTGAGATGGTGGGATGGCATTGTATGAGCAAGGCAAGAAGATGGTGATCGTCCGTCTACATCCACAAGACCAACTTCCAATGTGTCCAACACAAAGTAACCAACTCATGCAGTGAGTGGTTCATGCTCTAATATGTCTACAACATGTAATAGGGACATGGAGTGTCATACATGTGGCGGCAAGGATCACTTCAAGAGGGATTTTCCAAATAAAAAGGTAATGTTTATTAATGAACACGATGAGTATGAGACGGGAGATGATGTTGATCTGAATGCTTCAGATGATGATGATGGTTACATGAGTGATGGTGTTGATGCCTTTCCATCCATTGCCACTACTATTGTTTGCACTCCACGAGTACTTAATGTGTCTTCTAGTTTGCAAAGTTAGCGAGTCAATTTGTTCCAAACAAAGGCACTTGTTGGTCCAAACAAAGCTTGCAAGGTAATTATTTATGGTGAAAGTTGCCGCAATTAAGCAAGCAAGGAGTTATGTGCCAAGCTAAATCTGAAATATCTACCGCACCCTCATCCGTATTATATTCAATGGTTAAGTGACAACGGTGAGATGAAGGTTATTCACATGGTGTGTGTTGATTTTGAGATAGGACCATACGAGGATTCAATCGATTTTGTTGTGGTTCCTATGAAAGTATGTCACTTGTTATTGGGTTGACCGTGGCTATTTGATTGTTCCGTGCAACACAATGGTTGAGACAATACATATCACTTGGAGTTCAAGGGCAAAAAAATCAATTTGCAACCTATGTCACCACAAGATATTATGAATGAATCTCGCCAAAAAACTAAAGTCAACTTGGAGGATGCACATACATTAGTTGATACGCAAGAGAATGTAACAGTTGTGAGTGATATAACGAAAAGTGAGAGAGTGCCCAATTTAATCATATTAGCCACCAAAGAAGACATGAGAGAATTTAGTGAGGATCCTACAGCCGTGCCTCTTGTGCTCATGTACAAGGGTGAGGCTCTAGTTTATAACGATATGACCCCTCTTTCTCTTGGTGTTTCTAATGTGTTACAGGAATTCAACGATGTGTTTCCGGAGGAGGTACCTGCAAGTTTGCCACTATTGAGAGGTATTGAGCATCAAATTGACTTGATTCTAGGAGCATAATTACCCAACCATGCACCATATGGCACAAACCCCGAAAAGACGAAAGAAATTCAGAAACAAGTACAAACACTACTCAACAAAGGTTATATTCATGTGAGCTTAAGTCCTAGTGTTGTTCCTGTTATTTTAATTACTAAGGAATATGGTACTTGGCGCATGTGCGTAGACTGTAGAGCTATAAATAACATCACTATTCTATATCGTCATCATATTCCACGCTTGGAAGATATGTTAGATGAATTGAGTGGTGTTGCTGTTTTCTCTAAAATTGATTTGCGTAGTGGTTATCATCAAAATATGATGAAGGAAGGGGATGAATGGAAAACTGACTTAAGACTAAGTTTGGTTTATATGAGTGGTTACTAATGCCTTTTGGTTTAACTAATGCACCTAGTACTTTCATGAGATTAATGAACCATGTCTTAAGGAATTTTTATTGCCAAGTTTGTGGGTGTGTATTTTGATGATATATTAATCTATAGCTTCAATTAATATGAGCATAGTGGTCATATTAGACAGGTCTTGCATTAGTTACGAGATGCTAAGCTATATGGTAATCTTGAAAAGTGTATATTTTGCAAAGATAAGGTCATATTTCTGGGATATGTTGTCTCTAAACATGAGTAGAAGTATATAAATCTAAAACTGAAACTATTAAAAATTGGCCTACACCCATGAACGTGAGTCAAGTACGAAATTTTCACAGTCTAGCTTGTTTCTATAGACGTTTTGTGAAAGACTTTAGTACTATTGCTACACCTTTGAATGAATTAACTAAGAAAGGTGTACCTTTTGAGTGGGGCATAGCCCAAGATCATGCTTTTGATGAACTGAAATGATTGTTAACTTCTGCACCCTTGCTTGCACTACCAGATTTTTCTAAGCAGTTTGACATTGAATGTGATGCTAGTGGCATAGGAATTGGTGGTGTGCTGATGCAAGAGGGTTGTCCTATTGCATATTTTTGAGAAACTTTCTGGTGCAAAGTTAAACTATCCTATCTATGATAAAGAATAGTATGTGCTTATTAGAGTTCTTGAGGTTTTGCAACATTATTTGTGGCCAAAGGAATTTATCATACATTTTGATCATGAACCTTTAAAATATCTAAAAGCTCAATCTAACTTGCATAGGCGTCTTGCTAAGTGGGTTGAGTTCATTGAGTCTTTTCCATACAGTATTAAATATAAGAAGGGAAAAGATAATGTTGTTATTGATGCTCTATCTAGGAAGAACATGTTGTTAACACAATTGGATATCCAAGTTCCTTGTTTAGAGAGTTTGTGTGATTTGTATGCAACTGACCATGATTTTGCTGAACCATATCATTTGTGTGCTATCGGAAGAGAATGGGATAAACTTTACATTCATATTGGGTATTTGTTTCGTGTTAACAAACTATGTGTTCCAAAGTCATCTGTGCGTTTATTGTTGCTACAGGAATCACATGCTAGAGGATTGATGGGTCACTTTGGGCGTGAGAAGATGGTACTCATGCTCGCTGATCATTTTTACTGGCATAAGATGAGGCATGATGTGGACAGGTTTGTCAAGAGATGCATTACTTGCAACAAGTCAAAGTCCACGTTGAAGCCTCACGGTTTGTATACGTCTTTACCTGCACCTAGGGACGAAGTAACTATTCAGCACTACTTATCATCCCCAAACTGATGGCTAAACGGAGGTGGTAAACCGAACACTGTCAACATTGTTGCAAGCCATGATCAAGAAGAATATTACTAAATGTGAGGAGTGTTTGCCGCATGTGGAGTTTGCATATAACCGGACGGTTCACTCTACCACACAACTTTCTCCTTTTCAGGTGGTCTATGGTTTCAAACCCATTACACCACTTGATTTGCTGCCTCATCCTATCCAAGAGAGAGTCAACATGGAAGCATTGAAGGGAGCAGATTTTGTTAGGAAGATACATGTCAAGACAAAAGAGGATATTGAAAAGAAGTGCAAGAACAATGCTGAATGAGCTAACAAGAAGAGCAAACAGGTGTTGTTTCAGCCTGGAGATATGGTTTGGGTACACTTCCGCAAGGACAGATTTCTGGAGCTACGTAAGTCGAAGTTACTTCCGCGTGGTGCTGGTCCTTACAAAGTGCTTGCCAGGATAAATGATAATGCCTACAAGATAGATATTTCTAAAGATATATTTGGAGGTGTAAGTGCTAGTTTCAATATTGCTGATTTGACACCATATGATGGAGAAGACCTTGGAGCGTCGAGGTCGACACCTTTTGAATGGGGGAGGTGATGAGGACATCCCTACTGATTTGCTATCTCTAACTCCTAATGAAGTTGTCGATGTTGCTGCCAAGACCAAGTCCAATGAAATCAGGATTGGACCTATTACCAGAGATCGTGCCAAGCTACTTGAACAACTGGTGAATTCACTCTTAAATGAATCTGGTGTTTTAATTGATGAGAATTTTATACTACCTAAGTCTATGCACTTATGTACGGTCAGGTTCGTTGAAGAAAAAAGCATGGCACGAGGAGGAGAATGGTTGATGCAAGAGGAGCCCGATGTGATGATCATCCAAGGATGCGTGAGGGAGGAGCAGGAGGCAGGCGCACAGGATGAGAAGAAGATCATCGAGAAGAAAGACACAAAAGTTCCTAGAAGAATCGGAATGTACAGCCTATACAACCCGGACACTCCGGCCTGCTCTTGAAGCATCGAGGTGGAAGCCATTCAGAAGACTAAATCGGAATCCACCCGGACACTGGCCGGAAACTCCAAAGTTTCCGCCAGACCCAGACTGTCCGGCTCAATCCACCTAGAGTGTTGAGCCTATCCGGAGTATCCAGCGCATTCCACCTAGAATGTCTGGCCACTGATCGAATCAGGTTCGAGTCAGCTTGTATCAGTTTGAGTAGAACACATTTTATTTTGGTTTCTATACATCCTGGCCACCCTTATAAGCCCTATGAGGACCATAGTTTAGGTTTAGACCACATTTAAGATAAACCCTAGTGTTGCCAAGGCAGAACAGTGAACCTTCCCACACCAATTCATATCGATCTGGTGTGTTTGCTACTATCAATCAAGTGTGATTAGTTGATCCATTGGGATCTAGCCAATTACAAGTTTTGTGTGATCTGCTGTTCCATTGGGAATTGGAAGATTGAAAACCGCTTCATGGTCAGGGGCGAACAAGAATTTAGCTTCGGCTATCCCGCAAATCACACACGGAGAGACTATAACCTCATGATCAGGCCTACTTAAGCTAATCTAACACCTGGGCTTAGCCTAAACAGGTCCCCGTGTGCACTTAGCGATATCCAGCGTTGGATGAAAACTTATCCCCGTAGAGTAGGATATGCACCCGCCTTCTTCCTCAACCATCATTGTTGGTTCCAGAAAAAATAGGAAACTGATCACGAGGATCAAATCTCGCCATCACTGCACGTCATCACAGCAATCCTGGATGGCCATCACCTCGAACACACCCTCGCCGAATTACTGGAAGGCGAACTTGTGCCGCTCCTGGACTCCATCACCGAATTCATGGGCTTCACCCTCGCCATGAACTGGACGGTGACCTTGCGGTGTTCCTGGCCTCTCTCGCCGAATTCATGGGTGTCGCCCTCGCCGTGAGACGACACCCTCATGGCCTTCCTAGACTCCCTCGCTGAATTCCTGGGCATCACCCTCACTGTGAACTAGAGAGCGGGCTTGCCTGCATCGAGTGCCTAGACGACGCCCTCATGACATTCCTGGACGGTGTTGTTGCCGTACGACGCTCTCTCCGATGTCCTCACGGTAGAAACAACGTGATCCCTGCCTGATACATGATTAGCAAGGTAAGTTGATCTACCCTTCCCTGCATGATACAATTCACCCTGCCATTAAGAGATAGAAAAGAAAGCTAATGATTAATACTGTCTTTTCTAGTTTCATGAGCAACTCTATAAGAATATGCTTACTGATTGACCCATTACTGGAGTGCAAAGGGCACATCTGTGTCATCTCCAAGCAACATATGTATATTGGTAACATGTGCATCCTCTCATAAATGTTGCTATCAACCAGAGAAACAGACGAGGCACTTGTTGTAACTCCAGTTCACTCATGTCATACATACCTTAGAGAATTAGCTGTAACTCCAGTTCACTCGTGAAGATTTGCCAATATTCCATAGATCCAAGTTATGAGACATAGTATATGAAACTGGAGAAAATAAACAACGACACTTCCAGTAGCATGAGGGTTTCAATCAGCATTTAGACACACGGTAAACCTGACAGTAAATATGAGACAATTACCTTTTCAATGAACCCAAATTCTTAATATCAGTGCACTCAGGTTATAATCAGAATTGAGAAAACATCTAATGTGAGCATATGATAACATAATCAAATTTTCCAAATTCATGTAGTCTCTTGTGATGACAAAGCAATATTTTAGAGAATGGATGGCAAGAGTTTGTTAAGCTCTGCCATGTAGTATCGGTGGAATCTGCTATGCTATTGAATAGACACAACTACACCGTCTACTTTATTTGAGAGAACTATAACATCTACTTAAGAAGAAGAAATGCGTGGCCATTGCATACCACTGAAGCTAAGTTTCTTTTTATATGATATTACTTGAATGTTCAACTGAATTTATACTCAGAGCATACGATTATTTCAAGGAAAAAACAAAAATATCTGCAGTTTTGAAGATTTGTGAAAGAAGAAGACATTAATATTACACTCAGAAAATTAACTATGTGGCTCAGGAAATTGGTTTTAATTGGCCTAAGGCGAGCTTCATTGCCCGGTAAATGGATGTTCTTCATTGATATCTTATATTCTGATTACTGACCGGTCTCCTTATTGTTCTGTGGCAAGACAAACAGAGACCCTGAAGAAATTACAATGCATTTGTACAAGACAATCAAGCTGCTAGCTGAAGGTTTTTCTAAATGGTGGTTAAAAGGACAAGCTCTTTTTAAAAATATGTTTTGCAAGCTTCAAGCGGCAAAATGTGTAGTGGAGTGTACCTACAGGAGCACCATGTTTCACTAAGTTTGAATGACTTCTCACCAAACAAGAAGGGTGTCTGAACAAAGCAGTCACCACCACATTCACAATTATGAAGTTCCAATTCCTATCGTGTTTACAATTTTAGATATTCACTATATGTTCTGCAGCCACAGTTTTTTTGCACAAACTGTAGACTACACAAATCACCCATCTCTTACAACTTGAGCTACAAGTTCCCTGTTTTTTCATCCTTTGTATGCACGTTACCTATGACAAATCCAGAACTTTTGCCAGCTTGCTACTAGAGGGTAGGGGAGCTGAGATGCATTGAACTGTAGGTCTGCTAGCTGCTGCTCACCGCATGTGTATTAGAGCTTGATGACCCAGGTTGAAGCGCCAGTAGAGTGGAGAGCGTGGGATGGTCAAGCTATAAATAGACTCAAATCCTGCTCCACCTTTTACCATATAAAACCTTTACTAATCTCCATGGAAGAATGATTCTTGCAAAAAATAGGAATTACCAAAGATCTGTTTAGTGGTTGTTGTAACAAACTTAGAAGTAAAATTCAGTGCAATATACACAATTATTTCCTGATAAGAATCCAACAATTTTATTGGAATCTCAACAAACATGTTCCTACAACTTGAAAAAAATGGTGTACTCAAGTTCAGAAATGATAAAATCATATAAGACTGTCATAGATAATAGATAAGACTATAGTACGGAAGTGGTAACTGAAAAGGTGTCGAAATTTTAGTGAGTGGAAGATTATCCAGAAGAAATGAATAGAGTGAGGAAGTCGCAGCGATGATATACTTTCCTTGCAGGTGCCTGTACGCTTTTAAGTTGAGAAAATCAAATAGAAAACATGCATGAGCACCAATCCAACACAAATATTGGAATGGGTGATTAAATTCATGTTATTTCATTTAAAAGATGAAAGTTTTTATGACTGCAGCTAGCATCTTGCAGACTAAATAGGTGTTGTCACAATACTGATAATATATCCAGCTAGAATGATAAATAAAATAGGTGTTATCACAATACAGATAATATATGTCAATATTAACTATCTGCTCTCAACAATAATAACAAAATGGACACGACATTATGTCTGGGGATTCCGTTCCCTACTCTCCGGACACCAATTTAGATCCTCACTTCAATGCCAATCAAGAGCAACACTGCCGAGAAAAGAACACCACAATTTGATGTGTGTGTCAGCAAGGAGACAATCCAGAATTTCCTATCAAAGGAACAAACAAATCGCAATTCAAGATTTGACCTTGTTTTTTTGGCCGGCGCTGAGCTCTTCGACGCGAGATGGCACTGGTCGCCGGTCCAGTGGAGAAGAGCCTCGCGTCCACCTCTGTTGGCTCCTAGCACTGGGCCCGCGAACATGCGGAGCTCGAGCGCCTCCTCGGGCACTTCGGCGGCTGGATTTGACGAGGATGATCGAAGAGGAGCTGGGACGTGCGAGTCCTCGCGCTAGCAGTGAGGACAAAGGGGGAGGGAGATAGAGAGGGAGATGGCGACCAAGCGAATGGGGACCGGCGGGGAGACCTGGGTGAACGAACCTAGAGGGTGGTGAAGAGGTAGGTGACGAGAGGAATACAGAGTAGAGTGAAGAACTAAGATTGGAGTGGCCGTTGTCCACTTCTTTTATTTTACTCCCTTCATCCTAAAATAAGTGTCTTTATGTGAGAATAATCAAAGGAAAACCCAAGATAACTATAGAGAATTCATTGAAGAATTAATTATAGAGGATGCTGCTTAGTTGTTTTTTTAGGTATTTTTGTGATACTTCCTCCGATTTCAATTAGTCTTTTTAAATTTGTCCGGATTCGGATGTATCTAGCAGTAAAACATGGCTAGATATATCTAAATCTAAACAAATTGAAGAACAGAGGAAGTACTTTTTTGTGATTGTGAATTTTATGTGAAGATGTGTGTGAATCGTGTGTTGACCTATCCTCATATCGTTGCGCATGGCACATCTTTAAGTGAATGATAAGAAAACTGGCTAAAATATAAAGAGTAAAATGCACCATAGGTCCTAAAAGTTTGGAGGAAACCGTATGTAGGTCCTAAAAGTTTCAACTCGTGTACCGGAGGTCCTAATTCACATATCTATATGCACTGTAGCCAGGGCTGTAGGTTAGAATTAGGACCTGAAGTGCACAACTAACTGATAATTAGGACATGTAGTGCACAACTAACTGAGAATTAGGACCTCCGATACACGAGTTGAAACTTGTAGGACCTGCATACGGCTTTCTCTAAAAATTTAGGACCACCAATGTATTTTACTCAAATATAAATATAAGATTCAGATATATGTTTTTATTGTAGATTATAAAACGTGTATTACACGTGCAAGCTTACTAGTGTGAGAAAGTGTGTGAAGTTGCGAATATCTACAACGGTTGAGAGCTGTTACAGTGGCATCAAGGATCGATATAGAGGTTCTTGAGCGTCATACAAGTTATCTCCATCAATTATCACGATATACCACCCCCGCTTACTGAGAAGATCGGGCCACCCCATACCACGAAGTGCAGGATCATCAACCACCATGGAGAAGATCTAACAATTCTGCAAGTTGTACATCGTCGTGGATGTCCCGACAATCAGCGCATTCTTCATGTGGTAAGCCACCAGCACCTACCACCTCCAAAGCCACCACGCCTTCATCAAGAATGCCTTCGGCTAATCCTGCGCCATCATCCAATGGCCGTGCTCGTAGTTCTTCTTCGATGGCCTCAACAGAAAAGATGAAGGATATACAATGCCACAAATGATGGGGATATGATCACATTGAGAAGATGTGCACAACACAGCGTGTTATGATGATGTGTGATGATGGTGAATATGATTCAGCAAGTGATTTTGATGATGATACATTAGCAAGTGATGGGGATAATTCTGATTCTGAAGAAGAGATGGAGGTAATGGGACCTGAAACTGCTAATCAATATAAGATCTTAGTTGCACAACGTGTGTTGAGTGTGCAATTGAGCAAAGCTGAGCATGATCAACGCCACAACTTGTTCCAAACACAAGGCGTTGTTAAGGAAAGAGCTATACGGATCATTATTGATGGAGGGAGTTGTAATAATCTGGCTAGTGTTGACATGGTAAAGAAGCTTGCTCTCCCAACAAGACAACACACACATTCATATAAAATCCAATGGTTTGAGAGTTATCGTAAGATCAAGGTAACAAAAAGGATACGCGTGCATTTTACTATTGGTATATATTCTTATTTTGTTGATTGTGATGTTGTGCCCATGCAAGCTTGTTCTTTGTTACTTGGTAGACCTTGGAAATTTGATAGAGAATCTGTTCATAATGGTAAAACTAATCACTATTCTCGTATGCATGATAGGAAAATAACACACATTCAATGACTCAAGTGGATCAACGTGCTATAGGGAAAGAACACACATGCAATGACTATAGTTGATAAATGTGGTTTAGGAAAAGAACACACATGCAATGTCACAAGTGGATCAATGTGGTTTAGGAAAATAACACACATGCAAATGTCACTAGTGGATCAATGTGGTTTAGGAAAAAACACACATGCAATGACACCAGTGGATCGGTGTGGTTTAGGAAAAGAACACACATGCAATGTCTCAAGTGGATCCATGTGGTTTAGGAAAAGAACACACATGCAATGTCACTAGTGGATCCATGTGGTTTAGGAAAAGAACACACATGCAATGTTTCTAGTGGATCAATGTGGTTTAGGAAAAGAACACACACGCAATGGCACCAGAGGATCCATGTGTTTCAGGAAAAAAACATAGATGCAATGAATCTAGTGGATCCATGTGGCTAAGGAAAAGAACACATATGCAATGATACCAGTGGATCAATGTGCTTTAGGAAAAGAACACACATGCAGTTTCACCATTGGATCCATGTGGTATAGGAAAAGAACACACATGCAATGACTCTAGTGGATCCATGTGGTTTAGGAAAATAACACACATGCAATGACTCTAGTGGATCAATGTGGTCTAGGAAAAGAACACACATGCAATGTCCCCAGTGGATCCATGTGGTTTAGGAAAAGAACACACATGCAATGACTCTGGTGGATCAGTGTGGTTCAGGAAAAGAACACACACAATATGTAACCAGTGGATCCATGTGGTTTAGGAAAAGAACACACATGCAATGACTCCGGTGGATCAATGTGGTTTAGGAAAAGAACACACATGCAATGACACCAGTGGATCCATGTGGTTTAGGAAAAGAACATACATGCAATGTTACAAGTGGCTCCATGTGGTTTAGGAAAAGAACTCACATATAATGACTCTAGTGGATCCATGTGGTTTAGGAAAAGAACTCAAATGCAATGACTCTAGTGGATCCTTGTGGTTTTTGAAAAGAACACACATGCAATGACTCTAGTGGATCAATGTGTTTAGGTAAAGAACAAACATGCAATGACTCTACTGGATCAATGTGGTTTTGGAAAATAACACACATGCAATTTCACCAGTGGATCAATGTGGTTTAGGAAAAGAACACACATGCAATGACACCAGTGGATCCATGTGGTTTAGGAAAAGAACACACATGCAATGTCTCAAGTGGATCCATGTGGTTTAGGAAAAGAACACACATGCAATGTCACTAGTGGATCCATGTGGTTTAGGAAAAGAAGACACATGCAATGTTTCTAGTGGATCAATGTGGTTTAGGAAAAGAACACACACGCAATGGCACCAGAGGATCCCTGTGTTTCAGGAAAATAACATAGATGCACTAGACACATGCAAGAACACACATGCAGTGTCAACGGTGGATCAATGTGGTTTAGTAAAAGAAGACACATGCAATGACACCAGTGGATCCATGTGGTTTAGGAAAAGAACACGCATGCAAATGTAACCAGTGGATCCACGTGGTTTAGGAAAAGAACACACATGCAATGACTCTAGTGGATCAATATGGTTTAGGAAAAGAAAACACACATGCAATGACACCAGTGGATCCATGTGGTTTAGGAAAAGAACACACATGCAATGACCCCAGTGGATCCATGTGGTTTAGGAAAAGAATACACATGCAATGACACAAGTGGATCCATGTGGTTTAGGAAAAGAACACCCATGCAAATGACACCAGTGGATCAATGTGGTTCAGGAAAAGAACACACATGCAATGACTCTAGTGGATCAATGTGGTCCAGGAAAAGAACACACATGCAATGTCACTAGTGGATCCATGTGGTTTAGGAAAAGAACACACATGCAATGACTCTGGTCGATCAGTGTGGTTCAGGAAAAGAACACACATGATATGTAACCAGTGGATCCATGTGGTTTAGGAAAAGAACACACATGCAATGACTCCAGTGGATCAATGTGGTTTAGGAAAAGAACACACATGCAATGACACCAGTGGATCCATGTGGTTTAGGAAAAGAACATACATGCAATGTTACAAGTGGCTCCATGTGGTTTAGGAAAAGAACTCACATGTAATGACTCTAGTGGATCCATGTGGTTTAGGAAAAGAACTCAAATGCAATGACTCTAGTGGATCCATGTGGTTTTGGAAAAGAACACACATGCAATGACTCTAGTGGATCAATGTGTTTAGGTAAAGAACAAACATGCAATGACTCTAGTGGATCAATGTGGTTTTCGAAAATAACACACATGCAATTTCACAAGTGGATCAATGTGGTTTAGGAAAAGAACACACATGCAATGACACCAGTGGATCCATGTGGTTTAGGAAAAGAACACACATGCAATGTCTCAAGTGGATCCATGTGGTTTAGGAAAAGAACACACATGCAATGTCACTAGTGGATCCATGTGGTTTAGGAAAAGAAGACACATGCAATGTTTCTAGTGGATCAATGTGGTTTAGGAAAAGAACACACACGCAATGGCACCAGAGGATCCATGTGTTTCAAGAAAATAACATAGATGCACTAGACACATGCAAGAACACACATGCAGTGTCAACGGTGGATCAATGTGGTTTAGTAAAAGAAGACACATGCAATGACACTAGTGGATCCATGTGGTTTAGGAAAAGAACACGCATGCAAATGTAACCAGTGGATCCATGTGGTTTAGGAAAAGAACACACATGCAATGACTCCAGTGGATCAATGTGGTTTAGGAAAAGAAAACACACATGCAATGACACCAGTGGATCCATGTGGTTTACGAAAAGAACACAGTTGCAATGTCACTAGTGGATCAATGTGGTTTTGGAAAATAACACACATGCAATTTCACCAGTGGATCAATGTGGTTTAGGAAAAGAACACACATGCAATGACACCAGTGGATCCATGTGGTTTAGGAAAAGAAGACACATGCAATGTCTCAACTGGATCCATGTGGTTTAGGAAAAGAACACACATGCAATGTCACTAGTGGATCCATGTGGTTTAGGAAAAGAACACACATGCAATGTTTCTAGTGGATCAATGTGGTTTAGGAAAAGAACACACACGGAATGGTACCAGAGGATCCATGTGTTTCAGGAAAATAACATAGATGCAATGAATCTAGTGGATCCATGTGGTTAAGGAAAAGAACACATATGCAATGATACCCGTGGATCAATGTGCGTTAGGAAAAGAACACACATGCAGTGTCACCAGTGGATCCATCTGGTATAGGAAAAGAACACACATGCAATGACTCTAGTGGATCCATGTGGTTTAGGAAAAGAACACACATCCAATCACTCTAGTGGATCAATGTGGTTCAGGAAAAGAACACACATGCAATGTCCCCAGTGGATCCATGTGGTTTAGGAAAAGAACACACATGCAATGACTCTGGTGGATCAGTGTGGTTCAGGAAAAAAACACACATGCAATGTCACTAGTGGATCCATGTGGTTTCGGAAAAGAACACACCTGGGATGTCACTAGTAGATCAATGTGGTTTAGGAAAAGAACACACATGCAATGTCACCAGTGGATCAATGTGGTTTAGGGAAATAACACACATGCAAATGTCACCAGTGGATCAATGTGGTTTAGGAAAAGAACACACATGCAATGTCACCAGTGGATCAATGTGGTTTAGGAAAAGAAAATACATGCAATGACACCAGTGGATCCATGTGGTTCAGGAAAATAACATAGATGCAATGAATCTAGTGGATCCATGTCGTTAAGGAAAAGAACACACATGCAATTACACAAGTGGATCAATGTGGTTTAGGAAAAGAAGACACATGTAATATCACTAGTGGATCCATGTGGTTTAGGAAAAGAACACGCATGCAAATGTCACCAGTGGATCAATCTGGTTTAGGAAAAGAACACATACGTAATGACTCTAGTGGAGCAATGTGGTTCAGGAAAAGAACACACATGCAATGTCACTAGTGGATCCATGTGGTTTAGGAAAAGAACACACATGCAATGACTCTAGTGGATCAATGTGGTTATGGAAAAGTACACACATGCAATGACACCAGTGGATCCATCTGGTTTAGGAAAAGAACACACATGCAATGTCACCAGTGGATCAATGTGGTTTAGGAAAAGAACACACATGTAATGTCTCTAGTGGATCAATGTGGTTTAGAAAAATAACACACATGCAAATGTCACTAGTGGATAAATGTGGTTTAGGAATAGAACACACATGCAATGACTCTACTGGATCAAGATGGTTCAGGAAAAGAACACACATTCAATGACTCTAGTGGATCAATGTGTTTTAGGACAAGAACACACATGCAATTACTCTAGTGGATCCATGTGGGTTAGGAAAAGAACACACATGCAATAACACCAGTGGATTGCACTAGAGACATTTCATGTGTGTTGTTTTCCTGAACCACATGTATCCACTAGAGTAATTGCATGTGTGCTCTTTTCCTAAACCACATGGATCCACTAGTGACATTGCATGTGTGTTCTTTTCCTAAACCACATGTCAAAGGATATTATTTTCTCCTTGTGTTTTTGGTGCTGATGACAACTCCCTTTGTGGTTTAACCGTATGTCCAAGTTACAGGGCTTATCTTCGGTCGTGCTTGTGGATGGACTTTTCTCGAGGAAGAGCTTGAAGTCGATAGCGCTTATTTTCACTTTCTCTTGCTTTATATTTTAGGCTACCATATTATCAAGAGGGAGTCCATCTAGGAAGGTTGTGGGAAATCAACATTTCATGCACAGACCATATATGCACCTCCATAGTCATCCCAGTTTTCTTGTGAGAGAGTGTTTCCTGCAGCTTTGGTGGATTTTCTGCCCTGACCGGTTGTACCGGCTAGGCGGCGGTAGTACCGCCCAAGGGGTTTCCTAGGGCTGTTCGGGCGGAACTTCTGGCTGAAGTTGCGGTCCTAATTCCGACGAGGCATTTGTTGGTTCAGTAAGACTTCTGTCTAACTTTGCATATTTGTCGGAACTAGAACCGATTTTTGGCTCGGTAATACCGGCCCGACCAGCGTCTGGCCCCCTGAGCGGTAGTACCGCCATTCCTAACTGGTAGTTCCGGGTCCAGTTCTGGACCCAGTTCCGACGCTGCGTAGTGTGGGTCAGATGTCCTTCTGCCTCACACTATCTATTTGTCGGTAATAGGGGCGAAACTAGGACCGGTACTTCCGGCCAGCCCTATGGGCCCAGTATCAGGTCTTTCTGACCATTGCGTGGCCTTTGCTGGGCCGTTGGTGGCTCGCCCAGTAGTACTACTGGTCTGCCACCGGTAGTACCAATGGTGTCGGGGATGGGCAGAATATGCTCATTTGAAGGTGGCCTATTTAAGGCCCCTTCTTCCTCCTCCCATCTTATCTCTTCGTTTTCTCTCTCCTCCCTTTTCACAAGAGCTTGACTTGCCTAGATCTCTCTCCCCACCCACTCAAATCTCTTGATCTTTTGAGGATTGGGAGAGGTGACCTAGATCTACACCTCCACCAAAGGAATCTTGATTTCCCCCACTCATCCTTCGTGGATTTTGTTACTCTTGGGTTCTTGGAACCCTAGACGGTGTAGGGCATCCTCGGAGATGGGGCATTTGTTGTGAAGCTTCGTGGTGTCGTTGAGGGCCTTCAACTGAGTTGTGAAGCCTCCCCTCAACCTTGTTGTAAAGGTTTCAGTTGGCGCCTTCAAGGTCACCGGTTAGTGGATTGTGAGGCCACCTTTGTTGTGGTGCTCATCGAAGAAGAAGTTGAGGCCTTTGTGGCGCTCGGGTGACCTTGTGTGGCCCCGACACCTCTCCAACGTAGACGTAGCTTCCTTGGAAGTGAACTGCGGGAATTACATCTCCGTGTCCCCTCGTCGGTTCTTTCGCTCCACTCCTTTACTTCTTGCAATTACTCTCTCTTTCACTTGTTGTGTTGCTTGCCATTTAGGATATTCACGTAGTTGCATCTCTAGTGAATTTTACTTTGTGCTAAGCCTTAAAAGTGCGATAAAAGATTAAAATTGGTAGTCTCCTATTCACCCCCCCTCTAGTCGACCTAAGTTGGGCCTTTCAATTGGTATCAGAGCCTCAGCTCTTTCTTCGGGCTTAACCGCCTAAGATACAATGGCCGACGAAGAGGGAAGTGTGGGTGCATCCACCAAGAACTTGGCCTCCATGGATGACCTCATTCGATTGGAGACATCCATGATGACCAAGTTTGAGGAAATGATGACCCTTTTGCAATCCCTTAAGCCTACCCCCATGCTAGAAACCCCTCATGATGCATCTCTTGCCGCCGAAGCCCCCTCCGCTCCCGTGCAAGTGGTCGCCCCCGGGGTAATTCCCGCGGCAACCCCAAAACACTTGGGCTTAGGCTTTGTGGCTCAACCCACCAAGCCCCCAAGCAAGAGCACCGAGGGGCTAGGTGACTCCTCCTCCAAAGAGGGAGAAAGGGAAAAGGATTACTCGGCGGTACCACCCCTATACAAGTACACACCAGACCCTCCCATTCCCATGCCACACATCATACCTCAAGGAGCACCTCCCATGCTAGATACTTATAACTTCGCCAATTGGCAATATCTAATGCAATCTCATATCTCCAACTCTTCTATTGAATTGATGAGGATTGTGGAGGAAGGTTTCTCTCCATATGATGCTAAGAAGTTGACTCCGGTCGAGGTCATGGACAAGCAACTCAATGCCATCGCTTTGGGTATGATTCAAAAGGCATTGACCCCCAAGGACTTTGCTCACATTCGCCAAATCTCCACCACCAAAGAAGCTTGGGATCATCTCACCGAGTTGTATATTGGGAATGCGAGCATTCAAAGCTCCAAGTTTGATGAAGTCAACAATGAGTCTGATGGCTTTGCAATGCAAGATGATGAGACACCCGAAGACATGTATCGTCAGCTCAAGGTTCTTTGTTGTACCATGAGGGACCTCAGAGCTACCTATGTTGATGACAAGTTCATGAAGAGGAAGTTTGTTCAAGCTCTTCTTCCCTTTGAGGAACAAAAACTCAACTTTATCAAGGGGAGAAATAACTACCACACCATGTCCTCTCAAGATGTGCTGAGTGAAGTTATTGCCATGACCATTGCCAAGAAGAATGCGGAGTCAGCTCGTGCTCGTTCTTATGGGTCTCAAAAGTTGAACCTTGCCTTGAAAGCTCAAGTGGTGGAAGTTGATGAAGACGACAACTCAAGTGAGTGGTCTCAAGAGGACATCAAATATGCTTTCAATGAGCACTTGGCTCTAGCATCAAGGGTGTTTTGGAACAAACCGGGCATGAAGTCAAGGTCAAGGGACAACCCAAGATTCAACTCAACCATGAAGGTTCCAAAGGCTAGATCTTGCTACAATTGCAACGACAAGAGTCAGTTTGTAGCTCAATGCCCCTTCGAGAATAGAGAAGACAATGGAGGGCGCCTCATTTGCAAGAGCAAGCTAAGACCTCCTCATCCCTTGAACAAGAACTTCCACAACAAGAACCTTCCTAACAAGGAAAGGGCGATGGTGGTCCATGAAGAGTACTTCTCGGGCGATGATGATGATGTTGAGAGTGAAGGTAAAGGTGGAGAGATCGTGGGGGTTGCTGCTATTGCTACTTCATCTACTCCACGAGTGCCTCTCTTTGACTCTCCAAATGAGAACATCACCAACCGCAACCAAAAGTGTCTCATGGCTAAGGCCACCGAGGTATTTCCCTCTTCCAAGTCCTCCCCAAATGAACTTCCCTTGCATGATCTAGAAGGTTTAGAGGTTAAGAAAGAGATGGTAAGCATGTGTGAATCCATGAAGCATCTAGATGTCGATACTAGAATGTGCTTTGAAACACTTGTAAACCAACTTGACCATGCTAGGGAAATGCTAGATGAGAAAGAATAAGTTATTGACATGTTAGGTAAAAATGAGAGAGAGGTCGCTGATGAGATTGCCTCTCTATCTCAATCCCTTGAAGATGAACATAACATGAGAATAACTCTTGAGGAAAGTGTGGCTAAACTTGTTGATGACCATAATGCCTTCATATCGCAACTTGTTAAAGAACGAGATCATGCTATTGCTTCATTGAATGTCCTTAAAAATGAAAAGGTTGAGTTTGGTGTTGGTCATGAATGCCTCAAGGATTTTGAGAAACTCAAGGAGGAACATCATGCCTTAGAGAGTAAATTCTCAAGTCACTTTGAGGCTCATGAGCGACTTCAAACACAATTAAATAATGAACATTCAAAGTCTTCTACTATGCCTATTGTGCATTTGTCTTGTTCTTCTAACCCTTGTTGCAAGCATGAGAATCTTGTTGAGGAGAACAAGACATTGAAATATCAACTTGCAAAAGGGAAAGCTACCATCAAGAGGAAGAACAAGAGAAGGAACAAGAAAATGAAGAAGAGCAAGAGCCTTGCTCTAGTATCCTCTCGTGATTCTACCATTGTGCAAAGTGATAACTTTGCCGGGAAGAATAATCCTTCCTACATTCTTTGCAAATCTTTTGATGGTCATGTTTATGCTAAGTACATTGGCACATCTTACACTCATGATTATCATTGGAACATTTGGGTACCTAAGGCCCTTGTGACTAACAAAAGGGGGCCCATTGCAAAATGGGTACCTAAAACCAAAGCTTGATTTTCTTGTAGGACTTTGCTTCCGGAGGTGCAAAATGGGTGCTTGATAGTGGAGCTACAAGCCATATGACCGGAAGCAAGTCTATCATGTCGGAGATTAGACCAAATTTTGCCAATACTATGGTCTCCTATGGTGATAAAACAAGCTCTTAGGTATTGGATTTTGGTAAGGTGGTAGTAACCCCGGATGTATCTTTGGTGAATGTCATGCTTGTCAAAACCCTTGGTTACAATCTCCTTTCTGTTCGTGCTCTTGCTTTCATGGGTCTTTCATCTTTCTTTAATGAGCACTCCGTGGTCCTCATGTGGAGCAAGTCTCTCATGGTGTCTTTCGTTGGATACGTAGAGCATGACTTATATGTAGTGGATTTCTCCGGAAAGCCATCTACACATGCTATATGTCTCTATGCGAAAGCCGACGTGGGCTGGTTGTGGCATCGCCGCCTAGCCCATGTTAACATGAAGGCTTTGCAAAGTCTCTACACGGGGGGCCACGTCCTTGGACTAAAAGACATTTCCTTTGCCAAAGATCGTGTGTGCAGGGTTTGTATAGAAGGGAAGATGCATGAGAAGCCTAACAAGATTCTTAATCAAATAACCACCAAACGGTGCTTGGAGCTTCTTCACATGGATCTCTTTGGGACTCCCTCTCATGATAGTCTTGGTGGAAAGAAGTATTGTTTGGTAATTGTTGACGACTTTTCAAGATACACTTGGGTCTACTTCTTCAAGTTCAAGAGTGAGACTCAACAAACCGTCATCGACTTTGCCAATCAAGTGCAACAAAAACTCAATTCCACCATCCTCACCATTAGAAGCGACAATGGCACCGAGTTCAAGAACTACACATTAGATGAGTTTCTTAGTGATGAGGGGATAAAACATCAATACTCTACTCCCTATACCCCTCAACAAAATGGTGTTTCCAAAAGGAAGAACCGTACTTTGATGGATGCGCCCCGAACCATGTTGGCGGAATTCAAGTCACCATATAACTTTTGGGCCGAAGCCATCTCAACAGCTTGCCATGCAACCAATCGCCTCTACCTACGCAAGAAGAAGAACAAGACTCCATATGAACTTTTCACCGGCCGCAAGCCAAATGTCAAGTACTTCCGGGTGTTTGGGTGTAGATGCGTCCTTCTCAAGAAAGGTGTCCGCTTATCAAAGTTTGAATCTAGGGCTCAAGAAGGGATCTTTGTTGGGTACTCAAATCAATCCCATGCCTATCGAGTCTACAACAAAGCATCGGGAAGGGTTGAAGAATCTAGCAATATCGAGTTTGATGAAGATCATGAGTCTCTTGTGCGGCAAGATGGTGTTCGTGATCCAAGTGATAAAATTCCTCCCCAAGCCATAATAAGAATGAGTGTGGGTTTCTTCCACTCCATTGAGGATCCCCTTATGGCTGAAGGAGAAGGACCAAGCTCCACTCAAGCAGAGCCTTCACTCTCACAAGACCATCTTGCACCTCAAGGTCAACTTATTGCTTCTCAAGATTCTCCAAGCTCTTCTCAAGATCTTCATGTTCATGACTCTCCAAGATCAAGTCTACCTCAAGTCGATCAAGCTCCACCCCACCAAGGTAGTGAAGCTCCTCATGTCAATGACACTCAAGGTCAAGTTGAAGAAGGTCAAGTTGACAATGACGAAGGCTAAGCAAATGTCTCTCCGCCAAATGATGTTGTCTCTCCCTCGGTTGATGTTGATGAAGATAGTGATCAAGTTCGTACATATAGTCAAGGCGGGGACTCAAACCATGGTGATGATCAAGTGGTTGCTCAAGAATCTCGTCTTGAGACCCAAGCTCGCCGTCAAGCATACCGTCTCGCCAAGCTCATCAAAGATGTCCATATCCTTGATAATGTTTATGGAGATTTCAATAGGGGCTCCACTACTAGGACACAACTAACCTCTTTTTAGTTCTCATCATGCGTTTATTTCTCATGTTGAGCCCCAAAAGGTTTTCAAAGCTCTTGAAGATGATGATTGGCTCGACGCTATGAACGAAGAACTCCGCAACTTCAAGAGAAACAAGGTGTGGACACTTGTGAAGAGACCCAAAGATTGTCAAAATGTGATTGGGACCAAGTGGATCTTCAAGAACAAGAGGGATGCAAATGGTATAGTCGTTCGCAACAAAGCAAGGTTAGTTGCCCAAGGATACTCTCAAGTTGAGGGCATAGACTATGGTGAAACTTATGCTCATGTTGCTCGTCTAGAATCCATTCACATGCTTCTTGCTTATGCTACCCATCATAACTTCAAGTTGCAACAAATGGATGTTAAGTGTGCATTTCTTAATGGTCCCTTAAAAGAATTGGTGTATGTCAAACAACCTCTGGGCTTTGAGGACCCCCTCTTCCCGGACCATGTCTACAAACTCGATAAGGCACTATATGGTCTCAAGCAAGCCCCTCGTGCATGGTATGAGTGCCTTAGAGAGCTTTTGTTAGACCGTGGTTTCGAAGTAGGCCTCATTGATCCCACTCTTTTTACTAAGAAAGTTGGAGGAAACTTGTTCATTTGCCAAATCTATGTTGATGACATTATTTTTGGGTCTACTAACAAAGCTTTCAATGAGGATTTTGCTAAGCTCATGACCGACCGCTTTGAGATGTCTATGATGGGGGAGTTGGAATTCTTTCTTGGCTTCGAAGTCAAACAATTGAGGAAAGGGACTCTCATCAACCAAGCTAAATATGTCCAAGATATGCTCAAGAAGTTCAACCTTGATCAAGTAAATGGAGTCAAAACTCCCATGCCCACAAAGGTTAATCTTCATCCCAAGGGTAAGGATGTGGATCAAAAGATTTATCGCTCGATGATTGGTTCTCTACTCTATCTTTGTGAATCTCGACCGGATATTATGTTGAGTGTGGGTATGTGTGCAAGATTCCAAGCCGCGCCAAAGGAAAGCCACATGGTGGCGATCAAGAGAATCTTTCGATATTTGGTTCATACCCCTAACTTTGGGTTGTGGTACCCAAAGGGGGCCAGCTTTGACCTCATTGGTTACACGGATTCGGTTTTGGCAGGAGACAAAGTGGAGAGGAACTCTACCTCCGGTGCTTGTCAATTTCTTGGGAGGTCTTTGGTGAGTTGGTCCTCGAAGAAGCAAAACTGCGTGTCTTTGTCCACCGTCGAAGCTGAGTACATCCCCGACGCGAGTTGTTGTGCTCAATTGCTATGGATGAAGAAAACCTTGAAGGATCTTAGACTCTCTTTCGTCAGGGTGCCACTTCTTTGTGACAACGAGAGTGCTATTGCTATTTCTCACAACCCGGTTCAACACAACAAGACCAAGCACATTGAGATTCGTCATCATTTCATTCAGGATCATGTTGCTAGAGGAGACATTTCTTTGGAGTATGTTCCAACCAAGGCCAATCTTGTGGATCTTTTCATGAAGCCACTTGATGAAGCAAGGTTCCGGGAGTTGAGGCATGAGCTAAATATCATTGATTCAAGCAACATGGCTTGAGTATCTTGCGCACCTACCCGGGTCTCAAAGAATATCTTGTTTGGGTGTACGCATGGTTTTATGGGGAGTGTGGTTCCTCATATGAACCAACACTCCTCCTATTATGCACAAACTAATGTACTCATTCTCTATGGTCTCTCAAGGAGACAAAATGAGCTTAAATGATGAGTTTTGGTAATGAACCCAAGATACATCTTCGCGGTTTCAAGCCAAATATACTCATATATGGTGGCCTAGGCCACCGACATTGTTTTGTTTGGCTCGTAGTCTTTTTGAGTATTATTCTTTTTGTTGGATCTGTTTTTGTCGTTTCTTCACCGTTTGTGTCTCTTTTCCCAAGTTTTCTTTCTCCTTCCCTAGACCATCTTTTGCACACGGTCATTTTATCTTGCCAATCAAAATCTGGAGCTCGTTTCCTGGGAATCGTCGGTAGTTCCGGCCGGAGCCGGTACTACCGGTCTGGGCCAAATCTCTCAGAAATTTTGCTCTGATCGGAAGTACCACTCCTTCCTAAACATCCGACGTCGTTAGTAGTTCCGTCCCCTGGCCGGTACTACCGATCGAGTGGGGCCCCTTTAAGTGACGGGCCAGGGGCACGGGGTCTTCTTCCCCATTTGCTTCCCCCTAACCACATCTTAACAACCCTCTTCCCCAAGAAGCACTCCACGGTGTCGCTGCTGGCCACACCGATTCCGGCCGTCCCTCCTTAGATCGGCTCCGTGGGATTCTTCCCCTCCTCGATTCCTCGCCATGGACCCTGGTATTTGCTCCTCTCATACTCCATTCATGGAGATCTGGACACTTTCTGTGCTTGAGTAGAACATGCCATGTCTAGGGCCCTTCTTTGGCTAGAACTGCTATGGGAGATCTTGGTAGGGCTAGGATTCGACTTTAGACCGGTTTGCCTCAGTACATTGTCTATTTTTCAATAATTCGTGCATCGAGTTTCATAGATCTTTGATTTCCAATCGAAATGCCCTGCTCGTGCCCTGACCGGTACTACCGGTGCAGCTCCGTTGGTACTACCGGCGTGGTCATCCCACCGGTACTACCGCTAAGGGCATGGCCGGTACTTCCGGTGGGCCCCGCGCCACAAGTAGATCCGGCCACCAGGCGGAACTTCCGATGCACCAGGTGTTTGATGTTTGCCTGTGTAATGTGTCAATCCAGTCTAGCTGTTTCTCTTTTTCTTTTGACCGTGTGCACTTATCATCGATTCCCTCCTTTCTATTTGCTTTCCTCTCAGGGCAAGGGGGTTCCCGTGGCAGATCCAAGCAGTCTCGTGCTCCCTCTCGTGGACCGTCAGAGATTGATGAGGATGATCTGGAGGTCGTACGCCCTCCTAGTCAGACTGCTCGTCAGAAGGCTACAGTTGAGTGTCGTGCTGCTGCTGCGGAAGGTAAAAGGCCTATTCTGGCAGGTCAAAAGAAGACCACCTCTGGACCTGATTCGAGAAAGAAGAAGATCTCCTCTTGGCCGCAGCTTGCTTATGAGGAGTTTCGCAAGATTGATCCCTACATTGTTCCACGTGACTGCCTGGCTTAGGATCCTTTCTTCCACACCATGCGTCAAGCTGAGATCTATTCTGAGGTTTATGCTACCAAGAAAAAAAATGTTTGTGCCCCTCAGAAGCACATCAACATTGCAAATATGGAGAGCAACCCTGAGTACTTTGGTGAAGAACTCGATATGTGTAGGAGGTTTGGGCTAATCAAGCTTATGCAACACCATGATAACTTTGAAGAGAGGGCCATTGCTTAGTTCTACTCAACCCTCTACTTTGATACTGACCTTGTTGATCGAACCATGAAGTGGATGACTCATAACAAGTATATGTCTGCTAAATGGTCTGAGTTTGCCACCCTTCTTGGCTACCCTATTTAGGAAGGCCGTCGTGCCAATGGGTGGTGGGTGCATAGGGGGGAAGGCCTCCGAGCCAGAAGTTCTTGAACCATTATACATTGAGGGATGGGGCGTAAATGGAAATGTTGCCCATCTCATTCCCACCTATGACATCATGCGCAAGGTCTATCATAACACTATTGCTCCCAAGGCAGGTAACTTCAATCAGCTTCATGCTTTCCAGATTGATCTCATGTATCAGACTTACCGCCACAAAAACTCTCATGAGCCCCTGATGTTATGGATTATATGTTTGAAGAAATCTGGTCTGCTATGATTGAGAAGAGGTCTTGTCCATATGCTCCATACATCCAGACTCTCATCAATGCCAAATGGAGGGAGGCAACATGCTCTATCTACCCTCAGGATGCTCTCACTATCCATGAGTAAAAGACTCTCCGAGTGATGAAGCACAAGATACCTCGCTCTCAGGCAGAAAAATAAGTTGCTGCTGCAAGGGCTTCTACGGATGCTAGTGATGGGGACCATGCTGAGGCTTCTCCTCCACCCCAACTTGTGAGACAACCCTCTTGGGCAAATAAGCTGGTGAAGAAGGTTAAGAAGACTTTCTTCTTCATTCAGGACCGTGAGTATCAGTTCTATGTTGCTCAGAGGCACAGTGTTCGCCGGGAGAAGGCCATCATGAGGAAGCTTGACATTATTGTGTCACCAGAGTCCAGCTCCGTCACCGCGCCCAAGGATGAGTGGGTCAACACACATTGCAGGTGGATTGATAGTGATGATGGGCCCGAGATCTCTAGTCAGTTTCCGCCCGCTTGGAACAATGCCTCTTGGGACCCCGAGCCGCCTCCTCCGTTCGTTGGTGGGTGGGGCGCGTAGTTTGTATACTTTATCCCTTTTTGGCGTCTTGATGCCAAAGAGGGAGAAAGTGCTCCGTTAGGACCACGGGATTTGCATGGGTTGTGCCACGAGCTCGCTCTTTCTTTGATCTTTTTATGCTCGTGCACAATTTATTCCGTTATGTATGTTTGTGGACCTCCGTTATTGTTTGTCGACCTCTTGTATGGTTGCTACTATGTTGGTGAGTCTATGTGTTAAGGTATCTCTGTGGTATTCTTATGAGGATTTGTGGTGGACTATTCTCAGTTATCCAATCTTTGTTTCACCACAATGGTTTTGGTGCAAGGTATGAGTTCCACTCTTCTCTCATTTACTTCCTTACACCCTTGTTGGTCTATCTCGTTTGGGAGAGCTCTCTCCCATGTCTCCAGGGGGAGCCTCGCTTTCCTTTTGTTATTACTACATGTTATCCTCTGTGCAAATTTTGTGGGGTTGTCATCAAGCACCAAAATGGGGGAGATTGAAAGGATATTATTTTCTCCTCGTGTTTTTGGTGCTGATGACAACTCCCTTTGTGGTTTAACCGTCTGTCCAAGTTACAAGGCTTATCTTCGGTCATGCTTGTGGATGGACTTTTCTCGAGGAAGAGCTTGAAGTCGATAGCGCTTATTTTCACTTTCTCTTGCTTTATGTTTTAGGCTACCGTACTATTAAGAGGGAGTCCATCTAGGAAGGTTGTGGGAAATCAACATTTCATGCATAGACCATATATGCACCTCCACAGCCACACCAGTTTTCTTGTGAGAGAGTGTTTCCTGCAGCTTTGGTGGGTTTTATGCCCTGACCGGTAGTACCGGCCAGGCGGCGGTAGTACCACCCAAGGGGTTTCCCAGGGTTGTTCGGGCGGAAATTCTGGCTGAAGTTCCGGTCCTAATTCCGACGAGGCATTTTTTGGTTCAGTAAGGCTTCTGTCTAACTTTGCATATTTGTCGGAACTAGAACCAATTTTTGGCTCGGTAATACCGGCCCGACCAGCGTCTGGCCCCCTGAGCGGTAGTACCGCCATTCCTGACTGGTAGTTCCGGGTCCAGTTCTGGACCCGATTCAGCCTTCTGTGATCTTGGTCGATGTCCTTCTGCCTCACATTATCTATTTGTCGGTAATAGGGGCGGAACTGGGACCGGTACTTCCGTCCATCCCTATAGGCCCACTATCAGGTCTTTCTGACCGTTGCGTGGCCTTTGCTGGGCCGTTGGTGGCTCGCCCACCGGTACTACCGGTCCGCCACCTGTAGTACCGATGGTGTCGGGGCTGGGCAGAATATGCCCATTTGAAGGTGGCCTATTTAAGGCCCCTTCTTCCTCCTCCCATCTTATCTCTTTGTTTTCTCTCTCCTCCATTTTCACAAGAGCTTGACTTGCCTAGATCTCTCTCCCCACCCACTCAAATCTCTTGATCTTTTGAGGATTGGGAGAGGTGACCTAGATCTACACCTCCACCAAAGGAATCTTGATTTCCCCCGCTCATCCTTCGTGGATTTTGTAACTCTTGGGTTCTTGGAACCCTAGACGGTGTAGGGCATCCTCGGAGCTGGGGCATTTGTTGTGAAGCTCCATGGTGTCGCTGAGGGCCTTCAACTGAGTTGTGAAGCCTCCCCTCAACCTTGTTGTAAAGGTTTTGGTTGGCGCCTTCAAGGTCACTGGTTAGTGGATTGTGAGGCCATCTTTGTGGTGGTGCTAACCAGAGAAGAAGGTGAGGCCTTTGTGGCGCTCGGGTGACCTTGTGTGGCCCCGACACCTCTCCAACATAGACGTAGCTTCCTTGGAAGTGAACTACGGGAATTACATCTCCGTGTCCCCTTGTCGGTTCTTTCCCTCCACTCCTTTACTTCTTGTAATTACTCTCTCGTTCACTTGTTGTGTTGCTTGCCATTTAGGATATTCACATAGTTGCATCTCTAGTGAATTTTACTTTGTGCTAAGCCTTAAAAGTGCGATAAAAGATTAAAATTAGTAGTCTCCTATTCACCCCCATCTAGTCGACCTAAGTTGGGCCTTTCAACATGGATGAACTAGATTCATTCCATGTGTGTTCTTTTCCTGAACCACATGGATCCACTGGAGTCATTTCATGTGTGTTCTTTTCCTAAACCACATTGCTCCACTAGTGACATTGCATGTGTGTTGTTTTCCTAAACCACATTGATTCACTAGAGTCATTGCATGTGTGTTCTTTTCCTAAACCACATGGATCCACTAGAGTCATTGCATGTGTGTTCTTTTCCTATACTATATGGATCCACTAAAGTAATTGAATTTGTGTTCTTTTGCTAAACCACATTGATCCACTAGTGTCATTGCATGTGTGTTCTTTTCCTAAACCACATTGATCCACTAAAGTCATTGCACGTTTGTTGTTTTCCTAAACCACATGGATCCACTGGTGACATTGCATGTGTGTGCCTTTTCCTGAACCACATTGATCCACTAGAGACATTGCTTGTGTGTTCTTTTCCTAAACCACATGGAACCACTAGAGTCAATGTATGTGTGTTCTTTTCCTAAACCATATTGATCCACTGGTGTCATTGCATGTGTGTTATTTTCCTATACCACATGGATCCACTAGAGCCACTACCTGTGTGTTCTTTTCGTAAAACACATTGATCCACTAGTGTCATTCGATGTCTGTTATTTTCCTAAACTATATTGATCCACTAGATTCATTACATGTGTGTTCTTTTCCTAAACCACATTGATCCACTGGTGACATTTGGATGTGTGTTATTTTGCTAAACCACATTAATCCAATAGTGGCATTGCATGTGTGTCCTCTTCCTAAACCACATGGATCCACTAGTGACATTGCATGCGTGTTCTTTTCCTAAACCACATGGATCCACTGGTGTCATTGCATGTGTGTTCTTTTCCTAAACCACATTGATCCACTAGAGTCATTGCATGCGTGATCTTTTCCTAAACCACATGGATCCACTAGAGTCATTGCATGTGTGTTATTTTCCTAAACCACATTGATCCACTACTATCATTGCATGTGTGTTCTTTTCTTAACCCACATGTATCCACTAGAATCATTGCATGTGTGTTATTTTCCTTAACCACATTGATCCACTGGTGACATTTGGATGTGTGTTCTTTTTCTAAACCACATTGATCCACTAGTGGCATTGTATGTGTGTCTTTTTCCTAAACCATATGGATCCACTAGTGACATTGCATATGTGTTCATTTCCTAAACCACATGGATCCACTTGTGTCATTGCATGTGTTTTTTTCCTAAACCACATGGATCCACTAGAGTCATTGCATGTGTGTTCTTGTCCTGAACCACATAGATCCACTAGAGTCATTGCATATGTGTATTTTACTAAACCATATTGATCCACTGGTGACATTGCATGTGTGTTATTTTCCTAAACCACATTGATGCAATCGAGTCATTGCATGTGTGTTCTTTTCCTAAACCACATGGATCCACTGGTGTCATTGCATGTGTGTTCTTTTCCTAAACCACATCGATCCACTTGAGTCATTGCATGTGTGTTCTTTTCCTAAACCACATTGATCCACTGGTGTTATTGCACATGTGTTCTTTTCCTAACCCACACTAATCCACTAGAGTCATTGCATGTGTGTTATTTTCCCAAAGCACATGTATCCACTAGTGACATTGCAGGTGTGTTCTTTTCCTAAACCACATTGATCCACTAGAGTCATAGCATGTGAGTTCTTTTCCTAAACCACATCGATCCACTAGAGTCATTGCATGTGTGTTGTTTTCCTAAACCACATTTATCAACTGGTGACATTTGCATGTGTGCTCTTTTCCTAAACTACATTGATCCACTGGTGACGTTTCATGTGTGTTCTTTTCCTAAACCACATGGATCCATTAGTGACATTGCATGTTTGTTATTTTTTCCTAAACGAAATGGATCCACTGGTGCCATTGCATGCATGTTCTTTTCCTAAACCACATTGATCCACTAGAGTCATTGCATATTTGTTGTTTTCCTAAACCACATGGATACACTGGTGACATTGCATGTGTGTCTTTTCCTGAACCACATTGATCCACTAGAGTCATTCCATGTGTGTTCTTTTCCTAAACCACATGGAACCTCTAGAGTCATTGCATGTGTGTTCTTTTCCTAAACCACATTGATCCACTCATGTCATTGTATGTGTGTTCCTTTCCTAAACTACATGGATCCACTGGAGTCACTACCTGTGTGTTCTTTTCGCAAAACACATTGATCCGCTAGTGTCATTGGATGTGTGTTCTTTCCCTAAACCATATTGATCCACTAGATTCATTACATGTGTGTTCTTTTCCTAAACCAGATTGATCCACTGGTGACATTTGGATATGTGTTATTTTGCTAAACCACATTAATCTAATAGTGGCATTGCATGTCTGTCCTTTTCCTAAACCACATGGATCCACTAGTGACATTGCATGTGTGGTCTTTTCGTAAACCACATGGATCCACTAGTGCCATTGCATGTGTGTTCATTTCCTAAACAAGATGGATCCACTAGATCCATTGCATGTGTATTCTTTTCCTAAACCACATGGATCCACTAGAGTCATTGCATGTGTGTTATTTTAATAAACCACATTGATCCACAAGTGACATTGCAAGTGTGTTGTTTTACTAAACCACATTGATCCAATAGAGTCATTGCATGTGTGTTCTTTTCCTAAACCACATGGATCCATTGGTGTCATTGCATGTGTGTTCTTTTCCTAAACCACATCGATCCACTTGAGTTATTGCATGTGTGTTCTTTTCCTAAACCACAGTGATCCACTGTTGACATTGCATGTGTGTTCTTTGTCTAAACCACATGGATACACTGGTGCCATTGCATGTGTGTTCTTTTCCTGAACCACATTGATCCACTAGAGTCATTGCATGTGTGTTCTTTTCCTAAACCACATGTATCCACTGGGGACATTTCATATGTGTGCTTTTTTTGTACCACATTGATCCACTAGAGTCATTGCATGTGTGTTATTTTCCTTATGCACATCGATCCACTAGAGTCATTGCATGTGTGTTGTTTTCCTAAACCACATTAATCCACTAGTGACATTTGCATGTGTGCTCTTTTCCTAAACCACATTGATCCACTGGTGACATTGCATGTGTGTTCTTTTCCTAAACGAAATGGATCCACTAGTGGCATTGCATGCGTGTTATTTTCCTAAACCACATTGATCCACTAGAGTCATTGCATGTTTGTTCTTTTCCTAAACCACATGGATCCACTGGTGACATTGCATGTGTGTGTCTTTTGCTAAACCACATTGATCCACTAGAGTCAGTGCATGTGTGTTCTTTTCCTAAACCACATGGAACCACTAGAATCATTGCATGTGCGTTCTTTTCCTAAACCACATTGATCCACTCGTGTCATTCTATGTGTGTTCTTTTCGTAAACTACATGGATCCACTGGAGTCACTACCTGCGTGTTCTTTTCGTAAAAACATTGAACCACTAGTGTCATTGGATGTGTGTTCTTTTCCTAAACCATATTGATTCACTAGATTCATTACATGTGTGTTCTTTTCCTAAACCACATTGATCCACTGGTGACATTTGGATGTGTGTTATTTTGCTAAACCACATTAATCCAATAGTGGTATTACATGTGTGTCCTTTTCCTAAACCACATGGATCCACTAGTGACATTGCATGTGTGTTCTTTTCGTAAACCACATGGATCCACTGGTGTCATTGCATGTGTGTTCGTTTCCTAAACAACATGGATCCACTATATCCATTGCATGTGTGTTCTTTTCCTGAACCACATGGATCCACTAGAGTCATTGCATGTGTGTTATTTTACTAAACCACATTGATCCACTGGTGACATTGCAAGTGTGTTCTTTTCCTAAACCACATTGATCCAGTAGAGTTATTGCATGTGTGTTCTTTTCCTAAACCACATGGATCCATTGGTGTCATTGCATGTGTGTTCTTTTCCTAAACCACATCGATCCACTTGAGTCATTGCATGTGTGTTCTTTTCCTAAACCACATTGATCCACTGGTATTATTGCACGTGTGTTCTTTTCCTAACCCACATAGATCCAGTAGAGTCATTGTATGTGTGTTCTTTTCCTAAAATAGATCTATCCACTAGTGTCATTTTATGTTTGTTATTTTCCTAAACCACATTGAGCCACTAGAGTCATTGCATGTGTGTTCTTTTCCTAAACCACATTGATCCACTAGTGACATTGCATGTGTGTTCTTTTCCTAAACCACAGTGATCCACAGGCGACATTGCATGTGTGTTCTTTTCCTAAACTACATGGATACACTGGTGCCATTGCATGTGTGTTCTTTTCCTGAACCACATTGATCCACTAGAGTCATTGCATGTGTGTTCTTTTCTAAACCACATGTATCAACTGGTGACATTTCATAAGTGTGCTTTTTCTGTACCACATTGATCCACTAGAGTCCTTGCATGTGTGTTATTTTCCTTAACCACATCGATCCACAAGAGTCATTGCATGTGTGTTGTTTTCCTAAACCACATTTATCCACTTGTGACATTTGCATGTGTGCTCTTTTCCTAAACCACATTGATCCACTGGTGACATTGCATGTGTGTTCTTTTCCTAAACCACATGGATCCATTAGTGACATTGCATGTATGTTATTTTTTCCTAAACGAAATGGATCCACTGGTGGCATTAAATGCGTGTTATTTTCCTAAACCACATTGATCCACTAGAGTCATTGCATGTTTGTTCTTTTCCTAAATCACATAGATACACTGGTGACATTGCATGTGTGTGTCTTTTCCTGAACCACATTGATCCACTAGAGTCATTGCATGTGTGTTCTTTTCCTAAACCACATGGAACCACCAGAGTCATTGCATGTGTGTTCTTTTCCTAAACCACATTGATCCACTCATGTCATTGTATGTGTGTTCTTTTCCTAAACTACATGGATCCACTGGAGTCACTACCTGCGTGTTCTTTTCGTAAAAAACATTGATCCACTAGTGTCATTGGATGTGTGTTCTTTTCCTAAACCATATCGATCCACTAGATTCATTACATGTGTGTTCTTTTCCTAAACCACATTGATCCACTGGTGACATTTGGATGTGTGTTATTTTGCTAAACCACATTAATCCAATAGTGGTATTACATGTGTGTCCTTTTCCTAAACCACATGGATCCACTAGTGACATTGCATGTGTGTTCTTTTCGTAAACCACATGGATCCACTGGTGTCATTGCACGTGTGTTCGTTTCCTAAACAACATGGATCCACTAGATCCATTGCATGTGTGTTCTTTTCCTGAACCACATGGATCCACTAGAGTCATTGCATGTGTGTTATTTTAGTAAACCACATTAATCCACTGGTGCCATTGCAAGTGTGTTCTTTTCCTAAACCACATTGATCCAATAGAGTTATTGCATATGTGTTCTTTTCCTAAACCACATGGATCCATTGGTGTCATTGCATGTGTGTTCTTTTCCTAAACCACATCAATCCACTTGAGTCATTGCATGCGTGTTCTTTTCCTAAACCACATTGATCCACTGGTGTTATTGCACGTGTGTTCTTTTCCTAACCCACATAGATCCAGTATAGTCATTGTATGTGTGTTCTTTTCCTAAAATAGATCTATCCACTAGAGTCATTTTATGTTTGTTATTTTCCTAAACCACATTGATCCACTAGAGTCATTGCATGTGTGTTCTTTTCCTAAACCACATTGATCCACTAGTGACATTGCATGTGTGTTCTTTTCCTAAACCACAATGATCCACTGGCGACATTGCATGTGTGTTCTTTTCCTAAACTACATGGATACACTGGTGCCATTGCATGTGTGTTCTTTTCCTGAATCACATTGATCCACTAGAGTCATTGCATGTGTGTTCTTTTCTAAACCACATGTATCCATTGGTGACATTTCATAAGTGTGCTTTTTCTGTACCACATTGATCCACTAGAGTCATTGCATGTGTGTTATTTTCCTTAACCACGTCGATCCACTAGAGTCATTGCATGTGTGTTGTTTTCCTAAACCACATTTATCCACTGGTGACATTTGCATGTGTGCTCTTTTCCTAAACCACATTGATCCACTAGTGACATTGCATGTGTGTTCTTTTCCTAAACCACATGGATCCATTAGTGACATTGCATGTATGTTATTTTTTCCTAAACGAAATGGATCCACTGGTGGCATTGCATGCGTGATATTTTCCTAAACCACATTGATCCACTAGAGTCATTGCATGTTTGTTCTTTTCCTCAACGACATGGATCCACTGCTGACATTGCATGTGTGTGTCTTTTCCTGAACCACATTGATCCACTAGAGTCATTGCATGTGTGTTCTTTTCCTAAACCACATGGAACCACTAGAGTCATTGCATGTGTGTTCTTTTCCTAAACCACATTGATCCACTCGTGTCATTGTATGTGTGTTCTTTTCCGAAACTACATGGATCCACTGGATTCACTACCTGCGTGTTCTTTTCGTAAAAAACATTTATCCACTAGTGTCATTGGATGTGTGTTCTTTTCCTAAACCATATCGATCCACTAGATTCATTACATGTGTGTCCTTTTCCTAAACCACATTGATCCAGTGGTGACATTTGGATGTGTGTTATTTTGCTAAACCACATTAATCCAATAGTGTCATTGCATGTGTGTCCTTTTCCTAAACCACATGGATCCACTAGTGACATTGCATGTGTGTTCTTTTCGTAAACCACATGGATCCACTGGTGTCATTGCATGTGTGTTCATTTCCTAAACAACATGGATCCACTAGATCCATTGCATGTGTGTTCTTTTCCTGAACCACATGGATCCACTAGAGTCATTGCATGTGTGTTATTTTACTATACCACATTGATCCACTGGTGACATTGCAAGTGTGTTCTTTTCCTAAACCACATTGATCCAATAGAGTCATTGCATGTGTGTTGTTTTCCTAAACCACATTTATCCACTGATGACATTTGCATGTGTGCTCTTTTCCTAAACCACATTGATCCACTGGTGACATTGCATGTGTGTTCTTTTCCTAAACCACATGGATCCATTAGTGACATTGCATGTATGTTATTTTTTCCTAAACGAAATGGATCCACTGGTGGCATTGCATGCGTGATATTTTCCTAAACCACATTGATCCACTAGAGTCATTGCATGTTTGTTCTTTTCCTAAACCACATGGATCCACTGGTGACATTGCATGTGTGTGTCTTTTCCTGAACCACATCGATCCACTAGAGTCATTGCATGTGTGTTCTTTTCCTAAACCACATGGAACCACTAGAGTCATTGCATGTGTGTTCTTTTCCTAAACCACATTGATCCACTCGTGTCATTGTATGTGTGTTCTTTTCCTAAACTACATGGATCCACTGGAGTCACTACCTGCGTGTTCTTTTCGTAAAAAACATTGATCCACTAGTGTAATTGGATGTGTGTTCTTTTCCTAAACCATATCGATCCACTAGATTCATTACATGTGTGTTCTTTTCCTAAACCACATTGATCCAGTGGTGACATTTGGATGTGTGTTATTTTGCTAAACCACATTAATCCAATAGTGTCATTGCATGTGTGTCCTTTCCCTAAACCACATGGATCCACTAGTGACATTGCATGTGTGTTCTTTTCGTAAACCACATGGATCCACTGGTGTCATTGCATGTGTGTTCGTTTCCTAAACAACATGGATCCACTAGATCCATTGCATGTGTGTTCTTTTCCTGAACCACATGGATCCACTAGAGTCATTGCATGTGTGTTATTTTACTAAACTACATTGATCCACTGGTGACATTGCAAGTGTGTTCTTTTCCTAAACCACATTGATCAATAGAGTCATTGCATGTGTGTTGTTTTCCTAAACCACATTTATCCACTGGTGACATTTGCATGTGTGCTCTTTTCCTAAACCACATTGATCCACTGGTGACATTGCATGTGTGTTCTTTTCCTAAACCACATGGATCCATTAGTGACATTGCATGTATGTTATTTTTTCCTAAACGAAATGGATCCACTGGTGGTATTGCATGCGTGATATTTTCCTAAACCACATTGATCCACTAGAGTCATTGCATGTTTGTTCTTTTCCTAAACCACATGGATCCACTGGTGACATTGCATGTGTGTGTCTTTTCCTGAACCACATCGATCCACTAGAGTCATTGCATGTGTGTTCTTTTCCTAAACCACATGGAACCACTAGAGTCATTGCATGTGTGTTCTTTTCCTAAACCACATTGACCCACTCGTGTCATTGTATGTGTGTTCTTTTCCTAAACTACATGGATCCACTGGAGTCACTACCTGCGTGTTCTTTTCGTAAAAAACATTGATCCACTAGTGTCATTGGATGTGTGTTCTTTTCCTAAACCATATCGATCCACTAGATTCATTACATGTGTGTTCTTTTCCTAAACCACATTGATCCAGTGGTGACATTTGGATGTGTGTTATTTTGCTAAACCACATTAATCCAATAGTGTCATTGCATGTGTGTCCTTTCCCTAAACTACATGGATCCACTAGTGACATTGCATGTGTGTTCTTTTCGTAAACCACATGGATCCACTGGTGTCATTACATGTGTGTTCGTTTCCTAAACAACATGGATCCACTAGATCCATTGCATGTGTGTTCTTTTCCTGAACCACATGGATCCACTAGAGTCATTGCATGTGTGTTATTTTACTAAACCACATTGATCCACTGGTGACATTGCAAGTGTGTTCTTTTCCTAAACCACATTGATCCAATAGAGTCATTGCATGTGTATTCTTTTCCTAAACCACATGGATCCATTGGTGTCATTGCATGTGTGTTCTTTTCCTAAACCACATCGATCCACTTGAGTCATTGCATGTGTGTTCTTTTCCTAAACCACATTGATCCACTGGTGTTATTGCACGTGTGTTCTTTTCCTAACCCACATAGATCCACTAGAGTCATTGTATGTGTGTTCTTTTCCTAAAACAGATCTATCCACTAGAGTCATTTTATGTTTGTTATTTTCCTAAACCACATTGATCCACTAGATTCATTGCATGTGTGTTCTTTTCCTAAACCACATTGATCCACTAGTGGCATTGCATGTGTGTTCTTTTCCTAAACCACAGTGATCCACTGGCGACATTGCATGTGTGTTCTTTTCCTAAACCACATGGATACACTGGTGCCATTACACGTGTGTTCTTTTCCTGAAGCACATTGATCCACTAGAGTCATTGCATGTGTGTTCTTTTCCTAAACCACATGTATCCACTGGTGACATTTCATAAGTGTGCTTTTTCTGTACCACATTGATCCATTAGAGTCATTGCATGTGTGTTATTTTCCTTAACCACATCGATCCACTAGAGTCATTGCATGTGTGTTGTTTTCCTAAACCACATTTATCCACTGGTGACATTTGCATGTGTGCTCTTTTCCTAAACCACATTGATCCACTGGTGACATTGCATGTGTGTTCTTTTCCTAAACCACATGGATCCATTAGTGACATTGCATGTATGTTATTTTTTCCTAAACGAAATGGATCCACTAGTGGCATTGCATGCGTGTTTTTTTCCAAAACCACGTTGATCCACTAGAGTCATTGCATGTTTGTTCTTTTCCACTAGGGTTTTGTAGCATGCAAAACAAAAAATTTCTACTGCATACAAACAAACAAGCCAAGATCTATCTACTAGATTGTAGCAACGAGTCGATGGAATAACTCACCCTCGAAGATTCCAAAGTGTTTAACGAGAGCAGATTCTCGTGGGTGATGTAGTCGTACTCTTTCCGATCTCAAGATCGTGAGCGATCCTTCCGCGCCAGCGTTCAGCGCTCCCGCAGTCGGTCACACGTTCGGTACTCGACGAAGACCTTCCTCTCCCTTGTTCCAGCAGGCAGCAGAGGTTGTAGCACTCTCCTCGCGATTCCGGCAGCACAACGGCGTGGTACCGGAAGTAGAGGGGAGATCTCGCAGGGCTTCGCCTTAAGCCAGAGCGAGTATGGTGGAGTATGAGAGGGCTCCTCGGCGATCTAGGTTTTAGATACACCAAGGAGGAGGTGCTAGAGCCGGCGGCTAGGGTTTGGGGCACCCCAAGTCGGCGGCTAGGGCAACCCTGGGAGGTGGCGGCAGCAGCAGGAGGTGGTGGCGCCAATCTAGGGTTTTGGAGGAGAGGTACTTGTGTGCTAGGAGGAGCCCTGCCCCTCCTTATATAGGTTGAGGGGGACGGCCAAGGGGAGGTGGAGTCCTCCCCAACTCGGCTTGGGTGGGCGCCGCTTGGGAGGAGGAATCCCTCCCAACTCGTTTCCACTTCTCCTCCTCTTTCCAAAAATTGCGTTTGACTTTCAAACTAGCGTTTGACTTTTCAATTTAGGATTTAAATAAACCCTTTATTTTGGACAGCAAGACACCTAGTACATGATGCAATCATTCCAACTTACAATGACACATTCATGTACCCTTCCCCGGAGTCGGACATTCGAACCTTCTAGAATGTTCCGATGAAAACATCTAACCATTCCCCAACTCAAACGGGACTTTCCTTATATGAATCTTATTCTCCGGACCATTCCGGATCTCCTCGTGATATCCGAATCCCGAGACTCGAACAACATTGGACTCTTTCTCATCATTCCATAACTACTCAAACAACGTCAATCCTTAAGTGTGTCTCCCTACGGCTGTGAATTATGCGGACATGATCGAGACACTTCTCCGACCAATAACCAATAGAGGAATCTGGAAATTCATATGGCTCCACATATTTCTCGATTACTTTGCGATCGAATGAACCACTTACATACGATATCAATTTCCCTTTGTCTCACGATAGTTTACTTATCCGAGGTTATGATCATCGGTATCTCTGCATACCTAGTTCAACCTCGTTCGATAAGTACTCTTTCTCGTTCCGTGATATGTGATCCCTTGTGAGCTACCACATGCTTGCAAGCTAATTGGATGACATTTCACCGAGAGGGCCCAGAGTATATCTATCTGTCATATGGATGGACAAATCCCACTCTTGATCCATGTGTTTCAACCAATACTTTCTGAACACTCAATGACACCTTTATAGCCACCCAGTTACGGTGTGGTGTTTGATGTCATCAAAGCATCCATCCGGCAAAGGTGATATGCATGATCTCATGGTCGAAGAAATTAGATAACTATGTATCAGAAAGCATATAGCAATTGAACTATTAAAATGACTTGATCTTTATGCTACGCTTATCTATAGGAGTATGTCCACCATATCATTCTCCTAACGATATGATCTTGTTGTTAATAACATCTCAATGTTCATGATAGGGAAACCACAATCATCTATTAACCAACAAGCTAGTATTATCTAGAGGCTTTACTAGGGACTTCAAATTAAGTTTACAAATCACACAAGTATTAATGTTTCCTTGTTAATACTATTATAGCATGAATGTAAACATTTATCATAAACACAAAGATATAATAATAACTATATTTATTATTGCCTCTAGGCATATCTCCACAGTCTCCCACTTGCACTAGAGTCATCTAATCTAGATTACATGGTAATATACCGAACACCCATGGCAGTTTGGTGCTGGTCATGTTTTGCCCTCGGGAGAGGTTTAGTCAACGGATCCGCCACATTCAGATCTGTGTGTACTTTGCAAATCTTTATATCCCCATCTTGGATATGTTCTCGAATAGCGTGAAAACATAGCTTGATGTGCTTCAGCTTCTTGTGTGACCTTGGTTCTTGCGCATTGGCTAAGGCGCCCATGTTATCACAGTAGATAGACATTGGGTCCAGCGCACTAGGAACCACACCCAGCTCTGTAATGAACTCTTTCATCCATATCGCTTCTTGTGAAGCCTCCGAAGCAGCCATGTATTCCGATTCAGTTGAAGATCTCGCCACAACGCTTTGCTTTGCACTCCTCCAGCTAACTGCTGCACCATTCAAAATAAATACGTATCCAGATTGTGATTTAGATCATCCGGATCGGTGTTCCAACTAGCGTCGGTGTAACCATTAACAACGAGCTGTTCATCACCTCCATAAGAAAGAACCATATCCTTAGTTCTTCTCAAGTACTTAAGGATGTTTTGATCGTTGTCCAATGATCCACTCTGGATCACTTTGATATCTGCTAGTCAAACTAACGAGATATGCAATGTCGGGTCTAGTACATAGCATGGCATACATTAGAGATCCTATGGCTGAGGCATAGGAGTCTTACTCATCCTTTCTCTATCTTACGCCGATGTCGGACTTTGAGTTTTACTCAAGGTCGATTAGCAACATGGGCAAGAACCCTTTCTTGCTATCTTCCATTCCAAACCTCTTTAGAACTTTGTCCAAATATGTACTTTGTGACAATGATATTTGGCGTTTTGATCTATCTCTATAAATCTTTATGCCTAATATGTAAGCTGCTTCGCCAAGATCCTTCATTGAAAAACTATTATTCAAATATTCTTTGACACTATTAAGAAGGTCTACATCATTCCCAATCAACAATATGTCATCCACATATAGTATTAAGAATGCTACAGAGCTCCCACTCACTTTCTTGTAAATACAAGCTTCTCCATAAGTTTGTATAAAACCAAAACTTTTGATTACGTTATCAAAACGTTGATTCCAACTTCGGGATGCTTGCTTCAATCCATAGATGGACCGTTGAAGTTTGCATACCTTGTTAGCATCTTTAGGATCGACAAAACCTTTGGGTTGCATCATATACAACTCTTCATCAATGTCACCATTGAGGAATGCTGTTTTGACATCCATCTGCCATATCTCATAATCGTAATATGCAGCGATTGCTAACATAATCCTTATAGACTTTAGCTTCGCTACTGGTGAGAAAGTCTCATCGTAGTCAACTCCTTGAATTTGTCGAAACCCTTTTGCGACAAGTCGAGCTTTATAGACAGTTACATTACCATCAGCATCTGTTTTCTTCTTGAAGATCCATTTGTTCTCGACAGCCTTCCGGCCATCCGGTAAGTCCACCAAAGTCCATACTTGGTTTTCGTACATGGATCCAATCTCGGATTTCATGGCTTCTTGCCATTTATTGGAATCTGGGCTCATCATCGCTTCCTCATATGTCTCAGGGTCATCGGTGTTGTCCACCAACATGACACTCATAACGGGATCATACCAATCTGGAGTGGTACGAGTTCTCGTTGACCTGCGAGGCTCTGTAGCAACTTCGACCGAAGTTTCATGATCATCATCATTAGCTTCCTCTCTAATTGGTGCAGGCACCACAGGAACTTCTTCCGGTGCTGCGCTACTCGCAATTTCGAGAGAAGGTTCGACAACCTCGTCGAGTTCTACTTTCCTTCCAGTCAATTCTTTCGAGAGAAATTCCTTCTCTAGAAAGGATCCATTCTTGGCAACAAAGATTTTGCCTTCGGATCTATGATAGAAAGTATACCCAATAGTTTCCTTCGGGTATCCTATGAAGACGCATTTTTCCGCTTTGGGTTCAAGCTTGTCCTGTAACTTCTTTACATAGGCTTCAGATCCCCAAACTTTAAGGAACGACAATTTAGGTTTCTTCCCAAACCATAATTCATACGGTGTCGTTTTAACGGATTTAGACGGTGCCCTATTTAAAGTGAATGCGGCTGTTTCTAATGCATAACCCCAAAATGATAGCGGCAAATCTGTAAGTGACATCATAGAACGAACCATATCTAAGAGAGTTTGATTACGACGTTCAGACACACCATTACGCTGTGGTGTTCCCGGCGGTGTCAATTGTGAAAGTATTCCGCATTTCTTCAAATGCTCGCCAAACTCGTAACTTAGATATTCACCTCCACGATCAGAACGTAGAAATTTAATCTTCTTGTTACGTTGATTCTCTACCTCACTTTAAAACTCCTTAAACTTCTCGAAAGTTTCGGACTTATGTTTCATGAAATAGATATACCCATATCTACTCAAGTCATCCGTGAAGGTAAGAACATAACGATAACCACCGCATGATGCTACACTCACTGGACCACAAACATCGGTATGTATGATTTCCGATAAGTTCGTAGCTCGCTCCATCATACCAGAAAATGGAGTCTTAGTCATTTTGCCCATCAGACATGCTTCGCATCTTTCAAGTGATTCAAAATCAAGTGATTCAAGAAGTCCATCGGAATGGAGTTTCTTCATACGCTTCACTCCAATGTGACCAAGACGACAGTGCCACATATAGGTCGAGTTATCGCTTGATTTCAAACGTTTAGCTTCAATGTTATTAATATGTGTATTTCCACCATCGAGATTCAACAAGAATAGACCATCTATCAAAGGTGCATGTGCATAAAACATATTACTCATATAAATCGAACAACCATTATTCTTGTATTTAAACAAGTAACCGTCTCGCAATAAACAAGATCCCGATATAATGTTCATGCTCAACGCAGGCACCAAATAACAATTATTTAAGTATAAAACTAATCCCGATGGTAGATGAAGGGGTAGCGTGCCGACCGCGATCACATCAACCTTTGATCCGTTTCCCACGCGCATCGTCACCTCGTTCTTCACTAGCTTCCGTTTATTCGCGGCTCTGCTTCGAAGTTACAAATATGAGCAAACCGAGTATCAAATACCCAGGCACTACTACGAATACTAGTGAGATACACATCAATAACATGTATATCAAATATACCTTTCTTCTTGATGTTGCCGTTCTTCAAATCTGCCAAGTACTTTGGGCAATTCCGCTTCCAGTGACCTTCTCCTTTGCAGTAAAAGCACTCAGTATCAGGCTTGGGTCCAGCCTTGGTCTTCTTCGTCGGTGTGGCAACTTTCTTGCCACCCTTCTTGAAGTGTCCCTTCTGCTTAGACTTGCCTTTCTTGAATTTGGTGGTCTTATTGACCAACAACACTTGGTGCTCTTTCTTGATCTCCACTTCTGCAGACTTTAACATAGCAAACAGTTCTGGCAACTGCTTGTTCATGTTCTGCATGTTGTAGTTCATCACAAAGTTCTTGTAACTTGGTGGTAGTGATTGGAGGACACGTAAATCCCCAAAGCATTAGGAATCACTATACCCAAGCTTTGAAGTTTGTTTGCGTGCCGGACATCTTAAGCACATGCTCACTTGGGAGCTGCCCTCTTCCATCTTGCAGTTAAAGAACTTTTCAGAAGCCTCATAACTCTCAATCGCCCGTGAGTCTCAAAGATCAATTTGAGATCACGGACAATATCATGTGGGTCTGAATTCTCAAACCTTTTGAAGCTCGATTCTAAACCATACAAGATAGCACACTGAACTATGGAGTACGATTCTTCCGAGCAAGGTAAACATTCTTTACTTCATCGGTAGCATCAGCTGCAGTGGGTCACCAGCGGTGCATCCAAAGACATAGGTCAAATTACCAGCTATGAGGACAATCCTCAAATTGCGGAACCAATCCGCCAAGTTTCTTCCATTGTTTTTCAACTTTTCTTTCTCTAGGAACGCATTAAAATTGATGGTAGGGCTGCCATTGATCTACAAACATATTTGCAATAGTTTAGACTAAGTTTATGACAAATTGAGTTCAAATTAATAATAAAGTTTAATCTAGGTGAACCCCCACTCAAAACAACATCCCTCACATTGTTTTAGTGATCACACGAACCAAATCCACTATATCAAAACCGATCATCACGAGAGTTGATATAGTTTCAATGGCGAACAATCGACATGTTCATCATATCTACTATATGATTCATGTTTTACCTTTCGGTGATTCGTGTTCCTGAGACCATGTCTGTACATGCTAGGCTCGTCAAGATCAAACCTTAGCTACCGCATAAGCAAATCTGGCTTGCTTACGTTGTATTCACTCGCGGAATCTAACACACCCGATCATCACGTGGTGCTTCAAAACAACAAGCTTTAGCAACGGTGCATACTAAGGGTGAACACTTTAGAACTTGAAATTTATGTGCATGAGGGATCATCTTATAATGCTACCGTCGTCTACTAAGCAATACAAGATGCATAAAGGATTAACATCACATGCAATTCATAATATGTGATATGATATGGCCTTTCTTCTTTGTGCTTCCGATCTCCATCTTCAAGGACGAACATGATCTCCATCATCACCGGTATATCATCAAGGTCAATGACGCTTCTTCATGGTTGTCGTCCACCGGCTTCAACTATTACAACTACTTTGAATAGACACGCGGGTCTTAACATAAATTAAAGACAACCATATGGTTCTACCGTTGCCAACTTACAATAAGGAACATTGCATACATCAAATATAATCACAATCATGGCCATATCACATCATCGACACCCCTGCAAAACAAAGTTAGACGCCTCTACTTTCTTTGCATATTTTACGTGGTTTGGGGCTTTCAATAAGTGTCATTCTAACTTACGAACAAGAACCACAACATTGATACTAGTATTGTTAATCACCCATTGTAAATTGGATCTCCACTATGCTGGGAGAAACAGGCAACCGCAAAGCCACTTATGCAATACGAGTTGCATGTCAAGCGTGGAGCAAGTCTCATGAACGATGTCATGTAAGGTTAGCCCGGGCCGCTTCATCCCAATATCCCGCAAGATGCAAAGTACACAAGAAGCAATCGACAATAAAAGCATCAATGCCCATAATGACCATTGTGTTCTACTCGTGCAACAGATCTACATATAGACACGGCTCTGATACCACTGTAGGGTTTCGTAGCATGGAAAACAAAAATTTTCTACCGCATACAAACAAACAAGCCAAGATCTATCTACTAGATTGTAGCAACGAGTCGATGGAATAACTCACCCTCGAAGATTCCAAAGTGTTTAACGAGAGCAGATTCTCGTGGGTGATGTAGTCGTACTCTTTCCGATCTCAAGATCGCGTAGACGATCCTTCCGGCGCCGCGTTCCGGCAGCGCTCCCTGATCGGTCACACGCTTGGTACTGATGAAGACCTTCCTCTCCTTGTTCCAGCAGGCAGCGGAGGTTGTAGCACTCTCTCGCGATTCCCAAGACAACGGCGTGGTACCGGAAGTAGAGGGGAGATCTCGCAGGGCTTCGCCTTAAGCCGAAGCGAGTATGGTGGAGTATGAGAGGGCTCCTCGGCGATCTAGGTTTTAGATACACCAAGGAGGAGGTGCTAGAGCCGGTGGCTAGGGTTTGGGGCACCCCAAGTCGGCGGCTAGGGCAACCCTGGGAGGTGGCGGCAGCAGGAGGTGGTGGCGCCAATCTAGGGTTTTGGAGGAGAGGTACTTGTGTGCTAGGAGGGAGCCCTGCCCCTCCTTATATAGGTGGAGGGGCTGGCCGGCCAAGGGGAGGGAGTGGAGTCCCTCCCCAACTCGGCTTGGGTGGGGCACCGGCTTGGGGAGGAGGGAATCCCTCCCCAACTCGGTTTCCACTTCTCCTCCTCTTTCCAAAAAATTGCCGTTTGACTTTCAAACTAGCCGCTTGACTTTTCAATTTAGGATTTAAATAAACCCTTTCTTTTGGACAGCAAAGGCACCTAGTACATGATGCAATCATTCCAACTTACAATGACACATTCATGTACCCTTCCCCCCCGGAGTGCCGGACATTCCGGAACCTTCTAGAATGTTCCCATGAAAACATCTAACCATTCCCCAACTCAAACGGGACTTTCCTTATATGAATCTTATTCTGACCATTCCGGATCTCCTCGTGATATTCGAATCCCATTCGAGACTCCGAACAACATTCGGACTCTTTCTCATCATTCCATAACTACTCAAACAACGTCAATCCTTAAGTGTGTCTCCCTACGGTTCGTGAATTATGCGACATGATCGAGACACTTCTAATTAATAACCAATAGAGGAATCTAGAAATTCATATGGCTACATATTTCTACGATTACTTTGATCGAATGAACCACTTACATATACGATATCAATTTCCCTTTGTCTCACGATAGTTTACTTATCCGAGGTTATGATCGTCGATATCTCGCATACCTAGTTCAACCTCGTTCGATAAGTACTCTTTCTCGTTCCTGATATGTGATCCCTTGTGAGCCAGTCACATGCTTGCAAGCTAATTGGATGACATTTCACCGAGAGGGCCCAGAGTATATCTATCCGCTATATGGATGGACAAATCCCACTCTTGATCCATGTGTTTCAACCAATACTTTCGAACACTCAATGACACCTTTATAGCCACCCGGGCCACGGTGTGGTGTTTGATGACATCAAAGCATCCATCCGGCAAAGGTGATATGCATGATCTCATGGTCGAAGAAATTAGATAACTATGTATCAGAAAGCATATAGCAATTGAACTATTAAAATGACTTGATCTTTATGCTACGCTTATCTATAGGAGTATGTCCACCATATCATTCTCCTAACGATATGATCTTGTTGTTAATAACATCTCAATGTTCATGATAGGGAAACCACAATCATCTATTAACCAACAAGCTAGTATTATACAGAGGCTTTACTAGGGACTTCAAATTAAGTTTACAAATCACACAAGTATTAATGTTTCCTTGTTAATACTATTATAGAATGAATGTAAACATTTATCATAAACACAAAGATATAATAATAACTATATTTATTATTGCCTCTAGGGCATATCTCCAACAGTGTTCTTTTCCTAAACCACATGGAACCACTAGAGTCATTGCATGTGTGTTCTTTTCCTAAACCACATTGATTCACTCGTGTCAGTGTATGTGTGTTCTTTTCCTAAACTACATGGATCCACTAGAGTCACTACCCGCGTGTTCTTTTCGTAAAAAACATTGATCCACTAGTGTCATTGGATGTGTGTTCTTTTCCTAAACCATATCGATCCACTAGATCCATTACATGTGTGTTCTTTTCCTAAACCACATTGATCCAGTGGTGACATTTGGATGTGTGTTATTTTGCTAAACCACATTAATCCAATAGTGTCATTGCATGTGTGTCCTTTTCCTAAACCACATGGATCCACTAGTGACATTGCATGTGCGTTCTTTTCGTAAACCACATGGATCCACTGGTCTCATTGCATGTGTGTTCGTTTCCTAAACAACATGGATCCACTAGATCCATTGCATGTGTGTTCTTTTCCTAAACCACATGGATCCACTAGAGTCATTGCATGTGTGTTATTTTACTAAACCACATTGATCCACTGGTGACATTGCAAGTGTGTTCTTTTCCTAAACCACATTGATCCAATAGAGTCATTGCATGTGTGTTCTTTTCCTAAACCACATGGATCCATTGGTGTCATTATATGTGTGTTCTTTTCCTAAACCACATCGATCCACTTGAGTCATTGCATGTGTGTTCTTTTCCTAAACCAGATCTATCCACTAGAGTCATTTTATGCTTGTTATTTACCTAACCCACATAGATCCACTAGAGTCATTGCATGTGTGTTCTTTTCCTAAAACAGATCTATCCACTAGAGTCATTTTATGTTTGTTATTTACCTAAACCACATTGATCCACTAGAGTCATTGCATGTGTGTTCTTTTCCTAAACCACATTGATCCACTAGTGACATTGCATGTGTGTTCTTTTCCTAAACCACAGTGATCCACTAGCGACATTGCATGTGTGTTCTTTTCCTAAACCACATGGATACACTGGTGCCATTGCATGTGTGTTCTTTTCCTGAACCACATTGATCCACTAGTGTCATTGCATGTGTGTTCTTTTCCTAAACCACATGTATCCACTGGTGACATTTCATAAGTGTGCTTTTTCTATACCACATTGATCAACTAGAGTCATTGCATGTGTGTTATTTTCCTTAACCACATCGATCCACTAGAGTCATTGCATGTGTGTTGTTTTCCTAAACCACATTTATCCACTGGTGACATTTGCATGTGTGCTCTTTTCCTAAACCACATTGATCCACTGGTGACATTGCATGTGTGTTCTTTTCCTAAACCACATGGATCCATTAGTGACATTGCATGTATGTTATTTTTTCCTAAACGAAATGGATCCACTAGTGGCATTGCATGTGTGTTCTTTTCCTAAACCACGTTGATCCACTAGAGTCATTGCATGTTTGTTCTTTTCCTAAACCACATGGATCCACTGGTGACATTGCATGTGTGTGTCTTTTCCTGAACCACATTGATCCACTAGAGTCATTGCATGTGTGTTCTTTTCCTAAACCACATGGAACCACTAGAGTCATTGCATGTGTGTTCTTTTCCTAAACCACATTGATCCACTCGTGTCAATGTATGTGTGTTCTTTTCCTAAAAATCATGGATCCACTGGAGTCACTTCCTGCGTGTTCTTTTCGTAAAAAACATTGATCCACTAGGGTCATTGGATGTGTGTTCTTTTCCTAAACCATATTGAGCCACTAGATTCATTACAAGTGTGTTCTTTTCCTAAACCACATTGATCCACTGGTGACATTTGGATGTCTGTTATTTTACTAAACCACATTAATCCAATAGTGTCATTGCATGTGTGTCCTTTCCCTAAACCACATGGATCCACTAGTGACATTGCATGTGTGTTCTTTTCGTATACCACATGGATCCACTGGTGTCATTGCATGTGTGTTCGTTTCCTAAACAACATGGATCCACTAGATCCATTGCATGTGTGTTATTTTCCTGAACCACATGGATCCACTAGAGTCATTGCATGTGTGTTATTTTACTAAACCACATTGATCCACTGGTGACATTGCAAGTGTGTTCTTTTCCTAAACCACATTGATCCAATAGAGTCATTGCATGTGTGTTCTTTTCCTAAACCACATGGACAATTGGTGTCATTGCATGTGTGTTCTTTTCCTAAACCACATCGATCCACTTGAGTCATTGCATGTTTGTTCTTTTCCTAAACCACATTGATCCACTAGTGTTATTGCACGTGTGTTCTTTTCCTAACCCAATTGGTGTCATTGCATGTGTGTTCTTTTCCTAAACCACATCGATCCACTTGAGTCATTGCATGTGTGTTCTTTTCCTAAACCACATTGATCCACTAGTGCCATTGCAAGTGTGTTCTTTTCCTAAACCACATTGATCCAATAGAGTTATTGCATATGTGTTATTTTCCTAAACCACATGGATCCATTGGTGTCATTGCATGTGTGTTCTTTTCCTAAACCACATCGATCCACTTGAGTCATTGCATGCGTGTTCTTTTCCTAAACCACATTGATCCACTGGTGTTATTGCACGTGTGTTCTTTTCCTAACCCACATAGATCCAGTAGAGTCATTGTATGTGTGTTCTTTTCCTAAAATAGATCTATCCACTAGAGTCATTTTATGTTTGTTATTTTCCTAAACCACATTGATCCACTAGAGTCATTGCATGTGTGTTCTTTTCCTAAACCACATTGATCCACTAGTGACATTGCATGTGTGTTCTTTTTCTAAACCACAGTGATCCACTAGTGACATTGCATGTATGTTCTTTCCTAAACCACATGGATACACTGGTGCCATTGCATGTGTGTTCTTTTCCTGAACCACAATGATCCACTAGAGTCATTGCATGTGTGTTCTTTTCCTAAACCACATGTATCCACTGGTGACATTTCATATGTGTGCTTTTTCTGTACCACATTGATCCACTAGAGTCATTGCATGTGTGTTGTTTTCCTAAACCACATTTATCCACTGGTGACATTTGCATGTGTGCTCTTTTCCTAAACCAAATTGATCCACTGGTGACATTGCATGTGTGTTCTTTTCCTAAACCACATGGATTCATTAGTGACATTGTCTGTATGTTATTTTTCCTACACGAAATGGATCCACTGGTGGCATTGCATGCGTGTTCTTTTCCTAAACCACATGGAACCACTAGAGTCATTGCATGTGTGTTCTTTTCCTAAACCACATTGATCCACTCGTGTCATTGTATGTGTGTTCTTTTCCTAAACTACATGGATCCATAGGAGTCACTACCTGCGTGTTCTTTCCATAAAACACATTGATCCACTAGTGTCATTGGATGTGTGTTCTTTTCCTAAACCATATTGATCCACTAGATTCATTACATGTGTGTTCTTTTCCTAAACCACATTGACCCACTGGTGACATTTGGATGTGTGTTATTTTGCTAAACCACGTTAATCCAATAATGGCATTGCATGTGTGTCCTTTTCCTAAACCACATGGATCCACTAGTGACAATGCATCTGTGTTCTTTTCGTAAACCACATGGATCCACTGGTGTTATTGCATGTGTGTTCGTTTCCTAAACAACATGGATCCACTAGATCCATTGCATGTGTGTTCTTTTCCTAAACCACATGGATCCACTAGAGTCATTGCATGTGTGTTATTTTACTAAACCACATTGATCCACTCATGACATTGCAAGTGTGTTCTTTTCCTAAACCATATTGATCCAATAGAGTCATTACATGTGTGTTCTTTTCCTAAACCACATGGATCCATTGGTGTCATTGCATGTGTGTTATTTTCCTAAACCACATCGATCCACTTGAGTCATTGCATGTGTGTTGTTTTCCTAAACCACATTGATCCACTGGTGTTATTGCACGTGTGTTCTTATCCTAACCCACATAGATTCACTAGAGTCATTGTATGTGTGTTCTTTTCCTAAAAGGATCTATCCACTAGAGTCATTTTATGTTTGTTATTTTCCCAAACCACATTGATCCACTAGAGTCATTACATGTGTGTTCTTTTCCTAAACCACATTGATTCACTAGTGACATTGCATGTGTGTTCTTTTCCTAAACCACAGTGATCCACTGGTTACATTGAATGTGTGTTCTTTTCCTAAAGCACGTGGATACACTGGTGCCATTGCATGTGTGTTCTTTTCCTGAACCACATTGATCTACTAGAGTCATAGCATGTGTGTTCTTTTCCAAAACCACATGTATCCACTGGTGACATTTCATATGTATGCTTTTTTCTGTACCACATTAATCCACTAGAGTCATTGCATGTGTGTTATTTTCCTAAACCACATTTATCCACTGGTGACATTTGCATGTTTGCTCTTTTCCCAAACAACATGGATCCACTAGAGTGATTGCATGTGTGTTCTTTTCCTAAACCACATTGCTCCACTAGTGACATTGCATGTGTGTTGTTTTCCTAAACCACATTGATTCACTAGAGTCATTGCATGTGTGTTCGTTTCCTAAACAACATGGATCCACTAGATCCATTGCATGTGTGTTCTTTTCCTAAACCACATGGATCCACTAGAGTCATTGCATGTGTGTTATTTTACTAAACCACATTGATCCACTCGTGACATTGCAAGTGTGTTCTTTTCCTAAACCATATTGATCCAATAGAGTCATTACATGTGTGTTCTTTTCCTAAACCACATGGATCCATTGGTGTCATTGCATGTGTGTTATTTTCCTAAACCACATCGATCCACTTGAGTCATTGCATGTGTGTTGTTTTCCTAAACCACATTAATCCACTGGTGTTATTGCACGTGTGTTCTTTTCCTAACCCACATAGATTCACTAGAGTCATTCTATGTGTGTTCTTTTCCTAAAAGGATCTATCCACTAGAGTCATTTTATGTTTGTTATTTTCCCAAACCACATTGATCCACTAGAGTCATTACATGTGTGTTCTTTTCCTAAACCACATTGATTCACTAGTGACATTGCATGTGTGTTCTTTTCCTAAACCATAGTGATCCACTGGTTACATTGAATGTGTGTTCTTTTCCTAAACCACGTGGATACACTGGTGCCATTGCATGTGTGTTCTTTTCCTGAACCACATTGATCCACTAGAGTCATAGCATGTGTGTTCTTTTCCAAAACCACATGTATCCACTAGTGACATTTCATATGTATGCTTTTTCTGTACCACATTAATCCACCAGAGTCATTGCATGTGTGTTATTTTCCTAAACCACATCGATCCACTAGAGTCATTGCATGTGTGTTGTTTTCCTAAATCACATTTATCCACTGGTGACATTTGCATGTGTGTTATTTTCCTAAACCACATTGATCCACTGGTGACATTGCATGTGTGTTCTTTTCCTAAACCACATGGATTCATTAGTGACATTGCATGTATGTTATTTTTCCTAAACGAAATGGATCCACTGGTGGCAGTGCATGCGTGTTATTTTCCTAAACCACATTGATCCACTCGTGTCATTGTATGTGTGTTCTTTTCCTAAACTACATGGATCCACAGGAGTCACTACCTGCGTGTTCTTTTCATAAAACACATTGATCCACTAGTGTCATTGGATGTGTGTTCTTTTCCTAAACCATATTGATCCACTAGATTCATTACATGTGTGTTCTTTTCCTAAACCACATTGATCCACTGGTGACATTTGGATGTGTGTTATTTTGCTAAACCACGTTAATCCAATAATGGCATTGCATGTGTGTCCTTTTCCTAAACCACATGGATCCACTAGCGACAATGCATCTGTGTTCTTTTCGTAAACCACATGGATCCACTGGTCTCATTGCATGTGTGTTCGTTTCCTAAACAACATGGATCCACTAGATCCATTGCATGTGTGTTCTTTTCCTAAACCACATGGATCCACTAGAGTCATTGCATGTGTGTTATTTTACTAAACCACATTGATCCACTCGTGACATTGCAAGTGTGTTCTTTTCCTAAACCACATTGATCCAATAGAGTCATTGCATGTGTGTTCTTTTCCTAAACCATGTGGATCCATTGGTGTCATTGCATGTGTGTTATTTTCCTAAACCACATTGATCCACTTGAGTCATTGCATGTGTGTTCTTTTCCTAAACCACATTGATCCACTGGTGTTATTGCATGTGTGTTCTTTTCCTAACCCACATAGATCCACTAGAGTCATTGTATGTGTGTTCTTTTCCTAAAAGTATCTATCCACTAGAGTCATTTTATGTTTGTTATTTTCCCAAACCACATTGATCCACTAGAGTCATTGCATGTGTGTCCTTTTCCTAAACCACATTGATTCACTAGTGACATTGCATGTGTGGTCTTTTCCTAAACCACAGTGATCCACTGGTGACATTGAATGTGTGTTCTTTTCCTAAACCACGTGGATACACTGGTGCCATTGCATGTGTGTTCTTTTCCTGAACCACATTGATCCACTAGAGTCATAGCATGTGTGTTCTTTTTCTAAACCACATGTATCCACTGGTGACATTTCATATGTGTGCTTTTTCTGTACCACATTGATCCACTAGAGTCATTGCATGTGTGTTATTTTCCTAAACCACATCAATCCACTAGAGTCATTGCATGTGTGTTGTTTTCCTAAACCACATTTATCCACTGGTGACATTTGCATGTGTGCTCTTTTCCTAAACCACATTGATCCACTGGTGACATTGCATGTGTGTTCTTTTCCTAAACCACATGGATTCATTAGTGACATTGCATGTATGTTATTTTTCCTAAACGAAATGGATCCACTGGTGGCATTGCATGCGTGTTCTTTTCCTAAACCACATGGAACCACTAGAGTCATTACATGTTTGTTCTTTTCCTAAACCACATTGATCCACTCGTGTCATTGTATGTGTGTTCTTTTCCTAAACTACATGGATCCACAAGAGTCACTACCTGCGTGTTCTTTTCATAAAACACATTGATCCGCTAGTGTCATTGGATGTGTGTTCTTTTCCTAAACCATATTGATCCACTAGATTCATTACATGTGTGTTCTTTTCCTAAACCACATTGATCCACTGGTGACATTTGGATGTGTGTTATTTTGCTAAACCACGTTAATCCAATAATGGTATTGCATGTGTGTCCTTTTCCTAAACCACATGGATCCACTAGCGACAATGCATCTGTGTTCTTTTCGTAAACCACATGGATCCACTGGTCTCATTGCATGTGTGTTCGTTTCCTAAACAACATGGATCCACTAGATCCATTGCATGTGTGTTCTTTTCCTAAACCACATGGATCCACTAGAGTCATTGCATGTGTGTTATTTTACTAAACCACATTGATCCACTGGTGACATTGCAAGTGTGTTCTTTTCCTAAACCACATTGATCCAATAGAGTCATTGCATGTGTGTTCTTTTCCTAAACCACGTGGATCCATTGGTGTCATTGCATGTGTGTTCTTTTCCTAAACCACATCGATCCACTTGAGTCATTGCATGTTTGTTCTTTTCCTAAACCACATTGATCCACTAGTGTTATTGCACGTGTGTTCTTTTCCTAACCCAATTGGTGTCATTGCATGTGTGTTCTTTTCCTAAACCACATCGATCCACTTGAGTCATTGCATGCGTGTTCTTTTCCTAAACCACATTGATCCACTAGTGCCATTGCAAGTGTGTTCTTTTCCTAAACCACATTGATCCAATAGAGTTATTGCATATGTGTTATTTTCCTAAACCACATGGATCCATTGGTGTCATTGCATGTGTGTTCTTTTCCTAAACCACATCGATCCACTTGAGTCATTGCATGCGTGTTCTTTTCCTAAACCACATTGATACACTGGTGTTATTGCACGTGTGTTCTTTTCCTAACCCACATAGATCCAGTAGAGTCATTGTATGTGTGTTCTTTTCCTAAAATAGATCTATCCACTAGAGTCATTTTATGTTTGTTATTTTCCTAAACCACATTGATCCACTAGAGTCATTGCATGTGTGTTCTTTTCCTAAACCACATTGATCCACTAGTGACATTGCATGTGTGTTCTTTTCCTAAACCACAGTGATCCACTAGTGACATTGCATGTATGTTCTTTCCTAAACCACATGGATACACTGGTGCCATTGCATGTGTGTTCTTTTCCTGAACCACATTGATCCACTAGAGTCATTGCATGTGTGTTCTTTTCCTAAACCACATGTATCCACTGGTGACATTTCATATGTGTGCTTTTTCTGTACCACATTGATCCACTAGAGTCATTGCATGTGTGTTGTTTTCCTAAACCACATTTATCCACTGGTGACATTTGCATGTGTGCTCTTTTCCTAAACCAAATTGATCCACTGGTGACATTGCATGTGTGTTCTTTTCCTAAACCACATGGATTCATTAGTGACATTGTCTGTATGTTATTTTTCCTACACGAAATGGATCCACTGGTGGCATTGCATGCGTGTTCTTTTCCTAAACCACATGGAACCACTAGAGTCATTGCATGTGTGTTCTTTTCCTAAACCACATTGATCCACTCATGTCATTGTATGTGTGTTCTTTTCCTAAACTACATGGATCCATAGGAGTCACTACCTGCGTGTTCTTTCCATAAAACACATTGATCCACTAGTGTCATTGGATGTGTGTTCTTTTCCTAAACCATATTGATCCACTAGATTCATTACATGTGTGTTCTTTTCCTAAACCACATTGACCCACTGGTGACATTTGGATGTGTGTTATTTTGCTAAACCACGTTAATCCAATAATGGCATTGCATGTGTGTCCTTTTCCTAAACCACATGGATCCACTAGTGACAATGCATCTGTGTTCTTTTCGTAAACCACATGGATCCACTGGTGTTATTGCATGTGTGTTCGTTTCCTAAACAACATGGATCCACTAGATCCATTGCATGTGTGTTCTTTTCCTAAACCACATGGATCCACTAGAGTCATTGCATGTGTGTTATTTTACTAAACCACATTGATCCACTCGTGACATTGCAAGTGTGTTCTTTTCCTAAACCATATTGATCCAATAGAGTCATTACATGTGTGTTCTTTTCCTAAACCACATGGATCCATTGGTGTCATTGCATGTGTGTTATTTTCCTAAACCACATCGATCCACTTGAGTCATTGCATGTGTGTTGTTTTCCTAAACCACATTGATCCACTGGTGTTATTGCACGTGTGTTCTTTTCCTAACCCACATAGATTCACTAGAGTCATTGTATGTGTGTTCTTTTCCTAAAAGGATCTATCCACTAGAGTCATTTTATGTTTGTTATTTTCCCAAACCACATTGATCCACTAGAGTCATTACATGTGTGTTCTTTTCCTAAACCACATTGATTCACTAGTGACATTGCATGTGTGTTCTTTTCCTAAACCACAGTGATCCACTGGTTACATTGAATGTGTGTTCTTTTCCTAAAGCACGTGGATACACTGGTGCCATTGCATGTGTGTTCTTTTCCTGAACCACATTGATCTACTAGAGTCATAGCATGTGTGTTCTTTTCCAAAACCACATGTATCCACTGGTGACATTTCATATGTATGCTTTTTTCTGTACCACATTAATCCACTAGAGTCATTGCATGTGTGTTATTTTCCTAAACCACATCGATCCACTAGAGTCATTGCATGTGTGTTGTTTTCCTAAATCACATTTATCCACTGGTGACATTTGCATGTGTGTTCTTTTCCTAAACCACATTGATCCACTGGTGACATTGCATGTGTGTTCTTTTCCTAAACCACATGGATTCATTAGTGACATTGCATGTATGTTATTTTTCCTAAACGAAATGGATCCACTGGTGGCAGTGCATGCGTGTTCTTTTCCTAAACCACATTGATCCACTCGTGTCATTGTATGTGTGTTCTTTTCCTAAACTACATGGATCCACAGGAGTCACTACCTGCGTGTTCTTTTCATAAAACACATTGATCCACTAGTGTCATTGGATGTGTGTTCTTTTCCTAAACCATATTGATCCACTAGATTCATTACATGTGTGTTCTTTTCCTAAACCACATTGATCCACTGGTGACATTTGGATGTGTGTTATTTTGCTAAACCACGTTAATCCAATAATGGCATTGCATGTGTGTCCTTTTCCTAAACCACATGGATCCACTAGCGACAATGCATCTATGTTCTTTTCGTAAACCACATGGATCCACTGGTCTCATTGCATGTGTGTTCGTTTCCTAAACAACATGGATCCACTAGATCCATTGCATGTGTGTTCTTTTCCTAAACCACATGGATCCACTAGAGTCATTGCATGTGTGTTATTTTACTAAACCACATTGATCCACTCGTGACATTGCAAGTGTGTTCTTTTCCTAAACCACATTGATCCAATAGAGTCATTGCATGTGTGTTCTTTTCCTAAACCATGTGGATCCATTGGTGTCATTGCATGTGTGTTATTTTCCTAAACCACATTGATCCACTTGAGTCATTGCATGTGTGTTCTTTTCCTAAACCACATTGATCCACTGGTGTTATTGCATGTGTGTTCTTTTCCTAACCACATAGATCCACTAGAGTCATTGTATGTGTGTTCTTTTACTAAAAGGATCTATCCACTAGAGTCATTTTATGTTTGTTATTTTCCCAAACCACATTGATCCACTAGAGTCATTGCATGTGTGTTCTTTTCCTAAACCACATTGATTCACTAGTGACATTGCATGTGTGGTCTTTTCCTAAACCACAGTGATCCACTGGTGACATTGAATGTGTGTTCTTTTCCTAAACCACGTGGATACACTGGTGCCATTGCATGTGTGTTCTTTTCCTGAACCACATTGATCCACTAGAGTCATAGCATGTGTGTTCTTTTTCTAAACCACATGTATCCACTGGTGACATTTCATATGTCTGCTTTTTCTGTACCACATTGATCCACTAGAGTCATTGCATGTGTGTTATTTTCCTAAACCACATCAATCCACTAGAGTCATTGCATGTGTGTTGTTTTCCTAAACCACATTTATCCACTGGTGACATTTGCATGTGTGCTCTTTTCCTAAACCACATTGATCCACTGGTGACATTGCATGTGTGTTCTTTTCCTAAACCACATGGATTCATTAGTGACATTGCATGTATGTTATTTTTCCTAAACGAAATGGATCCACTAGTGGCATTGCATGCGTGTTCTTTTCCTAAACCACATGGAACCACTAGAGTCATTACATGTGTGTTCTTTTCCTAAACCACATTGATCCACTCGTGTCATTGTATGTGTGTTCTTTTCCTAAACTACATGGATCCACAAGAGTCACTACCTGCGTGTTCTTTTCATAAAACACATTGATCCGCTAGTGTCATTGGATGTGTGTTCTTTTCCTAAACCATATTGATCCACTAGATTCATTACATGTGTGTTCTTTTCCTAAACCACATTGATCCACTGGTGACATTTTGATGTGTGTTATTTTGCTAAACCACGTTAATCCAATAATGGTATTGCATGTGTGTCCTTTTCCTAAACCACATGGATCCACTAGTGACATTGCATGTGTGTTCTTTTCCTAAACCACATGGATGCACTAGATTCATTCCTTGTGTGTTGTTTTCATAAACCACATGGATCCACTAGAGTCATTGCATGTGTCTTCTTTTCCTAAACCACATGGATCCATTGGAGTCATTGCATGTGTGTTCTTTTCCTAAACCACATTGCTCCAGTAGTGACATTGCATGTGTGTTGTTTTCCTAAACCACATTGATCCAATAGAGTCATTGCATGTGTGTTCTTTTCCTAAACCACGTGGATCCACTAGAGTCATTGCATGTGTGTTCTTTTCCTATACTATATGGATCCACTGGAGTCTTTGAATTTGTGTTCTTTTCCTAAACCACATTGATCCACTGGTGTCATTGCATGTGTGTTCTTTTCCTAACCCACATGGATCCACTTGAGTAATTACATGTGTGTTACTTGCTTAAAACACATTGATCCACTAGAGTCATTAAATGTGTGTTTTTTCTTAAACCACATTGATCCACTAGAGTCACTGCATGTGTGTTCTTTTCCTAAACCACATTGATCCACCAGTGACATTTGCATGTGTGTTCTTTTCCTAAACCACATTGATCCACTAGTGACATTGCATGTGTATTCTTTTCCTAAACCACATTGATCCACTGGTGACATTGCATGTGTGTTCTTTTCCTAAACCAACTGGGATCCACTAGTGTCATTGCATGTGTGTTCTTTTCCTAAGCCACATAGATCCACTAGAGTAATTGCATGTGTGTTCTTTTCCTAAACCACATGGATTCCACTGGTGACATTTCATGTATGTTCTTTTCCGGAACCACATTGATCCCCTAGAGTCATTGCATGTGTGTTCTTTTCCTAAACCACATTGATCCACTCGTGTCATTGTATGTGTGTTCTTTTCCTAAACCACATGGATCCACTGGAGTCACTACCTGCATGTTCTTTTCCCAAACCATATTGATCCACTAGATTCGTTACATGTGTGTTCTTTTCCTAGACCACATTGATCCACTGGTGACATTTAGATGTGTGTTATTTTGCTAAACCACATTAATCCAATAATGGCATTGCATGTGTGTCCTTTTCCTAAACCACATGGATCCACTAGTGACATTGCATGTGTGTTCTTTTCCTAAACCACATGGATCCACTGGTGTCATTGCATGTGTGTTCGTTTCCTAAACAACATGGATCCACTAGATCCATTGCATGTGTGTTCTTTTCCTGATCCACATGGATCTAGTAGAGTCATTGCATGTGTGTTATTTTACTAAACCACATTGATCCACTGGTGACATTGCAAGTGTGTTCTTTTCCTAAAACAGATCTATCCACTAGAGTCATTTTATGTTTGTTATTTTCCTAAACCACATTGATCCAGTAGAGTCATTGTATGTGTGTTCTTTTCCTAAACCACATTGATCCACTAGAGTCATTGCATGTGTGTTCTTTTTCTAAACCACATTGATCCACTTGTTGGATCTTGGACCTCAAGGCTCCCCTTGGGGCATGGGATATATGGATGTATATACCAAGTGCGGTAGATTGCAATGGTGTAGAGGTTTGAGCTTGATCCTGCTTGAGCTCACCAAGACAGACTTTCAAACTTTGAATAAAATAAGCATGCTAGAGCAGATTATCAGATAGCCTTCAAAACCATGTGGGTTTAAGAAGTACCAAGATCCAGTTGGGACAAGTGAAGTAAGTATTGATAGACCTATATGAGTAGAACACAACCATGCCAAGAGTTGGTCCATAGAAGGTTGGATGATGGTGTGATCTTCTATCAAAGTAGGCATGTTGACTAGATTTGCAGGAATAGTTATTTTGTTGCCTGCAAAACCATCAAGAACAAGTAGGTTGGAGGATGATTTAACCAAGGGAAAGAGTGGGCCTTGGTAGTCCTTAGGATGGTTAACAATATGGTTCATATGCATTTTCAAAAATGCACAAGGGCTGAGAAAGGGAGGAATTCAAAAAGGTGATGTTGGAAATAGTTTTCCAGACTTAGCCAAATTTGGCAGATTTAGGGTTTTTGACTAGAGCATGAGAGGGGATGTTTTTGATGGGTTGTAAGGTACCCAAGCATCATCAAGTGGATGATGTTGAAGTTTATATTGTGTATGAAGGGATCCATGCTTGATATTGGTCTTCATTGACTTGGAAACTTCTAGAAAGGATCACTAGGGTTACCATCAAGCTTAGCTTGAGGTAAGGATGGGCAATTTTGAAAGGTTTGAGTTTGAATAAGGTAAGAGTCCTTGGTATCCCTACCAAGAGTATAATTCAAAAGTGTTATACAAGGTTTTGATAATCCTAGAGGTAGGAGTAGTTGAAGGTTTTGTCTTGAAAACATAAGGAGATTATATTATATATCTCTCCATAGTTTTGTCAATAGAAGCTACTAAAATAGTTTTGGTTACATAAGCATCTTGGCTCATGTTTTGAAATGCCAGAATATTTGAGAATATGTAAAATGAGCCAGGATAGTTTTGTTAAATAGCTTTTTGACAACTGATGTTGAGGTAAGTAGTATATCATAAGCTATACAATCAGAAGCATAAGCACAGACAATCAACAAGCAAACACTGCAACACTTAACAAGAAAAAGTTTTTGTTCCCCCTGATTTTTGCATTCTAGACAACTAATCAGGGTTGCTGAAATTGGGATGTTACAGACCTTTCCCCCTTAAAAGAATCTCGTCCCGAGAATAAGAAGAGTTGGGTTAGGGGATTTCAGTCGGGATGATACTAGGTGTCTTACGCGTACTATCTTACGGACTCCATCTTTGAAAGTGACTACTCCGTCGAGGAAGTGGCTTCAGTCTTCGGCATGCGCGGAGAGTTGAGCAGAGTCTAGTCCTGATTGTAAGGGATGACCTTCTTTTCCTTCCGGACTCTATATCTCGAGGGCTTAGACTGGGCAGACTATCTCGATGCTAAACTTCACGGGGTACTCGTCGGAAGATAGAATCTACGGCCTGATGTACCTTTCTCTAAGGGTTCACAGCTCTACCTTAGGGGTGTAGCGTATCCTAGTTAATGATTTTTGGGTCGAAACTCTTGAGTTTGCTTCTGACGAAGGGTTACTCTATTTTTGTGGGAAAGACGCAGTCTTTCCCCCTTAGGATTAGACTAGGGAAGCTCGAGGGTAGCACATTCCTTTCTTCTTGGAGTCGTAGATTCAGGTTTTGGAGACTATCGTCACTCCTTCTCCAAGAGTTGGAATCTTCCGATGACATCCGCGAAGGTAGGTCCTACGGGGCTTATATATACTATGGTTATTCGTACATAGTTTTGTTGGAGCCGTTGGAGTCTCACGTCTTCTAAGCGATTGGAACTGAGCAGTTAGCGATCCCGTGGTCCTTCAGGTATGTCTTCAGCTGAAGAAGCGAAGGGATTTTGTAGAATCTTTAGTTAGTTTCTCTTCGGATAACTCATGGGCGATGATTTGGCGGAATGACGGTGTATCCGAAGATCTCTTCTGGAGCATCCTCTGGTAAATAGTCTTCTGAGGGAAAGACGTAGTCTTTCCACCTTAGGGCTTCACTAAGGTGCTTTAGGAGTGGTGCAGGTCTTATGTTTGAGAGTGCTAACCTGATGTTAGCGGAAGGCTGTATCTTCCCGGAGTCTTGAGCTGGGGTCTTCGAGTAACGTCTTATCGCTTAATCCTTATCGGGGGTGGTTTCTTAATTAATCTTTAAGGAGTTAGCTCAGCACAAGTTAGTTGTTTACGTCTCTTCTTGCTAGTAGTTAGTCAGGGTTGAAGCAGTCAGCGTCAGGTAAGAGGTCTTCATTGGCATTTCTTGCGTTGCTTCTGCTTGATGGCAGCGTGGACTCGTTGTCTTCCCGCTTCCTAATCATCGGACTTTAGGGGTGGTTCTGACCTTCTAGGGAGGATCATTCCATTACTTTGGGTAGGGTCGACTAGATTAGTTAGTCTCCTGAGGTGGTTGGAAGGTCTAATACACTAAAGGTTAGTGTGGTTAGGTCTTCACTTCTTGTCTTGGTTGACTTATCAGGTGGTTTCTTGTGGGTATTGAGGATCCTTCGGTGATCGACTTCTAGCTCCAACAGAATTCTTGTTGTAGTAGACTGAGGCACAAGGGAGTGGGGTGCTATTGACGAGTCTTGCGAGGTGAGTTTGACGAGGTATGCCGTCCTGCTGAGGTGAAATCTTCGAGTTGATTCCGACTTAACGATGTCGAACTCCTGGTTCTTGCAATGCTTTTCCTCTCATATACTCTCGAGATTAGTCTGGGTCTCATTACCGACATCTACACAGGGGTTTCTTGAGTTACTAGGTGGGTAATCGCTCCTCGAGTCACATTTTTAAGGAGGTCAAAGCAAACCAGAGCATAGAAACAAGGCGAACAGAGCGATGGGATCGCAATGTCCTCGGCAAACAACACACATCAAGCAACATAGGATGCACTTAGGCAAGCAAACACGGTCAACGCCAGGGACCAAGGAGTTAACTACTCGCGATGTAGGGGAATCCTATTCTTAGGACTATTAACCCTAGATAATCGTATTTCTTCAGGTCGGAGTCACTATCTTGCAGATGAAGTCTTCGTCGTATCTTGGACGTTTCTTGATAGTGCAACACCCGATTTCTTCTGATTGTGAGGATTCCGCTGATAGAGCGATATTGTAGTCTCCTTGTGTTTGTTGGTAGTTTCTTGTATTCATCTTGTTCTCATTGTATTCACTGGGTTCTAGATCCTGGTTATTTAAAATCCATAGGTTTGAAATTTGGACGAGAGTTAGAGGAAACCATTTTCGAAAGCATTTACTTAGAGTAAGAGAAGAAGTAGAACTTTTTGAAACTCATTGAGAAACTAGTTTTCGAAAGCCGGGTTTTCAAAATAAGGTTCCTGTCTAACGACCATGCTAACTAAGGTTCTCCTATAGTCAGGATGGCTCTGATACCAAGTCTGTGGGGCCCCCGGATTAATCCTCCGAGAATCCCTGTTATGCATACAACCACGATCCCATGATCAGTTAGTCGTGGCACATAATCGACAAGTATCAAAGTAAACATCCAATACATAACAAATACCTGTCATACCTTATTTGCCATTATGGCTACATCGATCAATCATCAGTGGAACTTCATTAAGCGTAGAGCCCGAGCCATGCCCTAACCTATAGGCAACTGACTGGGAGAACGTCCTAGCTCGCATAGTCGTCCACTTCACCTCTTCTTGATATCTGACCAAGTTAATAGCCAGGGAAAATGCCAGTGAGTACTTTGAATGTACTCGCAAACCACCTTAAGATAACGATAATAACAAGAGGATATGCAATATGGCTATGGCAGTAGGTGGGCTCCAATGGAGGTTCTTTTCTCCAATAGTTTCTCTTGTAGATATAGCATCTATATATCTTTGCTGAAAACTTTTGTAAAACATTTTGGAAACCTTTTTTTGAAAAGTTTTGGAAACACTAGGATTGGGATACCCATTTGTTCCTGTCTTTAGGTCATCCCACGACCAAACTCCTTTCTCCTCCTTGCGACCATCCCATGGTCAAAACCTTTATCCTTTCCGACCATCCCATGGTCAAAACATTTCCAAAGCCATTTCTTTTCTGAAATCCTTTTTGAAAACAAAACCAGCACCGCTCTACAGAAGTTTGTCCAACCCGTCCATAACCGCGGACACGGCTATTCGAATAGATTTACACTCTGCAGAGGTTGTACACTTTACCCACACCATCTGGGTACATTACCCTGATCTACACCGATCGTGGGTCGAGTAACCGATCAAGACTCTCCGGATGCCCACTCCAATATAAGTGCCTACCCTATGAGTGTTACTCCCCTCAAAACCGGGATGTCGGGTACCGAGGACCAACCGGAGTGCTTTTTTCCACTTCTCGAGTGTGCGCTTTCAATGAGGGGCTCATAGTAACGTGTGGAGGCTCGCAGACCCTTCGTTCCTTCTCCAGGTCGATGTCCCACATGGATCCTTATGTGAGAAGGCCCACCCTCCAGGGATTTTTATCCCCTGTAGTTGTTGCGAGGCAGCTTATACTAGAGTAAACAAACATCAAATCTAGCCTTGTCCCATTCCGGAGTAATGTGGTTGCATAGGGTTATGTTGTTATAGCTAAACTGTTAAGAACTGGGTATGTTTTCATAAACCTTTTTCCTCTAGTTTCCTTCAGCATTTAAAAAAAACTTTTTTCTTTCTCAACATCTCTTGGGAGGTCCCACCTCACCAAGGTTTTATCATAAAACATTTAGTAAAACTTTCTGCGGGGTCTTCCCATCCTCTAGCTTTGCTGTGGCTAAAACAGGGTCTCCAAAAGGGTATGGTGTATTACACCATCTTCCATACTAGGGACAAGTAGGTGTTGTCAAGGGGGTTGTACTTAGTAGTACCAGAATGTAATAGTCCGGAGGAGCCAAACCATAACCATATATACATCAACATATAGTAAACAATGCAGTTTTGATAAAAAGTATATAAAACATGCATAAGTAAAACAGTAGGACAAGGCTTATGAGCAAGAAGGTGGCTTGCCTGAGATCAACAATATGGCATAAATTTCCCTGGACTTCCTCTTTAGATTACCAAGAATACCAATACCAATAATAATAAGATCTCTTCTTCTCGGCGTTAATACAAGCGCAACTATCGTTGTCATCGAGTATACATGCAATCAAACGAGTCCACAATCAAACAAGGCATTCAAGCATCAAAACCATACAGCAAGCAAATGACACTACAAGTTTACAAATCAGTAGTGGTGTTGAGAAAATGGATTAGAAGGATTGGGAGCATGTCTTGGAACATTTGAAGGAAACCATATGGGTTTCAAAGTCTAGAGACTAGGGATGAGAGGGTTTTGGACCAAAGACTTATTCTATAAGATACCATTGTAAAAACATGATACCAATAGATAGGTATTGATAAAATGAAACCAACAAAAGTGGTTTCACTATTTTATCACTTACCAAAGATTTATAGTGATTTTTATAGTGAATGAGACTAGTTTTAGGAAATAATTCACCAGAAAAGTTCTAGATCCAACAATTATTTCCTTGGATAGTTCAGTAGGGTTTTATGTACTTATCCAACTAAAGTTGGAATCATGTCAAAATATTTATCAGAATGCCCTAAGGAAATTCCCAAAGGCAGTTCTGTAGACAACTTGTCTTTTTCACTAGACTAAATATACATAAGCTTTTGATTTGATTCCAAGGGCACATGGTAGACATTTAGAATACCTTTTAGTAGAAATTGGAATCAACCTTTTTGGATTTGCAGAGCTATTGTGATGATTTTTCTAGTGAATTCACTAAGCCCAGAACAGATTAATTCATGATAAATCCACAGGGGCTTAGAAAACTATGGACTCCTAGGGTTTGATAGATACTGGTATGCAGGTGTACTAGGAGTTGGAATTAGGTCAATACCCATTTTGGTTTGACCTAGGGAATTTTCTAAGGGCTAAAAAGTCTTGCTTTTGTTATTTTTGCCATAGGAGTTTAATGGTTCCACTTGGAGGGAGGCCAAGGTCATGAGGTAGGTACATGCAGTACCTACCAGGGCACTTGGGTTTATCCTATTTGGAGTTGTAAATACCACAGAAAGAATTAAATAGAAAAAGGGACACCTTCTGGTAATTAAATTACTGGGATTAATCTAGACAAAATTTTGGTTCAGTTATTGTACAGAATGTTGAGGAAAACATTTAGGTACAAGCCAAAGTTCAGATCTGGGCATTTGGAGGTATTTTTCATTTCCAAACGAATTTAATCCAAACAGGGAAACTACAGATCTGGTGGAAAATATTAAAAAGGAAATGGGGGTGGGCTGGTTTCCTAGGGGGACATGGGCCACCGGGGAGGAATCGGCCCACCCGGTACTGGCTCGCGCGGGAGCCCTGTTTGAATGGCTGACGGCCGGGTCCCGCCGTTCAGAGGCCGTGGGAGGCCGAACGTGTATTGAGAGAGGAGGATCGTTCGATCAAGTAAGGATCAACGGCAGGTGTGTGTCGTCTACCCCAGGCGGCGGCGGCGAGTCAACCCTAGCTGGGCTCGGGGCACCGTGGTGGGGCTTACCAGGAGGTGTTCCGGTGTCGGGGAGGTGGCGGAGGCGACGCGACGTGCTCTAGTGAGTCTGGCAAGGGGAGGGACGGCGGGGTTCGACATCGGGATCTGGCTCGTGCGAGGACGCCCGAGAGCGGTCTCGCCGGAGCTCGACGGCGGCGACGGTAGGGGCAGTCCCTGGCCAAAAGAAGAGTAGGATTAGATAGAGGAGGAGAAGGGGGTTCTGGTAGGCTAACATGCAGAGGAGGGAGAGCACGGGAGAGGGAGCCTAGCTCGAGGAGAGGGAGGAGGCCGAGAGCTTGCTCTCTGCTTCTCGCGGGCAAGGCAGCAAAGGGGAGAGGTCAGGGAGCTAGGGGATAGGGAAGGGGAGCAAATGAGGGGCAGGGGAGGCACGGGGTGGCCTCTGACCTTTTATACCGAGAGGGAGAGATCCATGGGGAAATGTTCCTTTTGGACATGGGGGAGGGGTAGTGCTGGCGTGTGATTGGCCTAGAGGGGTGGTGGAGAGGGGTGAGATAGGGATCTGGTCGTGCTAGAGCTCAAAGAGGGAGGGGTGGCAGCTGCTTCAATAATTTTCCCCACTTGCTTGTCTTTCTTTCTCTTTCTCACTTCCAAACATAAGAGGGCAAGGGGGAGGCGCTGCTACAGTGATGGTCGACCAGAGGAGAGAGTGGTGCTGTGGGGGCTTGTTGGGGAAGATTAGGAGAGGTTTGATGGAGGTTTGGGTGCAAAAAGGATAAATGTTCAAATCTGCTCTAAGAGATGTTCAAGGTTTAATTCTTTATTTTTGATCTTGACCAAATGAGATAAGGATGCTGGTAGATGGGTAAGGTTAGGATGCCTCTCTAGGATTTATTTGGGATTTTTCAGAAGATTAGAAGTCCACTTAAATCCATTTATTCAAAAACTGCAGAAGTGAAGTATTGGAGGTCATTTGATAAATTTACATTCGACAAGTGGAGTTTTTGATGTGATATGGTCCCAAATGTGAATACACACTTAGGAGAATTTTTCCAAGATTTATTGATGAATAAAGGTATTTAATATGTTTATTTTATCATTTCTGCCTATTAGGAAAATAGGCAAAAAGAATTATTAAAACTCTTCAAAAATATTTATTTTTGAAGTGGGAGGATAGGGTATGATGTGTGAACCTCAATTGAGCCAAAAGTTGGGGAAGTGTTTTGGCAAAAACCAAACTTTCCTTTATGGAAGAAGTTTTGGAGATTTGGTCTATTAAAGAGATTAATTAGATTTGGAGCCATAATAAATATGGGTAATATTTGATAAATCTTGATGATCAAGGTAGATGATGTATACAAGGTGTAACAAGCATTTGCAACCTTGGGATTGGAGAATCCAAGTTGATTTTGGTGTAGAGATTTAAGGATCTTGGGTAAGATTGTTTTCATGCCACCAAAACCTTGTTGGATCTTGGAGCTCAAGGATCCCCTTGGGGCATGGGATATATGGATGTATATACCAAGTGAGGTAGATTTAAATGGTGTAGATGTTTGAGCTTGATCCTGCTTGAGCTCACCAAGACAGGCTTTCAAACTTTGAATAAAATAAGCATGCCAGAGCAGATTATTAGATAGCCTTCAAAACCATGTGGGTTTAAGAAGTACCAAGATCCAGTTGGGACAAGTGAAGTAAGTATTGATAGACCTATATGAGTAGAACACAACCATGCCAAGAGTTGGTCCATAGAAGGTTGGATGATGTTGTGAGCTTCTGTCAAAGTAGGCATGTTGACTAGATTCGCAGGAATAGTTATTTTCTTGCCTGCAAAACCATCCAGAACAAGTAGGTTGGAGGATGATCTAACCAAGGGAAAGAGTGGTACTTGGTAGTCCTTAGGATGGTTAACAATATGGTTCCGATGCATTTTCAAAAATGCACAAGGGTTGAGAAAGGGAGGCATTCAAACAGGTGATGTTGGAAATAGTTTTCCAGACTAGAGCATGAGAGGGGATGTTTTTGTTGGGTTGTAAGGTACCCAAGCATCATCAAGTGGATTATGTTGAAGTTTATATTGAGTAGGAAGGGATCCATGCTTGATATTGGTCTTCATTGACTTGGTAACTTCTAGAAAGGATCACTGCAGAATTTATCTATTTAAGGGTTTTAGATGATCCCTGGTGGCTAGAGATTAGATCCAGATTGTAATCTTTCTTAGGGTTTGGTGATTTTACATTATCTTGATCCTAGTGTATGATCTCCTAGAGTAGCTCATACTATCTCCTAAGCAATCAAGTCAAACAACAGATCAAGGCAACTCATCTTACAAACAAATCAACTACTGCTAGGGTTACCATCAAGCTTAGCTTGAGGTAAGGATGGGCAATTTTGAAAGGTTTGAGTTCGAATAAGGTAAGAGTCCTTGGTATCCCTACCAAGAGTATAATTCAAAAGTTTTATACAAGGTTTTGAGAATCCTAGAGGTAGGAGTAGTTGAAGGTTTTTTCTTGAAAACATAAGGAGATTATATTATATATCTCTCCATAGTTTTGTCAATAGAAGCTACTAAAATAGTTTTGGTTACATAAGCATCTTGGCTCATGTTTTGAAATGCCAGAACATTTGAGAATATGTAAAATGAGCCAGGATAGTTTTGTTAAATAGCCTTTTGACAACTGATGTTGAGGTAAGGAGTATATCATAAGCTATACAATTAGAAGCATAAGCAAAGACAATCAACAAGCAAACACGGCAACACTTAACAAGAAAACGTTTTTGTTCCTCCTGATTTTTGCATTCTGGACAACTAATCAGGGTTGCTGAAATTGGGATGTTACAGCATGTGTGTTATTTTCCTAAACCACATTGATCCACTGGTGACATTGAATGTGTGTTATTTTCCTAACCACATTGATCCACTAGTGACATTCCATGTGTGTTCTTTTCCTAAACCACATGGATCCACTAGTGTCATTGCATGTGTGTTCTTTTCCTGAACCACACCATTATGTGGAACAACTTTCATGAAGGGAACCCTATATAAAGAGGCTTTGGGCGACGAGAAACATCTCGCCCCATGTCACACCAGTCACTAGCCGCCCCCAAGAAACCTCCATCCACAACACCGAAGAGCCACCGGAGGAATAAACTTAGATCTAATCTCCAAACCCTTCTCCACCACCATAGCCATATTCCGCCACTTGTAATAGTAGATCTCATCTTTGATTGGCGACATTGTAAGACTATTTCCTATCAATCTCATGATTTCCATTGCAATTTTTATGATCGTTGATCTCATCTCTATGTGTGAGTAATTCTCCTTAGGCTAAGGGCTTTGGCCTAGCCATGTAGCTTTTGTGCATGTTACTTATCATAGATGGGATCATGTATTAGTTTGTATGACATGATGATTATTTTATCCTCTCTTGCCTCAATCCAAGGACTTGTCAGGTACCCAAGACCCCGAGGATTGAGCTAGGTATAGGGAGTATGAGTAATGACTAATCTGCAGGTTGGGAACTCAAGTGATAGAAGGGGTAATACGGTTGTATGCGAGGGATTTACTTGGGATTAACGGTGACGTCACTATGCATATCATTAGTTCTCTTTCTTCTATGGATGAGACTAGAAGGTTATTGCTATAAGCGGTTGAGGGGCAATAGCAATTATGGATGCACTACCCACATATAATTACCTTGCTCTAACAATTACATGCATACTTTATTATTATCTTTTATTCCCATCAGATGTTTTGCATAGCTACAGATGAAACCGAAAGCGCTAGGCCCTCTCTCTCCATCATCAACAACAACAAAAGACAGCAAAATCTTGGTCTGGTATAACACAAAAGAAATTCTAAAACTCCCGATGGTCCATTAAAGTAACTTCACTATGCTTTCTGCTTCCCAAGGATTCGATAACCTAGGTCTACTAGGGAAAAAGAGCTATACTACATCTGTAAACCGGATCGAAGGTATCAACCCTTTTTCTGGCGCCGTTGGCGGGGAAGCAATAGCTACCCTGGTGAGGTTAGTAGGAACCTTGCTAGTTTTAATTCTTGTTTTTAATTTTGTTAGTTTGCTTTCAGTCTTTATTTGAAAAACCAAAAAAATAGTTAGTTTTTAATTCCTTTTTTTTACTATCATAAGTCTTTGTTTAAGAAAACCCCAAAACATAGGAAATATGGCTGAAAAGAAGTTTGGGGAATTTGCAATTCCCAACAATGATTATTTCTGTACTCCTATTACTCAGCCAACAATTGCTGCTAATGATTATGAAATTAAGACCCATTATTTAAGTTTGGTTCAACATAATCAATTTGGAGGCTCTGCTGTTGAGGATGCAGGTATGCACTTGAATACTTTCACTGAAATATGTGATATGATGCACATAAAAGATGTTTACCCCGATGCGGTCAAATTGCATTTATTTCCTTTCTCTCTTAGAGGAAGAGAAAAAGAATGGTTGTTATCTTTGCCTAGAAATACTATTGCATCATGGGTGGAGTGTACTTCTTTATTTATGACTAAATTTTTCCCACCTGCAAAGACTATGCAACGAAGATCTAATATTACTGGTTTTAGACAGGAAGAGCGTGCACCACTAGCACTTGCATGGCAGAGGATGAAAGAATGCACGAGAAACTATCCCAGTCATGGGATGGAAGATTGGTTAATCCTCCATTTATTTTATAAAGCTCTTAATCTTGTGTCTAAGTCTATGCTTGATACTGCAGCTGGAGGAACATTTATGGGCAAACATATTACCGAAGCAAAGCGGCTGCTAGACAATATGCAAGACAATCATGCCCAATGGCATGTGGATAGATCAAATACGAAGAAGGTGAACTCCGTCTCACCACAAGAAAATGAAGAACTCAATGCTAAGCTAAACAGGCTCATATTAGCCGTAAAAGGCAAGGAAAACCAGGTAAGAGCTATCCTAGAATCAAATATTGAAGAAATAGACTTCATAGCTTGTAATGATTATAACCCTGCTTGGAAGAAGAATTATAATCCTAATTTTCAGAAACACTATTCTAGTCCTACAGGTAACTCTAATAATAATATGGGAACAAGTAATGGTAGTCTCCAAGAAACACTTAAGTCCTTTATAGACTCACAAAATGAGCAAAACAATATCCTTGTTAAAATAACGGAGAACCATGATGCTATGCTTGTAAATTATCTAACCAAGCTGTAAGTTTGAGGAATGATTTGCAGGCCCTCCAAGAAAGAAGAAGGATTGTTGAGGCACAACTAGGTAAGATAACTGTGGTAGCCCGCTAAAACCACTACTAGAAAATCGCTGTGTTTTTGTGCATTGCATCATCATGACCGCATGCTCATGTCATCATGCCACATTGCATTTGAGCATCGTCATCATCATGCATGGTTTTGTCTAAAACTATTTTCGAAAAACCTGGTTTTGTTTTCTAAACGCCCCGTCTTTATTTCAAATCAAAACCCGGGTTTGGCCAGAATATTTTGTTTCGTCTATAATCAAATTTCAAAAGCACTGTTTTAAACAGATAAAATATTTATATTATTTTAGGGGGCAGCCGACCAGGCCCAAACCGGCCCAGCCGGCCACCCCCAAGAAAAACCAGACCCTAGAAACCGTAATCCCCACCTACCCTAACCCCACCCATCTCCATCTCCCAGCCGCCTCCCCTTTTTCCCCCGCTCGCTCACGTTCCCGCTCCCCTCGCCACCTGATCCGCCGACCAAGCCCTACCTGGGCGCGCCTCCCCACCCCACCAGCTCACCATCTCGCCCTGTCCCGCGCCTCCTCCCGTGCTCGGCCCCACCAGCCAGACGCCACCTTCCTTCGTGACCCTTCTGCCCACCTACCCCCGATGCCCTGTGTCTCCTTTTCCTTGCCGCCAGAGCACAGCTCGACTGCCGCCTCCGCTGCTTCGCCTACATCCGGCAGCGCCAGGAAGGGCCCGGCCACGCCGCCGTTTCCTCTACCTCGTGTCCCCGGTAAGAGCCAGTCCCCGCGCGTCGCCTCCCGTTCGTGGACCGCCGCTGCCCGGAGCTCCTTCTGCCTCCCCACGGTCGTGTCCCGCACCGTCGACGCCATCTTCCACCGCGCCTCCCCGAGCCAGGCTCGCGACGCCGCGCGTCACCGAATTTTTTGGCTGCCGCCACCCCATCCTGCGACCTCGCTACCACCCCCGCCTCCACCTCGCCCTGCAGCACCAGTCGTCGGGGCCCCGTCCTCCCTGTGCGGCTCGCCAGCCACGCCGCCCGCTCGAGCCCCGCCTCCGGCCTCTGCCGTCATCGCCCAAGCATGTCTTGTCTCCGACCTCTTCCTGTGCGCCCGCCAGTGTTGGTGGTCATCTGCATGAGTGCCTCGGCTCTCTTTTATTTTCTGTTGTCACGAGCTTCTCCTGTGCGTGTGTTGGCCTCACACCCTGGTAGCTGTTGGTCTATGTAGCTGCTGCTCCATGGTCGATCCAACGTGGCAGCAAACATGATCTTCCATGCAGGCCAATTCAACCACTTTGTTGATCGCCCCCTTTTTAGTATCGTGTCTTTGGCAGGACAACCATGTTGACAAGATCTTGCTCGAACAACATCTTCAAGTCAAGATCTTGCGGACAAGACCAACTCGATGGTGCAATCCCGTAGATCAACATGGAAACTAAAGCGCACCATCTGAGAACCTGAGCATGATGTTACCCAATCCAAAGGCCTTCGGTGTGGAACCCCAAATACCTTCTCCATGGACCCGGACCCGAAGCCCGATCTGGAATACCAAGATCTTCTGAACCCAGATGTGTGACCCTAAGCCTCTATTTTTTTTATAATATGACATATACCTGTTGCATCATTAAATCATCATGCCTGCATACATGTCATCTAGTGGGTTGGGTTAAATAGTCGATTCACCTAATTAAATATGGAGTCTATATGCGTGCTATTCTAGTCATATTCCGGACTCCATTTAAATTTGTGTAGCGAAACGATACCATGTTTTGCCTTGTTAAGACAACATTCAAATTGCGGGGTATCTAAACAACATAAATCATATAATTAATTGTCGGGACCCCGGATCCGCTTAATATTGCCTAATTGCATCGCATCTTTGCCATGTCATGCATCATATCATAAACATGCTGATTCCTCTACCGTAGTATTAAATAGTGCATCCGGTGTTTCTTCTAGTGCTTTGGTTCTTCGCGGATTAGGCCGTTGAGTTGATGCGAGTATCAACAAGTTCTTCGGATAATGAATCTTCGGCAGTGTTTCCCTAGGCGAGCAATCTTCCCTTTTCTACCTATTTTGCATCGATAGTCTTTATTTCCTCCTGTTGATCTATTGCTATCTGTGTCGTGATGCTTCAGTGTTCCGTACCAAATATATCCCTTGCAGCCTTTATATTGCCTTGGACACATCCTATTTCCTGTTGTTTGATAGATAGTCAGTCTTGCGATTCGTAGTCACTTGCTCATGTGCTGGTTCACGTCGTTGTCGTTCCACCGTTGACGGAAGGTTAGCTTATGCTTAATGGTGGAGATGCTTTACGGTGGAGTTGATCATGACTTTAAATACAACTATTAAATTGCTGGATACCTAATGAAAGAGGCACCGGTGGGCAATATATGCTAATTGGTTTTTTATGTCCACTTGTGTCCCGTAGGCCCCGTGTACTTGATACTTGTTCCTTGACTATTCGCACTATCCACATACGGGAGACTCTATGAATCCCCCTTAGCTAGAGCTTGATTCATTTCTTATTTCTTGGGGTGACAAATTAGTTTGGGGCTTTATTACTACCTGTACCTATGCCATGCTTTACTGCTTTATTTAAGATTGTGCGTGGGGCACCTATACTGTTTTGGATCGTGCCACGTTTTCACGGTATCGACAAGCCCAGTCACACTTTCGGGTTCCCAGTCGTTTACAGCCGTCGTCACAAACCCTGGGTCCGTTCCGGAGCCGGCCAACTTCGTTGTGGGTAGCTTAGTGGGGTGGCCCCCTTAAATATTTTATGAATCCTGTGATTGCTTTGTCGTGAAAGCCTCGTTGGGTTTTGATTTGGTTTTTCCAAGGTTGATCGTGTGTGTGTTGCTATTTGTGCACCCCTGCAGGGTAAATCTTTCTAAAAGCCGTCTCCGCGGTTATGGACGACTTGGAGCACAGTATCTCGATCATAGACAAGCATAACTAAAGTAGTGCTGTAAATTTGACTTAATATGTTACTAGTAATCAGCTTCACTACAATATAATGGATAATAAAAGTGCCAACAACTGGTGGAACTGGGGTGTATCGTGTCATGTTATACCTGCCTAGTAAGTATCGCAACTCCAATGGAATGAAATAAAAGTGTCAACAACTGCTGGGTTTGGGATGTCACATGCCAATTGTTTCTGACTAGTAAGTACTGCAACTACCACTGAATGGTTAACTAAAACTGCCCACTACTTATGCTATCAGGATGGCTCATGATATCTATATCAGACTAGTAAATGCTACAACTATAATGGAATGAATAAAACTGCCAACTGTGTGAGTTCCTCGATTTGACTCTCTCGTTTGGTCTCGAGGGGGAATACCAGGATGGGTATGATTGGTGTTAGTATAAGTTTGTTTCCGAATAGGTCTTTCTTGTCTCTCTCTAATAGCCGATAGTTGTATTGAGTCTCTATAGGTCGTTTAGCGCATGCTTCGCTGCCACTTCAGTCCACCATACCTATGTAGGCGAGAGCCGCCGAATTCTAGCCTCGCCGTGTACTGGCCTCAGTACTGACACTCCTCTTTTTCCTTTGCCCTTTGTCGGTGCCCCTTTTGTTTTAGAAGGTTTGAGATCGACGTTGTTAGCAGGGTTACCCTTCCGGCTTGGCCTGGGCAGGGTTATGGACGCCATTGGTTATTCTTGAGGGCTCTTAGCCCCATTTGCATCTTATCCTTACTCGGATGTTGTATCGTTTTCAAGGTGATTTATATCTTTGTATTGTATACTCGTATTTTTGACTCATGGAGTCGTTGTTGTATATATATGTTTCTATGGGTTCCATCGTGGACTATTGTGTAATGTTATTACTTCGTTTACCACCCGCACGCAAGTGTCCGGTGGACACTTTGAATCGTTTCTATGCGGGTTTGGCGGGAATCGCTAAAACTTGCATAGGACCGATTCGAGGGTGTTACAGAGTGGTATCAGAGCTTAGCAGTTACGATACCCCACTTGTCCAGCCTGTAGGATAACCTAGCTAACAGCCGAAGTAGAGTGTTAAAACTATTTTGCAAAATCGGTTGGATAGATCTAATTAGGTCTGCTTTTACTCCTTACCCCTCTGCTATTCTCCTCTTACCTCCACGTGTTTTCATTCTACTCTCTTATCTTTTCTTCGAGTTCAGGATTTCCCGTGGTTGGGTTTCTATCGTACCTTCAGGGTTTCGCTTCCTCCCTTTATAACGGTGGTTCTACAATCATCAATCTGCTTCTCGGTTGTTGTACCTTCATCCAATCTTTTGTCCTTGAACTCTTTATCCGTATGTGCCCCTTGACAGATATCTGTATCGTTGAAAAGCATATGAGAAGGATGAGCATTGGTGAAGTTGGAGTATACCTTGAGCATGTGTTGTTCATGCCAATGGAACCATCACAACACCTGATCATTATGTCTTTTCGTACGATGTTTCTTTGTATCTCCCGGTGGTCCCCAATACGAGGACATCATCTACGCCAGATCCGATGAAGATCCTGCATCACCCCTCTTGTTCCGAACACCGCTTGTGAAGATCTTCAGTCTAAATCCCGAGAGTTGGTTGCACGATTCTGCGATTCATTTACAGAAGGATGCTTTGAGTACGGGATGGACTGATCACCCTACCCGCCTCTCATTGTGCACTTTTGTACATCAAATCGGTGGATCAAGCAATTTCGCTCTGTCCACGGAAGTTAAAGGTGGCCTTATCTCTTGATACCTTTACCTTCGTCCTTTGTTCCCGGAGTGTTTTCTCGATGACCATGGACAACGACCCCTTGTTGGTGGTGTCGCCGATTTCAAGAAGGAGCAACAATCTTGTTAGTGGTGTCGCGGGGATCTACCCGAAGCGAGAAGATTCTGATCGTCGGCCTTCTTCCTGGTACCATGAGGCGGATCTCGAGGGCGAGATCCCTTGTTAGTGGTGTCGAATTGTGGCATCCCGCTAAAACCACTACTAGAAAATTGCTGTGTTTTTGTGCATTGCATCATCATGACCGCATGCTCATGTCATCATGCCACATTGCATTTGAGCATCGTCATCATCAGGCATGGTTTTGTTTTCTAAACGCCCCGTCTTTATTTCAAATCAAAACCCGGGTTTGGCCGGAATATTTTGTTTTGTCTACAATCAAATTTCAAAAGCACCATTTTAAACAAATAAAATATTTATATTATTTTAGGGGGCAGCCGACCAGGCCCAAACCGGCCCAACCGGCCACCCCCAAGAAAAACAAGACCCTAGAAACCATAATCCCCACCTACCCTAACCCCACCCATCTCCATCTCCCAGCCGCCTCCCCTTTTTCCCCCGCTCGCTCACGTTCCCGCTCCCATCGCCACCTGATCTGCCGACCAGGCCCTACCTGGGCGCGCCTCCCCACCCCGCCAGCTCACCATCTCGCCCTATCCCGTGCCTCCTCCCGTGCTCGGCCCCACCAGCCAGACGCCACCTTCCTCCACTACCCTTCTGCCCACCTATCCCCGATGCCCCGTGTCTCCTTTTCCTCGCCGCCACCAGCGCTCGCTTCGCCCGTCGCCTCGCTTCGCTTCGCCTACATCCGGCCGCTGCGAGCCGGCTGCTTTCCTCTGCCTCGCGTCCCCGGCCAGAGCCGGTCCTCACGCGTCGCCTCCCATTCGTGGACCGCCGCTGCCCGGAGCTCCTTCCGCCTCCCCACGGCCGCGTCCAGCACCGTCGACGCCATCTTTCACCACGCCTCCCCGAGCTGGGCTCGCGACGCCGTGCGTCACCGAATTTTTCGGCTGCCGCCACCCCGCCCTGCGACCTCGCTGCCACACCCCGCCTCCACCTTACCCTGCAGCACCAATCGTCGGGGCCCCGTCCTCCCTGTGCACCTCGCCAGCCATGCCGCCCACTCGAGCCCCACCTCCGGCCTTTGCCGTCGTCGCCCAAGCACGTCTCATCTCCGACATCTTCCTGTGCGCCCGCCAGCGTTGGTGGTCATCTGCATGAGTGCCTCGGATCTCTTTTATTTTCTGTTGTCACGAGCTTCTCCTATGCGTGTGTTGGCCTCACACCACAGTAGTTGGTCCGTAGTCACGCTGTCCGTGGTCGATCCAACGTGGCACCAAACATGATCTTCCATGCAGGCCAATTCAACCACTTTGTTAATCGCCCCTTTTTAGTATCGTGTCTTTGGCAGGACAACCATGTTGACAAGATCTTGCTCGAACAACATCTTCAAGTCAAGATCTTGCGTACAAGACCAACTCGATGCTGCAATCCCGTAGATCAACATGGAAACTAAAGCGCACCATCTGAGAACCTGATCATGATGTTACCCAATCCAAAGGCCTTCGGTGTGGAACCCCCAAGACCTTCTCCATGGACCCGGACCCAAAGCCCGATCCGGAATACCAAGATCTTCCGAACCCAGATGTGTGACCCTAAGCCTCTATTTTTTTTATAATATGACATAGACCTGTCGCATCATTAAATCATCATGCTTGCATACATGTCATCTGGTGGGTTGGGTTAATAGTTGATTCACCTAAATTAAATATGGAGTCTATATGCGGGCTATTCTAGTCATATTCTGGACTCCATTTAAATTTGTGTAGCGAACCGATACCATGTTTTGCCTTGTTAAGACAACATTCAAATTGCGGGGTATCTAAACAACATAAATCATATAATTAATTATCGGGACCCCGGATCCGCTTAATATTGCCTAATTGCATCGCATCTTTGCCATGTCATGCATCATATCATAAACATGCTGATTCTTCTACCGTAGTATTAAATAGTGCATCCGGTGTTTCTTCTAGTGCTTTGGTTCTTCGCGGATTAGGCCATTGAGTTAATGCGAGTATCGACAAGTTCTTCGGATAATGAATCTTCGGTAGTGTTTCCCCAGGCGAGCAATCTTCCCCTTTCTACCTATTTTGCATCTATAGTCTTTATTTCCTCATGTTGATCTATTTCTATCTGTGTCATGATGCTTTAGTGTTCCGTACCAAATATATCCCTTGCAGCCTTATATTGCCTTGGACACATCCTATTGCCTGTTGTTTGATAGATAGTCAGTCTTGCGAGTCGTAGTCGCTTGCTCATGTGCTGGTTCGTGTCGTTGTCGTTCCACCGTTGACGGAAGGTTGGCTTATGCTTAATGGTGGAGATGCTTTACGGTGGAGTTGATCATGACTTTAAATACAACTATTAAATTGCTAGATAACTAATGAAAGAGGCACCGGTGGGCAATATATGCTAATTGGTTTTTCATGTCGACTTGTGTCCCGTAGGCCCCGAGTACTTGATACCTGTTCCTTGACTATTCGCATTATCCACATACGGGAGACTCTATGAATCCCCCTTAGCCAGAGCTTGATTCATTTCTTATTTCTTGGGGCCACAAACTAGTTCGGGGCTTTATTACTACCAGTACCTATGCCATGCTTTACTGCTTTATTTAAGATTGTGCGTGGGGCACCTGTACTGTTTTGGATCGTGCCACGTTTTCGCGGTATCGACAAGCCCAGTCACACTTTCGGGTTCCCAGTCGTTTACAGCCGTCGTCACAAACCCTGGGTCTCTTCTGGAGCTGGCCAACTTTGTTGCGGGTAGCTTAGTGGGATGGCCCCCTGAAATATTTTATGAATCCTGTGATTGCTTTGTCGTGAAAGCCTCGTTGGGTTTTTATTTGGTTTTTCCGAGGTTGATCGTGTGTGTGTTGCTATTTGTGCACCCCTGCAGGGTAAATCTTTCTGAAAGCCGTGTCCGCGGTTATGGACGACTTGGAGCACAGTATCTCAATCATAGACAAGCATAACTAAAGTAGTGCTATAAATTTGACTTAATATGTGACTAGTAATCAGCTTCACTACAATGGAATGGACAATAAAAGTGCTAACAACTGGTGGAACTGGGGTGTATCGTGTCATGTTATACCTGCCTAGTAAGTATCATAACTCCAATGGAATGAAATAAAAGTGCCAACAATTGCTGTCTTTGGGATATCACATGCTAATTGTATCTGACTAGTAAGTACTGCAACTATCACTGAATGGTTAACTAAAACTGCCCACTACTTATGCTATCAGGATGACTCATGATATCTATATCGGACTAGTAAATGCTACAACTATAATGGAATGAATAAAACTGCCAACTGTGTGAGTTCCTCTGTTTGACTCTCTCGTTTGGTCTCGAGGGGGAATACCATGATGGGTATGATTGGTGTTAGTATAAGTTTGGTTCCGAATAGGTCTTTATTATCTCTCTCTAATAGCCGATAGTTGTATTGAGTCTCTATAGGTCGTTTAGTGCATGCTTCGCTGCCGCTTCAGTCCACCATACCTATGTAGGCGATAGCCGCTGAATTCTAGCCTCGCCGTGTACTGGCCTCAGTACTGACGCTCCTCTTTTTCCTTTGCCCTTTGTCGGCACCCCTTTTGTTTTAGAAGGTTTGAGATCGACGTCGTTAGCAGGGTTACCCTTCCTTCTTGTCCTAGGCAGGGTTATGGACGCCATTGGTTATTCTTGAGGGCTCTTAGCCCCATTTGCATCTTATCTATACTCGGATGTTGTATCGTTTTCAAGGTGATTTGGATCTTTGTATTGTATATTCCTATTTTTGACTCATGGAGTCATTGTTGTATATATATGTTTCTATGGGTTCCATCATGGACTATTGTGTAATGTTATTACTTCGTTTTCCACCCGCACGCAAGTGTCCGGTGGGCATCTTTGAATCGTTTCTATGCGGGTTTGGCGGGAATCGCTAAAACTTGCATAGGACCGATTTGAGGGTGTTACAATAACTGAGAGTCAAACTCTCATTCTAGCTAAATTTGCTGGTAAACCTGAGCATAATCCTGTTGAAGACCTCAAGATGATAAGAATCCAAAGGGAGGAGCCTGAAGAACTTGATTATGGTAATACTCCTTCACAAAGTTACACCATTGAAGATCTTGTAAAAAGGATCAACATCAAGATGCCGGTAAGTGAAGGAAATGAGGAAGCTATGTATCAACACTTCGTTAATCAGGTAGCAATAAAGGTACATGAGCTTGAGGAAGAATATAAGAAAATTGCTGAAAAAATACTTGTGAAGCTTGATGATATATTTGAGCCTACTATTAAGATTAAAATTGGGACCAATGAGATAGCTGCACTTTGTGATCTAGGTGCAAGCATTTCAACAATTCCAAAAAGTCTCTTTAATAATTTAAATCTTGTCTCTTTTGAAATCACCGGGTTAAAATTACATCTTGCAGATTCTACCTGCAAACAAGCTGTAGGGATTAAAGAAAATACTTTAGTATACATTAAAGGTTGTCCTTCTCTTATATTTTTTTAAGTGGGTATTCCACTCATCTGGCCTAAGTGAGCAACATCAAGGTCAAGCTATTGACCATAAAAGAGCGCTTCATGGGAGGCAACCCATGTGAAATAAAGGTTTGAGTAAATTTTTTAAGTTTAGTTTAAGTTTTATTTTTAATAAAGAGTGCTAGAAAGCTCTAGTTGAGGAGAAGAAGTTCAGTAGTACTAAAAATCCTGCTTTATACATGCTGATGTTGGTCGACAATATTTACTGTCATTTTTCTGTCAAAAACAAAGTGTTTCGCTAAGTTTCAGGATAATAAGTAATTCTCAAAGAAATGGAAAATTGTTGATGACTACAAAAGGTTTAACGACCAACTATACGGCGGGAATAAAAATTCTGGCCGTATAGTTTGGCCGTACAGATATCTTTGCCATCGACAAATTTTCTTTTCTAGGTACTGAAGGTTTAACAACCAACTATACGGCGAGAATAAAAATTCCAACCGTATAGTTCCAGCCGTATAGATATCGATGCCTTCATAAAATTTCTTTTCTAGGTATAGAAAGTTTGACGACCAACTATACAGCGGGTATGAAAGATCACGGCCGTATAGTTCTGGCCGTATAGCTGCGCCGCCAAGTGGAAACCCTAAATTTTTGACAGCTGACCAACTATATGGTGGGACCAAATTGTTCCGACCATATAATTTGACCGTATAGTTGTGTATGACCACAAAATCTCTATAGGGGTTCCGCGCATGAAAACAATAAATTTTACCCTACGCCCCTGAATCCCTGATGTTGCCAGGACTTATCTATTAGTAATACAGTAAAGATAGGGGCTTTTCGCGAACTTACCCTTGAAGATCGAAAAGTGTTGTCAACTCTAAGGAGAGCGTGGTTGATGTAGACGAGCCGAAGCCGACCTCAAGGTCGTTATGAAGTCCTTGAGCTCCCTTGGCTCCAACGACTTGAGTGCCTCAAGTGCGACACCTCGCGGGGAGTTACACATGTCCGGTTCTTGACGATGACTCCGCTTCCTCGATCCAAGATGGCGATTGCGAGTAGAGCTCTGGATCAGAATCCGTGAGGCTTGCCATGGTGAAGATATCTCTTGTTCGCGCAGTCCAAACATGGGACCACGGTCACGAGAGAGAGAGAGAGAATATCAATTGGAGGTCCTACCAAAAGTGACAAGACCTTTATTGATTATTGTGTGTGTTTATCTGGCCAAATACCCCCACTATATATAGGGGAAAAGGAGGTACTACCTCCCTCAAAGTCCTGGGGTGGGACTAAAGGAGAGGAGAGGTGGGGGGAGGTGCCGCCGGCCACCCCCTCATGGGCCCCATGTGGGGGGCTGGCCTAATAGGGCCACCGGCCACCCCCTTGGCCCCTTCCTCCTCTTGCCTTTCCCTAATGGGCCCTCCCCCCTCCAGGAATTGGCCCATTAAGCCTTTTGACATTTTAAATTGATTTTCTCTTTATTAAATAATTATGAATAAATGATTAAATCAATAGTTAACATTCATTCACATATTATTCAACCTCCGTGGCTATGGAACACTTCCACCTCCACTCCGGACATCCTCCGGACTTACCGAAACCCTTCCGATTTTCTCTCTACTATTCTTCAGTGATTCTACTGATCCTATAAACACTCTCTAAGCATCATCAAACCCTTAAGCGTGCTACCCCATGGTCCGGGAACACTCCAGACATGGTCGGGACACTCCCGGACCAATGATCGACAGAGGGACCTGGATGGCCATGTGACCCCTATGCGTTCCACGAAGATCTTTCGTTGTTTGAACCAGGACAGTCGTGTCTTATTCCCTTTGTCTCTTGATACTTGCATTTCCCGAGATCTGATCAATGACATCACCATGTCATGTTCAATCTCGTTACCGAACAATGCTACTTGACTCGTTCCGACAAGTGATATCCCTGTGATCAAATCACACGCTGCGCAGCTATTGGATATAACCTCTGCGAGTGGGCCCTTGAGTATCTTCCCGTCACATGGACGGACAAATCCCGCTCTTGACATATATTGCCTCTATGGTTTCCTCCGAGTACCTGAACACACCTTTATAACCATCAGATACGGTGGCGCTTGATGCTATCTAAGCACCCTCGGGAGACAGTGATTGATATAGCCTCACGGTCTAAGGAATAGTCTACGAGGATCCATTTCTAATCATCGTAACTTGAACTTTGTGACATGATCGGGTCACGATGTTTAGGTTGGGTATTGGTTCATCATCTCATTCTCAGAATGATTTGACTCCATTTCCAACTACCATAAATGCCACATGATCAGGAAACATGATCAGCTGTTGACCAATGAACCAGTGACTAGAGTTTCACTGGGAACCCCTGGTTGTTGGTATATCACACATGTATTGATGTTTCCACTCAATACAGTTATAGCATGATATAAAACTTAATCATAAACTATATGAAATATGATAATAGTCCTTATAACTATTTGTCTCTAGGGCATATTTCCAACAGTCTCCCACTTGCACTAGAGTACAAATACACTAGCTGCATTTGTTCTTAATCATTGGCACCATATATCCGGTAACCTGAACATGCTTTCTCATGGAAGAGGTTGAGTCTTGGGTCTATACTTTACAATCCCAAATCCTTTGCAACTTACTAATGTCACCTTGATTGACATTAATACTTTATCATCACATGATAACATCTGTGTGTATGCATCGTCGCTATGGCAGCAGAAAGGCTCGATTCTGATCCTACAAAGGACTTTAGATCAACCTCGAGGGCTTTCTCATGGGCACTGTGCCCTGGGACACATCATTCTATGTTAAAAGCAAACTAGCCCCGCCATAACATTATACAACACTTTAGATGGTACCCTTATCTATTATTATAAATGTATTTATCAAAACATGAGTGCACTCAGTGCAACTTTTGATGTTTTGTTCACCTCGCTTCCTACTTGGCTTTAATCAGTATTTACAGGAGTTTCCAACATATTACCTTATAACATAACCCTTTATGTTTTAAGATATGTCATCCTTTATGGATTTGGAAAACATGTCCGCAGTTCTCTATTAGACTCCACGAACAAACTTAGCTCAACATTCCGTGATTCGAACTTAATCACTTTCAAACGTTCCTTATTGGATTACATATTATGTTAAGTTATCATCATGGTTTTCTAAGATAGAACCTATGTCTCAACATACGGATGATGATCATCCTTTTCTTTCTTTCAACCATTGATGTTTAAACTTAATACTATTCCTAACTTGAGTTGTTAAGGACCAGTTCATTAATTAACTTCTATTCTGAAACCCTATTCAGAATCCCTTAAGGAATACTACATAATATCATAATACACCTATTATCAACTTCTACACCTCATAAATCATTATTTATAAGTACTTGCGCTTTTATTCTTAACACACTTAAGAATTACTCCTATAAGCTCCCACTCAAAATATGTTTCCATCATATTTGGGTATGAGTCAGTACTCTTACTCAAACTATGTTCCTACATATTTGAATTTGAGAATTATATTGCTCCCACTCAAAAATATGTCAATCACATATTGTTTTAGGAAGACTTTCATAGCTCCCACTCAATTTCATGCAAATTGCACATCTACTCACTATTTTGAACAACTTCAAAACTTTTGATCAAATATCAAACTTGGAGTTTTACTATGAGATACTAGTACTTTTACTAGTTTTAAATCCACTAGATATTAAGCACACTTGAATCAAATTCATTTGAATTCGTCCATACTTGACAAATTGTGCCTTTGTCATTCACCCCCTTTTCCACTATGGCTTTGCAGTCATTTGGGAAAATTCAAGTAATCCCTTTTACTTGTGAGATTCAGCAACAAATTGCTTTCTAATCTCAACTGAATTTTGCTTCTAGGATTTCTCATAATTCTAGTTCACCATTATTTCCTTAGTAGTTCGTAGGTATGTCATATTCCAAGAATCATGACAAATGATTCACAAATGTCTCCATACAAGATATGGATTACGTTTTGAATCCTACTTCATGTAGTGAAAACACTAGTGGGAAAAACACAATGATCATTATCATTGATTCTTTCCTTTTGTGAAGAGAATCGTTCAAGAATGTTTTCCGTTGCGCTTCTCAACACTCTGATGCAGGGATTTGAATCCTCATCGTATTTTCACTATCTTCCATTTTCTTCATAATCGAGAAATATCACTTAAAGTGAGCTTTCTCAAGAATGCACCAAAATCCAAGAAATATGAGTTTTTCTTCTCTTTTGGTTTTAGCTATGGATTTCGTATTCAAAGTTTCCAATGAATACTCTACAAGGACTTATTCGCTATTGTTTTGGTTATATCTAATAACCCCCAAAACTTTTACAACGATCCATACTAGATATGGAGCCGCTTTCACGAATTCAAATGGTACACTATATATTCTAATTGAGTGCTAACTATTTCTTAACTAATGATCTCTACATCTACACTACAACGATTTATTTGGTGCCATCTATTTACCCACTTTGATATCTAATATCACATTGTGATGCTTTGCATTTTGATATTTCAAAACACTTTGCATTTCACAATTTCTTTTATGCCGTTCCTATAAAGTTGAATTTCATTACTATTGATGAAATCATAGTAATTAGATTCTCTTTTATATTTATACCCTTTGTTGATGAAACACTTTGATCAAATCAAATAGTTTCATATTCATGTTTCCTTTGGTAAACTTCTTTACACAATTAAACAATCATCATGATAATTACCATTTCGTTAAAACACAATACATTAAATATGTATTTACTTTCAAACAATTCAATAAACACTTTGTATTCAAGTAATACACGGTGTTCAAGTTATTTTGCCGAACTTAGGCATGATTTTTGTGATAAGAAATCAAATGACTTTCACATATTATCAACATAAATTTGAATTTAGATAATGGTTTTCATTCAGTAATGAATATCATTTAAGTTGGGTATTTTAAGGCATTTCAATATTTTACAAATGTTCATGCATTATCAATCAGTTTCAAACAACAAGGATAATTCACACATAATCAAACAAGATATGAACACGAATAGAAATCATTCATGAAAGTAGAATAACTATTTGTTACAAACTGATATTAATAACCGTCTCACAAAGTGTGAGACACAGTAAAGATGTTCATAATATTTTGATTACAATAATCATCCTAAAACATAAACTAAATGATAATTGTTGAGGGAGAGTGTCGTCGGCCATCATCATCATGCTCGCCATCAACACGCAATGTCACCTCCTCTCCAGCAAGCACCTCTCATGCAGAAGGACCCGTTTTCAGCAAAACGGAACAAGTATCAAATATACTTAACACTGCAAATGTGTTTGCAAGATTATAATATTTATAAAATTGTATACCAAATATATACCTTTGTCATCGATGACCTCTCCGGTGATCGGTTCAACCTTTACGTTCTTGAAACGTAATATGAACTCTTGGAAATCCAATATTTCCGTATTACCACTCATGATGCTACTCCGAACATGTCCTTCGTAGCTGGGAGGCAACGATCGAAGCAGTATGCCTATCACAAACGGATCATCCATCCAGTAATCCACGAAGTGAACCAGTCTCATGTGTGGATCAAGCATGCGCTCCAAGTGACTCTTCAGACATGTATGCTCCTCCATCTATATGGAAAGGAACTCTCCAAGCAGCTCGTGCTTCCACATGTGCACATGGCATATGAACTCCGCTCTCAGCTGATCCACCATTGAATATGGATCAAGATCTCCCATGAGCGGATTGAGTTCATCCACCATCCCGTAACGCATTATTATCTGAATGTAGGTGGACATCTCTTGATGATAGTAGCGGTCTGCCAGCTCTTGTGGGGTCTCATAGTGGTCTAGCTCAGTTAAATCCATCATGCGGCATATGTAGTCTACCACATGATTCCTAGTAAGGAGATCATTTAGGCGCACAAGCCAACTAGGGAAGTTGGATCCATCAAGTCTAAGTTTCTCACCCTTTACCCATTCCTCAATGACAAAGTAAGCTTTACGGTGAGCCATCTCTACATTTATAATTGCAAAAAGGAATTTAGACTAAGTTTATAATTAAATGAGTTAATAGTAACTCCACTCAGAAACACCTATCCCCATAAGGTTTCCTAGTGATAACACGACCCCTATCAGCCACATCTCCCCCGATTGTCACGGACATCAATGTGGGTTCAAGGGTGGACGCTAAACGTCGGTCACATCATTCATGCGACTTGTGCTCGATCTTTCGACCATCCGCATTCCGAGGCCATGTCTGCACATGCTAGGCTCGCCAACTCAACCTTAGTGTATTCGCTGTGCAACATGGCTTACACCCACCGTATGCGAACGTAGATATGTCTGATACCCATGCCTGTACCATGGATCGCCTCATACCGAAGAACTTTCTTGGTGGTGCATACTAAGGGGGAACACAATCGTTGGTAATTTTAACAGGGATCATCTTATTAGGCTATCGTCGAGTATATAATACTAGCACATAATAAGATATACAAACAATAACATTGAATGTAAATGCGATGTGATATGGTGCTCCACGTTGTGATCTCCATCCGTCGTCACAGGATTCCGGCGCCGTAGACACCAGGGTACCGGTGTCTTTCTGGCGTGGTAGTCCGTCACCTCCGTGACTATCTACTACTATGTAACATAAGGTAATCTCTTTACCTTTGCCACAACCATATCACAAAGCAACGCCCCCTTCAAAACAAAGTTAGACGCGTCTACTTTATCTTTGCATGTTTTACGTGGCTGAATGGGCTCTCGCACAAGAACCGTTCTTACCTACGAACTTTTAGCAAAATGCTGATCAAGTAGTTGTCTCTACTACACCCCTTTCGGGGCCCTCCATTGCAAATGGCATACCAACTAATGCGAGAGAGACAGACACCCCCCTAAGCCACTTTATACAGTACAAGTCGTATGTCAAGCGTGGACTAGTCTCCCGAATGAACGCGTAAAGTTGGTTGGGGGCCGCTTCATCAAGAATTACTGCGGTATACACAAGTACACGTGGGAGGGTAACAACTAAAAGATCAACGCCCACACGCTACATCTCGTGTGTTCTATCCGTACTAGCATTACTATAGATCTAGCTCTGATACCACTGTAGGGGTTCCGTGCATGAAAACAATAAATTTTACCATACGCCCCTGAACCCCTAATGTTGCCAGGACCTATCTATTAGTAATACAGTAATGGGAGGGGCTTTTCGCGAACTTACCCTTGAAGATCGAAAAGCGTTGTCAATGCTCAGGAGAGCGTGGTTGATGTAGATGAGCCGAAGCCGACCTCAAGGTCGTGATGAAGTCCTTCACTCCCTTGGCTCCAACGACTTGAGTGCCTCAAGTGTGACACCTCGCGGGGAGTTACACACATCCGGTGCCTGACGATGAATCCCGCTTCCCCGATCCAGCAGTAGTTGCGGAAGTAGAGCTCCTGGATCCGAATCCCGCAGTGCGACGGTGCTCCAAAGTGAAGATATCTCTCGTTCGCGCAGTCCGAACTTGGGACCATGGTCACGAGAGAGAGAATATCAATTGGAGGTCCTCCCAAAAGTGAGAAGACCTTTAGTGATTATTGTGTGTGTTTATCTGGCCAAATACCCCCACTATATATAGGGGAAAAGGAGGTACTACCTCCCTCAAAGTCATGGGGTGGGACTAAAGGAGAGGAGAGGTGGGGGGAGGCGCCGCCGGCCACCCCCTCATGAGCCCCACATGGGGGGCTGGCCCAATAGGGTCGCCGGCCACCCCCTTGGCCCCTTCCTCCTCTTGCCTTTCTCTAATGGGCCCTCTCCCCTCCGGGAATTGGCCCATTAAGCCTTTTGACCTTTTAAATTGATTTTCTCTTTATTAAATAATTATAAATAAATGATTAAATCAATATTTAACATTCATTCACATATTATTCAACCTCCGTGGCTATGGAACACTTCCACCTCCACTCCGGACATCCTCCGGACTTACAGAAACCCATCTGGTTTTCTCTCTACTATTCATCGGTGAATCTACCGATCCTATAAACACTCTCTAAGCATCATCAAACCCTTAAGCGTGATACCCCATGGTTCGGGAACACTCCAGACATGGTTGGGACACTCCCGGACCAATGATCAACATAGGGACCTGGATGGCCATGTGACCCCTGTGCGTTTCACGAAGATGTTTTGTCGTTTGAATCGGGACAGTCGTGTCTTATTCCCTTTGTCTCTTGATACTTGCATTGCCCGAGATCTGATCAATGACATCACCATGTCGTGGTCAATCTCGTTAATGAACAATGCTACTTGACTAGTTCCGACAAGTGATATCCTTGTGATCAAATCACACGCTGTGCAGCTATTGAATATAACCTCTCCGAGTGGGCCCTTGAGTATCTTCCCGTCACATGGACGGACAAATCCCACTCTTGACATATATTGCCTCTAAGGTTTCCTCCGAGTACCTGAACACACCTTTATAACCACTGTATTACCAAGTGGCACTTGATGCTATCTAAGCACCCCCGGGAGACAGTGATTGATATAGCCTCACGATCTAAGGAATAGTCTAGGAGGATCCATTTCTAATCATCATAACTTGAACTTCGTGACATGATCAGGTCACGATGTTTAGGTTGGGTATTGGTTCATCATCTCATTCTCAGAATGATTTGACTCCATTTCAAACTGGCATAAATGGCACATGATCAAGAAACATGATCATCTGTTGACTAATGAACCAGTGACTAGAGTTTCACTGGGAACCCCTGGTTGTTTGTATATCACACGTGTATTCATGTTTCCACTCAATACAGTTATAGCATGATATAAAACTTAATCATAAACTATATGAAATATGATAATAGTCCTTATAACTATTTGTCTCTAGGGCATATTTCCAACAATCGCCACGGGAGGTACCTCCAACCCCAAAAATTCAATCCTTTTTCTCTCTTCTACCTCCAAACTCTCTCACAACCTCAAGAGATCTTCATCTCTACTTAATTTCGTTTGATTTCCTCGCACACAAGTGATCTACGATATGTTTCTCCTATGATCCTCCAATTAGTTTTTGCAAAGTCATTCTCCATCCACTGTCATTATCAATCTAGGGTGAGACCTACTATGAACTAATTGTCATGATTCTCTTGCCTAGATTATTATTTTGAGGGGATTCTTTAGTGTGCTATGATGAGGAATATGTTCTTCTTATTATTATTGGATCAAAAAGTTTTATTTTTATCTTTCCTTGTTATTTTAGATGATGAACACAAGGAGAAAAACTCATGCTCGTGCCGCCGCTAGCACTTCTCGGGCTGCCGCTCAAGAACGCATGGGGATACGGTTCAGGGATGAGCCCCAACATGATCGCTTCAACAGAATCAAGAACCGAGAAGTGAAGGCAACCAAGTGGGCTTGCCCCATTATATTGAACCAACTCAGTATTTATAATGACTTCATTTTACTTTGCAATCGGGTTGGCCTACAAAAATTTGTATCCAATGATGTGCCTACTTATCACCGGTTAACTCTTGAATTTCTAAGTTCTTTGCAAAACACTGTTAAAGCATGGAATGGAGAGGACATGATTTCTTTCCAACTTATTGACAACAATTATGCTTTATCACTAGATGAATGGTGCGCATGTTTTAATTTTCCAAACAATAATGATAATGACTTACGCGCATCCTTTACTGGCTTGGACCCATCCCCAGAACAATATTATAATGGAATGGGTTTCACTTCTAGAGTAAGAAAGGGGAAGAATATTCAACATCCTACAATTCTCTATTTGTTCTATGTTATTGCTAACACCTTGCAGGCACAAAATGAGTTCACGACACTCAATGAGGAGGACATATTACTCCTTGCAAAAGCCGCTTTCAACAACACCAACTTTTCACTCAACTTGGGCGCAATTCTTGTGCGCTACCTGGAGTACCAATCCTCCCAAAGCCAAGGACCAGTCACAGGTGGAGGCGTCATCACCGTGCTTTCATTGCCCTATGCATCAACCTAGGTGAGTTACAACCAGTGCTAGGAATGCTCACTAGGAGAGGTGGTGTTTATTACTTTCATATTGCTGGAGTTGGGCGTCTCTACCCTGCTCCTTTGCCTAATGGTCGTTTCTCTATCGAGGAAGGACATTTGCTATATGACTTGCAGGTTGAGCAACACCAACCTGAGGAGGAGATTTCGGATGAGGATGAGGACCAAGAAGAGGACCAAGAAGAGGAGCAGCCACCAACCCGGTTCGCTACATACCAAGGCTTCCAAGAACTTGGAGGAACTATGGAGAGAATGCAAAACCTCTCCTTGAACCTCCAAGAAACAACTAGTAATTTATCAACTCAATTTGCGAACTGGAGTTACGACTTTTCCCGCCACCACAATGATTTAAAGGGCTTGCAAAAGCCTAAGCTTGGGGAAGTTTCCTCATTATCTTTATTTGGCGTTCATTTGTTTTTATTTATTTCAAGGTTATGTTTTTAATTCGAGTTTATGAGCACTCGTGTTGGTTTGCCCAACACTTTATCTTTAGTTACTTTTATTTGTTTTTGAGATTTTCTAGTCGAGCTTTGCCGCCAATTTTTTATTCTTTAATTCGCTCTCTTAAAAACAACAAAAAGATTTTTTCGTTTATCTTTATGTTCCCTCTTCCTTCTTTTCTATTCTCCTTGTGGCTTTCACATATTTGCAGGAGAGTGATCGATTTCGAGTTTCCAAGAAGCAAATAAAAAGGAAAGAGAGAAGTGAAACCAATCATGAGAGGTATGTTTTAATACTCCACCCTTTTGAAGTTTGAGAAACCCATGCTAGTTAGTAGTAAATGATAAGATGTTATATTGGTGGAGTGAGTCTTTGTATTGTAGTAAAATTTTGTTTACATAGGTATTTAGTTGAGTATGTTTTGTTCCAGCTCTTGTAGTTAACCAAGTCTTGCCTAAAAAAATTGCTAAACAATTGTAATAAGAAAAGGTCTCACAATTGAAGGCTTGGGTGTTTCAGTGTTTAGTCTTGAAGGCTTATTTCTGGAAACACTCAGCACCACAGAAAATAATGATTGACTTGATAGCTCTCTTTAAAAGGATTTGTTTGATTGAATTAATGTTTAGCGGTTTTTGTGAGCATGCCAAAGTTTGACTTGTGAATCATAAGAATGATATAGCTTTATGCGTGTCATACTTCATGGGATGCCAACAACTCCACTAGCCTACGAACGATCTTCATGGAGGAAACTCCTGGATTTCGGCTATGAGTTGATTAAACATATGTAGCAGCAATGCTATAATGGGTAAGATTCTTGGCATTCTCGAGAAGATGTGTTCAAGATGGAATCACTCCTCTGGCTATTATGAGTAATAATTGTACAAAAGGAACAAAACCTTGGTGATGCCACGAGTGTCCATCACAGCCTATTAAACTAATTAAAATCTTTGGATGCTCTCAATTACTTAAGAACTGAAATTCTTGAAGGACAATGAATAGAAAAGTAGTGCTTAAAAGTCTTGATTTATTGATGTGGGAGAATTGAGATACTCTAGTGTATATGTTTTTCATGACAAACTCTCACACTCTCAAGTTTACATGATTATACTTTATTGTTCAAAGGCGAGCCAATGAGTTAATTACATGACATGGAATAAAGTTTACTCATTTGAATCATCCATATTAACAATAATTTTGTTGCGCTATAAGGATGCAAAAAATCCCGTATGATATGCTTGCCATTACTCTATCTATGTTGAAGTTTTTAAGATTTATAAAGTGGAGGAAACATGAGACTACTAATCATGAGTAAGATCGTCATCTCATTATTTCAGTTTAAATGCTGAGTTTCTTTTTGATTTTGGTTTTCTTGCTCGAGGACGATCAAGTTTAATCTTGGGGAGGTTGATGGCTGTGAAATATAGCCATCTATGTCCACATTTAAACTGGATATTATTCATACTTTTGATGAAATATCTCTCTAAACCCTGCCACTAATGCTGAATGATCAAAGGGGTATGAAATCCTCTCTTTCTATTTTGTCCTATGCAGATAATGACGTTTAATGATGGGAATCACAACATTAAAGTCAAACATATGAGATTTCCAACAACCCAAAGAAACCAGGAGTCGTGAAGTGGAGACAGACGCTTTAACAATCAACTATACGGCGGGAATAAAATTCTGGCCGTATAGTTGCGGTCGTATAGTTGTCATCGACACCACTAGGTCAAACAGAACAACTTTCATGAAGGGACCCCTATATAAAGAGGCTTCAGGCGACGAGAAACATCTCACCCCGCATCACACAAGTCACTAGCCGCCCCAAGAAACCTCCGTCCGCAACACCGAAGAGGCACCGGAGGAATAGACTTAGATCTAATCTCCAAACCCTTCTCCACCACCATAGCCATATTCCACCACTTGTAATAGTAGATCTCATCTTTGATTGGAGACATTGTAAGACTATTTGCTATCAATCTCATGATTTCCATTGCAATGTTTATGATCGTTGATCTCATCTCTATGTGTGAGTAATTCTCCTTGGGCTAAGGGCTTCGGCCTAGCCATGTAGCTTTTGTGCATGTTATTTATCATAGATGGGATCATCTATTAGTTTGTATGACATGATGATTATTGTATCCTCTCTTGAATCAATCCAAGGACTTGTCAGCTACCCAAGACCAAGAGGATTCAGCCAGGTATAGGGAGTATGAGTAATGACTAATCTGAAGGTTGGGAACCCTAGTGATAGAATGGGTAGTACGGCTATATGTGTCGGATTTACTTGGGATTAACGGTGATGTCACTATGCATATCATTAGTTCTCTTTCTTCTATGGATGAGACTAGTAGGTTATTGCTATATGCGGTTGCGGAGGCAATAACAATTATGGATGCATCGCCCGCATATAATTATCTTGCTATAACAATTACATGCATACTTTATTATTATCTTTTATTACCATTAGATGTTTTGCACAGCTACACGTGAAACCAAAAGCCCTAGGCCCTCTCTGTCCATCATCGACAACAACAAAAGACAACAAACTCTTGGTCTGGTAAAACACAAAAGAATTCTAAAACTCCCGAAGGTCTGTTAAAGTAACTTCACTACGCTTACTACTTCCTGAGCATTTGATAACCTAGGTCTATAGGTAAAAAGAGCTATACTACATCCTAATCCGGATCGAAGGTATCAATATTGCATGTGTGTTCTTTTCCTAAGTCACATTGATCCACTAGTGTCATTGCATGTGTGTTCTTTTCCTGAACCACATGGATCCACTAGATTAATTCAATCTATGTTATTTTCCGGAACCACATGGATCCTCTGGTGTCATTGCGTGTATGTTCTTTTCCTAAACCACATTGATCCAATAGAGACATTGCATGTGTGTTCTTTCCCTAAACCACATGGATCCACTAGAGTCATTGCATGTTTGTTCTTTTCCTAAACCACATGGATCCACTGGTGACATTTCCATGTGTGTTCTATTTCTAAACCACATTGATCCACGGGTGTCATTGCATGTGTTTCCATTTCCTAAACCACATTGATTCACTAGAGTCATTTCATGTGTGTTCTTTTCCTAAACCACATTGATCCACTGGTGACATTTGCATATGTGTTCTTTTCTTAAACCACATTGATCCACTAGTGACATTGCATGTGTGTTCTTTTCCAAAACCACATTGATCCACAAGTGACATTGCAAGTGTGTTGTTTTCTTAAACCACATTGATCTACTAGTGTCATTGCATGTGTGTTCTTTTCCTAAACTACATTGATCCACTAGTGACATTGCATGTGTGTTGTTTTCCTAAACCACATTGATCCACTAGAGTCATTGCATGTGTGTTCTTTTCCTAAACCACATGGATCCACTAGTGTCATTGCATCTGTGTTATTTTCCTAAACTACATGGATCCACTAGAGTCATTGAATGTGTGTTCTTTTCCTAAACCACATTGATCCACTGGTGCCATTGGATGTGTGTTCTTTTCCTAAACCACGTGGATCCACCAGAGTCATTGCATGTGTGTTATTTTCCTAAACCACATTGATCCATTATTGTCATTGCATGTGTGTTCTTTTCCTAACCCAGATGGATCCACTAGAGTCATTGCATGTGTTTTCTTTTCCTAAAACACATTGATCCACTAGAGTCATTGAATATGTGTTCTTTTCCTAAACCACATAGATCCACTAGAGTCATTGCATGTGTGTTCTTTTCCTAAACCACATCGATCCACTGGTGACATTTGCATGTGTGTTCTTTTCCTAAACCACATTGATCCACTGGTGTTATTGCATGTGTTTTCATTTCCTAACCCACATGGATCCAGTAGAGTCATTGCATGTGTGTTCTTTTCCTAAAAATCATTGATCCACCAGAGTCATTGAATGTGTGTTCTATTTCTAAACCACATTGATCCACTAGAGTCATTGCATGTGTGTTCTTTTCCTAAACCACATTGATCCACCGGTGACATTTGCATGTGTTCTTTTCTTAAACCACATTGATCCACTAGTGATATTGCATGTGTGTTCTTTTCCTAAACCACATTGATCCACTAGTGACATTGCATGTGTATTCTTTTCCTAAACCACATTGATCCACTAGAGTCATTGCATGTGTGTTCTTTTCCTAAACCACATGGATCCACTTGTGTTATTGCATGTGTGTTCTTTTCCTAAACTACATGGATCCACTAGAGTCATTGAATGTGTGTTCTTTCCAAAACCACATTGATCCACTGGTGTCATTGCATGTGTGTTCTTATCCTAACCCACATGGATCCACAAGAGGCATTGCATGTGTGTTATTTTCCTAAACGACATGGATCCACTAGAGTCATTTAATGTGTGTTCTTTCATAAACCACATTGATCCACTAGAGTCATTGCATGTGTTCTTTTCCAAAACACATTAATCCACTAGATTCATTGAATGCTTGTTATTTTCCTAAACCACATTGATTCTCTAGAGTCATTTAATGTGTGTTCTTTTCCAAAACCACATTGATCCACTAGAGTCATTGCATGTGTGTTATTTTCCAAAACAACATTGATCCACTAGAGTCATTGCATGTGTATTCTTTTCCTAAACCACATTGATCCACTAGAGTCATTGCATGTGTGTTCTTTTCCTAAACCACATTGATCCACTGGTCACATTTGCATATGTGTTTATTTCTTAAACCACATTGATCCACTAGTGACATTGCATGTGTGTTCTTTTCCTAAACCACATTGATCCACTAGCGACATTGCATGTGTGTTCTTTTCCTAAACCACATGGATCCATTGGTGTCATTACATGTGTTCTTTTCCTGAACCACATTGATCCACTAGTGACATTATGCGTGTGTTGTTTTCCTAAACCACATTGATCCACTAGAGTCATTGCATGTGTGTTCTTTTCCTAAACCACATGGATCCACTAGTGGCATTGCATGTGTGTTATTTTCCTAAACTACATGGATCCACTAGAGTCATTGAATGTGTGTTCTTTTCCTAAACCACATTGATCCACTGGTGCCATTGCATGCGTGTTCTTTTCCTAATACACATGGATCCACCAGAGTCATTGCATGTGTGTTATTTTCCTAAACCACATTGATCCCCTATTGTCATTGCATGTGTGTTATTTTCCTAACCCACATGGATCCACTAGAGTCATTGCATGTGTGTTCTTTTCTAAAACACATTGATCCACTAGACTCATTGAATGTGTGTTCTTTTACTAAACCACATCGATCCACTACAATCGCATGTGTGTTCTTTCCTAAACCACATTGATCCGCTGATGACATTTGCATGTGTGTTCTTTTTCTAAACCACATTGATCCACTAGTGTTATTGCATGTGTTTTCATTTCCTAACCCACATGGATCCAGTAGAGTCATTGCATGTGTGTTCTTTTCCTAAAACACATTAATCCACTAGAGCCATTGAATGTGTGTTCTGTTGCTAAACCACATTGATCCACTAGAGTCATTGCATGTGTGTTCTTTTCCTAAACCACATTGATCCACTAGTGACATTCGCATATGTCTTATTTTCTTAAACCACATTGTTCCACTAGTGACATTGCATGTGTGTTCTTTTCCTAAACCATATTGATCCACTAGTGACATTGCATGTGTGTTCTTTTTTCCTAAACCACATTGATCCACTAGATTCATTGCATGTGTGTTCTTTTCCTAAACCACATGGATCCACTAGTGTCATTGCATGTGTGTTCTTTTCCTAAACTACATGGATCCACTAGAGTCAATGAATGTGTGTTCTTTTCCAAAACCACATTGATCCACTGGTGTAATTGCATGTGTGTTCTTATCCTAACCCACATGGATCCACAGGAGTAATTGCATGTGTGTTATTTTCCTAAACCACATTGATTCTCTAGAGTCATTTAATGTGTGTTCTTTTCCCAAACCACATTGATCCACTAGAGTCATTGCATGTGTGTTCTTTTCCAAAAACACATTAATCCACTAGATTCATTGAATGCTTGTTATTTTCCTAAAACACATTGATTCACTAGAGTCATTGCATGTGTGTTCTTTTCCTAAACCACATTGATCCACTGGTCACATTTGCATATGTGTTTATTTCTTAAACCACATTGATCCACTAGTGACATTGCATGTGTGTTCTTTTCCTAAACCACATTGATCCACTAGCGACATTGCATGTGTGTTCTTTTCCTAAACCACATGGATCCATTGGTGTCATTACATGTGTGTTCTTTTCCTGAACCACATTGATCCACTAGTGACATTATGTGTGTTGTTTTCCTAAACCACATTGATCCACTAGAGTCATTGCATGTGTGTTCTTTCCTAAACCACATGGATCCACTAGTGTCATTGCATCCGTGTTATTTTCCTAAACTACATGGATCCACTAGAGTCATTGAATGTGTTTTCTTTTCCTAAACCACATTGATCCACTGGTGCCATTGGATGTGTGTTCTTTTCCTAAACCACGTGGATCCACCAGAGTCATTGCATGTGTGTTATTTTCCTAAACCACATTGATCCATTATTGTCATTGCATGTGTGTTCTTTTCCTAACCCAGATGGATCCACTAGAGTCATTGCATGTGTTTTCTTTTCCTAAAACACATTGATCCACTAGAGTCATTGAATGTGTGTTCTTTTCCTAAACCACATAGATCCACTAGAGTCATTGCATGTGTGTTCTTTTCCTAAACCACATCGATCCACTGGTGACATTTGCATGTGTGTTCTTTTCCTAAACCACATTGATCCACTGGTGTTATTGCATGTGTTTTCATTTCCTAACCCACATGGATCCAGTAGAGTCATTGCATGTGTGTTCTTTTCCTAAAAATCATTGATCCACCAGAGTCATTGAATGTGTGTTCTATTTCTAAACCACATTGATCCACTAGAGTCATTGCATGTGTGTTCTTTTCCTAAACCACATTGATCCACCGGTGACATTTGCATGTGTTCTTTTCTTAAACCACATTGATCCACTAGTGATATTGCATGTGTGTTCTTTTCCTAAACCACATTGATCCACTAGTGACATTGCATGTGTATTCTTTTCCTAAACCACATTGATCCACTAGAGTCATTGCATGTGTGTTCTTTTCCTAAACCACATGGATCCACTAGTGTCATTGCATGTGTGTTCTTTTCCTAAACTACATGGATCCACTAGAGTCATTGAATGTGTGTTCTTTTCCAAAACCACATTGATCCACTGGTGTCATTGCATGTGTGTTCTTATCCTAACCCACATGGATCCACATGAGTAATTGCATGTGTGTTATTTTACTAAAACATATTGATCCACTAGAGTCATTTAATGTGTGTTCTTTTCATAAACCACATTGATCCACTAGAGTCATTGCATGTGTGTTCTTTTCCAAAAACACATTAATCCACTAGATTCATTGAATGCTTGTTATTTTCCTAAACCACATTGATTCTCTAGAGTCATTTAATGTGTGTTCTTTTCCCAAACCACATTGATCCACTAGAGTCATTGCATGTGTGTTCTTTTCCAAAAACACATTAATCCACTAGATTCATTGAATGCTTGTTATTTTCCTAAAACACATTGATTCACTAGAGTCATTGCATGTGTGTTCTTTTCCTAAACCACATTGATCCACTGGTCACATTTGCATATGTGTTTATTTCTTAAACCACATTGATCCACTAGTGACATTGCATGTGTGTTCTTTTCCTAAACCACATTGATCCACTAGCGACATTGCATGTGTGTTCTTTTCCTAAACCACATGGATCCATTGGTGTCATTACATGTGTGTTCTTTTCCTGAACCACATTGATCCACTAGTGACATTGCGTGTGTGTTGTTTTCCTAAACCACATTGATCCACTAGAGTCATTGCATGTGTGTTCTTTTCCTAAACCACATGGATCCACTAGTGGCATTGCATGTGTGTTATTTTCCTAAACTACATGGATCCACTAGAGTCATTGAATGTGTGTTCTTTTCCTAAACCACATTGATCCACTGGTGCCATTGCATGCGTGTTCTTTTCCTAATACACATGGATCCACCAGAGTCATTGCATGTGTGTTATTTTCCTAAACCACATTGATCCCCTATTGTCATTGCATGTGTGTTATTTTCCTAACCCACATGGATCCACTAGAGTCATTGCATGTGTGTTCTTTTCCTAAAACACATTGATCCACTAGACTCATTGAATGTGTGTTCTTTTACTAAACCACATCGATCCACTACAATCGTTGCATGTGTGTTCTTTTCCTAAACCACATTGATCCGCTGATGACATTTGCATGTGTGTTCTTTTTCTAAACCACATTGATCCACTAGTGTTATTGCATGTGTTTTCATTTCCTAACCCACATGGATCCAGTAGAGTCATTGCATGTGTGTTCTTTTCCTAAAACACATTAATCCACTAGAGCCATTGAATGTGTGTTCTGCTAAACCACATTGATCCACTAGAGTCATTGCATGTGTGTTCTTTTCCTAAACCACATTGATCCACTAGTGACATTCGCATATGTCTTATTTTCTTAAACCACATTGTTCCACTAGTGACATTGCATGTGTGTTCTTTTCCTAAACCATATTGATCCACTAGTGACATTGCATGTGTGTTCTTTTTTCCTAAACCACATTGATCCACTAGATTCATTGCATGTGTGTTCTTTTCCTAAACCACATGGATCCACTAGTGTCATTGCATGTGTGTTCTTTTCCTAAACTACATGGATCCACTAGAGTCAATGAATGTGTGTTCTTTTCCAAAACCACATTGATCCACTGGTGTAATTGCATGTGTGTTCTTATCCTAACCCACATGGATCCACAGGAGTAATTGCATGTGTGTTATTTTCCTAAACCACATTGATTCTCTAGAGTCATTTAATGTGTGTTCTTTTCCCAAACCACATTGATCCACTAGAGTCATTGCATGTGTGTTCTTTTCCAAAAACACATTAATCCACTAGATTCATTGAATGCTTGTTATTTTCCTAAAACACATTGATTCACTAGAGTCATTGCATGTGTGTTCTTTTCCTAAACCACATTGATCCACTGGTCACATTTGCATATGTGTTTATTTCTTAAACCACATTGATCCACTAGTGACATTGCATGTGTGTTCTTTTCCTAAACCACATTGATCCACTAGCGACATTGCATGTGTGTTCTTTTCCTAAACCACATGGATCCATTGGTGTCATTACATGTGTGTTCTTTTCCTGAACCACATTGATCCACTAGTGACATTGCGTGTGTGTTGTTTTCCTAAACCACATTGATCCACTAGAGTCATTGCATGTGTGTTCTTTTCCTAAACCACATGGATCCACTAGTGTCATTGCATCTGTGTTATTTTCCTAAACTACATGGATCCACTAGAGTCATTGAATGTGTTTTCTTTTCCTAAACCACATTGATCCACTGGTGCCATTGGATGTGTGTTCTTTTCCTAAACCACGTGGATCCACCAGAGTCATTGCATGTGTGTTATTTTCCTAAACCACATTGATCCATTATTGTCATTGCATGTGTGTTCTTTTCCTAACCCAGATGGATCCACTAGAGTCATTGCATGTGTTTTCTTTTCCTAAAACACATTGATCCACTAGAGTCATTGAATGTGTGTTCTTTTCCTAAACCACATAGATCCACTAGAGTCATTGCATGTGTGTTCTTTTCCTAAACCACATCGATCCACTGGTGACATTTGCATGTGTGTTCTTTTCCTAAACCACATTGATCCACTGGTGTTATTGCATGTGTTTTCATTTCCTAACCCACATGGATCCAGTAGAGTCATTGCATGTGTGTTCTTTTCCTAAAAATCATTGATCCACCAGAGTCATTGAATGTGTGTTCTATTTCTAAACCACATTGATCCACTAGAGTCATTGCATGTGTGTTCTTTTCCTAAACCACATTGATCCACCGGTGACATTTGCATGTGTTCTTTTCTTAAACCACATTGATCCACTAGTGATATTGCATGTGTGTTCTTTTCCTAAACCACATTGATCCACTAGTGACATTGCATGTGTATTCTTTTCCTAAACCACATTGATCCACTAGAGTCATTGCATGTGTGTTCTTTTCCTAAACCACATGGATCCACTAGTGTCATTGCATGTGTGTTCTTTTCCTAAACTACATGGATCCACTAGAGTCATTGAATGTGTGTTCTTTTCCAAAACCACATTGATCCACTGGTGTCATTGCATGTGTGTTCTTATCCTAACCCACATGGATCCACATGAGTAATTGCATGTGTGTTATTTTACTAAAACATATTGATCCACTAGAGTCATTTAATGTGTGTTCTTTTCATAAACCACATTGATCCACTAGAGTCATTGCATGTGTGTTATTTTCCAAAACACATTAATCCACTAGATTCATTGAATGCTTGTTATTTTCCTAAACCACATTGATTCTCTAGAGTCATTTAATGTGTGTTCTTTTCCCAAACCACATTGATCCACTAGAGTCATTGCATGTGTGTTCTTTTCCAAAAACACATTAATCCACTAGATTCATTGAATGCTTGTTATTTTCCTAAAACACATTGATTCACTAGAGTCATTGCATGTGTGTTCTTTTCCTAAACCACATTGATCCACTGGTCACATTTGCATATGTGTTTATTTCTTAAACCACATTGATCCACTAGTGACATTGCATGTGTGTTCTTTTCCTAAACCACATTGATCCACTAGCGACATTGCATGTGTGTTCTTTTCCTAAACCACATGGATCCATTGGTGTCATTACATGTGTGTTCTTTTCCTGAACCACATTGATCCACTAGTGACATTGCGTGTGTGTTGTTTTCCTAAACCACATTGATCCACTAGAGTCATTGCATGTGTTCTTTTCCTAAACCACATGGATCCACTAGTGGCATTGCATGTGTGTTATTTTCCTAAACTACATGGATCCACTAGAGTCATTGAATGTGTGTTCTTTTCCTAAACCACATTGATCCACTGGTGCCATTGCATGCGTGTTCTTTTCCTAATACACATGGATCCACCAGAGTCATTGCATGTGTGTTATTTTCCTAAACCACATTGATCCCCTATTGTCATTGCATGTGTGTTATTTTCCTAACCCACATGGATCCACTAGAGTCATTGCATGTGTGTTCTTTTCCTAAAACACATTGATCCACTAGACTCATTGAATGTGTGTTCTTTTACTAAACCACATCGATCCACTACAATCGTTGCATGTGTGTTCTTTTCCTAAACCACATTGATCCGCTGGTGACATTTGCATGTGTGTTCTTTTTCTAAACCACATTGATCCACTAGTGTTATTGCATGTGTTTTCATTTCCTAACACACATGGATCCAGTAGAGTCATTGCATGTGTGTTCTTTTCCTAAAACACATTAATCCACTAGAGCCATTGAATGTGTGTTCTGTTGCTAAACCACATTGATCCACTAGAGTCATTGCATGTGTGTTCTTTTCCTAAACCACATTGATCCACTAGTGACATTCGCATATGTCTTATTTTCTTAAACCACATTGTTCCACTAGTGACATTGCATGTGTGTTCTTTTCCTAAACCATATTGATCCACTAGTGACATTGCATGTGTGTTCTTTTTTCCTAAACCACATTGATCCACTAGATTCATTGCATGTGTGTTCTTTTCCTAAACCACATGGATCCACTAGTGTCATTGCATGTGTGTTCTTTTCCTAAACTACATGGATCCACTAGAGTCAATGAATGTGTGTTCTTTTCCAAAACCACATTGATCCACTGGTGTAATTGCATGTGTGTTCTTATCCTAACCCACATGGATCCACAGGAGTAATTGCATGTGTGTTATTTTCCTAAACCACATTGATTCTCTAGAGTCATTTAATGTGTGTTCTTTTCCCAAACCACATTGATCCACTAGAGTCATTGCATGTGTGTTCTTTCCAAAACACATTAATCCACTAGATTCATTGAATGCTTGTTATTTTCCTAAAACACATTGATTCACTAGAGTCATTGCATGTGTGTTCTTTTCCTAAACCACATTGATCCACTGGTCACATTTGCATATGTGTTTATTTCTTAAACCACATTGATCCACTAGTGACATTGCATGTGTGTTCTTTTCCTAAACCACATTGATCCACTAGCGACATTGCATGTGTGTTCTTTTCCTAAACCACATGGATCCATTGGTGTCATTACATGTGTGTTCTTTTCCTGAACCACATTGATCCACTAGTGACATTGCGTGTGTGTTGTTTTCCTAAACCACATTGATCCACTAGAGTCATTGCATGTGTGTTCTTTTCCTAAACCACATGGATCCACTAGTGGCATTGCATGTGTGTTATTTTCCTAAACTACATGGATCCACTAGAGTCATTGAATGTGTGTTCTTTTCCTAAACCACATTGATCCACCTGTGCCATTGCATGTGTTCTTTTCCTAATACACATGGATCCACCAGAGTCATTGCATGTGTGTTATTTTCCTAAACCACATTGATCCCCTATTGTCATTGCATGTGTGTTATTTTCCTAACCCACATGGATCCACTAGAGTCATTGCATGTGTGTTCTTTTCCTAAAACACATTGATCCACTAGACTCATTGAATGTGTGTTCTTTTACTAAACCACATCGATCCACTACAATCGTTGCATGTGTGTTCTTTTCCTAAACCACATTGATCCGCTGGTGACATTTGCATGTGTGTTCTTTTTCTAAACCACATTGATCCACTAGTGTTATTGCATGTGTTTTCATTTCCTAACCCACATGGATCCAGTAGAGTCATTGCATGTGTGTTCTTTTCCTAAAACACATTAATCCACTAGAGCCATTGAATGTGTGTTCTGTTGCTAAACCACATTGATCCACTAGAGTCATTGCATGTGTGTTCTTTTCCTAAACCACATTGATCCACTAGTGACATTCGCATATGTCTTATTTTCTTAAACCACATTGTTCCACTAGTGACATTGCATGTGTGTTCTTTTCCTAAACCATATTGATCCACTAGTGACATTGCATGTGTGTTCTTTTTTCCTAAACCACATTGATCCACTAGATTCATTGCATGTGTGTTCTTTTCCTAAACCACATGGATCCACTAGTGTCATTGCATGTGTGTTCTTTTCCTAAACTACATGGATCCACTAGAGTCAATGAATGTGTGTTCTTTTCCAAAACCACATTGATCCACTGGTGTAATTGCATGTGTGTTCTTATCCTAACCCACATGGATCCACAGGAGTAATTGCATGTGTGTTATTTTACTAAAACACATTGATCCACTAGAGTCATTTAATGTCTGTTCTTTTCCTAAACCACATTGATCCACTAGAGTCATTGCATGTGTGTTCTTTTCCAAAAACACATTAATCCACTAGAGTCATTGAATGCGTGTTATTTTTCTAAACCACATTTATTCACTAGAGTCATTGCATGTGTGTTCTTTTCCTAAACCACATTGATCCACTGGTGACATTTGCATATGTGTTCATTTCTTAAACCACATTGATCCACTAGTGACATTGCATGTGTGTTCTTTTCCTAAACCACATTGATCCACTAGCGACATTGCATGTGTGTTCTTTTCCTAAACCACATGGATCCATTGGTGTCATTGCATGTGTGTTTTTTCCTGAACCACATTGATCCACTAGTGACATTGCATGTGTGTTGTTTTCCTAAACCACATTGATCCACTAGAGTCATTGCATGTGTGTTCTTTTCCTAAACCACATGGATCCACTATTGTCATTGCATGTGTGTTATTTTCCTAAACTACATGGATCCACTAGAGTCATTGAATGTGTGTTCTTTCCCTAAACCACATTGATCCACTGGTGCCATTGCATGTGTGTTCTTTTCCTAAACCACATGGATCCACCAGAGTCATTGCATGTGTGTTAGTTTCCTAAACCAAATGATCCACTATTGTCATTCCATGTGTGTTCTTTTCCTAACCCACATGGATCCACTAGAGTCATTCCATGTGTGTTCTTTTCCTAAAACACATTGATCCACTAGAGTCATTGAATGTGTGTTCTTTTCCTAAACCACATCGATCCACTACAATCGTTGCATGTGTGTTCTTTTCCTAAACCAAGTTGATCCACTGGTGACATTTGCATGTGTGTTCTTTTCTTAAACCACATTGATCCACTAGTGTTATTGCATGTGTTTTCATTTCCTAACCCACATGGATCCAGTAGAGTCATTGCATGTGTGTTCTTTTCCTAAAACACATTAATCCACTAGAGCCATTGAATGTGTGTTCTGTTGCTAAACCACATTGATCCACTAGAGTCATTGCATGTGTGTTCTTTTCCTAAACCACATTGATCCACTAGTGACATTCGCATATGTCTTATTTTCTTAAACCACATTGTTCCACTAGTGACATTTCATGTGTGTTCTTTTCCTAAACCATATTGATCCACTAGTGACATTGCATGTGTGTTCTTTTTTCCTAAACCACATTGATCCACTAGATTCATTGCATGTGTGTTCTTTTCCTAAACCACATGGATCCACTAGTGTCATTGCATGTGTGTTCTTTTCCTAAACTACATGGATCCACTAGAGTCAATGAATGTGTGTTCTTTTCCAAAACCACATTGATCCACTGGTGTCATTGCATGTGTGTTCTTATCCTAACCCACATGGATCCACATGAGTAATTGCATGTGTGTTATTTTACTAAAACACATTGATCCACTAGAGTCATTTAATGTCTGTTCTTTTCCTAAACCACATTGATCCACTAGAGTCATTGCATGTGTGTTTTTTCCAAAAACACATTAATCCACTAGAGTCATTGAATGTGTGTTATTTTTCTAAACCACATTTATTCACTAGAGTCATTGCATGTGTGTTCTTTTCCTAAACCACATTGATCCACTGGTGACATTTGCATATGTGTTCATTTCTTAAACCACATTGATCCACTAGTGACATTGCATGTGTGTTCTTTTCCTAAACCACATTGATCCACTAGCAACATTGCATGTGTGTTCTTTTCCTAAACCACATGGATCCATTGGTGTCATTGCATGTGTGTTTTTTCCTGAACCACATTGATCCACTAGTGACATTGCATGTGTGTTGTTTTCCTAAACCACATTGATCCACTAGAGTCATTGCATGTGTGTTCTTTTCCTAAACCACATGGATCCACTATTGTCATTGCATGTGTGTTATTTTCCTAAACTACATGGATCCACTAGAGTCATTGAATGTGTGTTCTTTCCCTAAACCACATTGATCCACTGGTGCCATTGCATGTGTGTTCTTTTCCTAAACCACATGGATCCACCAGAGTCATTGCATGTGTGTTAGTTTCCTAAACCAAATGATCCACTATTGTCATTCCATGTGTGTTCTTTTCCTAACCCACATGGATCCACTAGAGTCATTCCATGTGTGTTCTTTTCCTAAAACACATTGATCCACTAGAGTCATTGAATGTGTGTTCTTTTCCTAAACCACATCGATCCACTACAATCGTTGCATGTGTGTTCTTTTCCTAAACCACATTGATCCACTGGTGACATTTGCATGTGTGTTCTTTTCCTAAACCACATTGATCCACTAGTGTTATTGCATGTGTTTTCATTTCCTAACCCACATGGATCCAGTAGAGTCATTGCATGTGTGTTCTTTACCTAAAACACATTAATCCACTAGAGCCATTGAATGTGTGTTCTGTTGCTAAACCACATTGATCCACAAGAGTCATTGCATGTGTGTTCTTTTCCTAAACCACATTGATCCACTGGTGACATTTGCATATGTCTTCTTTTCTTAAACCACATTGTTCCACCAGTGACATTGCATGCGTGTTCTTTTCCTAAACCACATTGATCCACTAGTGACATTGCATGTGTGTTCTTTTCCTAAACGACATTGATCCACTAGATTCATTGCATGTGTGTTCTTTTCCTAAACCACATGGATCCACTAGTGTCATTGCATGTGTGTTCTTTTCCTAAACTACATGGATCCACTAGAGTCAATGAATGTGTGTTCTTTTCCAAAACCACATTGATCCACTGGTGTCATTGCATGTGTGTCCTTATCTTATCCCACATGGATCCACAGGAGTAATTGCATGTGCGTTATTTTACTAAAACACATTGATCCACTAGAGTCATTTGATGTATGTTTTTTTCCTAAACCACATGGATCCACTAGTGTCATTGCATGTGTGTTCTTTTCCTGAACCACATTGATCCACTAGAGTCATTGCATGTGTGTTGTTTTCCAAAACCACATGGATCCATTGGTGACATTTCATGTGTGTTCTTTTCTTCAACCACATTGATCCACTAGAGTCATTGCATGTGTGTTCTTTTCCTAAACCACATTGATCCACTGGTGTCATTGCATGTGTGTTATTTCCCTAAACCACATTGATCCACCGGTTTCAGTGCATGTGTGTTCTTTTCCTAACCCACATGGATCCACTAGAGTCATTGCATGTGTGTTCTTTTCCTAAAACACATTGATCCACTAGACTGATTGAATGTGTGTTCTTTTCCTAAACCACATCGATCCACTACAGTCGTTGCATGTGTGTTCTTTTCCTAAACCACATTGATCCGCTGGTGACATTTGCATGTGTGTTCTTTTTCTAAACCACATTGGTCCACTAGTGTTATTGCATGTGTTTTCATTTCCTAACCGACATGGATCCAGTAGAGTCATTGCATGTGTGTTCTTTTCCTAAAACACATTAATCCACTAGAACCATTGAATGTGTGTTCTGTTGCTAAACCACATTGATCCACTAGAGTCATTACATGTGTGTTCTTTTCCTAAACCACATTGATCCACTGGTGACATTCGCATATGTGTTATTTTCTTAAACCACATTGTTCCACTAGTGACATTGCATGTGTGTTCTTTTCCTAAACCATATTGATCCACTAGTGACATTGCATGTGTGTTCTTTTTTCCTAAACCACATTGATCCACTAGATTCATTGCATGTGTGTTCTTTTCCTAAACCACATGGATCCACTAGTGTCATTGCATGTGTGTTCTTTTCCTAAACTACATGGGTCCACTAGAGTCAATGAATGTGTGTTCTTTTCCAAAACCACATTGATCGACTGGTGTCATTGCATATGTGTTATTTTGCTAACCCACATGGATCCACAGGAGTAATTGCATGTGTGTTATTTTACTAAAACACATTGATCCACTAGAGTCATTTAATGTCTGTTCTTTTCCTAAACCACATTGATCCACTAGAGTCATTGCATGTGTGTTCTTTTCCAAAAACACATTAATCCACTAGAGTCATTGAATGCGTGTTATTTTTCTAAACCACATTTATTCACTAGAGTCATTACATGTGTGTTCTTTTCCTAAACCACATTGATCCACTGGTGACATTTGCATATGTGTTCATTTCTTAAACCACATTGATCCACTAGTGACATTGCATGTGTGTTCTTTTCCTAAACCACATTGATCCACTAGCGACATTGCATGTGTGTTCTTTTCCTAAACCACATGGATCCATTGGTGTCATTGCATGTGTTTTTTTTTCCTGAACCACATTGATCCACTAGTGACATTGCATGTGTGTTGTTTTCCTAAACCACATTGATCCACTAGAGTCATTGCATGTGTGTTCTTTCCCTAAACCACATTGATCCACTGGTGCCAATGCATGTGTGTTCTTTTCCTAAACCACATGGATCCACCAGAGTCATTGCATGTGTGTTAGTTTCCTAAACCAAATGATCCACTATTGTCATTCCATGTGTGTTCTTTTCCTAACCCACATGGATCCACTAGAGTCATTCCATGTGTGTTCTTTTCCTAAAACATATTGATCCACTAGAGTCATTGAATGTGTGTTCTTTTCCTAAACCACATCGATCCACTACAATCGTTGCATGTGTGTTCTTTTCCTAAACCACATTGATCCACTGGTGACATTTGCATGTGTGTTCTTTTCCTAAACCACATTGATCCACTAGTGTTATTGCATGTGTTTTCATTTCCTAACCCACATGGATCCAGTAGACTCATTGCATGTGTGTTCTTTTCCTAAAACACATTAATCCACTAGAGCCATTGAATGTGTGTTCTGTTGCTAAACCACATTGATCCACTAGAGTCATTGCATGTGTTTTTTTTTCCTAAACCACATTGATCCACTAGTGACATTCGCATATGTCTTATTTTCTTAAACCACATTGTTCCACTAGTGACATTGCATGCGTGTTCTTTTCCTAAACCACATTGATCCACTAGTGACATTGCATGTGTGTTCTTTTCCTAAACCACATTGATCCACTAGATTCATTGCATGTGTGTTCTTTTCCTAAACCACATGGATCCACTAGTGTCATTGCATGTGTGTTATTTTCCTAAACTACATGGATCCACTAGAGACAATGAATGTGTGTTCTTTTCCAAAACCACATTGATCCACTGGTGTTATTGCATGTGTGTTCTTATCCTAACCCACATGGATCCAGTAGAGTCATTGCATGTGTGTTCTTTACCTAAAACACATTAATCCACTAGAGCCATTGAATGTGTGTTCTGTTGCTAAACCACATTGATCCACAAGAGTCATTGCATGTGTGTTCTTTTCCTAAACCACATTGATCCACTGGTGACATTGCATGTGTGTTCTTTTCCTAAACCACATGGATCCATTGGTGACATTTCATGTGTGTTCTTTTCTTCAACCACATTGATCCACTAGAGTCATTGCATGTGTGTTCTTTTCCTAAACCACATTGATCCACTGGTGTCATTGCATGTGTGTTATTTCCCTAAACCACATTGATCCACCGGTGTCAGTGCATGTGTGTTCTTTTCCTAACCCACATGGATCCACAGGAGTAATTGCATGTGTGTTATTTTCCTAAAACACATTGATCCACTAGACTGATTGAATGTGTGTTCTTTTCCTAAACCACATCGATCCACTACAGTCGTTGCATGTGTGTTCTTTTCCTAAACCACATTGATCCGCTGGTGACATTTGCATGTGTGTTGTTTTTCTAAACCACATTGATCCACTAGTGTTATTGCATGTGTTTTCATATCCTAACCGACATGGATCCAGTAGAGTCATTGCATGTGTGTTCTTTTCCTAAAACACATTAATCCACTAGAGCCATTGAATGTGTGTTCTGTTGCTAAACCACATTGATCCACTAGAGTCATTGCATGTGTGTTCTTTTCCTAAACCACATTGATCCACTGGTGACATTCGCATATGTCTTCTTTTCTTAAGCCACATTGTTCCACTAGTGACATTTCATGTGTGTTCTTTTCCTAAACCATATTGATCCAGTAGTGACATTGCATGTGTGTTCTTTTTTCCTAAACCACATTGATCCACTAGATTCATTGCATGTGTGTTCTTTTCCTAAACCACATGGATCCACTAGTGTCATTGCATGTGTGTTCTTTTCCTAAACTACATGGATCCACTAGAGTCAATGAATGTGTGTTCTTTTCCAAAACCACATTGATCCACTGGTGTCATTGCATGTGTGTTCTTATCCTAACCCACATGGATCCACAGGAGTAATTGCATGTGTGTTATTTTACTAAAACACATTGATCCACTACAGTCATTTAATGTCTGTTCTTTTCCTAAACCACATTGATCCACTAGATTCATTGCATGTGTGTTCTTTTCCTAAACCACATGGATCCACTAGTGTCATTGCATGTGTGTTTTTTCCTAAACTACATGGATCCACTAGAGTCAAAGAATGTGTGTTCTTTTCCAAAACCACATTGATCCACTGGTGTCATTGCATGTGTGTTCTTATCCTAACCCACATGGATCCACAGAAGTAATTGCATGTGTGTTATTTTACTAAAACACATTGATCCACTAGAGTCATTTAATGTCTGTTCTTTTCCTAAACCACATTGATCCACTAGAGTCATTGCATGTGTGTTCTTTTCCAAAAACACATTAATCCACTAGAGTCATTGAATGCGTGTTATTTTTCTAAACCACATTTATTCACTAGAGTCATTGCATGTGTGTTCTTTTCCTAAACCACATTGATCCACTGGTGACATTTGCATATGTGTTCATTTCTTAAACCACATTGATCCACTAGTGACATTGCATGTGTGTTCTTTTCCTAAACCACATTGATCCACTAGCGAAATTGCATGTGTGTTCTTTTCCTAAACCACATGGATCCATTGGTGTCATTGCATGTGTGTTTTTTCCTGAACCACATTGATCCACTAGTGACATTGCATGTGTGTTGTTTTCCTAAACCACATTGATCAACTAGAGTCATTGCATGTGTGTTCTTTTCCTAAACCACATGGATCCACTATTGTCATTGCATGTGTGTTATTTGCCTAAACTACATGGATCCACTAGAGTCATTGAATGTGTGTTCTTTCCCTAAACCACATTGATCCACTGGTGCCATTGCATGTGTGTTCTTTTCCTAAACCACATGGATCCACCAGAGTCATTGCATGTGTGTTAGTTTCCTAAACCAAATGATCCACTATTGTCATTCCATGTGTGTTCTTTTCCTAACCCACATGGATCCACTAGAGTCATTCCATGTGTGTTCTTTTCCTAAAACACATTGATCCACTAGAGTCATTGAATGTGTGTTCTTTTCCTAAACCACATTGATCCACTGGTGACATTTGCATGTGTGTTCTTTTCCTAAACCACATTGATCCACTAGTGTTATTGCATGTGTTTTCATTTCCTAACCCACATGGATCCAGTAGAGTCATTGCATGTGTGTTCTTTTCCTAAAACACATTAATCCACTAGAGCCATTGAATGTGTGTTCTGCTAAACCACATTGATCCACTAGAGTCATTGCATGTGTGTTATTTTCCTAAACCACATTGATCCACCGTGACATTTGCATATGTCTTCTTTTCTTAAACCACATTGTTCCACTAGTGACATTGCATGCGTGTTCTTTTCCTAAACCACATTGATCCACTAGTGACATTGCATGTGTGTTCTTTTCCTAAACGACATTGATCCACTAGATTCATTGCATGTGTGTTCTTTTCCTAAACCACATGGATCCACTAGTGTCATTGCATGTGTGTTCTTTTCCTAAACTACATGGATCCACTAGAGTCAATGAATGTGTGTTCTTTTCCAAAACCACATTGATCCACTGGTGTCATTGCATGTGTGTTCTTATCCTAACCCACATGGTTCCACAGGAGTAATTGCATGTGTGTTATTTTACTAAAACACATTGATCCACTAGAGTCATTTGATGTTTGTTCTTTTCCTAAACCACATGGATCCACTAGTGTCATTGCATGTGTGTTCTTTTCCTGAACCACATTGATCCACTAGAGTCATTGCATGTGTGTTGTTTTCCAAAACCACATGGATCCATTGGTGACATTTCATGTGTGTTCTTTTCTTGAACCACATTGATCCACTAGAGTCATTGCATGTGTGTTCTTTTCCTAAACCACATTGATCCACTGGTGTCATTGCATGTGTGTTATTTCCCTAAACCACATGGATCCACCGGTGTCAGTGCATGTGTGTTCTTTTCCTAACCCACATGGATCCACTAGAGTCATTGCATGTGTGTTCTTTTCCTAAAACACATTGATCCACTAGACTCATTGAATGTGTGTTCTTTTCCTAAACCACATCGATCCACTACAGTCATTGCATGTGTGTTATTTTCCTAAACCACATTGATCCGCTGGTGACATTTGCATGTGTGTTCTTTTTCTAAACCACATTGATCCACTAGTGTTATTGCATGTGTTTTCATTTCCTAACCCACATGGATCCAGTAGAGTCATTGCATGTGTGTTCTTTTCCTAAAACACATTAATCCACTAGAGCCATTGAATGTGTGTTCTGTTGCTAAACCACATTGATCCACTAGAGTCATTGCATGCGTGTTCTTTTCCTAAACCACATTGATCCACTGGTGACATTCGCATATGTCTTCTTTTCTTAAACCACATTGTTCCACTAGTGACATTGCATGTGTGTTCTTTTCCTAAACCATATTTATCCACTAGTGACATTGCATGTGTGTTCTTTTTTCCTAAACCACATTGATCCACTAGATTCATTGCATGTGTGTTCTTTTCCTAAACCACATGGATCCACTAGTGTCATTGCATGTGTGTTCTTTTCCTAAACTACATGGATCCACTAGAGTCAATGAATGTGTGTTCTTTTCCAAAACCACATTGATCCACTGGTGTCATTGCATGTGTGTTCTTATCCTAACCCACATGGATCCACAGAAGTAATTGCATTTGTGTTATTTTACCAAAACACATTGATCCACTAGAGTCATTTAATGTCTGTTCTTTTCCTAAACCACATTGATCCACTAGTGTCATTGCATGTGTGTTTTTTCCAAAAACACATTAATCCACTAGAGTCATTGAATGCGTGTTATTTTTCTAAACCACATTGATTCACTAGAGTCATTGCATGTGTGTTCTTTTCCTAAACCACATTGATCCACTGGTGACATTTGCATATGTGTTCATTTCTTAAACCACATTGATCCACTAGTGACAATGCATGTGTGTTCTTTTCCTAAACCACATTGATCCACTAGCGACATTGCATGTGTGTTCTTTTCCTAAACCACATGGATCCATTGGTTTCATTGCATGTGTGTTTTTTCCTGAACCACATTGATACACTAGTGACATTGCATGTGTGTTGTTTTCCTAAACCACATTGATCCACTAGAGTCATTGCATGTGTGTTCTTTTCCTAAACCACATGGATCCATTGGTGTCATTGCATGTGTGTTTTTTCCTGAACCACATTGATCAACTAGTGACATTGCATGTGTGTTGTTTTCCTAAACCACATTGATCAACTAGAGTCATTGCATGTGTGTTCTTTTCCTAAACCACATGGATCCACTATTGTCATTGCATGTGTGTTATTTGCCTAAACTACATGGATCCACTAGAGTCATTGAATGTGTGTTCTTTCCCTAAACCACATCGATCCACTGGTGCCATTGCATGTGTGTTCTTTTCCTAAACCACATGGATCCACCAGAGTCATTGCATGTGTGTTAGTTTCCTAAACCAAATGATCCACTATTGTCATTCCATGTGTGTTCTTTTCCTAACCCACATGGATCCACTAGAGTCATTCCATGTGTGTTCTTTTCCTAAAACACATTGATCCACTAGAGTCATTGAATGTGTGTTCTTTTCCTAAACCACATTGATCCACTGGTGACATTTGCATGTGTGTTCTTTTCCTAAACCACATTGATCCACTAGTGTTATTGCATGTGTTTTCATTTCCTAACCCACATGGATCTAGTAGAGTCATTGCATGTGTGTTCTTTTCCTAAAACACATTAATCCACTAGAGCCATTGAATGTGTGTTCTGTTGCTAAACCACATGGATCCACTAGAGTCATTGCATGTGTGTTCTTTTCCTAAAACACATTGATCCACTAGACTCATTGAATGTGTGTTCTTTTCCTAAACCACATCGATCCACTACAGTCATTGCATGTGTGTTATTTTCCTAAACCACATTGATCCGCTGGTGACATTTGCATGTGTGTTCTTTTTCTAAACCACATTGATCCACTAGTGTTATTGCATGTGTTTTCATTTCCTAACCCACATGGATCCAGTAGAGTCATTGCATGTGTGTTCTTTTCCTAAAACACATTAATCCACTAGAGCCATTGAATGTGTGTTCTGTTGCTAAACCACATTGATCCACTAGAGTCATTGCATGCGTGTTCTTTTCCTAAACCACATTGATCCACTGGTGACATTCGCATATGTCTTCTTTTCTTAAACCACATTGTTCCACTAGTGACATTGCATGTGTGTTCTTTTCCTAAACCATATTTATCCACTAGTGACATTGCATGTGTGTTCTTTTTTCCTAAACCACATTGATCCACTAGATTCATTGCATGTGTGTTCTTTTCCTAAACCACATGGATCCACTAGTGTCATTGCATGTGTGTTCTTTTCCTAAACTACATGGATCCACTAGAGTCAATGAATGTGTGTTCTTTTCCAAAACCACATTGATCCACTGGTGTCATTGCATGTGTGTTCTTATCCTAACCCACATGGATCCACAGAAGTAATTGCATGTGTGTTATTTTACCAAAACACATTGATCCACTAGAGTCATTTAATGTCTGTTCTTTTCCTAAACCACATTGATCCACTAGTGTCATTGCATGTGTGTTCTTTTCCAAAAACACATTAATCCACTAGAGTCATTGAATGCGTGTTATTTTTCTAAACCACATTGATTCACTAGAGTCATTGCATGTGTGTTCTTTTCCTAAACCACATTGATCCACTGGTGACATTTGCATATGTGTTCATTTCTTAAACCACATTGATACACTAGTGACATTGCATGTGTGTTCTTTTCCTAAACCACATTGATCCACTAGCGACATTGCATGTGTGTTCTTTTCCTAAACCACATGGATCCATTGGTTTCATTGCATGTGTGTTTTTTCCTGAACCACATTGATACACTAGTGACATTGCATGTGTGTTGTTTTCCTAAACCACATTGATCCACTAGAGTCATTGCATGTGTGTTCTTTTCCTAAACCACATGGATCCATTGGTGTCATTGCATGTGTGTTTTTTCCTGAACCACATTGATCCACTAGTGACATTGCATGTGTGTTGTTTTCCTAAACCACATTGATCAACTAGAGTCATTGCATGTGTGTTCTTTTCCTAAACCACATGGATCCACTATTGTCATTGCATGTGTGTTATTTGCCTAAACTACATGGATCCACTAGAGTCATTGAATGTGTGTTCTTTCCCTAAACCACATCGATCCACTGGTGCCATTGCATGTGTGTTCTTTTTCTAAACCACATGGATCCACCAGAGTCATTGCATGTGTGTTAGTTTCCTAAACCAAATGATCCACTATTGTCATTCCATGTGTGTTCTTTTCCTAACCCACATGGATCCACTAGAGTCATTCCATGTGTGTTCTTTTCCTAAAACACATTGATCCACTAGAGTCATTGAATGTGTGTTCTTTTCCTAAACCACATTGATCCACTGGTGACATTTGCATGTGTGTTCTTTTCCTAAACCACATTGATCCACTAGTGTTATTGCATGTGTTTTCATTTCCTAACCCACATGGATCCAGTAGAGTCATTGCATGTGTGTTCTTTTCCTAAAACACATTAATCCACTAGAGCCATTGAATGTGTGTTCTGTTGCTAAACCACATTGATCCACTAGAGTCATTGCATGTGTGTTCTTTTCCTAAACCACATTGATCCACTGGTGACATTTGCATATGTCTTCTTTTCTTAAACCACATTGTTCCACTAGTGACATTGCATGCGTGTTCTTTTCCTAAACCACATTGATCCACTAGTGACATTGCATGTGTGTTCTTTTCCTAAACGACATTGATCCACTAGATTCATTGCATGTGTGTTCTTTTCCTAAACCACATGGATCCACTAGTGTCATTGCATGTGTGTTCTTTTCCTAAACTACATGGATCCACTAGAGTCAATGAATGTGTGTTCTTTTCCAAAACCACATTGATCCACTGGTGTCATTGCATGTGTGTTCTTATCCTAACCCACATGGATCCACAGGAGTAATTGCATTTGTGTTATTTTACTAAAACACATTGATCCACTAGAGTCATTTGATGTTTGTTCTTTTCCTAAACCACATGGATCCACTAGTGTCATTGCATGTGTGTTCTTTTCCTGAACCACATTGATCCACTAGAGTCATTGCATGTGTGTTGTTTTCCAAAACCACATGGATCCATTGGTGACATTTCATGTGTGTTCTTTTCTTGAACCACATTGATCCACTAGAGTCATTGCATGTGTGTTCTTTTCCTAAACCACATTGATCCACTGGTGTCATTGCATGTGTGTTATTTCCCTAAACCACATGGATCCACCGGTGTCAGTGCATGTGTGTTCTTTTCCTAACCCACATGGATCCACTAGAGTCATTGCATGTGTGTTCTTTTCCTAAAACACATTGATCCACTAGACTCATTGAATGTGTGTTCTTTTCCTAAACCACATCGATCCACTACAGTCATTGCATGTGTGTTATTTTCCTAAACCACATTGATCCACGGTGACATTTGCATGTGTGTTCTTTTTCTAAACCACATTGATCCACTAGTGTTATTGCATGTGTTTTCATTTCCTAACCCACATGGATCTAGTAGAGTCATTGCATGTGTGTTCTTTTCCTAAAACACATTAATCCACTAGAGCCCTTGAATGTGTGTTCTGTTGCTAAACCACATTGATCCACTAGAGTCATTGCATGCGTGTTCTTTTCCTAAACCACATTGATCCACTGGTGACATTCGCATATGTCTTCTTTTCTTAAACCACATTGTTCCACTAGTGACATTGCATGTGTGTTCTTTTCCTAAACCATATTTATCCACTAGTGACATTGCATGTGTGTTCTTTTTTCCTCAACCACATTGATCCACTAGATTCATTGCATGTGTGTTCTTTTCCTAAACCACATGGATCCACTAGTGTCATTGCATGTGTGTTCTTTTCCTAAACTACATTGATCCACTAGAGTCAATGAATGTGTGTTCTTTTCCAAAACTACATTGATCCACTGGTGTCATTGCATGTGTGTTCTTATCCTAACCCACATGGATCCACAGAAGTAATTGCATGTGTGTTATTTTACCAAAACACATTGATCCACTAGAGTCATTTAATGTCTGTTCTTTTCCTAAACCACATTGATCCACTAGTGTCATTGCATGTGTGTTCTTTTCCAAAAACACATTAATCCACTAGAGTCATTGAATGCGTGTTATTTTTCTAAACCACATTGATTCACTAGAGTCATTGCATGTGTGTTCTTTTCCTAAACCACATTGATCCACTGGTGACATTTGCATATGTGTTCATTTCTTAAACCACATTGATCCACTAGTGACATTGCATGTGTGTTCTTTTCCTAAACCACATTGATCCACTAGCGACATTGCATGTGTGTTCTTTTCCTAAACCACATGGATCCATTGGTTTCATTGCATGTGTGTTTTTTCCTGAACCACATTGATACACTAGTGACATTGCATGTGTGTTGTTTTCCTAAACCACATTGATCCACTAGAGTCATTGCATGTGTGTTCTTTTCCTAAACCACATGGATCCACTATTGTCATAGCATGTGTGTTATTTTCCTAAACTACATCGATCCAATAGAGTCATTGAATGTGTGTTCTTTTCCTAAACCACATTGATCCACTGGTGCCATTGCATGTGTGTTCTTTTCCTAAACCACATGGATCCACCAGAGTCATTGCATGTGTGTTAGTTTCCTAAACCAAATTGATCCACTATTGTCATTCCATGTGTGTTCTTTTCCTAACCCACATGGATCCACTAGAGTCATTCCATGTGTGTTCTTTTCCTAAAACACATTGATCCACTAGAGTCATTGAATGTGTGTTCTTTTCCTAAACCATATCGATCCACTACAATCGTTGCATGTGTGTTCTTTTCCTAAACCACATTGATCCACTGGTGACATTTGCATGTGTGTTCTTTTCCTAAACCACATTGATCCACTAGTGTTATTGCATGTGTTTTCATTTCCTAACCCACATGGATCCAGTAGAGTCATTGCATGTGTGTTCTTTTCCTAAAACACATTAATCCACTAGAGCCATTGAATGTGTGTTCTGTTGCTAAACCACATTGATCCACTAGAGTCGTTGCATGTGTGTTCTTTTCCTAAACCACATTGATCCACTGGTGACATTTGCATATGTCTTCTTTTCTTAAACCACATTGTTCCACTAGTGAAATTGCAAGTGTGTTATTTTACTAAACCACATTGATCCACTAGTGACATTGCATGTGTGTTCTTTTCCTAAACCACATTGATCCACTAGATTCATTGCATGTGTGTTCTTTTCCTAAACCACATGGATCCACTAGTGTCATTGCATGTGTGTTCTTTTCCTAAACTACATGGATCCACTAGAGTCAATGAATGTGTGTTCTTTTCCAAAACCACATTGATCCACTGGTGTCATTGCATGTGTGTTCTTATCCTAACCCACATGGATCCACAGGAGTAATTGCATGTGTGTTATTTTACTAAAACACATTGATCCACTAGAGTCATTTGATGTTTGTTCTTTTCCTAAACCACATGGATCCACTAGTGTCATTGCATGTGTGTTCTTTTCCTGAACCACATTGATCCACTAGAGTCATTGCATGTGTGTTGTTTTCCAAAACCACATGGATCCATTGGTGACATTTCAAATGTGTTCTTTTCTTGAACCACATTGATCCACTAGAGTCATTGCATGTGTGTTCTTTTCCTAAACCACATTGATCCACTGTTGTCATTGCATGTGTGTTATTTCCTAAACCACATTGATCCATCGGTGTCAGTGCATGTGTGTTCTTTTCCTAACCCACATGGATCCACTAGAGTCATTACATGTGTGTTCTTTTCCTAAAACACATTGATCCACTAGAGTCATTGCATGTGTGTTCTTTTCCTAAGCCACATTTATCCACTAGTGACATTTGCATGTGTTTTCTTTTCGTAAACCACGTTGATCCACTGGTGTCATTGCATGTGTTTCCATTTCCTAAACCACATTGATTCACTAGAGTCATTGCATGTGTGTTCTTTCCAAAACCACATTGATCCACAGGTGACATTTGCATATGTGTTCTTTTCTTAAACCACATTGATCCACTAGTGACATTGCATGTGTGTTCTTTTCCAAAACCACATTGATCCACTAGTGACATTGCATGTGGGTTGTTTTCTTAAACCACATTGATCCAGTAGTGTCATTGCATGTGTGTTCTTTTCCTGAACAACATTGATCCACTAGTGACATTGCATGTGTGTTGTTTTCCTAAACCACATTGATCCACTAGAGTCGTTGCATGTGTGTTCTTTTCCTAAACCACATGGATCCACTAGTGTCATTGAATGTGTGTTCTTTTCCTAAACTACATGGACCACTAGAGTCATTGAATGTGTGTTCTTTTCCTAAACCACATTGATCCACTGGTGCCATTGTATGTGTGTTCTTTTCCTAAACCACATGGATCCACCAGAGTCATTGCATGTGTGTTATTTTCCTAAACCACATTGATCCACTATTGTCATTGAAAGTGTGTTCTTTTCCTAACCCACATGGATCCACTAGAGTCATTTAATGTGTGTTCTTTTCCTAAAACACATTGATCCACTAGAGTCATTGAATATGTGTTCTTTTCCTAAACCACATCGATCCACTAGAGTCATTGCATGTGTGTTCTTTTCCTAAACCACATTGATCCACTGGTGACATTTGCATGTGTGTTCTTTTCCTAAACCACATTGATCCACTGGTGTTATTGCATGTGTTTTCATTTCCTAACCCACATGGCTCCAGTAGAGTCATTGTATGTGTGTTCTTTTCCTAAAACACATGGATCCACTAGAGTCATTGAATGTGTGTTCTGTTGCTAAACCACATTGATCCACTAGAGTCATTGCATGTGTGTTCTTTTCCTAAACCACATTTATCCATTGGTGACATTTGCATATGTGTTCTTTTCTTAAACCACATTGATCCACTAGTGATATTGCATGTGTGTTCTTTTCCTAAACCACATTGATCCACTGGTGCCATTGCATGTGTGTTCTTTTCCTAAACCACATGGATCCACCAGAGTCATTGCATGTGTGTTAGTTTCCTAAACCAAATTGACCCACTATTGTCATTCCATGTGTGTTCTTTTCCTAACCCACATGGATCCACTAGAGTCATTCCATGTGTGTTCTTTTCCTAAAACACATTGATCCACTAGAGTCATTGAATGTGTGTTCTTTTCCTAAACCATATCGATCCACTACAATCGTTGCATGTGTGTTCTTTTCCTAAACCACATTGATCCACTGGTGACATTTGCATGTGTGTTCTTTTCCTAAACCACATTGATCCACTAGTGTTATTGCATGTGTTTTCATTTCCTAACCCACATGGATCCAGTAGAGTCATTGCATGTGTGTTCTTTTCCTAAAACACATTAATCCACTAGAGCCATTGAATGTGTGTTCTGTTGCTAAACCACATTGATCCACTAGAGTCGTTGCATGTGTGTTCTTTTCCTAAACCACATTGATCCACATGTGACATTTGCATATGTCTTCTTTTCTTAAACCACATTGTTCCACTAGTGACATTGCATGCGTGTTCTTTTCCTAAACCACATTGATCCACTAGTGACATTGCATGTGTGTTCTTTTCCTAAACCACATTGATCCACTAGATTCATTGCATGTGTGTTCTTTTCCTAAACCACATGGATCCACTAGTGTCATTGCATGTGTGTTCTTTTCCTAAACTACATGGATCCACTAGAGTCAATGAATGTGTGTTCTTTTCCAAAACCACATTGATCCACTGGTGTCATTGCATGTGTGTTCTTATCCTAACCCACATGGATCCACAGGAGTAATTGCATGTGTGTTATTTTACTAAAACACATTGATCCACTAGAGTCATTTGATGTTTGTTCTTTTCCTAAACCACATGGATCCACTAGTGTCATTGCATGTGTGTTCTTTTCCTGAACCACATTGATCCACTAGAGTCATTGCATGTGTGTTGTTTTCCAAAACCACATGGATCCATTGGTGACATTTCAAATGTGTTCTTTTCTTGAACCACATTGATCCACTAGAGTCATTGCATGTGTGTTCTTTTCCTAAACCACATTGATCCACTGGTGTCATTGCATGTGTGTTATTTCCTAAACCACATTGATCCATCGGTGTCAGTGCATGTGTGTTCTTTTCCTAACCCACATGGATCCACTAGAGTCATTACATGTGTGTTCTTTTCCTAAAACACATTGATCCACTAGAGTCATTGCATGTGTGTTCTTTTCCTAAGCCACATTTATCCACTAGTGACATTTGCATGTGTTTTCTTTTCGTAAACCACGTTGATCCACTGGTGTCATTGCATGTGTTTCCATTTCCTAAACCACATTGATTCACTAGAGTCATTGCATGTGTGTTCTTTTCCAAAACCACATTGATCCACAGGTGACATTTGCATATGTGTTCTTTTCTTAAACCACATTGATCCACTAGTGACATTGCATGTGTGTTCTTTTCCAAAACCACATTGATCCACTAGTGACATTGCATGTGGGTTGTTTTCTTAAACCACATTGATCCAGTAGTGTCATTGCATGTGTGTTCTTTTCCTGAACAACATTGATCCACTAGTGACATTGCATGTGTGTTGTTTTCCTAAACCACATTGATCCACTAGAGTCGTTGCATGTGTGTTCTTTTCCTAAACCACATGGATCCACTAGTGTCATTGAATGTGTTCTTTTCCTAAACTACATGGACCACTAGAGTCATTGAATGTGTGTTCTTTTCCTAAACCACATTGATCCACTGGTGCCATTGTATGTGTGTTCTTTTCCTAAACCACATGGATCCACCAGAGTCATTGCATGTGTGTTATTTTCCTAAACCACATTGATCCACTATTGTCATTGAAAGTGTGTTCTTTTCCTAACCCACATGGATCCACTAGAGTCATTTAATGTGTGTTCTTTTCCTAAAACACATTGATCCACTAGAGTCATTGAATATGTGTTCTTTTCCTAAACCACATCGATCCACTAGAGTCATTGCATGTGTGTTCTTTTCCTAAACCACATTGATCCACTGGTGACATTTGCATGTGTGTTCTTTTCCTAAACCACATTGATCCACTGGTGTTATTGCATGTGTTTTCATTTCCTAACCCACATGGCTCCAGTAGAGTCATTGTATGTGTGTTCTTTTCCTAAAACACATGGATCCACTAGAGTCATTGAATGTGTGTTCTGTTGCTAAACCACATTGATCCACTAGAGTCATTGCATGTGTGTTCTTTTCCTAAACCACATTTATCCATTGGTGACATTTGCATATGTGTTCTTTTCTTAAACCACATTGATCCACTAGTGATATTGCATGTGTGTTCTTTTCCTAAACGACATTGATCCACTGGTGCCATTGCATGTGTGTTCTTTTCCTAAACCACATGGATCCACCAGAGTCATTGCATGTGTGTTAGTTTCCTAAACCAAATTGATCCACTATTGTCATTCCATGTGTGTTCTTTTCCTAACCCACATGGATCCACTAGAGTCATTCCATGTGTGTTCTTTTCCTAAAACACATTGATCCACTAGAGTCATTGAATGTGTGTTCTTTTCCTAAACCATATCGATCCACTACAATCGTTGCATGTGTGTTCTTTTCCTAAACCACATTGATCCACTGGTGACATTTGCATGTGTGTTCTTTTCCTAAACCACATTGATCCACTAGTGTTATTGCATGTGTTTTCATTTCCTAACCCACATGGATCCAGTAGAGTCATTGCATGTGTGTTCTTTTCCTAAAACACATTAATCCACTAGAGCCATTGAATGTGTGTTCTGTTGCTAAACCACATTGATCCACTAGAGTCGTTGCATGTGTGTTCTTTTCCTAAACCACATTGATCCACTGGTGACATTTGCATATGTCTTCTTTTCTTAAACCACATTGTTCCACTAGTGACATTGCATGCGTGTTCTTTTCCTAAACCACATTGATCCACTAGTGACATTGCATGTGTGTTCTTTTCCTAAACCACATTGATCCACTAGATTCATTGCATGTGTGTTCTTTTCCTAAACCACATGGATCCACTAGTGTCATTGCATGTGTGTTCTTTTCCTAAACTACATGGATCCACTAGAGTCAATGAATGTGTGTTCTTTTCCAAAACCACATTGATCCACTGGTGTCATTGCATGTGTGTTCTTATCCTAACCCACATGGATCCACAGGAGTAATTGCATGTGTGTTATTTTACTAAAACACATTGATCCACTAGAGTCATTTGATGTTTGTTCTTTTCCTAAACCACATGGATCCACTAGTGTCATTGCATGTGTGTTCTTTTCCTGAACCACATTGATCCACTAGAGTCATTGCATGTGTGTTGTTTTCCAAAACCACATGGATCCATTGGTGACATTTCAAATGTGTTCTTTTCTTGAACCACATTGATCCACTAGAGTCATTGCATGTGTGTTCTTTTCCTAAACCACATTGATCCACTGGTGTCATTGCATGTGTGTTATTTCCTAAACCACATTGATCCATCGGTGTCAGTGCATGTGTGTTCTTTTCCTAACCCACATGGATCCACTAGAGTCATTACATGTGTGTTCTTTTCCTAAAACACATTGATCCACTAGAGTCATTGCATGTGTGTTCTTTTCCTAAGCCACATTTATCCACTAGTGACATTTGCATGTGTTTTCTTTTCGTAAACCACGTTGATCCACTGGTGTCATTGCATGTGTTTCCATTTCCTAAACCACATTGATTCACTAGAGTCATTGCATGTGTGTTCTTTTCCAAAACCACATTGATCCACAGGTGACATTTGCATATGTGTTCTTTTCTTAAACCACATTGATCCACTAGTGACATTGCATGTGTGTTCTTTTCCAAAACCACATTGATCCACTAGTGACATTGCATGTGGGTTGTTTTCTTAAACCACATTGATCTAGTAGTGTCATTGCATGTGTGTTCTTTTCCTGAACAACATTGATCCACTAGTGACATTGCATGTGTGTTGTTTTCCTAAACCACATTGATCCACTAGAGTCGTTGCATGTGTGTTCTTTTCCTAAACCACATGGATCCACTAGTTTCATTGAATGTGTGTTCTTTTCCTAAACTACATGGACCACTAGAGTCATTGAATGTGTGTTCTTTTCCTAAACCACATTGATCCACTGGTGCCATTGTATGTGTGTTCTTTTCCTAAACCACATGGATCCACCAGAGTCATTGCATGTGTGTTATTTTCCTAAACCACATTGATCCACTATTGTCATTGAATGTGTGTTCTTTTCCTAACCCACATGGATCCACTAGAGTCATTTAATGTGTGTTCTTTTCCTAAAACACATTGATCCACTAGAGTCATTGAATATGTATTCTTTTCCTAAACCACATCGATCCACTAGAGTCATTGCATGTGTGTTCTTTTCCTAAACCACATTGATCCACTGGTGACATTTGCATGTGTGTTCTTTTCCTAAACCACATTGATCCACTGGTGTTATTGCATGTGTTTTCATTTCCTAACCCACATGGCTCCAGTAGAGTCATTGTATGTGTGTTCTTTTCCTAAAACACATGGATCCACTAGAGTCATTGAATGTGTGTTCTGTTGCTAAACCACATTGATCCACTAGAGTCATTGCATGTGTGTTCTTTTCCTAAACCACATTTATCCATTGGTGACATTTGCATATGTGTTCTTTTCTTAAACCACATTGATCCACTAGAGTCATTGCATGTGTGTTGTTTTCCTAAACCACATTGATCCACTGGTGACATTTGCATATGTGTTCTTTTCTAAAACCACATTGATCCACTAGTGACATTGCATGCGTGTTCTTTTCCTAAACCACATTGATCCACTAGTGACATTGCATGTGTGTTCTTTTCCTAAACCACATTGATCCACTAGATTCATTGCATGTGTGTTCTTTTCCTAAACCACATGGATCCACTAGTATCATTGCATGTGTGTTCTTATCCTAACCCACATGGATCCACAGGAGTAATTGCATGTGTGTTATTTTACTAAAACACATTGATCCACTAGAGTCATTTAATGTCTGTTCTTTTCCTAAACCACATTGAGCCACTAGAGTCATTGCATGTGTGTTCTTTTCCTAAACCACATTGATCCACTGGTGACATTTGCATGTGTGTTCTTTTCCTAAACTACATGGATTCACTAGAGTCATTGAATGTGTGTTCTTTTCCTAAACCACATTGATCCACTGGTGCCATTGCATATGTGTTCTTTTCTAAAACCACATTGATCCACTAGTGACATTGCATGCGTGTTCTTTTCCTAAACCACATTGATCCACTAGTGACATTGCATGTGTGTTCTTTTCCTAAACCACATTGATCCACTAGATTCATTGCATGTGTGTTCTTTTCCTAAACCACATGGATCCACTAGTATCATTGCATGTGTGTTCTTATCCTAACCCACATGGATCCACAGGAGTAATTGCATGTGTGTTATTTTACTAAAACACATTGATCCACTAGAGTCATTTAATGTCTGTTCTTTTCCTAAACCACATTGAGCCACTAGAGTCATTGCATGTGTGTTCTTTTCCTAAACCACATTGATCCACTGGTGACATTTGCATGTGTGTTCTTTTACTAAACCACATGGATTCACTAGAGTCATTGCATGTGTGTTCTTTTCCTAAACCACATTGATCCACTGGTGACATTTGCATCTATGTTCTTTTCTTAACCGACATGGATCCAGTAGAGTCATTGCATGTGTGTTCTTTTCCTAAACCACATTGATCCACTAGTCACATTGCACGTGTGTTCTTTTCCTAAATGACATAGATCCATTGGTGTCATTGCATGTGTGTTCTTTTCCTGAACCACATTGATCCACTCGTGACATTGCATGTGTGTTGTTTTCCTAAACCACATTGATCCACTAGAGTCATTGCATGTGTGTTCTTTCCCTAAACCACATGGATCCACTAGTGTCATTGCATGTGTGTTCTTTTCCTAAACTATATGGATCAACTAGAGTCATTGAATGTGTGTTCTTTTCCTAAAACACATTAATCCACTAGAGTCATGGAATGTGTGTTCTATTGCTAAACCACATTGATCCACTAGTGACATTTGCATATGTGTTCTTTTCTAAAACCGCATTGATCCACTAGTGACATTGCATGCGTGTTCTTTTCCTAAACCACATTGATCCACTAGTGACATTGCATGTGTGTTCTTTTCCTAAACCACATTGATCCACTAGATTCATTGCATGTGTGTTCTTTTCCTAAACCACATGGATCCACTAGTGTCATTGCATGTGTGTTCTTTTCCTAAACTACATGGATCCACTAGAGTCATTGAATGTGTGTTCTTTTCCAAAACCACATTGATCGACTGGTGTCATTGCATGTGTGTTCTTATCCTAACCCACATGGATCCACAGGAGTAATTGCATGTGTGTTATTTTACTAAAACACATTGATCCACTAGAGTCATTGCATGTGTCTCCTTTTCCTAAACTACATTGATCCACTGGTGACATTTGCATGTGTGTTCTTTTACTAAACCACATTGATTCACTAGAGTCATTACATGTGTGTTCTTTTCCTAAACCACATTGATCCACTAGTGTCATTGCATGTGTGTTATTTTCCTAAACCACATTGATCCACTAGAGTCATTGCATGTGTGTTCTTTTCCAAAACCACATTGATCCACTAGAGTCATTGCATTTGTGTTCTTTTCCTAAAGTACATGGATCCACTAGAGTCATTACATGTGTGTTCTTTTCCTAAACCACATGGATCCACTTGTAACATTGCATGTGTGTTCTTTTCGTAAACCACATTGATCCACTGCTGTCATTGCATGTGTGTTCTTTTCCTAAACCATATTGATCCACTAGATTAATTGCATGTGTGTTTTTCCTAAACCACATGCATCCACAAGAGTCATTACAAATGTGTTCTTCTCCTAAACCACATGGATCCACATGCCATTGCATGTGTGTTCTTTTCCTAAACCACATGGATCCATTGGTGTCATTGCATGTGTGTTGTTTTCCTGAACCACATTGATCCACTAGTGACATTGCATGTGTGTTGTTTTCCTAAACCACATTGATCCACTAGAGTCATCGCATGTATGTTCTTTTCCTAAACCACATGGATCCACTAGTGTCATTGCATGTGTGTTCTTTTCCTAAACTACATGGATTCACTAGAGTCATTGAATGTGTGTTCTTTTCCTAAACCACATTGATCCACTGGTGCCATTGCATGTGTGTTATTTTCCTAAACCACATGGATCCACCAGAGTCATTGCATGTTTGTTATTTTCCTAAACCACATTGATCCACTATTGTCATTGCATGTGTGTTCTTTTCCTAACCCACATGGATCCACTAGAGTCATTGCATGTGTGTTGTTTTCCTAAACCACATTGATCCACTGGTGACATTTGCATATGTGTTCTTTTCTAAAACCACATTGATCCACTAGTGACATTGCATGCGTGTTCTTTTCCTAAACCACATTGATCCACTAGTGACATTGCATGTGTGTTCTTTTCCTAAACCACATTGATCCACTAGATTCATTGCATGTGTGTTCTTTTCCTAAACCACATGGATCCACTAGTATCATTGCATGTGTGTTCTTATCCTAACCCACATGGATCCACAGGAGTAATTGCATGTGTGTTATTTTACTAAAACACATTGATCCACTAGAGTCATTTAATGTCTGTTCTTTTCCTAAACCACATTGAGCCACTAGAGTCATTGCATGTGTGTTCTTTTCCTAAACCACATTGATCCACTGGTGACATTTGCATGTGTGTTCTTTTACTAAACCACATTGATTCACTAGAGTCATTGCATGTGTGTTCTTTTCCTAAACCACATTGATCCACCGTGACATTTGCATCTATGTTCTTTTCTTAACCGACATGGATCCAGTAGAGTCATTGCATGTGTGTTCTTTTCCTAAACCACATTGATCCACTAGTCACATTGCACGTGTGTTCTTTTCCTAAATGACATAGATCCATTGGTGTCATTGCATGTGTGTTCTTTTCCTAAACCACATTGATCCACTAGTGACATTGCATGTGTGTTCTTTTCCTAAACCACATGGATCCACCAGAGTCATTGAATGTGTGTTCTTTTCCTAAACCACATCTATCCACTATAGTCGTTGCATGTGTGTTCTTTTCCTAAACCACATTGATCCACTGGTGACATTTGCATGTGTGTTCTTTTCCTAAACCTCATTGATCCACTTGCATGTGTTTTCATTTCCTAACCCACATGGATCCAGTAGAGTGATTGCATGTGTGTTCTTTTCCTAAAACACATTAATCCACTAGAGTCATGGAATGTGTGTTCTATTGCTAAACCACATTGATCCACTGGTGACATTTGCATATGTGTTCTTTTCTAAAACCGCATTGATCCACTAGTGACATTGCATGTGTGTTCTTTTCCTAAACCGCATTGATCCACTAGTGACATTGCATGTGTGTTCTTTTCCTAAACCACATTGATCCACTAGATTCATTGCATGTGTGTTCTTTTCCTAAACCACATGGATCCACTAGTGTCATTGCATGTGTGTTCTTTTCCTAAACTACATGGATCCACTAGAGTCATTGAATGTGTGTTCTTTTCCAAAACCACATTGATCGACTGGTGTCATTGCATGTGTGTTCTTATCCTAACCCACATGGATCCACATGAGTAATTGCATGTGTGTTATTTTACTAAAACACATTGATCCACTAGAGTCATTTAATGTCTGTTCTTTTCCTAAACCACATTGATCCACTAGATTCATTGCATGTGTCTTTTTTTCCTAAACCACATTGATCCACTGGTGACATTTGCATGTGTGTTCTTTTACTAAACCACATTGATTCACTAGAGTCATTACATGTGTGTTCTTTTCCTAAACCACATTGATCCACTAGTGACATTGCATGTGTGTTCTTTTCCTAAACCACATGGATCCATTGGTGTCATTGCATGTGTGTTGTTTTCCTGAACCACATTGATCCACTAGTGACATTGCATGTGTGTTGTTTTCCTAAACCACATTGATCCACTAGAGTCATTGCATGTGTGTTCTTTTCCTAAACCACATTGATCCACTAGTCACATTGCATGTGTGTTCTTTTCCTAAATGACATGGATCCATTGGTGTCATTGCATGTGTGTTCTTTTCCTAAACCACATTGATCCACTCGTGACATTGCATGTGTGTTGTTTTCCTAAACCACATTGATCCACTAGAGTCATTGCATGTGTGTTCTTTTCCTAAACCACATGGATCCACTAGTGTCATTGCATGTGTGTTCTTTTCCTAAACTACATGGATCAACTAGAGTCATTGAATGTGTGTTCTTTTCCTAAACTACATTGATCCACTGGTGCCATTGCATGTGTGTTCTTTTCCTAAACCACATGGATCCACCAGAGTCATTGAATGTGTGTTCTTTTCCTAAACCACATCTATCCACTACAGTCGTTGCATGTGTGTTCTTTTCCTAAACCACATTGATCCACTGGTGACATTTGCATGTGTGTTCTTTTTCTAAACCTCATTGATCCACTTGCATGTGTTTTCATTTCCTAACCCACATGGATCCAGTAGAGTGATTGCATGTGTGTTCTTTTCCTAAAACACATTAATCCACTAGAGTCATGGAATGTGTGTTCTATTGCTAAACCACATTGATCCACTAGTGACATTTGCATATGTGTTCTTTTCTAAAACCGCATTGATCCACTAGTGACATTGCATGCGTGTTCTTTTCCTAAACCACATTGATCCACTAGTGACATTGCATGTGTGTTCTTTTCCTAAACCACATTGATCCACTAGATTCATTGCATGTGTGTTCTTTTCCTAAACCACATGGATCCACTAGTGTCATTGCATGTGTGTTCTTTTCCTAAACTACATGGATCCACTAGAGTCATTGAATGTGTGTTCTTTTCCAAAACCACATTGATCGACTGGTGTCATTGCATGTGTGTTCTTATCCTAACCCACATGGATCCACAGGAGTAATTGCATGTGTGTTATTTTACTAAAACACATTGATCCACTAGAGTCATTGCATGTGTCTCCTTTTCCTAAACTACATTGATCCACTGGTGACATTTGCATGTGTGTTCTTTTACTAAACCACATTGATTCACTAGAGTCATTACATGTGTGTTCTTTTCCTAAACCACATTGATCCACTAGTGACATTGCATGTGTGTTCTTTTCCTAAACCACATGGATCCATTGGTGTCATTGCATGTGTGTTGTTTTCCTGAACCACATTGATCCACTAGTGACATTGCATGTGTGTTGTTTTCCTAAACCACATTGATCCACTAGAGTCATCGCATGTATGTTCTTTTCCTAAACCACATGGATCCACTAGTGTCATTGCATGTGTGTTCTTTTCCTAAACTACATGGATTCACTAGAGTCATTGAATGTGTGTTCTTTTCCTAAACCACATTGATCCACTGGTGCCATTGCATGTGTGTTATTTTCCTAAACCACATGGATCCACCAGAGTCATTGCATGTTTGTTATTTTCCTAAACCACATTGATCCACTATTGTCATTGCATGTGTGTTCTTTTCCTAACCCACATGGATCCACTAGAGTCATTGCATGTGTGTTGTTTTCCTAAACCACATTGATCCACTGGTGACATTTGCATATGTGTTCTTTTCTAAAACCACATTGATCCACTAGTGACATTGCATGCGTGTTCTTTTCCTAAACCACATTGATCCACTAGTGACATTGCATGTGTGTTCTTTTCCTAAACCACATTGATCCACTAGATTCATTGCATGTGTGTTCTTTTCCTAAACCACATGGATCCACTAGTATCATTGCATGTGTTCTTATCCTAACCCACATGGATCCACAGGAGTAATTGCATGTGTGTTATTTTACTAAAACACATTGATCCACTAGAGTCATTTAATGTCTGTTCTTTTCCTAAACCACATTGAGCCACTAGAGTCATTGCATGTGTGTTCTTTTCCTAAACCACATTGATCCACTGGTGACATTTGCATGTGTGTTCTTTTACTAAACCACATTGATTCACTAGAGTCATTGCATGTGTGTTCTTTTCCTAAACCACATTGATCCACTGGTGACATTTGCATCTATGTTCTTTTCTTAACCGACATGGATCCAGTAGAGTCATTGCATGTGTGTTCTTTTCCTAAACCACATTGATCCACTAGTCACATTGCACGTGTGTTCTTTTCCTAAATGACATAGATCCATTGGTGTCATTGCATGTGTGTTCTTTTCCTGAACCACATTGATCCACTCGTGACATTGCATGTGTGTTGTTTTCCTAAACCACATTGATCCACTAGAGTCATTGCATGTGTGTTCTTTCCCTAAACCACATGGATCCACTAGTGTCATTGCATGTGTGTTCTTTTCCTAAACTATATGGATCAACTAGAGTCATTGAATGTGTGTTCTTTTCCTAAACCACATTGATCCACTGGTGCCATTGCATGTGTGTTCTTTTCCTAAACCACATGGATCCACCAGAGTCATTGAATGTGTGTTCTTTTCCTAAACCACATCTATCCACTATAGTCGTTGCATGTGTGTTCTTTTCCTAAACCACATTGATCCACTGGTGACATTTGCATGTGTGTTCTTTTCCTAAACCTCATTGATCCACTTGCATGTGTTTTCATTTCCTAACCCACATGGATCCAGTAGAGTGATTGCATGTGTGTTCTTTTGCTAAAACACATTAATCCACTAGAGTCATGGAATGTGTGTTCTATTGCTAAACCACATTGATCCACTGGTGACATTTGCATATGTGTTCTTTTCTAAAACCGCATTGATCCACTAGTGACATTGCATGTGTGTTCTTTTCCTAAACCGCATTGATCCACTAGTGACATTGCATGTGTGTTCTTTTCCTAAACCACATTGATCCACTAGATTCATTGCATGTGTGTTCTTTTCCTAAACCACATGGATCCACTAGTGTCATTGCATGTGTGTTCTTTTCCTAAACTACATGGATCCACTAGAGTCATTGAATGTGTGTTCTTTTCCAAAACCACATTGATCGACTGGTGTCATTGCATGTGTGTTCTTATCCTAACCCACATGGATCCACATGAGTAATTGCATGTGTGTTATTTTACTAAAACACATTGATCCACTAGAGTCATTTAATGTCTGTTCTTTTCCTAAACCACATTGATCCACTAGATTCATTGCATGTGTCTTTTTTTCCTAAACCACATTGATCCACTGGTGACATTTGCATGTGTGTTCTTTTACTAAACCACATTGATTCACTAGAGTCATTACATGTGTGTTCTTTTCCTAAACCACATTGATCCACTAGTGACATTGCATGTGTGTTCTTTTCCTAAACCACATGGATCCATTGGTGTCATTGCATGTGTGTTGTTTTCCTGAACCACATTGATCCACTAGTGACATTGCATGTGTGTTGTTTTCCTAAACCACATTGATCCACTAGAGTCATCGCATGTATGTTCTTTTCCTAAACCACATGGATCCACTAGTGTCATTGCATGTGTGTTCTTTTCCTAGACTACATGGATTCACTAGAGTCATTGAATGTGTGTTCTTTTCCTAAACCACATTGATCCACTGGTGCCATTGCATGTGTGTTCTTTTCCTAAACCACATGGATCCACCAGAGTCATTGCATGTTTGTTATTTTCCTAAACCACATTGATCCACTATTGTCATTGCATGTGTGTTCTTTTCCTAACCCACATGGATCCACTAGAGTCATTGCATGTGTGTTCTTTTCCTAAACCACATTGATCCACTGGTGACATTTGCATATGTGTTCTTTTCTAAAACCACATTGATCCACTAGTGACATTGCATGCGTATCTTTTCCTAAACCACATTGATCCACTAGTGACATTGCATGTGTGTTCTTTTCCTAAACCACATTGATCCACTAGATTCATTGCATGTGTGTTCTTTTCCTAAACGACATGGATCCACTAGTATCATTGCATGTGTGTTCTTATCCTAACCCACATGGATCGACAGGAGTAATTGCATGTGTGTTATTTTACTAAAACACATTGATCCACTAGAGTCATTTAATTTCTGTTCTTTTCCTAAACCACATTGAGCCACTAGAGTCATTGCATGTGTGTTCTTTTCCTAAACCACATTGATCCACTGGTGACATTTGCATGTGTGTTCTTTTACTAAACCACATTGATTCACTAGAGTCATTGCATGTGTGTTCTTTTCCTAAACCACATTGATCCACTGGTGACATTTGCATCTATGTTCTTTTCTTAACCGACATGGATCCAGTAGAGTCATTGCATGTGTGTTCTTTTCCTAAACCACATTGATCCACTAGTCACATTGCACGTGTGTTCTTTTCCTAAATGACATAGATCCATTGGTGTCATTGCATGTGTGTTCTTTTCCTGAACCACATTGATCCACTCGTGACATTGCATGTGTGTTGTTTTCCTAAACCACATTGATCCACTAGAGTCATTGCATGTGTGTTCTTTTCTTAAACCACATGGATCCACTAGTGTCATTGCATGTGTGTTCTTTTCCTAAACTACATGGATCAACTAGAGTCATTGAATGTGTGTTCTTTTCCTAAACCACATTGATCCACTGGTGCCATTGCATGTGTGTTCTTTTCCTAAACCACATGGATCCACCAGAGTCATTGAATGTGTGTTCTTTTCCTAAACCACATCTATCCACTACAGTCGTTGCATGTGTGTTCTTTTCCTAAACCACATTGATCCACTGGTGACATTTGCATGTGTGTTCTTTTCCTAAACCTCATTGATCCACTTGCATGTGTTTTCATTTCCTAACCCACATGGATCCAGTAGAGTGATTGCATGTGTGTTCTTTTCCTAAAACACATTAATCCACTAGAGTCATGGAATGTGTGTTCTATTGCTAAACCACATTGATCCACTCGTGACATTTGCATATGTGTTCTTTTCTAAAACCACATTGATCCTCTAGTGACATTGCATGCGTGTTCTTTTCCTAAACCACATTGATCCACTAGTGACATTGCATGTGTGTTCTTTTCCTAAACCACATTGATCCACTAGATTCATTGCATGTGTGTTCTTTTCCTAAACCACATGGATCCACTAGTGTCATTGCATGTGTGTTCTTTTCCTAAACTACATGGATCCACTAGAGTCATTGAATGTGTGTTCTTTTCCAAAACCACATTGATCGACTGGTGTCATTGCATGTGTGTTCTTATCCTAACCCACATGGATCCACATGAGTAATTGCATGTGTGTTATTTTACAAAAACACATTGATCCACTAGAGTCATTTAATGTCTGTTCTTTTCCTAAACCACATTGATCCACTAGATTCATTGCATGTGTCTTTTTTTCCTAAACCACATTGATCCACTGGTGACATTTTCATGTGTGTTCTTTTACTAAACCACATTGATTCACTAGAGTCATTACATGTGTGTTCTTTTCCTAAACCACATTGATCCACTGGTGACATTTGCATCTATGTTCTTTTATTAAACCAAATTGATCCACTAGTGACATTGCATGTGTGTTCTTTTCCTAAACCACATTGATCCACTAGTGACATTGCATGTGTGTTCTTTTCCTAAACCACATGGATCCATTGGTGTCATTGCATGTGTGTTCTTTTCCTGAACCACATTGATCTATTAGTGACATTGCATGTGTGTTGTTTTCCTAAACCACATTGATCCACTAGAGTCATTGCATCTGTGTTCTTTTCCTAAACCACATGGATCCACTAGTGTCATTGCATGTGTGTTCTTTTCCTAAACTACATGGACTCACTAGAGTCATTGAATGTGTGTTCTTTTCCTAAACCACATTGATCCACTGGTGCCATTGCATGTGTGTTCTTTTCCTAACCCACATGGATCCACTAGAGTCATTGCATATGTGTTCTTTTCCTAAAACACATTGATCCACTAGAGTCATTGAATGTGTGTTCTTTTACTAAACCACATCGATCCACTATAGTCGTTGCATGTGTGTTCTTTTCGTCAACCACATTGATCCACTGGTGACATTTGCATGTGTGTTCTTTTACTAAACCACATCGATCCACTAGTGTTTTTGCATGTGTTTTCATTTCCTAACCCACATGGATCCAGTAGAGTCATTGCATGTGTGTTCTTTTCCTAGAACACATTAATCCACTAGTCATTCAATGTGTGTTCTGTTGCTAAACCACCTTGATCCACTAGAGTCATTGAATGTGTGTTCTTTTCCTAAACCACATTGATCCACTGGTGACATTGCATGTGTGTTCTTTTCCTAAACCACATTGATCCACCAGAGTCATTGCATGTGTGTTATTTTCCTAAACCACATTGATCCACTATTATCATTGCATGTGTGTTCATTTCGTAACCCACATGGATCCACTAGAGTCATTGCATGTGTGTTCTTTTCCTGAAACACATTGATCCACTAGAGTCATTGAATGTGTGTTCTTTTCCTAAACCACATCGATCAACTACAGTTGTTGCATGTGTGTTCTTTTCGTAAACCACATTGATCCACTGGTGACATTTGCATGTGTGTTCTTTTACTAAACCACATTTCTCCATTAGTGTTATTGCATGTGTTTTCATTTCCTAAACCATATTGATCCACTAGAGTCATTGCATGTGTGTTCTTTTCTTAAACCACATTGATCCACTAGTGACATTTTCATGTGTGTTCTTTTCCTAAAACACATTGATCCACTAGTGACATTGCATGTGTTTTCTTTTCCTAAACCACATTGATCCACTGGTAACATTGCGTGTGTGTTCTTTTCCTAAACCACATGGATCCACTAGTGTCATTGCATGTGTGTTCTTTTCCTGAAGAACATTGATCCACTAGAGACATTGCAGGTGTTTTCTTTTTCCACACCACATGGATCCACTGGTGACATTTCTTGTGTTTTTTTCCTAAACTACATTGATCCACTAGAGTCATTGCATGTGTGTTCTTTTACTAAACCACATGGATCCACTATGGTCATTGCATGTGTGTTATTTTCCTAAACCACCTTGATCCACTTGTGTTATTGCATACGTGTTCTTTACCTAACACACATGGATCCACTAGAGTCATTGCATGTGTGTTCTTTTCATAGAACACATCGATCCACTAGTGTCATTGAATGTGTGTTCTTTTCCTAAATTACATTGATCCACTAGAGTCATTGCATGTGTGTTCTTTTCCTAAACCACATTGATACACTAGTGACATTTGCATGTGTGTTCTTTTCCTAAACCACATTGATCCACAGGTGGCATTGCATGTGTGTTATTTTCCTAAACCACATTGATCTACTTGTGACATTCCAGGTGTGTTCTTTTCCGAAACCACATGGATCCACTGGTGTCATTGCATGTATGTTCTTTTCCCGAACCACACTGATCCACCAGATTCATTGCATGTGTGTTCTTTTCCTAAACCACATGGATCCACTGGTGACATTGCATGTGTGTTCTTTTCCTAAACCACATTGATCCACTAGAGTCATTGCGTGTGTGTTCTTTTCCTAAACCACCTGGATCCACTAGTGATATTGCATGTGTGTTCTTTTCCTAAATCACATTGATCCACTGGTGTCATTGCATATGTGTTCTTTTACTGAACTACATGGATCCACTAGATTCATTGCATCTATGTTATTTTCCTAAACTACATTGATCCACTAGTGACATTGCATGTGTTTTCTTTTCCTAAACCACATGGATCCACTAGTGACATTGCATGCGTGTTCTTTTCCTAGACCACATTGATCCACTAGTGACATTGCATGTGTGTTCTTTTCCTAAACCACATTGATCCACTAGATTCATTGCATGTGTGTTCTGTTCCTAAACCACATGGATCCACTAGTATCATTGCATGTGTGTTCTTATCCTAACCCACATGGATCCACAGGAGTAATTGCATGTGTGTTATTTTACTAAAACACATTGATCCACTAGAGTCATTTAATGTCTGTTCTTTTCCTAAACCACATTGATCCACTAGAGTCATTGCATGTGTGTTCTTTTCCTAAACCACATTGATCCACTGGTGACATTTGCATGTGTGTTCTTTTACTAAACCACATTGATTCACTAGAGTCATTGCATGTGTGTTCTTTTCCTAAACCACATTGATCCACTGGTGACATTTGCATCTATGTTCTTTTCTTAACCCACATGGATCCAGTAGAGTTATTGCATGTGTGTTCTTTTCCTAAACCACATTGATCAAATAGTCACATTGCATGTGTGTTCTTTTCCTAAACGACATGGATCCATTGGTGTCATTACATGTGTGTTATTTTCCTGAACCACATTGATCCACTCGTGACATTGCATGTGTGTTGTTTTCCTAAACCACATTGATCCACTAGAGTCATTGCATGTATGTTCTTTTCCTAAACCACATGGATCCACTAGTGTCATTGCATGTGTGTTCTTTTCCTAAACTACATGGATCAACTAGAGTCATTGAATGTGTGTTCTTTTCCTAAACCACATTGATCCACTGGTGCCATTGCATGTGTGTTCTTTTCCTAAACCACATGGATCCACCAGAGTCATTGCATGTGTGTTATTTTCCTAAACCACATTGATCCACTATTGTCATTGCATGTGTGTTCTTTTCCTAACCCACATGGATCCACTAGAGTCATTGCATATGTGTTATTTTCCTAAAACACATTGATCCACTAGAGTCATTGAATGTGTGTTCTTTTCCTAAACCACATCGATCCACTATAGTCGTTGCATGTGTGTTCTTTTCGTCATCCACATTGATCCACTGGTGACATTTGCATGTGTGTTCTTTTACTAAACCACATCGATCCACTAGTGTTTTTGCATGTGTTTTCATTTCCTAACCCACATGGATCCAGTAGAGTCATTGCATGTGTGTTATTTTCCTAGAACACATTAATCCACTATTCATTCAATGTGTGTTTGTAACATCCCAAAAATCATGTTTCAAAACTCATTCATATCATCCTTGCAACTTTCATTCATTTAGGGTTTTTCTCAAAATCATTTAGATGCATAAACTTAGGCTATGATTTCATGTGGGCAATTTATCTCAATTGGCCAACACCATTTGAGATTTGATTGTCTATGAACTTGATTGCTTGCCTCCATGGTTGGAAAGATTAGGTATAGCATTTTAACCCAAGTTTCCAATTTAGAAATATTTTCAAACCCTATTTCAAACATTTGCAAACTAGAGCAAGAGTCTCTGTTTGATTTGGAGTCCAAGCTTGACCAAACCCTTGCTAGTAACCACATGGTTAATTGACTAGTTTTTGAACCCACAGAACCCTGCAAAAATTCCCAAAGCTGTTTGAATTCAAAAGGATTTGAATTCATATCAAAAATCATTCCAGAAAATAGAAATAGAAAAAGAAAAAGATTTAGACAGAAATAAAATAGAGCAGCCCACTAAGGCCCAGCAAAACCAGCCCAGTCTTCTCCTCGAATAAAACTTTTGGCACCAATTTTCTTACCCACTCACGATACATAAACGGGACCCACCTCTCCCTCTCACTCACTCGCTGACAACAGACCCCACCTCCTCTTATTTTTCCCCGAACCGTTTTTCCTCACCGCCGAATCAGCCCACAGAGACACTGACCAGTGGACCTCCTCCTCTCTCCTTTTCCCACTGACTGGTAGGCCCGCTATCACTGTTCATTGTCTCCTTCACCCACCCCAATGACCAGTTCTTCTCCCCTGCTCGCCGTTGATTGCTCCACCTTAATTACTTAACGACCGACGTTACCAGCTTTGATCACGCAGTCTTAAACGCCCATGTCTCCTCTATAAATCCCCTCTGACACCCTGCGCTGGCACGCCTTAGACCACCCCCAATTCCTCCCCGAACGCCTCGCCCGACGACTTCCTCGGATTCCGGCCAACTCCGACCACCCTCCGCCTCTACTTCACGCGAGTGGACTCCTCTTGACCTCACGCATCTCCTAATACTCCTGGTTCGCTTCACGTGACTCCAGACACCGTCTTCGACAAGCTCGACTCGTCGCCGCCGTCTGCTTCCTCTCCGGCGAAGCCCACAGGTAGTTTCCGGCCGCCCCTCGCCTTCCCGTTCATGCCCACGACTTCGCCTTGACCCTGTGAACCTAACCACGTTGTTGTTTTGCCTTGGGGTGATTCACAACGACGTCCACGACGACCACCCGACGCACTGACGTCGTCTTCCACTCCGGCGAGCAATCGCAGTCGTACCAGAGCGCCCCTCGCCCGACCAACACCTCCCCAAGCATCGCCGTGACATCCTGAGCCTGGTGAGCAACCCCTCCTTCTCCCTCACCCCAGAGCATCGCCTGGCTGTCGACCGACCGTTCATACCGCTAGCCACCGCAGCGCCGCCAGCTTCTGGTCAATGCGACAGCAACCGTTCGATCTAGATCGGGCGTGTACGATAGAACCACTTAAACGCGAATGGGTACGCTCTGAGGACCGTGCGATCGATCTGATCCAACGCCCCACAGCAGATCCGTGAACGGTACCGTCCATGATATCGGCACGTGGCACTAGATCTGTTTAAAAAGAAATTTGAAAACAGATTTATTTGCAAACTTCAAACCCTTGTCCAAAATTTACAAATTTTATACCGTTGGATTCAGTAAAACAAGACCTTTCTGCCTATCCTTTTTGTTTAGCAAATAGTAACCAATAGATTGGCTTAAATTGCAGAAACCTGTTTGAGGCCTTTTTGAGTATAGATTTAGTTTAGTATTTTGTTTTAGGGTTATTTTGCTTAGTTGGCAAACTTGTGACTTGTTAAGTTTCTGTATTCATGCACTTGATTGGTAGAGTTTTTCAAAAATCACCACTTAGTAGATTCATGCATGCATGCATTCATATTATCCTTGTTTGTATATATTTGTGTGTAATTGTGTGCTACAACTTTGTGTGTAGATTTTGCTAGTGATTGTGATTGTGACGAAAAGCACTGTCCACACTACCAAGGCAAGTGATATCTTCATGAATATTCCATTCCTATATTTTATACTTGCATTAGATATATTTTGTTAAGACTTGCATGCCACACTTGTCAAATGATGTTGGGAAATCCTATATAGATTAGAATGCTAGAGTTGCTAGGAAAAATTCCCTAAGGATAAGTTGCCATGCCATGCTTAGCCTAGCTATTAGAAAACAAGGGTGGTTTATATATTCACACTATGGAAAAATATTCTAAGTCTAAGGACTTGTTTTTATTTAACAAAACAACTAAGTTAATGAATCACCGGTGGAATGGAAAGAATGGTTTATGTTGAGTGGTTCACAAGGCCATGGACTTGGCTTGTGTATCTCACTTGTGGATGGCCACCCAGGAACAAAGAGATTTGAGATGTCAAATGTTGAGAAGCTTCAAGTGCAACCACTTGGCAATATGGGCTCTGCCATGATCTTAGGATGCTAGAACTTAGTCTTTTGGACAGTGGGTGGTACAGGAATGATAGGTTGGAACGTCCATTTGACTAAGGAAAGGCTATCAAGGATCATGTCTTGGGAAACCAAGGCTTGTGGGGAAAGTGCACCACCTCTGCAGAGTGTAAAACCTAAGTACTTAGCCATGTCCCTGGTAAAGGACAATTTGAGCATCAAGACATGGAAACTTCAAGAATCTCATCACTCCAATTTCTAAATAAAACTTGTGGGTGAACAAGGGTTAAAGTATCTTCAGTCCTTGATTGGTAGATGCCCTGAGTGGATCTTCAGTCTTTGATTGGTAGATGCCTTGGGTGTTTTGTGCCTTACAAAAACTTAGTATTTTCAAAAAGTTAGGAAAAATCTATTTTGAGCAATGCAAGCCTAAGATCCACCAGCCAAATGCATATAGTATTATAGTCCACTTAAAATATACTAAGGTATCACTTGCCAATACTATTCCAAAGTATTGACCCTCTGTGGCTGTAACTTGTAATGTTGCAGGTTATTCTGATGATGATTAGGAGTCATGAGTCTACACTCAACATGCTTGCCTGTGGCACATGAAGATGAAGACTTATGTTTATTTACATATTCCATAAACTCTTGTATTAGGCCTTTGGCCATGAGTTGTAAAAGACTATGTTTTATCTCTGGAATGACTGTAATAAACGACCTTTGTATCTGTGTACTTCATCTTAAACTGTGGATGCTAGCATTGATCCAGGGTCTAGCATTGCAATCACAGGGATCTTTTCCTTTACAAAGGAGGGATCTTACAGATGGTATAAGAGCACTGTGTTGCCTGTAGGATTATGACCCTAGGATTTGAAACCACTAAGGAAATTTTTTAACTTCTTCTACACTTGTCTATTCTTCTCATAAACTTTTCTAATCTTCTCATTCTCATCTCTATTTGTAGATGAACTCCGTCAACGAAGCCGTGAAGAAAGGACCAATCATGACCATGACCTTGGAGTGTGAGACTGAGTTTCCCAAGATTCTCAAGGACCTCATGGAGACCATGGGAGTACATGGTGCAGCAGTGTACAAGGGCTTTCCAGTGATGGAGGAAGGAGTGGAATATTGGTGGGTGCAACTTCACTTGTACAAGAACAAGGAAGACAACCACAAAGAAAAGGGCTTCTGCATGTACACCAACACTTTTATGCACACCACATTCTTTGAGTCAGCAAAGAAGCGACTTGGAAGACTATCAAAGAACTAAGTGCTAGAGTCAAGTGCAGGATGCTCAACCTCCAAAAAGACTTAGAGAAAGAGAAGGAACATACCCAAGAGTTGGAAGTCACCAACCAATCCTTAAGAGGAGATATTATAGACTTAGTGATAGAAGCATGTGAACACGATAGGGTGATTGCCACTAGGAACATTGTGTTAGCCACCAGATCCAGTGAGATAGGATTGTAAACGCACTTCGTTAGTTGGACCACCACCTATCACCTTATTTTCCAAAATGATACCTTAATAAGTTTGAACCTTGGTTGATGTAATGGATTCTTGTATGCATGACTTGTATGATTTTTGTTCCAAGAATGTGTCTGAATGTTGACTTGTTTATCTTAAATTTGTGTTGTTCTAACTTTTTCAATCTTATAAATAGATGCCTATTGCCATCAGCACTGTTGAGGAGTTCCAGGATACCCGTTTTGGTCCTCGTATCGTAGATCTTACTACTTTACTCGATCTCCCTCTTCCTATCATTACGGTGCACCCACTCACCAAGTTTGAGAGGAAGGACCTCTGGGGCTTCAAGGTGAACCAGCCAGGCCTTGATCGAGCCTATTACGGAGGCCATCGTCTTCAAGCTTATGCATGATGACAGGGAGAGAGGCATGGAGGTTGTCATGCAGGATCTGATAGGATGACTGTTAGGCCGTCACTCCCGACAGGTTAGAGGCACACACTTCCACGCCTTCGGAAGGCGTGATGATGACGGAGAGTCCATTGACTTTGAGGACGACTCGAGGGTCACAGCAGAGCCGATACGCCTGTACCTCCAGGACTTAGAGACTCTTATTAGGCACGTGGATACCGATAGGACCAACGTCATGCTTAGTAATGACGAGCTCCAGGTGCAGCTTCGCGAGAAGGACAAGCTCTTCGCGCAGCAGGACGAGATAGTCAAGGAGATAGAGGCAAAGTTCGAGACCCAAGACCGTAAGTTCAAGAGTAAAGAGAAACGTGTCCAGGATAGGAACAAGAGGATCCGTGATATGACCGAGGAACTGCAGTCCAAGGACTTTGAGTTAGAGCAGCAGCAGACAGTGATTGAGAGGCTTCGTTCCCAGAAGAGGGCTCTCAAGGCCAAGATCGACTCTTTAACCACTACCATCGAGGAGAACAAGACCGCAATGGAGAACGCAGGTCTTACCTTTGTCGAGGAGGAGATTGATGCTGAGAAGTAGATTTGACTACTCAGTTATCTTTATTTACCACACTTGTTATTTGTGAACTTATTATTGGACCATCCGACATGTGGATGGCTTGCCACTTGTGTGTTTTTACTTTGAGACTTTTGTTATCTTGTTGTTGAGCTTTTATCCTTGTGTTGCATGCTATGTGTTTGCTTGTGCAATGTATTGTGCATAAATCATGTAAGGGTATCTCATTCTTATCTCTATATGAATAAACCACAGATGCCTCCCCGTCGCGCAAACCCCAACCCCAACCCCAACATTACCCCGGAAATGCAACAAATGATGAATGCGCAGACTCAGCTTATGCAAATGATGACGACGTTCATCCAGAACCAGAACAACAACAACAACCCCAACAACAACAACAATAACAACAACAACAACCCTCCAGGTTTTGATATGCTCACCAGGTTTCTGCGTCTGAGGCCAGCTAAGTTTTCAGGAACAACTGATCCAATGGTGGCCAATGATTGGCTACGTTCTGTGAACAAAGACTTAGTGACCGTGGGATGCACAGATGCTGAAAAAGTCAGGTTCGCGGCACATCTGTTGGAAGGACCAGCCGCCGCATGGTGGGACAATTTCCAGATTACCACACCTATTGATGAGGTGACTTGGGCTATCTTTGAAGATGGTTTTCGTACTACTCATATCTCACCAGGTATGATGAGCCTGAAAAGAAGGAGTTTCACAACTGGCGGCGCCACCACAGTGGCTGAATATATTGAAGAGTTCAACAACTGTGTGCTATGCACCGGATGAGGTTGACAACGATGCCAAAAGGAAGGAAAAGTTTCGAAGGCTTGAATGATGAGCTAAATCTGCAATTGTCTGGCATACGTTCCAACTTACCTGCCAGTGTGACAAGGCTGTTATAGTGGAGAATAAAATGAAGCAAGTCGAGTAGGAAGAGGAAACACTCCGACAAGCACAAGGATCGTCTCATAAACGATCTCACTATGATGATAGTGTCACCAGATCCCACAAGCACGGAAATTTAACAAGCACCACAACCACAACCGTCATGACAACAAGCATCATCGTCATGACAATGATAAGTACAAGAACCACAAGAGTGGATATAAGAGCCACCATAGTGGAGGTGGAAGTGGAAGTAGAAGCCAGCCTAAGACGGACATCACCGGGTTGAGTGCTACAAATGCAAGAAGCTGGGGCATTATGCTAATGAGTGCCCTGAAAAGAAAGTTGAAGGACCTAACAAGCCCAACCCTTTTTAGAAAGGACAGGTTAACCACATCAATGTGGAGGAGGTCTATGAAGAGCCTGATGCTGTTGCTGGTAAGTTCAGACTCAATTCCATCTCAGCATTTGTACTCTTTGATACTGGTGCATCTCATTCATTCATATCAAAAGCATTTGTTGATAGAAATGGGTTTGCATCTGAAACCATTGGGTGTCCTATAAGAGTAAGTTCTCCTGGTGGAGAAATAATAGTAAACTCAGGATGTCATGACCTAATCATAGAAATCGGAAAACATAAGTTTCCAGTAAACTTAATAATCCTGAATTCCCAAGGATTGGATGTGATTTTGGGAATGGATTGGATGGCTAAGTATGAGGGAGTACTAGATTGTGCAAATCGTACAGTTTCACTCACAACCCCTGAAGGTAAGCGGATAAAATTTAAGTCCAATTTTAAATCTAAAGGAAGTAAGCTAAATTATCTTAAGGGGGTTAGCATGGACAGTGTGCCAATTGTGTGTGAATTTCCGGATGTGTTTCCGGAAGAGTTGCCAGGAATGCCACCAGATAGAGATGTGGAGTTTATAATAGATTTGGTACCGTGTTCGACCAAGGGCAAAGAAGCCTTATAAATGTCAGTTGACGAACTTAAGGAACTCAAGAAACAACTTGGAGAACAATTGCAGAAAGGATTCATCCAGCCAAGTTCTTCATCTTGGGGAGCTCCAGTTTTGTTCGTAGAAAAGAGAGATAGAACTCAAAGATTATGCATAGATTACCGTTCTCTCAATGAGGTGACCATCAAGAACAAATATCCTTTGCCAAGAATAAATGACTTGTTTGATCAACTAGAAGGAGCTTGTGTGTTCTCGAAGATTGATCTTCGGTCAGGCTATTTTCAACTCAAGATAAGAGAGCAAGACATACCTAAAACAGCCTTCACCACAAGGTATGGATTGTATGAGTACACTGTGATGCCTTTTGGATTAACCAACGCTCCAACATACTTTATGAATATGATGAACAAAGTGTTCATGGAATTTCTCGACAAGTTCGTTGTCGTTTTCATCGATGACATCTTAGTCTACTCCAAGAGCAAGGAAGAGCATGAAAGACATCTACGCTTGATACTTGAGAAACTAAGGGAACATAAGCTTTATGCCAAATTCAGCAAGTGTGAGTTTTGGTTAGAGGAAGTTGGATTTCTTGGTCATGTTATGACAAAGGATGGTGTAGCAGTTGATCCTGCTAAAGTTTCAGCTGTGAAAGAATGGGAATCTCCTAAGAATGTAAAAGAGGTTCGTAGTTTCCTTGGTTTAGCAGGTTACTACAGAAGGTTCATAGAAATTTTTTCAAAGGTTGCTAAACCAATGACAGAATTGTTAAAGAAAGATAAGAAATTTGCTTGGTCTGAAGGTTGTGAACTCAGCTTTCAGGAATTAAAGAAGAGACTTGTGTCAGCACCAGTTCTGTGCCTACCAGATTTAGAAAAGGATTTCCAAGTGTATTGTGATGCATCGCATCAAGGATTAGGTGCCGTACTTATGCAAGGCGGAAAAGTTGTGGCTTATGCCTCGAGACAACTCAAAACTCATGAAGTAAATTATCCTACTCATGATTTAGAGTTAGCCGCTATTGTCCATGCACTCAAAACATGGAGACATTACCTTTTGGGAAAACATTGTGAAGTATTCACCGACCATAAGAGTTTGAAGTATATCTTCACCCAGAAGGAAATCAATATGAAACAAAGGAGATGGCTAGAACTTATCAAGGATTACGACTTGAGTTTGCAATACCACCCCGGTAAAGCAAATGTAGTAGCAGATGCTCTAAGTCGTAAAGCGTTTGTAAATGGTCTTACCAAAGGTGAATTACCAGATGACTTGTGTAAGCAATTCAAGGAACTCAGGTTGGAGATTGTGCCTGAAGGACATCTCATGTCTTTGGATGTTCAACCCACTCTGTTGGATAAGATTAAAGAAGCTCAAAAGACGGATAAAGAGATCGAAGAGATTAGGGAAAGGATTAGCCAAGGGAAAGCTAAAAGTTTCCATATGGATGAACAAGGTACTTTATGGCACGGGAAACGTATTTGTGTTCCACAAGATCCGGAATTGAGGAAACTGATTCTACAAGAGGCCCATAACTCTCCATATTCTATTCACCCGGGAAACACCAAAATGTACATGGATATGAAAGAAAGATTTTGGTGGAACAATCTCAAAAGGGACATCGCCGAACACATTGCTTTGTGTGATGTGTGTAGTAGAGTGAAAGCGGAGCATCAGAAACCAGCAGGTTTGCTTCAACCAATGCCTATTCCTGAATGGAAGTGGGAAAATATTGGTATGGATTTCATTACCGGATTACCAAGGACCAGGTCAGGGTATGATTCCATATGGGTAGTAGTGGATCGCCTAACTAAAGTAGCTCATTTTATACCAGAAGACAACTTATACCAGTGCCAAGTTAGCCAAAATCTACATGAGCAGAATTGTATGCCTTCACGGTGTACCTAAGAGTATTGTGTCTGATAGAGGAACTCAGTTCACTTCTCACTTTTGGAGACAGCTTCATGAATCTTTAGGAACGAGATTGGAATTCAGCACTGCTTTTCATCCTGAAACTGATGGACAAACAGAAAGGACTAATCAAATTCTTGAAGACATGTTGAGGGCATGTGCCCTAGACTATGGAGCAAGTTGGGATGAAAGTCTGCCTTACGCAGAGTTCTCTTACAACAAATCACCAATCTAGCATTGGGATGGCACCATTTGAGTTTCTCTACGGAAGAAAGTGTACCACCCCATTGCTATGGAATGGTGTGGGAGAAAGAAGTTTGTTTGGACCAGATCTTATCAAAGACGCCGAAGAAAAGGTCAAATTGGTTAGGGACAGGTTGAAGATAGCACAGTCTCGATAGAAAAGCTACGCAGATGCTAAGCGTAGAGAAGTCACTTACGAAGTTGGGGATAGATCTTATCTTAGAGTATCACCACTTCGTGGAGTGAAAAGATTTGGAGTCAAAGGAAAGTTAGCACCAAGATATGTTGGACCATTCAACATTCTAAGTCGCAAGGGAGAAGTTGCATATGAAATTGAATTGCCAGCATCTTTATCAGCAGTCCATAATGTTTTTCATGTGAGTCAGCTTAAGAAATGTCACCCAGAGATGGAAGGATCTTCTTTGAAGGATACCATATCTTTGGAAGAAGTTCAACTAGAAAATGATCTCACTTATGAAGAAAAGCCTGTCAAAATTCTTGAGACCACAGAAAGAGTCACAAGGACAAAAACTATCAAGTTTTGCAAAGTACAATGGAACCATCATTCCGAAGAAGAAGCAACATGGGAAAGAGAAGATGATCTTCGGAAAGACCACCCACACCTATTTGCTAACCAATCTGAATCTCGAGGGCGAGATTCATTTTAAGGGGGTTAGATTTGTAACATCCCAAAAATCATGTTTCAAAACTCATTCATATCATCCTTGCAACTTTCATTCATTTAGGGTTTTTCTCAAAATCATTTAGATGCATAAACTTAGGCTATGATTTCGTGTGGGCAATTTATCTCAATTGGCCAACACCATTTGAGATTTGATTGTCTATGAACTTGTTTGCTTGCCTCCATGGTTGGAAAGATTAGGTATAGCATTTTAACCCAAGTTTCCAATTTAGAAATATTTTCAAACCCTATTTCAAACATTTGCAAACTAGAGCAAAAGTCTCTGTTTGATTTGGAGTCCAAGCTTGACCAAACCCTTGCTAGTAACCACATGGTTAATTGACTAGTTTTTGAACCCACAGAACCCTGCAAAAATTCCCAAAGCTGTTTGAATTCAAAAGGATTTGAATTCATATCAAAAATCATTCCAGAAAATAGAATCTGAGTTTGATCCTGGCTCAGAAGGAACGCTAGCTATATGCTTAACACATGCAAGTCGAACGTTGTTTTCGGGGAGCTGGGCAGAAGGAAAAGCGGCTCCTAGCTCATCCTGAAAATGAAGCTTGATAAGATCAAATATCACTCTTCTTTGCCCTGGAATCTTATCTGTCTTATTGACGAAATCAATTAACCCAGCGTCTGTTGAATGAAAGTTCTCCGAGATTAGAAATAGAAAAAGAAAAAGATTTAGACAGAAATAAAATAGAGCAGCCCACTAAGGCCCAGCAAAACCAGCCCAGTCTTCTCCTCGAATAAAACTTTTGGCACCAATTTTCTTACCCACTCAGTCACAGACAAACGGGACCCACCTCTCCCTCTCACTCACTCGCTGACAACAGACCCCACCTCCTCTTATTTTCCCCCGAACCGTTTTTCCTCACCGCCGAATCAGCCCACAGAGACACTGACCAGTGGACCTCCTCCTCTCTCCTTTTCCCACTGACTGGTAGGCCCGCTATCACTGTTCATCGTCTCCTTCACCCACCCCGCAGCGACCAGTTCTTCTCCCCCCCGTTCTGCCGTTGATTGCTCCAGCTTAATTCGCCTTAACGCGACCGACGTTACCAGCTTTGATCACGCAGTCTTAAACGCCCATGTCTCCTCTATAAATCCCCTCTGACACCCCGCGCTGGCACGCCTTAGACCGCCCCCAATTCCTCCCCGAACGCCCCCTGCTCCGACGACTTCCCTCGCCGATTCCGGCCAACTCCGACCACCCCTCTGCCTCTACTTCACGCGAGTGGACTCCTCTCGACCTCACGCATCTCCTAATACTCCTGGTTCACCACGTGACCAGACACCGTCTCATGACAAGCTCGACTTCCACGCTGCTCGCTTCCTCTCCGGCGAAGCCCACAGGTAGTTTCCGGCCGCCCCTCGCCTTCCCGTTCATGCCCACGACTTCGCCTTGACCCTGTGAACCTAACCACGTTGTTGTTTTGCCTTGGGGTGATTCACAGCGACGTCCACGACGACCACCCGACGCACCGACGCCGTCTTCCACTCCGGCGAGCAATCGCAGTCGTACCAGAGCGCCCCTCGCCCGACCAACACCTCCCCAAGCATCGCCGTGACCTCCTGAGCCTGGTGAGCAACCCCTCCTTCTCCCTCACCCCCTGTAGCGTCGCCTGGGCTAAATAGCCACCGCAGCTACTGCCATTCTCGTCAATGCGATAAAGAACCGTTCGATCTAGATCGGGCGTGTACGATAGAACCACTTAAACGCGAATGGGTACGCTCTGAGGACCGTGCGATCGATCTGATCCAACGCCCCACAGCTGTGATCCGCAGCGAACCGGTACCGTCCAATGATATCGCGCCGCGTGGCACTAGATCTGTTTAAAAAGAAATTTGAAAACAGATTTATTTGCAAACTTCAAACCCTTGTAACTTTGGATCCACACGTCCAAAATTTACAAATTTTATACCGTTGGATTCAGTAAAACAAGACCTTTCTGCCTATCCTTTTTGTTTAGCAAATAGTAACCAATAGATTGGCTTAAATTGCAGAAACCTGTTTGAGGCCTTTTTGAGTATAGATTTAGTTTAGTATTTTGTTTTAGGGTTATTTTGCTTAGTTGGCAAACTTGTGACTTGTTAAGTTTCTGTATTCATGAACTTGATTGGTAGAGTTTTTCAAAAATCACCACTTAGTAGATTCATGCATGCATGCATTCATATTATCCTTGTTTGTATATATTTGTGTGTAATTGTGTGCTACAACTTTGTGTGTAGATTTTGCTAGTGATTGTGATTGTGACGAGTGCTACTGTCCACACTACCAAGGCAAGTGATATCTTCATGAATATTCCATTCCTATATTTTATACTTGCATTAGATATATTTTGTTAAGACTTGCATGCCACACTTGTCAAATGATGTTGGGAAATCCTATATAGATTAGAATGCTAGAGTTGCTAGGAAAAATTCCCTAAGGATAAGTTGCCATGCCATGCTTAGCCTAGCTATTAGAAAACAAGGGTGGTTTATATATTCACACTATGGAAAAATATTCTAAGTCTAAGGACTTGTTTTTATTTAACAAAACAACTAAGTTAATGAATCACCTGGGTGGAATGGAAAGAATGGTTTATGTTGAGTGGTTCACAAGGCCATGGACTTGGCTTGTGTATCTCACTTGTGGATGGCCACCCAGGAACAAAGAGATTTGAGATGTCAAATGTTGAGAAGCTTCAAGTGCAACCACTTGGCAATATGGGCTCTGCCATGATCTTAGGATGCTAGAACTTAGTCTTTTGGACAGTGGGTGGTAGAGGGAATGATAGGTTGGAACGCGTCCATTTGACTAAGGAAAGGCTACTGAAGGATCATGTCTTGGGAAACCAAGGCTTGTGGGGAAAGTGCACCACCTCTGCAGAGTGTAAAACCTAAGTACTTAGCCATGTCCCTGGTAAAGGACAATTTGAGCATCAAGACATGGAAACTTCAAGAATCTCATCACTCCAATTTCTAAATAAAACTTGTGGGTGAACAAGGGTTAAAGGATCTTCAGTCCTTGATTGGTAGATGCCCTGAGTGGATCTTCAGTCTTTGATTGGTAGATGCCTTGGGTGTTTTGTGCCTTACAAAAACTTAGTATTTTCAAAAAGTTAGGAAAAATCTATTTTGAGCAATGCAAGCCTAAGATCCACCAGCCAAATGCATATAGTATTATAGTCCACTTAAAATATACTAAGGTATCACTTGCCAATACTATTCCAAAGTATTGACCCTCTGTGGCTGTAACTTGTAATGTTGCAGGTTATTCTGATGATGATTAGGAGTCATGAGTCTACACTCAACATGCTTGCCTGTGGCACATGAAGATGAAGACTTATGTTTATTTACATATTCCATAAACTCTTGTATTAGGCCTTTGGCCATGAGTTGTAAAAGACTATGTTTTATCTCTGGAATGACTGTAATAAACGACCTTTGTATCTGTGTACTTCATCTTAAACTGTGGATGCTAGCATTGATCCAGGGACTAGCATTGCAATCACAGGGATCTTTTCCTTTACAAAGGAGGGATCTTACAGTGTTCTGTTGCTAAACCACCTTGACCCACTAGAGTCATTGAATGTGTGTTCTTTTCCTAAACCACATTGATCCACTGGTGACATTGCATGTGTGTTCTTTTCCTAAACCACATTGATCCACCAGAGTCATTGCATGTGTGTTATTTTCCTAAACCACATTGATCCACTATTATCATTGCATGTGTGTTCATTTCGTGACCCACATGGATCCACTAGAGTCATTGCATGTGTGTTCTTTTCCTGAAACACATTGATCCACTAGAGTCATTGAATGTGTGTTCTTTTCCTAAACCACATCGATCCACTACAGTTGTTGCATGTGTGTTCTTTTCGTAAACCACATTGATCCACTGGTGACATTTGCATGTGTGTTCTTTTACTAAACCACATTTCTCCACTAGTGTTATTGCATGTGTTTTCATTTCCTAAACCATATTGATCCACTAGAGTCATTGCATGTGTGTTCTTTTCTTAAACCACATTGATCCACTAGTGACATTTTCATGTGTATTCTTTTCCTAAAACACATTGATCCACTAGTGACATTGCATGTGTTTTCTTTTCCTAAACCACATTGATCCACTGGTAACATTGCGTGTGTGTTCTTTTCCTAAACCACATGGATCCACTAGTGTCATTGCATGTGTGTTATTTTCCTGAACAACATTGATCCACTAGAGACATTGCATGTGTGTTCTTTTTCCACACCACATGGATCCACTGGTGACATTTCTTGTGTTTTTTTCCTAAACCACATTGATCCACTAGAGTCATTGCATGTGTGTTCTTTTACTAAACCACATGGATCCACTATAGTCATTGCATGTGTGTTATTTTCCTAAACCACATTGATCCACTTGTGTTATTGCATACGTGTTCTTTACCTAACACACATGGATCCACTAGAGTCATTGCATGTGTGTTCTTTTCATATAACACATCGATCCACTAGTGTCATTGAATGTGTGTTCTTTTCCTAAACTACATTGATCCACTAGAGTCATTGCATGTGTGTTCTTTTCCTAAACCACATTGATACACTAGTGACATTTGCATGTGTGTTCTTTTCCTAAACCACATTGATCCACAGGTGGCATTGCATGTGTGTTATTTTCCTAAACCACATTGATCTACTTGTGACATTCCAGGTGTGTTCTTTTCCTAAACCACATGGATCCACTGGTGTCATTGCATGTATGTTCTTTTCCCGAACCACACTGATCCACCAGATTCATTGCATGTGTGTTATTTTACTAAACCACATGGATCCACTAGTGACATTGCATGTGTGTTCTTTTCCTAAACCACATTGATCCACTAGAGTCATTGCGTGTGTGTTCTTTTCCTAAACCACCTGGATCCACTGGTGATATTGCATGTGTGTTCTTTTCCTAAATCACATTGATCCACTGGTGTAATTGCATATGTGTTCTTTTACTGAACTACATTGATCCACTAGATTCATTGCATCTATGTTATTTTCCTAAACTACATTGATCCACTAGTGACATTGCATGTGTTTTCTTTTCCTAAACCACATGGATCCACTAGTGACATTGCATTTGTGTTCTTTTCCTAAACCACATGGATCCACTGGTGACATTGCATGTGTGTTCTTTTCATAAACCACATGGATCCACTCGTGACATTGCATGTGTGTTCTTTTCCTAAACCACATTGATCCACTGGTGACATTGCATGTGTGTTCTTTTCCTAAACCACATGGATCCACTAGTGTTATTGCGTGTGTGGTCTTTTCCTGAACCACATTGATCCACTAGTGACATTGCATATGTGTTGTTTTCCTAAACCAAATTGATCCACTAGACTCATTGCATGTGTGTTATTTTCCTAAACCACATGGATCCACTAGTGTCATTGCATGTGTATTCTTTTCCTAAACTACATGGATCCACCAGAGTCATTGAATGCGTGTTCTTTTCCAAAACCACATTGATCCACTTGTGTCATTGCATGTGTGTTCTTATCCTAACCCACATGGATCCACCGGAGTAATTGCATGTGTGTTATTTTCCTAAAACACATTGATCCACTAGAGTGATTTAATGTGTGCTCTATTTCCTAAACCACATTGATCCACTAGAGTCATTGCATGTGTGTTCTTTTCCTAAACCACATTGATCCACCAGAGTCATTGCATGTGTGTTCTTTTCCTAAAGCACATGGATCCACTAGTGACATTGCATGTGTGTTATTTTCCTAACCCACATGGATCCACCGGAGTAATTGCATGTTTGTTATTTTCCTAAAACACATTGATCCACTAGAGTGATTTAATGTGTGTTCTTTTCCTAAACCACATTGATCCACTAGAGTCATTGCATGTGTGTTCTTTTCCTAAACCACATGGATCCACCAGAGTCATTGCATGTGTGTTCTTTTCCTACACCACATGGATGCACTGGTGTCATTGCATGTGTGTTGTTTTCCTGAACCACACTGATCCACCAGATTCATTGCATGTGTGTTATTTTCCTAAATCACATGGATCCACTGGTGACATTGCATGTGTGTTCTTTTCCTGAACCACATTGATCCACTAGAGTCATTGTGTGAGTGTTCTTTTCCTAATCCACATGGATACACTAGAGTCATTGCATGTGTGTTCTTTTCCTAAACCACGTGGATCCACTGGTGATATTGCATGTGTGTTCTTTTTGTAAATCACATTGATCCACTTGTGTCATTGCATATGTGTTCTTTTTCTGAACCACATGGATCCACTAGATTCATTGCATCTATGGTGTTTTCCTGAACCACATTGATCCACTAGTGACACTGCATGTGTTTTCTTTTCCTAAACCACACGGATCCACTAGTGACAATGCATGTGTGTTCTTTTCCTAAACCACATGGATCCACTGGTGACATTGCATGTGTGTTCTTTTCCTAAACCACATGGATCCACTGGTGTCATTGCATGTGTGTTCTTTTCCTAAACCACATTTATCCACTGGTTACATTGCATGTGTTTTGTTTTCCTAAACCACATTGATCCACTTGTGACATTGCATGTGTGTTCTTTTCCTAAACCACATGGATCCACTGGTGTCATTGTATGTGTGGTCTTTTCCTGAACCACATTGATCCACTAGTGACATTGCATGTGTGTTGTTTTCCTAAACCACATTGATCCACTAGACTCATTGCATGTGCGTTCTTTTCCTAAACCACATGGATCCACTAGTGTCATTCCATGTGTGTTCTTTTCCTAAACTACATGGATCCACTAGAGTCATTGAATGTGTGTTCTTTTCCAAAACCACATTGATCCACTAGTGGCATTGCATGTGTGTTCTTATCCTAACCCACATGGATCCACCGGAGTAATTGCATGTGTGTTATTTTCCTAAAACGTATTGATCCACTAGAGTGATTTAATGCGTGTTCTTTTCCTATCCACATTGATCCACTAGAGTCATTGCATGTGTGTTCTTTTCCTAAACCACATTGATCCACCAGAGTCATGGCATGTGTGTTCTTTTCCTAAACCACACGGATCCACTAGTGACCTTGCATGTGTGTTCTTTTCCTAACCCACATGGATCCACCAGAGTAATTGCATGTGTGTTATTTTACTAAAACACATTGATCCACTAGAGTGATTTAATGTGTGTGTTCTTTTCCTAAACCACATTGATCCACTAGAGTCATTGCATCTGTGTTCTTTTCCTAAACCACATGGATCCACTAGAGTCATTGCATGTGTGTTCTTTTCCTAAACCACATGGGTTCACTAGTGATATTGCATGTGTGTTCTTTTCCTAAACCACATTGATCCACTTGTGTCATTGCATATGTGTTCTTTTCGTGAACCACATGGATCCACTAGATTCATTGCATCTATATTATTTTCCTGAACCACATGGATCCACTGATGTCATTGCATGTGTGTTCTTTTCCTAAACAACATTAATCCACTAGTGTCATTGCATGTGTGCTATTTTCCTAAACCACATTGATCCACTGGTGACATTGCATGTATGTTCTTCTCCTAAACCACATTGATCCAGTAGAGTCATTGCATGTGTGTTACTTTCCTAAACCACATGGATCCACTGGTGACATTTCATGTGTGTTCTTTTCCTAAACCACATTGCTACAATAGTGACATTGCTTGTGTGTTCTTTTCCTAAAACACATTGATCCACTAGAGTCATTGAATGTGTGTTCTTTTCCTAAACCACATCTATCCACTATAGTCGTTGCATGTGTGTTCTTTTCCTAAAGCACATTGATCCACTGGTGACATTTGCATGTGTGTTCTTTTCCTAAACCACATTGATCCACTTGCATGTGTTTTCATTTCCTAACCCACATGGATCCAGTAGAGTCATTGCATGTGTGTCCTTTTCCTAAAACACATTAATCCACTAGAGTCATTGAATGTGTGTTCTCTTGCTAAACCACATTGATCCACTAGAGTCATTGCATGTGTGTTCTTTTCCTAAACCACATTGATCCACTGGTGACATTTGCATATGTGTTCTTTTCTTAAACCACATTGATCCACTAGTGACATTGCATGTGTGTTCTTTTCCTGAACCACATTGATCCACTAGTGACATTGCATGTGTGTTCTTTTCCTAAACCACATTGATCCACTAGATTCATTGCATGTGTGTTCTTTTCCTAAACCACATGGATCCACTAGTGTCATTGTATGTGTGTTCTTTTCCTAAACTACATGGATCCACTAGAGTCATTGAGTGTGTGTTCTTTTCCAAAACCACATTGATCCACTAGTGTCATTGCATGTGTGTTCTTATCCTAACCCACATGAATCCACAAGAGTAATTGCATGTGTGTTATTTTACTAAAACACATTGATCCACTAGAGTCATTTAATGTCTGTTCTTTTCCTAAACCACATTGATCCACTAGAGTCATTGCATTTTTGTACTTTTCCTAAACCACTGGTGACATTTTCATGTGTGTTCTTTTCCTAAACCACATTGATCCACTAGTGACATTGCATGTGTTTTCTTTTCCTAAACCACATTGATCCACTGGTAACATTGCATGTGTGTTCTTTTCCTAAACCACATGGATCCACTAGTGTCATTGCATGTGTGTTCTTTTCCGGAACAACATTGATCCACTAGAGACATTGCATGTGTGTTCTTTTTCCACACCACATGGATCCACTGGTGACATTTCATGTGTTTTTTTCCTAAACCACATTGATCCACTAGAGTCATTGCATGTGTGTTCTTTTCCTAAACCACATGGATCCACTATAGTCATTGCATGTGTGTTATTTTCCTGAACCACATTGATTAAATTGTGTTATTGCATCTATGTTCTTTACCTAACCCACATGGATCCACTAGAGTCATTGCATGTGTGTTCTTTTCACAGAACACATCGATCCACTAGTGTCATTGAATGTGTGTTCTTTTCCGAAACTACATTGATCCACTAGAGTCCTTGCATGTGTGTTCTTTTCCTAAACCACATTGATCCACTAGTGACATTTGCATGTGTGTTCTTTTCCTAAACCACATTGATCCACAGGTGACATTGCATGTGTGTTCTTTTCCTAAACCACATTGATCCACTCGTAACATTGCATGTGTGTTCTTTTCCTAAACCACATGGATCCACTGGTGTCATTGCATGTGCGTTCTTTTCCTGAACAACATTGATCCACTAGAGACATTGCATGTGTGTTCTTTTCCACACCACATGGATCCACTGGTGACAGTTCCTGTGTTTTTTTCCTAAACCACATTGATCCACTAGAGTCATTGCATGTGTGTTCTTTTCCTAAACCACATGGATCCACTATAGTCATTACATGTGTGTTATTTTCCTAAACCACATTGATCCACTTGTGTTATTGCATCTGTGTTCTTTACCTAACCCACATGGATCCACTAGAGTCATTGCATGTGTGTTCTTTTCAGAACACATCGATCCACTAGTGTCATTGAATGTGTGTTCTTTTCCTAAACTACATTGATCCACTAGAGTCATTGCATGTGTTATTTTCCTAAACCACATTGATCCACTAGTGACATTTGCATGTGTGTTCTTTTCCTAAACCACATTGATCCATAGGTGACATTGCATGTGTGTTCTTTTCCTAAACCACATTGATCTACTTGTGACATTCTAGGTGTGTTCTTTTCCGAAAGCACATGGATCCACTGGTGTCATTGTATGTATGTTCTTTTCCCGAACCACACTGATGCACCAGATTCATTGCATGTGTGTTCTTTTCCTAAACCACATGGATCCACTGGTGACATTGCATGTGTGTTCTTTTCCTGAACCACATTGATCCACTAGAGTCATTGCGTGTGTGTTCTTTTCCTAAACCACATGGATCCACTAGTGATACTGCATGTGTGTTCTTTTCGTAAATCACATTGATCCACTGGTGTCATTGCATATGTGTTCTTTTACTGAACTACATAGATCCACTAGATTCATTGCATCTATGTTATTTTCCTGAACCAAATTGATCCACTAGTGACATTGCATGTGTTTTCTTTTCCTAAACCACATGGATCCACTAGTGATATTGCATGTGTGTTCTTTTCCTAAACCACATGGATCCACTAGTGACATTGCATGTGTGTTCTTTTCCTAAACCACATGGATCCACTGGTGTCATTGCATGTGTGTTCTTTTCCTAAACCACATTTATCCACTGGTAACATTGCATGTGTGATTTTTTCCTAAACCACATTGATCCAATGGTGACATTGCATGTTTGTTCTTTTCCTAAACCACATGGATCCACTAGTGTCATTGCGTGTGTGGTCTTTTCCTGAACCACATTGATCCACTAGTGACATTGCATGTGTGTTGTTTTCCTAAACCACATTGATCCACTAGACTCATTGCATGTGTGTTCTTTTCGTAAACCACATGGATCCATTAGTGTCATTGCATGTGTATTATTTTCCTAAACTACATGGATCCACTAGAGTCATTGAATGTGTGTTCTTTTCCAAAACCACATCGATCCGCTGGTGAAATTGCATGTGTGTTCTTATCCGAACCCACATGGATCCACCAGAGTAATTGCATGTGTGCTATTTTCCTAAAACACATTGACCCGCTAGAGTGATTTAATGTGTGTTCTTTTCCTAAACCACATTGATCCACTAGAGTCATTGCATATGTGTTCTTTTCCTAAACCACATTGATCCACCAGAGTCATTGCATGTGTGTTTTTTCCTAAACCACATGGATCCACTAGTGACATTGCATGTGTGTTCTTTTCCTAATCCACATGGATCCACCGGAGTAATTGCATGTTTGTTATTTTCCTAAAACACATTGATCCACTAGAGTGATTTAATGTGTGTTCTTCTCCTAAACCACATTGTTCCACTAGAGTCATTGCATGTGTGTTCTTTTCCTAAACCACATGGATCCACTAGTGTCATTGCGTGTGTGGTCTTTTCCTGAACCACATTGATCCACTAGTGACATTGCATGTGTGTTGTTTTCCTAAACCACATTGATCCACCAGATTCATTGCATGTGTGTTCTTTTCGTAAACCACATGGATCCATTAGTGTCATTGCATGTGTATTATTTTCCTAAACTACATGGATCCACTAGAGTCATTGAATGTGTGTTCTTTTCCAAAACCACATCGATCCGCTGGTGAAATTGCATGTGTGTTCTTATCCTAACCCACATGGATCCACCAGTAATTGCATGTGTTATTTTCCTAAAACACATCAATTCGCTTAGAGTGATTTAATGTGTGTTCTTTTCCTAAACCACATTGATCCACTAGAGTCATTGCATATGTGTTCTTTTCCTAAACCACATTGATCCACCAGAGTCATTGCATGTGTGTTTTTTCCTAAACCACATGGATCCACTAGTGACATTGCATGTGTGTTCTTTTCCTAAACCACATTGATCCACCGAGTAATTGCATGTTTGTTATTTTCCTAAAACACATTGATCCACTAGAGTGATTTAATGTGTGTTCTTCCTAAACCCCATTGTTCCACTAGAGTCATTGCATGTGTGTTCTTTTCCTAAACCACATGGATCCACCAGAGTCATTGCATGTGTGTTCTTTTCCTACACCACATGGATCCACTAGTGTCATTGCATGTGTTGTTTTCCTGAACCACACCGATCCACAGATTCATTGCATGTGTGTTCTGCTCCTAAACCACATGGATCCACTTGTGACATTGCATGTGTGTTCTTTTCCTGAACCACATTGATCCACTAGAGTCATTGTGTGTGTGTTCTTTTCCTAAACCACATGGATCCACTAGAGTCATTGCATGTGTATTTTTTCCTAAACCACATGGATCCACTGGTGATATTGCATGTGTGTTCTTTTCCTAAATCACATTGATCCACTAGTGTCATTGCATATGTGTTCTTTTACTGAACCACATGGATCCACTAGATTCATTGCATCTATGTTATTTTCCTGAACCACATTGATCCACTAGTGACATTGCATGTGTTTTCTTTTCCTAAACCACACGGATCCACTAGTGACATTGCATGTGTGTTCTTTTCCTAAACTACATGGATCCACTGGAGACATTGCATGTGTTTTATTTTCCGAAACCACATGGATCCACTGTTGTCATTACATGTGTGTTCTTTTCCTAAACCACATTGATCCACTAGAGTCATTGCATATGTGTTCTTTTCCTAAACCACATTGATCCACCAGAGTCATTGCATGTGTGTGTTTTCCTAAACCACATGGATCCACTAGTGACATTGCATGTGTGTTTTTTCCTAACCCACATGGATCCACCGTGAGTAATTGCATGTTTGTTATTTTCCTAAAACACATTGATCCACTAGAGTGATTTAATGTGTGTTCTTCTCCTAAACCACATTGGTCCACTAGAGTCATTGCATGTGTGTTCTTTTCCTAAACCACATGGATCCACCAGAGTCATTGCATGTGTGTTCTTTTCCCACACCACATGGATCCACTAGTGTCATTGCATGTGTGTTGTTTTCCGAACCACACTGATCCACCAGATTCATTGCATGTGTTCTGCTCCTAAACCACATGGATCCACTTGTGACATTGCATGTGTGTTCTTTTCCTGAACCACATTGATCCACTAGAGTCATTGCATGTGTGTTCTTTTCCTAAACCACATGGATCCACTAGAGTCATTGCATGTGTGTTTTTTCCTAAACCACATGGAACCACGGTTGATATTGCATGTGTGTTCTTTTCCTAAAACACATTGATCCACTGGTGTCATTGCATATGTGTTCTTTACTGAACCACATGGATCCACTAGATTCATTGCATCTATGTTATTTTCCTAAACCACATTGATCCACTAGTGACATTGCATGTGTTTTCTTTTCCTAAACCACACGGATCCACTAGTGACATTGCATGTGTGTTCTTTTCCTAAACTACATGGATCCACTGAGACATTGCATGTGTTTTCTTTTCCGAAACCACATGGATCCACTGTTGTCATTACATGTGTGTTCTTTTCCTAAACCAGATTGATCCACTAGAGTCATTGCATATGTGTTCTTTTCCTAAACCACATTGATCCACCAGAGTCATTGCATGTGTGTGTTTTCCTAAACCACATGGATCCACTAGTGACATTGCATGTGTGTTCTTTTCCTAACCCACATGGATCCACCGGAGTAATTGCATGTTTGTTATTTTCCTAAAACACATTGATCCACTAGAGTGATTTAATGTGTGTGTTCTTGTCCTAAACCAGATTGCTCCACTAGAGTCATTGCATCTGTGTTCTTTTCCTAAACCACATGGATCCACCAGAGTCATTGCATGTGTGTTCTTTTCCTACACCACATGGATCCACTAGTGTCATTGCATGTGTGTTGTTTTCCTGAACCACACTGATCCACCAGATTCATTGCATGTGTGTTCTGCTCCTAAACCACATGGATCCACTTGTGACATTGCATGTGTGTTCTTTTCCTGAACCACATTGATCCACTAGAGTCATTGCATGTGTGTTCTTTTCCTAAACCACATGGATCCACTAGAGTCATTGCATGTGTGTTTTTTCCTAAACCACATGGATCCACTGGTGATATTGCATGTGTGTTCTTTTCCTAAATCACATTGATCCACTGGTGTCATTGCATATGTGTTCTTTTCCTGAACCACATGGATCCACTAGATTCATTGCATCTATGTTATTTTCCTGAACCACATTGATCCACTAGTGACACTGCATGTGTTTTCTTTTCCTAAACCACACGGATCCACTAGTGACATTGCATGTGTGTTCTTTTCCCAAACCACATGGATCCACTTGAGACATTGCATGTGTTTTCTTTTCCGAAACCACATGGATCCACTGGTGTCATTACATGTGTGTTCTTTTCCTAAACCACATTTATCCACTGGTGACATTGCATGTGTTTTGTTTTCCTAAACCATATTGATCCACTTGTGACATTGCATTTGTGTTCTTTTCCTAAACCACATGGATCCACTGGTGTCATTGTATGTGTGGTCTTTTCCTAAACCACATTGATCCACTAGTGACATTGCATGTGTGTTGTTTTCCTAAACCACACTGATCCACTAGACTCATTGCATGTGCGTTCCTTTCCTAAACAACATGGATCCACTAGTATCATTCCATGTGTGTTTTTTCCTAAACTACATGGATCCACTAGAGTCATTCAATGTGTGTTCTTTTCCAAAACCACATTGATCCCCTAGTGGCATTGCATGTGTGTTCTTATCCTAACCCACATGGATCCACCGGAGTAATTGCATGTGTGTTATTTTCCTAAAACGCATTGATCCACTAGAGTGATTTAATGTGTGTACTTTTCCTATCCACATTGATCCACTAGAGTCATTCCATGTGTGTTCTTTTCCTAAACCACATTGACACACCAGAGTCATGGCATGTGTGTTCTTTTCCTAAACCACATGGATCCACCAGTGACATTGCATGTGTGTTCTTTTCCTAACCCACATGGATCCACCGGAGTAATTGCATGTGTGTTATTTTCCTAAAACACATTGATCCACTAGAGTGATTTAATGTGTGTTCTTTCTCCTAAACCACATTGATCCACTAGAGTCCTTGCATGTGTGTTCTTTTCCTAAACCACATTAATGCACCGTGACTGATATGTTGCAAACGATATCTATAATTTTGATGTTCCATGCTTGTTTTATATGTACTTTCTTATGTTTTGTAAACACTTTGAGTATTTCTATACACTTTCTTAGACTAACCTATTAACAAGTACTGCTTTTCTTCTGCTTTTGGTTCCAGAAAGTTAGAAAATGAATATTCTCGTAATTGGACTAGGCAATAGCCAAAGTCGTTATTTTACCGGAAGACTCACGGAGCCAGAAGACGAGACGGAGAGGGGCCACAGGGCGGCCACACCATGTGGTGGCGCAGGCTAGCCTAGTCTGCGCCACCGGGTGGTGGGGCCTCGCCACCCACCGACCTTACCTCTTCGCCTATAAGATCCTCCCGATGCAAAAACCCTAAATCATCCAGCCACGAAAGTTCCACTGCCATGCCAAGGGAGATTGGGGGACAGAAAGTCTGTTCGGCACCTGGGACGGGAAGTGCCCCGAGCCATCTCCATCGATCTCCACCACCATCTCCATCGCATTGCTGATTCCCATGATGAGGAGGGAGTAGTTCTCTCGAGGCTAAGGGTTCTACCGGTAGCTATGTGTTCATCTCTCTCTCTATGCATGATCATATTATGATCATGAGCTTTGTAATCAAGTAGATCTACCTTGCTACTCAAGTGCTTTAATAGATCCCTGCTCTCCCCATGTGTGTGAAGTTGACAGTGTGCACACCATGGTGGCACTTAGGCTAGAGATTACAAATACTTGTTATGAGTTATATTTGGAGTTGGATGTCTTTATGAAATTGTGGTGTTTGTTGGAACCATCTAGAGCACAAGGTGAGGTGGGGTTATCTAGATGGGAAAGATGAACTTTGAGGTGTCTGTAATAGCCCTACCAACGATTAGAGTGTCCAATCGAGAGTAGTTGTAGTATCATAAAGAAGAATATATTTATATGAGAGTGTTCACTAGTGAAAGTATGATCCTAGGCCTTGTTTCGTAGCATTGAAACACCATTGGCAACTAGATCTGTTACATGTTTGCTTGCTTCCTTCTTTATTTCAGTTTGCCTTTAGTCTTTTCCCACATCAACCACACGCTAGCAAGCTATTTTCTGACACCGTTACCACTTATAATTATCTATACCACTTTTATTTCACTATCTCTTGCAACTATACACCTGACAAGTGTATTGGGTGTGTTGGGGACACAAGAGACTTCTTGTATCATGATTGCAGGGTTGCTTGAGAGGGAATACCTTTGACCACTTCCTCCCTGAGTTCGATAAACCTTGGGTAATTCACTTAAGGGAAAACTTGCTGCTATTCTACACACCTCTACACTTGAAGGCCAAACAATTGTCTACAAGAATAGAAGTGCGTAGACATCAGTGACATTTGCATGTATGTTCTTTTCCTAAACCACATGGATCCACTTGTGACATTGCATGCGTGTTATTTTCCCAAAACACATTGATCCACTAGAGTCATTGCATGTGTGTACTTTTCCTAAATGACATTGATCCACTTGTGATATTTCATGTGTGTTCATTTCCTAACCCACATGTATCCACTAGAGTTAGTGCATGTATGTTCTTTTCCTAAACTACATTGATCCACTTGTGACATTTTGCATGTGTGTTCTTTCCTAGACCACATTGATCCACTAGTGACATTGCATGTGTTTTTTTCCTAAACCACATGGATCCACTAGAGATTGCATGTGTTTTTTCCTAAACCACATGGATCCACTTAGTGTCATTGCATGTGCCTTTTCCAGTCAATATTGATCCACTAAGACATTGCATTGCAGTTCTTTCCCAATGATATTGATCCACCCAACATTTCATGTGCTCATTTCTAAACCACATGGATTCACTTCAAAGACATTGCACCTAAGTTGTTTTCTCTAACTCCACTTATTCCATTTAGAGCCACTGTATGTGTGTTCTTTTACTAAACCACATTGATCTACCAGAGCTTGGCCTCCATGTGTGTTTTTTCTGGAAATTCACAGGATCTTACTTAGTGACATTTCATGTGGGTTCTTTCCTAAAGCACATTGATCCACTTGAGTCAATGTGATGTGTGTGCTTTTCCAAACCACATTGATCCACTAGTCATTGTATGCATTCTTTTTCAACTACATAGATCCACAAGAGGCATTGTATGTAAGCTCGTCTCTAAACTACATAATTCACCAGACATTGCATGTGTTTTTTTCCTAAACCACATGGATTCACTAGAGTTACCGGGAATGTGTGTTATTTTCCCAAAGAATATTGATCCACCGTGACATTTCCATGTATTGCCTTCTAACCATATGGATCCACCATGGACATTGCATGTGTTCTTTCTTCCTAAACTATACCGATTCAGCTCATAGAGTCATTGTATTTTGATTCTCCTAAACCATATGGATCCACCGTTATGATATCAGGCCAAAATTTTTCCCAAACACATTGATCCAATTAGAGTCATTGCATGTGTTCTTCCCAAGTTCATACAAGGATCCACTAGAGTCATTACGTGTTCTTTGCCATACCACTTATATCCACTAGAGACATTGTATGTTCTTTCTAAACCATATAGATCCACTAGAGTCATCAGATTGTGTTATTTTCCCAACCACAAGGTTAGATCCATCGTATACTGCATCGGTGTTCTTTCTCCTAAACCAATTGATCCATTTCAGTGATATTGCACAAGCCCTTCTCAACTCATATTAATCCACTCAGAGACATTGTATATGTGTTCTTTCTCCAACCACATGGATCCACTGCATGCCAGAAGGTTTGTTCTTTCAACCATATGGACCCCACCAAGATATCACGCGTGCTTTCCTAAACCACATGGATCCACTAGAGTCATTGTAATGTGTTCTTTCCCAAACTACATTGATCCACTAGAGTCATCAATGTTGTTCTTTCCTAAACCACATTCATCCACCGGTGACATTTCCATGTAAGTATTTTCCCAACCACATGATCCACTGTACTATTGCATTTGTGTTCTTTTCCTAAACAACATGGATCCATCAGGTGACATTGCACGTGTGTTACTTTTCCCCAAATGACGTTTGATCCCACCTGGGGATACCATGTGTCTATTCCCAAACCACATGGATCCACCAGAGATACATACGTGTTCTTTTCTAACCCACATGGATCCATCAGAGTCAGCGCCATTTTTCCTAAACCACATTGATCCACTCTGTACATTTTGCATGTGTGTTCTTTCTCCTGTTCACATCGATCCACCAGTGACATTACATGTTTTTTCTCAAACCATATGGACATATCATAGATCTTTTTTGATCAAACATCACGCAACGCATTTAGAAAGCTTTACGTCATCATCTCAAGAAACTGTTGCCTGGATCTACCCGTGACAGTATTGCTTATATTTTCTATAGATAAAATATTGAAAAAAACCTTGCAATTGATCTACTCAACTTGGGGTTTTGAGTATTTTCCTATGATGTAAATACTAATTATATATTTTAAATCATGTAAAATATTTTCCATGTCAATAATATATAAGGCTAGATTATCGTCATGACAAGGTTGATTCCATAGATACCTTTAATTTGTATTTTTAAGTGAAGTTTAAATAATTTATTGTTGATTTATTTGCTCCAAAAGTCCATTAATAATTTAAATCACATGAGTAAATCCATATCAGAAAATGATATAACAACACAATAATATTGTATAAACTTTTCTTGAATCCATGGGTATGCTTTGTTTGTAAATTTGGACCTATATACCTTTCTCTGAAATATACAAAGTTTAATGTGCTCTTTAAATCTGTTTCCACACGACGCAGAAAGTGATGGCGTGGTTCCCATCGGGTCGCACTTCTTCATTTAAGTGACTGACGGCTGTGATCAGATCCTCAATGGAAGGAATGGCGGCTTAGGACAGCTTCGCTTTGAGTGCAGTCTGGTCAGCTTGAGCCTGGCCTGCTTCCTCTTATCCTGACTATTCTTATTCTGGATTTCATGCCGTATGGCGGACAGCCACCCCGTCAAGGCTTCACTTACTATTTATCGAATGGTGGCGTGGCCTCAGACAGAATAATTGTAGTGGTGTTCTGTGGTCGGCTTGTGATGAGTAAGACTCACCACGAGATGGGAGCAGAGGATTCAAGATCGGAGGGGCCATGGAACTGCTTCTTCTCAAAATGACATGGGTAATGATAAAACAGAACCACATCAACTCATACCCTGTTCTCCTCTCAAGTCAATGTAACAGACAGGGGTTAGAGGGATGTAGAGTGAGACAGTAAGAGTTCTAGAGGGATGATGAGGTTGTAATTTATACGGCAACTCATCTCTGTGTCTCTAATAGATGGCCAAGAATACAACTCAAAGCAATCGGGCAATGTATGATTATTTGCTAGGGTCTCCAGGCAATTTTGAGCTGGGAATATGGGGATTAAAAGGAGGGAACGACACAAGAAAACAACTGAATCGAAACTTCCTAAATAAATTGAAACTGTGTTGAGGATTTGACCCAAGGTATTATATGGGTCACCACAAAGGAGAGGAGCGGTGGGTTGCCCGGTTTGTTCGGGTCACCATTACGGATGCCACAGCGCGCTGTGGAGGTGCACTATAGCTAGGTGGCTAACAAGGGTCATCGGGTAGTTGTTCATTCTTTCCTTTCTGCTGCTATTTATCAATATCTTTTCCATACTAAATCCAAATGATTTCAAGAAATTGTTTATAAAATTTTTCTAATACCAGTAGATCATATTAGGCTAATGTTTAGAAATGTTTCGGTTTTAGCAATGATGTCGAATTTAATTAATTCACCGTAGGGCAGGTATGCAAAGGTGAATTTCGTTCTTAGGTCTATATTTAGGTTTGAGAATGTTTAATGATGCTAATATGCAATGTAAATTAACGCCATTTATACAAATGCAAAATCTTCAGTCCTAATTTCAAAATATTCGATGAGTAAGCCAATAATGTGTGTTCTTTTCCCCAAACTACATGGATCCATAGTGAGTCATTGAATGTGTTCTTTTCCTAAACCATACTGATCCACCAGACATTGTATTGTGTATACGTACCCAAACCATATGGATCCACCAGTGACATTGCATGTGTGTTCTTTTCCTAAACATTGATCCACTAGTGTCATTGCATGTGTTCTTTTCTCAAACCAGCTGATCCACTAGAGACATTGCATGCATGTTCTTTTGCCAAACCACATGGATCCACCAGAGACATCATATGTTCTTTTTCCCAAACAACATGGATCCTTCAAGTTACGCTCATGTGTGTTCTTTTTTTCCCAATGGTATTGATCCATTTAAGACATTTCATGTGTTCAGCTTCAAACCACATGGATCCGCAGAGACATTACATGTGTGTTCTTTTTCCCAACCCACATGGATCCACTGTAGTATCTATCAGATGTATAATTTTTCCCACAACCACATTGATCACGGTGACATTTTACATGTGTGTTCATTTCAGACTACATTGATTCACTGGTGATATTGCATGTGTCTTCTTTCCTTAAACCATGGATCCATCATAAACATTGTATGGTAAGCCTTTTTCAGAAATCATATGGATCCAGTTAGAGTCATCGTCATGTTCTTTTCCTAAATAACAGTGACCACCAGTGACACTATGTATGTGTGTTTTTCTTCTCAATGAGATTGACCATCAAGGCCAAGTCATGTGTTTATTTCAAACTACATGGATCCACTAGAGATACTTTTTGTATGTGTGTTCTTTTCCCAACTCAATTTGGATCTACCCGAGTTTATTGCATGTATGTTCTTTTCCAAACCACATGGATTCAGTCACAGACATTGGTATGTGTTCTTTTCCTAAACTACATGGATCCACTCAGAGTCATTTGCTACATGTGTTGTCAAACCACATTGATTCACCAAGTGACATTTGAAATGTGTTTTTTCTTTTCCCCTATACTACACATTGATCCACTTGTGACATTTTGCACAAAAAGCAAGTTATTTTCCCAACAAAATCGGGATTACCCGGTGACATCGTACGTGCAAGTTCTTTTCCTAAACTACATATGGATCCACTATGACACGGTATGTGTGAGTCTTTTCCTAAACCACATGTATAGAGCTGTAGTGTGTTCATTTCTAAACTACATGGATCCACTAGAGTTATTGCGGCTGTGTATTGCTTTCCTAAACCACATTTTATCCAATTAGTGATACTGCATGTGTGTTCATTCTCAACCAAAATTGATCCACTCAGAGTCATTGCATGTGAGTTCTTTCCTAAGTTCACACAGAGATCCAATTAGAGACATTGCTTGTGTGTTGTTTCTTCAAAACCACATGTGTTAACAATCAATTTTAATCCCAGATGCCTGCTATGTCATTCATCTAATCCTGTGGATTACTACTTTGCTAGACATAATAGATTGGATATCATAGTACGCCATCCATTAAGAAACCATATACAAGGTCTAATACAAATAAGGATTCATGATCCAATCTTGTCAATACAACAAGCAATGAATAAAACATGTTTAGCGTGGGGGTCTAATTTCAGGGGCACAGTAATGCAAAGGCAGAGAAGTCCTAGTAATCAGAAAGGCCTCACTACCCATCATCTGAGAAGTCCTTCATGTCTGCTATGAGAATAGAAGCAGGTAAGCTATGGGTGGAGTACTCTTTTTACATTTGCAAACTCTACTAACAAGTAGTATAGTTCTAAGTTAAAGTGCCAATTTATGTTTAATCTACAGTTAAGTTTGAAACCTAAGCTTTAGTTCAAGCAAAAGAAAGGTAAAAGAAAGTTCTAGAATCACTTTGGTTAAGCTAGTGTCATAAAATACAACCTGTTGTATTAAGTCAAGATTCACTATTCATTCTTATAAGTTATTTTGAAAAGATCCTGATAAACGAACAGGCGGGCTTATTCCAACCGGCTCCATAATCGTGACGCGTTATTCGGCTAGTTTGACACCCACAAGAGGTGGTACACTTCACCACAAGATTCGGTGCATCCTCACAGGAGGCCTGAATCACTACATTTAGTATGTAGATAACTGGAACATAACCTTTCCCTTTATACAATCTTTAAAGAGCAAGAACTCTCTCCCATGAGCATGGGTCGCAACTATGACCATCTCAATATCTGGGCAACGAAGGTGGACAACACGAGGTAGCCCCACTCAGACCTCCCGGCGAGGAATCAAGACGACGTATATAAACTTCCGGCTAAGCTTCACTCCAATTCAGGTATTATGGTTGCACGTAAATTCCAAATGGTGACTGTGATCCTAATCCAACCATCAGCTTTGTAAAAGGTCGTTTCATGCCCTTTAACATTTTCACCATCATAAACTATCTAGTTTCGCTACATGTTAAAACAGCATCAATAGAATGACCCCATCATTCTAAGGTTTCTCAATTCATTTCACGAAGTGTTCCGACCTGAAGTGACCCAAGTTTTTATCTACTCTAGACTACTAAGTTAAGAGTGTTCACTAAGGTGGAAAAAGTGACACATTGCAAATGTATCTAGAATTTTTGATGTTCCATGCTTATTTTATCCATTTCTTGTGTTTTGGTTCCCAACTTTGGAGCATTTCTTCATATGATTTCTGACTAATCCCATTAACAAGAGGCATAAGCAAATTTACTGCTCGCTAAGGTTTGGTTCCTGGTGGAAAGTCGAAATGAATATTCTTGATTGGACGGGGATGGTGCCAAAGTGGTCATTTTCCGAAGGGACTATGCTGTATCATTTGAGACTTTTAGAAAGGCTGTGGAGTTAATTACACACCTCGTCATAAGGGTTACAGGGTTTGCCTGCTGGCTTAAGGGCAGGGTGGCCCCACCTCGGCCTCCATTTCATATATTGCCCTTGACGAAAATCTAAGTACCATCACAATCAACGAAGAGTTCCAGAGCCGCTGCCATCTCCATCCTTAGATCAGAGGATTCAAAGCTTCAGTACTCTGCCGAGAGGGAATTCACTGGAGGCTTTCACTACCATGCAAGCCTCCTGCAGATGAGTATCATCCTTGACCACGGACCCATGTAGTAGCTAGAGAAGGTTATCTCCTTTGTGCCATTTAGATTTTGGGAGCCCATCTAAGATCAAGATCATTCATTTGTAATTCATAAGGTTGTTGCTTTGTGGGACCATGGATATTTATTAATGATTGATTATTGATTCGATTGCGTCTTCGGTATTTGATCTTGTGCTTCTACTGTTAGTAGCTATCTTGGCTAAGCAGGTTTAGCAACCCAAGAGTTAGCATTTATGCCCGAGAGGGTCTACACCGTAATCGGGGAAGTGGATGTAAATTCCCAAAGTACTAGGGTGTTGTTATGAATAGAGAAAACAACAACCTTTTGTTCATAGAATAAATTGCTTATTTACTTACACGCAGGTTCGTAGAAAGGCCAACCGTTGTTTGCAACTAATAATCGAGGGTCTTGATGATAACTCAAGGTGGACTATTAGTCACAGATGCAGTTGAATGGCGGCTCATGAATTATGTTGTAATGCCCAATCAAGTCTCAAAGGAGCCGGTGATGATTAGTACATGCATGTATTGCTTCTCGGTGTTTGTTGACCGTCTCATTGTAATTTGTTCACCAACATGTTATCTATCTAAGGAGCTACCTCAAAGTGAACTATGGATCTCGGCCCTTTTTCTTTTATATACAATCTATAAATCATTGCCAAGTTTATTTGCAAATCATTACTTTTCCATTCGATATTATTGCGAACTTTTGTTTTCGCGAAACACGTGAGATTGACAACCTATCGTTGTGTGGATAAAGTCGTGGGTTATGCCGTTCCCTGTATTTTGCTACTAGCACTTGCAGCAAGCGCTCGCTAAAGCTTTCCACTTAGCAACACTTTGGGGTGTTTCTCGTTCCCACCGTTCGATTAAACCTGTTTCATAATCTAGGGAAAACTTATCGTCGTGTTTCACTACACTTTCCTCTTGGGGGTTCCTAATCTAGATCTACGCCGAAAGTCGAGCGACCAAGATATTTCTGGTACCGCTAAGCGAGTCAAGGACTCTTTCAAGGTAAGGAGTCCTCATACCAATCTTTACTTTGTTGTTTTGTTTTGCTTAGTTTTCTTTTTTGCTTTGTTTGCTTGTTTTGTTCTCAAAAACACAAAAAAAATTAGTTTTACTTGCTTGCTTTCTTATCAAAATCCAAAATGATTACTTTGGAAACCACTGGCTGTGTGACTTCACTAGCACCAATAACAATGATTTTATGGAGCAATACCTATTATTCACCCTGGCTGAAAATACTTTCTTGAGATAAAACCTGCTTTGCTCAATCTTTATGAGAGAACAATTTTTGCATTGCAATGGCAGACGTTACTCCTATCCAAATTATTTGCTGAACTTTGTGAGATGCAAACATAGGGACATAGATGGTGAGTATTATTAAGATAAAATTGTTTCTCTTGAGAGAAAACTAAAGAGTGGTCAATCTCTTTAACTAGAAATAAACACTCCTTGACCAAGTAAAGATGCTTTATTGGAACTACTATCCTCCCATCACTAAGATTATATCCATGAGAAGTTTAAATACCAAGTTTAAACAACTTGACAATGAGCATGTTGCTCAAGCTTGGGAAAGAATGAAACTTGCAGAATTGTCCCACCTGGGAGTGGACCCAATCACAGGATGATCATCCAAACTTTTATGTGATTGTACATTCTTCAAGGAACCTATTGATTCTGCTGCTGGAGTGTTCTCAAGGACTATCACTAAAAGGTAACAAAACTTGGACAATATGATGGTTAATTATTCAATGGCATACTAAGAGAGAGAATCCACAAGGTAGGAAGGTAAATTTGCTGAGGAAACCCCTCTTGAGGAGCAAATTGATATTATTATGTCTGCTTGTTAATGGAAAGCCTACATTGATCTAAATAATGTTCCTTTATTTCTTTGGCTGTCTAATAAGAGCAAGTTGATGAACTCATAAGAAATAATAAATCTTTAATAAATAATGCTTATGGTAATGTTTATAGGAACAATTCTGTAACACAATTATGTTTTATCCTCCTAATAATACTTATGGCTATATAATGGTAACCTGAATTACCTAGTGAAGGAAGAACTTTAGGAAGTTGAAAGAGCCACCAAAAAATCCTCATGCAAATGCAATGATAAATAAAACTATTTACTAAAACTAAGGGAGCAACAATCTATCATTTTGAAGCATTACTAGCCATCAACTTGAGAGTCCAATAGGGAAATCAGTTTATAAATTGAACTCCATAACGCTGAAGAAATATATCATCTTTGGTTCGAAGCCCAATTTACTGATTGTCAAAATGTACGATAAAACTCAACTAATGGGAATCCTTTCATAAACATTTAATGTTACACAAGTAAGTATTGATGAAATGCGGATTAGCTGAATTAGCGTTAAGGGAAAGAGAAGATGAAATTGCTAGAAATATTAGTGTTTCTACTTATCATCAATACTAAAAAGTTGAGGCTAAAGAAATATTCTACTAATTTAGATGACAAGTTGATTTGATCTGATGGTTGCAATATCTCCTCAAGTTATTGTCTTTATAAAGCTTGCTAAAAGTCCTAATGCTAGTGCTATGAATATGGCCTTTTATAAAACACATTACTGATGCTCTCAAGAAATTAAAGAAGAAAAGACGAAACATAAATTTATTCCTATAAAAGTCAAGAGGATGGTTGGGAACCATCATTATTATTGAAGCGAATGACTTGATTCAAAGCTTTCTAAAAAGATCTGATAGTAGTGTTTCATTATGCCTAGAAGGATTTTGTATATATGCTTGATTTGGTTTCCTCTGAAGATCAAGCATTTGAATGTCCTACCTGGATCATAAATGATAAAGAAACGGGAGTCTTAGATGTTCTTATTATGCTAATGATTCCAAGTGTCCTTGCTTGATTTCATGTTTTGGATGTTACACAATGCTTCTTGGTCCTATTACTTGAAGACTCTAGAACTGTTGGAAAATGTACTTCTCATTGATATGAGCAAATAAATATCAAATCTCTACTCAAGAAAGGTAAGCAGAACACTTCCTCAAAAGATAGGAAAGATTTTGCTTCCCATGAAAACAAAATCATCTTAATGCTTCTTCATTTGAGAACACTTGATTTTTTCTTTGTTCTATGCCCAATTTGTGCATGCTAAAGACTGTTGGAGAGATAACCCAAGAGTTTTAGATGAGTCTTGGAAGCTATTACTTCAGTAATAAATCTCTCCTTTATCCTTTTATTTGCTTGTGCCAAGAGTAACTTTCAATGAGCAAGGAATGATTGGGAAAAGTTGCTGTCCCCAAAAGTTAGATTTTGCTCACCGTAAAAATTCTTGAGAGAGCTCCGTCGGATTGAGCTGTAATTACATCTGCCTCAAAGCCATTGGTATATAACTTCTGTTAGTTCACGACGCTTTTATTTGATAAATAGAAGCCTCAAAACTATTTTTACTCGCTATCCGCTTTGACAGATTTCATTATTTCAGACGTTTTGTTGGTTCCTTCTTTGAGTTCTTTCAGAAATTTGAGCTTTTGAGGAATCGCTATAGTAGCTAGTGCTCTAATGAAAGTCATTTGGTGTTGAACTGAACCTTAAGACTTATTTATCTTGAGTGCACAAATATTGCTAAAGATTGTGAAGTTTTGTATGAAGGAATGGAGAAGGATGAAGGATGGATTAAAGTCAAGCTTGGGGATGCACGTTGTCACTCCTAAGAAATATCCGGTTATAGCTATTAAGTTAAATCTTGGGGATGCCTAAGGTATCCTTCTCTTTCATCAATAAAAATTTAGGGTTTTTCCAAACGCTTCCAGATTTATTGTTGTTCGCATGCGTTGTATTTTTTCTTTTTGGAGCGCCCATTTCGGTTGTTTTGGTTTTCGTTTGCTTTGTTTGTTTAGGTTTTCAGTCAAATTGCTGGACCTCTTTTCATACATTGCCTTGCAAATATTTTAATAGTTTGGTTTGAAAGAGTAGGAACGCTCTTACTTATGTGGTAAAAAGAGCTTGTTTCGATCGGGCCTACGTCATTACGCCATGCTTGATATTTTTTACTTTATGCTTGTGAGATTCTTTGTTGTAGCATGACTTGTTATAAACAATTGAGATTTGCTTAATGTGTCTTGGATGAATCATGCAGTTGTTTTAGCATATATTGTGCCACAGTATTAGTGGTATTCTTCCTTGATGCTTTATTTAATGACTTGCGTTACGCTCACAATTATGTTATGATTATCCTAAGTCACTAGCTTCATGATCCTTTAGTTTCTAACTTGTAGTATCACCATGCTTTGATCAATGATGTTTTGTCATTCGGTATGATTATGTATCATTATTGCCTGTAGATAGGTATACAATGATTTTTGAGAGTTGAACCAACTCAAAATATTTTGGCTGATTTTGGCAAAAATGTCGAAATGTGCAAAAGCCTCATTTTGCTGCTTTTTACTTAGGAGAGATCCCTAACTCTAAATGAGTTAACCAATGTCTGAGCAGATCTTTTCAGTAGCTTTCTAACAAATTGAATCAACCACCCATTTACTGTAAATATCTCTGAATTGAATTTCAAACTAGGTGACAGAATTCAGGTTTTAAAACCAAAACAGATGTCCTATTCAAACTAAATACAAAAGGAACACATATTTGGATGAACAGGATCACTGCTCTGTCATTACTTGGCTGCAAGTCACCATGAGGTTTAACTTTATGGCTCGATGGGGTGCCTAGGGGCGATTTGTCTCTGCAGGACGACGTGTGAGGCGGGCAAACGGACTGGGGATTGGCACCAGCCTGGGGGTGGTTTATAGCCCGGGTGTCGAATCAGCGCGGCTCTTCCCAGAGAGGCGTCAGCCTGTGAAATTCTCGGTGATCATGAGCCTGCCGCCTCTAGGGAGAAGTGGGACTGACTGTGAGGTGAGGGAGGTGAGTGTGTGGAATATATTAGTGCCCGAGTAGGGCTCGACGACGATATGCTGCATGGCTAAAGGTATGTATATATGACATGGCTACAGGCATGGTCATGAGCGGTAATCGATGCGGTCTCATGTGCTCTAGGCTTTATGGATTAGGGATAATGGCATGGTCGTAAGGCCAAGGCTTGCTGCAGAGATGGATGGTCTTCTACGGCGAAAGCGGTGGTTGTGGTGTACTTTTTATGCTAACGGTGCTGCTCCACGGTGTTCCTCAATGTACATGTGGTATGGCTGGTGGTTGGCATGGTATCGCTGGGGTGAACACAAGCAAGGCCTGGGCAGGTTTTGCATGCGAAATATCAAAGGCAAGGGCGCCAAATTGTGGGTCTATGGCTTGGCTAAAGCTTGGGGAGGGAGCAGAGGAAGTGTGAGGTCTCCGCTAGTCTTGACATGGTGAGAGAGAGAGGGATGTCCGCTGTAGCAAGGTGGCAGCCCGCCATGAAGCTGGTGCTTGGGGTATGCCTTGTCAGCGTAGGGGGCAGGGGATGGGGTAAATGTATCTGGTTGGATCAAGGAGACAAGAGGGATTTCAAAATGACCAATTAAAAAACCGTGCAGCTGTAGTTGAGCTAGGCTTAGAGTTAGATTCTCATTTCGCCAAGTGCTCAGAAATGGTCGCAAGAAAATTTTTGAATTTTGAAGATTTTGGTGGGTGCTAGTAAGGTTTGAGACTGTGGGTTGCTTGGGTTTTAAAATTGAGCTCATTTTAGATGGTTTCTTTGAAATAGGATCTCCTGAAGGTTGAAAATAGATCTTAATTTCTTCCAAAATGCCATTTAAATTTAGTGTGTTTGAATGTTTTGGCGATCATTGCTAAATGGCCTTTGTACATCATTATGTAATTAAAGTAAGGGGGTAAAAGATCCTGCAATTGTTTCTGTTAGGGTTTGAGGACTAGGAATAGCTGTGTTTAGGCATGTTGATTAAAATAAAGAAGGAAATGACCATTCTCCTTCTCTTTATCTATTTTGATTTGTTTTTTTTTTGACCTATTTGGGAACGATCTAGATGATGTTTATTTCACCGAATCATTTTATAAGCAATGATCACTTAACGCGGCAATTCAAATCAACCTTATTTAAATGCCACATATGAATGCTTTTGAATATTTTTAATTGGAAAGTTTTACACCTTTAAAATCGATGATTTGATCTTAATAACCTGGATTAATGTTTTGACAAACATAACCTTCCCTCAACAAAATCTCGTCCCAAGATTTACAAAGAAATTAGGAACCAAAGATTCGAACCTGTCCTAATGTAATGTTCTTTACCCATGTATTTCATCCTCGGTATATGGTTTCCATTGAATCTTGAGGAATACAGATGTCGTTGATCTCTGAAGTGCCCGGAACACTTCAGTCTTCAGTACTTCGATATATTTTATAAGTAACGAGATATGAAAATACGATGGTCACATCTCTTCGTAGTTTCAAATGATACGATAATTCTCTCGATGTTCAATTCTTGTCTCATATATCTGGGGCTTAACTTTCTGGGGACAAAATGTCTTTCAATGGTTAAACTCGAGATATATAAAATCTCCATATTGAAACAGTTCCTCTTCTCGTCGGGAAGATAACTTTCTATTTAGATTGAAGTGGTTCTTGAGAAATAATGAATTTGTAATATTCTCTCGCTTCCCTTTAGACGTCGGGTCCAAGATTCGACTTCTCTCCTACTTGCCATTGAATTCAAAGGGTACGGTAATTTCTTCCGAGGGAACTCAGCGTGCTTACTTCAAAAACTAGCTTTGATAACCTGTTATATGAGAATCATGGAAAGGTGTGCCTGCCTTCCCATCTTTGATCTCAGATTTAACACACAAGTTTTAATATATCTTGTAGGATTCGGTTGATTTCCCAAATTACCATCATTATGGGTGATATGCGCTGAATTCAGTTTTGTTCCCATCCTTCCTTGAACTTTCTACCAAAACTTTATAGTAACCTGCCCTCGATCCTATACTATGGTCTTGGGGGGTCCTGCACTTACAATCCTATAACATATAATTCTACTTTAGCTTCAATCTCTTGTAGTCTTGAGATGGACAGTGAGCTACCTGGACAGTCTATCAACCATGACCCAGATTGAGATCACGAAGTAGGTGCGCATCAGTGATAAAGCCCATTCCTCGACGTGAATCCCACTCTATTCGAATCGTAATGGTTGCAATGTTCCAAGGGTCCTCGATGCTCTACTTTGACTTTAATAGATGTCACACTCATGAAGGGAACAATTTCTTCATCTTGTTCTAACAAATTGTTTTCTAAATTCATACCCTGCTCTCCGGTGATATAATAGAGATTGGAGCCTTCTATGAGCACTTGCTTCAGCCCGCGAATTCATCGCACATGGAGCACGCTTCCCTTTGTACCATGAACACTTCCTTCTTCGCCTTCTTCGTGAATCCATGTACCTTTCCTTTATGTACTAACACATTACGTTTGATTCCGCCGACATTGTATTTCCTTTCCTGGGCTTCTTTGATTTAATAATCAAAGTAATAAGTTCATGTTAGCTAAGAATCTTTGCCAACTAATTCAGTTCTGAACTGCTCCAACCTCACAAATGCATGCTTTCCTTGATCATGGTGGTGTTTAGCCCACAAGGCAATCTCACAGAGCATCCGCCACCACATCTGCTGCCGGGTGACAGTGAATGTCAAGGCCATAACTTGATTAATCATCCATCTCTATTTGTCTTATATTCAACTCTTCTGCGAAAATATTTGCTTCCACACTCCGTAAACTTACAGCGACATTTAATCAGATAATGAGACCATGCCCCTAATGCTAAACCACGGTTACAGCCTTCAAGATTGGCAATGAGAATTCGCTTACGCCGCTTCAGCTTGTTTTAGACAGACATGACTTTGTTTCTTTTTTGTATCTTCAATACATATCCGAGACCAATCTTTTGGATGCATCACAATATACATCAGCCCTTCTTATCCTCGCATGATTGTTATTGGCCAGCATTTCAACTTCTTCCGCAGAAGTTCTTGGAACTCGCTTCACACTTGTCGTCCATTCAAACTTCGTCCTTTCTTCAACAATTGGGTCATGTATTCACGATGTTTTAGAATCTTCATTTAACTTCATGTAGTATCCCGCTTAATCCATGTAGAAAATGCACGGACCTAGGGCTTGAGTGGTTGGGGCTTCATGCTCTTTTACATCTTGATCTTGGCGGATTGTTGGTAACCTTCTCGCGTATACACATGTCCTAGAACCTACTTTTCAGCCAAAACTCATACCGCTTAACTTGGGTATATAATCCATGCTCTTCAGTTTTCAGATGATTCTCGTGATGTTGCCTATGCTCTTCTTCTGACTTGGATAGATAATGATATCATCGAGCAAACACAACTACAAACATATCTAGGAATCTATATAAAAGATCTTATTTTCACAGAGATTCTGAATAACAGGAAAATAATAATCCAAGACATAAATCAGATACTCGACAAACCATAAAGCGTAGTGGAAAAGTAAAGGCGGTTCGAATATCCGCTGTATGTAACCTTGGTTGCGATAAACCAGTCCCAAGATCAATGCTCGATATCACCGCTTCCAGTCAACTGATCAACAGATCCTCCATTCTGGGCAAGGTAATGGTTGTTGATGGTGACGCTATTCAATTTCCCGAATTTATGCACGTATCGTTGCTTCACTCCTTCACAACAAATAACATCGCGATCGCATGGTGACGTCAGCTGGTTGAATCAAGCCTTTGCCAATACAGCATCTAACCGCTTCTTCAGTCTCCACTAACTCTGAGGGGTTCAAAGCTGTAGGGTCTCTGCTATGGGTCCGCTCTGGATTAGTTCACATCGAACTCAATATCCCCTATCAGGCGACTTAGTAATTCATCTTTGAACATATATTGGGATATTCATGACCAATTTTACTTAATAATGGGTAGAAGTGAATTTCGTTGTAATTTGAATTAACGGGGTAAGGTTTCGTAGATATACGTTTCTAACGTGACTTACAGAAGCTACTTGTCATGGTGATGGCTTTAGTACAAATTATCATTCCTTTATGCTTGACATCATCCATACCTAGTATCATTTAACTTTGTTCCAAGTATATTAGTTGGTATAAAAATCTATCCCATGTATTTTGATAGGCAATAACTTTGCAAAATTTTCTAGCTATTGAAGTTGATCCGGGATTTGAACTACTGTTTATACGCTTCAAAGTTGGTTGGGTGAGTCTTTACTTAGTATGCAAATTCTTCTAAGGATAAATGAATGCTATGCTCTTAATCAAAATAATACTTTACAAAACTGAGTTGCTGGATGGAAACATACCTAACACTTTACATCTTAGGGGCTTCTGGCCTCCGCGCCTTTGCTGTGGAAGAGATTTAATTACGCTTGTAGAGGGTCTCCTCAGGGAAATCTTCTCTCGTCGAATACTTTATTGCTATTGAGCTTAGGGCATTCACATTGGTATCAAGGGAGTCTTCTTCTTGACACTCTATTGGGAATAGTGGTCTTTCACCAGCACTCCGGGGAACAAGTGATCTCGACTTGTCTTTAAGGCGACAGTACAAGACGCTGCCATCAAAAAAGTATATGTTGTTATGGTTGTTGTCATTACCATTTTGGAGGTGCATGGTACTTAAAATTGTTGGTATCACAAGAGTTGTGAAGAGCCTCCGTTCGTGATTGCCTCCTGGCTATCACTTGTAATGGCGAGAATAAAATGGGCTTTGTTCTTGGTACATCCGGTGAGGTTGGACGGGTATTCAAGACCATTGATCCTCATTGCCGACCATATGACGCTTATGTGTCATTGCTTGCCTCAGCGAATTCCTCATTCAATGGTGACCGGATTTTAGCTCAGATCGTGGAACCTGACAAGACCAGGATGTTCCAGATCTTACTCATGGAATGCTCAAGGTCCTTCTTCTTATTCCATGTTGATCTCAATGCATAATTTTGGTGTTTACAGAATCTATCATGTGACTTCCACTATAGCCATTCGCCTTGCTTCAAGTTTGGAACCCAACTCATCATCGATTTAGACTTTGGTGCATGGGTGCATGAACTTATCTTTTAATATTCATGTCATCACTGACCATGGTCTATGTTACAGAGCATTTATTCATCAAGCCTCGACCGCCAGATAGTGGTATGGAAGAGAACTTCGTTGTCATCAACTCCTACAACTTCAAATGTTGTTTTCTAATTGTGTGTAACCAACATCGGTATCAGGGTTTTCAATCTATTAAGATTGGGGATTGTCTGGAAGTTTTGTTTGATCATGGTGATCTCTGGTTTCCAAGGTTCTGGTTGTTGAGAGCCATCTGATCTGCTGTAATGTTGCTAAGTTAGCTCGCCTCGCTTGCTTCTCTGTCTGCGATGAGATTCTGCAAGATCTGCAGCATTGGGTCTAGCGACGAGCTGCTCCCTACTTGGTTTCCACGAGTCATCTGAAGATTGAGGTAGATAAAGGGGTAAGAGGGAAAGTTCTAAGGTTCATGGTTTTGGGTTCAAGCTAAAACTTTGAGTTTGACTTTGCAACTTCATTTCATTCATGCAAACCAAGCACGATACAAACACACACCACAACAATCAAAGGAAAACAGATGGTTTGAAGAACCATTCTGCAAGCTACGATACAGTGGGACCGATACATCTCATGCTACGACAGTGCTTTAGTGCATCTACTCATTGTCGATGAAGTCGGAGTCCTCATCGTTAGTGTAGAAGTCCACAGCATCCTCCTCCAGAAAGTCATCATCATTACTGAGGTAAGAATCCATGTCTCCCTGGATGTCTTCACCCTCCTCTTCTTCCTCCTTTGCTGCAAGCTGAGCTTCTTGCTCCTTGACGGTCTTCTCAAGGTCGACCACCTTCTTGTGAAGATGGGCGATGGTGCGATCCTTCTTCTCGCGCTGGAGGCAAAGAGAATGACGGTCTTTGACTAGCAGTGAGAAAGTCTGGGCCTTCTGGGCGGCAATGGCACGGTTGTGGTTGGCGAACTCCTAGCATTGTCCAATTCCTTCGCGATCGCAACAAGAAGTCAAGGTTCTCCACTTGACGCTTCAGCTGGGTGACTTGGCATCTCCATCGGCATTCCCATGAAGTCACGCCTTGCATAGTGAGCAAAAGCGGGTTCCTGTAGTTGGTTGACACTAAGGGCACATAGACGTGCAAGAGCTTCATGCATTTCCCTGGCTAATCCATCTAGCCAGGTGTTCTCTCTCACGGAGAACTGAATTCTCCCAGACGTTGGTGCTTCGATGCTTCCTCTAAGATCAGCGGTGACTAGCCACTGTAAAACTCCTCCTGGGGATCCTGGAAGTTGAGCTCCCAGAAACTCCGGATGGGGGCATCCCAATAACTCTAAAGAATCCAGATCCTCTCAAGATCAGCTGACACCCATTTCCCAACTGGTAGAACTTGCTGAACTGAGTCTCCATCTACAAGAATTAAGGATGAGGAAATTAGTGAAGTGATCAAGTGTTTCAAATTTTAAGTAGTAATGTAAGAGTTTTGAGGAACATGAATTTTTGAGAAAGAATGAATTCCCATGGGTAAGAGAGGAAATAGTTTTGCATAAATACTCACTTTGGTTTTGAAATTAAGTTTTTGTTCGGACGTCCATTCTAACTAGGGTCTCCTATGGTCAGGATGGCTCTGATACCAACTTGTCAACACCCGGATTTTTAATCCCAGATGCCTGTTATGTCATTCATCACAATCCCAGTATTACCATTTTTGTGAGACATAACAGATTGGATATCACGGTACATCATCCATTACAAACCATACATAAGGTCTTACACAAATAAGGATCTCATGATCCAGTCTTAATACAACAAGAAGCGGAATAAAAGATAAGCGTAGCGGTGGGGTCCATCTTCAGGGGCACAGACGATGCTGACGAAGGCAGATAGTCCTAGTTATCATAGTCGTCCTGCTGGCCATCATCATGGTAGTCTCCTTCATAGTCTGGCCATGAGAATAGCCAGGGACCAAATCCATGAGTACTCTTTAAGTACTCGCAAACTACCACTAACAAGTAGTATAGTTCTAAGTTAAAGTGCTAACTCTATGTTTAACTATAAAGTTAAGTTTGAAACCTAAGATGAGTTCTGAAGCAAAGAAAGGTAAAATAAAGTTCTACAATCACTTAAGTTGGGAAGCTAGTGTCATAAACACAACCCTGTTGTGGTCAAGTCAAGATTCATCATTCATTTCATAAGTTATTTTGAAAACATCTGACAACGAAACAGTATGGCCATTCCAACTGTCCATAACATGACGCTGACGCTATTCAATAGTTTGACACTCTGCAGAGGTGGTACACTTTCACCACAAGATTATACATACATGGGGATAGCCTGAATCATCATACTTAGTATGCAAATAATCAAACATAACCTTTCCTTTACACACCCTAGTATAAGCACCTCTCCTATGAGCATGGCCTCCCAACCATGACCATCAGTCATTTTGGGCACTACATAGGTGGACAACATTGAGAGGTAGCCTCAGCTCAGACCTCTCCCGCGAGGGAACTAATAGTGATGCATATAAACTTCTGGCTAAGCCTTACCCAATTCAGGTATTGTGGTTGTACGGTAAATTTGGAATGGTATCACATCCGAATCTAACCATCAGTTTTGTAAAAGGGTCAAGGCTCATGCCTTAACATTTTCACCATCATAAACCATTTGTGTTTCTGAACACATGTCAAAACATCTCAATAGAATGACTCGTCATTCTAAGGTTTTCTCAATTCATTTTCACGAAGTGTTCCCAGGTAAAGTGACTCAAGTTTTTATCTACTCTAGACTACTAAGTTAAGAGTGTTCACTAAGGTGGAAAGATGGGATCAATCTCATGCCATAGAATGACACCTAAATTTATCTAACATCCGGCGGCTTGCTCGAGTGGCCGGAGGAGTCGCTTCTTGATTCCGCCGCAGACGAGGCCGTTGGCCTTTTTGACTTGACCGTTGGTCTATGGATGAGATACGAAGGCATAGCTTATGTTGATTCCTAGGTTTTCGCAGAAACCTTGGAACTCCTTGGAGGTGAAGTTCGTTCCATTGTCCGTGATGATGCTATGTGGCACTGCAGGCGATAATGGACTCGAAGAACTTGACAGCACTGGCTCCTGACTGGTTTGTCACCGGCATGGCCTCTATCCACTTGGTGAATTTGTCGACTGCGACCAGGAGGTAGACGTAGCCCCCTCGTGAGGACTTTGGGAGCTTGCCGACCATGTCGAGTCCCCATTGCGCAAAGGTCCAAGCCAATGGTATTGGCCAGAGTTCCGCGCCAGGTGCGTGCGGTTTGTCCATGAATCACTAGCAAGCATTGTAGCACTGGACGATGTCCTTGGCGTCACGCATGGCCGTGGGCCAGTAGAATCCAGCTCGTAGAGCTTTGGCGACTGCCAGCATGGTGCCCGCAAGTTCCTTCATGGATGTTGAGGAGGACGGCCCGTCCGTCCGCGTTGGAGACGCACCGTTGGAGTACTGTGATGCTACGCTTGTATAGTTCGCCGTTGATGACGACGAAAGCCTTAGACTGCTGCGCAATGTGTCGCGCGTCAGTCGGGTCGTCAGGCAGCCTCTTGCTTAGAAGATATGTGATGTAGGGTTGAGTCCAAGATGGCTCGATCATCATGACACCCATTGGTCCCGAGTCTGTGTCAAGCTCCGTGTCATCGAGTGCCATTGGCTCATTGGGTGGCATAGCCCTGAGTCCGTTGTTGCGCTTTTTTCTTCTCTGTGGCCTTTTTGATGGAGCGTCAGATACGCTCGAGAAATACCCTAGGTGGTATGGGGGTGCAGGTGGAGCCAATGTTGGCGAATGCGTCCGCCTCTTCATTGCTTTCGTGGCCTACGTGCCACAGTTCACAGCCATCGAAGTCCCCATCGAGTGTGTCGTAGAGGTCGCGGTAGGCGATCATATTGTTGTTCAGCGTGTCGCACTCGTGCATCGTTTGGTTGACTACCAGTTTGGAGTCGCCGTAGATGATGAGCCTCTTGGTCCATGAGCTATTGCCATCCTCATCCCGTGCAGTGAGGCCTGTATTCAGCTTCATTGTTTGAGGCAATGAACTCCATTCAGGATGTATTTCAGCTTGTCTCCTTGTGGCGATGTCAATATGACACTTGATGTCTACGCACTTCTATTCTTGTAGACATTGTTGGGCCTCCAAGTCTTTGAGGTTTGGGGGAACAACAAGTTTTCCCTTAAGTGGATCACCCAAGGTTTATCGAACTGGAGGAAGTGGTCAAAGGTATCCTCTCTCAAGCAACCCTGCAATCAAGATACAAGAAGTCTCTTGTGTGTCAACACACCCAATACACTTTAGGTGTATAGGTTCACTAGTTCAACAAGAGATAGTGAAATACAAGTGGTATGGATAATTATA